>OX456986.1:95314987-97821747 GCA_949752695.1 Melanostoma scalare
GATATGATTTTTGCAACCAAAAAAGTCAATTCGGGCCACTGTCGGCGTCCATATGAAACTGGGAGGCTGAAAGAAAAGTAGATGCCCAGAGCGGGATTCGAACCCACGCGTCCGGCCTATCTACTGAGTGTTAAGTCACTGCACCACGGCCACCCTTTGTCCAAGATGGTACTTTTGACATGAAGGCTTCCACGGATCTTAGTACTTCTAATTCGATCAAGCTCTGTTACTCCTGCTGTCATCCGAAGCATCTTCATTTCGGCTGCCGTCAATTTGCTCTCATACTTTTTGTACATTGTCCAACATTGTGAACCGTATGTCAGAGCTGGACGGACAACTGCCGTGTAGAGTCTTCCCTTCAATATCGATTTTATATCGTATCTTAAGTTTTTTAGAATAAGTTGTTTTAGTTCCTTTTAGATTTTAAGTTTGAGTTTGTGTGTGCGTTGTAGCAGCACAGCATTTAAAGATGAATTGCATTTATTGCCTTTCAAAGGGCTTTCATGCCATTGTTTGGAAATTGTTATTACTATTGAAATAAAGATGGTTGATTGTTGTGTTGAATTACGAATTGAATGAAAATGTGTTGATTTATTTTGCATTAAAGTTCCGCGTTTTGAAACAGCATACTTTTCAGGAATTCATATTTCATACTAGCGCCGATTGTTCCTGGTATTTTTTTTTTTATTTTTTTTTATAATTAACGCGCACATCAAGGGGTTATGACTACCCTTATAGTGTTATAGAACACAGTGCGAGCATTTAGGAAAATAGGAGAGGATTTGAAAGGAGACACCGATGCACGTTGCTTTTGAACTTTTGTGAATCGTAATGCAGGGGAAATACAGAGCCTGGTAAAGCATTCCACATTCGGGTGGTGCGACTGAAATACGAATCTCTATACTTGACAGTACGTCCGAAGTTGGGCTCAAGGTAAAACTGATGAGCATTCCTAGCGAGGCGGGTATTGCGGCTAAATTGTTTCAGGGGAGGAATGCAACTGGCTACTTCACTAGAGCACTGTTGGTGGAAAAATCGATAAAAAAGAGAGAGACAGGTGACGTTTCGACGATGTTCAAGAGAATCAATCGATTCTACGATTGAACTATCACCTATCAATTTTAACGCTCTATTTTGTACCCTATCAAGTAGGCGCAAAGATGTTTGAGAAGCACCTGAGCAGATATGGGAATTATACTCCAGTTTTGGGCGGATGAAGGCCTTATAAATTGTAGCCAGATCAGAAGGGGTGAAGAATTTCCTGCATCGTCTCAAGAAACCTAAGCATTTAGCAGCGTTTTTGGCGACTTCAAATATGTGGTCATTCCAACGAAGATCATCGCTTACACACATACCAAGTACTGACAGCTTTTCGGTTTCTTCGATGCAGGTACCATTCATGGATAATGGCAATGGGGGAATGTTAAGCTTCAACGACAAGAGACAGCATTGAGTTTTCGAAGCATTGAATTCTACTCGGCTCATAAGACCCCATGAAACAATGCTGTCAAGGTCAGAATTCAATGAGCTTATCATACGCAACCGTTCCAGTTCCACATCCGAAGAGCAGGGACGTGAATTTGGAAACGAATATGAAAAGCTGAGGGTCGAGTCGTCAGCAAAACAGTTAAGTGGATTAGAAGTTTCAGACAAGAGGTCATTAATGAAAATGAGGAAGAGAGTCGGAGACAAAACGGAGCCCTGGGGCACACCAGCATTTATGAAGTGGGTATCAGACTTGAAGCCATCCAACAAAACTTGTATTGAACGGTCGGAAAGGTAGTTTCTAATCCAACGAAGAAGAGACTCATCGATACAAAAAGCACGCATTTTCGATAAAAGAGCCTGATGCCAAACTCTATCAAATGCTTTAGAAATATCAAGCGCAATAATCTTACTTTCTCCAAAACAATGTAAAGATTGGTTCCACTTTTCGGTGAGATAAGCCATCAAATCACCAGTGGACCGTTTGCTACGAAAGCCGTACTGACGGTCATTAAGAAGCTTTCGTTCTTCAAGATATTTCATAAGTTGACGGTTTATCAACGTTTCCATGACCTTGGGAAGAAGAGACGTGAGTGCAATTGGACGGTAATTGGAAGGGGAGGAAGATTCTCCTTTTTTAGGTACCGGCTGGAGAAATGCAGTTTTCCATCTGCTCGGAAAAATCCCAGCAGAAAAGGAAAGATGGAAAAGTTTACGCAGTGGTTTTGCCAGCGTAGAAGAACACCTCTTCAGAATAAGGGCGGGGATACCATCTGGACCAGCGGATTTATGTATGTTGAGATCTTTAAGGACTCTCGCAACCGAGCGAGTTCGAAAAAATATCTGCTTCATCAAAGAATTTGCAGACTCGAGCTCAGGTGGAGCCAATATGCTATGAGGAAGTGTCGAGTTGGCAGCAAATTGAGCTGCCAGCAAATTGGCTTTGTCGATGGAGCTGACATACGGAGAGTCATTGAAGACGAGCGTTGGGACCGATGACGTGGTCGAGTTCTTAATGTTCTTCACAAAAGACCAAAAGTTTTTACTTCCTTTTGGACACAATAGTATTTTTTGCCTTACTTTTTGGTCATGTAAAAACTTAGCCCTTTGTATCTGAGCATTACAGCTATTTCTGGTCCGTTTGAACAAATTTCGGTTTTCTACAGTAGGGTTATCTTTAAATTTTCGAAAACTACTTTCTCGATCCCTTATCGCCTCTTTACAGCTTAAATCGAACCACGAATTCTCTTTGGGGATGATACTTTTTGTTCTGTGAGGAACAAAATTTCTCATGCCGTTGAGAATTACGTTAGATATCATATCAGCTGATGCATCAACGTTTCCGTCGAGAAAGCACAATGACCAATTAAAATTTCGAAAGAAATTATTCAGTCCGTCCCAATTGGCTTTCTCGTATTGCCACACAGTTCTTTTGGGGACTTTATCTTTTTTTACCGTGACGGAAGACGATAAATCTACCTGTTCATACGACTTCAGTGTGAACAGTGCCTAACTCCAAAATCTAGGCAACTGATAGTTCGCCCTCTTAAATACTTTAATCTAAGGTAAAATTCTACTACATTTTGCTGAAAAGTGTTTCGTCGCATAGCGACGGCACGGCATTCTCATGTCAACCACCAGCCAATACACATCATTTCGATTAAGTAAAATATTTCTTGGGCCTTCCGCCATTTGGTTTTTTCTAAATTACAAAATTTTATTTTTCGGCTGAAATTATAATATGTAACTTAAAACAAAAAATACAGTAATACAAATCTACGTGCTATTAAATAATAAAATACAAGAAAAGTAAAGAAAAAAAAACAGAGGGAGTTCTTTTTTTCTGTGGAGCCAATTGTCGGCTTGTGTTTTTTCGTTCAAGGATTAGCGGAGCTTAAGTGTGGTCTGCCTATACATCATCATTTGGTCCATCCGAGCGGATTGCTAATCACACACCGGCACGCTGCCCACGCTGCCAAAAAGGCACCACGTGCTGCAACACGCTGACCACGCTGCAACACGCTAACCACGCTGCAACACGCTAATCACGCTGCAACGCGCTAACCACGCTGCAACACGCTGCAACACGCTGCAACACGCTAACCACGCTGCAACACACCGGCACGCTGCCCACGCTGCAACACGCTGCAACACGCTAACCACGCTGCAACACACCGGCATGCTGCCCACGCTGCCCACGCTGCAACACGCTGCAACACGCTGACCACGCTGCAACACACCGGCACGCTGCCTACGCTGCCAAAAAGGCACCACGTTCTGCAACACGCTGCAACACGCTGACCACGCGGCACGCAGCCCACGCTACTAAAAAAAGGGCCACAACCCGCTGCCAAAAGCACCACGTTCGGTCAACATCCATTGCTACGTCGAAGAAATTGCCTGGCTACACGGCTAGAACGCTGCTCGGCCATTTTTTTAATTTGCTGGCGTCTACTGTGACGCACGTGACCTGACCAAGAAGAAGGAAGTGCGCCCATGATCATCGTGGGAACGACCATAAGCGAAGCGAAGTAGTTTCCATCATCCTAACATCCTAAAAGTTTTCATTTCCATGTAAAGGGTAAGTGAAATTTTGATTAATTGGCAATTTTTTAAAAAAATATACATTTCAATCTCTGCGTTGCACTTTGACCGTCAAACGCGTCATTCCGTTTTCTTTTTTATATATACCTATATCGGTATATACATATTTCGTGTTGGTTGAAGCGGTTCTTGAGATATTCATCTTTCCAACTCAGTAGTTTGACTTTCATTCATTTTTTGAAATTTTCAAGCAACTTCAATAAACGCGATTTGGTTGTGTTCCCCAGTTCTTTTTTTGGTGTTATAGGAAATTTTAATAGACTGTCTTCCTCTTTGAAGGAGTCTGCGTTTTTATCGCGTGTTAATTTTTCTTTCGTTCGTGCAGCACACATCGTTCATAACGGTGTATACAAGCCGGGGTGGTTGGCCCCCAGTAGAATCTATCAAGCCTTTTGAAGATTCTAGAGCTTCAAAATTTTAATTTTTTGAAATTTTTTGAATTCTTCAAGCCTTTTGAAGATTCTTACACTTTAAAATTTTGACCTTTTGAAATTTTTTCTCGTTCGTGCCGCACACACCGTTCGTTACGGTGTATCCAAGCCGGGGTGGTTGGCCCCCAGTAGAATCCTTCAAGCCTTTTGAAGATTCTTGAGCTTTAAAATTTTAATTTTTTTGAAATTTTTAGAATCTTTCAAGCCTTTTGAAGATTCTTGAGCTTTAAAATTTTAATTTTTCTGAAATTTTTAGAATCTTTCACGCCTTTTGAAGATTCTCGCGCTTTAAAGTTTTAATTTTTCTTGAAATTTTAGAATCTTTCAAGCCTTTTGAAGATTCTTGCGCTTTAAATTTTGACTTTGAAATTTTTCTCTCGTTCGTGCCGCACACACCGTTCGTAACGGTGTATCCAAGCCGGGGTGGTTGGCCCCCAGTAGAATCTATCAAGCCTTTTGAAGATTCTAGAGCTTCAAAATTTTAATTTTTTTTGAAATTTTTTGAATCCTTCAAGCCTTTTGAAGATTCTAACATTTTAAAATTTTGACCTTTTGAAATTTTTTTCTCGTTCGTGCCGCACACACCGTTCGTTACGGTGTATCCAAGCCGGGGTGGTTGGCCCCCAGTAGAATCCTTCAAGCCTTTTGAAGATTCTTGAGCTTTAAAATTTTAATTTTTCTGAAATTTTTAGAATCTTTCACGCCTTTTGAAGACTCTCGCGCTTTAAAGTTTTAATTTTTCTTGAAATTTTAGAATCTTCAAGCCTTTTGAAGATTCTTGCGCTTTAAATTTTGACTTTGAAATTTTTCTCTCGTTCGTGCCGCACACACCGTTCGTTACGGTGTATCCAAGCCGGGGTGGTTGGCCCCCAGTAGAATCCTTCAAGCCTTTTGAAGATTCTTGCGCTTTAAAATTTTAACTTTTTTGAAATTTTTAGAATCTTTCAAGCCTTTTGGAGATTCTTGCGCTTTAAATTTCGATTTTTACTTTTGAAATTTTTTCTCTCGTTCGTGCCGCACGCACCGTTCGTTACGGTGTATCCAAGCCGGGGTGGTTGGCCCCCAGTAGAATCCTTCAAGCCTTTTGAAGATTCTTGCGCTTTAAAATTTTAACTTTTTTGAAATTTTTAGAATCTTTCAAGCCTTTTGGAGATTCTTGCGCTTTAAATTTCGATTTTTACTTTTGAAATTTTTTCTCTCGTTCGTGCCGCACGCACCGTTCGTTACGGTGTATCCAAGCCGGGGTGGTTGGCCCCCAGTAGAATCTATCAAGCCTGTTGAAGATTCTTGCGCTTTAAAATTTTAACTTTTTTGAAAATTTTAGAATCATTCAAGCCTTTTGAAGATTCGTGCGCTTTAAATTTCGATTTTTTTACTTTTGAAATTTTTTTTTTCTCTCGTTCGTGCCGCACACACCGTTCGTTACGGTGTATCCAAGCCGGGGTGGTTGGCCCCCAGTAGAATCTATCAAGCCCTTTGAAGATTCTAGAGCTTCAAAATTTTGACTTTTTTGAAATTTTAAATTTAAATTTTTGACTTTTTGAGAGTCTCGTTTTGTTTTGTGAGTGCTTTAAGCCACGAGTTTTAAAATTCTTGGTTTCGTGTCGCTTCCTTGTCATTTATACAATTTTAAACGCACTTTGTGATGGCTTTGATGGAAGACTTCATTTTCGCGACTGATCAATTGGTCAAGTTTTACCAAGCGGCGAAAGAGGTGCCGGATCACGGGCACACACTGTCCGCTCTCGAAGTCAGAAAGTCAGAGTTAAGAGAACTGTGGCTCGGAGTCAAAGAAACCTATGCCCTATACATAAAAGGCGGCCCAAAGACAAGAGAAGCAGCAGTAGACCTTGAAGCCATAGAAACCAAGTATAAACTGTGCAACGAAAGTTATGTGGCATGCTCAGCACTCTTCCTAGATCACGAAGCACGACTGAAACCTGAGGGTACTGGCAAAAATTCGATAGCTGAACCAACATTCGCTCCTCGTCACCTCAAATTACCTCCATGTGAGACGGAGGTCTTCAAGGGGGATTATATCTCCTGGCCGGTTTTCCGAGATATGTTTGAGGCAGTCTACATTAAACACCCCCAGTTGGGTGAAGTAGAAAAACTCTTCCACCTTAGAGCCAAAACCAAAGACGAGGCTTATCGGATTGTCAGCCAATTTCCGCTAACCAATGCCAGCTTTTCTCTAGCCTGGGAAGCGTTGCGGGCTACGTATGAAAATACTCGAATCTTAGTCAACAATCAGGTAAAAAATATCTTTAACTTGCCAACAGTACATGAAGAGTCGGCCAAATTGATCCGAGCCCTTCAGAGTACTGTAAATGATTCGGTATCAACGTTGCAAGCGCATAAGGTTATAACACAAAACTGGGATCCGATTCTCGTCTTTGCGTGTTCAAGTAGACTGCCCAAAACTACCTTGACCCTTTGGGAACAATCCCTGGAGGACCCGACGAAGGTTCCAACCTGGCAGCAATTAGACTCGTTCTTAACGTCTCGCTTTCAGGTGCTGGAGTCCATTTCGGACACCACGTCGACAAAAGGCACAGGGCTTAATAGACTTCCCAAAAAGGAGACGAATGTTCGAAACAATAATAGAGTCAACACTTACCTTGCCAAAACAGGGGGGGGGGGGGGGGGAATGCAAAATCTGTGCGGCTGCGCACTCCATTTATGAGTGTGCCAAATTTTCGGCAATGTCGATCCCAACGAGAATCCAAACGGTACGGCAGCACAAACTGTGCAACAACTGTTTAAGCGCGAGTCATACAAAGTTCGCTTGTACGAGCAAATATTCTTGTAGCCACTGCAAAAAACGGCATCACTCACTGTTGCACCTCAACGCTAACGAAAACGGAAATAAAATACAGTCCACTAATCTCCCTAGTGCAACAACAGCTCCTCAAATATCGGCGTCGTCACTTCCATTCGTGCCTCAAGCGTCGTTTCAAAACTTTCATATCGGCGCTCCCAAGAAAATATTGCTTGCAACGGCACTAGTTTGCATTGTTGGCAAAGAATCCAAACACATAGTTCGCGCTCTTATTGACCCCGGTTCCGAAATATCCTTTATCTCAGAGGCAGTACAAAAGCGTTTGAACTTGCCCGTAACGGATAAGAATACAACCATTTCCGGAATCAGTGGTAATCTCGCCATAACGTCGAAAAAACTCTGTGCGTTTGCAATCACGTGCTTAGATGAAACCCAGATCACCATTTCTGCCCAGGCAATTGTGCTTCGATCATTGACGAACAATCTGCCAAGTTCATCGTTTAGTATCATCGATCCTAACCTTTGTGGCGGCCTCAAACTGGCTGATCCCACGTTTAATAAATCGTCCCAGGTCGATCTGCTGATCGGTGCGGATTTATACAAATCGATCATAAGGAACGGTCTCCAACTTATCGCAGATTCCCTCGTGGCTCAGAACACAATGTTCGGCTGGGTACTGTCCGGACCAGTTCCGGAGTCGTTCCAATCGTTCAATACATTCGTAGTATCGAACAGTTCGAGTACTTCCAATCTGGATACTCAGCTACGAAAATTTTGGGAGCTCGAGGAACTGCCGTCCACAGTCATTCGGTCAACAGAAGACTGCTACTGTGACGAACTTTATAAAAACACAACTTCGAGACGTTCGGATGGGAGGTATGTTGTTCGTTTGCCGTTCAAGGCACAATCGTCAAAGGGCAAGTTAGGGTTCTCTAGACACATCGCACTAAGGCAGTTCTCTAGAGTCGAAAGATCGTTAGCCATGAAGGCGGAGCTCAAGTCTCAATATTCAAGCGTTATTTCGGAATACCTCACCCTTGGCCATATGCGGAAAGTACCTCCGATGGAAAAGATTGCAAAAGGTCAAGTAAACTCGTTCTACCTGCCACATCACGCGGTCATAAAGCCTGAAAGCACGACCACCAAAGTGAGGGTTGTTTTTAATGCGTCTCAATCGTCGTCGAATGGGGTAAGTTTAAACGATTTGTTGTATCCAGGGCCCATATTGCAGCAAGATTTACCACCTCTCATCCTCCGCTGGAGATTTTATAAATTTGTCTTTAATGCGGACATTGAGAAAATGTACCGCCAAATCTTGGTCGACCCTAGAGATACTCCATTTCAACGAATCCTCTTTCGCAGTTCGCCAGAGTCCGAAATCGAAGACTTTGAACTTCAAACCGTCACTTTTGGTGTCAATTGTGCTCCATATCTGGCCATCCGCACCCTCTTGCAACTGGCAAAAGAAGGCAGAACCGTGTATCCCCTAGCGTCTAGAATCATTCAATCGGAGTTCTATGTCGACGATGTTCTATCTGGTGGTCACTCTCTCAGTTCGGCTACAGGCACAAATCGAACTTATAGCGTTGCTTAACTCAGCTGGGTTTCCACTACGTAAATGGACCGCAAACTCGTCTAGCTTACTTAACCATTTGCCACCGGAACATGTGCTGAACGAAAGTTTCTTGAAGCTCGATGCTGACAGCATCACAAAAACGCTAGGGGTACGATGGAATGCCAAAGGAGACAATTTTTACTTCACCACGCAACGCATTCCACTGTCGACAGATCCGACCAAAAGAGAGGTCTTCTCTCAAATTGTTCGTCTTTTCGATCCTGCGGGGTGGTTGGCCCCCGTAGTGATAATTGCCAAAACGTTGATGCAACGCATTTGGGCGGAGCACACTGAGTGGGACGTGCGTATCAGCCCTGAATCATTTGCCACTTGGAAAGAGTTTGCAGAGTCATTACCTGAAATACAGGTTATAGAAATCCCACGTTGGGTTGAATACTCGCCCACTGTGGAGATTCAGTTTCATGGCTTCTGTGACTCTTCCGAGAAAGCATATGCGGCAGCGCTTTATATACGTGCAAGTCACCCTAATGGAGAAGCATCCTCCTACTTGATGTGTGCGAAGTCCAAAGTTGCCCCTCTAAAGACGGTCTCTTTACCGCGTCTGGAGCTGTGTGGAGCACTTTTGCTTTCAAAAATGATAAAATTTTACTTACCCAATTTTCCAGTTCAGACATATCAAATCTTTTTGTGGACAGACTCATCCATAGTTTTGGCCTGGCTCAAAAAACCTCCGTGCGTTTGGAAAACCTTTGTTGCAAACCGTACCAGTGAAATACAGGACAATGTCGGCAACGCAGTTTGGAAGCACGTCAGATCTGCCGAAAATCCCGCGGACTTGGCCACTCGAGGTGTAATGCCATCCGATCTGAAGCAGAATCGTATGTGGTGGCAGGGCCCATCATGGCTCTGTGAACCAGCCTCTCAATGGCCGGTGGCATTACCAGACGCTCCACGTACTGAAGATCTAGAGCAGAAAGAGGTTTCCTCGTTAGTGGTCCAGCCAAATTTTCAGAGTCCTCTAGTGGGACTAACAGGCATTTCTCTCGACGATTCTGAGCAAAACACCCACTCATTGGTAGCTCAACAAGAACCAGAAGATGTTCTTGACCGTTTTTCGACGTTATCCCGCGCTATGCGTGTATTGTGCTATGTTTTTCGCTTCTTCGGGTCTGTCTCAAAGCAACAGCCCAGCAAATACAAGTCTCGTGACATCTCGCAACCAGAAATGGAGTTTGTGAAAATTCGTCTAATCCGATTGGCTCAAGAAGCTCACTTTTCGACAGAATATTCTCTGCTTGCAGCTGGCAAGCCAGTGTCAACGAAAAGTTCTATTTTGTCCTTTAATCCGTTTTTGGATTCAAACAAGCTTCTTAGAGTCAATGGGCGACTTTCGAACTCAGACACTTCGTACAATGAACGTCACCCTATAATACTACCCTTTGAATCCCGTTTTGCTTGCCTCCTGGTTCAATTCATTCATGAGATTTCTATGCACGGTGGCAACTCTTTAATGGTGCGACTAACACGACAAAGTTTCTGGGTACCAAGACTCCAAATTCTGGTTAAGTCTTGCATCCGTCGTTGCACCATATGCGCGACCAACAAAAGAGACTTAAGCAAGCAGATGATGGCTGCCCTACCGCCCGAAAGAGTTACCTTTTCTCCACCGTTCACATTTACTGGAATCGACTTCGCGGGTCCCTTCACCATCAAGAGTTTCAATGCACGGAATTGTCGTATGACCAAAGGGTATGCATGTGTGTTTGTCTGCTTTTCCACCAAGGCAATTCACCTTGAAGCGGCAAGTGATTTGTCATCTGAAGCGTTCCTCGCGGCCTTTGCCAGATTCACCTCTAGACGAGGTTTACCTAAAGAAGTGTTTTCCGACAATGGAACAAACTTTACAGGTGCCGATGCAATTTTGCGCAAGGAGTTTAAGAAGTTTGTAGGCACCATTCCCAAAGAAACGAGCCTTAAGTATGGCGTTCAGGGTTTGAAATGGAATTTCATTCCAGCCGGCGTAAAAAGTTTCAAAAGCCATTTGAGGGGGCTGGGGACCAAGGCCAAGTATACGTTCGAAGAATTTGCAACGGTTTTAGCACGTATCGAAGCATGTTTGAATTCGCGTCCAATATCGTCCATGTCCACAGATCCTTCTGATCTGTTGGCATTGACACCAGGGCATTTTTTACGCGGCGGTCCGCTTTTATCTTTTCCGGAACCGAATCTGGCCGATTCAAATTTATCACTAATCAATCGGTGGGAAAAAGTCAAATGCCTCCAACAACAGTTCTGCCACAGATGGAAAGATGAATACCTCAAGGAACTACATCAACGACACAAATGGAAAACACCTCAAACCAACATTAAAGTTGATGATTTGGTCGTCATTAAAAACGAAAATCTGCCATCCACCGAATGGCGTCTAGGTCGTGTTATAAATATACACCCGGGTTCCGATGGTCGAGTCAGAGTCGCAACATTAAAGACCCAAAACGGAGAAATAGTCCGCCCCATAGTAAAACTGTGCCTATTGCCTATTAACTAAATTGCCACTTAAACAAAATTTCACTTACCTTATTTTCAGTAATATTTTTTTGGCGTATTTCGCCAAGGGGGGCGGTAATGTTCATACGACTTCAGTGTGAACAGTACCTAACTCCAAAATCTAGGCAACTGATAGTTCGCCCTCTTAAATACTTTAATCTAAGGTAAAATTCTACTACATTTTGCTGAAAAGTGTTTCGTCGCATAGCGACGGCACGGCATTCTCATGTCAACCACCAGCCAATACACATCATTTCGATTAAGTAAAATATTTCTTGGGCCTTCCGCCATTTGGTTTTTTCTAAATTACAAAATTTTATTTTTCGGCTGAAATTATAATATGTAACTTAAAACAAAAAATACAGTAATACAAATCTACGTGCTATTAAATAATAAAATACAAGAAAAGTAAAGAAAAAAAAACAGAGGGAGTTCTTTTTTTCTGTGGAGCCAATTGTCGGCTTGTGTTTTTTCGTTCAAGGATTAGCGGAGCTTAAGTGTGGTCTGCCTATACATCATCACTACCGATATGACACAATGGTCCGATGTGCCTAAAGGAGATGATACTATAACCTTATATTTTTCGGGATGAGAAGTGAGAAATAAGTCAAGAGTGTTGGCCGCATGGCCTTCAATATCTGGAACCCGAGTGGGCTCATCAACAAGTTGAGTTAATTCGTTAAACTCAGCGAAGATCTCAACATATTTTCCTTCGGGTGTTGTCTGGCCAGAATGTCGAAGCCAACCTGAATTGTGTACATTGAAATCGCCCGCAATTGCGATTTCAGTGTGAGGATAAAGGGTAACAATTCTTATTATGGATTCAGATAGCGCATCAAACTCGTTAGAGGTTGAATTGCTATCTAAATTGGGGCTTCTGTAAATAAAACAATAGTGAATGATATGCTTACGGACGGTGAATTTTAACCACATGAAATCAAAGTTCGTATTAGAACAGAGGCCGTATTGTGGTAGAAGTTGGTAAGCAATATCATTCCGAACATAAACGGCGAGGCCATGGGAAGAAAAGAATAATGGCACTAAGCTATATCCAGGCAGGTTGAACTCTGAGGGATCAGAATCAACACCCACCTGTGTTTCACTTAGTGCCAAAACAGCTGGCCTGCATTTTGCAGTGTGTGCGTACACAGCAAAGAAATTCGATCGCAACCCCCTAATGTTGCTAAAATCGACCGTAAACTTACCCAGCATTACAAATCACAAACATAAAAAAACAAAGTATCAACGCAAACGCTACCTAAGTCAAACCAACAAGTGTAGTCTCTAGTTAGTAAATCAAAGCAAATTACTAGCGGTGTTATGCCCAGCTAGCAATTGACTTCGGTTCACTAGCGGAAACCCCACCCGTTGGTTGACTATCCGCTTGACAAATTCAAAGACTCTACATCTGCACACACTGCACTGATAAGAAAAAAAAATCAGATCAGATGAAATGTATGCAGATGCCGAGGCTATGAAAGTGGTGTAGGACAGGAGATGACAAACGATGGGGATGGGACCGCACAATTGAGTGTAGTTTATTGCAAATTTTTTTTTTTTTGATGTGGGTTTTTTTGTTGTTAGTAATTAGATTGGGTATGGGTGGTATGCACAGAATTAACACGGTGAATGGAGAAAAAAACACTTCACAGCACACTATGCACTTTTGATTTTTTATTTTTTTTCCTTTTTGCACGGCGCGAGATTTGTGGTAGGTGAGTTATTTATTGCAGCACTGAATATATATATGTAAGTATATTGTTGGATTTTTTTTTTTTTTTGTTATTATGTATATGGGCTTTAACAAAGGTACGGACACTGATCGCGAAGCGTGTTGATGCGTTGAGTCGCAGATCGGAACTGTTTATTTGTTGGACGGTAAAGAACAAATCTTCGCGATGGGTTGTTTCAGGTTTCCATTTTGTGTCTTCACCGTGACAACGCGTACGAGTCCATCTGTTCCCGCGTGAGTGTTCTCGATTCGGAAAATGCGCAGGAGTTAGCGCATTCAAATCATCTAAGCTGTCGGAGAGCGGGCATAAGGGTCTCGAATTCAAGCACGCTTCTACCTGAGTTAGAAGCGTTGTGAGCTCCTCAAAAGCAAGCGTTTCGGTTCCAACAACTCGCTTCAAATGGTATTTCACCGATTTCACTCCCGTTTCCCATAATCCACCATAGTGTGGTGAAGCTGTTTTCGGCAATTTCCTTCCATTCGTGCTTCGCGTCCTTCAACATTTTGGCTAATTCGTTATTAGCGCCGACGAAATTTGTTCCACAATCGATGTAGATTTGTTTGCAGCTACCTCTCCTGTCCGTAAACCGTCGAAATGCTGCTAAAAATGCTTGGCTTTTGTTGCCAAACAGATAAATACTGCAAAATACCCCTTTAGTATTTTAGCACCTCGAGCTTTCCAGCTTTTATTTCGATGGGTCCTGCGTAGTCAACTCCAGTATGTCTGAACGGTCGTGACATCTGGACTCTTGGTGCTAATAGATCTGCCATCAACTGCTGCATTTCCGATGCCTTTTGCCGGTAGCAAGAAGTGCATCTATGAAGTTGATATTTTACGCTTCTTCGTATCTGGCCGATCCAATACTTTTGACGGATGTAATTAATCACCTGTTGGATGCCACCATGCAAGGTGTTCTTATGGGCATCTCTGACAACCAGGTTGGTAAAATGGTGACTGTTTCGAAGAAGTATCGGATGTTGCACGTCGTAGGGGAGGAGAGAATTCTCCAAGCGTCCTCCAACTCTCAAAAGTCCTTCAGCATCAACGAATGCGTTCAACGTCTTGAGTGACTTGGGTATTTTCGATGTTTCCATGATTTGTTGAAGCTCTGTTTTGAACATCTCCTTCTGTGCGGCCTTCACGACGATGATACGCGCTGCTTCCAGTTCATTTGGACTAAACGGGCCATCAGAAACTGCTTTTCGTCGACATTTTGTTTGCGAAACGACAACATGTGGCGACTACTCGAATCGTCACTCAATAACGTCAGTTTTGCAGGATACACACCTCTAGACGCAAGATCGGCTGGGTTATGAAGCGTTGCAACATGTCCCCAGCAATTGATCCCCACTAACCGCTGAATTTCGGACACTCTTTTGGCCACGAACGTAGTCCATTTGGCGTGAGTGGCTCGCATCCACGCGAGCGCGATGGTTGAGTCGGTCCAAGTAAACATCTTGATGTCGGGAACAGCCAAAACGTCCTTCGTATACTGCATCAACTGCGCTAGCACTACTGCTCCACAAAGTTCCAAGCGTGGAAGCGTGATCGTACGCTGACTTGGAGCTACCTTCGTCTTTGCCAGGAGTAAGTTAACATGGATATTCCTATCACTGTCAAGCACACGAACGTATAGTACGGCACCGTATGCTTTCATAGACGCATCACAGAATGTAACCTTGTTGGTTTTGCTTGTCTGAGTCCAGCGAGGTATTCGAAGGGTCTCGATCATAGGAAGTTCTCGATGAAAAGCATCCCAATCTTTCTTCAAAACAGCTGGAACTGGATCATCCCCATCACAACTTAGTTCCCGAAGCCGCTGCATCATTAACTTTGCCGTGATGACGCATGGTGATATCCAACCAAGTGGGTCGAATAGATTGGCTACGTTGGACAACATTGACCTTTTTGTTGTGGCTCCTGATGACTGTTGCACATTTTGGTACGAAAAGTAGTCGTCTGTCGGGAACCATTTGATGCCAAGAGTTTTGACATGATTTGAGATGTTGAACAGCACCTCAAAATCTAACTCTCGATCTGCTACAGGTATGTCTTCGACGAGTTCCTTCACGTTACTTGTCCAGTAGATTGAAGCCCACGGACGCCAGAAGTTGATTAGCTTGATCGCGTTTTGTTCGTGCTTCTTCCACAGTATCGGCAACACTGATGAGGTCTTCCACATACATATACTCTCGGACAACCTTCGCGCCCTCCGGCAGGTTTGATTCTTCATCTTCGGCTACACGCTTCAGAATTTTAGTGGCAAGATACGGTGCACTTGCTGTGCCAAACGTTACCGTTTTAAGCCGAAACATCTTGATTGGAGATGTACGATCGTCTCTAAACAGGATCAGTTGATAATATGTGTCCGGTGTATCCACCAACACCTGCCTATACATCTTTTCGATGTCAGCCGTAAATGTTATTCTGTGGGTTCGCCATCGAAGAACCAGATCGATAATGCTCGACTGCAATTTTTGGCCCACAAAAAGTCGATCACTGAGCGAACTGCCATCCTAAGTCTTCGCTGTTGCATCGAACACGACCCTCAGTTTCGTGGTGGAACTCGATTCCTTGAAAACTGCATGGTGAGGCAAAAAATAGTGGTATGGGGTTGCCAACACCGAGTCGCCGACGTGAATTTCTTCCATATGCATTAGGGTTGCATATTAATGTATGCATTTGGCATAATCTGCCCGAAGAGTTGGGTTTGCCTCCAGCCTCTTCTCCAAGTGCAGGAATCGTAGGACCACGCTCTGCTTACTGGATCCCATCGCTGGAAGACATCCACCTCTGAACGGCAGCTTCACTTCATAACGCCCGCCAGGAAGTCGTCTGGTGTGTTCATTGAATTGCACTTCGCATGCGATGTTCTCCTCAGTTTCATGTGTCTGGAACGGCAATTCTTCCATCTCCCAAAATCTCTGCAGCTGAGAATTCAGGTCAGCAGTCTGCACAGAACTGCGTATTTGCCGGGGATGTTCCGCTTGAACTTTCCCTAACACAATCCACCCTAATTGCGTCTTCTGAGCCGTTGGTCCGACTCCATCTGCAGGTCTTCTCTCTTCTGGAAGGAGTATATCAGCATATACGTCGCTACCGAGAAGTATGTCGATAGGTTCAGGAACGTGGAGATTTGGATCTGCTAACGTTAACCCTTAAAGGTATTGCCATTTGTCAGGTATCATTTGTTGGGCTGGGAGATGGCCAGTCAGTGACTTGAAGACCAGTGCCCGCACCGCACCTCCATAAGTTGAGTTGCATGACGCAAGCTCAATATCCACGCATGTTTGCGTTGTGCCACTGCTGACCAACCGTAACCCTGACACCTCGACAAAGGTATGTCTTTTTTTAAGCTTTAATTGTTGTGCTGCACCTTCAGTGATGAAGCATGCTTCCGATCCTGGGTCGATCGAAGCTCGGAGATGGTGTTGACGACCATCGGCTACTCGCACCTTAACAATTGCTGTCGCTAAAAGCACCTGGTGCGTTCTGCTACCATGCGACGTGTTGTAATTTAAAACTTGACCACTTGTAGAAGCTTGCTTCACTTCTCTTGGTTCAAACTTCAGCGCGTTTGCGTTAAAAGATATTGAAAATGCATTCTGACCTCTTGAAGTAGTCGTTAACCTCGACGGTGTCATGCTATTTGCGCGCACAGCTGTGTGGTGGGCCACGTTGGTATGTTAAAGCGTGTGGTGACGCTGTTGGCAAAAGTAACAGCAACTAGGCGAGGGGCAATCCGGCGCAAAATGCCCTGAAGAAGGGCAGTTGTCGCAAACTCTCAGGCGTCGAGCAGTCTGCTTCCTTTCCGCTGTGTCCATGTTCAGGAACCGCTGACATTTCCTTTTGGAATGTTGCTGCAGATTGCATAAACTGCACCTTCCCAACTCCCTATCAAAAGTTGACCGAACTGCTGGCCTACCTGCTTGCCTATTTGCTGGCTTACCTGTTGGCTTAGGTGTTGGCTTAGCAAACATCACCTTCGTGCTCTGAAAGCGAGAACGGTTGTTGGCGTGTGTCTCAGCTTTCATTTTTGACGCGGAGCACATCTCCTGCTGGTCAACAACTTCCAAAGTGCGGAAACGAGTATCTAAAAAGTCCGAAAACTCCATGAATTTCGTCAAATCTTTCCTGTTTCCCATCTTTTCTTCCCACAGCTTCTGCGTAGATGACGGCAACTTCTGGTGCAGGAACCAAATGAGCACCGTGTCCCACTGATTCACCGGAACGTCCATGTTCTCGCTGACATACACTCCCGCGTAGTGAACAACAACTCCTTCAGACCTGTCGCAGTTTCCCGGGCCATAGGAGACTGCCCAAACAGAGCCTGCATCTGTAAATGCACCAGAATGCGTTTGCGGTCGTAGCGTAGGTGTAAGCACCATCAAACTTGGGCAAGTCAATGCGAAGCAGCCGAATCTCCGATCGAGATGACGACTGTTGAGACGTTGCGTCCAAAGACGCTGCCTTGCCGTCCCCTGTGGGAACAGGTTTGTGCTTCTCTAACGCATCCATTAGTACAACACGGTAATTTATTGAAATATCCATTATCTGGTCGTACACCTCTAACAGATCTTCTTTTTTCATTGTAGATTCCAGATGCTGTCCTCCGATGATAGCCTCGTCATAGACTTTTGAAGTGGCGACGTCCTCCTCTAACTTAGTCAACCTTGCAGTTACGTACGAGCGGGTCAGGCGCTCTTTTGGGGATTTGTTGAAGTTGGTGAGATCCCTCTTGATGGTTGGCAGCAAACCAATTTGCAGCTCACCATATTTATACATTTTTAAATATTTATATATATTTATTTCTCAGAATACAGAAAATTCAAAAAAATGTGCAAAAACTCACGTACAATATCAGCTGCAGCTGCCGTCAGTTCCTGTATCTTCTTGTGATGTTTTATTGCGCGACGCGACGTAATTTCGATTTATGTAACGCAAAATTAGAATTAACTTGCAAGTTGTTAGTTTGTTTATCTTCTTTATATATATAATTCTGCTGTACGTGTGTATGTAATTGAACTCCTCCTAAACGGCTTGACCGATTTAAACGAACTTTTCTGTATGCGTTTGAGTGGCGCCCTGGATGGTTTAGATTCACAAATCAGCCCGGCAGATGGCGCTGCAGTTGCAGTTGCTGTTCGTTAGTCTGGCTAAAACTCGAGAACAGCTGAGTGGATTTATCTTATCATGATCTTGAAATGTTCGTGTAGGTCTAGGGAAGGTTTAAATGCTTTTGTTTTATCCCTATAATCCCACGGGAACAGAAACAGGAACGAGAACGGGACTTTAAGTCACTTGACAGATTCCAAAAATTCTTTCAACTCTAGGATGTTACATTATCCCTCAGTGACATAGACTTATATTTCATTCACATATTTCCACGGGAACGGAAAATTCCCACAGGAACATGGTTAAAAATGGAAACTTGGAAACTACTGAACAGATTTCAAAAATTCTTTTGGCACTGGGATGCCACATAATCCCTCAGTAACTTAGCGTAGATTTCATCCCTATAATCCCACGGGAATAGAAACAGGAATGAAAACGGAAGCCTTAAAACTACAGACCCGAGCAACGCCGGGCGGCTCAGTTAATTAAATAACAAATAGTAAGATTATAGGATTGTTTGTTTTAAGAACTCTTTTGATTTTCGACTGGCAAGAATAGAGATTTAAATTTTTTTTAGTTTAAAGTGTTACTTTTACAAAAATTCTATATTCGCAAAACAAAAGGAATTGATTTAAAGTGATACTATACACTTTGACCTAAGCTATGACAACGTCTGCTAGGCCTTTGGTAGAGATAAGGATCTCGAAGGGATATTGGGTTCGAATGCAAATGAAGTGGAAGTTCTTTGGTTATTTTGACAAAATTTGGTTAAGTAGACAAAAAGAAATGAATAAAACAATTGTTTTTGAAAAACGGATCGATAGGACCAAATGTTCTGACTAGCTTTGTTTTGGTATAAAAAAAACTAGGAAAAAAAATATTACTAAAAAAAAACTTTCTAAAGAAAAGAAATGACACGTCCACTCCGTTTTCTGTATAATCGGTTTGTATTTACATTTGTATATAATTAGAGGTCAAAGTGACAAATTCTATGCTTTTATTTACATTCCCTTTTGACCTTTATATATTGTGGATTGTATTTTTAATTTCAGCATTGTTCGTTTTAATATTCTAATTTAAACATATCAACTAAACATTGTACATTCGTACAGAACGGAAGCCTTAAAACTACAGACCTGAGCAACACCGGGCGGCCCAGGTAATTAAATAACATAGTAAGATCATTGGATTGTTTGTTTTTAAGAACTCTTTTGATTTTCGACTGGCAAGAATAGAGATTTAAATTTTTTTTAGTTTAAAGTGTTACTTTTACAATAATCCAAGCTATTTTTTCATATGAAATGACCGACTATTGAACTTGATCTGTAAGCTTGGAAAACATTGGACCAATTCCCAAAAATTTTATTGTTAGAATGCTTCATTGTCCCTGAGCAATCTGAACCATATTTCATCACCATTTTCCCACAGGAACGGGAACGCGAATTAAAAAAAAAACCAACTGTGCCGATTGCAATGTGTATTTCACTTTTACAGTACTTTGCCGATTCAAAAAACTATGTCATCGTTAGAGTGCTTAACTGTTCCTGAGTAACATAAACTATATTATTTCATCCCTATTCTCCAACTAGAATGGAAACATGGAAACTACTTAAATAAACTTACTCAATTCGATTAATGAAGGGCCTGAGCTACGCTGGGCGGGTCAGCTAGTATTTAATATATTTTTTTAAAACCCCCCTCGAAAAATTTTTCTGCGTTCGCCCCTGGCTATGGAAGATGAAATGTAGGTCACACAGAATACATTATTCTATATACAGGGTGATTTGCATAAGGTATTACAAAAAGATAGGGTGTGTAGGTTGGACCTAGACAAGCAAAAAATCGTATGGGAGGGGGGGTCCATTTTCCCCCGTTTAGGCGGGAGGGGCAATTTAAGAAAAAAATCACTAAAAATGGTAAAAATATTATTTAAAAATAACGGTAATACCTACAGAGTCGTTCTATAGCATTTTGAAAAGTCAAAAACCTATACATTAAATAAAATTTAAAAATAAGTTGTTCATATGAAAATTTTTTGAAATATTAGTTTTCAAAGTCAAAATTTTGAAAAAAAAACTTAATTTTTTTTCTTCAAACCATTTTTTTTTTCAAAATTTTACGTAGTTAAGTAGTATTTTTCTGGCTTATTTTCAATGTTCTTATTTATTTTTGATCAAACACAAAAAACTGGATGCCAAAATAACCTGTAGTTTTTGAGAAAACCAAAAATTACAAAAACGGTTTTTAAAAATTTTTTTTTTTAAAGTTTTTTTTTCGTTATTGGATTCTTAAGTGATTCTTAAGTGAACAAAAGTAAAGAGAAAATTCATCCTTTATTTCGTAAATTCACTTAAGAATCCAATAACGAAAAAAAAAATTTAAAAAGTTTAGTTTAGTTTAGTTTAGTTTATTCAATTCAGGTAAATACTAACACATTAAAATAAATCTTATAAGCTAGTGTAGTAAATGTGTAGTAATACATTTAAAGTAAATTTTTTAAAATCGAGAAAATAAAAAGAAAATGTATAGTTAGACAAAATAGTATCGTAAATAACGATAATTTACATGTTTAAAAAGGAGTAGATAATGTAAGGTGTTGAAGAAAGAAAAAATAAAGTAAAAAGTTGAGTTGAGAAAGAGTTTGTTTTTTGATATGTTATTCAGTTAGATGTTATATGGTTAACAAGTAAGTAAATAAGTAAGCTGCTTTATTTAACTATGTTGGTAGAAAATTTTGATATTTTTTTCAAACTGCCGTATGCTGCTTGACTCACGTATTTGAGTTGGGATTGAATTCCAAGAACGTACAGCTGCGATAAAGAACTGTCTTTCGGATGTTAGACAAGAGAAACTAGGAAGCATTAAATTAGTTGTTCTGTTGGATGCTGGGAATTAAAGAAATTAGTAGAGATGTGTGCAGAATAGTGAAGAGCATTTTCAATGAACGAAATTTTGTATAATTTTCAAATGACATGCCTAGAAGGTTTCCAGAAAGATGTGATATATGGTCATATTTCCTTAGGCCATAAATGTAACGGTTGGTATTGTTAAACGCAACTTTTAATTTCGCTCTGCTCGCAGAATCGCAATTGTTATAAATTTCGCAACCATACGAAAGGTTTGGGATTACGAGGGTTTTTGCAAGGAGCATTCTAGTGTTGGAAGGTGTAAAACTCTGAAACGTCCATAAAGATCGTAGCGTTCCGCAAGTTTTTCCCACTACCGAATTTATGTGGTCATTCCATGTTAATGTTCTGTTGAATATTACTCCTAAGTTTGTAGATTTGTTTATGAATTCTAAAGGGGTTCCATTAATAATGATCGATGGAAAATAGGATAAATCAAGATCTTTCTTAGATATAACTAAACATTTGCATTTCAATGGGTTTAGCATAAGTGCGTTGCTATTCGTCCATTTAAATATAGTTTCAAGTTCTTCGTTTATGGTGCAGACACAGTCTTCAATAAGTCCTAAAGGACAGCTTTTATATAACTGTATGTCGTCTGCATAGAAGTGCTTAGATACATGGCGCAAAATTGATGCTATTTCATTTATGTAAAGGGAGAATAATAAGGGTGACAAGCTAGATCCTTGAGGTACGCCATTCGATATGAGCTGGAATTTAGAATGTTTGTTGCCTTGTAATACCGATTGTTTCCTATCGCTTAGAAACGAAGAAAAGAGTTTCAAGGCTTCTGTTGAAACGTTGTATTTCAATTTAAGCTTATTAAGAAGTTGCGAATGATTGATCATATCGAAGGCTTTTGAAAAATCTAAAAGCACTAGGAAGGTTACCCAATTTTTATCGAGATGGCCTCTAATTTCCTCAATTACTTTTAACAGAGCTGTTGTACAGCTGTGCTTCGGGCGGAGGCCAGATTGGATGTTAGTAAGAAAGTTGTGGTGCGCTATATAGCTGTAGAACTGATTTTTAATCATTTTTTCGAATGCTTTCGACAGAAAAGGCAAGATAGAAACTGGACGAAATTCAGTGCATAATGAATTTTTGGGAATTGGAATGATTTTAGCGTTTTTCCATTGATATGGGAAAATACCAGTTGTAAAAATGGTGTTGAAGATATGCGTTAAGAAAGGTAGTAGTATCGGCAAAATAATTTTAAGAAACATTGGGTTTATGCCATCGACACCTGTTGCGTTCGATTTAATCGAAATAATACTTTCAAGTACGTCAGCGTTGTTAACACAAGCAAAACTAAAAGCAGATAAATTGGAGTTAACGGGCGCTTCATTAGAGTCTTGGCTAATCCTAGAGACACTTCTAGCTAGCGGAGAGGAAAACTTTATATTAAGTTCTTCGATATTGATGTTGTTTTGTAAAAGAGTATTTTGTTTTCCGATACCGAGATCCCTAACATTTTTCCAAAGCTTGCGACTATCTCCAGACGCATCGATGCGACTCGAATTAAAACTGTCTTGAATCGTTAAGCTTTTTAAAAAAAGAATTATTTTATTTTATTCTAATTAAAAATATACCGAGATCTCTTATGAGATCTTTCTCGTTTGGTATCTCACTTAAGATTAATTTTACAAAATGATCTTAATACTAGGTCGTCTCCAATTCAGTATGGTATGTGTGTATCTACAATGATCGCGAGACAATATCGATCTTGTCTGTCGGATGTTTATGTTTATGTTAAATCTTATGGAGGTTTCGTATATCAAAGAAAAGTGATGAGTCTGCATATCGTTAACTCCCCTCTCACCCTGAAAGTGATCGTCCCGATCGCTCTTCTATTGCTTTCCTGGTTTCTTGTAAACATTTCAATGATGTCATTTCAAATATTTTTCGGTTTTCTTTTTTCTGTCTCAACTTGTAGATTTTCAATAATTTAATAACAATATAAATGCTAAGTACTAGAACAATATTCAAAGTTATACCATACAATATTGGATGTTCTTTAATATCTTTAATATAAGGTCTTATGGGTCAATGTTGGTAAATTTAAGCTTTTCGTCACTTGATTCTAAATATTTCAAAATGTTTAATTCAATTGGTGAATTTAATTTCATGTGTTTCAAAATTGCTGTTCTTTTATTTTCATATCTCTTAGAATTGATAGTTACATTATTCTTAAAATGAATAAGATATATACCTATGTATACTTTTTCATTTATTGTGGTTTTTCCACTCACAAAAATAATACCGTCTTTAGTTATTTTGACCTCTGTATTATTTTCCATTACTTTGTGACAATCGGCTTTCTTATTATTTAACAAATTCGTTAGGCAATTAGTTTCATTATTTACTTTACAATATATGTCATTTAATTCTTTAATGCAATTTGCCATTTTATATTTTTCTTTATATAACACAACTTGATTGGGTAATGACAGTTTTCCATCACCAACATTTATACTTTCAACAATATATTTTTTATTTATTTCCTTAACTAGTGGGTATTCAATATAAATTAAAATTAAATCTTTGTTCTGAATTATCTTGAAGTCGGATGCATCTAACACATCAGCTATCGAAATTGGTAAAGTTTCAGTATTGATTATTTTATTCAAATCATTCATATTTAAAATTACAGCATTCAAAATTTCATTCTTACTCAGATTAATGGCATTTATTATTTCACGTAAGTCCTCTATTATCGGTCGTAATACTAAATCGTCCTCTTTGTCTATTTCGTTATCTTCTGCTGCTAGTTTCTCTATAGCCTTAAATATCTGTGAGTTGGTCTGGTACCTATTGTTTATTATTAGATTCTATTAACTCTTGCAACTTTGTTTCAGTTCTAACTTTGTCGTCGTGATCTGGACTTCCGGATATCCATTTCCATAATGTGCCAATTTCATTAATACCTCTTTTGGATCTATTTCTTATCGTTAATTGCTCTAGCAATCTGTCTGCTGTTTCTAGATTTCTAAGTTCTAACTTGGTCAGTCGACTATTTTTTCCTTATATGTTATTCAAAATTTCCCTGTAATATGTCAAGTTAATTACATGATACAATTCTCCTGTATCTTCGAATAATGCAGCAGGTCCGTCCTCTATTAGAATGTATTCCTCTGAACTATAATTAAAGTTATCTGCACTTGTGCAGATGTTGTGGCTAGTAATGCCAAAAATCTCAAAACTGTACTTACATACATCTGAAATTTAATACAAATAATATTTTATTTCTTTATGTTGTCTTTATGTATAATTCTGTCTTTACTGTCAACTACAACCCTTCCTCTATCTTCTTTAACAATTCGCTTTTTAAATAAAGGTTTAACTTTACCTTTCCTACTTGTTGATTTTTCGTGTATCTTTTGTCTTGGCTTAAACTCAATTTCAGTTCTATTTTTATTGAAATAAGAAAGATCTTTATCTTGTTTTGTTTTCAATACATCTGTAAGAGATTTAAACTTTTCTAAGTTATGGAAGACCTCTAATGGTTGTTGATTCGTGACTGAGTGAATAGACTCATTATATTTCTTTACTACAAACGGCATAATAAATTTTGTGTCCGCATGAATTTCTGTTTTCGTAATGCGTATTAGTTCTGTTAGTGTGCTATGTACTCTTTCAATCATTCCGTTGGTTTTACTATGATTCGGAGCTACCTTTTCGTGTTTGACTCCAAATTTTTCTATTTCTAATTCTGCCTTATTAAATACTAGCTGAGCGGCCCGGCTTTGCTCGGGTCTGTACTTTTAAGGTTCCAGTTCTCGTTTTTCCTCTTCCGCGGGAATTTGGGGAAGAAATATAATCTGTCTTACTGTGGGACTAAGTGGTATCCTAATGCTGAATGAATTTTCGAAATCTGTCCAGTAACTTCTAAGTTTCCGTTCCCAACCCCGTTCCTGTGGGAATCTTCCGTTCCCATGGAAATATGTGAATGAAATGTAAGTCTATGTCACTGAGGGATAATGTAACATCCTAGAGTTGAAAGAATTTTTGAAATCGGTCAAGTTACTTTATGGTTCCCGTCCTCGTTCCCGTTTCTGTTCCCGTTGGATTATAGAGATGAAATACACGCCATGTTACTTAGGGATTATGTGGCATCCCAGTGCAGAAAGAATTTTTAAAATCTGTCCAGTAGCTTCTAAGTTTCCGTTCCCAACCCCGTTCCAGTGGGAATCTTCCGTTCCCATGGAAATATGAGAATGAAATGTAAGTCTATCTCACTGAGGCTGAGGCATAATGTAACAACTTAGAGTTGAAAGAATTTTTGAAATCGGTCAAGTAACTTTATGGCTCCCGTCCTCGTTCCCGTTTCTGTTCCCGTGGGATTATAGGGATGAAATACACGCCAAGTTACTGAGGGATTATGTGGCATTCCAGTGCAGAAAGAATTTTTGAAATCTGTCCAGTAGCTTCTAAGTTTCCGTTCCCAACCCCGTTCCTGTGGGAATCTTCCGTTCCCATGGAAATATGTGAATGAAATGTAAGTCTATGTCACTGAGGGATAATGTAACATCCTAGAGTTGAAAGAATTTTTGAAATCGGTCAAGTTACTTTATGGTTCCCGTCCTCGTTCCCGTTTCTGTTCCCGTTGGATTATAGAGATGAAATACACGCCATGTTACTTAGGGATTATGTGGCATCCCAGTGCAGAAAGAATTTTTAAAATCTGTCCAGTAGCTTCTAAGTTTCCGTTCCCAACCCCGTTCCAGTGGGAATCTTCCGTTACCATGGAAATATGAGAATGAAATGTAAGTCTATCTCACTGAGGCTGAGGCATAATGTAACAACTTAGAGTTGAAAGAATTTTTGAAATCGGTCAAGTAACTTTATGGCTCCCGTCCTCGTTCCCGTTTCTGTTCCCGTGGGATTATAGGGATGAAATACACGCCAAGTTACTGAGGGATTATGTGGCATTCCAGTGCAGAAAGAATTTTTGAAATCTGTCCAGTAGCTTCTAAGTTTCCGTTCCCAACCCCGTTCCTGTGGGAATCTTCCGTTCCCATGGAAATATGTGAATGAAATGTACGTCTATGTCACTGAGGGATAATGTAACGTTCCAGAGTTGAAAGAATTTTTGAAATCGGTCAAGTAACTTTATGGTTCCCGTCCTCGTTCCCGTTTCTGTTCCTGTGGGATTATAGGGATGAGATATAGTTTAAGTTACTGATGAAGGGCGATAATGTAGCACCTCTAGTGCTGAAATATTTTTTGAAGTAGTTTCTAATTTTCCGTTCCCAACCCCGTTCCTGTGGGAATATGGGGATCAAACATTGACAGGAACCATCTCTGAACTAAACTTTGTCTACCCTGAAAATTTCATAAAAATCCGTTGGGTGGCTTAGGAGTTTACCCCGGACATACATACATACATACATACATACATCCTACTTTATATATATAGATTTAAATGAATTAAATCAAACACATTATTTTGATTTTTCAAATGAAAATTAAAATTTTTATTCATTTAGGATGCATTTCGAGCAGTTTTCCGCTCATCATCAGCTACACGACTAAACATACATAAACTAGTTCTTGCATACTTTTAAACATAGTCATTGCAATTAATTTACATTTACATAATTTGTGGAGGAGTAAGTGGGAACGATATAGTTTTTGGGCAAACGGTGTACAACTAACGTATTTAAAATAAGAGAGGCATTAAAGTAAACAAAACAAATCGGACTGTATGTTGCCCTTGTCTAAGTTTAAAGCGGTGTTATCTCTGTAAATATATATACTTTCATATGCGTCTAATTTCTTCGCGTCGTTGATGCATTTTACAAGCTTCACTTCACTTTTAGAGACAGGTAGGTGTTGTTGTTCCAGTATGTGTGCTGCGAAGGCCGATTTTCTTGGTTCATTTTTGGCAACGTACTGCTTGTGCTCGTCGTACCTCTTCTTAATAGATCGTTTGGTTAATTCGTTTGGTCTAATTCTGCCGTCGGAGTACAGAATGTTCTCTCATTGTCTGTTACCAAAACTTCAACTTTCCCAAACACTGGTAGTGTTTCAATCAGTTTTTCCTTAGCGTCTATTTTACTGTAGATATGTCTAACTATTAAAAATTTCGAAAAAGAGTCTATCATAGTCAAAAATTGATCGTTGTCAATGTAGTATATGTCTGCATGTATGCGTTCCCCCCCTTTCTGTGGAATTGGAGCCTCTCCAATCTCATATCTAACAGGATGTCTGCCATATTTGTTTTCCTTACAAACAGAGCAGTCTTTCGCGTAATCGAGTAATTGTTTAAAACATTCGGGCCAGTAACATTTAGCTGAAATTTGTTTAACATTTTCTCTAGAGTCTCTATGTGCTCTATTATGTTCCTCTTTCATAATGGTTATTTGCATGTCTTTGTCTGTTATGTCTTTTACAAAATTTGAAACGTACGCAAACTGTGTTGTTGGGTATTCGTTTAGTAATTTGTCTTTAATCTTAAATAGAGTCTCTTCTGTTGAATATATTGCGTTTATTCCCTTCCTAATTATTTCTTTCAATTTAGTGAAAACGTCATCATCTTTGTATTTAATAGTATGCCTCCAATATCCTTTATGAATTTGTTCACTATTTATATTATTGGAATCTCCTTCTTCTATAATTAATTGATTTCTGAATCGATTGATTATTCCACCTAACCTTCTAATTTCTTCTCTTGGGCTGCTGTGAGTACTATGTACTGTAGCTAAATCTTCACTATTTTCCATTATATTTATTTCTTGACGACTTAATGCATCTGCTACTACATTTTCCTAACCTGGTTTATAATTTATTACTGGGGCATATTCTTCTATAAATGCTTTCCATCTCTTCAATTTCGTATTAGGGTTTTTATCAGATACAGCAAAGCTCAATGGTTGATGGTCCGTGTATATGCGGATTCCAGTTTGACCATATAGATAATTTCTCAAATTTTTCAGACTCCATACTATTGCTAAGAATTCCTTTTCATTGGTAGCATAATTTTGTTCAGTTTCAGATAACGTCCTACTTACAAAGGTTATTGGCTTATTGTCTTGGCTTAGTACTGCACCTATGGCTGAGTTACTTGCATCAGTTGTTTAATCAAATGGTTTATCGAAATCCGGTTTTTTTGCCTTCTGAATTTAATATTAATAATATTTATCCTCTTACTATTTATTTTTTCGTTTCCCCGTAAATACTTTGTTAACCCTTTGCTTATCATTGCATAATTTCGGATAAATTTCCTATAATAACCTGATAGTCCAAGAAAACTTCTCAATTGACGTAAGGTCTGTGGTTCCGGATATTCCCTAATTGTTTTTACTTTATCTGGATGGGTTTTTATATGGTTGTAGGATACAACATATCCTAGGAAGTCCACCTGTTCCATGAAGTACTTACTCTTTTCACTGCTAATTCTCATGTTAGCTTCTGAAAGTGCATTAATTATTATTTCAATGTGATGTAAGTGTTCATCATGTGTTCCTGAAAATATTATTACGTCATCTAGATAAACATGACAGAATTTCCCGATGTATTCTCGGAGAATGTCATCCATAGCTCTTTGAAATATGGCTGGAGCGTTTTTAAGCCCGAATGGCATACGATTGAATTCGTATTTCCCGTTGTTGACTGAAAATGCAGTCTTTGGTCTATCTTTTTCATTAACAAGGATTTGATGAAATCCTGATTGTAAATCTAAAGTAGAGAAAAATTTTGACTGGCCTAAATTAGATAAAATTACTGAGGTTTCTGCCATGGGATATTTATCAGACTTCGTTAAAGAATTTAATTTTTTGTAATCAATGACCATTCGTAGTTTCTTTGGCCATCTTCATTGAAACCTTTTTTATCTACCACCCAAACTGGACTGTTATACGCGCTTCGACTTGGTTTTATAATATCGTTTTCTAATAAATGTTGTATTTCCTTATTAATAAACGCGGAAGCAGATTGCGGATATGGGTATGCTCTTTGCCAAACTGGTTCTTCATTTACAGTATTTATACTGCATTTAACGTTTGTATTATACGGTAAGTAGTTTGGTCTTTCCGTAAAAATTCCCTGATATTTCCTTAAAATTTCCTTCAGTCTTTCCTGGTATTCCACCTGCATATGGGTGTTTATTTGAAGACTGTTAACTAATTTATCATTATATATTAGAGGTACTTTGCCTCCGTTGAATTCCAAAAAACTGTCTGCCATATTTATTTTACCATTAGATTGTCTTAACGTATTTATGCCTATTATAGCATCATAGTCTTTTAATTCTTCTAGCTCATAAAAAATTTCCCAATTTCCAAATATGTTTATATCCTGGTACGTATCTATGATACTACTACCATGAACACTTTTTACTTTATTACTTGTTTTCAATTTCTTACACTTATTTATATCTGGTCTAACATAATTATGTGTCGCACCCGTATCTATTAATATTTTATATACTTGACCTGTCGTTTTATTTGTTCGTATAATTGTAGGCAGGTCGTACCTCATTCTAAAAAAGAATCTCGTTCATTAAGATTATTTATTCTTGGTGTTTTTGCTAAAGGCTGCTGATTGCTATTAGGCCTATCTCGTTTAAACGGATTGTTGTTATTGCGAATCTCATTATTGAATCTCTGGTCGCTATATTGATTTAAGGGTATGTTTCTCTGAAAATTATTATTTCTCTCCGGTCTGAAATTACCGCTTCCCTGATCTATCCTCTGTTGTTGTCCGTTATTCCAAGATCTTTGTTGTGGAGCTACATGGTGTCTCTGTGATGAATTCGGAAATGGTTGGTCTTGGTGGTAAAATACCAAGAGGTCTGTTTTGTACGTGTTGATTCATAAATCTCGTATTTTGGTTCATTTCAATCTCTTGTGCTCTAGCTAGACCATTTGGGTTATCCCCTGGGTTCAATGCAAACACCAAGTTACTCATTGGCTGGTTGAGTCCAGTTATGAAAACTCTTAGTGCATTTTGTCTTGCCACATCAAGTAAAACTTTTGTCTCTGCCGTTTTCGGCCCATAACTCATCATAGTCTTATTAGTTATCAAAGTTAATAATCTGTTAACCTGATCACAAAATTCCTCTAAAGTCTGTCTTCCCTGTCTTGCGTTAGTAAGTTCTGTCTGTAACATGTGAATCGGTCTCTTGTCCTCGTATGTTACATCTAATCTCGCTATTATTGCACTGGGATGAAGTGGAGTCCCGTGTGATGTTAATTCATCGTTTGCTTTTCCTACAATTTTGTTTCTTAGAATATTCACCGCTGTGAAATAACTTGTACTACCTATGCAGTGTTAGTATGCCTGCATGCAATGCACTGCGGATGTGCGCCAACTAATGTTATTGTCGCCATCGAATTTTTGTAGGCTTTTAACTAGATCTAATCCTTCCTTTGTATCATTTGACGGATCTATTTCTATATCCTTATATGGAATTATGTTGTCTGCGGGTAACAGTCTACCTAAAGCTGCTGTTAACTCCGTTATTCTAATCTGTGAATCCCTCGTCTGTTCGGTGACTGCCATCGCAATCATTCCCCCTACCTGTTCTACCGTTAATGCCATTTTTATCTTGTTATTATTAAAATTTATTTTTAAAATATTAAATTCGCTTAATTTAGGTATGCACGTATATATATTTCCTGATATAAAAATACACTAATAAAAAAATTACTTGTGTTACTTTTGTTGCTCTCTGTCCCTCGTTCTAGTTGTTGTTTGACACTATCCTCTGCACGGCTTCTAGTAGTTTTTTCTTCAGCTTAGTTTTTTTTTATTTTTCAACACTTTTTATCTAGTTTCGGCTAGATAGCAACCTTTCGCAATGTTTGTTAATAATTTTTTTTCAGTTTATTATTTTTTTTTATTTTTCAACACTTTTTATCTAGTTTCGGCTAGATAGCAACCTTTCGCAATGTTTGTTAATAATTTTTTTTCTTCAGTTTAATTTCACTCTTTCTTTTGTTTTGCAATTAATTATTTAATTCACTTCAACACGTTTTTTTCTTTCTTCCTTTTTTTTTGTTTTGGATTTTCGGCTAATAATTTTTTTTTAATTTCTCTCTTTCTTTTGTTTTGCAATTAATTATTTAATTCACTCAAACACATTTTTATTTTTTCTTTCTTCTTTTTTTTTTTTTGTTTTAGATTTTCCGCTAATAATTTTTTTTTAATTTCACTCTTTCTTTCGTTTTACAATTAATTATTAAATTCACTTCAACACATTTTTTCTTTCTTCTTTCCTTTTGTTTGTTATGCTGGATTTTCCGCTTCTTATGAGCGTATGTCTCCTGATCTTTGATTTATTATTACATAAATTCTTTTCACTTGCCTCCCAGTGTTTTGTATTGGGTAGGTCTACTGTCACGGTTTTTTTTTTTTTCAAAGTGGCACAGGTTGCTTTAAACTTATGGCCTTGTGCACTTTTTAATTTAAACTGGTTCACTTGCGATATATAACTTTTCCGCGAAAACAAGTGTCCCTGCTCGGGCGCCAATTAAAACTGTCTTGAATCGTTAAGCTTTTTAAAAAAAGAATTATTTTATTTTATTCTAATTAAAAATATACCGAGATCTCTTATGAGATCTTTCTCGTTTGGTATCTCACTTAAGATTAATGTTACAAAATGATCTTAATACTAGGTCGTCTCCAATTCAGTATGGTATGTGTGTATCTACAATGATCGCGAGACAATATCGATCTTGTCTGTCGGATGTTTATGTTTATGTTAAATCTTATGGAGGTTTCGTATGTCAAAGAAAAGTGATGAGTCTGCATATCGTTAACTAGTCGTTTTTGTAATTTTTGGTTTTCTCAAAAACTACAGGTTATTTTGGCATCCGGTTTTTTGTGTTTGATCAAAAATAAATAAGAGCATTGAAAATAAGTCAGAAAAATACTACTTAACTACGTAAAATTTTGAAAAAAAAATGGTTTGAAAAAAAAAAATTAATTTTTTTTTTTCAAAATTTTGACTTTGAAAATTAATATGAATGGACCCCCCCTCCCATACGATTTTTTGCTTGTCTAGGTCCAATCTACACACCCTATCTTTTTGTAAAACCTTATGCAAATCACCCTGTATATACTAGCAGACCCCCCCGGCGGCGGCGCGCGTAGCTCAGGCCCTACATTAATCGAATTGAGTACGTTTAGTAAAGTAGTTTCCAAGTTTCCATTCTAGTGGGAGAATAGGGATGACATATAGTTTATGTTACTCAGGAACAGTTAAGCAATCTAACGATGACAAAGTTTTTGGAATCGGCCCAGTACTGTAAAAATGAAATACGCATTGAAATCGGTACAGTTGGTTTTTTTTTTTAATTCCCGTTCCCGTTCCTGTGGGAAAATGGTGATGAAATATGGTTTGGATTGCTCAGAGACAATGAAGCATTCTAACAGGGAAAGAATTTTTGAAATCATTTCAGTATTTTCCAGTTTCCTGTTTAATTCGCCACTCCCTTTTCCGTTTCCGAAAGAATATGGGTAGGAAATCTAGTCTTAAATACTCAGGAGCAATGAAGCACTCTAACATTGAAAAATTTTTGGGAATTGGTCCAATATTTTCCAAGTTCCCGCTAATGTTGTTGTTCCCGTATTGTTGCTGAAGCTCTTGACACTTGTTGAGTACATCAAAGTGGTTTTACAATACCCTTATTGCGTCTGAGCTAAAATTAAAATTTTCTTCGAGTCTTTACTACTTTATTTATTTCTTCTTGTCTACATAATAACCAAAGAACTTCCACTTCATTTGCATTCGAACTCAATATCCTTTCAAGATTCGTATCTCTACCAAAGGCCCAGAAGACGCTGTCATAGCTTAGGTCATAGTGCATAGTATCACTTTAAATCAAATTCTTTTGTTTTGCGAATATAGATCAAGTTCAATATGCGGTCACTTCATATGAAAAAATAGCTTGGATTATTGTTAAAGTAACACTTTAAACTAAAAAAAATTAAATCTCTATTCTTGCCAGTCGAAAATGAAAAGAGTTCTCAAAAACAAACTATCCAATAATCTTACTATTTGTTATTTAACTACCTAAGCCGCCCGGCGTTGCTCGGGTCTGTAGTTTTAAGGCTTCCGTTCTCATTCCTGTTTCCAGGATTATAGGGACGAAATCTACGCTAAGCTACTGAGGGACTATGTGGCATCCCAGTGCCAAAAGAATTTTTAAAATCTGTTCATTAGTTTTTTAAGTTTCCATTTCCAACCCCGTTCCTGAGGGAATCTTCCGTTCCCGTGGAAATATGTGAACGAAATATAAGTCTATGTCACTGAGGGATAATGTAACATCCTACAATTGTTTTTGTTTCTGTTTTTGACATCTGTCAAGTAACTTTAAGGTTCCCGTTCTCGTTCCTGTTTCTATTCCTGTGGGATTATAAAGATGAAATCTAAGTTAAATTACTAAGGGTTTATGTGGTATCCCAAATCCAAAATAATTTTTGAAATCTGTCCAGTAGTTTCTAAGTTTCCATTTCCAACCCCGTTCCTGAGGGAATCTTCCGTTCCCGTGGAAATATGCGAATGAAATTTAAGTCTATGTCACTGAGAGATAATGTAACATCGGAAAGTTGAAAGAGTTTTTGAAATCTGTCAAGTTGCTTTAAGGTCGTTCCTGTTTCTGTTCCCGTGGGATTATAGGGATGAATTATACGCTAAGTTACTGAGGGATTATGTGGCATTTCAGTGCCGAAAGAATTTTTGAAATCTGTCCAGTAGTTTCTTAGTTTCTATTTTCAACAATGCTCCTGAGGGAATCTTCCGTTCCCGTGGAAATATGTGAATGAAATATAAGTCTATGTCACTGAGGGATAATGTAGCATCCTATAGTTGAAAGAGTTTTTGACATCTGTCAATTAACTTTAAGGTTCCCGTTCTCGTTCCTGTTTCTGTTCCCGTGGGATTATAGGGATAAAATAAAAGCTTTTAAACCTTCCCTAAACCTACACGAACATTTCAAGATCAAGATAAGATAAATCCGTTCAGCCGTTTTCGAATTTTAGCCAGACTAACAAACAGAAACTGCAACTGCAGCGCCATCTGCCGGGCTGATTTGTAAATCTAAACCATCAAGGGCGCCACTCAAACGCATACATAAAAATTCGTTTAAATCGGTCAAGCCGTTTAGGAGGAGTTCAATGACATACACACGTACCCCAGAATTATAAATTATATACTAGCTGACCCGCCCGGCGTAGCTCAGGCCCAAGTTTCCATTCTAGTGGCAGAGTGGAGATCAAAGATAGTCTATGTTGCTCAGGGGCATTTGAGCACTCTAACGATGACAGAATTTTGGGAATCGGTTCAGTATTTTCCAAGTTCCCGGATTTGTTTCAGCCCCATTCCGTTCTCGTATGAGGATTAAATATAGTCTATGTAACCCGAGAATAACACCTTATTTTATAGTGAAAACCGTATTGAAATCAGAACAGTGGTTTTTGAATTCCCGTTCCCGTTCCTGTGAGAAAATGGTGATAAAATATAGTCTATATTACTCAGGGACAATGAATCACTCTTACAGTGAAAGAATTTTTTAATAGGTTCAGAACTCTCCAAGCTCCCGCATGTTTTCTTTTCATGTCCTATCGCGTCCTCGTGGGAATATGGGGATAAAATATTGTTGAAGCTATTTGGCGATAACGTCGTATTGTAATAGCGACAAAAATCTGATATCGTTTCAGTGGTTTTTGAATTCCCGTTCCCGTTCCCAATCCCGTTCTTGTGGGAATTAGGGGGTGAAATGAAATATAGTTCATGGTACTCAGGGGCAATGAAGCACTCCAGCGGCGAAAGAATTTTTGGAATCAGTCTAGTATTTTTCAAGTTGCTGGTTAAGTTTCTAAGGAGCAATGAAGCACTCAAACATTGAAAAAATTTTGGGAATTGGTCCAATATTTTCCAAGATCCCGCTAATGTTGTTGTTCCCGTATCGTTGCTGAAGCTTGAACTTGACACTTGTTGAGTACATCAAAGTGTCAGCATCTGCACCGTTCAACATGGTCACAGAGACCACCACGTGGTTTAACAATAACCTTATTGCGTCTGAGCTAAAATAAAAATTTTCTTCGAGTCTTTATTACTTTATTGATTTCTTCTTGTCTACATAATAACCAAAGAACTTCCACTTCATTTGCATTCGAACCCAATATCCCTTCGAGATCCTTATCTCTACCAAAGGCCTAGAAGACGCTGTCATAGCTTAGGTCAAAGTGTATAGTATCACTTTAAATCAATACCTTTTGTTTTGCGAATATAGATCAAGTTCAATGTGCGGTCATTTCATATGAAAAAATAGCTTGGATTATTGTAAAAGTAACACCTTAAACTAAAAAAATTTTAAATCTCTATTCTTGCCAGTCGAAAATCAGAAGAGTTCTTAAAAACAAACAATCCAATAATCTTACTATTTGTTATTTAATTTTGCTTAACTTAACTTACTGACCCTAGGCGGGTACTCTAAATTACACAATAACTTATTTCTAATGCCTTTCGGCCTAAAGATACGTACATGATACCAAAAATGTTTAAACTAGCTAACATAATAACTTAGTTAACTTACTGACCCTAGGCGGGTACTCTAAATTACACAATAACTTATTTCTAATGCCTTTTGGCCTAAAGATACAATATATCTATTTCAACCTAGAACTAATATTAATAACTAAGAAAGTTTAAAAAACTTAGTTTCATTGATCCAATTTTTTCGTTTTTCTTAAAAACTACTTACAACTAATTAAAACTACTTAAAAATATAGCAGCATTAAAAATATAGTAGCTTTTTATAATTTTTTTTTTTTTTTTTGTTTTTTGTGTTTTATAATTTTTTGGGTTTTTGTATTTTTTCAATTTTTTTTTTAATTTTGGGGACACATTATTTTTTACATTTTTTTCGATTTTGATTTCTTAAATTTTTTTTTGTTTTTCGACGCCGCATTAATTTTTATAATTTTTTTTTGTATTTTTTACTTTTTTTTTTGGTTTTTAGAATTCTTTTTGGTTGCCACTATGCCCACCCCCTATACCCTAAGTTTTACACACTAAACCTTTGTAAGCCAGCCATAGGCGACTCGGTATCCGTAACATTTTCCCTATGTTGCTCAGACAACCACCAGAATAGTTTTGACGTTTTAATAACGTCCCGTCGATCGCGATCGGAGACCGCCCTACTGTACCGGAGGAGCTCTTCAACTTCTCCGCCTACTGCGGCGACGCGCCGCCGGCCGTTGCAATCAACAAAAAAATCGTTGCAACGTTCAAGCACAAAGTATTGAAGACTACTACAGAATTTCATTCTATTTTCCGTTTCTTGATAAGTTCATTTCTCAACTAAAAGTCGGTTCTCTGAATCTTCAGATCCATTTTCCAAAGTTTCGGGCAAATGTTTCTTAAACAAGAATTTAACGAAAAGAAAAGCGCTGACCTCTACACATTTTACGAAGATATATCGGATTGTTCGAAAGAAAATTTTCTGTCAGAAGTCAAGATGTGGAGACAACGAATCCACGGCCAGAACATCCAAAATGCGCTTGATGCTTTACTGGTTAGTATCTGTGGATCAAAAATTTACATGTAAAAAACGACGCGATCCGAGAAAAGGCACCTTTTAGCCAAAAGTGAAAGCTTACACAGCACGCTCTGAAAGGCGCTGATGTACCATTCAAACCCATCTAAAAAATCGTTTCTCTGAATTTATATTTTGTGAAATAATAGCGATGTTACAATTTCTGATTGCGCTTCATGAATATTCAGTAAAAGAACTTGTGTAATCAATCATGATCCAACAACCGATTTTTTGCCTAGTAAGTCTCTTTTATCGGATCGAGTCACATATGCAAACATCAATCTGACGATATTTTTCAGGTTTATCAATAGCAAGTCGTTCAAGAATGTCGATTATATTTTCATAATCAATAAAGTTCTTGAATTTTTAAAATAATAATATTACTTTTCCTTTACATTTTGTCTGACTCATGCTATATTTTTCAGTCCCGTAACGAAATTTGAACATTAGGAGACGATGAATGTTACAAATAACATCTTTTATTTTCCCGATTGGGGGGGGGGGGGGGGGGGGGCTTATGAATTAAATATTTTTCAATTCAAAATTCACAAACTAGCTTATGAATTGAATTTTTCTCAATTCTTAATTCTCCAACTAGCTTATGAATTGAATATTTTCAATTAATAATTCACTAACTAGCTTGCGAATGGAATATTTCTCAGTTCATAATTCTCAAATTAGCTTATGAATTGAATTTTTCTCAATTCAAAAATAAATAAATATTTTTCAATTCTGAAGCTTACTAATAGCTTATAGCTTACGGATTTTTTAATTCATAAACTCGCAACCCTGTCCATCAGGCTTATGCGGGGATGGCGGTGAATCAAATATTGCGTGCCCCGGATAAAATCTTTGGCCTTCTCACGGGGGCCTTGCTTCCTACGCATTATTTCATCCTGTAATTTGCACAAGTAACGGGCGGGCAAAAAGTGTTCGAGGAAGGTGCTGCGAAATTCGCTCCATACTTTAACGCGGTCTCGATTAATGCGATACCACTCTAGTGCAGTGCCGCGTAAGAGTTCTGGTAACGCTTTTACCACATCGTCTGGCCGCAGGTCGTAACAGGTAGTTAATTCTTCGAGGCGATCTAAGAATTCGATGGCGATACCAGGCGAGTCAAATGTCAGTCCCCATTTTCGTACTGTATTCATAACTTCAGCTTCATAGCTGAGCACAACTCTACCGGTGGTTCTCACCGTAGTTCTGTTGTCTGAGCGGGTAAGCCCACGCGATGTACTAGCCTGGTCGAGTAGGTTTTCTATAGATAGGCAACTTCTGGTTGCCTCGGTAACGCTGGTAGGCGTATGTAATGGCACTGGCGGCTTATACGAAGGTACTTCAAACCGTACTTCTGTATAGAAAGGTGATTTCGTTGCTGGTTCGGTATCGGTTTCTGTGGCTGGTGTGTCGTCATACTCTCTGGCGGTAACGATCTTCTCCAAGTCTTCACAAAGACTTTGCATCGACTTTCTCATTCGGGCTCCTTTAATATGAGTGCTCAATCTAGTCCAGAGAGTGGCTATCGTTCCTTCGGTATCGAGTCCTTGTTGACTCATTCGGGTTTTAAGCTCTTCCTTACTGAGCAAATAAATGGCTCCGATGCTTGCGTATACGTCAAAGCATTCTTCGGAGTCCGACATGATCGGTTTATTTTCGTTTTCTGTTTGTATTTCGATAAAGAGTTTCTGTTTTCTATTAAATGGACCTATAGTCCCTGCTCGGGCGCCAAATTGTGATGTGCTTTTTATTTTCCAGCATTTTATTTTCCGTCATACCCCGATGATTCACGGCTGTCCATCGTCGGCGAATGAAAACACTAAAACTTCGCATTGAAGGTCAGAAACTCTTTATTTATTCGAAATTCTCTTTTCTCTATTTATAGTTTATTTACAAAACTCAAATTCTCATAATCTACATATATATATATATACACGGTGCTATACGCCCTTAAAGAAATACTGTATATGACAGTGTTGGTAACAGGAACTGGTTTGCAGCTGTTGGTGTGACTTCTCTAAGTCGTCTGGTATCGAATCGACAGTGTACCTGTAGGAGAGAGCGGGATTAGCGGTTGAGTATTATTAACTGCGCTCCGGCAAAGATTATAGGCGCTTTTCAGTCCCTATGCGGTAGGATCGCAACTATACCCTCAGTGGGCTAGTGGTGACGACTGAGTATTCTTAAATGCCCTCCGGCAGAGATCACAGGCACCCTAAGGCTCCGTGTGGTAGGATCGCAGCTATACCCTCAGCGGGCAAGCGGTGACGGCTGAGTATTCTTATATGCCCTCCGGCAAAGATCACAGGCGCTTTTCAGTCCCTGTGCGGTAAAATCGCAGCTTTCCCTCAGCGCGTTAGTGGTCGAGTATTCTTAAATGCCCTCCGGCAGAGATCACATGCACCCTAAGGCCCCATGTGGTAAGATCGCAGCTATATCCTCAGCGGATGACGGTTGCTGTAGTGCTGGCTCAGATCCTCGGAACCAATAATGCGGTACTCCGGGTGGTATTGTTCTAGCTGCTACGGCTTCGGATCTGGGGAATAAACCTGATTTAGTAATGTATATATAAACTAAACAAGATTGCTCTTAGCAACGAGCGGCCAGCTGGAAAGAACGGTCGGTATTAATGACAGGTACTATTGAATGCTCCTGCCAGCAACAAATGCCAAGACTTTAAGTTCTGACAGATCACAGGTACTAGTATGGCCCCGTGGTGGCACGAAATATTATTTTTAATACAATATAATTTATAAGACAACTTAAGGCCTCGGCCCATAGAACGCGTTGCGTTCGTGCGGCACCGCTTCCAACTGACAGCTTGATTGAATACACACGTTCTTAGGAGAGTTGACCCATAAGCACAGCGCGCAGCACGCCGAACGCGCCGAGTAGCCGAACCTCTATTTTGCCGCGCCACCCACGCGGCAACATTTGCTCTCAAAACCAATTTGAAGATCTCTCTTGTTGCTGGTGATGAGATAGGACAAACTGATACCTCAGAGATGTGACTCAACTGTGGTTGCTGCTGCTACTAAAATAACAGTTAAAGTAGGGCAGCGGGTCAAAATTCTGGCTTCAAAATTCTACTTTTCAAAATTCTGCTTTCAAAACGAAAATTCTGCTTTTCAAAAATCTTTTTTTTCGTTCTGGCTGACAAAATTCTGCTTTTCAAAATTCTGGCTTTTAAAAAGAAAAAATTTAGCTTTTTCCTTTTTTATTTTTTACTTGCAGAAGAATAAAAACAAAATAGGAGAGCGACAAGAAAGTATGAGTTTGCAATTATTATCAATATTTTCTGCCAATTATAAGAAAAAGATGGTGTAGAAAATGTTAAGCACGCGCTTTATACTCTTTCTTTTTTCCTTTATTCTCTCCCCATGCTTCGTGCGCTTAGTTTCTGTTTTGGCACTGATAAGCTCCTTTCTTAGGTCTCCAATTAATTTATAGACACCTGCGTGGCTACGGGCTAGGGCAACTATTACTTTAAGCCGACGCGACGATGCCAAGCCTCTTCATTGGGTTGCGTTCTTGGGAATGCATCGCTAGTTTTATCACAGTTTTATCATAAACTAATTGAATTATGTAATTCTTTTGAGTAGGAGAGCCACAATGAGGAAATCAAAAACTACTTTTCTACTTTGAAATTCTTTAGAAAGCAAGAGTTATCAATATTCTGCCAATTATAAGGAAAAAGAAGATTTGGAAAATGTTAAAAAGCGCGCGAAATTAATTAATTGGCAGAATATTGATAAGCAGAATTTTGAAAAGCAGAATTTTGAAAAGCAGAATTTTGGAAAACAGAATTTTAAAAAGCAGAATTTTAAAAGCAGAATTTTGATAAAAGAATTTTGACCCCAGCAGAATTTTGACCCCAACTCTTAAAGTCGCATTTTCAATCAGATTTTATTGTTTAACAATTTTAAAGGTTGAAAATATGTTAGTTAAGCCATAAACATTAATTTTCTTTTTGAAAATAATGAAACAAAAGCATTTTAAAGTTTGACAACAGCAAAAAAAAAATGTTAAAAAACTTATTTTTTGTAATATTTTGCTGTAGTCACAATTTAAAAAGCTTATGTTTCATTTTTTGCAAAAGAATTAATTTTTTAAAGTCAAGTGCCAATATTTTCGCCAAATTTAATAAATATCTACAAAATGCACTTTTTAGGCTTATAGTCTATTCCCACTGGGACAAAAACGTGGTTTTCGTAACAATTCTTAAATACTAACAAATTTTCACATTAATTTTTCCAGAACCTCATGTTTTCATTAACGAGATGTTTTCAAGTCGCTTATAATAAAACCCATAGCAAATAAGTTACGGAATAGAAGCTATTTTATGTTCTAAATTTGTTCATCATGTGCAAATGTTATAACAAATCTTTTCTCGTCACTTCGAAAACATATGTAATTTTTTAAATGTTTTATGATATAAATTAATTTGTGTCATACTAAATCTCTCCATTCTACAATAAATGAGTGTAAGAAAACAATAACATTAATAAAAATGATTTTTCTAAAAACAAAAAGTGCAAAAATGTAGAGGCGTCAAACAAAAACTGTTAGGAACGGTTCATTCTTTTTCGTAAAAGAATTGCGTTTTCGTTCCAGTGAGAGTATTCTATTTAGAGATTTCCCAAACCTAAGCGACTTTGTTGTTGTGACGGCAACAGTTTCACATACAAAATTTAACTTTTATCAAGAGTACGTAAGTAACCACACATACATGACGAAATATTGTGACAACAGCAAAAATGCAGCATCAGCGGCGTAGCTTTATAGTGTTTTTTTTTTCAAGCCAGAAGCTGGTAAGCATTCCAGTTCAAAAAAAACTTTCAAAAGCTATGGTGGAGCCATTTTATTTCAACATTACAAACTTTTTGTAAACAGCGAAAATATGCTGATTTCAACACTATAAATTATTTATTCAAAGTAAAAGCACCCCTGTTTTTCCTGTGATAAATAGAGACAGTAAATTACCTACTTAAGTTGAGTTTTTTTTTTTTTCAATCCAGTATCGAGCAAAGTATTCGAATTTAAAAAAAAAACGTAGGGAAAACGCTGGTATCGCCACCTATATTCACAGTTTCAGGAACAACTTTTTCAAATCGGCAAAACCGAATCTGGAACGCATAACTTTATAATTTTTGGCAAATGCAACATTGTTTCGTAAACAAGCTTACAACATATTTTGATTATTAAAGTCAAAAACTTTGCTGTTTTGTATTTAACGTATCAATGTGGTACCCGTGGTGTGATGGATAGCATGCAGTGCCTTCGCTTGCGCAATTTTTGGGTTAACGGGCGCGCTGCCGGAGAGGCCTTTCAAGATCCTAGCCGTGAATTCGCTAGTTAGGGCAGAACGACGAGCCAACTTCTCTGAGTTGTTAAAAGACCAACGTCCCAATGTATGTATGGTTAGCGAAACTAGGCTAAACCAGCATCACAATTTGACGAATAATAATTACAATATCGTAAAGAGGGACCGACCCAACTCGACTTTCGGGTATGGTTTTGCGATCTTCATACGTAAGGGCATTGCTCATAAGGTAATATATAGTGGTGAAGTACGCCGATTCCAGTTGCTTGAAGCGTGTATCGTATGCATCCCTCTCCAACAGGGGAGGCGCTTGTATGTGGTCGCGATCTATGCGCCTGAGGCTTCTCAAAATTCATGTTTTATAACAGAGCTTGAAACACTTTATCGATGTCTGAAACTGAACTCAGAAGAAAACTATTTCCTTTTGGCCGGTGATTACAATGCTAAACATCAAGATTGGGGATATCAATTCGCCAATCCAAGGGGGACCCAGCTATTCAATTGGCTGGGGCTCCACAGCATTGAGTGTAAAGTCGATCTGCTGGCTATTGACAGGCCTTCGTATCCTCGAAGTGGCTCTTATTTGGATCTATTGCTTCTAGACTCAAGACTGAAACTGACCGACGACATTCTTCGACGGACGAAAAATTGTTTGACGACGGTTTAGTACGACAGTGACCACTGTGGACTCGCCGCAGTCATAATGCTTCCGAACAACCTTGTAGAACTGGAGGAGTACGTGCCGACGCACTCTTACAACTACGGTAAGACACGTTGGCCAGCTTTTCCGGTGCCGTATCAAAGGAACTTCGTTCGAACGGTATTGCGCCGCCATGCAACAGGAATCTGTCGAACGTTGAGATCGATGGGTACCTGCAACGTATGGAGGATGCAATCCGTAGTACAATGGACAGGACAATTCCTAAGTATAGGCAACATGACTCTACGAACATGTACAGAAACGCGACAATAGACGCACTTTACAAACAAAAAAGTAGACTCCTGTCAAGACTCAAACTCTTGCACAGGAGGTTTACTGACCGACACGATTTGGAGATTAGAACTCTGAGGTCACAGATCAAAAATTTCCAACAACTTATTAAAGAAAACTATAGAATTTCCATTTCATGTTTCTGGAACAATAAAATTCTGGCTGTGCAGTTCAACAACCCGAGTATGTTTCCGGAAATAAATAAAATTTTTAGGAGAAAAGGTCAAAATGACCTTCAGGGTATTAAACTCCAAAGGACGACAGAGAACAAAAACTTACTTTTGACAATAGGGATAGATTCGGATGAGGCCATCTTGGATGATGACCACTTTATAGTGGAAGATGCTCAGGAGAAGGTAGAGACGGTGGGTGCTGTTTTCAAGCGAGTATATAAGGTGAATGAGTGCATTCGCCCGAATTACGATCTTGAGAACAGAGACTTCGTTGGACACTTCTATCTTAGAGACGAGATCTCGCATTGGCGATCCGAGAATCCTGGTTTCACTAGGTTCAATGACGACCGACTTGCAAATGCAGTCATCGCCGAGCGAAAAGGGGATAACACCCTGTTCGTTTCTAAGATGGACCTCGCGGGCATCTTTCACAAAATAAAGAAAAAGAAGTCAGCAAGAGTCGACGGCATACCCAATGTTGTGCTGCGAAACCTCCCTTCGTAAGCGGTAGACATATACACCACGTTGTTCAACAATGCGCTGAATAATGCATATTATCCAGTGCGTTGGAAGACGGCAGTGGTCCATCATCTCCTTAAAAAAGGGAAGGATGGTTCCAATCCAGCAAATCTCCGGTCAATTAGTCTTCTCCCGAGTATCAGCAAGGTATTCGAGAAAGTTCTCAATAGAGCTTTGTCCACATGGGCTGAGGACAAACATATTATTCCTGAAAATAAGGTTCGGTTTTAAGGCGGGCCATGATACCACACATGCCGCGTCTTAACTAGTATCAGATATTCAATGGAACAAAGCTAAAATTCAGTGTACGGGTGCATGTCTGGTTGACTTGGAGAAGACTTTCGATACTGTTTGGTTAGACGGTCTTTTCTATATGTTGATCAAATATGGCATGAGTTTACCACTGCTTTATATTCTGAATGACATGCTTCATGGTAGAACGTTTGTTGTGAAAAGTTGCAATATAACTTCTACCAGAACTTTTAAAATACAGAACGGTCTACAACAGGGGGCGGTGAATTCGCCTATTTTATTTAGCATTTTCACCGGCGATCTAATTGGTTCTCTTCACCATGCTATAGCGTACGCCGACGACCTTATTGCGTACAGAACAGGTCCAAAGATTGAAGTCATTAGAATACTTTTGCAGCGTGACTTCGATAAGATCCAGCAATATTGCGATGACTGGAAGTTGAAAATCAACTTCCAGAAATCGGAAACAGTTGTGTTTAGAACCTCGTTGGCTCGGGCCTCATGGGATACGAGAAAGAACTGGCGAAAGCTGGTTATCGTTGATCTACATGGCCACCCACTGCCAAACAAAGTAGTAGTCAAGTACCTCGGCATCTGGCTAGATCAGTATCTATATTTTAACAAACATATGGATGCGGCTCTGGCCAGGGCTAGAGGAGCTTTTGCTCTGACAAGGCGACTGTTTCACAGCAGTCAACTTGATAGCAGAGTGAAGGTGATTTGCTACATGGCCCTCATAAGGCCAGTGATTGTCTATGGGTGCCCCGTGTGGTTCAATGTTACAGCGTCTCAAATGGAAAAGATTCGGGTGTTTGAGAGACAGTGTCTGCGTACCTGTCTTGGATTGCACAGAACACCAGAGTCGGAGTACAGAAAATATTATCTTAATGAGGTCCTTTACAACGGGGCTCAAATAAACAGGATCGACAACTTCATTATAAAACTGACTCGTGGTCACACTGCAAAAGCGATGACCTCGACCAATGGCCTGATTTTTGGGGTTTATTACCCAAACACTGAATATATGGAGAAAACGCGCTTCAGTGGATTTGTCCCACCGGAGGCTTTCCTCTATTTTGATATGGTAGGGCTGATTCAGGATAGGTTGGCGGTTCCGCTAATCTACCACGTCTGCCGGAAGACCGTGGAACGACGGCTACTTTACAACCGAGACGTCACCGCAGTAGGCGGAGAAGCTGTAGAGCTCCTCCAGTTCAGTAGGGCGGTTTCAGATCGCGATCGTCGTGACGTTGTTAAATGAATTTGATATAGATAGCGAGTCGCCAGTGGCTGGCTTACACAGGTTTAGCGTGTAAGTCTTAGTGTGTAGGGGGTGGGCACAGTGGCAAACAAAAAAATCCCAAAATCCAAAAAACAAAAAAAAAATCAAAAAAAAAACAAAATACAAAAAAAAAAAAATTTAAAAATACAAAAATCCAAAAAAAAAAATTACAAAATAAAAAAAAAAAAACGAAAAAATAAAAAAACACAAAAGATTCTGTGGCTGCTCTAGTTTTAAGTAGTTTTAATTAGTTTTAACTAGTTTTAATTAGTTTTAATTAGTTTTAAGAAAACACAAAAAAGAATGATCCTGAGTTTTTTAAAAAATTTCTTAGTTTTAACTAGTTCTAGTTTTGATTCATAAGGTATCTTAAGGCCGAAAGGCACTAGTAGTAAGATATTGAATAATTTAGAGTACCCGCCTAGGGTCAGTAAGTTCGTTAAGTTATTATATAAGCTAGTTTTAAACATTTTTGTTAGCATGTAAGTAGAGTAGATATAAGAAAAGTTAAATAAAAATGAATTGAAAATGGAGATGGAGCATGTCCGCCTATTAATCCAGAGGTTCGTGGTTCGAATCCCAACAGAGGCAAAAATGTATTTTCCCGGGTATCGCCTTTCGCGAGGAATTGGCAAATCCTCCGTTAGTATTCATTGCCATGAAAAGCGCTTTCTCGATTAGCCGTTCGGAACCAGCAAAAAATTGTAGGTCCCCTCCATTCCCGCACAAGGCATGGTTGTAAGAAACGCGCTAGGCCCAGGGGCTCCTTGCTCTGTAGCGCCACCCTATTTATTTTTTTTTTATTTTTTTTTTAACGTATTATAAAAAGGCATAACCTGACACTAATTCAATCTGAAAGGGATTCAATCCTAAGTGGAAATGAGGTATTTGAAGCATTCAAGAAAATATAATCCATGTTCCAGTGAAAACCTCACCCACCTCTAGTTTTAGTGAATTATCGACTCATCCCTAGTTCGTTTGACGTTTATGTTGCCTTTTTCGAAAATGATTTTAGCAAATACACAACCGTCAAAACACCGCGCCGCATTCATTGGGTCACCCCTATCCGTTGCGTGCGGCAAGACCCACAGCATCAGTTGCCGCGACGCTCCCACCGCACGCACCGCGTTCTATGGGCCGGGGCCTTTACTCTACCAGGAGATGTGCACCGTTGCGCGAGTGCCGGCTGACCGAATTTCCTTTTAACGATTTTAACGATTTTAACGGTTTTTATTGAACAAAAGATATTTACAATTGATACTTAACTATATGTTACTTAATTATATGGTAAATTTTGTTTTGTTGGCACATAAGGGGCCATTACATTGTCGGTTATTTAGATTAAGAGTAAAACTTAAGTTAATGGTTATTAAAAAATATGATACATTGTTAGTTATTGATAACTGTAGAAGTGTTCAGTTCCTGTTGTCCTTGTCCTTGACTGAATTTCGTTGGCTCAGCTTGCCCTATTTATACTCCTCTGGCATCGTGGTGTCGTGTGCTTATCCCACTGCTGTGCATTGAACTGTGTATCGTGCTAGCTTGTGTGTTATACTCTCCATTCTCCAAGCGTGTGTTATACTGTTGGCGATTATACACCGCTGCGCCCCTATTGGCGATGGCGAGCCAATGTGTATGGTAGGTGTCTATGCTGCTCATTTAGCAGCCAGCAGGTAGTGTGCGGTTGGTGCCTTGGATATTGTTCGGTGTGTAGTTCCTGCCACTAGCCAGTAGGTGGTGTGCGGTTGGTGCCTCGGGTACTGTTTGTTGTGTAGGCCCTGCTACTAGATGGCGAGTGGTTGTTGTGGTTTTAGCCCATGATGCGGATAAATGTGTTATAGGGTGGTGGTGGTACGAGCATGTAGCTATGCATAAATGCTTAACAGTCTTAACAACGGCCTAGAGAGTGTGTTGAATAGATCTCTTAATCAAAACTGCAACTCCTACGCCTCTTTGATCAATTCGATCTACCCGATGACATTTATAACTTTGACTAGAAATAGTTATATCTGAATTTAACCAAGTTTCTGTTACAAATGCTACATAAAATTTGTTTTAATTAAGAAAATTTAAGAATTCAACAGTTTTATTGCGAATGCGTTTGGCATTCCATGTTACAATATTCAAATTAGAGGCATAGCATTATATTAGGCATAGTTATGTTATTTGCAATTAGAATATAAGAACTTAGTTGCTAACTGTGCGATAGCTTGAAATTGTTCTCCTTTAGTTTTACATACACCTAATTTAGTAATCATTCCCATTACAACTCTCCATGCGTGGCTAAAGCTGCGGTCATCGACGTCGTCGAAGTATTTACATGAGTTGTGGTGGGGTGAATATCCACTAAAGATGTTGTTCTTTGCCACGTATGTGTATTGGTGATATTGCTGCTTTCTATTCCTCTGACATTCGCCCGTTGTAAGGTAAGGTTGTGTCTAAGATGAATGGGGACGATTCTCTGGAATATTTTTTTGAATGGGAGTTTCTGTTGTTGTTTTCCAAGTCATTGAGTTAATCCACGTTCCAAGAACACGGTTGAGATCATTTGAAGGAGTTATTTCAATTTTTGAATTAAATTTTTCTCGTGAGCGTGGTGTGTTACGATGCCTGGATCTGGAAAACCGGATGTGCTTCTGGACTATGTTGTCCTTCTCAGTAGTCTTGCTCATCAGCTCGATCTCCTTGTTGATAATGGGTGCTACTGTTTGGATGGTGTTTGAACTATAATTTTTTCCATCTGAAGCTGCATAGATTGACGAGCTGCTGTTAATGTTGGATATTTTAACAGACTTTTTAGCCAAATCGTCAACGCTGATTTTTTTTTATATGGTATTTATTCTTTATTTATTTAATTCGTACAATTTCGTAATACATATAAGTTAAATAAAGAATAATAGGTGTCGTTCTGTAGTTTTAAGAAACTAGTATCGAATGACCCGTTAAATGGTATAATTCAAAATGAATGTTACAAAATTAATGAGTGAATGTGGGGTTAACATGTTAAAGCGAAATTCATTTATATAAACATATTGTTACATAAAGAAATTCACCTACACATAATAGCTTTATCACTCTTGGTATTTGTAAAGCAAATACCAATCGTGCTGCTGATGTGATTCCATAATATTTATTTATCGATCAAGCATGATCTCTTCTCAGAGATCAATGTGGAGATCGTAAATCACAAATAGATCGTAGGTTTTATCACACTGGCTAGTGGCTATCTCTATGTTTTTGGAAACCTAGTCAGTCGACTGTGAGTTGTTTAGCGAAACGTATTGAAATAAATTTATGAAAGTAAAAGATTTTAAAGAAGAGTGTTTTATTTGTGGAGTAGATAAAAGACCAAATAAAACACATAAATGGCGCAGTCAGTGCAAGAACTATTGTGAAGTGAAAAGAAAACTTTTATTCAAGAAAAACTATTCTTCGAGAAAAAAATATCACTGTAATGTAATAATCTACAGATAAAAAAAAAAAAAAAGGTGACGCTTACAACCGCTTGCTAATCGAGAAACAGCTAATCTACAGAAAAAAAAGGTGACGCTTACAACCGCTTGTGGCCTTCATGCTAATCAAAAAGTACAGACTGAACAAAACACAAGTAAAAGTAAGACGAATCTAATGAGAAGCTGAAGTTACCAATGGTTTCTTGTTAAATATTAGTTCTTTCATCATAAAATAAATTAAAAAAAAAAAAGTCAAAGAAAAAATTTTGATTTAAAAAAAAAAAAAAAAACACAAACCATCATTATTCCTGGAAAAAGCAGAAAGAACAGCGAAACAACCTTCATCATTCCTGTTAAGTAGAAAAAGTCGACAACGAAACTGATAAATTTACCAACGTGAGAGAAATGGATTCCCTCAACGACTCCGATAGGCTAAAATTAGTTCTAGATTTAGTAAGTAAACTCCCCGAATTTAATGGGAATTCAAGCTGCTTAATTGATTTTATTACTAGAATAGATTCATTACTCCCTCTTTTAAATTCTTTCAACAGTGAAACTTTACTTATATTTTCCAAATATATAAAAGATAAAATCGTTGGAAAAGCCAAAATCGAATTGCAGAAACATGGACCTTAAGAAGATTGGGAAAATGTTAAGACTGTGTTGAAAAATTGTTTTGGCGAAAGGCTTTCCTCCGATTTATTGCTTGATAAATTACGATTAATAAGAGAAAAAAAAAAACATTAAAGACTTCCATAATAGTATTACACATTTGTTAAGTAGGATAAATAATAAATATTTGCTTACGACCTCTACCTTTGATAAACAAATTATAGAATCTAACAACAGAATTGCCCTTAACGCTTTCAAAAACAACCTCCCAGAACCAACTAAATCTATTATTTTAAGCAGAAATCCAAAAACACTAACTGACGCTTATAAAATTATTCTTGAAATTAATCATCAACTTGTAGGACCTAATGGTGAAATTGGAAATAATTCTTTTTTGAACCGCTCAGATACAAGACAGTCAAATAGTTTTCAAAGGTATAATAATTTTAATAGCAATAGAAATAATTTCAATCCAAAAAATCCTTTTCAAAGAAGTTCTAGCAACTCTTATAATTTTCCAAGTCAATCTAACCAAAGAAACCAGAATCAAAACAATAACAATTATACATCTCGTAACACAAATCAAAACCAAGGTAGGAATAGTCAATCCATGCAATATGGTGGCAACATTTACAATGGTCGAAACAATAACCACAATCAAAGCGGCCAATCGAGAAGTTCGAACAGGTTTCAGAGAAATTCTGATCCAGAACCGATGGATGTAACCTTGAATGAAAGTTTAGGTATTCGGAATGAGAGAGCTAATGAAAGACCTCAAAATTTTCAATCAAGCAGTCGAAACAATTACCTTATATAGTAATAGGAAATTCGGTTCGAAAACTTCGTTCTATTATTGATTGTGGCGCAGAATTTAGCATAATAAACAAAAACATTTGTAATCCAAAATGGCAAGTAACACCTAAAAATCATATTTTGAAAGTCATAAATAGAAACATAAGCACAAATGTTGAGTATAGTTTTCCTATTTTCAAAGAATTTAACGAAGATGTTAATTACTTTGTAAACATTATTGAATACCAGTTTCATGACAATTTCGACGGATTGATTGGTAACAATATTCTCCTTGCACTTAGTCCAATAATAAATTATCAATCGAAACTATTAGTCACTGAAAACGCTTCGATCCCAATATATTTCAACAAAGATGAAGAAATGTATGCAGATCTTACAAGCCAAAACAGAGAAGTTTTGAGCATTTTTTCCAGCGAAAGTGTGATAGTCGATTCCTCACAAAAACTCTTTCCAGATCACCTGAACGATGTCGATGTTTCAAAATTGCAATCTCTTTTACAGTCTTTCAAATCAATAATTTACAAAGAAGGAAAACCATTATCGTTTACAAATCAAATAAAACACCAAATTTTAACACATAACAACATTCCAATATATAGCAAACATTGTCGTTACCCAGAAATTCATTCAGATGAAGTTGATAAACAAATATCTGAAATGTTAGACCACAAAATTATCGTTCCAAGTAGTAGTCCATACAATTCTCCTATTTGGGTTGTCCCAAAAAAAGAAGATAAGAATGGACAAAAAAGTTGGAGAATTGTAATAGATTATAAGAAATTGAATAGCGAAACGATAGACGATAAATTCCCAATGCCTAACATTGATGACCTATTTGACAAGCTCGGAAAATGTAATTATTTCTCTACAATAGATTTAGTAAAGGGTTTTCATCAAATCGAATTAGAGCCACGTGATAGAGAAAAGACAGCGTTCTCGACTAAAACTGGTCACTATGAGTTTCTTCGAATGCCGTTTGGGTTAAAGAATGCTCCTGCGACATTTCAGAGACTCATGAACCATGTTCTGAGAGATTACATCAACAAGATTTGCGTTGTGTATCTCGACGACATTCTCGTTTTCTCTACTAGTTTTGAGGAGCACCTCGTATCATTAAAAAAAATATTCCAAAAATTGAATGAAAGCAATCTAAAAATACAATTAAATAAATGTCATTTCGCCGATTTATCGACAAACTATCTGGGCCATGTTATCATTAATAATGGAATAAGGCCAGATGAAAGAAAAATAAAAGCCATCACAGACATGAAACTCCCAATAACTGTAAAGGGTATCAAACAATTTCTCGGTATTACAGGATATTACCGTAAGTTTATCAAGGATTATGCCAAAGTGGCATATCCAATGATTAAATACTTGAAAAAATCTTCAAAAGTACAGCCATCTGATCCACTATACAAAAAATCTTTTCAAACTTTGATATCTCTAATAACCTCTGAACCCATTTTAAGATGTCCCGACTTTTCAAAAAAGTTTATTTTAATAACCGATGCTTCTGGTTATGCAATAGGGTCTGTGCTTAGCCAAGACAACCCCCCATTTGCTACGCTTCACGCACTTTGAACAAGCACGAGCTTCACTACAGCACCATAGAGAAAGAATTGCTTGCAATTGTATGGGCTGTGAAATATTTTCGAACGTATTTATACGGACGAAAATTCGTTGTTCGAACAGACCATAAGCCTCTGGTGTGGCTTAGTAACTTAAAAGAGCCAAACATTAAGCTGCAACGTTGGAAAATCATTATAAACGAATATAATTTTGACATCGAGTACCTTAAGGGGAAAGAAAACAACGTTGCCGATGGTCTCAGTAGATATGTGGATAAAGTCAAAGGTAAAGACGCAAATTGCGACGAAATTAGCTTAGTCGATATCTTTAATAACGAACAAAGTTATGATTCAGATATCATAACGAATGCAGACAATAACGAAGAAGTTATGTCTACAGGTGCGACAATCCACAGTGCGCAAGAAGATGAAACACACTACATTTATATAACAGAAAAGCCCATTAATCTCTTCAAAAATCAAATTTATCTTTTTTACGGTGTCAAAGAAAAATTATCGACCAAAATAGTGCACAAAAAAATTCAAAATCTTCTCCAAATTGACAAAGAAAAAAGCGATCTTTTGAAAATAATGAAAGGAGTTCTTTCCAACAAAGGCTTATTTTGTGTCTTGCGAAGATGTGGAACTTTATCTCCAATTCCAAAAAATTTACGTAAACTTTTTCGCTTTCAATGAAAATCTAAAATTACTGAAGTCAACAAATAAGTTAAAAAATATCGCTGACAAAAATGAGCTCATATCAGTTATCCAAACCGCACATATTTCAAAAAATCACCGTGGCATAAATGAAATGTTTCAGGATTTGAAACAGTTATATTATTTTCCGGGTTTACAAATTGAAATACAAAAATTCATAAATAATTGTGAGTATGCAACATCGCAAAGCACGACCGTCATCCAGTTCAACTTCCAATGAAAGTAACCGAAAATCCAAAACATTTCAACGACATAGTTCACATGGATATTTGGTATCCAGAGCGTGGAAAAATGTTCTTAACAACGATAGATAAATTCTCTAAATATGCCACTATTCATCCACTAAATGATAGGAATCGGATCGCGATACTGAGTGCAATAAAAGAAAGAATTCAATTCCTCGGGAAACCGAATAAAATCATTTCCGACGGTGATACTTGTATATTGCACTCAGCCGTCGATCAATTTTTTAGAGAAAATCAAATAGTTTTTCACAAAACAACAGCCTCATTAAAAACAGGCAATGCTGATGTCGAAAGACTTGACGGCACGCTCAATGAACATTTGCGAATTATGAATGCAAACAAGGATAATTCCGAACTAGGAGAAAAGTTGTTTAAAATAATTTTGATTTACAATTCTACAATTCATTCGACAACTAAACTAAGACCTGTTGATTTTATTATAAAAAAACTACGGTATCAAGCATTCGCAAATAAGTTCAAACACGAAAAAGAATCTCGAATAGCACACAAAAATAACAACATTGATACTTCTCCGCCCCAGTGCGAAAATGTTGTACAAAACAGAACCGTGACCAATTGTTAACCAAAATACAAGAAATTAAGTAATTTTGAAAGACAAGGTGAATATATTTTGGATAAATCTAATAAAAGAAACATAAAATACCACCGAAAACAATTGAAAAGACGATACAAATATCAAAACTCCAGATGAAAATAAAAACAAATGCAAATTTTATTAAAACTAGACACAACACACACATACGCCTTTTCTTTCCTCACCTTAACGTATCCATTTTTTTTTCTTTTCCAAATTATAGCTTCAGACCAATAGTTATCATTTTTACATTCCGATTTCTCTTTTTCGATCATTTAATAATTCATTGGAACAGCAGTTTTTATTCCTTCTTTAAATTGAAAGCTTCGTTTCTTCGATCTACTCATTTTTCTGTGTCGTCTGTTTCTTTTCTTTCCTTTCTACATTCAAAATGACCAAATGTCTAAAAAGGAAAGGAAAACAGGGGTGTTATGAGGTATTTTGGATTTGCTCAAATAGAACAAAGTTTAAGGGTGAGTGTGCATGTAATTCGATCATTGTGATTATGGATACTGTATAAGTGGATTGCACTCTTATTTTGGGTTTTTTGGCAAATAGATTAAGAAGACAGACTGGTTCAATTGATTTCTAATGCTTTACAGACAAAAACAAATCAATTACCTATACCTTTAAAAAAAAAAAAAAAATGTTATGTATTCAAAAAAAAAAAAAAAAAAATATCTGTTCAGAAATTACTAAATTGAAAATGGCTTGAGACCTATGGAAATGAGATGTTAAAAACTAATTGTAAAAAAAAAAGAAAAAAGTAAGTTTGGTACCATTTCAAGGTTAGCAATAAGGATAAGAAAAAAAATTTTTCAAAATGAAGATTGTTTAAACCTTTTATCAATGAAAATAGATAAAACTTGTTACAAAAACAAAACAATAATTGTAAAACTATGTTTAAATATGTATCTTAAGGCATTATCTATTGGAAAAAAGAAACTTTTTGTTTAACCTGTTGACTTGTATTACATTTATGAAAAGCTTTTGTTATTTTTTGGAGACCAAAAATCTCTTGCCTGGGAGGTGTTACATAAAGAAATTCACCTACACATAATAGCTTTATCACTCTTGGTATTTGTAAAGCAAATACCAATCGTGCTGCTGATGTGATTGCATAATATTTATTTATCGATCCAGCATGATCTCTTCTCAGCGATCAATGTGGAGATCGTAAATCACAAATAGATCGTAGGTTTTATCACACTGGCTATCTCTATGTTTTTGGAAGCCTAGTCGACTGTGAGTTGTTTAGCAAAACGTATTGAAATAAATTTATGAAAGTAAAAGATTTTAAAGAAGAGTGTTTTATTTGTGGAGTAGATAAAAGACCAAATAAAATACATAGATATATTTACAATTTACAATCCAATCTTTGAGATTGAAAACTTTGGAAGATAAAAACAAAACTAGAAAAATTTAATGATATATGAAAACAAAAGTAAATATAACAAAGACAAGAAAAAAAAATTAAAAAATCTTGATAATTTAATTCAGTAAAAGACTTCTAACTGCTGAACGAGAGCCAATTACCTTTTTAAGGAACAAGCTTAAAATTGTTACTTTTCTTATTTCATATGTGGCAAGTTATTAAACAATTGAGGTGCAGAAGCTGTAAAAAAAATTTGAAAAGTGAATTCTGTTAGACTTCGGAACGTTCACTAGAACCCGAGTATCTAATCTTAAACCATGAAGGTTAGAATTTCTATGAAAAACGCTGAATCCACTTCCCATAAAAAACAATTTGGGGACTCTAAAGATATATAAATGTTTTACTGGTAGTACTCGAAGATATAAGAATAAAGGCCAGCTTGTAGTTAGTCTTGATTTCTTGCAGATTTTCCGGACAATTTGTTTTTGCGTTATTATCAACGGATCAAGTGCATTAAAATAAGCACCTCCCCAACTAGCTATACCATACTGCAGCTTAGAGTGTACAATACCATAATAAATCTTCGTAAGCAGTTTTTTGGAACAATACAATACAATAAAATGGTTTGGGAAACCATTGCCTTAGAATCTGCAAATCTTTCTGCAAATTAGCAAACGCTTCAAATACAGAGTTATTCACATATGTAAAAGCTATGTCATCGGCGAATGCGGTTGTACTGCTATTAAAAGGTTGCTTGAATATTGAATTGACATAAATCAAGAATAAAAATGGACCCAAAACCGAACCTTGAGGTACACCAATATCTACGTATCTATACGTAAATCAGTGAACGCAAACTCGCATATAAGGGTGTTCAAACGATGTGCAGAATCTGTCACATCAAGTGTACGGAAATGAGTACGCAAATTTTGCGGTCGATGTGCGACGTGTTCACACGATATGCAGAAAAATCCGCACATCAACCATTTGCGTTCATATGCAGGTTTGCGTTAATTCAATAAATTGTTTGAATTTTGTATTCTATTCATGGTTTGTGGTTGTTGACAAAGCTTATTCGTCCATAAATTTAAAAGTGCTGAGATTATTTGAAAATGTCGAAAAGAAAGTGCCCGAAGTGCCAATTTGTGATGCTTCTTTTGCGAGGCTGGGGTATGACTCAGGGTGTTTAGGGTCTACCCAAGGAAGCGTCGTAAGACTTTGGGTTTCGGCGGTCCAACTTCTCAAAATGAAGACGCGGAAACGGTCGGTTTTAAATTATAACTCTAAGTTTATTACTAAAAGTCTCTTCAGGATAAAGTTTACAAATGTTTCATCTTTACAATTTTTACAAGATTTAACAAGGTTGATAACTTCTTGAGCGAAGTACAATTATGATGTTAATCCAGGGGCGGCTGGTATAGATCATCACTCAAGTAAAAACGATGATTTCTCTTGGATACGGCTGTGTCCTACGGCTACTATTTCCTCGGTGCGGCGGCGGTAACTTCTTGACTCGTTCTGCGTTAGGCAGGACGCTCTATCGGCAGCAGCGGATTTCGTGGAAAAAGGTCTGCGTTGTATGCAAGGCAGAGCAATTTATCGGCGGCTGCGGACTGCGTAGGAAGCGCCTGCTTTGTGTCGTACGGCAGGACAATCTATCGGCGGCGGCGGACTTCGTAGAAAGTGCTGGCGTCGGCTTAGAGGCACAACACTTTGTCGGCGGCGGCGGACTTCGTGGAAAATGTCTGCGGTTGGGTAACAAGGAGGGTTCAGCTCGAACAAATCGGAGTAATTCAATTACCCTCTGCGGTGACTAAAAGTTAAAGACGATACCAAATGCTCAGGCGAGTGGGATCTCTTTGTACGGAGACCGTTAAAAGTCAAATAGTCGAATATTTAAAGACCAAATGCTCAGCTAGGCAGCCAGGGCAAGTGGAATTGAACGGAGAAATGGTAAAGACAATACCAAATGCTCAGCTAGGATAGCCATGGCAAGTGGACTTGCTTTGCACGGAGACTGTAAAAAGTCAAAAAGTAGAATGGTAAAGACAATACCAAATGTTCAGTTAAGATAGCCAGGGCAAGTTGAATTTCTTTGCACGGAGACTGTAAGAAGTCAAAAAGTTGAATGGTAAAGACAATACCAAATGCTCAGCTAGGATAGCCAGGGCAAGTGGAATTTCTTTGCGCTGAATGGGGGAATAGTAAAGACAATACCAAATGCTCAGCTAAGATAGCCAGGGCAAGTGGAATTCCTTTGCACGGAGACTATAAAAAGTCAAAAAAGTAGAATGGTAAAGACAATACCAAATGCTCAGCTAAGGTAGCCAGGGCAAGTGGAATTTCTTTGCACGGAGACTGTGAAAAAGTCAAAAAGTTGAAACATAATACCCAATGCTCAGCTAAGATAGCCAGGGCAAGAGGAATTTCTTTGCACGGGACGGGAGAAAGCGATTCGGTAAAATTCCTTTTATTCAGCTAAGATAGCCAGAATAAATAGAGCTTCATAAAACTCTTTCTGATTTTCGATGAATAATTCACCCCTATTCATAGATTTTGCTACCAAAACAAATTGTGAATTATAATGCAATGACAAATTTCCATATAAAAATTCGAGGGCGATTGCCCATGCATTTCTCCATACGAAAATGCACATGAAAAGATACGCCGTGGAAAGGTAAACAACGTTTGGCCTTGGAATGTGGGCTCGTTAGTAAAATGAATGCGTGTATTGTTTTAGTGTGGCCTTATGGGTGGGACGAAGAAATTGTGACGCTTCGTCACAGATCCCCCCTCTTCGAAAGACGAGAACCCTCTCGTCTCGGCATCCTTCGGCAATGACTGGAGGAGTTCTTTTGTGTTTTCCTGTTTTGAGGGCCTTAAATTCCTGCCCTTCTTTTTCTATATATTTTTTTCCCCCTTTTTGTTTTTATTTTTTTTTTCTTCTCTTTTTTTTTTGTTTCGTGTTTTTTTTTTCTTTTATAATAGTTTTTTTTTTTTTTTTTTAAACGTTATAGAAAAAAATTTAACAAAATAAACCTAATACCTATCCTGAGAGAGAAAATAATAATCGTTCTATTATTGTAACAACAAAAAAAAATAAAACCCGAACGCCCTAATACTCTCTTAGCTCCATTGGAACCACCTTGCTTCTTCCCTGGAATGATAGCATCGCCTCGGTCCCGGTATTGTTGGGGGTTACATCGATGATATCGCATCCTTTTCGTAGAAAGAACGGTCTGGTGTCTCTTCGGAACAAGAAGTTGATGCCTCGGAACGGGTCTGCTGTCCTCTTCTGGCGGTCCGCTCTTCTTCGCTGAGTTTTGGTGAGCTGAGGCTGCTTGTGGGTTTTCTTTTTCGGTGCGTAAAATCGGTGATCTTTTCGGGACAAATATTCGGATGCTGGATCGTTTAGCGCTTTCGGGCCCTCATCGCAAAGAAAGCTTGCCCTGTCCCTCACGGATTGAACGTGTACCATTTGAACTTCGGATACTGGTGGAGGTCGGACGAGCATGGCTGGTGGATGCACGGGCTTGGGCTCACACGGCGGGTAGTGGGTTTGCTAGCTGGTTCAGCCCTTATCATTCGTACGACGACCGGACGGGCTCCAGGATGTGGTGGACGGGGTTGCGTTGGTCGTCTCTTACAAGAATTGGTCGGAGAGACGGGACATGGTTTTTTGGTCGTGGACGTCGACGGTTCACTTTCGAGAACCGGCATCGATGAGTCCATGTCCATGTTTTCCATCGTCGGTAGTCGTTGCACGAAGTTCATTTTCCTGGTTTCTAAACAAGGTCTTTGCCTCACTATGGTCGGTGGGACTGAGGTCTTCTTTATTTGCGGTCGTCTGCGCAATAGCTGCTGGGCTGTTGTCGGTATCTATATGACACGCATTTGCTGTCGCTGTGGTTGATTTCGGATTTCGTATAGGTGCTTGGCTCGTAGCAGCTGTGTGCATGGCAAGTCTGCGGCCTCCAAGCATTATCGTGCATCCTGCTTTCCCTAAAAGGTCCATACCTAATATGGCGTCTTCTGCCAAGGTGGGTAGGAAAATAGTTTCTCCTTGCACTATTTTACCATTTAAATTCAGAGACAGGACATAATGCTCGGATGGCACGGCTGTTCGGCCGTCAGCAAATGCTACGGAATGCGGCTGGTCTCTTCTAGCTACTTCGAGTTGGCGGCATTCTTCTCGTAAGCCAGGGCCGATAAAAGATCGAGAAGAACCGGTGTCGACCAAGGCATAATATACTCGGTCGCCAGCCTCGATAGGTACGAACGATCGGGGGTCGGTTGAACTGGTTGAGCCGGGTTGGCATATAACGGCGTTGGAACTCCGGTGACAATGGCAATCTTTCGTGAGGCGATCGTCTTCCCCACAGTGAGAGCAAAACAATCTGAAGGGGCGTCGGCAATCTTTTCATTATGCCCCCTTTGCTTGCATTGCCAACAATGAGTGTTTCGGTCGTACGGGACGGTTGGTTGCTGTATCGGTATTCGAGGCATGACGGCTTGGCGAAGGAAGGCGGGTGAAGGCCACTGTATTTGCAGTCGAGGAACGGGTGCGGTCTGGTACTGGTATTGCTGATGACTTGTGGCAGGACAAGAGTTTCGCTCTTCTTGGCATATGAACTCGTATTCTTCCGCAAGATCCAGCAATTCAGCCAAAGTCGTAAATTCTATACGCTTGATGTAAAGTCGGTATTCGGGTCGTAATCCGTCATAGATGCGGTCTACGTTATCCTCGATAGTCATGCGTGGATGTTGTCGGATCAGGTACTGGGATGAACGTACATAGTCTTTCGCTTTCTCCTTGGGGCCTTGTCTCTTGCGCATTATTTCATCTTCCAGTTTATGGAAATAACGTGCTGGCAAGAAATGACGTAGGAAGGCCTGGCGAAATGCTGCCCAAGTGGTTAAAGTGTCTCGGTTAATCCTAAACCATTCAAGGGCCGTGTTGCGGAAGATCTCGGGAAGTGTCCGGAGCATGTCGTTCAATGGTATCTCGTAACATACTGCCAAGTCCTCAATTCTCTCTAAAAACTCCAACGGTTTACCGGAGCCATCGATTCGGAATCTCCATTTGCGAACGGTGTTCATCAACTCAGCTTCGAAACTGCGTCCGAATCGGCTGGGTGGGGGATGGGTGGCTGCGGTCTGGTACGCATGTGGACTGGCGTGTGGTTCGACCTGCGGAGGAGCGGAGACTGCTCGTTCGGATCTGGCGGGGGGAACATAATTCGCTGTGCGAGAAGAAGCGGGTGCGGTCATGGCTGGTTTCTGGAACAGTGGAACCTGGAGTCTGCTTTGGAATAATTTCTGCTGCTTGTGTTCCGACGTGGACGGCGGTATGTTCCATCCAGAAGCATTTGCGTAGTCTCCTTCATCCGAAGGGTCGGCATTATTCCTCTCTTCCATCTTGTCTTCCCACTCAGCGCACAAATTCTGTGTTGAGCGGTGCATGCGGGCTTCCTTCAGGTGGCGACTCAGGCGTTGACGTAGCTCTTGGACCGTTCCACTGGTGTCTTGTCCCCGTTGGGTCAGTGTCTCTATTAACTCTGGCTTTCTTAGGAAATAGATGAATCCTAAGTTCTGGTACGAATTTGGGTTCTCCTCCAATTCCTGGGCCTCGTCTTCAGGTGCTTTGGGGTCGGTATCGGTAGGCATCTTGGAAGCTGGTTGGTCCGGTTTAGGTGTCGGTCGGTGGACTCTGCGTCAGTTCCTGGACAGGTACGGCAAACGGTTGAACTTTCTACAGGTCCCTGCTCGGGCGCCAATTTGTGATGCTCCTTTTGCTAGGCTGGGGTATGACTCAGGGTGTCCAGGGTCTACCCAAGGAAGCGTCGTAAGACTTGGGTTTCGGCGGTCCAACTTCTCAAAATGAAGACGCGGAAACGGTCGGTTTTAAATTATAACTCTAAGTTTATTACTAAAAGTCTCTTCAGGATAAAGTTTACAAATGTTTCATCTATACAATTTTTACAAGATTTAACAAGGTTGATAACTTCTTGAACGAAGTACAATTATGATGTTAATCCAGGGGCGGCTGATATAGATCCTCACTCAAGTAAAAACGATGATTTCTCTTGGATACGGCTGTGTCCTACGGCTACTATTTCCTCGGTGCGGCGGCGGTAACTTCTTGACTGGTTCTGCGTTAGGCAGGACGCTCTATCGGCAGCAGCGGATTTCGTGGAAAAAGGTCTGCGTTGTATGCAAGGCAGAGCAATTTATCGGCGGCTGCGGACTGCGTAGGAAGCGCCTGCTTTGTGTCGTACGGCAGGACAATCTATCGGCGGCGGCGGACTTCGTAGAAAGTGCTGGCGTCGGCTTAGAGGCACAACACTTTGTCGGCGGCGGCGGACTTCGTGGAAAATGTCTGCGGTTGGGTAACAAGGAGGGTTCAGCTCGAACAAATCGGAGTAATTCAATTACCCTCTGCGGTGACTAAAAGTTAAAGACGATACCAAATGCTCAGCTAGGATAGCCAGGGCGAGTGGGATCTCTTTGTACGGAGACCGTTAAAAGTCAAATAGTCGAATATTTAAAGACCAAATGCTCAGCTAGGACAGCCAGGGCAAGTGGAATTGAACGGAGAAATGGTAAAGACAATACCAAATGCTCAGCTAGGATAGCCAGGGCAAGTGGACTTGCTTTGCACGGAGACTGTAAAAAGTCAAAAAGTAGAATGGTAAAGACAATACCAAATGTTCAGCTAAGATAGCCAGGGCAAGTGGAATTTCTTTGCACGGAGACTGTAAGAAGTCAAAAAGTTGAATGGTAAAGACAATACCAAATGCTCAGCTAGGATAGCCAGGTCAAGTGGAATTTCTTTGCGCTGAATGGGGGAATAGTAAAGACAATACCAAATGCTCAGCTAAGATAGCCAGGGCAAGTGGAATTCCTTTGCACGGAGACTATAAAAAGTCAAAAAAGTAGAATGGTAAAGACAATACCAAATGCTCAGCTAAGGTAGCCAGGGCAAGTTTAATTTCTTTGCACGGAGACTGTGAAAAAGTCAAAAAGTTGAAACATAATACCCAATGCTCAGCTAAGATAGCCAGGGCAAGAGGAATTTCTTTGCACGGGACGGGAGAAAGCGATTCGGTAAAATTCCTTTTATTCAGCTAAGATAGCCAGAATAAATAGAACTTCATAAAACTCTTTCTGATTTTCGATGAATAATTCACCCCTATTCATAGATTTTGCTACCAAAACAAAATGTGAATTATAATGCAATGACAAATTTCCATATTAAAATTCGAAGACGATTGCCCATGCATTTCTCCATAAGAAAATGCACATGAAAAGATACGCCGTGGAAAGGTAAACAACGTTTGGCCTTGGAATGTGGGCTCGTTAGTAAAATGAATGCGTGTATTGTTTTAGTGTGGCCATATGGGTGGGACGAAGAAATTGTGACGCTTCGTCACAGTACTACTGCTTTTTTGGCATTGGGTATAATTTATCTGCATTCAATTTTAATCCTTTCATAATTAATCAATAGAAAAAAAAAATTACTAAATAAATAGATATAATACTCTAGAGACAAAATAATTATTTTAGTACGTATTGTATTTATGAAAACAAAACAGCATACTACTAACACACTTCGCTTCGCTCATTTTATAATTTTTTTTAATTGAAAACCGATCACAACTATACTGTGTAGCCACTACTGATTTGCGTTAAATATGCACATTTGAGTTGTCCTATTTTCGTGTTACCGCACATGATTTTGAAGATCGCACATGCACGCACATCCACGCAAACTGTCACAAAATATGTGCAAGGGTGTTCAGATGAAATGCAAAAAAGCCGCACATTTATGTGAGCATATCATCCGCAAACCATTTGTGTGCATGTGCGGAGTGTCCCAAAAGGGTGTTCAGACGTTATGCGTCAATTGTCGCAAATTATGACTTAAAAATGTCGTCAGAACCGCAAACGTGTGCGGCTTTTATATGCCGTCTGCACGTAGCTTAAATGAAAACCAAGTTAGATCTATATTTAATTGTCAGATAACAAAAGTTATTTTGGTAGTCATGTGAATATTAGTCAGGAATTACACGATGTCTCATGAGATATGTCTCATTTTTGACGTTCTTATTAAATTTCCATCCCATGAGACAATCGCAATTACACAGGGTCACGTTTCAAATTTGACAATTCCTCATTTCGGTTTCAATGCTAGTTCTCGTTCACTTTTATAACGTTCAAAGTTATCTTTTCCTCTATGATACAAGACGTTCATCTCACCAACACAGAAAATCGAATTGTTGCTTTCATAGTGAAAAGAGAAAATGAGAAAACAGAAGCGTAAATGAACGTGCTAAAAATCGGCACGGTACTCACCCTCACCGGGAATTTTTTTGGCATCTCATTTCCTTTTTCTTTTTCGCACTCATGTGAGACTTGTCTCACTAAACATCGTGTAATGACTTAGATTATTTTTAACAAATAACAAAAATTGTTTTTGCTGCCATGTGAATATACAAAATATAAATTCAAACTTAGTTTATAAATAAAAAGTTTGAACTAAGCGTTTTCATGTAAAATGTTTCGAGTAAAATATGTTAACTGTGCTTGTCGCTGCCACGTATAGAGTATAGTATGCTTGTAACGCCATTTTTGTGTAAATTCGTGTATTATTTCATTAGTACGGAGCTTGACCCATTTTTGACAACCGTATCTTAAGCGGAAATGGAGTAGACCTACAATATTCTGCCGATTTCGAATGGCTTATCGAAAAAGCGCTATCGGTATCAGAGAACTTGCAAGGGGCTACTAGGTGTAAAGAAAGGAATGAGCTATTTTCTCCGTCTGATTGAAGAACAGCCTCATTTTTATGTAAGCAATAGTAGTCATTCATTTCTTTTTCAATACATTTTTATTTCATTATTCTTATAAACAAGCTTATATAATATCATAACTTACTTAGCGACCCTAAGCGGGTACTCTAAATTAAACAATATCTAAATGCTATTGCCTTTCGGCCTAAGGATAACATATTAATTTACAAACTTGACCTGCGGTTAAAACTAAGAAAAACTGATATTGAAGAACGTAGTTTTCCAAAATAAGAGCACTGGTGATTCATCAAGTACAACACTCTCCAAAATAATATGACTATTAGTCCCAATACCAGAGCTTTAACCCTTAGAAGCATACATTTTTTGAACGATCTTATCATCATGAAAATTCTTGTACGGGGGTTTTCGGGGTCGCTGTTAACGAATATGAAGTCAGATTTTCGAAATTCAAAATGTCGGGTCCAATATGGCCGACACCGAAACAGAACTCTGCGAGAATATTGATAAAAATTTGTACTCAGGGGTTTTCGGGGTCTCTGATTACGAAACCGAAGTCAGATTTTCAAATCAATGAATTTTTCGAACTTATGTGTCCACGTCGACTATTTTGTATCGACCATTTCGAATAACGCAAATCTAACATCGGATTCGTAGTGAGCGAATCCAAAAACCCCTGAGTACAGATTTTTATCCATATTCTCGTAGAGTTACGCTTTGGCGTTGGCCATATTGGATTCGCCATCTTGAATTTTGAAAATCTGACTTTGGATTCACAATCAGCGACCCCAAAAACCCTTACTCACCAAATTTCCAATTAGTTTGTTGGATAGATTCTTCGAAAATGAATTCTTTCGAAAAAAACGTAATTTTTTTCAGTTTGTTTGTTTATAAATCTTATATTATAAACAATTATGATAATTAGAGTGTGTTGTTACGTTCTTACATCCCTCAATTAACTGAAAAGTGCAAAAAACCGTATCTGAATAAGTTCAAAGGTAATTAATTTAGAAACATTCAATATAATCAAAGTGGTTACGTGTAACCCACCATGCTTCTAAGGGTTAAATGATACCAGAAGGGGAATTCGTCATTACTATAACTGTAGGTATTGCTATTTCTTTTTCTTTATTAGGTATATAGTTACTTTATTTATTGTTCTGTTTCTTCTCTTTTCATTGATTTCTTGTTTATTGTAAAAAATTTTCATTTATTCTTATTTTATGGTTTTATTTACCTATAGTTCTCTGTTTTCTTTTTTATAGTTTTTGATTGTTGTATTTTGTTTTCCAGTTATTATAAAGTATTATTTTTTTTGCGGGATCAATACTTTGGATGGAAAATCTAAAAATCATCTTCTTTTTTGCACCTACAAAATTGACTTCTCGAGTGTGCCGATTCCGAAAACTTTTCAGTTCCGAAACTGTAGTTTAGCTGATAACCTTGTCCTACAGATGTCAGCTGGTGCGAATCTGGGGATTGTAACGAGGCTGTTAAAATTCCGTTCTATTAAGATACTCAATGCAATAACAACGGTTATATTAACTTCATTTATTTAATTCATTAGTCTAAGTATTAAAGATGTGTTTAGCTATAGGCGGTGGATATACGACTGCCTACTTTCATCAATATTTCATTGTTCCACCATTAGGCAGTTGTACCATATTAGATAATGTAATAGAAGGAATCATCAACGTTGTTATAGGACGAGTTGGAGTTCCGAGGTGTTGGAATTCCACATACATTTTTTCCCTTTTCAAGATATTGTTGATGCGACACCTGGAATCGAATAACAGGTTTCCAATTTCTGTTTCAACGTCTTGGTGTTTGTGTATGCGGAGTTCTTTGTGAATTGATCCTCTCATTGCTGCATCTTTAGTTACATTTTTCATGAGCACCTTGACTGACTGCCGACGAAACTGAAGGAACATTACTACTATGACTATCACAGCTTATACTTGGCTCCTTCAAAGATGAACTCCACAGACTTCTACTCTCGACACACTGATCTACTTGCGTTTCAAACGACTGCTGAGCTCCCACTTGGTTTTGATGTCTTTTGAGAACTCCAAAAGTAGTTTTAACTAGGTATATTCTTTCCATTCTTTGATATGTTCCCTTTAATCCATTTTGAACCCGTTGAGAAGTGTTTTATCCACACTGCTTGTCCCAGTCCCTTCCGAAAACGGTTTAGTTTTTGGCTTTTTTTTTGTTTTGCTTGCCTTGGAAACATCAAAACCAGAAAGATTTTGGGTTGACGTCCATGCAACATTTCGCAAGGTGATTTCCTAGTGATCGGGTTCGGTGTAAATCTAAATATTATCTAAAGATGAAGTAACGCACTATTCACGCTTTCTTCTCCGTCCATAATTTTCTTCAGAGACGATTTAAATTTTCGTACAAAGCATTTTGCCTCTCCATTAGACGCGGGATGAAATGGAGCCAACGTTAAATGCTGAATGCCATCAGAGGAGCAAAAGTTTTCTAATTCGTTAGATATAAATTGCCTCTTGAATTGGTAGTTGACATGCTTCGCATTTTGCTAGCTGGCCTGTTATGTCATTGTATATACCTGGACACCAACAATATCTTTGCGGCAGCTGCTTCATCCTTGTCATACCCCAGTGTCCATCAGGAATAAGTTTCAGATCTTTTGACTGAACCGATGATGGCACCGCGACTCGAACATGTTCCGCTTGTAGTAGAATTATATTAATTTCTGTGGAAAATGAATACCTGCGGTTAAAATATGGTTTTAGCTTGCTGTCCTTTAGCTCGGTTGGACCAAGTCAGCCCTCTAGTAAGAAAAAAAGAAGCACTCCGGGAGTGCCGACAGAAGTGAAAACAGAAATGAATTTTCAGTAAATATTTTAATGTACAGGAAAATCTTTTATAATATATGTAGATGTACATATAGAAGAACATCAATGAAACTTATGAGTTTTCATTCACAATTTCATCTCTTCTATTATCATCTCTACAATCATCGTATTGTAATACTGAAATAATAGGGCTATGGTAACTTAAATAGGAAACGAACAATTTTGTCTCGAATCTATTTAAATATATCGCAAAGACTGCATCAATTGTCGCTTTACATTTCGTTGTACTAAGGCTGCGGTCATTCGTCATTGTAAAATAGTATTCTTCTTTTAAAAATTTAAAAAGTGGCAAATTTGTAGCATCGGCGAAGTTGATATTGAAATCACCACTCAAAATCATATGCAAATCATCAAATCTCTCCCCAATTTACCTTGAAGGTATGCAGAAGCGTCTTCAGGCTAAATAAATAAATATTTATATAAAAACTGTCGTATTACACTTGAAGACGTATTCGGTGAATTATAAACGCCTACTGTTATAACTTGCTGTCCATTTCCAGAGTGTCAACGACAAACACACAAATTGCCGATATCAAAAACATTAGTACTCAACATACTAGTGTACCTCGTATGCAAATCCATATGATTTGAGCAAAATATGGCAGTTTAATCAGGCAACCTTTTACAGATAGCTACTTTTGCTCGTGCCTTCTGAAACTTGCAATTAAATTGAAATCTGGAATATCATAATACCAATATTTCTTCGTCACCCTTGTGAAATTCTGTTAAAATCAATACATTCAATTTTTTAACGATAGTGTCTACAGATCTTGTAACTGCGCTCGTAAACTTTGACAATAAAATGAAAAAAATGACAATGCATTAAGTTTAGAAACGAAATTAATTAATATTTGAGTAATGGTTTTCATGCAACCATTTCAATTCCATCGATAAATCATCGCGATGAGTAGTTGATCTCTTTTAATTTGTTGTTAAGTTCGAATCATCGACCAGTGCGTCTCCTACTCTGCCATGATGAAATTTCCAGCTTCACTCATCCACTTCATTGGAATGGTAGTAAAATATTTGGTGCTTTTTATTTTTTCTGCGTTGCATACATTTTTCTCTGTCCTTCAATTCCTTTCTTTCTTCTCTGTATTTCTCCGAGTCGGTAAGTAATTATTACTAGGTGATGTTTCTATTACATTCTTTTAAGTCATTTAGCAACATCAAAATTAAGGTGTTCTTGGCTCAATGGCAGAGTCGTTGGCTATTTAACTCAGGGTATCAGGTTCGAATCCCAGCCGTGGCCACAAATTTTCATTTATGTTTTCATTTTAAATAAATAAAAAAAAATGGAAGTCATGGCTGGGAATCGAACCTGAGACGCTGGGGTATGACGACTTTACATACGAAATACGATGAGCCAAAAAATGGTGTCGGTCGTGAATTCATTGCTTTACCCCCATCGCAAAAGTGCCAAACGCGCCTAAAGAAGTTTTCACTGCAAAAATTCATTACTTCCAAAGGAATGGAGTCCGAAACAATGGCCCTAGCAACTTGTTTAGCATTGACCGGAAAAGCTTAAATTAAATTACTTCCCCAAATTGCACTTGAAGACACAAGTGTTCACTAGCATCAATTTATTCATCCTGTCCCATCGGTAGTCGTAACAATGCGTCAGCATTTCCATGCCTATATATGTAGGCTTACATCGAATGATGTAACGATAACCCATTAAAAACAAAGCCCGACGCCGACGTTGCAATATTTGAGCTGTAAAAACTGGTAAATTCTTTTAAGGTCCTGCTCTTTTCCTTACACAAACGTTATGTCTTTGTGTCGTAACTTATTCAATGCGTAACTCATTTGAGACATACTTTTAATGAAAATACTGTAGTAATTCACTTTGCCCATAAAGGCCTGTAAGTCTTTTGAACTAGTTGGACGTGGCAACTTCTTATCACCATAACCTTAGAATCTGAGGGCCTTATACCGGACTCACTAACAATGTGGCCCAGAAATTTATTTTCTGCCTGCAGACACATTTTTTCAGGTTGCACATCAGGCCATAGGATTTTAAGCTTTCAAAAAATTTTTCTTTAAATGTCAAAAAGTTCAGTAGCCGTAGGTATCTGCTGCTGCAATAATGTCATCAATATAATTTCCCCACTGGCCAACACCCGCAATTATCTGTTCAACTGGCCTCTGAAATGTTGCCGTAGGCCGTAGCAATAGCAACTCCGAACGGCAAACGCTGACACTAGTACAATCCAAAAACAGTACTGAAGAACATAAACTCTTTTGACTCATCATCTAGCTTAACCTGAAGGTAGGCGTAAGACAGATCTTTCTTTGCAAAAAACATCTCTTCTACAAGTGGTATAAGCTCCTGTTCTACTTCCAACTGGGAATTTAAGACTTTGAGATCCCCAGAGATTCGCACTCGTCCATCACTTTTCGGAACTACAACAACCTAGGCTGCCCAATTACTAGATTTTATTGGTTTCCTTAATCCTTCCGCTACAGGTCGATCAACTTCTTGCTAAGACACCTCCAACTGCGAAAAGAGAATTGGCCGTCTTCTAAAAAAAAAACTTCGGGGATGAATTTTGTTTTAGTTCAAGATGGGCCCTCTAAGGTATGCGTCCCAATTATTTCCAAAAAACGCTACTAAACTCAAGGCATAGTTCCTTTACCTTTAGTTGTATATGATCTTCAGAGATTGAATTAACTCATTCTCGCTTCATATTTAGGTCTAAAGCTATCTATTTATCTATTTATTGGAGGTCGTCAACACTGTTGTGAAAGTGATTGGTTCAATTTTCATATCGCTCCTGCTAATTTTTAAATAAAAATAATAATTAATTCACAAAATTTGATTAATTTTATTTATTCAAGTTCTTTTATTAGTTTATTTAAGAAAAGTTTCAAATAAACAAATAAAATAAGTAGTTTAAGCTTTGAAACAAAACCTTAAAGCTGTAAGCTGTGTCACATGACAGAACAAAAACGAGAATTAAATCAAACTTCGCCAGAAGAAAACTAAACCTGTAAAAAACCTTTATCGCTTGCATACAATCAACAAACAAACACCAAATCATGTCGTTTTCCAAGTCTGATCTACAAAAGATTAAAATGATAATCGATCTTTCACTGAACATGGAATTACCAAAAGCAATCGCCAACTTGACCACAAAAGACGAAGTACATACTGTAGTGCAAACCCAACTTTTAATACCAATATCCTAATCGAAAACGTTCAACCGAAAACACAAGCGGCAACACTAGTGTAAGTGTAGAAATATACCAGGAGGGGAAATGTTTGACAGCAAATACTGGAATGTGGAGACCATGTAGAAATTACTGGGAAGTTCTAGATGTAATGTCATTCGATATAAATAGGCCGCCGAGGCAACCAGAAGTCAGTTTTGATTATAGAGTAATAATGTTAAGAGTTTATGAGATTATTGGTATAGTTGAAATCGAATAAAGTAGATACTAAATAAAAGTGGTAGAATTAAATAAATTGCGAACTAAGCGCACGTTACATTGGTGTCAGAAGTGTAAATAAAACTTATTTGATAAAAAAAAAAGACTAGTAAAGTGTAAAAAAAAAAAATACAGTGAAAATGGGTAAGTTGTTGGAAGAACTCAACTGCATTGAGCTTAAAAGTGAGTTAGGTAAGCGAAATCTTTCTAGAGCGGGATCGAAAAATGAGCTCGTCCTGCGCTTGCGCAACTATTTGGAACAACAAGGGGAAGACGTAAACACTTTTGTTTTTGAAACAGAAGTGGAGGAAGAGGAAGTAAGTGAAAGTGCAAATTTTTCTAGTATGATAAAGCTTTTGTTAGAACAGCGAAACGAGCAAAAGAAGAAACAGCAGAATGTTCTCGAACAGCTTGAAGCACAACGAAACGAAGAAAAGAAGGAACAGCAGAATGTTCTCGAACAACTTGAAGCACAACGAAACGAACAGAAGAAGGAAGAGCAGAATGTTCTCGAACGACTCGAAGTACAACAAAAGAATCTGGAAGATCAACGAAATGAGCAAAACAAGGAACAACAGAATATTCTCGAAAGACTTGAGGCGAAACAGATTTTTTGGATGGTCAGAAAAACATTCTAGAAGGCAAATTGGGCAACATTGAGAAAAATGTTTATGCTCTTGACGAACGCGTTGAAGGTGTCGAAAAACAGCTTTCTTTTGTAGAGAATCGTTTGGAAAGCCGATGCGATAAACAGTTCACCGTTCTGTCCAAGGACTTAGACCAGATCCGTAAAATCAAAATTCGAGAATCTGCTGGAGAATTTGCAAAGAAAAGGGAGATGAAACCGCCAACATTTGATGGACAGTCTTCTTGGCCTAGAGACAAGAGACAATTTGAGGCAGCCGCGACCACAAATGGCTGAGATGACGAAGACAAGTACATTGCACTGACTCTTACTCTTAGAGGACCAGCAGCTGAATTACTTACTTATCTGGCATACCCGGATACAGGAGTAGAAATCATCAACCAGCTTGCTGTTGAGTCCTTCGTTCGTGCCATTTCCGATATACATCTTCAGAGGTCTGCTAGAACACGTACTCTTTCTGAAACTTTAGCATTCGCATTGACAATTGAAGCAGCAGAACAGCATAGTCGAAGAATGCTCGTACCAAAGAGCTGAAATACAAAAGAACCAGCGGAGCGGACTAGCAAGATGTTGGAACTGCCACAAGACCAGCCACTTACAGCGTTAATGTCGACTACCACCAAATAAAGCCGCTTGTCAACATTGTGGAAGCAAGAGATCCAACCCAGAGCAAGGTAACAACAACACCAACGTTGCCTATCTATCCGTTTCCCATCAGGAAAACGAGTAAGAACCAACTTCGAGGGGCAGAGCTTGGTTTCTTGTATCGATGGCCCCAGAACCACCATCCAGTTTTCTCAGACCAAACGAGACAACAAAAGTTTGACTGTGGAGATTACTATTAACGGGAACAAACATGTGGCTACCATCGACACCGGTGCCACAGCATCCATAGTACGTCGAGACCTGGTAAAGATGACGTGGCTTCATAACACCAATAGCTACCGTCTGAGAACCGCAACGGGAGAAGCAGCAAGAGTATATGGAGAAGTGTGTCTTAAGATCCGACTGGCCGATCTAGTGTTTACTCATCAATTCTTGGTGGCAGATATATGTGACGAGTGCATCATTGAAATCGACTTTATGAAACAGCACGGAGTTATTTTGGACATCGGTAATCAAATTTTGAAGTACCAAAATAACTTTTTCTTCTGAAGTGTTCGTTTGGACAAAACTAGAAGGTGAGTTTGGAAGCCTTCGATATCTCATGGTGGAACCAGACCCAGAGTGTTCCTCCCAAAGCATCATCATTGGGAAAACACTGGTAGCACCGAAAAACAAAATGGTCCCCGTACGATCACTAAACACCAGACCGTACGATGTAAGGTTGAAGGAAGGACAAGTCGTTGGACGTTGCGAATTCGTTGCAGCAATTACGAAGATCACTGATGAAGCCCCGAGAAAAACTATAACTCCGGAGGAGCTCAAGAGCATCAAAGCTAGAATATTGAATTCATCCAACCTTGATCACCAACAAACAAGGATGGCTGAAAATCTCCTACATGAGTACACTGATATCTTCGCATCGCAAAAGCGGCAATATGGTAGAACACAGTTGGTGCAGCATCGCATCAACACAGGGGATGCAAGACCGATTCGTCAACCCGCAAGACGCCTTCCACTGGCCAAACAAGGTGAGGTTGAGGAAATGAAAACAGCAAAGAAGAAGGACCGTCTTATCGTAAATTTCAAAAGTCATTGGGCGTCACCAGTGGTGCTAGTGAAAAAGAAAGACGGAAGCACTCGTTTTTGTGTGGACTACCGAAGGCTGAATGATGTGACTAAGAAGGACAGCTATCCCCTGCCGAGAATCAGTGATACCCTGGATGCCATGGAGAGAGCCCAGTGGTTTTTGACGCTGGACTTGAAGAGTGGACATTGGCAAGTTGACATCCACCCTGATGATCGGGAAAAGACAGCGTTTTCTACAGGCAATGGGCTCTGGCAGTTCAAAATTATGTCGTTTGGGCTATGCAACGCTCCGGCAACATTAAAGCGTTTGAAGGAGTGAGTTCTTCAAGGACTGACGTGGATGGCTTGCCTTGTCTACTTAGACGATGTCATTGTTCACGGGAAAACATTTGACCAACATTGCAAGAACCTAAAAGCCGTGTTTCAGAGACTAGCCTTAAACTGAATCCGGAAAAATGTGCACTTTTCAAAACCGAAGTAAAGTATTTGGGACACATCATCTCTCCCAAGGAGTGAAGACTGATCCTGAAAAAGTTGACTCCGTCAAAAATTGGCCAACACCACAGGACAAACATGAACTCCGAAGCTTTCTTGGTCTTGCCACATATTACCGACGATTTGTTAAGAACTTTGCTGGAGTTGCAAAGATTTTGCATCAGCTCACCGAAAAAGGGAAGCAGCTTAAATGGTCAGGTGAGTGTGAGAAGTCTTTCCAGGAACTCAAATACCGCCTCTGTAACGCTCCAGTGCTGGCACATCCAACACCTGGCAAAACATTCATCATCGACGCAGATGCAAGCAACGTTGGAATCGGGGCGGTACTATCCCAAGTGCATGATTTCTAGGAGAAAGTGGTGCCATATTACAGCAAGGTCCTCTCGAAGCCCGAAAAAACCTATTGTGTGACCAGAAGGGAACTGCTAGCTCTTATCTTGGCAACAAAGCACTTCCATAAGTACATCTATGGACAGAAAATCCTTCTGCGGACAGACCATGGTGCTCCGAACTGGCTGTTGAACTTCAAAAATCCAGAAGGTCAAGACTTATGATTACCAGAATCAACACCGTAGAGGAAAACTGCACTCAAACGCCGACGCATTATCCCGAAGACCTTGCAAAGTGGATTGCAAGCATTGTAGGCGGCAAGAAGACAAAGAAAATATTACTGCTCAGCGGATGGAGCAATGAGGAAGTGAGGAATGCTCAACAGGAGGATCCAGATATCGAACCCATTCTCGCATGGAAAGAAAACGAAGAGAAACCTGAATGGGGAGACATTTCTGACAGGAGTCCAGTTCTCATAGCCTATTGGGCACAGTGGGACTCACTATATGTGCAAGAAGGTGTCCTCAGGCGAAAAAGGGAGTCCGCTGACGGTAAATCATATGTTATGCAGCTGATCGTACCGCAATCGAAAGTCAATGAAGTTCTTCGGGAGATGCACGACGGACCTTCTGGAGGCCACCTGGGAGTTAACAAAACACTGGAGAAGGTGCAACATCGGTTCTATTGGTTACATGCTAGAGATGACGTTGAGAAGTGGTGCCGAACATGTGACAAGTGTGCTGCAACCAAAGGACCTGGTAAGAAGATGCAAGGAAAAATGCATCAGTACAAAGTTGGATCGCCTTTTGAGAGGATTGCAGTAGATGTGGCTGGGCCTTTTCCAGAGACCAACGCTGGAAACAAGTACATTCTGGTTGTAATGGACTATTTTAGCTAGTGGCCTGAGGCGTATGCCATCCCATATCAAGAAGCCAAAACGGTGGTCGACCAGATTGTGTTTTACTGGGTAAGTAGGTTTGGCGTGCCTATGGAACTCCATTCCGACCAAGGGAGGAACTTTGAGTCAAACATTTTCCAAGGAGTGTGCGGACTACTTGCTGATGCGGATGCTCCACAGAGGAGCCACAGGCCACGAACGAGTATGTGGACGACCTCAAGGAGAGACTCGCTGACATCCATAAAAGAACAAGGGAACGGATGAAAGCGACAACGACACAAAAGCGACAGCGGCAGTATTCCAAGCAGGAGATTGTGTGTGGCTTTATAATCCTCATCGTCAAAAGGGGTTGTCACCGAAACTTCAGCGGAACTGGGAAGGCCCTTATACTGTTGTCACGAGGATTAACGACGTGGTTTAACGCATCCAAAGAGGACTAAGAAGCAAGTTAGAGGTAGTTCATTGTGACCGACTGCATCAATATAGTGGCGAGGCTGCAGATGGAATTATTCGGGACGAACAATCTTAAGGAAGGGGCAGTGTAATGCAAACCCAACATTTAATACCAATTTCCTAATCGAAAACGTTCAACCGAAAACACAAGCGGCAACACTAGTGTAAGTGTAGAAATATACCAAGAGGAGAAATGTTTAACAGCAATGTGGAGACCATATGGAAATTACTGCGAAGTTCTAGATGTAATGTCATTCGATATAAATAGGCCGTCGAGGCAACCAGATGTCAGTTTTGATTAAAGAGTGATAATGTTAAGAGTTAATGTGATTATTGGTATAGTTGAAATCGAATAAAGTAGATACTGAATAAAAGTGGTAGAATTAGATTGAAAGGTATAGTTTTATTTTTGCGAACTAAGCGCACGTTACACCTGCATCGAAATCTGAATCCTAATCCGATTTGATTACCCGATCCTAAAAATAAAAATGAAACTTTTTGAAAACAGCCATTGCGAAAAAAAATTTAAGTGACTTAATTTGTAAAAGTAATTTAATTTTGAAAGAGATGAACCGGTATTGTGGTCGAGATTATTGAAATGATATTTTTAAACAAAAGTTCCTTTATTGACCACAACAACAAAGTTAAGATTCAAATAAAAAATAAAACAAAAATGCGAATTACTTTTTACAATGAATTTTATTTGGATTCGTTTCGGGTTGACATGCAAGATGCAACCCATCTTCAGCAATTAACAATCGTTACTAACAATAAACAATATTTTCTTGTAAACGAAGCAAGAGAAAAGAGACAAAAATAAAAAACAATTGAGAAAATTGCAACAAAGCAAAACATCAAAAGTACAAAAGCTTTACATTTACATGAAATTCTATCACAGATCAAATAAAGGAGACAAAATATTTTCGTTGTCTGCATTCATCACATTCTTTGTTTTGGAATAAATACAATACAATACAATGTTCATTGTTGTCAGATGAAGCGAAGACGTGTGCTGCGACCGAAGAACGATTAGTTTGTTTGCTTTTTATGCAGCTAATGTGTTCTTTAAATCTTGTCTTGATGCTCCGTTTCGTTTGTCCTATGTTTTTTTTGTTGCAATTCTCACAGCTGATCTCATATATGCCGCTTCTCTCACTTGTTGGTGTTTCGTCTTTGGTTGAGCCGAGAATTTGCTTAAGTTGTTTGTTGTAAACTATGTGTATGTTTTCTTTTTCTAACGTTTTCCTTAAATGGTTTGTTATTGTCGGTATGTATGAAAATGATATTCGATATTTTGTTGTTGTTTCATTTTGGCTGAAAAGTGTTGTTATATTATTTTTTCTTATGTTATTGGATTGTTTTTTGACTATTTTCTCAATTATATCCTTCTCAAATCCATTCACGTTTGCTAAATGGACTATGAAGTCAAATTCTTTCTTGAAACTTGAGACTGAAAGTGGTAGTTTACACAATCTATATGCCATCAAATGAAATGCAGCAATTTTATGTTGGTATGAACAAAATTAGTCATTCGGGATGTATCGATCTCTTGCTGTAGCTTTTCTGTAGACTTCGAAATCAAATCCAATTGACTTTGAAATCAAGTCCAATAACAAAATCCAAAATCAAGCCAAAATGAAACAACAACAAAATATCGAGTATCATTTTTATACATACCGACAATAACAAACCATTTAAGGAAAACGTTAGAAAAAGAAAACATACACATAGCTTACAACAACAACGAAAAACTTGTGTTTTTTATTTTTGTCTCTTTTCTCTTGCTTCGTTTACAAGAAAATATTGTTTATTGTTAGTAACGATTGTTAATTGCTGAAGATGGGTTGCATGTCAACCCGAAATGCATCCAAATAAAAATCATTGTCAAAAGTAATTCGCGTCTGTGTTCTATTTTTTATCTGAATTTTAACTTTGTTGTCGTGGTCAATAAAGGAACTTTTGTTTAAAAAATTTCATTTCAATGACATTTGTTTGTTTACCTCGAAAGTAAAAAGTTGAAACGCGGCAAATAAATTAAGAATCGAGAATAAAATTCAGAAAAATAGAAATTGAAAATAAAAGGTGTGCATTTATATTCTTCTGAATGCAAACTTTTAATGTTTCTTACCCTTAGAACAAGTGCCAAGGGTACCAATATTGAAAGTAAAATTGAAAGTGGACTTGCTAAGTGAATATAGCCAAAAAAATCGTTTTATTGTTAAATGAATATAAGGGAATATAGAAAATTCCCAATAAAGCTCGGCTAATGTGTCAGGTTCAAATAATTAACTCTAGTTTGTAGATTTTTTCAATTATATTAAAAACTAACTGAGCCGCCCGGCTTTGCTCGGGTCTGTAGTTTTAAGGTTCCAGTTCTCCTCTTCCGTGGGAATTAGGGGAAGAAATATAATCTGTCTTACAGTGGGACTAAGTGGTATCCTCATGCTGAAAGAATTTTTGAAATCAATTCAACAGTTTCCAAGTTTCCGTTCCCATCCCCGTTCCTCTGGGAATCTTCCGTTTCCATGGAAATATGTGAATGAAATGTAAGTCTATGTCACTGAGGGATAATGTAACATCCCAGAGTAGAAAGAATTTTTGAAATCGGTCAAGTAACTTTAGGTTTCCGTTCTCGTTCCCATTTCTGTTCCTGTGGGAATATAAGAATGAAATAAAGTCTAAGTTACTGATGAAGGGATATAATGTAGCACCCCTAGTGCTGAAAGAATTTTTGAAATCTATGGAGTAGTTTCTAGTTGTCTGTCCCCAGCCCCGTTCCTGTGGGAATATGGGAATCAAACCTTGACATGAACCATCTCTGGACTAAACTATGTCTACCCTGAAAATTTCATAAAAATCCGTTGGGTGATTTAGGAGTCTACACCGGACATACATACATTCTATTTTATATATATAGATAGATGGATAGATGAAAACGAGACTGGAAATACCACTTCCAATCGATTGAAAATGAAAAAAAAGAAGGAATGTCTAATGGAACTCATACATTGGACGCCACGAATGTCCGGGTTCGAGAAGATCACTTGCAATCGATTGAATCACAGAATATGTACATATAAATACTTACCAATTGTATTTTCTGCTAAATAGATTTTCCTAAATTTGAAGCCACTCTAATTTTGTTGTTAGCCTTTTCGACTAATGTCTCAGATGGGTAGAGCACAATAGGATTCGTTCGAAATTAATAAATAACTTTTATTTTTTCTCTTAAGACAGCAAAAAGTCTTTAAGCTATGGATTCAAATCTCTTTAAATATTGCTATTTTACTGAGGAATATAAATATTTACCAATTGTATTTTCTGCTAATTAGGTTTCTGTTAAATTTCAAGTAAGTATCTCTAATTTTTTTGTTAGCTTAAATATAAAGTCTATGTTGAAAGAATTTTTGAAATCGGTCAAGTAACTTTAGTGCTCCCGTTTTCGTTCCCGTTCCTGTTTCCTTGGGATTACAGGGATAAAATTTATCTAATCCTAGTAACTGATGGAGGGGGATAATGTTGCACCCCTAATGCTCGAAAGAATTGAAATATAAGTCTATGTCACTGAAAGATGATGTTACATCCCAGAGTTTAAACAATTTTTTAAATCGGTCCAGAAGTTTCTAGGTTTCCATTTCCAAGAAGAAGAAATCTTCCGTTCCCGTGGAAATATGTGAATGAAATACTAGTCTATGTCACTGAGGGATAATGTTACATCATAGAGTTGAAAGAATTTTTGAAATCGGTCAAGTAACTTTCAGGTTCCCGTTCTCGTTCCTGTTTCTGCTCTCGTGGGATTATATAGGGGTGAAATACACGCCAAGTTACTGAGGGATTATGTGGCATCCCAGTGCAGATAGAATTTTTGAAATCTGTCCAGTAGCTTCTAAGTTTCCGTTCGCAACCCCGTTCCTGTGGGTATCTTCCGTTCCCATGGAAATATGTGAATGAAATGTAAGTCTATGTCACTGAGGGATAATGTAACATCCCAGAGTTGAAAGAATTTTTGGAATCGGTCAAGCAACCTTATGGTTCCCGTCTTCGTTCCCGTTTCTGTTCCTGTGGGATTATAGGGATGAAATATAGTTGAAGCTACTGATGAAGGGAGATAATGTAGCACCCCTAGTGCTGAAAGATTTTTTGAAATCTGTGGAGTAGTTTCTTATTTTCCGTTCCCAACCCCGTTCCTCTGGGAATATGGGGATCAAACCTTAACAGGAACCATCTCTGAACTAAACTATGTCTACCCTGAAAATTTCATAAAAATCCGTTCGGTGGCTTAGGAGTTTACCCCGGACATACATACATACATACATACAAGTTAAGACACACAGTTACCCAGTGATCTACTGGAGAAATTCATGATTCAGCAACCAATCCACGAAATCAATCGAACGGATTCCACGAAATCAATCTAACGGATGTGATATTGTAAACATCCCAACATCATGATTGAACATGTCACCGTGGATAACTCATCATAGAGTAGCATTAAGATATTCTTAAGTTAGGATAGTTCAATTGGAGTTTGTCAGTCATAAGTGAAGATTGGAAGTAGCAGATAAGTGATGAATAATAAATTAAATCTTTTTAAAAATTAATTTGCTTTCGGAATTAATTTAATAGGCGACCGTGACAGGACGATTTTTTTTTAATAACCTGAAAAGAAAAAGTAAGGGGAAAATTAAATCGTCTCGCGTGTGTGTGTAAACTGAACGCGAAAAATAAAAATAAGTATCCTTAAGGAAAAAAGGAGAAAAAATATTTTGCGAATGTTAACAAAAGCTTATACTAAAAATTATGAACGGTGATACCAATAATAAGAATTATTGCAAACTAATAAAAGATATTGTGAACAGAAAAAACGAACAACAAGATATTCAGTTTTCTGAAAAAGAAAGCAAAAGTATTAAAAATTTTAGAATAAAAAATCCGATTGTATCAAGCATGAATGACGTCGAGTAGTGAAGCAATTAAGTAGTGAATGTGAAGAGATAAGCACTGAAGTGTTATCTGATAAAAAAAGGACATAAACCAAAAATAAAAGAAGAGGTTGCTATCTAGCCGAAAATAGATAAACAGTGAAAAAAAAAACAGTAACATAGTAACCAGAAGACAGCTTTGGAAATATGATCTATAACCAGCAGCCAGGAGAACTATTGTAAGAAATAAATCATTAAATTATTTTTATTGAAATACTTTTGTTTGGTGGTTTGTTAAATGAAAAAGGAAAAATAAGTGAGAATAAAACTAAAAAAAAAAAATAAAAAGTTGTTAAATGAAAAAGGAAAATTAGTGAGATTAACTAATTTAAAAAAAAAAAAAGGAAAACAAACTTGACGACTTACTTGACAAGTTCAAAAGTCTTAGAATAAAAGATAATAAAAAAGTTAAAGTTGAAATGGCCAACCCAGAGTTAGAAGTTAGAACATTTGGTAGCTAGGTTGATAGTAGAAAATACTGCTTCACTTCAGGCTGAAATAATTTCTCTAAAAAATACATTACAGTCGGTAACAAACAAAAACCTTGTTACCGAATACAAAACACAAACCATCAATGATCGATGTGATAAAATTTTTGCCTGAATTTTCAGGAAATCATGTTAACTCATACGTTAGCTGGCGTGAAGCGGCAAATAATTCTATGTGCCTATATGGTGAAGGCAGCCGAAAATATTTCGCGGCCCTCACTATATTGAGAAATAAAATAACACAAAAAGCTAACGACATACTGACCAATCACGGTACAGTTTTAAATTTTGATGCAATAGTTGCACGTTTAGACTTTGCTTACGCTGATAAGCGCCCAGTACATTTAATTGAGCAAGAGTTGAGCGTGTTGCGTCAGGGTAGTATGACTTTGATTGACTATTATAATAGTGTTAACGAGAAGTTAACACTCCTAATAAACAAAACAATTGTGACTCATGGAACGGAGTCTGATTTAACAAAAGAATTAAATAATTCACATCGCAGAAATGCTCTGCGTGTATTCATTACTGGGTTGAACGCCCCGTTATCTAATATATTATTTTCGCTCTCACCAGACGATTTACCTAGTGCTTTAGCGAAAGCACAGGAACTTGAAGCAAATAATTCAAGAGCGAATTTTGCTTTGCAATTTAATCGTGTCCATCAGACAAATGTAAATAGCAATCAGCGTTTTGTTAAGCATGATAATAATTTGAGGTTCCCACCTTGAAATGTTAATCAGACTAATAGATACCCTAAGCCAGAACCAATGGAGCTTGGAAGTTCCGCACATATGCCAATAACAGCCAATGAACAAAGGAGATTTGAAAATTCAAAACCTCATTACAATCCTTTTTCACAATACAGAAATGATAATTTTAGGCAGCATATTCGACCTGTCCATAATAGGCACAATAATTATCATCAGAAACCTTTTCAAAGGGAAAAACGAACTTACGAAAGTGCACAGCACAGTGGTCAACCCCCAATCAAAACAAAAAGATTGAACAATCTTAATGAAGATGGCAATCATTTTTTAGGAGAAAAGTGGGCCTGCCCCACTTACAAAGAAAATTAAATGCGAAACAAATTAAGATACTATTGGATACTGGTGCTAATAGTAATTATTGTCAACCAGGAATTTTTAATAACCCGATCAATTTAAGTATCTTCAAACGTGCCGTACGGTAAACGGAGATGTTGTTATTAAACAATGCCATGAAGCATTGATTTTAAATAAAGAGACGAAATTCTACGTTCTCGACAATTTAGAGTATGAAGAGCTAATCGGGAACAGCTTGTTAAGTTCGGTAAAAGCCGAGATAGATTACAAAAACAAAGTTCTTAAATATGAAAATAGAATAGACAGGATATACTTTGATGAACCCGATGATTCATTGAATAACATACATGGAAGTAATGTACACAATTGTAGTACAGATACATTAATACGAAAAGTAATGAATAAAATTGAAAATACACATTCAGGAATAGATACGAAGTTACCTTTTAGAACGGATATTAGAGCAGAGATACGCACAACAGTTGAAACTCCAATATGGAGTAAACAGCACCCTTACCCTCTGTCAGCAAATACTTTCAGTAATAAAGAATTAAATAAAATGCTTAGGAATTGTATAATTCAACCATCCAGAAGCCCATACAATTTTCCAGTATGGGTTGTACCTAAAAAAGGTGTTAATGAAGATTCAAAAAATGAGACTCGTCATTGATTATAAAAAACTGAATGAGTTTTCAATTGCGGATAAATACCCAATTCCGAATACAAATGTTATTCTATCAAATTTAGGGAAAGCTAGATATTTCTCAACCTTAGATTTAGAATGAAATCCGAAGATATAGAAAAAACAAGTTTCTCAGTAAATAATGGGAAATATGAATTTCTCAGATTACCATTTGGGCTTAAAAATGCTCCAAGTATCTTTCAGAGAGCTATGGATGATATATTAAGAGATTTTATAAGTAAAATTTGTCACGTCTACGTTGATGACATCATTGTATATTCAGAGAATTTGGAAAAACATTCTCATGATTTGGAATTTATAATTGAAATTTTACGTAAAGCTAATATGAAGATTTCCTTAGAGAAATCCAGATTCTACCAAGATAAAGTAGAATTTTTAGGATATATTGTCGGATACAATATGATTACAACCGACCCGAAGAAAATTGAAACCGTTAGAGATTTTCCCGAACCTTAAACTCTGAGACAATTGAGAAGCTTTTTAGGACTTACAGGATTTTATAGGAAGTTCATTAAGAACTATGCCAGTATAGCAAAGCCCCTAACGAAATATTTAGAAGGAGAAAATGGTAGAGCATCCAAGTATATATCGAAGAAAGTAGATATAAATTTAGATGAGGAAGGAAGAGGAGCTATAAAAAAATTAAAGGATTATTTGATACAAGAAGTAGAGTTAGCACAACCAAATTTCGATAAAAAATTCGTATTATCAACAGACGCATCTTGTTTAAGATTTAAAACTCAATTAATTTAAAAACAACAATTATTTCTTGTAACGTAAAGTTTAATTAACAAGTGTAGTCTTCACTCAGTTCTTTTCTTTCAATATCATGCCATTAACAGTTCCTTGTTACGTTATCTAATCTTGCCAATTTACATAAATTCATGCTCTCAACTCACTTACACAAATATGTTAAAATGTGTTTGTTGGTCAACGGTGTGCTGAATAATATTTGCGCTCTCAGTGAAACATAATCCACAAATTAGAACAACAAAACTAATGCAAGTTCTAATGAGATGAGGACGTGGTAGAATTCTTATACAACATTAATTGCTGCTAAGCAATTATACTTCACTTGGACTTAGATCGTGGACCAGAGCAGAGCACACCGTGGATCAGCAGCAACACAGGACCCAACAGATAAGTAATCAAGGAATGTATATAGTATTATATATATATCACGATTGTGAATCCTTATATTAATTTCTATGAATTGAATATATTTTATGACGTGGATAATTAATTGGAGTTTTGGTTTATCGAGTTGTGATACGGTGGTGCCTGACTCTTAAGGTCTTTTCCAAGGTGGTTTTTTTTTCGATCAAAGGGTCAGCTTGATTCCTTTCGGTACTATGAACATAAACAGTATGAACAGTGAGAGATATATATAGATATTTTATCGGTTTGATTGAAACCGAAACATGGTCCTTTAAAAGCCGAATATTATGAACTAATCGAGCAAATTAATTGAAATTTCAATGATCGTGTGTGCCGTTAAAGCTGCTATAATATTTTTATTAAGCTTGTGTTAATGATTTTATATTCCTTGAACATTGAAACCTCGTGGTTTAACAAGAACTCGGTATATAAGCTTATATACGCGTTTATATACATATATATACATTTCGTTAACGCGTTGTGAGACCTCGTGTTAAACAGTTGAAACTTTTGACGTGTTCTTTCGTTTTCTTTATATATTTCACCTTCGAACTTTTTGCTAAAAAGATATTTAATTATTTTGTGAAATATGAACGCGTTAAAACAAAAACGTGGTATTGCAAAAGGCACATTAACCCGTGCGGTAGAATTTATTTCGGTAATTGAGGTGTCGACAACAATAGACTTATTAGAAATTCGATTAAATAGAGTTGTCGAAGCATGGTCCGAATTTACTAATTTACATTATGAGTGCCTCCAGTTGATGGAAGAAGCTGAAGATTTAGAAGCGTTTAATTCTGAACTCAACAATTATGAGGAGAAATATTTTCTAGCTCACGCGTGACTTACTCGAGCAATTCGCCATCGAAATTCGGAAAGTTCGACTAAAAATAATTCTGTTCTTGACCGTCTTGCTAGCGATCAGAGTGAACTCTTGAAAACCCTAAGCTCTACGACTAAGGATCCTAACAATTTTAAATTACCGCCGGTCGTAATACCGAAATTTACTGGTGACTACAAGGATTGGCCATCCTTTCGCGATTTGTTTTTGACTACGGTTGATGTTAAAAAACACCTGTCTTCCACCCACAAATTTCAATATTTAAAATCGTTCTTGGGTGGAACGGCTGCAGATGTCATTCAACACATAAAAGTGTCTGAAACCAATTACACGGAAGCTTGGGATAGGTTAGAAAAACGGTTTGATCGCGGAAATTTAATTGTTTAATCATTCATACAAACATTTATGACTCTCCCGGTTATTAACTCACCAAACGTACGGACGCTTCGAAAACTAACAGATGGTGCCGATGAAGTGATTCGCGGGTTAAATGCCTTATCTAAAAACAGTCGCGACCCCTGGTTAATTTATATTCTGCTCGAAAAACTTGATAACGAGACGAAACAGGCGTGGGCAGAGGAAATTGGTAGTCGGGAAGACCAGTCTATTACTCAGTTTGTGGAATTTCTAGAGTTGAGGTGCAATGCATAAGAATCTTGTCAGACGTTGAATCGCACATCCACATCAACCTGTGGAAAGTCGGTCGGTGCTGTTCGAGCGTTTGTAGCTAAACCATCGGAGAAGGAATTGCAATGTCCTTTATGTAGAGCTAATCATAATTTATATCAATGCCCTAAATTTCTTGAGTTAGACATCTCATCGCGAAGAGACTTCACCAAATCTCACTCGGTTTGTTTCAATTGCCTGCGACCAGGTCATGGTGTAAATAAATGTAGGTCAACCTTTCGCTGTCGCGTATGTAAAGCTCGACACCACTATTTAGTTCATCAAGATGATGCAACTAATGTTGCACCAACATCAACATTCAAGCAACCGTCTTCGTCATCATTGTCGTCGTATCCTGCGCCGTCATCATCATCAACATTGTTGGCTACAGGCCAAGGTCAACCGTCAGAACCTTCAAATCGATCTTTCAATGGGGCTTTAATTAATAATCACTCTCGTGAGCAAGTAGTGTTGCCAACTATGTTAGCCAATATTGAGATTAGTCAAAATCAATTTATCGAAGTTCGTGTTTTATTAGACACAGGGTCCCAATCTTAGTTGTGTCAGAGGCATGTGTTCAAAAACTTGGACTGCGAAGGAAACATGCTCGAGTTCCTGTGTTAGGGCTAGGGTCAGTACAAGCAGGAACAACCAAGGGACTGGTATCCTTGAATTTGATGTCTCGGTATGAGTCAACATTGTTGTCATTCGATGCGTTTTGCTTAAAAAGGTTGACATCCGATTTACCATCATATTCGTTTGAAATCTCAAATTGGGATTATCTACGCCAGTTAAGTCTCGCAGACCCATACTTTAATGTCTCGTGCCCTATTGACATTATTCTTGGTGCCGAAAAGGTTTGGTCCATATTGAAACCACAACAAGTTGTTGGTCCTAAAGGAAAACCAATTGCTCAGAATACGACATTTGGGTGGGTACTAAGTGGAGAACTAAATAATTCAAGTAATGTTGGTTCAGCAGTGTCTTCGTATCATTCAGCTCTTGACGTAGATTGTCTTCTTCAAAAATTTTGGGAGCTAGAAGAAGTTAGCCAACATGACGCTCATGCAACTCTAAACGATGTCGCTGAACAACATTTTCAACAAACATTCCGGCGCGCGTTAGATGGAAAATACGTAGTCTCGCTTCCATTTAAAAATCGGTCACCAAAATTCCAAGGTACTCTTCAATCCGCAGTTTCGCGTCTTTACGCAATGGAGAAACGGTTTACCAATAATATTGAACTACATCGACAATATGTTTCATTTATGAAAGAATATCTAAAGTTAGGTCATATGGAACGCATTCCTGCTTCTGATATTTACAAAAATCCGTCGTGCAAATTCTATTTACCTCACCACGCTGTTCTTAAACCAGATAGCTCAACTACAAAACTTCGCGTAGTGTTTGATGGCTCGGTTAAAGACATTAATGGAAACTCGTTAAATAGCCAATTACTTATCGGTCCATCTATTCAACTTGATCTTTTCGGTGTATGTTTGAGGTTCCGTCAACATCGGTTTGTGTTCACCGCGGATATTGTCAAGATGTTTCGACAAATCTGGGTGGATGAGGGTGATAGAGACTATCAGCGAATAGTTTGGAGGGAAACCAAAGTCAACCCTATTGAACACTATCGCCTCCGAACGGTTACTTATGGAACGGCGTCGGCTCCATTCTTATCAGTTCGTGTTCTTCAACAGCTCGCGACAGACTATCAATTCAAATACCCGAACGCGGCTCGGATTTTACTTCACGATGTGTATGTTGACGACGTTATGACGGGTTCAAATTCGATAAAAACATTATTAGAGTTACAAACGGAACTAGAATTATTACTAGTAAGTAAGTAGTAAGTAAGTAAGAATTCATTTTATTATCGTTCATAAAATTAACAATTAACAATATAGTTTCATGAATTAGTTAGCTATGGCTTTGCCGTCAGCTCGGTTGGCAATATATTAATTAATTAGTTTTTTATGTTGTATATGTTATTCAAATTCTGTTATTAGTAACCTTCGGTATTCATACACACTTTGAAGATAGTAATAAAGATTTTTCCAATTGTCTCCATTGAGGTAAAAAACAGCTTCCTGCATTGTTAAAAATCTTTTTCCGAAATGATTTTGTCTTTGTGTAGCATAGATTGGGCAAATTCCTATAATATGGAAGCAATCTTCTTTGGATTTCATATTGCACAATGTACAAAACTGATTGTAGCTTCCATTGTATGGGGCTCCATTAAGTCCAATATAGAATAATTACTATCGGAATCCCGTCTTCAGCTCAGGAAATGGAGTTCCAACTGTTGGGCTCTACTAGCAAATAAAACTCGTGACGATTTTGAATACTCATTTGTCGAGCCAGAACGATCCGTGAAAGTATTAGGCATGTACTGGAATCCAGCTTTCGATATGTATTCTTTCCGTTTATCTGACCTCAAACCCCGATCCATCATAACGCGAAGAACGTTTTTATCTCCTTCGGTAGTGCTTTTTAAAATTCTGTTTCAAAAACTCTGGTCTGCTCAATTCAATTTAGGCTGGGATGATTCCCTTCCCCCGGAGATCACGAAAACATGGCTAACTTATCGCGAACAATTACCGTGCTTTGAAAAGGTTCGTGTTCCACGAAATGTGTTTGTGTTTGATGAAACGGTTGAGCTATATGGATTTTCCGATGCGTCGTCTCTAGCGTATGCGGCGGTTGTTTACGCGTTAACAAGGTCGTCTGATGGTCTTGTAAATATTACAATTGTAGCTAGTAAAACGAAAGTGGCCCCATTAAGACCAGTGTCTATCCCTCGTCTCGAACTTTGCGGTGCGTTGTTGCTATCTCGGTTGATAGCTTCGGTAAAATCATCGTTTAAGATGACCATTCCAAAAACATGTGCATGGTGTGATTCCGAAATCGTGCTATACTGGCTGGCATCCCCACCACGCAGATGGACAACGTTTGTCGCCAATCGAACTGCTGCAATTTTGGAAACTCTGCCAAGACCTTATTGGCGACATGTTCGTTCCGAATCAAATCCTGCTGACTGTGCGTCTCGCGGTATCGAACCCTCATCGCTGTTCTACCATCATCTCTGGTGGACGGGTCCAAATTGGCAAGTTCAGCCCGGAGAATCTTGGCCAACATCAAAGCTTTGCCAAAGCATAATGGATTCCGACGCAGTTAAACGCGAGGAGAAGGACGTTGTTAGGCATGCACTCGTCACGTCGGTTGATGGACATGTCTTTCACGAACTCATAACAAAAATTTCTTCTTGGAATCGTCTTCAACGAGTAGTTGCATACATACGAAGGTGAACCCTTGACAACCGTTCCCGAGCCGAACCTTCTTGATATTCCCATTAATCGCCTTTCACACTGGAATCATATTCAGAGCATGGTACAAGGTTTTTGGAAACGATGGCACGCTGAATATTTAACAACATTGCAAGAGCGGAACAAATGGCAAGTCACTTCTGTCAACTTTAAACCTGGCGATCTGATAGTTATCAAGGAACCAAATCTTCCACCAGCTAAGTGGGTCATTGGTAGAATCGAATCAGTGACGATGGGGGCAGACCAAATGGTACGGGTGGCATCTGTCCGTACAGCAACAGGAACATATGTTCGCCCAATCACTAAATTGGCGTTATTACCGATTTCCTGAAACTCGTTCCAGGGGGGGCGGAATGTTTAAGATTTAAAATTCAATTAATTTAAAAACAACAATTATTTCTTGTAACGTAAAGTTTAATTAACAAGTGTAGTCTTCACTCAGTTCTTTTCATTCAATATCATGCCATTAACAGTTCCTTGTTACGTTATCTAATCTTGCCAATTTACATAAATTCATGCTCTCAACTCACTTACACAAATATGTTAAAATGTGTTTGTTGGTCAACGGTGTGCTGAATAATATTTGCACTCTCAGTGAAATACAATCCACAAATTAGAACAACAAAACTAATGCACGTTCTAATGAGATGAGGACGTGGTAGAATTCTTATACAACATTTATTGCTGCTAAGCAATTATACTTCACTTGGACTTAGATCGTGGACCAGAGCAGAGCACACCGTGGATCAGCAGCAACACAAGACACAACAGATAAGTAATCAAGGAAGGTATATAGTATTATATATATATCACGATTGTGAATCCTTATATTAATTTCTATGAATTGAATATATTTTATGACGTGGATAATTAATTGGAGTTTTGGTTTATCGAGTTGTGATACGGTGGTGCCTGACTCTTAAGGTCTTTTCCAAGGTGGTTTTTTTTATGATCAAAGGGTCAGCTTGATTCCTTTCGGTACTATGAACATGAACAGTATGAACAGTGAGATATATATATAGATATTTTATCGGTTTGATTGAAACCGAAACATGGTCCTTTAAAAGCCGAATATTATGAACTAATCGAGCAAATTAATTGAAATTTCAATGATCGTGTGTGCCGTTAAAGCTGCTATAATATTTTTATTAAGCTTGTGTTAACGATTTTATATTCCTTGAAAATTGAAACCTCGTGGTTTAACAAGAACTCGGTATATAAGCTTATATACGCGTTTATATACATATATAAACATTTCATTAACGCGTTGTGAGACCTCGTGTTAAACAGTTGAAACTTTTGACGTGTTCTTTCGTTTTCTTTATATATTTCACCTTCGAACTTTTTGCTAAAAAGATATTTAGTTTTTTTGTGTAATATGAACGCGTTAAAACAAAAACGTGGTATTGCAAAAGGCACATTAACCCGTGCGGTAGAATTTATTTCGGTAATTGAGGAGTCGACAACAATAGACTTATTAGAAATTCGATTAAATAGAGTTGTCGAAGCATGGTCCGAATTTACTAATTTACATTATGAGTGCCTCCAGTTGATGGAAGAAGCTGAAGATTTAGAAGCGTTTAATTCTGAATTCAACAATTATGAGGAGAAATATTTTCTAGCTCACGCGGGACTTACTCGAGCAATTCGCCATCGAAATTCGGAAAGTTCGACTAAAAATAATTCTGTTCTTGACCGTCTTGCTAGCGATCAGAGTGAACTCTTGAAAACCCTAAGCTCTACGACTAAGGATCCTAACAATTTTAAATTACCGCCGGTCGTAATACCGAAATTTACTGGTGACTACAAGGATTGGCCATCCTTTCGCGATTTGTTTTTGACTACGGTTGATGTTAAAAAACACCTGTCTTCCACCCACAAATTTCAATATTTAAAATCGTTCTTGGGTGGAACGGCTGCAGATGTCATTCAACACATAAAAGTGTCTGAAACCAATTACACGGAAGCTTGGGATAGGTTAGAAAAACGGTTTGATCGCGGAAATTTAATTGTTTAATCATTCATACAAACATTTAAGACTCTCCCTGTGATTCGCGGGCTAAATGCCTTATCTAAAAACAGTCGCGACCCCTGGTTAATTTATATTCTGCTCGAAAAACTTGATAACGAGACGAAACAGGCGTGGGCAGAGGAAATTGGTAGTCGGGAAGACCAGTCTATTACTCAGTTTGTGGAATTTCTAGAGTTGAGGTGCAATGCATTAGAATCTTGTCAGACGTTGAATCGCACATCCACATCAACCTGTGGAAAGTCGGTCGGTGCTGTTCGAGCGTTTGTAGCTAAACCATCGGAGAAGGAATTGCAATGTCCTTTATGTAAAGCTAATCATAATTTATATCAATGCCCTAAATTTCTTGAGTTAGACATCTCATCGCGAAGAGACTTCACCAAATCTCACTCGGTTTGTTTCAATTGCCTGCGATCAGGTCATGGTGTAAATAAATGTAGGTCAACCTTTCGCTGTCGCGTATGTAAAGCTCGACACCACTATTTAGTTCATCAAGATGATGCAACTAATGCTGCTCCAATATCAACATTCAAGCAACCGTCTTCGTCATCATTGTCGTCGTATCCTGCGCCGTCATCATCATCAACATTGTTGGCTACAGGACAAGGTCAACCGTCAGAACCTTTAAATCGATCTTTCAATGGGGCTTTAATTAATAATCACTCTCGTGAATCAATTGCTTCTAAGCAAGTAGTGTTGCGAACTATGTTAGCCAATATTGAGATTAGTCAAAATCAATTTATCGAAGTTCGTGTTTTATAAGACACAGGAAATTAAAATTAAAACTCAAGTCACTGCCAAAAACCACAATATTAAAACATTCATTCGGGGAAACGCCATCAAAATTGAAGGAAAAACATTTTACTTCAACTCTAGTAATGTTTTGACATGTGATGAAGAAGGAGGATTGACGTTTTTACAACAACTGATCGATGACAGCAATGAAGTGACAGCAGTTGAAAACCTCTCATGCGGCTCTCAAACTGCTAGCAGAGCAGTGCTGCCAAATTATATTTAATAGAAATGCCGTCAGCCATATTTTCAATAGAAATCATAATACTAAATTATATAATATTCCATTTAAAATTATTTCTTATAATATATCAGGTTTAGGAAACAAGTTGATATTTAATACCTTATTACAAAAAATTAGAGATAGTGATATTTTTTTATTATTCGAAACTTTTATTGAACAAAACACGTCACATTATGAAACGTACTTTCAAGAATTTTTGCTGAAGTGGATACCCGCAACGATCTTGTCTGCTGTAATATGTGAACGTCTGAAACCCCACGTCAACAACTTGATAGGTCCTTATCAATGTGGTTTTAGACCAGAGAAGTCCACAATAGACCAAATTTTCACATTACGGCAGATCTTGGAAAAAACCCGAGAACATAATGTCGATATTCAACACCTCTTTATCGATTTTAAGGCCGCGTATGACAGTATTTACAGAGACGAGCTGTACAGAGCCATGTCTAGTTTCGGCATCCCTGCAAAGCTCGTACGACTATGCAGGATGACTTTGGAGAATTCACGCTGCTCCGTCAAGGTCGGAAAAGAACTCACCGAGACCTTTGATGTCGAAAAAGGCTTTAGGCAAGGCGACAAACTGTCATGCGATTTCTTCAACATCATACTTGAACAGATTGTAAGAAACTCAAACGTCAACACCAGAGGAACAATCTTTCAAAAGTCTGTACAATTACTCGCCTATGCAGACGATATTGACGTAATGGGAAGAAAAAAGCGTGATGTCATAGGTGCTTTTGCGAGTATTGAAACAGAAGCAGCGTTGCCGCAGTAAATTTTTTTAAGGTGCCATTTTCGGTAACGAAAGGTGCCAACTGGGTGCCACCAGCCCTTCAAAGGTAGAGATATATTTAAAAACACAAAAAACAAATACTTTCCCGTAAAGTATCATTACGATTATTTGGGCATGAATAAGTACACACACACACGATATGTATGTTTCACTACTTGAAGAAAAAACATTCCTTACAGTCGTTTTTGAATGACTTTATTAAGTTTTCTTCATTAAAATGTATCAAGCTCTTAAGGTGTCAAATGAGAGCTAAAGGTGCCAAGGTGCCAATCGAGACTGAAGGGTGCCAAAATGGCACAATTGTGCCACTTCGGCAACGCTGAACAGAAGCGGCAAAAATGGGTTTGATGGTTAATGAGGGCAAAACGAAGTATATGCTGTCATCAAACAAGGACACAGAACATTGACGAATTGGACAAAACGTCACAATAGACAGACATAACTTCGAGGTAGTACAGGACTTCGTCTACCTAGGATCCGCTGTAGACACGGAAAACAACATCAGTGCGGAGATCAAACGGAGAATAACTCTTGCCAACCGTTGCTTCTTTGGGTTAAGAAGGCAATTGAGAAACAAAACCCTCTCTAGAAAAACCAAGGTGACCTTGTATAAGACCTTGATCATCCCAGTCCTGCTGTACGGCGCGGAAGCATGGACCTTATCGAAAGCGGATGAGGAAACTCTTGGTCGTTTCGAAAGAAAAATTCTCCGAATGATCTTTGGTCCCGTATGCGAAGACAATGTGTGGAGAAGAAGATACAACAACGAGCTGTATGAGCTGTACCGCGACATGGGCATAGCCAGAAGAGTACGCATCGCGAGGCTACGATGGTTGGGCCATGTAGAGCGGATGGACCCAAACGCTCCGGCTCGTCGGGTTTTCGAAAGCACATTGCAGGGAAATCGCGGAAGGGGAAGACCTCGTCTTAGGTGGCGCAATCAAGTGGATGAAGACCTCAACCGACTTGGAGTGCGAAACTGGAGAGAGCTCGCCCGAGATCGAAATCGTTATAGAAGGATGTTGGTTGAGGCCCAGGTTCACCCCGAACTGTAATGCCCACCTAAGTAAGGATACCCGCAACAAGAACACATACACGCGGAAGAGCAAGCGGTGGATGCTTATTTGGATTGAAAAAAACGATAAATAAATCACAAAGATGCAACTTTTTAAATGAAATGAACAGAACTATTGTTGAAATGACTTGTTCGAATGAGAAATTGTTTATAGTTCCTGTTTATATTAACTGTAATAAATGGATGGATGACTTTGCTGATTTGCAGAACTTTCTCCTTGAATTCCACCAAGAAAATATTATGGTTATTGGAGACTGTAATGCAAGGGTAGGAAAATCACAGCTGCTACAGATGAACCCAGAATGTGTCCCGACAATATTAGAATTACGAGATCGACAAGAGACACAAAAATTGACGCTAACGGGAGAAAATTCATTGAAATGTGCGAAACGACTGGTCTTACATTGTTGAATGGAAGAACTAGAAGTGACCCGGATGGACATTTTACCTTTATAAGAGGAACGTCGTGTTCTGTTATTGATTTTTGTCTCGTTAGTGGTAGATGGATTCAGTACGTTGAAGACTTAAAAGTTGAAGAGATGGTGTACTCGGATCACTTACCACTGCTCGTCAACTGCATTATTTGTAATGAAGAGCCAGCTAGCAATATCTCGAATATGAAGTTGTTACCGAAACTTAAATGGAGAGACACGCATATAGAAATATATCAAAACAATCGCGACAGACTGCTGACATCCGTTCGCGGAAATGAGATGAACTCACTACGCAACACAGATATCCTGATATCTTGCATAACACAGGCAGCTCTTTCCTTTCAATATGTTCAAAATCGGAAATGGAGAGAACCATGGTTTGATAGAGACTGCGAAACAGCAAGGAAAAGATCTTTTGGATTTCTAAGACTGCTTAGAGCAACAAATTCTAACCTAGCAAAAAACATGTACCAAGACGCTAATAAGGCTTTCAAAATTATTTGCCGCGAAAAACAAAACAGGTACTCACTTGACTTGATGCGCAAATTATCTCAAGTAAATGACAGCAGTACCTTCTGGAAATTAGCTCGCTCTCTCAATGGCATACCCTTTGCTCAAAACATTAAAATCGACATAAACATCTTAGCAGCACACTTCAAAAATTTACTAAACACACCGATAAACTCCAATCAGTTAATGCTCTATGCTTCACCGTATCTGGAAATCGAAAATCTTGATCAGGCTTTCACCGTTCAAGAAATCAGGGACGCAATAGACCGATGCAATCTCAACAAAGCTCCAGGCGAAGACCGTGTGCCGTATGAGTTTTTCAAATATGCCACGGTGAGCTTTGTCAGAAAAATTACAGATGCTTTCAATTACATATTTGATAATGGAGAAGTACCAGAAAGCTTTCAAAAAAATATTATCCTTCCAATCTTCAAAAAGGGCGATGCCGAAGACCCAAACAACTACCGAGGAATTTCTGAACTCTGTTATGAAAATATTCACTGGTGTACTCCTGCACAGGCTCACAAACTGGGTAGAAAATAATGATTTACTGAGCGAGTTCCAAGCGGGTTTTAGGAAAGGATACTCAACTGTTGACAACATTTTTTCACTTACATGCATCGGTAAATCATATTTGGATAAGAGAAAGAAATTATATGCTTTTTTCGTCGACTTCAAAGCGGCATTTGACTCAATCAACAGGGAAGCACTTTTCTACAAGCTCAGTTGCCTAGGAATATCATCCAAAATGCTAAACGCAATAAAATGCCTCTACAAAAACAACAAGTCGGCGGTATGGGACGGGAACGAAGCGTCTACTTGGTTTCAAACAGCGTCTGGAGTTAGGCAAGGCTGTCTATTAAGTCCGCTTCTGTTTTCCCTGTTCCTTGATGATTTGACATCAGTTCTACCAGGTGGTATCAACGTTGCTGGCACCAACGTGAAGGCTTTGATGTATGCAGACGATATCGTCATATTATCAGAATCTGCAGAAATGTTACAAATGATGATCAAAAGTTATGATTTTTCGAAATGGAACAGGCAGATACGCAGTAAATGAGAAGTGGAGGTGGGAACATGTGGACCTGGAGGTTGTAAAAGAGTACAAATACCTTGGAGTTATCATAACTCCACAACTGTCGTTTAAAAAACACCTGAGTGCTAAGCTGATAGAATCAAAAAAGGCCATAAATTGCAGTTGGAAGGGTGTACTTGGTAAAAAATATGTTGCTCCGAGTGCCAAATATAAACTTTTCGAAGCCGTAATGAGGTCGATAATGTGTTATTCTTGTCAGGTTTGGGGGTTCGTCCAATATGAAGAAGTAGAAAAGTTGTTGAGGTACTTTATAAAAAAAATGTTCTGGCTCCCGGAAAACACGCCTACGTATATGTTACACCTGGAGACTGGTGTTTCGCCTTTGTATATATTCTCACTCAAGATGCACCTCAATTATATTTTAAAACTTACTGAGCTTCCCCCTCATCGCCTTCCTGGAACCATTGCAAGGCATCTACTCAACCAAAAAGCTCAGTTCTTTACTGAGTGGTCAACTTGGGAGCGGACTCACAATGTGCAGTTATTGGAAACCGGGACGGAGACTTGGAAACGTAGCTTTGAGGTGCTGCTTGCTATGATTGAACAGGACAGCTTCTCTAAATTTACGGTTTTGGCGAACCGAAGCGAGAGTCGAAGTATGTACAAATGCCTACAACACAATCTTGGATCAAACAATTATTTTGATGATTGCTACAACTTAGAGACTATTTCAACTGTATTCAAAACGAGAGGAGAGTTACTGCACCTTAATTATTGACCGTATAGCTCAGAGGAAAACACGGACTGTACTCTCTGTAACCACCGAGTTAGAGAAGATGTGTTCCACTTCCTAGGAACGTGCCCAATTCTTGCTGCAATCAGAAGACAACACTGGGGAAAAAACCTATTAACTGATCATGAGACCAAGGAAATCCTAAATGGACCGGACTGGAACATTTTAAGCAGTTACGTAAAAACAGCGCTGAGATACCGCTACCAAATCATGAATGAAGCATTTTAATCCTACCTTCTGTACAAAAACCAATCAAAACATCTCCTTAAAATTAAAAACGAATCAACGAATTATTTGCTTATTTATTAATTAAACTTAAACATAGCTTGAAAATGTTAAAAATCTACATTATGTAATACTATTGATTTATTTATTTATTTTTGTTTATACTCTTTTTTTCTGGCTGACGGCAAAAGCCATGCCATAACTGTGAAATTGTAAAATAACCTTTAATTTTGTTAAATAAAATCACACACCTACTACTACTACTACTACTACTACTTAGACACAGGGTCCCAATCTTCGTTTGTGTCAGAGGCATGTGTTCAAAAACTTGGACTGCGAAGGAAACATGCTCGAGTTCCTGTGTTAGGGCTAGGGTCAGTACAAGCAGGAACAACCAAGGGACTGGTATCCTTGAATTTGATGTCTCGGTATGATTCAACATTGTTGTCATTCGATGCGTTTTGCTTAAAAAGGTTGACATCCGATTTACCATCATATTCGTTTGAAATCTCAAATTGGGATTATCTACGCCAGTTAAATCTCGCAGACCCATACTTTAATGTCTCGTGCCCTATTGACATTATTCTTGGTGCCGAAAAGGTTTGGTCCATATTGAAACCACAACAAGTTGTTGGTCCTAAAGGAAAACCAATTGCTCAGAATACGACATTTGGGTGGGTACTAAGTGGAGAACTAAATAATTCAAGTAATGTTGGTTCAGCAGTGTCTTCGTATCATTCAGCTCTTGACGTAGATTGTCTTCTTCAAAAATTTTGGGAGCTAGAAGAAGTAAGCCAACATGACGCTCATGCAACTCTAAACGATGTCGCTGAACAACATTTTCAACAAACATTCCGGCGCGCGTTAGATGGAAAATACGTAGTCTCGCTTCCATTTAAAAATCGGTCACCAAAATTCCAAGGTACTCTTCAATCCGCAGTTTCGCGTCTTTACGCAATGGAGAAACGATTTACCAATAATATTGAACTACATCGACAATATGTTTTATTTATGAAAGAATATCTAAAGTTTGGTCATATGGAACGCATTCCTGCTTCTGATATTTACAAAAATCCGTCGTGCAAATTCTATTTACCTCATCACGCTGTTCTTAAACCAGATAGCTCAACTACAAAACTTCGCGTAGTGTTTGATGGCTCGGTTAAAGACATTAATGGAAACTCGTTAAATAGCCAATTACTTATCGGTCCATCTATTCAACTTGATCTTTTCGGTGTATGTTTGAGGTTCCGTCAACATCGGTTTGTGTTCACCGCGGATATTGTCAAGATGTTTCGACAAATCTGGGTGGATGAGGGTGATAGAGACTATCAGCGAATAGTTTGGAGGGAAACCAAAGTCAACCCTATTGAACACTATCGCCTCCGAACGGTTACTTATGGAACGGCGTCGGCTCCATTCTTATCAGTTCGTGTTCTTCAACAGCTCGCGACAGACTATCAATTCAAATACCCGAACGCGGCTCGGATTTTACTTCACGATGTGTATGTTGACGACGTTATGACGGGTTCAAATTCGATAAAAACATTATTAGAGTTACAAACGGAACTAGAATTATTACTAGTAAGTAAGTAGTAAGTAAGTAAGAATTCATTTTATTATCGTTCATAAAATTAACAATTAACAATATAGTTTTATGAATTAGTTAGCTATGGCTTTGCCGTCAGCTCGGTTGGCAATATATTAATTAATTAGTTTTTTATGTTGTATATGTTATTCAAATTCTGTTATTAGTAACCTTCGGTATTCATACACACTTTGAAGATAGTAATAAAGATTTTTCCAATTGTCTCCATTGAGGTAAAAAACAGCTTCCTGCATTGTTAAAAATCTTTTTCCGAAATGATTTTGTCTTTGTGTAGCATAGATTGGGCAAATTCCTATAATATGGAAGCAATCTTCTTTGGATTTCATATTGCACAATGTACAAAACTGATTGTAGCTTCCATTGTATGGGGCTCCATTAAGTCCAATATAGAATCATTACTATCGGAATCCCGTCTTCAGCTCAGGAAATGGAGTTCCAACTGTTGGGCTCTACTAGCAAATAAAACTCGTGACGATTTTGAATACTCATTTGTCGAGCCAGAACGATCCGTGAAAGTATTAGGCATGTACTGGAATCCAGCTTCCGATATGTATTCTTTCCGTTTATCTGACCTCAAACCCCGATCCATCATAACGCGAAGAACGTTGCTATCCGAAATAGCCAGTATTTTTGACCCCTTAGGTCTTTTTATCTCCTTCGGTAGTGCTTTTTAAAATTCTGTTTCAAAAACTATGGTCTGCTCAATTCAATTTAGGCTGGGATGATTCCCTTCCCCCGGAGATCACGAAAACATGGCTAACTTATCGCGAACAATTACCGTGCTTTGAAAAGGTTCGTGTTCCACGAAATGTGTTTGTGTTTGATGAAACGGTTGAGCTATATGGATTTTCCGATGCGTCGTCTCTAGCGTATGCGGCGGTTGTTTACGCGTTAACAAGGTCGTCTGATGGTCTTGTAAATATTACAATTGTAGCTAGTAAAACGAAAGTGGCCCCATTAAGACCAGTGTCTATCCCTCGTCTCGAACTTTGCGGTGCGTTGTTGCTATCTCGGTTGATAGCTTCGGTAAAATCATCGTTTAAGATGACCATTCCAAAAACATGTGCATGGTGTGATTCCGAAATCGTGCTACACTGGCTGGCATCCCCACCACGCAGATGGACAACGTTTGTCGCCAATCGAACTGCTGCAATTTTGGAAACTCTGCCAAGACCTTATTGGCGACATGTTCGTTCCGAATCAAATCCTGCTGACTGTGCGTCTCGCGGTATCGAACCCTCATCGCTGTTCAACCATCATCTCTGGTGGACGGGTCCAAATTGGCAAGTTCAGCCCGGAGAATCTTGGCCAACATCAAAGCTTTGCCAAAGCATAATGGATTCCGACGCAGTTAAACGCGAGGAGAAGGACGTTGTTAGGCATGCACTCGTCACGTCGGTTGATGGACATGTCTTTCACGAACTCATAACAAAAATTTCTTCTTGGAATCGTCTTCAACGAGTAGTTGCATACATACGAAGGTGAACCCTTGACAACCGTTCCCGAGCCGAACCTTCTTGATATTCCCATTAATCGCCTTTCACACTGGAATCATATTCAGAGCATGGTACAAGGTTTTTGGAAACGATGGCACGCTGAATATTTAACAACATTGCAAGAGCGGAACAAATGGCAAGTCACTTCTGTCAACTTTAAACCTGGCGATCTGATAGTTATCAAGGAACCAAATCTTCCACCAGCTAAGTGGGTCATTGGTAGAATCGAATCAGTGACGATGGGGCAGACCAAATGGTACGGGTGGCATCTGTCCGTACAGCAACAGGAACATATGTTCGCCCAATCACTAAATTGGCGTTATTACCGATTTCCTGAAACTCGTTCCAGGGGGGGCGGAATGTTTAAGACTTAAAATTCAATTAATTTAAAAACAACAATTATTTCTTGTAACGTAAAGTTTAATTAACAAGTGTAGTCTTCACTCAGTTCTTTTCTTTCAATATCATGCCACTAACAGTTCCTTGTTACGTTATCTAATCTTGCCAATTTACATAAATTCATGCTCTCAACTCACTTACACAAATATGTTAAAATGTGTTTGTTGGTCAACGGTGTGCTGAATAATATTTGCGCTCTCAGTGAAATACAATCCACAAATTAGAACAACAAAACTAATGCACGTTCTAATGAGATGAGGACGTGGTAGAATTCTTATACAACATTTATTGCTGCTAAGCAATTATACTTCACTTGGACTTAGATCGTGGACCAGAGCAGAGCACACCGTGGATCAGCAGCAACACAAGACACAACAGATAAGTAATCAAGGAAGGTATATAGTATTATATATATATCACGATTGTGAATCCTTATATTAATTTCTATGAACTGAATATATTTTATAACGTGGATAATTAATTGGAGTTTTGATTTATCGACTTGTGATACGGTCGGTGGTGCCTGACTCTTAAGGTCTTTTCCTTAAGAGTCAGAGTTTCCTTTTTTTTTGATGATCAAAGGGTCAACTTGATTCCTTTCGGTACTATGAACATGAACAGTATGAACAGTGAGAGATATATATAGATATTTTATCGGTTTGATTGAAACCGAAACACATCTAATGATGCAATAGGCGCTGTACTATCACAAGAAAATAGGCCAATCATATTTATATCAAAAACATTTAGCAAAACTGAAAGAAATTATGCTGCTAATGAAAAATAATTATATGCCATAGTGTGGGCATTGGAAAGTCTAAGGACCTACCTTTATGGTGTTTCTAATTTAGAAATTCACACTGATTATCAACCATTAACTTTCGCCGTTTCTCCAAGAAACCCAAACGCTAGAATGAAAAGATGGCATTCAATAATAGAGGAATATGCTCCAAAATCATATACAAGCCTGGCACAACAAATGTTGTTGCAGATGCACTTTCAAGGCAAAACTTGAATAATATATCAGACAATTCGTCAACGGATGCTACCCAGCATTCTGCAGAGAGTAGTGATACAGAAAATATCAAAGAGACTATGAAACCATTAAATCAGTTTAAACAGCAAATTCTTTTAAGCAAAAACTTTTTTACAATACATGAAAAGATACAAAACTTCGGTAGGATAAGACATATCGTTGAATATGACACGCCAGATAATTTGATTACCACTTTAAAAGAATATTTAAGACCTGGAGTTGTTGCAATTCACAGTACATTAGAAGATCTGGGTGCAGGGACATAAGTCCACGGGAAATAAGTCCACTGATGGAGTTATTTTCCACTTAGTGGGAAATAAACACACTTTGGTAAAGTAGACTTAATTCCCATGCAAGGTGGAATATAAGTCCCAAAATATCTTTGTGGTTTTATTTTCCATCATGTTTGAAGAAATTTTGACCCATGAACAAAAATCAAACTAACATTTAACCATGTTTTTATTTTTATTATATATACAAATAATAATAATAAAATTGCAAAAAAAATAGATAATTATTATTATTATTATTATTATTAAAGAATCTTTATTTTTTCCATAATAAATACAATTTTGATTAAGATTTACAAGCATGGCTTTAAGCCGTCTACCGGAAAGTTTAATACTCTTAATATTTCGAGAGAAAAAGTTATACATTTGGGTATATTAACCAAAAGTGATAAGCTATAAATATAGAAAACAGAATGTGAAGTAAACCACCTCTTAATTAATTGCTCTATTATTACTATCAACAGGTTGTCAACCCTCGGCTGTGCCTCGATATCCGATCCTCTCACATTCAGTTGCATTGCATAGAAATACATAACACGTGACTTGCTTGTGTATCCATAGAGTGCATTGTACTCGGAACAATATGATTCCCAACGGCAGGCCACTGCCAGCCGACAGAAGTAATAAGGGATCATATTGCTTTGACTGCATGCGCGCTGTTTATGTCACAGCAATAGTCTTTGGGTATGAGCATTTGTTTATGATATAGGTCATTGGCGCTCACCCAAAAGAATGTGATGATGAAGCGTTTTAATCGGATATCGAAGTGTGGTCGATTGTTCGATAACCATTTCGTATTTTTCTTAGTATCATAAAATGTATGGGTTTTTGAGTTAACTTAATGCTGAGTTTTTTCTTTATTATTGTTTTGTTCATCTGTAAAAAATAAAGAAACTCTATGTTTATCAGGCCTTTTCTCCAAAAAAATGACCTCAAAGTCAAAACTTTGTTTTGGGAAGAAAATTTGAACACCACTTAAAATGAAAATCTAGCAACCCTAAACATATGGAAGCCTAATTTAAATACAGTCTTAAAGGTTGTTATTTCTTCAAAAAATTGAGTCTAAGATTAGGTCTCTATCATCAGTATTGACAGAGATATCGAATTTAACACAGGTCAGGGTACACCAAAGTTAGCCTTTTTTAAATTGTCAAAAAGTGATGTCAAACTTGAGAAACGGACTTTACTGTAAAACAATTTTTTTCTTAGAATATGACCAAGAATCATATCCCAAAGTATGTAAAACGAATTACGGGACACCCTGTATATGTATATATACTATATTGTCACACAGTACGTTTTCAAGGTTTCTATCAATATCGGGTCTAACATATTCAAAATGCTTTGCGCATCTTGACGATCTTATAGTATTAAAAAAAAAAATAAAAAATTAGAACACCACAATAAAAATTTAATTGAAGTATTTGAAAGATTGAGAGAAGTAAATCTCAAACTACATCCAAGTAAATGTGCTTTCCTTAGAAAAGAAGTTTTATATCTAGGTCATATAATATCAGACAAAGGTATTATACCAGATCCATCAAAATCCATAGTAATGAAAAATTATCCAATCCCACAAAATGCAGAAGAAGTAAGGAGATTTGTAGCATTTTGCTAACTACTATAGAAAGTTCATACCAAATTTTGCAACACTAGCAATTCCTTTAAACCGTTTATTAAGAAAAAACTTAGAATTTAAATTTTCCGAAGATTGCTATACCTCATTTAATTTGCTAAAAAAATTCCTAATAAGCCCAAATATTTAAAAGTTTCCAAATTTTGAAAAAGAATTCGTACTCCGAACAGACGCCTCTGGATTTGCCCTAGGTGCTGTTATATCAAATTTTGATGATAAACCCATCGCATACGCAAGTAAATCATTAAATAAAGCCGAAAAGAATTACAGTACTTATAGAAAAAGAATTGCTCGCAATAGTATGGGCAGTAAAACAGTTCAGACCTTATCTTTTCGGAAGACGTTTCAAAATACTAACGGACCAAAGACCACTAGTATGTCTTTTCTCACTAAAAGAACCTTCAAGTAGATTAACGAAATTTAGGCTAATATTAGAGGAATATAACTTTACTGTGGAGTATTCACCAGGCAAAGACAACTGCACTGCGGATGCATTAAGTAGAATACAACTAAAGTCAGAGGACTTACAGAATTTATTTGTGTGTGTCACAACAAGAGCACCAGCTAGAAATTCAAATTTAAAAGAAGAAAACCCAACAAGTAAATTAGAGAAAGAAAAAATCATAAGTGAACTTCTTAAACCGCCAGAAAAGGGGCTAAAAATAGTTGAGTTGAAAATATTAAATAGCTTCAAAGATGAAGACAAGGATTACAGTTTATTAAAAAGTACCAGAGTTATAAGTCCAAACCTCATTGTAGGATACATTCCAGGGAATAATTGTTTGATATTAAATAGGTTAAAGATAAGCACTATTGCCCGATCAGCATCATTTGACAAAATGTTGTTGAGGGACGTGCAAACTATCAAAGAACCATTTTTAAATAATAAAAGGGAATCCAGAAAAAGCACTACTGCCCGATCGGCATCATTTGACAAAATGTTGTTGAGGGACGTTCAGAATAAAGGTGAAAAATTATTAAATAATGAAGAGGAATCCAAAAATAGCACTATCGCTCGATCGGCATCATTTGACAAAATGTTGTTGAGGGACGTGCGTACAATTTGCGGACCTCTATCAATTAAAGATATTTACATAACTAAAGAAGAGTTAGGTAAACTCTTAGACGGCCGTCGCGTCGTAAAGAAAAATTATATTAAAGAAAAAGATAGAAGAAATATTCAAAGGAAATGAAATAAAAGTGCACATAATTGAAGATAAAATAAAAGTAACGGACCCTGGAAAACAAAAACTTATACTCAATGATTACCACATGTTACCGACAAGTGGACATGCCGGAATAAATCGCATGTTGCGGAATATTAAGAAAAAATATTTTTGGACAGGAATGCAAAACGATGTGACGACATACGTTAAGCACTGCCCAATGTGTCAGCGAAATAAACACATACAACCAAAAAATCAACCGATGACTATTACTACAACAGCAGAAACATGCTTTGACAAAATATACCTTGATTTAGTTGGACCTCTTGACGAGACGGAAGATGGATCAAAATATATATTAACACTACAAGACGAACTTACGAAGTTTACAGAAGCCATTGCTTTACCAAATAAAGAAGCTAATACGGTAGCTAAAGGACTTGTAGAAGGCTTTATCCTAAAGTATAGAGTCCCTGCTACCATAGCATCTGAACAAGGTACAGAATTTATAAATAGAGTTTTCAAAGATCTATGTAAGTTATTAAAGATAGAACAATTGCAATCCACCGCTTATCACCATGAAAGCATTAGAGCACTAGAAAATTCTCATAAAGTTTTAGGAGCATACCTTAGGAGTTATGTAGAAGAAAAACATACAGATTGGAACCAGGAACCAGTGTACATCTACGAAGATTATGTGATAGACTTAAAACACAGATTACAAATTGCTCATAAGGATGCTAGGGATACTTTAATACAAAAGAAAATTTCTAGGAAAGATAGGTACGATTCTGATAGAAAAGCAAAAACTCATGATTACAACGTAGGTAGCTTAGTCTTGTTAAGAAACGAAAGCGGAAAGAAGTTAGATCCAATATATATAGGACCATATGAAGTCTTATCACAAGAAGGAGTAAATTGCGAAATTAAATGTGAAAATAAGAAAATAATTGTTCACAAAAACAGATTAAAACCATTTTATATATATATGTTATTATTATAAACTTGTGAAATTTGCGAAATTGTGAAAGAATTGTGAAAATAAAAAAATTGACTGTTAACAAAAGAAAAACAGATTGAAACCATTTTATATACATATATATGTTATTATTATAAATTGTAAACTTATGCAATTTGCGAAAATTCAGAAAGAAGATGTGAAAATAAGAAATAGATTGTACACAAGAGCAGATTAAAACCATTTTATGTATGAATGTTATTTGTATAATTTGTGAAATTGTGAAAAAAAAGAAGAACTCCGGGAGTTCCGACAGAAGTGAAAACAGAATTGAATTTTCAGTAAATATTTTAATGTACAGGAAAATCTTCTTTTATAATATACATATGTAGAATGTAGATGTACATTAGACTGTTTCATTTTTTTTTTTTTTTTAATTTTCTCCCAAACAGGTTTAAAAGTTTCGTTTAGGTATATAAAGACTCCAGTTAAAATTTAAGATTTTAATAAAAATATTTAGGGGTGGCGCATCGCACATTTCGTTTTCCCATAAGATTAACATAGGAAACATTGTTTTTTCTGCTTCTGATTTTTATAACTAGCGAACGAATAATCGTAACGAAAATGTAAATACAAATTCTTTTGGAAATTGAAAGCTCTACAAAAAAAAAAAAAAAATACAGTGGTGAAAAAAAAAATTTTACCATTAAAAATAAATAAATAAAACGATAAAATAAATTTCAGACCAAATTTCTATTGGAAAATTATTTTATTGTTGCTGTAATTATTAGTTATCATCTAGTTATAGTAAAATGCATGCTTTACAACGAAACTCATGTCCACTTTATTTATAAGACCTGCAAAATGTCAAATTATAGGTAACTCAACTTAGACAGGCTGTAACTTTGTTACAGTTAGTTTTACGAAATTTCGGCTACAGAACTTTTTGTAGAACATTCAATTTCCTACAAGAGCATGTATTTACATTTTCGTTACGATGCTTCGTTCGCTAGTTATAAAAATCAGAAGCAGAAAAAACAATGTTTCATGTTAATCTTATGGGAAAACGAAATGTGCGATGCGCCACCCCTAAATATTTTTATTAAAATCTTAAATTTTAACTGGAGTCTTTATATACCTAAACAAAACTTTTAAACCTGTTTGGGAGAAAATTAAAAAAAAATAAAAATTTGAAACAGTCTAATGTACATATAGAAGAACATCAATGAAACATATGAATTTTCATTCACAATTTCATCTCTTCATCATCTCTACAATCATCGTATTCTAATACTGAAATAATAGGTCTATGGTAACTTAAATAGTGTTTCGGTTTCAATCAGATCAATATAATATGTGAAATTAAATGAATTGTCAAATTTGTATTTTATAAACCTTTGAATTGTATAATAATTAGAAATTTGCCAAACATGTAAGATTTGCACTATAATGTCACAAACTCTCTTGTTATACCAATTAGTTTGGTAATGTTCCGTTCATTTGCAATTTCCTTTACACCTCTTTCGCTTGCACCTGACCTAACTGAAGATTGGAAGACGAGCCACTACGTGAACGATAAGCAAGCCGAGAAGACGTGTTATAGCGGAGCAATCAGTCGTGCTAATAATATATTATATATACATTATATTGATATTATAATGCAATAAATTCATTATAAAAAACTAACATAAAATCATTATTCTTTTCGTAGTTACACACATAAAATCACACAACACACAACACACACCACACAACACACACCACACAACACACACCACACAACACACACCACACATACACCAAATCATCCATATACAGTCCACAAAAGCTTAAAATAAAACATGGTCCATCGGAGCCCGATAGAAAGCAGTGCAGTACACGTACAGTGAAGTTGTACAATTGTTGAGACATAGACATCCGAACATTATTATCCAATTAACCTGTCTCCAATTGAGTATGTATGTATGTATTACTAGCTGAGCCGCCCGGCGTTGCTCGGGTCTGTAGTTTTAAGGTTACCGTTCTCGTTCCTGTTTCCGTTCCTATGGGATTTTAGGGATGAAATCTTTGCTTAGTTACTGAGGAATTTTGTGGCATCCCAGTGCTGAAAGAATTTTTGAAATCAGTCTAATAGTCTCTAAGTTTCCGTTCCTATCCCGTACTTGTGGGAATTTTCCGTTCCCATAGAAGTATGTGAATAAATTATAAGTCTATGTCAGATAATGTTACATCCTAGAGTTGAAAGAATTTTTGAAATCGATCAAGTAACTTTAAAATTCCCGTTCTCGTTCCTGTTTCTGTTCCCGTGGGACTATAGCGATGAAGTCTACGCTAAGTTACTGAGGAACTATGTGGCATCCCAGATCTGAAAGAATTTTAGAAATCTGTCTAGTAGCTTCTTAGTTTCCGTTCCCAACCCTGTTCCTGTGGGATCTTCCGTTCCCATGGAAATATGTGAATGAAATGTAAATCTATGTCACTGAGAGATATTGTAACATCCTATAGTTGAAAGAATTTTTGAAATCGGTCTAATAACTTTAAGGTTCTTTTGAATTTTAGATGAAACATTTCGGAGGGAACATGTACTATATAACATGTACTATATTTTATCAGCATATTCCCACGGGAACAGAAGGATGGGAACCTTAAAAATACAGACCTCATTAACGCCGTGAATTTCGAGGGATAAGGGGTATATGAGTATGTCTAAAGCAGCCCAGGCTGTTGAGCGAAGATCTCCGCTGACTCATTAACTTGCTGATATTTGGACTATGCGCGATTAGTCTGACGCGATAAGTCAGCTTTTTTTTTGTTTTTTTTTACAGAACATTGTTTTGTTTATAACGAAAGCTAACGCAGTGCATTGATGTCGTCTCTGTTGCACGCTGCTTTATTTTTATTTGAGTCAATGAAACGATACTCAATGCCCAATGTCGGTTTTTCTTTTACTGCTTACTTTTCCTTTTCTGATTTTAAACATTCCGTTTACATTTTATGTCTGTGGCGTGATAAAAATGTTTTAGACGGGGTCGTCTCCTTGTCCTTCGAAATTGGTCAAATAGTTATAAAAGGTTGCGTTCCCAATCACGTTCGAGTATGATCCATAATTCGAAAGAATTTTTGAAATCGGTCGAGTAGGTTTGAGGTTCATGTTTTCGTTCCCGTAGGAATAAAGGGATCAATTATAATCTTAGCTACTGAAGGATAATGTATCATCCCAATTCGGAAAGATTTTGTGAAATCTTTCCAGTAGTATCTATAATAGTATACTGGATAAAACTGGATAAAAAAAATATATATAGCTTAGCCTTCTGGCGTTGCCCGGGTCCCGTGGGAATATGAGGATGAAATAATTTATGTAAATGTGGGATATTGATAATGCACCATCTTAAAGTTGAAAACTTTTTTGAAATCGGTCATGCGGTTTTAAGATTCCCGTTCTAGTTCCCGTTTCTGTTCCCGCGGGAATCTATGGATGAAATATAGTCTATGTTACTGATGGATTATGTAGCATCCTAGAGCAGAAAGAATTTTTAAAATCTGTCCAGTAGTTTCGAAGTTTGCGTTCCCAATCCCGTTCCCGTGGGAATATGGGGATGAATTAAAGTTTATTATTACTCGGTGATAGTGTAGCATTCTAACGGTGAAAGAATTTTTGAAATCGGTTCAGTAATTTCTAGGTTCCCGTTTATATTCCCGTTCCCATAAGAATATAGGGATAAAAAGTATCCTATGTTCGTCTCCTGTTCCTAAACTACCTCCCCACCAATTTTCAGACAAATCCGTTCAACCGTTCTTGAGTTATAAATAGTGTAACTAACACGAGTTTCTTTTATATATATAGATAGATATACAGATTAAGTATTCATTTCGGTGCAGTGCAATAACACCCGCGGCAATAACCCCTGCAGGGGTTATTTCCCAAACGAAAAGGAAATAGCCCCTGCAGGGGTTATTTCCTTTTTAATGTGGCAATAAAAACCGTAGGTCTTATTGCCTTTTACCTGTGGGGATTATTTCCAATTTCAAATGGAAATAAAGCCCACCATAGCAAACCTAATAGAACAAAACAAATTTTACAAAATAACCATATTCGCTTTATTTTAAGAAACTAAAGAAAAACATTGAAAATAATAAATAATAGAAAAAAAAACAATTTTAAATTCAGTTCTGAAATTTGGAAAATATGCTAAAATTTAATAACTATGCAAATATTTTACTTGTAAGCTTAACTATTTGCTTACAATTATTAATTTCACTAATGCAAAAAAATAGTCCTGCTGTTAAATTTATATTGGTATATTTTTGTTAATTGCAGGACTACTTTTTTGCATTAGTAAAATTAAAAAATTCAAAATAGGAAAAAAAATAATCGTCATTCGCGCAGCGGAAAATTTTTTTTGCCCCAGAGAGAATCAATTTGGGGTGTGAAAATAAAAAAATTCGCGCGAATTTTTTTATTTTCACACCCCAAATTGATTCTCTCTGGGGCAAAAAAAATTTTCCGCTGCGCGAATGACGATTATTTTTTTTCCTATTTTGAATTTTTTAATTTTACTAATGCAAAAAAGTAGTCCTGCAATTAACAAAAATATACCAATATAAATTTAACAGCAGGACTATTTTTTTGCATTAGTGAAATTGAAGAATTCGCGACTGTAATACTTTGCGTTGTTGCTTCTATTAAAATTGTTTAATGGAGAGTTCCAACCTGCTTGAGAACAATATTTGAAACCGTAATTTTTTGCGTTGTTGCTTTTTATAACAATTTTTTAATGGAGAGTTAAAGCTTAACCCATGTGTGGGGCTTGTTGCCAATTCAAATTGGCAATTACACCTGCAGGTGTAAATGCCTTTTTGTTGCAGGGGTTATTACCACATTAAAAAGGAAATAACCCCTGCAGGGGTTATTTCCTTTTCGTTTGGGAAATAACCCCTGCAGGGGTTATTGCCGCGGGTGTTATTGCACTGCACCATTCATTTCACATATCGGGGCGGAGACAAATCCAACGAATCAATAACCATAAATATTGGTTTAGCAGATCTCGAGTTATAAGTTTTGTAACAAACCCGTCTTTGTTTTATATATCTTAATATATTGTGTGGGGGGGGGGGGGGGGGTAACTATGTATATTGTATATGTATAATGTAGCATCCTAGAGCAGAAAGAATTTTTAAAATCTGTCCAGTAGTCTCGTAGTTTGCATTCCCAATCCCGTTCCCGTGGGAATATGGGGATGAATTAAAGTTTATTATTACTCGGTGATAGTGTAGCATTATAACGGTGGAAGAATTTTTGAAATCGGTGTTGTATATAGGGAGCCGTAGGAATATGGGGATGAATTAGTTGTTATGTTATTTGGGGATAGTGTAGCATTCTAACGTTGAAAGAATTTTTGAAATCGGTGCTGTAGGTGTCAAAGTTCCCGTATACGTTCCTGCTCCCGTGGAAATGAAGTTAACCGTAGGAATGTGGGGATGAATTAGTTTTTATGTTACTCGGGGATAGTGTAGCATTCTAAGGGTGAAATAATTTTTGAAATCGGTGCTGTAATGTCGAAGTTCCCGTATACGTTCCTGCTCCCGTGGGAATATAGGGAACCGTAGGAATATGGGGATGAATTAGTTTTTATGTTACTTGGGGATAATGAAGCATTCTAACAGTGGAAAAATTTTTGAAATCGGTGTTGTAGTTTCTAAGTTCCCGTGGGAGTTTAGGGATAAATTGTAGCCTATGTGTTATTCTGATGTATAAGCTATATTATTGGAAAGTTTAAGTTTAATCCATTCAGTAGTTTTTGTGTGAAAGAGTAACAAACATACATCCACACATACAAACTTTCACGTTTATAATATTAGTAGGATGAAGATTAATTTGAATTCATCAGTAGTCTTGATTGATTTTTGATTAGGATCAATTTTTATTAAAGAAAGCACATCGATAGTGCTTAATACCTCATAAAAGCATACATATATATAAATACATAAACATACTTATACGGTATTTCATATACTCAATCATATATAGTGAACACGTGTTTTAAAACTTTAAAGAATTTTCGATCCGTTGATTTGTTGATTAAACCGCTACAATTAGACCGTTGTAAACTGTGAAGACATTGTTTGACAATTTAACCGTTTTTCATTTTTGAGGAAGAATGTGCAATTTGTTAAGGGAAAACGAGGTCGAACAAAAGCTTCCTTGACTTTGCAATTAGTTTTCGCGGAAAATATTAGCGACGAAGTCTCACTTGATCTGTTAGAAATTCATTTAACTAGGCTTAACGAAGCCTGGTCTGATTTTAATGCAATATCAGACCAAATGTATAATTTTGTTGATGACGCTGCTTACGTAGATCCGGAAACAGACTTCGCTGAATATGAACCCAAATTTTTAAAAGCTCATGCGTTAGTGACAGCGTCGATTCGTGCCAAAACTCCTGCCAGCGTGCAGGCTCCGACTATTGACTTATCGTCGATTTCTGAATCCTTTTCAACGCAGCAATTGAGATTTTTAAAGGAGATTGAGTCGTCTAAAAAGTCCAAGGCGGTACAATTGCCAAAACTTGTCGTGCCGACTTTTAACGGAGACTATAAAGATTGGCCGGGTTTTAAGGATATTTTTATGGGAACTATTGATTCAAACCTTACGCTGACTGGAACACAAAAATTTCAATACCTTAAATCGTTTCTGGGCAAAAAGCCTGCCGAATTGTTTAAAAATACTCCCTGTACGGAAAGAAATTATTTGGAAGCGTGGAATAAATTAGAAGAGCGGTACGATATATCCCATTTGATCGTACATTCGTTCATTCAGACTTTTCTGAACTTACCATCAGTAAAAGCTACCAACGCAGTATTGCTTCGAAAAATTTTTGATGATGCAGATGAAGTCATACGGGGACTTAGCTCTATAGAAGCTACTACGAGAGATCCATGGATAATCTACATTCTGTTACAGAAACTAGATTATGAAACTACACGATCTCATGTAGTTGAAACTCTGCAAGGATGTCCAAAATGCAATGAGGATCATTTCCTGTCTGCTTGCAAATCTTTTGCTTCACTTAGTTTGGAAGATCGTCGTGAGTTCGTTAGAGAAAGCAAACTCTGTTTCAATTGTTTCCGTTATGGACATGCCTCGAATAGATGTCGATTGTATCTGCGATGTAAGGTATGTAACAAACGACATAATACATTGGTTTATCCTTCTGAAAAAGAAGCTACAACTACTTCGTCGTCAGTTAACTCTTCTTCCGAAAATTTAAATTGTCATTCGTCAGAGTCTTTCCATCACTTTTCTACAGTACTTCCTACTGCTGTCGTCATGGTACACGACAGAAATGGAACCCAACATAAAATACGCGTCCTATTGGATTCTGGTTCCCAAGTTTCGTTTATTACAGAGCAAGTAGTTCAACGATTGGGTTTAAAACGCAGACCATCGCGTATTCCGATAATGGGTGTTGCATCCACTGATGCTGGAGTTACAAATGGAGCAGTAACTCTAAATTTATTTTCATGTTTTGACGCTAGCAGTATTGAAATCAATTGCTATGTGATTTCCAAGTTAACGTCACTTCTACCTTCGGCGTCAGTTGCTAAAACTTTAACTAAACCTAAGCTGCCGCCCAACTTAGCTGACCCTAATTTTAATAAGCCAGGTCATATAGATATTTTGATAGGAGCAGATAAGGTATTCGATATCATCAAGATTTCTGCAACTGAGGAAAGAGAAAATTTTCATTTTTGTATTCCTACGATGTTTGGATTGGTGATAGCAGGAAACATTGAACAGAAACGTACTCTCTCCAATCCCCAAGTAAGAACATTTTGTACTCAAATTGACGTCTCTCAGGAATTTGATTTAGAAAGATCTTGGAAACTAGAAGAGGTTAACCGTCAACCGAGCCTATCACTCGAAGAGCAACAAGCCGAAGAACATTATGTTGCTACCCACGAGCGGACAAATGAGGGACGTTACATAGTTCATTTACCTTTTAAACCAGCTTTTCGTGCACACATATGCAGTTCATTTGGTATCGCATTAAACCGATTACATGGCATGGAGCGTAGGTTCAAAACCAATCCCGATTTGAAAGCCCAATACAATCGATTTCTTGAAGAATATCGCGATTTAGGGCATATGGAGGAAATCCCTCAAACCAAAATCAACCAGCCGTCTCCTGATTGTTATTATTTGCCTCATCACGCTGTATTCAAACGTGACAGTTCAACTACGAAGATAAGGGTGGTTTTTGACGGATCAGCTAAGCCACATCACACGAACAAATATTCTCTCAACGAACTTCTTCTTGTCGGCCCAACTATTCAACACGATATCTTTTCTATCTGCCTTCGTAGTCGTCGACATGTCTTTGTCATATCAGGAGATATAGAAAAGATGTATCGTCAGATTCTAGTTGCACCGAACGATGCTGACTATCAAAGAATAATTTGGCGTAATTCACCTGAGGAGCCATTGAAGCATTTTAAATTATTGACCGTAACCTACGGGACTTCAGCAGCTCCATTCCTATCAGTTCTCATTAGCATTGGATTACGAAAAAACATACCCTAAGGCAGCACGCGTTCTCCTTAGTGATTTTTACGTCGATGACGTTTTTACAGGAGCGGATTAAATTGATGACGTTATTTCGCTTCGAAACGAGTTGGTGGAACTTCTGAAGCTTGGCGGATTCAATTTGCGGAAATGGACCACAAATTGTTGGCCACTGTTACTTTCGTTATCAGAGGAGCAATGTGAGATGTCCCCAGTGGAGTTCGAACAATCAAATGTGATCAAGGTTCTCGGTCTGCGCTGGTGTCCAAACACGGACTGTTTTTTATTTAAGGTTTCTCTTGGTCAGCCAGAAACATGCACAAAACGTCGTATACTCTCCGATGCTTCACGAGTATTTGACCCTTTGGGATTTCTAGCCCCAGTTGTTGTAGCAATCAAAATTTTCTTCCAAGATCTTTGGCGAGAAAAAGTAAGTTGGGATGATGATGTTTCCGATGAACTTAAAAAACGATGGAACAGAATTCGGAGTGAACTGCACTTAGTTGAATCTTTCTTAATTCCCCGAGTTATATGATCAAATAGGACTAACAAGGAGCTGCATGCATTTTGTGATGCCTCGTTGGACTCTTATGCCGCTGTGGTTTACTGCCGCAGTGTTGATTCAATTGGTAACGTAACTGTTTCTCTAGTGGCAGCTAAGACCAGAGTAGCTGCGACTAAAGTGCTATCTCTACCTAAATTAGAACTATGCGGTGCTCTCTTACTTACCGGACTCGTTAACAAAATAAAGCTTTCTTTACAGGAAGACAACCTTCAAGTTTTTGCATGGACCGAATCATCAATAGTTCTTCATTGGCTCTCTGCACCTCCTAAAAGATGGGCAGTCCTTATTGCAAATCGAACTTCGGAGATCCAGTCGTCAATTCCATTTAAGGCGTGGAATCACGTGCGCATAATCCGTGGAATCACGTGCACATAATCCAGCAGACGTCGCCTCCCGTGGAATTGAACCTTCACTTTTATCGTCAACGGACATTTGGTGGCAAGGACCATGCTGGCTTAAGAATCATCCTACTGAATGGCCAGTCGTACATTATAATGTAGACGGAATTTCAGATGACGTGTTGGAGGAAAGGAAAACCACAAAGGTCCAAGCATTAGCAGCAAATGTAGAACCCGAAAACATCTTCCACGATTTGATTTCAAAGTATTTAAGTTGGTCCCAGCTTATTCGAGTAGCAGCATATATTCATAGATACTATCACAACTTGCTGTTTAAAGAAAATCGAACATCATACGCTACTTATGTGCTCGAGAGATTAACGACGCTAAGACCTTGATTTTAAAAAGTGCTCAACAATCACTCTTCGGTACGGAAATAGACCTATTACAGAAGGGAAAGGAAATACCCAATAAAAATAAGTTACTAACTCTAAACCCGTTTCTAGACAAATCAAACTCCCTTCGTGTCGGTGGACGTTTAACGAACTCCAAATTAAAATAGAATGAAAAACACCTAATAATTTTATGCAAATCACATCCCTTATCTGAACTCATAGTACGCTCGGTTCATATTCAGCATCTTCATGCCGGTGTCACACTTATGATGGCCCTCTTAAAACAGAATTATTACATTCTCGGATGCAGGAATCTGATACGAAAGGTTGTTTTTGGTAGTGTTATTTGTTTTCGACAACGCCAAACGTCTGCGCATCAACTGATGGGTGATTTGCCTGCAGAGCGCGTTCAATTTTCGCGGCCATTTAGTAAGGTTGGGTGTGACTATGCCGGCCCGATCACTCTTCGCCTCTATCGTGGACGCAACCCTAAGTTTGTTAAAGGCTACATTGCATTGTTCGTGTGTTTTGTCACTAAGGGTGTTCATATAGAACTTGTAAACGATTTAACAACGGACGCATTTTTACTAGCCCTTGATCGGTTCGTAGTGCGTCGCGGAAAACCTACGGAAATATGGAGTGACAACGCAACTAACTTCCACGGTGCAAAAAGAAAACTAAACGACTTATACGACCTTCTTATTACCCAGCAACGCAACAACATCGTCATTGATCACCTTTCAAAGGACCAAATTGCGTGGAAATTCATTCCACCCGCCGCACCACACTTTGGTGGACTATGGGAGGCTGGAATAAAATCCTTAAAATCCTTTTGTTTCATCTCAAACGCGTTATTGGTGAGCATAGATTAACGTTCGAAGAGATGTACACTCTCTTAGCAAGAATCGAAAGCCTACTCAATTCCCGTCCTATGTGGCAAACATCAGACTTCGAACCTGCTGCCCTAACTCCATAACATTTTATGATCGGGGAGTATTTTTCTTCTGTCCCTTCACCAGATATTTCCATAAAAGATGTTTCCATTAGAAATATTTGGTCTCTTTTACGGCGCAGGGTCATAAGTCCACGAGTCATAAGTCCATAATTCGATTATGGACTTATGCCCCACCTAAGTGGGTCATAAGTCCATAAACAATATCTATGGAATTATGTCCCACCTGACATGCTTTGTTTTAAAAGAAAAACTGTACCTGTTAGACTTGGAAGTTTTAGGATTTGTGGGTTTGTAGAGCATCTTAAAAACCGTTCTTAACAGTTTTTTCTAAAGTGAAACTTAAGCAGAGCTGCCATACTGTCAAGAATCCAGTCCCCTTTTATGTGATAAAAAACCAACAAATTAAAGAATTTTGCACCCTCATAATCTAAACAAAAAAAAACATGTAAGAATTATTTTCTTGGCGGGAAATATTACAACAATCAGCTGTGAAGTAATTTCTTATAAAACTTTTTTATTTTACTTGAATATGCCTTTAGACCTTCTTTTGAAATACTTTTTTTTTTAATTTATATCAAACATTCTAAATTGGTATCACTGATATATTGTAGTATGCTGTTTGTTGTGTAATAGTTCCGCGTTATTGTAAGTCATTAATTATTGTGTTCTTCCATCGCGCGCATCGTTAGACATAGTTATTCCAAAAAATGGACGGTGAAATATCAGAAAACATCGAATTTGAATTTATGTCGGGACTGCGAAAAAATAGTAGCTTACTGTACCTTAAAAATGAAAAACAATTATTTCTTCAAAAACTTATATATAAAACAACTAAACGGTATACGTGTTACGTTAAATCGTGTAAAGCCAGTGTTATTTTCGATTGTGTTGCTAATAAAATAATAAAAGTGAATGAAGCTATGCACCCGCACCCCAACCAAGAAGAAATGGCTAAGAAAATGAAATTGATGAACGCTATGAAATCCAATTGTTCTGTACCTCAAAAACGTGGATCATTATCCAAAGATATTTTTAATAGTAAACGCTTGGAAATGCCTGATGCAGCGCATTTAGTTCAATACGTTTCTGTTAAGCGACAGATGAACAGAATAAAAAGTGATTTATTCCCAAGATCCCCGACGAGCTTGAAAGAGATCAAGGAAGCTTTTTTAAATGAAAACGTGATGGGCAATTATGGTATGTCGAAGTATAACAATAAAAATCCGTTTTACAGACATACCATATTGGAAAATCAATTTGGATACACCGTATTTCACTCCTCAAAAATTACTGAACTAATTGAAAAGCTGCCACAATTAGAGCGTCATTACATGATCGACGGTACATTCAGTGTTGTTCCATCGTGTGGGTGTAGACAGTTATTGATTGTGTACATTGCCTATTCAGAACATGTAAGTTTTTTGAATGAAGTAAATTATAAAAGATGTATAAAATTAAATTCCTAAGTTCTCAGAAACAATATCTTATTTTGCTTTCATTTGTTGTACTCAAAAACAATAAGATAAAAATAAGTTTAAGTAAAGAAAAGGAATCAAAATAAGATTTTGTTTTTGAGAACTTAAGAAAATATAAATGCAAATGCGTAGCGTAAGTTCTCACAAACAAAATCTTATTTTGATTCCTTTTCTTTACTTAAACTTATTTTTATCTTATTGTTTTTGAGTACAACAAATGAAAGCAAAATAAGATATTGTTTTGTTTTCATTCTCTTACTGAAATATAAATAATTCAGTTTTATTCTGCACTAATCTATCAAATGAAAATACTTAAGTATAACGAAAGAAGTAAACTAATTTTCTTATAAACATTTTTAGGTTTATCCATTTCTCTATTTGCTAACTAGTAGCAAATCTGAAGAGATGTATAAGCATATGTTTCAATTCATTGAAGCAAACGTATTCAAATTTGGTCCAGCTTCATTTACGACTGATTTTGAACAAGCTTTACGCAGTGCACTGCACAAAATTTATCCCAACGCGGAAATAAGAGGATGTTGGTTCCACTACATCCAAGCTTTGCGGAGAAAAGCATCTAAGACAAAGAACTTCATGACGAGCATTCGGAAGAATACACAAAGCTATAAAACTTTCAATAAATTTTTTGTCCTTCCATTGCTCAAGCCAGCTTTGATAGAGAATGCTTTCGATGCATTATGTATTGAAACCTCGAAATTCCCTTATTTCAATGCATTTGTAAACTATTTTAGGAAACAATGGATTTCTAAGGTATTTAAATTAAATTGTGCCTAATTTTTTTTATCCAAAATTTATTTTTTTAGGACCCATCGAAACAATTTTCTTTATATAAGATAAACATGCGAACTACAAGTATGCTAGAAGCGTACAATAAAAAACTTGGAGATCTTTTACCCAAAAACGGAGATTTTTTTAAATTTTGCAGTGCTCTATTGGATGAGGAATTTAATTCCACTGTGGACTTTTGCTCGGCAATGGACGGAGAAACATGGAAAATATTTGAAAAACCAAAGTCCAAATTCGCCCACAGAGATGAATTTATACATTCAATGGCAAAAAAACTTGATAGGGGAAAGGTTACCCCAACCGAATTTGTGAACCAAATGACGTCCAAACTTTATGGAGTACTCCAATTTGACTTAAATTTAGTATCTGATGAATCATCGGGTAGTGAAGATGAAGTCGAGACAACAAAACAAGAGGAAGAACAAATTGTCTATTGTGCAATTTGTTATGTGAACCCGCGGAGTGTACTTTTGCAGCCTTGCAATCATTGCAAAATTTGCAGTGACTGCTTTTTAAAAATTAGCAATGAAGCGTCAAAAAATAATAACGAACTCTTGTGTCCTTTTTGTCGTCAGATTATTAAAAATTCATGTCATGTTTATCTTTAAGTCTTTCTAATTTTTTTTGTTTTCATTTGTTTTTCGTAATGAAGAAATTTTTCGTTTTGTTATAATTAAAGCTCGATTATATTAAAAAGTGCGTTTTTGTATCATCATTTCATAAGGAAAAGAAGCTTCTACGAAAATTGTGGACTTATGTCCCATAAAAAAATAAAAAAAATATGGATTTATGACCCACTTAGGTGGGACATAAGTCCATAATCGAATTATGGACTTATGACTCGTGGACTTATGACCCTGCGCCCTCTTTTACAGGCACTTATGCAAGAATTCTGGAAGCGCTGGCATCAAGAGTATCTGACCTCTTTACAAAATCGACACAAATGGCAGAAGACGCAACGAAACCTACAGCTAAATGATGTCGTTCTTCTCAAAGAAAGCAACTTTCCTCCATCTAAGTGGATTCTCGGACGAGTGACTGAAATACATCTTGGCCCAGATAACAGATTCCGAGTTGCAACTGTGATGACAAACACAGGAAGCTATGTTCGACCAGTGGTGAAGCTCGCTCCCTTACCATTTTCCGAAAGACTGTAGTCTTTCAGGGGGGGCTGAATGTTTCGGTTTCAATCAGATCAATATAATATGTGAAATTAAATGAATTATCAAATTTGTATTTTATAAACCTTTGAATTGTATAATAAATTAGAAATTTGCCAAACATGTAAGATTTGCACTATAATGTCACAAACTCTCTTGTTATACCAATTAGTTTGGTAATGTTCGGTTCATTTGCAATTTCCTTTACACCTCTTTCGCTTGCACCTGACCTAACTGAAGATTGGAAGACGAGCCACTACGTGAACGATAAGCAAGCCGAGAAGACGTGTTATAGCGGAGCAATCAGTCGTGCTAATAATATATATATACATTATATTGATATTATAATGCAATAAATTCATTTTAAAAAAAAGTTACATAAAATCTTTATTCTTTTCGTAGTTACACACATAAAATCACACAACACACACCACACATACACCAAATCATCCATATACAGTCCTCAAAAGCTTAAAATAAAACAAATAGGAAACGAACAATTTTGTCTCGAATTTATTTAAATATATCGCAAAGACTGCATCAATTGTCGCTTTACATTTCGTTGTACTAAGGCTGCGGTCATTCGTCATTGTAAAATAGTATTCTTCTTTTAAAAATTTTAAAAGTGGCAAAATTTGTAGCATCGGCGAAGTTGATGTTAAAATCACCACTCAAAATCATATGCAAATCTTCAAATCTCTCCCCAATTTTATCGTGAAGGTATGCAGAAGCGTAAAAACTGTCGGTGTTATTGAAGACGTATTCGGTGAATTATAAACGCCTACTGTTTGTTATAACTTGCTGTCCATTTGCAGAGTGGCAACGACAAACACACAAATCGCAGATATCAAAAACATTAGTACTAAACATACTAGTGTACCTAGTATGCAAATCCATATGATTTGAGCAAAATATGGCAGTTGTATCAGACAACCTTTTACAGAAAGCTACTCCTGCTGCTGGACGATCGTGCCTTCTGAAACTTGCAACTAAATTGAAATCTGGAATATCATATCTATATTTCTTCGTCACCCTTGTGAAATTCTGTTAAAATCAATACCTACATTAAATTTTTTAACGATAGTGTCTACATCTTGTAACTGCGCTCGTAAACTTTCACAATAAAATGAAAAAAAGGACAATGCATTAAGTTTAGAAACGAAATTAGTTAATATTTGAGTAATGGTTTTCAAACTATTTTCATGGAACCATTTCAATTCCATCGATAAATCATCGCGATGAGTTGTTGATCTCTTTTAATTTGTTGTAAAGTTCGAATCATCGACCAGTGCGTCTCCTACTCTGCCATGATGAAATTTCCAGCTTCACTCATCCACTTCATTGGAATGGTAGTAAAATATTTGGTGCTTTTTATTTTTTCTGCGTTGCATAAATTTTTCTCTGTCCTTCAATTCCTTTCTTTCTTCTCTGTTTTTCTCCGAGTCGGTAAGTAATATAACTAGGTAATGTTGCTATTACATTCTTTTAACTCATTTAGCATCAAAATCAAGGTGTTTCTTGGCTCAGTGGCAGAGTCGTTGGCTATTCAGTCGTTCAGCAACAGCTATCGTGAGTAGACGTGTTGACGACTTTAGCTGTGTATATTTACAAGTGGAGTGTGATTTAAAAGTTTAAAATCAGTGATTTTTCAATAAGGCAGTAGCCGAGCGAGTAGCGCAGCAGGCACCCAGTGTTGAGCAACGTGGGTTCAACTCCCAGCCGCGGCCTCCAATTTTTATTCTTGTTTAGAAACAAATAGCTTTAATTAAGGAGAAAATCCGTAAAGAAGCCGAGAAAAAAGCAACACAGTCGTCTGTGATGGACCATAGCGGTCCATCAAGAACAAAAAAGTGTTGGATGCAAATCCAACACTAAAAACAGCAACAACAACTAGCAAAGCAGCGGCAACGACCGCAATGGAAATTGCGGTGCCAGCAACAGCAGCAACAACAACTGCAAAGAAGAGGCGGCGCCTAAAAGCCAAACCGAATTTGGTGTCCCGCAGACAAAAAACATCGAAAGATAAGGAGGTCAACGATGACGAGATGTCGACCAGCAGCGATAGCATCGAAAGCCTAAATTCCACTTACGAATACGAGTCCAACGGTGGCGAGGGCCGTTACACCGGTAGTGGAAACTCGTTCGCAGCATTGGCAGACGAAGGCGACGGTGTGGACGAGGATAATGATAACAATGTAGAAGACAAGAGATTCTTACGATATCTACAATATTGGAGAAGCTCTACAAAGAGATCGAGGAGATTAAATCCCGGCAAGTGGCTCGCAGACAAGCAGAAAGCGAGGCAAAGAAACAACAACTGCAACCAAACAATAAACAGCAACAGCCAACAACAACAAAGGCAAATGCAAAAACAGCTCCCGTGCAGCAACAAGGCACAACAGCTAATAGAATAGCTGGGGAGCAAAACCAGGGAAAGAAAACTGCTACCCAAGAGCAGCAACGAGGGACCGCGGCTAAAAAAGCCGCGCCATCGAAGCAGCCACGAGAGACGGTACCAAAGCAGCAGCAGCAGCAGAGACAAAAACAACAACAACAACAGCCAGCACAACAACAGCAGCAGCAAAGAAAGACAGCAAATAAGAGCAGGGTGCCCCCCATCAACACCCACAAATTGGACTTGAAAGCAACATTAAACCTATGTAAGTCCGCCATAGGCGATAAATTTGTTATTAAGCGTTTAGGACAAGATCGACATGCGATCCAATGTGTAAACATTGGTGACCATAAGATCGTTCGGGCGTTGTTGCAAACAACAACCACCGAACATTTCACTTTTACTCCCAAAGAGGAGAAGCCCAAAAGTATGATATTGAAAGGGGTAGAGCCTACCTCTGACCCAGAGGAGCTCTTAGCGGAACTCCGCAGGTTGGCGAGCGACGATCTCGAGTTTATCGGGGTCAAGTCGTTCACCACGGCTAAGGCTAGACGGGAGAGGCGGCTATTGCCGATGTTCCTCGTCACCCTATCTCCCATTAGCCGTCTGGAGAGTCTGAGGAAAATCTCCGTCCTAGACTACCAGATGGTAAGATGGGAAAAAATAAACAGGCACGGAGACATTTTACAATGTCTTCGTTGCCAACGGTTCGGGCATGCCGCATTCAACTGCCAAATGCAGTCGAGGTGCGTTAAGTGTGGAGAGAACCACAAAGAAAAAGAGTGCAAGCTCGGTGAGGAAAGGGTCGAAGATAAGACCCAATTGAAATGTGTTCTCTGTGGTGGAGATGGACACCCTGCTAACTATCGGGGATGTCCTCGATACCAAATTATTAAAAAATCAATAAAATCTGCTCCAACAGTAACCAAGGACGAGGGAAGGCATACAGCCAGACCGACTCTAAGGGCCGTCGTTCCCCAAGTCTCCTACGCCCAAATGGCGGGTGGAGCTGGGAAAACGGTACAACCTCCCCAGAAAGAGGCCGCACAGCTATCTGTGTCAAAGGCAGCTACTGGGGAGTCAGAGGTGATGGTCGCTCTGCGTGTCATTCAGGCACAAATGAGTGAACTATCACGGCAAATAAGTGAGCAGGCGCGTAGGGTGGACTTGATCTACCGTGCAGTGCCGTCGCTTGCGCAATTTTCAGGTTAACGGGCGCGCTACCGGAGAGGCCTTTTAAGATCCTAGCCGTGAATGTGAATTCGCTAGTTAGGATAGAACGACGAACCAACTTCCTTGAGTTGTTAAAAGACCAACGTCCTGATGTGTGTATGGTTAGCGAAACTAGGCTAAATCAGCATCACAAACTGACGGATAACAATTACATTATCATAAGGAGGGACCGACCCAACTCGTCTCTCGCGGGTGGGGTTGCGATCTTCATACGTAAGGATATTGCTCATAAGGTAATATATAGTGGTGAAGTACGCCGATTCCAGTTGCTTGAAGCGTGTATCGTATGCATCCCTCTCCAACAGGGGAGGCGCTTGTATGTGGTTGCGATCTATGCGCAGGAGGCTTCTCAAAATTCATGTTTTATAACAAAGCTTGAAACACTTTTTCGATGTCTGAAGCTGAACTCAGAAGAAAACTATTTCCTTTTGGCCGGTGATTACAATGCTAAACACCAAGATTGGGGAAATCAATTAGCCAATCCAAGGGGGACCCAGCTATTCAATTGGCTGGGGCTCCACAGCATCGAGTGTAAAGTCGATCTGCTGGCTACTGACAGGCCTTCATATCCTCGAAGTGGCTCTTATTTGGATCTATTGCTTTTAGACTCAAGACTTAAACTGACCGACGACATTCTTCGACAGACGAAAAATTGTTTGACGACGGTTGAGTACGACAGTGACCACTGTGGACTTGCCGCCGTCATACTGCTTCCGAACAACCTTGTGGAACTGGAGGAGTACGTGCCGACGCACTCTTACAACTACGGTAAGACACGTTGGCCGCGCTTTTCCGGTGCCGTCTCAAGGGAACTTCGTTCGAACGGTATTGCGCCACCATGCAACAGGAATCTGTCGAACGTTGAGATCGATGGGTACCTGCAACGTATGGAGGATGCAATCCGTAGTACAATGGACAGGACAATTCCTAAATATAGGCAACTTGAGTTGACGAACATGTACAGAAACGCGACAATAGACGCACTTTACAAACAAAAAAGTAGACTCCTGTCAAGACTAAAACTCTTGCACAGGAGGTTTACTGACCGACACGATTTGGAGATTAGAACTCTGAAGTCACAGATCAAAAATCTCCAACAGTTAATTAAAGAAAACTACAGAATATCTATATCTCTTTTCTGGAACAACAAAATTCGGGCTGTACAGTCCAACAACCCGAGTATGTTTCCGGAAATAAATAAAATTTTTAGGAGAAAAGATCAAAATGACCTTCAGGGTATTAAACTCCAAAGGACGACAGAGAACAGAAACTTACTTATGACAATAGGGATAGATCCGGATTAGGCCATCTTGGATGATGACCACTTTATAGTGGAAGATGCTCAAAAGAAGGTAGAGACGGTGGGTGCTGTTTTCGAGCGAGTATATAAGGTGAATGAGTGCATTCGCCCGAATTACGACCTTGAGAATAGAGCCTTCGTTGGACACTTCTATCTTAGAGACGAGATCTCGCATTGGCGATCCGAGAATCCTGGTTTCACTAGGTTCAATGACGACCGACTTGCAAATGCAGTCATCGCCCAGCGAAACGGGGATAACACCCTGTTCGTTTCTAAGATGGACCTCTTGGACATCTTTCACAAAATAAAGAAAAAGAAGTCAGCAGGAGTCGACGGCATACCCAATGTTGTGCTGCGAAACCTCCCTTCGTAAGCGGTAGACATATACACCACGTTGTTCAACAATGCGCTGAATAATGCATATTATCCAGTGCGTTGGAAGACGGCAGTGGTACATCCTCTCCTTAAAAAAGGTAGGGATGGTTCCAATCCAGCAAATCTCCGGTCAATTAGTCTTCTTCCGAGTATCAGCAAAGTATTCGAGAAAGTTCTCAATAGAGCACTGTCCACATGGGCTGAGGACAAAAATATTATTCCCGAAAATCAGTTCGGTTTTAAGGCGGGTCATGATACCATACATGCCGCGTCTAAACTAGTATCAGATATTCAATGGAACAAAGCTAAAAATCAGTGTACGGGTGCATGTCTGGTTGACTTGGAGAAGGCTTTCGATACCGTTTGGTTAGATGGTCTTTTCTATAAGTTGATCAGATATGGCATGAGTAAACCACTGCTATATATTCTAAATGACATGCTTCATGGTAGAACGTTTGTTGTGAAAAGTTGCAATAAAACTTCTACCAGAACTTTTAAAATACAGAATGGTCTTCAACAAGGAGCGGTGAATTCGCCTATTTTGTTTAGCATTTTCACCGGCGATCTAATTGGTTCCCTTCACCATGCCATAGCGTACGCCGATGACCTAATCGCGTACAGAACAGGTCCAAAGATCGAGGTCATCAGAATACTCTTGCAGCGTGACTTCGATAAGATTCAGCAATATTGCGATGACTGGAAGTTGAAAATCAACTTCCAGAAATCGGAAACAATTGTGTTTAGAACCTCGTTGGCTCGGGCCTCAAGGGATACGAGAAAGAACTGGCGAAAGCTGGTGATCGTTGATCTATATGGCCACCCACTGCCAAGCAAAGTAGTAGTCAAGTACCTGGGCATCTGGCTAGATCAGTATCTATATTTTAACAAACATATGGATGCGGCTCTGGCCAGGGCTAGAGGAGCTTTTGGTCTGACAAGGCGACTGTTTCACAGCAGTCAACTTGATAGCAGAGTGAAGGTGATTTGCTACATGGCCCTCATAAGGCCAATGATTGTCTATGGGTGATCTGTATGGTTCAATGTTACAGCGTCTCAGATGGAAAAGATTCGGGTGTTTGAGAGACAGTGTCTGCGTACCTGTCTTGGATTGCACAGAACACCAGAGTCGGAGTACAGAAAATATTATCCTAATGAGTTCCTTTACAACGGGGCTCAAATAAACAGAATCGACAACTTCTTGATAAAACTGACTCGGGGTCATACTGCAAGGGCGATGTCTTCGAACAATGGCCTGATATTTGGGGCTTACTACCCCAACATAGAATATATGGAGAGAACACGTTTCAGTGGATTTGTCCCACCGGAGGCTTTCCTCTATTTTGACATGATAGGTTTGATACAGGACAGATTGGCGGTTCCGTTAATCTACCACGTCTGCCGTAAGTCCGTAGAACGACGGCTCCTTTACAACCGGGACGTCGCCGCAGAAGGCGGAGAAGGTGAAGAGCTCCTCCGGTTCAGTAGGGCGGTTTCAGATCGCGATCGACGGGACGTTATCAAAACGTCGAATATGTTCTGGTGGTTGTGTGAGCAACAAAATGTAAATGTTACTGATAGCGAGTCGCCTATGGCTGGCTTACAAAGGTTTAGTGTGTAAGACTTAGGGTATAGGGGGTAGGCATAGTGGCAACCAAAAAAAAAATCATAAAAACCAAAAAAAAAAAAAAATTATAAAAATTTTGCGGCGTCGAAAATCAAAAAAAAAATTGTAAAAAATCAAAATCAAAAAAAAAAAAAGTAAAAATTACTGTGCGTCCCCAAAATTAAAAAAAAAATAGAAAAAATACAAAATCCCAAAAAAATTATAAAACACAAAAAACAAAAAAAAAAAAAAAATTATAAAAAGCTACTATGGCTGCTCTAGTTTTAAGTAGTTTTAATTGTTTTAAGTAGTTTTAATTAGTTGTAAGTAATTTTAAGAAAAACCAAAAAAAAAATTGATCTTTGAAACTTAGTTTTTTTTTAAATTTTCTTAGTTTTAATATTAGTTCTAGGTTGAAATAGTAATATTGTATCTTTAGGCCGAAAGGCAATAGAAATAAGTAATTGTGTAATTTAGAGTACCCGCCTAGGGTCAGTAAGTTAATTAAGTTATTATGTAAGCTAGTTTAAACATTTTTGTTAGCATGTAAGTAGTTATAAGTGATCTACAATAAAAATGAATTTAAAACTGAGTCGTTGGCTATTAAACTCAGGGTCTCAGGTTCGGATCCTAGCCGTGGCCACAAATTTTATTTATGTTTTCAGTTTAAATAAATAAAAAAATGGAAGTCATGGCTGGGAATCGAACCTGAGACGCTGTGCTATGACGACTTTACATACGAAATATGATGAGCCTAAAAATGGTGTCGGTCGCGAATTCAATTCAATGCTTTACCCCCATCGCAAAAGTGCCAAACGCACCTAAAGAAGTTTTCACTTCAAAAATGAAGAAATAAGAAATTGATTTTATGGATGTTATTGTTGATTTGTGAAATTGTGAAAAAAAAAATTTTTAAATAAGAAATTGATTGAATGTATGTTATTGTATAAGTTGAGAAATTGTGAAATAAATGTAAATTGATAAATAGGTTAAAACCATTTTTAGCATATACATATATACTAGTATTGTGAATTAAAAAAAAAAAATTAAAAAAAAAAAAAGAGAGAGAGAGACATGTACATATTGTCAAAACAAATGTTCTGATATTAAATCAATGTTTAAAAGTAATTGTAAGAATAGAAATAAGGTAATAACTAAACATAATATCAATGCGCGCGTATTGAATATAAATACAGTACCTCACACTCAAAGTGGGACACCTAAGAAATAAAATCTTCAATAAACTTCTTTACGAAAAAAAATGCAGAGTTGCTCACTTTTTTAAATAATTTTTATTTTTATTGCTTAATACTGACCTCAAATTATTATAAAATAAAAAAAAAATTTCAAAAAACAACCCCGATTTGTTTAAAAAAAAAAGATGAAATTGATCTGTCTAGTATTTTTTTTTTAATGCAGGTCACACTCAAAGTGGGACACCTGCTGTTTTCTAAGAAAACTAACTGTAATTGCCACATTATCTATATTATTTAGTTGCAGTTTTTGTAGAGCTTTCATTGTGATAGCATTAAAAAAAAAAAATCGAAATGTCAAGGCAAACAACCTTTGAAAAAGGCAAATTGTGATTTTCAATTACCAAAAAGGAAAATCCGTTCGCAAAATAAGTAAAGTTGTTAAAAAAGTAAATCTATGGTGTTTAGTGTAATAAAACGGTTTCGGGAAGGTCGAATAGAAAATAAACCAGAAAGTGTTGAAAGCAAAAAAAAAAATTGCGATAGAAATGTGCGGTTTCTTTTAAGAAAAATAAGAAGTTATTCTTTGCTGTTCGCAATTGGCCTTTAAAAAATGTTAAAGGACACTAAAATGTTGACTTAAGGGCAGAAAGAGTTCGGCAGTTTGTTAGGAGAAACGAATTGAGTGGCTGAGTTGCGCACAAAAAGCCGTTAATATCAGAAAAGAATAGTCGTTTAAGAATGCAATTCGCCAAAGAGCATGTGACATCAGAATCAAAAAGATTAGTTTTGGTTTCGTCCGTAAAATGGACTTTTAATGAATTGACCGAATTATGATTGAAGTTGGAGAACAAAATGCGACTTACCTTTGACCAGAAATTCATATCCTTTGTCACATTTTCTTCGGCGAATTGCATTCTTAAACGACTATTCTTTTCTGATATTTTTTGGCCAATTGCATTCTTAAACGACTATTCTTTTCTGATATTTACGGCTTTTTGTGCGCAACTCAGCCACTCAATTCGTTTCTCCTAACAAACCGCCGAACTCTTTCTGCCCTTAAGTCAACATTTTAAGTGTCCTTTAACATTTTTTAAAGGCCAATTGCGGAGTGTCCTTTAACATTTTTTAAAGGCCAATTGCGGACAGCAAAGAATAACTTCTTATTTTTCTTAAAAGAAACCGCACATTTCTATCGCAAATTTTTTTTTTGCTTTCAACACTTTCTGGTTTATTTTCTATTCGACCTTCCCGAAACCGTTTTATTGCACTAAACACCATAGATTTACTTTTTTAACAACTTTACTTATTTTGCGAACGGATTTTCCTTTTTGGTAATTGAAAATCACAATTTGCCTTTCTTCAAAGGTTGTTTGCCTTGACATTTCGATTTTTTTTTTTTAATGCTATCACAATGAAAGCTCTACAAAAACTGCAACTAAATAATATAGATAATGTGGCAATTACAGTTAGTTTTCTTAGAAAACAGCAGGTGTCCCACTTTGAGTGTGACCTGCATTAAAAAAAAAATACTAGACAGATCATTTTCATCTTTTTTTTTTAACAAATCGGGGTTGTTTTTTGAAATTTTTTTTTTATTTTATAATAATTTGAGGTCAATATTAAGCAATAAAAATAAAAATTATTTAAAAAAGTGAGCAACTCTGCATTTTTTTTCGTAAAGAAGTTTATTGAATATTTTATTTCTTAGGTGTCCCACTTTGAGTGTGAGGTACTGTATATACATATAAATATAAATAATAAGTAAATATGAAAAGAGAATATTGTTTTGAATAAAATAGAAAAAAACGAATATTTGTACCAAATACTGCATAACATACAATGAAAAAAAAAGAGAAGTAAATTTTAACTAATGTAAATATCACAAATGATACCAAAATATTAACTAAAAGTCAACATCCAGAAATAGTCACAATGTTCAGTCCAATATGATAAAAGAAAAATTTTTTTGACTTCATACTCCCGTATTTGTAAAAGAGTCGTGGAAAAGTAGAAATCAACACTCTTGTTTTGATTTCTTCTTTTTCCCAGTCGTTCAGCAACAGCTATCGAGTGTAGACGTGTTGACGACTTTAGCTGTGTATATTTTCAAGTGGAGTGCGACTTAAGAGTTTAAATTCAGTGAAATTTCAATAAGGCAGTAGCCGAGCGAGTAGCGCAGCAGGTACCCAGTGTGGAGCAACGTGGGTTCAATTCCCAGCCGTGGCATCCAATTTTTATTCTTGCTTAAAAGCAAATAGCGTTGATTAAGGAGAAAATCCGCAAAGAAACCAAAAACAAAGCGACAGCGTCGTTTGTGATGGACCGTTCCGGTCCATCAACAGCAAAAAAAGTGTTGGATGAGAATTCAACACCAACAACAGCAACAAGCAAAGTAGCGGCAACAACCGCAATGGAAATTGCGGTGCCAGCAACAGCAACAACAGCAGCAATAACAACTGCAAAAAAGAGGCGGCGCATAAAAGCCAAGCCGAATTTGGTTGCCCGTAAACAAAAAACAAAGGGAACAGATAAGGAGGTCGGCGACGACGAGATGTCGACCAGCAGCAGCGAGAGCATAGAAAGTTTAAATTCGACATACGAATATGAATCCAACGGTGGTGAGGGCCGTTACACCGGCAGTGGCAATTCTTTCGCTGCTCTAGCAGACGAAGGGGACGGTGTGGTCGAGGAAGTAAACGAAGATGATAAAAAACTCCAATTATTAACAAGTACCGTGGAGAAGCTATACAAGGAAATAGAGGAGATTAAATCCAGGCAAGTGGCTCGCAGACTAAAGGAAAGCGAGGCAAGAAAACAACAACTGTTGTCAAAGGGTGATGCTACAATTGCCAAACAGCACCAGCCAACAACAACAACAAATGCTAACGCAAAAACAGCTCCCGTGCAGCAAAAAGGCACAACAGCTAATAAAATAGCTGGGGAGCAAATCGAAAGAAAGAAAACTGCTACCCAAGAGCAGCAACGGGGGACCGCGGCTAAAAAAGCCGCGCCATCGAAGCAGCCAGGGGAGACGGTGCCAAAGCAGCAGCAGGAGCAGAGACAACAACAACAACAACAACAACAGCCAACACAACAACAGCAGCAGCCAAAGAAGTCAGCAGCTAAAAGCAGGGTGCCCCCTATCAACACCCACAAAATGGAAATAAAAGCGACAAAAAGCCTGTGTAAGTCCGCCATAGGCGATAAATTTGTAATTAAACGATTAGGACAAGATCGACATGCGATCCAATGTGAAAACATTGGTGACCATAAGATCGTTCGGGAGTTGCTTGCTAAGACAACCACCGAATTTTATAGTTACACTCCCAAAGAGGAGAAACCAAAAAGTATGTTATTGAAAGGGGTAGAGCCTACCTCTGACCCAGAGGAGCTCTTAGCGGAACTCCGCATGTTGGCGAGCGACGATCTCGAGTTTATCGGGGTCAAGTCGTTCACCACGGCTAAGGCTAGACTGGAGAGACGGCTATTGCCGATGTTCCTCGTCACCCTATCACCCAGTAGCCGTCTGGAGAGTCTGAGGAAAATCTCCGTCCTAGACTACCAGATGGTAAGATGGGAAAAAATAAACAGGCGCGGGGACATTTTACAATGTCTTCGTTGCCAAAGGTTCGGGCACGCCGCATTCAGCTGCCAAATGCAGTCGAGATGCGTAAAGTGTGGTGAGAACCACAAAGAAAAAGAGTGTAAGCTCGGTGAGGAAAGGGTCGAAGATAAGACCCAACTGAAATGTGTACTCTGTGGTGGAGATGGACACCCTGCTAACTATCGGGGATGTCCTCGATACCAAATTATTAAAAAATCAATAAAATCTGCTCCAACAGTAACCAAGGACGAGGGAAGGCATACAGCCAGACCGACTCTAAGGGCCGTCGTTCCCCAAGTCTCCTACGCCCAAATGGCGGGTGGAGCTGGGAAAACGGTACAACCTCCCCAGAAAGAGGCCGCACAGCTATCTGTGTCAAAGGCAGCTACTGGGGAGTCAGAGGTGATGGTCGCTCTGCGTGTCATTCAGGCACAAATGAGTGAACTATCACGGCAAATAAGTGAGCAGGCGCGTAGGGTGGACTTGATCTACCGTGCAGTGCCGTCGCTTGCGCAATTTTCAGGTTAACGGGCGCGCTACCGGAGAGGCCTTTTAAGATCCTAGCCGTGAATGTGAATTCGCTAGTTAGGATAGAACGACGAACCAACTTCCTTGAGTTGTTAAAAGACCAACGTCCTGATGTGTGTATGGTTAGCGAAACTAGGCTAAATCAGCATCACAAACTGACGGATAACAATTACATTATCATAAGGAGGGACCGACCCAACTCGTCTCTCGCGGGTGGGGTTGCGATCTTCATACGTAAGGATATTGCTCATAAGGTAATATATAGTGGTGAAGTACGCCGATTCCAGTTGCTTGAAGCGTGTATCGTATGCATCCCTCTCCAACAGGGGAGGCGGTTGTATGTGGTCGCGATCTATGCACCGGAGGCTTCTCAAAATTCATGTTTTATAACAGAGCTCGAATCACTTTTTCGATGTCTGAAACTTAATTCGGATGAAAACTATTTCCTTTTGGCCGGTGATTACAATGCTAAACACCAAGATTGGGGAAATCAATTAGCCAATCCAAGGGGGACCCAGCTATTCAATTGGCTGGGGCTCCACAGCATTGAGTCTAAAGTCGATCTGCTGGCTACTGACAGGCCTTCATATCCTCGAAGTGGCTCTTATTTGGATCTATTGCTTTTAGACTCAAGACTTAAACTGACCGACGACATTCTTCGACGGACGAAAAATTGTTTGACGACGGTTGAGTACGACAGTGACCACTGTGGACTTGCCGCCGTCATACTGCTTCCGAACGACCTTGTGGAACTGGAGGAGTACGTGCCGACGCACTCTTACAACTACGGTAAGACACGTTGGCCGCGCTTTTCCGGTGCCGTCTCAAGGGAACTTCGTTCGAACGGTATTGCGCCACCATGCAACAGGATTCTGTCGAACGTTGAGATCGATGGATACCTGCAAAGTATGGAGGATGCAATCCGTACTACAATGGACAGGACAATTCCTAAATATAGGCAACATAACTCAACGAACATGTACAGAAACGCGACAATCGACGCACTCTACAAACAAAAAAGTAGACTCCTGTCGAGACTCAAACTCTTGCACAGGAGGTTTACTGACCGACACGATTTGGAGATTAGAACTCTGAAGTCACAGATCAAAAATCTCCAACAGTTAATTAAAGAAAATTACAGAATATCTATATCTCTTTTCTGGAACAACAAAATTCGTGCTGTACAGTCCAACAACCCGAGTATGTTTCCGGAAATAAATAAAATCTTTAGGAGAAAAGATCGAAATGACCTTCAGAGTATTAAACTCCAAAGGACGACAGAGAACAAAGACTTACTTCTGACATTAGAAATAGATCCAGATGACGCCATTTTGGATGATGACCACTTTATAGTGGAAGATGCTCAAGAGAAGGTAGAGACGGTGGGTGCTGTTTTCGAGCGAGTATATAAGGTGAATGAGTGCGTTCGCCCGAATTACGACCTTGAGAACAGAGCCTTCGTTGGACACTTCTATCTTAGAGACGAGATCTCGCATTGGCGATCCGAGAATCCTGGTTTCACTAGGTTCAATGACGACCGACTTGCAAATGCAGTCATCGCCCAGCGAAACGAGGATAACACCCTGTTCGTTTCTAAGATGGACCTCGAGAGCATCTTTCACAAAATAAGGAAAAAGAAGTCAGCAGGAGTCGACGGCATACCCAATGTTGTGCTGCGAAACCTCCCTGCGGAAGCGGTGGACATATACACCACGTTGTTCAACAATGCGCTGAATAATGCATATTATCCAGTGCGTTGGAAGACGGCAGTGGTCCATCCTCTCCTTAAAAAAGGTAAGGATGGTTCCAATCCAGCAAATCTCCGGTCAATTAGTCTTCTTCCGAGTATCAGCAAAGTATTCGAGAAAGTTCTCAATAGAGCACTGTCCACATGGGCTGAGGACAAAAATATTATTCCCGAAAATCAGTTCGGTTTTAAGGCGGGTCATGATACCATACATGCCGCGTCTAAACTAGTATCTGATATTCAATGGAACAAAGCTAAAAAGCAGTGTACGGGTGCATGTCTGGTTGACTTGGAGAAGGCTTTCGACACCGTTTGGTTAGACGGTCTTTTCTATAAGTTGATCAGGTATGGCATGAGTAAACCACTGCTATATATTCTGAATGACATGCTTCATGGTAGAACGTTTGTTGTGAAAAGTTGCAATATAACCTCTACCAGAACTTTTAAAATACAGAACGGTCTACAACAGGGGGCGGTGAATTCGCCTATTTTGTTTAGCATTTTCACCGGCGATCTAATTGGTTCCCTTCACCATGCTATAGCGTACGCCGACGACCTAATCGCGTACAGAACAGGTCCAAAGATCGAGGTCATCAGAACACTCTTGCAGCGTGACTTCGATAAGATTCAGCAATATTGCGATGACTGGAAGTTGAAAATCAACTTTCAGAAATCGGAAACAATTGTGTTTAGAACCCCGTTGGCTCGGGCCTCATGGGATACGAGAAAGAACTGGCGAAAGCTGGTGATCGTTGATCTATATGGCCACCCACTGCCAAGCAAAGTAGTAGTCAAATACCTGGGCATCTGGCTAGATCAGTATCTATATTTTAACAAACATATGGATGCAGCTCTGGCCAGGGCTAGAGGAGCTTTTGGTCTGACAAGGCGACTGTTTCACAGCAGTCAACATGATAGCAGAGTGAAGGTGATTTGCTACATGGCCCTCATAAGGCCAATGATTGTCTATGGGTGCCCTGTATGGTTCAATGTTACAGCGTCTCAGATGGAAAAGATTCGGGTGTTTGAGAGACAGTGTCTGCGTACCTGTCTTGGATTGCACAGAACACCAGAGTCGGAGTACAGAAAATATTATCCTAATGAGGTCCTTTACAACGGGGCTCAAATAAACAGAATCGACAACTTCATGATAAAACTGACTCGGGGTCACACTGCAAGGTCAATGTCTTCGAACAATGGCCTGATATTTGGGGCTTACTACCCCAACTTAGAATATATGGAGAGAACACGTTTCAGTGGATTTGTCCCACCGGAGGCTTTCCTCTATTTTGACATGATAGGTTTGATACAGGACAGATCGGCGGTTCCGTTGATCTACCACGTCTGCCGTAAGTCCGTGGAGCGACGGCTCCTTTATGGCCGGGACGTTGCCGCAGCAGGCGGAGAAGCTGAAGAGCTCCTCCGGTTCAGTAGGGCGGTATCAGATCGCGATCGACGGGACGTTGTGAAAACGTCAGAACAGTTCTGGTGGTTGTCTGAGCAACAGACAGAAAATGATATTGGTAGCGAGTCGCCAATGGCTGGCTTGCACAGGCTTAGTGTGTAAGACTTAGGGTATAGGGGGTAGACATAGTGGCAACCAAAAAAATTATAAAAACCAAAAAAAAAAAGAAATTATAAAATACCGAAAATCAAAAAAAAAAATTGTAAAAAATTAAAATCAAAAAAAATGTAAAAACACTGTGCGTCCCAAAATCCAAAAAAAATAGAAAAAATAAAAATCCCAAAAAAAAATATAAAACACAAAAAACAAAAAAAAACAAAAAATACATATAAAAAGCTACTATGGCTGCTCTAGTTTTAAGTAGTTTTAATTAGTTTTAAGTAGTTTTAATTAGTTGTAAGTAATTTTAAGAAAAACATAAAAAATGATCAATGAAACTAAGTTTTTTAAATTTTCTTAGTTATTAATTAGTTCTAGTTTGAAATAGATATATGGTATCTTTAGGCCGAAAGGCATTAGAAATAAGTTATTGTATAATTTAGAGTACCCGCCTAGGGTCAGTAAGTTAATTTAGTTATTAAATAAGCTAGTTTAAACATTTTTGTTAGCAAATAAGTAGTTTTAAGAAAGAATTAATAAAAATGAATTTAAAACTAAAACTAAAAACTTCTTCTTTTTCCCCAGGAAGAGTGGTATGCAGGACTCACAGCCAACGACCTCTTAATTAATTACTCTATTATTACTATCAACAGGTTGTCAACCCTCGGCTGTGCCTCGATATCCGATCCTCTCACATTCAGTTGCATTGCATAGAAATACATAACACTTGACTTGCTTGTGTATCCATAGAGTGCATTGTACTCGGAACAATATGATTCCCAACGGCAGGCCACTGCCAGCCGACAGAAGTAATAAGGGAAAAGGGATCATATTGCTTTGACTGCATGCGCGCTGCTTATGTCACAGCAATAGTCTTTGGGTATGAGCATTTGTTTATGATATAGGTCATTGGCGCTCACCCAAAAGAATGTGATGATGAAGCGTTTTAATCGGATATCGAAGTGTGGTCGATTGTTCGATAACCAGAATTGGTGCATAACAACGTTTTATAAATAGGGTATAAATCTGAGAATAAATGATCAATAGTGATCGTGGACTCGATCTGAACGAAACCTCTGGCATTTGTTAATATAAGGCATTGAGCCGACAACAATTCCTGGATAGTTCTAAGTGTTTCCACTACCATACCTCAACTTTGCAGTTAGTGCGAAGAGGTTTGAGCCTACAGCAGTGAATGCTTGGCGAGTTGGTAGTTTGGGAACCAGGGAACATTACAAGAAAAACAAAATAAAATATGACTCTTCGAATTGGAATTACACATAGTTCAAAGATATTGTTTTCAATTTAAATTTTCAAATGATATATAAATAAAATTTTAAAAAGATTTTAGTGTTCAAAAACTTAGGGCTTTTAGTTTTGCTAAAACAAAATTAGGAATGTGTTTCAAAGATTTGCAACACCATTTAAAAAGCGCAAAAAAAAAACCAAAATAAATTGAGCTTATAATTTAGCTGGAACAAAATTTTAAATGATTTCGTATGAAAGTTAACCTAAAAGTCCTCGTACAAATTTCTATATGAAACCGCATGTGAGCAATAACGTATAAGTAATTTCCATCCACTCTCTCCATTAAGAACGCTTAAGCATTCCTCCAACGATAGGGAACTTTTATTGAAATATAGACGTCGGATTTCTTGCAGCACTGGACATACGGCCAGGAGGTGGAAAATGTTTTCTGGTTCGTTTAGGTTACATAGAGTACAGTTCGGGTTAAGATCAGATCTATGTGGCCTGTAGTTTAACTGTAACATTTCCGTACGGGCCTTAAATAAAAAATTAAAAAAATTGATAAATGATACCAAATTTAATCAACAAAATTATAAAAAACATTTCCATTATGCAATGACAAAAACTATTGAAAACTTTAATATTTTCTTGGAAGCTTTTGAAACCATGCCTAAGAGTTCTACGAATTGTTTTTATATTAAAAAAAAGTTTTTTAAGAGCTTTAATTAAAATTGTGAAAAATAGGAACAAATAAAAAATTGGGATTTAGTTTTTTCTTAGTTTATAAAACTATAGTGTGAAATTCGCGTTACGGACTTTGGATTTTCTTTGCGTGCGCCATTGTATTTTGTACCGGAGATAAAGGAAAAAGCGAAGCGAAAAAAAATTTTAGCCAGGGGATTATCGATTTGTGATGTGAAAATTAAAAATTCGCGCGATTTTTAATTTTCACATCACAAATCCTTAGATTAACAAACATATGTAAGCGAGGAATTAACGAGTTAGGAACAGTATGGAAATGGATTTCAGGTTCACCTTACCATGATGATCTAATACTAATCAATAATAAGCTAAGAGAACAATAAATAATAACAGGCAGTTTATAACGAATTCAGCAATTTTTGATGCAATCAAGAAACTATCAGAATCATTACATGAAATTAATAATGAAGGGAAAATTAAACTAGCTAAGGAAAGAAATAAACTTATTGTTTTGACGAGCCACATATACACCATAAACTAATTGGTCTAATGTTTAAATTTCGCGCCCTTCCGGCCATATTTAATATCTCGTTATTTTGTTCATGAAAATAAGTAGAAGAAGAAGAAGAAGAACAATAAAACACACACTTCGTTTTTGATATTGAAACCGAACGGTCTTTTCTTATTTTCGCTTTTTTTCGTTGCTATTTTTTCGAAGTTTTTAAACTTATCTTTTTCGTTTATTTAAGCTCGAAATAAGAGCTCGATTGTAAAAACTCTTACAATTTTTCATGGCGCCCGAGCAGGGACTAATTTAAATTAATAATTTGTTTCACAAATTAAAAGGCTTTTGCTTTTGCTAAAACTAATAGTCAAAGTATTAAACGTACACATACACATATATATACGCGCCGCGAAGTAGCAATTCGTGTTCATCGGTTGAAAATTAATTAATAAACAATTGATGAAATCTTACGCCGCGTAAACTGTATATTCAGTGAAATCAATTTGTGCAAAATCAAAGACAGTTGGAATAAACTTCTGCTGAATCCTCGTTGGACCAGCAACCACTATCAGCCACCACCATCAGCCAGAGTCATTGCCAAAGGACAAAGGAGTACCTACCACCACCTACCACATCAAATCACAATTTGCGAGAAGTGTCGCACAGCATTTGGAAAGTTTAAGAAACCAAAACAAAAGACAGGTATTCACAAAAACTGAAAGTGTCTAAAATAATTGCCAATTTATTGCGGCCTTTGACGTTCAGTTTTTGTCCATTTGCATTTACATATACCTATAATTGATGGTGAAACAATACAAAAAAAAGTGCGTGGTTCATTAAATTTACAATAAAATTGGTTTCAATTGTTTTATTTTAAATAAAGCTAAAATTAAATTGTTCAAACACTTGTACATATAAATACATAAATTACTTAAAGTGTTAAACTACCGCGTTCTTTGTCACCGCGCCGCCGCCATCATCGTCACATTTCGCATTCGCATACACACACTCAAGCGTATTTCACGATTCGTTTTTAAACTATAATAATTCGATTGTTTTAATATTAAATTAGAATTTAATCAATTAAATTGTAAAAAAGCCGATTAATTGAATGCAATTGACATTTATTTACATTTATTTGACATTTCAAATTTAATTTTTTTGACAGTTCACGCACTCGCTGAATTTTCGCTGAGTTTCCAGCTGTCAAGAGTGATCGTATTCAGTGATAAAAAATTGATTTGAAATTTTTTGTGCGAAGAGTGTGTTCAGCGATCAAATTTTGATTAATAAATTTTTTTTTGTTTATTTTTTAAACTTATTTCGCTTTACGAATAACTAAAAACTTTCAACAGTTCTGAACCAGTTTATTGAAATTAATTTTCGTTTTCGTGGAATTTTCGTATGAAAATAAATTAATTTTTCAACGACTTCCAAATATTTAATTCATTAACTGTGGTAAATCGAACAACTTCCAGATAAATTAATTCTTGGAAAGAAATTTATTTCGAAAGTTTTTAAGCGAAGTTAACAAAAAGTTCATCAAAATGACGAGCAAGAAACGGCAGGCTTCACCTAAACAAAACGCAGAATTAGAACCATTAAGACATCAGCGACAAGTTCTTAAAAATAATATTGTGCGAATTAGAACGGCTTTAGAGGAAAAAACGATGTCACTTAATCCAATAGAATTGGAATGTCGGTTAGATATTTTGAATTCATACGTCGATCAGATCATGGTTTGTCAAACTGAGATTGAATCAGCTGATCATAGCGACGTATTCCGCGGAGAGTTAGAAGACATTTGCGTCAGTGCAAAAGCTTTACTTGTATCTAAAGTAAATAAGGGTCGTAAGCCAAGTGGAATTGAATATTCGTTTAGTAATCCACATCACTCGCGCCTTCCAAAAATGTCTCTCCCGAAATTCAGTGGGAAATATTCCGAATACAAAAATTTTATTAGCCTTTTTGAGAGTCTAGTTGACAATGATCCAATGCTTCCCGATATTGAAAAGTTCAATCATTCAATATCATGTTTATCGGGTGAAGCTTTAGGAACAGTTAAAGCGTTCCAAATAACGGAACAAAATTATCCAAAAGCTTTAGCAAGTTTAAAAAAGGTTTATGACAATAATTGCCTTATATTTTTCGACAATGTGTCTACTCTTTTCGAGCTAAAAGAAATTCAAAAGCCATCAGCTTCTGCATTGCGCAGCATGATAGACACTGTTTCCGCAATTTATGATTCGCTTCTTTCGCTTGGTGATGAAAAGAATATCACAAACGCGATCATAATTCATTTAGTAATGTCAAAGGTTGATTCGATGACAAGGTCAAAGTGGGAAGAGCAACTAGATTTCAGTACACTTCCTTTATGGAGTGACTGTGAAGCCGCGCTGAATAAGCGATATCAGCATCTTTCTGCTGAAGAAGCATCGTCTTCAAAGCATAAAATTTCTGATAGGTCATCAAAACCAAAATATGAGATGAACCATAACAGAAACCAAAGGGCTTCTTTTGCTTGTGTAAACCAACAAGCAAATAAATCGAAATGCTTATACTGCAATTCAAGTGATCATTTTATAACGACATGCCAAACCTATGCTTCAATACCTGTGATGCAACGATTTGAGTTCGCGAAAAGTGTGCCTGTTTGCATCAACTGCCTTCGAAAAGGACACACAGTTTCAAAGTGCAAATTAACTCGGTGCAGTGTTTGCAATAAATCGCATCACACATTATTGCACCAATATCAAACTACGTTTAATAGCACACCGTCACAAGGAGCTTCGAGCTTTCAAGCTATGCATGCCTCAGTTTCAAAAGATCAAGTTATTCTCGCTACTGCTATTGTTCAAATTAAAGGCAGTAGTGGTGAATATACGCTAGCTCGAGCGTTACTTGATTCAGGCTCGCAAATCAATTTTGTAACTGAAGAGCTTGCACAAAAATTGAAGCTGCAAAAGGAACAAAAAACCTTAAATCTTCTCGGTATCGGTAAAGCAAGTACTAATGTAAACAAAAAGGTACATGCAGAAGTAAAGTCAAGATTTAACGATCATTCGTTTTCTGCTGACTATTGGGTAATGAACTCAATATCGTCATATCAGCCGGATCAAGCCATAAATATTACGAATTGGAATATACCTTCCAACATTCAATTAGATGATCCTTACTTCAATAAACCTCAAAAAATTGACTTACTAATAGGAGCGGAAACATTCTTCGAATTATTGTCGGTTGGTCAAATTAAACAAGGCCCTGAATATCCCACTATTCAAAAAACACTTTTGGGTTGGATTATATCCGGAAAATATCCCAAAGGTACAAATTCAAATACCAAACAATGTAATTTGGTATGTCAGTCTGAAGAGCTACCAGACTTAGACAAAATTGTGCAAAAGTTTTGGTTACTGGAAGAAATTCCTGGAGAAACGAAAAAGTTTCTAACGCCAAAACAACAGTTGTGCGAAAAACACTTTGTTGACAATACAAAACTTTTGCCTTCCAGTCGTTTCGAGGTTAAACTACCGTTTAAATCGTCTCCAAACTCGCTTGGATCATCGTTTGAAACTGCCAAACGAAGGTTTCTCGCACTGGAGCGAAAACTATCCAAAGATAGCGAGTTAAATGCTATGTATATGGATTTCATGAAAGAGTATCTTTTGTTAGGACATATGTCGCCGACAAATAATGAAATCCCGAAAAGCCCGCACTATTTCATTCCACATCAGTGTGTTTTGCGCCCGCAAAGCACAAGTACTAAGCTGCGAGTTGTGTTGTTTCATCTCAATTATCTTTGAATGACATCTTAATGGTTGGGCCAACCATTCAAGAGGAGCTATTTTCGACGTTGCTCCGTTTTCGAATACACAAATACGCCATTACGGCTGATATTACGAAAATGTACCGGCAAGTATGCATTGCTGAAGAGCACTCGATTTATCAGCTCATAGTGTGGAGGCAGCATCCGTCCCAACCACTACAACATTTTCGGCTAAACACTGTAACGTATGGCACGTCTCCAGCGCCATTTTTAGCAATACGGTGTTTAAAGATTTTGGGCGATGATAATGAAAAAATATACCCTACTGGTTCGAATATAATTCGAAGAGATTTCTATGTAGATGATACCTGGGCATCTGGCTAGATCAGTATCTATATTTTAACAAACATATGGATGCAGCTCTGGCCAGGGCTAGAGGAGCTTTTGGTCTGACAAGGCGACTGTTTCACAGCAGTCAACTTGATAGCAGAGTGAAGGTGATTTGCTACATGGCCCTCATAAGGCCAATGATTGTCTATGGGTGCCCTGTATGGTTCAATGTTACAGCGTCTCAAATGGAAAAGATTCGGGTGTTTGAGAGACAGTGTCTGCGTACCTGTCTTGGATTGCACAGAACACCAGAGTCGGAGTACAGAAAATATTATCCTAATGAGGTCCTTTACAACGGGGCTCAAATAAACAGAATCGACAACTTCATGATAAAACTGACTCGGGGTCACACTGCAAGGTCAATGTCTTCGAACAATGGCCTGATATTTGGGGCTTACTACCCCAACTTAGAATATATGGAGAGAACACGTTTCAGTGGATTTGTCCCACCGGAGGCTTTCCTCTATTTTGACATGATAGGTTTGATACAGGACAGATCGGCGGTTCCGTTGATCTACCATGTCTGCCGTAAGTCCGTGGAGCGACGGCTCCTTTATGGCCGGGACGTTGCCGCAGCAGGCGGAGAAGCTGAAGAGCTCCTCCGGTTCAGTAGGGCGGTATCAGATCGCGATCGACGGGACGTTGTGAAAACGTCAGAACAGTTCTGGTGGTTGTCTGAGCAACAGACAGAAAATGATATTGGTAGCGAGTCGCCAATGGCTGGCTTGCACAGGCTTAGTGTGTAAGACTTAGGGTATAGGGGGTAGACATAGTGGCAACCAAAAAAAAAAAAAAAATCAAAAAAAAAAAAAAAATTATAAAATACCGAAAATCAAAAAAAAAAATTGTAAAAAATTAAAATCAAAAAAAATGTAAAAACACTGTGCGTCCCAAAATCCAAAAAAAATAGAAAAAATAAAAATCCCAAAAAAAATCATAAAACACAAAAAACAAAAAAAAACAAAAAATACATATAAAAAGCTACTATGGCTGCTCTAGTTTTAAGTAGTTTTAATTAGTTTTAAGTAGTTTTAATTAGTTGTAAGTAATTTTAAGAAAAACATAAAAAATGATCAATGAAACTAAGTTTTTTAAATTTTCTTAGTTATTAATTAGTTCTAGTTTGAAATAGATATATGGTATCTTTAGGCCGAAAGGCATTAGAAATAAGTTATTGTATAATTTAGAGTACCCGCCTAGGGTCAGTAAGTTAATTTAGTTATTAAATAAGCTAGTTTAAACATTTTTGTTAGCAAATAAGTAGTTTTAAGAAAGAATTAATAAAAATGAATTTAAAACTAAAACTAAAGACTTCTTCTTTTTCCCCAGGAAGAGTGGTATGCAGGACTCACAGCCAACGACCTCTTAATTAATTGCTCTATTATTACTATCAACAGGTTGTCAACCCTCGGCTGTGCCTCGATATCCGATCCTCTCACATTCAGTTGCATTGCATAGAAATACATAACACTTGACTTGCTTGTGTATCCATAGAGTGCATTGTACTCGGAACAATATGATTCCCAACGGCAGGCCACTGCCAGCCGACAGAAGTAATAAGGGAAAAGGGATCATATTGCTTTGACTGCATGCGCGCTGCTTATGTCACAGCAATAGTCTTTGGGTATGAGCATTTGTTTATGATATAGGTCATTGGCGCTCACCCAAAAGAATGTGATGATGAAGCGTTTTAATCGGATATCGAAGTGTGGTCGATTGTTCGATAACCAGAATTGGTGCATAACAACGTTTTATAAATAGGGTATGAATCTGAGAATAAATGATCAATAGTGATCGTGGACTCGATCTGAACGAAACCTCTGGCATTTGTTAATATAAGGCATTGAGCCGACAACAATTCCTGGATAGTTCTAAGTGTTTCCACTACCATACCTCAACTTTGCAGTTAGTGCGAAGAGGTTTGAGCCTACAGCAGTGAATGCTTGGCGAGTTGGTAGTTTGGGAACCAGGGAACATTACAAGAAAAACAAAATAAAATATGACTCTTCGAATTGGAATTACACATAGTTCAAAGATATTGTTTTCAATTTAAATTTTCAAATGATATATAAATAAAATTTTAAAAAGATCTTAGTGTTCAAAAACTTAGGGCTTTTAGTTTTGCTAAAACAAAATTAGGAATGTGTTTCAAAGATTTGCAACACCATTTAAAAAGCGCAAAAAAAAAACCAAAATAAATTGAGCTTATAATTTAGCTGGAACAAAATTTTAAATGATTTCGTATGAAAGTTAACCTAAAAGTCCTCGTACAAATTTCTATATGAAACCGCATGTGAGCAATAACGTATAAGTAATTTCCATCCACTCTCTCCATTAAGAACGCTTAAGCATTCCTCCAACGATAGGGAACTTTTATTGAAATATAGACGTCGGATTTCTTGCAGCACTGGACATACGGCCAGGAGGTGGAAAATGTTTTCTGGTTCGTTTAGGTTACATAGAGTACAGTTCGGGTTAAGATCAGATCTATGTGGCCTGTAGTTTAACTGTAACATTTCCGTACGGGCCTTAAATAAAAAATTAAAAAAATTGATAAATGATACCAAATTTAATCAACAAAATTATAAAAAACATTTCCATTATGCAATGACAAAAACTATTGAAAACTTTAATATTTTCTTGGAAGCTTTTGAAACCATGCCTAAGAGTTCTACGAATTGTTTTTATATTAAAAAAAAGTTTTTTAAGAGCTTTAATTAAAATTGTGAAAAATAGGAACAAATAAAAAATTGGGATTTAGTTTTTTCTTAGTTTATAAAACTATAGTGTGAAATTCGCGTTACGGACTTTGGATTTTCTTTGCGTGCGCCATTGTATTTTGTACCGGAGATAAAGGAAAAAGCGAAGCGAAAAAAAATTTTAGCCAGGGGATTATCGATTTGTGATGTGAAAATTAAAAATTCGCGCGATTTTTAATTTTCACATCACAAATCCTTAGATTAACAAACATATGTAAGCGAGGAATTAACGAGTTAGGAACAGTATGGAAATGGATTTCAGGTTCACCTTACCATGATGATCTAATACTAATCAATAATAAGCTAAGAGAACAATAAATAATAACAGGCAGTTTATAACGAATTCAGCAATTTTTGATGCAATCAAGAAACTATCAGAATCATTACATGAAATTAATAATGAAGGGAAAATTAAACTAGCTAAGGAAAGAAATAAACTTATTGTTTTGACGAGCCACATATACACCATAAACTAATTGGTCTAATGTTTAAATTTCGCGCCCTTCCGGCCATATTTAATATCTCGTTATTTTGTTCATGAAAATAAGTAGAAGAAGAAGAAGAAGAACAATAAAACACACACTTCGTTTTTGATATTGAAACCGAACGGTCTTTTCTTATTTTCGCTTTTTTTTCGTTGCTTTTTTTTCGAAGTTTTTAAACTTATCTTTTTCGTTTATTTAAGCTCGAAATAAGAGCTCAATTGTAAAAACTCTTACAATTTTTCATGGCGCCCGAGCAGGGACTAATTTAAATTAATAATTTGTTTCACAAATTAAAAGGCTTTTGCTTTTGCTAAAACTAATAGTCAAAGTATTAAACGTACACATACACATATATATACGCGCCGCGAAGTAGCAATTCGTGTTCATCGGTTGAAAATTAATTAATAAACAATTGATGAAATCTTACGCCGCGTAAACTGTATATTCAGTGAAATCAATTTGTGCAAAATCAAAGACAGTTGGAATAAACTTCTGCTGAATCCTCGTTGGACCAGCAACCACTATCAGCCACCACCATCAGCCAGAGTCATTGCCAAAGGACAAAGGAGTACCTTCCACCACCTACCACATCAAATCACAATTTGCGAGAAGTGTCGCACAGCATTTGGAAAGTTTAAGAAACCAAAACAAAAGACAGGTATTCACAAAAACTGAAAGTGTCTAAAATAATTGCCAATTTATTGCGGCCTTTGACGTTCAGTTTTTGTCCATTTGCATTTACATATACCTATAATTGATGGTGAAACAATACAAAAAAAAGTGCGTGGTTCATTAAATTTACAATAAAATTGGTTTCAATTGTTTTATTTTAAATAAAGCTAAAATTAAATTGTTCAAACACTTGTACATATAAATACATAAATTACTTAAAGTGTTAAACTACCGCGTTCTTTGTCACCGCGCCGCCGCCGTCATCGTCACATTTCGCATTCGCATACACACACTCAAGCGTATTTCACGATTCGTTTTTAAACTATAATAATTCGATTGTTTTAATATTAAATTAGAATTTAATCAATTAAATTGTAAAAAAGCCGATTAATTGAATGCAATTGACATTTGTTTACATTTATTTGACATTTCAAAATTTAACTTTTTTGACAGTTCACGCACTCGCTGAATTTTCGCTGAGTTTCCAGCTGTCAAGAGTGATCGTATTCAGTGATCAAAAATTGATTTGAAATTTTTTGTGCGAAGAGTGTGTTCAGCGATCAAATTTTGATTAATAAATTTTTTTTTGTTTATTTTTTAAACTTATTTCGCTTTACGAATAACTAAAAACTTTCAACAGTTCTGAACCAGTTTATTGAAATTAATTTTCGTTTTCGTGGAATTTTCCAAATATTTAATTCATAAACTGTGGTAAATCGAACAACTTCCAGATAAATTAATTCTTGGAAAAAAATTTATTTCGAAAGTTTTTAAGCGAAGTTAACAAAAAGTTCATCAAAATGACGAGCAAGAAACGGCAGGCTTCACCTAAACAAAACGCAGAATTAGAACAATTAAGACATCAGCGACAAGTTCTTAAAAATAATATTGTGCGAATTAGAACGGCTTTTGAGGAAAAAACGATGTCACTTAATCCAATAGAATTGGAATGTCGGTAAGATATTTTGAATTCATACGTCGATCAGATCATGGTTTGTCAAACTGAGATTGAATCAGCTGATCATAGCGACGTATTCCGCGGAGAGTTAGAAGACATTTGCGTCAGTGCAAAAGCTTTACTTGTATCTAAAGTAAATAAGGGTCGTAAGCCAAGTGGAATTGAATATTCGTTTAGTAATCCACATCACTCGCGCCTTCCAAAAATGTCGCTCCCGAAATTCAGTGGGAAATATTCCGAATACAAAAATTTTATTAGCCTTTTTGAGAGTCTAGTTGACAATGATCCAATGCTTCCGGATATTGAAAAGTTCAATCATTTAATATCATGTTTATCGGGTGAAGCTTTAGGAACAGTTAAAGCGTTCCAAATAACGGAACAAAATTATCCAAAAGCTTTAGCAAGTTTAAAAAAGGTTTATGACAATAATTGCCTTATATTTTTCGACAATGTGTCTACTCTTTTCGAGCTAAAAGAAATTCAAAAGCCATCAGCTTCTGCATTGCGCAGCATGATAGACACTGTTTCCGCAATTTATGATTCGCTTCTTTCGCTTGGTGATGAAAAGAATATCACAAACGCGATCATAATTCATTTAGTAATGTCAAAGGTTGATTCGATGACAAGGTCAAAGTGGGAAGAGCAACTAGATTTCAGTACACTTCCTTTATGGAGTGACTGTGAAGCCGCGCTGAATAAGCGATATCAGCATCCTTCTGCTGAAGAAGCATCGTCTTCAAAGCATAAAATTTCTGATAGGTCATCAAAACCAAAATATGAGATGAACCATAACAGAAACCAAAGGGCTTCTTTTGCTTGTGTAAACCAACAAGCAAATAAATCGAAATGCTTATACTGCAATTCAAGTGATCATTTTATAACGACATGCCAAACCTATGCTTCAATACCTGTGATGCAACGATTTGAGTTCGCGAAAAGTGTGCCTGTTTGCATCAACTGCCTTCGAAAAGGACACACAGTTTCAAAGTGCAAATTAACTCGGTGCAGTGTTTGCAATAAATCGCATCACACATTATTGCACCAATATCAAACAACGTTTAATAGCACACCGTCACAAGGAGCTTCGAGCTTTCAAGCTATGCATGCCTCAGTTTCAAAAGATCAAGTTATTCTCGCTACTGCTATTGTTCAAATTAAAGGCAGTAGTGGTGAATATACGCTAGCTCGAGCGTTACTTGATTCAGGCTCGCAAATCAATTTTGTAACTGAAGAGCTTGCACAAAAATTGAAGCTGCAAAAGGAACAAAAAACCTTAAATCTTCTCGGTATCGGTAAAGCAAGTACTAATGTAAACAAAAAGGTACATGCAGAAGTAAAGTCAAGATTTAACGATCATTCGTTTTCTGCTGACTATTGGGTAATGAACTCAATATCGTCATATCAGCCGGATCAAGCCATAAATATTACGAATTGGAATATACCTTCCAACATTCAATTAGCTGATCCTTACTTCAATAAACCTCAAAAAATTGACTTACTAATAGGAGCGGAAACATTCTTCGAATTATTGTCGGTTGGTCAAATTAAACAAGGCCCTGAATATCCCACTATTCAAAAAACACTTTTGGGTTGGATTATATCCGGAAAATATCCCAAAGGTACAAATTCAAATACCAAACAATGTAATTTGGTATGTCAGTCTGAAGAGCTACCAGACTTAGACAAAATTGTGCAAAAGTTTTGGTTACTGGAAGAAATTCCTGGAGAAACGAAAAAGTTTCTAACGCCAGAACAACAGTTGTGCGAAAAACACTTTGTTGACAATACAAAACTTTTGCCTTCCAGTCGTTTCGAGGTTAAACTACCGTTTAAATCGTCTCCAAACTCGCTTGGATCATCGTTTGAAACTGCCAAACGAAGGTTTCTCGCACTGGAGCGAAAACTATCCAAAGATAGCGAGTTAAATGCTATGTATATGGATTTCATGAAAGAGTATCTTTTGTTAGGACATATGTCGCCGACAAATAATGAAATCCCGAAAAGCCCGCACTATTTCATTCCACATCAGTGTGTTTTGCGCCCGCAAAGCACAAGTACTAAGCTGCGAGTTGTTTTCGACGCTTCAAGTCGAACTTCATCTCAATTATCTTTGAATGACATCTTAATGGTTGGGCCAACCATTCAAGAGGAGCTATTTTCGACGTTGCTCCGTTTTCGAATACACAAATACGCCATTACGGCTGATATTACGAAAATGTACCGGCAAGTATGCATTGCTGAAGAGCACTCGATTTATCAGCTCATAGTGTGGAGGCAGCATCCGTCCCAACCACTACAACATTTTCGGCTAAACACTGTAACGTATGGCACGTCTCCAGCGCCATTTTTAGCAATACGGTGTTTAAAGATGTTGGGCGATGATAATGAAAAAATATACCCTACTGGTTCGAATATAATTCGAAGAGATTTCTATGTAGATGATCTCTTAACCGGTGCCAATGATCATGAAACTCTAAAAATAATAAAGTTTGAAATTCAAGAAGTCCTCAAAAAAGGCGGGTTTCAACTGGCTAAATGGTTCTCAAACCATCCAGAGTTTTATAACACTGCGAGTACTGAAAAATCTATCAAATTTAATGATTCAGACTCGACCAAAACTCTAGGAACTTGTTGGCATCCAAAAGAAGATACTTTCAGCTTCAATTTGGAAAATAATTTTCATGATCTACGACCTACCAAGCGAAACATATTATCAGTTTCCGCTCGTCTTTTCGATCCTCTTGGTTTGTTATGCCCCATAGTCACCAAAGCAAAAATCTTGCTGCAAGAGCTTTGGATTGAAAAAATTGATTGGGATGAGTCGATTCCATTGCGCCTTGATACAAGTTGGCAAAATTTCAAAACCAATTTATCTCAACTTGGCGAGATAAAAATTCCAAGGTTTGTCGAAACTCATTCGAACGCAAAAATACAAGTTCATGGGTTTGCCGATGCTTCGATAAGAGCTTATGGTTGTTGCATTTACATTCGCAGCCAAAGCTCAGACTCAAGTCGACGCTCCTAACAGCAAAGTCTAAGGTGGCCCCTTTGAAAACAAAATCGCTTCCGCGATTAGAACTTTGCGCAGCGCATACTCTTGCCAAATTATGGACAAGAGTAAAGGCGATGTTGAATCTTGACGTTGAAGAAGCTATTTTCTGGACGGATTCCGAAATAACACTGCATTGGATAAAAACACATCCAACTGCCCTTGCAACCTTTGTTGCAAATCGAGTGTCCGACATCCAAGAGTTGACCCAAAAAGTATCATGGAAACATGTACCAACAAAACAAAATCCAGCAGACATTGTGTCAAGAGGCTGTAATGTGGATGAACTAAATGCGTCCATTTGGTTTAACGGTCCAAAGTTCTTATTGCAAGAACCATCATCGTGGCCGGTCAATACGCATTTTGAGTTGTCTCCAGAGCATAAAGCCCTTGAAAAACGGAAAACAAACATAGCTCTACTAGCAGTAGAAAAACCTCGAACCAAACTTTTAGAAGTTATTGAAGAAGAATCTTCATATATCGACTTGGTAAATACATTTGCGTATGCAATGCGATTCTTAAAAAGATTAAAAAACAAAACAGAAATTCTCGAAGAATCGCCAACGGCAAAAGAGTTAAATCTGGCGTTTCTTAAAATAGTCGAAACTATCCAGAATTATGAATTTGCAGATGAAATTCAAAAACTTAGGAAGAAAGTTTCATTACAACCCAGTATTCAAAAATTAAATCCATTCATTCACAATTATAGTGAAGAGAATTGTTCGTTTTCGTTAATTCGAGTTGGCGGTCGTTTGTTAAACGCACCAATTGAATATGATGCCAAATTCCCACTTTTGCTGACCAAAAATTCGCCGTTTGCAAAAACATACTTAACGTATCTCCATCGAAAGAATTACCACGCTGGTTCTCAAGCGATGGTGGCATTGCTTCGAGAAAAGATTTGGCTAATAAACGCCAAAGAAGCTTGTCAAAAGGTTGTACGACAGTGCATACATTGTTTTAAGTACAAACCAAAACTTTTGACCCAAATAATGGGCAATTTACCAGCGGATCGATTGCGAGCACAACGACCGTTCTTAACATGTGGAGTAGATTTCTGTGTTCCGGTATATACCACGCTAAAAATTCGTGGCCGGCCACCGAACAAAACGTATATAGTTGTTTTTGTTTGTTTCGCATCAAAAGCAGTCCATTTTGAATTAGCTACTAACCTGTCTTCTGATTGTTTCATTCTCGCCCTTAAAAGGTTCATATGTCGCCGAGGACTTCCAAGGACGCTGTACTGCGGATTCCCAACGGATTCTGAAGGAAGTCCAGGAAGAAGTCGAGCGAGGGAGGGAACAAGTCCAACAGTTCGCAGCAGAGGAAGGCTTCAGCTTCGCCTTGATACCGCCCAGGGCACCGCATTTCGGAGGCCTGTGGGAAGCGGCGGTGAAGGCGGCGAAAACGCTGTTACAGCGTACCGTGGGCAACGCTATGCTCACAACCGAAGAGCTACTGACGGTCCTCATCGAGGTCGAGGCCATCCTAAACTCAAGGCCAATCGGACCATTAAGCGCCGATCCCAGCGACGGCGAAGCGCTAACTCCAGCGCACCTATTGATCGGCAGCAGTTTACGGTCGCTGCCTCCAGAGCCAGTGCCGGAACAGCAAACGGGTTGCTTGAGAAGATGGCAGCTTCTATGCTGGCTCAAGCAGCAGTTCTGGCAGAAGTGGTCCAAGGAATATCTGCTTGGCCTTCAAGCCAGATCCAAATGGGTACTGGACCAACCCAATCTCACCGTGGGCAAACTCGTCCTTATCCACGAGGACAACACTCCACCCCAGCAGTGGAAAACCGGACGAGTCGTGGCGGTCGTCGAAGGGCAGGACGGCAAGGTCAGGGTCGCCGACATCAGAACATCCAGAGGGATCCTGAGACGCCCAATAGTAAAACTGGCCGTACTCCCAATCGAAGATGATTGAAGCCTTGCAGCCTTTCAACGTGGCCGGTGTTTTGACGAGCCACATATACACCATAAACTAATTGGTCTAATGTTTAAATTTCGCGCCCTTCCGGCCATATTTAATATCTCGTTATTTTGTTCATGAAAATAAGAAGAAGAAGAAGAACAATAAAACACACACTTCGTTTTTGATATTGATACCGAACGGTCTTTTCTTATTTTCGCTTTTTTTCGTTGCTATTTTTTCGAAGTTTTTAAACTTATCTTTTTCGTTTATTTAAGCTCGAAATAAGAGCTCGATTGTAAAAACTCTTACAATTTTTCACTTATATTGATCGAACTACAAAATTTAGTACAGACAATAGCTTTAGCTAAAACAGGAATTTTAAATCCAGCAATATTAAATTTAGGAGATATCAGGGATATAACACAACATGAGCACGGTAGTATGACCATTACTGACATAATGGACGTTTCCAAAATTAAAATCATTCAAAATAAAGATGTAATTGTTATTTTTATTAAATACCCTATCATTGAGAGAAATCGTAAGCTTTAAGAAGCAAGGGCCATAAGCCAACCAGATGGAAAACTATTTATTGAAAATGAAATTGCGAAATGTAATAATGAATATTTAAGTGTAAAAAATTGTAAGATAGAATTAAGATATAATTTTTGTGCAATAACTCATAATGATACATGTTTATCAAATCTACTCAATAACAGGAAAGCTAATTGTAATAAAATAAAAGAGAAAAATTCAAAATTAGAAATAATCATAGTATAAGGAATCTATAGTAGCACCATGGCGGGGAAAGCGCTGGTATCGCACCCTGTCGACCCCATTAAACGTTTTATCGGTTCGAAAAATTTGGATGTGGTTGTTCACTTAGGCATGTGGATGGTATTTTTTCGGATGCTTTAATGGTTGTGGATGGTATTTTCATCAATTAATAAATGTGTTTAAATGATTTTTAAACAATGTCATGACACGCCAAATGCAAAACAACAAACTTTCTATCATTTAGAATCAAAAAGCACATCACGCGCACATTACTCTTTAATATTACTAACACATTTACGAAGCAAAGCTGCCCTAACAAAAAACAATAATATATGACGTATTGACAGCATGTTGGCAGGGTACTACGATGAACTTGTTCCGATTGAGAAGGTAGTACGTTTAATGGTGACGACAGGGGGCGATACCAGCGCTATCCCCGCCATGGTGCTACTATATATTCCTTATACTATGGAAATAATTAAAGACGGATCTATACTGATATCCGGTGAACACATAGTTGAAAACACAACTATTAATGGAGCTTATTTAATAACTGGTACTGGTACCCGTGGTGCGATGGCTAGCATGTCCACCTGCTAACCCAGGGGTTCGAGGTTCGAATCCCAGCAGAGGCAAAAAAATGTTTTTTCCCGGGTATCGCCTTTCGAGGAATTGGCAAGTCCTCCGTTAGTAAATTCATGCCATGAAAAGCGCTTTCTCAATTAGCCGTTCGGATCCGGCATAAAATTGTTGGTCCCCTCCATTCAGTCACAAGGCATGGTTGTGAGAAATGCGCTAGGCCCAGGGGCTCCTCGCTCTGTAGCGCCGCCCTATTTATTTTTTTATTTTATTTATTTATTTAATAACTTTTGAAAATGTAACAACTATAGATAACGTTAAATATGAAAATCCAACAGCTGTAATTCAAAATTTTTGGAAATCAAATACCTTAAAAAAATATGTAATAGATAACTATTTTTAATCAACTAATAATGACCTTATGTTTGAAAATATAAATCTTATTGAAATGTTGCAAAATGAAGCATCAGATAATCCTGTAACTACATCGTTAACATTAATTATTATTGTAATAGCAATAACATTTTGTATTATTCACTACTTTAAAATGAGATCATCCCGAATTACCAATAGAGAGGAAATAAGATTCAACAAAGTAATGACCCAAATAAGAGAACTCACGAAAAACCGGGACGGTTTTCTTAAAGAAGGAGGGGAGTTAAGACGCACAGTTACCCAGTGATCTACTGGAGAAATTCATGATTCAGTTCCACGAAATCAATCTAACGGATTCCACGAAATCAATCTAACGGATGTGATATTGTAAACATCCCAACATCATGATTGAACATGTCACCTTGGGTAACTCATCATAAAGTAGCATTAAGATATTCTTAAGTTAGGATAGTTCAGTTGGAGTTTGTCAGTCATAAGTGAAGATTGGAAGTAGCTGATAAGTGATGATTATTATTCAGTAAATCTTTTTAAAAATTAATTCGCTTTCGGAATTAATTTAATTTACATACATACATACATCCTACTTTATATAGATAATAGCTGAGCCGCCCGGCTTTGCTCAGGTCTGTAGTTTTAAGGTTCCAGTTCTCATTTTTTCTCTTCCGTGGGAATTTGGGGAAGAAATATAATCTGTCGTACTGTGGGACTAAGTGGTATCCTAATGCTGAAAGAAATTTTTAAAATCTATCCAGCAGTTTCTAAGTTTCCGTTCCCAACCCCGTTCCTGTCGGAATCTTCCGTTCCCATGGAAATATGTGAATGAAATGTAAGTCTATGTCACTGAGGGATAATGTAACATCCGAGAGTTGAAAGATTTTTTGAAATCGGTCAAGTAACTTTATGGTTCCCGTCCTCGTTCCCGTTTCTGTTCCTGTGGGATTATAGGGATGAAATATAGTTTAAGTTACTGATGAGGGGAGATAATGTAGCACCCCTAGTGCTGAAAGATTTTTTGAAATCTGTGGAGTAGTTTCTAATTTTCTGTTCCCAACCCCGTTCCTGTTTGAATACGGGGACCAAACCTTGACAGGAACCATCTCTGAACTAAACTATGTCTACCCTGAAAATTTCATAACAATCCCTTCGGTGGTTTAGGAATTTACCCCGTACATACATACATACATTCTTATACATACATATATATATACATCCTACTTTATATATATGTTGTATAGATGATTTATTCTTTTTGTTCGAAACTCATGTAACTAAAGAAAACCTTAGCAAAATTACAAAGTATTTTAGTGGATATAAATTAGTTTGGGAAGTAGCAATAAAAGTTAATGCTGAAGGCAGAGCAAGTGGGGGCAGTGTCTTCGGGATTAAAACAGCACTACTAAAAAACTACAACTTTGAAGAACATGAAGGAGTCACGAATTTTACTGTTACGAGAAAATAATATGTACATTATACCGTTCTACGAGTATATAAACTCCAACAAATGGAATGACGATTACGAACGTTTGAACAACATCATGTATCACCTGGCAGGGAAAAGTGTTCCTTTAATAGGAGATTTTAATGCGAGAACCAGCAATCTTCACATTATCACATCCATAAGTATTAACAACACCTTTATCACAGTCGATCTTTGACTTTCGTGCAGGAAAGACTATAGCAGAGCAGTGACAGTGTATTTTCAAGTGAGTGAAAGCTTAAGTGCTAATTTAGATATTGATTTGTTAACTGAAAAGCAAGCACAGTGGTAGACAGCGTTGCCGCTGTGCCACTTTAGTGTCAGATTGCCACTTTTTTTTAGGCTGTGCCACCGAGCCACCACCTTTCAGTCTGTGCCACTTTTTTAGCATTCCCCACAAGTAAAACTAAAGTATGCAATTCAATATGTCATTTTACCATACCTTTTCATACCTTTCATGCGTGCAAAAGTTACTCAAAGTAATCAAAGTTTTAAAGTTCAACATAACACACACATTGAACAAAACTCATTTAAAAAAAACGAAACCCGAATAATTGGCACATAGGCTGTGTAAGTCACTCCTTAGCTTAAGTCAACGAATTAGCGACCGAGGTTTTGCCGCGAAATATAGAGGAATTTCGTCGAAGTGTTTCTGAAGGTCTTAGGCAAGGTGACAAACTGTTATGCGATTTCTTCAACATCATACTTGAAAAGGTTGTTAGAAACTCAAACGTCAACACCAGAAGAACAATCTTTCAAAAGTCTGTACAATTACTCGCCTACGCAGACGATATTGACGTAATGTGAAAAAAAGTGTGATGTCATAGATGCTTTTGCGAGTATTGAAACAGAAGCGCAAAAATGGGTTTGATGGTCAATGATGGCAAAACGAAGTTTATGTTGTCATCAAACAAGGACAGTGAACATCGACGAATTGGACAGAACGTCACAACAGACAGACATAACTTCGAGGTAGTACAGGACTTCGTCTACCTAGGATCCGTTATAGACACGGAAAACAATATCAGTGCGGAGATCAAATAACTCTTTCCAACCGTTGCTTCTTTGGGTTAAGAAGGCAATTGAGAAACAAGACCCTCTCCAGAAAAATCAAGGTAACCCTGTATAAGACCTTAATCATCCCAGTCCTGCTTTACTGCGTGGAAGCATGGACCTTATCGAAAGCGTTATAAAGTCCATGCTTTATGCTTTACTTACTTCATTTCAGGCGCAAAGCCGTAAACCCTTGGTCGTTTCGAAAGAAAAATTCTGCGAATGATCCTTGGTCCCGTATGCGAAGACAATGTGTGGAGAAGAAGATACAACAACGAGCTGTATGAGCTGTACCGCGACATGGGCATAGCCAGAAGAGTACGCATCGTGAGGCTACGATGGTTGGCCCATGTATAGCGGATGGAACCAAACGCTCCGGCTCGACGGGTTTTCGAAAGATTATTACAGGGAAATCGCGGAAGGTTGTTGTTGTATTGTTGTAAATCAAAGATTAACGGAAAGTGAACTTGTTGAAATTAAGAAAAATATTCTAAGCTATTATAAAATACTTTGGGATGAAATATTTAATCGATTTGACATCAAAAATGAAAAACTTTCTATTTGGAGGCATTAAGACCCCAATGTAATCAAGTCGAAATAAGAGTTCACTTATTTTAAACTAGTTTCCGTTCTTTGTAATTCTACCATAAGTCCCGAAAAGGTAATTGGACAACATAAATTTTTTGGTTTGAAATGGGTAACATTAAAAATAGTTTGAATGAATACCTATTTTCCGACTCATGTATATGAATTTGTTGCAAAACTATGAACCTTGCCTCATAGCAGTGCATGCGCTGAGAATGTTTTTTCCAGATAACTTTGATGAAAAGTAAACTCACCAACAGATTAAAAACTGAAACTTGCGAAAATACGTTGGATTCCTTAAATTTAGTAAACAAATGTGACATAGCTGAATGGAGTCCTGATGAGCTTCTTATAAAAAAATATATGGAAACAACCATCACAAGAAAGTAGAGTGTAATACGAGTTCTTTTAAATAAATTATTATTTATCTCTTTTTTATTATTTATTCAAACTTTTATTTATTTATTTGTGTTGAGTTATCAATAAAAAAAGAGCTGTTAAGTTTTTAGTTTTTATCTTACGTTGCAATAAACCTTAAAATGATTGCTAAGGTTATGTGTTTTCCTCAACTCCTATGAATTTGTTGAGATGTGTGAAATTTTGGTGTTATTTCGTTTTTAATTTCAAGTGCCACCTTTTTTTCTCGAGTGCCACTTTTTTTGCTACTTTTCCAAAATATCCAACGGTAACGCTGGTGGTAGAGTGGCGGACTCTCAGTCGTTCATCAACTGCGAAAGCAAGCAGACGTGTTGGCGACTTTGGCAGTGTTCAATTTAGTTCGGAGTGTTTGAATAAGTATTAAAAGCAGTGTTTTACATTAAAGGCAGTAGCCTAGGTGGTAAAGCAGTCGACTACAGTCGTTCATCAACTGTGAAAGCGCACAGACGTGTTGGCGACTTTGGCAGTGTCTAATTGAATTCGGAGTGTTTTTAAAAAAGTATTAGAAGCAGTGATTTTTAATAAGGGCAGTAGCCTTGTGGGTAAAGCGTTCGACTACAGTGTGGTGTGAAGGGATCGCACTAGTGATCATTTCTCATCTCGTACTTTGATAGTTGAACACTCCCAACATGCCTCATATGCACAAACATACATATTCTTTAAAAGAGCTTATGACCTAAGGCAAGCACCAACAAAGTATGTACATACATGAATACACTTTGCAATGAGCTAATGACCGAAGGCAAGCGACACACAGAAAAAGATATCGCTAAGGGTTCATGTTACGAACAAATGTACTCTGGATACATACTGTGTGGTCTGCATTTATTAATAGCCATGCATTCGAACGTTGAAGCGATAATGCTGATATGGCGATATGCTGGCATGAGGTGTGAAGTGATTGAGGTTCAATTATCAAAGGTCGGGAATTTAGGAAAATTATTGTGTATAAAAGACGAAGGAAAAGTGAAAATAAATGTTGTCTATTCCAAACCAGCAACCAGTGCATTTGTTTTTTCAAGAGCAACTCGCTCAATTAACTTTTGCATTTCCCTTCGCTCCCCGGATTATTCCATTTTTAAAAGCAACACGCTTAGATTGGAATAATAATAAAACTCTGCTCGCTCTATTATATAGCGTTATCGCTTATAGAGGCAAACGACGGCGCAATAGCCAACGTTTTGAGTACGAGACTCTCTGCCTAAGAAAAGACATACGAACCTAAGACGAAAGATCTAGAGGAGATCTTTGCATGGCGACCGTGACAGGACCTGATTTCCATTTGAAAAGTCTTTTGAATTGACAGAAAATCTTCACTGCATGGTTTACGTACTGCAGCATCAAACAATTGCAGTGGATCCCAATTTTTCCAGTTTCTATACGATAAATGGAATTCTAACTGCAACAAGTGGCCGGACACCGATGTCATAACCATTTTGAGTTGGTTCCTCGAACTGGTGTCTCAAACTCATATATTTTGTTATAGACTGAAAGTCCTTCCCATCGTCTAGCCCAGCATGGGGGGGCCAAGAAAGTAAGGAAGAAATAATCAACACGGGTCCCCAAATAGTGAACGCATCCAACCTACAATCAACACGCATAGACCACACTGCCATCGTTCTTGGACTGATGTTCGTGACCGCAGTGTTAGTTGGATTGGCGTATTTGGGACTCCAACACTTCAGGCGGAAAGTGATCGCCGACGTTATTAGCCACCTGGAGAACAGGAACGCCAAGGTATAATACCTTGCGAAGTAACCACGAAAAATTTTTATTATTATCAAACATGAAAATTATAAACTGAAAAAGAGAATTTGTAAAAAAAAAATAAATTCATAAATATACATACATAGCGCATACTTAAACTAAAAAAAAAAAAAAAAAAAATTTTTCTAATTTTGTCCATAGACCAAGTGTCCAATGAGTTTGGCTAATTTAGAATTAGTATCGAGTCAACTCAACCAAATTTATGTGAATTTAAAGAAATCTCCCAATCGTACTAGGACACCCGCCAAAGCAGAAGAAAAGGTTCAGCAAATTAGTGGTCTTTTCGAAGCTTTCTCGGAATATTTCAAAGAAATTAACCAGAACGAGATTTCTGAGTTAGAAAGAGTTCAATTAAAGCGATTTAGTGCAGAAGCGCACAAATATAAAAACGATTCCGAAGACATCGTGAATCAGAGCATAAGAAGCGTTTCTCCCGAACGCAAAGAAGAAAAAGACGAAAAACAAATTACGCAAACTATACAAACTACCCAAACACTAAATACAACCGTCACGATGAGTGGTGAAGAGTTCAAATTCAGTACAGCCCAAAAGCTGCCCACTCTATCGTACGAGGAAAACACCCGATCAGAAAATCTAAGGGACTTCTTGAACAGCATCGAATTTTATTACGACACACTGTCAACATCAGCTAAAAGTACCCTGATTAAGTTTGTCCTAAAATGCAAAATTCAGGGGAAAGCATTAACCGAACTGGGAAATGCTAGCCCTAGGGACTTTACTGAGCTTAAGAAAAACCTAACCGAGAAATGTGGACCCAAGGAAACCATCGAACTAATTCAGTCAAAACTGAACCGAGCGACTCAAGGTAATCGAACCACACGAGAATTCATAACAGAAATGGAAACACTAGTAAACAAAATGACGGAACTTGAAGTAGCATGCCACGGCGAAGAAACCAGAGAAACCTTAACCACAGCTAACGATCGTAGAGGACTAGCCTTTCTAAAAAAAGGAGTTAACGACCGGTTCCGATTGGTACTAGACAGCGCTAGACATACAACTCTCCAAAGCGCTTCAAAGCACCTACTCGAAATAGACCAAGGAACACAACCAGCATCCTTAAAATATTTTGAAGAACAGCGACCGAATTCAAGAGGACAACCCTTTAGAGGATCGAACTCTAGAGGAAGAGACAACCGGTGCGGGGACATAAGGCCACGGGAAATAACCCCACTGATGGTTTTACTTCCCTCTATGTGGGAAATAATGTTGCACTTTTTTTTCCTTATTCCTTCCTCTTTTCTTCCAGGGGTTATATTTATTTTTGGTAGTAGGTAATACTAAATCTAAAACAAGTTACTTTTATGATGAGTTCGGAACTTAAAAACCGCGAACAAAACAAAGATTAATTAATAAGAATAAAATTGCACGAAGTGCACCGGTTGAATAATGGCGAGAGAATAATAAGTAAATAGCTGAATGGACAATGAAGGGTTAAAGGGAGAAAAAAAAGATATGCAACATACAGCATGTAATGATGCTGTCAGCCACGGCTACTCAGCTGGGTGTTGGGTATGTTCGATATTGGTGTGAAGTTTTTATTAAGGTAGGTTAGATTAATTAATAAAGGGTTTTGATATGAAAATGTAAGTATTAATAGAGTTCAGTGTTGTTATATAAATAAGGGTGGGCGCCAGAAAATTTTAAGGTGAAATTTTCAAACCAAAAATCAAAGCTGAAATCAAATGAAAACAATGCGATTAAATTCCCAAAGGGATTTAAAGCTATTTATTGTTGCTATTTGTGTTGGGAAAACCGTAGTAAACTTGGATTAAAAACCCAAATCTTTTCAAACAAAGTTAATTGCACAAAATGGATGATGTTAAAAAGTAGATAAAAGACGTTATACAATGTATAAAGAAAACTATGTAAATGGTCTGGAGGACCGTTATATGACTTTACAAGGGCAAGTCGAAGATTGGAACGGTAATGGAAATTTCCCGAAGATTCTCAAGATGAGATGAATTTAAATGGGTTTTAAACTAGATATTTTTCTTGGCAAATAATAAAAAGAAAAAGGGGCCACACGGTTAAAAATTTCTCAAAAATCACAAGTTAAAAAAAAATCTATCGCACACAAAAAAAAAATCACTCTACTTATCTTTCTTTTGGACAAGATGTCCGCCGGCTATTCTCCTCTGTAAATTTCCTCACAAATTACGTCCTGCTGACGTCTTCTGTTCTGTTTTAATCCTGTTTATTCCTGTTTTCCTGCTACTTTCCTCGTCTCACTATTCTGTTCACTTTTTTTCAAAATTTTCTTTTCTTCCGCTAAAAAAAACTAAAACTTGATTTTCGCTTATAAAACTCTCAAAATTTCTCTGCTTTCCAAAACTACTTTTCAGCTTGATAGCTAACCAAGAAGTGTCTCCCACTTCAAGTCTAGCTCCCTGTCTGGACCCAACACCTCACTCATACACACACAAATCCGATCTCTCAACCAATCACGTTTCGTGGGATTCAGTTCCACGACATCACCACCAATGGGGTTCTGCCATCGCTGTCGAATACCCAACGAAAGTGCTCGTACTCACTCTCTCAATTCAGCGAGTTCGACAAGTTGTTGGTGTCGTCCAAAACTTGACGATCTCATGGGTGAGTCCAGACCCCAATTACCCAATGTCAAAACCTTTCGAGAAAATTGAAAGTTATTGAACAAGAATCAAGTTTCATCTGGGCATTCTCCCAGTTAATCTAAATCGCGCAAATAGTGAATCGAGGAAGGCACAGTTTCCAAAATACTCTATTTTTAATGTACAATTTTCCGAGAAGAATCATAGCCGGAAGAAATCTTTCTTAATCGCGAACCCTAACTTACGCCGGTGGACCCTTTTGCAGATTTGGGGGAGAGAAGGGAAAACTATTAACGTTCCAACCTTTGACACTCAATTAAATATTTAGGATGGGCTTAAGCCTTGATTACATCATGTAAAAATGTGTATTTCTGATGATGATGTGTAATGTGAAATGTGTGATAGTGTATATTGTGTGATGTTGTATATTGGATGATGATGTATATTGTATGATGTTGTATATAGTGTACATGGTGTCTTCTATTTTATGTGATGTTTGTGTATATGTGTGTATCTCATTTTGTGTTTGGAAATGGCAATTCTCCCTAGCCATCTACCAGGTTTGTATCTTGGCTCAACAAACCATTCAGCTCATCCGCTGATAAGGTGTACCTGCTTTTGTTATTTGTTCAAAGCAATGTTCCTTTCACATTGCTAAGAACAAACAACGGAAAAATGGTGGGTCGAAGAAATGATGAGGAGGGTTTGGGGACTAAAAGAAAGGGAATAGAAACACAAATCAGATCTTAAGGGAAGATCTTTGTTGCGGTGAAATATTACCGTAACAAACTCCCCCCTTACCTACCAAGAGTTGAAATTGGCTTTACGAAAGAAAAGCCGAAGTAAAAGGATTAGATAAGGTTCGACAACACCAACACAAGGAAATCTCTAATAGACAACACAACCATATCTCAATCGCTCTAGGCGAGAGTAAATGCACATCACAGAGCGTTTCGGCTCTCAGTTCCTCTTAGCGAGCCTATCCTCGGCTACGCGACTAATCTTGGGAATCATCAGGCTCATCGTGGTACGGTTTTAAGTCCTTCACATTCCATGTACCTTTTTCTGCACCATTTTCGTCCATTAGGACATAAGTCCATGGCGAAACTCTTTTCTTGATTTTGAATGGCCCCACATACTTTGGGGCCAGCTTAGCGGCGTAATAGTTTGCGGCGTCGGACAACGTAAAGTTTCGTCTCCAAACTAACTCGTTCGGGAAGTACTTCACGTCCCTTCTTCGAAGATTATAAGTTTTGGCGGACTTCTTGCTAGCCGCTTCTAGTTTTCTACCTATTTCTTCCCTAAGCTTTCTAAACCTACTCTCTATTTCGCCCATGTCCCTTTGTCCCCCGGTATCATTAGTGGTATTGGTAACAGACTCGTCGGGAGGTGTGGCGCTCGCGAGCCCTGACCCGGAGGTAACCATCGTCCTCCCGAATACAGCATAATAAGGTGATAATCCCAAGACTTCATGTTGGGAAGTGCGGATACTACACGCGACTTTCGCCAACTGAGAGTCCCAAACGCGGTGGTTGTCCGACACATAAGCCCGTAGTGTCGTTTTCAAAATCTGGTTAATCCGTTCTGCCGGATTAGCCTGAGGGTGGTAGTGCGCAGTAAACCTAATTGACGACCTATATCCATCGCATAAAGATTTTAACTCCCTACTCTTAAATTGAGGACCATTATCACACACTACAATTTTTGGAACACCAAAAAGCAAAAAGACATTGTCTTCAAGCTCCTTACACACAGCTTTCGCTGTTGCAGACCTAAGGGGAAATAAAAGAGGAAATTTTGTGAAATAATCCACAACGGTGAGGATATGCATATATCCTTTACTAGACTTAGGTAGCGGACCAACGAGATCCACACAAATCATCTCCCACGGATTGGAAACCCCTTTCCTCTCCGTCATTAGACCTGCCGGTTTATCATGAACTGGTTTTACACTCTGACATACTTTACAATTCCTAACGTACTTTGCTATATCTGCTCTCATTTTCGGCCAATAATAATTTTCTTCTACCCTAGCAAAAGTCTTCCTAACCCCCATATGTCCTGCTAGCGGATGATCATGACAGTTTTCTAAAATATTTTTCCTATCACTCCTACCTACTACAATTTTCCATTCGTTATTGTCCCTAACTAAAATATGTTTTGCCCTAACATGCTTAAAAAGTGTTCCGTTTTCGAACCTCCATGATGGAAACGCTAATGGGTCCTTCTCGATCTGATCGATCATCTTCTTCAGCCAAGGATCTGTGTTGTGTTCCGAAATCCCGGATAAGACCGGTACGCTTCTCGAAAGCATATCTGGAACCACATGATCCTTGCCTTTCCTATGAATTATCTCAAAATCAAACTGTTGCAGACGTACCGCCCACCGCGCCAGTCTACCAACAGGATCTTTTAATTTGCTCAACCAGACCAAGGAATGGTGGTCTGTAATAACCGTGAACCTAACTCCCTCCAAGTAAGGTCTCAGTTTCTCTATGGCCCATAGCACTGCCAAACACTCCTTTTCCGTAGTGGAATAGTTCCTCTCGCATCGGTTGAGGGATCTACTCAAATAGCAGATCACCTTTTCCCCTTCGTCAGTAGTCTGACTAAGGACAGCTCCAACCCCAAAATCCGAAGCATCCGTCTGAACTACGAATGGCTTCGTAAAATCCGGGCAGGTCAGGATAGGAGCCGCAACCAAACACTCTTTTGCCCTTCGAAAACTATCCTCACATTCCTCAGTCCATATAAATTTCCTACTCTTTTGTAACAATTCGTTCAACGGTTTTACCAAACTAGCGAAGTTCGGTATGAATCTCCTATACCAGGAAACCGTTCCTAAAAAGCTCCTAACTTCTTTAACATTTTTCGGTTGTGGGATACCTAACATACTCTCAACTTTTTCAGGGTCCATGTGCAAACCATTGCGGTCTACAACATAGCCCAAAAATTTTAATGAAGGCCTACAAAAGTGACATTTGTCCCTACCTACTTTCAGACCTGCCTTAATAAGCCTATTAAAAACTTCTCCCAAAATCTCAATATGTTTCTCGAAAGTGTCTGTAACGATGATAATATCATCGAGATAGACAAAAACGAAGGGTTCTAACTCAGGCCCAAGGACCGTATCTATAAAACGTTGCCAAGTTGCGGGTGCATTATGCAATCCGAACGGCATTCTCAAGAAATGAAATAGTCCACGCCCGGGAACTGTAAACGCAGTGAATTTCCTGGACTCCTTTTCCATTGGAATCTGCCAATAAGCAGACTTAATATCCATGGAAGACAGAAATTTCGCGTTGTTTAACCTATCTAAGATGGCTGAGATATAAGGGAGGGGGTAAGCATCCCTAGCTGTAACTCCATTGAGTTTCCTATAATCTACACAAAATCTGTAGGTATCATCCTTTTTCTTCACCATCACAATGGGGGATGCCCAAGGGCTGTCTGATTTCTCAATCACCCCGTCTTTTAACATATCTTCCAATTCTTTATCAATGAATTTTTGGATAGCTGGAGAAACAGGATAATACCTCTGCTTAATTGGGTCTGAATCTGTCCTAATTTTGTGTTCCACTAATTGGGTACACCCTAATCCCTCTGGCATCTCTTTAAATACCCTATCTAAAAATGTCCCTAACTCCTGGTTTTGTGTCTCTCCTAAATCAGCTAAGTGTGTTGCTTCCGACACTGAAGCTACATCACATTGGCTGGAAAAATCCCATTCCCCTGATTTCAAATCCGGGACAATGCCCGAGAGAGCCCAAAAATCTGCTCCTAAAATCATGAACTGAGGAATGTTCGGAATCACTAAGCAATCTATTAAGATTACTTTCCCCTTGATGTTGATAGGGAGTGACACAATACCCTCTACCTCTATACCCTTTCCATCCGCTAGTGTAATTCTTTCAGTTCTGTTTTTCCCTAATCTAACACCTAAACTTTTCAAAATTTTCCACCCTTCCCTACAAACTATTGTGCGTGAAGCGCCTGAGTCTAAGAGTCCTAACATTTTAATCCCATAAACACTAACTCCTAAATATGGCCTTCTATCCCTACCACTCTCCTCTAGTGCAAAACCTACTTCACAATTCACCGACTGGTCCCCAGTAGGCGACCTCACTGATTTCAACGGCGCTCTCGGCCTACTGACCCGAGAGTGCGTCTCACGTTTCCCGAGCAGGTGGAACAGTTACTTCGCGTAACCCCCTGCTTTCCGCATCCAAAACAACTCCTAGGGGCAGAACACCTATTTGCAAAGTGGCCCAACCCATTGCAATTGTAACACCTAACCACAGACGACGAGGTAGAATTCGAATTCTGATTCGAAATCGAATTCAAGGGTTCTCGAGTTTGCCTGCTCTCAACAGCAGAAACTCTCCTAACCAACGACCTATCAGAATTTTGTCCCGCTGGACGAGATTGGTTGTTGTCCTCGACAACCGAACCTCTTCTACCATTCGACCTAAAAGGATTAGAATTCAAATTCTGACTTGAATTCCGTTCGACCTGGCGAGTCTGGTTGCTCTCCTCAACAACCGCGACTCTTGGGGTTTCACCTCCTACGTAAGCCAGATCCGGCTCAAGTAGGTTCCTACTGCGATTGTTAGGGGGTGGAACGTAAGATTCCACGTTTGCCCTAACCATCTCGAGATTGCGCCCTAATCTAACCAGCTCAGAAACGCAAGTCGGATTAGCCAATCCGAGCTGCGTCTGGTAGAATGGTGTCAGGTTCTTTTGAACCATAGACAACATTCGCCCCTCTGAGATGGGTTCAGAAAGCCTTCTGAACATATTTTGCATTATCGCAACGTAGACCCCGATTGATTCATCGCGGCCTTGCGTGCGACGCCTAATCTCATCTATCAGCAAATCATCGTAATTAGGTGGGAGGAACTCTAACTTCAACTCGCTGACAAGTTCTTGCCATGAGTTGATTGAAACCCTAACGGCCCTAAACCACAACAAAGCCCTACCTACAAATAAGTCTACAGCTGACCGAAACAGCTGAGCCTCTGAAACTCCTCTAGCTAATCGAATTTCCTCTACTCTCTCCAGGAACGCATTCAATGAAGAACCGCAGCGTTCTCCATTGAACTTTACGTCCCACTTTGAAATCTTTTCAAACCTATCCGCATTTACAAAAATCCTATCCCTACCAAAACTATCTACTCTATCACTATGACTATATTCCCTACTACCAATACTATCCCTGCCGCTTCCTTCAAAATTCCTATATCCAGATTCCTCTAAACTTCTCGATGGAGCTTGAGCTGAAACTACTACAAGCTCTGCTGCTGATGATGATGTTGATGCTAATGGTTCTGCTGGTGCTGTTGATGATGTCGATGTTCCTGCTGATGCTGCTGCTGAGGCTGGTGCTGGTCCTGCCGCTGAAGCGTTCAGTCTATCGGTTGATAGCTGTGCCTCTTCTTCTTGTATGTCCTCTATTTCCTCTAAGTCCGCTAAAGCCATAACTAGCTTGTTTCTCAAGACTAGTTTACGCTTCTCTTCACTCTCATCTTCTGGTTGAGACCTATCCAATCTACCTATCCCCCATTCAACTTTCGCTAAAACTTTCAAATATTCTTTTGACTTCCTTGATTTAGGCGGATTTTCTAATAACTTCCCTATTTCAACTAATTTACACTCTATTGCCTTACTGTCTTCTACAAAACTGAACGGATATTTGGTAGGAGCACCTAAAGACCCTCTTCTCTCTAACATCCTAGCACCTCTCAATGATTTCCGCATCTCCTCCACTGTCCCTACTTCTAAGCCCCTACATTCCATCTCGTAGGCGAGCTCATCCTGTGCTAATCTATAAATATCCATGACTATTCACAAAACTTTCCGAACTTTATCAAAATAATTAAAAAACTTTTCAAAACTTTATTAACAACGGTTCAAATCTTTTCAAAACTCTATTAAATACACTATAAAACTATTCAAAACTTATTAAAAAAAATGGAAAAACACTATTCTCAAAACTTCCAATTTAAAATATCCTAACAAGGAATTCTAAAATTTTTCCACAATAATAGCTCGTAACTTCCAAAAACAACAAAGCAAATTTCCAAAACTTCAACCAACAAAACTTCTAATGGAATAAACTCGCTTCAACTTCAACTCTTGCAACCGCACAAAAAAAAATATCAGTCTCTTCCAAATCAAAACAACAAAATCAGAATCAAAACCGATTCGATAACTCAAATACAAAAAAAAAATACCAAACGAAGACCAGCACAATTTAAAACAAATTAAAAAAAGTCAAACTGCAAAACACAATCAAAATTCCAAACTAAATATCGAAATAAAATATCGAAGAAAAAAAAATATCGAGAAGAAAAAAAATTATCGAAAATAAATCGAGCCAAAAAAATAATCGACTTCGTACACCGTGTACGCGACCCTAATCACTCACTGCGAAAATATAATATGATAACTGTGTACACAAAACGAGACCAAAGCCGGCTACGCAATTTGTGTACAATATGTATGTAATGTGTGTATATCAAAACCTAAAGTACCGATGCTGATACGAACTAATACAATATGTAATCTAATAAGTATGTAAAATGTATGAATATATAGACAAATGCACTCAAATTCACGGGAAATTATAGTTAAAAATATGTAAAATAAAACCAAAATATGTATATGCACGAAAAAGTAAAAAAAATAAATCAAAAGAATAATTTACTTGGGAGTATACGTTTTGTATACTTATATTGGGCTTTCCGATCCAAACGATGAAATTTTTCCACACACGGTTAGGGACGATAAATGGATTTTCTTCCAAAAACAGCACTTATTTTTGCACAATATAACCTAGGTTGGGAAGAGAAAAATAAAACCAGTAAAAAGTTCACAGAAAGTAAAAACAAAGTCACAACAAACACTTTCGGAACGACACACAAAAAAAATAACCACAGGAATTTTCCAAATAAACTTCACACAGCCCCACGTTGGGCGCCAAATTGTTGCACTTTTTTTTCCTTATTCCTTCCTCTTTTCTTCCAGGGGTTATATTTATTTTTGGTAGTAGGTAATACTAAATCTAAAACAAGTTACTTTTATGATGAGTTCGGAACTTAAAAACCGCGAACAAAACAAAGATTAATTAATAAGAATAAAATTGCACGAAGTGCACCGGTTGAATAATGGCGAGAGAATAATAAGTAAATAGCTGAATGGACAATGAAGGGTTAAAGGGAGAAAAAAAAGATATGCAACATACAGCATGTAATGATGCTGTCAGCCACGGCTACTCAGCTGGGTGTTGGGTATGTTCGATATTGGTGTGAAGTTTTTATTAAGGTAGGTTAGATTAATTAATAAAGGGTTTTGATATGAAAATGTAAGTATTAATAGAGTTCAGTGTTGTTATATAAATAAGGGTGGGCGCCAGAAAATTTTAAGGTGAAATTTTCAAACCAAAAATCAAAGCTGAAATCAAATGAAAACAATGCGATTAAATTCCCAAAGGGATTTAAAGCTATTTATTGTTGCTATTTGTGTTGGGAAAACCGTAGTAAACTTGGATTAAAAACCCAAATCTTTTCAAACAAAGTTAATTGCACAAAATGGATGATGTTAAAAAGTAGATAAAAGACGTTATACAATGTATAAAGAAAACTATGTAAATGGTCTGGAGGACCGTTATATGACTTTACAAGGGCAAGTCGAAGATTGGAACGGTAATGGAAATTTCCCGAAGATTCTCAAGATGAGATGAATTTAAATGGGTTTTAAACTAGATATTTTTCTTGGCAAATAATAAAAAGAAAAAGGGGCCACACGGTTAAAAATTTCTCAAAAATCACAAGTTAAAAAAAAATCTATCGCACACAAAAAAAAAATCACTCTACTTATCTTTCTTTTGGACAAGATGTCCGCCGGCTATTCTCCTCTGTAAATTTCCTCACAAATTACGTCCTGCTGACGTCTTCTGTTCTGTTTTAATCCTGTTTATTCCTGTTTTCCTGCTACTTTCCTCGTCTCACTATTCTGTTCACTTTTTTTCAAAATTTTCTTTTCTTCCGCTAAAAAAAACTAAAACTTGATTTTCGCTTATAAAACTCTCAAAATTTCTCTGCTTTCCAAAACTACTTTTCAGCTTGATAGCTAACCAAGAAGTGTCTCCCACTTCAAGTCTAGCTCCCTGTCTGGACCCAACACCTCACTCATACACACACAAATCCGATCTCTCAACCAATCACGTTTCGTGGGATTCAGTTCCACGACATCACCACCAATGGGGTTCTGCCATCGCTGTCGAATACCCAACGAAAGTGCTCGTACTCACTCTCTCAATTCAGCGAGTTCGACAAGTTGTTGGTGTCGTCCAAAACTTGACGATCTCATGGGTGAGTCCAGACCCCAATTACCCAATGTCAAAACCTTTCGAGAAAATTGAAAGTTATTGAACAAGAATCAAGTTTCATCTGGGCATTCTCCCAGTTAATCTAAATCGCGCAAATAGTGAATCGAGGAAGGCACAGTTTCCAAAATACTCTATTTTTAATGTACAATTTTCCGAGAAGAATCATAGCCGGAAGAAATCTTTCTTAATCGCGAACCCTAACTTACGCCGGTGGACCCTTTTGCAGATTTGGGGGAGAGAAGGGAAAACTATTAACGTTCCAACCTTTGACACTCAATTAAATATTTAGGATGGGCTTAAGCCTTGATTACATCATGTAAAAATGTGTATTTCTGATGATGATGTGTAATGTGAAATGTGTGATAGTGTATATTGTGTGATGTTGTATATTGGATGATGATGTATATTGTATGATGTTGTATATAGTGTACATGGTGTCTTCTATTTTATGTGATGTTTGTGTATATGTGTGTATCTCATTTTGTGTTTGGAAATGGCAATTCTCCCTAGCCATCTACCAGGTTTGTATCTTGGCTCAACAAACCATTCAGCTCATCCGCTGATAAGGTGTACCTGCTTTTGTTATTTGTTCAAAGCAATGTTCCTTTCACATTGCTAAGAACAAACAACGGAAAAATGGTGGGTCGAAGAAATGATGAGGAGGGTTTGGGGACTAAAAGAAAGGGAATAGAAACACAAATCAGATCTTAAGGGAAGATCTTTGTTGCGGTGAAATATTACCGTAACAATAAGCACACTATCATGAAGTGGACTTAATTCCAATGCAAGGTGGGAAATAAGTCCCAAAAAATCTGTGTGGTTTTATTTCCCATCAAGTTTGAAGAAATTTTAACCCATGAACAAAAAATCAAACAAACATTTAAGCATGTTTTTAATTTTATTATATAAACAAATAATAATAATTAAATTGCAAGAAAAAATAGATAAATGATACCAAACTTAATCAACAAAATTATAAACATTTCGGATCAAAGGTATAAATATGAACAAAAACATTTCCATTATGCAATGACAAAAACTATTGGAAACCTAAATAATTCAAAACAACGAAAATATGTATAAACCATGAAACCATGCCTATGAGTTCTACGAATTGTTTTTATATTAAAAAAAAGTTCTTCAAGAGCTTTAATTAAAATTGTGAAAAATAGGAACAAATAAAAAATTGATATTTAGTTTTTTAGTAGTTTATAAAACTATAATGTGAAATTCGCGTTACGGACTTTGGATTTTCTTTGCGTGCGACATTGTATTTTGTACCGCGCGAATTTTCAATTTTCACATCACAAATCCATATTCCCCTGGCCAAAATTTTTTTCCGCTTCGCTTTTTGCTTTATCTCCGGTACAAAATACAATGTCGCACGCAAAGAAAATCCAAAGTCCGTAACGCGAATTTCACATTATAGTTTTATAAACTACTAAAAAACTAAATATCAATTTTTTATTTGTTCCTATTTTTCACAATTTTAATTAAAGCTCTTGAAGAACTTTTTTTTAATATAAAAACAATTCGTAGAACTCATAGGCATGGTTTCATGGTTTATACATATTTTCGTTGTTTTGAATTATTTAGGTTTCCAATAGTTTTTGTCATTGCATAATGGAAATGTTTTTGTTCATATTTATAATAACCAGCGGTTGTTGACAAATTTGGTCGCTCTTCGAATTTCTTCATGTGAGTTTAATTCCCATAAGAAAGTGGACTTATTTCCCACCGGTCGTGGGAACTAGGTCCACTTCATCAAAGTGTGCTTATTTCTCACATAGTGGGAAGTAAAACCATCAGTGGGGTTATTTCCCGTGGCCTTATGTCCCCGCACCGAGACAACCGGCCTAATAATTACAACTACCAATCAGGTTACCAAAACAATCAATCAGGCTACCAAAACAACCAACCCCACCCCAATAGTAATTTTAGATTTGGTTCTCAACCTACACAAAACCAATACAGAAACAGCTCACAATATAGCCAAAATAACCAGTTTCGTACCAATTATCGCCCAGGCCACCAAAACAGTTCAAATAACAATTTCAGACAAGGTTACCGAGTCAGCTACAATCAAAATGAACAACAAAATCAAACCAGCCGAAACAACAGAAACAATGTACCAAACAACAGCCGTCCTATAACGAATTACCAGCCACATAATAACCAAGACCATGGACAGCAAACAAACTACCCCAGGGTACGAGCATTGGGAAACGAGCAACCCACCGAGGGGATAGCCGACCCGTCGGAGGGGAGCCTATAAAATATCCCTTACCAAACGCCATATACACAGCGGGATAGAAAACGGCATTTATGTACAAATATTACTCAACAATAACAAACCCGTACGATGCTTAATAGATACAGGTGCATCTATCTGCGTAGTAAAAAACTCTGTAATAGAGGGAAACATTTCAATAGACGAGAAAAACATTACCACCATCATAGGCATATCCGGAGACCTAACATCAAAAGGCACATGTATTAACACATTAAATCTCGAAGGTAATCGCATTAAGTACGAATTTCATGTAGTACCTGATTCATTTCCAATACACGTTGACGGAATCCTCGGAGCGAACTTTTTATCTGAATTCGGAGCAATAATCGATCTTGAAAATTTATTTTTGAAATTGAATATACACCATAGACAAATATACATACCAATACTATCACACCATAGCTTGAACACCGTAACCATTTCTCCAAGATGCGAAGCAACCTACTGGTTAGAAACAAAACACACTGAATCTAGAATATTTCACCCCCAAGAGTTGTGTGAAGGTGTTTTCATGGCCGGATCAATATCACAGGCCAAAGAAGGAAAAATACCCATCCGAATTCTAAACACCCGCGAAACAAGCGTAAGCCTTAAGTGGGCAGAACCAATATCACAATCTGCCTTGACATACGAACTCGTCTCACCAGACAACCTGAAAAATACCGTATCACATACCAGAGCTAAGAAAATATTGAGCGAAATAAATTTCGACACCCTGAACAATGAAGAAAAAGCCGAAATTAAAGCGATAGTCACTAAATATCAAGATATCTTCCACCTAGAAGGCGACAAACTTACGCACAGTCATTTAGGACAAGCGGAAATTACCTTAAAGGAAGGAGCTACGCCAAAATATACCAAACCGTACCGACTTCCGCATACGCAAAAGCAAGACATAAAAACAGAAATAGACAAAATGATAGAAAACGACATAATCGAACCATCTGTCTCTGCATGTAACTCTCCGATCCTCATTGTACCAAAGAAACAGGATCCTATTACGGGCTTACAAAAGTTCCGCATGGTAATTGATTACCGAAACGTTAATGAACGAATAGAGGACGATAAGTTTCCATTAACCAATATAAGTGACATCTATGACATGGTAGGAGGAGCAATGTATTTTTCGTGTATTGATTTAAGCCAAGGTTATTACTAAATGGAACTTGAACCTAAAAGTAGACCTATGACAGCATTTTCAATGGAAGATGGTCATTTTCAGTTGAAACGACTTCCGATGGGACTTAAAATATCTCCCAGTAAATTTTCGAGAATGATGTCCATTGCGATGGCTGGACTCACTTACTCACGCTGCTTTGTCTACCTAGATGACCTAACAGTTTTTGGCAAAAGCCTTACCGATCACAACAAAAATCTGATCGATGTATTCAATCGACTAAAGGGCAATTCACATGAGCGCGACCAACGATCGACGAATAAATAAAGAAATGTGATTTTAAGTACCTTACAAGCATAAATTCCTCACGAATTTTTTAGGAAACGATGGCAATATAGTTCATACTTATTTTTTGGTGAACAAACTCTTATTATTGTGCCTAAGCTTTTGGGAAAAGAGAAAATAAATTTATTCGTTACGAATAAAATTTATTCGTAACGAATAAATTTCTTTTCTCTATTGTTTTAATTTTAGGCACAAAAAGAAGAGTTTATCCATCTAAAAATAAGTATGAACTATATTTCCATCGTTTCCTAAAAAATTCGTGAGGAATTTATGCTTGTAAGGTACTTACAATCACATTTCTTGATTTATTCGTCGTTCGTTGGTCGCACTCATGTGAATTCACCTTAAGGGAAGTAAATTTAAAAATTCATCCCGGTAAATGTGCTTTTCTAAGAAAAGAAGTTCTTTATCTAGGACATGTAATTTCCAGCAAGGGAATACATCCAGATCCCGAAAAATCAGCTGCTATGCACAATTATCCAACCCCCACGAACGCTGACGAAGTAAGAAGATTCGTAGCCTTCGCAAATTATTATAGAAAATTTATACCCAACTTTGCTACAATAGCCATTCCTCTCAATAGATTACTTAGAAAAAATGTAGATTTCAATTTTGACCAAAACTGTGAAAAATCCTTCCAACTTTTAAAAACAATACTTACTAGCCCGCAAATTCTACAGTTCCCAAATTTCTAAAAAGAATTCATATTACATACAGATGCCTCAGGCTTTGCCTTAGGGGCAGTACTTTCAAATTTCAATGAAAAACCTATAGATTATGCTAGCAAGACTCTAAATAAAGCCGAAAAGAATTATAGTACAATTGAAAAAGAGTTACTAGCCATAGTATGGGCAGTAAAGCATTTTCGACCATACCTCTTTGGAAGAAAATTTAAAATAATAACTGATCACAGACCCCTTGTATACCTTTTTTCCCTAAAAGAACCTTCTAGTAGACTAACCAAATTCAGATTACTACTTGAAGAATACAATTTTTACGTTGAATATAAACCAGGAAAAGATAATTGCGTAGCTGACGCCTTAAGTCGAATACAATTAGACTCCGACAACCTAAAACAACTCCAAATATGCGTAGTCACAAGATCACAAACACAGGCAGAAAAATCGGTTCAAGAAAATAAGAGACAAGAAACAGAAACGGAAGAAAATAATCGTATAATCACTGAATTGCTTAAGCCACCAGAGAATGAACATAAAATAATTGAGCTTAAAATATGTAACAGTTTCGAGGACGACGAATATCAAAAAGATATAGATATAATCCTGGGACCAAACAAAGCGTTGGCATACATCCCAGAGATGAATTGTATACTCCTAAGAAAGCCCAAGGATAGCACTACCGCCCGATCGACATCATTTTGCGATTTGTTGTCGAGGGACGTGCATAAAATCTGCGGACTATTATCAATTAATAAATTATACATTACAAAAGAAGAAATTAAGAAACTCGCAGACGGCCGTCGAGAATACACAATTCACGAGTTACAGAAAGTCTTAGGAGAAATGTTTAAAAATAGTAATGTAAAGGTGCACCTCATAAATAAATGTATTGAAATAACAGATCCTCACAAGAAGAAACTAATACTCAATGATTACCACATATTACCAACAAGTGGACATGCAGGAATAAACCGCATGCTTAAAACGATTAAACAAAAATATTTCTGGACTGGAATGCAAAATGATATAGCTACCTATGTAAAACATTGCCCAGTTTGTCAGAAAAACAAATATATTTCACCCAAAAAACAGCCTATGGAAATAACGTCAACCGCTGAATCAAGCTTTGATAAAATTTACCTAGACTTAGTAGGTCCTTTGGATGAATCAGTAAATGGACACAAGTACATACTTACATTACAAGACGAATTAACGAAATTCACTGAAGCAATTCCAATCGAAAACAAAGAAGCTAGCACAGTTGCTAAAGGATTGGTAGAACACTTTATTCTTAAATATGGAGTACCAAAGATAATAGCCTCTGATCAAGGCACAGAATTTATCAACCGAGTTTTTAAGGATATGTGTAAGCTACTAAAAATAGAACAGATACAATCTACAGCATACCATCACGAAAGTATAGGAGCATTGGAAAACTCACATAAAGTCCTAGGAGCATACCTTAGAAGTTACGTTTCCGAAAAACACACAGACTGGTGTACATGGTTACCATACTATGTGTTTTCCTATAACACGGTAGTACATTCAGAAACAGGGTACTCACCATTTGAATTAGTGTTTGGACGACAATGTACGTTACCTTCAAATTTGACAAAACAAGTAGATCCCAGGTATAATTATGAAGATTATGTAATTGAACTACGAGAAAAACTACAAATTGCTCACAGAGATACGAGAGATGCGCTGTTAGAGAAGAAGAATGCAAGAAAAGACAGTTACGATAGAAAAGCAAGAAGTAAAGCAACTAGTTTTGAAAAAGGAAGCTTAGTCCTTTTAAGGAATGAAAATAGAAGGAAATTGGACCCTATCTTCGTAGGGCCTTATGAAGTATTGTCCGAAGACGGTGTAAATTGTGATATCAATTACGATGGAAAGAGAGTAAAGGTACACAAAAATCGTTTAAAAAAATTCTATATCTACTCTACATACTAAAGCAATGCCTATTTGCATTGAATTAATTTTTTTTTCTTAAAAAAAAAAAAAAGGAGGGAGAGACCCTTGCGTGCACATATAGTAAGAAAATTTTAATACATACACTAAGAAAATTTTAAATACATACATTAAGAAAATTTTAAATACATATAGTAAGAAAATTTTAATACATACACTAAGAAAATTTTAAATACATACAGTAAGAAAATTTTAAATAAATATAGCCTTAAGAAAATACATACAGTAAGAAAATTTTAAATGTATAAGTTTAAGTAAATGTAGCATTAAGAACATTTTAAATTAAAATCCAAAATGTAACATGTAAAGCTATTGATAATTATATTACGCTATTATATACTAAGAAAAATTTCAAATATGCAAAATCCAAAAAGTAACATACAAAGCTATTGATAATTATATTACACTATTACATATTAAGAAAAATTTTAAATATTATATATATAGCAGTAAGTACAGTAAGAAAATTTGTAATATTAAAATCCAAAAATATAACACCTATAGGATAGCTGTAAAATTAATTATACATGAAGAAAATTATATTGAGCTTACTACATTTATAACAAACAATAAGAAAATTTGAAAAAGCAAACATATTTGATTACGTAACACATGATATAAAAATGAACCTAACAAATGATCCCAAATTGTAAAAATGACACGGAAAAGAGGAAACCTCGCGCTACGAAATTTCATCTTTTTCCCCCAGGAGGGTGGTGTGAAGGGATCGCACTCAGCGTTGCCGCCAAAAAAAAAATTTTCGTGCCACACTCTTTGAAAAAACGTGTCATTTGTGACATTTTCGTGCCATATGAAAAAAACTTAAGTTATTCTTTAAAAATAAGTTTTAATTCAATAATTTAATTAAAAAAATAAACAAAAAATCTATTCGTGTAGTTATTTTTCAGAAACAGGAGTTTTGACAAGTTCATACTATGTATTATGTAAACTACCTATTTCACATCACATGATGAGTATTATTATTATTTAAAAATAGTAATAAAGCTTTGTTATTATAAGTTAAATAAATAAATAAGCTGGAGGTTTGAAATTTTGACAATTATTAGGCTTAATAATTTCATTATATGACATTATAGCATTAATTGTCTTGTATGAAAGTCTGTTTTTGTTGTTTGCTTTAATATTATTTAGCCTTGAAAACACTCGCTCTGCTGATGCACTTCCGTGAGGTAAACTAAGGAGAATCAACATAAATTTTGAAATATTAATGAACATTCCATCGTCAATATTGTTTTTTAATAATAACTTAAGCCAGAATGTTTTTGAATCTTCGAGAAAAATACTTTCGGTTAGTCCAATCTCAAAAATTTGTCTTATTTCGCCAAAAAGAACATCTTTCTCGCACTCTAATAGATGAGAAAATTCTGATACCAATATATTGAAGTGTGGCAAAATACTTTGTATATTTGGATTATTTTTTAAAAAGGTTGGGTCAATTATCTTAAACGCATTTAAGACATTGTCCTTTAAATTAAGATTTCTTTCAAATTCTTGTGAAAGTTTTTAGTAGAATATTTGACAATCTTTAAAGACATTCAATTTTTCGTTAGTCTCTAAATTTTCAAGATCTTCTGTGCACTCAAGTCCCAAAAAAATATCATCTATTGGCTTACAGTTAAGGTAAAATAATAAAAAAAAAACGTGCCATATTGAAACTTTTCGTGCCACCGTGCCACGAGAAAATTTCCGTGTCAAAATGGCACGATCGTGCCACATCGGCAACGCTGATCGCACTAGTGATCATTTCTCATCTCGTACTTTGATAGTTGAACACTCCCAACATGCCTCATATGCACAAACATACATATTCTTTAAAAGAGCTAATGACCTAAGGCAAGCGCCAACAAAGTATGTACATACATGAATACACTTTGCAATGAGCTAATGACCGAAGGCAAGCGACACACAGAAAATGATATCGCTAAGGGTTCATGTTACGAACAAATGTACTATGGATACATACTGTGTGGTCTGCATTTATTAATAGCCATGCATTCGAACGTTGAAGCGATAATGCTGATATGGCGATATGCTGGCATGAGGTGTGAAGTGATTGAGGTTCAATTATCAAAGGTCGGGAATTTAGGAAAATTATTGTGTATAAAAGACGAAGGAAAAGTGAAAATAAATGTTGTCTATTCCAAACCAGCAACCAGTGCATTTGTTTTTTCAAGAGCAACTCGCTCAATTAACTTTCGCATTTCCCTTCGCTCCCCGGATTATTCCATTTTTAAAAGCAACACGCTTAGATTGGAATAATCCTAAAACTCTGCTCGCTCTATTATATAGCGTTATCGCTTATAGAGGCAAACGACGGCGCAATAGCCAACGTTTTGAGTACAAGACTCTCCGCCTAAGAAAAGACATACGAACCTAAGACGAAAGATCTAGAGGAGATCTTTGCAGTGGAAGGACACGGGATCGATCCCCACGTGAACCTAAAAGTTCAGCTTTTTTGGCTAAAAAAAATTGCAGAACAAAAAGAACGAGAAAAGTTATTGAAAGAGATAAGGGAGAAAACTGATGATGTGATGGACAAATCAGGTCCATATCAACATCTGGTGAGGCGAGGTTGGTAGCAACAACAACAACCACAGCAGCGGCTACAACCGTAACATCAGCAGCGGAAACTACCGCAACAACAACAGCGATAACAACCGCACACAAGAGAAGGCGACGCATTCAAGCGAAGCCAAATCTGGTTCAGCGTAAGCAGAAAGTGGTGGAAGAGAAGGAGGTTGATGAAAACATGATGTCAACCAGTTCTGACGAGGAAAGTATGAATTCCACATACGAGTACGAGTCGAACGGAGGAGAGGGCCGTTATACAGGTAGCGGCAATTCATTCGCTGCCTTGGCAGATAACGTCGACAATGACGAAGACGATGAACAGCGGATCCAGTCTATCACCGAGATACTGGAAAAACATAATAAAGACATTGCCGAAATAAGACAAAGGCAAGAGGATCGTAGACGAGCGGAGAAGGAGGCGCATCAACAACAGTCGCAATCAAAAGTTGATGCGCCAAAACAACAGCCACCAGCAGCTGCAGAAAAAGCGGCTAACAAAAAAACTGCGCCCGTGCAGCAACGCGGGACTAAAGCTAAAAAAGCTGAAGTAAATAAGAAAACTGCTACCAATGAGCAGCCACGGGGGACCGCGGCTATAAAAGCCGCGACAATGACCCAGAATCAACCCCGAAAGCAGCAGAAGTAGCCAGCAGAACAACAGCAGCAGCCAGCACAGCAGCAGCCAGCACAACAACAGCAGAAGAAGCCACAAAAAAGCAGGGTGCCCCCTATAAACACCCACAAAATGGAATTGAAAGCAACGAAAAACATATGTAAGTCCGCCATTGGCGATAAATTTACTATAAAACGATTAGGTCAAGATCGGCATGCGATCCAATGTGAAAACAATGGTGACCATAAGATCGTTCGGGAGTTGTTGAAAGTGACAGCCACCGAACATTTTACTTTTACTCCCAAAGAGGAGAAACCAAAATGCATGTTGTTGAAAGGGGTAGAACCTACCTCTGACCCAGAGGAGCTCTTAGTTGAACTCCGCAGGTTGGCGGGCGACGATCTCGAGTTCATCGGGGTCAAGTCGTTCACCACGGCCAAGGCAAGACGGGAGAAGCGGCTATTGCCGATGTTCCTCGTCACCCTATCACCCAATAGCCGTCTGGAGAGTCTAAGGAAAATCTCCGTCCTGGACTACCAGATGGTAAGATGGGAAAAATTAAACAGGCACGGGGACATTTTACAATGTCTTCGTTGCCAACGGTTCGGTCACGCCGCATTCAACTGCCAAATGCAGTCGAGGTGCGTCAAGTGTGGAGAGAACCACAACGACAAAGATTGTAAGCTCGGTGAGACAAGGGTCGAAGACAAGACTCTACTGAAGTGCGTTCTCTGTGGTGGAGATGGGCACCCTGATAATTATCGGGGTTGTCCTCGATACCAAATTTTAAAAAAATCAAAAAAAGCTGCTCCAACAGCAACTTAGGATGAGGGAAGGCAAACAGCCAGACCAATTCCAAGGGCAGTCGTTCCCGAAGTCTCTTACGCCTAAATGGCGTGGGGGGCTGGGAAAACGGTACAGCCTCCTCAGAAAGCGGCCGCAGAGCCATCTGTGTCTAAGGCTGCGACTGGGGAGTCAGAGGTGATGGTCGCTCTGCGTGTCATTCAGGCACAAATGAGTGAACTATCACGGCAAATAAGTGAGCAGGCGCGTAGGGTGGACTTGATCTACCGTGCAGTGCCTTCGCTTGCGCAATTTTTGGGTTAACGGGCGCGCTGCCGGAGAGGCCTTTCAAGATCCTAGCCGTGAATGTGAATTCGCTAGTTAGGGTAGAACAACGAGCCAACTTCTCTGAGTTGTTAAAAGATCAACGTCTCGATGTATGTATGGTTAGCGAAACTAGGCTAAACCAGCATCACAATTTGACGAATAATAATTACATTATCGTAAGGAGTGACCGACCCAACTCGACTTTCGCGGGTGGGGTTGCGATCTTCATACGTAAGGGCATTGCTCATAAGGTAATATATAGTGGTGAAGTACGCCGATTCCAGTTGCTTGAAGCGTGTATCGTATGCATCTCTCTCCAACAGGGGAGGCGCTTGTATGTGGTTGCGATCTATGCGCCGGAGGCTTCTCAAAATTCATGTTTTATAACAAAGCTTGAAACACTTTTTCGATGTCTGAAGCTGAACTCAGAAGAAAACTATTTCCTTTTGGCCGGTGATTACAATATTAAACACCAAGATTGGGGAAATCAATTAGCCAATCCAAGGGGGACCCAGCTATTCAATTGGCTGGGGCTCCACAGCATCGAGTGTAAAGTCGATCTGCTAGCTACTGACAGGCCTTCATATCCTCGAAGTGGCTCTTATTTGGATCTATTGCTTTTAGACTCAAGACTTAAACTGACCGACGACATTCTTCGACGGACGAAAAATTGTTTGACGACGGTTGAGTACGACAGTGACCACTGTGGACGTGCCGCCGTCATACTGCTTCCGAACAACCTTGTGGAACTGGAGGAGTACGTGCCGACGCACTCTTACAACTACGGTAAGACACGTTGGCCGCGCTTTTCCGGTGCCGTCTCAAGGGAACTTCGTTCGAACGGTATAGCGCCTCCATGCAACAGGAATCTGTCGAACGTTGAAATCGATGGGCAACGTATGGAGGATGCAATCCGTAGTACAATGGACAGAACAATTCCTAAATATAGGCAACATGACTCTACGAACATGTACAGAAACGCGACAATCGACGCACTTTACAAACAAAAAAGTAGACTCCTGTCGAGACTCAAACTCTTGCACAGGAGGTTTACTGACCGACACGATTTGGAGATTAGAACTTTGAAGTCACAGATCAAAAATCTCCAACAGTTAATAAAAGAAAATTACAGAATATCTATATCTCTTTCCTGGAACAACAAAATTCGGGCTGTACAGTCCAACAACCCGAGTATGTTTCCGGAAATAAATAAAATTTTTAGGATAAAAGATCAAAATGACCTTCAGGGTATTAAACTCCAAAGGACGACAGAGAACAAAAACTTACTTTTGACAATAGGGATAGATCCGGATGAGGCCATCTTGGATGATGACCACTTTATAGTGGAAGATGCTCAAGAGAAGGTAGAGACGGTGGGTGCTGTTTTCGAGCGAGTTTATAAGGTGAATGAGTGCATTCGCCCGAATTACGATCTTGATAACAGAGCCTTCGTTGGACACTTCTATCTTAGAGACGAGATCTCGCATTGGCGATCCGAGAATCCTGGTTTCACTCGGTTCAATGACGACCGACTTGCAAATGCAGTCATCGCCCAGCGAAACGGGGATAACACCCTGTTCGTTTCTAAGATGGACCTCGTGGACATCTTTCACAAAATAAAGAAAAAGAAGTCAGCAGGAGTCAACGGCATACCCAATGTTGTGCTGCGAAACTTTGAAACGTTGTTCAACAATGCGCTGAATAATGCATATTATCCAGTGCGTTGGAAGACGGCAGTGGTCCATCCTCTCCTTAAAAATGGAAAGGATGGTTCCAATCCAGCAAATCTCCGGTCAATTAGTCTTCTCCCGAGTATCAGCAAGGTATTCGAGAAAGTTCTCAATAGAGCTCTGTCCACATGGGCTGAGGACAAACATATTATTCCTGAAAATCAGTTCGGTTTTAAGGCGGGCCATGATACCACACATTCCGCGTCTAAGCTAGTATCAGATATTCAATGGAACAAAGCTAAACATCAGTGTACGGGTGCATGTCTGGTTGACTTGGAGAAGGCTTTCGATACCGTTTGGTTAGACGGTCTTTTCTATAAGTTGATCAGATATGGCATGAGTAAACCACTGCTTTATACTCTGAATGACATGTTTCATGGAAGAACGTTTGTTGTGAAAAGTTGCAACATAACTTATACCAGAACTTTTAAGATACGGAACGGTCTACAACAGGGGGCGGTGAATTCGCCTATTATATTTAGCATTTTCACCGGCGATCTAATTGGTTCTCTTCACCATGCTATAGCGTACGCCGACGACCTTATTGCGTACAGAACAGTCATCAGAATACTTTTGCAGCGTGACTTCGATAAGATCCAGCAATATTGCGATGGCTGGAAGTTGAAAATCAACCTCCAGAAATCGGAAACAATTGTGTTTAGAACCTCGTTGGCTCGGGCCTCATGGGATACGAGAAAGAACTGGCGAAAGCTGGTGATCGTTGATCTACGTGGTCACCCACTGCCAAACAAAGTAGTAGTCAAGTACCTTGGCATCTGGCTAGATCAGTATCTATATTTTAACAAACATATGGATGCGGCTCTGGCCAGGGCTAGGGGAGCTTTTGCTCTGACAAGGCGACTGTTTCACAGCAGTCAACTTGATAGCAGAGTGAAGGTGATTTGCTACATGGCCCTCATAAGGCCAATGATTGTCTATGGGTGCCCCTTGTGGTTCAATGTTACAGCGTCTCAAATGGAAAAGATTCGGGTGTTTGAGAGACAGTGTCTGCGTACCTGTCTTGGATTGCACAGAACACCAGAGTCAGAGTACAGAAAATATTATCCTAATGAGGTCCTTTACAACGGGGCTCAAATAAACAGGATCGACAACTTCATTATAAAACTGACTCGTGGTCACACTGCAAGAGCGATGACCTCGACCAATGGCCTGATTTTTGGGGCTTATTACCCCAACACTGAATATATGGAGAAAACGCGCTTCAGTGGATTTGTCCCACCGGAGGCTTTCCTCTATTTTGATATGGTAGGGTTGATTCAGGATAGATTGGCGGTTCCGCTAATCTACCACGTCTGCCGAAAGTCCGTGGAACGACGGCTCCTTTACAACCGAGACGTCACCGCGGAAGGCGGAGAAGCTGAAGAGCTCCTCCGGTTCAGTAGGGCGTTCTCAGATCGCGATCGTTGTGACGTTGTTAAAACGTCGAATATGTTCTGGTGGTTGTCGGAGCAACAACAAGAATTTGATAATGATAGCGAGTCGCCAATGGCTGGCTTACACAGGTTTAGCGTGTAAGTCTTAGGGTATAGGGGGTGGGCACAGTGGCAAAACAAAAAAATCACAAAAAATCAAAAAAAAAACATAAAATCAAAAAAATCAAAAAAAAAAAAAAAAAATCACAAAATACAAAAAACCAAAAAAAAAAAAAAATTAAAAAATACAAAAATCCAAAAAAAAATTACAAAATACAAAATACAAAAAAAAAACCCAAAAGCTTCTGTGGCTGCTCTAGTTTTAAGTAGATTTAAGTAGTTTTAATTAGTTTTAATTAGTTTTAATTAGTTTTAAGAAAACAAAAAACATGATCTATCTAACTAAGTTTTTTAAAATTTTCTTAGTTTTAACTTGTTCTAGTTTTGATTCATAAGGTATCTTAAGGCCGAAAGGCACTAGTAGTAAGATATTGAATAATTTAGAGTACCCGCCTAGGGTCAGTAAGTTAATTAAGTTATTATATAAGCTAATTTTACACATTTTTGTTATCATGTAAGTAGATATAAGAAAAATTTAATAAAAATGAATTAAAAATGAAAATGAATGAAATGAGCAGTCGACTACAGCGTGGAAGGACCCAGGATCGACCCCCACTCGAACCTAAAAGTACAACTTTTTTGGTTAAATAAAATTGCGGAACAGAAGGAACGTGAACGTTTACTCAAAGAGATTAGAGAGAAAATTGATGTGATGGACCAATCAGGTCCATCAACATCTGGTGAGGCGAGGTTGGCAACAACAACAACCACAAAAGCGGCAACAACCGCAACAATAACAGCGGCAACAACCGCAACTAAGAGAAGGCGACGCATTCAAGCTAAGCCAAATCTAGTCCGTCGCAAGCAAAAGGCGGTGGAAGAGGAGGAGGTTGAAAATATGTCAACAAGCAGTTCCGATAGCGATGAATGCCTCTCAACGTATGATTATGAATCAAACGGTGGAGAGGGCCGCTATACAGGGAGCGGTAATTCTTTCGCTGCCCTAGCCGATGACGAAGAAGAAAACAATAATAGAAATGAAGATAAGAGAGTACAATCACTTACGATAATAATACAGCAGCTTAGTAAGGAGATAAATGAAATAAAGGCAAGGCAAGAGGCCCGCAGAAAAAATGAAAGTGAGGCAAGACAGAAACAGCCTGTGCCGAAAGAAAATGCTCCAAAACAATATAAAGCATTATCTGGAAACAAAACTGCAACCAAACAGCAGTCAACAGCAGCAAAACAGGCTGCTAATAAAGAAACTGCACCCGTGCAGCAACGCGGGACTTCAGCTAAAAAAGCTGAAACAAGTAAAAAATTGCTACCGATGAGCAGCCGCGAGGGACCGCGGCTATAAAAGCCGCGACAACGATCCCCAGACATCAGCAGGAGCAGCAACCAGAGCAGCAGAAGCAGCCAGCAGAGCAACAGAAAGAGCCACAATAAAAACAACCAAAGAAGACCATAAAAAGCAGAGTGCCCCCCATAAATACCCTCAACATGGAGATGAAAGACACCAAAAATCTATGTAAGACCGCCATTGGCGACAAATTTAAAATTAAACGATTAGATCAAGATCGATAGGCGATCCAATGTGAAAACAATGGTGACCATAAGATCGTTCGGGAGTTGTTGAAAGTGACATACACCGAAAATTTTAGTTTCACTCCTAAAGAGGAGAAACCGAAAACAATGCTGTTGAAAGGGGTAGAGCCTACCTCTGACCCAGAGGAGCTCTTAGTTGAACTCCGCAGGTTGGCGGGCGACGATCTCGAGTTCATCGGGGTCAAGTCGTTCACCACGGCCAAGGCAAGACGGGAGAAGCGGCTATTGCCGATGTTCCTCGTCACCTTATCATCCAATAGCCGTCTGGAGAGTCTAAGGAAAATCTCCGTCCTGGACTACCAGATGGTAAGATGGGGAAAATTAAACAGGCACGGGGACATTTTACAATGTCTTCGTTGCCAACGGTTCGGGCACGCCGCATTCAACTGCCAAATGCAGTCGAGGTGCGTAAAGTGTGGAGAGAACCACAAAGACAAAGAGTGTAAGCTCGGTGAGACAAGGGTCGAAGACAAGACCCTATTGAAGTGCGTTCTCTGTGGTGGAGATGGGAACCCTGCTAATTATCGGGGTTGTCCTCGATACCAGATTATTAAAAAATCAAAAAAAGCTGCTCCAACAGCAACTAAGGATGAGGGAAGGCAAACAGCCAGACCCATTCCAAGGGCCGTCGTTCCCGAAGTCTCTTACGCCCAAATGGCGTGGGGGACTGGGAAAACGGTACAACCTAACCAGAAAGTGGCCGCACAGCCATCTGTGTCAAAAGAAGCTTCTGGGGAGTCAGAGGTGATGGTCGCTCTGCGTGTCATTCAGGTACAAATGAGTGAACTATCACGGCAAATAAGTCAGCAGGCACGTAGGGTGGATGTAATCTACCGTGCAGTGCCTTCGCTTGCGCAACTTTTAGGTTAACAGGCGCGCTGCCGGAGAGGCCTTTTAAGATCCTTGCCGTGAATGTGAATTCGCTAGTTAGGTTCTACCCTAACGAGCCAACTTCCTTGAGTTGTTAAAAGACCAACGTCTTGATGTTTTTTTTTTTTTTTAATTACCGCGCACATCAAGGGGTTATGAATACCCTTATCTTAATATATAAAACAAAGACGGGTTTGTTACAACACTTATAACTCGAGATCTGCTAAACCAATATTCATGGTTATTGATTCGTTGGATTTGTCTCCGCCCTGAATAGCATAATACATCTTAAAAACAATGAAAACTCGATATGTGTAATGAATACTTAATCTATATATCTTAATATATAAAACAAAGACGGGTTTGTTACAACTTACAACACTTATAACACGAGATCTGCTAAACCAATATTTATGGTTATTGATTCGTTGGATTTGTCTCCGCCCCGAATAGCATAATACATCTTAAAAACAATGAAAACTCGATATGTGTAATGAATACTTAATCTATATGTCTATATACAGGGTGATTCGCATAAGGTGTGACAAAAAGATAGGGATTATAGGGATAAAATCTTTGCTTAGTTACTGAGGAATTATGTGGCATCCCAGTGCTGAAAGAATTTTTGAAATCAGTCTAGTAGTCTCTAAGTTTCCGTTCCCAACCCCGTATCTGTGAGAATTTTCCGTTCCCATGGAAATATGTGAATAAATTATAAGTCTATGTCACTGAGAAATAATGTTACATCCTAGAGTTGAAAGAATTTTTGAAAACGGTCAAGTAACTTTAAAATTCCCGTTCTCGTTCTTGTTTCTGTTCCCGTGGGACTATAGGGATGAAGTCTATGCTAAGTTACTGAGGGATTATGTGGCATCCCAGATCTGAAAGAATTTTAGAAATCTGTCTAGTAACTCCTAAGTTTCCGTTCCCAACCTTGTTCCTGTGGGATCTTCCGTTCCCATGGAAATATGTGAATGAAATGTAAATCTATGTCACTGAGAGATATTGTAACATCCTAGAGTTGAAAGAATTTTTGAAATCGGTGTAATAACTTATAGGTTCTTTTGAATTTTAGATGAAACATTTCTGAGGGAACATGTACTATATAACATGTACTATATTTTATCCGCATATTCCCACGGGTCACGGGAACAGAAGGATGTGAACCTTAAAAATACAGACCTCAACAACGCCGTGAATGTCAAGGTATAAGGGGTATATGAGAATGTTTTAAGCAGTCCAGGGTGTTGAGCGAAGATCTCCGCTGACTCATTAACTTGCTGATATTTGGACTATGCATGCTTAGTCTGACATGATAAGTCAGCTGTTTTTTTTTTTTTTTTTTTTTTTTTTTTTTTTTTTTTTTTTCATAGAACAGTGTTTTGTTTATAAAGAAAGCTAACGCATTGCATTGATGTCGTCTCTGTTGCACGCTGCTCTATTTTTATTTGAGCCAATGAAACGATAGTCAATGCCCAATGTCGGTTTTTTTTACTGCTTACTTTTCCTTTTCTGATTTTAAGCATTCCGTTTACATTTTATGTCTGTGGCGTGATAAAAATGTTTTAGACGGGGTCGTCTCCTTGTCCTTCGAAATTGGTCAAATAGTTATATGTACAAGGTTGCTTTCCCAATCACGTTCGCGTATGATCCTTAATTCGAAAGAATTTTTGAAATCGGTCGAGAAGTTTTGAGGTTCATGTTTTCGTTCCCGTAGAAATATATTGATGAATTATAATCTTAGTTACTGAAGGATAATGTATCATCCCAATTCTGAAAGATTTTGTGAAATCTTTCCAGTAGTATCTAGGTTTCCGATTCCAATCCTGTTCCTGGATAAAAAAAATATATTGCTGAGCCTTCTGGCGTTGCCCGGGTCCCGTGGGAATATGAGGATGAAATAATTTATGTAAATGTGGGATATTGATAATGTACCATCTAAAAGTTGAAAACATTTTTGAAATCGGTCATGCGGTTTTAAGGTTCCCGTTCTAGTTCCCGTTTCTGTATATATGGTATATATGGATGAAATATAGTCTATGTTACTGATGGATAATGTAGCATCCTAGAGCAGAAAGAATTTTTAAAATCTGTCCAGTAGTTTCGTAGTTTGCATTCCCAATCCCGTTCCCGTGGGAATATGGGGATGAATTAAAGTTTATTATTACTCGGCGATAGTGTAGCATTCTAACGGTGAAAGAATTTTTGAAATCGGTTCAGTAGTTTCTAGGTTCCCGTTTACATTCCCGTTCCCATAGGAATATAGGAAAAAGATATCCTAAGTCCGTCTCCTGGTCCTAATTTACGTGATTGGGAAAGCAACCTTATATAACTATTTGACCAATTTCGAAGGACAAGGAGACGACCCCGTCTAAAACATTTTTATCACGCCACAGACATAAAATGTAAACGGAATGCTTAAAATCAGAAAAGGAAAAGTAAGCAGTAAAAAAAAACCGACATTGGGCATTGACTATCGTTTCATTGGCTCAAATAAAAATAGAGCAGCGTGCAACAGAGACGACATCAATGCAATGCGTTAGCTTTCGTTATAAACAAAACACTGTTCTATATAAAAAAAAAAAAAAAAAAGCTGACTTATCGTGTCAGACTAAGCATGCATAGTCCAAATATCAGCAAGTTAATGAGTCAGCGGAGATTTTCGCTCAACACCCTGGGCTGCTTAAAACATACTCATATACCCCTTATCCCTTGACATTCACGGCGTTGTTGAGGTCTGTATTTTTAAGGTTCCCATCCTTCTGTTCCCGTGACCCGTGGGAATATGCGGATAAAATATAGTACATGTTATATAGTACATGTTCCCTCAGAAATGTTTCATCTAAAATTCAAAAGAACCTTAAAGTTATTAGACCGATTTCAAAAATTCTTTCAACTATAGGATGTTACAATATCTCTCAGTGACACAGATTTACATTTCATTCACATATTTCCATGGGAACGGAAGATCCCACAGGAACAAGGTTGGGAACGGAAACTTAGGAGTTACTAGACAGATTTCTAAAATTCTTTCAGATCTGGGATGCCACATAATCCCTCAGTAACTTAGCATAGACTTCATCCCTATAGTCCCACGGGAACAGAAACAAGAACGAGAACGGGAATTTTAAAGTTACTTGACCGATTTCAAAAATTCTTTCAACTCTAGGATGTAACATTATTTCTCAGTGACATAGACTTATAATTTATTCACATATTTCCATGGGAACGGAAAATTCTCACAGATACGGGGTTGGGAACGGAAACTTAGAGACTACTAGACTGATTTCAAAAATTCTTTCAGCACTGGGATGCCACATAATTCCTCAGTAACTAAGCAAAGATTTCATCCCTATAATCCCATAGGAACAAAACAGGAACGAGAACGGGAACCTTAAAACTACAGACCCGAGCAACGCCGGGCGGCTCAGCTAGTAATGTTATAAGAAAAGCATTTAGGAAAATAGGAGAGGATTTAGTAGTAGACACCGATGCACGTTGCTCTTGAATCTTTGTGAATCGTAATGCAGTGGAAACACAGAGCCAGGTAAAGCATTCCACATTCTGGTGGTGCGACTGAAATACGAATCTCTATACTTGACTGTACGCCCGAAGTTGGGCTTAAGGTAAAACTGATGAGCATTCCTAGTGAGGCAGGTGTTGTCGCAAAAAAGTTAAGCGGATTAGAAGTTTCAGACAAGAGATCATTAATTAAAAAGAGGAAGAGAGTCGGAGATAAAACGGAGCCCTGGGTCTCACCAGCATTTATCAAATGGGTATCAGACTTGAAGCCATCCAACACAACTTGTATTGAACGGTCGAAAAGGTAATTTCTAATCCAACGAAGAAGAGACTCATCGATACCAAAAGCACCATTTTCGATAAAAGAGCCTGATGCCAAACTCTATCAAATGCTTTAGAAATATCAAGCGCAATAATCTTACTTTCTATAAAACAATGTAAAGATTGGTTCCACTTTTCGATGAGATAAGCCATCAAATCACCAAAGGACCGTTTGCTACGAAAGCCGTACTGACGGTCATTAAGAAGCTTTCGTTCTTCAAGATATTTCATAAGTTGACGGTTTATCAACGTTTCCATGACCTTGGAAAGAAGGGACGTGAGTGCAATTGGACGGTAATTGGAAGGGGAGGAATATTCGAGTTTTTTAGGGACCGGCTGGACAAATGCAGTTTTCCATCTGCTCGGAAAAATCCCAGCAGAATAGGAAAGATGGAAAAGTTTACGCAGTGGTTTTGCCAGCGTAGAAGAACACCCCTTCAGAATAACGGCGGGGATACCATCTGGAACAGCGGATTTATGTATGTTGAGATCTTTGAGGACTCTAGCAACCGAGCGAGTTCGAAAAAATATCTGCTTCATCAAAGAATTTGCAGACTCCAGCTCAGGTGGAGCCAATATGCTATGAGGAAGTGTCGAGTTAGCAGCAAATTTAGCTGCCAGCAAATTGTCTTTGTCGATGGAGCTGACATACGGAGAGTCATTGAAGACGAGCGTTGGGACCAATGACGTGGTCGAGTTCTTAATGTTCTTGACAAAAGACCAAAAGTTTTTACTTCCTTTTGGACACAATAGTATTTTTTGACTTACTTTTTGGTCATGTAAAAACTTAGCCCTTTGTATTTGAGCATTACAGATATTTCTAGCCCGTTTGAACAAATTTCGGTTTTCTACAGTCGGGTTGTCTTTAAATTTTCGAAAACTACTTTCTCGATCCCTAATCGCCTCTTTACAGCTTGAATCAAACCACGAATTCTCTTTGGGGATGATACTTTTTGTTCTGTGAGGAACAAAATTTCTCATGCCGTTAAGAATTACGTTAGATATCATATCAGCTGATGCATCAACGTTTCCGTCGAGAAAACACAATGACCAGTTAAAATTTCGAAAGGAATTATTCAGGCCGTCCCAATTGGCTTTCTCATATTGCCACACAGTTCTTTTAGGGACTTTATCTTTTTTAACCGTGACGGAAAGCGAAAAATCTACCGATAAGACACAATGGTCTGAATTGCCTAGAGGAGATGATACTACAACCCTGTATTTTTCGGGATGAGAAGTGAGAAATAGGTCAAGAGTGTTGGCTGTATGGCCTTCAATATCAGGAACCCGAGTGGGCTCATCAACAAGTTGAGTTAATTCGTTAAATTAGCGAAGATCGCAACACATTTTCCTTCGGGTGTTGTCTGGCCAGAATGTCGAGGCCAACCAGAATTGTGTACATTGAAATCGCCCGCAATTGCGATTTCAGTGTGAGGATATTATTATGGAGTCAGATAGCGCATCAAAATCGTTAGAGTTTGAATTGCTATCTAAATTGGGGCCTCTGTAAATAAAACAATAGTGAATGATATGCTTACGGATGGTGAATTTTAACCACATGAAATTAAAGTTCGTATTAGAACAGAGGCCGTATTGTGGTAGAAGTTGGTAAGCAATATCATTTCGAACATATACGGCTAGGCCATGAGATGAAAAGAATAATGGCACTAAGCTATACCCAGGCAGGTTGAACTCTGATGAATCAGAATCAACACCCACCTGTGTTTCACTCAATGCCAAAACAGCTGGCCTGCATTCTGCAGTGTGAGCGTACACAGCAAAGAAATCCGATGGCAACCCCCTAATGTTGCTAAAATCGACTCTTAACTTACCCGACATTACAATTCACAAAAACACATAAAACAAAATATCAATCGCAGACGCTAACTAAGTGTAATCAAAAAGTGTTGATCTATTAGAAAACCAAAGCAAATTACTAGCGGTGTTATGCCCAGCCAGCAACTTGACTTTGATTAACCAACGGAATCAACACCGTTGACCAACTATTCGCCAGCAAACCCACAGCTTCATTGCCTGCACACACTGCCTAGATAAGATAAGAAATTATCAAATCGAAGAAATGTGTGCAGCCAACGAAACTATGCGATTGGTGTGGGGGAGGAGATTAAAAGGTAATGCACTGTGTTAGAGGTCTATTTTTTTTTTTTTTTTGGGTGGCACACAAAACTGAATAGATTTAATTCACAGAAGTGATTTAAATATCACACGGTGCGGCGTGGCGGGAAAGTTTTGGGTTTATTGTTTTGTAATATGTGGATGATATATGTATGAATTTTTAAGTTTTCTATTTTTTTTTTTTTTTTTTTGGAAGGAAATAAAGTACAGGTTAATTTTAGCGGACACTATAGTGCGATACCCGATACGTCTTGTCGCGATTGAAAGCAGATCGATACTGGTATGGAACACATGAATGTATAGTTAGCGAAACTAGGCTAAGCAAGCATCACAATTTGACGAATAATAATTACATTATCGTAAGGAGTGACTGACCCAACTCGACTTTCGCGGGTGGGGATTCGATCTTCATACGTAAGGGCATTGCTCATAAAGTAATATATAGTGGTGAACTACGCCGAATCCAGTTGCTTGAAGCGTGTATCGTATGCATCCCTCTCCAACAGGGGAGGCGGTTGTATGTGGTCGCGATCTATGCGCCGGAGGCTTCTCAAAATTCATGTTTTATAACAGAGCTTGAAACACTTTTTCGATGTCTGAAACTGAACTCAGATGAAAACTATTTCCTCTTGGCCGGTGATTACAATGCTAAACACCAAGATTGGGGAAATCAATTAGCCAATCCAAGGGGGACCCAGCTATTCAATTGGCTGGGGCTCCACAGTATTAAGTGTAAAGTCGATCTGCTGGCTACTGACAGGCCTTCATATCCTCGAAGTGGCTCATATTTGGATCTATTAGGCTATTACCGATGTTCCTCGTCACCTTATCATCCAATAGCCGTCTGGAGAGTCTAAGGAAAATCTCCGTCCTGGACTACCAGATGGTAAGATGGGAAAAATTAAACAGGCACGGGGACATTTTACAATGTCTTCGTTGCCAACGGTTCAGGCACGCCGCATTCAACTGCCAAATGCAGTCGAGGTGCGTAAAGTGTTGAGAGAACCACAAAGACAAGGAGTGTAAGCTCGGTGAGACAAGGGTCGAAGACAAGACCCTATTGAAGTGCGTTCTCTGTGGTGGAGATGGGAACCCTGCTAATTATCAGGGTTATCCTCGATACCAGATTATTAAAAAATCAAAAAAAAGCTGCTCCAACAGCAACTAAGGATGAGGGAAGGCAAACAGCCAGACCAATTCCAAGGGCCGTCGTTCCCGAAGTCTATTACGCCCAAATGGCGTGCTGGGCTGGGAAAACGGTACAACCTAACCAGAAAGTGGCCGCACAGCCATCTGTGTCAAAGGAAGCTTCTGGGGAGTCAGAGGTGATGGTCGCTCTGCGTGTCATTCAGGCACAAATGAGTGAACTATCACGGCAAATAAGTGAGCAGGCGCGTAGGGTGGATGTAATCTACCGTGCAGTGCCTTCGCTTGCGCAACTTTTAGGTTAACGGGCGCGCTGCCGGAGAGGCCTTTTAAGATCCTAACCGGGAATGTGAATTCGCTAGTTAGGGTAGAACGACGAGCCAACTTCCTTGAGTTTTTAAAAGACCAACGTCCTGATGGTTTTTTTTTTTTTTTATATAATTAGCGCGCACATCAAGGGGTTATGAATACCCTTATAATGTTATAAAACACAGTGCGAGCATTTGGGAAAATAGGAGAGGATTTAGTAGGAGACACCGATGCACGTTGCTCTTGAATCTTTGTGAATCGTAATGCAGGGGAAACACAGAGCCAGGTAAAGCATTCCACATTCGGGTGGTGCGACTGAAATACGAATCTCTATACTTGACTGTACGCCCGAAGTTGGGCTCAAGGTAAAACTGATGAGCATTCCTAGCGAGGCGGGTGTTGCGGCTAAATTGTTTCAGGGGAGAAATGCAACTCGCTATTTCACTAGAGCACTGTTTGTGAAAAAAGCGATAAAAGAGAGTGAGACAGGTGACGTTTCGACGATGTTCAAGAGAATCGAAGATCATTGTTTACACACATACCAAGTACTGACAGCTTTACGGTTTCTTCGATGCAGGAACCATTCATGGATAATGGCAATGGGGGAATGTTAAGCTTCAACGACAAGAGACAGCATTGAGTTTTCGAAGCATTGAATTCTACTCGGTTCATAAGACCCCATGAAACAATGCTGTCAAGGTCAGAATTCAATGAGCTTATCATACGCAACCGTTCCAGTTCCACATCCGAAGAGTAGGGACGTGAATTCGGAAACGAATATGAAAAGCTGAGGGTCGAGTCGTCAGCAAAACAGTTAGGCGGATTAGAAGTTTCAGACAAGAGATCATTAATTAAAGTGAGGAAGAGAGTCGGAGACAAAACGGAGCCCTGGGGGGCACACCAGCATTTATGAAATGGGTATCAGACTTGAAGCCAGCCAACACAACTTGTATTGAACGGTCGGAAAGGTAATTTCTAATCCAACGAAGAAGAGACTCATCGATACCAAAAGCACCCATTTTCGATAAAAGAGCCTGATGCCAGACTCTATCAAATGCTTTAGAAATATCAAGCGCAATAATCTTACTTTCTCCGAAACAATGTAAAGATTGGTTCCACTTTTCGGTGAGATAAGCCATCGAATCACCAGTGGACCGTTTGCTACGAAATTAAGAAGCTTTCGTTCTTCAAGATATTTCATAAGGTGACGGTTTATCAAAGTTTCCATGACCTTGGAAAGAAGGGACGTGAGTGCAATTGGACGGTAATTGGAAGGGGAGGAATATTCAAGTTTTTTAGGGACCGGCTGGACAAATGCAGTTTTCCATCTGCTCGAATCCCAGCAGAATAGTAAAGATGGAAAAGTTTACGCAGTGGTTTTGCCAGCGTAGAAGAACACCTCTTCAGAATAACGGCGGGGATACCATCTGGACCAGCGGATTTATGTATGTTGAGATCTTTAAGGACTCTAGCAACCGAGCGAGTTCGAAAAAATATCTGCTTCATCAAAGAATTTGCAGACTCCAGCTCAGGTGGAGCCAATATGCTATGAGGAAGTGTCGAGTTAGCAGCAAATTTAGCTGCCAGCTTTGTCGATGGAGCTGACATACGGAGAGTCATTGAAGACGAGCGTTGGGACCAATGACGTGGTCGAGTTCTTAATGTTCTTGACAAAAGACCAAAAGTTTTTACTTCCTTTTGGACGCAATAGTATTTTTTGACTTACTTTTTGGTCATGTAAAAACTTAGCCCTTTGTATTTGAGCATTACAGATATTTCTAGCCCGTTTGAACAAATTTCGGTTTTCTACAGTCGGGTTGTCTTTAAATTTTCGAAAACTACTTTCTCGATCCCTAATCGCCTCTTTACAGCTTGAATCAAACCACGAATTCTCTTTGGGGATGATACTTTTTGTTCTGTGAGGAACAAAATTTCTCATGCCGTTAAGAATTACGTAAGATATCATATCAGCTGATGCATCAACGTTTCCGTCGAGAAAACACAATGACCAGTTAAAATTTCGAAAGGAATTATTCAGGCCGTCCCAATTGGATTTCTCATAAAGTTCGTATTAGAACAGAGGCCGTATTGTGGTAGAAGTTGGTAAGCAACATCATTTCGAACATATACGGCTAGGCCATGAGATGAAAAGAATAATGGCACTAAGCTATACCCAGGAAGGTTGAACTCTGATGAATCAGAATCAACACCCACCTGTGTTTCACTCAATGCCAAAACAGCTGGCCTGCATTTTGCAGTGTGAGCGTATACAGCAAAGAAATCCAATCGCAACCCCCTATTGTTGCTAAAATCGACTCTAAACTTACCACACATTACAATTCACAAAAACACACAAAACAAAATATCAATCGCAGACGCTAACTAAGTGTAATCAACAAGTGTTGATCTATTAGAAAACCAAAGCAAATTACTAGCGGTGTTATGCCCAGCCAGCAACTTGACTTTTTGTTGTGTATACATCCGAACCATACATTGTTGTGTTAACAAAACAATGTATTTCCCGATAATCTGAAACCACTTGTGCATGCTGATGACATATTAATGAATGACCGCATGCACATAGTGAGTCAGAAAAGAGAATAGTAAATTTTGTTTGTGACCCACTGAACACATTGCACTGAGTTATCATGTTGCACTAGAATGGATCGAAGAATGAGTCCATTCTATGCGAGTGAGAACCAAAGTGCATATGAGTTCAATTGAGTCACATTTTGTATTTGGTATTATATTGAGTAGAATTGAAAGCAGTATATAAAGGGCTGCGTTTTGTAAAATAAAGGCAAGTTTTAAAATAGACATCAAACGTTTGGTTTTAACTTCAATCGGCTGGCGAGCTCAGATAATACGTGAATCGTGCACTTAACAGTGCTTGGCAATATAATCGGCTGGAGAGCTAAGATAATACTCAACCGTAGGGAACACAACCATAGAAATCCTACATAACATGGCGAAACAATGTAAAGATTGGTTCCACTTTTCGATGAGATAAGCCATCGAATCACCAGTGAACCGTTTGCTACGAAAGCCGTACTGACGGTCATTAAGAAGCTTTCGTTCTTCATAATATTTCATAAGTTGACGGTTTATCAACGTTTCCATGACCTTGGAAAGAAGGGACGTGAGTGCAATTGGACGGTAATTGGAAGGGGAGGAAGATTCGCCTTTTGTAGGGACAGACTGGACAAATGCAGTTTTCCATCTGCTCGGGAAAATCCCAGCAGAATAGTAAAGATGGAAAAGTTTACGCAGTGGTTTTGCCAGCGTAGAAGAACTCCTCTTCAGAATAACGGCGGGGATACCATCTGGACCAACGAATTTGTGTATGTTGAGATCTTTAAGGACTCTAGCAACCGAGCGAGTTCGAAAAAATATCTGCTTCATCAAATAATTTGCAGACTCGAGGTAAGGTGGAGCCAATATGCTATGAGGAATTGTCTAGTTAGCAGCAAATTTAGCTGCCAGCAGATTGGCTTTGTCGATGGAGCTGACATACGGAGAGTCATTGAAGACGAGCGTTGGGACCGATGACGTGGTCGAGTTCTTAATGTTCTTGACAAAAGACCAAAAGTTTTTACTTCCTTTTGGACACAATAGTAATTTTTGCCTTACTTTTTGGTCATGTAAAAACTTAGCCCTTTGTATTTGACCATTACAGATATTTCTAGCACGTTTGAACAAGTTTCGGTTTTCTGCAGTAGGGTTGTCTTTAAATTTACGAAAACTACTTTCTCGATCCCTAATCGCCTCTTTACAGCTTGAATCAAACCACGAATTCTCTTTGGGGATGATACTTTTTGTTCTGTGAAGAACAAAATTTCTCATGCCGTTAAGAATTACTTTAAATATCATATCAGCTGATGCATCAACGTTTCCGTCGAGAAAATACAATGACCATTTAAAATTTTAAAAGGAATTATTCAGGCCGTCCCAATTGGCTTTCTCATATTGCCACACAGTTCTTTTAGGGACTTTATCTTTTTTAACCGTGACGGAAAGCGAAAAATCTACCGATAAGACACAATGGTCTGATTTGCCTAGAGGAGATGATACTACAACCCTGTATTTTTCGGGATGAGAAGTGAGAAATAGGTCAAGAGTGTTGGCTGCATGGCCTTCAACATCAGGAATCCGAGTGGGCTCATCAACAAGTTGAGTTAATTCGTTAAATTAGCGAAGATAACATTTTCTTTCGGGTGTTGTCTGGCCAGAATGTCGAAGCCAACCGGAATTGTGTATATTGAAATCGCCCGGAATTGCGATTTCAGTGTGAGGATAAAGGGAAACAATTCTTATTATGGAGTCAGATAGCGCATCAAACTCGTTAGAGTTAGGTTGAATTGCTATCTAAATTGGGGCTTCTGTAAATAAAACAAGAGTGAATGGTATGCTTACGGATGGTGAATTTTAACCACATGAAATTAAAGTTCGTATTAGAACAGAGGCCGTATTGTGGTAGAAGCGTAGAAGTTGGTAAGCAATATCATTTCGAACATATACGGCTAGGCCATGAGATGAAAAGAATAATGGCACTAAGCTTTACCCAGGCAGGTTGAACTCTGATAAATCAGAATCAACACCCACCTGTGTTTCACTCAATGCCAAAACAGCTGGCCTGCATTTTGCAGTGTGAGCGTACACAGCAAAGAAATCCGATCGCAACCCCCTAATGTTGCTAAAATCGACTCTAAACTTACCCGACATTACAATTCACAAAAACACATAAGACAAAATATCAATCGCAGACGCTAACTAAGTGTAATCAACAAGTGTTGATCTATTAGAAAACCAAAGCAAATTACTAGCGGTGTTATGCCCAGCCAGCAACTTGACTTTGATTAACCAACGGAATCAACACCGTTGACCAACTATTCGCCAGCAAACCCACAGCTTCATTGCCTGCACACACTGCCTAGATAAGATAAGAAATTATCAAATCGAAGAAATGTGTGCAGCCAACGAAACTATGCGATTGGTGTGGGGGAGGAGATGATTAAAAGGTAATGCACTGTGTTAGAGGTCTATTTTTTTTTTTTTTTTTTGGGTGGCACACAAAACTGAATAGATTTAATTCACAGAAGTGATTTAAATATCACACGGTGCGGCGCGGCGGGAAAGTTTTGGGTTTATTGTTTTGTAATATGTGGATGATATATGTATGAATTTTTAAGTTTTCTATTTTTTTTTTTTTTTTTTTTTTGGAAGGAAATAAAGTACAGGTTAATTTTAGCGGACACTATAGTGCGATACCCGATACGTCTTGTCGCGATTGAAAGCAGATCGATACTGGTATGGAACACATGTATGTATGGTTAGCGAAACTAGGCTAAGCAAGCATCACAATTTGACGAATAATAATTACATTATCGTAAGGAGTGACTGACCCAACTCGACTTTCGCGGGTGGGGATTCGATCTTCATACGTAAGGGCATTGCTCATAAAGTAATATATAGTGGTGAACTACGCCGAATCCAGTTGCTTGAAGCGTGTATCGTATGCATCCCTCTCCAACAGGGGAGGCGGTTGTATGTGGTCGCGATCTATGCGCCGGAGGCTTCTCAAAATTCATGTTTTATAACAGAGCTTGAAACACTTTTTCGATGTCTGAAACTGAACTCAGATGAAAACTATTTCCTCTTGGCCGGTGATTACAATGCTAAACACCAAGATTGGGGAAATCAATTAGCCAATCCAAGGGGGACCCAGCTATTCAATTGGCTGGGGCTCCACATTATTAAGTGTAAAGTCGATCTGCTGGCTACTGACAGGCCTTCATATCCTCGAAGTGGCTCATATTTGGATCTATTAAGCTATTACCGATGTTCCTCGTCACCTTATCATCCAATAGCCGTCTGGAGAGTCTAAGGAAAATCTCCGTCCTGGACTACCAGATGGTAAGATGGGGAAAATTAAACAGGCACGGGGACATTTTACAATGTCTTCGTTGCCAACGGTTCAGGCACGCCGCATTCAACTGCCAAATGCAGTCGAGGTGCGTAAAGTGTTGAGAGAACCACAAAGACAAGGAGTGTAAGCTCGGTGAGACAAGGGTCGAAGACAAGACCCTATTGAAGTGCGTTCTCTGTGGTGGAGATGGGAACCCTGCTAATTATCGGGGTTATCCTCGATACCAGATTATTAAAAAATCAAAAAAAGCTGCTCCAACAGCAACTTAGGATGAGGGAAGGCAAACAGCCAGACCAATTCCAAGGGCCGTCGTTCCCGAAGTCTATTACGCCCAAATGGCGTGGGGGGCTGAGAAAACGGTACAACCTAACCAGAAAGTGGCCGCACAGCCATCTGTGTCAAAGGAAGCTTCTGGGGAGTCAGAGGTGATGGTCGCTCTGCCATACGTGTCATTCAGGCACAAATGAGTGAACTATCACGGCAAATAAGTGAGCAGGCGCGTAGGGTGGATGTAATCTACCGTGCAGTGCCTTCGCTTGCGCAACTTTTAGGTTAACGGGCGCGCTGCCGGAGAGGCCTTTTAAGATCCTAGCCGTGAATGTGAATTCGCTAGTTAGGGTAGAACGACGAGCCAACTTCCTTGAGTTTTTAAAAGACCAACGTCCTGATGGTTTTTTTTTTTATATAATTAACGCGCACATCAAGGGGTTATGAATACCCTTATAATGTTATAAAACACAGTGCGAGCATTTGGGAAAATAGGAGAGGATTTAGTAGGAGACACCGATGCACGTTGCTCTTGAATCTTTGTGAATCGTAATGCAGGGGAAACACAGAGCCAGGTAAAGCATTCCACATTCAGGTGGTGCGACTGAAATACGAATCTCTATACTTGACTGTACGCCCGAAGTTGGGCTCAAGGTAAAACTGATGAGCATTCCTAGCGAGGCGGGTGTTGCGGCTAAATTGTTTCAGGGGAGAAATGCAACTCGCTATTTCACTAGAGCACTGTTTGTGAAAAAAGCGATAAAAGAGAGTGAGACAGGTGACGTTTCGACGGTGTTCAAGAGAATCAATCGATGACGACGGTTGACGTAGGGATGTTGGAAATGGAAAAATATATCGGTATATATCGTATCGATATATATCAAAAAAAATATCAAGTAGCTATCGATATATCGAATCAGAAAAATATCGATATATCGATATATCGATATATTTTAAATAATGAAATGTGCGACTTTAAAAATGAGAAACTTTCATTGACAGGAAAACCCAATAAAATTCATGCAACGTTTCATTGACCACTGGGCACAGGGGTTTGCAAATCCTTTTTACTTTTAACTTCTGGCATATTCTACAATGTGTCGTAAAAAACCAAAAATATTGAACAACAAATAAAAATTATTTTCAACCCCAGTGACCAGTGATCAATGAACGTTGCATGAATTTTATGGGTTTTTCCTGTAAAACAAAACTAACAGCGACAGGTATAGAAAAGAGTTTTCCAACTATGAGAAATGTATGCAAGGTATATTAGTTACATTATACAGGAAAAGGCCCATAAAATTCATGTACCTATACATTGACCACTTAGGTTACACATCCTTTTTATTTGTGTTCGATATTTTGGTTTATTACTGTTATACTCACAAAATGATTTGCTAAGTGGTCAATGAATGGTTGCACACATTTTATGGGTATTTTCCTGTCTAATATAATATAGTGAAAGCTATAGAAAAGTTTTTTTTTCAATAAATTTGGTATGTAAGCAGGTTAGTTTCTAGTACCCGAAAAAAATATCGTTTTTTATACCTTTTCGATACATGAATATTTATATCGATATATCGATATATCGGTGAAAAAAATATCGTCGATATATATCGATATATCGAACGAAATATATCGATATTTTTTTATATGACATCCCTACGGTTGAGTACGACAGTGACCACTGTGGACTTGCCGCCGTCATACTGCTTTCGAGCGACCTGGTGGAACTGGAGGAGTACGTGCCGACGCATTCTTACAACTACGGTAAGACACGTTGTGATGCTTTCTTTAAGGGCTGGGGTAAGCTCAGCCTGTCCAAGGTATTCTCGACGAAGCACCAGAAGTCGAGATAAAAATTCCACCAAACCTTATCCAAAACACAACAAGTTTATTTTTCCAATAGTAATTCTTTCTTTATTGTCCGTATTAGGTTTTACTTAAGCTAATAACAATTCTGTCCTTGGCGCAAGTGACAAAGAATAATCGGGTGGCTGTGAGCCTGTCCTCGATACCTTCAGAAGGAGGGGAAGGAAGAATCAACACAGGTATATCTGTCTTCAGCACCAATGCCGCAGAATAATCGGTTGGCGATACGTATGTCCTCGATACCTTCAGAAGGGAGGGAAGGAGGAATAAACACAGTAGTCTTGTCCCCGGCGCATAATGCCTAAGAATAATCGGGTGGCTTTCAGCCTGTCCTCCCTACACTCAGAGACAGTGGAAAGAGGAATAAACGCAGTAGTCTTGTCCTCGGCGCACAATGCCGAAAAATAATCGGGTGGCTTTCAGACTGTCCTCCCTACACTCAGAGAGAGTGGAAAGAGGAATAAACGCAGTAGTCTTGTCTTCGGCGCACAATGCCGAAGAATAATCGGATGGCTTTCAGCCTGTCCTCCCTACACTCAGAGAGAGTGGAAAGAGGAATAAACGCAGTAGTCCTGTCCTCGGCGCACAGTGCCGAAGAATAATCGGGTGGCTATCAGCCTGTCCTCCCTACACTCAGAGGGAGTGGAAAGAGGAATAAACCCAAGTGGTCTTGTCCTCAGCGCACAATGCCGAAGAGTTATCGGTTGGCCCTTGGCCTGTCCTCACTACACTCAGAGGGAGTGGAAAGAGGAATAAACTCCAGTGGTCTTGTCTTCGGCGCACAATGCCGAAGAATTATAGGTTGGCCTTTGGCCTGTCCTCACTACACTCAGAGGGAGTGGAAAGAGGAATAAACAAATTCGGACAGCTGGTGCCGTCCTTTCAAAAAGTGGGTGGGGTTAGTACCAGGTACTGAATCCCAAGTTTCAATTGTGAAGGGATCGCACTAGTGATCATTTCTCATCTCGTACTTTTATAGTTGAACACTCCCAACACGCCTCATATGCACAAACATACATATTCTTTAAAAGAACTAATGACCTAAGGCAAGCGCCAACAAAGTATGTACATACATGAATACACTTTGCAATGAGCTAATGACCGAAGGCAAGCGACACACAGAAAATGATATCGCTAAGGGTTCATGTTACGAACAAATGTACTCTGGATACATACTGTATGGTCTGCATTTATTAATAGCCATGCATTCGAACGTTGAAGCGATAATGCTGATATGGCGATATGCTGGCGTGAGGTGTGAAGTGATTGAGGTTCAATTATCAAAGGTCGGGAATTTAGGAAAATTATTGTGCATAAAAGACGAAGGAAAAGTGAAAATAAAGGTTGTCTATTCCAAACCAGCAACCAGTGCATTTGTTTTTTCAAGAGCAACTCGCTCAATTAACTTTTGCATTTCCCTTCGCTCCCCGGATTATTCCATTTTTAAAAGCAACACGCTTAGATTGGAATAATCCTAAAACTCTGCTCGCTCTGTTATATAGCGTTATCGCTTATAGAGGCAAACGACGGCGCAATAGCCAACGTTTTGAGTACGAGACTCTCCGCCTAAGAAAAGACATACGAACCTAAAACGAAAGATCTAGAGGAGATCTTTGCATGGCGACCGTGACAGGACCTGATTTCAATTTGAAAAGTCTTTTGAATTGACAGAAAATCTTCACTGCATGGTTTACGTACTGCAGCATCAAACAATTGCAGTGGATCCCAATTTTCCAGTTTCTATACGATAAATGGAATTCTAACTGCAACAAGTGGCCGGACACCGATGTCATAACCATTTTGAGTTGGTTCCTCGAACTGGTGTCTCAAACTCATATATTTTGTTATAGACTGAAAGTCCTTCCCATCGTCTAGCCCAGCATGGGGGGCCAAGAAAGTAAGGAAGAAATAATCAACACGGGTCCTCAAATAGTGAACGCATCCAACCTACAATCAACACGCATAGACCACACTGCCATCGTTCTTGGACTGATGTTCGTGACCGCAGTGTTAGTTGGATTGGCGTATTTGGGACTCCAACACTTCAGGCGGAAAGTGATCGCCGACGTTATTAGCCACCTGGAGAACAGGAACGCCAAGGTATAATACCTTGCGAAGTAACCACGAAAAATTTTTATTATTATCAAACATGAAAATTATAAACTGAAAAAGAGAATTTGTAAAAAAAAAAAAAATTCATAAATATACATACATAGCGCATACTTAAACTAAACTCTCTCGTTTTTTTTCTAATTTTGTCCATAGACCAAGTGTCCAATGAGTTTGGCTAATTTAGAATTAGTATTGAGTCAACTCAACCAAATTTATGTGAATTTAAAGAAATCTCCCAATCGTGCTAGGACACCCGCCAAAGCAGAAGAAAAGCTTCAGCAAATTAGTGGTCTTTTCGAAGCTTTCTCGGAACATTTCAAAGAAATTAACCAGGACGAGATTTCTGAGTTAGAAAGAGTTCAATTAAAGCGATTTAGTGCAGAAGCGCACAAATATAAAAACGATTCCGAAGACATCGTGAATCAGAGCATAAGAAGCGTTTCTCCCGAACGCAAAGAAGAAAAAGACGAAAAACAAATTACGCGATGAGTGGTGAAGAGTTCAAATTCAGTACAGCCCAAAAGCTGCCTACTCTATCGTACGAGGAAAACACCCGATCAGAGAATCTAAGAGACTTCCTGAACAGCATCGAATTCTATTACGACACACTATCAACATCAGCTAAAAGTACATTAATTAAGTTTGTTCTGAAATGCAAAATCCAGGGAAAAGCATTAACCGAACTGGGAAATGCCAGCCCTAGGGACTTTACTGAGCTTAAGAAAAACCTAACCGAGAAATGTGGACCCAAGGAAACCATCGAACTAATTCAGTCAAAGCTGAACCGAGCGACTCAAGGTAATCGAACCACACGAGAATTCATAACAGAAATAGAAACACTAGTAAACAAAATGACGGAACTTGAAGTAGCATGCCACGGCGAAGAAACCAGAGAATCCTTAACCACAGCTAACGATCGTAGAGGACTAGCCTTTCTAAAAAAAGGAGTTAACGACCGGTTCCGATTGGTGCTAGACAGCGCTAGACATACAACTCTCCAAAGCGCTTCCAAGCACCTACTCGAAATAGACCAAGGAACACAACCAGCATCCTTAAAATATTTTGAAGAACAGCGACCGACTTCAAGAGGACAACCTTTTAGAGGATCGAACTCTAGAGGAAGAGACAACCGGCCTAATAACTACAACTACCAATCAGGCTACCAAAACAACCAACCCCACCCCAATAGTAATTTTAGATTTGGTTCTCAACCTACACAAAACCAATACAGAACCAGCTCACAATATAGCCAAAATAACCAGTTTCGTACCAATTATCACCCAGGCCACCAAAACAGTTCAAATAACAATTTCAGGCAAGGTTACCGAGTCAGCTACAATCAAAATGAACAGCAAAATCAAACCAGCAGAAACAACTGAAACAATGTACCAAACAACAGCCGTCCAATAACGAATTACCAGCCACGTAATAACCAAGACCATGGACAGCAAACAAACTATCCCAGGGTACGAGCATTGGGAAACGAGCAACCCACCGAGGGGATAGCCGACCCGTCGGAGGGGAGCCTATAAAATATCCCTTACCAAACGCCATATACACAGCGGGGATAGAAAACGGCATTTATGTACAAATATTACTCAACAATAACAAACCCGTACGATGCTTAATAGATACAGGTGCATCTATCTGCGTAGTAAAAAACTCTGTAATTGAGGGAAACATTTCAATAGACAAGAAAAACATTACCACCATCATAGGCATATCCGGAGACCTAACATCTAAAGGCACATGTATTAACACATTAAATCTCGAAGGTAATCGCATTAAGTACGAATTTCATGTAGTACCTGATTCATTTCCAATACACGTTGACGGAATCCTCGGAGCGAACTTTTTATCTGAATTCGGATCAATAATCGATCTTGAAAATTTATTTTTGAAGTTGAATATACACCACAGACAAATATCTATACCAATACTATCACACCATAGCTTGAACACCGTAACCATTTCTCCAAGATGCGAAGCAACCTACTGGTTAGAAACAAAACACACTGAATCTAGAATATTTCACCCCCAAGAGTTGTGTGAAGGTGTTTTCATGGCCGGATCAATATCACAGGCCAAAGAAGGAAAAATACCCATCCGAATTCTAAACACCCGCGAAACAAGCGTAAACCTTAAGTGGGCAGAACCAATATCACAATCCGCCTCGACATACGAACTCGTCTCACCAGACAACCTGAAAAATACCGTATCACATACCAGAGCTAAGAAAATATTGAGCGAAATAAATTTCGACACCCTGAACAATGAAGAAAAAGCCGAAATTAAAGCGATAGTCACTTAATATCAAGATATCTTCCACCTAGAAGGTGACAAACTTACGCACAGTCATTTAGGACAAGCGGAAATTACCTTAAAGGAAGGAGCTACGCCAAAATATACCAAACCGTACCGACTTCCGCATACGCAAAAGCAAGACATAAAAACAGAAATAGACAAAATGATAGAAAACGACATAATCGAACCATCTGTCTCTGCATGGAACTCTCCGATCCTCATTGTACCAAAGAAAAAGGATCCTATTACGGGCTTACAAAAGTTCCGCATGGTAATTGATTACCGAAACGTTAATGAACGAATAGAGGACGATAAGTTTCCATTAACCAATATAAGTGACATCTATGACATGGTAGGAGGAGCAATGTATTTTTCGTGTATTGATTTAAGCCAAGGTTATTACCAAATGGAACTTGAACCTAAAAGTAGACCTATGACAGCATTTTCAACGGAAGATGGTCATTTTCAGTTGAAACGACTTCCGATGGGACTTAAAATATCTCCCAGTAAATTTTCGAGAATGATGTCCATTGCAATGGCTGGACTCACTTACTCACGCTGCTTTGTCTACCTAGATGACCTAATAGTTTTTGGCAAAAGCCTTACCGATCACAACAAAAATCTGATCGATGTATTTAATCGACTAAGGGAAGTAAATTTAAAAATACATCCCGGTAAATGTGCTTTTCTAAGAAAAGAAGTTCTTTATCTAGGACATGTAATTTCCAGCAAGGGAATACATCCAGATCCCGAAAAATCAGCTGCTATGCATAATTACCCAACACCCACGAACGCTGACGAAGTAAGAAGATTCGTAGCCTTCGCAAATTATTATAGAAAATTTATACCCAACTTTGCTACAATAGCCATTCCTCTCAATAGATTACTTAGAAAAAATGTAGATTTCAATTTTGACCAAAACTGTGAAAAATCCTTCCAACTTTTAAAAACAATACTTACTAGCCCGCAAATTCTACAATTCCCAAATTTCAAAGAAGAATTCATATTACATACAGATGCCTCAGGCTTTGCCTTAGGGGCAGTACTTTCAAATTTCGATGAAAAACCTATAGCTTATGCTAGCAAGACTCTAAATAAAGCCGAAAAGAATTATAGTACTATTGAAAAAGAGTTACTAGCCATAGTATGGGCAGTAAAGCATTTTCGACCATACCTATTTGGAAGAAAATTTAAAATAATAACTGATCACAGACCCCTTGTATACCTTTTTTCCCTAAAAGAACCTTCTAGTAGACTAACCAAATTCAGATTACTACTTGAAGAATACAATTTTTACGTTGAATATAAACCAGGAAAAGATAATTGCGTAGCTGACGCCTTAAGTCGAATACAATTAGACTCCGACAACCTAAAACAACTCCAAATATGCGTAGTCACAAGATCACAAACACAGGCAGAAAAATCGGTTCAAGAAAATAAGAGACAAGAAACAGAAACGGAAGAAAATAATCGTATAATCACTGAATTGCTTAAGCCACCAGAGAATGAGCATAAAATAATTGAGCTTAAAATATGTAACAGTTTCGAGGACGACGAATATCAAAAAGATATAGATATAATCCTGGGACCAAACAAAGCGTTGGCATACATCCCAGAGATGAATTGTATACTCCTAAGAAAGCCCAAGGATAGCACTACCGCCCGATTGACATCATTTTGCGATTTGTTGTCGAGGGACGTGCATAGAATCTGCGGACTATTATCAATTAATAAATTATACATTACAAAAGAAGAAATTAAGAAACTCGCAGACGGCCGTCGAGAATACACAATTCACGAGTTACAGAAAGTCTTAGGAGAAATGTTTAAAAATAGTAATGTAAAGGTGCACCTCATAAATAAATGTATTGAAATAACAGATCCTCACAAGAAGAAACTAATACTCAATGATTACCACATATTACCAACAAGTGGACATGCAGGAATAAACCGCATGCTTAAAACGATTAAACAAAAATATTTCTGGACTGGAATGCAAAATGATATAGCTACCTATGTAAAACATTGCCCAGTTTGTCAGAAAAACAAATATATTTCACCCAAAAAACAGCCTATGGAAATAACGTCAACCGCTGAATCAAGCTTTGATAAAATTTACCTAGACTTAGTAGGTCCTTTGGATGAATCAGTAAATGGACACAAGTACATACTTACATTACAAGACGAATTAACGAAATTCACTGAAGCAATTCCAATCGAAAACAAAGAAGCTAGCACAGTTGCTAAAGGATTGGTAGAACACTTTATTCTTAAATATGGAGTACCAAAGATAATAGCCTCTGATCAAGGCACAGAATTTATCAACCGAGTTTTTAAGGATATGTGTAAGCTACTAAAAATAGAACAGATACAATCTACAGCATACCATCACGAAAGTATAGGAGCATTGGAAAACTCACATAAAGTCCTAGGAGCATACCTTAGAAGTTACGTTTCCGAAAAACACACAGACTGGTGTACATGGTTACCATACTATGTGTTTTCCTATAACACGGTAGTACATTCAGAAACAGGGTACTCACCATTTGAATTAGTGTTTGGACGACAATGTACGTTACCTTCAAATTTGACGAAACAAGTAGATCCCAGGTATAATTATGAAGATTATGTAATTGAACTACGAGAAAAACTACAAATTGCTCACAGAGATACGAGAGATGCGCTGTTAGAGAAGAAGAATGCAAGAAAAGACAGTTACGATAGAAAAGCAAGAAGTAAAGCAACTAGTTTTGAAAAAGGAAGCTTAGTCCTTTTAAGGAATGAAAATAGAAGGAAATTGGACCCTATCTTCGTAGGGCCTTATGAAGTATTGTCCGAAGACGGTGTAAATTGTGATATCAATTACGATGGAAAGAGAGTAAAGGTACACAAAAATCGTTTAAAAAAATTCTATATCTACATACTAAAGCAATGCCTATTTGCATTGAATTAATTTTTTTTTCTTTAAAAAAAAAAAAAAGGAGGGAGAGACCCTTGCGTGCACATATAGTAAGAAAATTTTAATACATACACTAAGAAAATTTTAAATACATACATTAAGAAAATTTTAAATACATATAGTAAGAAAATTTTAATACATACACTAAGAAAATTTTAAATACATACAGTAAGAAAATTTTAAATAAATATAGCCTTAAGAAAATACAAACAGTAAGAAAATTTTAAATGTATAAGTTTAAGTAAATGTAGCATTAAGAACATTTTAAATTAAAATCCAAAATGTAACATGTAAAGCTATTGATAATTATATTACGCTATTATATACTAAGAAAAATTTCAAATATGCAAAATCCAAAAAGTAACATACAAAGCTATTGATAACTATATTACACTATTACATATTAAGAAAAATTTTAAATATTATATATATAGCAGTAAGTACAGTAAGAAAATTTGTAATATTAAAATCCAAAAATATAACACCTATAGGATAGCTGTAAAATTAATTATACATGAAGAAAATTATATTGAGCTTACTACATTTATAACAAACAATAAGAAAATTTGAAAAAGCAAACATATTTAATTACGTAACACATGGTATAAAAATGAACATAACAAATGATCCCAAATTGTAAAAATGACACGGAAAAGAGGAAACCTCGCGCTACGAGATTTCATCTTTTTCCCCCAGGAGGGTGGTGTGAAGGGATCGCACTAGTGATCATTTCTCATCTCGTACTTTGATAGTTGAACACTCCCAACATGCCTCATATGCACAAACATACATATTCTTTAAAAGAACTAATGACCTAAGGCAAGCGCCAACAAAGTATGTACATACATGAATACACTTTGCAATGAGCTAATGACCGAAGGCAAGCGACACACAGAAAATGATATCGCTAAGGGTTCATGCTACGAACAAATGTAAGTTTACGTTTGTTAATCGAATTCCCAAACAGATACTTTTTGCTGACCGATGCGATGTGCCCATTCAACATACAGAAACAGATACTTTTTGCTGACCGATGTTCCCATTCAACATACAGCGCGTGCAGACAGATTTCGGGGAAATGGTTCTGCTCCAAATAATTTTCATAAGAATTAAGGTAACGAAATGTAATCGCTGAGGTCAACAAAATATTAGTATTTAAGAAATCAAATTATAATCATGTTGGTCATTAGTTGCTCATTCATATTCAGACGCGGAAACGCTGTCCAAATAAATAATAAAATTTAAAGAAAATAAAAAGAATTGTTTTTTTTATGAAAAACCTAGAGAAATAAAATTAACTGGCGCCCGAGCAGGGACCTAAGTGAAATTTTCTTAAGCGTCGCGTTTTTACAAGAAGACCTCAAGTAGTTCAAAAAGTGAAAAATAAAAGCGTCGCGTTTTTTCACAAAAAGACCTCAAGTAGCTCAAAAAGTGGGAAATAAAAAGAAAAAAATACTTAGGTTCAGGACAGAAAGTGTTAAGTGATCAATCTATAATCAGTGTGGAGAAAAGAAGCGCCTTAGTATCCAGAGGAAAAAAGGAGGATCAAAGTGAATCCAGCAGCTCCACCACAAGGACATCAAGACCAGAAGAACGATGGAAATAATAAAATTTTTGTAAGCATTAATGTTAAGAAGTGACAATTGAAAGAACAAATAGAATTCAGTAACTGAAAAAAAAAAAAAAATTTTAAGAAAAATTAAGTAGAAAAATAAGGAAATCAAAAAGTGAAAAAGAAAGAAAAATATAATTAAATTGAATAAAAGTAGAATAGTAAATGAACAAAGAAAAATTAAGCAAAGAATTAATAAAGAAAATTAAGTGAAAGAAAAAGGAAATCAAAAATTAAAGGAATATTATTTGTTACCAAAAAAAGAAAACTAAAGTGATAAGAATAAAGAAACTTAGAAATTAAATTTCGAAATTAACATACTAGAAAATTAAGACTTAAGAATACACTTAAATATAACAAATTTAAGGAATTAATACTTTTTTTTTTGTGATCATATAACCTTTTTATCATGTCGAATCCACAAAACCTTATTATACCTCCCGTTAATCCCCAACAAAATCAACTTCCTCCTACCCATTCACATAGTAATTTAACGCTTGTTGAATTACAAAACTTAGTCTCTTCTATGGTAAATCAGACCCTTAGGACAGATGGTAGACGAATTGTTCAATCAATAATAAACCCTAACTCCGATCAATTTGCAGGAAGTGATCAGACAATTAATCCCGACCAAGAAACAAATATTTCTGAACTCGAAAAAATTCCAGATATCGTCAAGAGCTTAAGGGAATTCTCTGGACAGCCAGGAGAATTCAGCTCGTGGCGAAAAAGTGTAGAAAGGGTTCTCAGGATTTATAACAACATTAGAGGATCACCAAAATACTTTGGCATAATAAATGTTATTAGGAACAAAATAGTTGGTCAAGCCGACCATGTTCTTGAATCATATAATACACCCCTAAACTGGGATAATATTACCAGATGTCGTACTCTGCATTACGCAGATAAAAGAGATTTGGGAACATTAGAATACCAGCTAACATCACTGGTACAAGGTAATTCTTCCGTACAAGAATTCTATCAACAAGTTTATTCTCATTTAACGCTAATACTTAATAAAATTTCATCTATGGAGATGGGTACAGAAGCATTAAATATGCTTATGCATGGGTACAGAGATAAGGCTTTAGACACCTTTATAAGGGGTCTTAAGGGAGATTTACCTAGGCTTCTCGGTATTCGAGAACCGGTAGACTTGCCACAAGCGCTCCACCTTTGCCTTAAACTAGAAAACCAGGATTATCGCGCTCAATACGCAATCGCGACAAACAACAATACTAAGAAATTTATTAACCCAATACCTCCGCAACTCCCTCCAAAAAGATTCCAGACAAATACCTCACCAAGGTATCAAGTCCCATTCTATCCCCATCTTGCGCATTTTGCACAAAATCCTCATCCAAATCCTCATCCAAACTCATTCAATAACAATAACCCCAAGCAATATCCTACTGGTTTCCGCTATCAACCTCAGAACCAAGGATATCAACAACAACCAAATGTCTTCAGACCACCACCACGGCCACAACCACGAGGTGTTCCTATGGAAACATCAACAATTAGGACTGCTAACGTAAATTATGCTAATAGACCACAACAGGAACAACAAAGATGGCCTCCAGCACCTAAAAGAGCAAGTCAAATTCCACAACAACCAAATTATCCTAACAAATTACAACGAAATTTCCATATCGAAACATCTTCTCAGGAAAAACTAGAGCCTTCACTACAAGATGATTCAATTCAACCTTATCCACCAGCTCAAGACCCAGAGTTGCATTAATACCTTTCCACTCCATATCACTATGATGAACAGTATGATCAAAGCTTTAGTAACTATATCGAGCCACTTTCCCACATTGATAATAACATTGCTGAAATAACATCCGAACTTGATAATATTAATTTTTTAGCTCTTCACTGCCATATATAGAAGTCAAAACTAGCAGCGGAGAAGTGCTGAAAATATTAATAGACACGGGTTCTAATAAGAACTATATAAAATCTTCCCTAGTAAGAAATCCTAAACCCAATAACGAAAAATTTTACGCCAATTCAGTTGGAGGTAAAATAAGTATCACACACCACACATTTGCAAATTTATTTGGACTTAGAGACACGAAAATTAAATTCTTTTTGATGCCCTACCTAACAACTTTTCATGGCATACTAGGAAATGACAGTTTAAAAGACTTAGGAGCCGTCATTTACACAAAACATAATTATATGACCATTAGAGACACTTTAAAAATACAAATTAAGCAATTTACCACACAAGCTGTAAATAATGTGACTCTTCGAACTGAGCATATGACAATAGAGCAGAAAAATCAAATTGAAGACATGTCATCAAGATATCCGAGATTATTTGATGAACCGGATGAGAAACTTACGTATACGACTGTTGTAAAAGGCGAAATTCGAACAACATCGGATTCACCTGTTTACACGAAGTGCTATCCATATCCAATGGCCCTTAAGGACGAGGTGGAAAGCCAAATTCATAAACTCCTAAATGATGGCATTATTCGACCTTCCAGGTCACCTTATAATTCACCGGTCTGGATTGTCCCAAAAAAAGCGGACTCTTCTGGTGAAAAGAAATTTCGATTAGTGATCGACTACCGAAAACTTAATACTATAACAATCCCCGACAGGTACCCCATACCTGAAAATAACGGAGTGCTCTCACAATTAAAAAATAACAAATTTTTCACTGTTATTGATCTTAAAAGTGGTTTTCACCAAATTTTACTCAAGGAAAAAGACATCGAAAAAACCGCCTTTTCGGTGAACAATGGGAAATATGAGTTCACTCGCCTACCTTTTGGGCTGAAAAACGCCCCCTCGATTTTTCAAAGGGCATTAGACGATATTCTTAGAGAATATATTGGAAAGATATGTTTCGTCTATATAGACGATATCATTATCTTTAGTGAAGACGAACACACACACTTACAAAATATTGAAACAATATTTAGAGTCTTACAAGCTGCTAATAAGAAAGTTCAACTTGATAAGTGTGATTTCTTTAAGAAGGAAGTCGAATTCCTTGGTTTTATTGTTTCCTCAGAAGGAATTAAAACCAACCCGGAAAAAGTAAATGCAATTCTTGATTTCACATACCCCAAAACACTAAAAGATTTAAGATAGTTTTTAGGACTAACAGGTTTCTATCGTCGTTTTGTCAAAGATTATGCCAAATTGGCAAAACCCCTGACATCACCCTTAAGAGGGGAAGACGGACGATTATCAAAAAATCTTTCCAGCAAAAAATTAATATCCTTAAACGAAGATCAAATAGAAGCATTCAAAAAATTAAAGGATTCAGTAGCTTCAAGCGATACTGTTCTTTCGTACCCAGAATACAGGAAATAATTCGAACTCACTACTGACGCGTCAAATTACGCTTTAGGCGCTGTCCTTTCGCAAGAAGGAAAACCAATAATGTTCATTTCAAGAACACTTTCAGAAACTGAAGAATCATATGCAGCAAACGAAAAGGAAATGCTAGCCATAATATGGGCTCTGCAAACACTGAGAAACTATCTTTATGGCTCAGCAAAGGTAATAATTCTAACCGACCATCAACCGTTAACTTTTGCTCTAAGTACTAAAAATCAAAACTCGAAAATGAAACGTTGGAAGGCCGCATTAGATGAATATAACTACGAGTTAAGATACAAGCCAGGTAAGGCGAACGTAGTCGCTGATGCGCTTTCAAGGCCACCACTTGAATCCCAAGTAAATTCTATGACAGCCTCCCAACACAGTGATGAAAGCTCGTCACATGAACTTATTCCAGCAGTAGAAACACCCATTAATGCCTTCCGAAACCAACTCATATTGCTTATAGAAAATGAAACCTCTTACCAACTTCAATATCCTTTCCCAAATTTCCGCAGACACATCTTTAAACAACCTCATTACACAAAAGAAAATATTATTTCCATATTCAAAAGATTTTTAATCCCCACAATAGTAAACGGACTAAAAACTAACGAAGGTACTATGGGAATCATACAAAATTTATATAAACTCTATTTTAGAAACTACAAAATACGTTTTACTCAAACCCAAGTCACTGATCTAACCACAGACACCGAACAACAAGAACAAATACTTAAAGTTCATAATAGGGCTCATCGTAACGCACTCGAAAATAAAAACCAAATAATAGAAAACTTCTTTTTTCCTCAAATGAATTCCAAGGTAAACAAAATAGTAAAACAATGTAAAATCTGTCATGAATATAAATACGACCGACATCCACAAAAACCCGAGTTAAAACCATCTCCAATTCCCCAATATCCAGGACAAATCATACACTTAGATATCTACTCAACCGAAAAAAATCTAGTTCTGACAGCATTGGACAAATTCTCAAAATATGCGCAAACAAGAATTATAAAATCTAGAGCAGTTCAGGACATACTTGAACCTCTAAGACAAATACTTTTCGCCTTTGGTGTACCAAAGATAGTTGTCTTTGACAACGAAAAATCCTTTAACGCAGTTTCAGTATTATTCCTCTTACGAGACCAATTGAATATAGAAATCTACAAAACTCCCCCACACTCCAGTACGGTCAACGGTCAAGTGGAACGGTTCCACTCGACACTTTCGGAAATAATGCGTTGTCTCAAAACCGATAAAGTTCACAGGTCCTTCATTGAATTATTAGACAGATCAGTTTATGAATACAACTGTTCCATTCATTCCACAATAGGTAAAAAGCCAATCGAGGTTTTCTTCGGAAGAAATGTTAGTACTAATCCTGAGCAATTCGAATTAGCAAGAAAAGAAAATATTACAAAATTATTTAAAAAACAAGAAAAAGATTTGGAATATCATAATAAAAAAAAGAATCCAATAAAAAGCTATTCCCCTGGTGAAATCATCTATGCAAAAATTAACAAAAGGCTAGGTTCTAAACTAACACCACGCTATAAACAGGAAATTGTTAAAGAAGACAAAAGCAAAACCATAGTTACAGAATCTGGTAGAGTAATACATAAAGCAAATATTAAAAGCTAAACTTATGTTTATAGGTTCCTTATATCCATGGTCAACGCTTACGTTGACATCCATGATTACTCCAACTCAGAGGTAATCATCTTTAAAAAAGGAGCTGCTAAAATACAAAACGGTAACATCAAATTCATACACTCCATAGAACTATCCCCATACGAAGAGTTTATCCTCAAAACCACATCCATCCTTTACCAGCAAATCCCTACACAAAATTAATTTTTTTCCATCCTCGAACATGAGTTAAAACAGGTTAAGAACCTGATAAACAATATAAAAATTCAAGGCCAAGACCCCAGATCGAAGAGATCTATTAATTTTATCGGCACAGCATTTAAATGGGTCGCGGGAACCCCCGACCACGATGACCATGAAATAATGGTAAGCAAAATTAATAACATACTAGAGAACAGCAATAATCAGGTTCTTATTAACAAAGCATACATTGACCGAATAAATAAGTTAACAAACATAACAAACGATGTTCTAAGTGAAATTAAAAAAGATAGAAGTTTTTCAAATGAGTTAATTTTAAGTTTACTTTATAAAACAAAATTAATAAAAGAAGAAGTAACAAACGCAATCTATGCGATAGAATTGAGTAGAATGAACATTGTAAGTTCCAATATACTCTCAAAACCAGAAATCAATCTTATAATGAATAGATTAAATAAAGACAATTTAAATATCCCTTTTTATAACATTGAAGAAGCACTAGAATTTACAGACATTAAAGTCGCAATGAATCCATCAACTGTTATTTACATTTTAAGTGTTCCAAGAACAGAAGATGTTCTTTATGAAAATCTAATTGTAAAACCATTAATAAAAAATAAAAATCTAATAAGCAAAATTGAAAATCACAACATTTTAAAAACAAATAATAAAGTTTATGGTATAATAAAAAATTGTAAAACAAATCAAAAATTATCAATTTGTAAGCAATCGAATATTGTAGACCTCAACAACGATAAATGCCTTTTTAATTTATTACAAGGAAGAAATGCAACATGCAAGCAGACAAATAGTCAACATATCCCACACATCGAAGAGCTAGCATCAGGAACAATATTACTTAACAGCTTTAGTGGAAAAATTTGCATCGACAACAAAACCCAACAACTAAACGGAACATATCTAGTTAAATTCTCCAACACAACGATCGCAATAGCGGACCAACTATACGTTTCCGAAGAAATACCAGAAATCTTGGAGATGCCACCACTACTTCACCTAGTTTCCAAAGAAGACGAAATAGAGGAAATCCTTTCCTTACAACTTATGAAAGAACTTCACATAAACAACACGAAGCATATCAATAAAATCCAGATCGAAAAGGAAAGATATCAATACATAAATTACTCCTTTTTCGTGATCTTACTTCTCATCATAATTGCGTTAGTAATTACACGGCGGAAAATAGAAAAAGTTATAGAAAAAGAGCTAACACCACCTATGTTTGTTCCTTGTGAAGCAAAACCGACGAATTCTACGAATTCCATCTTAGAACAGCCTAGGATCTACCTTTCATACTTCTAACAACAAGGACGTTTAATCTTAAGAGGGGAAGAGTTAACGTTTGTTAATCGAATTCCCAAACAGATACTTTTTGCTGACCGATGCGATGTGCCCATTCAACATACAGAAACAGATACTTTTTGCTGACCGATGTTCCCATTCAACATACAGCGCGTGCAGACAGATTTCGGGGAAATGGTTCTGCTCCAAATAATTTTCATAAGAATTAAGGTAACGAAATGTAATCGCTGAGGTCAACAAAATATTAGTATTTAAGAAATCAAATTATAATCATGTTGGTCATTAGTTGCTCATTCATATTCAGACGCGGAAACGCTGTCCAAATAAATAATAAAATTTAAAGAAAATAAAAAGAATTGTTTTTTTATGAAAAACCTAGAGAAATAAAATTAAATTGTACTCTGGATACATACTGTATGGTCTGCATTTATTAATAGCCATGCATTCGAACGTTGAAGCGATAATGCTGATATGGCGATATGCTGGCGTGAGGTGTGAAGTGATTGAGGTTCAATTATCAAAGGTCGGGAATTTAGGAAAATTATTGTGTATAAAAGACGAAGGAAAAGTGAAAATAAAGGTTGTCTATTCCAAACCAGCAACCAGTGCATTTGTTTTTTCAAGAGCAACTCGCTCAATTAACTTTTGCATTTCCCTTCGCTCCCCGGATTATTCCATTTTTAAAAGCAACACGCTTAGATTGGAATAATCCTAAAACTCTGCTCGCTCTATTATATAGCGTTATCGCTTATAGAGGCAAACGACGGCGCAATAGCCAACGTTTTGAGTACGAGACTCTCCGCCTAAGAAAAGACATACGAACCTAAAACGAAAGATCTAGAGGAGATCTTTGCACAATTGAGTACCACGTACACTCTACCCACGCGGAACAGAAACTTAATTTTACCTGTTCGAGTTACATCCCTATATCATATTTCCTACAACAAGCGAGTGTGAGCTCTATAAATGAGCAAAACCCATGGATCGTTGTTTGTGGCGAATGCATATCCAATGTTGCGTGCTGATGCCTGTGTTCAACTGCCTGTGTTGTACAACGAGTGGGGTGAATGGGAAACTTGGAAATGTGTATGTAACTTGTGTGTTGCTGCGGGTGCGGTGGTATTCGGTGTGCTTGTTGTTTGATTTTTCTGATATACATATATCTTATGTATATCGCCCGAATTTTGTTGAACCATCAAATATCCGCACTGTGACGGTTCGTTACAGAGCCCCCTCTGTTCACAAGACGAGAACCTTCACGGCTTAAATTTAATATCTCTTTTCTTTCAAAACAATTTTATTTTTTCATTTTTATTTCTAAAATTTTTCTGATTCTTTTTTTTTTAAAACCTTTTTTTTTTAAATATTTTTTTCTGATTTAATTCAAATGTTTTTTTTTTCTTTTCTTTTTTTTTCAATATTTTCATACATATTTTTTTTTCTGACCCTATTCAAATTTTTTTTTTTTTCTTTATATTTTTTTTCATTTCATTCAAATTTTTTTTTTTTTCAATTCTTTTCGAATAACAACTTAAAATATATTCCCTTTCTTTTTTTTTCTTTTCTTTTTTTTTTTTCTTATACAACCAAAATAATGGTTTATCGCTTTCTACAATCTGCTCCACTTCGCGATATCGATCGCCTACTTCCAAATTTGTATATTCCATCACAGAATAGACTGGTACTGTCGCCTTTGGCGTTGCTGAGATGGACGGTGGGGTAAAATTGGGGCGTATAGCTTCCTCCTGTTGCACGAAGTTATATGGTTCAGCTACGAGCCCTTGGCTGGTGGATGGTTTGGGAGACTGCTGTATCTCCTTCTTTTGGTTTGTGGCGAGTGGTCGTTTGAAATCTGTCATCTTCTGTCCTTCTGGTGGGGGCGGCTTTTTCTTTTCGAACAATCTTTCCGCAGCTGTACTTCGGTTTCTGATGGCTTTCATATTCTCCTTGGGTGAATCGGGGATTGTGATTGGCTGCGGTGACGGTGTTCTTTCTGGTCGAGTCAGTACCCTAAAATGTCAAAGTTGCTGCCGCGTGTGGGGGCAGCCATGGGTGATCGAGTCTGGATTCTGGTTGAGGGGTCGATATAACCTGGCATTTTAACTCCTACGATCTGATTTCCTAAAAGTATTTCTAAACCAACTTGTTACGTAATGCTTCCAGTCCAAGTAATGCGTTAGCTTCTAGGGATGAGATGTATATCACGTCTTCATTGATTTGCATCCCGTTTAATTCGAATGAGATCCTGTATTTTTCTTTCGTTGTGGCGGAAGTTTCGTCCGCCGTACTTATCTTTTCATATGATATATAGCTATGTATTCTGATTCGGCGGAGATGGTCTCGGAATTGTTTGTTGATGTAGGTTTCCGTTGAGCCAGTGCCTAGTACAGCGTAGTAGACTTCATCCTCAAATTTGATTGTGACGTAAGGTCGTGGATCTCGGTGGGGTTTGGTGTGTACGACGGCCACGTTGCTGCGACGACACGAGCAGTCCTTGGTTAAGGTGCCATCTTGTCCGCAGAAAGTACAAGACAAACGAAACGGCTTTCGGTAATTCTCTCTTCGGTGGTCTTGCTGTTTACAATTATAGCAGTGACTTTGGCGATCGTAAGAGACTATGGAGGTGGAGGTTTGGTGGCGCATAGGGGTGGAACTCACATTCGGCCGAGACGGAGTAGTAGGTATATACCTTTCATCTCTTTTAATAGAGTCACACTCCTCGACGAGAAGTAACAAGTCATCAACTGTCTCAAAATCTTTACGACGTGCGTATAATCTATATTCGGGTCTTAGTCCATCAAATATTCGGTCAAGATTGTCTTGTACGGTCATGCGTGGATGCTGGTGTATCAAATATTGTGTCTTCAGTAAATATTCTATTGCGCTTTCTCTTGGCCCCTGACGTCGGCGATATATTTCATCCTCGAGTTTAGTAAAGTATCGCGGTGGTAGTAAAAACTGGGTAAATGCTTGGTGGAAGTCTTCCCACGTTGTTAAACTATCAAGCTTAACTCGCAACCACTCCAATGCATATCCTTTAAACAACTCGGGGAGTGTGGGAAGCATATGATCTCGCGGGATATCGTAGCATGTCGTTAATTCTGTTACTCTTTTTATAAATTCCAAGGGGTTCCCAGTTAAATCGAACTTGAGACCCCATTTACGGACAGTGTTCATCACTTCCGCCTCATAGCTTAAAGTATACCGACCCGATGATCGAGGGTATGGTGGTAGACTCTGTGATGATCCTAAATGGTTGTAGAGCTGGTCCGAGGGTCGTTCTTCCGTACGCTCTGGGGTGCTAGGTTCCTGTCTAGTCAGACTTCTACTCATATATGGAACAGTAAACTGAATCTCCGTGTAATGCGGAGTCTTCGGTACTTGCGGCATTATTTCGTCGGCGTTAGTTTGAGCAGGTAAAACAGGAGTAATCGCGGCACTGTTAGTTGGATCTTCATCTTCATCGAGGCGTTTCTCAATCGTATTTTCCCACGTCTCGCAAAGATTCTGTGTCGAGCCGTGGTCTCTCAACTTTCTTAAATGTCGGCTGAGACGTTGTCGTAGTATTTGTACGCTACCGGTCGTGTCTAGTTTATGAGCTGCCAGTGTTTCAATCAGCTCAGATTTCTTCATAAAATAAATGAAACCCAGATTTTTACATGGGTTCAAGTATTGATCGTCCTGGTTCTCGGAGTCGGACATAGTGCTGGTTCGGGTCGGGTATGCCGTTGGCGGTGATCGGGGGAAAGAAGTCAATTTCAAAAATTTGCTCTCGTAATTTATCTAGCCAAATTACGGCGTTGGTTGGTATGTGGTCTCTTAGAAGGTGGGACCTTTCGAAAAGTATTGGTTGTTGCTTTGTTGTTTGGAATCTTCTATACTCCCTGCTCGGGCGCCATTTTGTGATGCTTTCTTTAAGGGCTGAGGTAAGCTCAGCCTGTCCAAGGTATTCTCGACGAAGGGTTGGGTTCGATATCCCGTTTTTATATCCCTGCTTTTTATTTTCCCGCATTTAAAATCCCGTTTGTTGAAATCCCGTTTTTATAAGCCCGCTTTTGTAATCAACACCAGGTGTTTTATTTTAAAAATCGCACCCCTTGTAAAAGGGGTCTGATTGCAGATCACACAGTTCCAGTTGATAATCAATCTTCACACTCTCAACTGCGATCGTTAATGGATGAGTAAAGAGAGCTATATCAATCTAATTTTTTTTAAATTTGCAAAACGCCGCTCAAATTCGACGATTATTTCGTCCATGTATTTGAGGTGGTCCGAAAAATTACATTCTTCAAAATTTTTCATCTCTAAATAATGTTCTTTACAACTTGGAAAAAAAGAAAAATCGTTTTGTTGTAGAGACGTTTTTAACAATTTCAGTTTACTTCTGGATCCATTCACATTTCCGTACATGTTGGCTTTATTGAGGTTTTTACCTTGCAATTTTAAATTTAGTTCATTCAAGTGTTGCGTCATATCAGTTAAAAACGCAAGATCAGCCAGAAACTGAGGATCTCGCATTTTATCTTGTAGTTCAGAAGTGTCTGATGATATCTCATTTTTTAGAAATAAAGGTATTTCTTTTCGTAAGGCGAAAAAGCGTTGCAAGCATTGGCCAGCACTTAGCCATCTGATTTCCGAATGCAATAGTAAATCTCCATAGTTTGCATTTCGATTTCACTTAAAAAGTCTCTAAATTTTCTATGTGTCAATGCCTTGTTTCCACCTCTAATCAAATTGGTTATCCTTATAACAACTTTAATAGCATTCATTTGACGCAAAGATTTTCCACACAAGGCTTCCTGATGTATGATACAATGCAACAACGGGCAATCAATGCCATTTTGTGTTAGAAGTCCCGCAAATCCTGTCACTGTCCCGGTCATAGCTTTTGCCCCATCGCATCGGTCACAATACAAGAACACTTACGAAATCCTCCATATTCTACTATAGTTTTGTTAACCGCTTCAAATATATCACTGCCTTTAGTTGTTCCATGAAATGGTATTAAATGCAGCATTTCTTCCGTGATTGTAAAATCTTTGGAAATGCAACGTATAAAGATTATTAATTGACTGACATCGGTCTGGTCGGTACTTTCATCCAAACATATTGAATAGTATTCGCAATCTACAAAGTAATCACATATTTTTTTTGTAATATAATTACCCATGTCCTCTATTCGTCGCGCCACCGTTTGATGAGATAATGCAACAGATTCAAACTTTTCCGCTAATTTCGGCTGCATAAAGCGTTTAGCCATTTCAACTGCGCATTTTTTTTATTAAAACTCCATCACTAAATGGTTTTTTTGCTCTGGCTAATTGTAATGAAACTTCATATGAGGCAGCCAAGTTTTGTTCATTCTCAGTATGTACAAATTAACTGCACTCGATGAGTATATTTTTGATACTGTCTTTATTTCTTGTAAACCTATTCTATTTATACATTTTACAATTCTAGAAAGACTTATTTACAAGAAAAGATAACAATATCTTTATATCCTGACCTTTTCTGTATTGACCTGTGTTCAGCTGTGTGTTGTGTGTGGGAAAATAATCTTCCCTTTCGTTAGTGGACTGTATTTTTTTTTATTTAAGATAACACACAGCTGCACACAGGACTATCTTTTATGTTCATTTATGAACATTCTGCGGCCGGCCAAAAAGATCTATTGTTATAACATTTTTTGACTTACATTTGTTTCGAATATAAATTATGCCTAAGAACAAAACTACACTTATGACTAATATCAGCGAAAGATGACTGCTAAGTGATTGGCGTTTTTAAGCAATTCTGTCGCCGTCTCCGGGCTCGGGCAAACAGCTCAAGTCGTTTCCAATCTCCCGAATCATGAAGGTTCTCGGCTTCATCCTCAAATACTCCTTTGATATTAAGAGCGTTAATACCTTCGTCTCGTATTTGCCTCCAGTTGTTTTCAATTTGGTTAAGAAAATGTGTATAACCTGTCTCTTCTTTAGACCAAAAGGCCTGAGCTCGAAGACAGTCTACATTGTAAAGTGATCTTGGGTATTCTGAAGGACAAAGCTTTAGAGCTACTCCGCGTTTGTAAATCTCACGTGCTTCTTCCGATCGACCTAATCTTTGGTAACTATCGCCCAGGTTAAAATAGAACCTGCCGTCCTGGGTACCTTCTTGTCCAGAATCGATTCCACGTCGCAAGTACTGCACAGCAAGGGTAAGATTTTGATTGTGATTCTTAAGTACAAATCCATAATGAACCATGGCAAATCTATCACTTGGGCAACGAGCTTAAATTCCTTCCAAGACATACTTGGCATCTAAAAGACGATTTACCATCAGATATGTGACCGACAGTTGGTTACGATGAGTTACAAGAGAGAGAGAGAGAGAGAGAAAGTGGGTTTATTGAAATTTGAATAAATAAAAGTTAAATTAATTAATGAAAACTTTATAAAAGTGAAAGTGAAGTAAAAAGAAAATAAATAAGTTAAAGTCAATCGCTTCTAAGCCACGGTTTTCCGAAAAAAAGGAAAAATGAGCTCGGATTGTTTCGACTGCAGGCGACCGGTAAAAACGGGAGATAAGTGGCTAATGTGCAACGCTTCTTGTGGTGCATTTTATCATTTAAAATGTCTTAAATTGAACCAATATGATTATGATTTATTAAATGGAAGACTATATATTCATTTCATATGCAAAAAGTGCTTAGATGATTTAAAATCGCTTGAGAAAATTGTGAAAGAGTTAAAAGATTCCATAGATTTCTTGAAAAAAATACGCGAAGAAAAAAATGTAATTGAGACCCCACAAAAAAAGTCTTATGCAGAAACCGCGAAGTCTACTGTTATCGTGAAACCAAAAGAGAAGCAAAATATAAACAAAACGAAAAGTGACGTTAGAATTAATATAAATCCATCAGATTTGTCAATAAAAATTAATAATATTAATGAAAAAAAAAGATGGATCAATTTCGATTGTTTGTTCGGATAAAGAATCAAGTGAAAAATTATGCAAAGAAGTGAAGGAAAAATTAAATGAAAATTATGTTGTTGATAGTCCAAAGCTTTCAGTGCCACAAATTTTGCTAACGGGTATGAGTGAAATGCATGAAACAAGTGAGATAGAAGTAGCTCTGAAAGGTCAAAATAATTTGAAAGGAGAAGTGAAATGCTTGAAGTGTTACCGTGGTATCAAAAATACTAAAGTATTTAATGCAATTATCGTACTAGATGCAGAGGATTATACAAAAGTTATGAAAGAGGGAAGAATGTGCATTGGTTGGGATCGATGCAGAATCTTTGAATATGTATCAATAAGAAAATGTTACAAGTGTTGGGGCTTTAAGCATATTGCAAGCAAATGCAAAAATGAAATAGCGTGTGCAAAGTGTGGACAAGGCCATGATTCAAAAGAGTGCAAACAAGAACAAGTGAAGTGTGTAAATTGTGCAAAGTCAAATGAAAGATATGGTCTGAGTCTGGATTGCAATCATGATTGTAGGGACATTACATGTCCAGTTTATTTAAAACAAATAGAAATTGAAAAAAAGCGGGCTTCTTATTAGCCATCAAAGTATATAAATTGTGCCTATTTTAATATTCAAGGATTAACAGGTGATTTTTGTGAGCTTGAAACTATCCTGCATGAAAATAGCATTGATTTAGTGGCACTGTCGGTGTTGTGACAACAATATGAATGAATTCGGAATCACAAGTCTAATAAACGATGACAAATAAAATATGAGAACAAACTTTTCAGAATCATATTTCAACAACTGAACAACGAGTTCAACAGCACCGACGCACGAGCGCGGGTCATATTAATTTTATTATTTCCCACAAATTGCATTTTTGTCTACTGGGCAATTTGATATTTGTGTACATATTATTCCTAAGCTAAACTAAGTTACGCGTAAGCATTTAATTAGTATAAAAGAAGAATATTTATTTGAATAAAACTTACTTGCTACTAGAACAGCGAGCCATAAACAATTTGACTTATTATTAACTTCCCCCCACCAGTCGGTAAGGAGTTACTTCTAATACTTCAAATTGTCGACACAACATTTGGTCCTTCGAGGAAATGAACAAGAAAGCGTAGCCAGGGCTTCAAAAATTGGCTAGTAAAAAGTGAGCAAATAAGCGTAACCAGGGCTTAGACATTGGTTAGTGAAAAGCGTAGCCAGGGCTTCAAACATTGGCTAGTGAAAAGTGAGCAAATAAGCGTAACCAGGGCTTAGACATTGGTTAGTGAAAAGCGTAGCCAGGTTTTCAAACATTGGCTAGTGAAAAGTAAAGTTACAAAAACAACGCAATCAAAGTACGAAAAAACTACTGTCGCTATCTATAAGATTATCTACAATATAGAACAAGACAATTCAAACAAAAAACTAAGATGTTGGACGAAACAGATGTGTTTATTATAAGCTCGAAGCAAAAGGCCTTGAGAGAAGAAATCGAAAAGCAATGTCGAAACTTCGGCAAGGATAGTGCCTCCAGAAAAACACAGAAATACAAAGAAGAAAGGCTAGAACGCCTCGAAAAATGTTGGTCTGAATTTCACGCAAACCATATTCAAATAGTTCCCTTTGTAAAATTTGATACACCCTACATACAAAGGGATACGTACAACAGAGTAAAATCATTGTACGAAAGTTTCAAACGAGAATTGGAAAATATAGATCCAAGTGTCGCACAAGCTTCGAAGGAAATGGAAAGGCCTGAAGTCCCTCAAGATGCTCCCACTGCAGAAACTTCAAAGAACATCGCACAAGCTTCGAAGGAAATGGAAAGGCCTAAAGTCCCTCAAGATGCTACCACTGCAGAAACTTCAAAGAAAATTGAAAAGACATCTAATGCCTCTGCCTACAAAGCCGACACCGCAAAGCCGGACAAGAATTCAACTACCGTACAAGGTCAACGGTTGACAAAGTTAAAGCTGAGGATAACGGCCATTATCGAGAACATAGAAGAATTTGAACAAACATTCGATGAATATTCCAAGGACATTTACGACTTTCAACAAAAAATACTGCTATAGCAGTTGCGAACATTCACTGAATTACATGAAGACTTCATCCGCAATTCATCTGAAGAAGACCTTGAGAAACCTTATGTAACGAATAAGGAATATAAAAATGTCAAACAAGAGGTCAACAGATTTCTCAATACAATGGCATCAAAACTCTCCAGTAGTAACAACAAGCCGAAGGAACATAAGACTGAATCAATGCTTCCAAGACTTAAAATACCGACATTTAAGGGTAATTATTTGGAGTGGCAGCAGTTTTATGACCTGTTCCTCAATATAATACACGCCAAGGCCAATTTAACAACGACTGAAAAAATGGAGTATTTAAAAACTCATTTGGAAGGAGAGCCCCTGCAACTCATAAAGCATCTAACGTTTTCAAGTGAAAACTATAATAGCGCTTGGGAGATCTTAAAAAGTAGATACAACAATGAGCGAAAAATAGTGTCTATGCATATAGAGAAGATGCTCAAATCTGGACACAATAGCGCTCCAACAGCGTCTTCCATTAAAAACAGCTTGGATGCCATTAAAGAGGGACTAGCGGCACTAAAAAATTTGGGCTACGACACTTCTTCATGGGGTCCTATGATTGTTCATATGACTACAAAGTCACTTGACACAGAATCAAGAAATTTGTTTGAACAAGGTTTAGAGGAGCCAAATAAAATGCCGAAAATGAAGACTCTCCTCGACTTTCTGGAAAGACGTTACCAAGCTCTTGAAGTAATGTCAACAAACAAAAAACAAAAGAACTCATTTGAGGAACCAAGATCTGGAGTCCGTAACTTCATCATAGATGCAAAAGTTATTCAGTGTCCAATATGCAAAGGAGACCATAAAATATACGCATGTCAAAAGTTTTTAAAATTATCGCCAAAAGAGAGATGGACACAGTGCAAGCAGGCAAAGCTTTGCCTGAACTGTTTGAGGCATAACAAACAGATCCAATGTTTTAGCAAGAAAAATTGCCAACATTGCAACAAGAAACATCATTCACTTCTTCACATGGAATGGACTGATAGGCCAAAACAAACAGAACTGATAGAAGCTGCAAGATCATCCGCACAAATAAATCATGGCGAACAGAACCAGAATGTTTTAATCGCAACGGCAATTCTAAAATTTAATAATGACAAAGGACAGTACGTTACAGTCAGAGCACTTATCGATCCTGGATCCCAAGCCTCGCTAATCACCGAGTCGGTTGCACAGACACTGAAACTTAAGAAACAGGACGTTTGTGTTGAAGTCAGCGGACTAGGAGCAACAAAAGCAGGAATTGCTACTAATAAGGTAGATGTGACCATAATGCCACATTTTGCTTCGAGTTTTAAGCTAAAAATAGAAGCTCTGGTGCTGTCAAAACTGACAAGGCAGTTACCTTCGAAGCAAACAAACACTAAACAAGTTGAAAAGTTCGATCGTCTAGAGCTTGCTGATCCAACATTCAATATTCCTGGGCCAATTGATATGATAATTGGAGCTGATACATATGGCGACATCATGTTAAGTGGTATTAAACGAGTCGCTGCTAGATCACTAATCGCTCAAAGATCACAGTTAGGTTGGCTGATTTCTGGACGAACATCAAACGACATTCCCGACACATACAGGGTTACTGGACTAGTAGCACTTACATCAATTGATCAACAACTAGAAAAGTTTTGGGAGATAGAAGAGGTTAGTCAACCAAAATTCCAAAAGCCGGAAGATAAACGGTGCGAACAAATCTATAAGGATACACACTACCGAAAGGACAATGGGAGGTATGTTGTAAAGATCCCATTCGACGAAGAATTAATCCAAACAAATCCACTTGGTGTATCAAGAAATAGAGCTACAGCTAGATTTCGACAGCTGGAGTTGCAGCTTAACAGGAATCCTACACTAAAAAACGATTATACACAAGTTATAAACGAGTTTCTCAACCTGGGGCACATGGTAGAAGTCAGTAACAATTCATCCAACAAAAACAATATTTTCTATATGCCACATCATGCCGTTATTAAACCTACGAGTACAACAACCAAACTTCGTGTTGTTTTTGACGGGTCAGCAAAATCAACGACTGGAGTAAGCTTAAATCAATTAATGCTGATAGGCCCTAAGCTCCAAGACGACATAACTACAATTTTGACGCGTTGGAGAAAATATAAATATGTTTTTTCTTCGGACATTGAAAAAATGTACCGCCAAATTGAATTACACGAAGAACACCAAGATTACCAGAGGATATTATGGCGCAGTTCTAACAACCAACCTATTAAAGAGTACAAACAAACGACTGTCACGTATGGTACAGCATCAGCACCTTATCTGGCTATTAGGACTCTTCAACAACTAGCTAAGGACGAACAATCCAACTATCCGACCGCTGCAGAAATAATTAACAACGACTTCTATGTTGATGATGTTATGTCTGGAGGAGATACCATCGCGGAGTGCAGGGCAGCTCAGAAAGAACTTGACGAGATGCTTAAGGGAGCAGGCTTTCAGCTTCGAAAATGGGCTGCAAACAACAGAAAACTACTACAACATATACCGATTGAGTTACGAAATCAACAAAACAAAGACGTGATGAAAGACGAAACTATAAAAACTTTGGGTATACACTGGAATCCTTTAAGTGACACATTTCAATTCAAGGTGAACGTCGATACAAAAATAACTAAGGAAATACTTACCAAACGCAAAACATTGTCCGAAATAGCCAAGTTATTCGATCCTCTTGGATGGTTGGCTCCAGTAACTGTCAGTGCCAAAATTTTAATGCAACGTATTTGGCAAGCAGAGCTACAATGGGACGAACCACTTCCAACCGAACTGCAAAAACAGTGGAACAAACTAAAGATAAACCTGATTGCAGTGGAAGACATTCGTATTCCAAGGTGGATAAACTCCACAAAGGTTCAAGAATTTGAGCTTCATGGATTTTGTGATGCTTCAGAGGAAGCATATGCAGCAGTAGTTTATGCCAGGATAGCTCTACCAACGGGTTTCTTTGCTACAACAATTGTAGCTGCAAAAACAAAGGTGGCCCCAATCCGAAAAAAAATATCTCTTCCGAAATTGGAACTATGTGGTGCTCACCTGTTATCAAAGCTGCTGGCAGAAACAATGAAGACATTTGGGTGCCAAGTTAAAAACATATTTGCTTGGACAGATTCGAGAATAACGTTGGCCTGGCTACAAAAATGTCCGTCGACCTGGAAAACATTTGTTGCGAACCGAGTCTCAGAAATACAAGAGGCAATAAACGTTAGCTGCTGGAGACATGTTCGGTCAACTGATAATCCAGCTGATGATGGTTCAAGAGGATGCCTTCCAGAACAGATGGCAACCAATGATTTATGGTGGAATGGACCTCATTGGCTGAAATTCGATTCTGAACAATGGCCGTTAAAGAACCAACAGCCAATCGCAGTGATCGATATACCAGAAGCAAAAAGGGTTTTAACAATTAGAGTTGAAGAAATTGACGACCTGACTAAGAGATTTTCTTCATACACAAAACTAATAAGAGTCGCTGCTTATTGCAGACGATTCATATCGAACTGCAAAAACAAACTAAAGAAGAAACCATCGGAAACAGGTAACCTAACAACAAGGGAATTGAGCGATGGAAGTAAAGGAATCATACGGTATCTACAAGAGAAGGTGTATTCCAAGGAACTAGAATCTTTACGAGATGGGAAGGCGATCAACAAAAAGAGTAAGGTACTATCCTTGAACCCGTTTCTGAACAACGAGAACATCCTTGTTGTGGGCGGGCGGCTACAAAACGCGGATCTTTCTAGCTCAGAGAAACATCCTATCATTTTACCACATCAAGAGTGGTTCACAAAACTATTAGTAGAAGATGCCCATGAACGCACACTGCATGGTGGTATTCGACTTACAATGGCTAAATTGAGACAACGCTACTGGATTATACAAGCAAAAAGATGTGTCCGACAAGTTATAAATAAATGTATAAGATGCTTTAGATTTGCTGCTCAACCAAATACTCAACAAATGGGGCTACTTCCAGCAGCAAGAGTGACACAATCAAGACCCTTTACACATACGGGTGTTGACTATGCTGGACCAATTCAAATACTGATCTCAAAAGGACGAGGAAACCGGTCAACTAAGGGCTACATCGCTATATTTGTCTGCTTTGCTACAAAAGCAGTTCACATCGAGCTTGTGAGTGACCTCACTTCAGCAGCATTCATAGCAGCATTGAAGCGATTCACATCAAGAAGAGGGATATGTTCACATTTCTACAGTGACAATGGAACTACATTCATTGGAGCTAACAAGGAAATCCAACAACAAGTGAGAGCAGCCATTAAGTACGGTGTAGTAGACGCATCATCAATGCTTACGAAACATGAAATGCAATGGCATTTCATACCACCAGCAGCACCGCACTTTGGCGGTTTGTGGGAGTCAAGCGTTAAATCCACAAAATTTCACCTAAAACGAATAATTGGAGACACCATGTTAACATTTGAGGAACTTTCGACATTGTTGACTCAAATAGAAGCATGCCTAAACTCCCGACCACTTACGGCAATCGAAAACGATATTGACAACACTACGATACTTACTCCGGGACATTTTCTAATCGGAAGTTCTCTGAATGCTGTACCCGAACAACCCATTGATGAAAAGAAAACGTTCCGGTCACGCTGGCAACTAATACAAAAAATGACTCAAGACTTTTGGAAAGTCTGGTCATCAGAATATTTGTCACAGCTTCAACAATTGCCTAAATGGAAACAAAAAGAAGACAACATTCAAACTGGCGATATAGTTCTTATCAAGGAAGACCGGCTACCACCGACCACCTGGATGATGGGAAGGATATCAGAAGTTCATCCTGGGAGTGACAACGGTGTTCGGGCTGCAACTGTATTTAGTAACAATAAACAGTTCAAGCGACCCATAACAAAGTTATGTAAATTACCAATAGAAAATGATGAGGAAGATAGGGAAGTCAATACATCCACAAACCGCTCACATAAAATTCTTTCTTTGTGCACTTTGTTTGCCTTTCTCAACATAGTTGGCTCCAATCCAGTCCCCTACGATGTCGAGATAGTTCCGTTTCAAACACACCCTGGAATATACTTCGAAGATGTGGGACAGGCAAATTTGATTTCGAGCTCATGGAAGACAATTGTGTTCTTCAACTTAACAACCTATTGGCAAGAGTTTGAAAACTACAAAAAACTTGTGTCGCAAATGGAAAAAATTTGCTCATCTAGTGAAATAAAAGATTTCAAATCGGTCATGTGTGAGGGAATGTTACACCAGTTTCAACATCAAATTCAACAAATACAGCTTAACAATGAGATTTTATTACATGCAAACGAAGATTCAACACGACGTCAAAAACGATCACCGTTTGACTTCATTGGAACAATTACTAATGAATTATTCGGAATTCTCGACCAAAGATTTGCTAAAGGTTATGAGCAAACAATTGAAGCTGTCAAGGAAAATGAAAGCCACCTATTAAATCTAATGAAGAACCAGACAACCATAGTTGATTCTACTGTCAACATCTTTAAGAAAGAACAAATGGAAAATAAGAAGCAAATACAGCTTCTAAGTTCGATTGTTTCGAAACTTGAAGATGAAACCGGAAAATATGAGGACATGAAGTTATTTTCGTCAAATGCTCTAAATGCGATACTTATTATGATAAATTATAAGGCAACTCAAAGCATATTGTTGGATATCTTGCTGTCCACTCACACTGGAAGAATTCATCCACTTATACTTTCGGTACAACAATTTAAGGATGAACTTATGAAAATTCATGAAAACATTCCAAAATCTTTAATGATTCCTGGAGAGCGACATCATGAATCGATCCTGCAACTATACAAAGTCCTAAGTGTAAGGGCTAGAGTGACCAATAGCAACATTATAATTGAGATAAGCCTTCCACTGCTGTACAATGAAGAGTTCAAGTTGTACAGAGTATTGCCAGTTCCAACCGAACACAACGGGAACCTCACAAGCATCATTCCATCATCGGAATATTTAATGGTTAATCTACAAGCTAACCATTTCTATCCACTCAACAAAGACGAATTTTCAAAATGCAAAATGAGGCCCTCGGACATCGTATGGTGCACACTTCAACATCCATTATACACAACTGGTGCTGCAGTTAGTGTCTGTGAAATGAACATAATTCAAAACAAACCAATTATGGGTTCATGTAATACAAAGGACATACCAGCAAGGTTATACTGGATTGAGATGCATCAACCGAATTCATGGATCTACAGTACTCCCGACCTGGTTACAGTAAACATGAACTGTGATTTTAACACGGTACCCATCACTTTGCAAGGCAGTGGTATGTTAAGGTTGCCAGCAAGATGCATTGTACATGATCAAACCATGACTGTTGTGGGAAAACAAACAATGACAAGCAAATTGAGATCGTCATTTTTACCATCGTTCAACCTTTCTGAGCAGTTAACATCGTTTAACTTCAAAAGAGAGAAACAATCTGTCTTACCAACGAACGCTTCATTGGACATTTCTACATTAGAAGACTCAATAAAGCTGCAAAAAAGCCAAGAATACATACTGAACGAGATAAGCACTCATCGAATTCACCAATACTCACTGCTTGGAGTGAATGCCTTTGTAATCATTGGAATCATCTTGATCGTAATGTTTGTAATCAGACGAAAAGGAGCGCAACAGCCTACGCCACCAATAAAAGCTACAGCTATACCAATGAGATCGCTCAACAAGCCAATGAGATCTTTTAACAAGCGACGAACCAGCCAAGCTTCCTTTGAAGACATGGACTTTTGCGTATCATCAATCTAAGGGGGCCAGCATGTTGTGACAACAATATGAATGAATTCGGAATCACAAGTCTAATAAACGATGACAACTAAAATATGAGAACAAACTTTTCAGAATCATATTTCAACAACTGAACAACGAGTTCAACAGCACCGACGCACGAGCGCGGGTCATATTAATTTTATTATTTCCCACAAATTGCATTTTTGTCTACTGGGCAATTTGATATTTGTGTACATATTATTCCTAAGCTAAACTAAGTTACGCGTAAGCATTTAATTAGTATAAAAGAAGAATATTTATTTGAATAAAACTTACTTGCTACTAGAACAGCGAGCCATAAACAATTTGACTTATTATTAACTTCCCCCCACCAGTCGGTAAGGAGTTACTTCTAATACTTCAAATTGTCGACACAACAGTCGGAAACACACCTTACTGATCAGGTTGAAACAGGTGAACTATACATTAGTAGTTATGAACTTATTAGGTGTGATAGTAACTCTAGGCATACAGGTGGAGTTAGTATTTATATTAAAGAGGGAATAAAATTTGACCCTCCCAAAATGAAGCAGTATGACTACGAACATTGGTGGATGATTGTGAATTTAACGTCAAAGGGCTATCCAATAACATTTGTGGTTTTATATAACTCTCCGAATGCATCATGTCGAATGTTTTGTGATAGATTTGCAGAACTTCTTGAGGAATTGAATGAAAAACCGAAAGACTTTATAATTGTTGGTGATTTTAACATAGATTGGCTTAATAAGAACTATACTTATCACAGAGAAATGCAAAGAATTGTTACAGAAAATACAGCAGTACAAATAATTGATAAACCTACCCGAATAACCGCAGACTCTAAAACCATTATTGATTACGTTGTCACAAATTCGCGTCTAGTTTCCACAGAAAGAAACACGAACTTAAAAATAACTGATCATGAAACAATAATAGTGAAATTAAAATCAAAAGAAAACAGAGTAGATATATTACCACAAAAAACGGTTAAGTGCATAAAGTATGAAAAAGATGTTTTTATTAATGATATCCGGCAGTCTCAATTTCGAAATATTTGTTTTCCACTCGTTGATGTACATTTTTTGAGTAATATTTTTTCCAATGAGCTTCTAAAAATTGTGAACAGTTATGTTAAGACAAAAAAGGTGAATGAAAATAACGTAGAGTGGTTCAATAATACATTGAGAGATCTAAGGACAGAAAAGTTGGTTTGCTACCATAAAGCTTTACAAACTGATGAATTGAGTGATTGGGAGAATTACAAACGGTCGCGAAATCGGTATAAAAAAGAACTAATTAGAACTAAAGGGCTTTTCGTACAAAATAAAATCCTAATGCAATCAGACCAAAAAAGTATGTGGAGAACTTTAAAAAGATATGTGATCGGGTCAAAAAATGGAACAATCGATGAGAACATTTTATTTAATGGAGTAACCAAAAATAACCCAAAAGATATTGCGGATGAATTTAACACTTTTTTTGTAGGTAGTGTTCATGAAATAAATCAGTCAATTGAAAGAATTCCGTATGTTAACCAAATTGATGAACTGACGTATCGTTTTAAATTCAACCTCGTAACTACATCTGATATTGTTGAAGTGTTGCGGACAATGAAACAAAAAAAAGATTTTAATTTTTTGTGCCCACAAATGTTTTTAGATGCATTTGGAGAAATAGGAATCGTCTTTACTGAAATTGTAAATAAATCTTTATTTTCGGGATGTTTTCCAAGTTCGTGGAAGGAATCATTAATAACTCCAATACAAAAAGTTAAAGGCTCCAGACGATGTGAAGACTATCGACCAATAAACGCGTTACCAGTGTACGAAAAAATAATTGAAAAAATAGTAAAAATACAATTACAAAATTACTTAGACACTCACAATATTATTATCGAAAATCAGTTCGGGTTTCGAAGCCACCTTTCCTGTGTGACTGCCATAAACTATGTGCTGTTAAATTGGAAAGAACATTTAGCAGATGGGTTCAACATTATTGCAGTTTTCTTAGACCTAAAGAGAGCGTTTGAAACAGTAGATAGAGGGATATTAATTCACAAAATGAGGCAATATGGTTTTCGTGACAAGGAGTTGAAGTGGTTCTCGTCATATCTTGAACAGAGAACTCAAAAAAAATCAATCAATGGAAAACATTCAGAGGAAACATCAACCTTCTTTGGAGTACCACAAGACTCTGTACTCGGGCCTATTCTGTTTCTTTTGTATAAAAATGACGTATACAAATGTTTAAAATATTGTAAGATAGTTATGTTTGCTGATGACGCTCTTGTATACATTGTGGGGAAGGATATACCAATGATAACTCAGCAGCTACAAGAAGATCTCGAAGGCCTAAGCATCTGGTTCAAGGCGAACAAACTAAAAACGAATGCTCAAAAGACAAAGTCGATGATATTTAAAACGCAGTGCAATATTAATTTAAGAATAGATAATGAAAACATAGAGCAAGTAGATCAAATAAAATATTTAGGTGTGATAATAGACCAAAAGCTAAAATTCGATAAACATGTGGACTACATAGTTAAAAAAATATCTAAAAAGGTGAATTTTTTTCGAAGAATTAAAAGTAAATTAGATTTTAATACATCAGTTAGAGTATATAACGTTATAATCAAACCGCATTTTGAATATTGCTCATTTATACATTTTCTGTTAAATGAGAGTAACATATATAGATTGCAAAAGCTACAAAACGAAGCTATGAGAATTATATTGAAATGTAGTCGTTATACAAGTATTTTAAATATGTTAAACCGCCTTGAATGGTTAAGTGTTAAACAACAATTGGTAGTAGATGTTCTTTTGTTAATTCAAAAAATGAAAATGGGTGAATTGCCTAGTTATTTTAGTAATCTTGTTATGTATGTAGGTGAAGTTCAACCATATCAATTAAGAAACTCGAACGATTTGCGACTTCCAAACTATAGAAACACAATAACACAAAATAGTATCATATATAAAGGCTTTCAAATTTTTAATTCAATGCCAGAATATGTTAAATCAGAAACAAATTTCAATAATTTTAAACGGTATGTCAAAGAATTTGTAAAAAATAGTTTTTAAGATATTAAATTTGTAATTTAATAGCTATATACTTTAGTATGCTAAATACATAATACCATACAATACAATGGTACCCGTGGTGCAATGGTTAGCATGTCCACCTGCTAACCCAGAGGTTCGAGGTTCGAATCCCAGCAGAGGCAAAAAAATGTTTTTTCCCGGGTATCGCCTTTCGCGAGGAATTGGCAAGTCCTCCGTCGGTAAATTCATGCCATGAAAAGCGCTTTCTCAATTAGCCGTTCGGATCCGGCATAAAATTGTAGGTCCCCTCCATTCCCTCACAAGGCATGGTTGTGAGAAATGCGCTAGGCCCAGGGGCTCCTCGCTCTGTTGCGCCACCCTATTTATTTTTATTTTATACAATACAAAAATACATTTTTCGGAAATCTTTCAATTAGCATTTCATGGATAGGCACAGCTTGTACATAAAGTCCCACAAACCTCATATGATCCAAGCATCTTTCGGCAACCTCAGTGAATTCTTTATCATTAAAGACATCATTTCCAAAGATGCGATTAATCTCTGATAACTTGTCGAGAACTTTGGCTTTTCCAAGGAATGGTTGAGGTTTATCGGGTAATTTTCGGGATAATGATTCAAACGAGGTTAGTGCTGAGTTAAGATTCTCTCGGAGCATTTCTTCGTTTGCTCTTTTGAGTTCCTCTTCAAATTCGTCGTCATCCACTGACTGTGGATCACCACCTCGTGGTTCTATTTGTGACGATGTATACGATGGCGACTATTCTTCTTTGGGTTCTTCTTGCTTTGAACTTGCTTGTTGCTGTCGTGCTTTTTCTTGGAGAATCAACAGCTCCTCAGCATCATTATCGACTACCACTGATTCAAGAGATTCAAAAGTTCCATCGTCATCCTCCTCTTCAAAAGGTTCTTCATTGTCGTCATCATCTTCAATTTTTCTTTTTAGGTGGTACTTCATAGCTTTACACCTGCTTCCCATATTCCTACGGTGACCATATTTTCCAAAACAAAATAATGAACAGTAAGAAAAAAAAAACAAATTTTTACCAATTCTTTTCTATTTATTAAAAATTTTATAAACAGAAAAAAATAACTCAACTTAAATAAAACTCAATCTGTGCATTGGGGGAATTCGGTCTTTAAATTACAGGAATTTAGTCTTACATGGATTTAAAATGAAAAAGAGGGTAATAAAAACAAAAACTTATGAACAAAAATGAAAAAAAAAATTTACATGAAACTGTTTCTTGTTACTTACGACTATGCAGGATGACTTTCTTTCAAAAGTCTGTACAATTACTCGCCTATGCAGACGATATTGACGTAATGGTAAGAAATAAGCGTGATGTCATAGGTGCTTCTGCGAGTATTGAAACAGAAGCGGCAAAAATGGGTTTGATGGTTAATGAGGGCAAAACGAAGTACATATATGTTGTCATCAAAGAAGGACACAGAACATCGACGAATTGGACAAAACGTCACAATAGACAGACAGAACTTCGAGGTAGTACAGGACTTCGTCTACCTACGATCCGCTGTAGACACGGACAACAACATTAGTGCGGAGATCAAACAGAGAATAACTCTTGCCAACCGTTGCTTCTTTGGGTTAAGAAAGCTATTGAGAAACAAAACCCTCTCAAGAAAAATCAAGGTAACCTTGTATAAGACCTTCATCATCCCGGTCCTGCTTTACGGCGCGGAAGCATGAACCTTATCGAAAGCGGATGAGGAAACCCTTGGTCGTTTCGAAAGAAAAACTCTCCGAATGATCGAAACTGAAGAGAGCTCGCCCGAAATCGAAGTCGTTATAGAAGGATGTTGGTTGAAGCCCAGGTTCACCCCGAACTGTAATGCCCGCCTAAGTAAGTAAGTAAGTAACTTACTGGCCCTAATCGGGTACTCTAAATGTGTGTACAATTTGCCTTTGCCTATGCAAATGACAGATGATGTAGAAACAGATAGAGTGCGTTCAGAAAACAATACATTTGTACAAGATGATTTACATGTTCCTCGTTCAGCAGGTTAGATCACGTAAGTATTATCGTTTGTTCACTGAATTCTTGACACACTTAATGTTTACATTTTGATTTTAGGAATTGATATGAAATACAGAACAAATAATGAACAACTTTTAAAATACAGAACATTTCTGTGTTTTTGTATCCAGCAAAATTCATAATGAACATCTTCTTCAAATACAGAACTGTTCATTATTATAATGAACGGATGGTCACCGTACATATTCCACCAAATTGTGGTCCTGCCGGGGGCGAAAAATGCCAGGTTACCTTTTCATTTACCAGAATTGGTGCAACACTCGTATTATTTTTGATAACTTTTTTGAGTTCCACATTTTCTTCATTTCCAACTTCACTTCTCTTATTTCCATTGCGTTGGTCTTTTTCCGTATTCTCTTTATTTGCTTTCGACTTTGATCTTTTGCTTTCTTTTTTGTTTGTTAAATTATCAATTTCAAGCTGTTCCGGACAAACCCTTCCTGTCCTTCTGGCTAGATATTCAACTCGGGCAGTTTTACCGCAACCAACTGGTTCAGACAAACAAACTTCTTTACCTGAAGAAACCCCCAATGCTATGCTCCTTAAATTGACTTTTGTAGAGTCCACTTTCACATTGGAGTCGTAGTGACCATCAGTTTCATCGTAGAACACTTTGTTTTCATTATTGAACATAGGAAGAGACACACCCTCGACATTGGTCACTACTTCACTGGTAAAGGGCAAATAAATTACTGAATCTAGTTTGCTCTCTTCAATTTTCAACAGACTAGGAATGGGGTGTTTCTCTTTGGGAAACAATACAATTGTCTCTTCATCTCTTAATTCCTTCAATTGATGCGGTGTGAGTGTGATAATGGCTATGGCACGATTGTAGAAGAAGTTTTGGGTAGGGCAACCTTGGTTAAGAAATTGAGTAACAAATGGTGACCAGTTCCAAAGATCCTTGAAAAAGACAGGATCACATGAAAGCAATTGGTAACAGCATTTTACGATCTCCAAATCTGAAACCGCAGAGACTCGTGAAAGTTTGGCTTTCTTTTTTATCGTAATATCATCATTTGGACTAGTAAAAGGTGCAGGTCTATTCAAAAAATACTTTGTGGCATATCGTTGAATATTTGGTGAAAGCTCCATAAGCTTGGATAGAGCGACGCATTTCTTTTAATACTGGTCAAAGCTTTTGCCATCATCGTCTTCTGCGTTGTTGGTGTTTGACATCAAAATAAGTAAAACGTAGTCTTGGAATGCTACTCCAATATTTTCAGTATATTCCGGGTTCAACAGGTTGGATCCCAAATAGTTTAGAATTTTTATAACACCGAGAGCAGTTGGATCTGGTAATCTCAAAAAATCCTTCAATATTGTGTTTTCGTTTACAACATCGAGAGCAGTTGGATCAATGTTTTTCTTTCGGTGTAGTAACCTCAAAAAATCCTTCAATATTGTGTCTTCGTTTTTCATAAGACTCAATAAATGTTTTACCGATGTTTTGAATTTATTAATATTTATTTCCATCTCGCTAATGATTTTTTCTTTTATTTGCTTCAAGGTGCTCGTTGGAGGTGTTTTTTGTTTAGTCGCCACGTTGACTTAGCTGTGCCTCGACTCACAACTTGTTATTTTCACTTTCTATTTTTCTTGACGTTGATAGCCACGTTACGCTAACCAGTATAAGTTCTGATTACACTTTATTATTTTTTTTTAAACGTTGTATAGCCACGTTAACGCTAACCAGTATATAGTTCTGATTACACTTTATTTTTTTGATTTATTGATATCGCTATGGTGCGGGCTACAGACTAGACGTGTTTTATAGTCGGGCAGTTTTCTCTGGTGTTTTCTCTCCTGTCACTTTTGATTATTATTATTTGCCATTTAAATTAATTTTTTCTTCTCGCGAGACTGAAAGTGGTTGCTGCTATATATAGTTCCCTTTGTTCTCAAATCAAACCTGGTACATAAAACCAAAATCTACCTAAACGCATATATATGTCGGCATCATACAAAAAACGCAGTCGTGCAACAGACAACGCCACTCAAATAGAAAAAAGCTCTAAAAATTCACCTCGAACCTCCCCCACAACATAATTCGAAAAGAATGGCTTATGATGAAAGTGCGTTGTTATCCAAATTGGATGCTAGAATGAAAGAACAAAGTGATTTCATAATAACCTTATTAACAAAACAAATGAAACATGACAATCAAGACCTCACTAACACAATTCAAAAACAATTTGAAGTTGTTAACAAAAACATAAATGTTATTAATACTAGAGAGTGACAACTTAATAATCATGAACGAAATTTATTATTATTATTATTATTATTTTCTTTATTTTTTCTTCAAATAAGTACAAGCTTAATTACATTTCAAAGATTTACAAGCATGGCTATTCAGCCGTCTGCCGGTTATATCTAAACTTTTAACATTGAGAGAGAAGATATAAACATACATATATATAATACAAATTTACAATTTAGAAAATAATTAAAGATTAAGAAAATTTTTGAATATGCCAGACAGAACAAAAATTTACTAATTTTTAAATAACAAATATTACGAACTTTTTGCTAAGCAAATCAAAAAATTACTTACATAAACTGAAAGTATTATTAGTTTTGTTAAGTTAAGCTAATGATAGTGAATTTTATTTTGTTTTTTTTTTAAAGATTTGTTTTTAAACTAAGAAAACAAAAAAAAAAATATTAAGATAGGTACATAAAAAATAGAAGAGCAATTAAAAACTTTCAATATCAACGGAGAAGCGGGCTTTTAGTTTAGCTAAAACAAAATTATATTAGATTGAGCATTACATGTCAATGAATGAATTTCTATATGCGACAGCTTCAGAGAAAAACCGGATAAGCAATTTCCAACCACTCTCACCATTCAAAACTGCAACACAATCCTCAAACGAAAGGAAGCTCTTATTGAAGTAGAATCGCCGGATCTCTTGTAAGATTGGACATAACGCTAGGAAGTGAAAAACATTTTCAATTTGATTGAGGTTGCATAGTGTACAATTAGGATTCATATCACTTCTGTGAGGTCTGTAGTTAAGCTCAAGCATCTCCGTGCGAACCTTAAATATCAGACTTATCTCGCTAGAAGTGAATTCGGTTCGAAAATAATTTGCTTCCCCCAAAGAGAAGTTAAGTTTTTTGTATAGTGATCTAGAGACGGACTCCCTTGCCCGATTGAGAAATGCCTGATATATGTTGTCATCTATAACCGAAATACAATCGTAAAGTTCATTCCTCCACGAATCTATCATGAACGAAATTGATTCCCTAAAATCAGATGTGACTAAAATCAACTTAGAGTTCAATGAAACCAAAAAAAATCTTGAACTAAGCAATGCCCAGCTGTCTTCAACCAAAAAAGAACTTGCCGAAGCATCAACATCAATTGCAAATCTCGATAACAAATTTGTAGCAAGTGACGCAGTGATGTTTGGTGTTCCCCAACTCCCCGAAGAAAACCTTAAATCACTCTATAACCATCTCTGTCATACGCTCGATATTAAGCCACCGGTAGTGTTGGATTTGTTTCGTGCAGTGTCGGGTTAGAATAGCACTGCAGTGCCTCCCCGCTTGTCGTAAAAGACGACTAAAGGAGCAATCATATCTAGACGACTAACATCAAAGTGAGTCTAGCGACACACATACCACCTAAAAACTCTCCCCAAGTATGCATGCAGATCCCGGGGCTTACACGACTGTAGATTATCGGTGTAGTAAAAGGGAAATCAAACTCATTAAATGGAGCATGCATGTGTCGAAAAGGATGAAAGGAAAATTTTTGACGGCGTACCCCACAGGCGGATCACTAGTGTGAAGCAGAAAAGTGGGAGAGTTGTGATCGTTTCAAGATCACTACTCGTAACGCCGGAAATGGAAAGAAGAAGAAGAAGAAGAAGTGTTGGATTTGTTTCGCTCTCGCCCAATTCAAAACTCGCATAAAAACACCTCAATCATTATAAAATTTAAATCACCATATGAAAAAAATTTTCTCCTCACATCCATTGCCAAACACATCAAAACCATTAAAACTTTACTGTGTCTCAATGATATTGGCATTGCATCAACAGCACACATCTTTGTTCGCGAGTCACTATCTAAAATGAACAATAACTTGGTGCGGCATGCAATTGAACTCAAGAAATCCAACAACATCGCTGCAGTGTTTGCAATTCGAGGCCGAGTTTATGTGAAGCGTTCGCTGTCAGATGTCAGAGGGATTTGCGTCGATAGTGTAGAAGACTTAGAGAGAATTGCCAGCTAAGAATTTTATGAATTTTAATAAAATACTTATTTTGTTACATTCTGCTGTATTATTATTATTTTTTTTTTATTTTTTTTTTATTTTTATTTCTCTCTCATTTTTTATTAATTTTCCATATAATATTTTTTGTTTACCTTTATAATTACTGTTCATTTGCTCATATAATTTTCTTCTCTTCACATTTTATAATAATTTTTTGCATTAAACCTCAATTTTTCTCACATATTGATTTTCTTTTACTTGTACCGGTTTGTCCTTTGCAGGTGGCTTTTTTGTCCTAACGAAATTAGTGAAACCACGTAAATTCATTTGCTTATTAACTCGTTAATCTCGTTGTTGTGCAACTTTTTGCGGTCTATGGTTAGAATATTGAACAAAAATCAAGTGCCGGGTATACGGGTGTGTCATTTGAATGCACAAAGTTTATTTTGTAAAATTGACGAATTTAGGGATGTTTTTGAAAACTCTGACACCGACATCATTTGTGTGTCAGAAACCTGGTTTCTAGATACAAATCCTGACGAAATGTATAACCTTGGTAATCTTAAGTTGTTTCGTGGAGATAGATGTGGGAGGAGGGGTGGAGGTGTTGCAGTGTATGTTCGGAATAATTTGAAGTGTAAATTTAAATGTAAATCGGAAAGAGGTTGTGTTATGGAATATGTATTCCTTGACATCATTGCAGAAGAAAATTCTCTGACATTAGGTGTTGTATATAGACCCAATAATGATATTTCCTTAAGTCCTTTGTTTACGCTCATTGAAAATATTTCTTTAAATTCGTCAAAAATGGTAATCTGTGGTGACTTTAACAGTAATCTTCTTGTTGAGAATGCACTTATTGATGAAATGGGGTCATATAACTTATTCCCAGTTAACACAACCATTGCCACTCATTTTGTAGGTACTTCCCAAACACTTTTAGACGCATTTTTTGTAAGTGAATTAAGCGACGTTTTGCATTATGACCAGTTATCGGCACCAGCATTTTCGAAACATGATCTTATTTATTTAAGATTTGATTTTAGGAAGCATACAACTGAAACCCCATATGTTTATCGTGATTTTCACAGGGTAGACTATACTAGTCTTGAACTAAATCTGCTAAACATTGATTGGGACAGAGTCTTCTACCTCCCCTCACCTAATGACCAAGTTAAGTTTTTGAACTCTAATATTTTAAACCTGTTTAATAACCATATACCAATCAGAAGAAGAAATGCTATAAATTATCAACGTCCTTTGTTCTCCAATGAATTTCGTAGGCTTCTATTTCAACGGGATCATGCTTACCGTGAGTGGAAGAGATATAGACTTGTAATACACTTCGAAACCTATCGTACTCTTCGTAACCAAGCAAATGCTAAAATTAGATCCGCTAAAATCGAAGCGTACAGTTCGAAGTTAGGAACAGCCAACAAACGCCAATTATGGAAAAATTTAAGGGAATTAGGGGTAGGTAGATCTAATATTGAGTATAATGGGAACATAGATGTAGATGTATTAAACCAAAACTTTGTTTCGCTTCCTTTTCCACATCTCTCTCGTAACTCATCTTCATCACTTACTCAGGAATCTCTTAATACTTCTCACCAAGGTATGTCATTTGACTTTGTTTTTATTGATAATACAGATATCGTTGAAAGCTTACTTAGCATCTAATCGAATGCGGTTGGAATCGATGGCATACATCCAGTATTTGTGAAGGCAATTTTACCATACATCTTAACCTATTTGACCCACATCTTCAACACTATAATTATGACGGCCGTTTACCCTGATGATTGGAAAAGGGCAAAAATCATTCCAATTCCCAAGGGTCGAAACACGGATGAATTCAGGCCCATCTCCAAATTACCTTTCCTGTCCAAGGTTTTCAAGAAAATTCTCAAAAAACAGCTCAATGTCCACATCAGATCACAGAACTTGTTGTCAAGTAAACAATTTGGCTTTCGTGAGAAGCACAGTTGTACTACAGCAATTGTCAATGTAGTTGAAGAAATAAGATTGGCATTAGATGATAACGTTGTATCTTTTCTAGTATTACTAGACTTTTCAAAAGCCTTTGATACGGTGGACCATCACGTTTTATGTCAGAAACTTTCTAGTTATTTTGGTTTGTCTCCATTGGCGGTTAAGTTGATGAAAACATATCTGCAAGATAGATTTCAGACGGTGTCGGTTAACAACAAAATGTCGTCATTCCTTCCCACAACCAGAGGAGTTCCCCAGGGTTCTATTTTGGGTCCCCTTCTCTTCTCTCTATACATTATTGAAATACCAACTCAGATTTCGGTATGTGCGATTCAAATGTTTGCTGATGATGTACAGTTGATTTATAGTTGTCCCCTGGGGCTAATAGAAGATGGAGCTTATACTATCAACCAAGATCTCGAAAAAATATAAAACTGGTCTCAGAATAATGGTCTTTTCTTAAATCCTACCAAGTCAAAATGTGTTCTCATCAATAAATAAGCAATTAATCTGGAGTATTTTCCAAGCATCTGCTTGAATGGTATACCAATTGAATTTACATCGAATGCGCGAAATCTAGGCATATTGTTTAACAGGAGACTTACTTGGGACAGCCATATCAATGTGGCGGTGGGTAAGGTTTATGGGGTTCTTAGAATGCTATGGTCGTCACAACATTTTACGCCCTTGAACACTCGGATGATGATTGCCAAAACGATTGTTATCCCAATATTAACTTATGGTTGCGAAGTTTTTAGCAAATGTGATGCCAACAGTAGAAGAAAATTGAATGTCGCCTTTAATAACATAGATCGCTACATTTTTGGTCTACGTCGTTTTGATCGTATTTCGGAATTTTCACACCAAATTTACAACTTTTCCTTCGATCATCTCATGCGTTACAGGACTCTACTCCTATCCTGTACCATAACAAACACGCAACAACCTTCTAGTTTATATAATAGGATTCAATTCATGATTGTTTTTTATTGGGCTTTTTGATCTGTTACTTTTGTATGCAATTAATAAATTAATCCATTTTTAAAACTTTATCCCGACGTTTCGTTGGTTATTTTCCAACTTCTTCAGAGGGTATTTTTATTGGACTATTGTCAATTTACATTTGTTTTTATTTAAATTAAAAAGGTAGTCTATTTTTAGTCTATTGCACTTAACAGAAAGATTAAAAAATTGAATAAATTAAATAAATTAAGAAACAGGACAAAAACAGAAAATATCAACTAATTGTTATCACAGACTATTGTTTACTTTATGACAGCACTGTAGCTAGCACTTAAATTGAGATTTAAGTGCTAGCTACAGTGCTGTCATAAAGTAAACAATAGTCTGTGATAACAATTAGTTGATATTTTCTGTTTTTGTCCTGTTTCTTAATTTATTTAATTTATTCAATTTTTTAATCTTTCTGTTAAGTGCAATAAACTAAAAATAGACTACCTTTTTAATTTAAAAACAAATGTAAATTGACAATAGTCCAATAAAAATACCCTCTGAAGAAGTTGGAAAATAATCAACGAAACGTCGGGATAAAGTTTTAAAAATGGATTAATTTATTAATTGCATACAAAAGTAACAGATCAAAAAGCCCAATAAAAAACAATCAAAAATTAATTTAAAATACAATTGATCATTTCTTCATAATTAATAATTCAATTCAGTTCCTCAAGCAGATCCTTAATGCTTATGCACCCTCATTATTCCTGTCGTACCGCTGAACAACAATTTTTTGTTTACGCTATTCGTCTGTGGAATCTTCTGCCTAGAAACTTGAAAACTTTAAATGGAGAAACTAGGTTTCGATTCGAACTCCGAAGTCATTTTCAAAGTGCCTAATTTTCAAAGAACCCCGCATAAAGTTGAGAGTTGGGATTAATATGTACGAATTATATATTATATGATTTTAAATAACGAATTGAACTACTAAAATTTGTATAAATATACATATGTACATAAATATTATATACTAATTGTAATTTTAACTGAATAAATCAATTTGAATTTAAAGAATGAGATTATTAATTAAATTAAATTAAATTTTGTATAAACTCAAAAATTTTATATAAATTCATCTTTGAAGTAGCCTGTTTACTATTTTATGTTTTGTATTTTAGCATATCACTAATATTATAAGATGTATGTCTTACTGTGTATGCATTCAATGAATAAATCTAAATCTAAATCTAACGCTAACCAGTATATAGTTCTGATTACACTTTTTTAAATTCGAAGTCTCTTACCACTTGTGGGGGAAAACTTATATTTAATTTTATTTTATGCTTAGAATTTTACTAAGTCTTTTTTTTTATGGCTGAGCTCAATATCAGTGGCTCGATGGACCAAATGTACAAATTAACTGCACTCGATGAGTATATTTTTGATACTGTCTTTATTTCTTGTAAACCTATTCTATTTATACATTTTACAATTCTAGAAAGACTTATTTACAAGAAAAAATAACAATATCTTTATGGCCTGACCTTTTCTGTATTGACCTGTGTTCAGCTGTGCGTTGTGTGTGGGAAAATAATCTTCCCTTTCGTAAGTGGACTGTATTTTTTATTAATTTAAGATAACACACAGCTGCACACAGGACTATCTTTTATGTTCATTTATGAACACAGTACTTACTTTTGAAAACATACTTGTTTGCTGTATTATTTTTTTTTTTGTACTGAGCCACCATAACTTTTCTTGCTTCACCGACATGTTTTTTATACTTTTCTTCTTGTAAAGAAGTATAGTGTCGCTAAACATTATATTCTTTACTTACAGATAAAACTTGCATACAAATCAAACACTGAATTTTATTGTTATTGTTGGAGATAAAGTAGTCTAACTCCCATTTCGCATTGAATGTACGATTTTCTTCACTTAACTTCCTCTTCTTTGTAGACATGATGAAAAGTTCAATATACTCAAAAACAAAGCGAACAACGTAATACCAAACTTTAAAATAATGTAAAAGTCTTTAATAACCTGAGAGTAACCTTGCGTAATCAAAACTTTCATTGCGTTGAATGACAAGTGACAAACAAATGCCCAATGAACGATGCGCGGTAGGTACCTATTTTGAGTTCGGGGAATTCCCTCATTCATTGCCTATTCTTTTTCGATCTGTACTGTACTCTTCTCATTTTTATTTATGTATGTATTGTATATATTTAGTGGGGTTCAGACTATCCAATTTGTTTTTTAAGCATCGAGTTTGTCAAGCGAATTTGTTAATAGCCGAGTTCACACTGTACAATTAGTTGGACAGACTTCGTTTGATGGAAGTTGGATGGTCTGATGTAGTTTGCGTTCACACTTATCAAGCTTGAAGTCCAACTTTATGTCACGTACTCTTCCACTCCGTCCAACTTCTAGATTTTCAAAAATATTTAAAACCCTTCCAAGAAATTGGTTAAGCGGTCGTCTGAGGGTTCACGCTATCAAGCATTGTAGGTTCAAGCCAAAGTCTGTCCAACTGTGTGAACTCTTCATCAAGCGGCTTGTCAAATTTGTTGGATGGATTTAAATTTTTTTTTTATATTTTTGCAAGTTGTACGACAAGTTTGATGAATGGTGAACGCTCGTCGTCAAACTTGGAAGAAATTTCATTTCAAAAATGTTTTCAAGTAGTTGTGCACTACGGAATAAATATTTTTTCTTTGTTGGGTACATTAAAAGTGGAATTTATGATGGTTTCAGGTGGTGTAGCTATGCTATGCTATGCATTATTCAAGCTGGGACACATCTCTTTTAAAAGTACTAGTTGGACGCCAATTTGCAGGAATATACAAGCTTATTGAAGACTTAGCTAAGGAAACTATTGTTGTCAAAACTGATATGGAGAATATTAAGAATGGGGCAGAAAAGTTTTTCAAAAAAAAAAAAAATTTTGTAAATCAAGAACAATATCCAAAATTATGGAATCTAGAAAGACGTTGAGTAAAACTGAATATTTGCGTCGTATAGCTCACAATATTCAACTGTAATCATTTTTTGTTATTTTTTGTTGTGATCTTTTTTGGAATTACATTTTTGTTATGTATTATGTTCTTTTCTTTTGAAACAATAGTAATGTTTGCAATAAAATTATCTAGACCATGGCTGTCCAAACCATGGCCGGCGGGCCGCATGCGGCCTGCGGTTTAGATTACTGCGACTATAATATTTAATTCATTAAATATTGAAATAATATGAATTATTAATAATAATTCATATATTAAAGAAAATATCTTAAGATTCAATAAATTATATAATTATCCAACAAACCACCATCTGCCCCATTCTTAATATTCTCCATATCAGTTTTGACAACAATAGTTTCCTTAGCTAAGTCTTCAATAAGCTTGTATATTCCTGCACTTTTGCGTCCAACTAGTACTTTTAAAAGAGATGTGTCCCAGCTTGAATAATGCATAGCATAGCATAGCTACACACTTTCTTTTGTTTTTCTTGCTTTTCTAAAATTTCATCCCTAATAAGCGCTGCTACTGCTTTGTCCTTCATGGTTGAAATTCAAATCAGAATGAAATTTGACGACTTGTTTGATGAGTGTGAAGGCTATGGGTTTTTTCCGTCAAACTTTTCATCCAACAAATTTGACAAACTTGAACTCCGCTTTTGGGTTAACGTCTGACTATATTGCACACAGACTCAGAATAATTACTCATTTTTGTTGTACCTACAATATTTCAAAATGTAAATATATATTACATGAAAATATTACCAATTTCTTCGAAAAACTAACGGAAAAAATCTGATTTAATTTTATTTATTTTATTATTTTGAGTCAGATTTCAATTTATTTAGTAGTTTAATAAAAACCTATCGCTCAAAAAAGTTTGTTTTCTTGTGGTATTTGTTCTTTTGCAAGACTTATTTATAGTTTGCTTGCTTGAAATCATAAGAAGCAAGTATTGATTCGCATTTTTTTGTTGAAATAAGTTTAATCTTTTAACACCTGCTTTGGTGTTTTTTTTTCCTTGTAGTACAAATACGGTGATGTGAGCGACGTGATCGAACATACCCAAAACATTTGAATTTCGTCGCAAGAAAAATAGTTTGCTCATTAATGTATTTAAAACTTCAAACAAAGAAGATAATGAACTAAAATCTGAATAATAATTGCTTTCATACAAAATGTGACAAGAAATAAATAAGTTACTAAGTTAAAGCTATTATTAATTAAAATAAAGTATTATTATATGCAGTGGGTACACCTACAGACCTCTTTGTAGTCGGTGTAACCGAACCGGACTTTTTTTTGAAGTCGGTTAAAAAAAGGTTTAATGGGCCGCAGTAATCTAAACCGCGGGCCGCATGCGGCCCGCGGGCCATGGTTTGGACAGCCATGGTCTAGATAATTTTATTGCAAACATTATTATTGTTTCAAAAGAAAAGAACATAATACATAACAAAAATGTAATTCCAAAAAAGATCACAACAAAAAATGATTACAGTTGAATATTGTGAGCTATACGACGCAAATATTCAGTTTTACTCAACGTCTTTCTAGATTCCATAATTTTGGATATTGTTCTTGATTTACAAAAATTTTTTTTTTTTTTTTTTGAAAAACTTTTCTGCCCCATTCTTAATATTCTCCATATCAGTTTTGACAATAATAGTTTCCTTAGCTAAGTCTTCAATAAGCTTGTATATTCCTGCAAATTGGCGTCCAACTAGTACTTTTAAAAGAGATGTGTCCCAGCTTGAATAATGCATAGCATAGCTTGTATAATGCATAGACATTGATAACAAAAAAATGTTCAAACAAAACAAGAAATTTTATTGTTTTTTTTTTGGTTACGCAATAGTTTTTTATGCAGAAAATGCAACAAGAAAAACAGTTATCAGTTATATATTGAAAGATCTGTCACAGTTTCTCTGTATAATGGTATTAATAAAAAAAATGTTCAGACAACAAAACTTTCAACATTTGAGAACTGATATGTAGTGTTTAAATGAACAATATTGAATAATACTTATCCAAATATAAAACGGGCTAAGCGGGATTAAACGGGATTTTAAAAGGTGGGCTTTTGATAGACGGGATTTTGATTAAACAGGATTGTCACGAACGGGATTTTAACAAAACGGTATTTAAGAAGTCGGGACTATAAACTTTTTTTTGTCGGGATTTTAAAAAACGGGATTTTAAAAAGCGGGATTCCGATACGCTCCCCTCGACGAAGCACCAGAAGTCGAGATAAAAATTCCACCAAACCTTATCCAAAACACAACACGTTTATTTTTCCAATAGTAATTCTTTCTTTATTGTCCGTATTAGGTTTTACTTAAGCTAATAACAATTCTGTCCTTGGCGCAAGTGCCAAAGAATAATCGGGTGGCTGTGAGCCTGTCCTCGATACCTTCAGAAGGAGGGGAAGGAAGAATCAACACAGGTATATCTGTCTTCAGCACCAATGTCGAAGAATAATCGGTTGGCGATACGTATGTCCTCGATACCTTCAGAAGGAAGGGAAGGAGGCAGCGTGTTGCACTCTTTTTTTCTTATATCTCCCTTCCAAGGGGTTGTAAATGTTCAATAATATTTATTAACCGAGGTAAACTAAATTTAGGATGATTTCGATACTTAAACACCGCGAACAAAACAAAGATAACTAATAAGAATAAATTGCACGAAGTGCACCGGTTGAATAATGGCGAGAGAATAAGAAGTAAATGGCTGAATGAACAATGAAGGGTTAAAGGGAAAAAAGAATATGCAACGCACAGCATATGATGATGCTGCCAGCCACGGCTACTCAGCTGGGTGTTGGGTATGTTCGATGATGCTATGTGAAGTTTTATTGGTATGTTAGATTGATAATTAATTAATAAAAGGGTTTTGATACGAGATAGGTAAGTATGTGATTGAACGATAAAGTTCAGTGTTGTTCAATAAGGGTGGGCGCCAGGAAATTTTATGGTTAAATTTCCAAACCGTGAACTAACTCCGGAATATTTAAATAAAATGAAAACACTGCAATTAAATTCCCAAAGGGATTTAAAGCTATTTATTGTTGGTGTTGGGAAAACCGTACAGAGGTTGGATTAAAAACCCAAATCTTTTCAAACAAGTGAATATTATAAAATGGATGTTAAGAAAAGTAAATAGATGACGTTATACAATGTTTAGATGGAAGTTATGTACAATGGTCTGGAGGACCGCTATTTGACTTTGCAAGGGCAAGTCGAAGATTGGAACGGTAATGGAAATTTCCCGAAAATTCTCAATGTGAGAAAAATTTAATGGGGTTCTAAACCAGATATTTTTCTGGGCAAATAAAAAAAAGGAAAGGGGCCACACGGATAAAAATTCTCACAAATCACAAGTTCAAAAAAAACTATCGCACTCAAAAAAAATACACTCTACTTATCTTTTTGGACAAGATGTCCGCCGGCTATTCTCCTCTGTAATTTTCCTCACAAATTACGTCCTGCTGACGTCTTCTTTTGCTCCTTTTTTTTTCTTCAAATCCTGTCTTCCTCGTCTCACTATTTTCTTCAATTTTCCACAATTTCCTATTTCTTTTCCTCCGCTAAAATTAAAAATTAACTTGATCTTTGTTCTAAAAACTTCAACGTTTCGTGGGATTCAGTTCCACGACATCAACCACCAATGGGGTTCTACCATCGCTGTCGAATACCCAACGAAAGTGCTCGTACTCACTCTCTCAATTCAGCGAGTTCGACAAGTTGTTGGTGTCGTCCAAAACTTGACGATCTCATGGGTGAGTCCAGACCCCAATTACCCAATGTCAAAACCTTTCGAGAAAATTGAAAGTTATTGAACAAGAATCAAGTTTCATCTGGGCATTCTCCCAGTTAATCTAAATCGCGCAAATAGTGAAACGAGGAAGGCACAGTTTCCAAAATACTCTATTTTAAATGTACAATTTTCCGAGAAGAATCATAGCCGGAAGAAATCTTTTATAATCGCGAACCCTAACTTACGCCGGTGGACCCTTTTGCAGATTTGGGGGAGAGAAGGGAAAACTATTAACGTTCCAAACTTTGACATTAAATTAAATATTTAGGGTGGGCATAAGCCTTGATTATATCATGTAAAGATGTGTTATGTTTGTGATGACTATTTCTGATGATGATGTGTATATGAAATGTGTGATATTGTATATTGTGTGATGTTGTATATTGGATGATGTTGTATATAGTGTTTATGGTGTCTTCTATCTTATGTGATGTTTGTGTATATGTGTGTATCTCATTTTGTTTCGAAATATGGCAATCTCTCTAGCCATCTACTGGGTTTGTGTATTGGGTCAACAAACCATTCAGCTCATCCGCTGATAAGGTGTACCTGCTTTTGTTATTTGTTCAAAGCAATGTTCCTTTCACATTGCTAAGAACAAACAACGTAAAAATGGTGGGTCGAAGAAATGATGAGGAGGGTTTGGGGACTAAAAGAAAGGGATAAAAACATAAATCAGTTTTTAAGGGAAGATCTTTGTTGCGGTGAAATATTACCGTAACAAACTCCCCCCTTACCTACCAAGAGTTGCAATTGGCTTTTCAAAAGAAAAGCCGAAGTACAAGGATCAGATAAGGTTAGACAACACCAACACAAGGAAATCTCTAATAGACAACACAACCATATCTCAATCGCTCTAGGCGAGAGTAAATGCACATCACAGAGCGTTTCGGCTCTCAGTTCCTCTTAGCGAGCCTATCCTCGGCTACGCGACTAATCCTGGGAATTATCAGGCTCTTCGTGGTACGGTTTCAAGTCTTTCACATTCCATGTACCTTTTTCAGCACCATTTTCGTCCATTAGGACATAAGTCCATGGCGAAACTCTTTTTTTGATTTTGAATGGCCCCACATACTTTGGGGCCAGCTTAGCGGCGTAATAGCTTGCGGCGTCGGACAACGTAAAGTTTCGTCTCCAAACTAACTCGTTCGGGAAGTACTTCACGTCCCTTCTTCGAAGATTATAAGTTTTGGCGGACTTCTTGCTAGCCGCTTCTAATTTTCTACCTATTTCTTCCCTAAGCTTTCTAAACCTACTCTCTATTTCGCCCATGTCCCTTTGTCCCCCGGTATCATTAGTGGTATTGGTAACAGACTCGTCGGGAGGTGTGGCGCTCGCGAGCCCTGACCCGGAGGTAACCATCGTCCTCCCGAATACAGCATAATATGGTGATAATCCCAAGACTTCATGTTGGGAAGTGCGGATACTACACGCGACTTTCGCCAACTGAGAGTCCCAAACGCGGTGGTTGTCCGACACATAAGCCCGTAGTGTCGTTTTCAAAATCTGGTTAATCCGTTCTGCCGGATTAGCCTGAGGGTGGTAGTGCGCAGTAAACCTAATTGACGACCTATATCCATCGCATAAAGATTTTAACTCCCTACTCTTAAATTGAGGACCATTATCGCAGACTACAATTTTTGGTACACCAAATAGCAAAAAGACGTTATCTTCAAGTTCCTTGCACACAGCTTTCGCTGTTGCAGACCTAAGGGGAAATAAAAGAGGAAATTTTGTGAAATAATCCACAACGGTAAGGATATGCATATATCCTTTACTAGACTTAGGTAACGGACCAACGAGATCCACACAAATCATCTCCCACGGATTGGAAACCCCTTTCCTCTCCGTCATTAGACCTGCCGGTTTATCATGAACTGGTTTTACACTCTGACATACTTTACAATTCCTAACGTACTTTGCTATATCTGCTCTCATCTTCGGCCAATAATAATTTTCTTCTACCCTAGCAAAAGTCTTTCTAACCCCCATATGCCCTGCTAGCGGATGATCATGACAGTTTTCTAAAATATTTTTCCTATCACTCCTACCTACTACAATTTTCCATTCGTTATTGTCCCTAACTAAAATATGCTTTGCCCTAACATGTTTCAAAAGTGTTCCGTTTTCGAATCTCCATGATGGAAACGCAAAAGGGTCCTTCTCGATCTGATCGATCATCTTCTTCAGCCAAGGATCTGTGTTGTGTTCCGAAATCCCGGATAAGATCGGTACGCTTCTCGAAAGCATATCTGGAACCACATGATCCTTGCCTTTCCTATGAATTATCTCAAAATCAAACTGTTGCAGACGTACCGCCCACCGCGCCAGTCTACCAACAGAATCTTTTAATTTGCTCAACCAGACCAAGGAATGGTGGTCTGTAATAACCGTGAACCTAACTCCCTCCAAGTAAGGTCTCAGTTTCTCTATGGCCCATAGCACTGCCAAACACTCCTTTTCCGTAGTGGAATAGTTCCTTTCGCATCGGTTGAGGGATCTACTCAGGTAGCAGATCACCTTTTCCCCTTCGTCAGAAGTCTGACTAAGGACAGCTCCAACCCCGAAATCCGAAGCATCCGTCTGAACTACGAATGGCTTGGTAAAATCCGGGCAGGTCAGGATAGGAGCCGCAACCAAACACTCTTTTGCCCTACGAAAACTATCCTCACATTCCTCAGTCCATATAAATTTCCTACTCTTTTGTAATAATTCGTTTAACGGTTTTACCAAACTAGCGAAGTTCGGTATGAATCTCCTATACCAGGAAACCGTTCCTAAAAGCTCCTAACTTCTTTAATATTCTTTGGCTGTGGGATACCTAGCATACTCTCAACTTTTTCAGGGTCCATGTGCAAACCATTGCGGTCTACAACATAGCCCAAAAATTTTAATGAAGGCCTACAAAAGTGACATTTGTCCCTACCTACTTTCAGACCTGCCCTAATAAGCCTACTAAAAACTTCTCCCAAAATCTCAATATGTTTCTCGAAAGTGTCTGTAACGATGATAATATCATTGAGATAGACAAAAACGAAGGGTTCTAACTCAGGCCCAAGGACCGTATCTATAAAACGTTGCCAAGTTGCGGGTGCATTATGCAATCCGAACGGCATTCTCAAGAAATGAAATAGTCCACGCCCGGGAACTGTAAACGCAGTGAATTTCCTGGAATCCTTTTCCATTGGAATCTGCCAATAAGCAGACTTTATATCCATGGAAGACAGAAATTTCGCATTATTTAACCTATCTAGAATAGCTGAGATATATGGGAGGGGGTAAGCGTCCCTAGCTGTAACTCCATTGAGTTTCCTATAATCTACGCAAAATCTATAGGTATCATCCTTTTTCTTCACCATCACAATGGGGGACGCCCAAGGGCTGTCTGATTTTTCGATAACCCCGTCCTTCAACATCTCTTCCAACTCCTTATCGATGAACTTTTGGATGGCTGGAGAAACAGGATAATACCTCTGCTTAATTGGGTCTGAATCTGTCCTAATTTTGTGTTCCACTAATTGGGTACACCCTAATCCCTCTGGCATCTCTTTAAATACCCTATCTAAAAATTTACCTAACTCCTGGTTTTGTGTTTCTCCTAAATCAGCTAAGTGTGTTGCTTCCGAAACTGAAGCTACATCACATTGGCTGGAAAAATCCCATTCCCCTTATTTCAAATCCGGGACAATGCCCGAGAGAGCCCAAAAATCTGCTCCTAAAATCAAGAACTGAGGAATGTTCGGAATAACTAAGCAATCTATTAAGACTACTTTTCCCTTGATGTTAATAGGGAGTGACACTATACCCTCTACCTCTATACCTTTTCCATCCGCTAGTGTAACTCTTTCAGTTTTGTTTTTCCCTAATTTAACACCTAAGCTTTTCAAAATTTTCCACCCTTCCCTACAAACTATTGTGCGTGAAGCGCCTGAGTCTAAGAGCCCTAACATCCTAACTCCATAAACACTAACTCCTAAATATGGCCTTCTATCCCTACCATTCTCCTCTAGTGTAAAACCTACTTCAAAATTCACCGACTGGTCCCCAGTAGGCGACCTCACAGATTTCAACGGCGCTCTCGTCCTACTGACCCGAGAGTGCGTCTCACGTTTCCCGAGCAGGTAGAACAGTTACTTCGCGTAACCCCCTGCTTTCCACATCCGAAACAACTCCTAGGGGCAGAACACCTATATGCAAAATGGCCCATACCATTGCAATTATAACACCTAACCACAGACGACGAGGTAGAATTCGAATTCTGATTCGAATTCGTATTCATGGATTGCCTACTCTCCACAGCCGAAACTCTCCTAACAATCGACCTATCCGAATTTTGTCCCGCTGGAGGAGATTGGTTGTTGTCCTCGACAACCGAACCTCTTCTACCATTCGACCTAAATGGATTGGAATTCGAATTCTGATTCGAATTCCGTTCGACCTGGCGAGTCTGGTTGCTCGCCTCAACAACCGCGACTCTTGGGGTTTCAACTCCTACGTAAGCCAGATCCGGCTCAAGTAGGTTCCTACTTCGATTGTTAGGGGGTGGAACGTAAGACTCCACGTTCGCCCTAACCATCTCAAGATTGCGCCCTAATCTAACCAGCTCAGAAACGCAAGTCGGATTAGCCAATCCGAGCTGCGTCTGGTAGAATGGTGTCAGGTTCTTTTGAACCATGGACAACATTCGCCCCTCTGAGATGGGTTCAGAAAGCCTCCTGAACATGTTCTGCATTATCGCAACGTAGACCCCGATTGATTCATCGCGGCCTTGCGTGCGACGCCTAATCTCGTCTATTAGCAAGTCATCATAGTTGGGTGGGAGGAACTCTAACTTCAATTCACTGACAAGTTCTTGCCATGAATTGATTGAAACCCTAACGGCCCTAAACCACAACAAAGCCCTACCTACAAATAAGTCTACAGCTGACCGAAACAGCTGGGCCTCCGAAACTCCTCTAGCTAACCTAATCTCTTCTACCCTCTCCAGGAACGCATTCAATGAAGAACCACAGCGTTCTCCATTAAACTTCACGTCCCATTTTGAAATTTTTTCAAACCTATCCGCATTTACAAAAATTCTATCCCTACCAATACTATCTGCTCTATCACTATAGTCCCTACTATTATTAAGTTCCCTATAGCTACCTTCAAAATTCCTATCCCCAGATTCCCCTAAACTTCTCGATGGAGCTTGCGCTAAAACTGCTACAAGCCCTGCTGCTGCTGATGTTGATGCTCCTGTTTCTGCTGGTGTTGTTGCTGTAGTTGATGTTCCTGCTGTTACTGCTGCTGATGTTGATGTTCCTGATGGTGCTGCTGCTGAGGCTGGTGCTGGTCCTGCCGCTGAAGCGTTCAGCCTATCGGTTGATAGCTGAGCCTCTTCTTCCTGCAAATCTTCAATTTCTTCTAAATCTGCCAGAGCTATTACTAGTTTATTCCTCAAAACTAGCTTGCGTTTCTCCTCACTTTCATCTTCTGGTTGAGACCTATCTAATCTACCTATCCCCCATTCAACTTTCGCTAAAACTTTCAAATATTCTTTTGATTTTCTTGATTTAGGCGGATTTTCTAATAATTTCCCTATTTCAACTAATTTGCTCTCGATTGCCTTACTATCTTGTTCAAAAGTGAACGGATATTTGGCAGGAGCACCTAACGAACCTCTTCTCTCTAACATCCTAGCACCTCTCAATGATTTTCGCATTTCCTCAACTGTCCCTACATCTAAGCCCCTACATTCCATCTCGTAGGCGAGCTCATCCTGTGCTAATCTATATATATCCATAATCTCACACTAAAAAAACTTTTCAAACTTTAACAAAACCAATAAAAAACTCTTCAAAACTTTAGGTATTCAAAACGGTGCAAAAAAACTCTCCAAAACTTTAGTAAAACAACTCTGAAAGCTATTCAAAATTCTATAAAAAAAAATTTTAAACCCGACTTCAAAACCAACAAAAAAAAAAAAAAAAAAAAATCAACGAATAAAAAAAAATTCCCAAAAATCTCCAGTCAACAATAATATCACCGAAAACCAATTTCCAAATCGATTCAAAAATAATCAACAACAAAAACCGCAAAACCACAAAGTAAATTCCCAAAACTTAACTCGACCAACAAGATTATTTTACTCAACACAAACAAAAACGCTTCAAGCTTTTCTCTTGCAATTGAAACCACAAAAACAAATTATCAGTCTGTTTCAACTCAATATTCTAAACTGACCCGACCAAAATCAAAACCGATTCGATAATTCAACTTAGTAAAAAAAACCCAAACAAAAACCAACACAACTCAAAACAAAATAAAAAAAAGTCAAACTTCAAAAAAACAATCGAAATTACAAATCGAAACTAAAATCAGAAATAAAATTATCAAAACAAAAATATCGAAACAAAAAAAAAAATATCGATAAAAAAAATTTATCAACAAATTATGTCAAGTCCGTACACCGTGTACGTGACCCTAATCACTCACTGCTAAAATTCAATGTACCTAACTTGTGTACACAAACGAAACCAAAAGCCGGCTTGCTATGCCAATTGTGTACGACACTATGTATGCAATGTATATCAAGAAAAAAATAAAGCACCGGTGCTGATAAGCAGTGGCACTGGTAACAAATTCTACGTTATGTTAATGTATATAAAAATGTATGTAAACGAGAAGAAAATTTTATACGCAAATCAAAGTCAAATCAAATGTTATCAAATGTTGTTGTAGGTAGTAATAAAATAATAGAAACAGATATGCAAAAAAAAAAAAACAAAAAGAAAATAGCAACCTACTTGGGAGTATACGTTTTGTATACTTATGTAAATGTGACACTTTCCAACGATGAGATTGTTTTTTTTTTCAACCACGCACAGGTAGAGTAAAATGAGTTTTCTTCCTCAATGCCCGCACTAATTCTTGCACAATTTCAACCTAAATTGGGAAGAGAAAATAAAAGCAAGATAAATTGTTCACAGGATTAATAAAAAACACAACAAACACTTCCAGAACGACACAACAAAAAACCAGAAGAATTTTTCCACGACAAAACTTCACTGAGCCCCACGTTGGGCGCCAAATTGTTGCACTCTTTTTTTCTTATATCTCCCTTCCAAGGGGTTGTAAATGTTCAATAATATTTATTAACCGAGGTAAACTAAATTTAGGATGATTTCGATACTTAAACACCGCGAACAAAACAAAGATAACTAATAAGAATAAATTGCACGAAGTGCACCGGTTGAATAATGGCGAGAGAATAAGAAGTAAATGGCTGAATGAACAATGAAGGGTTAAAGGGAAAAAAGAATATGCAACGCACAGCATATGATGATGCTGCCAGCCACGGCTACTCAGCTGGGTGTTGGGTATGTTCGATGATGCTATGTGAAGTTTTATTGGTATGTTAGATTGATAATTAATTAATAAAAGGGTTTTGATACGAGATAGGTAGGTATGTGATTGAACGATAAAGTTCAGTGTTGTTCAATAAGGGTGGGCGCCAGAAAATTTTATGGTTAAATTTCCAAACCGTGAACTAACTCCGGAATATTTAAATAAAATGAAAACACTGCAATTAAATTCCCAAAGGGATTTAAAGCTATTTATTGTTGGTGTTGGGAAAACCGTACAGAGGTTGGATTAAAAACCCAAATCTTTTCAAACAAGTGAATATTATAAAATGGATGTTAAGAAAAGTAAATAGATGACGTTATACAATGTTTAGATGGAAGTTATGTACAATGGTCTGGAGGACCGCTATTTGACTTTGCAAGGGCAAGTCGAAGATTGGAACGGTAATGGAAATTTCCCGAAAATTCTCAATGTGAGAAAAATTTAATGGGGTTCTAAACCAGATATTTTTCTGGGCAAATAAAAAAAAGGAAAGGGGCCACACGGATAAAAATTCTCACAAATCACAAGTTCAAAAAAAACTATCGCACTCAAAAAAAATACACTCTACTTATCTTTTTGGACAAGATGTCCGCCGGCTATTCTCTTCTGTAATTTTCCTCACAAATTACGTCCTGCTGACGTCTTCTTTTGCTCCTTTTTTTTTCTTCAAATCCTGTCTTCCTCGTCTCACTATTTTCTTCAATTTTCCACAATTTCCTATTTCTTTTCCTCCGCTAAAATTAAAAATTAACTTGATCTTTGTTCTAAAAACTTCAAAATTCTCTTTGCTCAAAAAAACCACTTTTCAGCTTGATAGCTAACCAAGAAGTGTCTCCCACTTCAAGTCTAGCTCCCTGTCTGGACCCAACACCTCACTCATACACACACAAATCCGATCTCTCAACCAATCACGTTTCGTGGGATTCAGTTCCACGACATCAACCACCAATGGGGTTCTGCCATCGCTGTCGAATACCCAACGAAAGTGCTCGTACTCACTCTCTCAATTCAGCGAGTTCGACAAGTTGTTGGTGTCGTCCAAAACTTGACGATCTCATGGGTGAGTCCAGACCCCAATTACCCAATGTCAAAACCTTTCGAGAAAATTGAAAGTTATTGAACAAGAATCAAGTTTCATCTGGGCATTCTCCCAGTTAATCTAAATCGCGCAAATAGTGAAACGAGGAAGGCACAGTTTCCAAAATACTCTATTTTAAATGTACAATTTTCCGAGAAGAATCATAGCCGGAAGAAATCTTTTATAATCGCGAACCCTAACTTACGCCGGTGGACCCTTTTGCAGATTTGGGGGAGAGAAGGGAAAACTATTAACGTTCCAAACTTTGACATTAAATTAAATATTTAGGGTGGGCTTAAGCCTTGATTATATCATGTAAAGATGTGTTATGTTTGTGATGACTATTTCTGATGATGATGTGTATATGAAATGTGTGATATTGTATATTGTGTGATGTTGTATATTGGATGATGTTGTATATAGTGTTTATGGTGTCTTCTATCTTATGTGATGTTTGTGTATATGTGTGTATCTCATTTTGTTTCGAAATATGGCAATCTCTCTAGCCATCTACTGGGTTTGTGTATTGGGTCAACAAACCATTCAGCTCATCCGCTGATAAGGTGTACCTGCTTTTGTTATTTGTTCAAAGCAATGTTCCTTTCACATTGCTAAGAACAAACAACGTAAAAATGGTGGGTCGAAGAAATGATGAGGAGGGTTTGGGGACTAAAAGAAAGGGATAAAAACATAAATCAGTTTTTAAGGGAAGATCTTTGTTGCGGTGAAATATTACCGTAACAAGCGTTACCGTTGGATATATTGGAAAAGTAGCAAAAAAAGTGGAACTCGAGAAAAAAAGGTTTCACTTGAAATTAAAAACGAAACAACATCATAATAATGTATGAAAAAATTTCACACATCCCAACGAATTCATAGGAGTTGAAGAAAAAACATAACCTTAACAATCATTTTAAGGTTTATTTCAACGTAAGATAAAAACTAGAAATTTAACAGATCATTTTTTATTGATAACTCACACAAATAAATAAATAAAAGTTTGAATAAATAATAAAAAAGAGATAAATAATAATTTATTTAAAAGAATTCGTATTACACTTTACTTTCTTGTGCTGGTTGTTTCCCTATATTTTTTTATAAGAAGCACATCAGGACTCCATTCAGCTGTGTTACATTTGCTTACTAAATTTAAGGAATCCAACATATTTTCGAAAGTTTCAGTTTTTAATCTGTTGGTGAGTCTACTTTTCATCAAAGTTATCTTGGAAAAAACCTTCTCAGCGCAGGCACTGCTATGAGGCAAGGTTCATATTTTTGCAACAAATTCATATACATTAGTCGGAAAATAGGTATTCATTCAAACAATTTTTAATGTTACCTATTTCAAACCAAAAAATTTATATTGTTCGATTACCTTTTCGGGACTTATAGTAGAATTACTAAGTACGGAAACTAGTTTAAAATAAGTGAACTCTTATTTCGACTTGATTACTTGGGGGTCTTAATGCCTCCAAATAGAAAGTTTTTCATTTTTGATGTCAAATTGATTAAATATTTCATCCCAAAGTATTTTATAATTTTGACAACATAAACTTCGTTTTGCCATCAAACCCATTTTTGCCGCTTCTTTCAATACTCGCAAAAACATCTATGACATCACGCTTCTTTTTCACATTACGTCAATATCGTCTGCGTAGGCGAGTAATTGTACAGACTTTTGAAAGATTGTTCCTCTGGTGTTGACGTTTGAGTCTCTTACAATCTTTTCAAGTATGATGTTGAAGAAATCGCATGAAAGTTTGTCACCTTGCCTAAAACCTTCAGAAACAATTCGACGAAACTCCTCTTTCGCGGCAAAACCTCGGCCGCTGATTCGTTGACTTAAGCTAAGGAGTGACTTACACAGCCTATGTGCCATATATTCGGGATTCGTTTTTTTAAATGATTTTTGTTCAATGTGTGTGTTATGTTGAACTTTAAAGCTTTGAGTAACTTTTGTACTTATGAAAGATATGAAAAGGTATGGTAAAATGGCATGGTGAAGTGCTAACTTTAGTTTTACTTGTGGGGAATGCTAAAAAAGTGGCACAGACTGAAAGGTGGTGGCTCGGTGGCACAGCCTAAAAAATCTGACACTAAAGTGGCACAGCGGCAACGCTGGAAGGAGGAATAAACACAGTAGTCTTGTCCCCGGCGCACAATGCCGAAGAATAATCGGGTGGCTTTCAGCCTGTCCTCCCTACACTCAGAGAGAGTGGAAAGAGGAATAAACGCAGTAGTCTTGTCCTTGGCGCACAATGCCGAAGAATAATCGGGTTGCTTTCAGCCTGTCCTCCCTACACTCAGAGAGAGTGGAAAGAGGAATAAACGCAGTAGTCCTGTCCTCGGCGCACAATGCCGAAGAATAATCGGGTGGCTTTCAGCCTGTCCTCCCTACACTCAGAGACAGTGGAAAGAGGAATAAACCCAAGTGGTCTTGTCCTCGGTGCACAATGCCGAAGTATTATCGGTTGGCCCTTGGCCTGTCCTCACTACACTCAGAGGGAGTGGAAAGAGGAATAAACTCCAGTGGTCTTGTCTTCGGCGCACAATGCCGAAGAATTATCGGTTGGCCTTTGGCCTGTCCTCACTACACTCAGAGGGAGTGGAAAGAGGAATAAACAAATTCGGACAGCTGGTGCCGTCCTTTCAAAAAGTGGGTGGGGTTAGTACCAGGTACTGAATCCCAAGTTTCAATTGAGTACCACGTACACTCTACCGAAGCGGAGCAGAAACTTAATTTTACCTGTTCGAGTTACATCCCTATATCATATTTCCTACAACAAGCGAGTGTGAGCTCTATAAATGAGCAAAACCCATAGATCGTTGTTTGTGGCGAATGCATATCCAATGTCGCGTGCTGATGCCTGTGTTTTCGTACAACGAGTGGGGTGAATGGGGAACTTGGAAATTTGTATGTAACTTGTGTGTTGCTGCGGGTGCGGTGGTATTCGGTGTGCTTGTTGTTTGATTTTTCCGATATACATATATCTTATGTATATCGCCCGAATTTTGTTGAACAAAATATCCGCACTGTGACGGTTCGTTACAACGTTGGCCGCGCTTTTCCGGTGCCGTCTGAAGGGAACTTCGTTTGAACGGTATTGCGCCGCCATGCAACAGGAATCTGTCGAACGTTGAGATCGATGGATACCTGCAAAGTTTGGAGGATGCAATCCGTAGAACAATGGACAGGACAATTCCTAAGTATAGGCAAAACGGTACAACGAACATGTACAGAAACGCGACAATAGACGCACTCTACAAACAAAAAACTAGACTCCTGTCGAGATCAAACTCTTGCACAGGAGATTTACTGACCGACACAATTTGGAGATTAGAACTCTGAGGTCACAGATCAAAAATCTCCAACAACTTATTAAAGAAAACTATAAAATTTCCATTTCATGCTTCTGGAACAATAAAATTCGGGCTGTGCAGTCCAACAACCCGAGTATGTTTCCGGAAATAAACTAAATTTTAAGGAAAAAAGATCAAAATGATCTTCAGAGTATTAAACTCCAGAGGACGACAGAGAACAAAGACCTTTTTTTTTTTTTTTAATTATATAGGGTGAAGGTGAAAATTACCTTTACAAGCACGTCGACCTGAAAGATCTTTTGCGCTGTTCCCTTAGGTTTAAAAACACGTAGTGTATAGTTTTGTTCATTCGAAGCTGAGGTCATGTAAGAACCTAAGAATCTTCGAGGAAGAGGTGTTTCTGATATCAAGGGGACTGGGGAACCCTTTATTGAATATTTTAAGCCTGGATCTAGCTAATGCAGGGCATTCGCATAAGATGTGTTCAGCTGTTTCTATGTCTTCAAGACAGAGACGACAGGTGTCATCTTGGTTGATGCCCATGTTTTTAAGATGATACTTGAGAGAGCAGTGTCCAGTGAAGAAGTCCGTAAGTAACTTTGCGTCACGTTTGCTCATGTCAAGAATTTCTTTCATACGTTTGTGGGATAAGTCAATGAATAGTTTTGACTGACGAAGGCCATTTGAGTTGTTCCAGGTGCTGATCATGTTCTGTCGTTCCCAGGTAGTTAATTCGTTTCTGAGGCTACTGATTGGGAGACCACAGTAGGATTCAGGGCCTTCGAATTGGGATTGAGAGCCAAGTCTAGCAAGGCGGTCAGCCTCTTCGTTACCCGGTACACCTTCATGACCAGGCACCCATAAAAGAGTTATTTTATTGTAAGTAGCTAATTGAAATAAACATGTCAGGCAGTTCCAAACTAGTTTGGATTCGATTTTTGTCGAGGACAGAGCCTTTAGTGCTGCCTGACTGTCAGAGCAGATTAGTATGCTTGATCTTCGGAGGTTTCTTCTTATGCATTCCCTAATACAGAATTCTATAGCCATTACCTCTGCCTGAAAGATAGTAGTTGTGTTACCAAGGGATGTAGATGATTTACAGTTGGGACCATAAATCCCTGCACCTACACCGCTGTTTGTTTTTGAACCGTCAGTATACCAGATGTATTGGAAGTTATTAGTAAGAGTTACAGGGTTCTTCCATGCTGAGCGGTTTGGAAAGATTACTTCAAAGGGGTGGTATAACAGTATGCGTTTAGGCATAAAGTCGTAGGAGTGGGCTGCAGGCCATTCCAGTATTGGGAGCACCTGCAGAATACTCATATGTCCTTGTAAGTTTTCCTTTCTCGAGTGGTTAGTGAGATGAAGCTTTAATCCGCTTAGTGCAGCAGTCTTCTTTACTCTTTGATGTAGCGGAGGAAAATTTAATAAACTTTCTAACGCTAAAGTTGGGCAGGTGCGCATTGCGCCTGTGATACCTACACAGGTTAGTCTTTGTAACTTTTGCAAAGATTTGCGGGCATAAACTTGTTCTGTTTTTTGCCACCAGATCAGCGAAGCATAGGTTATGATGGGTGTGATAATAGTGAGGTAAGTCCAGTAAATCATTTTTGGCCTAAGTCCCCACTTTTTACTAAAGAGTCTAGAACAGGCCCAGAAAGCATTTGTTGCTTTTGCTATGGTTTTGTCTAGATGTGGTTTCCAATTGAGTTTATTATCCAGGGTTACTCCTAGATATTTGACCTCTTTGGAAAAATTAATTTGAACATTATTTAGGGATAGTGTTTGGAGATCGATTTTACGTCTCCTGGTGATTGATGACTGTTTTGGTGGGGTTGACCTTAAGCCCTTCTTTATTGCACCAGTCATTAACTTTGTTCAGGGCACTTTGCATACGGTTTGTGACCTGTGCTTCTTGATTGCCTTGAATAGAGATGACTAGGTCATCAGCGTAGCCTTGTGTATCAAGGCCCAGCTTATTGAGGTCGTCCAAGAGCTGATCTATTACAATTGACCAGAGTAGGGGAGATAAAACACCCCCTTGGGGACAGCCTTTAACAGCATTAACTGTTATTGATGTTTGACCTAGTGTGGTGGAGATGATTCTGCCACTTAACATAGAGTCAATCCATTTAATGGTTGGTGTGTCAATTCCTTTGACAGTTGCAGCGGTTTGTATTGACAAGTACGTAGTATTGTCAAAGGCGCCAGAAATATCAAGAAAAGAGCAGAGTATGATGTCTTTCTTAGCAAACGCATTCTCAATTTTGCTGACCAGCTGATGGAGAGCTGTAACTGTGGACTTACCAGTTTGGTAAGCGAATTGGTTAGCATTAAGAGGATTTGCTATTAAGGCCGTACTGCGAATGTGTAAGTCAATTACTTTTTCCATGACCTTTAGGAAGAAGGATGTGAGACTGATTGGTCTGAAGGATTTTGGGTCTGAGTTTGATCTATTGCCAGCTTTTGGTATGAATACTACTCTCACCTTTCTCCAAGTTTGAGGAATGTAGCTTTATTCAAAACTAGGTCTATAGATAAGTGTGAGTGAGCAGATTATGGTATCAATTCCACACTGCAAGAGAGCAGGAAAGATACCATCCTCTCCGGGCGCCTTGAAAGGCTGTTGGGAGGATATTGCCCATTTGATGGAGTCTTCGTTAAAAATTTTTCTTGCTAGACTTCTTGTTGTGCTATTAGGTGCAGTGTAACTCACATTTGTGGTTAGAGATTGATCAATGGTATGTATACAGTCAGGAAAATGAGTGGCCAAAAGTAGGCTCAGAGTTTCACTGTAACTTTGGGTAAAACTACCATCCAATTTTTTTAAGAGACCAACCGTTGTTATGATCTTTAGGTAAGGCTTTTTGAACTCTAATTGAAGAAGGCAAGTTTTCGATACTTTCACAGTAGTTTTTCCAGGTAAGTCGGTTTTGCCTTCTTATCAACGAGTTGTAAGTCGTTAGAGTTGTTCGATATTCGCTCCACGAATTGGTTCGTTTAGCTTTGTTGAACATCTTTCGAAGCTTTCTTTTTAACTTCTCCAATTCACTGTTCCACCTGGGAACATCGCGATTTGAGTTGGTCTGTCTAATGCGACAGCTGGACTCGTATGCGCTTGTGATTTGTGAGCTTAAGCGTGTTGCTTCCCTTTCAAGTTAATAAGGAGAGTCAATGTTTGGATAGGATGGTTCAAATTCACAACGAAGTGTCTCTGTGTAGAGATTCCAGTCCATGTGTCTTGGTACCCTATTGTTTTCTATATTGTTGTGATTCGGCCTTGACAGATCAAATCTGATGTGCCGGTGGTCCGAGAATGATATCTCTTTCGAGACATGCCAATTGAGAATGTTGTTGGCTATGGCAAAACTTTCCACTGTCATATCCAACACTTCTTTCCTAGTGGAGGTGACAAAAGTAAGTTCATTTCTCTTATTTAGAATATCTAAGTTTGAATGCATGAAAAAATCTAAAAGTGACTCACCTCTTTTGTTGATGTCTTTGCTACCCCATATGGTGTGATGGGAGTTGGCATCACAACCAAGTAGTAGCTGTCTTCCCCTTGCGTTGCAGTAGCTAACAAGTTTTTTAACCTCTTCAGGTGGTGCGGAGGTAGTTACAATGTTTTGTAAGCCTCTTGCCGTGGGGATCTCAGCTAGTACAGCAACGAGATCATTTGTGATGAATTCCGGAATGGGAAGAAAGTTAGTTCTTTTATGGATAAGAAGCGCAGCTCGTGGTTGGAGTTGCGTGTTGTCGTATATTAACTTACACGATTGTGTTGGAAGGCCTTTTATTTGGCCACTTACCACCCATGGTTCCTGGACTAGTAAGCAGTCCATCAGCCTGTTTTGTAGATCTGACGTTGGTGAAGGCTGTGGAGCACTATTACCTGTCGTCAGAGTCGTACAGGCTGTCTTGACAGGGGAGTTAGGTGGGGGTTTGGGGGCACCAGTTCTGTGAGTCACTTTAGGATGGCGGAGTTGAACATCGCCAAACCTAAAGTCTATGACTTCTTTTTTGATTTTTAGTAGAGCCGCGGATTTGTGGTCTACTGAAAAGGTAAGAATGGAGGCTGCACCTTTGGCCTCTCTTCTTATGATTCTCCATTCAGGAACGGGGAGACCCTCATTCTGGACCTTGATTGCCGTGAGAATCTGCTCGTTCGCCAACGGGAAAATGGCCCACCAGAATTTGGTTTTCAGGAATTTCTTCCTCTTCAACCGCCTTCAGTGAGGCATTCTCCCAAGGCTTTATTTTTGGTATTTCGCCTTTTAGCCAATCAGCCGTGACCCTATTTTTGCAGGTGAAGACAAGCCATCCTGGTCTGAAATTGGTGCCAAAGATTTTGGGGCTGATATCCCCTGTCTTTTGGCTTCAAATCAAACCAAAGATGGTGTCTTGCACTACTGTCATTTGGTCAGTGTTAACTAGCGTTTCCGGGAAGTCTGAGGCAAGGATACCTATTTTGTAACTCTCCAGCGCTTGCTTAAAATTTTGTTGCTCTATTTTTTGTTGATTTGGAGGCGGGTTTGATGCGGAAGGCACATCAACAGACCTCTGCTTGTGAGCAATGTTAGGTTTTGATATTTTGGCACGATTTGTGTCCCTAGGAAAGGATTCAGAGCGATTCCTTTTTTCTCCCTTTGGAACAGCCGTTCTGGCTCTTTCCCTGGCTTCGGCTTCGTTAAGGTCGCTAGCAAGAAGGAATTTAAAGCTTTTGCGAGCAGCTCCACTAAGCTTGACGAGCGCTTTTTGAGTTGTTTTGATCGTTTGATCAGTGTGTGTTGAAGGGGCAGCCTCGTCAAGAAGTTTCGCCTCCTCCAAAGAACTAGTAGGTGGAAGGTCGTCAAGACCTGTCTCCATTGGAGTGGATGCACTTAGAGCAGCATCACTCTCTTTAAAGTTTATATTTAGTTTATGAATTTTGTGCCCACGAGTAATAGGGAAAGGAGGTCACCATTGGCAGAGCCCTATGCCAACGTAAAGGACTTATAATTAAAACTGGATTTGCTTAGGTATCCCGAGTTCGCAAGCGACTAAGAACTCCTTAGATATTCAGCCTTCGGCGTCGCTGTTCAACCACTGGCTTGAGGATTGTTTATCGACCTATACTACTTTATAACAAAGACCTACTTCTGTCATTAGGAATAGATCCAGATGACGCCATTTTGGATGATGACCACTTTATAGTGGAAGATGCTCAGGAAAAGGTAGAGACTGTGGGTGCTGTTTTCGAGCAAGTATATAAGGTGAATGAGTGCATTCGCCCGAATTACGACCTTGAGAACAGAGCCTTTGTCGGACACTTCTATCTTAGAGACGAGATCTCGCATTGGCGATCTGAGAATCCTGGTTTCACTAGGTTCAATGACGACCGACTTGCAAATGCAGTCATTGCCGAGCGAAACGGGGATAACACCCTGTTCGTTTCTAAGATGGACCTCTTGGACATCTTTCACAATATAAAGAAAAAGAAGTCAGCAGGAGTCGACGGCATACCCAATGTTGTGCTGCGAAACCTCCCTTCAGAAGCGGTGGAATAATGCATATTATCCAGTGCGTTGGAAGACGGCAGTGGTCCATCCTCTCCTTAAAAAAGGGAAGGATGGTTCCAATCCAGCAAACCTCGGGTCAATAAGTCTTCTTCCGAGTATCAGCAAGGTATTCGAGAAGGTTCTCAATAGAGCTCTGTCCACATGGGTTTAGGACAAACATATTATTCCTGAAAATCAGTTCGGTTTTAAGGCGGGGCATGATACCATACATGCCGCGTCTAAACTAGTATCAGATATTCAATGGAACAAAGCTAAAAAACAGTGTACGTGTGCATGTATGGTTGACTTGGAGAAGGTTATCGATACCGTTTGGTTAGACGGTCTTTTCTATAAGTTTATCAGGTATGGCATGAGTAAACCACTGCTATATATTCTCAATGACATGCTTCATGGTAGAACGTTTGTTGTGAAAAGTTGCAATAAAACTTCGACCAGAACTTTTAAAATACAGAACGGTGTGCAACAAGGAGCGGTGAATTCGCCTATTTTATTTAGCATTTTCACTGGCGATCTAATTGGTTCTCTTCACCATGCTATAGCGTACGCTGACGACCTCATTGCGTACAGAACAGGTCCAAAGATCGGAGTCATCAGAACACTCTTGCAGCGTGACTTCGATAAGATCCAGCAATATTGCGATGACTGGAAGTTGAAAATCAACCTCCAGAAATCGGAAACAATTGTGTTTAGGACCCCGTTGGCTCGGGCCTCATGGGATACGAGAAAGAACTGGCGCAAGCTGGTGATCGTTGATCTGTATGGTAACCCACTGCCAAACAAAGTAGTAGTCAAGTACCTCGGCATTTGGCTAGATCAGTATCTATATTTTAACAAACATATGGATGCGGCTCTGGCCAGAGCTAGAGGAGCTTTTGCTCTGACAAGGCGACTGTTTCACAGCAGTCAACTTGATAGCAGAGTGAAGGTGATTTGCTACATGGCCCTCATAAGGCCAATGATTGTCTATGGGTGCCCCTTGTGGTTCAATGTTACAGCGTCTCAAATGGAAATGATTCGGGTGTTTGAGAGACAGTGTCTGCGTACCTGTCTTGGATTGCACAGACCACCAGAGTCAGAGTACAGAAAATATTATCCTAATGAGGTCCTTTACAACGGGGCTCAAATAAACAGAATCGACAACTTCATGATAAAACTGACTCGTGGTCACACTGCTAGAGCGATGACCTCGACCAATGGCCTGATTTTTGGGGCTTACTACCCCAACACTGAATATATGGAGAAAACGCGCTTCAGTGGATTTGTCCCACCGGAGGCTTTCCTCTTTTTTTATATGGTAGGGCTGATTCAGGATAGGTTGGCAGTTCCGCTAATCTACCACGTCTGCCGGAAGTCCGTGGAACGATGGCTCCTTTACAACCGAGACGTCACCGCAGTAGGCGGAGAAGCTGTAGAGCTCCTCCGGTTCAGGAGGGCGGTTTCAGATCGCGATCGTCGTGACGTTTTTAAAACGTCGAAAATGTTCTGGTGGTTGTCGGAGCAACAACATGAATTTGATATTTACAGCCAGTCGCCAATGGCTGGCTTACACAGGTTTAGCGTGTCCTCGATACCTTCAGAAGGAGGGGAAGGAAGAATCAACACAGGTATATCTGTCTTCAGCACCAATGCCGAAGAATAATCGGTTGGCGATACGCCTGTCCTCGATACCTTCAGAAGGAAGGGAAGGAGGAATAAACACAGTAGTCTTGTCCCCGGCGCATAATGCCTAAGAATAATCGGGTGGCTTTCAGCCTGTCCTCCCTACACTCAGAGACAGTGGGAAGAGGAATAAACGCAGTAGTCTTGTCCTCGGCGCACAATGCCGAAGAATAATCGGGTGACTTTCAGCCTGTCCTCCCTACACTCAGAGAGAGTGGAAAGAGGAATAAACGCAGTAGTCTTGTCCTCAGCGCACAATGCCGAAGAATAATCGGGTGGCTTTCAGCCTGTCCTCCCTACACTCAAAGGGAGTGGAAAGAGGAATAAACGCAGTAGTCCTGTCCTCGGCTCACAATGCCGAAGAATAATCGGGTGGCTTTCAGCCTGTCCTCCCTACACTCAGAGGGAGTGGAAAGAGGAATAAACCCAAGTGGTCTTGTCCTCGGCGCACAATGCCAAAGAATTATCGGTTGGCCCTTGGCCTGTCCTCACTACACTCAGAGGGAGTGGAAAGAGGAATAAACTCCAGTTGTCTTGTCTTCGGCGCACAATGCCGAAGAATTATCGGTTGGCCTTTGGCTTGTCCTCACTACACTCAGAGGGAGTGGAAAGAGGAATAAACAATTTCGGACAGCTGGTGCCGTCCTTTCAAAAAGTGGGTGGGGTTAGTACCAGGTACTGAATCCCAAGTTTCAATTGAGTACCACGTACACTCTACCGAAGCGGAGCAGAAACTTAATTTTACCTGTTCGAGTTACATCCCTATATCATATTTCCTACAACAAGCGAGTGTGAGCTCTATAAATGAGCAAAACCCATAGATCGTTGTTTGTGGCGAATGCATATCCAATGTCGCGTGCTGATGCCTGTGTTTGCGTACAACGAGTGGGGTGAATGGGAAACCTGGAAATGTGTATGTAACTTGTGTGTTGCTGCGGGTGCGGTGGTATTCGGTGTGCTTGTTGTTTGATTTTTCCGATATACATATATCTTGTATATATCGCCCGAATTTTGTTGAACAAAATATCCGCACTGTGACGGTTCGTTACAACGTTGGCTGCGCTTTTCCGGTGCCATCTGAAGGGAACTTCGTTTGAACGGAATTGCGCCGCCATGCAACAGGAATCTGTCGAACGTTGAGATCGATGGATACCTGCAAAGTTTGGAGGATGCAATCTGTAGAACAATGGACAGGACAATTCCTAAGTATAGGCAAAACGGTACAACGAACATGTACAGAAACGCGACAATAGACGCACTCTACAAACAAAAAACTAGACTCCTGTCGAGATCAAACTCTTGCATAGGAGATTTACTGACCGACACAATTTGGAGATTAGAACTATATAATAAAATTTCCATTTCATGCTTCTGGAACAATAAAATTCGGGCTGTGCAGTCCAAAAACCCGAGTATGTTTCCGGAAATAAACAAAATTTTTTGGAGAAAAGATCAAAATGATCTTCAGAGTATTAAACTTCAAAGGACGACAGAGAACAAAGAACTACTTCTGTCATTAGTAATAGATCCAGATGACGCCGTTTTGGATGATGACCACTTTATAGTGGAAGATGCTAAGGAAAAGGTAGAGACTGTGGGTGCTGTTTTCGAGCAAGTATATAAGGTGAATGAGTACATTCGCCCAAATTACGACCTTGAGAACAGAGCCTTTGTCGGACACTTCTATCTTAGAGACGAGATCTCGCATTGGCGATCTGAGAATCCTGGTTTCACTAGGTTCAATGACGACCGACTTGCAAATGCAGTCATCGCCGAGCGAAACGGAGATAACACCCTGTTCGTTTCTAAGATGGACCTCTTGGACATCTTTCACAATATAAAGAAAAAGAAGTCAGCAGGAGTCGACGGCATACCCAATGTTGTGCTGCGAAACCTCCCTTCGGAAGCGGTGGATATATACACCACGTTGTTCAACAATGCACTGAATAATGCATATTATCCAGTGCGTTGGAAGACGGCAGTGGTCCATCCTCTCCTTAAAAAAGGGAAGGATGGTTCCAATCCAGCAAACCTCCGGTCAATTAGTCTTCTTCCGAGTATCAGCAAGGTATTCGAGAAGGTTCTCAATAGAGCTCTGTCCACATGGGCTTAGGACAAACATATTATTCCTGAAAATCAGTTCGGTTTTAAGGCGGGCCATGATACCATACATGCCGCGTCTAAACTAGTATCAGATATTCAATGGAACAAAGCTAAAAAACAGTGTACGGGTGCATGCATGGTTGACTTGGAGAAGGTTATCGATACCGTTTGGTTAGACGGTCTTTTCTATAAGTTTATCAGGTATGGCATGAGTAAACCACTGCTATATATTCTCAATGACATGCTTCATGGTAGAACGTTTGTTGTGAAAAGTTGCAATAAAACTTCGACCAGAACTTTTAAAATACAGAACGGTGTGCAACACGGAGCGGTGAATTCACCTATTTTATTTAGCATTTTCACTGGCGATCTAATTGGTTCTCTTCACCATGCTATAGCGTACGCTGACGACCTCATTGCGTACAGAACAGGTCCAAAGATCGGAGTCATCAGAACACTCTTGCAGCGTGACTTCGATAAGATCCAGCAATATTGCGATGACTGGAAGTTGAAAATCCACTACCAGAAATCGGAAACAATTGTGTGGCTCGGGCCTCATGGGATACGAGAAAGAACTGGCGCAAGCTGGTGATCGTTGATCTGTATGGTAACCCACTGCCAAACAAAGTAGTAGTCAAGTACCTCGGCATTTGGCTAGATCAGTATCTATATTTTAACAAACATATGGATGCGGCTCTGGCCAGAGCTAGAGGAGCTTTTGCTCTGACAAGGCGACTGTTTCACAGCAGTCAACTTGATAGCAGAGTGAAGGTGATTTGCTACATGGCCCTCATAAGGCCAATGATTGTCTATGGGTGCCCCTTGTGGTTCAATGTTACAGCGTCTCAAATGGAAAAGATTCGGGTGTTTGAGAGACAGTGTCTGCGTACCTGTCTTGGATTGCACAGAACACCAGAGTCAGAGTACAGAAAATATTATCCTAATGAGGTCCTTTACAACGGGGCTCAAATAAACAGGATCGACAACTTCATTATAAAACTGACTCGTGGTCACACTGCTAGAGCGATGACCTCGACCAATGGCCTGATTTTTGGGGCTTACTACCCCAACACTGAATATATGGAGAAAACGCGCTTCAGTGGATTTGTCCCACCGGAGGCTTTCCTCTTTTTTGATATGGTAGGGCTGATTCAGGATAGGTTGGCAGTTCCGCTAATCTACCACGTCTGCCGGAAGTCCGTGGAACGATGGCTCCTTTACAACCGAGACGTTACCGCAGTAGGCGGAGAAGCTGTAGAGCTCCTCCGGTTCAGGAGGGCGGTTTCAGATCGCGATCGTCGTGACGTTTTCAAAACGTCGAAAATGTTCTGGTGGTTGTCGGAGCAACAACATGAATTTGATATTTACAGCCAGTCGCCAATGGCTGGCTTACACAGGTTTAGCGTGTCCTCGATACCTTCAGAAGGAGGGGAAGGAAGAATCAACATAGGTATATCTGTCTTCAGCACCAATGCCGAAGAATAATCGGTTGGCGATACGCCTGTCCACGATACCTTCAGAAGGAAGGGAAGGAGGAATAAACACAGTAGTCTTGTCCCCGGCGCATAATGCCTAAGAATAATCGGGTGGCTTTCAGCCTGTCCTCCCTACACTCAGAGACAGTGGAAAGAGGAATAAACGCAGTAGTCTTGTCCTCGGCGCACAATGCCGAAGAATAATCGGGTGACTTTCAGCCTGTCCTCCCTACACTCAGAGAGAGTGGAAAGAGGAATAAACGCAGTAGTCTTGTCCTCAGCGCACAATGCCGAAGAATAATCGGGTGGCTTTCAGCCTGTCCTCCCTACACTCAGAGAGAGTGGAAAGAGTAATAAACGCAGTAGTCCTGTCCTCGGCTCACAATGCCGAAGGATAATCGAGTGGCTTTCAGCCTGTCCTCCCTACACTCAGAGGGAGTGGAAAGAGGAATAAACCCAAGTGGTCTTGTCCTCGGCGCACAATGCCAAAGAATTATCGGTTGGCCCTTGGCCTGTCCTCACTACACTCAGAGGGAGTGGAAAGAGGAATAAACTCCAGTTGTCTTGTCTTCGGCGCACAATGCCGAAGAATTATCGGTTGGCCTTTGGCCTGTCCTCACTACACTCAGAGGGAGTGGAAAGAGGAATAAACAAATTCGGACAGCTGGTGCCGTCCTTTCAAAAAGTGGGTGGGGTTAGTACCAGGTACTGAATCCCAAGTTTCAATTGAGTACCACGTACACTCTACCGAAGCGGAGCAGAAACTTAATTTTACCTGTTCGAGTTATATCCCTATATCATATTTCCTACAACAAGCGAGTGTGAGCTCTATAAATGAGCAAAACCCATAGATCGTTGTTTGTGGCGAATGCATATCCAATGTCGCGTGCTGATGCCTGTGTTTGCGTACAACGAGTGGGGTGAATGGGAAACTTGGAAATGTGTATGTAACTTGTGTGTTGCTGCGGGTGCGGTGGTATTCGGTGTGCTTGTTGTTTGATTTTTCCGTTATACATATATCTTATGTATATAACCCGAATTTTGTTGAACAAAATATCCGCACTGTGACGGTTCGTTACAACGTTGGCTGCGCTTTTCCGGTGCCGTCTGAAGGGAACTTCGTTTGAACAGAATTGCGCCGCCATGCAACAGGAATCTGTCGAACGTTGAGATCGATGGATACCTGCAAAGTTTGGAGGATGCAATCCGTAGAACAATGGACAGGACAATTCCTAAGTATAGGCAAAACGGTACAACGAACATGTACAGAAACGCGACAATAGACGCACTTTACAAACAAAAAACTAGACTCCTGTCGAGATCAAACTCTTGCACAGGAGATTTACTGACCGACACAATTTGGAGATTAGAACTATATAATAAAATTTCCATTTCATGCTTCTGGAACAATAAAATTCGGGCTGTGCAGTCCAAAAACCCGAGTATGTTTCCGGAAATAAACAAAATTTTTTGGAGAAAAGATCAAAATGATCTTCAGAGTATTAAACTCCAAAGGACGACAGAGAACAAAGAACTACTTCTGTCATTAGGAATAGATCCAGATGACGCCGTTTTGGATGATGACCACTTTATAGTGGAAGATGCTCAGGAAAAGGTAGAGACTGTGGGTGCTGTTTTCGAGCAAGTATATAAGGTGAATGAGTACATTCGCCCAAATTACGACCTTGAGAACAGAGCCTTTGTCGGACACTTCTATCTTAGAGACGAGATCTCGCATTGGCGATCTGAGAATCCTGATTTCATATTATTCCTGAAAATCAGTTCGGTTTTAAGGCGGGCCATGATACCATACATGCCGCGTCTAAACTAGTATCAGATATTCAATGGAACAAAGCTAAAAAACAGTGTACGGGTGCCTGCATGGTTGACTTGGAGAAGGTTATCGATACCGTTTGGTTAGACGGTCTTTTCTATAAGTTTATCAGGTATGGCATGAGTAAACCACTGCCATATATTCTCAATGACATGCTTCATGGTAGAACGTTTGTTGTGAAAAGTTGCAATAAAACTTCGACCAGAACTTTTAAAATACAGAACGGTGTGCAACAAGGAGCGGTGAATAAACCTATTTTATTTAGCATTTTCACTGGCGATCTAATTGGTTCTCTTTACCATGCTATAGCGTACGCTGACGACCTCATTGCGTACAGAACAGGTCCAAAGATCGGAGTCATCAGAACACTCTTGCAGCGTGACTTCGATAAGATCCAGTAATATTGCGATGACTGGAAGTTGAAAATCAACTACCAGAAATCGGAAACAATTGTGTGGCTCGGGCCTCATGGGATACGAGAAATAACTGGCGCAAGCTGGTGATCGTTGATCTGTATGGTAACCCACTGCCAAACAAAGTAGTAGTCAAGTACCTCGGCATTTGGCTATATCAGTATCTATATTTTAACAAACATATGGATGCGGCTCTGGCCAGAGCTAGAGGAGCTTTTGCTCTGACAAGGCGACTGTTTCACAGCAGTCAACTTGATAGCAGAGTGAAGGTGATTTGCTACATGGCCCTCATAACGCCAATGATTGTCTATGGGTGCCCCTTGTGGTTCAATGTTACAGCGTCTCAAATGGAAAAGATTCGGGTGTTTGAGAGACAGTGTCTGCGTACCTGTCTTGGATTGCACAGAACACCAGAGTCAGAGTACAGAAAATATTATCCTAATGAGGTCCTTTACAACGGGGCTCAAATAAACAGGATCGACAACTTCATTATAAAACTGACTCGTGGTCACACTGCTAGAGCGATGACCTCGACCAATGGCCTGATTTTTGGGGCTTACTACCCCAACACTGAATATATGGAGAAAACGCGCTTCAGTGGATTTGTCCCACCGGAGGCTTTCCTCTTTTTTGATATGGTAGGGCTGATTCAGGATAGGTTGGCAGTTCCGCTAATCTACCACGTCTGCCGGAAGTCCGTGGAACGATGGCTCCTTTACAACCGAGACGTTACCGCAGTAGGCGGAGAAGCTGTAGAGCTCCTCCGGTTCAGGAGGGCGGTTTCAGATCGCGATCGTCGTGACGTTTTCAAAACGTCGAAAATGTTCTGGTGGTTGTCGGAGCAACAACATGAATTTGATATTTACAGCCAGTCGCCAATGGCTGGCTTACACAGGTTTAGCGTGTCCTCGATACCTTCAGAAGGAGGGGAAGGAAGAATCAACACAGGTATATCTGTCTTCAGCACCAATGCCGAAGAATAATCGGTTGGCGATACGCCTGTCCACGATACCTTCAGAAGGAAGGGAAGGAGGAATAAACACAGTAGTCTTGTCCCCGGCGCATAATGCCTAAGAATAATCGGGTGGCTTTCAGCCTGTCCTCCCTACACTCAGAGACAGTGGAAAGAGGAATAAACGCAGTAGTCTTGTCCTCGGCGCACAATGCCGAAGAATAATCGGGTGACTTTCAGCCTGTCCTCCCTACACTCAGAGAGAGTGGAAAGAGGAATAAACGCAGTAGTCTTGTCCTCAGCGCACAATGCCGAAGAATAATCGGGTGGCTTTCAGCCTGTCCTCCCTACACTCAGAGAGAGTGGAAAGAGTAATAAACGCAGTAGTCCTGTCCTCGGCTCACAATGCCGAAGAATAATCGAGTGGCTTTCAGCCTGTCCTCCCTACACTCAGAGGGAGTGGAAAGAGGAATAAACCCAAGTGGTCTTGTCCTCGGCGCACAATGCCAAAGAATTATCGGTTGGCCCTTGGCCTGTCCTCACTACACTCAGAGGGAGTGGAAAGAGGAATAAACTCCAGTTGTCTTGTCTTCGGCGCACAATGCCGAAGAATTATCGGTTGGCCTTTGGCCTGTCCTCACTACACTCAGAGGGAGTGGAAAGAGGAATAAACAAATTCGGACAGCTGGTGCCGTCCTTTCAAAAAGTGGGTGGGGTTAGTACCAGGTACTGAATCCCAAGTTTCAATTGAGTACCACGTACACTCTACCGAAGCGGAGCAGAAACTTAATTTTACCTGTTCGAGTTACATCCCTATATCATATTTCCTACAACAAGCGAGTGTGAGCTCTATAAATGAGCAAAACCCATAGATCGTTGTTTGTGGCGAATGCATATCCAATGTCGCGTGCTGATGCCTGTGTTTGCGTACAACGAGTGGGGTGAATGGGAAACTTGGAAATGTGTATGTAACTTGTGTGTTGCTGCGGGTGCGGTGGTATTCGGTGTGCTTGTTGTTTGATTTTTCCGTTATACATATATCTTATGTATATAACCCGAATTTTGTTGAACAAAATATCCGCACTGTGACGGTTCGTTACAACGTTGGCTGCGCTTTTCCGGTGCCGTCTGAAGGGAACTTCGTTTGAACAGATTTGCGCCGCCATGCAACAGGAATCTGTCGAACGTTGAGATCGATGGATACCTGCAAAGTTTGGAGGATGCAATCCGTAGAACAATGGACAGGACAATTCCTAAGTATAGGCAAAACGGTACAACGAACATGTACAGAAACGCGACAATAGACGCACTCTACAAACAAAAAACTAGACTCCTGTCGAGATCAAACTCTTGCACAGGAGATTTACTGACCGACACAATTTGGAGATTAGAACTATATAATAAAATTTCCATTTCATGCTTCTGGAACAACAAAATTCGGGCTGTGCAGTCCAAAAACCCGAGTATGTTTCCGGAAATAAACAAAATTTTTTGGAGAAAAGATCAAAATGATCTTCAGAGTATTAAACTCCAAAGGACGACAGAGAACAAAGAACTACTTCTGTCATTAGGAATAGATCCAGATGACGCCGTTTTGGATGATGACCACTTTATAGTGGAAGATGCTCAGGAAAAGGTAGAGACTGTGGGTGCTGTTTTCGAGCAAGTATATAAGGTGAATGAGTACATTCGCCCAAATTACGACCTTGAGAACAGAGCCTTTGTCGGACACTTCTATCTTAGAGACGAGATCTCGCATTGGCGATCTGAGAATCCTGGTTTCACTAGGTTCAATGACGACCGACTTGCAAATGCAGTCATCGCCGAGCGAAACGGGGATAACACCCTGTTCGTTTCTAAGATGGACCTCTTGGACATCTTTCACAATATAAAGAAAAAGAAGTCAGCAGGAGTCGACGGCATACCCAATGTTGTGCTGCGAAACCTCCCTTCGGAAGCGGTGGATATATACACCACGTTGTTCAACAATGCACTGAATAATGCATATTATCCAGTGCGTTGGAAGACGGCAGTGGTCCATCCTCTCCTTAAAAAAGGGAAGGATGGTTCCAATCCAGCAAACCTCCGGTCAATTAGTCTTCTTCCGAGTATCAGCAAGGTATTCGAGACGGTTCTCAATAGAGCTCTGTCCACATGGGCTTAGGACAAACATATTATTCCTGAAAATCAGTTCGGTTTTAAGGCGGGCCATGATACCATACATGCCGCGTCTAAACTAGTATCAGATATTCAATGGAACAAAGCTAAAAAACAGTGTACGGGTGCATGCATGGTTGACTTGGAGAAGGTTATCGATACCGTTTGGTTAGACGGTCTTTTCTATAAGTTTATCAGGTATGGCATGAGTAAACCACTGCTATATATTCTCAATGACATGCTTCATGGTAGAACGTTTGTTGTGAAAAGTTGCAATAAAACTTCGACCAGAACTTTTAAAATACAGAACGGTGTGCAACACGGAGCGGTGAATTCACCTATTTTATTTAGCATTTTCACTGGCGATCTAATTGGTTCTCTTCACCATGCTATAGCGTACGCTGACGACCTCATTGCGTACAGAACAGGTCCAAAGATCGGAGTCATCAGAACACTCTTGCAGCGTGACTTCGATAAGATCCAGCAATATTGCGATGACTGGAAGTTGAAAATCAACTACCAGAAATCGGAAACAATTGTGTGGCTCGGGCCTCATGGGATACGAGAAAGAACTGGCGCAAGCTGGTGATCGTTGATCTGTATGGTATCCCACTGCCAAACAAAGTAGTAGTCAAGTACCTCGGCATTTGGCTAGATCAGTATCTATATTTTATCAAACATATGGATGCGGCTCTGGCCAGAGCTAGAGGAGCTTTTGCTCTGACAAGGCGACTGTTTCACAGCAGTCAACTTGATAGCAGAGTGAAGGTGATTTGCTACATGGCCCTCATAAGGCCAATGATTGTCTATGGGTGCCCCTTGTGGTTCAATGTTACAGCGTCTCAAATGGAAAAGATTCGGGTTTTTGAGAGACAGTGTCTGTGTACCTGTCTTGGATTGCACAGAACACCAGAATCAGAGTACAGAAAATATTATACTAATGAGGTGCTTTACAACGGGGCTCAAATAAACAGGATCGACAACTTCATTATAAAACTGACTCGTGGTCACACTGCTAGAGCGATGACCTCGACCAATGGCCTGATTTTTGGGGCTTACTACCCCAACACTGAATATATGGAGAAAACGCGCTTCAGTGGATTTGTCCCACCGGAGGCTTTCCTCTTTTTTGATATGGTAGGGCTGATTCAGGATAGGTTGACGGTTCCGCTAATCTACCACGTCTGCCGGAAGTCCATGGAACGACGGCTCCTTTACAACCGAGACGTCACCGCAGTAGGCGGAGAAGCTGTAGAGCTCCTCCGGTTCAGGAGGGCGGTTTCAGATCGCGATCGTCGTGAAATTGTTAAAACGTCGACAATGTTCTGGTGGTTGTCGGAGCAACAACATGAATTTGATATTGATAGCCAGTCGCCAATGGCTGGCTTACACAGGTTTAGCGTGTAAGTCTTAGGGTATAGGGGTTGGGCACAGTGGCAAACAAAAAAATCACAAAAACCCCAAAAAAAAAAAAACAAAATGAAAAACATAAAATCCAGAAGAAAAAAATTACAAATTACAAAAAAAAAAAAAAATTACAAAATACTAAAAACCCAAAAAAAAATATTACAAAATACAAAAAACCAAAAGCTACTGTGGCTGCTCTAGTTTTAAGTAGATTTAAGTAGTTTTTATAAGTTTTTAATTAGTTTTAATTAGTTTTAAGAAAACATAACAAAAAAAATTATCTTGCAAACTAAGTTTTTTTTAAAAATTTTCTTAGTTTTAACTAGTTCTAGTTTTTTAGAGTTCGGCCAGGTATCTTAAGGCCGAAAGGCATTAGTAGTAAGATATTGTATAATTTAGAGTACCCGCTTAGGGTCAGCAAGTTAATTAAGTTATTATATAAGCTAGTTTTGCACATTTTTGTTAGCATGTAAGTAGATATAAGAATAAAACTGAATAAAAATGATTTTAAAATGAAATGAAAAGACAACACCTTATTAAATCTTGACAACAGATCGTCAAAAGACGTAGCACGCAACCAAAACTGCACACATCTCCTGGAAATGCTTTAGTTGTATGATTGCCTAGTACTAAATGGATGTACGAATGGTGATAACGATGGTAACTTCACTTTTACGGTGGACAAGACAATTCTGTCATCGACTATTGCGCGGCAAATAACAATTCGGTTAATTTAATAACAAAATTCGAGGTGCAGCACCAAAACTTCTCCGACCACATGCCCATTACTGTCGTTTTTACCAGTCAAAATTCTAGTAAAAAAAAAAAAATTAAACTTATCCCTAGATTGAAATGGAAGCATTAGGATGCTGAGAGGTTCCAACAAAATGTAGATCACCATCTATCAACGTTAAATGTATGCTATGACTCAACTGAAGTACATTCAAACCAACTTATGCGTTGCATTAGAAACTCAACATCATCTTCGGCTCCTAAAAGAACCTTAAAGTTCCAGCAAAAGTGGTTTGACAATGAATGCATGAAAAGTCGTAAGAAATCATTTGTTCTTTTTAATGCTATGCGGAATTCTAACTCTCAAGCTTTAAAAGAATTGAATGTTGAAGCAAACTTTCGCTACAAACAAATGTGCCTGGAAAAAAACTGCATATGAAAATAACTAAGCATTCAAACTTGGTCACACAAAAAGTTCTAAGGAATTCTGGAAGATCACAAGGGAGATAAATGGATTTAATTTCGCGATAGGCATAGGACTAACTGCTGAATTCTTATCGGTGCACTTCATAAACCTTTTTTATGGCAAATCGATACTGAGCTACCAATTTGCGGAACCTTTGGTAACCAATGAGAGCTTGGACCAAGAAATCACAGTTCTTGAAATATATGCTGTTCTTCACAGAACGAAAAATGGAAAAGCCCCGGGTGAGGATGGAATCACATACGAATTTTTCAAGAACGCTCCACCAAGCTTTATCAACCAACTGAAGATCGTATTCAACAAAGCATTCCAAAACGAGGACATCCCTAACTCATTTAAAAGATCAGTGATCTTCCCGATTCACAAAAAAGAAGATATGGACGAGGTTGAAAACTACCGAGGAATCTCATTTATGAATGTCCTGGCGAAATTGTTTTGCGGAGTTCTCGTAGCTAGGTTGGAATCGTGGGTTGACGCCAACAATATCCTCACTGAATTTTAAGCTGGTTTTAGAAAAAACTATTCAACCACTGATCACATTTTTACAATAACTTCAATTGTCAAAGTTTTTCAAGCTAGAAACAAAAAAGTATTTGCATTCTTTGTTGATTTCAAATCTGCTTTTGATCTGATAAATCGGAATGCTTTGTTTTATAAGCTCTCGCAAATGGGTATTTCAACTAAATTTATACACGTAATAAAGGAAATGTATTTCGATTCACAAGCTGCTGTCTGGGATGGGTCAGATTATTCAAAATGGTTCCCAACGGATAATGGTGTCAAGCAAGGATGTCTCCTCAGTGCTCTTTTGTTCACATTATTCATTGATGATATTGTGAATTATCTTTCTGGTGGAATTCCGATTTCCGGAATGTTAATAAATGTACTGCTATATGCCGATGATTTGGTTTTATTGACAGAATCAGCCGATGTACTTCAACTGATGATAAACCGTCTATCAGAGTATTGCTGCAAATGGGATCTTGTGATTAATACAAGCAAGTCTAAGATTATGGTGTTTCCGAGATCTTCAAGGAGCCAGATTCGTTATAGATGGTACTACAAAGGTAACCTTTTTAATTTGTTCACATTATTCATTAATGATATTGTGAATCATCTTTCTGGTGGAATTCGGATTTCCGGAATGTTAATAAATGTACTGCTATATGCCGATGATTTGGTTTTATTGTCAGAATCAGCCGATGTACTTCAACTGATGATAAACCGTCTATCAGAGTATTGCTGCAAATGCGATCTTGTGATTAATACAAGCAAGTCTAAGATTATGGTATTTCCGAGATCTTCAAGGAGCCAGATTCGTTATAAATTGTACTTCAAAGGTAACCTTTTGGAAATAGTTAGCGAATATAAGTATTTACGAGTGATTCCAAGCTGGACTTTAACGAACATTTAATTGAGAAAACCAACTCATGCCAATGTATGTTGAATCTCTCGTGGAGAAATGTCTTCACAAATAAACGAATTCCACTCTCTGCAAAGTACGAAATTCGACTCTGTTGTGAAGTCTACACTTTGCTATATGCTGCTCAAGTGTGGGGTATAAATGAGTACGAAGCGATCGAAAAATTCCACAGAAACTTCTTAAAAAATCTTTTTAAGCTGCCTCTTAAAACCCCGAGCTAAGCGTTATACATAGAAACAGGAATTCCTAAACTTTTTATCAGTACATTGAAGACCCAAGCGGACTATATCGTTAAAGTTTTTGATCAACCAGGTGAACGGCTGTCCAAAAAAATTCTTCGATACGAAATAAGAAATGAAGGTTGGTGGATGAGGAAATGGAAAGATATGGCAATCAATTTTGATGAAGATATATCGATGGATGGATTCTGCTTTTTCAAGGTCAAGTGAAGTAGACGTATTTTACAAGTGCTCTAGCATTTTTTCTTTTTAAATTAACAAACAAAGTTTAAAACTAAAACTAAAAAGTACTAAAAAAAAAAAAAAAAAACAGTCGTTATTTTGTCCAAAAAGTGAAAAAAGAAAGATTGAAATAAAACAAATAAGGTAGGAATATTTTTACACATAAATCCAACCAAGAAGACCGACATTTTTTCAATCGGCCCGCTATATGGAACCAAAAAGAAAATCAAAGGAAATGTCACCAACTAATACACCTAGCAGCAAGAAAACAACAAAACAAATAGAAATGGCTTTGAATGCGGATGACATCAAATCAATTGTTGACCAGTGTTTAAATCACCACATAAAAAACATTGCAATAAAAGAAGACATCTCGATTATTTCCAAAGATATGCAGCTACTCCGCTTGCAGAACAATCAACTTACAGAACGAATTTCTTCACTTGAAAGTTATTGCTCCACACTGGAGAAACAACTCGAAGCTGTATCTAGGAAATCAAATGAAAATACTGTCGTCATGCACTTTCCTTCAAACAAGATGGAAGACAAGCTTAAATTTGCAACACAAACTTCTCTAAGCCTTCTTAATCTAAAATTTAATAGCGCCAACACAGTCACACAAATTATGGAGGCTGCGCCCAAGCTTAAGATTTAAGAATACCGGAGTGTATGTACATCGAGAAAAATCGCTTATTCACCGTACCAAAAGAAGACAACTATTCGTCATCAAGAACAAATTAAACGCAAAAAATCCGAACATCAAAATCCTGGCTAAAGGCGTTAGACTGCAAATTGGAAATTTCACTTTTGCGTATGACAGCTTCCGAGGTCTGAAAATTTCAACAAAACAAGAGCTAGAATACATCAGAACAAATTTTGGAGACGATTCAGCATGTTTCTTTGATGTAAACAACCTAAACGTCAGTGCAACCAACCAGAGTTCTGTGTCGACAGTGCCACCTATTGGCTCATACGTATATGATGATGGTTCAGGTCTTAGCCAAAGATAGGAAAGTGTTGCCGTCTGCCAATCTAATAATTGTTTACCAAATACTTTTAAATTTAATATTTTTTGCTTCAATATTACAGGTTTTAAAAACAAATTAATTATGCCCGATTTTTTTAAAATAGTAGTTAAATATGATATTTTCATTTTGTTGGAAACTTTTTTAGAAAACGAAAATAACTTACATTTCACTAAATATTTTAGAGATTTTAACATCAAATGTCTCCCAGCAATTAGAAACTCCAGACTTGGAAGAGCTAGTGGTGGTCTTATGTTTGGTATAAGAAACACTTATAAAAATGTTCGCATAGATTTCAAAAGCTTCGAAAACAGTATAACTATCATAGAGATCAGTTATCAGAGAAAACTTTTTCAAATACTTCCGATATACTTCAATTATAATGATTGGAATGCCAAGTATAATGAACTTTATAACTTTCTAAACAACATCAATTTCGAAAATTTGATGATAATCGGAGACTTAAATGGTCGTATAAGTGACTACCAAAATCCAATTGGCTTAAATAGCGGTCGTTTTTCAATCGAAAGAAAATCTTTAGATAGTTGCATAAACCAGAATGGTAAATATCTACTGGAAATGATAGAAGACTTTGGATTTCTTTTACTAAATGGAATAACTTCTAACGACTTAAATGGTAACTTTACATTTATTTCTTCACAGGGTTGCTCTGTGATAGATTTATGTCTTATTAGAGGTGATTGGTCTAGCATTACAGAAAACTTTGAAGTACTTCCAGCAAATTTCTCGTCGCATCTCCCCATTGTCGTTTCTTGTTGTTTTGAAAATAATATTATAAGCCCAGTATCGACAGAAAATACTCTCAGATTGAAATGGAGAGAAAAAAATGTAAACAATTATGTCAGGAAACTAAGTCAGCATGTATTGAATTTGCCGTACATTGAAGCTACCAGCATAGAAGAAATATCAACTTCGATTCTTACTGCGATTAGGCAATCATCAAATTTCACTAATGAAAATAGCAACAGGGATACATTTCATTCTAAATGGTACGACAATGACTGTAGAAAAGCTAGGCAGAAATCTTTCGCATTTTTGAAACTTTTCAGAAAAACAAATAATCCTAGCGCCAAAGTTTTATATTTACGAGCTAACCAAGAATATAAACGAATGTGTACTCTAAAAGAGAATATGCACCTACGAAATGTAGCTTCCAAACTCAGTTTATGTAAGGATTCAAAATCTTTTTGGAGTACTGTCCGTTTCTTAAATGGTCAGAATAATACGAATACACTTTCAATTGATGTAAACTTTCTCGCGACTTATTTTGAAAAACTTTTGCTACCCAATCCAAATTTAAATATAATCAGTTTCGCCATTCCAAATATAACGGTACCAGAGTTAGATTCCTCATTTACAATAATGGAATTAAAATCGTCTCTGTTAAAAATAAAAAATAACAAAGCACCTGGCCCCGATGGTATTCCAGTTGAATTCTACAAGAATGCCACTTCTCAGTTTTTAGAATACATTTTAAGTTTCTTCAATAAACTTTATAGTGAGGAAACTGTTCCTGAAAATTTTAGGTACTCCAAAACAACAGCCGTTTATAAAAACGGTGATCGTGAACAACCTGATAATTATAGGGGTATTGCAGTCTTAAATTCACTGAGAAAACTGTTCTTACAATTACTATACTTTAGGCTTTCAAATTGGGTTGAAAAAAACAATATGATCAGTTGCTAAGAAGCTGGCTTTCGTGCAAATCTTTCGACTATAGGTCAAATTTTTGTTCTATGTACTCTAGCTAAACGATTTATAGATAAAAAAAAAATGTTTGTACGCCTTTTTTGTCGATCTGAAGGCTGCATTTGACACGGTCAATAGAAAGTCTTTAATATACAAGCTATCTGTAATAGGTTTATCAACCAAGTTCATCAAATTCTATGAGAAAATGCTTGAAAATAATCGTGCTTTTGTCCAGAATGGTCAATCTAGAGACTTTAAATGCCAATCTGGTGTTCCTCAAGGCTGTGTTTTAAGCCCTTTACTATTCTCACTTTTTATTAATGATGTTGAAAATCACATCCCAGGAGGTATCACTATAGGTGATGTTAATATTAAAGTCCTTCTTTACGCTGACGATCTTGTTATCCTATCTGATAGCCCGCTTACTCTACAGCTACAAATCAATAAGCTACAGCAATATTGTGATAGTTGGGATCTGAAAATCAACAGCTCGAAATCTAAAATTATGGTTTTTAGATCACGCAACAGATCTATAGGTTATAGTCGCAACTGGACTCTTGGGGATGATATCATCGAAATAGTGGATAGATTTAAGTATCTTGGATATATTCTCACATATAGCCTGAATCCACATGCACATGTTGAAGAAAAAACGAAGGCTGCTAAAGTAGCTTTGAATAGCATGTGGAAAAATTTTTTTTGTAACCACTCCGTTGATCCAGCATCAAAATTTAAAGTCTTCAACGCTACAGTAAATAGTTGCCTTTGCTATGGAAATGAAGTATATGGGTATGAACAGTTAGAAGAACTAGAAAACGTCCAAAGATACTTTTTCAAACGAATTTTCAAGCTGCCTAAAAACACCCCAAACTATGCCATACATGTGGAATCTGGGTTGCCTCACATATTTTTAAAAAACTTGAAGGCTAGTGCGGACTATATTGTCAAGGTAATGAGTCGATCAGACCAAAACATCCAAAAACGGATCCTTATGATTTGTTTTAACAATGGTTATAGCCCAATCAAAAACTGGTACGATCTGGCTGTTACGCATAATTTTGCAATTTCATTACCAACTGACAATGTCGTTGCGTTAAGAGATTCTCTATACGACTGCATAGCTCGCATAGATGAGACGCTATTTCAGCAATGCATAGTCCGAGGTACTTCTTCGACATCAAGAAGCGTTTATCGACAACTAACTTTCTCTTTAGGTGAAAAGAACTATTTCAGAGATGAGTTTTCAGTCTCTCAAATGAGCTTAATTTTCAAAGTCAGAACTGAAATGCTGGAACTGAATTGTAGACCTCATAGCTCTGACTTAAATCCTATCTGCTCGCTTTGCAATCTCGGTCAGAACGAAAACGTCTTACATTTTATATCATTTTGTCCAATTCTACAGGAAATACGTAGACTCCATTTTTCCACAAGTTTTCTTTCGTTAGAAGAATGTATAAATATCCTGAATGGTTGCCGTGGTTGGAAGTCTCTTATAGGATACGTTTCTCACGCGAAAAAATATCCGGATGATTATTCGAACATGTTTTGAAAAAATAAATCTACACCACTTTTTGAACTATACATATAGGGAAAAAGCAAGTTATTTTCGTTTTAGCTAAACTAAAAGCCATTTGATCTATTTTGTTTTGACTAAACTGAAAGTCCAGAAATCAAATTGTTATGTACATTAGAAACTTAATATTTATATACTTTAAGAGTGTTCTAAACGTGTATCTTATACAGCAATAGATTTAAACCAAAATCAATTTATTTATTTTTGTTTTGACTAAACTAAATTCACTGTATGTTTGTTACTAGTTTTTTTTTCTTTTTAAACAAATTAACTTGTAAACTTAGCACAAGTTTGTTAAAACTTTCTCATTGTATTTAAAAAATTGTAATTTCTTTACGGCAGACGGCATTTTGCCATGCTTTCTAATAAGTTATATTTCTTTACTATAATATTGTAATTTATGATTTGAAAAAATAAAGAAAAAATTGAATTGAATTGAATTGAATATCGATGGATGGAAGAAACTTGGTTGTTTTGAAAGAGCAGCTCTATCGCATTATTGGAAAATACGAAAACTCTGTGCGTGATGGATTTAAAGCTAACGCTCGCCAGTCCATTAGTAGATTCCTGTACTCCCAACTCAATTTGAGCTTAAATCAAGAAAATTACTTTAATGACTCATTGAGCTACAACGAGATCTCCTTAATATTTAAAGCAAGATGTGAGCTCTAAGGCCACAACGGAGCACCTTACAATGGAAGTTTCTGCTCTTTATGTAATCTTAAATCCAAAGAAGACTGCTTTTATTTCATTAGTATATGTCCAGTTTTAGCATCCCAACGGTTATCATATTATGGAAAAATATGTCTAACAATGCATGAAACAACAAAACTTTTGAACGAAACGAACTGGAAAACTCTCGCATTATTCTTGAAAGAAAGATCCAAGTATAGGATGTTGCTAATATCAGAATTTGATTAGTTATACTTTTTTATTATTTTGTTTATGAAAATTTATAATTTATTGTATTTTTTAATGAAAAGAGTCTTTAATATACATTTATTCAAAATTGCTAACCGAGCTGACGGCAAGACCATAGCCATAATTCAATCAATTGTTAACAAATGTATCAAAACATCGAATTAATAAATGAATACTTACTTACTTGCTTACTATCTATTTATCGAATCTAAGCCTAGGATATTATTTGCCGCTTTCACTCTAGTTACAATCAGTGGTAACACTTTCAAAACAAAATAAACACTTTTGTAGAGCGTTCAATTTTGAGAAAAAAACATCTTTGGTTAAAGCGATCCCATGAAATGCCGCTGAGCTATAGAAATTTAAAAATAAAAAATCAGAGTCTCCGTGTATTTTCAATGGGGAATCTTCACAATTTTTGATCGAGAACTTAAAATTAATATTAAGAGCTCAAACTTTCACGGATTTTTTTAGTATTTTCAACAAAATTTCAAGTCAAAACTTGTATATACCTACATAAATGTTCACATATTTTTTTATTGCATCCAGTAATAAAAAATAGAAACGACAAATAATTGTTACTTTAAAATTGTCAGACTAAGAGTACTCCTCCATATAATTGTCAGATTATCATCCTGGAGGACGAGGACATCAAGTTAGTATTTTTAAGGTCACGTGTTTTTTTTACATCAAAATATTGAAAAAAATTAAAATTAAATATTCCAAAGGCTTCAAGCGAAAATCTAAAAACGACATTCTTTTGCAATTGCTAGTACTTATAAACGTTGAAAATTTAAATAAAATCGTTAGAGCAGTTTTTTGAAAGATCGGTTTTTTATTTTTAATTTTTTAGTAAATTTAACATTTTTGTAAAAGTAAGGTATGCAAGTCTTAAGATCTTGCCAGAAGATGTTTTGACAAGAAAATTTAAATAAATCAGCAATACCGTTTTGAAAATATTCAAAACAAAAAAAAAACAAATTTTTTTAATAAAATAAATAGAAATTTCAAAATTAAAAATTTTCCAAATATATGCAATCTTTTTTATGTCACCTACGACTTCTTAAATATAAAATTTCAGCTAAATCGTGTCAGCCATTAACGAGGAAGTCAGTTTTGAAAAAAAAAGTACTATGGGGGGGGGGGGGGGGGGGGGGGGGTGGACCGTTTTTAGACTTTTTCCAAACAAATTTGAAAGACAATTGAAAAATAATCCTTCAAATAAAATTTTATCAAAATCGTTTGAACCGTTTTCGAGAAAACTAAGTATTATCATATAGGTTGTATGGCAGGTACCGTTATTTCAATAACTAAGTATTATCATATAGGTTGTATGGCAGGTACCGTTATTTGAAGACCTAATTCCAAAAACCCCTCTGTAGGAAGCCAAATAGACCCTGACTGCAAATTTTGATGAAAATCGGTCAAGCTGTTCAGGCTGTAGATCCATATACGGACATACAGACAGACACACAGACACACAGACAGACAGAATTGTAGGACCAACTTTTTTCGTATTCTCTATCATCGTAATGTCATGTTTAATTGTTATCTCAAAATTTTTTTTTCTGCACGATTGCAAAACTTGCCTTATAGTACCTATAGGTAATCGCAAGTAAAAGCATATCATTATTTGCAAAAATAAATCTTTGATAATAATCAAATTGAAAATTTAAATTTCAAGAAAGTATTTTAAGAATATATTGTTAAACTATTTTCCGCTATTCTTCTGCAAAAAGAACAGAGGGTTGGATTTTTGTTTTTATTGTAATTTTCTGTTGACCGAGCAAGACATTCTAAACACAATTTAAAGTGCAACAGTTATGAGCTTGACGAAAAGTTTCCATTGATCAGAGAAATCTTGCATTCATTCTTTCATTCATTCATAGCTCCGTCAAATCCTTACTTCTTAATCAGTTGCACAAGCGGTCGTTTCAATTTATAAAAAAATGGATTTAAAAGAGCTTATATATAATTATAATTTTTGCGAAGGGTCCGAAAAGGCAGCAAGTTGCTTTATATTACGGATTTCAAACAAGTTTATAAATGATAAAAGTTCCCAAGAAGAGTATGGAAGTGTGCTGTTAAAAAATTTTCCCAGAGGAGTATGTAAATTCGCACGAATTTTTATTCTTACACCACACATCCATAGTCCTCTGGGAAAATTTTTTCCGCTTCGCTCTTATCTTATCTAATTTTTCCACAGGAGTATGGATCACACATCCATACTCCTGCGGGAAAATTTTTTCCGCTTCGCTCTTATCTTCATTATTCTATCGTGAGTAAAAAGCCAAACGTACATAATTTGCCTCCGAAAAGCAACGGGCTTGTTGTTGGTGAACATAAAAAATGTGCGCACAAATTTTGTTGAGATTTTCTTAGTATCGTACGAATATTTACAATCATGAGGCACTTTTCTTGACAAAAGTCTCTTAAAATTTGCTATGGTACGGTTATTCAGAAACGAACAAATTTTTTTTTTTTCTATAAATGCAGAATTCACGCGATAAAGAAAATGATTATGTTAAAATTTGGTATTTTGAATACTTGGAACCATTTTTACATTTATAAACTTTTTTGAAAACCGAAATATAAAACCACTAGCTGTGCCCGCGACTTCGTCCGCGTTACTTGATAGTGACTTTCGGCAGCATTTTTAATTTTTTGGAATACTTATTTTGCAAATAAGACATATTCATGCGTTTTAGTAAATTATTTTTATATTATTTTATTTCAGTGCATTTTTGCACACGACGTTCTTACTTTTTCCTTCTTTTTGTCAATTAAAAAGGTTTTGCGAGTTTGATACACTCTTTTAAACTAAAGTGACAAATCAGTGGGAATTAAAGAAATACGGGGAATCAATAGTTTTCTAATTACGTTGTTCCAGTCATTATTAAAACTTTTATAATGCCCCATCCCAGATGTGTAATTTGTAGCTGTGTACAATTCTAGAATACTCATTATTGGCACTGGAACACCAACTTGCAGCCACTGCTGATAATTCTAAGGAATTGAGAAACTCTATAGGGTATGATGTGACTTGCTCAGTTTCCATAATATTGTCTATTGATAGACATTCGACAACATCCCCCAATACGTCAAACATTCGCTCATATGGTTAACTATCTCATTAGTCGGCGCCAAAATCGACTTTCCACACAGTCATTACCGATTGCCAATATTTATTTGAAGATCAAGATAGAAATTTCTTCTCAGGTCAACTGTGAAATCAACAATTTGACAGAAATCACCTCACGGTGAAAGAACTTTTGAAATCGGTCCAGTATCTTCAAGGTTCCCTTTTACGTTGCCGTTCCCCTTCCCATAGGAATGTTGGGAAAACAAATACAGCCCATGTCAAGACTATCTCTGCACCAAAATTCATACAAATAGGTTCAATAGTATGGGCGGTAGATGGTAACAAAGTAAAACAGACAGACGGAGTTGATTTGGATCTATAATATTAGTAAGTATTTCCGTTCCCATGGGAATATGGGGATAAATTGAAGTTAATGTTACTTTGAGATAGTGTAGCATTCTAACGGGGAAATAATTCTTGAAATCAGTTCTGTAGGGCCCCGTTTACGTTTGCATTCTTGTGGGAATACAGGGATAACATATACTTATAGCCTACTAGCTGTGCCCGCGACTTCGTCCGCGTGGAATAGCAACTTTCGGCAGCATTTTTAATTTTTTAGGCTACTTATTTTGCAAATAAGACACATTCATGCGTTTTAGTAAACAATTTTTATATTATTTTATTTCAGTACATTTTTGCACACGACGTTCTTACTTTTTCCTTCTTTTGTCAAATAAAAAGGTTTTGCGAGTTTGATACACTCTTTTAAACTAAAATGACAAATCAAAAAAATGGGAATCAAAGAAATACGGGGAATCAATAGTTTTCTAATTACGCTGTTCCAGTCATTATTAAAACTTTTATAATGCCACATCCCAGATGTGTAATTTGTAGCTGTGTGCAATTCTAGAATACTCATTATTGGCACTGGAACACCGACTTGCAGCCACTGCAGATAATTGAGGAAATTGGAAGGATGAATTGAGAAATTCTAAAGGGTATGATGTGACTTGCTCAGTGTCCATAATATTGTCTATTGATAGACATTCGACAATATCCCCCAATACGTCAAAACATAATTTATAAGTTTATATGGTTAACTATCTCATTAGTCGGATTAGCCGAAATCGACTTTTCACACAGTCATTACCTATTGCCAATATTTATTTGAAGATCAAGATAGAAATTTCTTCTCAGGCCAACTGGGTAATCGACAATTTGACAGAAATCACCTCACGGTGAAAGGACTTTTGAAATCGGTCCAGTATCTTCAAGGTTCCAGTTTACGTTGCCGTTCCCATAGGAATGTTGGGAAAACAAATACAGCCTATGTCAAGACTATCTCTGCACCAAAATTCATACGAATAGGTTCAATAGTATGGGCGGTTGATGGTAACAAAGTAAAACAGACAGACGGAGTTGATTTCGGATCTATAATGTTAGTAAGTACTTCCGTTCGCATGGGAATATGGGGATAAATCGAAGTTAATGTAACTTTGAGATAGTGTAGCATTCTAACGGGGAAATAATTCTTGAAATCAGTTCTGTAGGTTCCCGTTTACGCTTGCATTCTTGTGGGAATACAGGGATAACATATACTTATAGCATATGTCCATCTTCAGGCTCAAGACTATGACTCTGTACCAAAATTCATTTAATAGTTTGGGCGGTTTTTGATAACAAATAAAATTAGACCGACAGATTTCATTTCAGACTTATGATATTAGTAAAGACTCCCATTCCAGTGGAAATATGGTGACCGTTCCCTTAGGAATATGGGAATGACTTACAGTTGATGTTACTCAGGGATAGTGTAGCATTCTAACGGTGGAAGAATTTTTGAAATCGGTGCTGTAGCTTCAAAGTTCCCGTATACGTTCCCATTCCCGTGGGAATATAGGGATAAAATATATAGCCTATGTCCTTCCTCAGGTTCTAGACTACCTTTGTACAAAATTTCATTTAAATCTATTCATTAGTTTGAGCGGTAGATGGCAACATAGAAAGGCGAACAGACAGAGCTACTTTTGCATTTATAATATTAGTGAAGACCGGTTCCCGTGGGAATATTCGAATGGAATGTAACCTATGTCCTTCTTCAGGTTCCAGATTATCTCTGTATAAAATTTCAATTAAATCTGTTCATTAGTTTGGGCGGGAGATGGTAACATAGAAAGGCGAACAGACAGAGCTTCTTTCGCACTTATTATGTTAGTAAGGACTCCCGTTCCCGTAGGAATATGGGGATGAATTAATGTTTATGTTACTCGGGGATAGCATAGCAATCTAACGGTGGAAGAATTTTTGAAATCGGTGCTGTTGCTTTTAAGTTCCCGTATACGTTCCCGTTCCCGTGGGAATTTAGGGATAAAATATATAGCCTATCTCCATCCCCATGTTCTAGACTATCACTGTACAAAATTTCATATCAACCAGTTTAGTAGTTTGGGCGGGAGACGGTAACATAGAATGTCGGACAGACAGAGTGACTTTCACATTTATAATATTAGTAAGGATGTCCATCTTCAGGCTCAAGACTATGACTCTGTACCAAAATTCGTGTAAATAAATTTAATAGTTTGGGCGGTTTTTGACTACAAATAAAATTAGACAATCACCATATTCCCATGGGAATATGGTTATTGTTCCCGAAGGAATATGGGGATGACTTACAGTTGATGTTACTCAGGGATATTGTAGCATTCTAACGGTGGAATAATTTTTGAAATCGGTGCTGTAGCTTCAAAGTTCCCGTTTACGTTCCCATTCCCGTGGGAATATAGGGATAAAATATATAGCCTATGTCCTTCCTCAGGTTCTAGACTTTCTTTGTACAAAATTTCATTTATATCTGTTTATTAGTTTGGGCGGGAGATGGTAACATAGAAAGGTGAACAGACAGAGCTACTTTTGCATTTATAATATTAGTGAAGACCGGTTCCCGTGGGAATATTTGAAAGAAATGTAGCCTATGTCCTTCTTCAGGTTCCAGATCATCTCTGAATAGAATTTCAATTAAATCGGTTCTGTAGCTTGGGCTAGAGATGGTAACATAGAAAGGCGATCAGACAGAGCTTCTTTCGCACTTATTATATTAGTAAGGACTCCCGTTCCCGTAGGAATATGGGGATGAATTAAAGTATATGTTACTCGGGGATAGTTTAGCATTCTAACGGCGGAAGAATTTTTGAAATCGGTGCTATAGCTTCTAAGTTCCCGTATATGTTCCCATTCCCGTGGGAATTTAGGGATAAGCTATATAGCCAATGTCCTTCCTCAGGTTCTAGACTATCTTTGTACAAAATTTCATTTAAATCTGTTCATAAGTTTGGGCGGGAGATGGTATTATAGAAAGGCGAACAGACAGAGCTACTTTTGCATTTATAATATTAGTGAAGACCGGTTTCCGTGGGAATATTCGAATGAAATGCAACCTATGTCCTTCTTCAGGTTCCAGATCATCTCTGTATAAAATTTCAATTAAATCGGTTCAGTAGCTTGGGCGAGAGATGGTAACATAGAAAGACGAACTCACAGAGCTTCTTTCGCACTTATTATATAAGTAAGGACTCCCGTTCCCGTAGGAATATGGGAATGAAATTATGTTTATGTTACTCGAGGATAGTGTAGCATTCTAACGTTGGAAGAATTTTTGAAATCGGCACTGTAGCTTTTAAGTTCCCGTATACGTTCCCGTTCCCGTGGGAATTTAGGGATAAAATATATAGCCTATGTCCTTCCTCAGGTTCTAGACTATCACTGTACAAAATTTCATATCAATCGGTTTAGTAGTTTGGGCGGGAGACGGTAACATAGAAAGTCGGACAGACAGAGTGACTTTCACATTTATAATATTAGTAAGGATTTGCTGCCTTTTGGAAATCATTCGCAAAAATTATAATTAAGGTTTGTTATTCCATTTTTTTTTAAATTGTAACTACCGCTTGTCAGAAACACCTCTTCCTCGAAGATTCTTAGGTTCTTACATGACCTCAGCTTCGAATGAACAAACCTATACACAACGTGTTTTTAAACCTAAGGGAACAGCACAAAAGATCTTTCAGGTCGACGTGCTTGTAAAGGTAATTTTCACCTTCACCGTATATAATTAAAAAAAAAAAAAAAAAAAACAACCGCTTGTGCAACTGATTAAGAAGTATCTAATGATTTGATGTAGGTTTGAATGAATGAATGAATGCAAGTTTTCACTGATCAATGGAAATTTTTCGTCAAGCTCATAACTGTTGCTTTGTTTGTAAGATTGCACCTTGTCTTGTTGTTTCATAAAACTGTATAATGTTTCAAGGTCAACAACAAAAAAATATGGCCTCATGACACTTTAGAGAAGCGACATTAGGGCATTTCACTGTATGGCCTAAAGTCGCAAAAAAGTCGCGTCATTAGACCATATGTTCGCATATGGCCTTAAGTCACAATTGAAAGCATCATAGCGCCATATGTTTGAATTTTTCCTTCTGTCGTATGGCCTTATGTGAGGGCACCGCTTTTTCCTATCAAGCGTCCCTTCAATTATCCTTGAATCCCAAGCCGCCAGCATTAAACATTGAAGGCCAGTGGCAGAAATTTTGGGGTTTCACTTGGCTCCCAAAACGAAACCCATGGTTCGATGAAGAATGCAGGCAGACAAATGCAGCCAAACAAAAAGCACAGCAAATGATGATGCAATAGCATTAGAAGCGCTCGTTTCAGGAAATTGAGAGGTGCCATGACAGGAACGAGATTTGGAAGTTTTACCAAAAGGTGGCAAGCCCCGAGCTCTAGCCTGTAAAGACCAGCAAGGAAACATAGTAATAAAAACACAGTCGCTACTGAGGATCTGGAAAGATCACTTCTGCAGACTGCTTAACGGCGATGAAGAAACAAATTCCGCTGTCAGGCATTTAGAAATGGTAGAAATAGATGTGAGGTGAATTTACACCATTACAGCAGGGAGGTGGTTCGACACCAATTTCAGCACAGACGAGGAAGTATTATAAAACGAGAGCTGGCCATAAAACACACACATTATTTTAATCTTAGACAATATTTGTGATTTGGCCCACTATGTGACAACATTCTTACATCAGCATTTTTAAATTCATAAATTATTTAGTATAAGTATCTATTGTTTATATACATATAACGTTCAATAAAATAATTAACAAAATAAAACATAGTCAGCCGGCACAAGCTAAACGGTGAACACCTTTCCAGCAGCAGTAGTAAGGGTAAGAAAAATAATATAATTTAACATGAAATTACATTATTAAAGTATAGAGTCGTACGTATTGTGCCACCAGGGGTAAAGACTAATTTCCTTTTCTTTAAAGTTTCATTTCATTTCATTTATTTAATAAATACATCTTTTACATTGGGCCTTATGGCCTATAGTTATAAGTAAAAGTTAATAGCAAAATTACAAAATACTAAAAACCCAAAAAAAAAATATTACAAAATACAAAAAACCAAAAGCTACTGTGGCTGCTCTAGTTTTAAGTAGATTTAAGTAGTTTTAATTAGTTTTAATTAGTTTTAAGAAAACACAACAAAAAAAATAATCTTGCTAGTTCTAGTTTTTTAGAGTTCGGCCAGGTATCTTAAGGCCGAAAGGCATTAGTAGTAAGATATTGTATAATTTAGAGTACCCGCTAGTTAATTAAGTTATTATATAAGCTAGTTTTACACATTTTTGTTAGCATGTAAGTAGATATAAGAAAAACTGAATAAAAATGATTTTAAAATGAAATGAAAAGACAACACCTTATTAAATCTTGACAACAGATCGTCAAAAGACGTAGCACGCAACCAAAACTGCACACATCTCCTGGAAATGCTTTAGTTGTATGATTGCCTAGTACAAAATGGATGTACGAATGGTGATAACGATGGTAACTTCACTTTTACGGTGGACAAGACAATTCTGTCATCGACTATTGCGCGGCAAATAACAATTCGGTTAATTTAATAACAAAATTCGAGGTGCAGCACCAAAACTTCTCCGACCACATGCCCATTGCCCATTACTGTCGTTTTTAACAGTCAAAATTCTAGTCAAACAAAAAAAAAATTTAAACTTATCCCTAGATTGAAATGGAAGCATTAGGATGCTGAGAGGTTCCAACAAAATGTAGATCACCATCTATCAACGTTAAATGTATGCTATGACTCAACTGAAGTACATTCAAACCAACTTATGCGTTGCATTAGAAACTCAACATCATCTTCGGCTCCTAATAGAACCTTAAAGTTCCAGCAAAAGTGGTTTGACAATGAATGCATGAAAAGTCGTAAGAAATCATTTGTTCTTTTTAATGCTATGCGGAATTCTAACTCTCAAGCTTTAAAAGAATTGAATGTTGAAGCAAACTTTCGCTACAAACAAATGTGCCTGGAAAAAAACTGCATATGAAAATAACTAAGCATTCAAACTTGGTCACACAAAAAGTTCTAAGGAATTCTGGAAGATCACAAGGGAGATAAATGGATTTAATTTCGCGATAGGCATAGGACTAACTGCTGAATTCTTATCGGTGCACTTCATAAACCTTTTTTATGGCAAATCGATACTGAGCTACCAATTTGTGGAACCTTTGGTAACCAATGAGAGCTTGGACCAAGAAATCACAGTTCTTGAAATATATGCTGTTCTTCACAGAACGAAAAATGGAAAAGCCCCGGGTGAGGATGGAATCACATACGAATTTTTCAAGAACGCTCCACCAAGCTTTATCAACCAACTGAAGATCGTATTCAACAAAGCATTCCAAAACGAGGACATCCCTAACTCATTTAAAAGATCAGTGATCTTCCCGATTCACAAAAAAGGAGATATGGACGAGGTTGAAAACTACCGAGGAATCTCATTTATGAATGTCCTGGCAAAATTGTTTTGCGGAGTTCTCGTAGCCAGGTTGGAATCGTGGGTTGACGCCAACAATATCCTCACTGAATTTTAAGCTGGTTTTAGAAAAAACTATTCAACCACTGATCACATTTTTACAATAACTTCAATTGTCAAAGTTTTTCAAGCTAGAAACAAAAAAGTATTTGCATTCTTTGTTGATTTCAAATCTGCTTTTGATCTGATAAATCGGAATGCTCTGTTTTATAAGCTCTCGCAAATGGGTATTTCAACTAAATTTATACACGTAATAAAGGAAATGTATTTCGATTCACAAGCTGCTGTCTGGGATGGGTCAGATTATTCAAAATGGTTCCCAACGGATAATGGTGTCAAGCAAGGATGTCTCCTCAGTGCTCTTTTGTTCACATTATTCATTAATGATATTGTGAATTATCTTTCTGGTTAAATTCGGATTTCCGGAATGTTAATAAATGTACTGCTATATGCCGATGATTTGGTTTTATTGTCAGAATCAGCCGATGTACTTCAACTGATGATAAACCGTCTATCAGAGTTCAGAGTATTGCTGCAAATGGGATCTTGTGATTATGTAATACAAGCAAGTCTAAGATTATGGTATTTCCGAGATCTTCAAGGAGCCAGATTCGTTATAAATGGTACTACAAAGGTAACCTTTTTAATTTGTTCACATCATTCATTAATGATATTGTGAATTATCTTTCTGGTGGAATTCGGATTTCCGGAATGTTAATAAATGTACTGCTATATATGTCCAAGCTGGACTTTAACGAACATTTAATTGAGAAAACCAACTCATGCCAATGTATGTTGAATCTCTCGTGGAGAAATGTCTTCACAAATAAACGAATTCCACTCTCTGCAAAGTACAAAATTCGACGCTGTTGTGTAGTCTACACTTTGCTATATAAGTGTGGGGTATAAATGAGTACAAAGCGATCGAAAAATTCCACAGAAACTTCTTAAAAAATCTTTTTAAGCTGCCTCTTAAAACCCCGAGCTAAGCGTTATACATAGAAACAGGACTTCCTAAACTTTTTATCAGTACACTGAAGACCCAAGCGGACTATATCGTTAAAGTTTTTGATCAACCAGGTGAACGGCTGTCCAAAAAAAATTCTTCGATACGAAATAAGAAATGAAGGTTGGTGGATGAGGAAATGGAAAGATATGGCAATCAATTTTGATGAAGATATATCGATGGATGGAAGAAACTTGGTTGTTTTAAAAGAGCAGCTCTATCGCATTACTGGAAAATACGAAAACTCTGTGCGTGATGAATTTAAAGCTAACGCTCGCCAGTCCATTAGTAGATTCCTGTACTCCCAACTCAATTTGAGCTTAAATCAAGAAAATTACTTTAATGACTCATTGAGCTACAACGAGATCTCCTTAATATTTAAAGCAAGATGTGAGCTCTAAGGCCTCAACGGAGCACCTTACAATGGAAGTTTCAACCAATTCTGCTCTTTATGTAATCTTAAATCCAAAGAAGACTGCTTTTATTTCATTAGTATATGTCCAGTTTTTGCATCCCAACGGTTATCATATTATGGAAAAATATGTCTAACAATGCATGAAACAACAAAACTTTTGAACGAAACGAACTGGAAAACTCTCGCATTATTCTTGAAAGAAAGATCCAAGTATAGGATGTTGCTAATATCAGAATTTGATTAGTTATACTTTTTTATTATTTTGTTTATGAAAATTTATAATTTTTTGTATTTTTTAATGAAAAGAGTCTTTAATATACATTTATTCAAAATCGCTAACCGAGCTGACGGCAAGACCATAGCCATAATTCAATCAATTGTTAACAAATGTATCAAAACATCGAATTAATAAATGAATACTTACTTACTTACTTACTTACTATCTATTTATCGAAATCTAAGCCTAAGCGTTCAATTTTGAGAAAAAAACATCTTTGGTTAAAGCGATCCCATGAAATGCCGCTGAGCTATAGAAATTTAAAAATAAAAAATCAGAGTCTCCGTGTATTTTCAATGGGGAACCTTCACACCTTTTGATCGAGAACTTAAAATTAATATTAAGAGCTCAAACTTTCACGGATTGTTTTAGTATTTTCAACAAAATTTCAAGTCAAAATTTGTATATACCTACTCCTACATAAATGTTCACATATTTTTTTTATTGCATCCAGTAATAAAAAATAGAAACGACAAATAATTGTTACTTTAAAATTGTCAGACTAAGAGTACTCCTCCATATAATTGTCAGATTTTCATCCTGGAGGACGAGGACATCAAGTTGATCACTCTGTATAAAAATCTGAGCTCGAGTATTTTTAAGGTCACGTGTTTTTTTACATCAAAATATTGAAAAAAATTAAAATTAAATATTCCAAAGGATTCAAGCGAAAATCCAAAAACGACATTCTTTTGCAATTGCTAGTACTTATAAACGTTGAAAATTTAAATAAAATCGTTAGAGCAGTTTTTTATTTTTCATTTTTTAATAAACAAAGTTTGGTCAAAGTAAGGTATGCAAGTCTTAAGATCTTGCTAGAAGATGTTTTGACAAGAAAATTGAAATAAATCAGCAATAGCGTTTTGAAAATATTCAAAAAAAAAACAAATCTTCTATATATATAAAAGAAGGTCGTGTTAGTTACACTATTCATAAGTCAAGAACGCCTGAAACGATTTGTCTGAAAATTAGTGGGGACTGACTAGGACCAGGAGACGGACAAAGAATACTTTTTATCCCTATATTCCTATGGGAACGACATCAATGCAATGCGTTAGCTTTCGTTGTATACAAAATACTGTTCTTAAAAAAAAAAAAACAAAAAAAAATTTACTTATCGTGACAAAAAAATTTGATTTTTGTATGAAATCAATATTAAATAAATATGGGTGTCGTACAGAATCTCCAAAAAAAAAATCCCCATCGATCAAAATCCCCAAAAATTTTTATCCACCTAGCTAATATCCCCATTGAGATAATGCACATTGATGAAATCCACACCTAAACAATCTTTTTTGTCAAAATCCCCACGAAATCTCCAAATCCCCAGAGTCTGTGTACATATAAATTATGTGCATTTACAAATCCTAGGAAACATGCTCAGATTAAATATAACAAAATTAAAAGATAGGTGGAACAAAGAAAACATGCATCAGAATTAAGTTTTTTGAAGGGAATAGCTTATAGCATATGTCTTTGTTAAATTATAATATATAACTGTAAAAAGTTAGAAACCATTTTCTTGCATTGACAATTTTAAAAACTTTTTTTCATTTTTTTGTGTTTGTTTCATTAAAGACTTTCAAAGAAATTTCATTTTGTTACCATTACTGTTACGTTATCAGTATATGAATATTTATTTTGTTAATGATTTCGAAAATGTATTTTTATTTTAATAAACGTTACAAGCATTATAATTTTAATTTTTTGGATTACCTGTAACTGTAACACATAAACCTAATATCCCCAAAACAAATATATTCAAGTAGTGAATCTTGCGATCAATTCGCGCGCGCGATTTGATCGCATGATTCACTACTGGAATATATTTGTTTTGGGGATATTAGGTTTATGTGTTACAGTTACAGGTAATCCAAAAAATTAAAATTATAATGCTTGTAACGTTATTTTCGAAATCATTAACAAAATAAATATTCATATACTGATAACGTAACAGTAATGGTAACAAAATGAAATTTCTTTGAAAGTCTTTAATGAAACAAACACAAAAAAAATGAAAAAAAGTTTTTAAAATTGTCAATGCAAGAAAATGGTTTCTAACTTTTTACAGTTATATATTATAATTTAACAAAGACATATGCTATAAGCTATTCCCTTCAAAAAACTTAATTCTGATGCATGTTTTCTTTGTTCCACCAATCTTTTAATTTTGTTATATTTAATCTGAGCATGTTTCCTAGGATTTGTAAATGCACATAATTTATATGTACACAGACTCTGGGGATTTGGAGATTTCGTGGGGATTTTGACAAAAAAGATTGTTTAGGTGTGGATTTCATCAATGTGCATTATCTCAATGGGGATATTAGCTAGGTGGATAAAAATTTTTGGGGATTTTGATCGATGGGGATTTTTTTTTTGGAGATTCTGTACGACACCCATATTTATTTAATATTGATTTCATACAAAAATCAAATTTTTTTGTCACGATAAGTAAATTTTTTTTTGTTTTTTTTTTTTAAGAACAGTATTTTGTATATAACGAAAGCTAACGCATTGCATTGATGTTGTTCCCATAGGAATATAGGGATAAAAAGTATTCTATGTCCGTCTCCTGGTCCTAGTCAGTCCCCACTAATTTTCAGACAAATCGTTTCAGGCGTTCTTGACTTATGAATAGTGTAACTAACACGACCTTCTTTTATATATATAGAAGATTTGTTTTTTTTTTTTGAATATTTTCAAAACGCTATTGCTGATTTATTTCAATTTTCTTGTCAAAACATCTTCTAGCAAGATCTTAAGACTTGCATACCTTACTTTGACCAAACTTTGTTTATTAAAAAATGAAAAATAAAAAACTGCTCTAACGATTTTATTTAAATTTTCAACGTTTATAAGTACTAGCAATTGCAAAAGAATGTCGTTTTTGGATTTTCGCTTGAATCCTTTGGAATATTTAATTTTAATTTTTTTCAATATTTTGATGTAAAAAAACACGTGACCTTAAAAATACTCGAGCTCAGATTTTTATACAGAGTGATCAACTTGATGTCCTCGTCCTCCAGGATGAAAATCTGACAATTATATGGAGGAGTACTCTTAGTCTGACAATTTTAAAGTAACAATTATTTGTCGTTTCTATTTTTTATTACTGGATGCAATAAAAAAAATATGTGCACATTTATGTAGGAGTAGGTATATACAAATTTTGACTTGAAATTTTGTTGAAAATACTAAAACAATCCGTGAAAGTTTGAGCTCTTAATATTAATTTTAAGTTCTCGATCAAAAGGTGTGAAGGTTCCCCATTGAAAATACACGGAGACTCTGATTTTTTATTTTTAAATTTCTATAGCTCAGCGGCATTTCATGGGATCGCTTTAACCAAAGATGTTTTTTTCTCAAAATTGAACGCTTAGGCTTAGATTTCGATAAATAGATAGTAAGTAAGTAAGTAAGTAAGTATTCATTTATTAATTCGATGTTTTGATACATTTGTTAACAATTGATTGAATTATGGCTATGGTCTTGCCGTCAGCTCGGTTAGCGATTTTGAATAAATGTATATTAAAGACTCTTTTCATTAAAAAATACAAAAAATTATAAATTTTCATAAACAAAATAATAAAAAAGTATAACTAATCAAATTCTGATATTAGCAACATCCTATACTTGGATCTTTCTTTCAAGAATAATGCAGAAGAGGAAATAAGAAATTTCATTTTGTTACCATTACTGTTACGTTATCAGTATATGAATATTTATTTTGTTAATGATTTCGAAAATATATTTTTATTTTAATAAACGTTACAAGCATTATAATTTTAATTTTTTGGATTACCTGTAACTGTAACACATAAACCTAATATCCCCAAAACAAATATATTCAAGTAGTGAATCTTGCGATCAATTCGCGCGCGCGATTTGATCGCATGATTCACTACTGGAATATATTTGTTTTGGGGATATTGGGTTTGTAGATTCTCTCTTTGGGGATTTTGGGAGTTGGGGATTTTCGTTTGGGGATTTTGCGTTTGGGGATTTTCGTTTGGGGCTTGTGTTTTGGGGCAAACGTTACCAACCCAATAAATATATTATAATCTATTAAATAATGCCATTGCCTGTTTAATAAAGTGAAGTGCATTTGGCGGTGCATCTGGAGAATGGTCAACGAGTATATTTCACGGCTTCAAATGCTATACAACGTGCTGAAACACCTCCAGCAACTACGTTGACCTATTCCTTTGCAATCTGCCAAAGCGATCCGTTCGCACGAACTTTGCTTTACTCGGAGATGCCGCGTTATTATACTAGGAATGCTTTATCGAAGAATTTTTAAAGACGGAATCAAGGCGATGCGGTTCCTGGGTATCCGGATGTGCTTTCTACTGATGCTCTTGGTCATTTGTATACAGTTCATCCTAAGAATGATGAATTTTTCTATTCGCGGTTGTTGCTGGTAAATGTGAATGAATGAACTTAATAGAAAACGATACCCATTGGGATACGAGAATCGCTGAAGCCATTATCTCTGCATTTCCAAGTCAGATACGCACATTATTCGCTATCATAATTTCGATATGCTTCCATCAAACCCATGTAACCTGTGGCAGAAATACAAGGATAATATGTCAGAAGATATTTTACATCAAATTCAAGTAAGTTCCAGAAATTACGATATTGAGATGAATGAGGAGACACATAATCGTGGTTTACTCTTGATCGAAGACATGTGTTACCTCATGTGCGGTAGTTTATTAATCAGGTTAGAAATGCCAGCACCAAATCGTGAAATGAATGATGCATTTAATCGAAATTTGGAACGGGGACGTGAATATGATCACCAGGAATAAGATTTAGTAGTTCAAACGAATGTACCCCTGTTGAATTCCCAACAAAATGAAGTTTATGTTACTTTAATCAAGGCAATCGATGATGAAAATGGTGGTTTATATTTCTTAGATGCCCCTGGTGGAACTGGTAAGACATTCCTTATGTCAGTAGTTTTACCCACTGCTCGTGCGAGATCCAACATAGCGGTAGCAGTTGCTTCTTCTGGAATAGCAGCCACATTGTTAGAAGGATGCCGTACGGCACATTCAGCATTATAATTACCGTTAAATCTTGAAACTATTGAAGAACCAACGTATAATACTGCAAAACACTCAGCAATGGCCAAAGTTTTATCGGCATCAAAAATCATCAACTGGGACAAATGCATAATGGCGCATAAACGTGCATTAGAAGCATTTAACCGAAGATTGAAAGATTTACGAAATGACTCGAGATGTTTTGGAAGAGCAATGATTTTACTGTCTGGCGATTTCCGTTAAACACTGCCAATAATTCCAAGATCTACGGCTGCAGACGAAATAAACGCTTGCCTCAAATCATCGAATCTATGGCGCTATGTGAAGAAACTGCAGCTGATAACAAACATGAGAGATTGCTTAGTGATACATCTGCTGAAGATTTCTCTGAGCAATTGTTGACTATCGGTAATGGTCAAGTACCTGTCGATGAATCGAGAGGATTGATATCATTTCCAAATAATTTCTGTAGTTTTGTTTCATCAAAATACGAACTTATCAATTTATTTCCAAACATTATTTCAAACTACAAAAATAATGAATGGTTGAGTGAGCGAGCAATTTAAGCGGCTAAGAATAAAGATGTAGATGGCCTGTACTATACATAATTCAAAATAAGATCATTGGAATTATGCATTCATTCAAATCTATTGACTGCGTCACAAATGAAGATGAAGCCACCAACTACTGACCAATTGAACTTTTAAACTCATTGGATGTGCCTGACTTCCCACCACCGCACAATTTGGGGCTAAAGGTTGGCTCCCTAGTAATCATGCTTCGAAACATAAACCAACCAAAACTGTGGAGCGGTACGCGTTTGGTGGTTAGAAAATTGATGAATAGTAATTTACGCGACGATACTGAAAGGAAAATTCAAAATTGAGGAAGTTCTCATTCCGAGGATCCCGATGATCCCAACCGATATGCCGTTTGAATTTAAAAGACTTCAATTTCCGATCCGTCTTGCATTTGTAATGACCATCAACAAATCACAAGGCCAATCCTTAAAAGTTTGTGGTTTGAATCTAGAATATCCATGTTTTCCCATGGTCAATTATATGTGGCATGTTCACGGGTCGGAAGACGATCTGCGTTTTTTGTTTTTGTGCCTTATAATAAAATAAAAAATGTCGTGTATCACAAGGTACTTAAGTGAAGGGCAACCTATGTAATAAAATGCAGAAATAATGAATGATTAATGTAGGTACTTAGTTTTTTTTTGTATTTTTCAAATAAAAAAAATTTTATAAATTCAAAAATCTGCTTATTTATTGCCTTTAATTCGGAACAGAGATTTCAAAAGCTCTTTCAGCATTAGGGGTGCTACATTATCCTCCTCCATCAGTAACTTTAGATTATATTTCATTTCTATAATCTCATGGGAACAGAAATGGGAACGAGAATGTGAACATTAAAGCTACTTGACTAATTTCAAAAATTCTTTAAACTCTAGGATGTTGTATTATCTCACAGTGATACAGACTTATATTTCATTCACATATTTACACGGGAACGGAAGATTCTCACAGGAACGGTGTCGCAAATGGAAACTTAGAAACTACTGAACAGATTTCAAAAATTCTTTCGGTGTTGGGATGCCTCATAATCCCACAGTAAAAAAGATTATATTTCATCCCCATATTCCCACGGAAGCGAAGAACGAGAACGGGAACCTTAAAACTACAGACCCGAGCAACGCCGGGCGGCTCAGCTAGTCATATATATAAAATTCTCGTGTCACGGTGTTCGAACTTGAACTCCTCCGAAACGGCTCGACCGATTTTTGTGATCCTTAGCATGATTGTCGGCCAGGGTGGAGAATCGGCCAACATCTATTTTTCATCCCCCTAAATGTTAAGGGTAGTTCACCCCTAAATTTTTTTTTCCCCGCACGCTTATAGTAGATAACTATTTTTATTTACATGGCAAAACAACGTTTGCCGGGTCAGCTAGTAATATATAAAACAAAGACGGGTTTGTTACAACACTTATAACTCGAGATCTGCTAAACCAATATTCATGGTTATTGATTCGTTGGATTTGTCTCCGCCCCGAATAGCATAATACATCTTAAAAACAATGAAAACTCGATATGTGTAATGAATACTTAATCTATATATCTATATATATAGAAGAAAGTCGTGTTAGTTACACTATTTATAACTCAAGAACGGCTGAACGGATTTGTCTGAAAATTGGTGGGGAGGTAGCTTAGGACCAGGAGACGGACTTAGGATATCTTTTTATCCCTAAATTCCTATGGGAACGGGAATGTAAACAAGAACCTAGAAACTACTGAACCGATTTCAAAAATTCTTTCACCGTTAGAATGCTACACTACCGCCGAGTAATAATAAACTTTAATTCATCCCCATATTCCCACGGGAACGGGATTGGGAATGCAAAATACGAAACTACTGGACAGATTTTAAAAATTCTTTCTGCTCTAGGATGCTACATTATACATCAGTAACATAGACTATATTTCATCCATATATACCATATATATACAGAAACGGGAACTAAAACGGGAACCTTAAAACCGCATGACCGATTTCAAAAATGTTTTCAACTTTAAGATGGTACATTATCAATATCCCACATTTACATAAATTATTTCATCCTCATATTCCCACGGGACCCGGGCAACGCCAGAAGGCTCAGCAATATATTTTTTTTATTCAGGAACAGGATTGGAATCGGAAACCTAGATACTACTGGAAAGATTTCACAAAATCTTTCAGAATTGGGATGATACATTATCCTTCAGTAACTAAGGTTATAATTCATCCCTATATTTCTACGGGAACGAAAACATGAACCTCAAAACTTCTCGACCGATTTCAAAAATTCTTTCGAATTAAGTATCATACGCGAACGTGATTGGGAAAGCAACCTTATATAACTATTTGACCAATTCCGAAGGACAAGGAGACGACCCCGTCTAAAACATTTTTATCACGCCACAGACATAAAATGCAAACGGAATGCTTAAAATCAGAAAAGGAAAAGTAAGCAGTAAAAAAAACCGACATTGGGCATTGACTATCGTTTCATTGACTCAAATAAAAATAGAGCAGCGTGCAACAGAGACGACATCAATGCAATGCGTTAGCTTTCGTTATAAACAAAACACTGTTCTATAAAAAAAAAAACAAAAGAAAAGCTGACTTATCGTGTCAGACTAAGCATGCATAGTCCAAATATCAGTATTTCATTTCATTTTCATTTCATTTATTTAATAAATACATCTTTTACATTGGGCCTTATGGCCTATAATTATTAGTAAAAGTTAATAGCAAAATCTGAATTAAGTTAATTTCAAAATCAATATCAATATGTTAAGAAGAATGACAAACAAGATACAAAGATTTAACAAAGAATTTAAATTTTCATTGAAAATATTTTATACAAATTTAGTTTAATTTTAACTGAATTAATGTACTGCCAAGTATCTGAATAGAGCCGCATCAAACTGCTTGGTGCCGCGAAGTCTTCTTAGAGAGTAGGGTAAATTGTTCCACTGCCTGATAACGTTCACGAAAAATTGACGCTCCGAGTTTCTACAACTGAATGTCGGTTGTAGCAACATAAAAGAGCGAGGTGATCTTGCGAAATGTATTTTTGCAGAGAGATATGATGGTTCATTGATACTAATAATATTATTTAGTGTTTTCAGAGAAAAATAATTGAAGTATTGTTATAGGCTACAGCCAAGAATATTATTCGAGTAGTTAGACACGTGGTCATATCTTCGGAGATTGTAAACATAACGACATACATTATTGAAAGCCACATTTAAGTTTCTTTTAGTTTCAGAGTTATGGGCACTGAAAATTTGGCAACCGTATGTGATGGTACGACTAAAGTTTTCGCTAAGTAAAGTCGAATAGGTTGAGGGGTGAAATGCTTTGATAGGGAAAGACTTCGTAAGGCACCATATATTTTGCCAATGACCATTTTGATGTGATCATCCCAAGTGAGGGTTGAGTTAAATAAGATGCCAAGATTTTTGACCTTCTCAACATACTCCAGTTGTTCTGTTCCAAGATAAAGTGCAGGATGATAGCTGAAATCCAGTTCGTTTTTATAGATTATAATGCATTTAGACTTCCTAGGATTAAGGCAAAGGTTGTTTGTTTCAGACCATGCTAGTATGCTTTTCAAGTCAGTGTTTAGTTTATGAGCCCCATCTTCAATCATACCTAGCTTGAAGCTGAGTCGAACTTGAACATCATCGGCGTACAAATCAAGTGACGAGTAGTTCACCTGAACAGGAAGGTCATTTATAAAAATTGAGAACAACAGAGGACCAAGAATTGACCCTTGGGGAACCCCTGTTGCAAGTGTTAAGGGCCGAGATACTTTTTCGTCTATCACAACTGCTTGGTTTCGTCCACTAAGGTATGAACAAATAAGGCTCGCCGCTGTGTTTGAAAACTGAAACTGATCTTTTAATTTTTATATCAGTATCCTGTGGTCAACTGTGTCGAAGGCCTTGGAGAAGTCAAGAAGTGCAAGAAATGATACCAAATCATCGTCCATTGCGGCTCTTATATCATCTGAAACTTTAAGAATAGCAGAGACACAACTATGATTTGATCTAAAGCCTGACTGCTGATCACATAATAATTTTTTTCTTTGTAGAAAATTAGAAATTTGTTCATGTAAGATTTTTTCAAGTTCCTTAGCTAAAAATGGTAAAATCGATATCGGTCTGAACTCAGGTTGAGTCAAACGGGTAGCCGGTTTTTTAAGGACTGGAATTACTTTTGCTTCTTTCCAAGATGAAGGAAAATACGATGTCATTAGTATGGTATTAAAAACGTGCGTGAGAACAGGTAAGATGTGGGGTAAAATCATTTTAACAAATTGTGGCTGCATTCCATCAAAACCTGTAGCAGACGATTTTATTTTAAGGACCGCGCCCAATACATCAGCATCATCCACCCTTTGGAATTGAAACAGACTTACACTTTCGGGGTCAACAACCCGAAAGGCTGCATTCGTAGCCACATCATTTGCCGCGCTCCTCCCCAAGTCAGGATTTTGACCTGTGGCATTCCCATCAGTCAGTGAATTTCCTGCACTACACAAAGATTCGCTTTCGGGGTCAACAACCCGAAAGGCTAAATTTGAAACGTTATTTTGAACTAGTGCAAACTTTTGGTTTAAGTCATCGGGACATACATCCGGAGAACAATGATTTTTTTGTCGACCTACGTCAAGTTCTCGAATGTTTTTCCACAACGTTTTCGATGGTAAACTTTTGTTAAGGCGTTTTGAGTACAGTCTGTATTTAGCTTCTCTGACTTTTATAGCAACAGTTTTTCTTAGAGTCTGGAAAGTCGAAAGCATTTCAGGAAGACGAAAACGCTTCCAATGCTTGAAAGCCAGATCTCTTTGCTCTATAGCAGCTGATATTTCTGGAGTGAACCAAGATTTTTGATCACACCTTTGGAGTTTAGTTTTAATCGGCACATGCAGTTTAAAAAGATGATTTATCGAAGACTGCAAGAAAAAAATTTGGTCATCTGGTGATGACATTAAGTAAATGCTTTGCCAGTCAATTTGCATTATACTATTTTCTAAGTTGAAAACATTAACTGCCCTAAAGTCTCTGTATTTATAAACTGATGTGGCAACCTTTGGGATAACTTTGAAAATTGTAAAAATTAAATCATGCTTTGAAAAGCCAGGTGCCTCAAGTTGAGAAAAAAGTAGAGTGTTGTTAGAGTTATTAACTAGAAATAAATCTAATAGAGTGGAAGTTGTGTTGGAAAAGTGTGTTGGATTGGTAATATTTACTGGATACAAATTTAATGTTGTCATTTTATCTAGAAAAGATTGTGATGTATTTTTTTGAAGCAAATCACAATTAAAATCACCACATAAGATGATTTCAGAATAAAGGGATGAGAACCGTTCGAGCTCCGAGTAAAACTTCGCCAAATCTATATACTTGTTGGGACGATAAACTACTCCGAACAAACAACTACTCACAGGATTGTGTATTTCTACTAAGCAGTACTCAACCAAGGACGACGTTTCAGATTTAATAATTAATTTAAATTGAATGCAGTTGCGGATATAGATTGCCGTTCCACCACCCATACGATTATGCCTGTCAGCGCGCAATAATTTGTAGCCCGGTAGATTGTATACAACATCCAATATTTCATCTTGGAACCATGTTTCAGACACACATATAACATCAATTTTTGACTCTGCAAACACGTCTCTAAACTCATCAATTTTACCGTGCAAACTTTGAGCATTAATGTGGCAAACTTTCAACCCATCACACTGTCTACTCAAAACATTAAGCATAACTCTCAATTTTTCGCTTCGGTTATTATAGGCTAGAGGATAAGTATTTAAAAAGTTGTTAGTCATTTTCAAGAAAAACAAAACAATGTATAGATCTACTCAAAAGAAGCCTTCTACTCCAACGACAAAGGCAGAATTCAGATAAATGGCAATGTTTAAAAGAAAAACTAGAAATAATAGATAAAATATTATACAAAAAAGAAAATTTGAATAAGAGAAAAAAGAAAATTATTCAATTAATAAAAATCTCCATAATAAAAGCAAGTTAATGAGTCAGCGGAGATCTTCGCTCAACACCCTGGCCTGCTTAAAACATACTCATATACCCCTTATCCCTCGACATTCACGGCGTTGTTGAGGTCTGTATTTTTAAGGTTCCCATCCTTCTGTTCCCGTGGGAATATGCGGATGAAATAGAGTACATGTTATATAGTACATGTTCCTTCCGAAATGTTTCATCTAAAATTCAAAAGAACCTTAAAGTTATTAGACCGATTTCAAAAATTCTTTCAACTCTAGAATGTTACAATATCTCTCAGTGACATAGATTTACATTTCATTCACATATTTCCATGGGAACGGAAGATCCCACAGGAACAGGGTTGGGAACGGAAACTTAGAAGCTACTAGACAGATTTCTAAAATTCTTTCAGATCTGGGATGCCACATAGTTCCTCAGTAACTTATCGTAGACTTCATCGCTATAGTCCCACGGGAACAGAAACAGGAACGAGAACGGGAATTTTAAGGTTATTTGATCGATTTCAAAAATTCTTTCAACTCTAGGATGTAACATTATCTCTCAGTGACATAGACTTATAATTAATTCACATATTTCTATGGGAACGGAAAATTCCCACAGATACGGGATAGGAACGGAAACTTAGAGACTACTAGACTGATTTCAAAAATTCTTTCAGCACTGGGATGCCACAAAATTCCTCAGCAACTAAGCAAAGATTTCATCCCTAAAATCCCATAGGAACAGAAACAGGAACGAGAACGGGAACCTTAAAACTACAGACCCGAGCAACACCGGGCGGCTCAGCTAGTATGTATATAAACAATAGATACTTATACTGAATAGTTTAAGAATTTAAAAATGCTGATGTAAGAATGTTGTCACATAGTTGGCCAAATCACAAATATTGTCTTAGATTAAAATAATGTGTGTGTTTTATGGCCAGCTCTCGTTTTATAATACTTCCTCGTCTGTGCTGAAATTGGTGTCTAACCACCTCCCTGCTGTAATGGTGTCGATTCACCTCACATCTGTTTCCCCAACGACCAGTTCTAAATGCCTGACAGCGGAATTTGTTTCTTCATCGCCGTTAAGCAGTCTGCAGAAGTGATCTTTCCAGATCCTCAGTAGCGACTGTGTTTTTATTACTATGGGTGTAGTTGAAGAATCTGATTCCTCTTCGGCTTCTTTTGGTCACTAGATAACGCAATGAAATGGAACTTATTTCATTTACTTTCCCGACGTTTCGACAGGGTTTGCTGTCTTCTTCAGGGGATCTTTATTATGAGAACATAAAATAGTTTTGTTGAACAAATTTCGGAATTTACATTAAATTAGGTAAACAAGACTTACTTTTAGGAAATTAAAAGACGTTATTTTTAACAATTGACAACAAGAAAAAATATATAAGAAAGCACTTTATACTTTTTTAAAAAAAGAAAGGAAAAAAAAGAAAAAAAAAAGAATTTAAACACTTCCTTTGTTGAAGTTTAGTCTTAATATGAGTCATTAAAAGCGGGGTCTGCAAAATATTAAAACAAAAACAAAACTTAAAATTTCTTTGCAGCGACGAGAGAGCAATATATGGCTGATATGTTCTGTGTGTCCTGTTTTCTATTCATACTATTGTGATTTCCTAAAATGTGAAGGGTTTCCAGAGTATATCGTTTTGAAATATGTTTTTCCGTTTGTAGTATTTTGACATTTTTAAAATCGGGTTGGTGCTTGGAGGTGACACAATGGTTTGTCAATGCTGTTTTGGCCGTGTTTTTTATTTTCAGGTCAGATTTGTGGTTGGCAATTCTGTTACCTAGGAATTGTTTTGTGGTGCCTATGTAGCAAAGGTTACAATTTTCAGACTCATTACCTTTGCAGTCTATTTTATATACCACATCAGTCTTTTTTTCCTTTTCCGTTTCCTGTGGAAAAATTAGATAAGATAAGAGCGAAGCGGAAAAAATTTTCCCAGAGGACTATGGATGTGTGGTGTAAGAATAAAAATTCGTGCGAATTTACATACTCCTCTGGGAAAATTTTTTAACAGCACACTTCCATACTCTTCTTGGGAACTTTTATCATTTATAAACTTGTTTGAAATCCGTAATATAAAGCAACTTGCTGCCTTTTTGGACCCTTCGCAAAAATTATAATTATATATAAGCTCTTTTAAATCCATTTTTTTCTAAATTGAAACGACCGCTTGTGCAACTGATTAAGAAGTAAGGATTTGACGGAGTTATGAATGAATGAAAGAATGAATGCAAGATTTCTCTGATCAATGGAAACTTTTCGTCAAGCTCATAACTGTTGCACTTTAAATTGTGTTTAGAATGTATTGCTCGGTCAACAGAAAATTACAATAAAAACAAAAATCCAACCCTCTGTTCTTTTTGCAGAAGAATAGCGGAAAATAGTTTAACAATATATTCTTAAAATACTTTCTTGAAATTTAAATTTTCAATTTGATTATTATCAAAGATTTATTTTTGCAAATAATGATATGCTTTTACTTGCGATTACCTATAGGTACTATAAGGCAAGTTTTGCAATCGTGCAGAAAAAAAATTTTGAGATAACAATTAAACATGACATTACGATGATAGAGAATACGAAAAAAGTTGGTCCTACAATTCTGTCTGTCTGTGTGTCTGTGTGTCTGTCTGTATGTCCGTATATGGATCTACAGCCTGAACAGCTTGACCGATTTTCATCAAAACTTGCAGTCAGGGTCTATTCGGCTTCCTACAGAGGGGTTTTTGGAATTATGTCTTGAAATAACGGTACCTGCCATACAACCTATATGATAATACTTAGTTATTGAAATAACGGTACCTGCCATACAACCTATATGATAATACTTAGTTTTTCTCGAAAACGGTTCAAACGATTTAGATAAAATTTTATTTGAAGGATTATATTGTCTTTCTTATGACGCAAAAAATTTGTTTGGAAAAAGTCCCTTGTATATCTAAACTATAGTAATTTTACTGGACACCTTTTTTCATCTCCTTCATTGATCGTTAGGTGGCGCAACATCGCGTGGAGAAGCGCGAATCAGCTGATGTGGAATGTTTATTTTTAAGCGTGCGTAAGAATGAAAAAAATATATATTTATATATATTTGTTTCCTGCTCTTACGCATATAATTCTCTTCCTCTTCAAATACAGTCTTGTGGAATACATTCCAACTTTTGTGGTGTCCATTCAATTTCCATTTTGTCACCGGAACGGGTCAAAGTAATAGTACTATAGAATTTATATACAATGAAAAGTCTAAGAACGGTACTCCCCATAGTACTTTTTTTTTTTTTTTTTTCAAAACCGACTTCCTCGTTAATGGCTGACACGATTTAGCTGAAATTTTATATTTAAGAAGTCGTAGGTGACATAAAAAAGATTGCATATACATATTTGGAAAATTTTTAATGTTGAAATTTTTATTTATTTTATTAAAAAAACTAGCTGAGCCGCCCGGCGTTGCTCGGGTCTGTAGTTTTACGGTTCCCGTTCTCGTTCCTGTTTTGTTCCTATGGGATTATAGGGATGAAATCTTTGCTTAGTTACTGATTAATTATGTGGCATCCCAGTGCTGAAAGAATTTTTGAGATCAGTCTAGTAGTCTCTAAGTTTCCGTTCCCAACCCCGTATCTGTGAGAATTTTCCGTTCCCATGGAAATATGTGAATAAATTATAAGTCTATGTCACTGAGAAATAATGTTACATCCTTGAGTTGAAAGAATTTTTGAAATCGGTCAAGTAACTTTAAAATTCCCGTTCTCGTTCTTGTTTCTGTTCCCGTGGGACTATAGGGATGAAGTCTATGCTAAGTTACTGAGGGATTATGTGGCATCCCAGATCTGAAAGAGTTTTAGAAATCTGTCTAGTAGCTCCTAAGTATCCGTTCCCAACCTTGTTCCTGTGGGATCTTCCGTTCCCATGAAAATATGTGAATGAAATGTAAATCTATGTCACTGAGAGATATTGTAACATCCTAGAGTTGAAAGAATTTTTGAAATCGGTCTAATAACTTTAAGGTTCTTTTGAATTTTAGATGAAACATTTCGGAAGGAACATGTACTATATAACATGTACTCTATTTCATCCGCATATTCCCACGGGAACAGAAGGATGGGAACCTTAAAAATACAGACCTCAACAACGCCGTGAATGTCGAGGGATAAGGGGTATATGAGTATGTTTTAAGCAGGCCAGGGTGTTGAGCGAAGATCTCCGCTGACTCATTAACTTGCTTTTATTATGGAGATTTTTATTAATTGAATAATTTTCTTTTTTCTCTTATTCAAATTTTCTTTTTTGTATAATATTTTATCTATTATTTCTAGTTTTTCTTTTAAACATTGCCATTTATCTGAATTCTGCCTTTGTCGTTGGAGTAGAAGGCTTCTTTTGAGTAGATCTATACATTGTTTTGTTTTTCTTGAAAATGACTAACAACTTTTTAAATACTTATCCTCTAGCCTATAATAACCGAAGCGAAAAATTGAGAGTTATGCTTAATGTTTTGAGTAGACAGTGTGATGGGTTGAAAGTTTGCCACATTAATGCTCAAAGTTTGCACGGTAAAATTGATGAGTTTAGAGACGTGTTTGCAGAGTCAAAAATTGATGTTATATGTGTGTCTGAAACATGGTTCCAAGATGAAATATTGGATGTTGTATACAATCTACCGGGCTACAAATTATTGCGCGCTGACAGGCATAATCGTATGGGTGGTGGAACGGCAATCTATATCCGCAACTGCATTCAATTTAAATTAATTATTAAATCTGAAACGTCGTCCTTGGTTGAGTACTGCTTAGTAGAAATACACAATCCTGTGAGTAGTTGTTTGTTCGGAGTAGTTTATCGTCCCAACAAGTATATAGATTTGGCGAAGTTTTACTCGGAGCTCGAACGGTTCTCATCCCTTTATTCTGAAATCATCTTATGTGGTGATTTTAATTGTGATTTGCTTCAAAAAAATACATCACAATCTTTTCTAGATAAAATGACAACATTAAATTTGTATCCAGTAAATATTACCAATCCAACACACTTTTCCAACACAACTTCCACTCTATTAGATTTATTTCTAGTTAATAACTCTAACAACACTCTACTTTTTTCTCAACTTGAGGCACCTGGCTTTTCAAAGCATGATTTAATTTTTACAATTTTCAAAGTTATCCCAAAGGTTGCCACATCAGTTTATAAATACAGAGACTTTAGGGCAGTTAATGTTTTCAACTTAGAAAATAGTATAATGCAAATTGACTGGCAAAGCATTTACTTAATGTCATCACCAGATGACCAAATTTTTTTCTTGCAGTCTTCGATAAATCATCTTTTTAAACTGCATGTGCCGATTAAAACTAAACTCCAAAGGTGTGATCAAAAATCTTGGTTCACTCCAGAAATATCAGCTGCTATAGAGCAAAGAGATCTGGCTTTCAAGCATTGGAAGCGTTTTCGTCTTCCTGAAATGCTTTCGACTTTCCAGACTCTAAGAAAAACTGTTGCTATAAAAGTCAGAGAAGCTAAATACAGACTGTACTCAAAACGCCTTAACAAAAGTTTACCATCGAAAACGTTGTGGAAAAACATTCGAGAACTTGACGTAGGTCGACAAAAAAATCATTGTTCTCCGGATGTATGTCCCGATGACTTAAACCAAAAGTTTGCACTAGTTCAAAATAACGTTTCAAATTTAGCCTTTCGGGTTGTTGACCCCGAAAGCGAATCTTTGTGTAGTGCAGGAAATTCACTGACTGATGGGAATGCCACAGGTCAAAATCCTGACTTGGGGAGGAGCGCGGCAAATGATGTGGCTACGAATGCAGCCTTTCGGGTTGTTGACCCCGAAAGTGTAAGTCTGTTTCAATTCCAAAGGGTGGATGATGCTGATGTATTGGGCGCGGTCCTTAAAATAAAATCGTCTGCTACAGGTTTTGATGGAATGCAGCCACAATTTGTTAAAATGATTTTACCCCACATCTTACCTGTTCTCACGCACGTTTTTAATACCATACTAATGACATCGTATTTTCCTTCATCTTGGAAAGAAGCAAAAGTAATTCCAGTCCTTAAAAAACCGGCTACCCGTTTGACTCAACCTGAGTTCAGACCGATATCGATTTTACCATTTTTAGCTAAGGAACTTGAAAAAATCTTACATGAACAAATTTCTAATTTTCTACAAAGAAAAAAATTATTATGTGATCAGCAGTCAGGCTTTAGATCAAATCATAGTTGTGTCTCTGCTATTCTTAAAGTTTCAGATGATATAAGAGCCGCAATGGACGATGATTTGGTATCATTTCTTGCACTTCTTGACTTCTCCAAGGCCTTCGACACAGTTGACCACAGGATACTGATATAAAAATTAAAAGATCAGTTTCAGTTTTCAAACACAGCGGCGAGCCTTATTTGTTCATACCTTAGTGGACGAAACCAAGCAGTTGTGATAGACGAAAAAGTATCTCGGCCCTTAACACTTGCAACAGGGGTTCCCCAAGGGTCAATTCTTGGTCCTCTGTTGTTCTCAATTTTTATAAATGACCTTCCTGTTCAGGTGAACTACTCGTCACTTGATTTGTACGCCGATGATGTTCAAGTTCGACTCAGCTTCAAGCTAGGTATGATTGAAGATGGGGCTCATAAACTAAACACTGACTTGAAAAGCATACTAGCATGGTCTGAAACAAACAACCTTTGCCTTAATCCTAGGAAGTCTAAATGCATTATAATCTATAAAAACGAACTGGATTTCAGCTATCATCCTGCACTTTATCTTGGAACAGAACAACTGGAGTATGTTGAGAAGGTCAAAAATCTTGGCATCTTATTTAACTCAACCCTCACTTGGGATGATCACATCAAAATGGTCATTGGCAAAATATATGGTGCCTTACGAAGTCTTTCCCTATCAAAGCATTTCACCCCTCAACCTATTCGACTTTACTTAGCGAAAACTTTAGTCGTACCATCACATACGGTTGCCAAATTTTCAGTGCCCATAACTCTGAAACTAAAAGAAACTTAAATGTGGCTTTCAATAATGTATGTCGTTATGTTTACAATCTCCGAAGATATGACCACGTGTCTAACTACTCGAATAATATTCTTGGCTGTAGCCTATAACAATACTTCAATTATTTTTCTCTGAAAACACTAAATAATATTATTAGTATCAATGAACCATCATATCTCTCTGCAAAAATACATTTCGCAAGATCACCTCGCTCTTTTATGTTGCTACAACCGACATTCAGTTGTAGAAACTCGGAGCGTCAATTTTTCGTGAACGTTATCAGGCAGTGGAACAATTTACCCTACTCTCTAAGAAGACTTCGCGGCACCAAGCAGTTTGATGCGGCTCTATTCAGATACTTGGCAGTACATTAATTCAGTTAAAATTAAACTAAATTTGTATAAAATATTTTCAATGAAAATTTAAATTCTTTGTTAAATCTTTGTATCTTGTTTGTCATTCTTCTTAACATATTGATATTGATTTTGAAATTAACTTAATTCAGATTTTGCTATTAACTTTTACTAATAATTATAGGCCATAAGGCCCAATGTAAAAGATGTATTTATTAAATAAATGAAATGAAAATGAAATGAAATACTGATATTTGGACTATGCATGCTTAGTCTGACACGATAAGTCAGCTTTTCTTTTGTTTTTTTTTTTATAGAACAGTGTTTTGTTTATAACGAAAGCTAACGCATTGCATTGATGTCGTCTCTGTTGCACGCTGCTCTATTTTTATTTGAGTCAATGAAACGATAGTCAATGCCCAATGTCGGTTTTTTTTACTGCTTACTTTTCCTTTTCTGATTTTAAGCATTCCGTTTGCATTTTATGTCTGTGGCGTGATAAAAATGTTTTAGACGGGGTCGTCTCCTTGTCCTTCGGAATTGGTCAAATAGTTATATAAGGTTGCTTTCCCAATCACGTTCGCGTATGATACTTAATTCGAAAGAATTTTTGAAATCGGTCGAGAAGTTTTGAGGTTCATGTTTTCGTTCCCGTAGAAATATAGGGATGAATTATAACCTTAGTTACTGAAGGATAATGTATCATCCCAATTCTGAAAGATTTTGTGAAATCTTTCCAGTAGTATCTAGGTTTCCGATTCCAATCCTGTTCCTGAATAAAAAAAATATATTGCTGAGCCTTCTGGCGTTGCCCGGGTCCCGTGGGAATATGAGGATGAAATAATTTATGTAAATGTGGGATATTGATAATGTACCATCTTAAAGTTGAAAACATTTTTGAAATCGGTCATGCGGTTTTAAGGTTCCCGTTTTAGTTCCCGTTTCTGTATATATATGGTATATATGGATGAAATATAGTCTATGTTACTGATGTATAATGTAGCATCCTAGAGCAGAAAGAATTTTTAAAATCTGTCCAGTAGTTTCGTATTTTGCATTCCCAATCCCGTTCCCGTGGGAATATGGGGATGAATTAAAGTTTATTATTACTCGGCGGTAGTGTAGCATTCTAACGGTGAAAGAATTTTTTAAATCGGTTCAGTAGTTTCTAGGTTCCCGTTTATATTCCCGTTCCCATAGGAATATAGGGATAAAAAGTATCCTAAGTCCGTCTCCTGTTCCTAAACTACCTCCCCACCAATTTTCAGACAAATCCGTTCAGCCGTTCTTGAGTTATAAATAGTGTAACTAACACGACTTTTTTTATATATATAGATGTATATATATATAGATTAAGTATTCATTACACATATCGAGTTTTCATTGTTTTTAAGATGTATTATGCTATTCGGGGCGGAACAAATCCAACGAATCAATAACCATGAATATTGGTTTAGCAGATCTTGAGTTATAAGTGTTGTAACAAACCCGTCTTCGTTTTATATATTAAGATAACGTTCAATAAAATAATTAATAGTCAGCCGGCACAAGCTAAACGGTGAACACCTTTCCAGCAGCAGTAGTAAGGGTAAGAAAAATAATATAATCAATTTCAATTTCAATTTCAATTTTATTACTTAGATTCGGTTGTACAAATAAGACATAATTAAGTCTTTTATAGTACTTTATAATAGGGTAAAATAAGTTGATGATTTAATTTAAAATATAGTAATATAATAACAAAAATAATAATAATATAATTTTTACTTTAAAATATAATAATAATATAATAACAAAATAATAATAATAATAATTTTTTTTTTTTTTTTTTTTTTTTTTTTTTCTAATTACTGTTCTTGAAAAGTTTGACGGTAGAGCAAGAATAATGCTTTTTGAAAATGGTGAATTCTAATTATTTGCTTTATAGTTACTGGTAAATCGTTCCAAAGTTTAGTGGCATAAACAAAAAAGAGTCTTGATGAGTTTAAATATCGACAAAGGGGTGTGATCAAATTTAAAGTTCGAGAAGAATGCGCGAAGCGGAGTTTATCAAATAGATATGTTGGCATTTTCTTATGAATTATCTTATGCAGAAAAATCAAACGTTTTGAATCAAGGTACTGAGTAAAAGTGCATCCAAGAACCTTCTGATGATACTGAGAAACATGGTCAAACCTACGCAAACCATAAACATACCTTACCATGTCATTAAAAGCAACAAGTAACTTGTGCCGACAATGAGAGTCAGGCCAGCAATAGACTACTGCAAAATAATCAATGATGGGTAGTAACAAAGATTTGATTAATCTCAACTTAGTGTTTACCGGAGTAATATTGGAAAAGGGGCTGAGTTTCCGAAGGCCACCGTAAATCCGACCTATACTGATGTTAACATGGTCATAAGCTGAAAGAGATCGGTTTATTTTAAAACCAAGGCTAGTGATAGTATCTACAAATTTTAGTTGGAAACCTGATATAAATACAGGTGGGAGGTCATCCGTTTTAATTTTTTTCTTAGATATTGCAATTATTTGCGATTTGGCAGGATTAAGAGTTAAACCATTGCACAAAGACCAATTGTTGATAAAAGAAAGATCTTCATTAATTCTGCACATAAGATCTTCCAATAGGTTAAAGGGTCGAGAAAAGTATATTTGTACATCATCTGCGTAAAGGTGCAACTTGACATTTTGACACACCTGAGGAAGGTCATTGATAAACATTGAAAATAAAATGGGGCCCAAAATTGAACCCTGCGGAACACCAGCAAGTAACACTTTGGACGCTGAGAACTCTTTCCCAACTTGAACTTTTTGACTGCGATGATGCAAGTAATTTTCAATCAAACATACTGCCCTTCGACTAAAACCAAAATACAGACTCAACTTTTGACACAGAATTTTGTGATTGACTCTGTCAAAAGCCTTGGAAAAGTCGAGTAAGCATAAAATCGTGAGTTCATCTCGGTCAAAATTAATTCTTATATCATCAAGCACCTTGACAATTGCTGTGGAGCAGCTATGATTTGCACGGAAACCCGATTGCAATGGTGATAATAAGTTATATTGGCTAAGGTGGTTAGATATCTGATTGGCTATAATTTTTTTCGAAAACCTTAGACAAACAAGGCAGGATACTTATTGGCCTAAAGTCAGCACAAGATAGGGGGTGTGGTTTTTTGGGAACAGGGATGATTTTTGCAAGTTTCCAGCAGCCAGGGAACGATGAGCATGTTATACAAGAATTGATAATGTGAGTTAAAACTGGCATGATTTGAGGGAGTATCATTTTTACAAACTTGATAGGAACTCCATCTTCACCAACAGAATTCGACTTTAGAGAGCAGATGCACATAAATATTTCATACTCCGAAACGGTCTCAAAATCAAATTGATTTGCGGCTCCATAAGAGATGTTATTGTTGGGAGCAAAATTCGAAGTCTGCAAACTATCGGACGTGAAAGTATCGTTGAGATCATTTGGGTTAGGATAATTATCAACAATTTCTTTTCTACCAACACCAATGGAACGTAAGCCTGTCCAAAGCTTCCGTGAAGATTGGTTCGTAGACAGTTTAGACATGAAATATCTTTTTTTTGCCCTTCGAGTAATGAAAGAAGATTGGTTACGTGCACGGCAAAAAATTTCCCAGTTAAAAGTGGTTGGGCAATGCTTCCATTTAGAGTACAGTTTACGACGATTTTTAATAGAATTAAGTACTTCCGAAGTGAACCACGGACAATTTTTATTACGTACGGCGACTGTTTTCAACGGAACATGCTTATCGAATAAATCAAATAGAAGGTACTGAAAAAAGGTTACTTTTTCATTGACATTGTACAAACTGTAGCATAAATCCCAAGGAAAACTGTTAGCATTCATTTGTAGTGTATTATGGTTAACGGCTTTAAAGTCACGAAATTGAAATGAAGATGAAGAGACATTTAGTGCAAAGTCAATGTTGTATGTACAAAAAATTAAATCATGGTCAGAAAGACCATCAAGTGACAGTTGATCAATAAGAAGTACATTAGAAGAGTCAGACACGATCATTAGGTCTAGGAGGCTTGGAGCAGAGTTTGGCCCAAAACGAGTGGCACAAGAGTTAGCCACAGTAAGACCAGTAGTAGCAATCTCGTCTAACAGCTGATTAGCTCTTGTGTCATTTAGAAATAGATCCGCATTGAAGTCGCCACAAACAATTATATTCTCATAGTTTGCTGAGAGCTCACGAAGAGCAGAGAAAAAAAGTTCAGAGGAGCAGCTTCTATTAGGATTGTAAGCAACTCCTAATATGGCGCGAACATTGCCATTACTTATTTCTAAAATTAAGAACTCAATACCCATGTCCTCAGATTTAGCAATGACTTTGTAATTTAAAGCGGACTTACAATAAATTGCGACCCCTCCTCCTATTGTAGTAGTAATTCTGTCGTTGCGTATAAGTTTGTAGCTGTCTATATCATACAAATGATTAGGATTGCCAGGTCTAAACCAGGTCTCGGTTACACAAATAACATCAACGCCCGATGATTCAAAAATATACTTGATAAAATCTAATTTTTCAAAGTTTAAACTTCTTGCATTGAGACTGCCAACCTTAAAACCGTCACACGCATTGGAGAGTATATTAATTACGGATTTTGCCGACATTTCAATGCTAGCATTTGGAACAATTCTGACAGACATGATAAAACAAATAAATAAATAAATAGCAGAATAGAAAGAATAAATATTGAATAGAACAGTAATAAGAAATTACAAATGTGACAGAAAAAAAGAAAAATACTATAGTACTGAATTTACATTTAGCAGTGATCTGCTCCAGAAAACATTTAATTAGTAGTAGAGGAAAGAGTAGCAAAAGTACTAAAATCAATCTTAAATTCATTGTCATCCCTGCTTTTCTTAACATAAACAAATCCATTTATTGTTCTCACCGAGAATAAAATTCCCTCTTTCCGTAGTTGGATGGCATGCCGCATTAGAGAACTATTGCGAGGTGTTAGACTTTCGTTGATATATAAACGCCGATCACGTACCGAAGAGTGAGTAGTGTTAGTGTCATCAAAAAGTTGTCGTGTAGTTAAGCCCTTTGTTGACTTGAAAGCAGCAAGTAATGATTTTTTTTCGGCTGCAGATGATAACCGAATGAGAAGCGGATTTTCATTGCTGTTGTTTCTGCTGCTGGTGTTTCTGCTGCTGGTGTTTAAATGAAAAGCATCAAAGTGAGGAGCAAGTGTATGATTGAGTTTGGCGGCAAGTTTTTTTGCAAGTTCAATTGCATTCTCAGTTTTAGGTAGGCCACAAACAATCACATCACTTAAGCGTTGTTGACGTTGAAAATCTTCTAATTGCTCTCTTATTTTGGTGTTTTCAGTTTTTAGTTGAACTATTTCGTTTTCACATTGAAACAAGCGGTCATTAAGAGCTGAAATAGTTTCATTGACATGTTGCTTCATTTTTTCTCCGAGTTCATCACAGGCCTTGGTTAAATTTGCCAAAAGATTTTTTTCTAGCTCACGGAGTTGTTTGTTTTTGTTGTTTACTTCATTGTCGGCAACAACGGTGGAAGCAATAAATTTGTTATTGTTGGATGCTGATTTCGGTTTCGATGTTTGGTTGGGTATTTGAAGAAATTTAGGAGAGCCAGTTTCAATATTGTTACGTTGCTTTGAACGTGTGTTGGTTGCAATAATGTTAGGAGCACAAAATTTAGAGGCAGTGGGTGTGGTGGTCACAACGTTGGTAGTGATGACGGTAGAGAGAGTGGAGGTTGTCACTGCATTTGTATTGGCCACAGACATATTAATATAAGTTTAATACACTAGCACTCAAGAATAGCTTCAAATTTAATTGATTATTAGTTTTTAGTCTTTTTTAGTGATTTAAATACTTTTGACACCAGTTTTTAATGAATTAATCACATCAGGTGTAAGAAATTGCAAAAAATGATGATTTTACTGCAATTCAGATATTTAAGCGGACTTTAATAATAAAAGATGTAAGGAGCGGATCAAAAACACGTCTACACTGTTCTCATCTTCTCTAACATGAAATAACATTATTAAAGTATAGAGTCGTACGTATTGTGCCACCAGGGGTAAAGACTAATTTCTAGTGTCCGACCGAAGGTCGATTTGTAGCCGAAGCCGAAGCCGAAGCCGAAGCCGATTATTCGGCTTGACATTAACCTTCGGCCGAAGCCGAAGCTTCAATAACTTGAAGAATTTTCGTTCCAGATTGACTAAAAATAGAAAAAAATAAGATTTTTTTCTAGAATAGGTTCGTTAGTTGAAGCCCTGAGGTCACTCTGTGGTCGCCACAAAGCGTTTTTTGAAAAACCTAAATTTGCCCTGAATGTCAAACTGAGTGTTTTTTGAGCCTTGGTGTTGACCTGGGTTTGGTACAAAAAGATTCGCCCTTGGTTTCTTCTGGGGCGAGTTGAGGGCTGTTAAATGGCATGTATTTTTATTCAAATGACAGCGATTTGTGGTGATTTTGTGGTTTAGTGTTTTTTAAGGACTCATAGAGTTCTCAAGGAAACCTGGGTCAACTCTGGGTAAAGCTCGAAACGAATCTAACAGTACACAGTCTAGTAACCAAATGAACGGGATAAATTAAATTAACGTTTCAAAAATAATAACAATTTGAACTAGTATTAATATTTTATTGAAATTAAGGAAAAGAACAACAAATAACTCAACACTGTTCTACGTTCTACGAAAAACTGAATTTTTTTTCAGCCCCTACCACAACGCACAACAGCCAAAAACTAAACCTTCGACTTCGGCCAAAACTTCGGCATATTTTGGCCGAAGCCGAAGGTTTAGCCGATTGTAAATTTTTTAGCCGAATGTGGCCGAAGCCGAAGCCGAAGCCGAAGCTTCGGTCGGACACTACTAATTTCCTTTTCCTTAAAGTTTCATTTCATTTCATTTATTTAATAAAAACATCTTTTACATTGGGCATTATGGCCTATAATTATTAGTAAAAGTTAATAGCAAAATCTGAATTAAGTTAATTTCAAAATAAATATTAATATGTTAAGGTAAATTAAAAAGAATGACAAACATGATACAAAGATTTAACAAGGAATTTAAAGTTTCATTGAAAATATTTTATACAAATTTAGTTTAATTTTAACTGAATTAATGTACTGCCAAGTATCTGAATAGAGCCGCATCAAACTGCTTTGTGCCGCGAAGTCTTCTTAGAGAGTAGGGTAAATTGTTCCACTGACTGATAACGTGCCTGAGGGAGGGCCTCAGTAATACCTGCCAACCGAAAGCGCCACCAGAAGGCCTTGTTAATACCATTGAATGCCGGCAAGGGCACCGATTAATACTTGTGAGCCTAAACAGCGCTTGACAGAGGGCTTCAGTGATACATGTCAACTGTAAGCGCCTTCTTCTTCAATACATGTGACCCCCTAAACCATATCGTTCATTTTTCTTACCGTTCTCCTTTAGTGGACGAAACGGACCAGTTCTTTATCGTTGTCTGCTGGTTACCGACCGCCGATATCATGCTCAGTGATGTCACCCTACAAATGATGGAGCGCAGTATATGTATATCAAAAAAAAAAAAAAAAGTGCAGCAGATTGCAATAAACGGCAGTAGATTTTATAAAATAACATTTTATTTACTAATGAAAGCAACAAAGAGAAAATTTAACAAAAAATCACATTTCATATTATTTCTTATGCTGTAGAAAACAAAAGTTAAAACTAATTCTTAAACTTATTAAACATAAAATCACAATTTATTTATTTATTTTGATAGGGGAATAAAAAATTTAAACTAATTTAATAAAAAAAAAATTCCGACTTCATTATTGCATTGGTATAAAAAATAATATGGAACCTATATCATATATCTTTCTTAATCTTCTTAATATACATAAATATCGTGTCACGATGTTTGTCCGCGATGGACTCCTAAACTACTTAATCGATTTTAATTAGATTTGCACACCGTGTGCAGTTTGATCCAAGTAGAAAGATAGGATAGCTTACATCTCAATTTATGATCGGAATATTATGTTATTGCAAATTATTTTTCTATTATTACAATTATCACAATAATATATTTGTTAGCTCCAAACGATTCTAACAGATGGCGAAATCTGTTGACTGGATTGAGTAAGATTCAATAGATGGATCTATGTCAAACTTCCAAGCGTTTCATATACTACTTCTACTACTATTTAATAGCATATAACCACAACATGTTGCTGAGACTAAAGTATAGGTTAAACTTATTTTGTAGTAAACGAAATACAGTGAATTTTACTTTTTCAATTTTTGGTATATAGCAGGCCACGTGTTGTTACATTTACATTTACATGAAACCTACTCCACACATAAATCTGCGGAGTAGGGGGGTTGCAGCCGGGCGACAAAGACCATTTGGCTGATACACCACAATACTAACTACACAAATACTACATAGAACAAATCTGTGGCAATAACCCATTACAGCATAAGTCGACTTATGCTCAAATTGAGTTAATGATGCAGTTTTTTTTCCACATTTTCTTGGTGCTTCAGTCTGTGGAATTTTCATTTTGATATCTTTGTCCGTTACAAAGATAGAAAAACACAAGTTAGGAAATTCCAAACTATAGCAAAAGGAAAAACAAGACAAGTCACTACTTATGCCTTTAAAGCAATTTCGTAATTAGATAGTTCACAGGTATAAGTCAACTTATGCTTTTTTTACCTAAGTTTTTTCATTCATTAATGTAAGAACATGTCTATTTATGCTTTTCTTCCAAATTTTGTTAATTATTCATGCAAGCACAAGTCTTACTTGTGCTTTTTTTCTATTTGAGTAAAGAACACAGTTGCTAGACCTAACTGCACTAATGTTGTTTTTCCATATTAAGAAATCATCACACATCTGCAGTTAAGTAACACAAGTCGGTTTTTGCTCAAAATTACAGTATAATAAAAGAATTTTAAAGAAAATTTTAACTTTAAAACAAGCAAACTTCTATTTTCTATCACTTAACAACATAAAAACTTTGCTTATGGTAATATTTTCGTCTATAAAAGCGCTTCAACTGATGACAAAAACTTCAAATGCTTCTCCTGAAAAGTAGCGAAAATTGACTTATGCTGTTATGGGTTATTGCCACAGAAATAACACATGACAACAGCACGCAGTAGTAACGGACGGTCCCCCATCTTGTCACTAACAGCGCTCATTCCGATCACGTGTTGTTACTTAGACTTAAGTAAAAAAAAAATTAAAATTTTATGCCAACATTCAAAATTCAGTGTCAAATATATCATTTGACAGGTCTTTCATTGCCAACACCGAATAGTGACTACAAATTCTTGCAAATTGATTTTATGGCGATTCAGCAAACAATTCGCTCAGCGTTGTGTACACAATAATTCGGTGAAAAATCAATTGTAGAACAACTTCAAAGGTTTTTTCATCAACATAACAAATTGGTTGCATTATTCACAACCGCCTTGGACCGCATGCCTTCCGGTAATCATAAAATTGTCATCAAAGCTGATAAGACGCCTGCAAGACTACACGCGAGATGTTTTAATGCGCCAACGATTGACGAAGTCGCTGTCGTTGTCATGGGTGAAAATTTAGAAAACCTAGATATTGTTTTACATCGGCGGGCGTAGCAATCAACTGCAACGTGTGTCCGAATCATATATGATGCGCTACAATATCCTATCTTATTTTGGCAAGGTGAAGATGGATATCATTTTCAATGAAGATGATAAATCAAAAGTTAGAGGTTAGAGGTTCCGAAACTAACAAAAATGTTAGTTCAATGAATTATTATTCATTCAGACTGATGGTTCGGCAAAATGAGGACAATTTTATCTTAAAATGTCGGCGTCTCTTCCACCAATATGCTGTGGATATGTACGTGAAAGTTGAAACTGAGCGATTGACATTTATCAGGTTGACCAAGCAAAACTGCGTTCTAAAGAATATATTCATCTACGAGATGCTATCAATAATGATGGAAATGCACAGAATGTTGGTAGAACAACTATTCTATTCTCCCAGCAACATACATCGGAAGTCCGCGACATAATGAATGAATACGCTCAAGATGCTGTGTCGTATGTACGTCATTATGGTACACCAAATTTTTTTTATAACGTTCACATGCAATGATGGAATCCAAAGAGGGCAGAAATTCGACAAGAACTATTTCTTGGCCAATCACCCATTGATCGCCACGACAAGGGTATTCAAAAGAAAGTTAAAATCACTCATGGGCTTCATTGTTAAGCATCGCGTATTCGGCGAGACGCACTGTTGGATGTATTCAGTCGAGTGGCAAAAACACGGATTGCCACATGCACACATCCTCATTTGGTTGGTAGAGAGGATACAACCGAATGAAATTGACAATGTGATATCTGCGAAAATTCCCGTTTTACATGAAATTGTTACAAAAAATATGGTGTGGAATATTAAATCCAAGTTCTCCTTGTAGTAGTATAGTGACTTTATTCAGCAATATTTACAAAATTGATGAGCATAATTACAATTATAATTATTTTGGGATATCACTAATTATAGCGTTGGCTTTTGCCGTCAGCCAGAAAAAGAAAGTTAATCATATAATTTGCAAAGCTTTATATAAATTCAAATTATTCAGATTGTTAAAATTGCAATTGTGAATTCTGTATGTAATTTTGTTGTTGATTAGAATGCTTCGTTCATTATTTGGCTTCGGTAGCTTAGACCTGAAGTGACGAATTTGGCTAGTGCGGTCCAGTTCAGTCCATTTAGGATTTCTTTGACTTCCTCTAACCTCTACGTTCAAAACACTTTTGCTTAAATAAAAGCGGCGGATCGAACAACTTCGGTTGCCTGGAGGTTACATAAGTTGCATTGGGTTTGTTCGTTGGCGCCATGTGGTTGGTAATTTAAACGAAGCAGTTCTCCTCTGGTCTTAAAGGTAAGGGATATAAACTTAGTCGGTATTTGATCGTTGAAATAATTGTTAGACCCCATATTTAATTGTAGTTCTTTGTATAGAACTCGGTATTCACTTTGACGAGCTGACTCCGTGAAATTAACAAACATTTGCTCTTCTATTTTCTCCAATAACGGTGGGAAAACATTTTCCCAGGTTTCGGAATCCATCTCTAGTAATCGAATGAAATGTTCCAGACCAATGAGGGTCCATTCTTCGAAAAATTGTGTTCTTTCCGCAAGTAAAGATTTTGCGATAACATTTGGGAGTCGATGACTTGGGAGTGTCATTACCTTTGCAATGTACTGGAAGTGCATTTTAAGCGTCAAAATGAATATCGGTGCAACTCCTGTTTCTAAATGAATCAAATAATTTGGCGTGTTCATAGGGAGCCAAAACATCTTCTTGATAAAGTACTTTAGTAGTTTTTCGACTTCTTCGTAATGCTAGAATCCCCATACTTGAGCAGCATAGCAGACGATCGATCTCATAGCTCTTCAAAAAGTTTGAATTTGACGCTGGGAACAATATTTTTTTTTGCTGAAAACTCCGTTCCAATTGCAGTTGATAGCCTTTTTTGATTTTGACAGCTTCTCTTGCAAATGCTTTTTGAACTATAGCGATGGCGTAATGATAACACCCAAGTATTTATATTCTTTCACCACCTCGATGTCCGTATTCATGAATTTCCATCTCTCTTCTCTTGCGTATCGTCCAGTGCCGTTTCGGAAAATCATTATTTTTGATTAGCTAGTGTTAACAGTAAGGCTCCATAGCTGGCAGTACAATTGTAATTTGTTAATCATGATTTGCATCATATTTGGAGTCTCAGCGAACATGACAATATCGTCAGCGTATAAAAGTGCTTTTATTTTAGTACCAGCAAAACAAATAACACCGGGAAAGTAGCTTGTGAGGTCATCCAGGAAAAGTGAGAAGAGAAGCGGGCTCAAGAGGCAACCTTGTTTAACACCTGAAGTCGATGAAAAATAATCTGATACTTCGTTTCCATTCCATATTGCCGTTAAGTTATTTTCATACAGCCCTCTTAGCATTGCTATCATTTTAGTTGATATACCTAAGCAGCTAAGCTTATAGAACAGAGCTTTACGATCAATTGAGTCGAAGGCAGCCTTGAAATCAATGAAGAAGGCGTATAGTTTTTTACTTTTGTTATGGTATGAACGAGCGATACAGGTGAGTGAAAAAATGTGATCTACTGTAGAGTATCCTTTTCTATATCCGGCTTGGAATTCACTTAAAGTGTTATTTTCTTGGGTCCATATCGTAAGTCTGTCTAGGATCACGCCAGTTGTAATTGTCTTTGTTTGAAAAATATAAATATTCAGAAATTTTCCGTAAGAAAGAATTCTAAAAATTAAAACCACCAAAATTCACTTCTAACCACTTTGCTTTGTATTTCGATTTGTATTATAAATTTAGTCATATGACTTTGTGTACAATAACCTCATTATTTCAGTATATAAGATTCTATGTTTTTTTGTTTACAATTCTTTTGACGTATATTTTTGTGGACTGTATTTGCTCTGTTTATTTTATATTTATTTATATTATATTCAGTACACTTCAGTACATTCTCCCGCCTCCAGAAATGACAAATCTGCATAATGTATGAAACACCCTATTCGATTTTTTGCACTGCTGTACCGACGGACGTTGTGTTCATCAATAGATGGCCTCTGACATTTATGTTGCAATGAATTGGTATAAATACCAATTACCAATTCGTTATTAGTGATCCTCTTCTTTCTCATTGTTACATGCAAAGAGACAAAAGAGATGTTAATACATTACAATAAACATAAAAGGACAATACGCAGAAATAGTACAACAGATACAACAAAAGACACCCAAAAAATTTCGCCTTTCATTTTTACTTCTTTACTGTATACGTTGTATCGCATGCGTAAGTTGTATTTTCTGCTTTCTCCCATTAAAACGTAGTGTATACAATCGTTGCATTCTTCCGTTGTCTTTCATCGTCTTGCGGCTTACGTAGTAAGGAAATAAATTATCATGTGTTGCTGTTCGTTCTTCCTTTCAGGTGTAATGTGTAAATTCGTTTTCGGTGAGCAAAGCATGGTGCCGACATGCTTGTGCATAATTTTAAATTTTTTTTTTATCGCGATATTTTAATTGTGTTATTATATTAAATATAGATTAAGTTCGTAGCAGATTATTGAACAATTAAATGAAATGAAAATGTGTATGTGTGGGTGAAATTGTAGAGTTACAATGTGGATTAAGTGCGTTGCATTCCCGCACTAATTAAGACTTGTGATGGATAAATTGTTATTTTATTATTGTTATTAAATGGAATAAATGTGTGACCACCCACATTATATACGGATGAGTGTTTTGTTCTATTTTGATTTGATTTTTTTTTTTTTTTTTATATATTTTGATTGATATATTATTTTATGAAACCATTGATTTTGATTATATGTATGTTCATGTTGTTGTTGGTGGTTGGTGGCTTTGTCGCGCGTAATTATCGGCAATTTATTGATTTTTCGCGATCGCGGTTGTGTGTATGTGTGTGTATGGAAAAAAAATGTTTTTAAAAAGCGAAGTGAATTTGGTCTCTTTCTAGTCGGACATTTTCGGTTCCGACTAGAACTTTGTTTACATTTTGCGAGGTAAACAAACGCGTATTGTTTCGTGAATTTTTGCGAAATAAATAAAAAGTGTAAGTTACGTGGTGTTAAATGCTTGTAGTGCAATTGCAAGTCATTTTATTGCAATAAAAAATATGATTGCATTGAAAAGTGGTTGTGAATTTGTGATTTTCTTATTGATATGGTTCAAGTGCAGCTCGGCGCGTAGCACGTACCTACATATATTGAATCATGTTTTTGTGTACGGAATCGTTTTCGATCGTTTATTAAATTCAGTGAATTTTGATTAAATTTTGAAATTATTTTGCGTATTTTAAAATTTACAAATGAAATTGTGCTTTTGTGTAATTTGGTTTTGGTCGGTATTTTAATACGCGATGTTTTCATCAATTTGACTTTTGTTTTGCCGACGGCTTTTTGACGTTCGATATGCTGTCGATGTTTTTCCTTAGTCTTGTGGAAGATGTTTATATTTCATTTTTAAACTTTTGGTTAATTTTTAATAAAGAATTGTTGATCGAAAAATTAGATTGTTTAAATAGTATATTCGTTTGGCATGCGTTGTGGCAGTGCCCTTTGAATTGAAAAAATATAAAGTTGAGTTGATAACTTGATGTGCATTGTCGCAGCGTATTGCAATGTTGAAATGTTGTTTCGATCCAAATGTACTTTGTATTGTGTTTAATATTATCAATAAAGATGAATAAAATTGTATAATTTGGTGTTTTATTCCATGAAGTTGCATTTTGAATGGCGTATTTTATTAAAGATGAGTTGATTGCAGAAATTAATTCTTTGAATCAATTATGTTGTTCGATTTTCAGGAACGTGTAGATGATCGTGTACATATAAGAATTTCAGGTACGATGTGTTGATGATCATGATGGTGTACTTTTCCTTTGAAGAGATGATTCGTTGAAGGAATTAAAGTTGGGTTGATTGTTGATTCAGCTTACGTTGGACTTAAATTAAGTCTTATATGAATCCAGGTGTTTTGTATATTGAGACAAATGATGTTATCTTCGGAGAAGATAATGGTAATAACAGGTAGGTATATTGTTGTTCATTCGGGTGAATCCAGGGGCGTTGTATTAGGTTTTGAATAATCTTCGGGGAAGATGTGTGATTCTGTAGGTTTGTATTGATTCATATACGAATCCAGGGGCGTTGTATTTTCAGGTTTTAGGTAAATCTTCGGGGAAGAAATATATTTCAGCAGACATTGATTCGTATTGAATCCAGGGACGATGTTTTATGGTTTTAATGTAATTCTTCGGGGAAGAAATATGGTTCAGCAGTAATTGAATCGTACTGATTCCAGGGGCAGTGTATTTTTTTTTTTTTTTTAGTTTTTGTTTGTAAATCTTCAGGAAAGATGTTTTTATTAAACGATGGCAGTATGTTCCTTGTGATCGTTTGAAGGAAGACGACAAATTTTTGCGATAGGCCGCTTTAGGATTCCATTTTGCGTTTTGACGGTGACGACGCGTACAAGACCGTCTGATCCTGCATGGGTTCCTTCAATTCGGCCGAGATTCCAGTAGGTTGGTGGGAGTCGCTCATCCTTGAGCAGAACTAAGTCTCCTAGTCTGGGCATCTCCTTGACTTGCGTCCATTTTGGTCGATGTTGGAGCCGTGAAAGATATTCTGAACTCCATCTTTTCCAGAACCCTTCCGCCAGCGCTTGAACTCGTTTCCATCGGTCGTGATGTGTGACGTTGTTGTTGAGTTCGCCTTGTGGTATGGAATGTAGTGACTCGCCGACTAAAAAATGCGCAGGGGTTAGCGCATCCAAATCGTCGAAGCTATCGGTTAGAGGGCATAAGGGCCTTGAATTCAAACACGCTTCTATTTGTGTTAGAAGCGTTGCGAGCTCCTCGAATGTGAGCCTTTCAGTTCCGACAACTCTTTTTAAATGGTGCTTGACAGATTTCACACCTGCTTCCCATAAACCACCAAAGTGTGGAGAAGCGGGGGGAATAAAGTGCCAATGAGTACCGCGATTTGCAAGCTTTTCGGCTATCTCCTTCCAGTCATGCGTGGCTTCCTTTAACATTTTTGCTAATTCGTTGTTAGCACCGACGAAGTTGGTTCCACAGTCGCTGTAAACCTGTTGACAGCTTCCTCTCCTTGCAGTAAAACGATGAAATGCTGCCAAAAACGCTTGGGTTGTCAGATCTGACACGACTTCCAAGTGAATGGCCTTTGTTGCTAAACAAATGAGCAAAGTATCCCTTCAGTATTTTAGCACCGCGTGCTTTCCAACTTTTGATTTCGATGGGACCAGCATAATCGACACCGGTATGGCTGAAAGGTCGAGACATCTGAACTCGAGCGGCAGGTAAATTTCCCATCAGTTGTTGCATTTCTGATGCCTTTTGCCGGTAGCAAGAAGTGCACCTGTGCAGTTGATACTTCACACTCCTTCTTATCTGTCCGATCCAGTATCGTTGGCGGATATAATTGATCATCTGCTGGATGCCGCCATGCAGAGTGTTTTTGTGGGCGTCTCTAACAACCAGACTTGTAAAGTGGTGGTTGTTCTGCAGCAATATGGGGTGTTGCGCTTCATAAGCGAGGAGAGAGTTCTCTAAGCGTCCTCCAACTCTTAAGATCCCGTTTGCATCGAGAAATATATCGAGAATAACGCACTAAGAGATTTGGGAATCTTGGATGTCTCCGCTATTTGTTGGATCTCCGTCTTGAACATCTCCTTCTGCGCTGTCTTGACGACGATCATACGCGCTGCTTCCAGCTCACTTGGGGTAAGTGGACCCACATTAGCTCCCAATATACGACGACATTTAGCAACAAAACGAAGACAGGTAGCGACAACTCGAATGATCTTGAGAAGACTCGAACAGTCATATATGGTTTGCAATATACTGTCGCTGTGGTTGACCCGAATGCTAAGTACCTTCACAGTACGCTGCTCCTCTTCCGTTTCATTATCAACAGGTTGATGTGGGATATCGAAGACCCATTGATGACGAAGAAATTCTGGACCCTTCCACCATGGCTCCAATGAATTTAGTTCCGACGGAAACACACCTCTGGACGCCAGATCGGCTGGGTTATGATGCGTTGCAACATGTCCCCAGCAATCGATCCCCACTAGCCGCTGGATCTCTGACACTCGGTTGGACACGAACGTAGTCCATCTAGCGGGAGTCGCCTTTATCCAGGCGAGCGCAATAGTCGAATCGGTCCAAGTATACGTTTTGACATCGGGGATGGCCAAAACTTCTTTGGTGTACTGCATCAATTGCGCCAGAACTACAGCACCACAAAGCTCCAAACGGGGAAGAGTGATCGTCCGCTGATTTGGTGCTACTTTCGTCTTTGACAAAAGCAGGTTGACATGGATGTTGTCATCGCTATCCAAGACACGAACGTACACCGCTGCTCCGAAAGCCTTCATCGACGCATCACAGAAACCGTGCAATTCTATCGCCTTGTTGTTCTTACTCATCTGGGTCCACCGTGGAATCCGAAGCTGTTCGATCTGAGGAAGTTCTCGATGAAAAGCTTCCCAGTCTTTCCTCAACACTGGTGGAATTGGATCATCCCAATCACAGCCGATTTCCCAGAGTCTCTGCATCATAAGTTTTGCCGTGATGATGCACGGCGATATCCAGCCAAGTGGGTCGAACAATTTGGCAATCGTCGATAACATAGCCCTTTTTGTTGTTGCTTCCTTTGATGGCTGCAGGTTCTGGTACGAGAAATAATCATCAACAGGAAACCACTTGATGCCGAGCGTCTTGACATGCTCTGAAGTGTTGAACGGCAGTTCAAAATCCAACTCACGGTCTTGAACCGGAACATCATCCACGAGTTCCTTGACGTTGCTCGTCCATTTTCGTAGGTGGAAGCCTGCAGAAGCCAAAAGTTGCCTTGCTTCGTCGCGTTTTATGCGCGCCTCTTCGACGGAGTCCGCTCCACTGATGAGGTCGTCGACGTACATGTCCTCACGGACAACCTTCGCCCCCTCCGGAAAATTTTCACTTTCGTCCTCAGCAACTCTCTTCAGGATCTTGATGGCAAGATATGGTGCACTGGCTGTCCCGAAAGTGACCGTATTCATCTTGAAGAATCGTAGTGGCGAAATCTTCTGCTCTCTCCACATTATCAGCTGGTAGTATCGGTCTGGGAAACTAACCAAAATTTGCCGATACATTTTCTCAATGTCGGCCGTGAATGTGACACGATGAGTCCGCCATTTTAGTACGAGATCTATGATACTCGACTGCAACTTTGGACCCACAAGAAGACGGTCGTTGAGGGATTTCCCATCCGAAGCCTTCGCCGCTGCGTCAAACACTACTCTCAGCTTCGTAGTGGAGCTCGCTTCCTTAAACACCGCATGATGCGGTAAGAAATAATGGAATGGAGTCTGCAAAACTGCATCATTCGCATCAATCTCTTCCATATGGTGGAGTTCTTCATACTCCCGTATACATTTTGTGTACTCCGCACGAAGTTTTGGATCTGCATCCAGCCGTTTTTCAAGATGAAGAAAACGCCGGAAGGCGCTCTGTCGACTCGATCCCATCGCAGGAACGCCGTCCTCTTTGAAAGGCAGCTTTACCTCATATCGCCCATCAGGTAAGCGTTTGGTATACCTATTAAAATGGTCGTCACAAGCGATGTTTTCTTCTGTTTCCAGGTTATGAAACGGGGTTTCCTCGATCTCCCAAAACTTCTCCAGTTGAGAATTCAAGTCTGCAAACTGCACGAAGCTTCGAACTCTCTGGGGATCTTCTACTGCGACCTTGCCCAAAACTATCCATCCAAGCTCGGTGTTTTGTGCTATGGGACCGATACCATCCTGAGGTCGCCTTACGTCCGGCAAAAGGATTTGCGCACAAGCATCACTTCCCAGCAGTAAATCGATGGGTGCAGGTTCATAGAGATGGGGATCTGCTAACGAAAGACCCTTGAGGTGGTGCCATTTGCCGTGTATCACTCGTTGGGCCGGGAGAAGGCCAGTCAGCGACTTGAAAACCAAAGCCTGGACGGCCGTCTCAAACGTCGAGTGGCGGGAAGCAAAGCGCACTTCGACGGAGTCCTGCGTAGTGCCACTGCTGACCAACCCTAACCCAGATACTTCGGCAATGGTGCGCCGCTTTTCTAGCTTCAACAGTAGTGCGGCAGTTTCGGTGATGAACGACGTTTCTGAGCCTGTGTCGATCAGCGCTCGTAAGAGGTGCAATCGCCCGTCTGCTGCTCGTGCCTTTACTACTGCCGTTGCTAGAAGCACCTGGTGATGACCATCACCATGCGACGCGTGGTAATTAAAAGTTTGTCCATTTGATTGGAGCTGCTGCTGTTCTCCTGTTGGCTGGAACTCCGACGCGTTTCTGTTCAGAGGAGCCTGAAATCCTCTGGATGCCATGTTCCTCGCCTGCGAACTCGTTGAAGGTTGTTGTTGTTGTCGCTGTTGTGACGTGCCATTTTGTGCATTGTAATGCAGCAACGAGTGGTGCCTTTGTTGGCAGAAATAGCACGAACTCACACTCTGGCAGTCACGGAGAAAGTGCCCGTAGGACAAGCAGTTCTCGCAAACCTTCAACCTGCGAACAGCATCTTTACGCCCCATGTTGTCCATGTTCAGGAAGCGCTGGCACTTTCGCAACGTGTGTTTGCCTTGGTTGCACAACTTACATGCGAGCTGCTCGCCGGAATTCCTCCTTAATGGCTCAACGAAACTCGTCCTTGCTGGTTTGTACGGCTGCTTCACGACTTGCTTGCTGTGGTACACCTTTGGATTGGCTGGAACACGTGGCCCTTTGTTGGCGGTTGGCTCTTCCTTGTTCCTTGACGCTGCACCAAGCTCCTGCTGACCCACAACTTCAAGTGTCCGGAACCTCGTCTCCAAAAATTCGGTGAACTCCTTAAAACTCGGTAAGTCTTTCCGGTTACCTAATTTTTCTTCCCACAGTTTTTGGCACGCACTGGGAAGTTTCTGGAGTAAGAACCAAATCAACACCGTATCCCATTCAGAAACTGGCACATCCATGTTCTCCAGCGCAAGAACACATTCACGGGTGGTGTACAACAAGTCACGAATACCCGAAGCAGTTTCGCGACTCAAGGACGGCTGACCAAACAAATTCTGCATTTGGATGTGGACCAGAATGCGCTTATGGTCATACCTGTCTTTTAACAGCTCCCAAGCTTTGTCGTAAGACGCTGCTTCCACCGATAGGTTTTGTAAAAACCGTTCGGCATCACCCACCAAACAGGACTGTAGAAAATGCAGTTTGTCGATATCGTCTATCGATTTATTTTGATGCACCAGAACCTGAAATTTGTCCTGGAAAGCTCTCCAGGTGGTGTATGAACCATCGAACTTAGGAAGATCGATTCTTGGCAGCCGAATACCCGAATGCGACGCAGCAACAGCGGCAGTATCAGTGGGCGGAGCAACCGTTTTTACTTGTGCTGCTTTCGCTGTAGCGCACTTTTCCAAAGTATCCACCAACTCGGCACGGTATTCAAAATATAACTCATTAATTTGTTCATACACCACCATTAATTCTTCCTTTTTCAGCTCTTCTTCCAGCATCCCGGCACCGAAAATCGCTTCATGATACGACTTTGCAGACGCCATATCCGCCTCCAGCATCGACAGACGACCTGAAGCATATGATGTCACTTTCCTGTCCTTCGGTGACTTTTTATAGTTCGTAAGATCCTTTATAATCTTGTTAAGCAGCATTTTCTGCAGCTCCCCGTATTTAAAGCTTTTATTTTGAGCCATATTTATAATGATCTTTCTTTATTTTATAGATATAAAAATGTAACAAGTTTACAAGTACATGTAACAAGTAAAACTTACTGCTTATTCAGGATCTGCTGCCGTCTATGTATTTAAAGATGCTCACAAGAGTCTCCGCTGAACGTTGTTTGTTATTCGTTGAATAAGTTTTAGTTTGAAATTGTTTTTAAGTTCGTTTTAAATATGCTACGCGAAGCTAATTTTATAAAAACACGATTTTTCGAAAAATGTTCGCACTAGTTATATATATATATATCAATTGTTCGCGCACACACACTTTTTTCACACACTTTATTGTTTTTAAATGTTATTGTTCGTTAAAATAGTTCAAATTGTAGGCTGAAGGACCAAATGTAATTGTCTTTGTTTGAAAAATATAAATATTCAGAAATTTTCCGTAAGAAAGAATTCTAAAAATTAAAACACACCAAAATTCACTTCTAACCACTTTGCTTTGTATTTCGATTTGTATTATAAATTTAGTCATATGACTTTGTGTACAATAACCTCATTATTTCAGTATATAAGATTCTATGTTTTTTGTTTACAATTCTTTTGACGTATATTTTTGTGGACTGTATTTGCTCTGTTTATTTTATATTTATTTATATTATATTCAGTACACTTCAGTACACCAGTAAAAACCTTCATGACACAGTTTACTTTTGTTAAGGTATGAACGAGCGATACAGGTGAGTGAAAAAATGTGATCTACTGTAGAGTATCCTTTTCTATATCCGGCTTGGAATTCACTTAAAGTGTTATTTTCTTGGGTCCATATCGTAAGTCTGTCTAGGATCACCCCAGTAAAAACCTTCATGACACAGTTCATGAACGAAATTCCTCTGTAATTACCTGGGTCATATACATCACCTTTTTTAAATAGTGGGAAGATGATATTTCTTTGGAAGCTTTCAGGGAAGTTTTCATTTGCGAAAATTTAGTTGTAGGCTTTCGTTAATTTCTCTACAAAGAGTTCCGAAGAAAACTTATAGAATTCGTATGGGACTCTATCGTCACCTGGAGCCTTGTTGGTCTTGCATCTTTGTAACACAATCCTTACCTCTTGAGTTGAAAAAGCTCGATTAAGGATCTCATTTTCGGTCCATGGGTACGCAAATTGAAATTGTTTTAGATTTTCTTGATTTGAAAGAAGCCTTTTAAAGTGGTCTGCTAGCAGCGAAGTGCTTATTTCGGTTTTTTTCGCGAACGGTATGCCATTTAGCTCACGTGCTATTTTCCAGAAAGAACGACTGTCCGTGACCTCTATCAGTCTTTCCATTAGTGATCGTGAATACTGCAATGGCTTTTCCCTGCAGAGGCTCTTTAAGGTCTTGTTTGCCTCTCGGTACATTGATTTTGAGACGACTGAGTTTGTCTCTCTGACTAGCTTTAGGAAACTGAACGATTTATTCCTAGCTGTAACACACTCATCATCAAACCATGGGGATTTCCAGTTCTTTCGCCTGTGATTGGATTGAAAAGGCTGGGCAGCATTTTTTATACATGTCACTAAGAGCTCAACACCTTCGAGAGAACTAATTTGACCGTCGCTTACAAGATCCAGCCTCTGCTCGAGGTTGACTAAATATGGAGCCAAGAATGAGTCCTTCCATTGGAATTTTGGTAACAATCCAAAACTTTCATTTGATAGCTCTGAGACATGATTGAAGTTGCACGTTATTTTAAGTGGAAAATGGTCCGAATATACCAGTTGATCTACCTTCAAATCGTTTACACAATCGAGCCACTTACCACGAATAAAGCAGAGCTTTATTGAGGTGCAAAAATTTATAAAACACTCCAAGGTAATCAGAGTAATCGAAAACAGAACGGGAGCGTAGAAATTTATTCCAGAGCTTATTTCTCTTGTTTCGCAGCTCACGTAGTTTATGATTGTAACAGGGAGGGGATATTGAGTAGGACTTATCACGCGAAGGGGGAACATAAAAATTTATGCAGTGCAACAATTTCTCGTAAAACAGACTAGTTGCATCATTCATTGAGAGATTATTAAAGTCGAATGAGGTGTTAGAGAGGGTCTCATTGATTTTCTTGAAGTTAGCTTTATGAAAGTTGAACAAATACTTATTTGGGCTAGGTAGAAGAAAAGGTAAGGTTATAAAAAAAGAGAGAGTGATAGGCGGGTGTGTAAGAAACCAATTTTTTTTACAACTACAGTCTTCATGTATTTTTTTTATTCTAACATTTATACATTCAAGTTCAAAATTCAAATTCAAATTCAGTTTCCAAATTCTAATCAGTTCAGTTGGTTTGAGGATTAGGTAGAAGCAATAGCAATCGCTTATAGAAGGATGAAGGTAAGGTAGTGTGTGAAGTGTGGAACGTGTTGGTTCGGTCATTGGATGAGAGAGAGGAATGAACATCGTCGAGTATTGAACAAATCGTTAAATTGCGGGGAAAGAAACTATATGCAGCCCTTACAAATTTATCTAAATACAACTACAAAATAAAGATGAAAAAAAAAAGTAAAATTTAAAAAAAAATGCAAAAGAGGAGCAGCACCCGGATTTGATCCTGGACCCCAAAAATCAATACATCATGGCATGGCGGTCATTTTTCATTTTTTTTTTTCATTTTCAATTCATTTTTATTTAACTTTTCTTATATCTACTTACATGCTAACAAAAATGTGTAAAACTAGCTTATATAAAAACTTAATTAACTTACTGACCCTAGGCGGGTACTCTAAATTATTCAATATCTTACTACTAATGCCTTTCGGCCTTAAAATACCTTATGAATTAAAAACTAGAACTAGTTAAAACTAAGAAAATTTTTAAAAAACTTAGTTTTCAGGATCATTTTTTTTTTTTGTGTTTTCTTAAAACTTATTAAAACTAATTAAAACTAATTAAAACTACTTAAATCTACTTAAAACTAGAGCAGCCACAGTAGCTTTTAGTTTTTTTTTTTTTGTATTTTTTTTTGGTTTTTTGTATTTTGTATTTTTTTTTTTGTGGGTTTTTGTACTTTTTTTTTTTTTGATTTTAAGTTTTTTTTTTGTTTTTCGGATTTTGTGATTTTTTTGTTTGCCACTGTGCCCACCCCCTATACCCTAAGACTTACACGCTAAACCTGTGTAAGCCAGCCATTGGCGACTCGCTATCAATATCCAATTCATGTTGTTGCTCCGACAACCACCAGAACATTTTCGACGTTTTGAAAACGTCACGACGATCGCGATCTGAAACCGCCCTACTGAACCGGAGGAGCTCTACAGCTTCTCCGCCTACTGCGGTGACGTCTCGGTTGTAAAGGAGCCGTCGTTCCACGGACTTACGGCAGACGTGGTAGATTAGCGGAACCGCCAATCTATCCTGAATCAACCCTACCATATCAAAATAGAGGAAAGCCTCCGGTGGGACAAATCCACTGAAGCGCGTTTTCTCCATATATTCAGTGTTGGGGTAATAAGCCCCAAAAATCAGGCCATTGGTCGAGGTCATCGCTCTTGCAGTGTGACCACGAGTCAGTTTTATAATGATGTTGTCGATCCTGTTTATTTGAGCCCCGTTGTAAGGGACCTCATTAGGATAATATTTTCTGTACTCCGACTCGGGTGTTCTGTGCAATCCAAGACAGGTACGCAGACACTGTCTCTCAAACACCCGAATCTTTTCCATTTGAGACGCTGTAACATTGAACCACACGGGGCACCCATTTTTTTTTTTTTTTTTTTTTGTGAAAAGAGGAGGCTTATGCTAATCTGGAAAACTCAGACCTAATATCCAGTCCATTGTACTACCAGAGTAGCAGCTTTCCCTTTTTTTTTGTGTTGCAGTAGTTGGAAATAAGTTGTTAGTAATTTCACATATATAACCTCAAGGGCGGCGTTCATATGAAACTGGGAGGCTGAAAGAAAAGAAGATGCCCAGAGCGGGCACCCATAGACAATCATTGGCCTTATGAGGGCCATGTAGCAAATCACCTTCACTCTGCTATCAAGTTGACTGCTGTGAAACAGTCGCCTTGTCAGAGCAAAAGCTGCCCTAGCCCTGGCCAGAGCCGCATCCATATGTTTGTTAAAATATAGATACTGATCTAGCCAGATGCCAAGGTACTTGACTACTACTTTGTTTGGCAGTGGATGGCCATGTAGATCAACGATCACCAGCTTTCGCCAGTTCTTTCTCGTATCCCATGAGGCCCGAGCCAACGAGGTTCTAAACACAATTGTTTCCGATTTCTGGACGTTGATTTTCAACTTCCAGTCATCGCAATATTGCTGGATCTTATCGAAGTCACGCTGCAAAAGTATTCTGATGACTTCGATCTTTCGACCTGTTCTGTACGCAATAAGGTCGTCGGCGTACGCTATAGCATGGTGAAGAGAACCAATTAGATCGCCGGTGAAAATGCTAAATATAATAGGCGAATTCACCGCCCCCTGTTGTAGACCGTTCCGTATCTTAAAAGTTATGTTGCAACTTTTCACAACAAACGTTCTTCCATGAAACATGTCATTCAGAGTATAAAGCAGTGGTTTACTCATGCCATATCTGATCAACTTATAGAAAAGACTGTCTAACCAAACGGTATTGACAGCCTTCTCCAAGTCAACCAGACATGCACCCGTACACTGATGTTTAGCTTTGTTCCATTTAATATCTGATACTAGTTTAGACGCGGCATGTGTGGTATCATGGCCCGCCTTAAAACCGAACTGATTTTCAGGAATAATATGTTTGTCCTCAGCCCATGTGGACAGAGCTCTATTGAGAACTTTCTCGAATACCTTGCTGATACTCGGGAGAAGACTAATTGACCGGAGATTTGCTGGATTGGAACCATCCTTCCCTTTTTTAAGGAGAGGATGGACTCCTGCTGACTTCTTTTTCTTTATTTTGTGAAAGATGTCCACGAGGTCCATCTTAGAAACGAACAGGGTGTTATCCCCGTTTCGCTGGGCGATGACTGCATTTGCAAGTCGGTCGTCATTGAACCTAGTGAAACCAGGATTCTCGGAACGCCAATGCGAGATCTCGTCTCTAAGATAGAAGTGTCCAACGAAGGCTCTATTCTCAAGGTCGTAATTCGGCCAAATGCACTCATTCACCTTATATACTCGCTCGAAAACAGCACCCACCGTCTCTACCTTCCCCTGAGCATCTTCCACTATAAAGTAGTCATCATCCAAGATGGCCTCATCCGGATCTATCCCTATTGTCAAAAGTAAGTTTTTGTTCTCTGTCGTCCTTTGGAGTTTAATACCCTGAAGGTCATTTTGATCTTTTCTCCTAAAAATTTTATTTATTTCCGGAAACATACTCGGGTTGCTGAACTGTACAGCCCGAATTTTGTTGTTCCAGAAAAGAGATATAGATATTCTGTAATTTTCTTTTATTAACTGTTGGAGATTTTTGATCTGTGACTTCAGAGTTCTAATCTCCAAATCGTGTCGGTCAGTAAACCTCCTGTGCAAGAGTTTAAGTCTCGACAGGAGTCTACTTTTTTGTTTGTAAAGTGCGTCGATTGTCGCGTTTCTGTACATGTTCGTAGAGTCATGTTGCCTATATTTAGGAATTGTCCTGTCCATTGTGCTACGGATTGCATCCTCCATACGTTGCAGGTACCCATCGATCTCAACGTTCGACAGATTCCTGTTGCATGGAGGCGCTATACCGTTCGAACGAAGTTCCCTTGAGACGGCACCGGAAAAGCGCGGCCAACGTGTCTTACCGTAGTTGCAAGAGTGCGTCGGCACGTACTGCTCCAGTTCCACAAGGTTGTTCGGAAGCAGTATGACGGCGGCAAGTCCACAGTGGTCACTGTCGTACTCAACCGTCGTCAAACAATTTTTCGTCCGTCGAAGAATGTCGTCGTTCAGTTTTAGTCTTGAGTCTAAAAGCAATAGATCCAAATAAGCGCCACTTCGAGGATATGAAGGCCTGTCAGTAGCTAGCAGATCGACTTTACACTCGATGCTGTGGAGCCCCAGCCAATTGAATAGCTGGGTCCCCCTTGGATTGGCTAATTGATTTCCCCAATCTTGGTGTTTAGCATTGTAATCACCGGCCAAAAGGAAATAGTTTTCTTCTGAGTTCAGTTTCAGACATCGAAAAAGTGTTTCAAGCTCTGTTGTAAAACATGAATTTTGAGAAGCCTCCGGCGCATAGATCGCGACCACATACAAGCGCCTCCCCTGTTGGAGAGGGATGCATACGATACACGCTTCAAGCAACTGGAATCGGCGTACTTCACCACTATATATTACCTTATTAGCAATGCCCTTACGTATTAAGATCGCAACCCCACCCGCGAAAGTCGAGTTGGGTCGGTCCCTCCTTACGATAATGTAATTATTATTCGTCAAATTGTGATACTGGCTTAGCCTAGTTTCGCTAACCATACATACATCGGGACGTTGGTCTTTTAACAACTCAGAGAAGTTGGCTCGTCGTTCTATCCTAACTAGCGAATTCACATTCACGGCTAGGATCTTGAAAGGCCTCTCCGGCAGCGCGCCCGTTAACCCAAAAATTGCGCAAGCGAAGGCACTGCACGGTAGATCAAATCCACCCTACGCCCCTGCTCACTTATTTGCCGTGATAGTTCACTCATTTGTGCCTGAATGAGACGCAGAGCTACCATCACCTCTGACTCCCCAGTCGCAGCCTTAGACACAGATGGCTGTGCGGCCGCTTTCTGAGGAGGCTGTACCGTTTTCCCAGCCCCCCACGCCATTTGGGCGTAAGAGACTTCGGGAACGACTGCCCTTGGAATTGGTCCGGCTGTTTGCCTTCCCTCATCCTTAGTTGCTGTTGGAGCAGCTTTTTTTGATTTTTTTATAATCTGGTATCGAGGACAACCCCGATAATTAGCAGGCTGCCCATCTCCACCACAGAGAACGCACTTCAGTAGGGTCTTGTCTTCGACCCTTGTCTCACCGAGCTTACACTCTTTGTCGTTGTGGTTCTCTCCACACTAGACGCACCTCGACTGCATTTGGCAGTTGAATGCGGCGTGACCGAACCGTTGGCAACGAAGACATTGTATAATGTCCCCGTGCCTGTTTAATTTTTCCCATCTTACCATCTGGTAGTCCAGGACGGAGATTTTCCTTAGACTCTCCAGACGGCTATTGGGTGATAAAGTGACGAGGAACATCGGCAATAGCCGCTTCTCCCGTCTTGCCTTGGCCGTGGTGAACGACTTGACCCCGATGAACTCGAGATCGTCGCCCTCCAACCTGCGGAGTTCAACTAAGAGCTCCTCTGGGTCAGAGGTAGGCTCTACCCCTTTCAATAACATGCATTTTGGTTTCTCCTCTTTGGGAGTAAATGTAAAATGTTCGGTGGCTGTCACTTTCAACAAATCCCGAACGATCTTATGGTCACCAATGTTTTCACATTGGATCGCATGCCGATCTTGACCCAATCGTTTTATAGTAAATTTATCGCCAATGGCGGACTTACATATGTTTTTCGTTGCTTGCAAATCCATTTTTAGGGTGTTAATAGGGGGCACCCTGCTTTTTTGTGTCTTCTTCTGTTGTTGTTGTGCTGGCTGCTGCTGTTGCTCTGCTGGCTGCTTCTGCTGTTTTTGGGCTTGACTCTGGCTCGTTGTCGCGGCTTTTATAGCCGCGGTCCCCCGTGGCTGCTCATTGGTAGCAGTTTTCTTATTTATTTCAGCTTTTTTTGCTGCAGTCCCGCGTTGCTGCACGGGCGCAGTTTTTTTGTTTATTGTTTTTTCTGCTGCTGGTGGTCGCTGTTGTTTTGGCGCATCAACTTTTGACTGCGACTGTTGTTGATGCGCCTCCCTCTCCGCTCGCCTGCGAGCCTCTTGCCTTTCTTTAATTTCGGCAATTTCCTTGCTAAACTTTCCCAGCGTCTCGGTGAGAAATTGCATCCGTTTTTCGTCTTCGTCGTTGTTGTCGTTGTTGTCGTTGTTGACGATGTTGTTATCTGACAAGGCAGCGAACGAATTGCCGCTACCTGTATAACGGCCCTTGCCACCGTTTGATTCATAATCGTAAGTCGAATTGAGACTTACGATGCTTTCTGAACTGGTCGACATACCATCGTCGTCGACCTCCTCTGCCGCTCCCTTCACCTTTTGCTTTCGGGGTACTAAATTCGGCTTTACTTTTAGGCGCCGCCTCCTCTTAACTGCAGTTCCAGCTGCCTCTGATATTGTTGCGGTTGTTGCCGCTATCAGTTTTGCGGTTGTTGCCGCTGCTGTAGAATTTGTTGTTGATTCCAACAATTCTTTATTCGCAGAGGCATCTTTTGATGCCCCTGCCCTTTTCTCCTTGACCATCTGTTTTTTTTCCCAGTCAATAGCGTTTTCTACCTCCCGGTTATGAAAAAAAGCTTCCAAAATTTTGGTCGCCTCTGAGTGGGATTTGAACCCACGACCCTTGGCTTCAGAGTCCGCCACTCAGTTTTAGTTTCAGTTTTAAATTCATTTTTATTGTGTATCTCTTATAACTACTTACATGCTAACAAAAATGTTTAAACTAGCTTACATAATACCTTAATTAACTTACTGACCCTAGGCGGGTGCTCTAAATTATACAATAACTTATTTCTAATGCCTTTCGGCCTAATGATCTAGTCTCTATTTCTAACTATAACTAGTATTAGAGCTAAGAAAATTTTTAAAAAACTTAGCTTTTTAGATCCTTTTTTATGTTTTTCTTAAAACTACTTAGACTAATTAAAACTACTTAAAACTAATTAAAACTACTTAAAACTAGAGCAGCCATAGTAGCTTTTTATAATTTTTTTTTTTTTTTTGTTTTTTGTGTTTTATAATTTTTTTTTTTGGGTTTTTGTATTTTTTCTATTTTTTTTTTTTTTGAATTTTAGGGACGCACAGTCATTTTTACATTTTTTTTGATTTTGATTTTTTACAATTTTTTTTTTTGATTTTCGACGCCGCTTTAATTTTTATAATTTTTTTTTTTTTTTTTGGTTTTTATAATTTTTTTTTTGGTTGCCACTATGCCTACCCCCTATACCCTAAGTCTTACACACTAAACCTTTGTAAGCCAGCCATAGGCGACTCGCTATCCGTAACATTTTCCCTATGTTGCTCAGACAACCACCAGAACATATTCGACGTTTTGATAACGTCCCGTCGATCGCGATCTGAAACCGCCCTACTGTACCGGAGGAGCTCTTCAACTTCTCCGCCTACTGCGGCGACGTCCCGGTTGTAAAGGAGCCGTCGTTCTACGGACTTACGGCAGACGTGGTAGATTAACGGAACCGCCAATCTGTCCTGTATCAAACCTATCATGTCAAAATAGAGGAAAGCCTCCGGTGGGACAAAGCCACTGAAACGTGTTCTCTCCATATATTCTATGTTGGGGTAGTAAGCCCAAATATCAGGCCATTGTTCGAAGACATCGCCCTTGCAGTATGACCCCGAGTCAGTTTTATCAAGAAGTTGTCGATTCTGTTTATTTGAGCCCCGTTGTAAAGGACCTCATTAGGATAATATTTTCTGTACTCCGACTCTGGTGTTCTGTGCAATCCAAGACAGGTACGCAGACACTGTCTCTCAAACACCCGAATTTTTTCCATTTGAGACGCTGTAACATTGAACCATACAGGGCACCCATAGACAATCATTGGCCTTATGAGGGCCATGTAGCAAATCACCTTCACTCTGCTATCAAGTTGACTGCTGTGAAACAGTCGCCTTGTCAGACCAAAAGCTCCTCTAGCCCTGGCCAGAGCCGCATCCATATGTTTGTTAAAATATAGATACTGATCTAGCCAGATGCCCAGGTACTTGACTACTACTTTGCTTGGCAGTGGGTGGCCATATAGATCAACGATCACCAGCTTTCGCCAGTTCTTTCTCGTATCCCTTGAGGCCCGAGCCAACGAGGTTCTAAACACAATTGTTTCCGATTTCTGGAAGTTGATTTTCAACTTCCAGTCATCGCAATATTGCTGAATCTTATCGAAGTCACGCTGTAAGAGTATTCTGATGACCTCGATCTTTGGACCTGTTCTGTACGCTATTAGGTCGTCGGCGTACGCTATGGCATGGTGAAGGGAACCAATTAGATCGCCGGTGAAAATGCTAAACAAAATAGGCGAATTCACCGCTCCTTGTTGCAGACCATTCTGTATTTTAAAAGTTCTGGTAGAAGTTTTATTGCAACTTTTCACAACAAACGTTCTACCATGAAGCATGTCATTCAGAATATATAGTAGTGGTTTACTCATGCCATATCTGATCAACTTATAGAAAAGACCGTCTAACCAAACGGTATCGAAAGCCTTCTCCAAGTCAACCAGACATGCACCCGTACACTGATTTTTAGCTTTGTTCCATTGAATATCTGATACTAGTTTAGACGCGGCATGTGTGGTATCATGGCCCGCCTTAAAACCGAACTGATTTTCAGGAATAATATGTTTGTCCTCAGCCCATGTGAACAGAGCTCTATTGAGAACTTTCTCGAATACTTTGCTGATACTCGGAAGAAGACTAATTGACCGGAGATTTGCTGGATTGGAACCATCCTTACCTTTTTTAAGGAGAGGATGGACCACTGCCGTCTTCCAACGCACTGGATAATATGCATTATTCAGCGCATTGTTGAACAACGTGGTGTATATGTCCACCGCTTCCGAAGGGAGGTTTCGCAGCACAACATTGGGTATGCCGTCGACTCCTGCTGACTTCTTTTTCTTTATTTTGTGAAAGATGTCCAAGAGGTCCATCTTAGAAACGAACAGGGTGTTATCCCCGTTTCGCAGAGTCCGCCACTCTACCACTGCGCTAACTTTTCAGTTATCAATTCGATAACTTATTTTGCACTTGAACTTTCACTCACTTGAAAAAATACTTTTAGTATAACACTAACACTGAAGTCTTTCTTGCTCGAAAGTCAAAGATCGACAGACATGGCATGGTGGTCATACCAATCGGGCCACGTAAGCTTGCAAAGTTGATATGACTAAGATCGCTCCACGTAATACGGGAGCATACAAGATAGATACATTTCGAAATTCGAAACACCTTATCATTTAACACCCACGAAGAGGATCGGCGTCCCCAACACAAGCGCAGTTCAGGTGCGCGTTTTTTTTCTATTGAAGGATATTTTAATCAAAGAAACAGGATAACGTCACACCCATTTTTCAAAAATTCTAAAGAAAATTTTGAAACGAAAAACAGAATTTTCTGAATAAAATTGGCAAAAATATGCCGAAAAAAGGAAGTGCGAATAGTCACCATCTTACATTTTGCGAATGTATTGGAGAGGGAGTTTTGGTAACACAACAAGCTGACCCTACGCTATATAAGAGAGTGCACGACATATCTTCCGTCTTTTCTTTCGGCAAACGCATCGGTGCGGGTATCTCGTCGCAGTCACGATCTTCAAACGTGGTAAAACTAAAAAAGTATAAAATCAAAAGAGTGTGGTGCAAAAAGACAAAAAAAAAAACAAAGATATAAAACAGGTGTAGTTGAGAAAAGAAAAAAATAAGCTATAAAATAAAAAGAAAAAGTGCAATTGCAAAAAAAAAAAAACCCTTCCCTCCCATTAAAAAAAAAAAAAATAAATAAAAACCCCAAAAGTGACGAAAAAAGTAAAAAAAAAAAGAAAAGAACCCAGGAGAACGCTGAAGGGTAAGTTCGCCTCTATAAAATAGATTTTTCTTAAAAGCCTATGCAGGAATTAAAATTTCACGCATGTACATAATTATATTACATACGCAGGCGCCATTAACCTATGCAGAGCACATGTACTAACCATCGTAGGTATACATTAAGTATACACGTGCCTCGCTAAAACAGAAGTTAAAGCACACCCAAGATCAACCTACAAAAAGCCACCCGCAACACGTAACCCACGCTAGAGGAAAAAAAAACATCAAGAAGCAGAACCCGCCGAGCACGTTTGATCAACGTAGACTTACTCAGCAGCCCCATCAGACAAAAGCCCCACCAGAAAAACACACCGCCAGCCGTACAACGATAACACCTCTGACGCCAAAGCCAAAGCAAAGCCAAAGCCCCAACAGGAAAAAAAACACATCAGCATACACCAGCATACGCAAGAGAAAAAAAAATAAAAAATCATCCGCAGCAGTCATCCTCATATCATCGTGATCGTATCAATAGATTTGATCAGCACCTTACCTTTCATCCCAATCACAACACCATCCATTCATCCGTCTTCCCATCTTTAACTCATCGCATTCAACAACAACCACACAGCCAGCCAACCGTATTCCACACACACCAACCATGTCCAACCTGCATGCCCATAGCGGCTACAAATAAAAAAAAAAAAACTTTAGAAAAAAAAAGAAAAAAAAATTTAAGTATTCATTAATTTATAGTCATTCAATCTTTATGTACGGTTGTTCAAATTGTTTTTCCTTTTTCCCTCCTCAATTAGCTAAACGCGATAGAAGTGTTAACGTTAACACACCTATGATCAACACCAGTCTCTCGATGCTGTGCACACCATCAAGGAGAAGTGAATATGAACTTATCGAAGAAAATTTGTATCGCGAATCTAAATATGAGATTTCGCTTTTAGTGGGTGAGTGATTAACTATTTAATTTTACCATAAATTTGAACGACCAATTAGTTCATTAGTTCCGATTAAACTTGTTTTTTTTTTTACTTTCGTATAATAATTTAATAAACTCCTATAAGTATACTTTGAATTTCAACGATATAAGTTAGTGTTCTCTTTGAAACTGACTTAAAGGAAAGATTAGTTTCTTTCTAAATAAAAATTGGAATCGGAGTCGTAGATTTCTTTCTTTACAAATTTTGAATGTTGAAACGAATCATTCGTCATAAAGTGCAGGAAGTACAGGCTATATAATATCTAAGCTTGAGCACGAAGTGGAAAATATACAAACGCACATACTTTCAGGATACTTATAATTGTTTTTGTTTGGAAATGAATTTGAATTTAGAATTTGAATTGGAACTTAACGTAATAATTATATTACCTTGACATATTGATTTTAATTTGATGGTAACAACAGAAGAAGAGGTGCCTATGCAAGGCCAATTTAGTAATTTTTTCTTTAAGAACTTGCCGATTATCGCTAAACTTATCTTTAGTTTTTAAGAACCTTTTTCTTATAACGATTTTTCTTACGCTACCATTAAAAATTATTTTGATAAATATGAAAACATCATAGTTCTTGAATGGCTTTCGTTTCGTTCTTTTGGATTTTCTTTATCACAGCCAGATACAGTCGTATCTCTTGTGAGTGATATGATATTTGGTTTACTTTCTCGTTCGTTTTCGTAATATCGTTTCGGAGTTTTTTTTAGCATTCGGAGGGCGTTAAAAGTTTCGTGATTTAGTGGAACTATACTAGTTATGATAATGGTATAAGTTTTTTTTTGTGAGTGTGGCTTTGCTAAGGTTATCCGGGGGTAGATTTGATCATAGACGGGGAAAATAGATTGATGACGTAGGACGTCAGATCTTTTTTTTTTAGTATTGGAGGTTACTATAAACATGAGGACATGGTAACCCAGGATGGTTTCATATGTGGAAATTTTCTTTGTATGATACCGAGGGAGGGAAAATCTTCAAACGAGCTTCAACATCGGTGCTCTCCTCACTTATTTTCTTATAGGAATTTTCAGGATGAATGGGACGATTCAGGCTTCGCTCGAATTTCGTACGTTACATTAACGGCATGAAAACGTAACGGCCGTCCATGATTCTGACGCAAGAACCCCCTCTCCGACGAGCTAGTTTTGGCTATGCAAGCATGCCAAGCGGTCGTGAGTCATGGACAACCATCTGCTTTACTATCAGGACTTTCTTAGTGTCCCTGTAAGCGCTGAGAAATAACGATAGTGTAAAGGGTGGATGGTCAAAAGGAAATATCTTGGGTTGGGTTGATGACATCCGTACTTATGGTAATGTGGGTATGATTATTCCTCAACTCAGATGTCCTTCCTCGAATATCACCTCGAGGGTACGTTACAGGTGAAAATTGTCAATAGTAGATAGTGGGGATGAGGATTCTGAGACGGATGAGTTAATGGGGTCGGAAGTGAAGATAAGATCAAGCTGCTGGCCCATATAGTTTTTAATACCACTCGTTTGGGAAAGGCTTGAATCATGCTTAAATTTGGATGCCCCACAGAGGAGCCACAGGACACAAACGAATAAATGAACGACCTCAAGGAGAGACTCGCTGACATCCATAAAAGAACAAGGGCACGGATGAAAGCCTACAGCGACCGGATGAAGACACGGTACGATACAAAAGCGACAACGGCAGGATTCCAAGCAGGAGATCGTGTGTGGTTTTATAATCCTCATCGTCAAAAGGGATTGTCATCGAAACTTCAGCAAAACTGGGAAGGTCCTTATACTGTTGTCACGAGGATTAACGACGTGGTTTACTGCTTCCAAAGAGAACTAAGAGGCAAGTTAAAAGTAGTTCATTGTGACCGGCTGCATCGATATAGTGGCGAGGCTGCAGATGGAATTATTCGGGACGAACAATCTTAAGGAGGGCGCAGTGTAATGCACACCCAACATTTTATACCAATTTCCTAACCGAAAACGTTCAACCGAAAGCAAAAGCGGCAGCACTATAATGTGTAGAAATATACCAGGAGGGGAATGCTTGACAGCTAAATACTGGAATGGTCTAAAATGAAGAACAAACTGGAACGCTCTAGATGTTATGTTATTTTATTTAAATAGGCGGCTGACGCAACCAAAGAGTCAGTTTTGATTATAGAGAGATAATGTTAAGAGTGAGTTAATGTGATTATTGGTAGAGTTGAAATCGAATAAAGTAGATATCGAATAAAAGTGGTAGAAATAAATGAAAGGTAAAGGTTTATTATTGCGAACTAAGCGCACGTTGCAATACCTACAATAAAAGATACAAATTATGCCAATAAAAAACCGTTAGATAACACCACATAAAAAAAAGGTGGTTTCAACTACATTATTACAAACGTAGATATAGCTCCTTTAATTGGCTCATTCAAAAAGACACACAAACCTGAAACAATAGAAAAAAAATTAAATTATAACATTTATTAGCGAGTAACGTTTCGTTATTCGGTACAAAAGAGAATACTCGTTACTGAGTAAAGAATACATACCATTTGCTACAGCTCTACACAAGGGTTAAATACAGTACGGGTTTGACAGCCTAGTGCTGACAGTCTAGTGCTGATGCTGAACATTTACAAAAAAGATGAGGAGACTACAAAGGTTCCAAATAAAGCGGCTGAATCCGAAGCCAAGGAGTCCATTGCGGGCGTCGAATCTTCCATCATGGAGACCGACGCGGCAAGTTGCTTCCATTCCTTGGAACAGCCGCCTTTCTCGAAACAAGTCGAAAAGACTGCTTGTAACGTCTGATCAAGACGCAAATATAAACAAATCGTCCGATGAGGACGACAACAACAAAGGCGGAACCTTAGACTACTACGAGGAGATGCTTGAGGTTCTTCCTTCTGAGGATGAGTTGCTAGACTCCTCCTCAGATATAAAGGGACTTAATGCTACAGTGTTTGAGATTGAGGTCGATGATTGTAGCAATGCTGCAATCAATTCTCCGAATGATCTTTGGTCCCGTATGCGAAGACAATGTGTAGATAAGTAGATACAAAAGCGAGCTGTATGAGCTGTGCCGCGACATGGGCATAGCCAGAAGAGTAGTCATCGCGAGGCTACGATGGTTGGGTCATGTAGAGCGGATGGACCGAAACGCTCTGACTTCTGCTTCATACAATTGGTGCAAAGCTACACGAAATCCAAGTCAATCACTTTCACTTTGCCGTCACGAATTCGACACATACATACATTGTAGGCATGCACCCAAAAGTATTGTTACACGTGAAAATCTACATCAGCAATAGCCTCAGCATTTACATACAGTCAACACACGATCGTTTTCAAAACGAAATCTGTGCAATTTTTGGAACGAAGTTCCTTATCGCGCGTTGTGAAAGGGGGCTAGACGGAAAAAATTCTTACGAAAAGTTGTCACGACACTTTTGCTATAGTAAGCTATTGTAAGCTCTGCGGCGTCGCATGTTTCTCTGTCTGTCTCTCTCTCTCTCCCTCTATGTCTCTCTCTCTCTCTCTCTCTTATAGAAAGCAAGCCAGATATTTTCATTTCTATTTCGCATTCACTTATTCACTAATTAATCGAAAGGAACTTCGTTCCATCCGGGTGTCCCTTGACACCTCTCAAGTTTTTTTTTTTCTTCAATTCCTTTTACTTTTTTTTCTTTACTTTCTAATCTTATCAGTACTCCGAATTCTGAATTCCGAAAGTTCAGTACTCTTTCCATTTTATTTGTTGTTGTTAAGATTGTTCATTTGTTTTAAACTCTTTTCTCTTTAATTCCTTAATCACATTTAGCTAGAGCGTCGGCGATCCAATCTGCAACAAATTGAGACACCACTGATGCTGCGCAAATGAATTGATACGCGGTAGTTGTATTTTGTTTTGATCATAATTTGGTGAGTTTTTTTTTTTTTTTTTTTATAACTTTATCTATAATATAAGAACATTTGAGCGAACTGTAATTGATACCTTTTTATATATAATTGTATTGCCTTTATTTCAAATTTTCGTGAATTCAAGAATCAAACGTAAACTTTAAATTTAATGAAAATTTAATGAAACTCTCTTAAAACTTTTCGCAATGAATAAAGTTTATCTACATATGTGAGTAAGAATTTAGAAAAAAATGAAACAAATCCTTCTTTTTATTTGAGATAGTTTTGCTCTCTTAAGATGAGTATCTAGATCTTGTTTGTGTAAGTGTGGGACAGTGAATCAATGTGTGAGTGTATTGACGAGAAAGTGACCCACTAAAGGTTAACTTATTACTTTAGGGGCTTTTGCAAAGAATAATCGAGTGGAGCAAAAGCCAAGGATTATCCATTATTATTTTGATATATGGATAGTGGGAGGGCAACACTCAAGGGAACCTTTACCATCTGTTAGTTTCCTTTGGTTTGAGGTTAAGTTTTTTTGATATTATTTTGTTTGGATTAGGAGAACTGAATGACACTTTTTCTAGACATGTTAATTAGGTACGGACGATCAGCAGCCTGCGCAAGATCCCACCCCACCGACGAGCTAGTTTTTCGTGCACTACGCAAGCATGTCTACCCGCGCATAGCTAGTTGAACAACCTGTCACACTACCCAGAGGTTCCTGCAGGGATTCCTGTGTTCCTGGGTATCTTTGGGATTGCTGAATATCGCTTTTGGTGTGATAGGGCCAACTTTCGTTACACAGGTGGCGCCCAACGTGGGGCAAGACTCCAGATTAATCTTCAACACTCCATCAAAGCCTCGGTCGGATTCCTTCTCCGAATAAGCAAGTCTGGCTGGATTAATAAACCCGTGCTAAAAGGACTCAGGACGAAAGACTATTCTCTGCTGATGTGACGGACACAATAGACAGACATAACTTCGATGTAGTACAGGACTTCGTCTACCTATCATCCGATATAGACACGGAAAATAACTTCAGTGCAGAGATCAAACGGAGAATAACTCTTTGCCAGCCGTTGCTTCGTTGGGCTAAGATGGCAATTGAAAAACAAAACCCTCTCCAGAAAAACTAAGGTAACCCTGTATAAGACCTTCATCATCCCAGTCCTGCTTTACGGCGCGGAAACATTTACCTTATCGAAAGCGGATGAGGAAACCCTTGGTCGTTTCGAAAGTAAAATTCTCCGAATGATCTTTGGTCCCGTATGCGAAGACAATGTGTAGATAAGAAGATACAAAAGCGAGCTGTATGAGCTGTGCCGCGACATGGGCATAGCCAGAAGAGTAGGCATCGCGAGGCTACGATGGTTGGGTCATGTAGAGCGGATGGACCGAAACGCTCTGACTCGAAGGGTTTTCCAAAGCACATTGCAGGGAAATTGCGGAAGGAAAAGTTAGCTTTAAAATTCATTTTTATTTTGTATCACTTATGACTACTTAACTGCTAACAAAAATGTCTAAACTAGCTTACATAATACCTTAATTAACTTACTGACCCTAGGCGGGTGCTTTAAATTACTCAATAACTTATTTCTAACTAATGGCGGAAGGGGAATACCTCGTCTTATGTGGCGCAATCAAGTGGATGAAGAAATCAACCAACTCAGAGTGCAAAACTGGAGAGAGCTCACCCTAAACTGAAGTCGTTATAGAAGGATGTTGGTACGTAGTAGGTACGAACTGTCAGACTTTATTTTCGTTCCACAACTCACACTACAACGAATAAATTTTTCGCGGGATTAACCTCAAAATTTTTCTACCTTTTTTTCGGATGTAAATTGTGTTCGTTATTCGTGACAAAATGTAAAACACAAGTATGGATAAAATGTCAAAATGAACGAATATTCGTTCATTCATCGTTCGTTGGTCGCTCTCATGCGACACGATGTATATAAAACACCCCGTATATAAGATTATTAATTATTGGAATTTTAGTTCAATTATAGTTAAAGAAAAATTTGCATATGAACAAGAAGATTCTTTTTTGGACGATGTGGATTTGAACGAAAACAAATTTTATACAGTTTATTGCAGCACATGAAAATATGAAGACTGTGGGCATCGACTTACGAGTTACGAAGTTTTAAACTTCGTTTTTTTCAAATACAAAATAAAAAAAATCTTCTTTAAATATTTTGTAAACGATGTTTATTATATGAGATCTATCTTAAGACTAACTTAGGTTTCTACTTTACATTTATACTTATCGACTACATATCGCCAGTGCTTCGTGGCGTTGGTCCACATAATTATGTTCGCTTAAAAGGATGAAGGTTTTCCCTTCATGTTGTCAACACATGTTTGTTTGAAAGGATGGAAGGGTTTTCCCCTTGAAAAGGTTGGGATTCTTCGTGGGAAATGAGGATATGAAGCTAATAATTTATTACCAGTTCTTCAATGCTGATTCGGGTATTAAAAAGGGAACATGTGTTGTGTCGTGTGACCTTGTAATGGTGATCATGGTTAGTGCAACGTAGTGCATGGGATGTAGGAGTATTTATTTAGGACATATGTATTTATATAACGCTCTTAGGTGACGGAGTGGAATTTGTTGGAGGGCTTAGGGAAAGGGGAATGCTATGTGTAACACCCCACCGTTAAATTGAGGCTCCGACGAAATGTGGGTACTAGTTTTGTTTGTTCTTTTCCATAGAATGTATATAGCGACTGAAGCGATTATGATTATTAATATATTTGTTGCTGCTGACGATATGTTAACAGTCTTATTCTGTTTTGAAATTTCTTCAATAATTTCTCTATTCTTTATATTTTTTTGATATAATTCATCAAATTTTATGTTTGGTAAAATTTTATTTTGTCTTACTTTAGTTATAAAATTAGGTAATAAAATTGTATCATAAATTGTTTTTTCATAATTTTCGAATGTCTTATTGTTAATGGAAACTTTACAATTTTTGAATTTTATGAGATAGTTTCCTTTTAAGCTTAAGTTTAATTTATTACAATTGTGTCCTATGTATTTTTCATCCAAATTTTTTGTTAAAGTAATTCCTGAAATAATTTCTTTGACTTCAATATCGTCTGTTATCATTTTAGTACATATTGCTTCTTTCGTTTTCATAATATTACTGATACAGTTGTCATTTATTGTTACTAAGTTTCGTTTAGAGTTACTTTTTACGGTATATTCATAAACGTTGTTTTCTTGATCTACTAAAATTTCTTTTTTTTTCTATAAAAATTGATATTTTTTGACCATCTGGAATAGGTTCGACCAAAACTTGTGAATAGTAGAAGTCGGACATATTTGGTATTAATAAAATTATTATTATCTGGTTATTGTAGAAGGTAACGGCTTGTTTTACTTCGTTATGGCTTTCTATGTCTTCTAAAAGTTTGAGCTCTTCTGTCCCTAAAATATTTCTTGTGAGTACACCTAATTTACTAGAAAAGAGTATCTGATCTATATCGTCAATATGATTTCGAAAGAGGAGTATGTCATTGTTAATTTGATACATATACTGCATTAATTGTACTTCTTCTTCTACAGTTTTAATTCTTTTGTCGAGTTCAATGCTATATTTGTTAAAATAGTTTTCTACAATCTGCTGTTGATTTTTTATGTGGTTTGTAATGTTTTTAATTTGTTCGGCAATGTCTTGGTTAATAAGGACTTGTCTGTTGTTTTCTAAAATAAGTTTTTATTTATTATCAGTATATAGCTCATCTAATTAACTTTTTATTTCTATTTCATCATTGTTGTCCATCGTTCCGGCGATAAATTTTAATCATGTTCCTAAAATATTTATTAATGCTCTTTTGGTTTTATAATGTGGTTTCATATTATCTATTTTCGTTTCTAATAGCTGGAAATTTTGTTTTATTGTTTTATACATAGGACCTACAAGATAAGATTTGTTGTCGAATAACGCGATATTTTCTTTAATATGGTTCTTGGTACTATCGAACTCTGTGAGGTTGATTATGTGTAGTACTTTAACATAGTTTCTTACAAGTTTGATTTTATTTATGTTTAGAGTTATGTAACCATTGTTATTGTTTAGGTCCTGCAGTGTAATTTCTTGCGTTTTCACCAATGGAAGCATTAATGTAGCTATCGTTAGTAACATAATAGTATTCATGTTGGTTTCTGTTCCTGTAATGAATATGCACATTATATTTTTTTCTTATATAGTTATGTCTATTCTTTGAAGTTTCTTTCGTATGTTAATCGTTGGGTTCTCTGTGTCTTGATATTTTTTCTTAGTTTTAATGTGAGTTCTGTAGTATTTGTGTTTATTCTGTATGTCAATGAGGTGGTCATCGTCTACTTTCTGAGTATTCAGTTTTCTGTATTTAGAGTGGTTTTTCCCACCTCTAACTTCTTTGATAAAGTTTTGTCCGTCTTCTAGTTTTTCATCTTTTCGGTTCTGGTTTAGTTTGTCAATAACTTTTTGTTTTTTTCTAATAATAGTGTCATGAATGTCTTTGTATTCGTTTTGATGAATACGTCCATTAACAAATTCAATCGGTTTTCGATTAGTCGTGGAATGTATTGTATTGTTGTAATATGAAATAATCTTAAGGATCTTATCTTCAACGGAGTCTTCTTTATTTTGTTCGTTATGTTTGAGAAGTCGAATATGTTCGTTGATGGTGTTGTGCAAGCGTTCGACATCGGAATTTGATGTATGATTACTATTTGAAGTGAAGTGAATTTCTGTTTTGATGTTTTTTAAGAACTCTCTTATTGGCATAGCTTTGAGTCCTAACTCGTTTTAATATATAAATAATATATACATAAATATCTCTATTTTCTTATATTATATTATATATATAATATACATAAATATCTCTATTTTCTTATATTTTATATTTCTATACAAACAAAAAAAAAATTATAATAACAAACAGAAAGAGAATTTTTTAATTTTTCTCTCATTTAAAAATTTTAATTACTAATCTATACAAAATGACATATTTTGACTCCGCGTTAATGTAGATAATGGCCGATAGTAGTAATTTAAACCAAAACAAGAACAGTAACTTAGACCAAAACGACATAATCAATTAAGTACTATTAATCAATTAAGAACTAAACAAATTTCGAATATTGTGAACAATTTTTTTGAAGACTCTAACACAATGCTTACGCTAAACATAGACCCATTGAAATATATTTCAAAACTCCCAGAGTTCACAGGAGACTTTAGGGAATTGCAAAATTTCATAGATTTGGTAGATAAGATTCATCCAATTCTACAAAAATATGATGAGCTTTCTCAATCTGTATTTTCAGATTATCTCAAATCTAAGCTTAAGGGTAAAGCTAGGGAAATAATAGAAATTAACCCTCATATAACTTCTTTGCTAGAGATAAAACAAATACTAATAAATAACTTCGGCGATAGACTAACTATGGAAGAACTATTTGACGAGCTACGCGGAAGTAAATTCAAAACAAACTGCGTTGAATTTTATAACGAGATAAAATCGACTTTGCGTAGACTAAACGTCAAAACGAAGTTGATGGGAGGTAGTAACACAGATGCTTTTAACGCAAATATAGAAAATAATAAAGTTTCTGCGTTAGTTATTTTTAAAAACAAAATACCCGAACCCCTGCGTTCACTCTTACATTGCAGAAACCCACCAAATTTAGAAAGTGCGATAAACATATTATGATACGGGATACGCGTACTATAACCCATACCTCAGGAACCAATGTTCTTCTAATGAACGACTAAATTCAAAACCCAAATCACAAAACACAGCAGTCGTCACTCAAAACCGTCAAAATTTGAGCCAAAATAAACATAGGTCGACTAACCAGTACACTAAACCACAAGAACCACATCGCACAAATAATTTTTCATCGTGGCAAAATAAATCAAACAATCATTATAGCAAACCTCCTTTCGAGCAGTATCGCTCAAACAATACAAACAATCACCATAATTCAAATTATAATTCTAACGGTCAGAATCCATTTAGAAATCCTAGTAGTAGCAACTACAATAATAGTCGCAATGCTCCAGAACCTATGGAAATAGGTCTAGCCCAGGGTAATAAAAGAAACCCAATTAATACTCACCAAAATAGAAATGAAATCCAAGAATTTTCATTCACAAGCCTCGGACGTAGTTTACCCTATATAGTAGTGTCCTCCAAAACAAGACCCTTAAAATTTATAATTGATACGGGAGCCACTCATTCTATTATAAACCCAAATTTGTGTCACCCTAAATGGCATGTTACTCTAGAGCAACCAGTTAACTTAAAAACACTAAATCATAACATCCAAGTTCAAGACAAGGTGGAGATTCCTCTGTTTAAAGAACTGGGTGACAGCAGTATAAAGGCAGAATTTCTAATTTGCCAATTCCATACTGAATTTGATGGATTGATAGGGAACAACATACTGATACCACTTAGAGTACATAAAGACTATGAAAATCAATTGTTAAGAACACATGACAGGACGATAGAATTGAATTTTAACAATAAAAGTCCTTCAGTTGAGTTAATTGAAATAAATATGCCCGTTCATCAAGAACAAGGTTTAGGTTACGTACAAGAAATTATAACAGAAGACGGTGTAAGAATAGAAGAAGGAGTTTATAGTATAGAAAATTATGCTATGTCCGTGAAAGCTGAAGTAACAGGAAAAAACACAGATTTAATTCCCTTTAAAGATAAAGTGGAAGTCGAAACTGTTAATTCTGATAACTTTCACATTATAGAAGACTGCGATGAAAACGCATTTATACCAAATCAGATTAGGATAAACCATTTAAATAGTGAAGAAAGAAAAGAAATAAAAACATTAATTAATCAATATAATGATATCTTCTATGAGGAAAATACCAAGCTTTCCTTCACAAACGCAATTAAACATAGAATAAGGACAACGGATGAAATTCCAATACAAAGTAAGAGTTACAGATATCCATGCATTCACAAAGATGAAGTGAAAAAACAAATTCAAGAAATGTTAGATAGCGAAATCATACGTAAGAGTAACTCCCCGTATTCAGCTCCTATCTGGATCGTACCTAAGAAGGCTGACGCCAGTGGAAAAGCTAAATGGAGACTTGTTATCGATTATAGGAAACTTAATCAAGTAACTATTGACGACAAGTACCCCATACCGAATATCGATGAAATCTTAGACAAACTCGGCAGATGCCAATACTTCACTACCCTCGATTTGGCGAAAGGATTTCACCAAATCGAAATTCAAGAAGAGGACATCCATAAAACTGCTTTCAGTGTCGAAAATGGTCACTACGAATTTCTCCGTATGCCATTTGGATTAAAGACGGCTCCAGCCACATTTCAGAGGCTGATGAACGAGGTTCTTGGTGATTACATCAATAAAATTTGCTTAGTTTATGTCGATGATATAATCGTTTTTTCCACTTATAGTTTTTTACTATAGTTTTTTCCACTATAGTTTTTTACATATAGTTTCGTTGAAAAAAATCTTTAAACGCCTTAGGGATGCTAATTTAAAAATTCAGCTAAACAAATCGGAATTTCTTAAGAAAGAAACCGAATTTCTTGGTCACGTTATCACTCCGGACGGTATACGGCCAAATCCTAAGAAAATCGAATGCATAAAGAGTTACCCTATACCAAAAACAACTAAAGAAATAAAACAATTTCTAGGTATAACTGGCTATTATAGAAAGTTTCTCAAAGACTATTCAAAGATAGCAAAGCCAATGACACTGTATCTTAAAAAGGATACCAAAATAAACATTTCTGACTATGAATATAATAAAGCTTTCGAAACTCTTAAAACCTTAATAACAAACGATCCAATTTTAATATATCCGGACTTCACGAAAACATTTACCTTAACTACAGACGCAAGCAATTTTGCAATAGGCGCAGTGCTTTCTCAGAACAACCATCCAGTGTCATTCGGAAGTCGTACTCTAAACGAGCATGAGATCAATTATAGCACTATTGAAAAAGAGCTTCTCGCCATAGTATGGGCGACAAAATATTATAGACCTTACCTATTTGGTAGAAGATTTGTTATAGAAACGGACCATAAGCCACTGACATGGCTGTTTTCTATTAAAGAGCCAAATTCGAAACTCATTAGATGGAGGCTAAAACTATCCGAATTCGACTTTGAAATACAATATAAAAAAGGTACTCTTAATAGCAATGCTGATGCACTTTCCCGGATACCTAACACAGAAGTTAGCTTTATACAAAACACTCCCATACCCAAAAGTAATTCGAGTATTAACGTTTTTAAAAACCAAATTGTAGTTATAAAAATTCAGTCAGGTTCACAAAGAATAAAACATTTAAAAATATTCGATAGAAACCGAACTACACTTTACACAAAAAATTTAGATAGACAAACAGCTATTATTCTACTAAAAAATCATTTCACACAAAAGGGCTTAAATGCAATCCTTATTGAAAACGAAGAATTTTACAATATCATAGAAAAAGTATTTCTGGAACATTTTTCAAATAATACTAAATTTAGAATAATCCCGTGTTCGAATCTTTTGGAAGATATAGTAGATGAAAATAAATTAGCAGATTTTATAGAAAAAGAACATTTAAAAAATAATCATCGAGGAATTGAAGAAGTATACAAAGAAATAATGGTACACTATTTTAACCCAAAATTAAAGCACCGTATAACACAATTCATTAATAATTGCGATATATGTAATACAGAAAAATATGTCAGGAAGCCCCCAAAGCCACTATTAAAAATTACAGAAACTCCTTCAAAGCCACATGAAATTATTCATGTTGACGTATTTTATAGCTTGGAAAAATCACTGTTTTTAACAATCATAGATAAATTTTCGAAACATGCTTGTGCAATCAAAATAACTAGTAGAACTTGGAACGAATTCAAGAGAGCTCTTGCTTGCTATTTTAGCCAATTCGGTTCTGTAGGCAAAATTATAACTGACAACGAGTTAGGATTCAAAGCTATGCCAATAAGAGAGTTCTTAAAAAACATCAATACAGAAATTCACTTCACTTCAAATAGTAATCATACATCAAATTCCGATGTCGAACGCTTGCACAACACCATCAACGAACATATTCGACTTCTCAAACATAACGAACAAAATAAAGAAGACTCCGTTGAAGATAAGATCCTTAAGATTATTTCATATTACAACAATACAATACATTCCACGACTAATCGAAAACCGATTGAATTTGTTAATGGACGTATTCATCAAAACGAATACAAAGACATTCATGACACTATTAGCCGCGTTTTATTATTGATCTGATCCGGATCGGATCATGGGTTTATTAGCGTTACAACAACAAAGCGAAATCCTGCTTTTTAGTTGGATCTATTTTTGTGATCTAAAAATTAGTTTTTCTATTTCACACAAGAGGAGACTTTCCATTGAAACGTTGGTATCATTTCCAATATTTCCAATAACAACAGTATTGCCACATGAACATTTTTATCTGTGTGAAATGAAATATATTTTAGATGTAGATACCGAGAAACTTCACATTTATTCATTTTTGTATAAAACATGACATAATGAAAAAGTTTTACAAAACAAAACATATATTCGTGAAATTAATAAGAATTAGTGCAAAAAAATATATATTTGACAAAGTGGATGAATATCATTTTGCCCTAAAAAAAAGAACAAAAAATTAACCATTGAAAAAAAAGTTCGTAGGGCAACTCTGCAACTCTTTTGAAATGTCAGTTGAGAGAGCGAGTCTCTCACAGCTTCCAACTGGAAATATGATGATCTAAAGCTGTTTTATTATCAAGATCTGATCCGGATTGGATCATTGTGATAATAAAACGCGGCTATTATTAGAAAAAAACAAAAAGTTATTGACAAACTAAACCAGAACCGAAAAGATGAAAAACTAGAAGACGGACAAAACTTTATCAAAGAAGTTAGAGGTAGGAAAAACCACTCTAAATACAGAAAACTGAATACTCAGAAAGTAGACGATGACCACCTCATTGACATACAGAATAAACACAAATACTACAGAACTCACATTAAAACTAAGAAAAAATATCAAGACACAGAGAACCCAACGATTAACATACGAAAGAAACTTCAAAGAATAGACATAACTATATAAGAAAAAAATATAATGTGCATATTCATTACAGGAACAGAAACCAACATGAATACTATTATGTTACTAACGATAGCTACATTAATGCTTCCATTGGTGAAAACGCAAGAAATTACACTGCAGGACCTAAACAATAACAATGGCTACATAACTCTAAACATAAATAAAATCAAACTTGTAAGAAACTATGTTAAAGTACTACACATAATCAACCTCACAGAGTTCGATAGTACCAAGAACCATATTAAAGAAAATATCGCGTTATTCGACAACAAATCTTATCTTGTAGGTCCTATGTATAAAACAATAAAACAAAATTTCCAGCTATAAGAAACGAAAATAGATAATATGAAACCACATTATAAAACCAAAAGAGCATTAATAAATATTTTAGGAACATGATTAAAATTTATCGCCGGAACGATGGACAACAATGATGAAATAGAAATAAAAAGTAAATTAGATGAGCTATATACTGATAATAAAAAACTTATTTTAGAAAACAACAGACAAGTCCTTATTAACCAAGACATTGCCGAACAAATTAAAAACATTACAAACCACATAAAAAATCAACAGCAGATTGTAGAAAACTATTTTAACAAATATAGCATTGAACTCGACAAAAGAATTAAAACTGTAGAAGAAGAAGTACAATTAATGCAGTATATGTATCAAATTAACAATGACATACTCCTCTTTCGAAATCATATTGACGATATAGATCAGATACTCTTTTCTAGTAAATTAGGCGTACTCACAAGAAATATTTTAGGGACAGAAGAGCTCAAACTTTTAGAAGACATAGAAAGCCATAACGAAGTAAAACAAGCCGTTACCTTCTACAAAAACCAGATAATAATAATTTTATTAATACCAAATATGTCCGACTTCTACTATTCACAAGTTTTGGTCGAACCTATTCCAGATGGTCAAAAAATATCAATTTTTATAGAAAAAAAAAGAAATTTTAGTAGATCAAGAAAACAACGTTTATGAATATACCGTAAAAAGTAACTCTAAACGAAACTTAATAACAATAAATGACAACTGTATCAGTAATATTATGAAAACGAAAGAAGCAATATGTACTAAAATGATAACAGACGATATTGAAGTCAAAGAAATTATTTCAGGAATTACTTTAACAAAAAATTTGGATGAAAAATACATAGGACACAATTGTAATAAATTAAACTTAAGCTTAAAAGGAAACTATCTCATAAAATTCAAAAATTGTAAAGTTTCCATTAACAATAAGACATTCGAAAATTATGAAAAAACAATTTATGATACAATTTTATTACCTAATTTTATAACTAAAGTAAGACAAAATAAAATTTTACCAAACATAAAATTTGATGAATTATATCAAAAAAATATAAAGAATAGAGAAATTATTGAAGAAATTTCAAAACAGAATAAGACTGTTAACATATCGTCAGCAGCAACAAATATATTAATAATCATAATCGCTTCAGTCGCTATATACATTCTATGGAAAAGAACAAACAAAACTAGTACCCACATTTCGTCGGAGCCTCAATTTAACGGTGGGGTGTTACACATAGCATTCCCCTTTCCCTAAGCCCTCCAACAAATTCCACTCCGTCACCTAAGAGCGTTATATAAATACATATGTCCTAAATAAATACTCCTACATCCCATGCACTACGTTGCACTAACCATGATCACCATTACAAGGTCACACGACACAACACATGTTCCCTTTTTAATACCCGAATCAGCATTGAAGAACTGGTAATAAATTATTAGCTTCATATCCTCATTTCCCACGAAGAATCCCAACCTTTTGAAGGGGAAAACCCTTCCATCCTTTCAAACAAACATGTGTTGACAACATGAATGGAAAACCTTCATCCTTTTAAGCGAACATAATTATGTGGACCAACGCCACGAAGCACTGGCGATATGTAGTCGATAAGTATAAATGTAAAGTAGAAACCTAAGTTAGTCTTAAGATAGATCTCATATAATAAACATCGTTTACAAAATATTTAAAGAAGATTTTTTTTATTTTGTATTTGAAAAAAACGAAGTTTAAAACTTCGTAACTCGTAAGTCGATGCCCACAGTCTTCATATTTTCATGTGCTGCAATAAACTGTATAAAATTTGTTTTCGTTCAAATCCACATCGTCCAAAAAAGAATCTTCTTGTTCATATGCAAATTTTTCTTTAACTATAATTGAACTAAAATTCCAATAATTAATAATCTTATATACGGGGTGTTTTATATACATCGTGTCACATGAGAGCGACCAACGAACGATGAATGAACGAATATTCGTTCATTTTGACATTTTATCCATACTTGTGTTTTACATTTTGTCACGAATAACGAACACAATTTACATCCGAAAAAAAGGTAGAAAAATTTTGAGGTTAATCCCGCGAAAAATTTATTCGTTGTAGTGTGAGTTGTGGAACGAAAATAAAGTCTGACAGTTCGTACCTACTACGTACCAACATCCTTCTATAACGACTTCAGTTTAGGGTGAGCTCTCTCCAGTTTTGCACTCTGAGTTGGTTGATTTCTTCATCCACTTGATTGCGCCACATAAGACGAGGTATTCCCCTTCCGCCATTAGTTAGAAATAAGTTATTGAGTAATTTAGAGCACCCGCCTAGGGTCAGTAAGTTAATTAAGGTATTATGTAAGCTAGTTTAGACATTTTTGTTAGCAGTTAAGTAGTCATAAGTGATACAAAATAAAAATGAATTTTAAAGCTAACTTTTCCTTCCGCAATTTCCCCGCAATGTGCTTTGGAAAACCCTTCGAGTCAGAGCGTTTCGGTCCATCCGCTCTACATGACCCAACCATCGTAGCCTCGCGATGCCTACTCTTCTGGCTATGCCCATGTCGCGGCACAGCTCATACAGCTCGCTTTTGTATCTTCTTATCTACACATTGTCTTCGCATACGGGACCAAAGATCATTCGGAGAATTTTACTTTCGAAACGACCAAGGGTTTCCTCATCCGCTTTCGATAAGGTAAATGCTTCCGCGCCGTAAAGCAGGACTGGGATGATGAAGGTCTTATACATAGTTACCTTAGTTTTTCTGGAGAGGGTTTTGTTTTTCAATTGCCATCTTAGCCCAACGAAGCAACGGCTGGCAAAGAGTTATTCTCCGTTTGATCTCTGCACTGAAGTTATTTTCCGTGTCTATATCGGATCATAGGTAGACGAGTTCGTCACATCAGCAGAGAATAGTCTTTCGTCCTGAGTCCTTTTAGCACGGGTTTATTAATCCAGCCAGACTTGCTTATTCGGAGAAGGAATCCGGCCGAGGCTTTGATGTAGTGTTGGAGATTAATCTGGAGTCTTGCCCCACGTTGGGCGCCACCTGTGTAACGGAAGTTGGCCCTATCACACCAAAGGCGATATTCAGCAATCCCAAAGATACCCAGGAACACAGGAATCCCTGCAGGAACCTCTGGGTAGTGTGACAGGTTGTTCAACTAGCTATGCGCGGGTAGACATGCTTGCGTAATGCACGAAAAACTAGCTCGTCGGTGGGGTGGGATCTTGCGCAGGCTGCTGAACGTCCGTACCTAATTAACATGTCTAGAAAAAGTGTCATTCAGTTCTCCTAATCCAAACAAAATAATATCAAAAAAACTTAACCTCAAACCAAAGGAAACTAACAGATGGTAAAGGTTCCCTTGAGTGTTGCCCTCCCACTATCCATATATCAAAATAATAATGGATAATCCTTGGCTTTTGCTCCACTCGATTTTTCTTTGCAAAAGCCCCTAAAGTAATAAGTTAACCTATTGGGTGTTCTTGGGGTCTGGACTCACCCATCAAGATCGGCAAGTGTTGGATGACACCAACCACTTGTCGAACTTTCGAATTTGGTGAATGGCGAGAGAGAGGACAAGTTTTGGACGACACCAACAACTTGTCGAACTCTATGCAAGTAGTGGTTGAGCATGCGCACTTTCGATGGAATTCGACAGCGATGGCACAGCACACCAACGGTGGCTGATGTCGTGATACAGAATCCACGAAAGTGATTGGTTGAACGTATGAATGTGTGTGTGTCTGAGAGCGGGGTTGAGGCCAGACAAAGAGCTAGGCTTGAAGTGGTAGACACTTCTTGGTTAGCTATCAAGGCGTTTACGTGAAAGAGATTGAGATAAGTGATTTTTGAAATTGAAAATAAGTTTTGGTTTCTTAGATCGACAAGTATTTTTTTTTTAATAAATTTGGTTAAAACTTCTAGCAGTTCTAGGTTTTAGAAGAGAAAATAAGAGAGTGATTCGAGGAAGGATTGTTCCTTTTTAACGAAGAAGGATAGTGTTCTGCAAGAGAAAAAGAAAACGAGGAGGGAGATTTAGGAGAAGGAGATTTGAACAAAGGAAAAAAAAAATCATTCAAAGATAAGTACAAAAATGAAATTTCCGTGAAGTGTATTTTGTTTGTTATTGGTGACAGAATTGAATGTAAGATAATGTGTGGCCCCTTTTTCTAACGATTTATCCAGGAAAGTGCCTGGCACGTGACCCCCTTAACCGTCAACCCACCTTGGGAATTTTCGGGAAATACCTTTAACCGTTCAACCTTCGGTACCCCTTATTCTTCTTTTCTTTTCCGCTTTTCAACGGTCCATCTGACCCTCCTTGGTTACTGACACCATTGTATGCTTTTAACTATTCTTCAACTTTCATACTTCCATTTATATTAATTCGAAAAGATTTGGGTTTTTAATCCAGTCTAGGCACGGTTTTCCCAACACAATAAAATAATTCAAACTTCCCTTTGGGAATTCAAATACATTTCTGTTTTCATTATTTCTTCATCGTTGTTCTTCCTTTGTGGTCGATATTTCTTTTTTTTATTCCTTTTTCAGAAACAAGGTTTGGAAATTTGCACCTTTTAACAAAAATTTTCTGGTGCCCACAATTTTTAGGACACCCTGTCCTCTAAATTGAACTCTTTTTATAATTCCATTTATTCGCTGGCGATTAATTCATTCATCCACCTTTGATTAATTTCTTTTTCACCCTATCAACCTAATAAAAGATATCGAACACACCCAGCTGAGCTAGTCGCGGTGGCAGCATACACATCTGTTGCTGGATGCACCACTTTTTTTTCTTGCCGGCATGTCTGTATATCTCATCTGATCTGACATTTGACATTCTTTTCGCACGCCAGCCGGCTGTGCATAATTTCTAACATCTTGTTTTTTTTTTATTTTTGTACGCGGTTTCTAAGTTTCGGTTCCATCCTAAAGTTAGTTGAATTAAATTTAAAACATATACTAGTTTTAATACCCTCAAAGGAAAGGAAGTGCCGGAAGAAAAAGGTGCAACAAGGTGACTGATCGTCGGGACGCTTTTAGCTTCCTTTTCTGTACTTAGGGCAGCGGCTGCAGATTTTTTTTTAACTTCATCACTTATATCTTAAAATTGAACTAATGTTGTTGAACTGATGTGTTCTAAACATCTTTTACACACACAGGCGAAGTTCTTATTATTACAATATCTTATGCTCACCTATACCTTTACATTCGATTGTTTGAAATGATTTTTTAGTTTCTTAATCAAGTTTTTAGTTTATGATTAATCAGTTATTTACTTTTTATTAACAAGAGATCTGTATTTTCATAGACTTATCCATTTGTATACGTTCTTAAGACTCGTAAATCTGAGCACGTTTATCTTCATTTGTTTCGTTATATTGAAAAATCGTAAAAAAGCGTCAGGGTACCAAATTGGCCTTATGACGCTTTACAAAAGCGACACTACCAAACGCTAATGTTCGGCCCAATGTCGCTTTACCAAAGCGTCATTGTGCCAAATTTCTGCATTTGGCATAATGTCGCTTGGCACAATGTCACGGCACCTTTTACTTAATGTACAACTTTGATATCATCAAATCAATTCTTAAAGTTTTTCAAATAAGCGTAGTGGAGAGAGTTGGAGTTTCAATAAATAGTAGTGAAATATTCGCTCGAGCACAATTTAGGCAGTATTACATAATTAATTATAATATATAAAGAAATTTCTCTGTCTTATTTCCCTATGCTTCTAAACAACAAAACTACTAACTACTAAACAACAAATTCTAGTCGCTTTTAGTGCCTCCGGAATAGTCTCCCACTTTTTACAATATAATGTTGAAAACATGAAATCGGTCTTATTTCCACTAGGATTGAAATATGGCTGATTCGACCTTATTACCATCTACCTTATTTCACGGCACCGTTACCGTTGTACTTCCGATTTCCTTATTAGAGTCCCAATCCTAACTAATATATTATAAATGTGAAAAAAAACTTTGTCTGTCCGTCTTTCTATGTTTCGGTCTCCCGCCCACAAAAAAACAGACCGATCTATATGAAATTTTTTATAGAGATAGCTTAGAGCCTGATAAAGGGCATAGGCTATATATTTTATCCTTATATTTCTATGAGAACGTAAACGAGAATTTAGAAACTGCTACACCGATTTCAAAAATTCTTAGATTGCTAAAATTGTACACTCTCCTTGAGTAGCATTAACTTTATTTTATCCCTATATTCCTACGGAAACTGGAGTCCTTACTAATATTATAGAAACAAAAATAGCTCTGCCTGTCCGTCTTTCTATGTTACCATCTCCAGCCCAAACTACTGAACCGATTTATATGAAATTCTAAACAGAGATGATCTAGAACCTGCAAACACAGGCGTTGTTTCGTTCGAATATTACCATAGCTAAAATGCTTCACTATCCCCGAGTATTATAAACTTTATTTTATCCGTATTTGCCTACGGGAACGGGAGTTCTTACTAATATTATAAATGAAAGTAGCTCTGTCTGCTAATCTTTATATGTTACCAACTCCCACCCAAACTACTGAACGGAATAAAATGAAATTTTGTACTGTATATTTTAAAACAGTACACAATTTCTTTTTTTCGTTTTTTTTCGTCTTCGACTTTGCTCAAGTACAGACGTGTTCGTTTATCGCTCCGCCTTTAAAAATTAATAATTGTCGCTTTCCCTATTCCTGAAATTTGCCTATACCCATTCTTTTGCCTATATCGTATACCCAATTTAAAAATAATAATCAAAAACTGAATCACCATGCCCTTCTGCAACGTCCGCAATTCCGAAGTTAACATCGATCGTGTCTCGTGCGGTGTGGTTTGTGCGGAAAAGTTTTTCACCCGGGTTGTATTGGTCTGCAAAAGATTGTTAAGTAATATTGTTGACATAACTTCGCGATTTGTTTTTTTATTGTGACGACTTACTTACTTAGGTGGGCATTACAGTTCGGGGTGAACCTGGGCCTCAACCAACATCCTTCTATAACGATTTCGATCTCGGGCGAGCTCTCTCCAGTTTCGCACTCCAAGTCGGTTGAGGTCTTCATCTACTTGATTGCGCCACCTAAGACGAGGTCTTCCCCTTCTGCGATTTCCCTGCAATGTGCTTTCGAAAACCCGACGAGCCGGAGCGTTTGGGTCCATCCGCTCTACATGGCCCAACCATCGTAGCCTCGCGATGCGTACACTTCTGGCTATGCCCATGTCGCGGTACAGCTCATACAGCTCGTTGTTGTATCTTCTTCTCCACACATTGTCTTCGCATACGGGACCAAAGATCATTCGGAGAATTTTTCTTTCGAAACGACCGAGAGTTTCCTCATCCGCTTTCGATAAGGTCCATGCTTCCGCGCCGTACAGCAGGACTGGGATGATTAAGGTCTTATACAAGGTCACCTTGGTTTTTCTAGAGAGGGTTTTGTTTCTCAATTGCCTTCTTAACCCAAAGAAACAACGGTTGGCAAGAGTTATTCTCCGTTTGATCTCCGCACTCATGTTGTTTTCCGTGTCTACAGCGGATCCTAGGTAGACGAAGTCCTGTACTACCTCGAAGTTATGTCTGTCTATTGTGACGTTTTGTCCAATTCGTCGATGTTCTGTGTCCTTGTTTGATGACAGCATATACTTCGTTTTGCCCTCATTAACCATCAAACCCATTTTTGCCGCTTCTGTTTCAATACTCGCAAAAGCACCTATGACATCACGCTTTTTTCTTCCCATTACGTCAATATCGTCTGCATAGGCGAGTAATTGTACAGACTTTTGAAAGATTGTTCCTCTGGTGTTGACGTTTGAGTTTCTTACAATCTGTTCAAGTATGATGTTGAAGAAATCGCATGACAGTTTGTCGCCTTGCCTAAAGCCTTTTTCGACATCAAAGGTCTCGGTGAGTTCTTTTCCGACCTTGACGGAGCAGCGTGAATTCTCCAAAGTCATCCTGCATAGTCGTACGAGCTTTGCAGGGATGCCGAAACTAGACATGGCTCTGTACAGCTCGTCTCTGTAAATACTGTCATACGCGGCCTTAAAATCGATAAAGAGGTGGTGAATATCGATATTATGTTCTCGGGTTTTTTCCAAGATCTGCCGTAATGTGAAAATTTGGTCTATTGTGGACTTCTCTGGTCTAAAACCACATTGATAAGGACCTATCAAGTTGTTGACGTGGGGTTTCAGACGTTCACATATTACAGCAGACAAGATCTTATAAGCGACGTTAAGGAGGCTTATCCCTCTGTAATTGGCGCAATTGTGAGGGTCTCCTTTCTTTAGGATCGGGCATACGATACTGAGGTTCCATTCATCGGGCATGCTTTCTTTCGACCATATCATGCAGATCAGCTGGTGCATGCTCCTTTCCAACTGGTCTCCAGCTGCCTTGAAAAGTTCGGCATCAAGGCCATCTGCACCTGCAGTCTTATTTGATTTAAGTTTGGATATGGCAAGCTTAACCTCTTCTAGGTCGGGAGGACGGCATTCTTGATCATCGTCCAAGCTGAATGGGGCAATCTGCCTGACAGCGGAATTTGTGTCTTCATCGCCGTTAAGCAGTCTGCAGAAATGATCTTTCCAAATCCTCAGTAGCGACTGTGACTCTACAATTATGTTTCCCTGCTGGTCTTTACAGGCTTGAGTTCGGGGTTTGCCACCCTGGCAGGATCTTTTTACCTTTTGGTAAAACTTCCGAATCTCGTTCCTGTCATGGCACCTCTCTATTTCCTCAAACGAGCGCTTCTCATGCTGCTTCTTTTTCTTTTTGAGAAGTCGGTGTTCTTCCCTTCTTCTCTCCTTGTAAATCTCGTTATACTGATCGTAAGCAGCCCTTGTTCGTGTTTGCATAAGCATTTGTCGTGCTCTTTGTTTGGCTGCATTTGCCTGCCTGCATTCTTCATCGAACCATGGGTTTCGTTTTGGTGGCCGAGTGAAACCCAGAACCTCAGAGGCAGCGGTTCTGATGGCTTCTTGGCATTGCTGCCACTGGTCTTCAATGTTTAATGCTGGCGGCATGGGATTCAAGGATAATTGAAGGGACACTCGATTGGAAAAGGCATTGACAATCTCTTGCGATTGTAGCTTTCCGACGTCATATCTCTTCACAGCGTTAGTTCGCGCTGGTCGTGAACAAGATATCCTCATTCGTACCTTGGCTACAACAAGGTAGTGGTCCGAGTCAAAGTTGGCCCCTCGGAAAGTTCGGACATCTAGAACACTGGAAGAGTGCCTTGCGTCGATTGCAACATGGTCAATTTGGTTGACGGTTAATTGATCTGGGGATCGCCATGTACCTTTATGAATTTTGAGATGTGGGAAGCGCGTACTACTTACAACAAGATTCAGCCCCGCAGCAAAATCGATTAGCCTCAGTCCGTTTTCGGAGGTTTTGTCATGGAGGCTATGCTTACCGATTGTGTTTCCAAAGATGTCCTCCTTCCCTAGCTTTGCGTTAAAATCGCCAAGAACGATTTTCACGTCGTGTCTAGGGCACTGCTCATACGTTTCTTCGAGGAGCTCGTAGAAACAGTCTTTGGAATCGTCGTCTTTCTCTTCTGTGGGGGCGTGGGCGCATATAAGGCTAATGTTGGCGAATTTAGCCCTGATGCGGATGGTCATTATACGCTCATTGACTGGATTTTGGCTAATCACCTTATCCCTGAGTCTTCCTCTAACGACAAATCCGCACCCAAATAAGCGTTGTTTCTTTTGTCTGTAGCAGTCGCCATAATAGATGTCACAGTTTCTCATCTTTTTTATGCCCGGTCCACTCCATCGCACTTCTTGGATGGCGGTTATGTCTGCTTTGCAGCAGTCCAGGGCGTCCGCTAATTCTCCAGCTGCACCTAGTCCGTAAAGAGACCTTACGTTCCACGTGCAGATCCGGAGGTCATTGTCCTTTTTTCGTTTGCTTGGGTCGTCAACTTTGAAATCATTATCGTTATCCGAGGCTGTTAGTTGTTTCGGAACTGTCCTTTTTTAACGTGGTTGGGTAGTTAACCCTACGCACAACCCCCAACCTGGAGGGCCAGGTCCTTTTTGGATCCCTTCGGACACAAAGGGCTGGAATATCCAGTGTCAGTACCCTGCTGCAGGGGTGTGAGTGCTGCCGTTGGCTCACCAGGAGCTCATCCGCCACCATCTCTACTTCAATACCCTGTCCTAGTATTGAAAGACCCCGAAAGACCTTTAAACCAAATATGTTGGAGTAGCTCCTTCAGGGTTTTCTGCTTTTATGGCTGCTGAAGTCCACCGTTGATTCTGTCCTTCGAATTCATCCGCTGGAACATTTACACGAAAGCTCTCGTAGACCACTGAGATTCGTGCAGTCAGTCATAGTTCGCAGAGCAATTATAGTGTTGACCGATCACAATTCTTTTGTTCCGGATTCCCTTGTCAACACTCGCACTTACTAGTTTAGCAGGTCAGCTCTGGACGGAGCATCCCAGGTCCCAGTGGATACCGCTTGGAGGTATAGTAAGCACAATTGACGTGTACTATAAGTTACAGCATCTGGGCGCCGCCAAGTTGACACCAATCAGAGCCTACCCGAATAGTACAACGCCCATCCACGAATGTGACGAATGTGAAAAAATATCGTTGTCACATATATTACTTGCAATTAAGTGTTTTCCAACGAAAACCTTAAGTCAGCGATTGACGTCAACAATGTTAAATGTGCTCAAATACATAGTGAGTTATTTATAATTGATGACCTGATTAAGCAGAATGACGAAATTCATATGATGGTCCTTAACATTACTCGTGTGTTGAACATTAACTCTGATAATCTGTGCAAAAAATTCGCCGATAATGCCAATTCTATAAATGACCTGATTAAAACCAGTGAAGCAAAGAGTGAAGAACTTTGCCTTAAACTTAACTATGCCATCCCTTTGAAATCAATAAACTCTCTGCTAGAAGAAATGACCCACTCTGTTAAAAACATTCTCGGTACAACATCGTCAATCCGATCTGACATCAACGTTCAGCTACATTCATCTAATAGTAGCACTCTCGTTGGGCTCAATCATGTGTTAAATGATTTGTCTAATGACTTAGCCATGACTAGATTTATCGATTGGACAGATTTCTGATGAGTTGAGAACGACTTCCAGAAAAATAGATGATATCCCAGATCAACGGCAGCCAACAACGTCAACTTTCAACAACTCCATACTTGCCCCACAACAACATAACAATGTCTCTTTTCTCGAGGAACTGGTGAACGCGGATAAAACCAAAAATCCTCCAACTGACAACAACCAACTTAACAATAGTAGTTCTCCCAATCCTGAGCCCGTCCGCTCTATTTTTTTTTTTTTTTTTTTAGGAGGAAATCTTCAAAAGAAAAAGTGGTAAAAAGTAGATGGTTGAAAAAAATGATTGAATTATTATTTTATTGATTAAATCAGAACAGGGTGTCCTAGATTTAAATGGGCGCCAGGAAATTTTTAGAAAGAAGGAATTTCCAAACCTTGACTGAAAAAAATGTTAAAATAAAAGGAATATAAAATGAAAAGAAAGAAAGATGATTTTAATGATTTTATTGCTGGGAAAACCTTGGTAAACCTGGATTAAAAACCCAAATCTTTTAAAGAAAATAAAGTTGTTTTTACAAGATTGAAAGAAGTAAATAGAAATCAATAGAGCTAGTATATAAGTACAGATAAGTTAAGAAGACCTTCAAATGTCTTTCAAAGAACGAAAGTACAAAGGTACAAAAGGTTGAACCGTTAAAATTCGTTCCCGAAAAACTCCAAAATGGGGTTGAAATTAATAGGGGCGCGTGCCAGACAATATTCTGGTAAATTCAGATAAAAAAAAAGGTCCACACAGAAAAAATGTTTTAAAAAGAAATCTTTAACCCATTCTCTCCCATTGTACTTTTAAAAGTACAGTAAAATGCTTTAAGCAAATGGCCATTTAAAAGTATGCTTCCAAATAAAAATCATCTGTTTGAATTTGTTTTCCAAATAAACAATATTATCTGAATTTTTCAGGTCCTTTTTTTTGTTTTTGGTCAAGTAAACTATTGTCCAATCGTCTTTTCTTAGAATGAATTTGGAATTATTTCTAGTTTTGTCTCCTTCCAAGACATTTGAGGTCTATAAACTTCAATAAGCAAAATATTTGAAATTATTTTCTAGTTTTCTATTCTAAAGAATCATTAAGCTTGCGAGAATTAAAGTTTCTTCATATTTTTGTATTTATATACAGATTTAGGCAATGTCAAAGTTGTATGTACTATAAAAAGTACATTGGGTTCATGCATACATTATTCTTCTAGAAGTCTAAACGGACTTTATAACTATACCTCCTAAAATTTTTTGCGTAAGTTGACTGCCTCACCGTTATGGACAAAATCAATCAGCCGAGTTTGAACGAATAGAAAACTATTGAGATAGAATCCTTGACTGCTTCAGACTTATTCGGCCTCAGCGAAGTCGAAGTTTTTGAAAAGTTGTTTGACCCTGAAGTCAGACTACTTATTGTAAATCAAACCATGTTATATGCAGGGTAAAAGAACCAAAGACAATAACATCGTAACATGATGTGAAAAGGTGAAGCAAGGAGCAACAAAAAAAGTAAACATACCTCAGCCGCTTGTTGTCGAAAATTATTATATGGGCGGTGTGGACCTACACGACTAGTTTATAAACACGTACTTCATTGAAATACGACGCAAGAAGAGTAGGTGGAACATTTTCACCTCTATGCTCTCTTTAACTGTATGAAATGCCTGGAAGCTCCACAAGCTAGCAAATAACAACAATAGTGATCTGCTCGAGCTCACCAGGGCAATAACGCTTCAATGTCTTCATACTCTGAATCCAGAACAACATAAGCTTACCGTCCAAAGAAGCATTGTGGAGAGTGCAGGATAACACTTTTTCAAAAAACTACCAAATCAGTTGAGATCCCATCAGTGCCATCTACGATCGAAATGGTGCTGTGAAATGTGCGATATTACGTTCGTTCGCTGAACTTTCCCCAGAGTTGACCCAGGTTTTCTTGACAACCCTATGAGTTGTCAAAAAAACCTTGGTTTTCCAGTTCTCAAAAAAAGCTAAACCACAAATGACCACACATCCCTGTCATAAGAAAACACGCACGTACTATTCGACAGCCCTCAACTCGCCACAGCAAAACCTAGGGCGAGTTGAGGAAAAGCCTAGGTCAATCCTAGGGCTCAAAAAACACTCAATTTGACATTCAGGGCGACTGTAGGTTTCTCAAAAAACGATGTGTGGCAACGGAAGGCGACCCTATTATACAGACTGTTTCAAAAATTTTCATGTCAATTCAAAATAAAAAAGTATGTATGATCCCGATGTACTTTATAAAGTACGGGTCCATTACTAACAACATAATTTTTTTTTTCTAATTTGTTTTTTGCAAAGGTGTGTTATTTTAACTCAATAAGAAGAAAATGCCATAAAAATATAAACTTTTCTACTTTTGGTACCCTTGGGTGTTAATGGGTTAAAGTACGCAATAAAGGATTATGTATTTATATCTAACACACTCTACTTAGCTTTTCAAAATGTCCTCCTCCTGTTTTTATTCTCGAATTCTTTTTCTCCCAATTATCGTCCCGTCCTGACGATTCCTATAATCTTGCTCCTTTCTCCTTCCTAAACTCACTTTCCAAAAAAGATTCTAAATCGAACTTGTTAAAAACTCGCTAAAAAAACTTAAAGAATAAAATAACTTGTTTTCAACTTTTCTCCACTTTCAGATTTTTCTGTCACAATATTAAAACCTCTAAATCGCTTGTCAGCTAGCCAAGAAGTGTCTCCCACTTCAAGCCTAGCTTCTTGCCTGGTCTCAACCCTGCTCTCAGTTTCAGTTTCAGTTTTAATTCATTTTTTATTTCTTTTTCTTAAATCTACTTAGGAGCTAGCAAAAATGTATAAAACTAGCTTATATAACAACTTAACTAACTTACTGACCCTAAGCGGGTACTCTAAATTACTCAATATCTTAATTCTAATGCCTTTCGGCCTAAAGATAACTTATACGGATTTACAAACTAGAACTATGGTTAAAAACTAAGAAAATTTAAAAACAAAAAACTTAGTTTGCTGGATCATATTTTTTTTGGTTTTTATTAAAACTACTTAAAACTACTTAAATCTATTTAAATCTACTTAAACCTAGAGCAGCCACAGTAGCTTTTTTTTTTTTTGTTTTCTGTTTCGTATATTTTGGAATTTTTATGTTTTATGATTTTTTTTAGATTTTTGTACTTTTTTTTTTTTTTTTTGTTTTTTTTTTTTTTTTTTTTTGGTTTTTAATTTTTTTTTTTTTTTTTTGGTTTTTTGGTTTTTTTTTTTGTATGCCACTGTGCCCACCCCCTATACCCTAAGACTTACACGCTAAACCTGTGTAAGCCAGCCATTGGCGACTCGCTATCAATATCAATTTGAGTTTCGTGCTCAGACAACCACCAGAACATGTTTGACATTTTAACAACGTCACGACGATCGCGATCTGAGACCGCCCTACTGAACCGAAGGAGCTCTTCAACGTCTCCGCCTACTGCGGTGACGTCTCGGCTATAAAGGAGCCGTCGTTCCACGGACTTACGGCAGACGTGGTAGATTAGCGGAACCGCCAACCTATCCTGAATCAGCCCTTCCATATCAAAATAGAGGAAAGCCTCCGGTGGGACAAATCCACTGAAGCGTGTTCTTTCCAAATACTCTCTGTTGGGGTAATAAGCCCCAAAGATCAGGCCATTGGTCGAGGTCATCGCTCTTACCGTGTGACCACGAGTCAGTTTTATAATGAAGTTGTCGATCCTGTTTATTTGAGCCCCGTTGTAAAGGACCTCATTGGGATAATATTTTTTGTACTCCGACTCTGGTGTTCTGTGTAATCCAAGACAGGTACGCAGACACTGTCTCTCAAACACCCGAATCTTTTCCATTTGAGACGCTGTAACGTTGAACCACACGGGGCACCCATAGACAATCATTGGCCTTATGAGGGCCATGTAGCAAATCACTTTCACTCTGCTATCAAGTTGTCTGCTGTGAAACAGTCGCCTTGTCAGAGCAAAAGCTCCTCTAGCCCTGGCCAGAGCCGCATCCATATGTTTGTTAAAATATAGATACTGATCTAGCCAGATGCCGAGGTACTTGACTACTACTTTGTTTGGCAGTGGGTTACCATACAGATCAACGATCACCAGCTTGCGCCAGTTCTTTCTCGTATCCCATGAAGCCCGAGCCAACGGGGTCCTAAACACAATTGTTTCCGATTTCTGGAAGTTGATTTTCAACTTCCAGTCATCGCAATATTGCTGGATCTTATCGAAGTCACGCTGCAAGAGTGTTCTGATGACTTCGATCTTTGGACCTGTTCTGTACGCAATGAGGTCGTCAGCGTACGCTATAGCATGGTGAAGAGAACCAATAAGATCGCCGGTGAAAATGCTAAACAAAATAGGCGAATTCACCGCCCCCTGTTGTAGACCGTTCTGTATTTTAAAAGTTCTGGTAGAAGTTATATTGCAACTTTTCACAACAAACGTTCTACCATGAAGCATGTCATTCAGAATATAAAGCAATGGTTTACTCATGCCATACCTGATCAACCTGACCGTCTAACCAAACGGTATCGAAAGCCTTCTCCAAGTCAACCAGACATGCACCCGTACACTGTTTTTTAGCTTTGTTCCATTGAATATCAGATACTAGTTTAGACGCGGCATGTATGGTATCATGGCCCGCCTTAAAACCGAACTGATTTTCTGGAATAATATGTTTGTCCTCAGCCCATGTGGACAGAGCTCTATTAAGAACTTTCTCGAATACTTTGCTGATACTCGGAAGAAGACTAATTGACCGGAGATTTGCTGGATTGGAACCATCCTTCCCTTTTTTAAGGAGAGGATGGACCACTGCCGTCTTCCAACGCACTGGATAATATGCATTATTCAGCGCACTGTTGAACAACGTGGTGTATATGTCCACCGCTTCCGAAGGGAGGTTTCGCAGCACAACATTGGGTATGCCGTCGACTCCAGCTGACTTCTTTTTCTTTATTTTGTGAAAGATGTCCAAGAGGTCCATCTTAGAAACGAACAGGGTGTTATCCCCGTTTCGCTGGGCGATGACTGCATTTGCAAGTCGGTCGTCATTGAACCTAGTGAAACCAGGATTCTCGGATCGCCAATGCGAGATCTCGTCTCTAAGATAGAAGTGTCCAACGAAGGCTCTATTTTCAAGGTCGTAATTCGGGCGAATGCACTCATTCACCTTATATACTCGCTCGAAAACAGCACCCACCGTCTCTACCTTCTCTTGAGCATCATCCAAGATGGCCTCATCCGGATCTATTCCTATTGTCAGTAGTAAGTCTTTGTTCTCTGTCGTCCTTTGGAGTTTAATACCCTGAAGGTCATTTTGATCTTTTCTCCTAAAGATTTTGTTTATTTCCGGAAACATACTCGGGTTGTTGGACTGCACAGCCCGAATTTTATTGTTCCAGAAAAGAGATATAGATATTCTGTAATTTTCTTTAATTAACTGTTGGAGATTTTTGATCTGTGACTTCAGAGTTCTAATCTCCAAATCGTGTCGGTCAGTAAACCTCCTGTGCAAGAGTTTGAGTCTTGACAGGAGTCTACTTTTTTGTTTGTAAAGTGCGTCTATTGTCGCGTTTCTGTACATGTTCGTAGTGTCATGTTGCCTATATTTAGGAATTGTCCTGTCCATTGTACTACGGATTGCATCCTCCATACGTTGCAGGTACCCATCGATCTCAACGTTCGACAGATTCCTGTTGCATGGCGGCGCAATACCGTTCGAACGAAGTTCCCTTGAGACGGCACCGGAAAAGCGCGGCCAACGTGTCTTACCGTAGTTGTAAGAGTGCGTCGGCACGTACTCCTCCAGTTCCACAAGGTCGTTCGGAAGCAGTATGACGGCGGCAAGTCCACAGTGGTCACTGTCGTACTCAACCGTCGTCAAACAATTTTTCGTCCGTCGAAGAATGTCGTCGGTCAGTTTAAGTCTTGAGTCTAAAAGTAAGAGATCCAAATAAGAGCCACTTCGAGGATATGAGGGCCTGTCAGTAGCCAGTAGATCGACTTTACACTCAATACTGTGAAGCCCCAACCAATTGAATAGCTGGGTCCCCCTTGGATTGGCTAATTGATTTCCCCAATCTTGGTGTTTAGCATTGTAATCACCGGCCAAAAGGAAATAGTTTTCTTCTGAGTTCAGTTTCAGAGTTCGAAAAAGTGATTCGAGCTCTGTTATAAAACATGAGGGTTGAGAAGCCTCCGGCGCATAGATTGCGACCACATACAACCGCCTCCCCTGTTGGAGAGGGATGCATACGATACACGCTTCAAGCAACCGGAATCGGCGTACTTCACCACTATATATTACCTTATGAGCAATGCCCTTACGTATGAAGATCGCAACCCCACCCGCGAAAGTCGAGTTGGGTCGGTCTCTCCTTACGATAATGTAATTGTTATTCGTCATTTTGTGATGCTGGTTTAGCCTAGTTTCGCTAACCATACATACATCTGGACGTTGGTCTTTTAACAACTCAAAGAGGTTGGTTCGTCGTTCCATCCTAACTAGCGAATTCACATTCACGGCTAGGATCTTGAAGGGCCTCTCCGGCAGCGCGCCCGTTAACCTAAAAATTGCGCAAGCGTAGGCATTGCACGGTAGATCACATCTACCCTACGCGCCTGCTCACTTATTTGCCGTGATAGATCGCTCATTTGTGCCTGAATGACACGCAGAGCGACCATCACCTCTGACTCCCCAGCAGCTGTCTTAGACACAGATGGCTGTGCGGCCGCTTTCTGAGGAGGCTGTACCGTTTTCCCAGCCCCCCATGCCATTTGGGCGTAGGAAACTTCGGGAACGACGGCCCTTGGAATTGGTCTGGCTGGTTGCCTTCCCTCATCCTTAGTTGCTGTTGGAGCAGCTTTTTTTGACTTTTTAATCGTCTGGTATCGAGGACAGCCCCGATAATTAGCAGGGTGTCCATCTCCACCACAAAGAACACACTTCAGCAGGGTCTTGTCTTCGACCCTTGCCTCCCCGAGCTTACACTCTTTATTATTGTGGTTCTCACCACACTTAACGCATCTCGACTGCATGTGGCAGTTGAACGCGGCGTGGCCGAACCTTTGGCAGCGAAGACATTGTAATATGTCCCCGTTCCTGTTTAATTTTTCCCATCTTACCATCTGGTAGTCCAGGACGGAGATTTTCCTTAGACTCTCCAGACGGCTACTGGGTGATAGGGTGACGAGGAACATCGGCAATAGCCGCTTCTCCCGTCTTGCCTTGGCCGTGGTGAACGACTTAACCCCGATAAAGTCGAGATCATCGCCCGCCAACCTGCGGAGTTCAGTTAAGAGCTCCTCTGGATCAGAGGAAGGCTCTACCCCTTTCAAAAGCATGCATTTAGGTTTCTCCTCTTTGGGAGTATACGAGAAATGCTGAGTGGTTGTCTTTGCTAACAACTCACGAACAATCTTATGTTCACCAATGCTATTGCATTGGATCGCATGTCTATCAACTCCGAGTCTCTTAATAGTAAAACTATCGCCAATGGCGGACTTACATAAATTTTTTGTGTCGTTGAATACCATCCTTAGAGTATTTATTGGGGGCACCCTGCTCTTTTTAGTGGTCTTCTTTTGGGGCTGCTGCTGTTGTTGTTGTTGTTGTTGCTGCTGCTTCGGCTTCTGCTTCTCTGCTGGCTGCTGCTTCTTGCTGGGGATCGATGGCGCGGCTTTTTTAGTCGCGGTCCCCCGTGGCTGCTCATGTGTAGCAGTTTTCTTTCCCTCTACAGCTATTTTAGCTGTGGCTGCGGTTGCATTTTTATTGACAGCAGCCTTTGTTGTTGCTGGCTGCTGTTGCTTGGCAGTTTTCTTTTGCTTGGCCTCGCATTCCGCTTTCCTACGGGCTTCTTGCTTTGCTTTTATGGCCTCGATCTCGCCAAACAGCTTCTGAATTATCATATTCAACTCTTGCAGTCGCTTTTCTTCGTTCTTATCTGTGTTTTTGTTTATGTCGTCAACTACACCGTCTCCGTCTGCTAGTGCAGCGAAGGAGTTGCCGCTACCGTTGTAACGGCCCTCGCCACCGTTTGACTCATAGTCATATGTTGAGTTCAAACTGACTATGGACTCTGTGCTGGTCGACATTCCATCGTCGTCGACCTCCGCTGCTGCTCCCTTCTTTGCCTTTTGCTTAGGCATCATGTTCGGCTTCGCTTTTAAGCGCCGCCTCCTCTTAATTGCAGTTGTTGCAACTGCTGTTGTTGCTGTTGATACAGCTATCTCGTCAGCGGCTGTTGCCGCTATCTGATCTGCGGCTGTTGCCGCTTCTGTATTTGTTGTTGTTGTCCCTGCTCTCATGCACGCATACATTCATACGCTCATCCAATCACTTTTGTGGATTCAGTATCTCGACATCAGCCACCGTTGGCGTGCTGAGCCATCGCTGTCGAATACCAACAAAAGTATACACACACATTGACAGAGTTCGACAAGTTGTTGGTGTCGTCCAAAACTTGCCGTTCTCTTGCCAATCACCAAGTTCGAAAGTTCGACAAGTGGTTGGTGTCATCCAACACTTGCCAAACTTGATGGGTGAGTCCAGACCACCTAAAACCCTATATCAAAACCATTTGAGAAAACATCGAAATTAACTAAATTGAAAACAAGTTGAATCTGAGCATTTTCTCAGTTACTCTACTACGCGTGAAAAGTGAATCTAAGAAGACTAAAGATCAATTTACTATTTTTTTTGAGATTGGCAACCCTGGCGTTGAATCGACAAAGTGGTTAAAAAAAGAGCTCTAACATAATCGTTAAATTAAAGCAAATTTGTATTTAAATCTTCACTAAAAACAAGTAAAAGTGCACGTAAAGTAAAAATATTCCTTGTGAAATAAAAAATCCGTAAAACAAATTTTATTCAGGGGTGAGTTAGTGTGTTTAAAGTAGAAAATAAGTTGCGATAAGACGAAAGATGTTTGGTATACACTCACCAAGTAACAAAGGAAATGGTTCTGCCAAAAGAATGCATACCGACCTATCACCATCGCCAACTGTATTGAACAATCAATCTACAGGTACACACCCACCGAAAATGGTAGGAAATTTGCCGGTAAATGATCTGGTAGCCCTCATACAATCTTCTATGGCACCTATTCTCGACGAAAAACTTAAAAACATGGCGACCAAAACAGACATGGAAAGAATCAGTGCAGATATCGGGAGTTTGCAACAAAACAACAAGTCGCTGCAATTGCAGCTTGAGCAAATGCAGTCTCGCTGTATGACATTAGAGCGGCAAGTGGAGCAACTTGAAAAGAAGTCCAACGAGCAGAATATTGTTTTACATATTCCAAAACAAAATGGAATTGATGCCGTCCAGCGGGCAAAATCGGTCTGTCTTGAGCTCCTGCGAACTGATAATCCTCGCAAAGTAAAGAGCGTACGGGAACTCTACTCTGGTGGAAATACTGTTAATGTCATCGTTGAAATGCAGGACAAGGAAGATGCAGTTTGCGTGCTGAAATCAAAATCAAGCATACATGGTACGGGAATAACGCTGCATAAAGACTACCCGGTGGCGGCAAGAGAACGAAGGAGAAGGATTGTGAAATTGAAAACACAAATTACTTCAAAGAACAAAGATATAAATACGCAAATAAGAGGAGAAACATTAACAATTAATGGGAAATCATTTTATTATGACAGAACAAACAAATTATTATGCGACAGCGAGGATGGAATGACGTTTCTTCAACACCTACTGGGTGATATGTCAGAGGTGAAGGTGACAGCTGATTCTGGTGGAAATGGAACGACAGCCGGGTCCAGTGGCCCTCAAACGAAGGGGCGCGTTCATAAACCAAACTTTTAATAAAAATGCCGTCTGTCCTAGTAAAAATGTTAAAGATGTAAATACTGCAAAAATTCAAAATTTTAAATTAATAATTTTAGCATACAATGTATCAGGCCTTGTTAATAAGAACTTATTTATGGATTTTTATAGTTATGTTAATCGTTTTGATATTGTTTTTTTGTTTGAAACTTTTGTTACCGAGAATAATTTTGAGAACTATACCAGTAATTTTAAGAATTTCGATTTTAAATGGATACCTGCAATAAGGTCACATGTAAGAGGGAGAGCAAGCGGTGGTTTGTACCTGGGTCTAAAAAAAGACATTAAAAATTTAGTTTGTACATTTCAAAACAAAGATAATATTACTTATGTGGAAGTTAATTTGGCCAACGAAAAATACATAATTCTACCAATATACTTAAATTGCAACAAGTGGGAAAATGATTTCGGTGATTTATACGATTTTATGCTTCACAATGATAATTCAAACGTGCTCTTGGTCGGCGATTTTAATGCGAGATTAGGATTGGAAGCAGGATTGGAAAACGAAACAGCGGGATGTATACGACGATCGAAGGATATGACTATCAATGCTAGAGGGAAAAAATTACTTGAGCTATGTAACACTTTTTGTCTACGAATCCTAAATGGTACGAGTATTTCTGATGAGCATGGAGACTTCACCTTTGTGGGAAAACAAGGAAACTCAGTCATTGACTACAGTCTTGCTGGGGGTGCCTGGAATGATATGGTTAGGGAATTCAAAGTCGACTCGGTACCGTACTCGGACCATCTCCCCATCATAACGACCCTCCAAATAGAAGGCACGGATTCGACCGGAAATAGGATTATGACAATGCTGCCTAAATTGAAGTGGGTGGAAAACAAAGCAATTAGTTATCGCTGGAGTCTTGACATTTCGCTCAGAAGTCAGAGCGCCTTTAATTTTGCAGATATCACAACCTGCATTAGATCGTCCTACCCTGTCGGCAGCAGTCACAATCGAAATAACCTGAGACAAACTGCCCCCTGGTTTGATGAGGATTGCAAAAATGCCCGAAATAAATCATTTGGATGGCTGAGAGCATTCCGCATTGGTAATGATCAATCCAGCAAAAACCAGTATCTGGATGCAAATAAGGAGTTTAAACTACTATGTAAGAACAAAAAAGAAAAATACTTTGAATCGGAGGCTAGACAACTAGCACTTGCTAGTAATCCAACCAAGTTTTGGAATAAAGTTAGAACTTTTAATGGAATCAAATTTAAAATAAATCAAGATTTAACCCCGGATATCCTGTTTCTGTATTTTAAGGAGCTATTGAATCCGCCTTCTAACAATATCGCTATTGCCTATGCTGCACCGAACACGGATAATCAATTGCTGGATGTGCATATAACTAGTGAAGAAGTAATTTATGCTTTGAAGAGCTTAAAGGATGGAAAGGCTGCAGGATCTGATGGAATTCCTGTAGAGTTCTACAAATATGGAACCACGGAGTTAATAAGTAAACTTAGTGTGCTTTTTAATGAAGTTATGGATACAGGCAGTATACCGCAGGAGTTTAAGGAAGCTCTTATCTTCCCAATCTTTAAAAAAGGAAACACGAGGAATCCGGAAAGTTATCGTGGGATAAGTTTCCTTAACTCATCTTACAAAATATTTACCGCTGTTCTGCAAAGACGACTAAGCAACTGGATTGACCAAAATAGTCTAATAAAGGAAACCCAAGCTGGATTTAGGCCAGGATACTCGACGACAGACCATATATTTGTGCTGAGAAGCATCGCAGAAACATTTTTGAGAAATGGGAAGAAGCTGTACTGTTTTTTTTGTCGATTTTAAGGCAGCGTTTGATGGAGTGAACAGGCATGCCTTAATTTATAAACTCTATACAGTAGGAATGTCTAAAAAGTTTGGTAGAGTTCTACAAAATCTTTATGGCGATACCAAAGCGGCAGTATGGAATGGCGAGGAAATGTCTGAATGGTTTCAAACCGAATCAGGAGTTCGTCAGGGTTGTGCTTTAAGCCCTCTCTTGTTTGCACTGTATATTGAAGACCTTTCTGACTGTCTGGCTGGAGGAATAAAGTACGCAGAAACTGTTATAAAGGCGCTTTTCTACGCTGATGATATAGTCTTGTTCGCTTATTCACCTGAATCGCTACAGTTGATGATTAACCAACTAGATAGGTACTGCAAAGCTTGGAGTTTAAAAGTGAACCTGAACAAGTCCAAAGTAATGATTTTCAAAAATGGTGGTGGAATAAACTGCTCAAATGAAAGGTGGTCCTTTAACGAGGAAAGTATTGAAGTTGTTAAGGACTATAGTTATCTTGGGGTCTGTTTTACAAAAAACCTTAGTTTGGAAAAGCATTTCAAAGAAAAACTTGTCAAGGCCAAGAATGCCATTGGTGCTACATGGAAGAAATGTTTCGCTAACAAATACATTGCCCATAGTAGTAAGTATCGTGTTTTTGAAGCAGTGTCGGAGTCGATCATGCTTTACGGAGCTCAAGTATGGGGATACAAAAAATATGAAACGGTTGAAGCACTTTTGAGGTTTTATGTGAAAAGGATATTTCGTCTTCCTTCGAATACCCCCAACTACATTGTGATGTTGGAAACAGGACTCTCCCCGCTCTTCATTCGCACACTTAAGCTGCACATAGACTATATAATCAAGGTTATGAACATGTCTAACGAAAGATTACCAAGAAAGGCGGCGCTACAAGTCATTGATCGAAGAACTAGCTGGTATGCGGAGTGGTTGGAGCTGGCGCAATGGTGTGGTATTCAACTAAATCTGAACTTAGAAAACATCAGTGAATGGAAAAGCTCTCTCTACAATTTAATTGAGACCGTGGACTTAAAATATCGCGAAAGATATATAGAAGAAGCTACTAGTTCAGTGCATAGATCGATATACAATAGATTATGTCACAACCTGGGCCCTAAAAACTATTTTCGAGATGAGTACAGTGTGGATCAAATATCAATGATGGTAAGACTACGTGGAGAACTTCTAAGTCTCAACTTTGTTCCTCATAGAGATGACCTTCCGGTATTATGTAATTTGTGTAATCAGAGAGAAAGAGAAGACGTGTTCCACTTTCTTGGAAGATGTCCAGTGTTGAAAGAAACAAGAAGATTTTACTATGGCTGTAATGTTTTAAACGAAGATGAGATGTTATCATTCTTAAATGAAATGGAAGTCCCAAAGCTCTTCAATTACTGCAAGGTGGCACTGGCTTACCGTGAAAGGCTAATTAATGAAATGTTTTAGGACACTCAGGTGTTATCATCCTTTTGTTTTTTTGTTGTTGTATTACTATTATGTGATCAATTTAAATTTATATTTGCTGCAATTTTGAATCGGTTAAATGTAACCAAACTTATATAATTATTTGTCAATCGGGCAGACGGCAATGCCATGCTATATCTGATATTGTATATTATTTATTGTTTTTTTATAAAATATTGAATAAAAATCACTTAAATCTAAAATCTAATCTATTTTTTTTGCATAACAAATTTTTTAAGGAAACCTATAGGAGGAGGAAATCTTTTACACCGCGAACCCTAACCTGACACTGGTGGACCCTTTTGCAGATTTTGGGATGAGGGGATGAACACTTATCGTTCCAACCTTTTTGTACCTTGTTATAGATAATTTATGGTGGGCTTAACGCCATACTACTTTACATTGTTTCAAATGATGATGTTTTCTCCTTCGCAATTATGAGCTCATTAGATCCATACTTTGGATCAATATGGATGTGTATTCTGTGTGATGTTGTGTAAAGTGAATTTTCGTGTGGTGTGTGTATGGTGTATTTTTATGTTGACGATTTTGTGTTGTTGTTTTTGTATGTGACTCTCCAGAGTCCTTCTGACTCGACATACTGATCAATGTTTCAGCTCATCCGCTGATTTGGGCTACCTGCTTTTGTCATTTGCTCAAAGCGATGTTACGTTCACACTGCTAAGAGCAAACAACGGAGTAATGGTGGGGTCAAAAAAAGGATGGGAAGGTTAAGTGGAAAAGAGAGGATATAAAAAGATGAAAATAAAGCCAAAGCAAGAATTGTTTTTGTTCCGGGAAATTTTACCGTAACAAACTCCACCGTTACCTACCAAAGAGAGAAAACTGGGCTTTTCAAAAGAAAAGCCGAAGGAATGTCAAAAGTGATGGTTAGACAACACAACCAAATGGAGTACACACACTAATAGACGTCACAACCAAATCTCAATCGCTCTTGGCGAGAGTAACTGTACATCACAGAGCTTTGGGGCTCTCAGTATCGTTTTGTGCAACCTCATCCGGTTACACGACTCACTTTAGGATTCTTCGGGGTCATCGTGGTATGGCTTAAGGTCTTTCACGTGCCAAGTACCTTTTTCAGCACCATTTTCGTCCATTTGGACATAAGTCCATGGCGATACTCTTTTCTTGATTTTAAATGGCCCAACAAACTTTGGAGCCAGCTTAGCGGCATAGTTATTAGCGGCATCAGAAAGGGTGAAATTTCTTCTCCAAACCAACTCGTTTGGGAAGTGCTTCACGTCCCTTCTGCGAAGATTGTAAATTTTTGTCGACTTCTTGGCTGCTGCTTCTAACTTTTTACCTATATCTTCCCTAAGCTTCCTAAATCTGGTTTCTATTTTGCCCAGGTCCATTTGTCCCCCGGTTGTATTATGGTTTAAAGACTTGTCGGGAGGTGTGGCGCTCGCGAGCCCTGACCCGGAGGTAACCATCGTCCTCCCGAATATAGCGTAAAATGGTGATACCCCTAATACCTCATGTTGGGAAGTGCGTATACTACAGGCCACTTTCGCCAACTGAGAATCCCAATCCCTGTGGTTGTCCGACACATACGCTTTAAGTGTCGTTTTCAATATCTGATTTATCCGCTCTGCGGGATTCGCCTGTGGATGGTAGTGTGCAGTGAATTTCAAAGTAGACCTATACCCTTCACATAAGGACTTCAACTCCCTACTTTTGAATTGCGGACCATTATCACAAATAACAATTTTTGGAACCCCAAACAATAAGAAAACATTGTCTTCCAGTTCTTTGCACACAGCCTTCGCTGTTGCAGACCTTAAAGGGAACAGTAAAGGGAACTTGGTAAAATAGTCTACGACAGTAAGAATATACATAAAACCCCTACTCGATTTTGGAAGAGGACCGACAAGGTCAATACATATCATTTCGAACGGATTGGTAACCCCTTTTCTCTCCGTAATCAGACCAGCCGGTTTATCATGCACTGGCTTCACACTTTGACACACTTTGCAGTTTCTGACGTATCTTGTTATGTCTGACCTCATTTAAGGCCAATCTTCAAGAATCTTTTTCCTATCACTTTTACCTACAACTATCTTCCATTCATTACTATCCCTAACTAAAATGTGTTTTGCCCTAACATATTTATATAAAACCCCATTTTCTATCCTCCATGCTGGAAACGCTAATGGATTCTCTTCGATTTTGTTCCTCATATTCACAAGCCAAGGATCCAAACTGTTTTCCGAAATCCCGGATAAAACCGGTACGCTTCTTGAAAGCATGTCTGGAACAACACGGTCCTTGCCTTTCCTGTGAACAATCTCAAAATCAAACTGTTGTATTCTAACAGCCCATCGCGCCAGCCTACCTACAGGATCTTTTAATTTACTGAGCCAGACCAATGAATAATGATCCGTAATCAGAGTAAACCTAACTCCCTCCAAGTATGGCCTGAGTTTCTCTATTGCCCAAAGAACAGCCAGGCATTCTTTTTCCGTGGTGGAATAATTGCGTTCGCATCTGTTAAGCGATCTGCTCAAGTAGCAGACCACTTTCTCTCCATCGTCGAACGTCTGACTAAGAACTGCTCCAACCCCGAAATCCGAAGCATCTGTTTGAACAACAAATGGCTTCGTAAAATCCGGACAGGTCAGAATCGGAGCTGCCACTAAACATTCTTTGGCCTTCCTGAAACTCTCTTCACACTCTTCGGTCCATACAAACTTCCTACTCTTCTTTAATAAATCTGTTAATGGTTTTACCAAACTAGCAAAATTTGGTAAGAACCTCCTATACCAAGAAACTGTCCCTATAAATGACCTAACCTAACCTCCTATACCAAGAAACTGTCCCTATAAATGACCTAACTTCCTTTACCGTTTTCGGTGCAGGGATTCCTAACATACTTTCTACTTTTTCTGGGTCCATATGTAAACCGTTGCGGTCCACAACATAGCCCAGGAATTTTAAAGATGGCCTACAAAAATTGCATTTCTCTCTACCTACTTTTAAGCCTGCCTGAATCAATCTTTTAAAAACCTCATCTAAAATTTCTACGTGTTTTTAAAACTGTCTGTCACGATGATAATATCATCGAGATAGACGAATACAAAAGGTTCTAACTCTGGACCAAGGACATTATCGATGAATCTCTGCCAGGTCGCAGGTGCATTGTGCAACCCGAATGGCATTCGCAGGAATTGGAAGAGACCGCGACCAGGGCCTGTAAAAGCCGTATATTTCCTGGATTCCTCCTCCATAGAAATTTGCCAATATGCAGACTTAATGTCCAAGGATGATAGAAACTTTGCATTACTAAGCCTATCTAAAATTGCTGAAATATATGGGAGGGGGTAAGCGTCCCTATCTGTAACTCCATTGAGTTTCCTATAATCAATGCAGAACCTATAAGTATTATCCTTCTTTTTCACCATCACGATGGGAGAAGCCCAAGGACTGTTAGATTGTTCGATGACCCCATCCCGTAACATCTCATCTAACTCCTTATCTACGAACTTCTGGATGGCTGGAGAAACCGGATAATAACGCTGTTTTATAGGTTCTGACTGGGTCCTAATTTTGTGCTTCACCATTTGTGTGCACCCTAATCCCTCTGGCATTTCGCTAAAAACCCTATCTAAAAATTTACCTAACTTCTGTGTCTCGTCTAAATCCGACAGATGTATTGCGTCCGATACTGACGCCAAAGCATCTTGCGCCGAAAAATCCCACTCCCCTGATTTTAAATCCGGAACAATGCCCGACAGAGCCCAAAAATCTGCTCCTAAAATCAGCATGTGAGGAATACTGGGAATGACAAGACACTCTATGAGCACCACTTTCCCCTCAATAGTAAGAGGAAGCGACACTACTCCTATAACTTCAACTCCTTTTCCATCCGCTAAAGTTACCCTACCAATTTTGTTTTTCCCTAACTTTATCCCTAACCCTGCTAAAATATCCTACCCATCCCTACATATAATTGTGCGTGAAGCACCTGAATCTAATAAACCTAACAATCTAACTCCATAAACCCTAACACCAAGATACGGCCTTCTATCACTACCTTTGTGTTCAAGTGCAAAACCTACATGCACTTCCGCCGACTGATCGCCAGTAGGCGACCTAACCTGCTTCAACGACGCTCTCGTCCTACTGACCCAAGAGCGCGTCTCACGTTTCCCGAACAACTAGGGCAGTTGCTTCGAGCAACTCCCTGCTTACCACAACCAAAGCATCGCCTAGGAGCAGAGCACCTGTTTGCAAAATGGCCCAACCCATTGCAATTAAAACACCTGCGTTCAGGTCTACCATCCGTTGATGGAGCCGTACGCACAGCAACTTCGCGACTTGTTCGGTTGCTATCGGAAACAACCAGAACATCGGGGGTATCAAAACCCACATAGTCCAGATCCGGCTCTAGTAGGTTTCGGTTTTTCACATTGGGGGGTGGAACATACGACTCTACATTAGCCCTAACAGTTTCAAGACTGCGCCCTAAGCTAACTAAATCAGAGACACAACCAGGTTTAGCCAAACCAAGCTGTGTTTGGTAAAAGGGAGTAAGATTCTTTTGAATCATACCTAACCTTCTACCCTCCCAAATAGGTTCAGAAAGCCTTCCGAACATATTCAGCATTGTCGCCACATAGACTCCGATGGTCTCATCTTTGCCTTGCGTGCGACGCCTAATCTCATCGAGCAACAAGTCATCTTAATTCGGAGGCAAGAATTCTAGATTCAGTTCCCTGACTAGTTCTTGCCATGAATTGATGGTTACTCTTACCGCCCTATACCACAACAATGCTTTCCCTGTGAAAAGTTCAACGGCTGCCCTAAAAAGTTTGGTTTCTGAAACCCCCCTAGCTTGTCTTAGCTCCTCTACTCTTTCTAGGAATGCGTTTACTGAAGCACCACAACGCTCTCCAGTAAACTTAACATCCCACTTGGAAATATTTTCAAATTTTTCCCTACCAACGAAAACCTGCTCTACTATGGTATTATCACTGGCCCTACTCTCTCCTACAAAAACTGATGATACTGCTGCTATTGGTACTGTTGCTGTTAGTACTGCTGCTGTTGGTACTGCTGCTGTTGGTACTGTTGTTGCTGATCCCGACGATGTTGATGCTGCTACTGTTGTTGATGTTCCTAATCCTAGCCCTATATCTGACCCTGCATTAGCGTTGGAAGTATCTACCGAACGCTGAACTTCATCCACTAATCCTACTTCAACTTCCTCTTCTAAATCTGCTAAAGCCATAACTAATTTATTTTTCAAACCCAACCTCTGTTTTTCTTCCTCTCCCTCATCAGGTTGCGACCTATCTAATCTACCTAACGACCATTCTACTTTAGCTACTACTTTCGCATATTCTTTTGATTTCCGCGCAATTGGCGGATTCTCTAATAGTTTAAAAATCTCTACTAATTTTCCCTCAACCGCTTTGACATCTTCTTCAAAAGTGAAGGGATACTTGGTGAGAGCACTCAAAGAACCTCTTCTCTCTAACAACCTAGCACCTCTTAGAGACTTTCGCATCTCGTCAACCGTTCCTACATCTAGGCCCCTACATTGCATTTCATATGCCAACTCATCCTGCGCTAACCTATTAATATCCATTCTACAAAAACTAATTGACTTCAAACCAAAAACAAATAAATAAAAACTGTGCCAAACTCGAAAAATACAATTAATCAAACTGACCGAAACTGATCCTAGACCAAAAACAAATTTAAGCTAAACAGTATCAAGCTCCAATCGGATACTTGAAAGCAAAACAAAATCCAAAAAAAACTGTCGCTTAAGAAAACTCGAAACTCAATTTAAGTATGGTTTGAAACCAACAATTCAGCAAAGAAAACTCAAAAAACAATGAAAGAAGTTTAAATCCAAACTTAAACTTTCCGATTTGTGATAGAATAAAAAGAAAAACTAATCTCAAAATCCAAACAAACGAATCAACCTCACAAACCGATATCTCCAACAACGATTCAAGCTTCTAATTCAAATAAACAAATTCAAGCAAGACACCTCAACTGACCTCACAAGTACCAAACCAAAAAAGAAAATCGATAAATATATGCACTCTAATACATATAATAATCACAAAATCAAATCAATTAGATCAATATAAGAATATATAAAAGGATATGAATATTGAAAAAAAGACAAATGTAAAACAAATTAAAAAAAAATAAAAATCAAAATCAAACAAAAGTTTTGTTGCAACACCCTATAGGTACTATTCTCGCCTATTGTGCGAGATTCCAATCCAATGCACTGTGGCAATGCAAACCACTCTTCAAAATAATGAAACTTCAATTTTATTTTTTTTTATAATGAAAAAAACTAGATCACTTTCAGTCGGTTAAATAACCAAAGACTAAGCAATAAAGCAACAAAAAGATAAATAAAAAACCTTACTTGTTTGGTTCTGTTGAATACAGACCAATGGATTTCCACTTGACACCAGACTTTTCTTGTTTCCCAACGTTGTCCAAGAATAGAAAATAGGGTTCGTAGCCAACCACTGTGTACTTTTTGTACCACTTTCAACTTTACCAGAGGGAAAGAAAATTAAGAAAGTAAATGAACTTTTACAAGGGTTAAAAAAACAATTCACTTTAACACACACTTCCCTAATACGCAATTTGATGGCGCAAAGTACCAACGCAATTCTTCCGCACAATATACTTCTATATACCAAAGAAGGTGCCCCACGTTGGGCGCCAATTTATTACCCTTTTTTTCAATTAAACTATTATTTATGATGAAACGAAACTTATAAACCGCGGTACTTATGGATTTACGAATCCTTTTGTAAAAATAAAGTTAATTAAACAAATGCACAACCGGTGCCGCGAAAATTAAAGTCGAGAATGACAACTGTCAAACTCGATGGGGTATGCAAAAAAAAAAGTGCAATAAGCTGCAATAAAAAAGGAATATGCGGCTACTCCACGGCTACTCAGCTGGGCTGGGTTCACAATGGTTAAAAAATGATCGCGTATAAAAAAGTATATGCGTGGTAAAAAGCAGATGATTGAAAAAAATGATTGAATTATTATTTTATTGATTAAATCAGAACAGGGTGTCCTAGATTTAAATGGGCGCCAGGAAATTTTTAGAAAGAAGGAATTTCCAAACCTTGACTGAAAAAAATGTTAAAATAAAAGGAATATAAAATGAAAAGAAAGAAAGATGATTTTAATGATTTTATTGCTGGGAAAACCTTGGTAAACCTGGATTAAAAACCCAAATCTTTTAAAGAAAATAAAGTTGTTTTTACAAGATTGAAAGAAGTAAATAGAAATCAATAGAGCTAGTATATAAGTACAGATAAGTTAAGAAGACCTTCAAATGTCTTTCAAAGAACGAAAGTACAAAGGTACAAAAGGTTGGACCGTTAAAATTCGGTCCCGAAAAACTCCAAAATGGGGTTGAAATTAAAAGGGGCGCGTGCCAGACAATATTCTGGTAAATTCGGATAAAAAAAAAAGGTCCACACAGAAAAAATGTTTTAAAAAGAAATCTTTAAACTACGCAATAAGGGATTATGTATTTATATCTAACACACTCTACTTAGCTTTTCAAAATGTCCTCCTCCTGTTTTTTTCCTCGAATTCTTTTTCTTCCAATTATCGTCCCGTCCTGACGATTCCTATAATCTTGCTCCTTTCTCCTTCCTAAACTCACTTTCCAAAAAAGATTCTAAATCGAACTTGTTAAAAACTCGCTAAAAAAACTTAAAGAATAAAATAACTTGTTTTCAACTTTTTTCCACTTTCAGATTTTTCTCTCACAATATTAAAACCTCTAAATCGCTTGTCAGCTAGCCAAGAAGTGTCTCCCACTTCAAGCCTAGCTTCTTGCCTGGTCTCAACCCCGCTGTCCCAATCACTTTTGTGGATTCAGTATCTCGACATCAGCCACCGTTGGCGTGCTGAGCCATCGCTGTCGAATACCAACAAAAGTATACACACACATTGACAGAGTTCGACAAGTTGTTGGTGTCGTCCAAAACTTGCCGTTCTCTTGCCAATCACCAAGTTCGAAAGTTCGACAAGTGGTTGGTGTCATCCAACACTTGCCAAACTTGATGGGTGAGTCCAGACCACCTAAAACCCTATATGAAAACCATTTGAGAAAACATCGAAATTAACTAAATTGAAAACAAGTTGAATCTGAGCATTTTCTCAGTTACTCTACTACGCGTGAAAAGTGAATCTAAGAAGACTAAAGATCAATTTACTATTTTTTTTGCATAACAAATTTTTTAAGGAAACCTATAGGAGGAGGAAATCTTTTACACCGCGAACCCTAACCTGACACTGGTGGACCCTTTCGCAGATTTTGGGATGAGGGGATGAACACTTATCGTTTGTAACTAGGCAATTCTTTAATGCAAAGATATTCCTCGTCACATGCTTATCGTTTGCCAAACCGGGCGCCGCCATCTAGCGCCAAAGGAAAGAGTAGAAACTTATCCATCTAAGACGGCAACCCACCAATTAAGCTTGTAGCCAATACACAATACTTGGTGGTGGAAAGCATTTGGATTGTACCATGGAGGTAAAAAGCTAACCTCACCACCATTGATGGTAGATATTGGGTAGGTGGTAATACCACCCAACAACCAACTCCCCATGCACAAGCAGTGTATGCGACGACGGTCGACAGAGCTCGATGGTGAGTTGTATTTGTTTTCACAGCAATATCATGTAGGGCGAGCATATGAATATACATTATACAGCAGATATTAATAGCATTTATGTGCAAACAAAACATAACAGATGGGAAGATTATATGGGAGGCATTTCCCCATTAAGTTATATGGGATGCGCACACGGCACCACACTGAGCTGCGGGTATAAATAGAGCGGCTCAGTGCATGGAAAAATATAGTTTGCCGGCGTCGGCCAAGAGACACACATCTCCCAAGTAACCAGGAAAGCGATCCCGAGTTAAATAAATCTACGACCAAGAGGAATCCAGGAAATAGAGTAAGATACAAAGGTGAATGGTAGTAAGTTCTTTTTGCCTAATCATATTTATTAAGTATTGTGCCACCAGGGGCAAAGAATAGTACTTGGCGATCCCACAGCTACAGCTGTACCGAGGTCTTCGGACGCGCTCGTGTTTCACCTACCGGGGTCTTCGGACGCCTGTGTTTCCTCTACCGAGGTCTTCGGACGCCTGTGTTTCACCTACCGAGGTCTTCGGACGCTCGTGTTTCACCTACCAAGGTCTTCGGACGCTTGTGTTTCACCTACCGAGGTCTTCGGACGCTTGTGTTTCACCTACCGAGGTCTCCGGACGCTCGTGTTTCACCTACCGGGGTCTTCGGACGCCTGTGTTTCACCTACCGAGGTCTTCGGACGCTTGTGTTTCACCTACCGAGGTCTTCGGACGCTCGTGTTTCACCTACCGAGGTCTTCGGACGCTCGTGTTTCACCTACCGGGGTCTTCGGACGCCTGTGTTTCACCTACCGAGGTCTCCGGACACTCGTGTTTCACCTACCGGGGTCTTCGGACGCCTGTGTTTCACCTACCGAGGTCCTCGGAGGCTCGTGTTTCACCTACCGAGGTCTTTGGACGCTTGTGTTTCACCTACCGGGGTCTTCGGACGCTCGGGGTCTTTGGACGCCTACGAACTCTGACTCACTTCCGGCTGCCTATAGGGCGAATGCGCCGTGAGGTATTGACCTGCTAGGGGCAGTAATCCCCTCTAACGCAATACATATTAATCCTTTCTCCCCCGCAGATATCAGAGACTAGTACAAGCCACCAGCCGATAGTCGTGGATCTGCCCTGAACGCAACGAACGATACCCAAAATATACATATATATATCCTCTTTTGTCAATTATAATATAAAAAAATCTATTAAGTTCTAATAAAAGAGAATTTCTTTGACCTTTGTGAAGTTTGGTGTTTTTCTTCACCTGACCTTGGCTAACCGTGAGCGATACCTCGGCTGGAAAACTAAAAACACGTCACACGTTCCAACCTTTTTGTACCTTGTTATAGATAATTTATGGTGGGCTTAACGCCATACTACTTTACATTGCTTCAAATGATGATGTTTTCTCCTTCGCAATTATGAGCTCATTAGATCCATACTTTGGATCAATATGGATGTGTATTCTGTGTGATGTTGTGTAAAGTGAATTTTCGTGTGGTGTGTGTATGGTGTATTTTTATGTTGACGATTTTGTGTTGTTGTTTTTGTATGTGACTCTCCAGAGTCCTTCTGACTCGACATACTGATCAATGTTTCAGCTCATCCGCTGATTTGGGTGGGCTACCTGCTTTTGTCATTTGCTCAAAGCGATGTTACGTTCACACTGCTAAGAGCAAACAACGGAGTAATGGTGGGGTCAAAAAAAGGATGGGAAGGTAAAGTGGAAAAGAGAGGATATAAAAAGATGAAAATAAAGCCAAAGCAAGAATTGTTTTTGTTCCGGGAAATTTAACCGTAACAACCCAACGTTACACTTCATTTATTACGGTTGAAGCAGCTGCCTCAGTCGCTGCTGGCCATTGATTCATTATTACTTCCACGGTTTCATCAATATTCTCAACGTCTTTCCTGACCAATTTTTCAGGGATGGTATTGCCGATTACTGACAAAATTTTTTTGTGTTTCGCAAATCTGTCAGATATGGATGACATGAAGTGATCCAGGAAAAGTATGAATATTGATATACGGTAATAATCTTCTGCTGAGCTGCTTTGGTAATTTTGTCGGTGTTTTTGACGATGCACAATCCTGGAATCTTCAATTTTTTATTATCCCCAAAACCGCCCCCTACGCTACGCCACTGTTCCCATGACTTTTAGACCATTAGCTCGTGTGGCTTGGTTCTTCTTAATGTCCGAACACTGCCTGTCGTATTTAATACGGACTCCATTTCAGAGTTGATATGACTATGCAGTCGCTGATTGTGTGATACAGCATGTTTTCTTACAACTTCTGTAACCGTTTCTATTTGTAGGTCACGATGTAAATCGCTATTTCTTATATACCATGGTGCATTTACTATTCCACGAAGGACTTTGTTTTGGAACTTTTGGATGATTTCAGTATTTGATTCCTTTGTACAGCCCCATAATTGGATTCCATAGGTCCAAACAGGCCTAAGTACTTGTTTATAAAGCATTATTTTATTTTCGACAGATAAGTCAGAATTTCTACCGAGTAACCAGTACATTTTTCTATACTTCAAGTTGAGCTCTTCCCTTTTCTTTTTGATATGCTCTTTCCATTTTAGCTTTGCATCCGAATTCATCCGAAGGTATTTGGCCGTGTTGGCGTAAGGTACAGCTTGATTGTTGATGAATATTTGTACTGAGCTTAACTTTTTATTTGTAGAGTTTATATGTGCAGATTTAGCTTCATTGAGCTTGATACGCCATTTTTTGGTCCAATCACTAACGGTGTCGACGGCATTTTGCAATTTCTCAGCAGCCTTGACGAAGCACTTACTGGATGCCAAAATTGCAGTATCATCTGCAAAAGTAGCCATAATGGTGTTTGTTATCCACTGGAATATCCCTTGTATATAGCAAATACAGGGTAGGTCCTAGGACGCTACCTTGTGGAACACCGGCTACTATTTTACTTTTTGTACTCTGAAGAGCCGGTTTGAGATATAAGATTTTAATATTTCGTAGTCCTGCCTGGGTAGGTCCCTTTGCAGTTTGTACTCTAGCCCCTCATGCCATACCTTGTCGAATGCTTGAGCAACATCTAAAAATATAGCCGAACATACTTGTTTTTCTTCTAATGCTTTTTCAACAGCATCCTTATATGTTGCTTATATTAGTCTTTTGAGTAGCAATTTTTCAAAGACTTTTGCCATTATTGGTATAAGGGGTTAGGGGTAGTCAGAAGCGTGAAAAAATGCCATTTTTAAATAATTTTTTTTTACTAGTAATGAATTTTTTATTACAAAAGTAAAAACGTAGTATAATTTCATCATATTTTAACATTACTTCACCAAAATTTCAAAAAAAAAAAAATACTAACCATTTTACGAGTTATGGCGGTTTTAAGTTGAACAAGTTTTAAAAATGGGTCTTTGCGGTGCCAACTGTAACTCAAAAACCGCTCGATAGATTTGAATGAAATTTATACAGTTTTTAGAAAACATAAAAAGCTAGTGCTTGATCGAAGCCTTTTTATTTTGCTTCAAAATTAACAAAATGGCGGCTTCTGGAATTTTTTTTTCTGATTTTTGGGAAAAAATCAACAATTAATTATTTATAAAAAATCCAATTTTGAAGCAAAATAAAAAAGCTTCGATTAAGCAGCAGTTTTTTATGTTTTCTAGAAACTGTATAAATTTCATTCAAATCTATCGAGCGGTTTTTGAGTTACAGTTGGCACCAGTTCAAAAAGCTTAGTTTTGAGAAAAACGCATTTAAAGTTTTACATTCGATTTATTATCTGTAATACGAATAATTTCTAAACTTACAGTGAGTCATCTATTCCTGGACCATAAAACAGTTCTTCAGCCGTTATAGAACATTCTAAAACATCAATTTGTTGTTGTTTACGTAGCATTCTAGCTTCGCGAGCGTTGTTGTTAGCGCGCTGATCAGCTACTTTTACACGTTCACTATCGGTTTTTTCGGTATACCGATGTGAATTAGGCCCACAATTAAGTCCCATTGGGCTCATTATTACTAATGACTTTGTACCTTCGTTAAATATAGTAATAGCTACATATGCTGCAATTTAAACAATGGTAAAACTAGTATTGATAGTTTTTGGGCATATTTTCCGCACTAGTTGATTGAAGCTCTCATTATTATTTTGATTAAATCCACCTACACATCTTGAAAGTAAATTTTCATTACCAAGGTCAACATAAATATGCTCGATGGCTTCTAAAACTTCAGGAGGTAAGGGAGTATAATCTTGAGTATAACTAGCAAGCTCTCCGTTTGCTTCAGCGCGCTGGTAAGAGCACCAAGAATCTTCACCTTTTGGACACATACTATGATTAGGATTTTCATCACTCGAGCCATAGTGATAGAAAGTTGCCATTATAGCAGATTTCATGTCACTAATCGAATCACAATGTCGACTTATTGATAAACCATAGTACACAGTTAATTTGTCTATTACTTTTCTTGAAAGTCTACCTCTGCCACCAAGGCCTTTTTCTTTAGTCTTCAATGTACGTAGCCGTGTCCCCATCCGCTTCTGAACGTGCCCAATACATTCCTTCTTATTAACGGTTGTATTTTTATATGGATTTGCTTTTATAATACCTGAATAGATTTTCGAATCACCATCGCCAATATAGTTTGTATATCTTACTCCATATTTTGTTTCAGACTGCTGAAACATTTCGACCATCGAATCCACCTCCATTTTTCCAGAAGAACCTTTGTGATTAGCAGTAGGTACACTTTTCTTCGTGTAATTCATACCATTCACTAAACTCATCTAAATTTGTTTTTTTTTCAATACTCACATTGCTTACAGTATGCACTTTTAATGTTTATATCAAGAATTTTACCAGTAAAATAACCAATTATCGAAGAGACTCCAAATGATGATGAATATCCACGTTTGTGCCAGGTACCATCTCCCGATACAGTTAAATCATTCGAATCTTCAATTTCAGTTGTAGGCTTTGCTTCTTTTTCTTCATTCACAGCTTTTTTCATCAAAGCTTCAGCGACGATTTTACCACAATTCAAAATTTGCTTGAGTAATGTTACATATTATGTAGTTTTATCTAAAAAAGACGGCATGTCCATCAGGCCACAAAATTTACATAATCCTTCGTATCCTATTCCTAGTATTCTCATCACAAAAATGAAGCGTCTATTTATTTCATAAGAATGGCCAACAAATGAGCAAGAAGGAATATATTCATGTTCGCAATTATCACATTCAACAACAACTTTGAATCCCAGCCCAGGTGTACTTGCTGTTTGAAACTGTACATTTCCATCACAGTCATGTTTTACATTTCACAAGAGTAGAAATTGCAGTGAAAACCGTTATGAAATTAATTATTCGATACTCCAACCTGTTATTTTCGGGTACACCTGCTTCAGTGTTTTGCTTCAATTTCCTAGAAGATGCACTCTGAACACTTTTATCACGTTCCACTGTTTTAGGATTGAAAACATTTTTTCTTTTTGCAGAAATATACTTTCGAATATTTTGAAAGCGCCGAAGTTATCTTGAAATTTTGATTGAATCACGTCCCATGGTAAATAACTTGCAAAAACAAACACCTATCGACTGCTCAGTGCAACTTCCACGGGCATACTAATACTAATTATAATAATAATACTAATAATTTTCATAGGCATGCATTTATTATGAATTTGAGTTTTATGAAGGCTTTTGATGGCATTTCTTTCATAATCTGAGCAGTTATTAGATCGTACCCAGATGATTTTTTGTTCGATAGTTGATTTCGACACATACTTTTTATTTCTTTGAGTGTGACAATTGGTGTGTCAACTTCATCGACTTTATCAATAAACTGTAAGCTGTTTTCAGATGTATTTGCTGCGAATAGCTTAAAAATCTTCGCAAGATGTTCTGCAAACAGGTTAGCTTTTTCTTTCGGATTTCCGATTCAATTTCCGTTTAGAGATTTTATTGGCGGGTTTTGTAACTTCGGTTTTTTCAGGCGCTTAGCTGCTTTCCAGAGCGAATAATCGGTTGAAGCATCAGTCGTTAAATTTTTCAGGAATCTACTTATTGAATCATTTTTGAATTCGTAGATTTGTTTTTTCAGTTTGTTGCTTAGCCGGTTAAACGCTGTTTTGTCGTCTGGAAATCTAGTATTTTGCCATTTTCTTCGAGCTATTCTCAGTTCAGTTTGCTTCCTAATCGAGTAAGTTGGTGTACTTTCTTCTGCAGCTTGTTGAACATCGGCAATGAATTGTTCTACTTCAAGGTCGATTTGCTCTTTTGTTTCCATAGGGGATCTCAGATATATATAGCTTTCAAGCTTTCTCTGAATTCACTCCAAATTTCACTCGCTCTAATATGAAGAAAATTAACAAATTTGGGGTTACTTGAACTGAGTCGGAATGTAATAATAGACTGATGATGATGACTAACCGTTTCTTTTGAATCTTTGTGAATCGTAATGCAGGGGAAACACAGAGCCAGGTAAAGCATTCCACATTCGGGTGGTGCGACTGAAATACGAATCTCTATACTTGACTGTACGTCCGAAATTAGGCTCAAGGTAAAACTGATAAGCTCTCCTAGCAAGGCGGGTGTTGCGGCTAAATTGTTTCAGGGGAGGAATGCAGCTGGCTATTTCACTAGAGCACTGTTTGTGAAAAAAGCGATAAAAGAATGTGAGGCAGGTAACATTTAGACGATGTTCAAGAGAATCAATTGATTCTACGATTGAACTATCACCTATCAATTTTAACGCTCTATTTTGTACCCTATCAAGTAGGCGCAAAGATGTTTGAGAAGCACCTGACCAGATATGGGAGTTATACTCCAGTTTTGGGCGGATGAAGGCCTTATAAATTGTAGCCAGATCAGAAGGGGTGAAGAACTTCCTGCATCGTCTTAAGAAATCTAAGCATTTAGCAGCGTTTTTGCGACTTCAAATATGTGGTCATTCCAACGAAGATCATTGTTTACACACATACCAAGTACTGACAGCTTTTCGGTTTCTTCGATGCAGGAACCATTCATGGATAATGGCAATGGGGGAATGTTAAGCTTCAACGACAAGAGACAGCATTGAGTTTTCGAAGCATTGAATTCTACTCGGTTCATAAGACCCCATGAAACAATGCTGTCAAGGTCAGAATTCAATGAGCTTATCATACGTACCGTTCCAGTTCCACATCCGAAGAGTAGGGACGTGAATTCGGAAACGAATATGAAAAGCTGAGGGTCAAGTCGTCAGCAAAACAGTTAAGCGGATTAGAAGTTTCAGACAAGAGATCATTAATTAAAATGAGGAAGAGAGTCGGAGACAAAACGGAGCCCTGGGGCACATCAGCATTTATGAAGTGGGTATCAGGCTTGAAGCCATCCAATACAACTTGTATTGAACGGTCGGAAAGGTAATTTCTAATCCAACGAAGAAGAGACTCATCGATACCAAAAGCACGCATTTTCGATAAAAGAGCCTGATGCCAGACTCTATCTAATGCTTTAGAAATATCAAGCGCAATAATCTTACTTTCTCCGAAACAATGTAAAGATTGGTTCCACTTTTCGGTGAGATAAACCATCGAATCACCAGTGGACCGTTTGCTACGAAAGCCGTACTGACGGTCATTAAGAAGCTTTTGTTCTTCAAGATATTTCATAAGTTGACAGTTAATCAGCGTTTCCATGACCTTGGAAAGAAGGGACTTTAGTGCAATTGGACGGTAATTGGAAGGGGAGGAAGATTCGCTTTTTTTCTTTTCTTTTTTAGGGACCAGCTGCACAAATGCAGTTTTCCATCTGCTCGGAAAAATCCCAGCAAAATAGGAAAGATGGAAAAGTTCACGCAGTGGTTTTGCCAGCGTAGAAGAACACCTCTTCAGAATAACGGCGGGGGTACCATCTGGACCAGCGGATTTATGTATATTGAGATCTTTGAGGACTCTCGCAACCGAGCGAGTTCGAAAAAATATCTGCTTCATCAAAGAATTTGCAGACTCCAGCTCAGGTGGAGCCAATATGCTATGAGGAAGTGTCGAGTTGGCAGCAAATTGGCTTTGTTGATGGAGCTGACATGCGGAGAGTCATTGGAGACGAGCGTAATAATAATAGTTGATTTTTTATTAACGGTTTATTGTTGTTTTCTTGTTTTGGTTTTTTTTTTTTTTTTATTTTTTGGGTGGCGGAAAAAGAAGCACAGTTTTTAATTTTGTGGACACTTATCGCGGCGCGTGTTTGTGCGTTCGATAATAATATATCGGCACTGAAGCTGTTAACAACTCGCGGTTCTTGTTTACAAACGCCCCAAAATCAACCAAAGTTAAATGGGTTCGCTCTCTCTTCAAGTCTCGATATTCGATCAACTTAACTAAGTGTATCTCGATGACCAAGGCGGTTTAAAATTTGTATTCCAACTGAATACTCTTGGATGTTTGAATTTTCCGGAAATGGGATCCAATTGGATGATATGCTGCTTTCACCTTTGAATGACTCTTCAACTAAAGAACCACAGATAAAATCAATTTTTAATATTTTTAATCACCAACCTAAACCCTTAATCCCGAAAATAACACCAAACCCCAACCAGGCTCCAAAACCTTATATCCCCAATAAAAATTCAAATCCCAATTGGACTTTTAAAACAAAAATTTTCCCAAATTTTTCTGGCCCAATAACGAACTCGTTGGTAAGACCTCAAAATGTTCCTGAGTTGATTCCAAACCGTCCCCACCATTTCCAAAACAGCCATGTTCCTCCTTCAGCTCACTGTACCTCTTTACCCTCTAATCAATCCCCTTCAACACCCTCTTCTATGGATAAATCACCCTTCCCATCCTTCGATGTTACTTCAGGAGCAAAATACCCTAATTTTATAAGCTCCCATATACTTAATCCTAGCGCACCTGTACCACTTTCCAGCTCAACTTCCAGTTTTGTCCCTCTTTTGCCTCCCACAGTCAAACTTACCCAGCAAACTATTGATTCCACAGAATCACGGTACGCCCTGTCTAGACTTAGAGATAAAAAGACATACGAAAACATCCGGATTTTCCTGGCTTAACTTCATGATAGGTCAGACATAGTTTGCTATGAAGGCAAAACTGAAACCAGTATCATTAACTCTATTCAGTAGGAAGGTCTCCCCACTGATGTTTCCACCCTTAAGAAACTGTACATCAAATACCATGAGCTTTTTAATCTGTCCCCTGAAAAGGTTGCTAATGATCTTGAAGTTTTTGGTCAGTATGTTCACGCAAAGCGAATATCCCACCTTCAACGTAGTAGAGCTGACCATGACAAGATTTTTCGTTAGTAATCTACCTCTTACCTTTTACTATCAAAACGTAAGAGGTCTTCGCTCAAAAACAAGAGCAGTCCTTCAACAGTCCCACGCTTTGCCTCTTGAAGTCTATGCCCTGACTGAAACTTATCTTATCCCTAGCATTAACAAGCAGGAACTGTTCCTTTCTACTTTCAATGTTTATCGAGATGACGATCAAGACCGCGACACTGATGACTCTCCTAGTCGTGGTGTCCTGATAGCTGTCACCAATACAATTGACTCATCTCTTCTCTCAACATCCTCCCCAAGCCTTGAGTTTGTCTCAATTAAAATTACACTACCCCATAAATCGCTTTACATTATCTGCTTTTACATTTTACCATCGCAACCCCTCGAATCTTATGAATTTGCAATCAAAACGATTGATGACATTTCAGATTTATGCGAGCCCCATGATGAGATCCTTATTTTCGGTGACTTCAACCTGCCGTATATAAACTGGACTTTGTCAGACGACCAATCGTTTTATATTGCTCCAAGCCCCATCTCTGCCAAAGAATGTCTGTTCGTTGATCGCCTTGCAGACTCTTGCCTCTGCCAAGTAAGTGGAATTTCAAACTACATGGGAAGACAACTTGACTTTGTATTTACAACAGACCCCATTAATTCTTCAATCTCACTTTCACCCCTGCTTCTTTCAAGCATAGATAACCTACACCCTCCTCTCCTTCTCTCATTTTTTCTCCGATCTTCAAAACCATCTAACCCGCCCGTACCTCCTGCTTCATACGATTTCCACAAAGCAAACTTTCGGAAAATTAATGATTATCTTAATAGAACTCACTTTGATTTTGATAATTTAACTGTAGAAGATGCCACATCCGCGTTCTACAGAGAAATACATAATGCTATATCCCTCTTCGTTCTTCTTTCCAGACTTAAAACTTCTTCTACTTCCCCACCTTGGTATAACCATAGGCTCCGTACTCTAAGAAATAAAAGGAACAAATTGTGGACAATCTTCCTTCGTACTCGATTTCCTACTGACTATTCAGCTTACCTTGGTTGTTATCTACATTTCTGTGAGCTTTTCAACACCCTTTACCAACGCTATTTAAATGAAATGAAATCTAACATTATTAATGACCCTAAGTCTTTTTATAAATTTGTCGACCACAAAGAAAATCTGACGGGTACCCTTCCTCCCTTTCATTCAATAACGAAACCTCATCCGATGCACTCGCCGTAGCAAACTATTTCGCAAGTTACTTCAAAGTTCAAACAGTCTTTCACGGGTGATTCTTTTGTTCCTGATTCAGCTTATTTCTCGTTTTTACCGAATTTTTCTTTTGATCCATTCCTTCCACGTTTCTTTGACTCCCATCTAATTGAAGAAAAGTTAAATCATCTAAGTGATGAGTATATTCCTGGCAGAGTTGACCGAAATATCACTTTTTAGAAAAAACTACATTTGTTACGTCTGCTACGTAGTTTATGTAGTTTATGTAGTTAAATGTAATTAAATGCAGTTAATTGTAGTTAAAAATGTAGTTAAATGTAGTTAAATGTAGTTAAATGTTGTTAAATGTAGTTAAATGTAGTTCAATGTAGCAGACGTAGTTTGAACTATTCTCTTTTTTCTATATTTACTACGTGTATGTAGCAAACGTAACAAATTGTAGTAAATAAAGCGTGTAGTTTATTGAATTAACTACACGTAGTAAATGATGTAGTAAATGTAGTTTAGTTTATTCGGCTAACCCTGATTCCTGGCCCCGATGGTATACCTGCCATATTTCTTAAGAAGTGCTCCTCAACTCTTTCCCTTCCCCTCTAAAATATCTTTAACTTGTCCATATCCCTTGGAGTTTTCCCCCAAGCTTGGAAAACGGCGTTTATAACCCCTATACACAAAAAGGTCCTAAGTGCGACGTGAAAAATTATCGTCCCATCGCTAAACTATCGCATATAACCCAAAATTTTCGAAAGCATATTGTATGAAAACTTAAGTTTTCGTTGCAAATCTCTCATTTCCCCTAGACAACACGGGTTCCTAAAAGGCAAGTCAACAACAACAAACCTCGTTGACTTTGTCTCATTTTCCCTCTCAGCCTTGGAAAATGGAAAGGAGGTCGATGTAATTTCAACTGACTTTAGTAAAGCTTTCGACAAAATCTCTCACAAACAAACCATTCTGTTGAGATGAATTTCTTCTTATTTAGAAAACCGTTTTTACAGCGTTCGGTTCAGATCCGCCTTATCCAGCCGCTTTCTAGCTACATCATTCTCAGTATTAACGACATTGAAATAATCATCAAACACTCCTTTATATCTCTACTAGCTGAGCCGCCCGGCGTTGCTCGGGTCTGTAGTCTTAAGGTTCCCGTTCTCGTTCCTGTTTTGTTCCTATGGGATTATAGGGATGAAATCTTTGCTTAGTTACTGAGGAACTATGTAGCATTCAAGTGCTGAAAGAATTTTTGAAATCAGTCTAGCGGCTCGCGTACACTAAATCAGACATCGTCCGAATTAGTTTAGTTAGTTTAGTTTTAGTTTTAATGACATTTTTATTAAACTGTATAACATATATATAAAAAATACAATATTCTTACAATATTATTGTTAAGCATAAAGTCTTAAGGTTTGGCATTGAGCCGTCTACCAGATTGACATTTTTGTATTGTTGATCATTATTGAAAATAAGAAAAGTTACATTAAAATTTAAAGAAAAGTATTCTACTTTTTTTTTTTCAAAAATTACCATCTCTAATTTCATTGCTATAATCTAATGCAGATTTAGTGTATCTATACAGAATATTCCAACCCCAGTCGCCATTCAAAACACTCATCAGTTCCTCTTTTTGAAGTGACCTCACGCCAAAGTACATCATTCTTATTTGATTTAAAATAGGGCACACCCCAATAAAATGATAGACGTCCTCCCTTTCTGCACGGTTGCAGAGATCACACAATATCGGCAGGTCTGGTCGATGTGGCATGTGGTTTAAGCTAATCAATTCCCCTCTTAGCATAAAAATTGTTCTTATCATATCAGTTGTGTTCCCGTACAGAAAGTATGTGTTACCATTAAGATTGTAGCTAACTTTACTATAATACATCCTATGCAGAGACGATTTCGCTTCATCCAGATATTTATTGTAGAGAAATGCTCCAGTTTTTTCCAAAATGTTCTTAAATTTACTTCTGAGATTAGTAGCTCCATCACTAGGGCAGAAGCTTAAGTCACACCCGCAGGTATTTGCCAGTTCTTGCCATTCTTTCATGCAATGTCCATTTCTTCCTAGCATATGCTTCAGGACAGCTTTCGGCAGGCGTTGATCATCCATTTCCATAACTTTTACTATATAATCAAAGTGTATCTTTAACGTTTCCAGAACAAGAGGTGGACAGCCTGTTTCCAAATGGGTCATATAATTTGGGGTATTATTAGGTAACCTAAAGATGCGTTTCATGCAGAAACGTTGGAATTTTTCCACGGTACCAAAAGAACTATACCCCCATACTTGTGCAGCATAAAGAAGAATAGATTGGGCAGTCGCTCGGATAATATTTTGCTTTGATCTATGCGATACAAATTTACTTGGGATGCAAGTATTCCACGTTGAGTTTAAGGCTCTTTTTGCTTCTGCTAATTTAATTTTTAAATGTTTTTCGACGTTAAGATTGGAAGTTATTAGAAAGCCAAGGTACTTGTAGTCTCGGACTACTTCAATCGAACCTGTTTGGTAAGTCCATGCTTCATTTCTCGAGAACCGCCCTCCTCCGTTTCTAAATACAAGGATTTTCGTCTTATCTAGATTCAAAGTTAGATTCCATGCCTTGCAGAACCTTTCAAGTCTGTTAATTTTCAGTTGCATACTATTAACTGTGTCAGAAAGAAAAACAATATCGTCTGCGTACATTAAACTAGTATGTACCACTCCTCCTTGCACATCTCTGGTGCTGGAGTGAGTGATACATACTCAACCGCACCCAACTTCACGATGGTGTGAACACTGCCGGCCTGCCAAGAAACGTCAGCCATGACATGTGGTATTTCCTTCACTTACTTTTTGGCATTGAACTCGGACAGATGTAAAATTTTTGGCTCTGCGAATTTTTTCTTTGGCGGCTTCCCCGCATACATATATATTTTTTTTCAAGTAATAATTGTAATACCTAAAAGGTCTATTGTCTAGTTTATAAAGTAAAAAGAAAGAAAGAAACTAATAAAGAAAAGAAGGTTAAAAGCAACAAAGGATCTCGAAATTTATTGGGTGGATGTGTGGAAATTTTCGATGCACAAAGAACATTTGGTCCATCAAGCCGCATGATTGCAACATTCAGCGAGTTTTTTTTTGCTCCATCGTCGTTGGAAAGTGCGTGCCCAAGTTTTCTTCTGGCCGCTAAAAAGAAAATACTTTCGACATACCGTCGTCATCGTCGCCATCGTCGCGTCGTCCCATTGACGACCGCCATTTTGGACAATTGCGTTGTTGCAAAATAATCATCGAGTTTTTTTTTCTCCATCGTCGTCGTCTTGACGATCTACGTCATCATCGTCGTTGGAAAGTGCGTGCCCAAGTTTTCTTCTGGCCGCTAAAAAGAAAATACTTTCGACATACCGTCGTCATCGTCGCCATCGTCGCGTCGTCCCATTGACGACCGCCATTTTGGACAATTGCGTTGCCCGCATCGAGCAAAATAATCATCGAGTTTTTTTTAGCTCCATCTTCGTCGTCTTGACGATCTACGTCGTCATCGTCGTTGGAAAGTGCGTGCCCAAGTTTTCTTTTGGCCGCTAAAAAGGGAAAATACATTCGACATACCGTCGTCATCGTCACACGTCACCATCGTCGCGTCGTCCCATTGACGACCGCCATTTTGGACAATTGCGTTGCCCACATCGAGCCACTGTTAATCATCGATTTTTTTGGCTCCATCATCATCGTCACAAACCTCCACCATTTCCGTCGTCATCGTCACCATAGATGACGAGTTTACAGCGGTTCTACGATCGCTAAAGGAAACCACTGTCAACGCCGCCATCGTCGTCGTCAGTATCAAATCTTCATCTTCATCGTCGCCACCGCACCGTCGCCGTCGTCATCAACATACATACAAACATCGCCACCACCGCTCCGTCATCATAATACATACAAACATCGCCACCACCGCTCCGTCATCATAACACATACATACATCGCCGCACCGTCGCCGTCGTCATCAACATACACACACTCATCAGCACTCACTCCAGCACCAGTGCAATTTCACAGCCGCAACAGGGCTAGATAGCAACCACATTTTTCATCAACATACATACATACATCGCCGCCACCGCACCGTCATCGTCACCAGCATCCATCCCATCGCCGCCACCGCACCGTCATCGTCATCAGCATCCACTACTGGTCGTCTTCAGTAGACATAATCAACACATACGTACAATCGTACATAGCCTTTTTTGAAGCAAAAATTAATAAACTATAGAAATTGGAAAATTTTGTAAAGGTAAGAACTCTGATTTTTTTTCATTGATTTCGAATTTCATTTTTTTTTAATTCTTATTCGTAACTATATTCATATCATATTTTACATATCGTATATTCGATAGTACAGTTGTGTGTGCGTTTGGTGGTTAGAGGAAAAATAAGTTTAAAGTTTTTCAATTGTTTAAAAAAAAAAAAAAAAAAAAAAATCAATGTTTAAATGCATTGATGCCTATGTTGCACAACCCTGCTTACACATCCATAGTGTCATTTTTTCGCTGGTTCAATTTATTTCGTCTCAATTGGTTTGGAACTTTGTTCATGAAAAGAGTGTTGCCACTGCTATTCTTTCTGGGGTAGGAAATTATTTAATGCGTTGCCTTTTTGTGGCTGGTTTTTAAAATTATTCCAAGGTTTTTTGGGAAATTAATTTGAAATAAATATTTCAATTTACTGCCTTTGCAGAACGCGTTGCCTTTTTGTGGTTTGTTTTTAAAGTTATTCCAAGGTTTTTTGGGAAATTAATTTGAAATAATTATTTCAATTTACTGCCTTTGCAGAACGCATTTTCAAATTGAATCGTTTTGAAATAATTTATAACTTCGATCTAAAATGTCTTTATTAGACGATTTTATTCTTTCCGCTGACCAGTTGGTCAAATATTTTTCTAATGCAAAGGAGATCCCAGTCAAAAACCATACTCTAGCTACAATAGAAGCTCGTAAAGAGGAGCTAAAAAGTTTGTGGTCTGAGACAAAGTCTAACTATACCAAATGCATTCGCTCTCCATCAGAGGATAGAGCAGATATAGAAACACTTGAAAGGAAATACTCAAGTTCTAATGAAACTTATATATCGTGCTTAGGTCTGTTTTTAGAAATCCAAGTAAATCTACAGAAGGAAGAGTTCAAAACACCTTTGACATCTTCGAGTTCTTCTAATGTTTCTTTAGTGGAAAAGTCGTCCTTTTCGCACTATTTAAAGTTACCTCCCTGTGATACACAGGTATTCAAAGGAGGTTATGTTTCATGGCCGTCGTTCCGTGACATGTTTAAAGCCGTATACTATGATCACCCAAAGTTGAGTGCTGTCGAAAAATTATTCCATTTGAGAGCGAAGACAAGTGATGAAGCTCATGACATCGTTAGTAAATTTCCCCTAACCAATGCAAGTTTTGAGCTAGCTTGGGAAGCACTTCGGACACAGTACGAAAACAAGAGAATTTTGGTTAATAACCAAATAAAAATTTTATTCAACCTTCCTAGTTTTAAGGATGAAGTTTCTTCTGCCATTAAGACTCTTCAAAGAAGCATAAATGATTGTAGGTCAGAACTTCATGCACAAGATGTATGCACTAAAAATTGGGATCCAATTCTTGTCTTTGCTTGCGCTAATCGATTGCCCCCCACCACACTCGCTTTATGGGAACAGTCACTTTCCAATCCTACAGAAATTCCTAGATGGGAAGAAATGGATAAGTTTTTGAGCAACCGTTTTCAAGTTTTGGAATCTATCTCTGATACCACTTCATCGCAAACTTCATCCGACAAATCTAGAATGGCATCAAGACAACATAGTCATGCACCAGTTAAGTCCTATTCTCAAAATCCGAAACATGTTAATCTTTTCCACACAAAGGCACAAGAATTTGTATGCAAAGCGTGCTCTGGGAAGCATTATATCCGTCAATGTCCACAATTCTTAAAATTGCCAGTACTAGAGAGAATTGAACTTATAAGAAAAAACAAAATGTGTATCAACTGCCTGTCACTAAATCATGTTCTCAATAATTGTGCTAGCAAATACACTAGCAATACATGTAATCGACGACACCACTCCTTACTTCACATAGCAAACAATTCTCAGGCCAATTCAAGTAATTTAAACAAAAATTCGCAACCTTTTATACCTCACAATGACTCATCTAGTACCTCGCACTCTCATTTCCTTAATTTGGATCGCAATGCTGACGTCGCAAATACCTCCGATCATAATTCAACTCCACACATACAGTCCATTTCATCTTCCGGTACCCCACAAGAAAAACAACAAAATTTTTTTGTCAAAGCTCGTCGAAGAGTTTTACTTGCGACAGCTTTAGTTGATGTCCGCGGTCAAGATGGGATTCATCGAATAAGAGCCTTAATTGACCCCGGTTCTGAGTCTTCTATTATCACGGAAGCAACTCAGCAGCGTCTAAACTTGCCAACTAAAGATTCGGACATTTCGATATTAGGAGTTAGTGGTGCTCAGACAGCCAAATGTAGTAAAAAATGCCTCATTTCAATAATCAATAGTGAAGATCCAAGCGAACTAATCTCAACAAATGCACTTATTCTTAAAAAACTTACAAATAATTTACCTAGTACGTCATTTTCTTTAATTGATTCACATGAGTTAGAAGGAATTTGTTTAGCGGATCCAAACTTCAATTATTCTTCTCAAGTTAATTTGCTTATCGGAGCAGATCTTTATCCAAGCATTATACGCAATGGTGTTAAACAGATTTCGAAGTCACTTTTAGCTCAAAAAACCGTTTTCGGTTGGATTCTTTCCGGACTAATTCCTAACACAGTCCAAAGTTTTTCTACTAGTATAAAGGAGAATGAATCCCTTACTGAAAGCATCAAAAAGTTTTTTGATGGGGAAGAGCTTTCTGAACGAAAACATTTTGCATCGGAATCCGATAAATACTGTGAACACCTTTATGAAAACACTACTTTTAGACTTCCCGATGGAAGATATGTGGTCAGCTTACCTTTTAAGCCTGATTTTGAACCGTCTCAATTAGGAAACTCGAGAAATATTGCATTTCAACAATTTTGTCGCACTGAACGCAATCTTCAAAATAAACCTGATCTTCAAATTAAATATTCTCAGGTGCTTACCGAATACCTAACGCTAAATCATATGCGCAAATTAACTTTTCATGAAAAGCATAATAGCAGTAATGCACAACCCTATTATCTGCCACACCACGCAGTACTCAAGCCCGAGAGCCACTCTACCAAGGTAAGAGTAGTGTTTAACGCTTCTAGCTCCACGTCTACTGGTAGGAGTCTCAATGACTGTCTTTATGCAGGACCTACTCTCCAAAGTGATTTACCTTCACTAATACTCAAATGGAGATTTTTCAAATATGCCTTCAACGCCGACATCGAAAAGATGTACCGGCAGATTTTGGTACACCCCGATCAAACAAAATTTCAACGAATTTTATATAGAACGTCACCAGTAGAAAATATTGTAGATTACGAGCTTCTTACTGTAACCTTTGGGGTGAATTGTGCTCCATACTTAGCTATCAGAACACTCAAGCAACTTTCAAAGGATGTTCAGCTTAAATATCCACTTGCAGCAAAAGTCATTGAATCCGACTTTTACGTTGATGATCTGCTTTCTGGTGCGCATGAGCTTCAAACGGCGAAAAGTATCCAACTCGAAGTTATTGAAGCACTCAACTCTGCTGGCTTCCCACTTCGTAAGTGGACTTCGAATTCATCTTTTCTATTAGATCATCTCCCTTCTGATCACGTTTTAAACGAAAACTTTTTAAAAATCGATTCTGACAGCACCACGAAAACCTTAGGGATTCGTTGGAACGCTAAAGACGACTTTTTCTACTTCACCACTCAGCCTATCAGATTTTCTACGACTCCTACCAAACGTGAAGTTTTTTCCGAAATTTCCAAGCTTTTTGATCCTGCGGGCTGGTTAGCCCCAATTATAGTCACCGCAAAAATTCTTATGCAACAAATCTGGATCGAAGAAACTGAATGGGATGAGCTCCTAAAGTCCAACACTTTTCTCAAGTGGAAAGCCTTTGTAGAGTCATTCAGTGAAATCCAGTTGATTCAAATACCAAGATGGATGGAATACACTCCTTCTGGAGATGTTCAGTTCCATGGGTTTTGCGATTCATCGGAACAAGCATATGCTGCTTGTCTTTACGTACGAGTTCAGCACAATGATGGAAGCATACGTTCACATCTAGTTTGCGCAAAGTCAAAAGTCGCGCCAATAAAATCTATTTCACTACCTAGATTAGAACTCTGTGGGGCTCTTCTTCTTTCGAGACTTGTTAAAACCTATCTTCCGCAAATACCAGTCGAAGCTTATCAAATATTTCTCTGGTCCGACTCTTCTGTGGTCCTAGCATGGCTCAGAAAACATCCAGGGACTTGGAAAACTTTCATCGCAAATAGAACAAGCGAAATCATCGAAAATGTTGGCAACAGGAACTGGAATCATGTTAGGTCTGGCGATAATCCTGCAGATCTCGCTACTCGGGGTCTCACGCCATCGGTTTTCAAAGATAGTGATCTATGGTGGAAAGGCCCTTCATGGATAAGCGAGCCTCAATCGCAATGGCCGGCAAGCCTTCCCCTTGAACCGAAAAGCGAGGTCTTGGAGGCGAAACCAGTCTTGACTTTTGCTACTTTAATCACTTCTAACGATAGTTTATCCAGGATTCCGTGTTTACCACGTACCTTAAGAATCCTATCTTATGTTTATCGCTTTCTTCGTAAAAGGTTTCCAAAGAAATTTGATCCAATTTTTTATAATTCATGCCGTATCACTCTTCCTGAAATTCAATTCGTTCAGCATCGCCTCATTTCTCTTCCTCCGCAAACAATTTTGACGTTTACTGCCTTTAGCGAAATCGATATCTTGTCGAGATTTTCGTCGTTACCCCGAGCATTGAGAGTTCTCTCATATGTTTATCATTACATTCGCATAAAATTTCCGAAGAAATTCAAACCAATTTCGTTTGACTCCATTCGTATTACTCAACCAGAAATTCAATTCGTTCAACAACGTCTAATAGGTCAATGTCAGCAATCCTTTTTCTTCGAAGAATTCAAAGCTCTGTCTACAAACCGCAGTATCAGTTCAAAAAGCCCAATTTTATCTTTGAATCCTACTTTGGATTCCAACCAAATTTTACGAGTTCACGGACGATTATCAAATGCAAATCTCTCTTACAGTGAACGCCATCCTATCATCTTGCCTTACGGAGCAAAATTTACCCAACTCTTAGTTGATTTCATTCATGAACTTACACTTCATGGTGGAAACGCCTTAATGATACGGATGATTCGTCAAGCTTATTGGATACCGAAAGTTAAAATTCTTGTAAAATCTCATATTTATAAGTGCAAAACCTGTGCGATCCACAGAAAACAGTTAGGTCAACAATTGATGGCAGCTCTTCCTGATGAACGTTGTTATTACTCTCCTCCTTTTACTCATACCGGAATAGATTTCGCGGGACCTTTCACAATCAAAAGCTTCACGGGTAGAAATTGTCGTTTGACAAAGGGCTATGCATGCCTCTTCGTATGCTTTTCAACGAAAGCCATACATCTGGAAGCCGCCAGCGATTTGTCATCGGCAGTTTTCCTAGCTGCCTTTGCTCGGTTTGTTGCAAGGCGGGGTCTTCCGCATTCTGTATATTCAGACCATGGAACCAATTTCGTTGGTGCTGACACGGCGTTAAAAAATGAGTTTAAAAAGCTTCATTCTTCATTTCCAGAATTAACTTTAGCCAAATATGGGATTCAAGGCTTGAACTGGAATTTCATTCCCCCAGGTGCTCCCCATATGGGTGGGCTCTGGGAAGCCGGGGTAAAGAGTTTCAAAACTCACTTTCGTAAAATCGGACTTCATACTCATTTTTCTTTCGAAGAATTCGCTACACTATTAGCTCGCATAGAGGCGTGCTTAAACTCGCGACCTTTATGTCCTATGTCGAATGCACCTACCGACTTATTAGCGTTAACCCCAGGTCATTTCCTGACAGGAACTCCACTTTTAACTTTTCCTGAACTGTTGCCAGAAGAAAAATCTCTTTCACTTATAAACCGCTGGGAAAAGCTCAAATCAATTCAGCATGAATTCAGCAAACGTTGGAAGGAAGAATATATCAAAGAGCTTCATAAACGAACAAAATGGCATTACTCTACTGAAGATTTTAAAATCGGTGATTTTGTTTTAATTAAAAAGGAAAACCTTCCATCCACTGATTGGTGTATGGGTCGTATCATTAAAGTATTTCCTGGTCCAGATGGTAGAGTGCGGGTGGCAACAATAAAAACGCGATTTGGTGAATTTACTCGCCCAATAGTCAAACTTTGTCGTTTGCCTATAAATGATTGAACCAAGGAACAAATGAATTGTCGTAATTCAATACATTCATTTTTTTTTAGATGAAGTATCTATAAACTCATACATCTTTTAGATGAAGTATCTATAAACTCAATTTTAACTTTGTTTTATTTTACCTCTAAAACCGCACACACTTCTGAGTACACAACTGAGAACATAATAAGAAATCAAATGAAATCAGATCATTGTTCTACAACCATTTTGTATTTTATAACCATTGAATTGATTAATTAATTATTATCATATCTTAAAATTGTATAATTATTAGAAGTACATATAAATTTCTTTTGGCACTATATGCCAAGGGGGCCGGTAATGTTCACGCCATCTACGGTTCACTAGTATGTACCACTCCTCCTTGCACATCTCTGGTGCTGGAGTGAGTGATACATACTCAACCGCACCCAACTTCACGATGGTGTGAACACTGCCGGCCTGCCAAGAAACGTCAGCCATGACATGTGGTATTTCCTTCACTTACTTTTTGGCATTGAACTCGGACAGTTGTAAAATTTTTGGCTCTGCGAATTTTTTCTTTGGCGGCTTCCCCGCATACATATATATTTTTTTTCAAGTAATAATTGTAATACCTAAAAGGTCTATTGTCTAGTTTATAAAGTAAAAAGAAAGAAAGAAACTAATAAAGAAAAGAAGGTTAAAAGCAACAAAGGATCTCGAAATTTATTGGGTGGATGTGTGGAAATTTTCGATGCACAAAGAACACCGGGATTGTAATCTGATTGACTTCCACACCACCTCCAACTTCTTCTGTTTTGTCATCTCATTAATGTACAAAATGAATAAAAGTGTGATAAAAATACAGCCTTGTTTGACACCCATCGTCGTTGCAAATTCTTCAGATAAAGAGTTTCCATCCCACACCGCAGCTATATTATTCTCATAAAGAGCCTCAATAATGATAACTATCTTACTGCTTATACCCATCCTGTATAGCTTGTAGAAGAGTGCTTCACGTGGGATAGAATCAAATGCAGCTTTGAAATCTACGAACAGTGCGTAAAGTTTTTTATGTTTTTGCTTGTATATTTGCGCAATATTGAATAAGGTGAAGATATGGTCTACTGTTGAGTACTTTTCTCTAAAGCCTGCTTGGAATTCGTGTAGTATGTTTTTGTCTCTAATCCAGTTTGTTAGTCTTTTGAAAACTATAGCTGTAAACAACTTATATGCAGTGTTCAGAAAGGATATTCCTCTATAATTACATGGATTCATAAAATCTCCTTTTTTATGAAGCGGATATATTATTGCCTTTTTGAAGCTCTGTGGAAAATCTGCGCTCTCAAAAAGTCGATTGAATTCATTAGTAAGGGCTTCTGCAAATTCTAAGGAACAATTTTTGAAGAACTCGAAGGAGATTCCATCTTCGCCCGGCGCTTTGTTGTTTTTCGCGTTTCGAATCACTTCAAGAACCTCCGCAATATCCAGTGGTTGATCAAGATACTCATTAATTACTTGAGGCTCTGCGTATTGAATCCTGAGTGAAGTTTGTGGTAAATTCAAGAGATCTCTGAAGTGCGTATATAAATCACGTGATTGGATACCTGTTGCAATGCGATTCTTTCTTCCATTTAATAGTTTGACTGCCTTCCAAAAGTCTGACGAAGTTCTACTGCTATTTAACATGAATATATTCTGTTGCATGTTCTCATGTTTTTTTACTTTGCAGATATTTTTAAAGTCTTTGACAGCCTTAGCATTAAGACTTTTGAAAATATTGCTATTGTATTTTCGTAACAATTTGAGAAAAGTAAAAGACTTATTTCTTGCTTTAATGCAATCTTGGTCGAACCACTTTTGTTTACTTTTTACGTGTTTTCCTCTAAATTGTGGTGTGTTTGGAGCGGCCTTTTTGATTATATTTGTAAGCTGATCAATACTCGGTCTGTCTTGGGTTGCGTATAGAAGGAGAAGTTCAGTGTTTAAGTTTGCTTGATAAGCATTTAATAATTTCTCTTTCCAAAATAATTTGGGCAGTATGTTAAGCAGGTTTGTATTCGACGGATTTCCATCACTTTTCACTACGAAATTAACCTCTAACGGCATGTGATCTGAGAAGATTTGCTCCCCAATTAAAAAATCTGAAATCAGGCCATGCCAGCCTCCAGATACAAAACAATAGTCTATAACGGAGCACGATGTTCCTCTAAGAAAAGTATATTCTCCGCCTAAATCTCCATCACAACTTCCATTCAGAACTTGACAGTCGAATGCATCGGTGAGTTCAAGAATTTTACTCCCTTTGTTGTCACTTACTTCATCTTTAGATTGACGTTGGGTTTTCAGTATTGCAGAGCTTATTCCGGAAACAAAATTATTCTGAGAGGCTCCTATTCGTCCATTGAGTCTCCAATAAGAACGAGATTTGTTGAATCCAGGTTGAATAAAAGATCGTTCAATTTTTCAAAATCACGTTGCCAGTGGTTACAGTTGAGATAGATAGGTATTATATAAAAATTATCTTTATTGATTTCGAGCTTAATGAAGTAGGAGTTTCCTATCACTTCGAATTGCAGTTTGACTTCAAGATTTTTACGGTACGCTAAAAGCTCCCCTCCACTTGCCCTTCCGAAAATTTTTGATTTAACGCCAGGTATCCATTTTAGTTCATAATTATTAAAAAAGTTTTTGAATTTACTTTCCTCTAGTTGTAATAAATGTGTTCCAAATAGCAAGAATATATGAAATTCATTTAAATATTTAAAAAAATTAACAATTGGAAGCTTATTTGCTAGCCCAGCAATATTATAACTTAACATTTTAACAATAACATTTTTTTTGTTCTGGTAGACGGCTGCTTCTCAACAAATAAGCCCATCAGACTGGCCGGTAAAACTTACAGCCGCTGTTTTGCTTGTTTGACTTCCTCTTGCCATCTCTGCAGTTGTAGACATGTTTGACAGTTCTTTCAAATTATTTTCATTCATTAAATGGCTCATAGTATTTTTTAAACCGGTTGGCAATGCACTAAGTATTTCATTAAGAACTTGCATTCCATTTCGCTTTCCACATTTTAAACCTTCGGAGTTGTCCCAGGTAAAAATATTGTTCAACACATGCAACCTATCATCTCTCAGAACGATTTTTTTGTTTGGATATTCCCTTCGTAATGGCTTCATCAATGTATACAGTTTTGATCTCCTTTGACGGACGCTGAATGGAAGATCCTTATTTATAGAGATTCCTGTGGATGCAGATTTCAGTTGTCCCGAGTTGCGCAGTACTTTCGAAGCTGTTTGCTGCGATTTCATCTGGACTATCACTGTTGCTTTGCTGAGATCTCTGGATGGAATTTTATAAGCGTTTTCGATTTCGTCGTTTGTCTGGGAGCTGAGCAAACCTGAACAAATGTGTTTGGCTTTTTCAGTCATGTCAACATTGCTCTCAGAAGGTAACCTCACAATTAGATTTTTTTCCGAATTTTTTTGTAATATTTTCTCGATTTGTGTTTCCAAGTGTTTGTTTCTGTCTTCTAGCTGTGCGACTTTGGCTGAAATTTGTTCATGCTTTATTTTCAATGTTGTTATTTCATTGAATAGATTCTGAAAGTCACTTTTGGTTGGCAGTTCCTTGATGAGTTCTGCGTTGTTTTCCCTGAGGATTTCTTTCAGTATCTCTTTATTGAAAACAATATTGTCGTTGGCCATATTAAGGCTAGGTGTCCCTTGCATTTTTCGTTAAAATTTGAAAGGTGCGTTGACTTATTGCTTCATAACTTTTGCAGTTTTCTTGATAATTTGATGAAACAAAATGTATTGTAAAGATGATAAACACTCAAACATTTGTGCATCATTCAAATGCTGAAAGTTATTCCCTAACGGTTTTTATAGAGACCGGAAGCGGTTTTTTTTTATCGAAAATTTCGATTTGTTCACTATTTTGGTCGGGGCACCCGTATTTATGAACTTTTTATTTTTTTCTTTTTCGTTTTATAACTAGAAAATATATATGCAACTAACCTCCGAGCGTCTTTTTTCAAATTTTGTCTCCTTATATGAAAAAAACCTTCGTCAATTTGTTGTAATTTTTCGGTTTTCAGCATACTCTTATGGTAATAACTTTGGCGTTTATTAATATTTTTTCATGAAATAAAAAGGAAATAGTAGATAAACATCAGGCGCATCTTATAAAAATATTGGTAATAGTTTTAAGTGTTTTGAAACAGGTGTTATGATGAGAAGTTGGTGAAACTGCCTATTTTTAGCTTATATAGCATGGGGCAAGGCGTGGGTGTTTTCAAGTACATATATATATACATTTTTTTTGAAGGTAATAAAGCTCCTGAACTAACCTCCGAGCCCAAAATCAATATTTTTTTCTCCACACCGCTAAAATTCAACTTCAATAAAGTCATATTTGCAAACGATTTTTGAAAAACGAGAAGCCAAAAGAACCTCAATTTTTTGTTGGTATTTTTCTTTGATATAATCTTAATTAGTTTCAATAAAGATATATACTATTGTGGTCACAGAATTTGGAATATTAATTCTAGAAAAACTGTCTACTTTGGGTTTTTTACTAGAAAAACTTGCTTAAAAACATATACATACGCATTTCAGTTCGAAGCAAATCCGCCACCAATTTTAGCGCCGTTTTCTCTTTTTTTGGTCTGTTCTCTGTGATTTGGAAAAGGAGTATCGCTCAGATGATCTTATGCGTTATGCATTCCCTCATACATATCATCTATATTCTATACCTATGACCTTATTTTGTGATCTTTTGTGCTATTCATTTCTCATTACAAACTGTGTGACTGTTGTTTTTTTTGCTGGTAGCAGTAGCTTGCAATGTAAAAAAAAAGTTTGAAATGACGAAGGATTGAAAGAAACGGACATAGGCAAACGCACAAAGGGAAAGGGGTGAGAAAATAGCACCACTGCACTAATAGAATGGAATTCCTTGGTCAAAAGTGTACGCAACTTGAGTGTGAGAGAGTGTGTTTCTTTTTTTTCTTCAGCTAAAATTTTGTATTTGACTAGGTAGTTATTTTGTGTTTGAGAACTTCTATTGTTTTGTTGATGACATAACGCGGTTGGAATGAAAATGTGTCTAGGTATAGGTCAGTTACTTACATAGGCATATAGGATTGAACTTATTTGGAATAAGATATGCGTTTGGGTATGGTGTACCTATGCGAATAGAGTGCAGAGGGTGGATAAGTGTGGGTAGGAAGTAAGTACTTATGTATATCTATGAAAATACATGTCCGGATGTTTATGGGCATTTAATTGCAATTCAGCGTCTTCTTTATCTTAACATAGCATAAAATAAAGTCGCTTTCTCTGTCCCTATGTCCCTATGTATGCTTAGATTTTTAAAACAACGCAACGGATTTTGATGCCGTTTTTTTTATGAATAGAGTGATTCAAGAGGAAGGTTTATATGTATAATACATGCATATTATAGCAGAGAAAGGCCAAGAAATTTAAAGTTTTGTAATGCGATGTCATAACAAACATATTTATTAAAAATATTTACTTTTACTTTTACTTCAATTTTATAATTTTCAAAATCGGTTTGAAACTCGCACGAAAAGCAAACTATTTTTTAAAGCATCGTAGTTTAAGTTGAAAAGAATAGGTATCTTTTGTTTTTGTTTCTGAATGGTAAGTATTCAGATATTTTTTACTTACTGCGGCACATACTAATAATATGGCAATTCGTACATAGGTAATCATTCATATAGAACTAAGAAATTTTTGTTCAAGTCTGGAAGACGTCGGCGTTCGAACATAGGTCGTAGTATAGTGAATGCCAAAAGAGTACGTTCAGCAAGAGATGAAGAATCGTCCACGGAACGTGAGGCTCGCCTCAGTCAGGCTCTTGCCTGACATTGATAACATAAGTTCAAAGACAATATCTTGGTTTAAAGAAAGAGCGATTCTGTCACCAACTAACGAACAAAATACGAAAATATACTACTCGGTCGATACTGTTCTCGATCTGGAAGAAGCTGTTCATTTTCCTACAGAATTACTAAACTCTTTGAACCCATCAGGACTCCCTCCACACAAAATGGTGTTAAGTAGGTTGTCCAGTTATTTTATAAAAATAAATAAATAAATAAATAGGGTGGCGCAACAGAGCGAGGAGCCCTTGGGCCTACCGCATTTCTCACAACCATGCCTTGTGAGAAAATGGAGGGGACCTACAATTTTCTGCCGGTTCCGAACGGCTAATCGAGAAAGCGCTTTTCATGGCAATGAATACTAACGGAGGACTGACCAATTCCTCGCGAAAGGCGATACCCGTGGAAAAACATTTTTGCCTCTGTTGGGATTCGAACTCGAACCTCTGGATTAACAGGCGGACATGCTATCCATCACACCACGGGTACCACCTGTTATTTTATTAAGAAACCTGAATTCACCAAAACTTTGCAATGGCACGCGTTTGCTGGTAAAATCACTGAAAACTTTCATAATAGAGTGGACAATACTCACAGGATGTGGTACCGGAGAAAATGTATTGATTCCCCGAATCCCTCTGATACCATCGGATTTACCCTTCCAATTTAAACGCTTGCAATTTCCGGTGAAGACATCTTTTGGAATGACCATTAATAAATCGCAGGGTCAAACCTTTAACGTTGCAGGCTTAGATTTGAGTGTTGACTGTTTTTCACATGGCTAACTGTATGTCGCTCTTTCAAGAGTAACTTCCAGAGAAAATATGTTTTTAATTTTATACCCTAGCCATAGCGGGCCGCTGTGTTTTTATATACAACGTTCACAGTTTTTCTGTAGGGTATTTAGTATCAGCATTGTACCCGTGCGAAGCCGGGGCGGGTCGCTACTCAACTATCCAACCCTGGGGAAAGTTCAATGAACAGACCTAATGATGGAAATAAATAAGTATAAACCTAGAAGGCATTCTTAAACTTAGTCTTCTTAGTTTTCGTTTCTTGACAGTTTTGTGTTAACAACGCTTTAAATAAGTTAGACCCGAGCAACGCCGGGTGGGTCAGCTAGTTTCTGATAAAGAAGGAACTTTTCTGTATTTGAGAATTCTTTCAATTGAATTTAAAATAAATTATACATTGAGAGTTACAGTGTAATTTTCTGTAAATTGTGTTGTGCTGATTGTTAGATACATGTTGAATTTCAATTGGTATATTATAATAAAATATTCGTGTCTAATTTGGCTTATTCGTGCTGTTGACAAAATTTCAGCCCATTCATTCAACATAACGAAACTGGTAAAAATGTCTCAAAAATCGTTTTACAAGAAAAAATTATGGAAGGTAATTATTCATAAGGTAGATTATTCCTAGAGAGATGGAATTCCTTTTTTTTTTCTAAAAAAAAACAAGTAGGTATAGGTACCTAAGGAGGTGGTGTTGATACGGCCAAGTACATCAAGTTTTAAATTCTGTAGTGATGCGAAAGACTTTATTTACTATTATCTATGCATATACAGGGTGTCCCGTACTTCGTGTATTATCCTTTGGGGTGTGGTTCTTGGTCATATTCTTAGAAAAAAATTGTTCTACAGTAAAGCTCGTTTCTCAACTTTGACATCACTTTTTGACAATTTAAAAAAAGGCTTTCTTTGGTGTACCCTGACCTATGCTAAATTCGATATCTCTGTCAATACTGATGATAGAGACCTAATCTTAGACTTATTTTTTTGTAGAAATAACAACCTTTAAGACTGCATTTAAGTTTAGCTTCCATAGGTTCAGGGTTGCCAGATTTTCTTTGCTGCTACGACTGGCAACCCTAAGCCTATAGGAATCCAATTTAAATACAGATTCAAAAATTACAAAACTAGAAGTAAGACAAGAGTTATCGAGAGCAAACACCCACAATGAAATTCAGAAACAGGCTGTGGCATGCATTCAAAACGAAGGAGGGGACTTTGAGCACTTGTTATGATTGTATTTGTATAAAATACATAAAAAAAATACTAAAAGTACCCATATTATTGTTTTATTTGAACAACCCGCAAGGTAAAAATTTTTTTAATTTTTTTTTTAATTTTACTCGTTTTGTGTTTTTTCAAGTATCATAAAATGTATGGGTTTTTGAGTGAACTTATACAAAAGTTTTTTTTTATTATTGTTTTCTTCATCAGTAAAAATAAAGAAACTCTATGTTTACCAGGCATTTTCTGCAAAAAAATGACCTCAAAGTCAAAACTTTGTTTCGGGGAGAAAATTTGAACACCACTTAAAATTGAAAATCTGGCAACCTTAAACCTATGGACGCTAAATTTAAATACAGTCTTAAGGATTGTTATTTCTTCAAAAAATTAAGTCTATAATTAGGTCACTATCATCAGTATTGACAGAGATATCGAATTTAACATAGGTCAGGGTACACCAAAGAAAGCCTTTTTTTAAATTGTCAAAAAGTGATGTCAAAGTTGAGAAACGAGCTTTACTGTAGAACAATTTTTTTCTTAGAATATTCTACCTTATATTTTTAGCTTAAAATTTATATTTATCAGTCGATATATATGTTAGTAAATTATAGTAAATTTAAAGTTCTATCTATTTACAGGTCATTGAAAAAAATCCTAAGAACTCCCACAAAAAACAGACCGTTTCATAAGATGACTTCTTTAAATCTCAATTTGCTTGGTTATGGCCCACAAGATTACTGTTTTTGTTCAAATTTCAAGTGAAAAAAAAAAAAATAATAATAATTGTAGCGGAAAGTTTTTTAAATCAAATTTAACTTGAAAAATTTTGAATTTTTTGTCCTTCGATTGCAGTTTTCAAAAAACATAAATTCCTTTCTTTTCTTAAAATATCTTTTTTCAAATGAAATTAAATACAAGTTATTGGTAAAAAAAAAAAATAAAAAAAATAAATAAAAATGAAATAATAAAAATAAATAAATGAAAAAAAAAAATGAGTATTATCTAAGTTCCCTAGTTATCTCCTTTTTCATTAATTTTGCTGATCAAACTAAGCCAAGAAACTGACCTACATTTAAATCACACAAATATCATGTTTTCCACATCCGCAAAAACACAAGATAAGAAATATCGAACCTGCAACATCTTCATTATTTGTAATTATCTGTATTTATCTCAGCAAGCAAACTGACAAAAAAAAGTAACCGGTTTTCTTACTTTCCTGACTTGACACAAAATTTCTATTCTCAACCCATCCAAAAACAAAAAATCGTAAAAAATGTCCATTCGGACATATTGTGTACATGCATATACATATCTTCGTCAGTGTGCCTTATGAATGATATCTGTTTTTTTTTTTTATATTCCTACTTGCACAGCGCATGCTCGTATAATTCTCACCCCTTGTTCTTTGTTCTGCTTATGCAAGTGCGTAATTCTTTTCTAGTTTCTGGCTGTTGCCGAGACCAAAAAGAGAGAGAAAAGAGGGAGAATTTGAAATCAGACGCGACGATGGCAAGAGGGATCACTTTTAAGAGAATAAAATGATTTACGAATACAAGCAAACACTTTTACATGAGTTCTGAGTTCGCTAAAAAAGTCCCCTAGCCTTAAGTCCAAGGCGATCCAAGAGAAATAGAAGAGCACCAGTCCGCCTCTACCTATAAGGGGGGAAAAGTTGTCGTGTATTAACCCGGACAGCAAAACTTTCACACGCGTGAACGGGCCTAAAGCAGTTGGCGACATTTGGCTTCTGTCATTGTGCTTGCACATTCTTTTAGATTCATTCTATTCACTCATGCAACAAGTCAAGTCATTACATTAATTAGTATTAATGAAAATCCAAGTCATCACTAACTAAATTAAATTGTGAATAATCGTACCCATACCAGAGTTTTATTTGGCAACGTTTAGCTCGGACATAATAGTTATCAAAACGGCAATGTGAGTGGTCAACGCACGATTGAAGTATGCCCACTAATGAAGACATTTGTTTATCCATAGAAGATTGCTTAGAAGAAACACGTTTGGCGAGGGATTCAATTGAGCCAATTGAGTCCAGAGTCTCGACAGATTTAGAGAAGTCTTCGAAATGATGAAATTACACGAGAACGTTCTTATGAAAACGACTATTGTTGGTTTGAATGGAGCTTGTGAGATCACTAACACACTTTACAACGAGGAGAACATGCGAAAGTGATATTTTATTATATTCATCATACAGATAAACGAAATAGTTAAAATACTCTTTAAGATAAGGGCATAATTTTTTGCTTAAACCGATACATATTGGATGATACGATTTTCCGCAGAGACCACATTTAATTCGTTGCGTCACAATAGTAATTCTTCATCATTATGATGATTTCCTTAAAGTTTAATGGGATTTTAGGGATGAAATCTTTGCTTAGTTACTGAGGAATTTTGTGGCATCCCAGTGCTGTAAGAATTTTTGAAATCAGTCTAGTAGTCTCTAAGTTTCCGTTCCCAACCCCGTATCTGTGAGAATTTTCCGTTCCCATAGAAATATGTGAATAAATTATAAGTCTATGTCACTGAGAGATAATGTTACATCCTAGAGTTGAAAGAATTTTTGAAATCGGTCAAGTAACTTTAAAATTCCCGTTCTCGTTCCTGTTTCTGTTCCCGTGGGACTATAGCGATGAAGTCTACGCTAAGTTACTGATTAACTATGTGGCATCCCAGATCTGAAAGAATTTTAGAAATCTGTCTAGTAGCTTCTAAGTTTCCGTTCCCGACCCTGTTCCTGTGGGATCTTCCGTTCCCATGGAAATATGTGAATGAAATGTAAATCTATGTCACTGAGAGATATTGTAACATCCTAGAGTTGAAAGAATTTTTGAGATCGGTCTAATAACTTTAAGGTTCTTTTGAATTTTAGATGAAACATTTCGGAGGGAACATGTACTATATAACATGTACTATATTTTATCCGCATATTCCCACGGGAATAGAAGGATGGGAACCTTAAAAATACAGACCTCAACAACGCCGTGAATGTCGAGGGATAAAGGGTATATGAGTATGTCTAAAGCAGCCCAGGGTGTTGAGCGAAGATCTCCGCTGACTCATTAACTTGCTAATATTTGGACTATGCATGCTTAGTCTGACACGATAAGTCAGCTTTTCTTTTGTTTTTTTTTTTACAGAACATTGTTTTGTTAATAACGAAAGCTAACGCAGTGCATTGATGTCGTCTCTGTTGCACGCTGCTTTATTTTTATTTGAGTCAATGAAACGATAGTCAATGCCCAATGTCGGTTTTTTCTTTTACTGCTCACTTTTCCTTTTCTGATTTTAAGCATTCCGTTTACATTTTATGTCTGTGGCGTGATAAAAATGTTTTAGACGGGGTCGTCTCCTTGTCCTTCGAAATTGGTCAAATAGTTATATAAGGTTGCGTTCCCAATCACGTTCGAGTATGATCCTTAATTCGAAAGAATTTTTGAATTCGGTCGAGTAGTTTAAGGTTCATGTTTTCGTTCCCGTAGGAATAAAAGGATCAATTATAATATTAGCTACTGAAGGATAATGTATCATCCCAATTCGGAAAGATTTTGTGAAATCTTTCCAGTAGTATCTAGGTTTCCGATCCCAATCCTGGATAAAAAAAATATATAGCTTAGCCTTCTGGCGTTGCCCGGGTCCCGTGGGAATATGAGGATGAAATAATTTATATAAATGTGGGATATTGATAATGCACCATCTTAAAGTTGAAAACATTTTTGAAATCGGTCATGCGGTTTTAAGGTTCCCGTTCTAGTTCCCGTTTCTGTTCCCGCGGGAATGTATGGATGAAATATAGTCTATGTTACTGAGGGATTATGTAGCATCCTAGAGCAGAAAGAATTTTTTAAATCTGTAAAGTAGTTTCAAAGTTTGCGTGCCCAATCCCGTTCCCGTGGGAATATGTTGATGAATTAAAGTTTTTGTTACTCGGTGACAGTGTAGCATTCTAACGGTGAAAGAATTTTTGAAATCGGTTCAGTAGTTTCTAGGTTCCCGTTTATATTCCCGTTCCCATAGGAATATAAGGATAAAAAGTATCCTATGTCCATCTCTTGTTCCTAAACCACCTCCCCACCAATTTTCAGACAAATCCGTTCAACCGTTCTTGAGTTATAAATAGTGTAACTAACACGACTTTCTTTTATATGTATAGATAGATTATTTATTACTTATTACTTATTATTTATTATTTATTATTTATTATTTATTATTTATTATTTATTATTTATTATTTATTATTTATTATTTATTTTTTATTATTTATTATTTATTATTTATTATTTATTATTTATTATTTATTATTTATTATTTATTATTTATTATTTATTATTTATTATTTATTATTTATTATTTATTATTTATTATTTATTATTTATTATTTATTATTTATTATTTATTATTTATTATTTATTATTTATTATTTATTATTTATTATTTATTATTTATTGTTTATTATTTATTATTTATTATTTATTATTTATTATTTATTATTTATTATTTATTATTTATTATTTATTATTTATTATTTATTATTTTTTATTTATTATTTATTATTTATTATATATTATTTATTATTTATTATTTATTATTTATTATTTATTATTTATTATTTATTTTTTATTATTTATTATTTATTATTTATTATTTATTATTTATTATTTATTATTTATTATTTATTATTTATTATTTATTATTTATTATTTATTATTTATTATTTATTATTTATTATTTATTATTTATTATTTATTATTTATTATTTATTATTTATTATTTATTATTTATTATTTATTATTTATTATTTATTATTTATTATTTATTATTTATTATTTATTATTTATTATTTATTATTTATTATTTATTATTTATTATTTATTATTTATTATTTATTATTTATTATTTATTATTTATTATTTATTATTTATTATTTATTATTTATTATTTATTATTTATTATTTATTATTTATTATTTATTATTTATTATTTATTATTTATTATTTATTATTTATTATTTATTATTTATTATTTATTATTTATTATTTATTATTTATTATTTATTATTTATTATTTATTATTTATTAATTATTATTTATTATTTATTATTTATTATTTATTATTTATTATTTATTATTTATCATTTATTATTTATTATTTATTATTTATTATTTATTATTTATTATTTATTATTTATTATTTATTATTTATTATTTATTATTTATTATTTATTATTTATTATTTATTATTTATTATTTATTATTTATTATTTATTATTTAATATTTATTATGTATTATTTATTATTTAATATTTAATATTTATTATTTATTATTTATTATTTATTATTTATTATTTATTATTTATTATTTATTATTTATTATTTATTATTTATTATTTATTATTTATTATTTATTAATTATTATTTATTATTTATTATTTATTATTTATTATTTATTATTTATTATTTATTATTTATTATTTATTATTTATTATTTATTATTTATTATTTATTATTTATTATTTATTATTTATTATTTATTATTTATTATTTATTATTTATTATTTATTATTTATTATTTATTATTTATTATTTATTATTTATTATTTATTAGTTATTATTTATTATTTATTATTTATTATTTATTATTTAATATTTATTATGTATTATTTATTTTTTAATATTTATTATTTATTATTTGTTATTTATTATTTATTATTTATTATTTATTATTTATTATTTATTATTTATTATTTATTATTTATTAATTATTATTTATTATTTATTATTTATTATTTATTATTTATTATTTATTATTTATTATTTATTATTTATTATTTATTATTTATTATTTATTTATAATTATTTATTAATTATCAACTGATCTGTGATATTTCAATCTATTTTAATTGAATCATTTGTAGCTTACTTTCATTTGCAATCATTTATTCTTACAAATACTTTGGTTTATATAACTGAAGGACAATTTTGTTTGACAATTTTCATCTCTATGTGTTCATTTAACATTTAACTGAATTTACATAGACATATTCTATATTTATATATGTGTAAACTCATATCACTTTTTTTTTTGTATGAAGGTTTTGCTCGTGTTTCCTTCAAGATTATATTAAATATCTAACTCGTTAATTTAAAAATAGAAAAAGATAATATTTTAGAAGAAAGATAACAGCTATCATATCACTGTATTGTAAAATGTGCGGTGACAACCTTTGTAAAAATATTAAACGAAAAATAAAATATACATATATATGAATGACCTCAAGGCTCAGTAAACTTCTGCAGCATTGAATTCGAGCAAAAATTTGAAAAGAAATCGTGACTGTTCAGTTACAATTCAGGCTTTTGTTCCTCCTCCAAAGCGAAAAACATTGAGGAGCAATTCAAATTCAAATAAAATTCAATCTGATAGTTTACAGATTATTTCTGTCTACTGAACCAATGGACGTTACAGCGACCAAACATATTCCCATCGAAAATGTTCGGAACAAGCAACCTCATGGAAGCGGTTCCCTAGTCTAAGTCGATTTTTGTTTCAAGGCTCAGACCTGAAATAACTTCGGAAGATGTTTTACGTCATTTAGTTGATAAAAAATGTATTCCCTCTGTTACCACTATTAAATAAAATAAAATAAGCAAAGCTAATAGTTTTGTTTCGTCCTTTAAGTTGGTTACCCCTCATTCTCTCTCTGATTCTATATTGACTATTGACCTTGGCCTACTGGTACTCTCGTAAAAGAGTTCTCAGTTCGCAAGAAAAATAAGATGGTACCTGAACCACAGTCTTTTCCAAAAAACTAAGAAGACTTACCCTCTTCTACCAAAATGTTAGAGGGTTTCGTACAAAAATTAACAATCTCTACCTAAACTCTCATATTTTCTGCATGACAAATGTGTTTTGACGGAAACCTGCCTTAATTCAAGTCATATCGACACTGAGCTTTTTAGCCAAGAGTTCTCAGTTTACCGTAAAGACCGACACTATGAAAAGCCAGTAGATGTGGGAGGTGGTGCTTTGATTTCTATAAGAAATATTTTTATGTCCTCCTAAATAAATTTTCCGTTCGACTTGACAATTGATGTATTGTGTGTCAAATTGTCGGTACAATCAAATAGTAGGTATTTATGTTGTCAACGTTTATATTCCTCCTAAGTGTTCCATTTCGGCTTATACTGAGCATTAGGTTTTCCCACAAAATTTATTATATGGATTTGTTCCTATCTGAAGAATAGAACCTATCAAGCTAAATTTCGTAACTGCTTTTCGAACACGCCATGTCGGGTATGCCACAGGGCAGTCACCTCGGACCTTTGCATTTCATTGTCGCAATCAATGATGTCGTCTCATGCATTACTTATGTAAAATTTTGATTTTCGCAGACTATATGAAATTTTTTAAATCGATTAAGAATGAAACTGATCGCGTACTTCTTCAAGAAGATATCGATTGCTTTGTAATATGGTGCAGTAAGAATGGCCTTAGTCTCAAACTCTTCAAATGTCAAACTATGACTTTCTCGAAAAAAAGGGAACCTGATAAGGTTGTGTATTCGATGCCTGGTCATTTATTATGTAATGTAGCAAGTTTTCGAGACCTTGGTGTTTACTTCAATGTCAACCTTGAATTGAATGCGCACATAAACTCAATTGTAAGGATAGCAAACTCTATGCTAGGTTTCATAAAAAGATGGGCTAGAGAAATTAATGATCCTTATGTAACACTATCTTTGTATTATTATTATTATTATTATTAAAATTTATTCACATATAATTAAAATTACATGGTAATATTTAAAATTAATGAGCTTAGCTGCAGAGACTATTAGCTCGTAGAAAATGATATATCTATACGCTAATGTTAGTTAATGAAAGAAAATGGTTAATTTTTTCTATATTTATAGGATTTGGATATCTTTGTATAACTGTTATGTTCGTCCTCATCTCTAGTATGCACCTCAAGTCTGGTCTCCATTGTATGAAATTCATAAGTCTCGTACTAAAGCAGTTCAACACAAATTTATACGCTTTGCTCTGAAGGGTCTACCTTGGGAAGATCCTTTTAATCTGCCTCCCTATGAGCACCGTATTCAGCTTTTAAGAAAACGTTCTGATTCAACGTATTCCTTTAATTCTCACTGATTTGTCATGTCAGTTTAAGAGAGTGCAGTTTCCTCTGAAAGCAGTAATTGATATTAGTATAAATAAAGCTCAGACGCTTAAAGTTGCAGGTGTTCGTTCAGAAAAAAATCCTATGGCAACTGTATGTGGCACGCTAATTATGTTACTTTACGTATTTCTTTTTACTCTGTTCACTTAATAAAACTTTTGTTGCAAATAAAAATTACCCAAAATCTTTTTAAGTTACTTTATTTCTTGAACTTGCTTGTTGGAGACTTGAGATACAACTGAACTTGAAATTATGATCGTTGGCCAACTCCAACTATCATTTCTTTAGTTTTTTACATCAGTGGTCATTTGTTTACATCTCTTGTGGACCGAGAGATTCTTTTTGTAGTCAACTAAACTGTTGACTTCACAATTTCATATTGATTATAACAACGGAAGTATTATTTGATATTGGTTTCAGTATGCAGTATTTATAAACATTGGAAGCTCCATAGGGGATGCTCCATCGTTTGTGCATATTGATTTTGGTTCTTTGTTTGTGCTTAGATATCTCAGTTGCTTTGTTTATTTATTTTGTGTTCTGCTTTTTAATTCACTTAACTAAATAGATGATCTCAACTCAATCTGATTACAGTTCATATGATTTTATTTTCATAAACAAAAATTAACTTAAAAAGGAAATGAGCTTAAGCGAGTTAAATGGATAAAACATAAACTTTATCGGTACAGATAGAAAATGACATAATGCAATGAATGTCATGTATGTAACTTACAATGAATATCTTATATGTAATTTGAATATCATATATGTAACTTCTCCCCTCTTTACTTAAAATTTCTCCTGAAATTTTTATTTTATATTATTATTTTTTTTTTTTTTCTATTATTAATATTAATTTAAAAAATAACTGATCTTTTATTTTTTGAATGATCTGGCTCTATTAATTCAAAACTGTTATTTTCATCATTATCTTCAACATTTTCATTTTTATTTTCAATATTAATTTTCAATTCTCTTTGGTTTTTCTTTGATTTCAATATTATGATAAAGCAAAATATAAAAAATATAAGGCTTATAAATATGGTTAAGCTATACGATATATTTCGGTGTACTTTTAATTCTTTTATTTCTTGTAAGTTTTTGGTGTTTTTTAGATCAATTTCTTCAAATGTAATTTTCTCTGTAAAATTATGTACTACATCAATTTTTGAATTTACGAACCTTTCCGTAAAAGTTTTATCATTATTTGAAAAATATTTATTCAAAATCTTTATCTTGCATTCATTAAATTGTATTAACCAATTTCTATTTAGATTTAATTCTCTTTCATCACAATTTTGTCCTATAGATAAATTAAAAGCATTTTTTATTACAATTGTCTCATCGTCAATATATAAAATTTCAGTTTCTTCGTTTCTTATTAATTTGCAATTATTTTTTAATATGCAACTTTTTGAATATTGTAATTCAGTTAGAGTTTTTGAGCTTTCAAATACATATGTTTTATTTTGATACTGAATAATTTTTTCTTGATTTGAATCAATTTCCATTAAATATTCATTAGTTATTGGTAGTATTATTTTAATTTGAACTATAGTGAATTCGGTAGGTATTTTAATAACAAACATCAACATATACAAAACTGTTGCAATTCTTATAAATTTTAATTTTTCCAAATCTATATTATATGTGATCATTTCTTCTCTTGTTAGTATATTTGGGTGTAATTTTCCATGTCTAGCTGAAAGTATGTTATCTTGTATGTGGCTAATTTTTTCATTTAGTGCATTTACTTCAAACATTTTTTCACTGTGTATTGTTTTCATAGTTAGTTTTCAATAGTTATAGTCGGTTACGTTAAGTCTGTATTTAATTAAATTCCTGTCTTTCTCAATACTCTTCTTTAGTAACTCAAAAACTTTTTGAAAGTAATCGTTAATCTTTACTTTCTGGTTCAGATTTGTAATTGTGTGGTGTAAATTATGATCGATTGTATTTAAATGGTTTTCGATATCTTTTCTGTCCTCATCGTCCATTGTACCAATTAATATTTTTTTACTGAGCCTATTACATTAACTGCTCCTCTTTTTTGTTTTTCTGATTTTTTTCTATATGGAATAAGTGTTATGATTTTTGATCTCAAAATTTCAATTTCGTTATATATTGTGTCTTTGTTTTCTGTGTCTAAATGTTCTTATATTATAACTGATGTTATCTATGATGTATAAAATTTCTTGTGGGTCTATGATATGTACAACTAAGTCGGATTTAATTACTAATTTATCTTTATTGATATTTATTTCTGTATATCCATTCTTTTCCTTAATTGGTTGAATATTCATTAATCCTGCTGCTGTTATTGCTGTTGTTTGAAATGTTAGCATCATCGTTATTATGAATATCTGTAAGTTCTTTTAATATTTTTATAGTCTATTCCTTTTAATATGGCTTTTTTATATTTAGGTTCTTCCTTATGTCTAACTGCTTTGTAGTTTTTTATAAATCCTTTGGTTCTGGTTTCTACGTAGTTTTCCCTGTTTTCATTTTGTTTATTTAGCAGTTTTTCTTTTGTTTGTATTATTCTCTTCCTTACAATTTGAAAATCTACTTCTCTATTTTGGACTTTTGTTGGTGTTGTCCCTATTGTGGAATGAAACCTATTATTGTAACTTTCTACGGCATTTTGAATTATTCTTCTTGGTGTGAGACTACTATTATCATTTTCTATTATTCTGAATTTTTCGGCTATTGAGTTATGGAATCTTTCAATATCCGAATTTCCGGTATGACTGTTGGGTTTGGTTAAATGCAATTCTATTTTTCTCTTTGATAAAAATTCTGCTAGTAGTATGCTTTTAAATTCATTGTCTGCAATAATTTTTTGTGGTGCTGTCGACCTTGTAAAATGCTCTTTTAATGTTTCAATTATAGTCTTTGTATTTCTGTCATTTAAAAAATATATATTGCCAAATTTTGAAAATTTATCAATTATTGTTAAAAACTATTTTTCATTATTACATACGTGTCTATGTGTAAAATTTCGTTAATTCTTTCTGGTGTTTCTGTTAGTTTGAATTTTTGTTTTATTGGTCTTCTATCATATTTGATCTGTTGGCATTTTTTACAGTTATTTATAACCTTCAGAATGTATTCGAATAGTTTTGAAAAATAAATTTTATGTTTTATTGAGTTGTATGTCTCCAAAATTCCTGAATGTAAACTTTCTTTGGTATGATATAGTGACAATTGTTTTAATAATTCTTCCTAAGTTTTTATATCCTGAGCTCTAAATGAACATTTAATAAATTTGACAAATTTATTGTTTGAGTAATATTTTTTTATTTCTTTATGTAATGTATTGTATTTGGTGTCTGCAATTTCTGAAAATATACCTATTTTGCCTTTTTTAATATACTTTTTTAGTATAGTTTCTATATTTCCCAATTCATCTTCTCTTATGTATATTATTAACTTGTTATGTAGTTTTCCATAATCTCGAATTTTATCATTCGTTAGTATAATTTGAGTTTTATATTTATTTAAGACCTCTTCCTTGATTGGTATATGGTCGTTTAAATTTTCTTTGGCTGAATGCATTTTAATCATAGATCTATCGTCGTTATCATTATTATAAGGACTTTCGATATCTATTTGATTATTTTTCAGTGAACTTGCACTGCTGTATTTTTCTTCTTCATTTTCTTGTTGTATTCTTGACAAAAAATCTGCAACTTTGTTTTCTTTACCTTTTATATATTCGATTTCCTAATCATATTCTCCTAACTTTAATATCCATCTGTGATATCTTGGAGAAATATCTTTTCCCTTATATTTTGTTAGTAAATATTTTATTGGTTGGTGATAACATAGTATTTTGAATTTATTCCCGTATAGGTATGGCCTGAAAGAGGATACTTCCCAGATTACTGCGAGAAATTCCTTATCAGTTGCCGAATAATTTCTCTCATTTTTATTTAACGTTCTAGAGGCATAACATACAGGATGTCCTTCCTGTGCTAAAACCGCTCCTTATGCCTGATTGGATGCATCAGTAGTTAATACGAAAGATTTATCAAAATCGGGGTGCCTAAGAATTGGATGATCACTAATTAACTCTTTTAATTTTTCAAAGGCATTTATGTAATTGGGCTCTAGCTCCTTTTTGTAAATATTTTGTTATTGGTAATGCTACTTTAGCGTAGTCTAAAATAAATTTTCGATAATATCCTGTTATACCTAGAAACCTTTGAATTTGCTTTACAGTTTTTGGTAATGACAATTTTCGTATTACACTTATTTTCTCGGGATTGGGTAATATTCCATCTTTCGTAATAATATGTCCTAAAAATTGCGTTTCTTTCTTCATAAAACTACATTTATCTATTTGTATTTTTAACCCTTCTTTACGAACCGGCAAAAGTCGTGTCCACCCGAACTGGGGTTCAATTGGACCCCACGATTTTACTTCGAATTTTTTTTTTGATTTCTGACTTATATTGTTCAGTTATAGTTCCTCTGGCTATTGTATGAATTGCTTCTAAGTATTTCATAGAGCAGTGATAAAGAAATCTAAGAAGAGATGTCATTATTCAGGTATGGGGTCGTTCAAGTATTACGTAAGCAGATTTGTTACAATTATTGACCCCCCCACCCCCCTTGTCAGCAAAAGTAAGCAAAGCACATACCCCCTCCCCCATGCTTACGTAAACATTTTTCAATTAATGTATTTTTTAATATTATATTTTTATAGTTGTAGTTTTCAAAATAAGTAAACAGATTTAAGAAATCTGATTTTACTAATAGGTACGGTATTCAACATAGAGTAAGCGAAAGAAAATATAAAACATAAGTATAAAAATTTAAAACTTTCAAACAATTTTTGATATAACTTTGATTTGTCTATTTGAAACATCTTGAACACTAAACTTTGGCTAGTAGAATAAACGGTTACACAAATGTTTACTTGCTTTGCTATGCTTACAATACGGCTACTTGCTATAGTATCCAAACAAGACAGTATACTGGAAGAGCAAATTTAGACAAGTGAATAGATCGCGGGAATTCCCCTACTCGGCTCTTAAGCCAGCGCTCAGAGGAGAAAATAAATAGAGGGCAAACTTGTGCATACGTCAACCGAAATTCAACTCTACTGCTTTAGGTACAGCTTTCACCATTGCCTTTACACAAAATTTCACTACTGCCACCTTGAGTACAACTTCCACCACTGACTTTAAACAAAATTCACTTTAAGGGCACGTCTGGCTGACTTTTTGGATTTTGAAAGCTATTTACAATTTTAAATAAAAAAACTCCCGATGACGTAATCATCACCTAGACCCCTCCCTACCCCCATGTCATCCAAAATAAGCAAAGCAAAGACCCCCCCGCCCCCCTGTAGTGCTTACGTAATACTTGAACGGTCCCTATGTAGGAGGTCATCAATAAAATTTTTCATTTCAAAATCGATGGAAATTGCCTAATTTTGTAAATCTGGGATTCCCGCTTATCCCTTTCGACATGTCTGTTTTACTTAATTGTAAAATTCATCCATATCAATTGTTCCTGTCAGGTATGCCTATCAAAAGAAAAAATAGTCATTATTTCAGTTTGTTCAGGTCATCAAACAATTTTATGACCTCAAAAAGGATTGAACTTCCCCGATACATGCCAAGCAAGCCTGCCAAATATGGCTTGAAGTTTAGGTGGCTGAATGAAAGCTCAACAGGATATACACTGAAGTTTCTATCTGCACTGGTTACTCTGACCAAAGTACAGGACTTGGATATCCACGACCATGTGGTGATGTCGTTGATGCCATCATATTTCAATTCTGGACGCAACCTCACTATTGATAATTTCTTTACGTCGGTGGATTTGGCATTGAAGTTGCTGGATAAGAAGATCAGTATTCTTGACACGATTCGGAAAAACAAAAGAGATTTGCCTCAACCTTTTGTATCGAAGAAGGTTCTTGATGACCAGAATGAGCATGTAAATGTCAATAACAAAAAGCAGTATCGTCCAGTCCACTCATCCATCTTTGGTTTTTCTCGAAAAATGGCGTTGGTGAGTTATGTTCCGAAGCCAAACAACATAACTGCGAGAAAGCCACTTCCGGTCATCAAAGTAAACCTGCCATGATACTTGATTATAACCGCACCAAAGGTTGAGTCGATGTATTCGACCAAATGGTATCGATATAATTCATGTACACGTCAAACAAATCGCTGGCCGAGGGTTGTATTCTACAACTTACTGGACGTAGCAGCCTTAGCAACTGTCATCATTTTCCGATACTTCAATCCGCATAGAAGAAACCGGCAACACAATCTGGAGTTGGAAAATATTCATTGGATGCTCTCTGTGTTTTGGGGATAGTTCAGGAAAAACTACCAACAGTCCCCGAAAGGCTCTCTTGTAAAAGCAGCAGATGTCACCTTTGCCCAAGAGCAGACGACAATAAAACCAGAACCACCTGCGATGGATGTGGCAGATGTTGTTGCCCTTGCCACACTAGAACCTTATGCGTTAAATGTCTGGCGGAACTGCCAACAACTTCAAACTAAATCGTTCTAAACATAAACTATGCTGCTTTTGAAATAAAATAATTAATTATTAGAAAAAATATGACTTTTCATAGAATTTCAGTAGTGGGGTCCAAATGGACCCCAGTTCGGGTAAACGGGTTCTTTTCACAAAAAAATCACAGAAAAATCTGTAAACATCTGATAATCGTTTCAACTTAAGAAATGAATACAAAATTGAATTTTGTTCACTGAGTAAAAATCCCATTTAAAAAAAATGAAAAACAAAAAAGTTATGAGTTTTCAAACATTCTCTGGGGTCCAAATGGACCCCAGTTTGTAAAGGAGGGTTAACTGATTTTTTTCCAATATTTTAAAAATATCTGTTAAATTTTTTAAATGCACTTGCAGTGATGTACTGTATATTAGAATGTCGTCTAGATATACTATGCATGTTTTATTTATGTGATCTCTAAGAATTTCATTAATTAAACGCTGGAATGTGGCTGGGGCGTTTTTCAACCCAAAAGGCATTCTATTAAATTTGTATAATCCATTCGGAGTTAAAAATGCTGTTTTTCTTTGTCTTTTTCTTCTACTAAAATTTGATGATAACCTTTTGCTAGGTCTAGAGTAGAAAAATATAGTGCTCTTCCTAATTTATCAAAGGTAGATTCTATGTTTGGTAATGGAAACTTGACACTTATTGTTAAATCGTTTAATTTTCTATAATCAATTACGAGTCTATATTTGATTTGTCCAGAATTATCCATTTTTTTGGGTATGACTATTAAGGGACTTGCATATCGGGAATGACTTTTCCTAATTATACCTTGTTGTTCCATATCTGCTAATTGTTTTCTTACTTCCTGTTCATGTTTTGGTGGGTATCTATATAATTTTGCGTTAATTGGGCTTTCATTTGTAGTTCTAATGCTATGCTTTATTACTGGGTTTTTTTTTTTTTTTAAATAAAAAGGAGGAGGCTTATATGCTAATCTGGAGAACTCAGACCTAATATCCAGTCCATTGTACTACCAGAGTAGCAGCCTTCCCTTTTTTTTTTTGTGTTGCAGTATTTGGAAATAAGTTGTTAGTAATTTCACACATATAACCTCAGGGGCGGCGTCCATATGAAACTGGGAGGCTGAAAGAAAAGTAGATGCCCAAAGCGGGATTCGAACCCACGCATCCAGTCTCTCTACCAAACACTATACCACTGCACCACGGCCGCCCTCCTATTTCTGGGGTACTAGTTAATGTATCTCCTTCTTTAAAAAATAAATTTTCGTACTTGTTCAAAATTTTTTGTAATGCTACTTTTTCTTCTTTGTTAAGATGATTCATTTCTATTTTTCTTTCTAATTCATTTACTACCTCCAGTACACAAATTGTGTCATATGGGTGCTCTTCAAATGGTATTTTTTGATTGTTTAGTATGACATAACCTTCCTCTAGATTTATTTGAGCTTTTAAAGCATTTAGAATGTCTGTTCCGATTATAAATTGGTATTTTTTATTTTGCAAAAACTGAGTAACTTTCCATCTAATTTTTATTTTTTCACTTACTTGAAATTCTTGTATTACTTTTATTTACTGTAAAAATTTAATTGGTTCAATTGGTATTCTTTCAAAATTTTTTAAATTATTGTTTACTAGACTTATTTTTAGTGCTCCAGTATCAATAAGGGCAAAATATGGTTTTGAATCAATTGTAATTTTTATTGTTGGACTAGCTGACCCGCCCGGCGTAGCTCAGGCCTAAGCTCCCATTCTAGTCACAGAGTGGAAACGAAATATAGTCTATGTAACTGAGGGGCATTTGAGCACTCTAACGATGACAGAATTTTTGGAATCAGTCCAGTGTTTTCCAGGTTCCCTGATTTGTTCCAGACCCCATTCCGTTCTCGTATGGGGATGTAATATATTCTATGTACCCTGGGAATAACACTATATTTTATAGTGAAAACCGTATTGAAATCAGAACAGTGGTTTTTGAAATCCTGTTCTTGTTCCCGTGAGAAAATGGTGATATATAAATATAGTCTATATTACTCAGGGACAATGAAGCACTCTTACAGTGAAAGAATTTTTGTAATCGTCTCAGAACTCTCCAAGTTGCCGCATCTTTTCTTTTCCTGTCCCGTCCTCGTGGGAATATGGGGATAAAATATTGTTGAAGCTATTTGGCGATAACTTCGTATTGTAATAGCGACAAAAATCTGATATCGTTCTAGTGGTTTTTGAATTCCCGTTCACGTTACCGTTCCCAATCCTGTTATTGTGGGAATTTAGGGAAATGCGAAAGAATTTTTGGAATCAGTCTAGTATTTTTCAAGCTCCCGGTTATGTTTCCGTTCCCGATAGAATATGAAAGGAAAATCTAGCCTATGTTATTTCTCAGGTTCTATGCCATTTTTGTGTTCCAAATTTCATTCAAATCGGATTAATAGTTTTAGTGGCTCTTCAATACAAACACCTAGCTCTCGTTAACTTTTCCATTCCTGTTACAGAGTACTTTTGAGGTTATGTAAACCGCGCAATGAAATAGGAGTAAATAATTTAGTCAGCGATTTATTGTCCAAATAAAAATTGTAATAATTTATTATTAGATCAAAGTAGAATGCTGCTAGTTCCAGAATCACAGAAGCACTACGCTCAACTTCATTTTGTCGTGTTCGCAGTTGTTGTGCCAGATAGGCACGAACTCGTTGCATTCTTAACCTATCCACTCCATTTCCACTCACTATAGAACGTATATGTGACATACCTACTTATATGACTATTTTCGTTATATGTCTCTCGCTGGTCATCAGTGCGGTTAGCACTTGATGTTTCTCTTCGCACATCTTATTTTCTATCTACATACACATGGAAGTGGAAGTCCAAGGAATATACATATGAAAAATTGCCTGAATTATAGTTAAAGTAACACTTTAAATAAAAAAAAAATACCTTACCATACCAGTCAAAAATTAAATTAAATTAAATGAATTCTTAGAAACCAACAATCCAATAATAATATTATTTTTTAATTATTTTTTTAATTTCTCATTGTCAAAAGAAAAATCAAAATCATTGTTTTAATATAATTTTTTATTCATTACAGTTAAGATTAAAGAAATTCTTACTTTTACTTCATTTTAATTCCATTTTTTCACATAAACTTACCTTTTAAACCTTTCCTAGACCTCCACGAACATTTCAAGACCAAGATATGATAAATCCGTTCAGCCGTTCTCGAGTTTTAGCCAGACTAACGAACAGCAATTGATTTTTATATATATAGATAGATAGATGATATGTTTTTTCCGAGGCTAATTTAAAAAATTTACATCTGCTTGAGGTGTTGTTATGCTATCGACTTCCATAGGTTCTGTTTCAATTCTAAAGGTTTGATTCCTGTTCTCTCCTTGCCTATAAGTATTTGTTCTTCTATAATAATTTGAATTGTTTGTCTGATTGTTTTGTCTGTAATAATTTGAATTATTTGATTGATAATTCGGTTTGTTCCAATAACTATTTTGTCTATATTCGTTCGAATTGTTAGCCTGCATGTTATGTTTATAGCTATGCGAATTTCGCCTTTGATTATCATTTTGGTTTTTTCCCTATAATTGATAAAGTCTTGTCTGTACTTGTTTGGATTGTTTTGTTTTGTAGAATCAAAGTGTCGATTTTTTTCAAAATTTTGTGAATATTGTTCATAATTATACTGACCATAACTTTTTAAAGAAATTTTTAAATTTGTTTCATCTTGTCCCACAAATTCACTTATTATATTTCTTATTTCCATTAATGATTTTTTCCCCATTATTGCATATGCTAGTGACCCTGATTCTATTTCTTTAATTCTTTGAATCAACATACCCGCAAATATAGTTTTCATATTTTCTAAATTTTTTTGAAAAGCAACAAATTCTGTAATATTTTCTACCAATTTCTTAACTTTATAATCTAAATCTTTTATACTACTCACTCTTAGTTTATTAATATCTCGCTGCATTTCATATTTGCTTGGTTTAAAATTATGTTTTAACTTCTCTTTGCAATTATCCCAGTCTTCCGGTACGTCTGCATCTAGTATATTTGTTGGTACTCCATAAATTTTTGGTGTTGTATATGATGTTGTAAACTTGAATTTGTTCCAGTGGGTGTTCTGATAAGACTTTGTCTACCGCTGCTATGAATGTTGGTAAATGTTTTGAATTACCTTCGAATGTTTTCAAATATTTGATTTAGTTTTCAATTCTTCCTCGGAAACTGATTTGCTGTTGCTCTGCTTGTCTTGTTAAAAGAGTTGTAAGTGCTATTACACACTGCTCCATTTGATTTGCCATTTTTTATTTTATTTTATTATTTTTCTTTAGTAATTCTTTTATCACTGTACAGTTTTTTGTTACATGAGTTGTACTCTTACAATGGTCACAGTATTTAATTTCTTTATATCCTTTTATTTTTTGGACATAATTATTCATTAATTCGTAATACACTATTACACCTTCGTAGAATTGAATTTTCTTATTTTTCGTAGGTTGAACTCGGCGACTGCGCCAATTATGTTACTTTACGTATTTCTTTTTACTCTGTTCACTTAATGAAACTTTTGTTGCAAATAAAAATTACCCGAAATCTCTTTAAGTTACATACTTTATTTCTTGAACTTGCTTGTTGGAGACTTGAGATACAACTAGGGTTGCTCAAAAAACATCGATATATCGAAAACATCGATGTTTGCTATTCGATGTATCGAAAAAATCCGATGTTTCGCACCCTTTCGATGTTAACCGATACATCGATGTTTTTTTAATCGATGCATCGAATAAAGCAAGCATTGAAAAGTCACTCTAACTGCCAAATCTACAGTTGAATTTATTTTACATGCTCTCTTCTCTTTAAGTTTTTTCCATATTGAATAAAGCATGCATACGCATAGTACAAGTTCAATACACACTCACAACTCTCAGTCAGAGTCAGAGTACCTTACCAAATTGACTTCAGTGTTCTGTTTCTGTTTAAATCATGTCATACATAATATGCTCTCTTCCCCTTTACTTTATATATCCAGAGATAGACTACACGATGTGCAGGTGCACACGCGACGCGTACTCTGTCAACGTCAAGTTAAATGTTGTCATTTTACTGCAATTGCAGTAGATCTACTACATTTTCTTCCGAAAATGATTCTAGTGCCTTAAATATCTACTGCCCTTTTAGCTTTTAGTTTTACAAATAAAAACTAGCCTTAAGTAATTGCAGTACTCATAAATGAATTTTTAGTCCATATACTGAATGCACTCAGCTTATGGCTATAGACCTTTTAATGGAGAGAATTTGATTTTTTTTTATATTTATTTATGAGTAATTTTTTTAATGCTTTGAGAGTACTGAGAACGAGACTGGTGTATTTATTTGTGTATTTATAAATGAGCTTCTTTGAATAAAAAATCTACTGCATTAAAATGTAATCTACTGCACTTTTTTTGTAAATCTACTTCGGAAATTTTTTCAAACAGTGGCAACGCTGATAGAACGGAAGTAGAAGCAGAAGAAGATGTAACCGTTACCTATAACGCAAGCGCAAGGCAAAAACAAAACAACAATTAACTTTAGCTGTTAATTTTCGAGTGTAATTTTGATACCTACCTATGTTTCATTTTTTATTGTTTTTTTTTTGGTTTGCTAGTTCTTATATGCTCCCAAAAAAAGAAGAGGGAGGAAAATCAACCGTTAGAAATAAGAACACTCATTTCGTAATTGGTAGTATGTCTGGGTTTGATTTCAGAAATCACTATATGTTGTAATGACACGCTCGCATACGGAAACGGATATTTTAGCAGCTTAGCACTACTTCATTAAAAATATTTTGTTTTGGATTTGATTTCAAGATTCAAGTAAATTTAATATAACACTAGGTATGTATGTTTTTTGTAAAGAACGTTAGTGCCCCGATTCGATTTTGCATTTTAATTTTTTCCAGGCAAAGAAAGCTTACTCTTACTGCTGGTTCTGATTTAAGAAATCACTTCGACTTCATTTAAGTTTTTATTTTGACTTTGATTTCAAGTAAATCTAACATAAGGTATGTAATGTATGTTTATGTTTTATGTAAGAACGTTATTGTCCCAACAGCAGGTGTTTTTTATTTAACAGCTTCTTTAATATGGGACCAAAGCAAAAAAGTGAGGTTTGGAAATATTTTGAAAAAATTGATGACAAAAGAGCTCAATGCAAAATATGCCAAAAAATTTTACGAAGTGCAGGAAACACTACCAATTTAATGGGACACATAAAGCAAATCCACAAATCTCTAAACTTAGAACTAATTACAACTAAAAATAAAAAAACAAAAGATGACTCCAGTTTGTCATGTCCAAGTTCATTCATAGAAATAGCGAGCGAAGACGCGCACGAAGTGGAAGTCAGTGAGTCAGTTAAATGCACGAGTACTATTGTCAATCCAGTTCCAGGGCCATCGCCATCTACATCTCGTGCCACAGCCACCCAAGAGACAACAGCAAATTTGAGTATTAACAAAGAGTGTGATTTGGACTCAGATTTACCTTTAAAGCGTGCCAAGAATCAGCCGAGTCAGAGGTCACTAAAAAAAACTTTTGAAATAATGAACTCATATACTTCTTCTGGTGACAGAGCGAGAAAAATTAACAATGCTATTTCGTATCTTATATGCAAGGACAACCAGCCTTTTTCCGTGGTAGAAAATGAAGGTTTCAAATATTTGTTAAAAGTTACTTCTCCTCATTATAAGATACCTAGCAGAGCAACTGTAACACGATGGCTGGATGATAAGTATGATGTTTTATCAACATTAATGAGATCGAAACTTAGCAGTGTTGAACACCTCACTTTAACTAGTGATATATGGTCAGACATGCAAATGCGCAGTTTTTTAGGTGTCACAGCTCATTTTGGGCTAGACACGGAGTTTCAATCAGTGACATTAGGAGTGTATCAACTTGATGAAAGACATACATCGGAATATATAGCACAAATGCTAAATAAAACCTGCTGCGATTGGGGATTTGGCACAAGCAAAGTCTCGGCAGTTGTAACTGACAATGCTGCGAATATGGTCAAAGCTGTGGAAATTGCATTTGGAAAAAAGAGGCACATCCCATGTTTTGCCCATACGTTGAACCTGGTTGCTCAAAATATTCTGCGGGTTCCTGAATTGCAAGATATACTCTTAAAAATAAAGACCATCGTTACTTTCTTTAAGCAAAGCTGTGTGGCAAGCGACGAATTGCGGAAATCAGTAAGTGCTGAAACAAAATTAATACAAGACGTACCAACACGCTGGAACAGCACTTATTATATGATTCAGCGATTTTTGGACTTAAAAAGTGCTGTGAGCGATATACTGATTTCCCATAAAACTGCACCGCCCATGTTGACTGGGCTTTAATTGAATATTTCGTCATCGCTTCTTAACATTTTACGTCCAATTGAAGCTGCAACTAAAGAAATATCTGGGGATAAATATTGTACCAGCAGCAAAGTTATTCCTTTAGTTCATTGTATGCTTTCGAAACTGAAATCGCTTGTAATCGAAGAACCGTTAGTACTGCAAGTGCATACGCTTATTCTGATAGAAATCAACAAACGAATGGGCCGCATAGAACACGTTTCATCATTAGCTATCGCCACCTTGCTGGATCCGCGGTTCAAAAAACTTCATTTTGAAGACCCGCTAGCTTGTGCTCAAGCTATTCAAAAAATTAAAGAATTGATGACGAAATCTCTACTAAATGAAGAGCAAATGGAATCTGACTCTGATAGTTCGGACAAAATATCCGAAGATTTCAGCCTTTGGAGTGACCATCACAAACTAGTTCACAAAAACTGGAAAACCAACAAAAATGAAGAAAATGTGTGTGATGAGCTTTCCGTGTACTTGAGGGCACCTGTTGGTCGTCTCAGTGAAAACCCTTTGGAAATGTGGTCCGATTACAAACAACAATTCCCAAAGCTTTACAAAATTGCGTACAAATACTTGACTTTGGTAGCAAGCTCAGTGCCATCAGAGAGACTTTTTTCAAAAGCTTCACAAGTTTTAAACCAGCAACGTAATAGGATTCAGGGAAAGCGCGGAAATAAAATTTTATTTATGCAAAGCTTAGAACAAAAATATTGGGATTTGTAATTTTTAATAAAACCGAAATTTAATTTAAGATTGTGTCTTTTAATGAACAAATCTCTCGATAATAGTGCCAAGCTTGGGAAAATATGCAACTTCAAGCTAAGGTTGCTCAAAAAACATCGATGCATCGAAAACATCGATGTTTTTATGCGATGCATCGACAAACATCGATGTAAGGTTACGATGTATCACATCGAATAAAACATCGATGTTTTTTTTTCATGAGCATCCCTAGATACAACTGAACTTGAAATTATGATCGTTGGCCAACTCCAACTACCATTTCTTTAGTTTTTTGCTTACATCAGTGGTCATTTGTTTACATCTCTTGTGGACCGAGAGATTCTTTTTGTATTGATTGGTTCTTTGTTTGTGCTTAGATATCTCAGTTGTTTTGTTTATTTATTTTGTGTTCTGCTTTTTAATTCACTTAACTAAATAGATGATCTCAACTCAATCTGATTACAGTTCATATGATTTAATTTTCATAAACAAAAATTAACTTAAAAAGGAAATGAGCTTAAGCGAGTTAAATGGATAAAACATAAACTTTATCGGTACAGATAGAAAATGACATAATGCAATGAATGTCATGTATGTAACTTACAATGAATATCTTATATGTAATTTGAATATCATATATGTAACTCGCTCACGTGTATCCAACCAGCAAAACCTTTTTTTTGGCAAAAGATGGAAAGATGGAAGGACGTCGTTTTATTTACTAAATAATTAGCCAAAAAAAGATAAGAATGCTGTAGAAAGGCACAATTCCACGCTGACGCAGTCGCTAGTTAGTTCAAATATACGTAAGTTTAAATTCCAAGGATATGTTTCGATCTTTCACAAACAGCCGATTTGAAAAACAAATAAGTGCACGATAAAATCGTAAGGGTAAATTCTTGCAGAAGGAGAAGTAAAAAAACGAAGAAAAAACTCAAAAGCTTGACCACATTTTCGTCAGTAAAAAGTAAAAAAAAAAAAGAAGCACTCCGGGAGTGCCGACAGAAGTGAAAACAGAATTGAATTTTCAGTAAATATTTTAATGTACAGGAAAATCTTCTTTTATAATATATGTAGATGTACATATAGAAGAACATCAATGAAACATATGAATTTTCATTCACAATTTCATCTCTTCTGTTATCATCTCTACAATCATCGTATTCTAATACTGAAATAATAGGTCTATGGTAACTTAAATAGTGTTTCGGTTTCAATCAGATCAATATAATATGTGAAATTAAATGAATTATCAAATTTGTATTTTATAAACCTTTGAATTGTATAATAATTAGAAATTTGCCAAACATGTAAGATTTGCACTATAATGTCACAAACTCTCTTGTTATACCAATTAGTTTGGTAATGTTCCGTTCATTTGCAATTTCCTTTACACCTCTTTCGCTTGCACCTGACCTAACTGAAGACTGGAAGACGAGCCACTACGTGAACGATAAGCAAGCCGAGAAGACGTGTTATAGCGCAGCAATCAGTCGTGCTAATAATATATTATATATACATTATATTGATATTATAATGCAATAAATTCATTATAAAAAACTAACATAAAATCATTATTCTTTTCGTAGTTACACACATAAAATCACACAACACACAACACACACCACACATACACCAAATCATCCATTATACAGTCCACAAAAGCTTAAAATAAAACATGGTCCATCGGAGCCCGATAGAAAGCAGTGCAGTGCACGTACAGTGAAGTTGTACAATTGTTGAGACATAGACATCCGAACATTATTATCCAATTAACCTGTCTCCAATTGAGTATGTATGTATGTATTATGAAGATTAATTTGAATTCATCAGTAGTCTTGATTGATTTTTGATTAGGATCAATTTTTATTACAGAAAGCACATCGATAGTGCTTAATACCTCATAAAAGCATACATATATATAAATACATATACATACATATACGGTATTTCATATACTCAATCATATATAGTGAACACGTGTTTTAAAACTTTAAAGAATTTTCGATCCGTTGATTTGTTGATTAAACCGCTACAATTAGACCATTGTAAACTGTGAAGACATTGTTTGACAATTTATTCCGTTTTTCATTTTTGAGGATGAATGTGCAATTTGTTAAGGGAAAACGAATATTATTAAAATATTAGCGACAGTATTGCTTCGAAAATTTTTTGATGATGCAGATGAAGTCATACGGGGACTTAGCTCTATAGAAGCTACTACGAGAGATCCATGGATAATCTACATTCTGTTACAGAAACTAGATTATGAAACTAAACAGGATTGGGCTCAAGAGGCTGGATCTCGTATTGACTGCACCATTGCTGAGTTTCTTGACTTATTACAAGTAAGGTAACTACACCTTCTTCTATCTTGAAGCTTGTGGTCCAATTCCAAGTACATCGAACTTCGCAAAACAATCCACTAATGTAGACAAAACTGTACGATCTCATGTAGTTGAAACTCTGCAAGGATGTCCAAAATGCAATGAGGATCATTTCCTGTCTGCTTGCAAATCTTTTGCTTCACTTAGTTTGGAAGATCGTCGTGAGTTCGTTAGAGAAAGCAAACTCTGTTTCAATTGTTGCCGTTATGGACATGCTTCGAATAGATGTCGATTGTATCTGCGATGTAAGGTATGTAACAAACGACATAATACATTGGTTCATCCTTCTCAAAAAGAAGCTACAACTACTTCGTCGTCAGTTAACTCTTCTTCCGAAAATTTAAATTGTCATTCGTCAGAGTCTTTCCATCACTTTTCTACAGTACTGCCTACTGCTGTCGTCATGGTACACGACAGAAATGGAACCCAACATAAAATACGCGTCCTATTGGATTCTGGTTCCCAAGTTTCGTTTATTACAGAGCAAGTAGTTCAACGATTGGGTTTAAAACGCAGACCATCGCGCATTCCGATAATGGGTGTTGCATCCACTGATGCTGGAGTTACAAATGGAGCAGTAACTCTAAATTTATTTTCATGTTTTGACGCTAGCAGTATTGAAATCAATTGCTATGTGATTTCCAAGTTAACGTCACTTCTACATTCGGCGTCAGTTGCTAAAACTTTAACTAAACCTAAGCTGCCGCCCAACTTAGCTGACCCTAATTTTAATAAGCCAGGTCATATACACTTAGGTGCAAAACTGTCCCAAGCAATAGGAATTTGGTTTTATTTATTATTGGTTTAGCATATTGAGAATGAGAACTGTTATAATATTGTAGGCCACCAATTGCACAATAAAAAATATCAAGAAGCTAACCGTTATCTGCGAAATGCGAAGAACAGAGAAAGCATTTCATTGGGACAGTTATGCAACGACCGAGATAAGAAGAATATTTTAGTTTACTACTTTGCTTAAGCTGGTTGCTTACCACCAAATTTTATTTTTATTAAATTAGTGTATACTAAAATTGCATTTTCAGTTGATTTATTCAATTAAATTTAAATAGTTGTGAAAATGAAACCAATTACAAAGTCTTTAAATAAAACGATAGTAAACAAATTAAAAGAAGGAGATTCCGTTAGGAAAATTGCACAAATATTGCAGGTAAGCAAGAGCTCTGTGCAGAGAATAAGAAAAAAAATTAAAGGTGGACTGAAAAAGAACGTTGGAGGAAGACCTAGGATATTGAGCTCTGCGGATACTCGACGAGTTGTCCGACTTCTTGCAACAGGAGAAGCAATTTCGGCTTCACATGCCGCAGCACTACTTTGCAGAGACATTGACAAAACAGTAAGCAAGTGGACAGTTCAACGTGCCCTGCATTCGGCTGGCTTTAGAGCCTTGGAGAAAAAAAAGAAACCTATGCTTTCGAAGAAAAACATTAAAGCTCGACTTGAGTTTGTGACAGATGATGATTGGAGTCGTGTCATATGGTCAGATGAAACAAAAATTAACAGATACTGTACAGACGGAAGGCAATGGAATTGGAAGAGAAAGGGAGAGAAAATGAATGTAAAAGATTTCATTCAAACTGTGAAACACGGAGGGGGAAATATCAAAGTTTGGGGCTGTATGACTGTTTATGGAACAGGTTCTTTTCGGAAAATCGATGGCATCATGAAGAAGGAAATGTATCTTGATATTTTACAAAATAATTTAACAGAAACTGTTGAAAATATACCGGTGCCTGAAAATGAAATAGTATTCCAACACGACAACGACCCCAAACATACTGCTAAAATGGTAAAGGAATGGTTAGAAAACCAAAATTTTCAAGTACTACAGTGGCCTGCACAGAGCCCAGACCTTAATCCAATCGAAAATTTATGGTCATACTTAAAAAAGGCTTTGTTAAACAACTACGAATCACCACCATCGTCAGTCAAAGTCCTGTGGGAACGGGTTCAAGAACAATGGGATGAAATTTCTCCAGAATATTGCGATAAACTCGTCAAAAGTATGCCGAGACGATTGGCAGCCGTAAAAAAAGCAAAAGGACTTTGGACAAAATATTAAGGACTTGAAAGTTAATTTTTCTTACAGCGCCAGCGGTGCAAAAGTGGTCCGATATTATTTTAGGTTTATTAGTACATAACAGAGTTGTTGCTGATTTAATTTTCATTATTTAAGTTTATTTGATGTTAAAAATATCAAAAATAAAATGTTTCAAGTTTCAGTTTATTTTTTTAATAAGAAGCATGATTTTCTCCTATTTTTGGGACAGTTTTTCACCTAAGTGTAGATATTTTGATAGGAGCAGATAAGGTATTCGATATCATCAAGATTTCTGCAACTGAGGAAAGAGAAAATTTTCCTTTTTGTATTCCTACGATGTTTGGATTGGTTATAGCAGGAAACATTGAACAGAAACGTACTCTCTCCAATCCCGAAGTAAGAACATTTTGTACTCAAATTGACGTCTCTCAGGAATTTGATTTAGAAAGATTTAGGAAACTAGAAGAGGTTAACCGTCAACCAAGCCTATCACTCGAAGAGCAACAAGCCGAAGAACATTATGTTGCTACCCACGAGCGGACAAATGAGGGACGTTACATAGTTCATTTACCTTTTAAACCAGCTTTTCGTGCACACATATGCAGTTCATTTGGTATCGCCTTAAACCGATTACATGGCATGGAGCGTAGGTTCAAAACCAATCCCGATTTGAAAGCCCAATACAATCGATTTCTTGAAGAATATCGCGATTTAGGGCATATGGAGGAAATCCCTCAAACCAAAATCAACCAGCCGTCTCCTGATTGTTATTATTTGCCTCATCACGCTGTATTCAAACGTGACAGTTCAACTACGAAGATAAGGGTGGTTTTTGACGGATCAGCTAAGCCACATCACACGAACAAATATTCTCTCAACGAACTTCTTCTTGTCGGCCCAACTATTCAACACGATATCTTTTCTATCTGCCTTCGTAGTCGTCGACATGTCTTTGTCATATCAGGAGATATAGAAAAGATGTATCGTCAGATTCTAGTTGCACCGAACGATGCTGACTATCAAAGAATAATTTGGCGTAATTCACCTGAGGAGCCATTGAAGCATTTTAAATTATTGACCGTAACCTACGGGACTTCAGCAGCTCCATTCCTATCAGTTCGCATTAGCATTGGATTACGAAAAAACATACCCTAAGGCAGCACGCGTTCTCCTTAGTGATTTTTACGTCGATGACGTTTTTACAGGAGCGGATTAAATTGATGACGTTATTTCGCTTCGAAACGAGTTGGTGGAACTTCTGAAGCTTGGCGGATTCAATTTGCGGAAATGGACCACAAATTGTTGGCCACTGTTACTTTCGTTATCAGAGGAGCAATGTGAGATGTCCCCAGTGGAGTTCGAACAATCAAATGTGATCAAGGTTCTCGGTCTGCGCTGGTGTCCAAACACGGACTGTTTTTTATTTAAGGTTTCTCTTGGTCAGCCAGAAACATGCACAAAACGTCGTATAATCTCCGATGCTTCACGAGTATTTGACCCTTTGGGATTTCTAGCCCCAGTTGTTGTAGCAATCAAAATTTTCTTCCAAGATCTTTGGCGAGAAAAAGTAAGTTGGGATGATGATGTTTCCGATGAACTTAAAAAACGATGGAACAGAATTCGGAATGAACTGCACTTAGTTGAATCTTTCTTAATTCCCCGAGTTATATGATCAAATAGGACTAACAAGGAGCTGCATGCATTTTGTGATGCCTCGTTGGACTCTTATGCCGCTGTGGTTTACTGCCGCAGTGTTGATTCAATTGGAAACGTAACTGTTTCTCTAGTGGCAGCTAAGACCAGAGTAGCTGCGACTAAAGTGCTATCTCTACCTAAATTAGAACTATGCGGTGCTCTCTTACTTACCGGACTCGTTAACAAAATAAAGCTTTCTTTACAGGAAGACAACCTTCAAGTTTTTGCATGGACCGAATCATCAATAGTTCTTCATTGGCTCTCTGCACCTCCTAAAAGATGGGCAGTCCTTATTGTAAATCGAACTTCGGAGATCCAGTCGTCAATTCCATTTAAGGCGTGGAATCACGTGCGCATAATCCGTGGAATCACGTGCACATAATCCAGCAGACGTCGCCTCCCGTGGAATTGAACCTTCACTTTTATCGTCAACGGACATTTGGTGGCAAGGACCATGCTGGCTTAAGAATCATCCTACTGAATGGCCAGTCGTACATTATAATGTAGACGGAATTTCAGATGACGTGTTGGAGGAAAGGAAAACCACAAAGGTCCTAGCATTAGCAGCAAATGTAGAACCCGAAAACATCTTCCACGATTTGATTTCAAAGTATTTAAGTTGGTCCCAGCTTATTCGAGTAGCATCATATATTCATAGATACTATCACAACTTGCTGTTTAAAGAAAATCGAACATCATACGCTACTTATGTGCTCGAGAGATTAACGACGCTAAGACCTTGATTTTAAAAAGTGCTCAACAATCACTCTTCGGTACGGAAATAGACCTATTACAGAAGGGAAAGGAAATACCCAATAAAAATAAGTTACTAACTCTAAACCCGTTTCTAGACAAATCAAACTCCCTTCGTGTCGGTGGACGTTTAACGAACTCCAAATTAAAATAGAATGAAAAACACCTAATAATTTTATGCAAATCACATCCCTTATCTGAACTCATAGTACGCTCGGTTCATATTCAGCATCTTCATGCCGGTGTCACACTTATGATGGCCCTCTTAAAACAGAATTATTACATTCTCGGATGCAGGAATCTGATACGAAAGGTTGTTTTTGGTAGTGTTATTTGTTTTCGACAACGCCAAACGTCTGCGCATCAACTGATGGGTGATTTGCCTGCAGAGCGCGTTAAATTTTCGCAGCCATTTAGTAAGGTTGGGTGTGACTATGCCGGTCCGATCACTCTTCGCCTCTATCGTGGACGCAACCCTAAGTTTGTTAAAGGCTACATTGCATTGTTCGTGTGTTTTGTCACTAAGGGTGTTCATATAGAATTAGTAAACGATTTAACAACGGACGCATTTTTACTAGCCCTTGATCGGTTCGTAGTGCGTCGCGGAAAACCTGCGGAAATATGGAGTGACAACGCAACTAACTTCCACTAACTTCAAAGGACCAAATTGCGTGGAAATTCATTCCACCCGCCGCACCACACTTTGGTGGACTATGGGAGGCTGGAATAAAATCCTTAAAATCCTTTTGTTTCATCTCAAATGCGTTATTGGTGAGCATAGATTAACGTTCGAAGAGATTTACACTCTCTTAACAAGAATCGAAAGCCTACTCAATTCCCGTCCTATGTGGCAAACATCAGACTTCGAACCTGCTGCCCTAACTCCATCACATTTTATGATCGGGGAGTCTTATTCTTCTGTCCCTTCACCAGATATTTCCATAAAAGATGTTTCTATAAGAAATAATTGGTCTCTTTTACAGGCACTTATGCAAGGATTCTGGAAGCGCTGGCATCAAGAGTATCTGACCTCTTTACAAAGTCGACACAAATGGCAGAAGACGCAACGAAACCTACAGCTAAATGATGTCGTTCTTCTCAAAGAAACCTTCCTTCATCTAAGTGGATTCTCGGACGAGTGACTGAAATACATCTTGGCCCAGATAACATATGCTGAGTTGCAACTGTGATGACAAACACAGGAAGCTATGTTCGACCAGTGGTGAAGCTCGCTCCCTTACCATTTTCCGAAAGACTGTAGTCTTCCAGGGGGGGCTGAATGTTTCGGTTTCAATCAGATCAATATAATATGTGAAATTAAATGAATTATCAAATTTGTATTTTATAAACCTTTGAATTGTATAATAATTAGAAATTTGCCAAACATGTAAGATTTGCACTATAATGTCACAAACTCTCTTGTTATACCAATTAGTTTGGTAATGTTCCGTTCATTTGCAATTTCCTTTACACCTCTTTCGCTTGCACCTGACCTAACTGAAGATTGGAAGACGAGCCACTACGTGAACGATAAGCAAGCCGAAAAGACGTGTTATAGCGGAGCAATCAGTCGTGCTAATAATATATTATATATACATTATATTGGGTAAATATTTAGAAGTGGGGCTCCAGCCCAAATCGGTCCAAAAAATTTTTCTAACAATTCTGGATTATTTTATAGTATAAAAATACATGTTTTGAAGTGGGGGAAGACATTTTGCTTACAGAAAACAATTGCTATTTCCATATTTAGCATGAGCAGCCTAATTCTGCGGAAACAGGGTTCAAATAATGAGCCCCGCGAAGCGGGCCATGCGGAAAGCTGTTGCATTCGAAAATTATTTGCTATTTTCATATTTAGCATGAGCAGCCTAACCCTGCGGAAACAGGGTTCAAATAATGAGCCCCGCGAAGCGGGCCATGCGGAAAGCTGTTGCATACGGAAATTATTTGCTATTTTCATATTTAGCATGAGCAGCTTTCCGCATGGCCCGCTTCGCGGGGCTCATTATTTAAACCCTTTTTCCGCAGGGTTAAACTGCTCATGCTAAATATGGAAATAACAATTGTTTTCTGTAAGCAAAATGTCTTCCCCCACTTCAAAACATCTATTTTTATACTATAAAATAATCCAGAATTGTTAGAAAATTTTTTTGGACCGATTTGGGCTGGAGCTTCACTTCTAAATATTTACCTTATATTGATATTATAATGAAATAAATTCATTATAAAAAACTAACATAAAATCACTATTCTCTTCGTAGTTACACACATAAGATCACACAACACACAACACACACCACACATACACCAAATCATCCATATACAGTCCACAAAAGCTTAAAATAAAACAAATAGGAAACGAACAATTTTGTCTCGAATTTATTTAAATATATCGCAAAGACTGCATCAATTGTCGCTTTACATTTCGTTGTACTAAGGTTGCGGTCATTCGTCATTGCAAAATAGTATTCTTCTTTTAAAAATTTTAAAAGTGGCAAATTTGTAGCATCGGCGAAGTTGATGTTAAAATCACCACTCAAAATCATATGCAAATCATCAAATCTCTCCCCAATTTTATCGTGAAGGTATGCAGAAGCGTAAAAACTGTCGGTGTTATTGAAGACGTATTCGGTGAATTATAAACGCCTACTGTTTGTTATAACTTGCTGTCCATTTGCAGAGTGGCAACGACAAACACACAAATCGCAGATATCAAAAACATTAGTACTAAACATACTAGTGTACCTCGTATGCAAATCCATATGATTTGAGCAAAATATGGCAGTTGTATCAGACAACCTTTTACAGAAAGCTACTCCTGCTGCTGGACGATCGTGCCTTCTGAAACTTGCAACTAAATTGAAATCTGGAATATCATATCTATATTTCTTCGTCACCCTTGTGAAATTCTGTTAAAATCAATACCTACATTAAATTTTTTAACGATAGTGTCTACATCTTGTAACTGCGCTCGTAAACTTTCACAATAAAATGAAAAAAAGGACAATGCATTAAGTTTAGAAACGAAATTAGTTAATATTTGAGTAATGGTTTTCAAACTATTTTCATGGAACCATTTCAATTCCATCGATAAATCATCGCGATGAGTTGTTGATCTCTTTTAATTTGTTGTAAAGTTCGAATCATCGACCAGTGCGTCTCCTACTCTGCCATGATGAAATTTCCAGCTTCAATCATCCACTTCATTGGAATGGTAGTAAAATATTTGGTGCTTTTTATTTTTTCTGCGTTGCATAAATTTTTCCTTGTCCTTCAATTCCATTCTTTCTTCTCTGTTTTTCTCCGAGTCGGCAAGTAATATAACTAGGTAATGTTGCTATTACATTCTTTTAACTCATTTAGCATCAAAATCAAGGTGTTTCTTGGCTCAATGGCAGAGTCGTTGGCTATTAAACTCAGGGTCTCAGGTTCGGATCCTAGCCGTGGCCACAAATTTTATTTATGTTTTCACTTTAAATAAATAAAAAAATGGAAGTCGTGGCTGGGAATCGAACCTGAGACGCTGTGCTATGACGACTTTACATACGAAATATGATGAGCCTAAAAATGGTGTCGGTTGCGAATTCAATTCAATGCTTTACCCCCATCGCAAAAGTGCCAAACGCGCCTAAAGAAGTTTTTTACTTCAAAAAACCCTTTTTGGAATGTTTCAGGATCCCGCGGGTGTGTGAGTACAGAAACAGACCTATGATGTCAAAAGCTTTATTTTGATCATACAATTGTTATGACATACGACTTATATCTATATCTATATTGCATATTGATACTTTTGAGTTGATTTAAATAGAAAACTTTGAATGCTTTCGAATTGGATGTTTAACTTACCAATACGTGAGGATGATCCCCAATAATATCATTAAAATTTTTTACTAAATATTGTTGTTCGTTCTACTGATATCCATTTCGTAAAAAACTTTTCTGTTGTGCGAATGAAAGTATTCCAAAAAATATTGCCAAGCACTGCATTAGTAAATAAATATTTTTACGAAAAGAAACGTTTTATTGTCCGAGGCGGAAGGCCTAAACCTTGAGTAACAAAAATTAAGCCTTCAGTAAATTTAGTGTTTGAAGAACTATTAAAGCCAGTATTTTTTTAATCCTTGTATCCAATTTTTTTATTTATTATTTTATTTTGTATAATTTTTTTAACTAAACAAAATACCAGCCACGGTTAAAACGTAGGTATAGTTGTGTCTTTTTGACTGGCTTAGTAAACTTTTAGATTTGCACCGCATCTGATTTAAACTTTTAGAATGTGTCGATATTTTTCTCATTCCCACGACCTTCAATCTCTTAGAAAAATAAAAATCGAACTTAATCCAAAGATTCAATTATTTACATTGTATGAGCACTTCATAATTGTTAATTAATTCTAAAATGTAAATAAGTTGGATACCTGTACAATTTGGTTTTCGCTCGTTTAGGTAGGTATTTACGTTCATGAAAAACAAAAAAGTAATGTATGACATGAATTGATCACAGGCATTCTGTCGTGCTTAAGCGAAAACATATAGAGCCGACAACACTCTGAAAAATATAGCACTGAAAATAACCGCCCCGAACTAGCACCGCACAATTCAAATTTGAAATATTTGCTGAGAAAAGAGAGAGCGTTATAAAATTTTATTTAGAAGTACATAAGTACAAACATATATATCGAACGATAGCAAAATATATTATTTTTTAATATTTTCATAACATAGCTTTTTATTTGTACTCCCAAAGCTTTTTTTTCAAATATTTTCGAAAGGTAGGAACAAGAAAGATTTTGGATGTAAAGCACAGAACGTTGCCCGAGGTCTGCGTAAACTTATAGAAAGAGCTACATTTCCTTTAAAAATATTAAACAAAGTCTTAATTAATAGAAAGAACAGGCACTTTTTGCGTTGCTTAAAAGTATTTTCCATTTTTCAATGCACTCACTCACTTTAGAAGAGATTGAAAAACAAATTAATGAAAAGTTGTAAGGATGATATAATGTAAACAAAAGGGAAATGAGTACCAGTACCAACTAACCGGATAGTGAGGGCAGAAAAAACGTGGATAGTAGTCGGATCGTTTTTCGTTAGTCCTTGAGTGAATCAAGGTCTTCTCTTTATGTACGTTGATAGAAATATTTTGGTATAATGGGCGAACGAGGCAGACGGATTCGCGCAAATTTTACGGTGAATATTGAATTTAGACAAATGCAGAGGAGGTTGTGAGACGCATACGAGACAAAATAAGAAGTTTCTGTATTGCGTGTAGTGGATCTCAGAAAAGTTTAATGGAGATTGAGAATATTTTTATGTTTTGTGTCGCGCACTTAATCTGCTCGTATGTTAAGGGAGATCGAAGTTTTGCGTAAGGGAATCTGAATTTATCTACGCTGACAAAAGTACAAAAATTAGTAAGACAAAGAAAATTATGCCCTGAAAAGCTCGTTTTTAGCTTCAGTTATCAAACTAAACTCTTTTATAAAGCAGTATGCGTATCTTTAATATAGGCGCATGTGTCTGTGATGCACATACAATTGCAGTTGCATAAAGCTTTCTTGCTTAAGCGATAATAGCGTTTTCCCATCTATTTTGAACTTAATAGTGGAGAGTTTCTAAGCGAGTTCTTACCTATACCTTGGTATAACCCTATGGTGCAATATACTTCATTTAAATCTCACAAGGCTGCCATCGGCACAAGAGTGGTGAGACACGTTGTAAATTAGCTCTATTCGCCGGCTCCAGTAACTTCTAACCACTCTTCAATAGTTTGTGGAAACACATACATAAGATAGCAGGGGGATGCAAGTGTTTGAAACGTTAAAGTGTAAAAGGATATTCTTTTCCGATGCAATCTTTTTTGCTTGAAACGTACGTGCATTATTTATGCGCGCTTGCGTTGAATTTTTTTTAATTGCTCCGCCTTTTACATATTTCGGTTCTCATATCTGTTTTTCATAGATGCATAGGTAAGCTTTAAATGCAGAATGCTTTTAGATTGATGGGAAAGGTTTATTAAAGAATGAGAATTGTTCTTCTTAAATATCAAGGATTCAGATGGTATCATTTACACTAGAGTAACCACAATAACTTTATACAAAAATATCAGACTTTTCAAAAAGTGCTTATACGTGCGTATACATATATGTGTCGCTCATTAGGAAATACTTTACAAATAAGTTCTATTCAACCAACCTATAACTTTTATCACAATTTGTTTGTCTCTTCTTTGTCGTACCTACATTAGTCAGCTTTTCGGGCTAAGCTTGTAATGTATAATATAATGTGAGGAGGCGTAACAATACACGTCAAAATTTCTGTCTCCTAAAATTACAATACTTTTACTATATACCAGTTTTGAATTTTTAAGTCTACAATTTGTGTGATATATGTAATATCGATACGAAGCTTGCGCTCGAAGATGGACACAGTCCGAAACGCGTCGCCAATTACACTAAGAAAAATTAATTTGTGAAATTAAGCAAAATAGTTTAAATAAAAAAAATCATAAAAATTTTTCTGGAATTCAAAATAATTTTATTAGTGGAAGGACGTTAGACATAAAACAGGCAAAACCTAGGAATCCAGGGCCAGTCCATGGATTTTCATGAAATTTTCGGAAATATGTTTTGAATGGCGTATAGAAAAAAGTTAAAAAAAAATTTCACCGCTCTCAATTTTTTAATTATTTTTAAAATTAATTATTAACTTTTAGAATTGTTTTATTTATGTAGGGTGTTTTAGATACGGTTTAGATCCAAAAAAAATTTTATAGGAGGGGGAGGGGGGGGGGTCTATAATCCTCCGTGTAGGCGCGAGGGGCAATTATTAAAAATCAACTAAGCCACTTACTTTCTTAATTTTAATTTGAGGAATCAAGCCTCAAAGTCAAAATTTTGAAAAAAGAAAATAATTTTTTCTTAATAAATTTTTTTTTTACAAAATTTTGCCCAATTAAGGGCCATTTTTTCTTTCAATATTCAATGCTTTTAATAATTTTTAATCAAAAGCAGAAAACCGAACAAAAAAATTTTTCTTGGTTTAAGAGAAATTAGAAAAAAACCAAAGGTACTTTTTCCAGAAAACAAAAAGTCGTTAATTTCCCGCTAATTGAACTTTATTCCCGGAAGTGCAATATGAAATGTGTTTAAAATAGCATATTAAAAAAGTTAAAAAAAAAAAATTTTAATTCCCTAACACACTTAGGCCGCAAGGGCCCATTGTGATACCACAGAGATCAGCAAGTTAATCACCTACTGATCTCCGAACCCGATGTAAGATTAACGAGTTGATCACTTATTAATCTTCCTTTACTGGACTAACCGATTAACCGGTTAGTCCAGTGAAGTAAACCTGCCAGTCGAACCACGCGGAATTTAATGTATTTCGAAAGACTTTTAGGGTCTATGTAAACTAAGTCGCTAGTATCATCGAGGAAGAATTCACCGAGATGAGTATTCCTCCTATGAAGTAGTGCAGGCAGTGGCGGATCCACGGGGGGGTTTTCGGGTCCGAACCCGATTTTCTTTCGAACAATCCAATATATCTTCGTAAAATGTGTAGAGATCAGCGCATTTCTTTTCGTTAAATTCTTCTTTAAGAAACAGTTGCCCGAAACTTTGGAAAATGGATTTGTGTTCCGAGAACCGACTTTTGAGTTGACAAATGAGCGTATCATGAAACGGAATGTAGAAAGAAACTCTGTAGTAGTCTTCAATACTTTGTGCTTGAACGTTGCAACGATTTTATTGTTGATTGCAACTGCCGGCGTGGCAATTTCATTGTAATTTCGTATTCAGAACAAATTCTAGTAGCATGTTGATAAATAACGTAGAAAGTAGAATCTGCGTTTTCGCGTTTGTACGTAAATTCATTCAAAGCGTCATCTTCCAGCTCAGTAGCCTCACCCAGATCTTGGTTTTTAGATTGCAATTCCCGACTCAAAGGCAAAACAATAGAAGTAACTGATACCATAATGTGACAGCCGATTTGGAATTCAACCGTCAAAATCGCAGTCAATGCAATGATATTTATATATATTTTGAGTAATAGACCCTAGTGTTTGTTATTCCTAAAGCGTGTTTTCTAAGTAGGAGTGGTCGTGCCCTTTTTGGCTAGTTCGTCTGCCATACAGTTGCCTGGTCCTGTCCCTGTGCCCGGCATCCATGAAAGGCGAATGTTGAACTGATTTGACATCTCCCGCAGAGACATCTGACAATTTTGGACCTTGTAGGATTTTGTAGAGACAGAGGCAAGAGATTTAAGGGCAGCTTGGCTGTCCGAGAAGAGTCGAATATCCGTGGAGGATATTCGACGACGTTTTCTTTGAGCCAAGACAGCACATCCTTAATCGACAGAATTTCCGGTTGGAACACACTACAATGATCGATAAGCCGGAAGAAAAGACTGAGATTCAGTTTTTCTGAGTGGATTCCACTTCCCACACCTTCACTGGTTTTTGAACCATCGCATCGGTGGAAATCTACTGCTTTATTTTCCATGAGAGTGCCATTTTCCCAAGCTTCTCTTGAAGGTATGGTTACTTGGAAATTGTTATCAAACACCAACTTGGGGTGGTGTAGTCGAATCGATTCGGTAAGAATCTAAAGCTATCTAGAATGGTAGTGTGGCCGATTTGGTTATTGGTCCACTGTGATGTAGCTCTGAGTCGAGTAGCTGAGCTAGCTGCGACTTGTTTGCTGAAGATATCTAGGGGTGTGAGATCTAGTAGTACATTGAGGACGTCCGATGGGGTTGTCCTCGGTGCGCCACTAATACACAGACTAGCCGTTCTTTGAACTTTGGCCAGCTTGTTGTAGTTGATCATCTTGGCTAGTGCGGCCCACCAGACAATCACCTCGTATGTGAGTATCGGTCTAATTACCGAGGTAAACAGTCAATGGGTGATTGGGGGGAGAAACCCCATTTCTCACCAATGGCTTTTTTACAAGAGAAGAATGCCACGTTTGTTTTATTTACTCTTTCCTCAATATTGGTTTTTCAGGTCAGTTTTTTGTCAAAAATGAGATCGGATCGATTCGGTAAGAATCTAAAGTTATCTAGAATGGTAGTGCAGCCGATTTAATTATTGGTCCACTCTGATGTAGCTCTGAGTCGAGTAGCTGAGCTAGCTGAGACTTGTTTGCTGGAGATATCTACGGGTGTGAGATCTAGTAGTACATTGAGGACGTCCGATGGGGTTGTCCTCAGTGCGCCACTAATACACAGACTAGCCGTTCTTTGAACTTTGGCCAGCTTGTTGTAGTTGATCATCTTGGCTAGTGCGGTCCACCAGACAGTCACCCCGTATGTGAGTATCGGTCTAATTACCGAGGTAAACAGCCAATTGTGATTTGGGGGAGAAACCCCATTTTACACCAATGGCTTTTGTACAAGAGAAGAGTGCCACGTTGGCTTTATTTACTCGTTCCTCAATATTGGTTTTCCAGGTCAGTTTTTTTTATCAAAAATGAGACCTACATATTTAGCCTGATTTGACAGTGTGAGAGTTACCCCTTTAATAGTTGGGGGGCCTGAAGTCCGGAATTTTGTATTTCCTCGTAAAGAGAACTAGTTCCGTTTTGTGTGGACCACAATCTACAGCCCAATTGTTAAGCTTGTTAAGTGCTGTTTGTAGCAGCTCAGCTAGGGTTTGTGGGTGCTTGCCTGAAACGGCAATTGCTACATGATCGGCATAGGCTATGGTATTTTTATATATAATAATATATATATTATAATATATAAGGGATTTTTCAATTTTGTAAACCAGAGAGTAAAGTGCAGTTTCCACTGATTTACCTTTTGTGTAGGCATGTTGCGCCGTTGTGATCAGACTAGATTTGATTTCCTGTCTTAAGTGTATGTCAATCATTCTTTCAAGTGTTTTAGGGAGGATGGATGATAGACTAATAGGTCTCAAGTCTTTAGGATTTACATGGGAGCTTCGCACAACTTTTCTTGAGCGGTTCTTGCTCTTTGTTCCACCAGTGTGGTTTCTTCTTCCCTCTTACTATGGTGAGAGGACAGGAGTTAGTTAAAAGCACTAGTTAGATCTTCGACTTTGCTGTCAAGATCCTTGGGGTTTGAAGGGAAGCTATTGTCAGTGTAATTGTAACAATGTTTGAAGATTTCCCTGAATTTTACCTAGTCAGTTTTCCTATAATTACGGAAGCCTATGGGTTTTGGTGTGTCATCTGTTAAACTAAATTCGATTTATCTGTGATCAGAGAAGGAGTGATCCTTAGATACGACCCAATTTTTAACCTTGTAACAGATTGGTTGAGATACAAAGGTAACATCTAAAACCTCTTGTCGGTTTTTTGTGACAAAGGTTGGTTCGTTACCGATATTGCAGATATCGTAGTACTTAGTATAAAATTAAAAAGAGTCTCACCCCTTTCATTTACGTCCGTACTTCCCAATACTGCGTAATGTGCGTTGACATCACTTTACGAGATCCACTTTAAGTTTTGTTGTGCTTTTCATTACGCGCTCTAGCGTCTCTCCTGGTAGCGGCCCCGTTCGGTCATGACCTAGATAGGCGGACGTGAGCCAATAGGTCCCACTGGTGGTCTGCAGTTTTACTGTTGTGATGTCGCAATTGCTGTAATTAGGTAGTAAAAATACGTTAAGTGTTTTCTTTGCCAGTATGCAGGTTCTTGGTTCACTTTTGTCCGTCACATACAGCAGAGAACAATCTTTCGTCCTGAGTCCTTTTACCACGGATTTATTAATCCATGGTTCCTGGATCAGGACTATATCCTCGCCGGACTTGCTAAGTCAAAGAAGGAGTCCACCCGAGGCTTTGATGGAGTGTTGGAGATTAATCTGGAGTATCTGCAGCATTCCTACAATCATCTTGCTTAATCTCCAACACTGTAGCATTTAGGTCCTCCATATCTGAGGCGGAGTCTAGCAACTCATCCTCAGACAGGAGAACCCCAAGCATTTCATCGTCGGAGTCTAAGACTCCGCATTTGTTGTTGTCGTCCTTATCGGACGATTTGTATTTAATTGCGTCTTGATCAGACACTATTCTTGTAGTCTTTTCGACCAGTTTCGAGCAAGACAGCTGTTCCAAAGATAGGAGCAACTTGCCGCGTCGGTCTCCATGATGGAAGATTCGAAGCTCGCAGTGGACTCCTTGGCTTCGGATTCAACCGCTTGCTTTGGAAGCTTTGCAGCTTCTTCATCTTTTTTTGTATATTTTCAGCACTAGGCTGTCAAAGCCGTACTGAATAACACCCCCGCGCGCCGTCAGGGGTTCTAATGACTCCTTATTTAGGATGACAAGAGCGAACCAATAACGACCCACTGACTCTTTTTCTATCACCGGAACCGTCCAATCGTGAGTGGGCAGATCCAAGTTGCTGTACTGAATCAACTGGAGAACCATCTCCCGCGATTCATGCAAGGCCGGTACCAAGGCACGAGCTCTCAGTCTGCTTGGGATATCCTCCCTTGCCACAACCTCTATCTTATCACCTGGCCAGATCTTACCTAAGCCGCTGACAGCAAGTTTGTACAGATGAAGCGATCTCTGGTCTTGGCAGGCGATCAGCTTGACGCGGTTTTGATACCAGCCAGTGTCGCTGATTCTGGGGTCCCGGATTCGCCTCGATAACAGGTATAAACCTGAAAGCGAGGTAAGCCTTGACATCCGCCCACCTGTCGGCAGAGATGTTTCCACCCATATTGCTTCCGTCGATGACCGCGACAACAATTTGTCCCTTTAACACGTCACCAAAGGATCGCCCCGGCACCAGTGTCGATGGGATGCTAACCCCGATTCTTGGCCTTTTGGGTTGAGGTTTTTCAACCTCAAACGACCTGTCTCACTTCGACGTTGATTCTTGGCTGGTCTCTTCTACAATTTTGTTTGCTCACTTCAATTTCTCTCCACTGCGGGTTTTCCACCCACCGCTTGGATTACCCTTTTGGCTTGGCGACGCATCTGAGTGGGGTTTTTTTTGTTCTGAGTCCCCCCCCTTGGCCAAGCTGGAGTAGTTGATCACCTCTCCCGCTCCACTAATTGGAAGATTCATTGTACTCGACGAGGGTTCGTACTGACCCGCAGGGATAGGTTTCTAGAACTAGCTTTGCAGCCTGCTCTTGACCAGTTTCCAGCGGGCTATGCTGCTCGCCAGAGTCGGGATTCTTGGTTCCCACTTCACCGACCTGAACTGGCTTTGCAGCTGGTTCAGAGCCTGTGTGTGAACCTTGTACCCCACTGGTGGAAGGTTTGTTCGTTGGCTCACATTCTTGCTTCGGCTTTGCAGCCAAATCGGAGAATGTGTACAGCTTTCGTTGCCTCCCTCCAGTTTTCTTTTTTGTCTTTTGTTTGTCTGTTTGTTTGTTTGTTTGTTAGTTTTTAAAAATTCCATTAAAAATCCCACGAGTAACTACGGAAGGAAAAGGTCAGCTCCGGCAGAGCCCTGTACCGGGGTAAGGCTAGTCTATTTTGGTTCTCAAAAAACATCCTTCGATTTTTTTTATCCACGTCTTGTTAGGCTTCTTTGTTCCCAACTGGGGCAGAACTCAGCGGGTCTAGGGCTTTTTCCCAAGGAAGCTCGAAAACTTGGGCAGCGGCAGTCCAACTTCTAAATAACGAGGCGAGACACGGCAAATATGACTTACAATCTGATTTATTATTTATCAAAATAGACAAGAGATGAGTCTCTACAATATTTGAATTAATTGGTCTTGGTTTCAACAAGATATAAGTGAGCGGATCACGGTGCAGGCTCGCTGGCTTTATACGGTCGGGGCGCTAAGGACGGACGGCGTCTTTCCTTCGGCTGAAGAAATGCAGGCTGTTTATCTTGCTCTTGAACGGCACGGGAATTTGATATCGTTAGTGGCTAGTTTGGCCGGTGCGGGCCTAGTGCTAGATGCGCTCCTGTAATGAAGTAATTAATCATAGTTAGGAACGTCGCGTCGTCCAAAATAAGGAGCGACGCTTGTATGAACAACAGGGGGGAGGAGTGGCTATAGTAGGACCACAGCGGAGGAATTAACCGACGGCTTCTTGTAGGAGGCACCCTTTCGATTAATTCGAATGGTTGGCGGTTGCAAAGACGGCTTGGACTACCTTAATAGTCACAATGCATAAATGTGCTTTGCAAATGCGAGGAATTGACTGGAGCTTTTGTTAGGAAGCACCTTTCCTGTTAATTCCAAATGTGTTGAGAATTTGACTGGCGGCTTCTGTTAGGAAGCACCTTTCTAGTAGATTCACAAGGAACTCCCTCCGGGGAAGCAGAGAAGAGGAATGTCAAAGATTGTAGTGGTATTGCCACAGTCAATCATTAGCTGACGTTTCTTCTCTGCCTTTTTCCAAAATTTTCACTTCTACTTATAGATTTCCTGGTAGGGAGCAAATGTGAGGTTTACCGGGTGAGTGAAATATTTATTCCTCACCAACCATGCACACACTCGCCTTTCGTGTTTATCTATCTACAATACATAAAAAAAATAAATGCAACGGCCGATGGCAGCTTACCTGCCGCTGCTTAGTCGAATTTATTTTTGTATGGAACCAGAGTAGTAATGTGTACCAACCACGTAGTGTACTTGCACATACGATTGGCTTTCGGTGTTCTCTGCGTCGCCGTCGATGTGTACCATTTCAAGTGGCTGCGTACGTTAGTTCTTGATGCCGATATTATTGCTTGCTAGAGGATGCAACTCGTAGGGTGAATCGTTGGTGGTTCGGTGGCGGTAGAGAAAGTGTGACGTATCGTCACAGTCTTTCCAATTGTTAAACCATGAATAAGTTTTATTACCGTTTTGTCGTTAGGTTTCGGTAGGTTTTGTATGAAATTTAGTGCAATGATGTCGATTTCAGCGATTGTTGACACTGTTGATGTGTGTGGTAGCCGTGAAAATGCGTCTGCGTTACAGTGTGCGCTCGATTTTTGACATCTGATCTCGTAGTCGAATGATGGTAAGAAAATTGCATAATGTTGCATTCGTGTCGCTGATAATGTTGGTAGTCCCTTCTGTGGCGAAAAAATTTGTGTAACTCTCTTGTTATCACATTGTAGTATGAAATATCGGACGTAAACATACTGGTAAAACTTTCTGATGCCGTAAACAATCGCGTATGCCTCTCGGTCAAACTGGCTATACCGTAACTGAATTGGCTTCTCTGTGCCGTTTGCGAAAATATTGCTTAAAACGGGGCAAACTCCAACTGGGCTTGCGTCGGTCGATAGCACAAGTGGCAATTTTGGATCATAATGTGTTAAATGAGCTTTTGATGTCATTTTACGTTTCACAATGTTGAATGCTAGCTTGCGTTTTTCATCCCATACGAAAAGCACATTGTTTTTGAGTAAATTGTTCAATGAATACAAAACGGTGCTAAAATTTTCAAAGAATCTGCCGTAGTAATTGATCAAACCAATAAATGAACTTACCTCATCTTTATTAGTTGGTTCTTTCAGTTGTTGAATGGCGTCAATTTTCGTTTCCATCTTGTGAATGCCGTGTCTATCAATTTTACAACCGCAATATGTAATTGAGTAGGTCATAAATTCGCATTTGTCAAAATTTACTCTCATATGAGTTTGAGTTTTTCGAGGCGTTGTAGTACTGTTTCTAACCGTTGAATATGTAATTCATCGTTCGGCGCTGTAATCTTGATGTCATCAAGGAAAACAGTAACACCATCAATGTCTTTGAGTATATTTTCAAAATCGCTCGTGTCGACCTTTTTCAAGACACCGTTTAGTACCAAATCATCAATCTCTTTTTCAATGCGTTTGCGCTACGCTGATTGCCTTGCTTTCTTAAAAATCGGTTTGATATTAGGTTTTGTGTGAATGCGCGCTTTTAATCCGATAATTTTACAAATTGAGGTTGTGTCAAATACACTTGGATATTTCTGTCGCAGTGTATGGAGACGGGGAGTCGTCTTTTGATCGATTTTTGAAACGATGTGCTCTCCTCGAAACACTTTGTTCCAATCCAACGGCAAACATTTTAGCCACTCACGACCTAGTAATGGATGACGTGTTGAATCAACGATGAATATAGTCGTAGTGTGTGATCTTTTCCTTTTGATGTGACGTTGACATACACAAACCCGTACACCTTGATATTGTTTCCTGTGTAGCTTATCAAATCGACGTCCGATTCAATTAGTTCATCATCATTTATTGACCCAATGTATTGTTAGTAATTGTTTTTGCTGATGAGTGCCAATGGTGCGCCGCATTCAATTTCGAAATCTACAAAAGAAGAAGTGTTTATTAGCATTGTAATCCGAAGTTTGTCTCTGTTTGAGTGTTTAGCTTCAGTTCTACTGATGTGACAAATTTCTTCAATAGATGTAATTTGCCTGCGTTTTCTCCTTCTGTTTCCGATTCGATTTGATGCAAACTTGTTTTGTTTGTCCGTTAATGCGGCATTCCTTGCAAAACAAATTCTTTTCCATGCAATGACGTGTATGGTGCAACCATCCACAACGAAAACAGCTTACTTTGGATTTTTAGTTAGACCATTGTTCTTGTTATGCTTTGTTGCTCTTGTTTTTTTAGTGGACGTTTCTTTTTGTCGTGCGATACAGCAGCGATTCAGCATTGCCTTTACCGGATAATTCCATTGCCCGTGCTCTTTTCAATGCATCATCCAATTTCAAGTCTGTTTTTCGAGCAATCGGTTTCGAATAAATTTACTCCTCAAACCGAAAACAAACTGATTCCTCAATGCAGTGTCAAGATACGTTCCAAAATTGCAGTTGCTGGCAATTTTTTTTAATTCGATCAAATATTCATCATCGTTTGGTGCTCCATTTGGCGGCTCAAGTGAAAACGGTAATTTTCAAGTATTTCTCAAACTTTATTTACTCAAATGCTGTCGTATGTTTCACTTTCGGGCTCTTTTGGTGTTAATTTGTTGCACAAGGTGTTGTACGTTGCGTAGCCCATGTGGTGTAAGAGTAGATGCACTTTTTTATTGCTTGGTGTGTCGTTTATAGCACAGAGTATAACCAGAGAGTCCACTTCAGCAAGGTAGTGCGTTTTTGCCTACAAGCTAAATACAACCGGGAACCCGCGTTTACCACGACCGGGAACCCACGTTTACCACAGCCGCCATTGATTTGTCAGAGAATAAAATCAGTTGAGTTTGAAAAGTAAAAAAAAATTCTTTAAGTTGCAAAAAAATTGATAATTTTTAATTTTCATACAGCCTAGAACTTAGAAAAATTCATTTAAGTTGCAGGAATTGACTTTTTTTTCATTTTGGCCAGTATTTCACTGAAAAAGACAAAAATTAGTAAAAAATTTCATACCGATGTGGGCGGTTTGTTAAGTTTCACTATACTATAATATAACAATGCGCACATAGCCTTAAACTCCCCACTCGATAGCACCTGGAGTGGTGAAACTAGTGACAGCTAAAGCAAAATACATATTTTTGTGTCTTTGACTAGTTCGGTTGGTCTTCCTTCAGTTTTTATTTTTAGAGTAATTGGCTTCCTTAGAATATCATAGGCGTTATTTTAACGATGCTACACCATGCCAGGCGTTAGAAACCGCATCATTAACGTTACAGTTCCCAACAGATTTTGCACAAAACCATCAGACTCTGTTCCATATTTACGATACTTCGGAAGGCTTGTGTTGAACAGAAAAAAATTCCAGACATATTCTTCCTCGAAACCAAGCGACAGTGTGAAAATAGCGTTGCCTGTTGTTTGATGTTCTGTCGGACTAGGGATGCTCATGGAAAAAAAACATCGATGTTTTAATCGATGTGATACATCGTAACCTTACATCGATGTTTGTCGATGCATCGCATAAAAACATCGATGTTTTCGATTTATCGATGTTTTTTGAGCAACCCTAACCCAGACATACTACCAATTACGAAATGTGTGTTTTTGTTTCTAGCAATTAATTTTCCTCGCTCTTCATTTTTGGGAGCATATAAGAACTAGCAAACCAAAAAAAAAATAACAATATAAAATGATTAAAAAAAAAAAAAAAATTATTAAATTCAAATTAACAGCTAAAGCTAATTGTTGTTCTCTTTTGCCTTGCGCTTGCGTTATTGGCTAAGTATACATCTTCTTCTGCTTCTACTTCTGTTCTATATAACTTGACATTGGCCGCATACGCGTCGCGTGTGCAGCTGCACGTCGTGTAGTCTGTCTCTGGATATATACAGCCGTATTTATTAGATTTCGCTAAAACACACTTAAAACGCATAATAGTTACGCAGTGAATAAGAACTTATTAGAATTTTAATCAGTGAATAAAACATCCTTCTTTACTATCCTTTTTTTCACCCATTGAAGTTACTCATACCTTGTGTCAAAATTTTAAAGAAACTGTCTAATTTTGGCTTCTCAATGGTTGAAACTGTCAATAGAAATTTGTTATTGCTTATATTTTTCTGGTCTGATTGAGCAAAAAAGACAAATAAAGCATGGAAAAATGGAACAACTTAAAAAAAAAAACGGACCCGGATAGAAAACTGGGATTCCTCAGATGAGTTATGTGTGGTGTATTTGCAATAGCTAGTTTTGCGATTACCTACTTTTTTGTCCTGCCCTGCTTCCACGAAAAGCAGACATTTCTTAAATTATGTATAAAATTAATGTTATTTGAGTACATTTCCAATTTAATTATTTTTAAAATTCTCAAAGTTGTAAATGAACCACTGAATGACAACTCAATAATCAAAATCAAATGACATTTATGCGCTAAACCAAGCTAAAAACACGTATATCAGCGTTTAAGCTATTCTGCCCTTATTCACTGACGAAAAATGATTATGAATACGAATTTTGTTTTAATCAATGAATAAGAGTATTTTAAAGTTTTACGGAGTTTAAAATGCGATTATAAATACGGCAGATAAAGTAAAGGAGAAGAGAGCATATTATGGTTGACATGAATTAAACAAAAACAGAACTCATTTCAGTCGATTCGGCTAGGTACTGTGACTGTGAGATGTGACTTGTGAGTGAGTATTGTAAGATGCTTGCTTTACTCAATATGGATCGAATGAAATATATCATCTCACTGACACATAAATTGAAAGAGAAGAGAGCACCTGAAATATGTTTAACTGTAGATTTAGAAGTTTGAGTGAACCTTTTCAATGCTTGCTTTAGTCGATGCATCGAATAAAAAAACATCGATGTATCGGTAAACATCGAAAGGGTGCGAAACATCGGATTTATTCGATACATCGAATAGTAAACATCGACGTTTTCGATATATCGATGTTTTTTGAGCAACCCTATGTCGGACTGAAGACAGAAAACGTGGAAAGAACTTAAATCAAGAGGTTCGTTCGTTTTGGGCATGTGTTCTAACGCATGGTAATTGCCGACATATTTCCACGATACACTTCCACTTGCCAGGAGTTGGGTAGTCAACATAATCCCATGGCTGATCTGATCTAGAAGTTTATGAGAAAGAAACCGAGGGAGCAAGCACTTCAAACAAGTAGGAACTGTTTGCCTTATGAGAATTGTTTTGAGGGTTCAATATAATTTTTGCTTATAGAACTAGAACAGTGATGCAAAATTTTACCGGTAATCTGTTAATAAATCTATCGATCAAATATCGCTCCAAGGAGGGCAGAAATGATACCAATCCATCTTCATTTTCCTGGTGAGAAAAGTGACTGCATATTCTTCAGTCTAGTTTTTCTTTTTTTCTTTCTTTTTTTTAAAGATACCTTCGTGATTCCCTCCAACTACAGCATAACACAAAACACATTGACCGGGAGCATAGACACTAATCGCGAAGAAGTGGAGCCCTCACGTGATGATATTGTCCAACGGGTAATGACAAACTCCAAAGAAAATTTCTAAGAATACAATGACGAAAGTAACGATGCTATTCAGCAAAATCTGCAACAGCAATAGTTCCTGGATACTAATCAGTTACCTGATGACGCGCCGCCAATTCAACAGGAAGATGAACCATGCGGAAACGAGGAACCACCAGTGCCACCAACAGGAGATGTTATTCTGTTATATGTGAAGCTTGTGCGAGGCTTCAAGGTTTCTCTTTTCCTTCCGCATACGTTTTTCCAACAATCCAGTAGTCAGGCAATTTGTTTTTGTGAAAACTGTCATGCAGCGAAGTCGAGAAGCTGAAGCCGTTGTACCTACTATATGACTAGAATTGATAAAATTCGAGTCATTATCGATTATGGCCAACCACTACTTATTGAACCAGTTCACGATACACACTCTGCTGCCAATCAGAAGGAAGAACCTGGCACACATCTGGAGTTGCACTTTTCGCCAAATTCGCTGACAATTCTATTAAAAAAACTCTCATAAGTATATTGTGGCGAAGCAAAGTTATAATATTGGCACTGCCTTTGAAGTTTATGTGAGACGTCAATCGCTTTGTGCTTCGAAAAAAAGATATCAGAGCAACAATGAGAGGATGATCAGCAAGAGCAGCCGCAACAACAACCGCAACCTGGTCCCTCTACAAACATACAGAAATATGTGAGAGACATATCGTTGTTTACCAAGGAAGCGGGAGCTTGTTTTCTTACAGGATTGATTCTTGACCGAGTGGAGGCACAAGGTTTGGTTAGGTTGAATGGGGTGCAGCCACAAGTGGCAACACCTTACTCGGATCTCAAGGATCCATTGTGCTCCCCGGGAAATCAGAGGATGAGGAAATGGGAGGATTGGAGAGTTAGGTCATTATTGTGGTAAGGAACTCCCACTCAACCATTTGGAGCCCTGAGTAAATTTCAGGACGTTGCTCAGTGGGAGACTTGAGATGTCGCCCGGTTCGTCGAAAAAGTATTCTCCGAGGGTTTTTTTCCGAGTGTTGGCCAAGCTAGGACACTCACAGAGGAAGTGGAATGATCCCTCCTCTGCCTCCTCATCTTGGCATCCTCTACATAAGTCGGATGTGCTAATGCACATTCTCATCGTGTGGGTACCCAACGAGTTGTGTCCCGTGAGAATGCCAATCAACAGAGAGAGCCGAGGTCTGCTTAGCTGGAGTAGAAATTCTGTTTTTTTCTTGGAAATATCTGGCCAAAGGTTTCTAGAGACTCGGCATGTTTCTAAAGATGACCACCTGTCATTGGCGGTTTTTAGAAAATTGTGTTTGATTCTGTTTTTTCTTGCTCAAGTGGCCTTAGAACTGAGGTGTTCGTTTCGCTGGATTCGAGTGCTGACCCGATTTTAGCCAGCTTATCCGCCATTTCATTACCAATTATGTCACGATGTCCTGGAACCCAGGTTAAACTAACTGTGTTTGTTTCTCTGAGCAGTCTTAGGTTACTGCGACAGCAGTCTACTAGTCTGGATTTTGTGATAATGGTTGAGATAGCCTTAATGGCCGCTTGACTGTCTATAAAGAAGTCAATATTTTTGTTGATCAGGTTTTGCGACTAGCTTGCTTCGCGGCTTCGCACACTGCGAGTACTTCTGCCTGAAAGACACTGCAGAAGTCGGGAAGCTTTATTGATCTATTCATGGTGGGGTAGTCTGAGAAGATACCTGACCATACCCCTTCGTCCGTTTTGGAACCATCTGTGAAGACGGAAATGTGATTTCCTTTTACAACCCTGTTTTCGTCCCAGCTTTGTTTTGTCGGAAAGACTGTTAAGGCCACTGAATTGAAGTCAATATGCGGGGGTATAGTCTGTTTGAATGTCTTTATCTGTATGGTTCATGATGGTTCTATGGCCTGATATGCCTGTTTTCCAATTGTTGCATTGTTTGAGTAGCAGTGCGCTTTTGGCCGCCATCTCCTTAGTAAAAAGATCTAGGGGGGCTAGCAACAGGAAGGTTTCCAGAGCTGCAGTTGGTGTTGTTCTCATGGCACTAGTTGAGCCAATGCATGCAAGCCTTTGGATTTTGGTCATGGTCTTAGGGTTTGAAGCCTTCTCTAATGATGGCCACCAGACTAGACAGGCATATGTGAGGATTGGTCTTATTATTGATGTATACATACAGTGAATGGTTTTGGGACCAGTTCCCCATTTTTTCACAAAAATTCTACTAAAAGTGTAGAAAGCGATTTGAGCTTTCCTTTCTCTTTCTTTTAAATTTTCTTTCCAGTTATTCCGAGATATTTTGCAGTACTAGATAAGTTTATTGGTATACCATTAATGGAGGGAGGAAGTATATCTGGAATGTTACGTTTTCTCGTAAACAGAACAAGTTCTGTTTTAGTAGGGTTGACGTTTAGCCCACAGTTTTTGCCCAGCTGGTGAGCTTGCTTAGAGCTGTCTGAAGAACTTCTTCAAAGGGTGGTTGTGAATTTTCCCGAAGTCATGATGACGATGTCATCGGCAAAGGCTACTGCTTTTATTCCGCTCCTGTCAAATTTAACCAGGATTTGGTTAACTATTAGGAGCCAGAGTAGCGGGGATAACACTCCTCCTTGAAGTGTACCTCTACAAGTTTTGACTTTTAGGGTACTTGCACCTATTTCTGCTTTTACTATTCTCGTTTGGAGCATGGAGTCGATCCAGTTTGATAGCGTTTTCTCGATATTTATGGAACTTAATGCCATGCGAATAGCACTGTACTCAACGTTGTTGAAGGCCCCTTCTATGCCGAGGAATGCAGCCAACGTGTACTCTTTATATTGGATTGACTGTTCAATGGTTCCGACTACTTAATGAAGTGCAGTCTCCACTGATTTGCCTTTTATATATATACATGTTGGGCTGTAGAGATCACATTGTTATTCAGTTTTGTTCGGATGTGCGTTTCTATAAGTCTTTCTAGAGTCTTAAGTAGAAAGGAGGATAGGCTTATTGGTCTGAAATCTTTGGGTTCAGTGTGTGAGGGCTTACCGGCTTTGGGAATAAATATGACCTTAACTTCCCTCCAACTAGTTGGAATAAAGGTGAGGTCTAGACAACCTCTGAATATTTCCACTAGAATCGGCAATCGGAATGATACCGTCCGGACCTGCAGATTTGTATGCTGAGAATGAGTCAATGGCCTACATTACCTTCCTATTATCTACTAAAAGATTTCCTATGTTGGATATAACGTTAGCGTTAGGGTTTCCGCGTTCTGGGGATGTCATTTGAGAACACCCTGGAAAGTGGGTGTTCATGAGTGACTCTAGGGTTTCAGAGCATGAGTCAGTCCATGTGTTATCAGGTCTTCTAAGAAAGCTAGGGGTATTTTGGACCTTGGACATGACCTTTCTTAGCCTTGCTGCGTCATTTGTGCACTCAATATCTGAGCAGAAGTTGCGCCAGGCTGCTCTTTTTGCGTTGGTTGTTCTATTTTTGTATTCATTTTTACTGATCTTATATAGGTCCCAGTCAGCCGAAAGTGCTAAATTTTGCTCTATTGAAGAGCCTCCTAGAATTCCTTCTAAGGATCGATAGTTTGCTTGTCCACCATATGGGGTTGGATCTACCATTCCCTTTGGATGGCGGGCATGAGCTTTCATAGGCATTGATTATGTCTGACGTAAGCTTGTTTACCTGTGTCTCTATGGCTGAGCAGTTAAGCAAAGGCTGATTGTTGTTCTGGCTGAGAGTTAGGGCCAGTTTTTGATTATAGAGACCCCAGTCAGTTTTCCTAGGGTTTCTATAAGGGATAAAGTTTTCAGATTTGTGTTCTATTTCGAATGTTATCATTCTGTGGTCAGAGAAAATTACGTTGTTGGATACCCTCCAATTACTGGTTACTAGCGTACCAGAGTTGGTGGAAAGTGTAACGTCTAACACTTCTTTTCTTACCTTTGTTAAAAATGTTGGTTCGTTACCTCTATTCATATTTATCAGGTTGTTCTCAATAATATATTCAAAAAGTGAATCACTTCTTTCGTTCGTGTTTGTACTACCCCACTGTATGTGATGGGCATTAGCATCACAGCTCATGAGGAGGTCCCAGCCATTCCTTTTTGTTGTGGCGACCAATTCTGCAACAGCTGCCGGCGGGGGGTTGGAGGTTGCATCGCCCGGCATGTAAACGGAAGCTAGGATTAGGGGTGGCGCCCCTTCTCGCTCGCACTTCACTGTTAACAGATCATTACTACTGTGAGGGGTTAGAAGGAAGAGATTTCAATTTGTCTTTGATAAAATACATGTACGATAGTTACCTTCTGTAGGCCCTTTGTTAAAGAAAAGGAAATGATCTTTGGATTCCAGTCCGCAGATCTTACTTACTTACTTAGGTGGGCATTACAGTTCGGGGTGTACCTGGACCTCAACCAACATCCTTCTATAACGATTTCGATCTCGGGCAAGCTCTCTCCAGTTTCGCACTCCAAGTCGGTTGAGGTCTTCATCCACTTGATTGCGCCACCTAAGACGAGGTCTTCCCCTTCCGCGATTTCCCTGCAATGTGCTTTCGAACACCCGACGAGCCGGAGCGTTTGGGTCCATCCGCTCTACATGGCCCAACCATCGTAGCCTCGTGATGCGTACTCTTCTGGTTATGCCCATGTTGAGGTACAGCTCATACAGCTCGTTGTTGTATCTTCTTCTCCACACATTGTTTTTGCATACGGGACCAAAGATCATTCGGAGAATTTTTCTTTTGAAACGACCAAGGGTTTCCTCATCCAAGTCCATGCTTCCGCGCCGTACAGCAGGACTGGGATGATCAAGGTCTTATACAAGGTCACCTTGGTTTTTCTAGAGAATGTTTTGTTTCTCAATTGCCTTCTTAACCCAAAGAAGCAACGGTTGGCAAGAGTTATTCTCCTTTTGATCTCCGCACTGATGTTGTTGTCCGTGTCTACACCGGATCCTAGGTAGACGAAGTCCTGTACTACCTCGAAGTTATGTCTGTCTATTGTGACGAATTGTCCAATTCGTCGATGTTCTGTGTCCCTGTTTGATGACAGCATAAACTTCGTTTTGTCCGCAGATCTGGCCATGATTTATCCATGGCTCTTGTATTAGGGCTAAATCGATGTCAGTTTTTGACATCAACGCGGTCAAGGTGGCAGAGGCCAACTTACTGTGCTGCAGGTTTATTTGTAGCACCTTCATCGTCTTTTTTGTTTCCATCATTTTGGTTTTGAAAGTTGGCAGCCGTTGCCGACCTCACCTTAACCTTGTTTATACCAATATTTAGTCTATATCCCCTTTCTGGAAGCATAGCCAATGACTCATGATTGAGCATGACTAAGACTTCTTGGCCTGCGCTCGTAGGCTCTTCCATCTCCAGTACTTCCCAGTCAGCACCTGGGAAACTTGGGTTGAGTTTTCGTAAGAAAAGCTCAATTTTTTCCTTCTTCAAGCGCCGTCCAGGAATGTTTATTCGGACTTTGGGTCTAGTGGGGAGGTCTTCCTTTAATTCAACTTTTAATGTTGCACCTTCTATAAAGTCCGCCATTTCGGATATCTTAGTTTTTAGCCAGTTCAGGGTATATTCGTCATTGCAGGTGAGAATTTTAAAACCCTTCAACGTCGAAATGGGTCCGAAATCAGGCACCGCGCTTGAGGACGTGGGAAGCTCGTCAGTCATGCACTCGAGTAGCCTTATTTGCACTCGAGTCCAGTCTTCTTCGCTTAGCCTTTTTTCTAGACTCTCCTCATTGATAATGGCCACCTGAAGGCTCTCTTTTATCAATTCCGCTACAGTCCTTTTTTTTTGTCAGTTGTACTGGCCGTCTTGGGCTTTTTGTTCACGGACATTGGAGGGGGGGGTCGAGTCGTTGTGTCTGGCTATCTTTCTTTGACTGCTTTCTTTGGGCTTTTTAAACCTGGTGGTCTCCCTGGTGTTTTTTTGGAAACCGCAGTCTTTGTCAATATGGTTTTCTTTTTATTTTCATCTTTAGTGACTCTACTTCTGGGTTCTGCCAAGGGCAAGGTCTTGACTTCCATTTTCTGGATGAATTTCCGAGCCCAGCATAGGCGTTTACAATCACGGAAACACAGCGTTGAGGTGTCACTGTTTATGACATTTTTATAAACAATTAAAACTAAATAATATTATATTAATTAATTGAATTGAAAACCATTGAATTAATAATTTTTGTATTCACCTCATTAAATTACTATTGTAACCTAACCCTATAAATGAACTTTTAATGACACTTGAATAAGATGTCAATATAAATTATAAAGTCTGTCATTTTTTGTACTTTGAACCTTGGCATTCAATTAAAAATGTCTTCTTGTCGAGAACCTTCTACACTACACATCTATACATAATTTTTGAAGAAATTAAATTACCAATTATAACGTTTGACAAATCGAGTTTTTATTTAATTTGAAAGGTAAAAGAAACTAACCAGCGCTACAAAGAAACATTGGTCCTTCTACGCCATTAAATAAAAAAAAAAAGTGTTTGAAAGAGAATTTAGCTTTGACTTTTATTTGACATTTAAATAAAAGTGAATATTAGATAAGTACTCAAGTACATAAAGATATACATATATATCTATATACATTTCAATAGTTACGAGTATTATACTGTTTAAATAATTTTAAATCATCAAATTTAATTCAAAATTCAATTAAAATCACTTTGATAAAAAAAAAAAAAAAAGAAAGACACATATTATTTGTGCTGTGCAAATCGGGATTCCCGCGACGCGCAATCCAACGCAACAACAACACCACACACCGCCATTTTATTGTAGGCACACAAAGTTTTTTTTTTTTTTTTTAAAGTATTTTTTTAGTCTTTTTTTATTACATTTGATAAACAAAAGAACAATATGTCGTTTGGGGAGCTGCAAAATGAAGTTTTGGCGCAAATAGAGCGTGATTTTTCAAATTTTAAAAAGACAGGCCAAGCTCGTCGCACTGTAAATTATTTGAAAACTCGCTTAGAGCTTTTAGAAGCAAATTTGGTCAATGCCAAAAGGTACCATGAGGAAATTGTTAGTGGGGGGAAGCTTGAAGAGACGTTAAAAAAGGAGGATTTGATGGCTGTATTTGATCAGATTCGTGATACCTATCTGGATTACCGCAGTGAATTGATGGATGCCCTCGACAAAATTGCTCCACCTCCACCGTCTTCGCCCACTCTTCCTGCAAATCATCTTCCGATACCTGTGACACCAGCACCAGTTCAACAAACAAACTTCCTCAAGCTTCCGCCAATTAAACCTCCGACTTTCTCAGGTTCGTATACAGCATGGCGTTCCTACCACGACATTTTTATTTCTCTCGTGCATAAGAACCCAAATTTGAACGAGATTCAAAAAATGCATTTTTTGAAAGATAGTTTGACTGGGGATGCCGAACGTTTGTTACACCATTTAGACCTGAGTACGGGGAATTATCAAAAGGCATGGGATTTACTGATAGAGAGATATGACCATAAGAGGGTTTTAGTTAACTCCTACCTTAAGGTTCTCTATGGTCAGACCGCACAAACCAAAGAGTCAGCAGAAGGTCTAAAAACCTTATTAGACACAACAACTGAGGTCGTCCATGCCCTGGAAAATTTAGAATTACCAGTGGAACATTGGGACACAATGTTAATTTATGTTCTCTTTCAGAAATTACCCAGTAAAACCCAACAGTTATGGGAAGAAAAGCTAGGTAATGAAAAAACCCTGCCTACATTTTCTGATTTCACTAGCTTTCTCAAATCCCGTTTTAGGACGCTAGAAGCAATTGTACAGCAAGGAAATTCAGACACAACCTCACAATCCAAGCCAGTGACGAAACCATCCGTTTCAGCTAAAGCATTTCATGCTAAAACGCGACAAAACCCACAAACAACTACACAACAATACGTTTGTCAAATTTGTAAGCAAGGACAACACTCTTTGAGAAAATGTCAACGGTTTTTAGCCATGGATTCCGCGCAGAAGCAGCAGGCTGTTCGTCAGATTCATGTTTGTGAGAATTGCCTCGCTTACAGTCACACAACACGAAATTGCCTGAGTAATCGTACCTGTTACTTTTGTAGTAAAAAACATCATTCTCTTTTACACATTAATTCACAACACACACAAAATATAAGCGCTCATACCAACAATTCAACACCAATTCAACTGCAACAAATTACCCAGCCGCGACACGAACAGGTAGTTGTGAACCCGAACGCTCCTGTTTTCCAGCCAACAGGTAACAACACATCAAATTGCAGTACTCGACTGAATTTTTTTGCGTCACAGCTTCATGATACACAAATTTTGCTTGCAACTGCGATCGTGAGGGTACACTCTGGAGAAGGAAAATTTGCAGATCTACGAGCCCTAATTGACCCGGGTTCAGATGCTACCTTCATATCCGAACCTGCAGCAAGGCTACTCAACCTACCACGACACCACACACACGTTAAGGTATCAGGGTTAGGGCAGGTGAGCAACGGCACCAGTCAAAACTACGTTGACCTTATGTTTGCTTCCAAGCATTCGATGTTTGAAGGAACAACAAAGGCGTTCATTCTCAAGTCGTTGACTGGCCTTCTCCCGGCCCACAAAATGGTACTTCGCAATTGGGAACATCTTGTCAATTTACAGTTAGCAGACCCCAACTTCAATCTCCATCTCCAATCGACATACTCTTCGGTGCAGATGTTTATCCAGACATTGTTTTACCCGAAATAATCCGCAATGAGCATGAAATTGCACCAATTGCTCAAAACACTCACTTTGGGTGGATTGTTTTAGGTAAAATTCCAGAGGCAGTTCCAAAAACCATCCGCAGCTTCTTTCAACATGCTGATATCGACACGCAAATCCGAAAATTTTGGGAAATTGAGGAAATTCCATTCGTAACTCAACCATCAGAAGAAGATATCACCTGCGAAAAGCATTTTTTGGAAACTACGAAGCGTATGCCAGATGGACGATATGAGGTTGGACTTCCGTTCAAAGGAGGAGTTTATCCTGAACTTGGATCCAGCTTTGAGAATGCGATGAGGCGTTTTTCATCTCTCGAAAGACGATTTGAAAAGGAGCCAGAGCTGAAGGTGAACTACAGCAAATGCATCATGGAGTATCTTAGCTTACAACACATGGAGGAAGTAAATATGAATGACCCAATTCTGAAATCATCGTTTCATTACTTCCTTCCCCATCATGCGGTGTTCAAAGAATCTAGTTCCACCACAAAACTAAGGGTAGTCTTTGACGCAGCAGCAAAGACGTACGATGGGACATCGCTAAATCAACACCTGATGATCGGTCCGAAAATGCAAACAAATATAATCGATATAATCTTAAAATGGAGAATATATAAATTCACCATAACTGCCGACATTGAGAAGATGTATCGCCAAATTTTTGTGCATGAAGCTGATCGGTATTATCAGCTGATTCTTTGGAGAGAAACCCTAGATCAACCCATTAAGATTTTCAAACTCAAAACTGTCACTTTTGGTACTGCTTGTGCACCTTACTTGGCCATACGTGTCCTTCATAAAGTCGCTGAGGATGAGTTTAAAAGATATCCAAAAGGAGCGATGGCAATCAAGGAGGAGATGTATGTTGATGACTTCATCAGTGGAGGTGATAATATGGATGAAACTTTGATGAAACGTGAACAAACACGCAGTCTGCTGACATCAGCTGGGCTCAAACTTCGCAAGTGGACGTCCAACCACAAAGATCTTCTTCAAGACTTACCCAAAGAAGACTGTGAAATAAGTTTTGAAGTTCCCTTTGAATCCACCGATCATGTCAAAACCTTAGGAATAAGATGGCATCCTGAAGAAGACATATTTTCATTTCAAAACTTTCAACACGACACCGAAGAAATAACCAAGAGGACGATGTTATCAGCAATCGCTAAACTGTTCGATCCACTTGGTTGGATTGCACCATGCGTAATCAAGGCCAAGATCATGATGCAAAAACTATGGTGCAGAGGAACTGACTGGGATCAACCGATTCCATTAGATCTAAAGGAAGAATGGCAAGCTTTTCGGAGAGACTTGCCTATGATACAACACATTAAAATCCCAAGATGGATACAAACACACAACACACGAAAATTAGTGGAACTGCATGGCTTCAGTGATGCATCTGAAAAGGCTTATGGTGCAGCAGTCTTCATCCGTGTACTTGACAGCACCGATAATATCCACATGCATCTACTAATTTCAAAAACCAAGGTAGCTCCACTCAAAACGATCAGTCTACCACGACTTGAACTTTGTGCAGCTGCTCTACTCGCGTCTCTACTCAACTACACAAAAACAGTGCTCAACGTATCCAATGCGAGGATGTACGCGTGGTCAGATTCGATGATTACCTTGGCGTGGATCAGAGCACAACCATCCAAATGGACAACATTTGTTAGCAATAGGGTTGCAGAAATTCAACGCCTCACCAGCTGCGATATGTGGAAACACATTCCAACACATCACAACCCAGCTGATCTAGCATCTAGAGGCATCGCCCCTTCTATGTTAGGAGCACAAGAACAATGGTGGAATGGGCCTTCATTTTTGCGGGAAAAGTGGCACTATGAAGTACCCGAGCAGCCATCTACATTAGACACTGAAGAAGAAAAACGAGCTGTAAAAAAGCAATGCACATTAGCCAACTCTTATGCAGCAGATGATGACATCAACATAAGCATATTAAGATGTTCACGGCTCTCAAAGATCATCAGGGTAATTGCCTTCTGTTGCCGCTTTCGAACAAATGGCCTAGCAAAAAGAAGGAAAATGTTAAGGATTTCAGGAGAACCAGATACAGAAGAATTGAAATGTGCATCCTTGTTGGTGCATAAAGCAGTACAAAGACGCATGTTCGCCGAAGAACTGAGTGAATACGAAAACAAAAACACAATTCCAAAATCTTTGCTTTCACTAAACGCTTTCATCGATGGCGATGGTATACTACGCGTTGGTGGCCGATTACAAAATACACTGCTGTCATACAACCAACAGCACCCGATTATTCTGAAATCAAACCATCATTTCACTGAACTTGTGATTCGAGATGCTCACAACAAGACACTTCACGGCGGAAATCAACTAACTACAGCTTATATTCGGATGTCATATTGGATTATAAGTATTAAGCAACAAGTAAAAAGCTTTATTCATAAATGTCCAATATGCTTCAGACATCAAAAGAAGAATCTGCAACAGCTCATGGGAAGCCTCCCAGCACCACGAGTACAAATGGCCAGACCATTCACCAATACCGGCGTAGATTACGCCGGACCGATTGAAATAAAAGCTTGGAAAGGAAGAGGAGCTAAAACTTATAAAGCATACTTTGCTATTTTCATTTGTCTGGCTACAAAAGCCATTCACCTTGAAACCGTGTCAGATCTAACCACGCAAGCATTCTTGGCAGCCTTTCGGCGATTCACAGCACGGCGAGGTATCTGTGCTCAAATTTACAGCGACTGTGGCACCAATTTTGTAGGTGCTAACCGAGAATTAGCTCGAATGTTAGACCAAGCCAAGCATGATTGGAAGGAAATTGCAGCAGTTTTAGCCAACTCAGGAACTACTTGGAACTTTATTCCACCTGCTTCTCCCCACTTTGGTGGTCTTTGGGAAGCCGGGGTGAAATCAACCAAACACCACCTAAAAAGAACCGTAAGAGACGAAAGATTAACCTTCGAGGAGCTCTACACGCTTCTTACCCAAATTGAAGCATGTCTGAACTCTAGGCCTCTATGCCCTCTATCGGATAACATTGATGACCTAGACGTCTTAACTCCAGGACACTTCCTTATTGGCGAACCTCTACTATCCGTCCCCCAAAGAAGCATAACGACTTCAGCACCTGTGAATTATCTCGACAGATGGACAAGAACACAATCATTCGTCGAATCTTTCTGGCGTAAATGGAACGGAGAATATCTTTCTCGGTTACAGCAGCGACCTAAATGGACGAGAAAAGAAGCCGAACCTAAAATCGGAGCACTTGTCCTAGTCAAAGACGAAAGGCTTCCACCAAACCAATGGTTACTGGCCAGAATCACCGACACACATCCCGGAGCCGATGAACTAATTCGCGTCGTAACCTTGAAAACGAAAACCGGAACCATAAAACGCCCTATAACAAAAATCTGCTATCTTCCGAGCAACAAATCAACCGATGAAGAAACACTGATCTAAATAAATCCCTTCTTAAATAAAAACCAATAACATAATACAACACAACACAATTTAATTTCAACACAACATACAGTCCACTCAACACAAAAAAAAAAAAAAAATACCTAGAACCTGAAATCAAGAAAGAAAAAAAAAAAAAGAGAGAAATTGAAATAAATAAGAAAATAAAAACACATTAAAATCTTGTTAATTTTCTTTAATACAATTAGATCAAAATAAGTATATACACCTTGAAATGAAAACACAACACAAATAAAAAATAATAATAATCTATTTTGGTAAACAGCAAAATACCGTCGGCATTCCAAAATATCCAATTCCCGTCGGATCAAATTGCCGACGGCATTTCACATTTTACAAATTGAAATTCAACAATACACTGCACAACATTTGTTATAAATACAAATATAAACATGACAGTCGAGTACAACACATTAGTAACTTAACACTTTAATTTAAATTAAATATATAAATTCACTGCACAACACTTCACATTTAAACAAAATAATAATTATTCATAACAATTAAAAACGACGTTGTGACGTCATTAAATATTTTGGCAAAGTCGGCCATTCGCAATTTATTTGCACTCCAATTAAAAGGGAGTCACTTTTTTTCACTCAAACACTTACACACAAACACTTGCTTACAATGCCTATATGCCGGTAAACATTTCGCAAAAAATAAAACCCAATGACCGGACCGAAAAAATATCCCAAGCACACGCACACATCCACAACAAAAACCCAAAAATGAAATGCTAAATTGAAAAGAGAAAAAAAAACCTTAATATAAAACAATAAAAAGTGATCAAATATACCTGAAACAAATATGAAATTAATACAACTATAATAAAAAAAAAAACTTATCAAACAGATCCACCCGCGCCTTACGCGGATTCAACAGCAGCAGCAACAGAATCCGGAACCACCACCAGCACGCACATCACAGAACATCACATCAATTTTATTTCCAATTTAAATAAAATTATTTATATTTTCGCCATCAATCACTTGACCAACAATAAATAATCATTATTGAAATAATAAAACAAATAAAATTGGTAACCGCACTACCAATAATTATAGATTATAATTATCATTTTTATATTCTACAATAATTACACTGCACTTCACACACTTTTCACCAAACCGAAAAAAAAAAATTTATACCTACTCGAGAGGTACACTGACCGACGACCGTCGTGAATGAAATTCCGGAAATTTGTAACATAATTGATTATCGATGAGAGCATTGATTACCACGGCGAATTCATTGGCTTACATGTTACAACTTAAAACTGCAAAACCAACAACAATAACCTCATTGTATGAATCTACTCAATGGGTTAACTGTTCCGAAAGCTTTTTGGAATTTCAGCGAGAAGAATACTATTGATGCATAGTCTCTTGTTAATTTGTTTGCCCTTGAACTTGATCTTGTTTTTTTTTTCTCTTATACGAGTACTTAAGTTTTTTTTTCTCTTTGCATGCACCCAAGAATAAGAAGACAAGCATAATTTTGGAGGTGCCGAATTCAATGAATGGAAATGAAGGTATTCACCAGGGCCGGCTCCTATACAACAGGGCCTTTGAACTGCGTTCACCGGGGGGAAGAATGTTTATGACATTTTTATAAACAATTAAAACTAAATAATATTATATTAATTAATTGAATTGAAAACCATTGAATTAATAATTTTTGTATTCACCTCATTAAATTACTATTGTAACCTAACCCTATAAATGAACTTTTAATGACACTTGAATAAGATGTCAATATAAATTATAAAGTCTGTCATTTTTTGTACTTTGAACCTTGGCATTCAATTAAAAATGTCTTCTTGTCGAGAACCTTCTACACTACACATCTATACATAATTTTTGAAGAAATTAAATTACTAATTATAACGTTTGACAAATCGAGTTTTTATTTAATTTGAAAGGTAAAAGAAACTAACCAGCGCTACAAAGAAACTGGCATTCTCGAGCCTCTTTTGACCTGGGTCTTGGACATCTTCCTATTCTGTACCCTTGGATTAGCGTCTTTACCTTTAGCCGGCTCTGATGAGCGATGGCTTTTGATAGGGGTTTTATCCACACAGTCTTTAGGATGAGTGCTTTTTTCTTGACCCTTGTTTGGAGTTGAGGTCACTTTGGCCGAATTTTAATTTTTCGCCAGGAATTCGCCTCTTTTGGCCTCTGACCGCCTTGGGTCAGGATTTTCGGCCACCGTGACATCCACGATAGAGTCGTCAGAACCGGCGAAAGATTGATAATCGTCTTCCTCAAGGATGCGATGTTCCTCTTCCGACGTTATCTCTCGTCCACCTGTTCCTCCTTCTCCATCATCGGAGTCTGTGAAATCCATGAGGTACTCCGAGAGTCCCTTATTGGTTTCAGCTCCTGCTGCAGCCATGAATGCAATACATACAATACAATACATTGTCTATCTCTACTTTTCTTCTTGTCACTGGCGACTTATATTCTTTCGAAGCCAAGCCATCGCCGACAGCCGTGACAACTGCCGACTTTTGAGCGTATATCCCCGCTCGAGTTTTCTCTTCTACGTTTACTTTTTCCATTTTTTTTTAGATAGACATCTCTGTTTGAGGTTTACTTGGTTGTTTGACCCTGCAACTGGATTGCTGGAGTGTCGAAACGTAAGCTCCCCCACCACGTCAAGGTGAAACCTCGTGGGAGAGAGTGTAGGCACAAAGTTCGGCAAGTTAAGAGATTTAAAAACACCCACGAAATGGTTATTCCCGAAATCAGCAACTGTAATTTAGCTTGTAAAGCACATTGGCTAAATATAATATAGGTATAGACTTAAATTATATAATAACAAGTATTGTTATAAATAAATAGGGTGGCGCAACAGAGCGTGAAGCCCCTGGGCCTAGCGCATTTCTTACAACCATGCCTTGTGAGGGAATGGAGAAAAGCATGTATTGTTAGCCTTTGGATTTTCGCTAAAATCTCATAGCTGGCCTTTTCCTTTCTTTGTTTAAATTATGTATGTATATACATACCCTCCTCACATTTTCTATTGCAAATAACCACAAAATAAAAAAAAATACTGCAAAAATTATAACAGTGTTATGATGTTTTTTTTAATGGTATAACGTCTTTAGAGCTTTTACCAAATAATTTTGAATCGTTTAGCTTTTTTTTAACGATATTACACAGTTGATAGCTGAACGTTTGCCAATTGTGGACAAACGCCAAGAGCTCCAACCCCAATTGTACCCTTCCACTTATTATTGATTGAATCAATTTTAGTCTAAGAACATAGAACAACAATTTCCCATTTCTTTGGATGTTCTTCACTTTTTTTCATTCTATACTTACACTGGTACTGTGTCCTTTGCAAAGTGGATTCGCAATGTAAACCAAATCCTGATTAAAGGACGTTGTACGCATGGCACTTCGATCGATGTTCGTCTGCCAAGCGAATATTCTTTCCATGAAAGTCATTAAATTCAAAAGCCTGTGATTCAGAATCAATTGATTCACACTGAATTCTAGAGAGTCTTGTAGTCTAAGGCACAAAGCTTAACAACAAAACACACAAGAACTTCGACATTCAGACCGATAAATAGAAGCAAAGATTTATAGTTTTTGTTCTCACTAGTATTTTTGTTTGTTATGTATTTTATTTATCCTCTTTGTAATAAGATTCGAATTGATTTATACGAGTTAGTGACTGCTTTATGATGCAAATAATTCCTTTGACATGTAAGGTCCATCGAGCTCATAGCCAAGTTTGCGGTAGTAGTTTCTTGTGCCGACGCCGGATATACCAGCTATTTTGGTTGCTGCCGTGTTCTTCCAAAGCTATCCTCTTTGCTTCTTCCATCAGCAACATACCAAAGCCCTATCAAACATTGGCAACCATATCAAAGCAACAAGTTAGGAAGCATAAACTAATTTGATGTACCTGGTGTTGGAAACTTTCTTGGCAGCTCCTGCGGGCTTCTTTGCTGCGGCTGCTGGCTTCTTAACTGGAGCTTTCTTGGTTGCACCAGCTGCTGCTGGTTTCTTCTCAATTGCCAGCTTCTTTGAAGCAGCCAGCGGCTGCTGGCTTTGATGTCTTTATTAGGTGCAGGCACATAAGTCCACGGGAAATAAGTCCACTGATGGAGTTATTTCCCACTTAGTGGGAAATAAACACACTTTGGTAAAGTGGACTTAATTCCCATGCAAGGTGGGGAATAAGTCCCAAAATATCTGTGTGGTTTTATTTCCCATCATGTTTGAAGAAATTTTGACCCATGAACAAAAAATCAAACTAACATTTAGCATGATTTTATTTTTATTATATATACAAATAAAAATAATTAAATTGCAAAAAAAATAGGTAAATGATACCAAATTTAATCAACAAAATTATAAACATATCGGATCAAAGGTATGAATATGAACACAAACATTTCCATTATGCAATGACAAAAACTATTGAAGACTATAATATTTTCTTGGAAGCTTTTGAAACCATGCCTAAGAGTTCTACGAATTGTTTTTATATTAAAAAAAAGTTTTTCAAGAGCTTTAATTAAAATTGTGAAAAATAGGAACAAATAAAAAATTGGGATTTAGTTTTTTATTAGTTTATATAACTATAGTGTGAAATTCGCGTTACGGACTTTGGATTTTCTTTGCGTGCGCCATTGTATTTTGTACCGGAGATAAAGCAAAAAGCGAAGCGGAAAGCCAGGGGATTATGGATTTGTGATGTGAAAGTGCATGAGTATCATTTTTCCCTAAAAAAAGGAACAAAAAATTAACCATTGAAAAAAAAAGTTAGTAGGGCAACTCTGCAACTCTTTTGAAATGTAAGTTGAAAGAGCGAATTTCTCACAGCTTCCAACTGGAAATAATAAAAAATATGATGATCTAAAGCTGTTTTATTATCAAGATCCGATCCGGATTGGATCATTGTGATAATAAAACACGGCTATTATTAAAACTTTTATAATGCCGCATCCCAGATGTGTAATTTGTAGCTGTGTACAATTCTAGATTACTCATTATTGGCACTGGAAAACCAACTTGCAGCCACTCCTGATAGTTCTAATTAATTGAGAAACTCTATAGGGTTTGGTGTGACTTGCTCAGTGTCCATAATATTGTCTACTGATAGACATTGGACAAAATCCCCCAATACGTCAAACATAATTTATTAGTTTACATGGTTAACTATCTCATTAATCGGCGGCGGCGCCGAAATCGACTTTTCGCACAGTCATTACCGATTGCCAACATTTATTTGAAGATCAAGATAGACATTTCCTCTCAGGTCAACTGTGTAATCGACCATTTGACAGAAATCACCTCATGGTTAAAAAACTTTTGAAATCGATCAGGTAGTTTCAAGGTACGTTGCCGTCCCCGTTGGAATATTGGAATGAAAAATACAGCCCATGTCCTTTTTCAGGCTCAAGACTATATCTGTACCAAAATTCATACAAATATGTTCAATAGTTTGGGCGGTAGATGGTAACAAAGAAAAACAGACAGACGGAGTTGATTTCGGATCTATAATGTTAGTACGTACTTCCGTTCCCATGGGAATATGGGGATAAATTAAATTTAATGTTACTTTGAGATAGTGTAGCATTCTAACGGGGAAATAATTCATGAAATCAGTTCAGTGGTTTCTAGGTTCCCGTTTACGTTTGCGTTCTTGTGGGAATACAGGGATAATATATAAAGCCTACATGTCCATACAGCCCATGTCCTTTTTCAGGCTCAAGACTATATCTCTGTACCAAAATTAATATAAATAGGTTTAAAAATAGACAGACAGAACTATGATATAAGTAAAGACTCCCATTCCCGTGGGAATATGGTGACCGTTCCCGTAGGAATATGAGGATGACTTACAGCATTTTATGTTACTCAGGGATAGTGTAGCATTATAACGGTGGAAGAATCTTTGAAATCGGTGCAATAGTGTCAAAGTTCCCGTGTGCGTTCTCGTTCCCGTGGTAATATAGGGATAAAATATATAGCCTATGTCCATCCTCAGGTTCAAGACTATCTCTGTACAAAATTTCATTTCAATCAGTTTAGTAGTTTGATCGGGAGATGGTAACATAGAAAGGCGAACAGACAGAGCTACTTTTGCATTTATAATATTAGTGAAGACTGGTTCCCGTGGGAAAATTCGAATGAAATGTAACCTATGTCCTTCTTAAGGTTCTAGATCATCTCGGTATAAAATTTCATTTTAATCGGTTCTGTAGCTTGGGCGGTAGATGGTAACATAGAAAGACAAACAGACAGAGCTACTTTCGCACTTATTATATTAGTTAGGACTCCGGTTCCGGCTTCCTTTGGAATATCGGGATGAATTAATGTTTATGTTACTCGGGGATAATGTAGCATTCTAGTGGTGGAAGAATTTTCGAAATCGGTGCTGTAACTTTTAAGTTCCTTCTTAGGGATAAAATATATAGCCTATGTCCTTCCTCAGGCTCGAAACTGTCTCTTGACAAAATTTCATATCAATCAGTTTAGTAGTTTGGGCGGGAGACGGTAACATAGAAAGTCGGACAGACAGAGTGACTTTCACATTTATAATATTAGTAAGGATAAGGACTAGTAAGGATTATAAAGTTTCTTTGCTTCGTTGAATTGGCGGGTTTTGAACATTTTTCTTAAAAAGGTTTCTATATCTAACATATTCTTGTTTCTTTAATAAATAATTGGTATGTTCTCGTCGGCTGGAGCAGTGCTGACGGTCATAAAATTTTAAATTGAAAATTAATTGAAATATAGAAATATTTCTTGTTCGCAAATTTTTTTTTAAAGTTTTAATAATTAAAAACAAAAATAAATAACAAGACGACACTGAATGTATGCAATAAAAAATTATATTTTTTAAAGATAATATATTATAAGCATTAGTTCAAATATAAACTAGAATAAATATTGATCTAATAAGTAAAATAATATTAATTTAAAAAATAAATCACATTTTTCTGTTCTTTTTAAATGAAACTTGTGACCTCGCTAGAGCAGCAAAACCATTCAAACGAGCAAATAAGTAAACATCCAAATCTTTTCTTCACACTGTCATTATAATAGATGTATTTTTAAGAATCTGTCTTCGTTGGTCATGCTTTTGTATTGTTTTTATTCTCTTTAAACTGGAGAAAGTTCTTTCAAGAGTTGACGTTTAAGCCGGCTTATATCTTTATTAAAATACATGTTAGGAAAGCTTTCTTTGGGGCAGCTTTCGAGCGCTTCCAATGAATTCTTAGAGGAGGTATTATTCCTTCGAATCAAATATCTCTTCCAAGTTGTTAATTCTACAAGAACAAAAGATGTTCAGACAGCCAAATATGTTTGGTAAAACTTGTAGGAAACGACATCAATATTTTTGTTTTGCAGTTGTATTATTTTAAATGAAAAATCCAACAGTCGATACAGTTTGAGGGTATCTGGTAGAGCCTTAGTAGGAACACAAACCTTTTTATACCATTTCTGTCAGTCAAATGTTTATTAACATTTGCGCAGCTGTAGGTACGGATGATGATGGTGAGGAATGTCTCTTCTGTGGTGAACTCTGGTTTTTTTAAAGATCGATATATGGCTGACAACATCCATTTGCCTAACCGGAAAATGGAAGAGAGAATGTAAGAGAGCAAAAGCAAAAAATTTTATACCATCTTATGTTTTTTTTTTTTCGAACAAAGAGCAAATCCAAGCCGCACTCACACAAATATGAAAGTGTTTCCGGGAGGTTTTTCTGGGGCGTTTTTAACCATAAGACGAAACTTTTGTCACACCTATTTTTGAAAAAATCAAAATGATTTTTAAAATGAACTTTTAAGTTTCCTGGTTAAAAATACGGCCAGAACAATGCTTCCGGAATCACATCCCATGCCATATCGAGAAAATGCTCTCTCGCGAGTTTTCGAAGATGTTAAGCGTTGACAGTCAGGTATAAAAGCCCGTGGTATGCGAGAACTCGCCCCTTTTTCTTTTTTGACCTAGTCAGGTTCGGTCGAATTAATACGCGAGTTAGACTTGGTAGATTTTGAAAATTGTTAGATCGGTTTTTTCCCTTTTTTTGCCGGCAATAATAATAATATAATTTAAAAACGAAACAAATCGCGGTCTCAAAAAAAAAAAGAAAAAAAACCATACAAAAACGGTACGTGCACGTTTAGATTCACAAATCAGCCCGGCAGATGGCGCTGCAGTTGCAGTTTCTGTTCGTTAGTCTGGCTAAAACTCGAAGACGGCTGAATGAATTTATCTTATCTTGATCTTGAAATGTTCGTGTAGGTCTAGGGAAGGTTTAAAAGCTCTTATTTTATCCCTATAATCCCACGGAAACAGAAACAGGAACGAGAACGGGAACCTTAAAGTTACTTGACAGATGTTGTTACACTTTTTTTTCGCGATAAATTAACTTTACGATGAATACGATATTATTAAACTAACACGATTGGATTTTCCGGATCCAATTAATTAAATTAAGCAAACGAAATTTAGAACGATTAAAAGAAATGCACAACCGGTGTGCCGCGAGGTAAGCAATTCAACTGTCAAACGCGCTGATAAAAAGTGTAACTCTCAGCAGGTAGGCTGCTGACACCACGGCTAAGCTCAGCTGCGTAGCGCGATAAAATACGATCGCGAATAAAATGACCGATTAAATAATAATTAAAAGAAGAGTTAAAAGTATTTTCTAAATACAGGGTGTACAAAGAAAAAGTGGGCGCCAGGAAATTTTTGGGTGAAATTTCCAAACCAAGAATCAAAGCTGAAATATTAAAATCAAATGCAATTAAATTCCCAAAAGGATTTAAAGCTATTTATTGTTGCTATTTGTGTTGGGAAAACCGTATAAAAAGTTGGATTAAAAACCCAAATCTTTTCAACTATAAGATTACAATCGTGGACGGTTAGGCGAACCGTTTAAAAAGTAAACTAACGCAAGTAACCGGAAAAATGAAACGTTAATTGTTCTTTCCCGAAAAGAACAATTAATAAAAATTAAAAGGGGTCGCGTGTCTCACAATTATTGAGAATTTCGACGGCAAAGATCAACCGAATATTAATTTGACAACACTAGAAAACTAATAATCACTCTACTTATCTTTTTCCTGCTTTTCCTTCCTCCTTCTATGTTCTCAATTTTCGTCCGTCTGGCGATTCCTATATCTCGTTCAAATTCCTCCTTCCACTGACTCTACTTAATTTCCAAGAACTTTTCTAACAATTACTATCTCCAACTTTCACTTTCTAAACTTTCTTTTTCTCTCTTTGTAAAATCTCAAAAATCGCAAAAACCACTTGACGTGAACTAGGTCAACAAAGAAGAGTTTGATCTTGTCAATTTGTCCTTTCTCGACCCTCAAATTCACACACACATTCATACAATTGGCCAATCGTGTCTCGAGGTTTTCGGTCACGGTTCTCTAGCACATGTAGCCTTATGGCTGACAAGCACCTCCGTTGTCGAATTCCAGCGAGACCTTTCACTCGTACAATTTTCCAATCACATTGAACTGAAAAAGTTGTTGGGGGTTTGTTCCCAAAACTTATCCAGCTCATTAGTCGAGATCAGACCCCTCCCATAAAACATGTCGAGAAAAATGAAAGTTCCTGATAGTTGAAAATAATACTTCTGAGCATTTTCCCAGTTACTTTACTATATAATCTACTGAGTCAGGGGAAGGATAAAATTCTCTGTGTTACAACTTTTCGAAAATTGAAGAAGGGAGGAAAAGCTACCAAAACCAAAATGAACTACTTTACCCTATTCGGTGGATCTTTGCGCAGATTTGGGGATAAGGGAAAACTATTAACGTTTCATTCTTATGATTCGGTTTTACAATAATAAAAGTTAAATTTAGGGTGTTTACACTTGCAGCACTACGCTGCACAGTGTGTCTCATAACTCTCATTTTCCTTGACCTAAGCGGTCACATTCATAGTTATAGTAATTCATATGACTGCTCGCATATATTTGACTATCGAAAGACTAACTTTCAAATGCTTTCTGATGAACTAAGCAGATCTAATATTAATAATACATCAGCTTTCAATAATATTGACGAAGCAGTTAGTTACTTTTATTTTATTCTTAACGACTGCATGAACAAAGCTATACCCCTCAAGATTTCAAAGAATGTGAGCTCTAATCACCCATGGTACACTAAGGAACTAAAAAAGCTTCGCAACAAAAGAAATAGTGCTTGGCGGACTTACATTAAAACGCGTTCTGAATCTGATCACCTTTCTTACATCTTTTTTTTTTGATGAATTTAAATCACTATCAAAAACTCTGTACTCAAGTTATGTTCACAGAATGGGCAACTCATTAAGGGATGATCCAAAAAGTTTCTGGAACTTTGTCAATTCAAAGAAAGATTCGGATGGATACCCAGATAACTTTACATATGGTAATGACACATTGACAAAAACATCCTTTAAGGCGAACTCAGGAGTACCACAAGGTAGTCACCTTGGTCCTATCCTCTTTATACTAGCCATTAATGATGTTACTTTTAACTTGTCATCGAGCGAAATTTTGATCTTCGCGGATGATATGAAAATTTTCAAGAAAATAGACTGCGCAGCAGATCGTTTTATTTTACAATCTGATGTTGAAAATTTTGCCACATGGTGCGATAAAAATGGATTGATTCTCAATCCAAGCAAATGTCAAAGTATAACTTTTTCGAAGAAACGTACACCGGCTTTGCATAATTACTCGATTTCTCATCAAATATTATGCAAGGTGTCCAGTATTAAGGACCTCGGCGTTTACTTTAGCTCCGATTTAGAATTTACATCTCATATCAATTACATTGTTAGTAAAGGAAATTCAATGCTTGGCTTTATTAAAAGATGGGCTAAGGAGTTTACGGACCCCTACGTCACTCTTTCGCTGTATAACTGTCATGTTCGACCCCATCTAGAATATGCTTCTCAAGTATGGTCTCCTTATTATGCAGTCCACAATTCAAGAATAGAAAGTATACAGCGAAGATTTATTAGATTTGCTCTTAAGGGACTTCCTTGGACGGATCCTTATGACCTTCCACCGTATGAGCATCGTATTCAATTTTTGCAGATGCAACTGCTTTCGCATCGCCGAATAAATAATGATTTAGTCTTTATTCACCAGCTCATAACAGGACAAATTGATGCTCATGACTTGCTCGCATGCATAGGTTTTAACTACCGGGGAGGCTCATACCAACTGCGCAACTTGGAGTTACTTCACTGTCCTTATCATAGAACTAATTATGGATTGAATGAGCCTATTACTCGTATGATAAAAATTTTGAACCTAAACTCAAATCTAGTAGATTTTCATATTAGTAAAACTACGTTAAAGTCCTTAATTCGAACCAGAGCTCCACGGTGCGGGTGCATAACTTCACAGGTCATAACTTCACATGGGTCATAATTTCACCTATAGTGGGTCATAATTTCACTTTTTTCGGGTGAAGTTATGTCCCACCTTAGGTGAGCAATAATTTCACCTGAAATTTGTGTGAAATTATTTCCCACCTACATTGTAAAAAATCTTTAGAAATCCAATCAGTCAAAAGCCAAAAAAAATTATAAATTGTAGTCACGAAACTCAAACAAATTTCTGTCCACAAATTGGAACAAATGAACATATAGCTCTTCAGTTTTATGGCTTGCCAAGACGTACAAAAATGGATAAACCTATGATAGAAATATTGATATTTGAAGCTGTTTTTTCGTAGTATACACAGTTTGAATTTGAAAATGTGTTCAAATATAGTGTAGCTTTCATAAATCAATTATTGAAATTACGAACTTCGACATCATATATTTTCAAAAGCAGATCTCTCGTTTTAGTAAATTATATTATATAGAAATAGTGTGAATAAACAAGCGTTGTTGGCGCTAATACTACGAAAAAACAGCTTCAAATATCAATATTTCTATCATAGGTTTATCCATTTTTGTACGTCTTGGCAAGCCATAAAACTGAAGAGCTATATGTTCATTTGTTCCAATTTGTGGACAGAAATTTGTTTGAGTTTCGTCCATTTTCATTTATGACGGACTTTGAAGCTGCAATGAGAAATGGTCTTAAAAAAGTGAAATTATGTCCCACCTTGTGTGGGAAATAACTTCACACAGAAGTGAAATTCTGGCCCACAAAAAAGTGAAGCTAATTCCCACCTAAGGTGGGACATAACTTCACCCGAAAAAAGTGAAATTATAACCCACTAGAGGTGAAATTATGACCCATGTGAAGTTATGACCTGTGAAGTTATGCACCCGCACCGAGCTCCACTCTCTTGACTATGTTTTTTTTTATGTTTCTTATATCTTTATAATTGTCAAATTTAATAATTAATTTTACGTTTATATGTAGCTATCTAATTTGTTTTTGTATATGTTTATCAATAATTTTGTAATATTTCTTAGTTCTGTTGTCTTTAGTGTGTTAGACTTAATTTTTGCTTACTAACAACTAACACCTCGCTAAATGATGACAGTGATACATATTTCTAAGTACTTAAGGGTGAAAAAACTCTTGAAGAAAAGATACATTGTTTCACAAGCTTGAAATAAGCTGTTCTGATAGTGAAAAAATAACGAAGTATGGTGTTTACAAGTGCCATTTCTATTGTTCTCCTCTGTGATATGTGTATGTATGTGTATAGTGTTGTGTGTGTGATATCCTGCTTGTGTAGTGTGTGTAATGAGGTGTGTGCATGATGTTGAGTGTAAAGATGATATATGTGCGTGATGATAATGGGTTAATGATTGTATAATTATATGGATGTAAGTATGTGTAAATGATGATTAGGATGTGAATGTCGATGAATGAGAATGATGATGCTTGTGAGTGACGAAGTATGAATGACCTTCAATTTAAGTAAATGGTGTGCGAGTCTCCAGAGGCTTCTGGCTCGACACACCAAACGCCGACATCAGTTCAGCTCATCCGCTGATTACGGCATGCACCTATTTTGTCATTTGCTCAAAGCTATGTTTCGATCACATTGCTAAGAGCAAACAACGGAGAAATAATGGGACGAAGAAATGATAGGGAAGGGTTTGAGGAAAAGAGAGGGATATCGAAATTAAAATAACTAAATGTAAGAAAGGTTTTTGTTGCGGGAAAATTTACCGTAACAAATTCCACCCTTACATACCAAAGAGAGAAACTGGGCTTTTCGAAAGAAAAGCCGAAGTAACAGGAAAAGAAAAGGTAAGACAACACAACCAAATGGAGCACACACTAGCAGACAACACAACCAGAACTCAATCGCTCCTGGCGAGAGTATGAGCACATCACAGAGCTTTTACTGCTCTCAGTATCTCTTTGCGAGCACATCCTTGCTACGCGACTACCTTACGCCCTCTCTTTCGGTTCGTCGGAATAAGGTTTGAGGTCTTTTACATTCCACGTTCCTCGAGAGACACCATTGGCATCTTCGAGAACGTATGTCCAAGCTGACACTCTTTTCTTCACCCGAAACGGGCCCACAAACTTCGGTGCTAACTTTGCAGCGTAATAATTCGCTGCATCAGAAAGCGCGAAGTTACGTCGCCAAACCAACTCGTTTGGAAGGAACTGAACGTCCCTGCGTCGAAGGTTATATGTTTTCGCCGCGTTCTGAGACGCCGACTCTAACCTCAAAGCTATCTGTTCCCTAAGCTTCCTAAACTGTTCCCTACTGAAGTCCCTATCGCTATTCCTACTCTGGTCCCTATCACTATCCCTAATATTTTGAATGGCCGTTGCGGTGGAGGAACCAGCAAACGTCACCATTCCCCTACCGAAATTCGCGTAATACGGGGAAACTCCTAAAACTTCGTGCTGGGCCGTGCGAATACTGCACGCTACTTTCGCAAGTTGCGAATCCCAGACCCTATGATTATCTGACACATAAGCCCTAAGTGTAGTCTTTAAAATCTGATTTATACGTTCCGCGGGATTCGCTTGCGGATGGTAATGCGCGGTAAACCGAATCGACGAACCGTAGGCATCACACAACGTTTTCAGTTCCTTACTTTTGAACTGGGGACCGTTGTCGCAGACAACAAATTTTGGTACGCCGAACAACAAGAAGACATTGTCTTCCAGCTCCTTGCAAACAGATTTTGCCGTAGCTGACCTTAAAGGGAACAAAAGGGGGAACTTAGTAGAATAATCTACCACGGTTAAAATATAAACAAAACCCCTACTAGACTTAGGCAATGGACCAACTAAGTCCACACACACCATTTCCCAAGGGTTTGTAACCCCTTTCCTCTCCGTCATCAACCCAGCCGGTTTCTCATCAATCGGCTTCACGCTTTGGCACACTTTACAAAACCTAACATATTTAGTAATACTTCTCTCCTATCCTAGCAAATGTTTTCTTTACTCCCATATGCCCTGCTAATGGATGGACATGATTCTCAACTAAAATCTTTTTCCTATCTTCCCTACCTACTACTAATTTCCATTCACTACTACTGTCATGGACTATCACATTACTTGCCCTAACAAACTTATACAATCTTCCATCTTCTACTCTCCACGCTGGAAAAGACAACGGTTTCTTTTCCACCTCCAATATCATTTTTCCAATCCAAGGGTCGGTTGTTGGCTCGAAAATCCCAGAAACAACTGCCACACTCCTAGAGAGCATGTCCGGCACTACATGATCCTTCCCTTTACGATGGATGATATCGAAGTCAAACTGCTGCATACGTACAGCCCACTTCGCCAGCCTTCCCGCTGGATCCTTCAACTTGCTAAGCCAAATCAAGGAGTAGTGATCGGTAATTACCGAAAACCTAACTCCCTCCAGATAAGGCCGCAACTTTTCTATCGCCCACAAAACTGCCAGGCACTCTTTCTCTGTGGTCGAATAATTTCGCTCACACCTATTAAGTGATCTGCTCAAATAGCAAATCACCTTCTCACCTTCCTCGAAGGTCTGACTCAAAACAGCCCCGATCCCGAAATCAGAAGCATCCGTTTGAACGACAAACGGCTTCGAAAAATCAGGACACGTCAAAATGGGTGCTGCCACTAAACACTCTTTAGCTTTCCTAAAGCTCTCTTCACAACAACTATTCCACTCAAACTTCTTGTTTTTCCTAAGTAAATCGGACAACGGCTTCACAAAACTCGCAAAGTTTGGTATAAATCGCCTATACCAGGACACCGTGCCGATAAAACTAATAACCTCTTTTACATTCTTTGGCGATGGAATTCCTAACATACTCTCTATCTTCTCTGGATCCATGTGTAAACCATTGCGGTCTACAACATAGCCTAAGAACTTCAGAGATGGCCTACAAAAATGACATTTTTCCCTACCAACTTTTAGACCTGCCTTAATAAGTCTTCTGAAGACTTCTTCTAAAATCTGCATATGCTTCTCAAAAGCATCTGTGACGATAATGATATCATCCAGATACACGAAGACATATGGTTCTAACTCGGGTCCTAAAACATTATCTATAAATCTTTGCCAAGTTGCGGGAGCATTGTGCAACCCGAACGGCATTCTTAAAAACTGAAACAGACTGTGGCCAGGTACCGTAAAGGCAGTATACTTTCTTGACTCTTTTTCCATCGGAATCTGCCAATAGGCCGACTTGCTGTCCAAAGAAGACAAGAATTTCGCGTTATTCAGCTTATCCAGGATAGCTGTTATGTAGGGGAGGGGGTACGCGTCCCTGTCTGTAGCCGCATTTAACTTCCTAAAATCTACACAAAACCTATACGTACCATTCTTTTTCTTAATCATGACAATGGGTGAAGCCCATGGACTGTCAGATTTTTCTATAACCCCCTCTGCTAACATTTCTTCTAACTCCTTATCTATGAAAGTCTGAATGGCAGGAGATACCGGATAATATCTCTGCTTAATGGGTTCAGCTTCCGTCCTAATCTTGTGCTCCACCATCTGTGTGCACCCTAATCCTTCAGGCATTTCTTTAAATGTCCTGTCTAAAAATCTTTCTAACTGTTGTTTTTCTACATCTCCTACCTCAGTCAAATGCTCAGAATGGGAAATCGAATTCAAAGAATTCTGATTCGAAAATTCCCATTCCCCTGATTGTAAATCCGGGACTATTCCCGCTAAAGCCCAAAAATCGGCTCCTAAAATCAGACTATGAGGAAGATGAGGTATAATTAAACACCCTACTAAAACTACCTTGCCTTTAATTGTAATTGGAAGTGAAACTTCACCTTCCACCTGAACTCCTACACCTTCTGCTAATCTAACACTGCCTACTTTGCTAGTGCCTGACTTAATACCTAAGCCCTGTAAAATTTTCCATCCATCCCTACATATAATTGAGCAAGAAGCACCCGAATCTAAAAGCCCTACTAACCTAATCCCATAAATACTAACACCTATATATGGTCTCTTGTCCCTACCTACATGCTCAAGTGCGAAACTCAGATTAACTTCCGCCGACTGGTTACCAGTAGGCAACCCCGACGCATTTAACGGCGCTCTCGTCCTACTGACCCGAGAGTGCGTCTGCCGTTTCCCGAACACTGAGGGCAGTTACTCTTCGTAACTCCCTGTTTCCCACACCCAAAACAACTCCTAGGAGCGGAACACCTATTTGCAAGATGGCCTTCTCCATTGCAATTATAGCACCTATACGACCTCGATGAATTGACGGGCGGACGAGATTGGGTGTTGTCCTCAACAACCGCAACTCTCCTTACCGCCGGCCTCGCTGACATGAAATTCGAGTTAGTACTCGACTCCTGCACGACCTGTCGAGTTCGATTGTTTCCTTCAACAACCGAAACTCTGGGGGGTTCAACTCCTACATAAGCCAGATCCGGCACAAGTAGGTTCCTACTTCTACTGTTGGGCGGTGGAACGTATGACTCAACGTTAGCCCTGACAAACTCTAAGCTGCGCCCTAATCTAATCAACTCGGAAACGCTAGTCGGATTAGCCAATCCAAGCTGCGTCTGGTAGAAAGGGGTCAGATTCCTTTGAATCATTCCTAACTTCCTACCCTCCAAGATGGGTTCGGAAAGCCTTCCAAACATATTCTGTATCGTCGCCACATATACCCCGATGGATTCGTCCCGTCCCTGTGTGCGACACCTAATCTCCTCTAACAACAGATCGTCGTAATTTAGTGGTAAGAACTCCAGCTTTAACTCGCTGACTAGTTCTTGCCACGAACCTATCGAAACCCTAACTGCCCTAAACCATATTAATGCCCTACCTACAAACAAATCTGCTGCCGACCGCAACAGCTTTGCTTCCTTCACTCCACGAGCCTGACGGATCTCCTCAACCCTCTCCAGGAATGCGTTCACGGAAGCTCCACAACGCTATCCGGTGAACTTTACATCCCACTTCGCTAGGTTCTCAAACCTCTCACTAACAAAAATTCTTTCTCTACTATCAAATTCCCTATTCTCTTCTATCCTATTAACATGAATTTCCCTAACTATATTTTCTTCCCTATTTCCAGTCTCTAATGCGACTGGTGTTAAAGTTGGTACTGCTGTTGATGTTGATGCTGCTGTTCCTGCTGCTGCTGATGATGATGTTGATGCTGCTACTGTTGTTGATGCTGATGCTGCTGATGGCGCTGGTCCTGCCGCTGAAGCTCTCAGACTATCGGCTGATAGCTGAATACCATCTTCCCTCGCGTCTCCTACTTCTTCTGAATCTAGGACTTCCTCTAAGTCCGCTAATGCCATAATCAATTTATTTTTCAAACCTAATCTCAATTTTTCCTGTTCGCCATCTTCTGGCTGCGACCTATCTAACCTAGCGATACCCCACTCTACCTTAGCTAAGCTCTTCAAATATTCTTTACATTTCCTACTTTTTGGTCTACTTTCTAAAATTTTCCCTATCTCTCCTAACTTATTCTCAACCGCTTCGTAATCCTGTTCAAAACTGAACGGATACTGTGCGGGAGCACCTAACGAACCCCTACGCTCTAAGAGCCTTGCACAACGAAGCGATCGCCGCATTTCGTCTACGGTGCCTACCTCTAACCCCCTACTCTCCATCTCGTAAGCAAGCTCATCTTGCGCTAATCTATAAATATCCATATTGAAAATACAAAAAAGTAATAAGCGAAAAGAAATAAAATTAAAAAAAAAACTTGAACTAAAAATTAACTCTCAACAATCTGCACAAAAGTTCGAAATAAAACACTATCAAGCTCCAATTGGATGCTTGAAACCAGAGCAAAAAAAATAAAACCAATAAAAATCAATGTCAATTGACACCAAATCAAAGAAAGCAATAAAAAAAATCACACAAAACAGTATATCAAAAATGAATAACGTAATAATAATCAAAATAGTAAAATGATAATAAAAGTAAAAAAATGTAATAATAAACAAAATTAATAAAAACGATAATGCGCGTTGGTTGTAAACGACAACCAAAAAAAAAAAACCTGCAAATTTTCCTCTCGCCAACCGTGCGAGCTATGAAATTAAACAGTGGCAATGCAAACCACACAAAACAACAACAATGCAATGTACACCTTTTTGTGTTCAATTGCCAAATAAAATAAATCACAACAACAAGTTATATATAATTTGCACCTTCGTGTGCAATTAACTCAATCACTTCCAAAAGAATAAAACTCTAAATGAGTAAAAAGAACTCAAAAAATATCGTAATAAAATTAGGTATGTAAATAAAAAAAAAAACAAAAACTAAAAAAACAAAACACCTTACTTGAGATTTGTGAATACAGACTGTAAAAATTTTCCCACAACAAATGCGCTGTCCAAAAAGAGATTACGCAGCCAATACAATTCTCACTCTGTGATATATTCACTTTTCACTTCAATCTTCACAATTTACCTAAGGAATAGAAAACTAGCAAAAGTAAAAAGTCCTTTCACAAACTAAATCAAAATCAACACAAAAAATAGACACTTCCCTGAACACAAATTGAAAGTCACAGGTTATATGTATATAATGCACCAAAGTACACGATGCACAATGTATGTACAATGTAGGTATTATGTTTTCTACTAAGCCCCACGTTGTGGACGGCAATTTGTTACACTTTTTTTCGCGATAAATTAACTTTACGATGAATACGATATTATTAAACTAACACGATTGGATTTTCCGGATCCAATTAATTAAATTAAGCAAACGAAATTTAGAACGATTAAAAGAAATGCACAACCGGTGTGCCGCGAGGTAAGCAATTCAACTGTCAAACGCGCTGATAAAAAGTGTAACTCTCAGCAGGTAGGCTGCTGACACCACGGCTAAGCTCAGCTGCGTAGCGCGATAAAATACGATCGCGAATAAAATGACCGATTAAATAATAATTAAAAGAAGAGTTAAAAGTATTTTCTAAGTACAGGGTGTACAAAGAAAAAGTGGGCGCCAGGAAATTTTTAGGTGAAATTTCCAAACCAAGAATCAAAGCTGAAATATTAAAATCAAATCAAAACAATGCAATTAAATTCCCAAAGGGATTTAAAGCTATTTATTGTTGCTATTTGTGTTGGGAAAACCTTACAAAAAGTTGGATTAAAAACCCAAATCTTTTCAACTATAAGATTACAATCGTGGACGGTTAGGCGAACCGTTTAAAAAGTAAACAAACGCAAGTAACCGGAAAAATGAAACGTTAATTGTTCTTTCCCGAAAAGAACAATTAATAAAAATTAAAAGGGGTCGCGTGTCTCACAATTATTGAGAATTTCGACGGCAAAGATCAACCGAATATTAATTTGACAACACTAGAAAACTAATAATCACTCTACTTATCTTTTTCCTGCTTTTCCTTCCTCCTTCTATGTTCTCGATTTTCGTTCGTCTGACGATTCCTATATCTCTTTCAAATTCCTCCTTCCACTGACTCTACACAATTTCCAAGAACTTTTCTAACAATTTTAAAAACTAATCTTCAAAACTTTTAAAAACTATCTCCAACTTTCACTTTCTAAATTTTCTTTTTTTCTCTTTGTAAAATCTCAAAAATCGCAAAAACCACTTGACGTGAACTAGGTCAACCAAGAAGTGTTTGATCTTGTCAATTTGTCCTTTCTCGACCCTCAAATTCACACACACATTCATACAATTGGCCAATCGTGTCTCGAGGTTTTCGGTCACGGTTCTCTAGCACATGTAGCCTTATGGCTGACAAGCACCTCCGTTGTCGAATTCCAGCGAGACCTTTCACTCGTACAATTTTCCAATCACATTGAACTGAAAAAGTTGTTGGGGGTTTGTTCCAAAAACTTATCCAGCTCATTAGTCGAGATCAGACCCCTTTAGGGTGTTTACACTTGCAGCACTACGCTGCACAGTGTGTCTCATAACGAAGTATGGCGATTACAAGTGCCATTTCTATTGTTCTCCTCTGTGATATGTGTATGTATGTGTATAGTGTTGTGTGTGTGATATCCTGCTTGTGTAGTGTGTGTATTGAGGTGTGTGCATGATGTTGAGTGTAAAGATGATATATGTGCGTGATGATAATGGGTTAATGATGGTATAATTATATGGATGTAAGTATGTGTAAATGATGATTAGGATGTGAATGTCGATGAATGAGAATGATGATGCTTGTGAGTGACGAAGTATCAATGACCTTCAATTTAAGTAAATGGTGTGCGAGTCTCCAGAGGCTTCTGGCTCGACACACCAAACGCCGACATCAGTTCAGCTCATCCGCTGATTACGGCATGCACCTATTTTGTCATTTGCTCAAAGCTATGTTTCGATCACATTGCTAAGAGCAAACAACGGAGAAATAATGGGACGAAGAAATGATAGGGAAGGGTTTGAGGAAAAGAGAGGGATATCGAAATTAAAATAACTAAATGTAAGAAAGGTTTTTGTTGCGGGAAAATTTACCGTAACAAATTCCACCCTTACATACCAAAGAGAGAAACTGGGCTTTTCGAAAGAAAAGCCGAAGTAACAGGAAAAGAAAAGGTAAGACAACACAACCAAATGGAGCACACACTAGCAGACAACACAACCAGAACTCAATCGCTCCTGGCGAGAGTATGAGCACATCACAGAGCTTTTACTGCTCTCAGTATCTCTTTGCGAGCACATCCTTGCTACGCGACTACCTTACGCCCTCTCTTTCGGTTCGTCGGAATAAGGTTTGAGGTCTTTTACATTCCACGTTCCTCGAGAGACACCATTGGCATCTTCGAGAACGTATGTCCAAGCTGACACTCTTTTCTTCACCCGAAACGGGCCCACAAACTTCGGTGCTAACTTTGCAGCGTAATAATTCGCTGCATCAGAAAGCGCAAAGTTACGTCGCCAAACCAACTCGTTTGGAAGGAACTGAACGTCCCTGCGTCGAAGGTTATATGTTTTCGCCGCGTTCTGAGACGCCGACTCTAACCTCAAAGCTATCTGTTCCCTAAGCTTCCTAAACTGTTCCCTACTGAAGTCCCTATCGCTATTCCTACTCTGGTCCCTATCACTATCCCTAATATTTTGAATGGCCGTTGCGGTGGAGGAACCAGCAAACGTCACCATTCCCCTACCGAAATTCGCGTAATACGGGGAAACTCCTAAAACTTCGTGCTGGGCCGTGCGAATACTGCACGCTACTTTCGCAAGTTGCGAATCCCAGACCCTATGATTATCTGACACATAAGCCCTAAGTGTAGTCTTTAAAATCTGATTTATACGTTCCGCGGGATTCGCTTGCGGATGGTAATGCGCGGTAAACCGAATCGACGAACCGTAGGCATCACACAACGTTTTCAGTTCCTTACTTTTGAACTGGGGACCGTTGTCGCAGACAACAAATTTTGGTACGCCGAACAACAAGAAGACATTGTCTTCCAGCTCCTTGCAAACAGATTTTGCCGTAGCTGACCTTAAAGGGAACAAAAGGGGGAACTTAGTAGAATAATCTACCACTACCAAATATAAACAAAACCCCTACTAGACTTAGGCAATGGACCAACTAAGTCCACACACACCATTTCCCAAGGGTTTGTAACCCCTTTCCTCTCCGTCATCAACCCAGCCGGTTTCTCATCAATCGGCTTCACGCTTTGGCACACTTTACAAAACCTAACATATTTAGTAATACTTCTCTCCTATCCTAGCAAATGTTTTCTTTACTCCCATATGCCCTGCTAATGGATGGACATGATTCTCAACTAAAATCTTTTTCCTATCTTCCCTACCTACTACTAATTTCCATTCACTACTACTGTCATGGACTATCACATTACTTGCCCTAACAAACTTATACAATCTTCCATCTTCTACTCTCCACGCTGGAAAAGACAACGGTTTCTTTTCCACCTCCAATATCATTTTTCCAATCCAAGGGTCGGTTGTTGGCTCGAAAATCCCAGAAACAACTGCCACACTCCTAGAGAGCATGTCCGGCACTACATGATCCTTCCCTTTACGATGGATGATATCGAAGTCAAACTGCTGCATACGTACAGTCCACTTCGCCAGCCTTCCCGCTGGATCCTTCAACTTGCTAAGCCAAATCAAGGAGTAGTGATCGGTAATTACCGAAAACCTAACTCCCTCCAGATAAGGCCGCAACTTTTCTATCGCCCACAAAACTGCCAGGCACTCTTTCTCTGTGGTCGAATAATTTCGCTCACACCTATTAAGTGATCTGCTCAAATAGCAAATCACCTTCTCACCTTCCTCGAAGGTCTGACTCAAAACAGCCCCGATCCCGAAATGAGAAGCATCCGTTTGAACGACAAACGGCTTCGAAAAATCAGGACACGTCAAAATGGGTGCTGCCACTAAACACTCTTTAGCTTTCCTAAAGCTCTCTTCACAACAACTATTCCACTCAAACTTCTTGTTTTTCCTAAGTAAATCGGACAACGGCTTCACAAAACTCGCAAAGTTTGGTATAAATCGCCTATACCAGGACACCGTGCCGATAAAACTAATAACCTCTTTTACATTCTTTGGCGATGGAATTCCTAACATACTCTCTATCTTCTCTGGATCCATGTGTAAACCATTGCGGTCTACAACATAGCCTAAGAACTTCAGAGATGGCCTACAAAAATGACATTTTTCCCTACCAACTTTTAGACCTGCCTTAATAAGTCTTCTGAAGACTTCTTCTAAAATCTGCATATGCTTCTCAAAAGCATCTGTGACGATAATGATATCATCCAGATACACGAAGACATATGGTTCTAACTCGGGTCCTAAAACATTATCTATAAATCTTTGCCAAGTTGCGGGAGCATTGTGCAACCCGAACGGCATTCTTAAAAACTGAAACAGACTGTGGCCAGGTACCGTAAAGGCAGTATACTTTCTTGACTCTTTTTCCATCGGAATCTGCCAATAGGCCGACTTGCTGTCCAAAGAAGACAAGAATTTCGCGTTATTCAGCTTATCCAGGATAGCTGTTATGTAGGGGAGGGGGTACGCGTCCCTGTCTGTAGCCGCATTTAACTTCCTAAAATCTACACAAAACCTATACGTACCATTCTTTTTCTTAATCATGACAATGGGTGAAGCCCATGGACTGTCAGATTTTTCTATAACCCCCTCTGCTAACATTTCTTCTAACTCCTTATCTATGAAAGTCTGAATGGCAGGAGATACCGGATAATATCTCTGCTTAATGGGTTCAGCTTCCGTCCTAATCTTGTGCTCCACCATCTGTGTGCACCCTAATCCTTCAGGCATTTCTTTAAATGTCCTGTCTAAAAATCTTTCTAACTGTTGTTTTTCTACATCTCCTACCTCAGTCAAATGCTCAGAATGGGAAATCGAATTCAAAGAATTCTGATTCGAAAATTCCCATTCCCCTGATTGTAAATCCGGGACTATTCCCGCTAAAGCCCAAAAATCGGCTCCTAAAATCAGACTATGAGGAAGATGAGGTATAATTAAACACCCTACTAAAACTACCTTGCCTTTAATTGTAATTGGAAGTGAAACTTCACCTTCCACCTGAACTCCTACACCTTCTGCTAATCTAACACTGCCTACTTTGCTAGTGCCTGACTTAATACCTAAGCCCTGTAAAATTTTCCATCCATCCCTACATATAATTGAGCAAGAAGCACCCGAATCTAAAAGCCCTACTAACCTAATCCCATAAATACTAACACCTATATATGGTCTCTTGTCCCTACCTACATGCTCAAGCGCGAAACTCAGATTAACTTCCGCCGACTGGTTACCAGTAGGCAACCCCGACGCATTTAACGGCGCTCTCGTCCTACTGACCCGAGAGTGCGTCTGCCGTTTCCCGAACACTGAGGGCAGTTACTCTTCGTAACTCCCTGTTTCCCACACCCAAAACAACTCCTAGGAGCGGAACACCTATTTGCAAGATGGCCTTCTCCATTGCAATTATAGCACCTATACGACCTCGATGAATTGACGGGCGGACGAGATTGGGTGTTGTCCTCAACAACCGCAACTCTCCTTACCGCCGGCCTCGCTGACATGAAATTCGAGTTAGTACTCGACTCCTGCACGACCTGTCGAGTTCGATTGTTTCCTTCAACAACCGAAACTCTGGGGGGTTCAACTCCTACATAAGCCAGATCCGGCTCAAGTAGGTTCCTACTTCTACTGTTGGGCGGTGGAACGTATGACTCAACGTTAGCCCTGACAAACTCTAAGCTGCGCCCTAATCTAATCAACTCGGAAACGCTAGTCGGATTAGCCAATCCAAGCTGCGTCTGGTAGAAAGGGGTCAGATTCCTTTGAATCATTCCTAACTTCCTACCCTCCAAGATGGGTTCGGAAAGCCTTCCAAACATATTCTGTATCGTCGCCACATATACCCCGATGGATTCGTCCCGTCCCTGTGTGCGACACCTAATCTCCTCTAACAACAGATCGTCGTAATTTAGTGGTAAGAACTCCAGCTTTAACTCGCTGACTAGTTCTTGCCACGAACCTATCGAAACCCTAACTGCCCTAAACCATATTAATGCCCTACCTACAAACAAATCTGCTGCCGACCGCAACAGCTTTGCTTCCTTCACTCCACGAGCCTGACGGATCTCCTCAACCCTCTCCAGGAATGCGTTCACGGAAGCTCCACAACGCTATCCGGTGAACTTTACATCCCACTTCGCTAGGTTCTCAAACCTCTCACTAACAAAAATTCTTTCTCTACTATCAAATTCCCTATTCTCTTCTATCCTATTAACATGAATTTCCCTAACTATATTTTCTTCCCTATTTCCAGTCTCTAATGCGACTGGTGTTAAAGTTGGTACTGCTGTTGATGTTGATGCTGCTGTTCCTGCTGCTGCTGATGATGATGTTGATGCTGCTACTGTTGTTGATGCTGATGCTGCTGATGGCGCTGGTCCTGCCGCTGAAGCTCTCAGACTATCGGCTGATAGCTGAATACCATCTTCCCTCGCGTCTCCTACTTCTTCTGAATCTAGGACTTCCTCTAAGTCCGCTAATGCCATAATCAATTTATTTTTCAAACCTAATCTCAATTTTTCCTGTTCGCCATCTTCTGGCTGCGACCTATCTAACCTAGCGATACCCCACTCTACCTTAGCTAAGCTCTTCAAATATTCTTTACATTTCCTACTTTTTGGTCTACTTTCTAAAATTTTCCCTATCTCTCCTAACTTATTCTCAACCGCTTCGTAATCCTGTTCAAAACTGAACGGATACTGTGCGGGAGCACCTAACGAACCCCTACGCTCTAAGAGCCTTGCACAACGAAGCGATCGCCGCATTTCGTCTACGGTGCCTACCTCTAACCCCCTACTCTCCATCTCGTAAGCAAGCTCATCTTGCGCTAATCTATAAATATCCATATTGAAAATACAAAAAAGTAATAAGCGAAAAGAAATAAAATTAAAAAAAAAACTTGAACTAAAAATTAACTCTCAACAATCTGCACAAAAGTTCGAAATAAAACACTATCAAGCTCCAATTGGATGCTTGAAACCAGAGCAAAAAAAATAAAACCAATAAAAATCAATGTCAATTGACACCAAATCAAAGAAAGCAATAAAAAAAATCACACAAAACAGTATATCAAAAATGAATAACGTAATAATAATCAAAATAGTAAAATGATAATAAAAGTAAAAAAATGTAATAATAAACAAAATTAATAAAAACGATAATGCGCGTTGGTTGTAAACGACAACCAAAAAAAAAAACCTGCAAATTTTCCTCTCGCCAACCGTGCGAGCTATGAAATTAAACAGTGGCAATGCAAACCACACAAAACAACAACAATGCAATGTACACCTTTTTGTGTTCAATTGCCAAATAAAATAAATCACAACAACAAGTTATATATAATTTGCACCTTCGTGTGCAATTAACTCAATCACTTCCAAAAGAATAAAACTCTAAATGAGTAAAAAGAACTCAAAAAATATCGTAATAAAATTAGGTATGTAAATAAAAAAAAAACAAAAACTAAAAAAACAAAACACCTTACTTGAGATTTGTGAATACAGACTGTAAAAATTTTCCCACAACAAATGCGCTGTCCAAAAAGAGATTACGCAGCCAATACAATTCTCACTCTGTGATATATTCACTTTTCACTTCAATCTTCACAATTTACCTAAGGAATAGAAAACTAGCAAAAGTAAAAAGTCCTTTCACAAACTAAATCAAAATCAACACAAAAAATAGACACTTCCCTGAACACAAATTGAAAGTCACAGGTTATATGTATATAATGCACCAAAGTACACGATGCACAATGTATGTACAATGTAGGTATTATGTTTTCTACTAAGCCCCACGTTGCGGACGGCAATTTGTTACACTTTTTTTCGCGATAAATTAACTTTACGATGAATACGATATTATTAAACTAACACGATTGGATTTTCCGGATCCAATTAATTAAATTAAGCAAACGAAATTTAGAACGATTAAAAGAAATGCACAACCGGTGTGCCGCGAGGTAAGCAATTCAACTGTCAAACGCGCTGATAAAAAGTGTAACTCTCAGCAGGTAGGCTGCTGACACCACGGCTAAGCTCAGCTGCGTAGCGCGATAAAATACGATCGCGAATAAAATGACCGATTAAATAATAATTAAAAGAAGAGTTAAAAGTATTTTCTAAGTACAGGGTGTACAAAGAAAAAGTGGGCGCCAGGAAATTTTTAGGTGAAATTTCCAAACCAAGAATCAAAGCTGAAATATTAAAATCAAATCAAAACAATGCAATTAAATTCCCAAAGGGATTTAAAGCTATTTATTGTTGCTATTTGTGTTGGGAAAACCTTACAAAAAGTTGGATTAAAAACCCAAATCTTTTCAACTATAAGATTACAATCGTGGACGGTTAGGCGAACCGTTTAAAAAGTAAACAAACGCAAGTAACCGGAAAAATGAAACGTTAATTGTTCTTTCCCGAAAAGAACAATTAATAAAAATTAAAAGGGGTCGCGTGTCTCACAATTATTGAGAATTTCGACGGCAAAGATCAACCGAATATTAATTTGACAACACTAGAAAACTAATAATCACTCTACTTATCTTTTTCCTGCTTTTCCTTCCTCCTTCTATGTTCTCGATTTTCGTTCGTCTGACGATTCCTATATCTCTTTCAAATTCCTCCTTCCACTGACTCTACACAATTTCCAAGAACTTTTCTAACAATTTTAAAAACTAATCTTCAAAACTTTTAAAAACTATCTCCAACTTTCACTTTCTAAATTTTCTTTTTTTCTCTTTGTAAAATCTCAAAAATCGCAAAAACCACTTGACGTGAACTAGGTCAACCAAGAAGTGTTTGATCTTGTCAATTTGTCCTTTCTCGACCCTCAAATTCACACACACATTCATACAATTGGCCAATCGTGTCTCGAGGTTTTCGGTCACGGTTCTCTAGCACATGTAGCCTTATGGCTGACAAGCACCTCCGTTGTCGAATTCCAGCGAGACCTTTCACTCGTACAATTTTCCAATCACATTGAACTGAAAAAGTTGTTGGGGGTTTGTTCCAAAAACTTATCCAGCTCATTAGTCGAGATCAGACCCCTTTAGGGTGTTTACACTTGCAGCACTACGCTGCACAGTGTGTCTCATAACGAAGTATGGCGATTACAAGTGCCATTTCTATTGTTCTCCTCTGTGATATGTGTATGTATGTGTATAGTGTTGTGTGTGTGATATCCTGCTTGTGTAGTGTGTGTATTGAGGTGTGTGCATGATGTTGAGTGTAAAGATGATATATGTGCGTGATGATAATGGGTTAATGATGGTATAATTATATGGATGTAAGTATGTGTAAATGATGATTAGGATGTGAATGTCGATGAATGAGAATGATGATGCTTGTGAGTGACGAAGTATCAATGACCTTCAATTTAAGTAAATGGTGTGCGAGTCTCCAGAGGCTTCTGGCTCGACACACCAAACGCCGACATCAGTTCAGCTCATCCGCTGATTACGGCATGCACCTATTTTGTCATTTGCTCAAAGCTATGTTTCGATCACATTGCTAAGAGCAAACAACGGAGAAATAATGGGACGAAGAAATGATAGGGAAGGGTTTGAGGAAAAGAGAGGGATATCGAAATTAAAATAACTAAATGTAAGAAAGGTTTTTGTTGCGGGAAAATTTACTTTCAACTTTAGGATGTTACATTATCCCACAGTGACATACACTTATATAGTTCATTCACATATTTCCACGGGAACGGAAGATTCCCTCAGGAGCATTGTTGAAAATAGAAACTTAGAAACTACTGGACAGATTCCAAAAATTCTTTCGGCACTGGGATGCCACATAATCCCTCAGTAACTTAGCGTATAATTCATCCCTAAAATCCCAAGGGAACAGAAACAGGAACGAGAACGGGAACCTTAAAGCAACTTGACAGATTTCAAAAACTCTTTCAACTTTTCGATGTTACATTGTCTCTCAGTGACATAGACTTATAAATCATTCACATATTTCCACGGGAACGGAAGATTCCCTCTGGAAGGGGGTTGGAAATGGAAGCTTAGAAACTACTGGACAGATTTCAAAAATTATTTTGGCATTGGGATACCACAAAAACCCTTAGTAATTTAACGTAGATTTTATCTTTATAATCCCACAGGAATAGAAACAGGAACGAGAACGGGAACCTTAAAGTTACTTGACAGATTACAAAAACTCTTTCAATTATAGGATGTTACATTATCCCTCAGTGACGTAGACTTATATTTCGTTCACACATTTCCACGGGAACGGAAGATTCCCTCAGGAACGGGGTTGGAAATGGAAACTTAAAAAACTACTGAACAGATTTCAAAAATTCTTTCGGCACTGGGATGAAACATAATCCCTCAGTAGCTTAGCGTAGATTTCATCCCTATAATCCTGGAAACAGGAATGAGAACGGAAGCCTTAAAACTACAGACCTGAGCAACGCCGGCCGGCTCAGGTTATTAAATAACCAATAGTAAGATTATTGGATTGTTTCTTTTTCAGAACTCTTTTGATTTTCGACTGGCAAAAATAGAGATTTAAATTTTTTTTAAATTAAAGTGTAACTTTTGCAATAATCCAAGCTATTTTTTCATATGAAATGACCGCATATTGAACTTGATCTATATTCGCAAAACAAAAGGATTGATTTAAATTGATACAATACACTTTTACCTAAGCTATGACAGCGTCTTCTAGGCCTTTGGTAGAGATAAGGTTCTCGAAGGGATATTGTGTTCGAATGCAAATGAAGTGGAAGTGGAAGAAGAAATTAATAAAGTAATAAAGACTCGAAGAAAATTTTTATTTTAGCTCAGACGCAATAAGGGTATTGTAAAACCACGTGGTGATCTCTGTGACCATGTTGAACGGTGCAGATGCTGACACTTTGATGTACTCAACAAGTGCCAAGAGCTTCAGCAACGATACGGCAACAACAACATTAGCGGGAACTTAGAAAATATGTATTGTACCAATTCCCAAAAATTTTTCAATTATAGAGTGCTTCATTGCTCCTGAGTATTTAAGACTAGATTTCCTACCCATATTCTTTCGGGAACGGAAAAGGGAATGGCGAAATAACCAGGAAACTGGAAAATACTGAACCGATTTCAAAAATTCTTTCACTGTTAGAATGCTTCATTGTCTCTGAGCAATCTAAACCATATTTCATCACCATTTTCCCACAGGAACGGGAACGCGAATTAAAAAAAAAACCAACTGTACCGATTTCAATGCCTATTTCACTTTTACAGTACTGGGCCGAAAACCAAAAACTAAGTCATCGTTAGAGTGCTTAACTACATCGTTAGGCTGAGGCCACGCAGTCAGCGATAAGCGAGCGAGCGAGCGACTGAACGACATGAAAAAATTAAAACAAATGAAATTGCATTGAACTGGCCATGCATTGAGCGAGCGATGAGCGATTTTTTTAAGCGACTGAACGACATCGCTCTGTCACCAAACTTGTTCTAATTTTTAGTTTATCGCTTAGCGTCAAGAGCAACAGATGGTTGGTTGACAACAAATATAAACGTAGTGCTCTAGACAACGGCATTTTAACAACTAATCGCTAAAGAAATGTCGCTCACGAAAAGGCCACTCGTCGCTCGACTTTGTCGCTTAATCGCTGATCGTTCAATCGCTCGCTCGCTTATCGCTGACTGCGTGGCCTTAGCCTTAGAGTGCTTAACTGTTCCTGAGTAACATAAACTATATTTCGTCCCTATTCTCCCACTAGAATGGAAACTTGGAAACTACTTAAATAAACTTACCCAATTCGATTAATGTAGTGCCTGAGCTACTCCGGGCGGGTCAGCTAGAAAACAATATATACTTGAACGAAAAATACAAAAAAAAGTAAGAAAATTTGATTGCGCTTTGTAAATAAATATACACCCACATTATTATGACGAAAAAGTTTTGTCTCTCATTTGCCGATTAGTAATTAAACTTAAAAGTAATGCCTGGTTTGATCCTGGCCTATGCAATTGTTTTATTTTCCTACGTGAGTACGGTGGTGAAAAAGGAATAGTCATTCATGTTTTTTTTACATTTTATTTGTAATAATCTGCTTTTAGTAAGGTTCACTAAAAAGGTGACCCTGATAATTATAAAGAAATAAAAAAAAAAGTAAAATATAAAAATAAAAACAAATATAACAGATCAAAGAGACCAAATCCAGTCAAAATATATTTCAAAATATATTTCAAGTTTTGAATTTTTGTTAGATATAGTTTCGCAATAAAACTTATGTTTCCGATGTTGACACAAGGAAAATTTGAATTATTTTTTTCTTAATCTATTCTTTGGCTGAGAATCAAGATCGTTTTAATTTTGTGGGGAGTCATTTCTTTTCCGGAAATTTCAGGTTTTTTATTGGTATGAATATGAATATGAGCTTGTGCTAAGTGAAAATAAAGGTGGATCGTGGATGTGGCGATGGAACTATGTGGCGATGGAACCATGTGACGATGGAACCATGTGACGATGGAACCATGACAATGAAGAAGTGAGCGGCGTTCTAAAATCCATGTAAGGTTTTAGCAACATCCTCAACAAAGTTAGGGGTTGTTATAAAATTTAGAGGACATAACAGCTAAGGTTTTAGCAACATCCTCAACCAAGTCAGGGGTTGTTATAAAAATTAGAGAACATAACAGCCAAGGTCGTATCTTTGTGATATGTGGGTGGGCAATTCCCTCTGAGAGCCAATACTACCGGTGCTCTCCTCTCTTGGAAATTTTGTTTGTAAAATTGCAGGTTTATTTTTTGTAAGGACGTACTCGGGCTCCTGTGTTTTTTTTTTGAACCCGAATTTTTTGTTTTTAAATCTTTTCCGGCATGTAAATACGTAACGACAGCTCAGTTTTACGTTGGCAAGAACCCCCCCCCCCCCCCCCCCCATCTGACGAGCTAAGACGTGCATAAGGTAGCATGCCAAGCCTACGTAAGCTGAACACCCTTTCTCTCCGGCTGCCCGGATCAGCCGACTGTACCTATAAGCAGGCGGTTGTAACGGTGGTAATGGAGAGAGATGCTTAGGACTGTCTGGTGAACATGTTTGAATCGGGTTGCTTTGTTGTTTTTTTTTTGTTCATGGTTATAGCCCCTCACCTGAAAGTAAGACAAGTGAAACCTTATGCCGAGAGTCCTTGCCGACAACATCTCGGTTCCGTTATAGGTGGCGCTTAACGTGGGGCCCGAATCGTCCTTCATAAATACTAGTAAAAAGGTTAAACCCTTTAATTTTGAAAAGTGTTTTTGCTTCCATTTAACATACACTTCATTTTATTTTTTCCTTCCCTCAGTGTGGTAGAAAGAAAAGTTTGTCCTTATTGTTGTGCGACTGGAATCGGTGATACGACGTAAAGTAAATGGGTTGGAAGTAATTTCCCTGTTTAGCCTGTTGCGAGAATCACCTATTCCAATCAAAAATAATAGCGAACTCGAAGATTTTCTTCAATTGATTGTTCTGAATTTGTATTTTCGTACATTAGACGGAATTATAGTTGTTCACACCTTGCTTTTGAAATCTCTTGTCAGGGAAAAAGCAATGTCGACCGATAGTATAAGCTCAAGAAGCTACGTACTATGTCAGAAGCGAGTTGCCAATTTTTCTTCCAAAAATAAATTTTTTTTTATATTCAACTGAAGTGAAGAGAAAATGATGTAGTTTTGTGGTAAGTGAACACATTTGTTAGCTCCCATGAGATTTTCAAGAGAGTAAAGTTTCCATTCGTCATATCCACCCAAAACTATGAATGAATTTTTTTTTGGAAGAGATATAGTATCCGACACATATAAGTGCAAAGTATTGCATATTTTCCATTTTTCGATTAATTTTTCGATGTGTGTATATATGTACCCTAATTTTGAATTTTAAAATTTTGGCTAACCTTCAAACAGTTTCTGAGGACCTAAGTCATAAAATTTCATGACATAGTTTGAGGCCGATAAGTCCTACAACTAATTTTTCGACAAATTTTTAAACGAAGACTGCTATCTTCCTATGGTATTCGACATATTAAAACTCCTTCTCATGCTCCGCAAGCCAATGCCAGCGAACCGTTCTATCCTTGCTGAAATTAGGTCGAACGTAGAAACTGACCAGAGAGATTGGGATGCACACCTTCCATTCATAGCCAGCGCTCTCAGAACTTCTACCCATTCAGCCATTGGGATATCCCCATATGAAGCCGTGTTCAAAAAACAAAGAAATGTAAAGCATGGCTCCGATTTCGAACTTCTGCGTAAACTAAACAGCGTCAATAACTCTGAAATTAACATTTTACCTATGGTAGACTTATAAGTCTTCAAAAATGAACATCATCCATTCTGCCATTAAGGAATCTCTACAAAAAGTTCACCTAACGTATGAACATACGTACAACACCAGAAGCAAAAATGTTAAGTACAACGTTGGAGATATTGTGTATAAAAAAAATTTTGTCTTGAGTGACGCAACGAAAAGGTCAAACGCCAAATTGTGTCCAAAATTTATAAAGACCAAAATAACAAACATCATAGGAAATATCCTGTACGAATTGGAGGATGTAAACGGGAAGAAGTTAGGGGTGTTTCATTCCAAAGACATAAAAAAGGAAGTTTTTTTTGCAATTCTTCTATTCTGCAATTCAATTCTATCTGTCGATAGAACTAAGAAATGTATAAGTGTTGTAGGAAACGACATCAATATTTTTTTTTGCAGTTATATTATTTTAAATGAAAAATTTAAATCCAACAGTCGATACAGTTTGAAGGTGTCTGGTAGAGCCTTAGTTGGAACACAAATCTTTTTATACCATTTCTGTCAGTCAAATGTTAATCAACATTTGTGCAGCTGTAGGTACGGATGATGATGGTGAGGAATGTCTCTTCTGTGGGTAACTCTGTTTTTTTTTAAAGATCGATATATGGCTGACAACATCGATTTGCCTAACCGGAAAATGGAAGAAAGAATGTAAGAGAGCAAAAGCAAAAAACTCGATACCATCTTATGTTTTTTTTTTCGAACAAAGAGCAAATCCAAGCCGCACTCACACAAATATGAAAGTGTTTCCGGGAGGTTTTTCTGGGGCGTTTTTAACCATAAGACGAAACTTTTGTCACACCTATTTTTGAAAGAATCAAAATAATTTTTAAAATGAACTGAAAGTTACCTGGTTACAAATACGGTCAGAAACAATGCTTCCGGAATCACATCCCACGCCATATCGAGGAAATGCTTTCTCGCGAATTTTCGAAGATGTTCAGCGTTGCCAGAAAGGTATAAAAGCCCGTGGTATGCGAGAGCTCGCCCCTTTTTCTTTTTTGACCTAGTCAGGTTCGGTCGAATAAATACGCGAGTTGGGCTTGGTAGATTTTGCAAATTGTTAGTTCGGTTATTTTTCCCTTTTTTTGCCGGCATTTTAATTTAAAAACGAAACAAAAATCGATAAACAAAGAAAAGACAAAAAAACGCAGACCCACAAATAGAGACAAATTTCGTCGAGAAACAATTTAAGAACTCCCAAATCACATGCGATTCATTAAAATAAAATAAAACAATTTGTACAAATAAAGTGAAACGATCTAAACTAAAACAAGCACGTAATCGCGGTCCCAAAAAAAAAAAATCCATACAAAAACGGTACGTGCACGTTTTTGAACTCGCGTGGGGCTCCAAAAGTTAAGTTCCGTGAAGAAAGAACGAAAATATAAATGTAGAAAAAAAAACTAACAAAAAATAAAAGGTTAAGAAAAAAAAAAAATAAAAACCACAACCCTCCAAAACCGAAATTGACGAAGTGCCCCATCGCGAAACCCCAGTTTTGCTGAAGTTTCGGTGACAATCCCTTTTGACAATGAGGATTATAAAGCCACACACGATCTTCTGCTTGGAATCCTGCCGTTGTCGCTTTTGTGTCATACCGGGTCTTCATCCGGTCGCAATACACTGTGGCCCATGTCCCTGTTCTGTTAGGTCTATCGGTAAGCCTACCCACCCCTATGTTTGCATCACAGACATAACAATTTCGGAACCACTTCTCCACGTCACCTCTAACATGCAGCCAGTAAAAGCGTTTTCGCACTTTCTCCAGCGTCTTGTTAACTCCCAGGTGACTTCCTGTAGGGCTCCTATGCATCTTTTGTAAAACCTCCTTGATTTTCGATTGAGGAACAATAAGCTGCACTACAAAAGATTTACCGTCAGGAGATTCTCTTTCTTCTCCTGCACGCGAAGTGAGTCCCACTGTGCCCAATAGGCTTTGACAACAAGACTTTGGTCCGAAATGTCGTCCCAGTCAGGTTTCGTTTTGTTCTCTTTCCATTTGAGAATCGGTCCGATGTCTGGATCCTTCTTTTGAGCAGACCTCTATTCTTCCTTGCTCCATCCGAATATGGGTACCATTCTCATCCGCTGAGTCTTGGTCTCTGCTTTCCGCCAGCAATTCCACTTGGGGTTTTCTACCTGATGTCCAATTTGGTATTGATAAGTCTGCGGTCTTACTCTACAGCTCGTGGATTGATTTTCTTGGACTTCACAATGTCGACAAGCAGTTTTATTTGGTGGTAATCGGCATTGTCGCTGTAAGTGCCCCGTCTTATTGCATTTCCAACTTCTGGCAAGTCCGTTCCGCTGGTTCCTGGGCATGATCCAGCCTCGACTATGGCTTCTCTTTGACAACGCACCATTTGAGAAGCTTGCTCAGATGCTTCCATCATTAATGCAAATTCTAGAGTTTCAGAAAGAGTTCGTGTTCTAGCAGTTTGCACAGATCTCTGAAGATGTTTGTCAGAAATTGAACGAACGAAGGACTCAACAGCCAGCTGGTTGATGATATCTTCTCCAGCATCCGGATATGCCAGGTGCACCAGTCTTTCGACGCCTGCTTGGAGCTGCTGTAGATTTTCACCCCCTTTCTGGACTCTGTTATTAAGTTGGACTCTGAAGACTTCTTTCAAGTGGCTATCCCCAAAGCGTTTGTCTATAGCTGCCACGAGAGAGCTGAAATCGTCGCTCTTACCAGCTGGAACAGTTTGAAGTAATTCAGCTGCTGGTCCTCTATGAGCAAGAGTCAGTGCTATGTACTTGTCTTCGTCATCCCAGCCATTTGCTGTCGCAGCTGCCTCGAATTGACTCCTGTAAACTGACCAAGACGACTGTCCGTCGAATGTTGGTGGTTGTACTTCTCTTTGTTTTAGATAATCTCCACAAGTGTTTCGTAGCTCCATTTTCCGCATCTGGTCTAGTTCTTTAGCCATGTTTTCGATTCGTTTCTCCAAAGTGGCAACCTGACTTTCGCATTGACTCTCAAGCTTGGAAAATCGTTTCTCAACACATTCAATGCGTTTTTCTAGGCCACACATAGAATGTTTTTCTGACCTTCCAAAACATTCTTTTTTCGATCCCGCTCTAGAAATATTTCGCTTACCTAGCTCACTTTTAAGCTCAATGCAGTTGAGCTCTTTCAACAACATTTACCCATTTTCACTGTATTTAACTTTTTTTTTTTACACTTCGCTAGTCATATTCGTTCTTTTTTTTTATCAAATAAGTTTTATTTACACTTCTGACACCAATGTAACGTGCGCTTAGTTCGCAAAAATAAAACGTTACCTTTCAATTTAATTCTACCACTTTTATTCAGTATCTACCTTATTCGATTTCATCTCTACCAATAATCACAATAACTCTTAACATTATCTTAATATATAAAACAAAGACGGGTTTGTTACAACACTAATAACTCGAGATCTGCTAAACCAATATTCATGGTTATTGATTCGTTGGATTTGTCTCCGCCCCGAAAAGCATAATACTACTATAACCTCTCTTGTTATCATGAAGAAGCTGATACCAAAATTGTATACCACATTTTTCAACTTAATACTAATTATAGTGTGCAGATCAGTTGCGTAGCGTGGATATGTTCAAATGGTAAGTCGAGAAAAATGAATCACTTACACAAATTAATAAGGAATAAATAGAAGGTACCTTAAATTCCTAACGTGGATTAATCGAAGCCAATTTTTTTATACTGTCATTTAGTTTAAATTTCACAATGAGCTTAAAGCATAAAAAAATGCACGATAGGTACTTAAAATTCACTTTAAACTTGCATATAATCCAAAACAATGATCAGTAGAACAAAACCGAATTCGCCGTACATTACTCGAATGCGAAAACTGTATTATTTTAGCAGACATTGCACTATAAGACGAAAATTATCGTCTTACTTTTTTCAATAAGTAAACGTGTATTCAAAAGGGATGGCACCGGGGTGGAAGTATATCGTAGGAAAGACAGTGAGAACCACAAAATATGTTCTGCGCGGCGATTCTCAATGCCTTGTGTATGCTTTGTGTATTGTGTGTGTATCTCCCAAATTTAAAAGTGCTTAAAGAACATTGTGTGTACTGTGTATGGGCAAAGAAAGGCTGTTGACTGCTTAGTTGTAGACTTATGTTGCTGGTTTTTTCTATGAACAAGGGACAAATTTTAAAAGGTAAGACGATAGGAATCGTGTTATATGGACGCCACGCCACTGGTGCAGAAACATTGTACAGATTCTGATATACCAATAATAATGTTGGCAAACTTTAAGTATTTAAAAGATCAAATTCAAATAATAATTAATTTAAGCACGAGTAAAAAAAAACTGTACTTAAACATAAATGAAATTTATGAAAAACTTGGGGATTAATTATCTTGTTCACTCGCTATATGCCATATATTTACAGGAAATGATTATAATCCTGCTTTCTTTCGTAAAGGAAAAAAGAGACCTTTCACTATTTTGAAAATAACAATTTTCAAGAGGCTTTTATTAAACTCCTACGAATTGAAACTACAGCATTAACAACATCGAATGAAGTATTTCAAATTATCGAAGAGTATGTATGCAGAGTTTATTCATTAAAAACAAAAAATGATATTAACAAAGGACGGTATGAGTTATTTGAGAAAGGATATAAATCAAAAAATGAAAACGAAGATATTTTAAAACAAAAAATCGTAGGATATGATCCTTCCAGTTTGCCACCAACAAAACAAGAATAGTTGCAACAAATTAAAAGAACTGTATTTATCTGCAATGTATGGTGTAATGCACACATGCGGTGCCCAACGGAAAAATTGCCAGAAATGGATGGGCAATAATTGATGGCAAATATGAATATTATTGGTTTGATGTTCCCCAAAGTCCATCTTTTGAAGAAATATCTTCCGACATTCAAGGTACCCTATTAATACAATTGTTATTTTATGATTGACTATTTATTATTATATTACGATTTACTAAATTTTTTTATGTTATTACAGAGTCAGATATCACGAATGAAGGAAGTGAAGTAGATGCCGATGACAGCGATAGTTGCGATAGTAGCGATAGCAGCGAAAGGTTGTCGGATGAATCTGAGGAGGATTATTTTTTTTTTAGAAATACCGAAATCTCTGTGCTTAATTTACTAAAAAATAAAGCTAAATATTTAAAACTAGAGCAAGATTTTTTCTTGTACCATATGTTACAAATAAACAAACAAAAAAATGACAATTCTTGTCGGACTAGCGATGCATACCTGTTTTCTTGTAGGACATTGTTTGAATTGGGCAGATAACACACTAACCTATAATGTAATATTTTTGTCCTACAGTTAGTAATGAAAATAATAATCTGGTGGTATTGACATTTTCTGAGCGTTAGGTTAGGTTAGGTAAGGTTGAATGGGGGGTGCAGCCACAAGTGGCAACACCTCACTCGGATCTCGAGGATCCATTGTGCTCCCCGGGAAATCAGAGGATGAGGAAATGGGAGGATTGGAGAGGTGGATGGTTACTGTGGTAGGGAACTCCCACTGAACCATTTGGAGCCCTGAGTAAATTTCAGGACGTTGCTCAGTGGGAGGTTAGAGATGTCGCCCAGTTCGTCGAAGAAGTAGTCTCCGAGGATTTTTTTCCGAGTGTGGGCTAAGCTAGGACACTCACAGAGGAAGTGGAAAGATCCCTCCTCTGCCTCCTCATCTTGGCATCCTCTACATAAGTCGGATGTGCTAATGCCCATTCTCATCATGTGGGTACCCAACGAGTTGTGACCCGTGAGAATGCCAATCAACAGAGAGAGCCGAGGTCTGCTTAGCTGGAGTAGAAATTCTGTTTTTTTCTTGGAAATATCTGGCCAAAGGTTTCTAGAGACTCGGCATGTTTCTAAAGATGACCACCTGTCATTGTCGATTTTTAGAAAATTGTGTTTGATTCTGCTTTTTTCTTGCTCTAGTGGCTTTAGAACTGAGGTGTTCGTTTCGCTGGATTCGAGTGCTGACCCGATTTTTGCCAGCTTATCCGCCATTTCATTACCGATAATGTCACGATGTCCAGGAACCCAGGTTAAACTAACTGTGTTTGTCTCACTGAGCAGTCTAAGGTTACTGCGACAGCTGTCTACTAGCCTGGATTTTGTGATAATGGATGAGATAGCTTTAATGGCTGCCTGACTGTCTACAAAAAAGTCAATATTTTTGTTGATCAAGTTTTGCGTAGCAAGGTGCTTCGCGGCTTCGCGCACTGCGAGTTCTTCTGCTTGAAAGACACTGCAGAAGTCGGGAAGCTTTATTGATCTATTCATGTGAGGGTAGTCTGAGAAGATACCTGATCCTACCCCTTCGTCTGTTTTGGAACCATCTGTGAAGACGGAAATGTGATTTTCTTTTATAACCCTGTTTTCCTCCCAGCTTTCTCTAGCCGGAAAGACTGTTAGGGCCACTGGATTGAAATCAATATGCGGGGGGGGGTATAGTCTGTTTGGATGTCTATATCTGTATGGTTCATGATGGTTCTATGGCCTGATATGCCTGTTTTCCAATTGTTGCATTGTTTGAGTCGCAGTGCGCTTTTGGCCGCCATCTCCTTAGTAAAGAGATCTAGGGGGGCTAGCGATAGGAAGGTTTCCAGAGCAGCAGTTGGTGTTGTTCTCATGGCACTAGTTGCACCAATGCATGCAAGCCTTTGGATTTTGGTCATGGTCTTAAGGTTTGAAGCCTTCTCTAATGATGGCCACCAGACTAGACAGGCATATGTGAGGATTGGTCTTATTATGGATGTATACATCCAGTGAATGGTTTTGGGACCAGGTCCCCATTTTTGACCAAAAATTCTACTACAAGTGTAGAAAGCGATTTGAGCTTTCCTTTCTCTTTCTTTTAAATTTTCTTTCCAGTTAAGTTTACGATCAAGGACAATTCCGAGATATTTTGCCGTACCAGATAAGTTTATTGGTATTCCATTAATGGAGGGAGGAAGTATATCTGGAATGTTACGTTTTCTCGTAAACAGAACAAGTTCTGTTTTTGTAGGGTTGACGTTTAGCCCACAGTTTTTTGCCCAGCTGGTGAGCTTGTTTAGAGCTGTCTGAAGAAGTTCACAAAGGGTGGTTGTGAATTTTCCCGAAGTCATGATGACGATGTCATCGGCATAGGCTACTGCTTTTATTCCGCTCCTGTCGAGTTTAACCAGGATTTGGTTAACTACTAGGAGCCAGAGTAGAGGGGATAACACTCCTCCTTGAGGTGTACCTCTACAAGTTTTGACTTTTAGGGTACTTTCACCCATTTCTGCTTTTACTATTCTCGTTTGGAGCATGGAGTCGATCCAGTTTGATAGCGTTGGCTCGATATTTATGGAACTTAATGCCATGCGAATAGCATTGTATTCAACGTTGTTGAAGGCCCCTTCTATATCGAGGAATGCAGCCAACGTGTACTCTTTATATTGGATTGACTGTTCAATGGTTCCGACTACTTCATGAAGTGCAGTCTCAACTGATTTGCCCTTTATATATGCATGTTGGGCTGTAGAGATCACATTGTTATTCAGTTTTGTTCGGATATGCGTTTCTATAATTCTATCTAGAGTCTTAAGTAGAAAGGAGGATAGGCTTATTGGTCTGAAATCTTTGGGTTCAGTGTGTGAGGGCTTACCGGCTTTGGGAATAAATATGACTTTAACTTCTCTCCAACTAGTTGGAATAAAGGTGAGGTTTAGACAACCTCTGAATATTTCCACTAGTATCGGCACAATCAAGTCTTTGGGACTTTGGAGCATCATTGGAATGATACCGTCCGGACCCGCAGATTTGTATGCTGAGAATGAGTCAATGGCCCACATTACCTTCCTATTATCTACTAATAGATTTCCTGTGTTGGATCTAGCGTTAGCACTAGGGTTTCCGCGTTCTGGGGATGTCATTTGAGAACACCCTGGAAAGTGGGTGTTCATGAGTGACTCTAGGGTTTCAGAGCATGAGTCAGTCCATGTGTTATCAGGTCTTCTAAGAAAACTAGGGGTATTTTGGACCTTGGACATGACTTTTCTTAGCCTTGCTGCGTCATTTGTGCACTCAATATCTGAGCAGAAGTTGCGCCAGGCTGCTCTTTTTGCGTAGGTAGTTCTATTTTTGTATTCATTTTTACTGATCTTGTATAGGTCCCAGTCAGCCGAAAGGTTGCTAAGTTTTGCTCTATTGAAGAGCCTCCTAGAGTTCCTTCTAAGGGTCGATAGTTCGCTTGACCACCATATGGGGTTGGATCTACCTTTCCCTTTGGATAGCGGGCATGAGCTTTCGTAGGCATTGATTATGTCTGACGTAAGCTTGTTTACCTGTGTCTCTATGGCTGAGCAGTTAAGCAAAGGCTGATTGTTGTTCTGGCTGAGAGTTAGGGCCAGTTTTTGGTTATAGAGACCCCAGTCAGTTTTCCTAGGGTTTCTATAAGGGATACAGTTTTCAGATTTGTGTTCTATTTCGAATGTTATCATTCTATGGTCAGAGAAGGTTACGTTGTTGGAGACCCTCCAATTACTGGTTACTAGCGTACCAGAGTTGGTGGAAAGTGTAACGTCTAACACTTCTTTTCTTACCTTTGTTACAAATGTTGGTTCGTTACCTCTATTCATAATTATCAGGTTGTTCTCAATAATATATTCAAAAAGTGACTCACCTCTTTCGTTCGTGTTTGTACTACCCCACTGTATATGATGGGCATTTGCATCACAGCCCATGAGTAGGTCCCAGCCATTCCTTTTTGTTGTGGCGACCAATTCTGCAACAGCTGCCGGCGGGGGGTTGGAGATTGCATCGCCCGGCATGTAGACGGAGGCTAGGATTAGGGGTGGAGCCCCTTCTCACTCGCACTTCACTGTTGTCAGATCATTACTACTGTGAGGGGTTAGAAGGAAGAGATTTAAATTTGTCTTTGATAAAATGCATGTACGATAGGCCCTTTGTTAAAGAAAAGGATGTGATCTTTGGATTTCAGTCCGCAGATCCGGCCATGATTTATCCACGGCTCTTGAATTAGGGCTAAATCGATGTCAGTTTTTGACATCAACGCGGTCAAGGTGGCAGAGGCCAACTTACTGTGCTGCAGGTTTATTTGTAGCACCTTCATCGTCTTTTTTGTTTCCATCATTTTGGTTTTGAAAGTTGGCAGCCGTTGCCGACCTCACCTTAACCTTGTTTATACCAATATTTAGTCTATATCCCCTTTCTGGAAGCATAGCCTTTGACTCATGATTGAGCATGACTAAGACTTCTTGGCCTGCGCTCGTAGGCTCTTCCATCTCCAGTACTTCCCAGTCAGCACTTGGGAAACTTGGGTTGAGTTTTCGTAAGAAAAGCTCAATTGTTTCCTTCTTCAAGCGCGGCCCAGGAATGTTTATCCGGACTTTGGGTCTGGTGGGGAGGTCTTTTTTTAAGGCAACTTTAAGTGTTGCTCCTTCTATAAAATCCGCCATTTCGGATATCTTTGTTTTTAGCCAGTTAAGGGTAAATTCATCACTGCACGTGAGAATTTTGAAACCCTTTAACGTCGAGATGGGTCCAAAATCAGGCACCGCGCCCGAGGACGTGGGAAGCTCGTCAGTCATGCACTCGAGTAGCCTTATTTCCACTCGAGTCCAGTCTTCTTCGCTTAGCCTTTTTTCTGGACTCCCCTCATTGATAATGGCCACCTGAAGGCTCTCTTTTATCAATTCCGCTAAAGTACTTTTTTTGTCAGTTGTACTGGCCGTCTTGGGCTTTTTGTTCACGGACATTGAAGGGGGTGTCGAGTCATTGTGTCTGGCTCTCTTTCTTTGACTGCTTTCTTCAGGCTTTTTAAACCTTTCGGGTTTAGGACCATCCAGTGGTGGTCTCCCTGGGTTTTTTTTGGCCACCGCAGTCTTTGCCAATATGGTTTTCTTTTTTGCTTCTTCTTTTGTGACTCTACCTCTGGGTTCTGCCAAGGGCAAGGTCTTGGCTTCCATTTTATTAATGAATTTCCGAGCCCAGCTTAGGCGTTTCCAATCTCGGAAACACAGCGTTGAGGTGTCACCTTTGCCGAATCTTCTTACGGTCCTTCTGGCATTTTCGAGCCTCTTTTGACCTGGGTCTTGTGCATCTTCCTTTTTCTGTACCCTCGGATTAGGGCCTTTACCTTTTGCCGGCTCTGATGAGCGATGGCTCTTGGTTGGGGCTTTCTCCTCACAGACTTTGGGATGAGCGTTCTTTTCCGGACCCTTGTTTGGCGTTGAGGTCATTTTGGCCGAAATCTCATTTTTCGCCAGGAATTCGCCTCTTTTGGCCTCTGGCCGCTTTGTGACAGGATTTACGGCCACGGTGACATCCGCGATAGAGTCGTCATAACTGGTGAAAGATTGATAGTCGTCTTCCTCGAGGATGCGATGTTCCTCTTCCGACGTTATCTCTCGTCCACCTGCTCCTCCTTCTCCATCATCGGAGTCTGTGAAATCCATGAGGTTCTCCGAGAGTCCCTCATTGGTTTCAGCGGCTTTCCTGCTGCAGCCAGGAATGCAATCTTCTGCATTGTCTATCCCTTCATCATCTTTTCTTGTCACTGGCGACTTATCTTCTTTCGAAGCCAAGCCATCGCCGACAGCCGTGACTACTGCCGACTTTTGAGCGTATATCCCCGCTCGAGTTTTCTCTTCTACTTTTACTTTTTCCATATTTTAGATAGACATCTCTGTTTGAGGTTTACTTGGTTGTTTGACTCTGCAACTGGATTGCTGGAGTGTCGTAAGCGTAAGTGTCGGAAACGTAAGCTCCCCCACCACGTCAAGGTGAAACCTCGTGGTAGAGTAGTAGGACTGAAAAAACGTACCACGGAATTTGTAGGACAATCCGACTGTTAGATTATATAAATATTAAATAAGTAAAAACGACAAAATCAGTTTGTTAGTAATCACTTTTTTTGACCTCGTAATCGATACATGTTTGAGGAAGGGGACTCTTAAGATCAAACCATACAATTTGTAGGACAAATATTTTTTTTTCGTAATTCAGATAATTATCTTGAAGCTTAACTAAGAAAGAAACTGTTACTAATAAATTTTTTAGTATCATGAAATCGACATATTTCACCCTTTCTACCTCTGTTAGCTACCACAGTCGAAAGTTTTCGTTAGTGTTGGGCGTCTCCACAAAATAAAGCCACTCAGGGAAAATTAGCTTGATAGTAGTCACAAAAAAAATTGGACCAGGGATCCCGGACTAATACCCAAACACCTATGCTGACACCTCAAAATTAATAATAAATCGAATGCATGTTTGGTAGTCAATTAATTGTAATAAGCATTGAAAAGAAAAACAATTCTATAAAAATTTAAGAATTGAATTATAAACTACCAAATTAGCAAGAAAATCTTAAGAAAAATTAATAGTTTGATAACATTTAGAACCAAATAATTTTATTTGCTTATAACACATTAAAGTGAAACAATGTATTTAAGAAAATAATACACAAACAGAAATTCTTGTCGCTCTATCCTTAATTATCCGCAAATTATCGTCTCCACCTGTGTCTATACATAATTTAATTTAAACATGGCAAATCGTAATAATTTAATCAGGCCACCGCGTTTAGAAGTTCCGCACGAACAACCTCCTCCACCTAATCAAATAATTAATGACGAAATGGTGCAGACTATTACAAGATTAATTGCAGAAACTCTGCATTTACAAGGACGTCAGATTTTCAATTCGATAATGAACCCTGCATCTGACAAAAATTACGATATCGATCAACCCATCAACTTTCTGAATGATGCGAACTAAACAGATATGGACAAAATTCCGGATGTGGTGAAAAGCCTTCGGGTATTCACTGGACAACCGGAAGAGTTCAACTCATGGAAGAAGAGTGTTGAGCGAATACTCACGATCTATGCACATCTCAAGGGCACCCCCAAATATTACGGCATTTTGTCAGTTATTCGAAATAAAATATCAGGACACGCGGACATAGCACTTGAGTCCTATAACACCCCGATAAACTGGGAAAAAATATCCAAATGTTTAACATTACACTATGCGGATAAAAGGGACTTGGGAACCTTGAAATACCAAATGACGACTTTGGTACAAGGACATAACTCCATACCCGAATTCTATCAAATAGTCTATCACCACCTTTCACTAATCCTAAGTAAACTTGGATCAATGAATATGAATCAGGAATCCCTAAATAACATGACACAGTATTATAGAGATAAGGCTCTAGACACTTTTGTCAGAGGGCTTAAGGGTGACCTCCCCAGGCTCTTAAGCATCCGTGAACCTGCGGACCTTCCACAGGCCCTTCACCTTTGTTTGAAATTGCAGAATGTGGACTTCCGAACCCAACATGCTAACAATTCTCAACATTCTATCCGAAAAACATTTCCTCAGCCATCACCACCGGTTCCTCCAAGAAGAAATTTAAACCCAACCCCAACCCCAACCCCAATTCCTGCGCCTAGACGCGAATTTTATCCACAAGCGAATTTTACTTCATAATCCTCGCAATCCTCAACCCCTTCAAGTTTATAGAGAACCTCAATGTCAACAACCAAGATATCAACAATATCTACCAAGGTTTCAACAACAACAAAGGCAACCAATGAACCAACGCCAACTTCCTCCGAAGCCAATGGACATTGATTATTCAATTAAATCACAAAAGGTAAATTATCAAAACAGACCCCGAAATCCACCAATGCCTGAAAAACGCCAACACCAGTCCATCCGCCAAAAATGCAGCGAGTTTATCATATCGATGAATCTAATCAAAATAAGCAGGACTTGGAGGAGTACGAACAAACGATGAACCAAGAGGACCAGAGTTATGACCAATCCATCAGCGAATACGCCGACACATATGAAGATCACGATCATGATTTACCAGAAGAACTAGACGACATTTATTTTTTAGATTTAAACGCTCTTCGCTACCCTACATCGAACATTTTGCGAAGAGCGGCCAAATACTTAGATTTCTTACTGACACAGGCTCTAACAGAGATTATATTCAACCCAAATATATTAGAAATCCCCTTCCAAACAACAAAAATTTTAATGCTTACTCAGTTGGAGGTAGTATAAAAATAACACATCATGGTTTTGTTCAACTCCTTAGCCCCAATATAGAAAAAATTAAATTCTATATTCTTCCAACTCTCATATCATTTGATGGTATTATCGGTAACGAACGACACGCTAAGAAAATTAAACGCCGTCGTTCACACTAAAGAAAGCTATATGACCATCTGTTCAAACATTATTATTCCTCTTAAACAACATGTTTCAGAAAATATCAATAATTTAAATATCAGAACCTCTCATTTGAACAAAGAAGACGAAACTGACCTCATGGAAATTGTAAACAATTATCCTAAATTGTTTGCTGAACCCGATGATTCTTTAACTTATGTGACATCAGTTAAAGGAGAAATTCGTACTACAACCTCCGAACCGATTTATTCCAAATCATACCCCTATCGGAGAGCTTTAAAGGACGAGGTCGAGAAACAAATTAATGACCTTCTCAAAGATGGCATCATAAGACCATCTAAGTCTCCATACAACTCCTCAGTTTGGATCGTTCCAAAGAAAATGGATGCATCCTTAGAAAAAAAATATCGGCTTGTAATTGACTATAGAAAGTTAAATTCTGTTACAATCCCAGACCGATACCCTATTCCTCCCATTGACGAAGTAATCGCTAACCTCGGTAGCAATAATTATTTTACAATAGTCGACTTGAAAAGCGGGTTTCATCAAATCCTGCTTAGGGAATGCGACATTGAAAAAACAGCGTTTTCCGTAAACAATGGAAAATTCGAATGTTTGCGTCTCCCCTTTGGTCTAAAAAATTCACCAGCTGTTTTCCAGAGAACGTTAGATGATATTCTTAAAGAACACATAGGAACTTGTTGCTATGTGTATATTGATGACATTGTCATCTTCGGCAAAAATAAAGAAGATCATCTGAAAAATCTCAAAACTGTTTTCGAGACACTGGAACGTGCCAACATTAAAGTACAAATGGATAAATGCGAATTTCTTCAAGAAGAAATCGAATTTCTTGGATTCATTATAGGCAAGAATGGAATAAAAACTAACCCAAGAAACAATTTTTGGTTTAAATTCGGTATCTAAACCGATTTATAACTCCCGGTAATTTACCGGAAAAGTTGTGAATCTGGTAAAAATTACGGCTGGGAAACGTTCCAGAAACCGTATTATTACCCGATATGGTCAGTAACTTTCGAACTCTGGTTTTTCCGTGGTTTTTTTTTTACCAAAAAAAAACCCAAGCCTTGGTTTTTTAAAAGTAGTATTATAACTGCTTTTTTGAGTAAAAACATAACCTTTTAAAAACGGTTCGTATTTAACGCTCTGTTAAAGTTATTTTAAAGCGTTATGGTGACGTATTTTCACTACCGGTTTTTTATAGGTAGTAAGGAAACCTATTTTATAGGCTTTTTTAATACCCTGTTCGAACGTTTGAATGAGGTTACAAAAAAACCATTATTTTTGGTCGGTAGTAACTAGGTTGGAAAAAAACCCAGTTTCGAGCATCAAAAAAAGTTATTTTATAACTTTTTTGAACTTTTTATCTGAAAATAAGAAATTCCTTTTTAAATAAGAAAACAGGTTTAAAAATTACTTTTTTTCATGTTTTTTTTATTTTTTAGTTATAACATTAAAACTAAACATAACCTTAAAACTATTTGCTTAAAAACTAAAAATAACTTTAAAGATATGCTTAAAACTAATACACAGAAAATGAACCTTAAAATAATTTTAATAAAAAAATTAAAAATCTTTATTCGGCGACTGCTGAATCGTCGCTGAAAATAAAATAATGATGAATAAAAATTGGTTTTGTATTTTTAAAAGGATTATAAAACTGGTATGTTTTACTTACATTGGGTTTTTGCCCAGTCTGAAACGGGCCTGTTTTAAATAAACTTTGAAATACGTTTATCCCTCCACGTCGCTAAAAGAAGGGAATCTTTCCCTTACCGCCTCGACAACCACCGCAAAAATATTCCTGTAGGCTTCGAACTCTTTTTTTGTTGACGTCCCGAACCAGGAATAATCTATCAACAAGTCATCTGTGAAAGCGCACCGACAAATTGTGCGAACATTTTTGGACGCAGATACGCCCCCAAATGTGCTTAGTTTACGAATCTAACAAATAGAAAACATAACAAAACAAATATTTTAGTTATATGTCAAATACATTTAGAATAATAAAATTAGTTAATGTTAAAGTAACGTGGCATGTGAAAATTAAAGTATTTATTACTTACCAAGGCTCGCTTAAAAGCTGGATCGGCTGTAATTTTCTCCTCGAGCTCATCCAGCTTTTCTTGTGTTGCAATGGGCAACAAGTTTTCCGGTATTTTGACGGCTTCTAAGTCCGTCCGCTCCACTGCAACACAAAGCTTCTCAATAATTACACTGAGGCTGACCTCCGTCTTAGCGATGAATTGCTCGAGGAGTTTTTTTTGCTCGATCAGTGCCATTTCCATCGACTGCAACGATGCCTTATGTTCAGCCTGAACATTTTGGATGGCCTGTAAGGCAGCGTGCTGGTCGGAAAAATTTGAATCTGAAATGATAAAAAAAGATGTGTTTTAGAAAACAGAAACAATAATATTATATGGAATGATAAGAGTTGTGTTCCTTTGGGCTCCAGTTTCCACTGCTAAGTACTTCTGGACACAATATCTTATTTTCTATTGTAGAAATAAGGTCGGTGAATGCATTCAGAAGTACTAAAAAGTATTTGGCAATAGATAGTGGAGTCCAAAGGAACAAGGTCATAAGGTAACAAATACTAAAAAGAACAGAAAGATATGTTTCTTACCGTAACTCAACGTAGGACAGGATGTTCCATAACGCATCTGGGGGGGGGTCGCACATTTTCTCGCTGACGATCTCAGTCATGAGGTCGTTTAAGTCGTCAATCACTGCTTCGGGCAACTTAGACAGTTCGTCGCACCCAGTATCGTCAGACGACAGAAACTCCGCCTCCCTTTCCTTCTCAAGGGCTTTCTCCCATGAATCTTAAAAAAAAGAAAGGAAAAAGAAAAGAAAATGAAAAAAAGGGAAAGGAAAAAGAAACCAAATAAAAAGATATTCTCAAAACAAAAACATAAATGCAATACCAACAGATTTAGCTAGTTCAAGTTTCTGAGTCTCTCAGCAACCTTAACTGGCTAATTAAGTTGCATTTTGAAATTTTTTAATATATAAGTACTCACCGATATCATCAAAAATGATTTTGCACGGCAATTTCTGCCAGTCTTCGGATGGTTCAACGCATTGTTTGCGGCAGTCCTTTTTGGTGTTGGGCCATAACAGGGTTGATCCAACGACCCAGATCCTCGGAACAGCAGTTACGAATTTTTCTTCTCCTTCAGTTGTTTCTATTACTCGGAACATCTTCTATATCTTTTTTCCATGAATGGATAAGAGGAAAGAAAACATATTCTGAAGTTGGTAATGGAAGTCTAAACAATTTTGAAGCAATGTCCCCAATTTTCCAAAACTGGGCGACATTTGTTTCTTCGGTTAACTTGTAAATATTAGAATTAGAAAGAAATTAGATTAGAAATTTTGAAAAAAAAGGTTTTTCGAAGAAATTCTGCTTTTCATCGAAGCTCGAACCGTAAATAACTGGAATGTCGTTTTGAAATGTTGCGAATTCCATTCGAACAATTTTTTCCGACTTTGTGAAGAAATAGCAATCTGCATCTGATGATTTTAAAGCAAACTGTTCAAGTTCGATAGCTCTATAAATTCCTTTACAACCACCAATTTCACACGCTCTATGTTTATCTAGATTATAGAGTTTTGGAAACGTGTTCGTACTGAGATGGTTTACTGTGTTTTCAAAATCCTCTGAAATTCGATTTGCAATTTGTTCAAGTGGCCTATTTCCCGATCTTATTTTGCGTTTTATGTATTGCAAGCGATTTTCGTATTTAAATGCACTAATGTTATCCAGAGGACCATGAAATTTCACATCATCTGCAATATGGTATAAGTTGTGAACGTTGTAACTTATATTTTCACGGCCATAGAGTTTAGCGAAACCTTGAATGAACGACTTGAACAGGGAATGTGCTATATCAATAAACTTTTCTGATTTTTCGCTCAAACATATTGATACAGCACAGTGTAATTGCATGAAATTCTCATATACTTCTTCATTAATTTCATTTTTCAAAACAACAGGACCGAGGTATAGCAAAAATGTTCGAAACTCCGTGGCCTTCCAAAAGCTTATAACATCAAGTCTGCGTGCAGTTCGGTTGAATTCACCTGGAGTAAACGCTCTAGTTGATACTAACAAATCAGAGATTTTTTCTATATTTTTCGAAAACAGCTTAGTTTTTGAGGATCTATTCTTGATCCAGAGAAGCAATTGTTTCTTCATAATGCCTAAGCAAAGTAAGTGCATGTAGTCCAAAGGAAAATTGTTGATCATATCGATGGGAAGGCTTTCCAATGGAGATGATTGGATATGGTGATCTTCGTGGATCTTATCCCGGAAAGAAGCGTTAGTCCTAAGTGATTTTGATAAAGCTGGGAAGCACATTTGGTGAGTACTGTAGTTATAATCACCTTCTACATTACACCTTTCACAAGCAAAATAACCATTATGTCCTTTTATACCTTTTAAATAAGACCGAGCAGGGGCATCACAAATGAAGTTTCTTTTTGTAAACTTGATTGTTCTGGAACCTATATTCAAATCACTGACAGTTTTAGCCTCTTCAAGAAACAAATGCAAAAATTCATCAACTTTGGAAGGTTTTGACATTCCGTAATAAACACCTATTACAAGTGGAGGCAAACGAAAACCTTCTGGGGAGCACAAAATTGGCCAAAATTGGGCTTTGGAACTTTTGCCAATAGGTATTCCATTGACATTAAAGTCTCAAAATATCTCTGTTGGATATATATCAACACAATCAAGAACCTTGGTCAAAGCGCGTACTAAACCGAAATGCCAATATCTGCCAGGCGGAACATCGATAAAATGCTTGGCCGCGAAGGAAGTATGTAAAAATGTTCGAGGGTCTAATGGCAAATAAGGATGAGAACAATTTAAAATATCTAGTAAATCACGCAAGCAAACATGGGCTACATTGTATTTAATAGCCCAGTTTCTTAAATTTGTTTCAATGTTTTCCGGAGATTTTTTTTACTAAAGGTAGGGGCTCTACACAATTTTCTTCCGAACTATCACTATCACTTTTATTAATAGAAGTATCGGAAATTACACGCAAATTTTGACGATACTCTACAATATTTAAGTTAGATACTTCAACAGGAACATTATTTTCACGTAATTTAGCTAGAGCTTTCTTAACTTTTCTTTTATATGTGGACCTGCTACACAATTTGTTTTTTATAATGGAATTCATAATTTAATTCAACTGTTTTAAATGTATATAAATATAAAAAATATTTCGTTGAGCGCACGACAGACAACTAACAAAGAACAAACCAACTCGGAATTGCGACACCAAATGACTGACAACACAACCGCCAAAATACTCGTGTTATTAAAAAAACTTGTTTTTGCCCAGGCTGAATTGGTTATTTAACTACCTACAAGAACTGTGACAGTGGACTCACTGTCACAGTTCATGTAGGTAGTTAAATAACCAGTACAGCCTGGGCAAAAACAAGTTTTTTTTTAACTCATTCTCTATGAAAAGTAAAAATCAAGTAATTTAAGTACTTTATTCTCAGAGAAAAGTAAAAAATAAGTAGCAGAATAACCAAAAAAAAAAAAAAACACAAAGCGTTGGTTAATTCCCTCCCTAAACGGAAAAAACGATGAAGACTTATCCAATAAGATTAATATATATAATAATATATAAGCTAAAATGACTTACCAATTTTTGTTGAAATCCAAATAAATGCAATACAGGTTCTTTTTATTATTTATATTAATTAAATTTGATACACTGTCACAAACGAGTTACCGCGGCGCACAACAAAAATCAACTGACGAAACTAAAGGCTAAAGCAAACAGAGAAGGAAAGGGCTGTGTCGTGTGTGTGTATGCGTAGTCTGATTGGGAAATTGTTTGTTTGGTTGAGTAAGTTGAGTTGTTGTGAGAATAGAAATGAGTTGAATTATTACTGAGGTTCTAAATGGGTAGTATTAAAACTGGAAATCGATAATAAGGAATTTTATAGGTAAAATTTGTACCTTGTGAAAACCAGATTCTGTTAAAATAAGAAATATTTATAATATTTATTCCCAACATAAAAAATTATATTTTCTGGGCAAAAGAGAATGTTATTAAAAAATAAATCGGAACTTGTCACAAAATTTGTTTGACAGTAAAATATATGTTAGAAAAAGGTGCTAAAAAATGACTATTTTATAAACTTTTTGAAACTGGGTTTTTAACGGGTTAATTTATAACGAAAATCAATGTCCTGAGTTAAAAAAGAGTAATTTATAAACTTTTACAAAAAAGATAACATTTTAACCACAAAACTAAGCTTTTTTAAAACCAATTTTACATTTTCAAATAAAACAAATAAAACAAGAACCAGTAAAACTAGTTATTTCAAAACCGATTTAACTTCCGAAACTGAAATGGTAACATTGGAACCTGTAAAACAGGTTATTTTAAAACCGATTTCCTTCCGAAATTGAATTGGTTTTATTATTACCAATCAAATAAGCTTTTCTATAACCCAGTTTTCATTTCAAATAAAATTGGTAGTTTTTTATCCAATAAAATAAGATATTTACTTACCAAGTTCAAAATTGGTTTTTTTTAACCTATAAAATCAGTTATTTTAAAGCTAGGCTTGAACTAGATAGCTAGAATTGGTAAAAAATTAACCTGAAAATTGAAAAAAAGTTAATTATTGGTAAAAATTAAACCGATTTCAAACCGAGGTTTAAAACAGGAAATTTTAAAGCCAATTTTAAACCCAGGTTATTAAAATACCGAGAAAAAAGGATACAAAATTACCAGAAATGAACTTTGGAATTTTTTTAGGGTATATTTTTACCTAAAAATTACTTGCAGTTAAAAAATAACCAACTTTGAACCATTTTAGAACCTAGGTTATTAAAAGTAATTTTACTACCGCGGTAATTTTTCTACTGAGGCTACAAATTGTTGCTTGGGAACCCAAAGATAGTTCAAGCCATCTCCGATTTACCAATTCCCAAAACTCTGAAGGATTTACGTTCATTCCTTGGAATGTCAGGCTACTATCGCCGTTTTATCAGAGACTATGCTAAAATAGCAAAACCCCTGACATTCCTTTTAAAAGGAGAAGACGGACGAGTGTCCAGATACATTTCTAAAAATAAGGCCATTGAACTTGACACAGACGCTATGAACTCTTTCCAAAATATTAAAGATTCTCTTGTATCACAAGAAGTAGTTTTGAATTATCCAGACTTTGACAAAGAATTTGAATTAACTACAGACGCCTCAGATTATGCCTTGGGTGCTGTATTATCTCAAAACAATAAACCCATAACGTTCTTATCAAGAACGTTGAACCAAACGGAAGAAGCATATGCCACTAACGAGAAAGAGATGCTAGCCATCATCTGGGCTCTCAACTCGCTTAGGAGTTTCCTATACGGATCTAAAAAAGTAAAAATCTATACGGACCATCAACCACTGACCTACGCACTCAGCAACAAAAATACAAACTACAAGATGAAGCGGTGGAAAGCTATCTTGGAAGAGTATAATTATGAATTGAAGTACAAACCAGGAAAATCCAACATAGTCGCCGACGCTTTATCACGACTTCCACTAACGTCAGAGGTGAATACAATGACAGTGACTGAGCATAGTGACGATAGCTCTTCACACAATTTGATTCCTACTGTAGAAATCCCAATCAACGTCTTCCGTAACCAATTGATTCTCAAGATAGGAAATGAAACTAATCATGAGTTTCTTATACCATTTCCAACATATCACCGACAACATATCACTTCAACTGAAAAAAAAAACTTGTACTAACTGCCATCTGCAAACTTACAAAATTTGCAAAAACTAAAATTATTAAATCAAGAGCCATTACTCACATTAGACAACCACTTCGAGAAATATTATTTTCATTTTGCATTCCGAAAAATATTGTTATAGATAATGAAAAGGCATTAAATTCTGCTTCCATTACATCCATGATGGAGGACGAATTAAAAATACGCATTTACAAAACCCCACCTTACAGAAGTGAGGTGAACGGACAGACTGAAAGGTTTCATTCCACCCTTTCCGAAATAATGCGCTGCCTTAAAGCAGAACAGACTCCTCGTTCATTCGAAGAACTCCTCGAAAGAGCTACGAACGAGTACAATTTTACAGTTCATTCAACCACACAGAAAAAACCGGTAGAGCTTTTCTTTGGTCGGTCTCCAAGAATAACTCCTGAAGACTGTGAGAATGTCCGGCAGCAAAATATCGATAGAATCATACAGAAACAAAACAAAGACATAAGATACCACAATAAGAAACGAGAACCAACTAAAACTTACAACCCAGGAGACATAATTTACGTAAGACACAACAAAAGACTAGGCTCTAAGTTAACTTTTAGATATAAAAAAGATATAGTTAAGGAAAATAAAAATACAACAGTCATAACACAGTCAGGAAGAACGATACATAAAAGTAACATCAGGAATTAATGTACTAACTACGCATTTCCTCTTTTCAGGTACATGCTCAATAATGCATCAACAGAAATACAGATACTAGACTTCTCCAACTCTCAATTCGTATCTTTACATACTGGACAAGCTAAAATACAAACCGGATACCTTAAACTTATTCACGAGATTGACCTAGATCAATATGACAAATTTTTGACCAATATTGCACCAACTCTCGAACTTTCCTCAACTGTTAACGATCCCTTGTTTCCTTTCCTTTCCCATGAGTATGAACAAATTCAAAATTTAATCCACAATTTAAGGCCACAGAATGTTAAGAGATCCGTAGATTCTATACGCACAGCGTGGGAGTGGATTGCAGGCAGTCCCGACCACGACGATTTTATTACAATCAAAAAGAAAGTTGACAATATCCTTGAAAACACAAATACACAAGTTGTAATCAACAAATTATATAATGAAAGAACTAACAATATCACAAAAGTAACAAATGGAATTGAAAAAATGTTAAAAGAAAATAAAAGTTTCAATCATTATATCCGAAATTAAATATAAATTCAAAATTGTAAAAGAGGAATTAGAAAATATTGCTTTAGCCATTCACTGGGCAAAACTAGGAATTGTAAACTCACTCATACTATCTAAAGAAGAAATAAGCCTTGCAATAAATACGTTTAATAAAGAACACATTCCTTTTACCACAATCGAAGAAGCTTTAAACTTTGCAGAAATCAAAATCATAACAAATTCAATTTCAATTTTTTATATTGTCAATATTCCTCTAACAAGTCCCAAAACTTATGAAAAAATCCTTATCAAACCTGTCAAAAGAAATGGGATAGTCATTGAAATTCATTACAAGGAAATTCTTAAAAAAAAGACGAAATGTTTGGTCTTATAAATAATTGTAAACAGATTAGTGATATTTCTATATGTGAAAATAAAAATCTTGTGAATATTGTAAACTCAACATCCATTTCGAATCTTTTGAAAAGTCAAATAGCATCTTGCAACATTATCAGCGGTCAGCACATCCCAGCAATTGAAGAGATAACCCAGGGTATTATTCTGCTTAATAGCTTCAACGGAACTCTCCAAGCTGAATCAACTTCCCGAAATATAGCTGGGGGTCAATTCCCGATCTGTGAAGCTGTGAAGTGAAAAAAAAATATCATTTCAGTTTTCATACAGTTTTTTCATTTTATCACTTCACGAACCCACTCTAAGCGATTCCGGATCTAAAAAGTACTAAAACGTTCTAAATGATAAATTCTGACAGTTTTCTCTCATTTTCTCTCTCATTTCAATTGGATTCCAATTGGATTTTTCATCGTTTGAGTTTTGCGGCCATTTTTCATAATTGATTTTTTCACCGACTCATACGGCAATGAAAAGAAATTTATCATATGAAAAAAAATTTACATTTGAGGTTGGATTTTCACTAATCGAGAATCGAATTTTCGGTGAAGCTGTGATAAATGTTTTCACTTCACAGCTTCACAGATCAGGAATTGACCCCCTGGTACCTTCCTCATCAAATATGACAACACCAACATAACAATTACAGTAGACTCGCGGTAACGTGAACTATTAAAAACCGAGCGTGTTCATGTTTACGGGTTGTTCACGTTTACGAAGGTGTATCTCTTTGAATTTTAAAAATAAACTTTACACATGTTTAAACTCAAATTCATATATTTAATTTTTTGTATGTTAACAAAATTTATATAAATTACACACGTAAAAATTAATATTTTTTTTTACAAATGGAATGAGAATCCGTTAAAATTAATGAAAAAACGTGTCATTTATTTTTAATTTTCTTTTTTTGCAGGTTACTGAATACGTCCTTTTCGCGAAGACGTTTAAGTACTTTAGATTTAATTTATTATCAATGAAAACTCAATACCGCGCACTAAACTGACAACCACACCACAATAAAATATAAGAAAGTTTTGTTCACGTTAGCCGGTGTTCACGTAAGGCGATGTTTTTGTTACCGCGAGTCTACTGTAATGACCGAAAATTTACTTCAGAAAAAGTAATATCGACTCACACTATCCTCCCAGCAATTTTACAACCATCCCCAATTGAAAAAGAATACCATTCACTAGAGATGATGCACGAGCTCCACATCAACAATACGGAAGAAATTCAGCTGCTCCAATCAGAAAAAGAAACACAGATGATAACCACCTATGGCTCAATTTCGTGTATGGACATTCTTTTAATCATCGTAATAATGCTTAAACTTTTTCACAAAAGAAGGAATAATACAAAGGTCATCATCCAACAGCATGAGATGAAGAACATCCACATACCTACAGAATCAAATGCAGCACCTAAGCCAACACCTACCCTTCCGCAATCAAAGTTCAACGACATACCATACTTTTAAGCGATTGAGGACTATCGCATTTAGAGGAGGATGAGTTAACGTACAGAATATAAGCTACGCCAGCAGTGCCATGACACGACCTAATTTCCGTTCTCACAGACGAAATTAGTAAGAAACAACGAACGAAGAATGCCATAAACAATTCCAAGAACAACATTACCCAATACCCAAACACCTATGCTGACACCTCAAAATTAATAATAAATCGAATGCATGTTTGGTAGTCAATTAATTGTAATAAGCTCAGTCTTAATAAACACTCGATACAATAAAGGTCAGGTAATCTACCTGCAGAAAAAATATATTTTTTTGGAAACTCAACGTATGTTTTCTTAACTTATACATATAAGTTTGGTTGGGTTGGTACATTACATACATACGAGTGGTACCTTGGCTGGTCTCACACCTCAATTTTGTTGGTTTGGTTGTGGAAAATTTCAAAGGTGCATTTTCCGTTCACGTTTTGGAAACTGCTACCATCCAACATCCATCTCGCTGTCGTCGTCGGTCGTCGCATCGTCGCCATCTAATGGAGTTAATTAAGTATCGTTAAATTTTTTTTTTTTTTTAATATTTTTCAATTGCCATGAACGTTTAAAGCGGCCATACTTTATCAAATGTAAACTTATTGCCAATGCATTTCTTCTTTTTAATAACCATTACTAGATAAACGAGCTTCGTCAATTCGAACCCGGAAAGGAATGCGGTGCACCTCATCTCCCCCTTCTTGGAAGCGGATTGGGAAAAAGGGAAGCCAGTACCTGTTAGAAAGTAGTGAGTCCCATTGAAAAAGGTAAGTCGTTTGATATTATATTGACAAAATAAGAGAAGAAACATTGGAATTAAGTTAGGTAAAGAGTTTACAAGGTCGATGTTAAAGTCATTGCTTGTTTCATACTAAGTTTTCTATTGCTTGTTTTCCAACTAAATTTTTTCTTGCTGGCTTCGTAAAATTGAAAGAACATATTATAAGAAGATATGATAGCTGGTTTTCAAACTAAATTTTTTGTTATCTATGTATGTAGGTACTACCTAAGTCGACAATGGTTGTAGTTTAACGAAAATAAATAGAATTTTGAATATTTTGTATATTTCGTGGTTCATAATTCCGGTTTTGAGTTGATGAGAATTATATTGGTTGATTTTCGTGTTCAGGTAGATTTAGTTGTGGATATGAGTTCTAGTTCTCAATAAGAGGCATTATAGGGATGTGTAGGGTCGAGGTAGGATGGTAGGGATAGGATAGTTTAGCGTATGTGACTGAATGGTCGCATGCGTTTGTATAAGGTGCCGTTGCTTAATAGGTAGAGCATAGCATAGGCGTAGGACGAAGGGAAGGGATAGCTCTGAGAGGTTATTTACAGCTTTTCCTCTCACTAAATATCAATGTCAGTTTTGTTGGTGAATGTGAAGCGAAATTCGGGCCGTAGGAAAGCAAAGTTTTATTTAGACTTAGGCATGCAGAAAAAAAAAGGTAACCCATGTCCGGCTAGCAGCAAGATCCCTCACCCATCGATGAGCTACCGGGAGGCGAATTTTGCCTGAGCTGCAAGTGCCTAGACACCCTTTCATCACTTTTGGCCTAAGGTTCTTGTTGCTTAGGTCAGGAAGGCAAGTAGAAGTGATAAGAGGTTGGCATAATTGGCTTTGGGGATTGAATTCCGATTTAAAATCAAATTTAAAGTTGAATATAAAGTTAAATTTAAACTTGAATTCGAAGTTGTTAAATTTAAAGTTGAATTTAAAGTTAAATTTAAAGTTGAATTTAAAATCAAATTTAAAGCTGAATTTAAAATTGAATATAAAGTTAAATTTAAACTTGAATTCAAAGTTGTTAAATTTAAAGCTGAATTTAAAGTAATATTTAAGTTGAACTTAAAATTATATTTATAGTTAAATTAAAAGTTGAATTCAAAGTTGAATTTAAAGTTGAATGTAAAGTTAAATTTAAAGTTGAATTTGAAGTTGAATTTAAAGTTGAATTTAAAGTTAAATTTAAAGTTGAATTTATAATTAAATTTGAAGTTGAATTTAAAGTTTAATTTAAAGTTGGATTTAAAATTGAATTTTAAGTTAAATTAACTTTAAATTTTTAAAGTTAAATTTAAAGTTGAATTTAAGGTTTAATTAAAAGTTGAATTAAAGTTGAATTAAAATTAAATTTAAAGTTGAATTTAAAGCTAAATTTAAAGTTGAATTTAAAATTGAATTTAAAGTTAAACTTAAAGTTAAATTTAAAGTTGAATTTAAAGTTGAATTTAAAGTTGAATTTAAAGTTGAATTTAAAGCTAAATTAAAAGCTGAATTTAAAGTTGAATTTAAAATTGAATTTAAAGTTAAACTTAAAGTTAAATTTAAAGTTGAATTTAAAGCTAAATTTCAAGCTGAATTTAAAGTTAAATTTAAAGTTGAATTTAAAGTTGAGTTTTAAATAAAATTTAAAGTTAAATTTTAAGTTAGACTTAAAGTTAAATTTAAAGTTGAACTTAAAGTTGAATTTAAAGTTGAATTTATAGTTAAATTTAAAGTTAAATTCAAAGTTGAATTTAAAGTTGAATTTAAAGTTGAATTTAAAGTTAAATTGAAAATTAAATTGAAAGTTAAATTTAAAGTTGAATTTTAAGTTGAATTTAAAGTTGAATTTAAAGTTAAATTTAAAGTTAAATTTAAAGATGAATTCAAAGTTAAACTTAAATTTGAATTTAAAGTTAAATTTAAAGTAAAGTTTAAAGTTAAATTTAAAGTTGAATTTAAAGTTGAATTTAAAGTTGAATTTTAAGTAAGATTTAAGTTGAACTTAAAATTACATTTAAAATTAAATTTAAAGTTGAATTTAAAGCTAAGTTTATAGCTGAATTTAAGGTTGAATTTAAAGTTTAATTTAAAGTTAAATTTAAAGTTGAATTTAAAATTGAATTTAAAATTGAATTTAAAGTTAAATTTAAAGTTAAATTTAAAGTTAATTTTAAAGTTGAATTAAAAGTTGAATTTAAAGTTTAATTAAAAGTTGAATTTAAAGTTGAATTAAAAGTTGAATTTAAAAATTAAAAATAATGTTAAATTAATAAAATTAAAAAAATTAGAGTTAAATTTAAAATAAAGTTAAATTAATAAAATTAAAAAAATTAGAGTTAAATTTAAAGTTAAATTTAAAGTTGAATTTAAAGTTAAATTTAAAGTTGAATTTACAGTTAAATTTAAAATTGAATTTAAAGTTGAACTTGTATTTCAATTTAAAGTTGAATTTAAAGTTGAATTTAAAATTGAATTTTAAGTTAAATTTAAAGTTAAATTTAAAGTTAATTTTAAAGTTGAATTAAAAGTTGAATTTAAAGTTTAATTAAAAGTTGAATTTAAAGTTGAATTAAAAGTTGAATTTAAAAATTAAAAATAAATTAAAGTTGAATTTAAGTTAAATTAAAAGTTAAACTTAAATTTAAATTTAAAGTTGAATTTAAAGTTCATTTTAAAGTTAAATTTAAAAATGAATTTAAAGCTAAATTTAAAGCTGAATTTAAAGTTGAATTTAAAGTTGAATTTATATTTAAATTTGAAGTTGAATTTAAAGTTTAATTAAAAGTTGGATTTAAAATTGAATTTTAAGTTAAATTAACTTTAAATTCTTAAAGTTAAATTTAAAGTTGAATTTAAAGTTGAATTTAAAGTTGAATTTAAAGCTAAATTTAAAACTGAATTTAAGGTTGAATTTAAAATTGAATTTAAAGTAAAATTTAAAGTTGAATTTAAAGTTGCGTTTTAAATTAAATTTAAAGTTAAATTTAAAGTTAGACTTAAAGTTAAAATTAAAGTTGAATTTAAAGTTGAACTTAAGGTTGAATTTAAAGTTGAATTTAAAGTTAAATTTAAAATTAAATTCAAAGTTGAATTTAAAGTAGAGTTTAAAGTTAAATTGAAAGTTAAATTGAAAATTAAATTTAAAGTTGAATTTTAAGTTGAATTTAAAGTTGAATTTAAAGTTGAATTTAAAGTTAAATTTAAAGTTGAATTTAAAGTTAAATTTAAAGTTGAATATAAAGTTAAATTTAAAGTTGAATTTAAAGTTAAATTTAAAGTTGAATTTAAAATTGAATTTAAAGTTGAATTTAAAGTTGAATTAAAAGTTGAATTTAAAGTAAGATTTAAGTTGAACTTAAAATTACATTTTAAGTTAAATTTAAAGTTGAATTCAAAGTTAAATTTATTGTTGAATTTAAATTTTAATTTAAAGTTAAATTTAAAGATGAATTTAAAATTGAATTTAGAGTTAAATTTAAAGTTAAATTTAAAGTTGAATTTAAAGTTAAATTTAAAGTTGAATTAACAGTTAAATTTAAAATTGAATTTAAAGTTAAATTTAAAGTTGAATTTAAAGTTGACTTTTAAATTAAATTTAAAGTTAAATTTAAAGTTAGACTTAAAGTTAAATTTAAAGTTGAATTTAAAGTTGAACTTAAAGTTGAATTTAAAGTTGAATTTAAAGTTAAATTTAAAGTTAAATTCAAAGTTGAATTTAAAGTTGAATTTAAAAATAAATTGAAAGTTAAATTGAAAGTTAAATTTAAAGTTGAATTTTAAGTTGAATTTAAAGTTGAATTTAAAGTTGAATTTAAAGCTAAATTAAAAGCTGAATTTAAAGTTGAATTTAAAGTTGAATGTAAAGTTAAATTTAAAGTTGAATTTGAAGTTGAATTTAAAGTTGAATTCAAAGTTAAATTTAAAGTTGAATTTATATTTAAATTTGAAGTTGAATTTAAAGTTTAATTTAAAGATGGATTTAAAATTGAATTTTAAGTTAAATTAACTTTAAATTTTTAAAGTTAAATTTAAAGTTGAATTTAAGGTTTAATTAAAAGTTGAATTAAAGTTGAATTAAAATTAAATTTAAAGTTGAATTTAAAGCTAAATTTAAAGTTGAATTTAAAATTGAATTTAAAGTTAAACTTAAAGTTAAATTTAAAGTTGAATTTAAAGTTGAATTTAAAGTTGAATTTAAAGTTGAATTTAAAGCTAAATTAAAAGCTGAATTTAAAGTTGAATTTAAAGTTAAACTTAAAGTTAAATTTAAAGTTGAATTTAAAGCTAAATTTCAAGCTGAATTAAAAGTTAAATTTAAAGTTGAATTTAAAGTTGAGTTTTAAATAAAATTTAAAGTTAAATTTAAGTTAGACTTAAAGTTAAATTTAAAGTTGAATTTAAAGTTGAACTTAAAGTTGAATTTAAAGTTGAATTTATAGTTAAATTTAAAGTTAAATTCAAAGTTGAATTTAAAGTTGAATTTAAAGTTAAATTGAAAATTAAATTGAAAGTTAAATTTAAAGTTGAATTTTAAGTTGAATTTAAAGTTGAATTTAAAGTTAAATTTAAAGTTAAATTTAAAGATGAATTCAAAGTTAAACTTAAATTTGAATTTAAAGTTAAATTTAAAGTAAAGTTTAAAGTTAAATTTGAAGTTGAATTTAAAGTTGAATTTAAAGTTGAATTTAAAGTTGAATTTAAAGTAAGATTTAAGTTGAACTTAAAATTACATTTAAAATTAAATTTAAAGTTGAATTTAAAGCTAAGTTTATAGCTGAATTTAAGGTTGAATTTAAAGTTTAATTTAAAGTTAAATTTAAAGTTGAATTTAAAATTGAATTTAGAGTTAAATTTAAAGTTAAATTTAAAGTTGAATTTAAAGTTAAATTTAAAGTTGAATTTACAGTTAAATTTAAAATTGAATTTAAAGTTGAACTTGTATTTCAATTTAAAGTTGAATTTAAAGTTGAATTTAAAATTGAATAAGTTAAATTTAAAGTTAAATTTAAAGTTAATTTTAAAGTTGAATTAAAAGTTGAATTTAAAGTTTAATTAAAAGTTGAATTTAAAGTTGAATTAAAAGTTGAATTTAAAAATTAAAAATAAATTTAAGTTGAATTTAAGTTAAATTAAAAGTTAAACTTAAATTTAAATTTAAAGTTGAATTTAAAGTTCATTTTAAAGTTAAATTTAAAAATGAATTTAAAGCTAAATTTAAAGCTGAATTTAAAGTTGAATTTAAAGTTGAATTTATATTTAAATTTGAAGTTGAATTTAAAGTTTAATTAAAAGTTGGATTTAAAATTGAATTTTAAGTTAAATTAACTTTAAATTCTTAAAGTTAAATTTAAAGTTGAATTTAAAGTTGAATTTAAGGTTTAATTAAAAGTTGAATTAATATTAAATTTAAAGTAAAATTTAAAGTTTAATTTAAAGTTGAATTTAATGTTGAATTTAAAAATAAAAAATAAATCAAAGTTGAATTTAAGTTAAATTAAAAGTTGAATTTAAAGTTAAATTTAAAGTTGAATTTAAAGTTGAATTTAAAGTTGAATTTAAAGCTAAATTTAAAGCTGAATTTAAGGTTGAATTTAAAATTAAATTTAAAGTAAAATTTAAAGTTGAATTTAAAGTTGCGTTTTAAATTAAATTTAAAGTTAAATTTAAAGTTGAATTTAAAGTTGAACTTAAGGTTGAATTTAAAGTTGAATTTAAAGTTAAATTTAAAGTTAAATTCAAAGTTGAATTTAAAGTTGAGTTTAAAGTTAAATTGAAAGTTAAATTGAAAGTTAAATTTAAAGTTGAATTTTAAGTTGAATTTAAAGTTGAATTTAAAGTTGAATTTAAAGTTAAATTTAAAGTTGAATTTAAAGTTAAATTTAAAGTTGAGTTTATAGTTAAATTTAAAGTTGAATTTAAAATTGAATTTAATGTTGAATTTAAAGTTGAATTAAAAGTTGAATTTAAAGTAAGATTTAAGTTGAACTTAAAATTACATTTTAAGTTAAATTTAAAGTTGAATTCAAAGTTAAATTTATTGTTGAATTTAAAGTTTAATTTAAAGTTAAATTTAAAGATGAATTTAAAATTGAATTTAGAGTTTAATTTAAAGTTAAATTTAAAGTTGAATTTAAAGTTAAATTTAAAGTTGAATTAACAGTTAAATTTAAAATTGAATTTAAAGTTAAATTTAAAATTGAATTTAAAGTTAAATTTAAAGTTGAATTTAAAGTTGAGTTTTAAATTAAATTTAAAGTTAAATTAAAAGTTAGACTTAAAGTTAAATTTAAAGTTGAATTTAAAGTTGAACTTAAAGTTGAATTTAAAGTTGAATTTAAAGTTAAATTTAAAGTTAAATTCAAAGTTGAATTTAAAGTTGAATTTAAAAATAAATTGAAAGTTAAATTGAAAGTTAAATTTAAAGTTGAATTTTAAGTTGAATTTAAAGTTGAATTTAAAGTTGAATTTAAAGTTAAATTTAAAGTTGAATTTAAAGTTGAATTTAAAGTAGAATTTAAAGTTGAATTTTAAGTTGAATTTAAAGTTGAATTTAAAGTTGAATTTAAAGATAGTTTTAAAGTTAAATTTAAAATTAAATTTAAAGTTAAATTTAAAATTAAATTTAAAGTTAAATTTAAAGTTAAATTTAAAGTTAAATTTAAAGTTAAATTTAAAGTTAAATTTAAAGTTAAATTTAAAGTTAAATTTAAAGTTAAGTTTAAAGTTAAACTTAAAGTAGAATTTAAAGTTAGATTTAAAGTTAAATTGAAAGTTGAATTTAAAGTTGAATTTAAAGTTGAATTTAAAGTTAAATTTCAAGTTAAATTTAAAGTTGATTTTAAACTTGAATTAAATTTAAAGTTGAATTCAAAGTTATATTTAAAGTTAAACTTAAAGTTGAATTTAAAGTTAGATTTAAAGTTGAATTTAAAGATGAATTTAAAGTTAGATTTAAGTTAAAATTTAAATTAAATTTAAAGTTAAATTTAAAGTTGAAATTAAAATTGAATTTAAAGTTAAATTTAAAGTTGAATTTAAAGTTAAATTTCAAGTTAAATTTAAAGTTGATTTTAAAGTTGAATTAAATTTAAAGTTGAATTCAAAGTTAAATTAAGAGTTTAATTTAAAGTTAAATTTAAAGTTGAATTTAAAGTTTAGTTAAAAGTTGAATTTAAAGTTGAATTTAAAGTTGAATTAAAAGTTAAATTTAAAGTTGAATTTAAATTTAAATTTAAAATCAAATTTAAAGTTGAATTTAAAGTTGAATATAAAGTTAAATTTAAACTTGAATTCAAAGTTGTTAAATTTAAAGTTGAATTTAAAGTTAAATTTAAAGTTGAATTTAAAATCAAATTTAAAGCTGAATTTAAAGTTGAATATAAAGTTAAATTTAAACTTGAATTCAAAGTTGTTAAATTTAAAGTTGAATTTAAAGTTAGATTTTAGTTGAACTTAAAATTATATTTAAAGTTAAATTAAAAGTTGAATTCAAAGTTAAATTTAAAGTTGAATTTAAAGTTTGAATTTAAAGTTAAATTTAAAGTTGAATTTATATTTAAATTTGAAGTTGAATTTAAAGTTTAATTTAAAATTGGATTTAAAATTGAATTTTAAGTGAAATTAACTTTAAATTTTTAAAGTTAAATTCAAAGTTGAATTTAAGGTTTAATTAAAAGTTGAATTTAAAGTTGAATTAAAATTAAATTTAAAGTAAAATTTAAAGTTTAATTTAAAGTTGAATTTAATTTTGTATTTAAAAATAAAAAATAAATTAAAGTTGGATTTAAGTTAAATTTAAAGTTAAACTTAAAGTTAAATTTAAAGTTGAATTTAAAGTTGAATTAAAAGTTGAATTTAAAGTTGAATTTAAAGCTAAATTTAAAGCTGAATTTAAAGTTGAATTTAAAACTAAATTTAAAAATAAATTTAAAGCTAAATTTAAAGTTGAATTTAAAGTTAAATTTAAAGTTGAATTTAAAGTTAAATTTTAAGTTGAATTTAAAGTTGAGTTTTAAATTAAATTTAAAGTTAGACTTAAAGTTGAATTTAAAGTTGAACTTAAAGTTGAATTTAAAGTTGAATTTAAAGTAAAATTTAAAGATAAATTCAAAGTTGAATTTAAAGTTGAATTTAAAGTTAAACTTAAATTTGAATTTAAAGTTAAATTTAAAGTTAAATTTAAAGTTAAATTTAAAGTTGAATTTAAAGTTGAATTTAAAGTTGAATTTAAAATTGAATTTAAAGTAAGATTTAAGTTGAACTTAAAATTACATTTAAAATTAAATTTAAAGTTGAATTTAAAGCTGAATTTAAGGTTGAATCTAAAAATTAATTCAAAGTTAAATTTAAAGTGGAATTTAAAATTGAATTGAGAGTTAAATTTAAAGTTAAATTTAAAGTTGAATTTAAAGTTAAATTTAAAGTTGAATTTACAGTTAAATTTAAAATTGAATTTAAAGTTGAACTTGTATTTCAATTTAAAGTTGAATTTAAAGTTCAATTTAAAGTTGAATTTAAAATTGAATTTTAAGTTAAATTTAAAGTTAATTTTAAAGTTGAATTAAAAGTTGAATTTAAAGTTTAATTAAAAGTTGAATTTAAAAATTAAAAATAAATTAAAGTTGAATTTAAGTTAAATTAAATGTTTAACTTAAAGTTAAATTTAATGTAGAATTTAAAGTTGAATTTAAAGTTCATTTTAAAGTTAAATTTAAAAATGAATTTAAAGCTAAATTTAAAGCTGAATTTAAAGTTGAATTTAAAGTTGAATTTATATTTAAATTTGAAGTTGAATTCAAAGTTGAATTTAAAGTTAAATTTAAAGTTGAATTTAAAGTTGATTTTAAAGTTGAATTTAAAGTTGAATTTAAAGTTGAATTTAAAGTTGAATTTAAAGTTAAATTTAAAGTTAAACTTAAATTTAAATTTAAACTTAAATTTAAAGTTGAATTTAAAGTTAAATTTAAAGTTTAATTTAAAATCAAATTTAAAGTTAAATTTAAAGTTAAATTTAAAGTTGAATCTAATGTTTAATTAAAAGATGAATTTAAAGTTGAATTTAAAGTTAAATTTAAAGTTAAATTTAAAGTTAAATTTAAAGTTGAATTTAAAGTTGAATTTAAAGTTGAATTTAAAGTTAAATTTAAAGTTGAATTTAAAGTTGAATTTAAAGTTAAATGTAAAGTTGAATTTAAAGTTGAATTTAAAGTTGAATTTAAAGTTGAATTTAAAATTGAATTTAAAGTGAAATTTAAAGTCGAATTTAAAGTTGAATTTAAAGTTAAATTAAAAGTTAAATTGAAAGTTAAATTTAAAGTTGAATTTTAAGTTGAATTTAAAGTTGAATTTAAAGTTAGACTTAAAGTTAAATTTAAAGTTGAATTTAAAGTTGAACTTAAAGTTGAATTTAAAGTTGAATTTTAAGATGAATTTAAAGTTGAATTTAAAGTTGTATTTAAAGTTGAATTTAAAGTTGAATTTAAAGTTGAATTTAAAGTTAAATTGAAAGTTAAATTGAAAGTTGAATTTAAAGTTAAATTTAAAGTTGAATTTAAAGTTAAATTAAAAGTTTAATTTAAAGATGAATTCAAAGTTAAACTTAAATTTGAATTTAAAGTTAAATTTAAAGTTGAATTTATAGTTGAATTTAAAGTTGAATTTAAAGTTGAATTTAAAGTTGAATTTAAAGCAAGTTTTAAGTTGAACTTAAAATTACATTCAAAGTTAAATTTAAAGTTGAATTTGAAGTTGAATTCAAAGTTAAATTTATTGTTGAATTTAAAGTTTAATTTAAAGTTAAATTTAAAGTTGAATTTAAAATTGAATTTAGAGTTAAATTTAAAGTTAAATTTAAAGTTGAATTTACAGTTAAATTTAAAATTGAATTTAAAGTTAAATTTAAAGTTGAATTTGTATTTCAATTTAAAGTTGAATTTAAAGTTAAATTTAAAGTTGAATTTAAAATGGAATTTTAAGTTAAATTTAAAGTTAATTTTAAAGTTGAATTTAAAGTTGAATTTAAAGTTTAATTAAAAGTTGAATTTAAAGTTGAATTAAAAGTTGAATTTAAAAATAAAAAATAAATTAAAGTTGAATTTAAGTTAAATTAAAAGTTAAACTTAAAGTTAAATTTAAAGTTGAATTTAAAGTTGAATTTAAAGTTAATTTTAAAGTTAAATTTAAAAATTAATTTTAAGCTAAATTTAAAGCTGAATTTAAAGTTGAATTTAAAGTTAAATTTAAAGTTAAATTTAAAAATGAATTTAAAGCTAAATTTAAAGCTGAATTTAAAGTTAAATTTAAAGTTGAAGTTAAAATGAAGTTTAAAGTTGAACTTTAAGTTAAATTTTAAGTAAAATTGAAAGTTAAACTTAAAGTTAAATTTAAAGTTGAATTTAAAGTTGAATTTAAAATCAAATTTAATGTTAAATTTAAAGCCTAAATTAAATTGAAAGTTAAATTTAAAATTAAATTTAACTTTAAATTTAACTTTAAATTTAACTTTAAATTTAACTTTAAATTTAATTTTAAATTTAACTTTCAATTTAATTTAAGCTTTAAATTTAAAGTAAAATTTAAAGTTAAATTTAAAGTTGAATTTTAAGTTAGATTTAAGTTGAATTTTAGATTAAATTTAAAGTTAAATTTAAAGTTGAATTTAAAGTTAAATTTAAAGTTAAATTTAAAGTTGCATTTAAAGTTTAATTTAGAGTTAAATTGAAAGTTGAATTTAAAGTTAGATTTAAAGTTAAATTTAAGGTTGAATTTAAAGATAAATTTAAAGTTGAATTTAAAGTTGAATTTAAAATTTAATTTAAAATCAAATTTAAAGTTGAATTCAAAGTTGAATTTAAATTTAAATTTAAAGTAAAGTTGAAAGTTGAATTTAAAGTTGAATTTAAAGTTAAATTAAAAGTTCAATTTAAAGTTGAATTTAAAGATAGTTTTAAAGTTAAATTTAAAATTAAATTTAAAGTTAAATTTAAAATTAAATTTAAAGTTAAATTTAAAGTTAAATTTAAAGTTAAACTTAAAGTTGAATTTAAAGATAGATTTAAAGTTAAATTGAAAGTTGAATTTAAAGTTGAATTTAAAGTTGAATTTAAAGTTGAATTTAAAGTTGAATTTAAAGTTAAATTTGAAGTTAAATTTAAAGTTGATTTTAAAGTTGAATTAAATTTAAAGTTGAATTCAAAGTTATATTTAAAGTTAAACTTAAAGTTGAATTTAAAGTTAGATTTAAGTTAAAATTTAAATTAAATTTAAAGTTAAATTTAAAGTTGAATTTAAAATTGAATTTAAAGTTAAATTTAAAATTGAACTTAAAGTTAAATTTCAAGTTAAATTTAAAGTTGATTTTAAAGTTGAATTAAATTTAAAGTTGAATTCAAAGTTAAATTTAGAGTTAAATTTAAAGTTAAATTTAAAGTTGAATTTAAAGTTTAATTAAAAGTTGAATTTAAAGTTGAATTAAAAGTTAAATTTAAAGTTGAATTTAAAGTTAAATTTAAAATCAAATTTAAAGTTGAATTTAAAGTTGAATATAAAGTTAAATTTAAACTTGAATTCAAAGTTGTTAAATTTAAAGTTGAATTTAAAATCAAATTTAAAGCTGAATTTAAAGTTGAATATAAAGTTAAATTTAAACTTGAATTCAAAGTTGTTAAATTTAAAGTTGAATTTAAAGTTAGATTTTAGTTGAACTTAAATTATATTTAAAGTTAAATTAAAAGTTGAATTCAAAGTTGAATTTAAAGTTGAATGTAAAGTTAAATTTAAAGATGAATTTAAAGTTGAATTTAAAGTTGAATTTAAAGTTTGAATTTAAAGTTAAATTTAAAGTTGAATTTATATTTAAATTTGAAGTTGAATTTAAAGTTTAATTTAAAATTGGATTTAAAATTGAATTTTAAGTTAAATTAACTTTAAATTTTTAAAGTTAAATTTAAAGGTGATTTTAAGGTTTAATTAAAAGTTGAATTTAAAGTTGAATTAAAATTAAATTTAAAGTAAAATTTAAAGTTTAATTTAATTTTGAATTTAAAAATAAAAAATAAATTAAAGTTGGATTTAAGTTAAATTTAAAGTTAAACTTAAAAATAAATTTAAAGTTGAATTTAAAGTTGAATTAAGAGTTGAATTTAAAGTTTAATTTAAAGCTTAATTTAAAGCTGTATTTAAAGTTGAATTTAAAACTAAATTTAAAAATAAATTTAAAGCTAAATTTAAAGTTGAATTTAAAGCTAAATTTCAAGCTGAATTTAAAGTAAAATTTAAAGTTGAATTTAAAGTTAAATTTAAAGTTGAATTTAAAGTTGCATTTAAAGTTGAATTTAAAGTTAAATTTAAAGTTGAATTTAAAGTTGAGTTTTAAATTAAATTTAAAATTTAACTTAAAGTTAGACTTAAAGTTAAATTTAAAGTTGAATTTAAAGTTGAACTTAAAGTTGAGTTTAAAGTTGAATTTAAAGTTAAATTTAAAGTTAAATTCAAAGTTGAATTTAAAGTTGAATTTAAAGTTAAATTGAAAGTTAAATTGAAAGCTAAATTTAAAGTTGAATTTTAAGTTGAATTTAAATTTGAATTTAAAGTTAAATTTAAAGTTTAATTTAAAGTTGAATTTAAAGTTGAATTTAAAGTTGAATTTAAAGTTGAATTTTAAGTTAAATTTAAAGTTAAACTTAAAGTTAAATTTAAAGTTGAATTTAAAGTTAAATTTAAAGTTGAATTCAAAGTTGAATTTAAAGTTGAATTCAAAGTTAAATTTATTGTTAAATTTAAAGTTTAATTTAAAGTTAAATTTAAAGTTGAATTTAAAGTTGAAATTAAAGTTGAATTTAAAGTAAGATTTAAAGTTGAGTTTTAAATTAAATTTAAAATTTAATTTAAAGTTAGACTTAAAGTTAAATTTAAAGTTGAATTTAAAGTTGAACTTAAAGTTGAATTTAAAGTTGAATTTAAAGTTAAATTTAAAGTTAAATTCAAAGTTGAATTTAAAGTTGAATTTAAAGTTAAATTGAAAGTTAAATTGAAAGCTAAATTTAAAGTTGAATTTTAAGTTGAATTTAAATTTGAATTTAAAGTTAAATTTAAAGTTGAATTTAAAGTTGAATTTAAAGTTGAATTTAAAGTTGAATTTAAAGTTGAATTTTAAGTTAAATTTAAAGTTAAACTTAAAGTTAAATTTAAAGTTGAATTTAAAGTTCATTTTATAGTTTAATTTAAAAATGAATTTTAAGCTAAATTTAAAGCTGAATTTAAAGTTGAATTTAAAGTTAAATTTAAAGTTAAATTTAAAAATGAATTTAAAGCTAAATTTAAAGCTGAATTTAAAGTTAAATTTAAAGTTGAATTTAAAATTAAATTTAAAGTTGAACTTTAAGTTAAATTTTAAGTAAAATTGAAAGTTAAACTTTAAGTTAAATTTAAAGTTGAATTTAAAGTTAAATTTAAAGTTGAATTCAAAGTTGAACTTAAAATTAAATTTAAAGTTGAATTTAAAGTTGATTTTAAAGTTGAATTTAAAGTTGAATTTAAAGTTGAATTTAAAGTTGAATTTAAAGTTAAATTTAAAGTTAAACTTAAATTTAAATTTAAACTTAAATTTAAAGTTGAATTTAAAGTTAAATTTAAAGTTTAATTTAAAATCAAATTTAAAGTTAAATTTAAAGTTAAATTTAAAGTTGAATCTAATGTTTAATTAAAAGATGAACTTAAAGTTGAATTTAAAGTTAAATTTAAAGTTAAATTTAAAGTTAAATTTAAAGTTGAATTTAAAGTTGAATTTAAAGTTGAATTTAAAGTTAAATTTAAAGTTGAATTTAAAGTTGAATTTAAAGTTAAATGTAAAGTTGAATTTAAAGTTGAATTTAAAATTGAATTTAAAGTTAAATTTAAAGTTGAATTTAAAGTTGAATTTAAAGTTAAATTGAAAGTTAAATTGAAAGTTAAATTTAAAGTTGAATTTTAAGTTGAATTTAAAGTTGAATTTAAAGTTAGACTTAAAGTTAAATTTAAAGTTGAATTTAAAGTTGAACTTAAAGTTGAATTTAAAGTTGAATTTTAAGATGAATTTAAAGTTGAATTTAAAGTTGAATTTAAAGTTAAATTTAAAGTTGAATTTAAAGTTGAATTTAAAATTGAATTTAAAATCAAATTTAATGTTAAATTTAAAGCCTAAATTAAATTGAAAGTTAAACTTAAAATTAAATTTAACTTTAAATTTAACTTTAAATTTAATTTTAAATTTAACTTTCAATTTAATTTAAGCTTTAAATTTAAAGTTAAATTTAAAGTTAAATTTAAAGTTAAATTTAAAGTTGAATTTTAAGTTAGATTTAAAGTTGAATTTAAAGTTGAATTTAAAGTTAGATTTAAGTTGAATTTTAGTTTAAATTTAAAGTTAAATTTAAAGTTGAATTTAAAGTTAAATTTAAAGTTAAATTTAAAGTTGCATTTAAAGTTTAATTTAAAGTTAAATTGAAAGTTGAATTTAAAGTTGAGATTAAAGTTAAATTTAAAGTTGAATTTAAAGATAAATTTAAAGTTGAATTTAAAGTTGAATTTAAAATTTAATTTAAAATCAAATTTAAAGTTGAATTTAAAGTTGAATTCAAAGTTGAATTTAAATTTAAATTTAAAGTAAAGTTGAAAGTTGAATTTAAAGTTGAATTTAAAGTTAAATTTAAAGTTCAATTTAAAGTTGAATTTAAAGATAGTTTTAAAGTTAAATTTAAAATTAGATTTAAAGTTAAATTTAAAATTAAATTTAAAAATAAATTTAAAGTTAAATTTAAAGTTAAATTTAAAGTTAAACTTAAAGTTGAATTTAAAGTTAGATTTAAAGTTAAATTGAAAGTTGAATTTAAAGTTGAATTTAAAGTTGAATTTAAAGTTGAATTTAAAGTTGAATTTAAAGTTAAATTTCAAGTTAAATTTAAAGTTGATTTTAAAGATTGAATTAAATTTAAAGTTTAATTCAAAGTTATATTTAAAGTTAAATTTAAAGTTAAACTTAAAGTTGAATTTAAAGTTAGATTTAAAGTTAAATTGAAAGTTGAATTTAAAGTTGAATTTAAAGTTGAATTTAAAGTTGAATTTAAAGATGAATTTAAAGTTAGATTTAAGTTAAAATTTTAATTAAATTTAAAGTTAAATTAAAAGTTGAATTTAAAATTGAATTTAAGGTTAAATTTAAAATTGAACTTAAAGTTAAATTTCAAGTTAAATTTAAAGTTGATTTTAAAGTTGAATTAAATTTAAAGTTGAATTCAAAGTTAAATTTAGAGTTAAATTTAAAGTTAAATTTAAAGTTGAATTTAAAGTTTAATTAAAAGTTGAATTTAAAGTTGAATTAAAAGTTAAATTTAAAGTTGAATTTAAAGTTAAATTTAAAATCAAATTTAAAGTTGAATTTAAAGTTGAATATAAAGTTAAATTTAAACTTGAATTCAAAGTTGTTAAATTTAAAGTTGGATTTAAAGTTAAATTTAAAGTTGAATTTAAAATCAAATTTAAAGCTGAATTTAAAGTTGAATATAAAGTTAAATTTAAACTTGAATTCAAAGTTGTTAAATTTAAAGTTGAATTTAAAGTTAGATTTTAGTTGAACTTAAATTATATTTAAAGTTAAATTAAAAGTTGAATTCAAAGTTGAATTTAAAGTTGAATGTAAAGTTAAATTTAAAGTTGAATTTAAAGATAGTTTTAAAATTAAATTTAAAATTAAATTTAAAGTTAAATTTAAAATTAAATTTAAAAATAAATTTAAAGTTAAATTTAAAGTTAAATTTAAAGTTAAACTTAAAGTTGAATTTAAAGTTAGATTTAAAGTTAAATTGAAAGTTGAATTTAAAGTTGAATTTAAAGTTGAATTTAAAGTTGAATTTAAAGTTGAATTTAAAGTTGAATTTAAAGTTAAATTTCAAGTTAAATTTAAAGTTGATTTTAAAGATTGAATTAAATTTAAAGTTTAATTCAAAGTTATATTTAAAGTTAAATTTAAAGTTAAACTTAAAGTTGAATTTAAAGTTAGATTTAAAGTTAAATTGAAAGTTGAATTTAAAGTTGAATTTAAAGTTGAATTTAAAGTTGAATTTTAAGATGAATTTAAAGTTAGATTTAAGTTAAAATTTTAATTAATTTTAAAGTTAAATTTAAAGTTGAATTTAAAATTGAATTTAAGGTTAAATTTAAAATTGAACTTAAAGTTAAATTTCAAGTTAAATTTAAAGTTGATTTTAAAGTTGAATTAAATTTAAAGTTGAATTCAAAGTTAAATTTAGAGTTAAATTTAAAGTTAAATTTAAAGTTGAATTTAAAGTTTAATTAAAAGTTGAATTTAAAGTTGAATTAAAAGTTAAATTTAAAGTTGAATTTAAAGTTAAATTTAAAATCAAATTTAAAGTTGAATTTAAAGTTGAATATAAAGTTAAATTTAAACTTGAATTCAAAGTTGTTAAATTTAAAGTTGGATTTAAAGTTAAATTTAAAGTTGAATTTAAAATCAAATTTAAAGCTGAATTTAAAGTTGAATATAAAGTTAAATTTAAACTTGAATTCAAAGTTGTTAAATTTAAAGTTGAATTTAAAGATAGATTTTAGTTGAACTTAAATTATATTTAAAGTTAAATTTAAAGTTGAATTCAAAGTTGAATTTAAAGTTGAATGTAAAGTTAAATTTAAAGATGAATTTAAAGTTGAATTTAAAGTTGAATTTAAAGTTTGAATTTAAAGTTAAATTTAAAGTTGAATTTATATTTAAATTTGAAGTTGAATTTAAAGTTTAATTTAAAATTGGATTTAAAATTGAATTTTTAGTTAAATTAACTTTAAATTTTTAAAGTTAAATTTAAAGGTGATTTTAAGGTTTAATTAAAAGTTGAATTTAAAGTTGAATTAAAATTAAATTTAAAGTAAAATTTAAAGTTTAATTTAAAGTTGAATTTAATTTTGAATTTAAAAATAAAAAATAAATTAAAGTTGGATTTAAGTTAAATTTAAAGTTAAACTTAAAAATTAATTTAAAGTTGAATTTAAAGTTGAATTAAAAGTTGAATTTAAAGTTTAATTTAAAGCTTAATTTAAAGCTGTATTTAAAGTTGAATTTAAAACTAAATTTAAAAATAAATTTAAAGCTAAATTTAAAGTTGAATTTAAAGCTAAATTTCAAGCTGAATTTAAAGTAAAATTTAAAGTTGAATTTAAAGTTAAATTTAAAGTTGAATTTAAAGTTGCATTTAAAGTTGAATTTAAAGTTAAATTTAAAGTTGAATTTAAAGTTGAGTTTTAAATTAAATTTAAAATTTAATTTAAAGTTAGACTTAAAGTTAAATTTAAAGTTGAATTTAAAGTTGAACTTAAAGTTGAATTTAAAGTTGAATTTAAAGTTAAATTTAAAGTTAAATTCAAAGTTGAATTTAAAGTTGAATTTAAAGTTAAATTGAAAGTTAAATTGAAAGCTAAATTTAAAGTTGAATTTTAAGTTGAATTTAAATTTGAATTTAAAGTTAAATTTAAAGTAAAGTTGAAAGTTGAATTTAAAGTTGAATTTAAAGTTGAATTTAAAGTTGAATTTTAAGTTAAATTTAAAGTTAAACTTAAAGTTAAATTTAAAGTTGAATTTAAAGTTAAATTTAAAGTTGAATTCAAAGTTGAATTTAAAGTTGAATTCAAAGTTAAATTTATTGTTAAATTTAAAGTTTAATTTAAAGTTAAATTTAAAGTTGAATTTAAAGTTGAAATTAAAGTTGAATTTAAAGTAAGATTTAAATTGAACTTAAAATTGAATTTAGAGTTAAATTTAAAGTTAAATTTAAAATTGAATTTAAAGTTAAATTTAAAGTTGAATTTACAGTTAAATTTAAAATTGAATTTAAAGTTGAATTTAAAGTTAAATTTAAAGTTGAATTTAAAATTGAATTTTAAGTTAAATTTAAAGTTAATTTTAAAGTTGAATTTAAAGTTGAATTTAAAGTTGAATTTAAAGTTTAATTAAAAGTTGAATTTAAAGTTGAATTAAAAGTTGAATTTAAAAATAAAAAGTAAATTAAAGTTGAATTTAAGTTAAATTAAAAGTTAAACTTAAAGTTAAATTTAAAGTTGAATTTAAAGTTGAATTAAAAGTTCATTTTAAAGTTAAATTTAAAAATGAATTTAAAGCTAATTTAAAGCTGAATTTAAAGTTGAATTTAAAGTTGAATTTAAAGTTAAATTTAAAGTTAAATTTAAAAGTGAATTTAAAGCTGAATTTAAAGTTAAATTTAAAGTTGAATTTAAAGTTAAATTTAAAGTTGAATTTTAAGTTAAATTTAAAGTTAAATTTAAAAGTGAATTTAAAGCTGAATTTAAAGTTAAATTTAAAGTTGATTTCAAAGTTGAATTTAAAGTTGAATTTAAAGTTAAATTTAAAGTTAAATTTAAAGTTGAATTTAAAGTTGATTTTAAAGTTGAATTTAAAGTTGAATTTAAAGTTGAATTTAAAGTTGAATTTAAAGTTAAATTTAAAGTTAAACTTAAATTTAAATTTAAACTTAAATTTAAAGTTGAATTTAAAATTAAATTTAAAGTTTAATTTAAAATCAAATTTAAAGTTAAATTTAAAGTAAAATTTAAAGTTGAATCTTATGTTTAATTTAAAGATGAATTTAAAGTTGAACTTAAAGTTAAATTTAAAGTTAAATTTAAAGTTAAATTTAAAGTTAAATTTAAAGTTGAATTTAAAGTTGAATATAAAGTTGAATCAGTCAGTCGATCCGGAGCTTTTGCCTACGCATGACATCCAATTCCGACAACGTAAAAAGTATAAATATTTCAAAGCGCGATAGATCTCCTGAATCTGATGGCAAGTCCTCAGAAAAGAGACCTCGAACCGCAATGAATAAAACAAATAAAAAAAGAATTAAAAACTCTAGAACAAATTACTGGAGCCCATTACAATGTCTCCCAGACAGTGATACAGATAATGAAATGGACGACGAAATTATTTCACCTCCAAGTGCTTCAAAAAAGGTATACATCCCACCTATTAAAGTGCTCCAGAAATCCAGTGACTATGTGCATAATTTAGCTAAATCTATTAATATTTCTGATTACTGCATCAAGAAAATTTCTATTGGTATCAAAATTCAATGTGAATCCATAGAATCCTATAATTCTGTGAATGCTAAGCTTAAATCGGATAACATTCAGTTTTTTTCGCATGATTTTAAAGGTGAAAAAGCTTTTAAAGTTGTTCTGTACGGTATGAGCGATATGGACGCAAACTTACTCAAGAATGAATTAATAACAATCGGGTTAAAGTGTACGGCAATCAAAAAAATGGGCACGACTGGGTCGCACGAACTTGCGATTGTGTTCTAAATACGATATCAAAATCTAAAGGCTGAGTTAAAGGTTTTGGTATTAGCTCTTCATAATATATTTTGTGGTACAGGGTTGCCAACTACACATTAATTATGGAAATTGAATTAAATCACGCAAAATAATGAAAAAATTAAATTAAATATTCCAAAGGTTTCAAGCAAAAATCTAAAAACGCCATTCTTTTGCAATCGCTAATACACATGAATGATGAAAATTTAATCAAAATCGTTGGAGCAGTTTTTCCAAAAAACGGTTTTTTATTTTTCACTTTTTTTTAAAAACTGTTTTTTAAAAGTCGAGTATGCAAGGTTTTAGATCTTAACAGGAGTTATTTTGAGAAAAAATTTGAAAAAAATCAAAGTTATAGTTTCGAAGTAACTTTCGAAAATCAAAATTTTTTAAAAAAATTTATAAAAATTTCCAAAACTAAGTTTTTTTAAATATTGATATGCAGTCTTTCTTTAACAGCTTACGACTTCTTAAATCCAAAATTTCGTCAAGATCGTGTCAGCCATTAACGAGAAAGTCGGTTGTAAAAAAAACGGTACTATGGGAGCTACCGTTTTTAAGCCTTTTCCAAAAATTTTTCTTACATCATAAGTAAAACAATCCTAAATTAATCCTTCACACAAAATTTTATCCAAATCGTTGGAGCCGTTTTCGAAAAAAATAAGTATTATCATATCGGTTGTATGGCAGGTACCGTTATTTCAAGACCTAGAGACCCAATTCCAAAAACCCCTCTGTAGGATGCCAAACAAACCCTAACTGCAAATTTTGAAGAAAATCGGTCAAGCGGTTCTGGCTGTAGATCCATATACAGACAGACACACAGACAGACAGACAGAATTTCAGGACCCACTTTTTTCGTATTCTCTATCATCGTAATGTCATGTTTAATTGTTATCTCAAAATTTTTTTTCTGCACGATTGCAAGACTTGCCTTATAGTACCTATAATCGCAAGTAAAAATAACGAAACAATATGAACAGTATACTGACACAATTTATTTAGTTTCACTTGAAAATGGTTCAACCAAACTAAGTGACTTAAAAAAAAACATTCGTTCCATTTGTCACACACAAATAAGTTGGAGTTATCAAAGAAAACTAAAAGGTAAGCTCACTCAGTGTCACAATTGCCAAATGTTTGGGCACGGAGAGAAAAATTGTCATATCAAAACATACTGTGCCATCTGCGCTGGTCCCCACCATACTGATGAGTGTGCCAATGAATCTTCTCCTAAATGTGCAAATTGCAATGGTCCACACAAGTCAACAGACCCAACATGTGTATACAGATCGAAGTATTTGGAGCTTAAGGAAAAATCCGTAAACCAAAAACAAACTGTTCAGCCGCGAGATTCTAACAATCGTGCTAGTGCTGCTTCCCACGTTGCTTTTTCAAAACCGGTTTCGATTGGTTCATTAACGGAATTTCCTTCTCTGCGTGCACCACGACAACGACACCATGAAACTCAAATCTCTTCGCTGCAAAGAAGAAATGATTACGTAAACACAAACCCAAGCAGCGTTGCCACAATGATACAAGTGTAACAAAAGTGTTACACTTTTCAATTATTTTATAGTTTTGTTACAATGTTACTTTTTTTTCCGTTTGGTTACACTTTTCCCGTAAAAATTTTTTTTGTTTTTTTTTTCGTTAAAAAATATTGAAAAGTTCTCTTTCGAACCATTTGTATGTGAATTCTATAGTCTGCTTTTACATTGAGACGTTCTTAGCTCGACGCTTTTCGAAAATACGTGAGAGCAAAGAGTGAAAGCATCTTTTTCAATCTATGTTTCTCTTTTACCCTACAGCATTTTCGAAATTCGTCGAGCTAAGAAGGTCTCCATGTAAAAGCAGACATAGTATTTTAGAGGGAACGTACTTAGTTACGCGCCGTTCGGGCAGCAGATGGCGAAGTAGGTCTATCTATTGATGAAAAAAAATGTATAAAAACAAAAATGTTTTTTTTTTTTAATACAGAACTATGTCAGATTAAAAAGAGGTTCGATGTTACTAATGAAAAATTAAAAAATATTGTGCTTCTAGATCCTGGAAAAATTGTTTCTGAAAGCAATTGTATCTTGCCACTATCAAATAATTTCCCGAATTTGTATGATCCCGAAAAAAAAAAGAAAAAAAATATGCACTGAGTTTAGAAAGTTACAGTTACAACAAAACTTAAAATATATTGACGACATTGAATTAATTTGGGGCCTTGTTAAATCTTTACAAAATCCACAAAAAGAGAAATGTTTGAAAATGTTGTACAATTTTCCAAAAAAAAATATTTAGCTTACTTCACAGTTCCGCTACTGCGAAACGTGTTATTTCTGAACTTCATCAAATAAAAAATAATAAGGCGAACTAATATGATTTAAAAACAATTGAGGCAATAATATTTGCAAAGCAAATCAAAGACTTGTACTTGTAAGACTAATGAGAAAAAATGAATTTATTACAATTTCTTAGTATGTATGTATGTGCATATGTATATAAAAACGAAATGTGATAAGGTGTTCCTAATAAAGTTTTTTTTTCTTTTTTTTTTTGTTAAGAAAACCTGTTTTTATTATTATTGTAGTTTTTTTTCAGTTTGTTACATTTTCTTTCCATTTGTTACACTTTTTGGAAAAAATTGTTACACTTTCAAAAAGACCTGCGGCAACATTGAACCCAAGTCATCAGCTTCAAGATGCGTGGGAGAATTTAACCGGGCCACCAAACGTGAGCACAAACGTTCGCAACAATATCCAAACCGATGTTTCCTGCAACATGTCTACGGATAAAAATACACCTCTCAACACATTGTTCTCCGCTGAAGAGTTAAATCATCTAGCAATGGAAATGATTTCGAAGTTAGCAGTTTGTAAAAATAAGATAGACCAGTTTAATGTTATCACACATTTAGCCACAAAATTTTTGTACAATGATGTTAAATAATATAGAAGATAGTAAATTAATATTGTTACTTGGAATGCGAGAGGAATTCGCAGCAAAATTACAGAGTTCATGTATTTTTTAAACGCCAATAAAATTGATATCGCTCTTGTGACGGAAACCTGGCTCGTGCAAGGGATAAATCTATCTACTTCCAGCTACAAGTGCTATAGGTACGATAGATTAAATAAAAAAGGCGGTGGTGTTGCCATCTTAATAAGAAGATCAATTCAACATTCGCTTTTAAACATAGTTAAGACTCAATACATAGAAAATGTAGGAATTGAACTTAAACTGAATGATGGTAGGTTCATCAAGGTATACTGCGTGTATTTTCCTGGCGGCAAAATATCACCTGAAAAAAAAGTAGGTCTTAAAGGTGATCTTCGAAAGATTTTTGCTTTGAATGGGAATTTCATTATTGGTGGAGACTTTAACTGCAAGCATAGAACTTGGGGTTGTCTTCGAGCAAACACTTGGGGCAACATTTTGTCTGATCTCTTAGTTACTTTTCCAGTTAGTCACCTCTATCCACCTAGTCCGACCTACTACAGTTTGAGTGGTCGTCCTTCTGTACTAGATTTCTATGTTACTAACGTGCCTTCTCTTGTAACTCAACCCCTATCGCTAAATAAACTTAGTTCCGATCATAACCCGGTATCATGTCAATTACTTCTGTCAGGGACCGAAAAGACTGAGTATATTCTCGACTTCAAAAAAGCCAATTGGAATACTTTTCGGTTTGAGTTAAACGCCAAATTGCAGAGTTCTTCAACTAACCTAAATAATGTATTGTGCAAGGAACATGTTGATGCTTCTATAGATACCTTTACAAAAAGTATACTAGAGGCTGTTGAAAAAAGTGTCCCAAAGATAACTAAAGATGTTCATACTGTCAAACTTCCGTCAAATATTTTGCACCTCATTAAAGTAAGAAACTCATGTAGGAGACATTGGCAAAAATACCGCCAAACATTTTTTAAGGATCAAGTTTCCTTCCTAAACAAAATAATTTCAAAAAGTATATTTTTGCATCGAAATATGGAATGGAATAAGAAGCTAGAATCTCTCGAGAAAAACTCAAAACCCTTCTGGAACATCTCTAAAGTTTTGAAAAATAAAAATAGACACCTGCCATTTCTGAAAGACGAGAGTAATTTCTTTTTTAGTGGTCTAGAAAAAGCAAATGCTTTTGCTTCTTATTTTGAAAAAAACCATCAGCTATCTTCAAATCTCGGAGATAGAGACACAAATATATTAGTACACAACACAGTTAGTAGTGTGATAGAGTACAATAATGAAATCTCCGCTTCTGATTATGTTACTGTAGAGGACATAGAATTCATAATCAGTGAGCTCAAGTTACGAAAAGCAGCAGGGCTTGACACAATCCGAAATCAATTTCTTAAAGAATTGCCGAAAAAAGCTTTATTGTTTCTAACTTTTGTAATCAACGCCTGCATTAAATTAGAGTTGTTCCCCGATGCATGGAAGGATGCCAAAGTCATTCCGATCGCTAAAGCCGGCAAACCTCCCGAAAATGTCAATAGCTACAGACCCATAAGTTTATTGAGTAGTTTAGGAAAAATATATGAAAAGGTTTTAAAGGAAAAAATTTCTAACATTATCTCAGAATCGAATATATATCCCAATGAACAGTTCGGCCTTAGACAGTATCATAGCACGTCCCACCAAGTTCTGAGAATATGTAACCACATCAAATCAAACCGTACGATGGGAAAATCTACAGGAATGATTCTACTAGACATTGAAAAAGCTTTCGACACGGTTTGGCACGAAGGTCTTATTCACAAAATGAAAAACTTTAATTTTCCTGCTCATCTATGTAAAATTATCTACAGTTTTTTGTCTGGTCGCTCTTTCAAAGTACATGTTAATGATAGTGTGTCAAATGTTGTCAATTTTTGTGCAGGTGTTCCCCAAGGCTCGGTCCTTGGTCCTGTCCTATATAACTTGTTTACTTCAGATCTTCCTATTATACCAAATTGTGACTTAGCAATATTTGCTGATGACACTGCAATATTTTCATCACATGAATTTGCTCTCGACATTGAGAGAAATCTACAAAATGCGATAAAAATATTAAATTCCTATTACACTAAATGGAAAATTAAACTGAACCATGAAAAAATTCAAGCCATCTTTTTTACTCGAAAAAGAAAATCTTGCTTCCTCCCAAGTAGTCAGCTAGAAGTGAACGGTTGTTATATTAACTGGGAGCCCTCTGTAAAATACTTAGGAATCACCCTAGACAAAAAACTTACCTTTAGTGAACACACTTCAAATACACTGAAAAAAGTCTCTATTGCGATCAGGATATTATACCCCCTTATAAATCGGAAATCTTCTCTTTCAAAAAATAATAAAATTATAATACTAAAAGTGATTTTCCAGGCTATTCTCCTCTATGGATGCCAAGTATGGGGAAAATGTGCAATGTGTCACCTAAAAAAATTACAGGTGTCACAAAACAAAGTTCTTAAGATGATGTTAAGTTTACCTTGGCATCACTCTACCTTAGATGCGCATCAAAAAGCGAATGTCGAATTGATTTCGGATAGAATTGAAAAGCTGAATAGACGCTTTATAGAACGCTGTACGTTTGCCGATAATCCTCTGGTAAACGAAGTGAGGTTAGATTCATGATCAATTATATACTAACTTAATTATTTACATTCTAATTTGTTGTTTTCAATTCTTAATTTATTTATACACTGTTTATCATTTCGTAAATTTATTCGTTTGCTTATTTATTTCATTTGTTTACTCATTTGTTAAATTATTTATTAGTTAATTATTTTATCATTATAATTATTTACTGCATTTATCTTTTAGACTATTTACTTATTTCTTATTTATTCATTTCTTTATTAATTTGTTTATTTATTTAGTTATTTATTTATTTATTTATTTATTTATTTATTTACTTATTTATTTATTTATTTATTTATTTGCGTATTTATCTTTACCTATTTTTCCTTATTACTTATTTATTTATTTGCTGGATAACTAATTCTTGTAATAAGTTCTGTTACTTTTTGTGAATTTATTGTCATGCTTCATTTTTGTTTTTTACTGCTCACTCCTGCTTAATATTTATTTATTTATTAAATACTTCATTTGTTTTGTAAAAAAAGAAATTGTCATTCCTTGAGTTATCAAGTCAACACCCTCTGTGCAATATTCTTTATTTGAAGGTTTTTGTTCGTGTTTTCCTTCTAAACTCAAATCATTACTCTCATCGTCTTTTGTTTTTCTCTTAGTCAAAAATACTGTTTCAGAAGCAAGATAAATATGATATTATCAAATCTCTGTTTTATATAATGTGTGATAACAATACTCAAGTGTAATTTATAACGAAATAAAACTATCTATCTATCTATCTATAAAGTTGAATTTAAAGTTAAATTTAAAGTTGAATTTAAAGTTGAATTTAAAGTTAAATGTACAGTTGAATTTAAAGTTGAATTTAAAGTTGAATTTAAAGAAGAATTGAAGATGAGTATTTAAACTTGAATTTAAAGTTGAATTTAAACTTGAATTTAAAGTTGAATTTAAAGTTGAATTTAAACTTAAATTTAAAGTTGAATTTAAAATCAAATTTAATGTTAAATTTAAAGCTTAAATTAAATTGAAAGTTAAATTTAAAATTAAATTTAAAGTTAAAAATAAAGTTAAATTTAAAGTTAAATTTAAAGTTGAATTTTAAGTTAGATTTAAAGTTGAATTTAAAGTTGAATTTTAATTTAGATTTAGGTTGAATTTTAAATTAAATTTAAAGTTAAATTTAAAGTTGAATTTAAAGTTAAATTTAAAGTTAAATTTAAAGTTGCATTTAAAGTTTAATTTACAGTTAAATTGAAAGTTGAGTTTAAAGTTGAGATTAAAGTTAAATTTAAAGTTAAATTTAAAGTTGAATTTAAAGATAAATTTAAAGTTGAATTTAAAGTTGAATTTAAAGTTAAATTTAAAATCAAATTTAAAGTTGAATTTAAAGTTGAATTTAAAGTTAAACTCAAAGTTAAATTTAAAGTTAAATTTAAAGTTAAATTTAAAGTTAAATTTAAAGTTAAATTTAAAGTTGAATTTAAAGTTTAATTAAAAGTTGAATTTAAAGTTGAATTTAATGTTGAATTAACAGTTAAATTTAAAGTTGAATTTAAAGTTGAATTTAAAGTTAAATTTAAAATCAAATTTTAAGTTGAATTTAAAGATGAATATAAAGTTAAATTTAAACTTGAATTCAAAGTTGTTAAATTTAAAGTTGAATTTAAAATCAAATTTAAAGCTGAATTTAAAGTTGAATATAAAGTTAAATTTAAACTTGAATTCAAAGTTGTTAAATTTAAAGTTGAATTTAAAGTTAGATTTTAGTTGAACTTAAAATTATATTTAAAGTTAAATTAAAAGTTGAATTCAAAGTTGAATTTAAAGTTGAATGTAAAGTTAAATTTAAAGATGAATTTAAAGTTGAATTTAAAGTTGAATTTAAAGTTAAATGTAAAGTTGAATTTAAAGTTGAATTTAAAGTTGAATTTAAAGATGAATTGAAGATGAGTATTTAAACTTGAATTTAAAGTTGATTTTGAACTTGAATTTAAAGTTGAATTTAAAGTTGAATTTAAACTTAAATTTAAAGTTGAATTTAAAATCAAATTTAATGTTAAGTTTAAAGCTTAAATTAAATTGAAAGTTAAATTTAAAATTAAATTTAAAGTTAAATTTAAAGTTAAATTTAAAGTTAAATTTAAAGTTGAATTTTAAGTTAGATGTAAAGTAGAATTTAAAGTTGAATTTTAAGTTAGATTTAGGTTGAATTTTAAATTAAATTTAAAGTTAAATTTAAATTTGAATTTAAAGTTAAATTTAAAGTTAAATTTAAAGTTGCATTTAAAGTTTAATTTACAGTTAAATTGAAAGTTGAATTTAAAGTTGAGATTAAAGTTAAATTTAAAGTTAAATTTAAAGTTGAATTTAAAGATAAATTTAAAGTTGAATTTAAAGTTGAATTTAAAGTTAAATTTAAAATCAAATTTAAAGTTGAATTTAAAGTTAAATTTAAAGTTAAATTTAAAGTTAAATTTTAAGTTAAATTTAAAGTTGAATTTAAAGTTTAATTAAAGGTTGAACTTAAAGTTGAATTTAATGTTGAATTAAAAGTTAAATTTAAAGTTGAATTTAAAGTTAAATTTAAAATCAAATTTAAAGTTGAATTTAAAGTTGAATATAAAGTTAAATTTAAACTTGAATTCAAAGTTGTTAAATTTAAAGATGAATTTAAAATCAAATTTAAAGCTGAATTTAAAGTTGAATATAAAGTTAAATTTAAACTTGAATTCAAAGTTGTTAAATTTAAAGTTGAATTTAAAGTTAGATTTTAGTTGAACTTAAAATTATATTTAAAGTTAAATTAAAAGTTGAATTCAAAGTGGAATTTAAAGTTGAATGTAAAGTTAAATTTAAAGATGAATTTAAAGTTGAATTTAAAGTTGAATTTAAAGTTTAAATTTAACTTTATATTCAACTTTAAATTCAGCTTTAAATTTGATTTTAAATTCAACTTTAAATTTAACAACTTTGAATTCAAGTTTAAATTTAACTTTATATTCAACTTTAAATTCAACTTTAAATTTGATTTTAAATTTAACTTTAAATTCAACTTAAAGTTGAATTTATATTTAAATTTGAAGTTGAATTTAAAGTTTAATTAAAAGTTGAATTTAAAGTTAAATTTAAAGCTTAATTTAAAGTTTAATTTAAAGTTGAATTTGAAGTTCAATTAAAAGTTGAATTTAAAGTTAAATTTAAAGTTGAATTTAAAGTTAAATTTAAAGTTAAACTTAAATTTGAATTTAGAGTTAATTTTAAAGTTGAATTTAATGTTAAATTAAAAGTTGAATTTAAAGTTAAATTAAAAGTTAAATTTAAAATTGAATTTAAAGTTGAATTTAAAGTTGAATTTAAAGATAAATTTAAAGTTGAATTTAAAGTTAAATTTAAAGTTAAATATAAAGTTGAATTTAAAGTTAAATTTAAAGTTGAATTTAAAGTTGAATTTAAAGTTAAATTTAAAGTTAAATTTAAAATTGAATTTAAAGTTGAATTTAAAGTTAAACTTAAAGTTGAATTTAAAGTTAAATTTAAAGTTAAATTTAAAGTTGAATTTTAAATTGAATTTAAAGTTGAATTTAAAGTTAAATTTAAAGTTGAATTTAAAATCAAATTTAATGTTAAATTTAAAGTTGAAGTTAAAGCTAAATTAAAAGCTGAATTTAAAGTTAAATTTAAAGTTGAATTTAAAGTTAAATATAAAGTTGAATTTAAAGTTAAGTTTTAAATTAATTTTAAAGTTAAATTTAAAGTTAAACTTAAAGTTAAATTTAAAGTTGAATTTAAAGTTGAATTTAAAGTTAAATTTAAAGTTAAATTCAAAGGTGAACTTAAAGTTAATTTCAAAGTTAAACTTAAAGTTGAATTTAAAGTTGAATTTAAAGTTGAATTTAAAGTTAAATTTTAAGATGAATTCAAAGTAAAATTTAAAGTTAAACTTCAATTTAAATTTAAAGTTTAATTTAAAGTTAAATTTAAAGTTGAATTTAAAGTAAGATTTAAGTTGAACTTAAAATAACAATTAAAGTTTAATTTAAAGTTGAATTTAAAGTTGAATTCAAAGTTAAATTTATTGTTGAATTTAAAGTTTAATTTAAAGTTAAATTTAAAGTTGAATTTAAAATTGAATTTAAAGTTAAATTTAATGTTAAATTTAAAGCTGAATTTAAAGTTAAATTTAAAGTTGAATTTAAAGCTAAATTTAAAGTTGAATTTAAAGATAAATTTAAAATTGAATTTAAAGTTAAATTTAAAGTTGAATTCAAAGTTGAATTTAAAATTGAATTTAAAGTTAAATTTAAAGTTAAATTTAAAGTTAAATTTAAAGTTGAATTCAAAGTTGAATTTAAAGTTGAATTTAAAGTTAAATTTAAAGTTAAATTTAAAGTTGAATTTAAAGTTGAATTTAAAGTTGAATTTAAAGTTGAATTTAAAGTTGAATTTAAAGTTGTATTTAAAGTTGAATTTAAAGTTAAATTTAAAGTTGAATTTAAAGTCAAATTTAAAAATGAATTTAAAGCTAAATTTAAAGCTGAATTTAAAGTTAAATTTTAAGTTGAATTTAAAGTTAAATGTAAAGTTGAATTTAAAGTTGAATTTTAAGTTAAATTTAAAGTTGAATTTAAAGTTAAATTTAAAGTTGAAATTAAAATTGAATTTAAAGTTATATTTAAAGTTAAATTTAAAGTCAATTTTAAAGTTAAATTTTAAGTTAAATTTAAAGTTGAATTTAAAGTTGAATTTAAAGTTGAATTTAAAGTTGAATTTAAAGTTGAATTTAAAGTTGAATTTAAGGTTAAATTTCAAGTTAAATTTCAAGTTAAATTTAAAGTTGATTTTAAAGTTGAATTAAATTTAAGGTTGAATTCAAAGTTGAATTTAAAGTTTAATTTAAAGTTAAATTTAAAGCTTAATTTAAAGTTGAATTTAAAGTTTAATTAAAAGTTGAATTTAAAGTTGAATTTAAGGTTTAATTAAAAGTTGAATTAAAAGTTAAATTTAAATTTGAATTTAAAGTTAAATTTAAAGTCAAATTTAAGTTGAATTCAAAGTTGAATTTAAAATTAAATTTAAAGTTAAATTTAAAGTTAAATTTAAAGTTGAATTTAAAGTTAAATTTAATGTTGAATTTAAAGTTAAATTAATAGTTGAATTTAAAGTTGAATTTTAAGTTTAATTTAAAGTTAAATTTAAAGTTGAATTTAAAGTTAAATTAAAGGTTGAATTTAAAGTTAAATTTAAAGTTAAATTTAAAGTTGAATTTAAAGATGAATTTAAAGTTGAATTTAAAGTTGAATTTAAAGTTGAATTTAAAGTTGAATTTAAAGTTGAATTTTAAGTTGAATTTAAAGTTGAATTTAAAGTTGAATTCAAAGATAAATTTGAAGTTAAATTCAAAGTTGAATTTAAAATCAAATTTAAAGTTGGATTTAAGTTGAATATAAAGTTAAATTTCAACTTGAATTCAAAGTTGTTAAATTTAAAGTTGAATTTAAAGTTAAATTTAAAGTTGAATTTAAAATCAAATTTAAAATTGAATTTAAAGTTGAATATAAAGTTAAATTTAAACTTGAATTCAAAGTTGTTAAATTTAAAGTTGAATTTAAAGTTAGATTTTAGTTGAACTTAAAATTATATTTAAAGTTAAATTTAAAGTTGAATTCACAGTTGAATTTAAAGTTGAATGTAAAGTTAAATTTAAAGTTGAATTTAAAGTTGAATTTAAAGTTAAATTTAAAGTTGAATTTAAAGTTAAATTTAAAGTTGAATTTATATTTAAATTTGAAGTTGAATTTAAAGTTTAATTTAAAGTTGGATTTAAAATTGAATTTAAAGTTAAATTAACTTTTAATTTTTAAAGTTAAATTTAAAGTTGAATTTAAAGTTGAATTTAGGGTTTAATTAAAAGTTGAATTTAAAGTTGAATTTAAAGTTAAATTTAAAGTAAAACTTAAAGTTTAATCTAAAGTTTAATTTAATGTTGAATTTAAAAATAAAAAATTAATTAAAGTTGAATTTAAGTTAAATTTAAAGTTAAACTTAAAGTTAAGTTTAAAGTTGAATTTAAAGTTGAATTTAAAGTTTAATTTAAAGTTGAATTTAAAGTTGAATTTAAAGCTTAATTTAAAGCTGAATTTAAAGTTGAATTTAAAATTGAATTTAAAGTTAAATGATAATGGGAGCTGGATCATATATTTAGTTTGTGAGAAATTTTTGTTTTTTGGGCTTTTATGATCATTAAGTTGGATGCGATCATTAATTGAATAAAAATTAATCCATCTTGGTTTTACCCTACGTTTCGCCAGTTGTTTTCCAGCTTCTTCAGGGGATTTATTTAGCTACATATAAATATATTTAAATACATTGTTAGAACGAAACGCTTTTAAAGAAATTTTACATTTGAAAAAAACTTACTATTTGATATTAAAAAAACATAATTGAAATTTGCACAAAAAGTGCGAAAGAAGTAAAATATGGACAACACTGTAATTAAATAAAAACAATATGAAAAAATAATTTAACACAAAGTGCAACAAAAAATTTAACCTAGTATCACAATACTTAACAACTAGTTTATGGCAACACTATACAAAGAACTAATGTTGTCGACGTCTTCTTGATGGTTCATCGTCATATTAATTTTTTTTGCTGGATTCTCAAGTTCTCCAGAGTGAAGCGGGTGGTCATGCGCTTTTCTTTGTCTAGTATTTTTACAATGTCAAAGTCTGCCATATGATCATTGTCATTCATGTGTTGTGAGAGTGCTGTCTCTTTTTCCTTACATCTGTTTCATGTTCTAGTAGTCTCACATTCAGTTTTCTCTTTGTTGTACCAATGTAAATTCTCCCACATTGTTCTTTATCAATTCCTTTGCATGGAATTTCGTGTACCACGTTGTTTTGGTCTATTGTCTCTTTTTTTGGTTTGGTGTTTGTAAATATTGAATTTAATGTTGTGTTAGCCCTATGAGCGAAAATGGCATTTCTTTTGTCTATTGGTAATGTGTTGTAGAGTGTTTTATTATCAGTGAGATGAGGAATATATGTGACTGAGTAATATTTAGAGTTGCCGGAGTCCATTTTTGTTGTTACTTGGTTATTTTTGTTGAGCATTTTATGTAATTTTTCGTTGATGAGTTTATTGCTTATGTTGTTCGGTAAATTATTCATTTGTAAAATCGTCCTTATTTTTCTGATGCTTTTGCTATGGTAGATGGTGTCACTTAGATCCAGAACTTTATCTATCAGGTTTTTAGCTGTATTTGTTTTATATTTTGTGGGTTGTGAGAACAAATAGTTAATTATTCTGCCTGATGCAATTGGTTTAATGTACCAGTCAAACGAAATCTTATTATTTTTCCTTATAAGTTTTAAATCTAAGAAGACTATTTCATTTTGGTTTTACAGTTTTATTGTGAATTTCAATTTTGTATGGAATTTAAATTTAAAATTAAATTTAAAGTTGAATTTAAAGCTAAATTTAAAGCTGAATTTAAAGTTAAATTTAAAGTTGAATTTAAAGTTGAGTTTTAAATTAAATTTAAAGTTAAATTTAAAGTTAGACTTAAAGTTAAATTTAAAGTCGAATTTAAAGTTGAACTTAAAGTTGAATTTAAAGTTAAATTTAAAGTTAAATTCAAAGTTGAACATAAAGTTGAATTTAAAGTTAAATTGAAAGTGAAATTTAAAGTTGAATTTTAAGTTGAATTTAAAGTTGGATTTAAAGTTGAATTTAAAGTTAAATATAAAGTTGAATTCAAAGTAAAATTTAAAGTTAAACTTAAATTTAAATTTAAAGTTAAACTTAAAGTTAAATTTAAAGTTAAATTTAAAGTTGAATTTAAAGTTGAATTTAAAGTTGAATCTAAAGTTAGATTTAAGTTAAACTTAAATTTAAATTTAAAGTTAAATTTAAAGTTAAATTTAAAGTTAAATTTAAAGTTAAATTTATTGTTGAATTTAAAGTTTAATTTAAATTTGAATTTAAAATTGAATTTAGAGTTAAATTTAAAGTTTAATTTAAAGTTGAATTTCAAGTTAAATTTAAAGTTGAATTTACAGTTAAATTTAAAGTTTAATTTAAAATTGAATTTTAAGTAAAATTTAAAGTTAATTTTAAAGTTGAATTTTAAGTTCAATTAAAAGTTGAATTTAAAGTTGAATTTAAAAATAAAAAATAAATTAAAGTTGAATTTAAGTTAAATTAAATGTTTAACTTAAAGTTAAATTTAAATTTGAATTTAAAGTTGAATTTAAAGTTCGTTTTAAAGTTAAGTTTTAAGTTGAATTTAAAGTTAAATTTAAAGTTAAATTTAAAGTTAAATTTAAAGTTAAATTTAAAGATTGAATTTAATGTTTAATTAAAAGATGAATTTTAAGTTGAATTTAAAGTTTAATTTAAAGTTAAATTTAAAGTTAAATTTTAAGTTAAATTTAAAGTTGAATTTGAGGTTGAATTTAAAGTTGAATTTAATGTTAAATTTAAGGTTGAATTTAAAGTTGAGTTTAAAGTTAAATGTAAAGTTGAATTTAAAGTTGAATTTAAAGTTGAATTTAAACTTGAATTTAAAGTTAAATTTAAAGTAAAATTTAAAGTTAAATTTAAAGTTAAATTTAAAGTTGAATCTTAAGTTAGATTTAAAGTTGAATTTAAAGTTAGATTTAAGTTGAATTTTAAATTAAATTTTAAGTTAAATTTAAAGTTGAATTAAAAGTTAAATTTAAAGTTAAATTTAAAGTTGCATTTAAAGTTTAATTTAAAGTTAAATTGAAAGTTGAATTTAAAGTTGAGAAAAAAGTTAAATCTAAAGTTAAATTTAAAGTTGGATTTAAAGATAAATTTAAAGTTGAATTTAAAGTTAAATTTAAAGTTAAATTTAAAAATGAATTTAAAGCTAAATTTAAAGTTGAATTTAAAGTTAAATTTAAAGTTTAATTTAAAAATTAATTTAAAGATAAATTTAAAGTTGAATTTAAAGTTAAATTTAAAGTTGAATTCAAAGTTGAATTTTAAGTTAAATTTAGAGTTAAATTTAAAGTTGAATTTAAAGTTGATTTTAAAGATGAATTTAAAGCTAAATTTTAAGTTAAACTTAAATTTAAATTTAAACTTAAATTTAAAGTTGAATTAAAAGTTAAATTTAAAGTTAAATTTGAAATCAAATTTAAAGTTAAATTTATAGTTAAATTTAAAGTTAAATTTAAAGTTGAAATAAATGTTTAATTAAAAGATGGATTTAAAGTTGAATTTAAAGTTAAATTTAAAGTTAAATTTAAAGTTGAATTTAAAGTTTATTTAAAGTTGAATTAAAAGTTAAATTTAAAGTTGAATTTAAAGTTGAATTTAAAGTTAAATGTAAAGTTGAATTTAAAGTTGAATTTAAAGTTGAATTTAAAGTTGAATTTAAAGTTGAATTAAAACTTGAATTTAAAGTTGAATATAAAGTTAAATTTAAAGTTGAATTTAAAATCAAATTTAATGTTTAATTTAAAGCTAAAATTAAATTTAAAGTTAAATTTAAAATTAAATTTAAAAATAAATTTAAAATTAAATTTAAAGTTAAATTTAAAGTTAAATTTAAAGATTAATTTAAAGTTAAATTTAAAGTTAAATTTAAAGTTAAATTTAAAGTTGAATCTTGAGTTAGATTTAGTTGAACTTAAAGTTGAATTTAAAGTTAGATTTAAGTTGAATTTTAAATTAAATTTAAAGTTAAATTTAAAGTTGAATTTAGAGTTAAATTTAAAGTTAAATTTAAAGTTGCATTTAAAGTTTAATATAAAGTTAAATTGAAAGTTGAATTTAAAGTTGAGATTAAAGTGTAATTTAAAGTTTAATTTAAAGTTGAATTTAAAGTTAAATTTAAAAATAAATTTAAAGTTAAATTTAAAGTTAAATTTAAAGTTAAACTTAAAGTTGAATTTAAAGTTAGATTTAAAGTTGAATTTTAAGATGAATTTAAAGTTAGATTTAAGTTAAATTTTGACTTTATTATTGAATTTTAAGTTAAACTTAAAGTCAAATTTAAAGTGGAGTTTAAAGTTGAATTTAAAGTTAAATTTAATGTTGAATTTAAAGCTAAATTTAAAAGTTGTTAAATTTAAAGTTGAATTTAAAGTTAGATTTAAGTTGAATTTTAAATTAAATTTAAAGTCAAATTTAAAGTGGAGTTTAAAGCTGAATTTAAAGCTAAATTTAATGTTGAATTTAAAGCTAAATTTAAAGTTGATTTTAAAGTTGAATTTAAAATTAAATTTAAAGGTAAATTTAAAGTTTAATTTAAAGTTGAATTTAAAAATAATAAAAAAATTAAAGTTGAATTTAAGTTAAATTTAAAGATAAACTTAAAATTGAATTTTATGTTAAATTTAAAGTTGAATTTAAAGTTTAATTAAAAGTTGAATTTAAAGTTAAATATTAAGTAAAATTTAAAGGTAATTTAAAGTTTAATTTAAAGTTGAATTTAAAGTTGAATTAAAAAATAAAAAATAAATTTAAGTTGAATTTAAGTTAAATTTAAAGTTAAACTTAAAATTAAATTTAAAGTTGAATTTAAAGTTATATTTAAAGTTGAATTTAAAGTTGAATTTAAAGTTGAATTTAAAGTTTAATTAAAAGTTGAATTTAAAGTTGAATTTAAAGGTAAATTTAAAGTCTAATTTAAAGTTGAATTTAAAAATAAAAAATAAATTAAAGTTGAATTTAAATTAAATTTAAAGATAAATTTAAAGTTTAATATAAAGTTGAATTTAAAGTTGAATTTAAAGTTGAATTTAAAGTTAAATTTAAATTTAAATTTATAGTTTGATTTAAAGTTGAATTTAAAGTTGAATTTAAAAATAAAAAATAAATTAAAGTTGAATTTAAGCTAAATTTTAAGTTAAACTTAAAAATAAATTTAAAGTTGAATTTAAAGTTGAATTTAAAGTGGAATTTAAAGTTGAATTAAAAGTTGAATTTAAAGCTAAATTTAAAGCTGAATTTAAAGTTGAAATTAAAGTTGAATTTAAAGTTAAATTTAAAGTTAAATTTAAAGTTGAATTTAAAGCTAAATTTAAAGCTGAATTTAAAGTTATATTTAAAGTTGAATTTAAAGCTAAATTAAAAGCTGAATTTAAAGTTGAATTTAAAGTTAAATTTAAAGTTAAATTTAAAGTTGAATTTAAAGCTAAATTTTAAGTTATATTTAAAGTTGAATTTAAAGTTAAATTTAAAGGTAAATTTAAAGTTAAATTTAAAGTTGAATTAAAAGTTGAGTTTAAAAATAAAAAATAAATTAAAGTTGAATTTAAGTTAAATTTAAAGTTAAAATTAAAATTGAATTTTAAGTTAAATTTAAAGTTAAATTTAAAGTTAAATTTAAAGTTGAATTTAAAGTTTAATTAAAAGTTGAATTTAAAGTTGAATTTAAAGTTGTATATTATCTTAAATTTAAAGGTAAATTTAAAGTTTAATTTAAAGTTGAATTTAAAGTTGAATTTTAAGACAAAAATAAATTAAAGTTGAACTTAAGTTAAATTTAAAGTTAAACTTTAAATTAAATTTAAAGTTGAATTTAAAGTTGAATTTAAAGTTGAATTTAAAGTTGAATTTAAAGTTGAATTTAAAGCTTAATTTAAAGCTGAATTTAAAGTTGAATTTAAAGTTGAATTTAAAGTTAAATTTAAAGTTGAATTTAAAGCTAAATTTATAGCTGAATTTAAAGTTAAATTTAGAGTTGAATTTAAAGTTTAATTTATAGTTGAATTTAAAGTTGAAATTTAAGTTAAATTAAAAGTTAAATTTAAAGTTAAACTTAAAGTTGAATTAAAAGTTAAATTAAAAGTTGAATTCAAAGTTGAATTTAAAGTTAAATTTAAAGTTGAATTCAAAATTGAATTTAAAGTTGAATTTAAAGTTGAATTTATAGTTGAATTAAAAGTTGAATTTAAAGATAAATTTATAGTTAAATTTAAAGTTTAATTTAAAGTTGAATTTAAAGTTGAATTTAAAGTTGAAATTAAAGTTGAATTTAAAGTAAAATTTAAAGTTAAATTTAAAGTTGAATTTAAAGCTAAATTTAAAGCTGAATTTAAAGTTATATTTAAAGTTGAATTTAAAGCCAAATTAAAAGCTGAATTTAAAGTTGAATTTAAAGTTAAATTTAAAGTTAAATTTAAAGTTGAATTTAAAGCTAAATTTTAAGTTATATTTAAAGTTGAATTTAAAGTTAAATTTAAAGGTAAATTTAAAGTTTAATTTAAAGTTGAATTAAAAGTTGAATTTAAAAATAAAAAAAAAATTAAAGTTGAATTTAAGTTAAATTTAAAGTTAAAATTAAAATTTAATTTTAAGTTAAATTTAAAGTTAAATTTAAAGTTAAATTTAAAGTTGAATTTAAAGTTTAATTAAAAGTTGAATTTAGAGTGGAATTTAAAGTTTAATTTATAGTTGAATTTAAAGTTGAAATTTAAGTTAAATTAAAAGTTAAATTTAAAGTTAAACTTAAAGTTGAATTTAAAGTTAAATTAAAAGTTGAATTCAAAGTTGAATTTAAAGTTAAATTTAAAGTTGAATTCAAAATTGAATTTAAAGTTGAATTTAAAGTTGAATTTATAGTTGAATTAAAAGTTGAATTTAAAGATAAATTTAAAGTTAAATTTAAAGTTTAATTTAAAGTTGAATTTAAAGTTGAATTTAAAGTTGAAATTAAAATTGAATTTAAAGTTAAATTTAAAGTTAAATTTAAAGTTGAATTTAAAGATAAATTTAAAGCTGAATTTAAAGTTATATTTAAAGTTGAATTTAAAGCCAAATTAAAAGCTGAATTTAAAGTTGAATTTAAAGTTAAATTTAAAGTTAAATTTAAAGTTGAATTTAAAGCTAAATTTTAAGTTATATTTAAAGTTGAATTTAAACTTAAATTTAAAGGTAAATTTAAAGTTTAATTTAAAGTTGAATTAAAAGTTGAATTTAAAAATAAAAAAAAAATTAAAGTTGAATTTAAGTTAAATTTAAAGTTAAAATTAAAATTTAATTTTAAGTTAAATTTAAAGTTAAATTTAAAATTAAATTTAAAGTTGAATTTAAAGTTTAATTAAAAGTTGAATTTAAAGTTGATTTTAAAGTTGTATATTATGTTAAATTTAAAGGTAAATTTAAAGTTTAATTTAAAGTTGAATTTAAAGTTGAATTTTAAGACAAAAAATAAATTAAAGTTGAACTTAAGTTAAATTTAAAGTTAAACTTAAAAATAAATTTAAAGTTGAATTTAAAGTTGAATTTAAAGCTTAATTTAAAGCTGAATTTAAAGTTGAATTTAAAGTTGAATTTAAAGTTAAATTTAAAGTTGAATTTAAAGCTTAATTTATAGCTGAATTTTAAGTTAAATTTAGAGTTAAATTTAAAGTTGAATTTAAAGATGAATTTAAAGCTAAATATTAAGTTAAACTTAAATTTAAATTTAAACTTAAATTTAAAGTTGAATTAAAAGTTGAAATAAATGTATAATTAAAAGATGGATTTAAAGTTGAATTTAAAGTTAAATTTAAAGTTAAATTTAAAGTTGAATTTAAAGTTTATTTAAAGTTGAATTAAAAGTCAAATTTAAAGTTGAATTTAAAATAAAATTTAAAGTTAAATTTAAAATTAAATTTAAAGTTGAATTTAAAGCTAAATTTTAAGTTATATTTAAAGTTGAATTTAAAGCTAAATTAAAAGCTGAATTTAAAGTTGAATTTAAAGTTGAATTTAAAGTTAAATTTAAAGTTAAATTTAAAGTTGAATTAAAATCTAAATTTAAAGCTGAATTTAAAGTTATATTTAAAGTTGAATTTAAAGCTAAATTAAAAGCTGAATTTAAAGTTGAATTTAAAGTTAAATCTAAAGTTAAATTTAAAGTTGAATTTAAAGCTAAATTTTAAGTTATATTTAAAGTTGAATTTAAAGTTAAATTTAAAGGTAAATTTAAAGTTTAATTTAAAGTTGAATTTAAAGTTGAATTTAAAAATAAAAAATAAATTAAAGTTGAATTTAAGTTAAGTTTAAAGTTAAAATTAAAATTGAATTTTAAGTTAAATTTAAAGTTAAATTTAAAGTTAAATTTAAAGTTGACTTTAAAGTTTATTAAAAAGTTGAATTTAAAGTTGAATTTCAAGTTGTATATTATGTTAAATTTAAAGGTAAATTTAAAGTTTAATTTAAAGATGAATTTAAAGTTGAATTTTAAGACAAAAAATAAATTAAAGTTGAACTTAAGTTAAATTTAAAGTTAAACTTAAAATTAAATTTAAAGTTGAATTTAAAGTTGAATTTAAAGTTGAATTTAAAGTACAATTTAAAGCCTAATTTAAAGCTGAATTTAAAGTTGAATTTAAAGTTGAATTTAAAGTTAAATTTAAAGTTGAATTTAAAGCTAAATTTATAGCTGAATTTAAAGTTAAATTTAGAGTTGAATTTAAAGTTTAATTTAAAGTTGAATTTAAAGCTGAAATTTAAGTTAAATTTAAAGTTAAACTTAAAGTTAAACTTAAAGTTGAATTTAAAGTTAAATTAAAAGTTGAATTCAAAGTTGAATTTAAAGTTAAATTTAAAGTTGAATTCAAAGTTGAATTTAAAGTTGAATTTAAAGTTGAACTTATAGTTGAATTAAAAGTTGAATTTAAAGTTAAATTTAAAGTTAAATTTAAAGTTTAATTTAAAGTTGAATTTAAAGTTGAATCTGAAGTTTAATTTAAAGTTGAATTCAAAGTTGAATTTTAAGTTAAATTTAAAGTTGAGTTCAAAGTTTAATTAAAAGTTGAATTTAAAGTTGAATTTAAAGTTTAATTAAAAGTTGAATTTAAAGTTAAATTTAAAGTTAAATTTAAAGTTTAATTTAAAAGTTAATTCAAAGTTGAATTTAAAGCTAAATTTAAAGTTGAATTTATAGCTGAGTTTAAAGTTAAGTTTAAAGTTAAATTTAAAGTTAAACTTAAAGTTAAATTAAAAGCTTAATTTAAAGTTGAATTTAAAGTTGAATTTAAAGTTAAATTTAAAGTTAAATTTAAAAGTTGTTAAATTTAAAGTTAGATTTAAAGTTGAATTTAAAGTTGAATTTAAAGTTAGATTTAAGTTGAATTTTAAATTAAATTTAAAGTCAAATTTAAAGTGGAATTTAAAGTTGAATTTAAAGCTAAATTTAAAGTTAAATTTAAAGTTGAATTTAAAGCTAAATTAAAAGCTTAATTTAAAGTTGAATTTAAAGTTGAATTTAAAGTTAGATTTAAAGTTGAATTTAAAGCTAAATTTAAAGTTGAATTTAAAGTTGAATTTAAAATTAAGTTTAAAGGTAAATTTAAATTTTAATTTAAAGTTGAATCTTAAGTTAGATTTAAAGTTGAATTTAAAGTTAGATTTAAGTTGAATTTTAAATTAAATATTAAGTTAAATTTAAAGTTGAATTAAAAGTTAAATTTAAAGTTAAATTTTAAGTTGCATTTAAAGTTTTATTTAAAGTTAAATTGAAAGTTGAATTTAAAGTTGAGAAAAAAGTTAAATTTAAAGTTAAATTTGAAGTTGAATTTAAAGATAAAATTAAAGTTGAATTTAAAGTTAAATTTAAAGTTAAATTTAAAGTTAAATTTAAAAATGGATTTAAAGCTAAATTTAAAGTTGAATTTAAAGTTAAATTTGAAGTTGAATTTAAAAATTAATTTAAAGTTAAATTTAAAGTTGAATTTAAAGTTAAATTTAAAGTTGAATTCAAAGTTGAATTTAAAGTTGAATTTTAAGTTAAATTTAGAGTTAAATTTAAAGTTGAATTTAAAGTTGATTTTAAAGTTGAATTTAAAGTTGAATTTAAAGATGAATTTAAAGCTAAATTTTAAGTTAAACTCAAATTTAAATTTAAACTTAAATTTAAAGTCGAATTAAAAATTAAATTTAAAGTTAAATTTAAAATCAAATTTAAAGTTAAATTTAAAGTTAAATTTAAAATTAAATTTAAAGTTGAAATTAATGTTTAATTAAAAGATGGATTTAAAGTTAAATTTAAAGTTAAATTTAAAGTTAAATTTAAAGTTGAATTTAAAGTTTATTTAAAGTTGAATTAAAAGTTAAATTTAAAGTTGAATTTAAAGTTGAATTTAAAGCTAAATGTAAAGTTGAATTTAAAGTTGAATTTAAAGTTGAATTTAAAGTTGAATTTAAACTTGAATTTAAAGTTGAATTCAAAGTTAAATTTAAAGTTGAATTTAAAACCAAATTTAATGTTTAATTTAAAGCTAAAATTAAATTTAAAGTTAAATTTAAAATAAAATTTAAAGTTAAATTTACAATTAAATTTAAAGTTAAATTTAAAGTTAAATTTAAAGTTTAATTTAAAGTTAAATTTAAAGTTAAATTTAAAGTTAAATTTAAAGTTGAATCTTAAGTTAGATTTAGTTGAATTTAAAGTTGAATTTAAAGTTAGATTTAAGTTGAATTTTAAATTAAATTTAAAGTTAAATTTAAAATTGAATTTAGAGTTAAATTTAAAGTTGAATTAAAAGTTAAATTTAAAGTTGAATTTAAAATCAAATTTAATGTTTAATTTAAAGCTAAAATTAAATTTAAAGTTAAATTTAAAATAAAATTTAAAGTTAAATTTAAAATTAAATTTGAAGTTGAATTTAAAGCTAAATTTTAAGTTATATTTAAAGTTGAATTTAAAGCTAAATTAAAAGCTGAATTTAAAGTTGAATTTAAAGTTGAATTTAAAGTTAAATTTAAAGTTAAATTTAAAGTTGAATTAAAATCTAAATTTAAAGCTGAATTTAAAGTTATATTTAAAGTTGAATTTAAAGCTAAATTAAAAGCTGAGTTTAAAGTTGAATTTAAAGTTAAATCTAAAGTTAAATTTAAAGTTGAATTTAAAGCTAAATTTTAAGTTATATTTAAAGTTGAATTTAAAGTTAAATTTAAAGGTAAATTTAAAGTTTAATTTAAAGTTGAATTTAAAGTTGAATTTAAAAATAAAAAATAAATTAAAGTTGAATTTAAGTTAAGTTTAAAGTTAAAATTAAAATTGAATTTTAAGTTAAATTTAAAGTTAAATTTAAAGTTAAATTTAAAGTTGACTTTAAAGTTTAATAAAAAGTTGAATTTAAAGCTAAATTTATAGCTGAATTTAAAGTTAAATTTAGAGTTGAATTTAAAGTTTAATTTAAAGTTGAATTTAAAGCTGAAATTTAAGTTAAATTTAAAGTTAAACTTAAAGTTAAACTTAAAGTTGAATTTAAAGTTAAATTAAAAGTTGAATTCAAAGTTGAATTTAAAGTTAAATTTAAAGTTAAATTTATAGTTGAATTTAAAGCTAAATTTAAAGCTGAATTTAAAGTTATATTTAAAGTTGAATTTAAAGCTAAATTAAAAGCTGAATTTAAAGTTGAATTTAAAGTTAAATTTAAAGTTAAATTTAAAGTTGAATTTAAAGCTAAATTTTAAGTTTAATTTAAAGTTGAATTTAAAGTTAAATTTAAAGGTAAATTTAAAGATTAATTTAAAGTTGAATTTAAAGTTGAATTTAAAAATAAAAAATAAATTAAAGTTAAATTTAAAGTTAAAATTAAAATAGAATCTTAAGTTAAATTTAAAGTTAAATTTAAAATTAAATTTAAAGTTGAATTTAAAGTTTAATTAAAAGTTGAATTTAAAGTTGAATTTAAAGTTGTATATTATGTTAAATTTAAAGGTAAATTTAAAGTTGAATTTAAAGTTGAATTTTAAGATAAAAATAAATTTAAGTTGAATTTAAGTTAAATTTAAAGTTAAACTTAAAATTAAATTTAAAGTTGAATTTAAAGTTATATTTAAAGTTAAATTTAAAGTTGAATTTAAAGTTTAATTAAAAGTTGAATTTAAAGTTGAATTTAAAGGTAAATTCAAAGTCTAATTTAAAGTTGAATTTAAAAATAAAAAATAAATTAAAGTTGAATTTAAATTAAATTTAAAGGTAAATTTAAAGTTTAATATAAAGTTGAATATAACCCTCCTTTACAACTACTGAAATTCTATGAAAAATCATATTTTTTCTAATAATTAATTATTTTATTTCAAAAGCAGCATAGTTTATGTTTAGAACGATTTAGTTTGAAGTTGTTGGCAGTTCCGGCAGACATTTAACACATAAGGTTCTAGTGTGGCAAGGGCAACAACATCTGCCACATCCATCGCAGGTGTTTCTGGTTTTCTTGTCGTCTGCTCTTGCTCAAAGGTGACATCTGCTTCTTTTACAAGAGAGCCTTTCGGGGACTGTTGGTAATTTTTCCTGAACTCTCCCCAAAATACAGAGAGCATCCAATGCAGATTTTCCAATGCCAGATTATGTTGCAGGTTGTCAACGGTTATTCAATTCTGACTCAACCAGTTCCTCCGCTAGTTCGATGAGCTTATCACTTCTGAACAAATATTTGTTTCTTCTAGGCGGATTGAAGTCCCGGAAAATGATGACAGTTGCTTGGACTGCTACGCCCGGTAAATTGTAGAATACAACCATCGGCCAGCGATTTGTTTGACGTGTACATGAATATATTGAGACCATTTGGTCGAATACATCTACTCCACCTTTGGTGCGGCTTAATCCAGTATCATGGCAGGCTTACTTTGATGACCGGAAGTGGCTTTCTCACAGTTATGTTGTGTTGATAGCAATACCACTTGTTTGTTTGGCCTCGGAAAATAATTCACCAACGCCATTTTTACAGAAAATCCATCTATGGACTGGACGATACTGCTTTTTGTTATTGACCTTTACAGGCTCATTCTGGCCATCAAGAACTTCCTTCGCTACAAAAGGTTGAGGCAAATCTCTTTTGTTTTTCCGAATCGTGTCAAGAATAGTGATCTTTTTATCCAGTAACTCCAATGCCAAATCCACCGACGCGACGTAAAGAAATTGTTAATAGTGAGGTTGCGTTCAGAATTGAAATATGATATGGCATCAACGACATCAGCACATCATTTACACGACCAAGTCCTGTACTTTGGTTAGAGCAACCAGTGCAGATAGAAAACTTCAGTGGATAGCCCGTTGAGCTTTCATTCAGCCACCTAAACTTCAAGCCATATTTGGCAGGCCTGCTTGGCAGGCTTGCTTGGCATGTATTGGGGAAATTCAATCCTTTTTAGGTCATAAAATTGTTAGATGACCTGAACAAACTGAAATATAGACTTTTTTTTTGATATGACATGAATATTACAATCAGTAATTACGTAAAACAGACATATCGAAAGGAATAAGCGGGAATCCCAGATTTGCGGAGTTAGGCAATTTCCATCGTTTTTGAAATTGAAAAATTTTATTGATGACCTCCTACATATCTGCATAATGACATCTCTGCTCAAATTTCTTTATTACTGCTATATGAAATACTTAGAAACAATTCATACAATAGCTAGAAGAACTACAACTGAACAATATAAGTCAGAAATCAAAAAAATTTCGAAGAAAAAATCGTGGGGTCCATTTGGACCCCAGTTCGGGTGGACACGACTTTTGCCGGTTCGTAAATGAGGGTTAAAGTTGAATTCAAAAATAAAAAACAAATTAAAGTTGAATTTAAAATAAATTTAAAGTTAAACTTAAAATTGAATTTTAAGTTAAATTTAAAGTTAAATTTAATGTTGAATTTAAAGTTGAATTTAAAGTTTAATTAAAAGTTGAATTTAAAGTTGAATTTAAAGTTAAATTTAAATGTAAATTTATAGTTTGATTTAAAGTTTGATTTAAAATTGAATTTAAAGTTGAATTTAAAAATAAAAAATAAATTAAAGTTGAATTTAAGTTAAATTTTAAGTTAAACTTAAAAATAAATTTAAAGTTGAATTTAAAGTTGAAATTAAAGGGGAATTTAAAGTTGAATTAAAAGTTGAATTTAAAGCTAAATTTAAAGCTGAATTTAAAGTTGAATTTAAAGTTGAATTTAAAGTTAAATTTAAAGTTAAATTTATAGTTGAATTTAAAGCTAAATTTAAAGCTGAATTTAAAGTTATATTTAAAGTTGAATTTAAAGCTAAATTAAAAGCTGAATTTAAAGTTGAATTTAAAGTTAAATTTAAAGTTAAATTTAAAGTTGAATTTAAAGCTAAATTTTAAGTTTAATTTAAAGTTGAATTTAAAGTTAAATTTAAAGGTAAATTTAAAGATTAATTTAAAGTTGAATTTAAAGTTGAATTTAAAAATAAAAAATAAATTAAAGTTAAATTTAAAGTTAAAATTAAAATAGAATCTTAAGTTAAATTTAAATTTAAATTTAAAGTTAAATTTAAAGTTGAATTAAAGTTTAATTAAAAGTTGAATTTAAAGTTGAATTTAAAGTTGTATATTATGTTAAATTTAAAGGTAAATTTAAAGTTTAATTTAAAGTTGAATTTTAAGATAAAAAATAAATTAAAGTTGAACTTAAGTTAAATTTAAAGTTAAACTTAAAATTAAATTTAAAGTTGAATTTAAAGTTGAATTTAAAGTTGAATTTAATGTTGAATTTAAAGCTTATTTTAAAGCTGAATTTAAAGTTGAATTTAAAGTTAAATTTAAAGTTGAATTTAAAGCTAAATTTATAGCTGAATTTAAAGTTAAATTTAGAGTTGAATTTAAAGTTTAATTTAAAGTTGAATTTAAAGTTGAAATTTAAGTTAAATTTAAAGTTAAATTTAAAGTTAAACTTAAAGTTGAATTTAAAGTTAAATTAAAAGTTGAATTCAAAGTTGAATTTAAAGTTAAATTTAAAGTTGAATTCAAAGTTGAATTTAAAGTTGAATTTAAAGTTGAATTTATAGTTGAATTAAAAGTTGAATTTAAAGTTAAATTTAAAGTTAAATTTAAGGTTTAATTTAAAGTTGAATTCAAAGTTGAATTTAAAGCTGAATCTGAAGTTTAATTTAAAGTTGAATTCAAAGTTGAATTTTAAGTTAAATTTAAAGTTGAGTTCAAAGTTTAATTAAAAGTTGAATTTAAAGTTTAATTAAAAATTGAATTTAAAGTTAAATTTAAAGTTAAATTTAAAGTTTAATTTAAAAGTTAATTCAAAGTTGAATTAAAAGTTGAATTTAAAGTTGAATTTATAGCTGAGTTTAAAGTTAAGTTTAAAGTTAAATTTAAAGTTAAACTTAAAGTTAAATTAAAAGCTTAATTTAAAGTTGAATTTAAAGTTGAATTTAAAGTTAAATTTAAAGTTAAATTTAAAAGTTGTTAAATTTAAAGTTAGATTTAAAGTTGAATTTAAAGTTGAATTTAAAGTTAGATTTAAGTTGAATTTTAAATTAAATTTAAAGTCAAATTTAAAGTGGAATTTAAAGTTGAATTTAAAGCTAAATTTAAAGTTAAATTTAAAGTTGAATTTAAAGCTAAATTAAAAGCTTAATTTAAAGTTGAATTTAAAGCTGAATTTAAAGTTAGATTTAAAGTTGAATTTAAAGCTAAATTTAAAGTTGAATTTAAAGTTGAATTTAAAATTAAGTTTAAAGGTAAATTTAAATTTTAATTTAAAGTTGAATCTTAAGTTAGATTTAAAGTTGAATTTAAAGTTAGATTTAAGTTGAATTTTAAATTAAATTTTAAGTTAAATTTAAAGTTGAATTAAAAGTTAAATTTAAAGTTAAATTTTAAGTTGCATTTAAAGTTTAATTTAAAGTTAAACTGAAAGTTGAATTTAAAGTTTTGAAAAAAGTTAAATTTAAAGTTAAATTTGAAGTTGAATTTAAAGATAAATTTAAAGTAGAATTTAAAGTTAAATTTAAAGTTAAATTTAAAGTTAAATTTAAAAATGGATTTAAAGCTAAATTTAAAGTTGAATTTAAAGTTAAATTTAAAGTTGAATTTAAAAATTAATTTAAAGTTAAATTTAAAGTTGAATTTAAAGTTCAATTTAAAGTTGAATTCAAAGTTGAATTTAAAGTTGAATTTAAAGTTAAATTTAAAGTTGAATTTAAAGTTCAATTTAAAGTTGAATTTAAAGCTGAGTTTAAAGTTAAAGTTAAAGTTAAACTTAAAGTTGAATTAAAAGTTGAATTTTAAGTTAAATTTAAAGTTGAATTCAAAGTTAAATTTAAAGTTAAACTTAAAAAATGTAAAGTTAAATTTAAAGTTGAATTTAAAATTAAATTTAGAAATAAAAAGAAAGTTAAGTTAAATAAGTTGAATTCAAAGTTAAATTTAAAGTTGAATTTAAAGTTAAATTTTAAGATAAATTTAAAGTTAAATTTAAAGTTGAATTTAAAGTTGATTTTAAAGTTGAATGTAAAGTTAAATTTAAAGTTGAATTTAAAGTTGAATTTAAAGTTTAATTTAAAGTTGAATTTAAAGTTAAATTTAAAGATAAATTTAAAGTTTAATTTAAAGTTGAATTTAAAGTTAAATTTATAGTTAAATTAAAAATCAAATTTAAAGTTTAACTTAAAGTTAAATTTAAGGTTGAATTTAAAGTTGAATTTAAAGTTGAACTTAAAGCTTAATTTAAAGTTGACTTTAAAGTTGAATTTAAAGTTTAACTTAAAGTTAAATTGAAAGTTGAATTTAAAGTTGAATTTAAAGTTAAATTTAAAGTTGAATTTAAAATCAAATTTAAAGTTAAATTTAAAGCTAAAATTAAATTTAAAGTTAAATTTAAAGTTAGATTTAAAGTTGAATTTAAAGTTGAATTTAAAGTTAGATTTAAGTAGAATTTTAAATTAAATTTAAAGTCAAATTTAAAGTGGAATGTAAAGTTGAATTTAAAGTTAAATTTAAAGTTAAATTTAAAGTTGAATTTAAAGCTAAACTAAAAGCTTAATTTAAAGTTGAATTTAAAGTTAAATTTAAAGTTGAATTTAAAGCTAAATTTAAAGTTGAATTTAAAGTTGAATTTACAATTAAATTTAAAGGTAAATTTAAAGTTTAATTTAAAGTTGAATTTAAAAATAAAAAATAAATTAAAGTTGAATTTAAAATAAATTTAAAGTTAAACTAAAAATTAAACTTAAAATTAAATTTAAAGTTGAATTTTAAGTTGAATTTAAAGCTAAATTTAAAGCTGAATTTAAAGTTAAATTTAGAGTTGAATTTAAAGTTAAGCTTAAAGTTGAATTTAAATTTGAACTTTAAGTTAAATTTAAAGTTAAATTTAAAATTAAATTTAAAGTTAAATTTAAAATTTAATTTAAAGTTGTTAAATTAAAAATCTAATTTAAAGTTAAATTTAAAGTTGAATTCAAAGTTGAATTTAAAGTTGAATTTAAAGTTAAATTAAAAGTTAAATTTAAAGTTGAATTTTAAGTTAAATTTAAAGTTAAATTTAAAGTTAAACTTAAAGTTGAATTTAAATTTGAACTTTAAGTTAAATTTAAAGTTAAATTTAAAATTAAATTTAAAGTTAAATTTAAAATTTAATTTAAAGTTGTTAAATTAAAAATCTAATTTAAAGTTAAATTTAAAGTTGAATTCAAAGTTTAATTTAAAGTTGAATTTAAAGTTAAATTAAAAGTTAGATTTAAAGTTGAATTTAAAGCTAAAATTAAAGTTTAATTTAAAGTAGAATTTAAAGTTAAATTTAAAGGTAAATTTAAAGTTTAATTTAAAGTTGAATTTAAAGTTGAATTTAAAAATAAGAAATAAATTAAAGTTGAATTTAAGTTAAATTTAAAGTTAAAATTAAAACTAAATTTAAAGTTGAATTTAAAGGTGAATTTAAAGTTGAATTTAAAGTTGAATTTAAAGCTGAATCTGAAGTTTAATTTAAAGTTGAATTCAAAGTGAAATTTTAAGTTAAGTTTAAAGTTGAGTTCAAAGTTTAATTAAAAGTTGAATTTAAAGTTGAATTTAAAGTTTAATTAAAAGTTGAATTTAAAGTTAAATTTAAAGTTAAATTTAAAGTTTAATTTAAAAGTTAATTCAAAGTTGAATTTAAAGTTGAATTTCAAGTTGAATTTATAGCTGAGTTTAAAGTTAAGTTTAAAGTTAAATTTAAAGTTAAACTTAAAGTTGAATTAAAAGTTGAATTTAAAGTTAAATTTAAAGTTAAATTTAAAGTTGAATTCAAAGTTAAATTTAAAGTTAAACTTAAATTTAAATGTAAAGTTAAATTTAAAGTTGAATTTAAAAAATTAAATTTAAAGATAAATTAAAAATCAAATTTAAAGTTAAATTTAAAGTTGAATTCAAAGTTGAATTTACAGCTGAATTTAAAGTTAAATTTAAAGTTGAATTTAAAGTTAAACTTAAAGTTGAATTTAAAGTTCAATTTAAAGTTGAATTTAAAGCTAAATTTAAAGCTGAAAGCTAAATTTAGAGTTGAATTTAAAGTTAAATTTAAAATTGAATTTAAAGTTGAATTTTAAGTTAAATTTAAAGTTAAATTTAATGTTAAACTTAAAGTTGAATTTAAATTTGAACTTAAAGTTAAATTTAAAGTTAAATTTAAAATTAAATTTAAAGTTAAATTTAAAGATAAATTTAAAATTTAATTTAAAGTTGTTAAATTTAAAGTTAGATTTAAAGTTGAATTTAAAGTTAGATTTAAGTTTAGTTTTAAATTAAATTTAAAGCTGAATTTAAAGTTGAATTTAAAGTTGAATTAAAAGTTAATTTTAAAGTTGAATTTAAAGCTAAATTTAAAGCTGAATTTAAAGTTAAATTTAGAGTTGAATATAAAGTTAAATTTAAAGTTGAATTTAAAGTTGAATTTTAAGTTAAATTTAAAGTTAAATTTTCAGTTAAACTTAAAGTTGAATTTAAAGTTGAATTCAAAATTGAATTTAAAGTTGAATTCAAAGTTGAATTTAAAGTTGAATTCAAAGTTGAATTTAAAGTTGAATTTAAAGTTGAATTTATAGTTGAATTTAAAGTTGAATTTAAAATTTAATTTAAAGTTATATTTAAAGTTTAATTTAAAGTTGAATTTAAAGATGAATTTAAAGTTGAATTTAAAGTTGAATTTTAAGTTAAATTTAAAGTTTAATTAAAAGTTGAATTTAAAGTTAAATTTAAAGTTAAATTTAAAGTTGAATTTTAAGCTGAATTTAAAGTTAAATTTAAAGTTAAATTTAAAGTTGAATTTAAAGTTGAATTTAAAGTTTAATTTATAGTTAAATTTAAAGTTGAATTTAAAGTTGAATTTAAAGTTGAATTTAAAGTTGAATTTAAAGTTGAATTTAAAATTTAATTAAAAGTTGAATTTAAAGTTGAATTTAAAATTTAATTAAAAGTTGAATTTAAAGTTGAATTTAAAGTTAAATTTAAAGGTAAATTTAAAGTTTAATTTAAAATTGAATTTAAAGTTGAATTTAAAAACAAAAAATAAATTAAAGTTGAATTTAAGTTAAATTTAAAGGTAAATTTAAAGTTTAATTTAAAGTTAAATTTAAAGTTGAATTTAAAAATAAAAAATAAATTAAAGTTGAATTTAAGTTAAATTTAAAGTTAAACTTAAAATTGAATTTTAAGTTAAACTTAAAGTTAAATTTAAAGTTGAATTTAAAGTTTAATTAAAAGTTGAATTTAAAGTTGAATTTAAAGTTAAATTTAAAAGTAAATTTAAAGTTTGATTTAAAGTTTGATTTATAGTTGAATTTAAAGTTGAATTTAAAAATAAAAAATAAATTAAAGTTGAATTTAAGTTAAATTTAAAGTTAAACTTAAAATTAAATTTATAGTTGAATTTAAAGGTGAATTTAAAGTTGAATTTAAAGTTGAATTTAAAGCTGAATCTGAAGTTTAATTTAAAGTTGAATTCAAAGTGAAATTTTAAGTTAAATTTAAAGTTGAGTTCAAAGTTTAATTAAAAGTTGAATTGAAAGTTGAATTTAAAGTTTAATTAAAAGTTGAATTTAAAGTTAAATTTAAAGTTAAATTTAAAGTTTAATTTAAAAGTTAATTCAAAGTTGAATTTAAAGTTGAATTTCAAGTTGAATTTATAGCTGAGTTTAAAGTTAAGTTTAAAGTTAAATTTAAAGTTAAACTTAAAGTTGAATTAAAAGTTGAATTTAAAGTTAAATTTAAAGTTAAATTTAAAGTTGAATTCAAAGCTAAATTTAAAGTTAAACTTAAATTTAAATGTAAAGTTAAATTTAAAGTTGAATTTAAAATTAAATTTAAAGATAAATTAAAAATCAAATTTAAAGTTAAATTTAAAGTTGAATTTAAAGTTGAATTTAAAGTTGAATTTAAAGTTAAATTTAAAGTTGAATTCAAAGTTGAATTTAAAGTTGAATTTAAAGTTAAATTTAAAGTTGAATTTAAAGTTAAATTTAAAGTTGAATTTAAAGTTAAATTTAAAGTTGAATTTAAAGTTCAATTTAAAGTTAAATTTAAAGTTGAATTCAAAGTTAAATTTTAAGTTAAACTTAAATTGAAATGTTAAGTTAAATTTAAAGTTGAATTTAAAATTAAATTTAAAAATAAAAAATAAGTTAAGTTAAAAAAGTTGAATTCAAAGTTGAATTTAAAGTTGAATTTAAAGTTAAATTTTAAGATAAATTTAAAGTTAAATTTAAAGTTGAATTTAAAGTTGATTTTAAAGTTGAATTTAAAATTAAATTTAAAGTTGAATTTAAAGTTAAATTTAAAGTTGAATTTAAAGTTGAATTTAAAGTTAAATTAAAAGTTGAATTTAAAGTTAAATTTAAAGATAAATTTAAAGTTTAATTTAAAGTTGAATTTAAAGTTAAATTTATCGTTAAATTAAAAATCAAATTTACAGTTTAACTTAAAGTTAAATTTAAAGTTGAATTTAAAGTTGAATTTAAAGTTGAACTTAAAGCTTAATTTAAAGTTGACTTTAAAGTTTAACTTAAAGTTTAATTTAAAGTTGAATTTAAAGTTGAATTTAAAATTGAATTTAAGGTTAAATTTAAAGCTGAATTTAAAATCAAATTTAAAGTTGAATTTAAAATCAAATTTAAAGTTAAATTTAAAGCTAAAATTAAATTTAAAGTTAAATTTAAAGTAAACTTAAAAGTTGTTAAATTTAAAGTTAGATTTAAAGTTGAATTTTAAGTTGAATTTAAAGTTAGATTTAAGTTGAATTTACATTAAATTTAAAGTGGAATTTAAAGTTGAATTTAAAGTTAAATTTAAAGTTAAATTTAAAGTTGAATTTAAAGCTAAATTAAAACCTTAATTTAAAGTTGAATTTAAAATTATATTTAAAGTCGAATTTAAAGCTAAATTTAAAGTTGAATTTAAAATTAAATTTAATGGTAAATTTAAATTTTATTTTAAAGTTGAATTTAAAGGTAAATTTAAAGTTTAATTTAAAGTTGAATTTAAAGTTGAATTTAAAAATAAAAAATAAATTAAAGTAGAATTTAAAATAAATTTTAAGTTAAACTTAAAATTAAACTTAAAATTAAATTTAAAGTTGAATTTAAAGTTGAATTTTAAGTTGAACTTAAAGCTAAATTTAAAGCTGAAAGTTAAATTTAGAGTTGAATTTAAAGTTAAATTTAAAATTGAATTTAAAGTTGAATTTTAAGTTAAATTTAAAGATAAACTTAAAGTTGAATTTAAATTTGAACTTAAAGTAAAATTTAAAATTAAATTTAAAGTTAAATTTAAAGATACATTTAAAATTTTATTTAAAGTTGTTAAATTTAAAGTTAGATTTAAAGTTGAATTTAAAGTTAGATTTAAGTTTAATTTTAAATTAAATTTAAAGCTGAATTTAAAGTTGAATTTAAAGTTGAATTAAAAGTTAAATTTAAAGTTGAATTTAAAGCTAAACTTTAAGTTGAATTCAAAGTTGAATTTTAAGTTAAATTTAAAATTTAGTTAAAAGTTGAATTTTAAGTTGAATTTAAAGTTTAATTAAAAGTTGAATTTAAAGTTAAATTTAAAGTTAAATTTAAAGTTGAATTTTATGCTGAATTTAAAGTTAAATTTAAAGTTAAATTTAAAGTTGAATTTTAAGTCGAATTTAAAGTTTAATTTAAAGTTAAATTTAAAGTTGAATTTAAAGTTGAATTTAAAATTTAATTAAAAGTTGAATTTAAAGTTGAATTTAAAGTTAAATTTAAAGGTAAATTTAAAGTTTAATTTAAAGTTGAATTTAAAGTTGAATTTAAAAAACAAAAAATAAATTAAAGTTGAATTTAAGTTTAATTTAAAGGTAAATTTAAAGTTTAATTTAAAGTTAAATTTAAAGTTGAATTTAAAAATAAAAAATAAATTAAAGTTGAATTTTAGTTAAATTTAAAGTTAAACTTAAAATTGAATTTTAAGTTAAACTTAAAGCTAAATTTAAAGTTGAATTTAAAGTTTAATTAAAAGTTGAATTTAAAGTTGAATTTAAAGTTAAATTTAAAAGTAAATTTAAAGTTCTATTTAAAGTTTGATTTAAAGTTGAATTTAAAGTTGAATTTAAAAATAAAAAATAAATTAAAGTTGAATTTAAGTTAAATTTAAAGTTAAACTTAAAATTAAATTTAAAGTTGAATTTAAAGCTGAATTTAAAGCTAAATTGAAAGTTGAATTTAAAGCTAAATTAAAAGCTGAATTTAAAGTTGAATTTAAAGTTGAATTTAAAGTTAAATTTAAAGTTAAATTTAAAGCTGAATTTAAGGCTAAATTTAAAGTTGAATTTAAAGTGGAATTTAAAGTTTAATTTAAAGTTAATTTAAAGTTGAATTTAAAAATAAAAAATAAATTAAAGTTGAATTTAAGCTAAATTTAAAGTTAAAATTAAAATTTAATTTAAAGCTATATTTAAAGTTAAATTTAAAGTTGAATTTAAAGTTGAATTTAAATTTTAATTAAAAGTTGAATTTAAAGTTGTATATTAAGTTAAATTTAAAGGTAAATTTAAAGTTTAATTTAAAGTTGAATTTAAAGTTGAATTTTAAGATAAAAATTAAATTAAAGTTGAACTTAAGTTAAATTTAAAGTTAAACTTAAGTTAAATTTAAAGTTAAACTTAAAATTAAATTTAAAGTTGAATTTAAAGTTGAATTTAAAATTGAATTTAAAGCTAAATTTAAAGCTGAATTTAAAGTGAAATTTAAAGTTAAATTCAAAGTTGAATTTAAGGTTGAATTTAAAGTTGAATTTATATTTGAATTTAAATTTGAATTTAAAGTTAAATTTAAAGTTAAATTGTAAGTTTAATTTAAAGTTGAATTTAAAGTTGAATTTACAGTTGAATTTAAAGTTGAATTTGAAGTTTAATTTAAAGTTGAATTCAAAGTTGATTTTTAAGATAAATTTAAAGTTGAATTCAAAGTTTAATTAAAAGTTGAATTTAAAGTTGAATTTAAAGTTTAATTTAAAGTTGAATTTAAAGTATAATTTAAAGTTCAATTTAAAGTTTAATTTAAAAGCTAATTCAAAGTTGAATTAAAAGTTGAATTTAAAGTTGAATTTACAGCTTAATTTGAGGCTGAATTTAAAGTTAAATTGAAAGTTGAATTTAAAGTTTAATTTAAAGTTCAATTTAAAGCTGGATTTAAAGTTAAGTTCAAAGTTAAATTTAAAGTTAAACTTAAAGTTGAATTTAAAGTTTAATTTAAAGTTAAAATGAAAGTTAAATTTAAAGTTAAATTCAAAGTTAAATTTAAAGTTAAACTTAAATTTAAATGTAAAGTTAAATTTAAAGTTGAATTTAAAATTAAATTTAAAGATAAATTAAAAATCAAATTTAAAATTAAATTTAAAGTTGAATTTAAAGTAAAATTTAAAGTTAAACTTAAAGTTAAATTTAAAGTTGAATTTAAAGCTAAATTTAAAGTTGAATTTTAAGTTAAATTTAAAGTTAAATTTAAAGATGAATTTAAAGCTGAGTTTAAAGTTAAGTTTAAAGTTAAATTTAAAGTTAAACTCAAAGTTAAATTTAAAGTTGAATTTAAAGTTGAATTTCAAGTTAAATTTAAAGTTGAATTCAAAGTTAAATTTAAAGTTAAACTGAAATTTAAATGTTAAGTTAAATTTAAAGTTGTATTTAAAATAAGATTTAAAGATAAATGAAAAATAAAATTTAAAGTTTTATTCAAAGTTAAATTTAAAGTTGAATTTAAAGTTAAATTTAATGTTTAATTTAAAGTTGAAATTAAAGTTGAATTTTAAGTTGAATTTAAAGTTAAATTTAAAGTTGAATTTAAAGTTGAGTTTAAAGTTTAATTAAAAGTTGAATTTAAAGTTAAATTTAAAGTTAAATTTAAAGTTGAATTTAAAGTTGAATTTAAAGTTGAATTTAAAGTTAAATTTAAAGTTGAATTTAAAGTTCTATTTTAAGTTTAATTAAAAGTTGAATTTGAAGATAAATTTAAAGTTAAATTTAAAGTTAAATTTAAAGTTGAATTTAAAGTTGAATCTAAAGTTTAATTTAAAGTTAAATTTAAAGTTAAATTTAAAGTTGAATTTAAGGCTAAATTTAAAGTTGAATTTAAAGTTGAATTTAAAGTTAAATTTAAAGGTAAATTTAAAGTTAAATTTAAAGTTGATTTTAAAGTTAAATTTAAAGTTGAATTTAAAGTTTAATTTAAAGTTGAATTTAAGGCTGGATTTAAAATTAAGTTCAAAGTTAAATTTAAAGTCAAACTTAAAGTTGAATTTAAAGTTGAATTTAAAGTTTAATTAAAAGTTGAATTTAAAGTTGAATTTAAAGTTAAATTTAAAAGTAAATTTAAAGTTTGATTTAAAGTTTGATTTAAAGTTGAATTCAAAGTTGAATTTTAAAATAAAAAATAAATTAAAATTGAATTTAAGTTAAATTTAAAGTTAAACTTAAAATTAAATTTAAAGTTGAATTTAAAGGTGAATTTAAAGTTAAATTTAAAGTTGAATTTAAAGTTCAATTTAAAGTTTAATTAAAAGTTGAATTTAAAGATAAATTTAAAGTTAAATTTTAAGTTAAATTTAAAGTTGAATTTAAAGTTTAATTAAAAGTTTAATTTAAAGTTGAATTTAAAGTTAAATTTAAAGTTAAATTTAAAGTTTAATTTAAAGTTGAATTTAAAGTTGAATTTAAAAATAAAAAAAAAATTGAAGTTGAATTTAAGTTAAATTTAAAGGTAAATTTAAAGTTTAATTTAAAGTTTAATTTAAAGTTGAATTTAAAAATAAAAAATAAATTAAAGTTGAGTTTAAATTAAATTTAAAGTTAAACTTAAAATTGAATTTTAAGTTAAACTTAAAGTTAAATTTAAAGTTGAATTTAAAGTTTAATTAAAAGTTAAATTTAAAGTTGAATTTAAAGTTAAATTTAAAAGTAAATTTAAAATTTGATTTAAAGTTTGATTTAAAGTTGAATTTAAAGTTGAATTTAAAAATAAAAAATAAATTAAAGTTGAATTTAAGTCAAATTTAATGTTAAACTTAAAATTAAATTTAAAGTTGAATTTAAAGGTGAATTTAAAGTCAAATTTAAAGTTGAATTTAAAGTTCAATTTAAAGTTTAATTAAAAGTTGAATTTAAAGATAAATTTAAAGTTAAATTTTAAGTTAAATTTAAAGTTGAATTTAAAGTTTAATTAAAAGTTGAATTTAAAGTTGAATTTAAAGTTAAATTTAAAGGTAAATTTAAAGTTAATTTAAAGTTGAATTTAAAAATAAAAAATAAATTAAAGCTAAATTTAAAGTTAAAATTAAAATTGAATTTAAAGCTAAATTTAAAGTCAAATTTAAAGTTGAATTCAAAGTTGAATTTAAAGTTTAATTAAAAGTTGAATTTAAAGTTGTATATTAAGTTAAATTTAAAGGTAAATTTAAAGTTTAATTTAAAGTTGAATTTAAAGCTAAATTTAAAGCTGAATTTAAAGGGAAATTGAAAGTTAAATTCAAAGTTGAATTTAAGGTTGAATTTAAAGTTAAATTCATATTTGAATTTAAATTTGAATTTAAAGTTAAATTTAAAGTCAAATTGTAAGTTTAATTTAAAGTTGAATTTAAAATTTAATTAAAAGTTGAATTTAAAGTTGAATTTAAAGTTAAATTTAAAGGTAAATTTAAAGTTTAATTTAAAGTTGAATTTAAAGTTGAATTTAAAAAATAAAAAATAAATTAAAGTTGAATTTAAGTTAAATTTAAAGTTAAACTTAAAATTGAATTTTAAGTTAAACTTAAAGCTAAATTTAAAGTTGAATTTAAAGTTTAATTAAAAGTTGAATTTAAAGTAAATTTAAAGTTAAATTTAAAAGTAAATTTAAAGTTTGATTTAAAGTTTGATTTAAAGTTGAATTTAAAGTTGAATTTTAAGATAAAAATTAAATTAAAGTTGAACTTAAGTTAAATTAAAAGTTAAACTTAAAATTAAATTTAAAGTTGAATTTAAAGTTGAATTTAAAGTTGAATTTAAAGCTAAATTTAAAGCTGAATTTAAAGGGAAATTTAAAGTTAAATTCAAAGTTGAATTTAAGGTTGAATTTAAAGTTAAATTTATATTTGAATTTAAATTTGAATTTAAAGTTAAATTTAAAGTCAAATTGTAAGTTTAATTTAAAGTTGAATTTAAAGTTGAATTTAAAGTTGAATTTAAAGTTGAATTTGAGGTTTAATTTAAAGTTGAATTCAAAGTTGAATTTTAAGTTAAATTTAAAGTTGAATTCAAAGTTTAATTAAAAGTTGAATTTAAAGTTTAATTAAAAGTTGAATTTAAAGTTAAATTTAAAATTAAATTTAAAGTTTAATTTAAAAGTTAATTCAAAGTTGAATTAAAAGTTGAATTTAAAGTTGAATTTACAGCTAAATTAAAAGCTGAATTTAAAGTTAAATTGAAAGTTGAGTTTAAAGTTTAATTTAAAGTTGAATTTAAAGTTGAATTTAAAGCTGGATTTAAAGTTAAGTTCAAAGTTAAATTTAAAGTTAAACTTAAAGTTGAATTTAAAGTTGAATTTAAAGTTAAATTGAAAGTTAAATTTAAAGTTGAATTCAAAGTTAAATTTAAAGTTAAACTTAAATTTAAATGTAAAGTTAAATTTACAGTTGAATTTAAAATTAAATTTAAAGATAAATAAAAAATCAAATTTAAAATTAAATTTAAAGTTGAATTTAAAGCTAAATTTAAAGTTAAATTTAAAGTTTAATTTAAAGTTGAATTTAAAGTTAAATTTAAAGTTGAATTTAAAGTTAAATTTTAAGTTAAATTTAAAGTTGAATTTAAAGCTGAGTTTAAAGTTAAGTTTAAAGTTAAATTTAAAGTTAAACTTAAAGTTAAATTTAAAGTTGAATTTAAAGTTGAATTTCAAATTAAATTTAAAGTTGAATTCAAAGTTTAATTTAAAGTAAAACAGAAATTTAAATGTAAAGTTAAATTTAAAGTTGTATTTAAAGTTAGATTTAAAGATAAATTAAAAATCAAATTTAAAGTTGAATTCAAAGTTGAATTTAAAGTTGAAATTTAAGTTAAATTTAAAGTTAAATTTAAAGTTGAATTTAAAGTTGAATTTAAAGTTGAATTTAAAGTTAAATTTAAAGTTGAATTTAAAGTTGAATTTAAAGTTTAATTAAAAGTTGAATTTAAAGTTAAATTTAAAGTTAAATTTAAAGATGAATTTAAAGTTGAATTTAAAGTTAAATTTAAAGTTGAATTTAAAGTTTAATTTAAAGTTAAATTTAAAGTTAAATTTAAAGTTGAATTTAAGGCTAAGTTTAGAGTTGAATTTAAAGTTGAATTTAAAGTTTAATTTAAAGGTAAATTTAAAGTTAATTTAAAGTTGAATTTAAAAATAAAAAGTAAATTAAAGTTGAATTTAAGCTAAATTTAAAGTTTAAATTAAAATTGAATTTTAAGCTAAATTTAAAGTTGAATTTAAAGTTGAATTTAAAGTTTAATTAAAAGTTGAATTTAAAGTTGAATTTAAAGTTGAATTTAAAGTTGTATATTAAGTTAAATTTAAAGGTAAATTTAAAGTTTAATTTAAAGTTGAATTTAAAGTTGAATTTTAAGATAAAAATTATATTAAAGTTGAACTTAAGTTAAATTTAAAGTTAAACTTAAAATTAAATTTAAAGTTGAATTTAAAGTTAAATTTAAAGTTGAATTTAAAGCTAAATTTAAAGCTGAATTTAAAGTGAAATTTAAAACTGAATTTAAAGTTGAATTTAAAGTTTAATTTAAAGCTAAATTTAAAGCTGAATTTAAAGTTAAATTTAGAGTTGAATTTAAAGTTTAATTTAAAGCTGAATCTGAAATTTAATTTAAAGTTGAATTCAAAGTTGAATCTTAAAATTAATTTAAAGTTGAGTTCAAAGTTTAATTAAAAGTTGAATTTAAAGTTTAATAAAAAGTTTAATTAAAAGTAGAATTTAAAGTTAAATTTAAAGTTAAATTTAAAGTTTAATTTAAAAATTAATTCAAAGTTGAATTTAAAGTTGAATTTAAAGTTGAATTTATAGCTGAGTTTAAAGTTAAACTTAAAGTTGAATTAAAAGTTGAATTTAAAGTTAAATTTAAAGTTTAATTTAAAGTTGAATTCAAAGTTAAATTTAAAGTTAAACTTAAATTTAAATGTAAAGTTAAATTTAAAGTTGAATTTAAAATTAAATTAAAAATCAAATTTAAAGTTAAATTTAAAGTTGAATTCAAAGTTGAATTTAAAGTTGAATTTAAAGTTAAATTTAAAGTGTTATTTAAAGTTAAATTTAAAGTTGAATTTAAAGTTCAATTTAAAGTTGAATTTAAAGCTGAGTTTAAAGTTAAGTTTAAAGTTAAATTTAAAGTTAAACTTAAAGTTGAATTAAAAGTTGAATTTAAAGTTAAATTTAAAGTTAAATTTAAAGTCGAATTCAAAGTTAAATTTAAAGTTAAACTTAAATTTAAATGTAAAGTTAAATTTAAAGTTGAATTTAATATTAAATTTAAAAATAAAAAATAAGTTAAGTTAAATAAGTTGAATTCAAAGTTGAATTTAAGGTTGAATTAAAAGTTAAATTTAAAGTTGAATTTAAAGTTAAATTTAAAGTTGAATTTAAAGTTGAATTTAAAGTTAAATTTAAAGTTGAATTTAAAGTTGAATTTAAAGTTTAATTAAAAGTTGAATTTAAAGTTAAATTTAAAGTTAAATTTAAAGTTGAATTTAAAGTTGAATTTAAAGTTAAATTTAAAGTTGAATTTAAAGTTTAATTTAAAGTTAAATTTAAAGTTAAATTTAAAGTAGAATTTAAGGCTAAGTTTAGAGTTGAATTTAAAGTTGAATTTAAAGTTTAATTTAAAGGTAAATTTAAAGTTAATTTAAAGTTGAATTTAAAAATAAAAAGTAAATTAAAGTTGAATTTAAGCTAAATTTAAAGTTAAAATTAAAATTGAATTTTAAGCTAAATTTAAAGTTAAATTTAAAGTTGAATTTAAAGTTGAATTTAAAGTTTAATTAAAAGTTGAATTTAAAGTTGAATTTAAAGTTGTATATTAAGTTAAATTTAAAGGTAAATTTAAAGTTTAATTTAAAGTTGAATTTAAAGTTGAATTTTAAGATAAAAATTAAATTAAAGTTGAACTTAAGTTAAATTTAAAGTTAAACTTAAAATTAAATTTAAAGTTGAATTTAAAGTTAAATTTAAAGTTGAATTTAAAGCTAAATTTAAAGCTGAATTTAAAGTGAAATTTAAAACTGAATTTAAAGTTGAATTTAAAGTTTAATTTAAAGCTAAATTTAAAGCTGAATTTAAAGTTAAATTTAGAGTTGAATTTAAAGTTTAATTTAAAGCTGAATCTGAAATTAAATTTAAAGTTGAATTCAAAGTTGAATCTTAATTTTAATTTAAAGTTGAGTTCAAAGTTAAATTTAAAGTTTAATTTAAAAGTTAATTCAAAGTTGAATTTAAAGTTGAATTTAAAGTTGAATTTATAGCTGAGTTTAAAGTTAAGTTTAAAGTTAAATTTAAAGTTAAACTTAAAGTTGAATTAAAAGTTGAATTTAAAGTTAAATTTAAAGTTAAATTTAAAGTTGAATTCAAAGTTAAATTTAAAGTTAAACTTAAATTTAAATGTAAAGTTAAATTTAAAGTTGAATTTAAAATTAAATTAAAAATCAAATTTAAAGTTAAATTTAAAGTTGAATTCAAAGTTGAATTTAAAGTTGAATTTAAAGTTAAATTTAAAGTGTAATTTAAAGTTAAATTTAAAGTTGAATTTAAAGTTCAATTTAAAGTTGAATTTAAAGCTGAGTTTAAAGTTAAGTTAAATTTAAAGTTAAACTTAAAGTTGAATTAAAAGTTGAATTTAAAGTTAAATTTAAAGTTAAATTTAAAGTTGAATTCAAAGTTAAATTTAAAGTTAAACTTAAATTTAAATGTAAAGTTAAATTTAAAGTTGAATTTAATATTAAATTTAAAAATAAAAAATAAGTTAAGTTAAATAAGTTGAATTCAAAGTTGAATTTAAAGTTGAATATAAAGTTAAATTTTAAGATAAATTTAAAGTTAAATTTAAAGTTGAATTTAAAGTTGATTTTAAAGTTGAATTAAAAGTTAAATTTAAAGTTGAATTTAAAGTTGAATTTAAAGTTTAATTTAAAGTTGAATTTAAAGTTTAATTTAAAGTTGAATTTAAAGTTAAATTTAAAGATTAATTTAAAGTTTAATTTAAAGTTGAATTGAAAGATAAATTTATAGTTAAATTAAAAATCAAATTTAAAGTTTAACTTAAAGTTAAATTTAAAGTTGAATTTAAAGTTGAATTTAAAGTTGAAATTAAAGCTTAATTTAAAGTTGACTTTAAAGTTGAATTTAAAGTTTAACTTAAAGTTAAATTGAAAGTTGATTTTAAAGTTAAATTTAAAGTTGAATTTAAAATCAAATTTAAAGTTAAATTTAAAGTTAAATTTAAAAGTTGTTAGATTTAAAGTTAGATTTAAAGTTGAATTTAAAGTTGAATTTAAAGTTAGATTTAAGTTGAATTTTAAATTAAATTTAAAGTCAAATTTAAAGTGGAATTTAAAGTTGAATTTAAAGTTAAATTTAAAGTTAAATTTAAAGTTGAATTTAAAGCTAAATTAAAAGCTTAATTTAAAGTTGAATTTAAAATTGAATTTAAAGTTAAATTTAAAGTTGAATTTAAAGCTAAATTTAAAGTTGAATTTAAAGTTGAATTTAGAATTAAATTTTTAGGTAAATTTAAATTTTAATTTAAAGTTGAATTTAAAGGTAAATTTAAAGTTTAATTTAAAGTTGAATTTAAAGTTGAATTTAAAAATAAAAAATAAATTAAAGTTGAATTTAAAATAAATTTAAAGTTAAACATAAAATTAAACTTAAAATTAAATTTAAAGTTGAATTTTAAGTTGAATTTAAAGCTAAATTTAAAGCTGAATTTAAAGTTAAATTTAGAGTTGAATTTAAAGTTAAATTTAAAATTGAATTTAAAGTTGAATTTTAAGTTAAATCTAAAGTTAAATTTAAAGTTAAACTTAAAGTTGAATTTAAATTTGAACTTAAAGATAAATTTAAAGTTAAATTTAAAATTAAATTTAAAGTTGAATTTAAAATTAAATTTAAAGTTGAATTTAAAGTTCAATTTAAAGTTTAATTAAAAGTTGAATTTAAAGTTAAATATAAAGTTAAATTTAAAGTTGAATTTAAAGTTGAATTTAAAGTTCAATTTAAAGTTAAATTCAAAGTTGAATTTAAAGCTGAATTTAAAGTTTAATTAAAAGTTGAATTTAAAGATAAATTTAAAGTTAAATTTAAAGTTAAATTTAAAGTTGAATTTAAAGTTGAATTTAAAGTTTAATTTAAAGTTAAATTTAAAGTTGAATTTAAAGCTAAATTTAAAGTTTAATTTAAAGTTGAATTTAAAGTTGAATTTAAAGTTTAATTAAAAGTTGAATTTAAAGCTAAATTTAAAGCTGAATTTAAAGTTAAATTTAGAGTTGAATTTAAAGTAAAATTTAAAATTGAATTTAAAGTTGAATTTTAAGTTAAATTTAAAGTTAAATTTAAAGTTAAACTTAAAGTTGAATTTAAATTTGAACTTAAAGTTAAATTTAAATTTAAATTTAAAATTAAATTTAAAGTTAAACTTAAAGTTAAATTTAAAATTTAATTTAAAGTTGTTAAATTAAAAATCAAATTTAAAGTTATATTTAAAGTTGAATTCAAAGTTGAATTTAAAGTTGCATTTAAAGTTAAATTTAAAGTTAAATTTAAAGTTGAATTTAAAGCTAAATTTAAAGTTTAATTTAAAGTTGAATTTAAAGTTAAATTTAAAGGTAAATTTAAAGTTTAATTTAAAGTTGAATTTAAAATTGAATTTAAAAATAAAAAATAAATTAAAGTTGAATTTAAGTTAAATTTAAAGTTAAAATTAAAATTGAATTTAAAGTTAAATTTAAAGTTAAATTTAAAGTTCAATTTAAAGTTGAATTTAAAGTTTAATAAAAAGTTGGATTTAAAGTTGAATTTAAAGTTGAATTTAAAGTTGAATTTAAAGCTTAATTTAAAGCTGAATTTAAAGTTGAATTTAAAGTTGAATTTAAAGTTAAATTTAAAGTTGAATTTAAAGCTAAATTTAAAGCTGAATTTAAAGTTAAATTTAGAGTTGAATTTAAAGTTTAATTTAAAGTTGAATTTAAAGTTGAAATTTAAGTTAAAATTAAAGTTAAATTTAAAGTTAAACTTAAAGTTGAATTTTAAGTTAAATTTATAGTTAAATTTAAAGTTAAATATAAAGTTAAATTGAATTTAAAATTGAATTTAAAGTTAAATTTAAAGTTGAATTTAAAGCTAAATTTAAAGTTGAATTTAAAGTTGAATTTAGAATTAAATTTTTAGGTAAATTTAAATTTTAATTTAAAGTTGAATTTAAAGGTAAATTTAAAGTTTAATTTAAAGTTGAATTTAAAGTTGAATTTAAAAATAAAAAATAAATTAAAGTTGAATTTAAAATAAATTTAAAGTTAAACATAAAATTAAACTTAAAATTAAATTTAAAGTTGAATTTTAAGTTGAATTTAAAGCTAAATTTAAAGCTGAATTTAAAGTTAAATTTAGAGTTGAATTTAAAGTTAAATTTAAAATTGAATTTAAAGTTGAATTTTAAGTTAAATCTAAAGTTAAATTTAAAGTTAAACTTAAAGTTGAATTTAAATTTGAACTTAAAGATAAATTTAAAGTTAAATTTAAAATTAAATTTAAAGTTGAATTTAAAATTAAATTTAAAGTTGAATTTAAAGTTCAATTTAAAGTTTAATTAAAAGTTGAATTTAAAGTTAAATATAAAGTTAAATTTAAAGTTGAATTTAAAGTTGAATTTAAAGTTCAATTTAAAGTTAAATTCAAAGTTGAATTTAAAGCTGAATTTAAAGTTTAATTAAAAGTTGAATTTAAAGATAAATTTAAAGTTAAATTTAAAGTTAAATTTAAAGTTGAATTTAAAGTTGAATTTAAAGTTTAATTTAAAGTTAAATTTAAAGTTGAATTTAAAGCTAAATTTAAAGTTTAATTTAAAGTTGAATTTAAAGTTGAATTTAAAGTTTAATTAAAAGTTGAATTTAAAGCTAAATTTAAAGCTGAATTTAAAGTTAAATTTAGAGTTGAATTTAAAGTAAAATTTAAAATTGAATTTAAAGTTGAATTTTAAGTTAAATTTAAAGTTAAATTTAAAGTTAAACTTAAAGTTGAATTTAAATTTGAACTTAAAGTTAAATTTAAATTTAAATTTAAAATTAAATTTAAAGTTAAACTTAAAGATAAATTTAAAATTTAATTTAAAGTTGTTAAATTAAAAATCAAATTTAAAGTTATATTTAAAGTTGAATTCAAAGTTGAATTTAAAGTTGCATTTAAAGTTAAATTTAAAGTTAAATTTAAAGTTGAATTTAAAGCTAAATTTAAAGTTTAATTTAAAGTTGAATTTAAAGTTAAATTTAAAGGTAAATTTAAAGTTTAATTTAAAGTTGAATTTAAAATTGAATTTAAAAATAAAAAATAAATTAAAGTTGAATTTAAGTTAAATTTAAAGTTAAAATTAAAATTGAATTTAAAGTTAAATTTAAAGTTAAATTTAAAGTTCAATTTAAAGTTGAATTTAAAGTTTAATAAAAAGTTGGATTTAAAGTTGAATTTAAAGTTGAATTTAAAGTTGAATTTAAAGCTTAATTTAAAGCTGAATTTAAAGTTGAATTTAAAGTTGAATTTAAAGTTAAATTTAAAGTTGAATTTAAAGCTAAATTTAAAGCTGAATTTAAAGTTAAATTTAGAGTTGAATTTAAAGTTTAATTTAAAGTTGAATTTAAAGTTGAAATTTAAGTTAAAATTAAAGTTAAATTTAAAGTTAAACTTAAAGTTGAATTTTAAGTTAAATTTATAGTTAAATTTAAAGTTAAACTTAAAGTTCAATTTAAATTTGAACTTAAAGTTAAATTTAAAGTTAAATTTAAAATTAAATTTAAAGTTAAATTTAAAGTTAAATTTAAAATTTAATTTAAAGTTGTTAAATTAAAAATCAAATTTAAAGTTAAATTTAAAGTTGAATTCAAAGTTGAATTTAAAGTTGCGTTTAAAGTTAAATTTAAAGTTAAATTTAAAGTTGAATTTAAAACTAAATTTAAACTTTAATTTAAAGTTGAATTTAAAGTTAAATTTAAAGGTAAATTTAAAGTTTAATTTAAAGTTGAATTTAAAGTTGAATTTAAAAATAAAAAATAAATTAAAGTTGAATTTAAGTTAAATTTAAAGTTAAAATTAAAATTGAATTTTAAGTTAAATTTAAAGTTAAATTTAAAGTTCAATTTAAAGTTGAATTTAAAGTTGAATTTAAAGTTGAATTTAAAGTTGTATATTATGTTAAATTTAAAGGTAGATTTTAAGTTTAATTTAAAGTTGAATTTAAAGATGAATTTTAAGATAAAAAATAAATTAAAGTTGAACTTAAGTTAAATTAAAAGTTAAACTTAAAATTAAATTTAAAGTTGAATTTAAAGTTGAATTTAAAGTTGAATTTAAAGCTTAATTTAAAGCTGAATTTAAAGTTGAATTTAAAGTTAAATTTAAAGTTAAATTTAAAGTTGAATTTAAAGCAAAATTTAAAGCTGAATTTAAAGTTAAATTTAGAGTTGAATTTAAAGTTTAATTTAAAGTTGAATTTAAAGTTGAAATTTAAGTTAAATTTAAAGTTAAATTTAAAGTTAAACTTAAAGTTGAATTTAAAGTTAAATTTAAAGTTGAATTCGAAGTTGAATTTAAAGTTGAATTTAAAGTTGAATTTAAAGTTGAATTTATAGTTGAATTAAAAGTTGAATTTAAAGTTAAATTTAAAGTTTAATTTAAAGTTGAATTTAAAGTTTAATTTAAAGTTGAATTTAAAGCTGAATCTGAAGTTTAGTTTAAAGTTGAATTCAAAGTTGAATTTTATGTTAAATTTAAAGTTGAGTTCAAAGTTTAATTAAAAGTTGAATTTAAAGTTGAATTTAAAGTTTAATTAAAAGTTAAATTTAAAGTTAAATTTAAAGTTTAATTTAAAAGTTAATTCAAAGTTGAATTTAAAGTTGAATTTAAAGTTGAATTTATAGCTGAGTTTAAAGTTAAGTTTAAAGTTAAATTTAAAGTTAAACTTAAAGTTGAATTAAAAGTTGAATTTAAAGTTAAATTTAAAGTTGAATTCAAAGTTAAATTCAAAGTTAAACTTAAATTTAAATGTAATGTTAAATTTAAAGTTGAATTTAAAATTAAATTTAAAGATAAATTAAAAATCAAATTTAAAGTTAAATTTAAAGTTGAATTCAAAGTTGAATTTAAAGTTAAATTTAAAGTTGAATTTAAAGTTAAATTTAAAGTTAAATTTAAAGTTGATTTTAAAGCTGAGTTTAAAGTTAAGTTTAAAGTTAAATTTAAAGTTAAACTTAAAGTTGAATTAAAAGTTGAATTTAAAGTTAAATTTAAAGTTAAATTTAAAGTTGAATTCAAAGTTAAGTTTAAAGTTAAACTTAAATTTAAATGTTAAGTTAAATTTAAAGTTGAATTTAAAATTAAATTTAAAAATAAAAAATAAGTTAAGTTAAATAAGTTGAATTCAAAGTTGAATTTAAAGTTGAATTTAAAACTAAATTTTAAGATAAATTTAAAGTTAAATTTAAAGTTGAATTTAAAGTTGATTTTAAAGTTGAATTTAGAGTTTAATTTAAAGTTGAATTTAAAGTTTAATTAAAAGTTGAATTTAAAGCTAAATTTAAAGATAAATTTAAAGTTTAATTTAAAGTTGAATTTTAAGTTAAATTTATAGTTAAATTAAAAATCAAATTTAAAGTTTAACTTAAAGTTAAATTTAAAGTTGAATTTAAAGTTGAATTTAAAGTTGAACTTAAAGCTTAATTTAAAGTTGACTTTAAATTTGAATTTAAAGTTTAACTTAAGGTTAAATTGAAAGTTGAATTTAAAGTTGAATTTAAAGTTGAATTTAAAGCTAAATTTAAAGTTGAATTTAAAATCAAATTTAAAGTTAAATTTAAAGCCCAAATTAAATTTAAAATTAAATTAAAAAATTAAATTTAAAGTTAAATTTAAAAGTTGTTAAATTTAAAGTTAGATTTAAAGTTGAATTTAAAGTTGAATTTAAAGTTAGATTTAAGTAGAATTTTAAATTAAATTTAAAAACAAATTTAAAGTGGAATTTAAAGTTGAATTTAAAGTTAAATTTAAAGTAAAATTTAAAGTTGAATTTAAAGCTAAATTAAAAGCTTAATTTAAAGTTGAATTTAAAGTTGAATTTAAAGTTAAATTTAAAGTTGAATTTAAAGCTAAATTTAAAGTTGAATTTAAAGTTGAATTTAAAATTAAATTTAAAGGTAAATTTAAATTTAAATTTAAAGTTGAATTTAAAGGTAAATATAAAGTTTAATTTAAAGTTGAATTTAAAAATAAAAAATAAATTAAAGTTGAATTTAAAATAAACTTAAAGTTAAACTTAAAATTAAACTTACAATTAAATTTAAAGTTGAATTTAAAGTTGAATTTTAAGTTGAATTTAAAGCTAAATTTAAAGCTGAATTTAAAGTTATATTTAGAGTTGAATTTAAAGTTAAATTTAAAATTGAATTTAAAGTTGAATTTTAAGTTAAATTTAAAGTTAAATTTAAAGTTAAACTTAAAGTTGAACTTAAATTTGAACTTAAAGTTAAATTTAAAGTTAAATTTAAAGTTAAAATTAAAGTTAGATTTAAGTTGAATTTTAAATTAAATTTAAAGTCAAATTTAAAGTTTAGTTTAAAGTTGAATTTAACGTTTAATTTAAAGTTAAATTTAAAGTTGAATTTTAAGCTAAATTAAAAGCTTAATTTAAAGTTGAATTTAAAGTTGAATTTACAGTTAAATTTAAAGTTGAATTTAAAGCTAAATTGAAAGTTGAATTTAAAGTTGAATTTAAAATTAAATTTAAAGGTAAATTAAAATTTTAATTTAAAGTTGCATTTAAAGGTAAATTTAAAGTTGAGTTCAAAGTTTAATTAAAAGTTGAATTTAAAGTTGAATTTAAAGTTTAATTAAAAGTTGAATTTAAAGTTAAATATAAAGTTAAATTTAAAGTTGAATTTAAAGTTGAATTTAAAGTTAAATTTAAAGTTGAATTTAAAGCTGAATTTAAAGTTTAATTAAAAGTTGAGTTTAAAGATAAATTTAAAGTTAAATTTAAAGTTGAATTTAAAGTTGAATTTAAAGTTTAATTTAAAGTTAAATTTAAAGTTGAATTTAAAGCTAAATTTAAAGTTTAATTTAAAGTTGAATTTAAAGTTGAATTTAAAGTTTAATTAAAAGTTAAATTTAAAGTTAAACTTAAAGTTAAACTTAAAGTTGAATTTAAAGTTAAATTAAAAGTTGAATTCAAAGTTGAATTTAAAGTTAAATTTAAAGTTAAATTTAAAGTTGAATTTAAAGTTGAATTTAAAGTTGAATTTAAAGTTGTATATTATGTTAAATTTAAAGTTAGATTTTAAGTTTAATTTAAAGTTGAATTTAAAGATGAATTTTAAGATAAAAAATAAATTAAAGTTGAACTTAAGTTAAATTAAAAGTTAAACTTAAAATTAAATTTAAAGTTGAATTTAAAGTTGAATTTAAAGTTGAATTTAAAGCTTAATTTAAAGCTGAATTTAAAGTTGAATTTAAAGTTGAATTTAAAGTTAAATTTAAAGTTGAATTTAAAGCAAAATTTAAAGCTGAATTTAAAGTTAAATTTAGAGTTGAATTTAAAGTTTAATTTAAAGTTGAATTTAAAGTTGAAATTTAAGTTAAATTTAAAGTTAAATTTAAAGTTAAACTTAAAGTTGAATTTAAAGTTAAATTAAAAGTTGAATTCAAAGTTGAATTTAAAGTTAAATTTAAAGTTGAATTCGAAGTTGAATTTAAAGTTGAATTTAAAGTTGAATTTAAAGTTGAATTTATAGTTGAATTAAAAGTTGAATTTAAAGTTAAATTTAAAGTTTAATTTAAAGTTGAATTTAAAGTTTAATTTAAAGTTGAATTTAAAGCTGAATCTGAAGTTTAGTTTAAAGTTGAATTCAAAGTTGAATTTTATGTTAAATTTAAAGTTGAGTTCAAAGTTTAATTAAAAGTTGAATTTAAAGTTGAATTTAAAGTTTAATTAAAAGTTAAATTTAAAGTTAAATTTAAAGTTTAATTTAAAAGTTAATTCAAAGTTGAATTTAAAGTTGAATTTAAAGTTGAATTTATAGCTGAGTTTAAAGTTAAGTTTAAAGTTAAATTTAAAGTTAAACTTAAAGTTGAATTAAAAGTTGAATTTAAAGTTAAATTTAAAGTTGAATTCAAAGTTAAATTCAAAGTTAAACTTAAATTTAAATGTAATGTTAAATTTAAAGTTGAATTTAAAATTAAATTTAAAGATAAATTAAAAATCAAATTTAAAGTTAAATTTAAAGTTGAATTCAAAGTTGAATTTAAAGTTAAATTTAAAGTTGAATTTAAAGTTAAATTTAAAGTTAAATTTAAAGTTGATTTTAAAGCTGAGTTTAAAGTTAAGTTTAAAGTTAAATTTAAAGTTAAACTTAAAGTTGAATTAAAAGTTGAATTTAAAGTTAAATTTAAAGTTAAATTTAAAGTTGAATTCAAAGTTAAGTTTAAAGTTAAACTTAAATTTAAATGTTAAGTTAAATTTAAAGTTGAATTTAAAATTAAATTTAAAAATAAAAAATAAGTTAAGTTAAATAAGTTGAATTCAAAGTTGAATTTAAAGTTGAATTTAAAACTAAATTTTAAGATAAATTTAAAGTTAAATTTAAAGTTGAATTTAAAGTTGATTTTAAAGTTGAATTTAGAGTTTAATTTAAAGTTGAATTTAAAGTTTAATTAAAAGTTGAATTTAAAGCTAAATTTAAAGATAAATTTAAAGTTTAATTTAAAGTTGAATTTTAAGTTAAATTTATAGTTAAATTAAAAATCAAATTTAAAGTTTAACTTAAAGTTAAATTTAAAGTTGAATTTAAAGTTGAATTTAAAGTTGAACTTAAAGCTTAATTTAAAGTTGACTTTAAATTTGAATTTAAAGTTTAACTTAAGGTTAAATTGAAAGTTGAATTTAAAGTTGAATTTAAAGTTGAATTTAAAGCTAAATTTAAAGTTGAATTTAAAATCAAATTTAAAGTTAAATTTAAAGCCCAAATTAAATTTAAAATTAAATTTAAAATTAAATTTAAAGTTAAATTTAAAAGTTGTTAAATTTAAAGTTAGATTTAAAGTTGAATTTAAAGTTGAATTTAAAGTTAGATTTAAGTAGAATTTTAAATTAAATTTAAAAACAAATTTAAAGTGGAATTTAAAGTTGAATTTAAAGTTAAATTTAAAGTAAAATTTAAAGTTGAATTTAAAGCTAAATTAAAAGCTTAATTTAAAGTTGAATTTAAAGTTGAATTTAAAGTTAAATTTAAAGTTGAATTTAAAGCTAAATTTAAAGTTGAATTTAAAGTTGAATTTAAAATTAAATTTAAAGGTAAATTTAAATTTAAATTTAAAGTTGAATTTAAAGGTAAATATAAAGTTTAATTTAAAGTTGAATTTAAAAATAAAAAATAAATTAAAGTTGAATTTAAAACAAACTTAAAGTTAAACTTAAAATTAAACTTACAATTAAATTTAAAGTTGAATTTAAAGTTGAATTTTAAGTTGAATTTAAAGCTAAATTTAAAGCTGAATTTAAAGTTATATTTAGAGTTGAATTTAAAGTTAAATTTAAAATTGAATTTAAAGTTGAATTTTAAGTTAAATTTAAAGTTAAATTTAAAGTTAGACTTAAAGTTGAACTTAAATTTGAACTTAAAGTTAAATTTAAAGTTAAATTTAAAGTTAAAATTAAAGTTAGATTTAAGTTGAATTTTAAATTAAATTTAAAGTCAAATTTAAAGTTTAGTTTAAAGTTGAATTTAACGTTTAATTTAAAGTTAAATTTAAAGTTGAATTTTAAGCTAAATTAAAAGCTTAATTTAAAGTTGAATTTAAAGTTGAATTTACAGTTAAATTTAAAGTTGAATTTAAAGCTAAATTGAAAGTTGAATTTAAAGTTGAATTTAAAATTAAATTTAAAGGTAAATTAAAATTTTAATTTAAAGTTGCATTTAAAGGTAAATTTAAAGTTGAGTTCAAAGTTTAATTAAAAGTTGAATTTAAAGTTGAATTTAAAGTTTAATTAAAAGTTGAATTTAAAGTTAAATATAAAGTTAAATTTAAAGTTGAATTTAAAGTTGAATTTAAAGTTGAATTTAAAGTTAAATTTAAAGTTGAATTTAAAGCTGAATTTAAAGTTTAATTAAAAGTTGAGTTTAAAGATAAATTTAAAGTTAAATTTAAAGTTAAATTTAAAGTTGAATTTAAAGTTGAATTTAAAGTTTAATTTAAAGTTAAATTTAAAGTTGAATTTAAAGCTAAATTTAAAGTTTAATTTAAAGTTGAATTTAAAGTTGAATTTAAAGTTTAATTAAAAGTTGAATTTAAAGTTAAATTTAAAGTTGAATTTAAAGTTGAATTTAAAGTTAAATTTAAAGTTGAATTTAAAGTTCAATTAAAAGTTTAATTAAAAGTTGAATTTAAAGATCAATTTAAAGTTAAATTTAAAGTTAAATTTAAAGTTGAATTTGAAGTTGAATTTAAAGTTTAATTTAAAGTTAAATTTAAAGTTGAATTTAAAGTTTAATTAAAAGTTGAATTTAAAGTTAAATTTAAAGTTGAATTTAAAGTTGAATTTAAAGTTGAATTTAAAGTTAAATTTAAAGTTGAATTTAAAGTTCAATTCAAAGTTTAATTAAAAGTCGAATTCAAAGTTGAATTTAAAGTTGCATTTAAAGTTAAATTTAAAGTTGAATTTAAAGTTAAATTTAAAGTTGAATTTAAAGTTAAATTTAAAGTTGAATTTAAAGTTCAATTTATAGTTTAATTAAAAGTTGAATTTAAAGATAAATTTAAAGTTAAATTTAAAGTTGAATTTAAAGTTCAATTTATAGTTTAATTAAAAGTTGAATTTAAAGATAAATTTAAAGTTAAATTTAAAGTTAAATTTAAAGTTGAATTAAAAGTTGAATTTAAAGTTAAATTTAAAGTTAAATTTAAAGTTGAATTCAAAGTTAAATTTAAAGTTAAACTTAAATTTAAATGTAAAGTTAAATTTAAATTTGAATTTAAAATTAAATTTAAAAATAAAAAATAAGTTAAGTTAAATAAGTTGAATTCAAACTTGAATTTAAAGTTGAATTTAAAGTTAAATTTTAAGATAAATTTAAAGTTTAATTTAAAGTTGAATATAAAGTTGATTTTAAAGTTAAATTCAAAGTTGAATTTAGAGTTGAATTTAAAGTTGAATTTAAAGTTAAATTTAACGATTAATTTAAAGTTTAATTTAAAGTTGAATTTAAAGTTAAATTTATAGTTAAATTAAAAATCAAATCTAAAGTTTAACTTAAAGTTAAATTTAAAGTTGAATTTAAAGTTGAACTTAAAGCTTAATTTAAAGTTGACTTTAAAGTTGAATTTAAAGTTTAACTTAAAGTTAAATTGAAAGTTGAATTTAAAGTTGAATTTAAAGTTAAATTTAAAGCTAAAATTAAATTTAAAGTTAAATTTAAAATTAAATTTAAAGTTAAATTTAAAAGTTGTTAAATTTAAAGTTAGATTTAAAGTTGAATTTAAAGTTGAATTTAAAGTTAGATTTAAGTTGAATTTTAAATTAAATTTAAAGTCAAATTTAAAGTGGAGTTTAAAGTTGAATTTAAAGTTAAATTTAAAGTTAAATTTAAAGTTGAATTTAAAGCTAAATTAAAAGCTTAATTTAAAGTTGAATTTAAAGTTGAATTTAAAGTTGAATTTAAAGTTAAATTTAAAGTTGAAATTAAAGCTAAATTTAAAGTTGAATTTAAAGTTGAATTTAAAATTAAATTTTTAGGTAAATTTTAATTTTAATTTAAAGTTGCATTTAAAGGTAAATTTAAAGTTTAATTTAAAGTTGAATTTAAAAATAAAAAAAAAAAAATTAAAGTTGAATTTAAAATAAATTTAAAGTTAAACATAAAATTAAACTTAAAATTAAATTTAAAGTTGAATTTAAAGTTGAATTTTAAGTTGAATTTAAAGCTAAATTTAAAGCTGAATTTAAAGTTAAACTTAAAGTTGAATTTAAATTTGAACTTAAAGTTAAATTTAAAATTAAATTTAAAGTTAAACTTAAAGTTAAATTTAAAATTTAATTTAAAGTTGTGAAATTAAAAATCAAATTTAAAGTTATATTTAAAGTTGAATTCAAAGTTGAATTTAAAGTTGCATTTAAAGTTAAATTTAAAGTTAAATTTAAAGTTGAATTTAAAGCTAAATTTAAAGTTTAATTTAAAGTTGAATTTAAAGTTTAATTTAAAGGTAAATTTAAAGTTTAATTTAAAGTTGAATTTAAAATTGAATTTAAAAATAAAAAATAAATTAAAGTTGAATTTAAGTTAAATTTAAAGTTAAAATTAAAATTGAATTTAAAGTTAAATTTAAAGTTAAATTTAAATTTCAATTTAAAGTTGAATTTAAAGTTTAATAAAAAGTTGAATTTAAAGTTGAATTTAAAGTTGAATTTAAAGTTGAATTTAAAGCTTAATTTAAAGCTGAATTTAAAGTTGAATTTTAAGTTGAATTTAAAGTTAAATTTAAAGTTGAATTTAAAGCTAAATTTAAAGCTGAATTCAAAGTTAAATTTGGAGTTGAATTTAAAGTTTAATTTAAAGTTGAATTTAAAGTTGAAATTTAAGTTAAATTTAAAGCTAAATTTAAAGTTAAACTTAAAGTTGAATTTTAAGTTAAATTTATAGTTAAATTTAAAGTTAAACTTAAAGTTCAATTTAAATTTGAACTTAAAGATAAATTTAAAGTTAAATTTAAAATTAAATTTAAAGTTAAATTTAAAATTAAATTTAAAGTTAAATTTAAAGTTAATTTTAAAATTTAATTTAAAGTTGTTAAATTAAAAATCAAATTTAAAGTTAAATTTAAAGTTGAATTCAAAGTTGAATTTAAAGTTGCATTTAAAGTTAAATTTAAAGTTAAATTTAAAGTTGAATTTAAAACTAAATTTAAAGTTTAATTTAAAGTTGAATTTAAAGTTAAATTTAAAGGTAAATTTAAAGTTTAATTTAAAGTTGAATTTAAAGTTGAATTTAAAAATAAAAAGTAAATTAAAGTTGAATTTAAGTTAAATTTAAAGTTAAAATTAAAATTGAATTTTAAGTTAAATTTAAAGTTAAATTTAAAGTTCAATTTAAAGTTGAATTTAAAGTTGAATTTAAAGGTGAATTTAAAGTTGTTTATTATGTTAAATTTAAAGGTAGATTTTAAGTTTAATTTAAAGTTGAATTTAAAGATGAATTTTAAGATAAAAAATAAATTAAAGTTGAACTTAAGTTAAATTAAAAGTTAAACTTAAAATTAAATTTAAAGTTGAATTTAAAGTTGAATTTAAAGTTGAATTTAAAGCTTAATTTAAAGCTGAATTTAAAGTTGAATTTAAAGTTGAATTTAAAGTTAAATTTAAAGTTGAATTTAAAGCAAAATTTAAAGCTGAATTTAAAGTTAAATTTAGAGTTGAATTTAAAGTTTAATTTAAAGTTGAATTTAAAGTTGAAATTTAAGTTAAATTTAAAGTTAAATTTAAAGTTAAACTTAAAGTTGAATTTAAAGTTAAATTAAAAGTTGAATTCAAAGTTGAATTTAAAGTTAAATTTAAAGTTGAATTCGAAGTTGAATTTAAAGTTGAATTTAAAGTTGAATTTAAAATTGAATTTATAGTTGAATTAAAAGTTGAATTTAAAGTTTAATTTAAAGTTAAATTTAAAGTTAAATTTAAAGTTAAATTTAAAGTTGAATTTAAAGTTGAATTTAAAGTTTAATTAAATGTTGAATTTAAAGTTAAATTTAAAGGTAAATTTAAAGTTTAATTTAAAGTTGAATTTAAAGTTGAATTTTAAAATAAAAAATAAATTAAAGTTGAATTTAAGTTAAATTTAAAGGCAAATTTAAAGTTTAATTTAAAGTTAAATTTAAAGTTGAATTTAAAAATAAAAAATAAATTAAAGTTGAATTTAAGTTAAATTTAAAGTTAAACTTAAAATTGAATTTTAAGTTAAATTTAAAGTTGAATTTAAAGTTGAATTTAAAGTTTAATTAAAAGTTGAATTTAAAGTTGTATATTAAGTTAAATTTAAAGGTTAATTTAAAGTTTAATTTAAAGTTGAATTTAAAGTTGAATTTTAAGATAAAAAATAAATTAAAGTTGAACTTAAGTTAAACTTAAAGTTAAACTTAAAGGTAAATTTAAAGTTGAATTTAAAGTTGAATTTAAAGTTGATTTTAAGGTTGAATTTAAAGCTGACTTTAAAGTTGAATTTAAAGTTGTATTTAAAGTTAAATTTAAAGTTGAGTTTTAAATTAAATTTAAAGTTAAATTTAAAGTTAAATTTAAAGTTGAATTTAAAGTTTAATTAAAAGTTGAATTTAAAGTTAAATTTAAAGTTAAATTTAAGGTTGAATTTAAAGCTGAATTTAAAGTTAAATTTAAAGTTAAATTTAAAGAAAAATTTAATGTTGAATTTAAAGTTGAATTTAAAGTTGAATTTAAAGTTGAATTTAAAGTTAATTTTAAAGTTGAATTTAAAGTTAAGTTTAAAGGTTAAAGTTAAATAAGTTGAATTCAAAGTTGAATTTAAAGTTGAATTTAAAACTAAATTTTAAGATAAATTTAAGGTTAAATTTAAAGTTGAATTTAAAGTTGATTTTAAAGTTGAATTTAGAGTTTAATTTAAAGTTGAATTTAAAGTTTAATTAAAAGTTGAATTTAAAGCTAAATTTAAAGATAAATTTAAAGTTTAATTTAAAGTTGAATTTTAAGTTAAATTTATAGTTAAATTAAAAATCAAATTTAAAGTTTAACTTAAAGTTAAATTTAAAGTTGAATTTAAAGTTGAATTTAAAGTTGAACTTAAAGCTTAATTTAAAGTTGACTTTAAATTTGAATTTAAAGTTTAACTTAAGGTTAAATTGAAAGTTGAATTTAAAGTTGAATTTAAAGTTGAATTTAAAGCTAAATTTAAAGTTGAATTTAAAATCAAATTTAAAGTTAAATTTAAAGCCCAAATTAAATTTAAAATTAAATTTAAAATTAAATTTAAAGTTAAATTTAAAAGTTGTTAAATTTAAAGTTAGATTTAAAGTTGAATTTAAAGTTGAATTTAAAGTTAGATTTAAGTAGAATTTTAAATTAAATTTAAAAACAAATTTAAAGTGGAATTTAAAGTTGAATTTAAAGTTAAATTTAAAGTAAAATTTAAAGTTGAATTTAAAGCTAAATTAAAAGCTTAATTTAAAGTTGAATTTAAAGTTGAATTTAAAGTTAAATTTAAAGTTGAATTTAAAGCTAAATTTAAAGTTGAATTTAAAGTTGAATTTAAAATTAAATTTAAAGGTAAATTTAAATTTAAATTTAAAGTTGAATTTAAAGGTAAATATAAAGTTTAATTTAAAGTTGAATTTAAAAATAAAAAATAAATTAAAGTTGAATTTAAAATAAACTTAAAGTTAAACTTAAAATTAAACTTACAATTAAATTTAAAGTTGAATTTAAAGTTGAATTTTAAGTTGAATTTAAAGCTAAATTTAAAGCTGAATTTAAAGTTATATTTAGAGTTGAATTTAAAGTTAAATTTAAAATTGAATTTAAAGTTGAATTTTAAGTTAAATTTAAAGTTAAATTTAAAGTTAAACTTAAAGTTGAACTTAAATTTGAACTTAAAGTTAAATTTAAAGTTAAATTTAAAGTTAAAATTAAAGTTAGATTTAAGTTGAATTTTAAATTAAATTTAAAGTCAAATTTAAAGTTTAGTTTAAAGTTGAATTTAACGTTTAATTTAAAGTTAAATTTAAAGTTGAATTTTAAGCTAAATTAAAAGCTTAATTTAAAGTTGAATTTAAAGTTGAATTTACAGTTAAATTTAAAGTTGAATTTAAAGCTAAATTGAAAGTTGAATTTAAAGTTGAATTTAAAATTAAATTTAAAGGTAAATTAAAATTTTAATTTAAAGTTGCATTTAAAGGTAAATTTAAAGTTGAGTTCAAAGTTTAATTAAAAGTTGAATTTAAAGTTGAATTTAAAGTTTAATTAAAAGTTGAATTTAAAGTTAAATATAAAGTTAAATTTAAAGTTGAATTTAAAGTTGAATTTAAAGTTGAATTTAAAGTTAAATTTAAAGTTGAATTTAAAGCTGAATTTAAAGTTTAATTAAAAGTTGAGTTTAAAGATAAATTTAAAGTTAAATTTAAAGTTAAATTTAAAGTTGAATTTAAAGTTGAATTTAAAGTTTAATTTAAAGTTAAATTTAAAGTTGAATTTAAAGCTAAATTTAAAGTTTAATTTAAAGTTGAATTTAAAGTTGAATTTAAAGTTTAATTAAAAGTTGAATTTAAAGTTAAATTTAAAGTTGAATTTAAAGTTGAATTTAAAGTTAAATTTAAAGTTGAATTTAAAGTTCAATTAAAAGTTTAATTAAAAGTTGAATTTAAAGATCAATTTAAAGTTAAATTTAAAGTTAAATTTAAAGTTGAATTTGAAGTTGAATTTAAAGTTTAATTTAAAGTTAAATTTAAAGTTGAATTTAAAGTTTAATTAAAAGTTGAATTTAAAGTTAAATTTAAAGTTGAATTTAAAGTTGAATTTAAAGTTGAATTTAAAGTTAAGTTTAAAGTTGAATTTAAAGTTCAATTTAAAGTTTAATTAAAAGTCGAATTCAAAGTTGAATTTAAAGTTGCATTTAAAGTTAAATTTAAAGTTGAATTTAAAGTTGAATTTAAAGCTAAATTTAAAGTTAAATTTAAAGTTGAATTTAAAGTTGAATTTAAAGTTGAATTTAAAGTTAAATTTAAAGTTGAATTTAAAGTTAAATTTAAAGTTGAATTTAAAGTTCAATTTATAGTTTAATTAAAAGTTGAATTTAAAGATAAATTTAAAGTTAAATTTAAAGTTAAATTTAAAGTTGAATTAAAAGTTGAATTTAAAGTTAAATTTAAAGTTAAATTTAAAGTTGAATTCAAAGTTAAATTTAAAGTTAAACTTAAATTTAAATGTAAAGTTAAATTTAAATTTGAATTTAAAATTAAATTTAAAAATAAAAAATAAGTTAAGTTAAATAAGTTGAATTCAAACTTGAATTTAAAGTTGAATTTAAAGTTAAATTTTAAGATAAATTTAAAGTTTAATTTAAAGTTGAATATAAAGTTGATTTTAAAGTTAAATTCAAAGTTGAATTTAGAGTTGAATTTAAAGTTGAATTTAAAGTTAAATTTAACGATTAATTTAAAGTTTAATTTAAAGTTGAATTTAAAGTTAAATTTATAGTTAAATTAAAAATCAAATCTAAAGTTTAACTTAAAGTTAAATTTAAAGTTGAATTTAAAGTTGAACTTAAAGCTTAATTTAAAGTTGACTTTAAAGTTGAATTTAAAGTTTAACTTAAAGTTAAATTGAAAGTTGAATTTAAAGTTGAATTTAAAGTTAAATTTAAAGCTAAAATTAAATTTAAAGTTAAATTTAAAATTAAATTTAAAGTTAAATTTAAAAGTTGTTAAATTTAAAGTTAGATTTAAAGTTGAATTTAAAGTTGAATTTAAAGTTAGATTTAAGTTGAATTTTAAATTAAATTTAAAGTCAAATTTAAAGTGGAGTTTAAAGTTGAATTTAAAGTTAAATTTAAAGTTAAATTTAAAGTTGAATTTAAAGCTAAATTAAAAGCTTAATTTAAAGTTGAATTTAAAGTTGAATTTAAAGTTGAATTTAAAGTTAAATTTAAAGTTGAAATTAAAGCTAAATTTAAAGTTGAATTTAAAGTTGAATTTAAAATTAAATTTTTAGGTAAATTTTAATTTTAATTTAAAGTTGCATTTAAAGGTAAATTTAAAGTTTAATTTAAAGTTGAATTTAAAAATAAAAAAAAAAAAATTAAAGTTGAATTTAAAATAAATTTAAAGTTAAACATAAAATTAAACTTAAAATTAAATTTAAAGTTGAATTTAAAGTTGAATTTTAAGTTGAATTTAAAGCTAAATTTAAAGCTGAATTTAAAGTTAAACTTAAAGTTGAATTTAAATTTGAACTTAAAGTTAAATTTAAAATTAAATTTAAAGTTAAACTTAAAGTTAAATTTAAAATTTAATTTAAAGTTGTGAAATTAAAAATCAAATTTAAAGTTATATTTAAAGTTGAATTCAAAGTTGAATTTAAAGTTGCATTTAAAGTTAAATTTAAAGTTAAATTTAAAGTTGAATTTAAAGCTAAATTTAAAGTTTAATTTAAAGTTGAATTTAAAGTTTAATTTAAAGGTAAATTTAAAGTTTAATTTAAAGTTGAATTTAAAATTGAATTTAAAAATAAAAAATAAATTAAAGTTGAATTTAAGTTAAATTTAAAGTTAAAATTAAAATTGAATTTAAAGTTAAATTTAAAGTTAAATTTAAATTTCAATTTAAAGTTGAATTTAAAGTTTAATAAAAAGTTGAATTTAAAGTTGAATTTAAAGTTGAATTTAAAGTTGAATTTAAAGCTTAATTTAAAGCTGAATTTAAAGTTGAATTTTAAGTTGAATTTAAAGTTAAATTTAAAGTTGAATTTAAAGCTAAATTTAAAGCTGAATTCAAAGTTAAATTTGGAGTTGAATTTAAAGTTTAATTTAAAGTTGAATTTAAAGTTGAAATTTAAGTTAAATTTAAAGCTAAATTTAAAGTTAAACTTAAAGTTGAATTTTAAGTTAAATTTATAGTTAAATTTAAAGTTAAACTTAAAGTTCAATTTAAATTTGAACTTAAAGATAAATTTAAAGTTAAATTTAAAATTAAATTTAAAGTTAAATTTAAAATTAAATTTAAAGTTAAATTTAAAGTTAATTTTAAAATTTAATTTAAAGTTGTTAAATTAAAAATCAAATTTAAAGTTAAATTTAAAGTTGAATTCAAAGTTGAATTTAAAGTTGCATTTAAAGTTAAATTTAAAGTTAAATTTAAAGTTGAATTTAAAACTAAATTTAAAGTTTAATTTAAAGTTGAATTTAAAGTTAAATTTAAAGGTAAATTTAAAGTTTAATTTAAAGTTGAATTTAAAGTTGAATTTAAAAATAAAAAGTAAATTAAAGTTGAATTTAAGTAAAATTTAAAGTTAAAATTAAAATTGAATTTTAAGTTAAATTTAAAGTTAAATTTAAAGTTCAATTTAAAGTTGAATTTAAAGTTGAATTTAAAGGTGAATTTAAAGTTGTTTATTATGTTAAATTTAAAGGTAGATTTTAAGTTTAATTTAAAGTTGAATTTAAAGATGAATTTTAAGATAAAAAATAAATTAAAGTTGAACTTAAGTTAAATTAAAAGTTAAACTTAAAATTAAATTTAAAGTTGAATTTAAAGTTGAATTTAAAGTTGAATTTAAAGCTTAATTTAAAGCTGAATTTAAAGTTGAATTTAAAGTTGAATTTAAAGTTAAATTTAAAGTTGAATTTAAAGCAAAATTTAAAGCTGAATTTAAAGTTAAATTTAGAGTTGAATTTAAAGTTTAATTTAAAGTTGAATTTAAAGTTGAAATTTAAGTTAAATTTAAAGTTAAATTTAAAGTTAAACTTAAAGTTGAATTTAAAGTTAAATTAAAAGTTGAATTCAAAGTTGAATTTAAAGTTAAATTTAAAGTTGAATTCGAAGTTGAATTTAAAGTTGAATTTAAAGTTGAATTTAAAATTGAATTTATAGTTGAATTAAAAGTTGAATTTAAAGTTTAATTTAAAGTTAAATTTAAAGTTAAATTTAAAGTTAAATTTAAAGTTGAATTTAAAGTTGAATTTAAAGTTTAATTAAATGTTGAATTTAAAGTTAAATTTAAAGGTAAATTTAAAGTTTAATTTAAAGTTGAATTTTAAAATAAAAAATAAATTAAAGTTGAATTTAAGTTAAATTTAAAGGCAAATTTAAAGTTTAATTGAAAGTTAAATTTAAAGTTGAATTTAAAAATAAAAAATAAATTAAAGTTGAATTTAAGTTAAATTTAAAGTTAAACTTAAAATTGAATTTTAAGTTAAATTTAAAGTTGAATTTAAAGTTGAATTTAAAGTTTAATTAAAAGTTGAATTTAAAGTTGTATATTAAGTTAAATTTAAAGGTTAATTTAAAGTTTAATTTAAAGTTGAATTTAAAGTTGAATTTTAAGATAAAAAATAAATTAAAGTTGAACTTAAGTTAAACTTAAAGTTAAACTTAAAGGTAAATTTAAAGTTGAATTTAAAGTTGAATTTAAAGTTGATTTTAAGGTTGAATTTAAAGCTGACTTTAAAGTTGAATTTAAAGTTGTATTTAAAGTAAAATTTAAAGTTGAGTTTTAAATTAAATTTAAAGTTAAATTTAAAGTTAAATTTAAAGTTGAATTTAAAGTTTAATTAAAAGTTGAATTTAAAGTTAAATTTAAAGTTAAATTTAAGGTTGAATTTAAAGCTGAATTTAAAGTTAAATTTAAAGTTAAATTTAAAGAAAAATTTAATGTTGAATTTAAAGTTGAATTTAAAGTTGAATTTAAAGTTGAATTTAAAGTTAATTTTAAAGTTGAATTTAAAGTTAAGTTTAAAGGTTAATTTAAAGTTTAATTTAAAGTTAAATTTAAAGTTGAATTTAAAGTTAAATTTAAAGTTTAATTTAAAGTTGAATTTCAAGTTAAATTTAAAGTTTAATTTAAAGTTGAATTTAAAGTTGAATTTAAAGTTTAATTAAATGTTGAATTTAAAATTAAATTTAAAGGTAAATTTCAGGTTTAATTTAAAGTTGAATTTAAAGTTGAATTTAAAAATAAAAAATAAATTAAAGTTGAATTTAAGTTAAATTTAAAGGCAAATTTCAAGTTTATTTTAAGTTAATTTTAAAGTTGAATTTAAAAATAAAAAATAAATTAAAGTTGAATTTAAGTTAAATTTAAAGTTAAACTTAAAATTGAATTTTAAGTTAAATTTAAAGTTGAATTTAAAGTTGAATTTAAAGTTTAATTAAAAGTTGAATTTAAAGTTGAATTTAAAGTTTAATTTAAAGTCGTATATTAAATTAAATTTAAAGGTAAATTTAAAGCTGAATTTAAAGTTAAATTTAGAGTTGAATTTAAAGTTTAATTTAAAGTTTAATTTAAAGTTGAAATTTAAGTTAAATTTAAAGTTAAATTTATTATTAATCTTAAAGTTGAATTTAAGTTAAATTAAAAGTTGAATTCAAAGTTGAATTTAAAGTTAAATTTAAAGTTGAATTCAAAGTTGAATTTAAAGTTGAATTTATAGTTGAATTCAAAGTTGAATTTAAAGTTAAATTTAAAGTTTAATTTAAAGTTAATTTAAAGTTGAATTTAAAGTTGAATTTAAAGTTGAATTTAAAGTTGAATTTGAAGTTTAATTTAAAATTGAATTCAAAGTTGAATTTTAAGTTAAATTTAAAGTTGAATTCAAAGTTTAATTAAAAGTTGAATTTAAAGTTGAATTTAAAGTTTAATTAAAAGTTGAATTTTAAGTTGAACTTAAAGTTGAATTTAAAGTTGAATTTAAAGTTAAATTTAAAGTTGAATTTAAAGCTAAATTTTAAGCTGAATTTTAAGTTAAATTTAGAGTTTAATTTAAAATTGAAATTTATGTTAAATTTAAAGTTTAATTTAAAGTTAAACTTAAAGTTGAATTTAAAGTTAAACTTAAAGTTGAATTTAAAGTTGAATTTAAAGTTTAATTAAAAGTTGAATTTAAAGTTGAATTTAAAGTTGTAAATTAAGTTAAATTTAAAGGTAAATTTAAAGTTTAATTTAAAGTTGAATTAAGAGTTGAATTTTAAGATAAAAAATAATTTAAAGTTGAACTTAAGTTAAATTTAAAGTTAAACTGAAAATTAAATTTAAAGTTGAATTTAAAGTTGAATTTAAAGCTAAATTTAGAGCTGACTTTAAAGTTGAATTTAAAGTTGAATTTAAAGTTAAATTTAAAGTTGAATTTAAAGCTAAATTTAAAGCTGAATTTTAAGTTAAATTTAGAGTTGTATTTAAAGTTTAATTTAAAGTTGAAATTTTAAGTTTAATTTAAAGTTAAACTTAAAGTTGAATTTATAGTTAAACTTAAAGTTGAATTTAAAGTTATATTAAAAGTTGAATTCAAAGTTGAATTTAAAGTTGAATTCAAAGTTGAATTTATAGTTGAATTTAAAGTTGAATTTATAGTTGAATTTAAAGATAAATTTAAAGTTAAATTTAAAGTTTAATTTAAAGTTGAATTTAAAGTTGACTTTGAAGTTTAATTTAAAGTTGAATTCAAAGTTGAATTTTAAGTTAAATTTAAAGTTGAATTCAAAGTTTAATTAAAAGTTGAATTTAAAGTTGAATTTAAAGTTTAATTAAAAGTGGAATTTAAAGATAATTTTAAAATTAAATTTAAAGTTTAATTTAAAAGTTAATTCAAAGTTGAATTTAAAGTTGAATTTATAGCTAAATTTAAAGCTGAATTCAAAGTTGAATTTAAAGTAAAATTTAAAAATTAAATTTAAAGTTGAGTTTAAAGTTAAATTTAAAGTTAAATTTAAAGTTGAATTTAAAGTTTAATTTAAAGTTGAATTTAAAGCTGAGTTTAAAGTTAAGTTCAAAGATAAATTTAAAGTTGAATTTAAAGTTTAATTAAAAGTTGAATTTAAAGTAAAATTTAAAGATAAATTAAATATCAAATTTAAAGCTTAATTTAAAGTTGAATTCAAAGTTGAATTTAAAGTTGAATTTAAAGTTAAATTTAAAGTTAAATTTTAAGTTGAATTTAAAGTTGAATTTAAAGTTGAATTTAAAGTTAAATTTAAAGTTGAATTTAAAGTTAAATTAAAAGTTGAATTTAAAGTTTAATTTAAAGTTAAATTTAAAGTTAAATTTAAAGTTGAATTTAAAGATAAATTTAAAGTTGAATTTAAAGTTGAACTTAAAGCTTAATTTAAAGTTGAATTTAAAATTGAATTTAAAGTTAAACATAAAGTTAAATTGAAAATTGAATTTAAAGTTGAATTTAAAGCTAAATTTAGAGTTGAATTTAAAATCAAATTTAAAGTTAAATATAAAGCTAAAACTACATTTAAAGTTAAATTTAAAATTAAATTTAAAGTTAAATTTAAAAATTGTTAAATTTAAAGTTAGATTTAAAGTTGAATTTAAAGTTGAATTTAAAGTTAGATTAAGGTTGAATTTTAAATTAAATTTAAAGTGGAATTTAAACTTTAGTTTAAAGTTAAATTTAAAGTTATATTTAAAGTTAAATTGAAAGTTGAATTTAAAGTTGAGTTTAAAGTTAAATTTAAAGATGAATTTAAAGTTAAATTTAAAGTTAAATTTAAAGTTGAATTTAAAGTTAAATTTAAAAATGAGTTTAAAGCTGAATTTAAAGTTAAATTTAAAGTTGAATTTAAAGTTAAATTTAAAGTTGAATTAAAAGTTGAATTTTAAGTCAAATTTAAAGTTGAATTAAAAGTTGATTTTAAAGTTAAATTTAAAGTTGAATTTAAAGTTGAATTTAAAGTTGAATTTAAAGCTGATTTTAAACTTAAACTTAAAGTTAAATTTAAAGTTAAACTTAAATTTAAAGTTGAATTTAAAGTTAAATTTAAAGTTGAATTTAAAGTTGAATTTAAAGTTAAATTTAAAGTTGAATTAAAAGTTGAATTTAAAGCTAAATTTAAAGTTAAATTTAAAGTTTAATTTAAAGTTGAATTAAAGTTGAATTTAAAGTTGAATATAAAGTTGAATTTAAAGTTGAATATAAAGTTAAATTTAAGGTTAAATTTAAAGTGAAATTTAAAGTTGATTTTAAAGCTGAATTTAAAATTGAATTTTAAGTTAAATTTGAAGTTTAATGCAAAGTTGAATTGAAAGTTAAATTCAAAGTTAAATTTAAAGTTAAATTTAAAGTTGAATTTAAAGTTGATTTTAAACTTTAATTAAAAGTTGAATTTAAAGTTGAATTTAAAGTTTAATTTAAAGTTGAATTTAAAGTTTAATTTAAAGTTGAATTTAAAGTTGAATTTAAAGTTGAATTTAAAGTTAAATTTAAAGCTGAATTAAAAGTTGAATTTAAAGTTAAATTTAAAGTTGAATTTAAAGTTGAATTTAAAGTTTAGTTTAAAGTTAAGTTTAAAGTTGAATTTAAAGTTAAAGTTAAAGTTAAATTAAAAGTTTAATTTAAAAGTTAAGTCAAACTTGAATTTAAAGATGAATTTAAAGTTGAATTTATAGCTAAATTTAAAGTAAATTTAAAGTTAAATTTAAAGTTAAATTTAAAGTTGAATTTAAAGTTTTATTTAAAGTTGAATTTAAAGTTAAATTTAAAGTTTAATTTAAAGTTGAATTTCAAGTTAAATTTAAATTTTAATTTAAAGTAGAATTTAAAGTTGAATTTAAAGTTAAATTTAAAGTTGAATTTAAAGCTGAGTTTAAAGTTAAGTTTAAAGTTAAATTTAAAGTTAAACTTAAAGTTGAATTTAAAGTTGAATTAAAAGTTAAATTTAAAGTTGAATTCAAAGTTAAATTTAAAGTTTAACTTAAATTTAAATGTAAAGTTAAATTTAAAGTTGAATCTAAAATTAAATTTAAAGATAAATTAAAAATCAAATTTAAAGTTGAATTTAAAGTTGAATTTAAAGTTAAATTTAAAGTTAAATTTAAAGTTAAATTTAAAGTTTAATTTAAAGTTGAATTTAAATTTAAATTTAAAGTGGATTTCAAAGTTAAATTTAAAGTTGAATTTAAAGTTAAATTTATAGTTAAATTAAAAATCAAATTTAAAGTTTAACTTAAAGTTAAATTTAAAGTTGAATTTAAAGTTAAATTTAAATGTTAAATTTAAAGTTGAATTTAAAGTTGAACTTAAAGCTAAATTTAAAGTTGACTTTAAAGTTGAATTTAAGGTTAAACTTAAAGTTAAATTGAAAGTTGAATTTAAAGTTAAATTTAAGATTGAATTTAAAGTTAAATTTAAAATTAAATTTAAAAGTTGTTAAATTTAAAGTTAGATTTAAAGTTGAATTTAAAGTGAGATTTAAGTTGAATTTTAAATTAAATTTAAAGTCAAATTTAAAGTGGAATTTAAAGTTGAATTAAAGTTATATTTAAAGTTGAGTTTAAAGCTAAATTAAAAGCTTAATTTAAAGTTGAATTTAAAGTTGAATTTTTAAGTTGAATTTAAAGTTTAATTTAAAGTTAAATTTAAAGTTGAATTTAAAGCTAAATTTAAAGTTGAATTTAAAATTAAATTTAATGGTAAATTTAAAGTTTAATTTAAAATTTAATTTAAAAATAAAAAAAAAATTAAAGTTGAATTTAAGTTGTAAAGATTGGTTCCACTTTTCGGTGAGATAAGCCATCAAATCACCAGTGGACCGTTTGCTACGAAAGCCGTACTGACGGTCATTAAGAAGCTTTCGTTCTTCAAGATATTTCATAAGTTGACGGTTTATCAACGTTTCCATGACCTTGGAAAGAAGGGACGTTAGTGCAATTGGACGGTAATTGGAAGGGGAGGAAGATTCGCCTTTTTTAGGGACGGGCTGGACAAATGCAGTTTTCCATCTGCTCGGAAAAATCCCAGCAGAATAGGAAAGATGGAAAAGTTTACGCAGAGGTTTTGCCAGCGTAGAAGAACACCTCTTCAGAATAACGGCGGGGATACCATCTGGACCAGCGGATTTATGTATGTTGAGATCTTTGAGGACTCTCGCAACCGAGCGAGTTCGAAAAAATATCTGCTTCATCAAAGAATTTACAGAATCGAGCTCAGGCGGAGCCAATATGCTATGAGGAAGTGTCGAGTTGGCAGCAAATTGAGCTGCTAGCAAATTGGCTTTGTCGATGGAACTGACATACGGAGAGTCATTGAAGACGAGCGTTGGGACCGATGACGTGGTCGAGTTCTTAATGTTCTTGACAAAAGACCAAAAGTTTTTACTTCCTTTTGGACACAATAGTATTTTTTGCCTTACTTTTTGGTCATGTAAAAACTTAGACCTTTGTATTTGAGCATTACAGATATTTCTAGCCCTTTTGAACAAATTTCGGTTTTCTACAGTCGGGTTGTCTTTAAATTTTCGAAAACTACTTTCTCGATCCCTAATCGCCTCTTTACAGCTTGAATCAAACCACGAATTCTCTTTGGGGATGATACTTTTTAATCTGTGAGGAACAAAATTTCTCATGCCGTTGAGAATTACGTTAGATATCATATCAGCTGATGCATCAACGTTTCCGTCGAGAAAGCACAATGACCAATTAAAATTTCGAAAGAAATTATTCAGGCCGTCCCAATTGGCTTTCTCGTATTGCCATACAGTTCTTTTGGGGACTTTCTCTTTTATTACCGTGACGGATAACGAAAAATCTACCGATATGACACAATGGTCCGATTTGCCTAAAGGAGATGATACTACAACTCTATATTTCTCGGGATGAGAAGTGAGAAATAAGTCAAGAGTGTTGGCCGCATGGCCTTCAATATCTGGAACCCGAGTTGGCTCATCAACAAGTTGAGTTAATTCGTTAAACTCAGCGAAGATCTCAACATATTTTCCTTCGGGTGTTGTCTGGCCAGAATGTCGAAGCCAACCAGAATTGTGTACATTGAAATCGCCCGCAATTGCGATTTCAGTGTGAGGATAAAGGGAAATAATTCTTATTATGGACTCAGATAGCGCATCAAACTCGTTAGAGGTTGAATTGCTATCTAAATTGGGGCTTCTATAAATAAAACAATAATGAATGATATGCTTACGGACGGTGAATTTTAACCACATGAAATTAAAGTTCGTATTGGAACAAAGGCCGTATTGTGGTAGAAGCTGGTAAGCAATATCATTTCGAACATAAACGGCGAGGCCATGGGAATTGAATTTTAAAATAAATTTAAAGTTAAATTTAAAGTTAAACTTAAAGTTGAATTCAAAAATGATTTTAAAGTTTAATTTAAAGTTGAATTCAAAGCTGAATTTAAAGTAGAATTTAAAGTTGAATTTATAGTTGAATTTAAAGTTGAATTTAAAATTAAATTTAAAGTTAAATTTAAAGTTTAATTTAAAGTTTAATTTAAAGTTGAATTTGAAGTTGAATTTAAAGTTGAATTCAAAGTTGAATTTAAAGTTGAATTTAAAGTTAAATTTAAAGTTGAATTCAAAGCTGAATTTTAAGTTAAATTTAAATTTTAATTAAAAGTTTAATTGAAAGTGGAATTTAAAGTTGATTTGAAAATTTAATTAAAATTTGAATTTAAAGTTAAATTTAAAGTTGAATTTAAAGCTGAATTTAAAGTTAAATTTAAAGTTAAATTTAAAGTTAAATTTAAAGTTGAATTTAAAGTTGAATTTAAAGTTAAATTTAAAGTTGAATTTGAAGTTAAATTTAAAGGTAAATTTAAAGTTTAATTTAAAGTTCTATTTAAAGTTGAGTTTAAAAATAAAAAATAAATTAAAGTTGAATTTAAGTTAAATTTAAAGTAAAACTTAAAATTAAATTTAAAGTTGAATTTAAAGGTGAATTTAAAGTTGAATTCAAAGTTGAATTTTAAGTTAAATTTAAATTTTAATTAAAAGTTTAATTGAAAGTTTAATTTAAAGTTGATTTGAAAGTTTAATTAAAATTTGAATTTAAAGTTAAATTTAAATTTGAATTTAAAGCTGAATTTAAAGTTAAATTTAAAGTTAAATTTAAAGTTGAATTTAAAGTTGAATTTAAAGTTGAATTTAAAGTCAAATTTAAAGTTGAATTTAAAGTTAAATTTAAAGGTAAATTTAAAGTTTAATTTAAAGTTCTATTTAAAGTTGAATTTAAAAATAAAAAATAAATTAAAGTTGAATTTAAGTTAAATTTAAAGTAAAACTTAAAATTAAATTTAAAGTTGAATTTAAAAGTGAATTTAAAGTTGAATTTAAAGTTAAATTAAAAGTTGAATTTTAAAGTAAAAAACAAATTAAATTGAATTTAAGTTAAATTTAAAGGCAAATTTAAAGTTTAATTTAAAGTTAAATTTAAAGTTGAATTTAAAAATAAAAAATAAATTAAAGTTGAATTTAAGTTAAATTTAAAGTTACACTTAAAATCAAATTTAAAGTTGAATTTAAATTTGAATTTAAAGCTAAATTTAAAGCTGAATTTAAAGCTAAGTTTAAAGCTAAATTTAAAGCTGAATTTAAAGTTAAATTTAAAGTTAAATTTAAAGTTGAATTTAAAGCTTTATTTAAAGTTGAATTAAAAGTTAAATTTAAAGCTAAATTTAAAGTTTAATTTAAAGTTGAATTTAAAGTTAAATTTAAAGTTAAATTTAAAGTTAAATTTAAAGTTGAACTTAAAGTTGAATTTAAAGTTGAATTTAAAGTTAAATTTAAAGTTGAATTTAAAGTTTACTTAAAAGTTGAATTAAAAGTTAAATTTAAAGTTAAATTTAAAGTTTAATTTAAAGTTGAATTTAAATTTAAATTTAAAGTTGAATTCAAAGTTAAATTTAGAGTTGAATTTAAAGTTAAATTTATAGTTAAATTAAAAATCAAATTTAAAGTTTAACTTAAAGTTAAATTTAAAGTTGAATTTAAAGTTAAATTTAAAGTTAAATTTAAAGTTAAATTTAAAGTTAAATTTAAAGTTAAAGTTAAACTTAACGTTAAATTGAAAGTTGAATTTAAAGTTGAATTTGAAGTTGAATTTAAAGTTAAATTTAAAGCTGAATTTAAAATCAAATTTAAAGTTAAAATCAAATTCAAAGTTAAATTTAAAGCTTAAATTAAATTTAAAGTTAAATTTAAAATTGAATTTAAAGTTAAATTTAAAATTAAATTTAAAAGTTGTTAAATTTAAAGTTAGATTTAAAGTTGAATTTAAAGTGAGATTTAAGTTGAATTTTAAATTAAATTTAAAGTCAAATTTAAAGTGGAATTTAAAGTTGAACTTAAAGCTAAATTTAAAGTTGACTTCAAAGTTGAATTTAAGGTTAAACTTAAAGTTAAATTGAAAGTTGAATTTAAAGTTAAATTTAAGATTGAATTTAAAGTTAAATTTAAAATTAAATTTAAAAGTTGTTAAATTTAAAGTTAGATTTAAAGTTGAATTTAAAGTGAGATTTAAGTTGAATTTTAAATTAAATTTAAAGTCAAATTTAAAGTGGAATTTAAAGTTGAATTAAAGTTATATTTAAAGTTGAGTTTAAAGCTAAATTAAAAGCTTAATTTAAAGTTGAATTTAAAGTTGAATTTTTAAGTTGAATTTAAAGTTTAATTTAAAGTTAAATTTAAAGTTGAATTTAAAGCTAAATTTAAAGTTGAATTTAAAATTAAATTTAATGGTAAATTTAAAGTTTAATTTAAAATTTAATTTAAAAATAAAAAAAAAATTAAAGTTGAATTTAAGTTGTAAAGATTGGTTCCACTTTTCGGTGAGATAAGCCATCAAATCACCAGTGGACCGTTTGCTACGAAAGCCGTACTGACGGTCATTAAGAAGCTTTCGTTCTTCAAGATATTTCATAAGTTGACGGTTTATCAACGTTTCCATGACCTTGGAAAGAAGGGACGTTAGTGCAATTGGACGGTAATTGGAAGGGGAGGAAGATTCGCCTTTTTTAGGGACGGGCTGGACAAATGCAGTTTTCCATCTGCTCGGAAAAATCCCAGCAGAATAGGAAAGATGGAAAAGTTTACGCAGAGGTTTTGCCAGCGTAGAAGAACACCTCTTCAGAATAACGGCGGGGATACCATCTGGACCAGCGGATTTATGTATGTTGAGATCTTTGAGGACTCTCGCAACCGAGCGAGTTCGAAAAAATATCTGCTTCATCAAAGAATTTGCAGAATCGAGCTCAGGCGGAGCCAATATGCTATGAGGAAGTGTCGAGTTGGCAGCAAATTGAGCTGCTAGCAAATTGGCTTTGTCGATGGAACTGACATACGGAGAGTCATTGAAGACGAGCGTTGGGGCCGATGACGTGGTCGAGTTCTTAATGTTCTTGACAAAAGACCAAAAGTTTTTACTTCCTTTTGGACACAATAGTATTTTTTGCCTTACTTTTTGGTCATGTAAAAACTTAGACCTTTGTATTTGAGCATTACATATATTTCTAGCCCTTTTGAACAAATTTCGGTTTTCTACAGTCGGGTTGTCTTTAAATTTTCGAAAACTACTTTCTCGATCCCTAATCGCCTCTTTACAGCTTGAATCAAACCACGAATTCTCTTTGGGGATGATACTTTTTAATCTGTGAGGAACAAAATTTCTCATGCCGTTGAGAATTACGTTAGATATCATATCAGCTGATGCATCAACGTTTCCGTCGAGAAAGCACAATGACCAATTAAAATTTCGAAAGAAATTATTCAGGCCGTCCCAATTGGCTTTCTCGTATTGCCATACAGTTCTTTTGGGGACTTTCTCTTTTATTACCGTGACGGATAACGAAAAATCTACCGATATGACACAATGGTCCGATTTGCCTGAAGGAGATGATACTACAACTCTATATTTCTCGGGATGAGAAGTGAGAAATAAGTCAAGAGTGTTGGCCGCATGGCCTTCAATATCTGGAACCCGAGTTGGCTCATCAACAAGTTGAGTTAATTCGTTAAACTCAGCGAAGATCTCAACATATTTTCCTTCGGGTGTTGTCTGGCCAGAATGTCGAAGCCAACCAGAATTGTGTACATTGAAATCGCCCGCAATTGCGATTTCAGTGTGAGGATAAAGGGAAATAATTCTTATTATGGACTCAGATAGCGCATCAAACTCGTTAGAGGTTGAATTGCTATCTAAATTGGGGCTTCTATAAATAAAACAATAATGAATGATATGCTTACGGACGGTGAATTTTAACCACATGAAATTAAAGTTCGTATTGGAACAAAGGCCGTATTGTGGTAGAAGCTGGTAAGCAATATCATTTCGAACATAAACGGCGAGGCCATGGGAATTGAATTTTAAAATAAATTTAAAGTTAAATTTAAAGTTAAACTTAAAGTTGAATTCAAAAATGATTTTAAAGTTTAATTTAAAGTTGAATTCAAAGCTGAATTCAAAGTAGGATTTAAAGTTGAATTTATAGTTGAATTTAAAGTTGAATTTAAAATTAAATTTAAAGTTAAATTTAAAGTTTAATTTAAAGTTTAATTTAAAGTTGAATTTGAAGTTGAATTTAAAGTTGAATTCAAAGTTGAATTTAAAGTTGAATTTAAAGTTAAATTTAAAGTTGAATTCAAAGTTGAATTTTAAGTTAAATTTAAATTTTAATTAAAAGTTTAATTGAAAGTGGAATTTAAAGTTGATTTGAAAGTTTAATTAAAATTTGAATTTAAAGTTAAATTTAAAGTTAAATTTAAAGTTGAATTTAAAGCTGAATTTAAAGTTAAATTTAAAGTTAAATTTAAAGTTAAATTGAAATTTGAATTTAAAGTTGAATTTAAAGTTAAATTTAAAGTTGAATTTGAAGTTAAATTTAAAGGTAAATTTAAAGTTTAATTTAAAGTTCTATTTAAAGTTGAATTTAAAAATAAAAAATAAATTAAAGTTGAATTTAAGTTAAATTTAAAGTAAAACTTAAAATTAAATTTAAAGTTGAATTTAAAAGTGAATTTAAAGTTGAATTTTAAGTTAAATTTAAATTTTAATTAAAAGTTTAATTGAAAGTGGAATTTAAAGTTGATTTGAAAGTTTAATTAAAATTTGAATTTAAAGTTAAATTTAAATTTGAATTTAAAGCTGAATTTAAAGTTAAATTTAAAGTTAAATTTAAAGTTGAATTTAAAGTAGAATTTAAAGTTGAATTTAAAGTTAAATTTAAAGTTGAATTTAAAGTTAAATTTAAAGTTGAATTTAAAGTTAAATTTAAAGGTAAATTTAAAGTTTAATTTAAAGTTCTATTTAAAGTTGAATTTAAAAATAAAAAATAAATTAAAGTTGAATTTAAGATAAATTTTAAGTTAAACTTAAAATTAAATTTAAAGTTGAATTTAAAAATAAAAAACAAATTAAAGCTGAATTTAAAGTTAAATTTAAAGTTAAATTTAAAGTTGAATTTAAAGTTGAATTTAAAGTTGAATTTAAAGTTAAATTTAAAGTTGAATTTAAAGTTAAATTTAAAGTTGAATTTAAAGTTAAATTTAAAGGTAAATTTAAAGTTTAATTTAAAGTTCTATTTAAAGTTGAATTTAAAAATAAAAAATAAATTAAAGTTGAATTTAAGTTAAATTTAAAGTAAAACTTAAAATTAAATTTAAAGTTGAATTTAAAAGTGAATTTAAAGTTGAATTTAAAGTTTAATTAAAAGTTGAATTTTAAAGTAAAAAACAAATTAAAGTTGAATTTAAGTTAAATTTAAAGGCAAATTTAAAGTTTAATTTAAAGTTAAATTTAAAGTTGAATTTAAAAATAAAAAATAAATTAAAGTTGAATTTAAGTTAAATTTAAAGTTACACTTAAATTAAATTTAAAGTTGAATTTGAAGTTGAATTTAAAGTTGAATTCAAAGTTGAATTTAAAGTTGAATTTAAAGTTAAATTTAAAGTTGAATTCAAAGTTGAATTTTAAGTTAAATTTAAATTTTAATTAAAAGTTTAATTGAAAGTGGAATTTAAAGTTGATTTGAAAGTTTAATTAAAATTTGAATTTAAAGTTAAATTTAAAGTTAAATTTAAAGTTGAATTTAAAGCTGAATTTAAAGTTAAATTTAAAGTTTAATTTAAAGTTAAATTTAAAGTTGAATTTAATGTTGAATTTAAAGTTGAATTTAAAGTTAAATTTAAAGTTGAATTTGAAGTTAAATTTAAAGGTAAATTTAAAGTTTAATTTAAAGTTCTATTTAAAGTTGAGTTTAAAAATAAAAAATAAATTAAAGTTGAATTTAAGTTAAATTTAAAGTAAAACTTAAAATTAAATTTAAAGTTGAATTTAAAAGTGAATTTAAAGTTGAATTCAAAGTTGAATTTTAAGTTAAATTTAAATTTTAATTAAAAGTTTAATTGAAAGTTTAATTTAAAGTTGATTTGAAAGTTTAATTAAAATTTGAATTTAAAGTTAAATTTAAATTTGAATTTAAAGCTGAATTTAAAGTTAAATTTAAAGTTAAATTTAAAGTTGAATTTAAAGTTGAATTTAAAGTTGAATTGAAAGTTAAATTTAAAGTTGAATTTAAAGTTAAATTTAAAGGTAAATTTAAAGTTTAATTTAAAGTTCTATTTAAAGTTGAATTTAAAAATAAAAAATAAATTAAAGTTGAATTTAAGTTAAATTTAAAGTAAAACTTAAAATTAAATTTAAAGTTGAATTTAAAAGTGAATTTAAAGTTGAATTTAAAGTTTAATTAAAAGTTGAATTTTAAAGTAAAAAACAAATTAAAGTTGAATTTAAGTTAAATTTAAAGGCAAATTTAAAGTTTAATTTAAAGTTAAATTTAAAGTTGAATTTAAAAATAAAAAATAAATTAAAGTTGAATTTAAGTTAAATTTAAAGTTACACTTAAAATTAAATTTAAAGTTGAATTTAAATTTGAATTTAAAGCTAAATTTAAAGCTGAATTTAAAGCTAAGTTTAAAGCTGAATTTAAAGCTGAATTTAAAGTTAAATTTAAAGTTAAATTTAAAGTTGAATTTAAAGCTTTATTTAAAGTTGAATTAAAAGTTAAATTTAAAGCTAAATTTAAAGTTTAATTTAAAGTTGAATTTAAAGTTAAATTTAAAGTTAAATTTAAAGTTAAATTTAAAGTTGAACTTAAAGTTGAATTTAAAGTTGAATTTAAAGTTAAATTTAAAGTTGAATTTAAAGTTTACTTAAAAGTTGAATTAAAAGTTAAATTTAAAGTTAAATTTAAAGTTTAATTTAAAGTTGAATTTAAATTTAAATTTAAAGTTGAATTCAAAGTTAAATTTAAAGTTGAATTTAAAGTTAAATTTATAGTTAAATTAAAAATCAAATTTAAAGTTTAACTTAAAGTTAAATTTAAAGTTGAATTTAAAGTTAAATTTAAAGTTAAATTTAAAGTTAAATTTAAAGTTAAATTTAAAGTTAAATTTAAAGTTAAATTTAAAGTTAAAGTTAAACTTAAAGTTAAATTGAAAGTTGAATTTAAAGTTGAATTTGAAGTTGAATTTAAAGTTAAATTTAAAGCTGAATTTAAAATCAAATTTAAAGTTAAAATCAAATTCAAAGTTAAATTTAAAGCTTAAATTAAATTTAAAATTAAATTTAAAATCGAATTTAAAGTTAAATTTAAAATTAAATTTAAAAGTTGTTAAATTTAAAGTTAGATTTAAAGTTGAATTTAAAGTGAGATTTAAGTTGAATTTTAAATTAAATTTAAAGTCAAATTTAAAGTGGAATTTAAAGTTGAACTTAAAGCTAAATTTAAAGTTGACTTTAAAGTTGAATTTAAGGTTAAACTTAAAGTTAAATTGAAAGTTGAATTTAAAGTTAAATTTAAGATTGAATTTAAAGTTAAATTTAAAATTAAATTTAAAAGTTGTTAAGTTTAAAGTTAGATTTAAAGTTGAATTTAAAGTGAGACTTAAGTTGAATTTTAAATTAAATTTAAAGTCAAATTTAAAGTGGAATTTAAAGTTGAATTAAAGTTATATTTAAAGTTGAGTTTAAAGCTAAATTAAAAGCTTAATTTAAAGTTGAATTTAAAGTTGAATTTTTAAGTTGAATTTAAAGTTTAATTTAAAGTTAAATTTAAAGTTGAATTTAAAGCTAAATTTAAAGTTGAATTTAAAATTAAATTTAATGGTAAATTTAAAGTTTAATTTAAAATTTAATTTAAAAATAAAAAAAAAATTAAAGTTGAATTTAAGTTGTAAAGATTGGTTCCACTTTTCGGTGAGATAAGCCATCAAATCACCAGTGGACCGTTTGCTACGAAAGCCGTACTGACGGTCATTAAGAAGCTTTCGTTCTTCAAGATATTTCATAAGTTGACGGTTTATCAACGTTTCCATGACCTTGGAAAGAAGGGACGTTAGTGCAATTGGACGGTAATTGGAAGGGGAGGAAGATTCGCCTTTTTTAGGGACGGGCTGGACAAATGCAGTTTTCCATCTGCTCGGAAAAATCCCAGCAGAATAGGAAAGATGGAAAAGTTTACGCAGAGGTTTTGCCAGCGTAGAAGAACACCTCCTCAGAATAACGGCGGGGATACCATCTGGACCAGCGGATTTATGTATGTTGAGATCTTTGAGGACTCTCGCAACCGAGCGAGTTCGAAAAAATATCTGCTTCATCAAAGAATTTGCAGAATCGAGCTCAGGCGGAGCCAATATGCTATGAGGAAGTGTCGAGTTGGCAGCAAATTGAGCTGCTAGCAAATTGGCTTTGTCGATGGAACTGACATACGGAGAGTCATTGAAGACGAGCGTTGGGGCCGATGACGTGGTCGAGTTCTTAATGTTCTTGACAAAAGACCAAAAGTTTTTACTTCCTTTTGGACACAATAGTATTTTTTGCCTTACTTTTTGGTCATGTAAAAACTTAGACCTTTGTATTTGAGCATTACAGATAATTCTAACCCTTTTGAACAAATTTCGGTTTTCTACAGTCGGGTTGTCTTTAAATTTTCGAAAACTACTTTCTCGATCCCTAATCGCCTCTTTACAGCTTGAATCAAACCACGAATTCTCTTTGGGGATGATACTTTTTAATCTGTGAGGAACAAAATTTCTCATGCCGTTGAGAATTACGTTAGATATCATATCAGCTGATGCATCAACGTTTCCGTCGAGAAAGCACAATGACCAATTAAAATTTCGAAAGAAATTATTCAGGCCGTCCCAATTGGCTTTCTCGTATTGCCATACAGTTCTTTTGGGGACTTTCTCTTTTATTACCGTGACGGATAACGAAAAATCTACCGATATGACACAATGGTCCGATTTGCCTAAAGGAGATGATACTACAACCCTATATTTCTCGGGATGAGAGGTGAGAAATAAGTCAAGAGTGTTGGCCGCATGGCCTTCAATATCTGGAACCCGAGTTGGCTCATCAACAAGTTGAGTTAATTCGTTAAACTCAGCGAAGATCTCAACATATTTTCCTTCGGGTGTTGTCTGGCCAGAATGTCGAAGCCAACCAGAATTGTGTACATTGAAATCGCCCGCAATTGCGATTTCAGTGTGAGGATAAAGGGAAATAATTCTTATTATGGACTCAGATAGCGCATCAAACTCGTTAGAGGTTGAATTGCTATCTAAATTGGGGCTTCTATAAATAAAACAATAATGAATGATATGCTTACGGACGGTGAATTTTAACCACATGAAATTAAAGTTCGTATTGGAACAAAGGCCGTATTGTGGTAGAAGCTGGTAAGCAATATCATTTCGAACATAAACGGCGAGGCCATGGGAATTGAATTTTAAAATAAATTTAAAGTTAAATTTAAAGTTAAACTTAAAGTTGAATTCAAAAATGAATTTAAAGTTTAATTTAAAGTTGAATTCAAAGCTGAATTTAAAGTAGGATTTAAAGTTGAATTTATAGTTGAATTTAAAGTTGAATTTAAAATTAAATTTATAGTTAAATTTAAAGTTTAATTTAAAGTTTAATTTAAAGTTGAATTTGAAGTTGAATTTAAAGTTGAATTCAAAGTTGAATTTAAAGTTGAATTTAAAGTTAAATTTAAAGTTGAATTCAAAGTAGAATTTTAAGTTAAATTTAAATTTTAATTAAAAGTTTAATTGAAAGTGGAATTTAAAGTTGATTTGAAAGTTTAATTAAAATTTGAATTTAAAGTTAAATTTAAAGTTAAATTTAAAGTTGAATTTAAAGCTGAATTTAAAGTTAAATTTAAAGTTAAATTTAAAGTTAAATTGAAAGTTGAATTTAAAGTTGAATTTAAAGTTAAATTTAAAGTTGAATTTGAAGTTAAATTTAAAGGTAAATTTAAAGTTTAATTTAAAGTTCTATTTAAAGTTGAATTTAAAAATAAAAAATAAATGAAAGTTGAATTTAAGTTAAATTTAAAGTAAAACTTAAAATTAAATTTAAAGTTGAATTTAAAAGTGAATTTAAAGTTGAATTCAAAGTTGAATTTTAAGTTAAATTTAAATTTTAATTAAAAGTTTAATTGAAAGTGGAATTTAAAGTTGATTTGAAAGTTTAATTAAAATTTGAATTTAAAGTTAAATTTAAATTTGAATTTAAAGCTGAATTTAAAGTTAAATTTAAAGTTAAATTTAAAGTTGAATTTAAAGTTGAATTTAAAGTTGAATTTAAAGTTAAATTTAAAGTTGAATTTAAAGTTAAATTTAAAGGTAAATTTAAAGTTTAATTTAAAGTTCTATTTAAAGTTGAATTTAAAAATAAAAAATAAATTAAAGTTGAATTTAAGTTAAATTTTAAGTTAAACTTAAAATTAAATTTAAAGTTGAATTTAAAAATAAAAAACAAATTAAAGTTGAATTTAAGTTAAATTTAAAGGCAAATTTTAAGTTTAATTTAAAGTTCTATTTAAAGTTGAATTTAAAAATAAAAAATAAATTAAAGTTGAATTTAAGTTAAATTTAAAGTAAAACTTAAAATTAAATTTAAAGTTGAATTTAAAAGTGAATTTAAAGTTGAATTTAAAGTTTAATTAAAAGTTGAATTTTAAAGTAAAAAACAAATTAAAGTTGAATTTTAGTTAAATTTAAAGGCAAATTTAAAGTTTAATTTAAAGTTAAATTTAAAGTTGAATTTAAAAATAAAAAATAAATTAAAGTTGAATTTAAGTTAAATTTAAAGTTACACTTAAAATTAAATTTAAAGTTGAATTTAAATTTGAATTTAAAGCTAAATTTAAAGCTGAATTTAAAGCTAAGTTTAAAGCTGAATTTAAAGTTGAATTTAAAGTTAAATTTAAAGTTAAATTTAAAGTTGAATTTAAAGCTTAATTTAAAGTTGAATTAAAATTTTAATTTAAAGCTAAATTTAAAGTTTAATTTAAAGTTGAATTTAAAGTTAAATTTAAAGTTAAATTTAAAGTTGAACTTAAAGTTGAATTTAAAGTTGAATTTAAAGTTAAATTTAAAGTTGAATTTAAAGTTTACTTAAAAGTTGAATTAAAAGTTAAATTTAAAGTTAAATTTAAAGTTTAATTTAAAGTTGAATTTAAATTTAAATTTAAAGTTGAATTCAAAGTTAAATTTAAAGTTGAATTTAAAGTTAAATTTATAGTTAAATTAAAAATCAAATTTAAAGTTTAACTTAAAGTTAAATTTAAAGTTAAATTTAAAGTTAAATTTAAAGTTAAATTTAAAGTTAAATTTAAAGTTAAATTTAAAGTTAAAGTTAAACTTAAAGTTAAATTGAAAGTTGAATTTGAAGTTGAATTTAAAGTTAAATTTAAAGCTGAATTTAAAATCAAATTTAAAGTTAAAATCAAATTCAAAGTTAAATTTAAAGCTTAAATTAAATTTAAAGTTTAATTTAAAATTGAATTTAAAGTTAAATTTAAAATTAAATTTAAAAGTTGTTAAATTTAAAGTTAGATTTAAAGTTGAATTTAAAGTGAGATTTAAGTTGAATTTTAAATTAAATTTAAAGTCAAATTTAAAGTGGAATTTAAAGTTGAATTTAAAGTTAAATTTAAAGTTAAATTTAAAGTTGAATTTAAAGTTAAATTTAAAGGTAAATTTAATGTTTAATTTATAGTTTAATTTAAAGTTAAATTTAAAGTTGAATTTAAAGTTGAATTTAAAATTAAATTTAAAGTTAAATTTAAAGTTTAATTTAAAGTTTAATTTAAAGTTGAATTTGAAGTTGAATTTAAAGTTGAATTCAAAGTTGAATTTAAAGTTGAATTTAAAGTTAAATTTAAAGTTGAATTCAAAGTTGAATTTTAAGTTTAATTTAAATTTTAATTAAAAGTTTAATTGAAAGTGGAATTTAAAGTTGATTTGAAAGTTTAATTAAAATTTGAATTTAAAGTTAAATTTAAAGTTAAATTTAAAGTTGAATTTAAAGCTGAATTTAAAGTTAAATTTAAAGTTAAATTTAAAGTTAAATTGAAAGTTGAATTTAAAGTTGAATTTAAAGTTGAATTTAAAGTTAAATTTAAAGTTGAATTTGAAGTTAAATTTAAAGGTAAATTTAAAGTTTAATTTAAAGTTCTATTTAAAGTTGAATTTAAAAATAAAAAATAAATGAAAGTTGAATTTAAGTTAAATTTAAAGTAAAACTTAAAATTAAATTTAAAGTTGAATTTAAAAGTGAATTTAAAGTTGAATTCAAAGTTGAATTTTAAGTTAAATTTAAATTTTAATTAAAAGTTTAATTGAAAGTGGAATTTAAAGTTGATTTGAAAGTTTAATTAAAATTTGAATTTAAAGTTAAATTTAAATTTGAATTTAAAGCTGAATTTAAAGTTAAATTTAAAGTTAAATTTAAAGTTGAATTTAAAGTTGAATTTAAAGTTACACTTAAAATTAAATTTAAAGTTGAATTTAAATTTGAATTTAAAGCTAAATTTAAAGCTGAATTTAAAGCTAAGTTTAAAGCTGAATTTAAAGTTGAATTTAAAGTTAAATTTAAAGTTAAATTTAAAGTTGAATTTAAAGCTTAATTTAAAGTTGAATTAAAAGTTAAATTAAGTTGAATTTTAAATTAAATTTAAAGTCAAATTTAAAGTGGAATTTAAAGTTGAATTTAAAGTTGAATTTAAAGTTAAATTTAAAGTTGAATTTAAAGTTAAATTTAAAGGTAAATTTAATGTTTAATTTATAGTTTAATTTAAAGTTAAATTTAAAGTTGAATTTAAAGTTGAATTTAAAATTAAATTTAAAGTTAAATTTAAAGTTTAATTTAAAGTTTAATTTAAAGTTGAATTTGAAGTTGAATTTAAAGTTGAATTCAAAGTTGAATTTAAAGGTAAATTTAAAGTTTAATTTAAAGTTCTATTTAAAGTTGAATTTAAAAATAAAAAATAAATGAAAGTTGAATTTAAGATAAATTTTAAGTTAAACTTAAAATTAAATTTAAAGTTGAATTTAAAAATAAAAAACAAATTAAAGTTGAATTTAAGTTAAATTTAAAGGCAATTTTTAAGTTTAATTTAAAGTTCTATTTAAAGTTGAATTTAAAAATAAAAAATAAATTAAAGTTGAATTTAAGTTAAATTTAAAGTAAAACTTAAAATTAAATTTAAAGTTGAATTTAAAAGTGAATTTAAAGTTGAATTTAAAGTTTAATTAAAAGTTGAATTTTAAAGTAAAAAACAAATTAAAGTTGAATTTAAGTTAAATTTAAAGGCAAATTTAAAGTTTAATTTAAAGTTAAATTTAAAGTTGAATTTAAAAATAAAAAATAAATTAAAGTTGAATTTAAGTTAAATTTAAAGGCAAATTTAAAGTTTAATTTAAAGTTAAATTTAAAGTTGAATTTAAAAATAAAAAATAAATTAAAGTTGAATTTAAGTTAAATTTAAAGTTACACTTAAAATTAAATTTAAAGTTGAATTTAAATTTGAATTTAAAGCTAAATTTAAAGCTGAATTTAAAGCTAAGTTTAAAGCTGAATTTAAAGTTGAATTTAAAGTTAAATTTAAAGTTAAATTTAAAGTTGAATTTAAAGCTTAATTTAAGGTTGAATTAAAAGTTAAATTTAAAGCTAAATTTAAAGTTTAATTTAAAGTTGAATTTAAAGTTAAATTTAAAGTTAAATTTAAAGTTAAATTTAAAGTTGAACTTAAAGTTGAATTTAAAGTTGAATTTAAAGTTAAATTTAAAGTTGAATTTAAAGTTTACTTAAAAGTTGAATTAAAAGTTAAATTTAAAGTTGAATTTAAAGTTTAATTTAAGGTTGAATTTAAATTTAAATTTAAAGTTGAATTCAAAGTTAAATTTAAAGTTGAATTTAAAGTTAAATTTATAGTTAAATTAAAAATCAAATTTAAAGTTTAACTTAAAGTTAAATTTAAAGTTGAATTTAAAGTTAAATTTAAAGTTAAATTTAAAGTTAAATTTAAAGTTAAATTTAAAGTTAAAGTTAAACTTAAAGTTAAATTGAAAGTTGAATTTAAAGTTAAATTTAAAGTTGAATTTAAAATCAAATTTAAAGTTAAAATCTAATTCAAAGTTAAATTTAAAGCTTAAATTAAATTTAAAGTTAAATTTAAAATTGAATTTAAAGTTAAACTTAAAATTAAATTTAAAAGTTGTTAAATTTAAAGTTAGATTTAAAGTTGAATTTAAAGTGAGATTTAAGTTGAATTTTAAATTAAATTTAAAGTCAAATTTAAAGTGGAATTTAAAGTTGAATTTAAAGTTGAATTTAAAGTTAAATTTAAAGTTGAATTTAAAGTTAAATTTAAAGGTAAATTTAAAGTTTAATTTAAAGTTTAATTTAAAGTTAAATTTAAAGTTGAATTTAAAGTTGAATTTAAAATTAAATTTAAAGTTATATTTAAAGTTTAATTTAAAGTTTAATTTAAAGTTGAATTTGAAGTTGAATTTAAAGTTGAATTCAAAGTTGAATTTAAAGTTGAATTTAAAGTTAAATTTAAAGTTGAATTCAAAGTTGAATTTTAAGTTAAATTTAAATTTTAATTAAAAGTTTAATTGAAAGTGGAAATTAAAGTTGATTTGAAAGTTTAATTAAAATTTGAATTTAAAGTTAAATTTAAAGTTAAATTTAAAGTTGAATTTAAAGCTGAATTTAAAGTTAAATTTAAAGTTAAATTTAAAGTTAAATTGAAACTTGAATTTAAAGTTGAATTTAAAGTTGAATTTAAAGTTAAATTTAAAGTTGAATTTGAAGTTAAATTTAAAGGTAAATTTAAAGTTTAATTTAAAGTTCTATTTAAAGTTGAATTTAAAAATAAAAAATAAATTAAAGTTGAATTTAAGTTAAATTTAAAGTAAAACTTAAAATTAAATTTAAAGTTGAATTTAAAAGTGAATTTAAAGTTGAATTCAAAGTTGAATTTTAAGTTAAATTTAAATTTTAATTAAAAGTTTAATTGAAAGTGGAATTTAAAGTTGATTTGAAAGTTTAATTAAAATTTGAATTTAAAGTTAAATTTAAATTTGAATTTAAAGCTGAATTTAAAGTTAAATTTAAAGTTAAACTTAAAGTTGAATTTAAAGTTGAATTTAAAGTTGAATTTAAAGTTAAATTTAAAGTTGAATTTAAAGTTAAATTTAAAGGTAAATTTAAAGTTTAATTTAAAGTTCTATTTAAAGTTGAATTTAAAAATAAAAAATAAATTAAAGTTGAATTTAAGTTAAATTTTAAGTTAAACTTAAAATTAAATTTAAAGTTGAATTTAAAAATAAAAAACAAATTAAAGTTGAATTTAAGTTAAATTTAAAGGCAAATTTTAAGTTTAATTTAAAGTTCTATTTAAAGTTGAATTTAAAAATAAAAAATAAATTAAAGTTGAATTTAAGTTAAATTTAAAGTAAAACTTAAAATTAAATTTAAAGTTGAATTTAAAAGTGAATTTAAAGTTGAATTTAAAGTTTAATTAAAAGTTGAATTTTAAAGTAAAAAACAAATTAAAGTTGAATTTAAGTTAAATTTAAAGGCAAATTTAAAGTTTAATTTAAAGTTTAATTTAAAGTTGAATTTAAAAATAAAAAATAAATTAAAGTTGAATTTAAGTTAAATTTAAAGTTACACTTAAAATTAAATTTAAAGTTGAATTTAAATTTGAATTTAAAGCTAAATTTAAAGCTGAATTTAAAGCTAAGTTTAAAGCTGAATTTAAAGTTAAATTTAAAGTTAAATTTAAAGTTAAATTTAAAGTTGAATTTAAAGCTTAATTTAAAGTTGAATTAAAAGTTAAATTTAAAGCTAAATTTAAAGTTTAATTTAAAGTTGAATTTAAAGTTAAATTTAAAGTTAAATTTAAAGTTGAACTTAAAGTTGAATTTAAAGTTGAATTTAAAGTTAAATTTAAAGTTGAATTTAAAGTTTACTTAAAAGTTGAATTAAAAGTTAAATTTAAAGTTAAATTTAAAGTTTAATTTAAAGTTGAATTTAAATTTAAATTTAAAGTTGAATTCAAAGTTAAATTTAAAGTTGAATTTAAAGTTAAATTTATAGTTAAATTAAAAATCAAATTTAAAGTTTAACTTAAAGTTAAATTTAAAGTTGAATTTAAAGTTAAATTTAAAGTTAAATTTAAAAATAAATTTAAAGTTAAATTTAAAGTTAAAGTTAAACTTAAAGTTAAATTGAAAGTTGAATTTGAAGTTGAATTTAAAGTTAAATTTAAAGCTGAATTTAAAATCAAATTTAAAGTTAAAATCAAATTCAAAGTTAAATTTAAAGCTTAAATTAAATTTAAAGTTAAATTTAAAATTGAATTTAAAGTTAAATTTAAAATTAAATTTAAAAGTTGTTAAATTTAAAGTTAGATTTAAAGTTGAATTTAAAGTGAGATTTAAGTTGAATTTTAAATTAAATTTAAAGTCAAATTTAAAGTGGAATTTAAAGTTGAATTTAAAGTTATATTTAAAGTTGAGTTTAAAGCTAAATTAAAAGCTTAATTTAAAGTTGAATTTAAAGTTGAATTTTTAAGTTGAATTTAAAGTTTAATTTAAAGTTAAATTTAAAGTTGAATTTAAAGCTAAATTAAAAGTTGAATTTAAAATTAAATTTAAAGGTAAATTTAAAGTTTAATTTAAAATTGAATTTAAAAATAAAAAAAAAATTAAAGTTGAATTTAAGTTAAATTTAAAGTTAAACTTAAAATTGAATTTTATGTTAAATTTAAAATTAAATATAAAGTTGAATTTAAAGTTCAATTTAAAGCTGAATTTAAATTTGAATTTAAAACTAAATTTAAAGCTGAATTTAAAGTTAAATTTAGAGTTGAATTTAAAGTTAAATTTAAAGTTGAATTCAATGTTGAATTTTAAAATAAATTTAAAGTTAAACTTAAAGTTGAATTCAAAAATGAATTTAAAGTTTAATTTAAAGTTAAATTTAAAGTTTAATTTAAAGTTTAATTTAAAGTTGAATCTGAAGTTGAATTCAAAGTTGAATTCAAAGTTGAATTTAAAGTTGAATTTAAAGTTAAATTTAAAGTTGAATTCAAAGTTGAATTTTAAGTTAAATTTAAATTTTAATTAAAAGTTTAATTGAAAGTGTAATTTAAAGTTGATTTGAAAGTTTAATTAAAATTTGAATTTAAAGTTAAATTTAAAGTTGAACTTAAAGTTGAATTTAAAGTTGAATTTAAAGTTAAATTTAAAGTTGAATTTAAAGTTTACTTAAAAGTTGAATTAAAAGTTAAATTTAAAGTTAAATTTAAAGTTTAATTTAAGGTTGAATTTAAATTTAAATTTAAAGTTGAATTCAAAGTTAAATTTAAAGTTGAATTTAAAGTTAAATTTATAGTTAAATTAAAAATCAAATTTAAAGTTTAACTTAAAGTTAAATTTAAAGTTGAATTTAAAGTTAAATTTAAAGTTAAATTTAAAGTTAAATTTAAAGTTAAATTTAAAGTTAAAGTTAAACTTAAAGTTAAATTGAAAGTTGAATTTAAAGTTAAATTTAAAGCTGAATTTAAAATCAAATTTAAAGTTAAAATCAAATTCAAAGTTAAATTTAAAGCTTAAATTAAATTTAAAGTTAAATTTAAAATTGAATTTAAAGTTAAATTTAAAATTAAATTTAAAAGTTGTTAAATTTAAAGTTAGATTTAAAGTTGAATTTAAAGTGAGATTTAAGTTGAATTTTAAATTAAATTTAAAGTCAAATTTAAAGTGGAATTTAAAGTTGAATTTAAAGTTGAATTTAAAGTTAAATTTAAAGTTGAATTTAAAGTTAAATTTAAAGGTAAATTTAAAGTTTAATTTAAAGTTTAATTTAAAGTTAAATTTAAAGTTGAATTTAAAGTTGAATTTAAAATTAAATTTAAAGTTAAATTTAAAGTTTAATTTAAAGTTTAATTTAAAGTTGAATTTGAAATTGAATTTAAAGTTGAATTCAAAGTTGAATTTAAAGTTGAATTTAAAGTTAAATTTAAAGTTGAATTCAAAGTTGAATTTTAAGTTAAATTTAAATTTTAATTAAAAGTTTAATTGAAAGTGGAATTTAAAGTTGATTTGAAAGTTTAATTAAAATTTGAATTTAAAGTTAAATTTAAAGTTAAATTTAAAGTTGAATTTAAAGCTGAATTTAAAGTTAAATTTAAAGTTAAATTTAAAGTTAAATTGAAACTTGAATTTAAAGTTGAATTTAAAGTTAAATTTAAAGTTGAATTTGAAGTTAAATTTAAAGGTAAATTTAAAGTTTAATTTAAAGTTCTATTTAAAGTTGAATTTAAAAATAAAAAATAAATTAAAGTTGAATTTAAGTTAAATTTAAAGTAAAACTTAAAATTAAATTTAAAGTTGAATTTAAAAGTGAATTTAAAGTTGAATTCAAAGTTGAATTTTAAGTTAAATTTAAATTTTAATTAAAAGTTTAATTGAAAGTGGAATTTAAAGTTGATTTGAAAAATTAATTAAAATTTGAATTTAAAGTTAAATTTAAATTTGAATTTAAAGCTGAATTTAAAGTTAAATTTAAAGTTAAATTTAAAGTTGAATTTAAAGTTGAATTTAAAGTTGAATTTAAAGTTAAATTTAAAGTTGAATTTAAAGTTAAATTTAAAGGTAAATTTAAAGTTTAATTTAAAGTTCTATTTAAAGTTGAATTTAAAAATAAAAAATAAATTAAAGTTGAATTTAAGTTAAATTTTAAGTTAAACTTAAAATTAAATTTAAAGTTGAATTTAAAAATAATAAACAAATTAAAGTTGAATTTAAGTTAAATTTAAAGGCAAATTTTAAGTTTAATTTAAAGTTCTATTTAAAGTTGAATTTAAAAATAAAAAATAAATTAAAGTTGAATTTAAGTTAAATTTAAAGTAAAACTTAAAATTAAATTTAAAGTTGAATTTAAAAGTGAATTTAAAGTTGAATTTAAAGTTTAATTAAAAGTTGAATTTTAAAGTAAAAAACAAATTAAAGTTGAATTTAAGTTAAATTTAAAGGCAAATTTAAAGTTTAATTTAAAGTTTAATTTAAAGTTGAATTTAAAAATAAAAAATAAATTAAAGTTGAATTTAAGTTAAATTTAAAGTTACACTTAAAATTAAATTTAAAGTTGAATTTAAATTTGAATTTAAAGCTAAATTTAAAGCTGAATTTAAAGCTAAGTTTAAAGCTGAATTTAAAGTTGAATTTAAAGTTAAATTTAAAGTTAAATTTAAAGTTGAATTTAAAGCTTAATTTAAAGTTGAATTAAAAGTTAAATTTAAAGCTAAATTTAAAGTTTAATTTAAAGTTGAATTTAAAGTTAAATTTAAAGTTAAATTTAAAGTTAAATTTAAAGTTGAACTTAAAGTTGAATTTAAAGTTGAATTTAAAGTTAAATTTAAAGTTGAATTTAAAGTTTACTTAAAAGTTGAATTAAAAGTTAAATTTAAAGTTAAATTTAAAGTTTAATTTAAAGTTGAATTTAAATTTAAATTTAAAGTTGAATTCAAAGTTAAATTTAAAGTTGAATTTAAAGTTAAATTTATAGTTAAATTAAAAATCAAATTTAAAGTTTAACTTAAAGTTAAATTTAAAGTTGAATTTAAAGTTAAATTTAAAGTTAAATTTAAAAATAAATTTAAAGTTAAATTTAAAGTTAAAGTTAAACTTAAAGTTAAATTGAAAGTTGAATTTGAAGTTGAATTTAAAGTTAAATTTAAAGCTGAATTTAAAATCAAATTTAAAGTTAAAATCAAATTCAAAGTTAAATTTAAAGCTTAAATTAAATTTAAAGTTAAATTTAAAATTGAATTTAAAGTTAAATTTAAAATTAAATTTAAAAGTTGTTAAATTTAAAGTTAGATTTAAAGTTGAATTTAAAGTGAGATTTAAGTTGAATTTTAAATTAAATTTAAAGTCAAATTTAAAGTGGAATTTAAAGTTGAATTTAAAGTTATATTTAAAGTTGAGTTTAAAGCTAAATTAAAAGCTTAATTTAAAGTTGAATTTAAAGTTGAATTTTTAAGTTGAATTTAAAGTTTAATTTAAAGTTAAATTTAAAGTTGAATTTAAAGCTAAATTTAAAGTTGAATTTAAAATTAAATTTAAAGGTAAATTTAAAGTTTAATTTAAAATTGAATTTAAAAATAAAAAAAAAATTAAAGTTGAATTTAAGTTAAATTTAAAGTTAAACTTAAAATTGAATTTTATGTTAAATTTAAAATTAAATATAAAGTTGAATTTAAAGTTGAATTTAAAGCTGAATTTAAATTTGAATTTAAAGCTAAATTTAAAGCTGAATTTAAAGTTAAATTTAGAGTTGAATTTAAAGTTAAATTTAAAGTTGAATTCAATGTTGAATTTTAAAATAAATTTAAAGTTAAACTTAAAGTTGAATTCAAAAATGAATTTAAAGTTTAATTTAAAGTTAAATTTAAAGTTTAATTTAAAGTTTAATTTAAAGTTGAATCTGAAGTTGAATTCAAAGTTGAATTCAAAGTTGAATTTAAAGTTGAATTTAAAGTTAAATTTAAAGTTGAATTCAAAGTTGAATTTTAAGTTAAATTTAAATTTTAATTAAAAGTTTAATTGAAAGTGTAATTTAAAGTTGATTTGAAAGTTTAATTAAATTTTGAATTTAAAGTTAAATTTAAAGTTGAATTTAAAGCAAAATTTAAAGTTAAATTTAAAGTTAAATTTAAAGTTGAATTTAAAGTTGAATTTAAAGTTAAATTTAAAGGTAAATTTAAATTTTAATTTAAAGTTGAATTTAAAAATAAAAAATAAATTAAAGTGGAATTTAAGTTAAATTTAAAGGCAAATTTAAAGTTTAATTTAAAGTTCTATTTAAAGTTGAATTTAAAAATAAAAAATAAATTAAAGTTGAATTTAAGTTAAATTTAAAGTAAAACTTAAAATTAAATTTAAAGTTGAATTTAAAAGTGAATTTAAAGTTGAATTTAAAGTTTAATTAAAAGTTGAATTTTAAAATAAAAAATAAATTAAAGTTGAATTTAAGTTAAATTTAAAGGCAAATTTAAAGTTTAATTTAAAGTTCTATTTAAAGTTGAATTTAAAAATAAAAAATAAATTAAAGTTGAATTTAAGTTAAATTTAAAGTAAAACTTAAAATTAAATTTAAAGTTGAATTTAAAAGTGAATTTAAAGTTGAATTTAAAGTTGAATTTAAAGTTTAATTAAAAGTTGAATTTTAAAATAAAAAATAAATTAAAGTTGAATTTAAGTTAAATTTAAAGGCAAATTTAAAGTTTAATTTAAAGTTAAATTTAAAGTTGAATTTAAAAATAAAAAATAAATTAAAGTTGAATTTAAGTTAAATTTAAAGTTACACTTAAAATTAAATTTAAAGTTGAATTTAAAAATAAAAAACAAATTAAAGTGGAATTTAAGTTAAATTTAAAGGCAAATTTAAAGTTTAATTTAAAGTTCTATTTAAAGTTGAATTTAAAAATAAAAAATAAATTAAAGTTGAATTTAAGTTAAATTTAAAGTAAAACTTAAAATTAAATTTAAAGTTGAATTTAAAAGTGAATTTAAAGTTGAATTTAAAGTTGAATTTAAAGTTTAATTAAAAGTTGAATTTTAAAATAAAAAATAAATTAAAGTTGAATTTAAGTTAAATTTAAAGGCAAATTTAAAGTTTAATTTAAAGTTAAATTTAAAGTTGAATTTAAAAATAAAAAATAAATTAAAGTTGAATTTAAGTTAAATTTAAAGTTACACTTAAAATTAAATTTAAAGTTGAATTTAAATTTGAATTTAAAGCTAAATTTAAAGGTGAATTTAAAGCTAAGTTTAAAGCTGAATTTAAAGCTGAATTTAAAGTTAAATTTAAAGTTAAATTTAAAGTTGAATTTAAAGCTTAATTTAAAGTTGAATTTAAAGTTAAATTTAAAGCTAAATTTAAAGTTTAATTTAAAGTTGAATTTAAAAATAAAAAATAAATTAAAGTTGAGTTTAAGTTAAATTTAAAGTTAAAATTAAAATTGAATTCTAAGCTAAATTTAAAGTAAAATTTAAAGTTGAATTTAAAGTTGAATTTAAAGTTTAATTAAAAGTTGAATTTAAAGTTCAATTTAAAGTTTAAATTAAGGTTGAATTTAAAGTTGAATTTTAAGATAAAAAATAAATTAAAGTTGAACTTAAGTTAAATTTAAAGTTTAACTTAAAATTAAATTTAAAGTGGAATTTAAAGTTGAATTTAAAGTTGAATTTAAAGTTGAATTTAAAGCTTAATTTAAAGCTGAATTTAAAGTTGAATTTAAAGTTGAATTTAAAGTTAAATTTAAAGTTGAAATTAAAGCTAAATTTAAAGCTGAATTTAAAGTTAAATTTAGAGTTGAATTTAAAGCTTAATTTAAAGGCGAATTTAAAGTTGAAATTTAAGTTAAATTTAAAGTTAAATTTAATGTTAAACTTAAAGTTGAATTTAAAGTTAAATTAAAAGTTGAATTCAAAGATGAATTTAAAGTTAAATTTAAAGTTGAATTCAAAGTTGAATTTACAGTTGAATTTAAAGTTGAATTTAATGTTGAATTTAAAGTTTAATTTAAAGTTACATTTAAAGTTAAATTTAAAGTTTAATTTAAAGTTGAATTTAAAGTTGAATTTAAAGTTGAATTTGAAGTTTAATTCAAAGTTGAATTTTAAGTTAAATTTAAAGTTGAATTCAAAGTTTAATTAAAAGTTGAATTTAAAGTTGAATTAAGAGTTAAATTAAAAGTTGATTTTAAAGTTAAATTTAAAGTTTAATTTAAAAGTTTATTCAAAGTTGAATTTAAAGTTGAATTTAAAGTTGAATTTAAAGTTGAATTTATAGCTAAATTTAAAGCTGAATTTAAAGTTGAATTTAAAGAAAAATTTAAAGTTAAATTTAAAGTTGAGTTTAAAGTTAAATTTAAAATTAAATTTAAACTTGAATTGAAAGTTTAATTTAAAGTTGAATTTAAAGCTGAGTTTAAAGTTAAGTTCAAAGTTAAATTTAAAGTTAAACTTAAAGTTGAATTTAAAGTTGAATTTAAAGTTAAATTTAAAGTTGAATTCAAAATGAAATTTAAAGTTAAACTTAAATTTAAATGTAAAGTTAAATTTAAAGTTGAATTTAAAATTCAATTTAAAGATAAATTAAAAATCAAATTTAAAGTTAAATTTAAAGTTGAATTCAAAGTTGAATTTAAAGTTGAATTTAAAGTTAAATTTAAAGTTAAATTCAAAGTTGAGTTTAAAGTTGAATTTAAAGTTGAATTTAAAGTTCAATTTAAAGTTAAATTTAAAGTTGAATTTAAAGTTAAATTAATAGTTGAATTTAAAGTTAAATTTAAAGTTTAATTTAAAGTTGAATTTAAAGCTAAATTTAAAGTTGAATTCAAAGTTAAATTTAAAGTTAAACTTAAATTTAAATGTAAAGATAAATTTAAAGTTGAATTTAAAGTTGAATCTAAAGTTGAACTTAAAGCTATATTTAAAGTTGAATTTAAAATTGAATTTAAAGTTAAACTTAAAGTTAAATTGAAAGTTGAATTTAAAGTTAAATTTAAAGTTGAATTTAAAATCAAATTTAAAGTTAAATTTAAAAGTTGTTAAACTTAAAGTTAAATTTAAAGTTGAATTTAAAGTTGAATTTAAAGTTAGATTTAGGTTGAATTTTAAATTAAATTTAAAGTTAAATTTAAAGTGGCATTTAAAGTTGAATTTAAAGTTAAATTTAAAGTTGAATTTAAAGCTGAATTTAAAGTCAAATATAATGTTAAATTTAAAGTTAAATTTAAAGTTGAATTTAAAGTTGAATTTAAAGTTGAATTTAAAGTTTAATTTAAAGGTAAATTTAAAGTTTAATTTAAAGTTGAGTTTTAAGTTGAATTTTAAGTTTAATTAAAAGTTTAATTAAAAGCTGAATTTAAAGTTGAATTTAAAGTTTAATTAAAAGTTGAATTTAAAGTTAAATTTATAGTTAAATTTAAAGTTGAATTTAAAGCTGAATTTAAAGTCAAATATAATGTTAAATTTAAAGTTAAATTTAAAGTTGAATTTAAAGTTGAATTTAAAGTTGAATTTAAAGTTAAATTTAAAGTTGAATTTAAAGTTAAATTTAAAGGTAAATTTAAAGTTTAATTTAAAGTTGAATTTAAAAATAAAAAATAAATTAAAGTTGAATTTAAGTTAAATTTTAAGTTAAACTTAAAATTAAATTTAAAGTTGAATTAAAAGTTGAATTTAAAGTTGAATTTAAAGTTGAATGAAAAGTTTAATTAAAATTTGAACTTAAAGTTGAATTTAAGTTAAATTTAAAGCCAAATTTAAAGTTTAATTTAAAGTTGAGTTTAAAAATAAAAAATAAATTAAAGTTGAAAATAAGTTAAATTTAAAGTTAAACTTAAAATTGAATTTTAAGTTAAATTTAAAGTTGAATTTAAAGTTGAATTTAAAGTTTAATTAAAAGTTGAATTTAAAGTTGAATTTAAAGTTAAATTTAAAAGTAAATTTAAAGTTTGACTTAAAGTTTGATTTAAAGTTTGATTTAAAGTTGAATTTAAAGTTGAATTTAAAAATAAAAAATAAATTAAAGTTGAATTTAAGTTAAATTTAAAGTTAAACTTAAAATTAAATTTAAAGTTGAATTTAAAGTTGAATTTAAAGTTGAATTTAAAGCTCAATTTAGTGCTGAATTTAAAGCTTAATTTAAAGCTGAATTTAAAGTTAAATTTAAAGTTGAATTTAAAGCTAAATTAAAAGCTGAATTTAAAGTTGAATTTAAAGTTGAATTTAAAGTTAAAGTTAAAGTTAAATTTTAAGTTGATTTAAAAGTTGAATTTTAAAATAAAAAATAGATTAAAGTTGAACTTAAGTTAAATTTAAAGTTAAACTTAAAATTTAATTTAAAGTTGAATTTAAAGTTGAATTTAAAGCTGAATTTAAAGATAAATTTAGAGTTGAATTTAAAGTTTAATTTAAAGTTGAATTGAAAGTTGAAATTTAAGTTAAATTTAAAGTTAAATTTAAAGTTAAACTTAAAGTTGAATTTAAAGTTAAATTAAAAGTTGAATTCAAAGTTGAATTTAAATTTAAATTTAAAGTTGAATTCAAAGTTGAATTTAAAGTCAAATTTAAAGTTGAATTTTAAGTTGCATTTAAAGTTGAATTTAAAGTTACATTTAAAGTTAAATTTAAAGTTTAATTTAAAGTTGAATTTAAAGTTGAATTTGAAGTTTAATTCAAAGTTTAATTTAAAGTTGAATTTAAAGTTGAATTCAAAGTTTAATTAAAAAGTGAATTTAAAGTTGAATTTAAAGTTTAATTAAAAGTTGAATTTAAAGTTTAATTTAGAGTTAAATTTAAAGTTTAATTTAAAAGTTAATTCAAAGTTGAATTTAAAGTTGAATTTAAAGCTGAATTTAAAGTTGAATTTATAGCTAAATTTAAAGCTGAATTTAAAGTTGAATTTCAAGTAAAATTTAAAGTTAAATTTAAAGTTGAGTTTAAAGTTAAATTTAAAGTTAAATTTAAAGTAGAATTTAAAGTTTAATTTAAAGTTGAATTAAAAGTTTAATTTAAAGCTGAGTTTAAAGTTAAGTTCAAAGTTAAATTTAAAGTTAAACTAAAAGTTGAATTTAAAGTTGAATTTAAAGTTAAATTGAAAGTTAAATTTAAAGTTGAATTCAAAGTTAAATTTAAAGTTAAACTTAAATTTAAAGGTTAAGTTAAATTTAAAATTGAATTTAAAATTCAATTTAAAGATAAATTAAAAATCAAATTTTAAGTTAAATTTAAAGTTGAATTTAAAGTTGAATTTTAAGTTAAATTTAAAGTTAAATTTAAAGTTGAGTTTAAAGTTGAATTTAAAATGAATTTAAAGTTGAATATAAAGTTATATTTAAGGTTAAATTTAAAGATAATATTAAAGTTGATTTTAAAACTGAATTTAAAGTTGAATTTTAAGTTAAATTTAAAGTTGAATGCAAAGTTGAATTTAAAGTTAAATTCAAAGTTATATTTAAAGTTAAATTCAAAGTTGAATTTAAAGTTGATTTTAAAGTTTAATTAAAAGTTGAATTTAAAGTTGAATTTAAAGTTTAATTAAAAGTTGAATTTAAAGTTAAATTTAAAGATGAATTTAAAAATGAATTTAAAGCTATATTTTAAGTTGAATTTAAAGTTGAATTTAAAGTTAAATTTAAATTTGAATTTAAAGTTAAATTTGAAGTTAAGTTTAAAGTTGAATTTAAAATTGAATTTAAAGTTAAATTTAAAGTTGAATCTAAAGTTTAATTTAAAGTTTTATTTAAGGTTCAATTTAAAGTTAAATTTAAAGTTGATTTTAAAGCCGAATTTAAAGTTGAATTTAAAGTTAAATTTAAAGTTGAATGCAAAGTTGAATTTAAAGTTAAATTCAAAGTTATATTTAAAGTTAAATTTAAAGTTGAATTTAAAGTTGATTTTAATATTTAATTAAAAGTTGAATTTAAATTTGAGTTTAAAGTTTGATTAAAAGTTGAATTTAGAGTTTAATTTAAAGTTGAATTCATATTTAAATTAAAAGTTGAATTTAAAGCTAAATTTAAAGTTGAATTTAAAGTTAAATTTAAAGTTGAATTTAAAATTGAATTTTAAGTTAAATTTAAAGTTAAATTTAAAGATAAATTTAAAGTTGAATTAGAAGTTGAATTTAAAGTTTAATTAAAAGTTGAATTTAAAGTTAAATTTAAAATCAAATTTAAAGTTGAATTTAATGCTAAATTTAAATTTAAATTTAATGTTGAATTTAAAGTTGAATTTAAAGTTGAATTCAAAGTTAAATTTAAAGTTAGATTTAAAGTTAAATTTAAAGTTGAATTTAAAGTTGAATTTAAAGTTAAATTTAAAGTTGAATATAAAGTTAAATTTAAAGTTGAATTAAAAGTTTAATTTAAAGTTGAATTTTATGTTAAATTTAAAGTTGAATTTAAAGTTGAATTTAAAGTTAAATTTAAAGTTAAATTTAAAGTTGAAATTAAAGTTGAATTTAAAGTTGAATTTAAAGTAAAATTTAAATTTGAATTTAAAGTGAAATTTAAAGTTTAATTTAAAGCTAAATTTACAGTTGAATTTAAAGCTGAATTTAAAGTAAAATTAAAGCTAAAATTAAATTTAAAGTTAAATTTAAAATTAAATTTAAAGTTGAATTTAAAGTTTTGAAGTTTGAAGTTAGATTTAAAGTTGAATTTAAAGTTGAATTTAAAGTAAGATTTAAATTGAATTTAAAATTAAATTTAAAGTTAAATTTAAAGTTGAATTTAAAGTAGAATTTAAAGTTAAATTTAATGTTGAACTTAAAGTTAAATATAAAGTTAAATTGAAAGTTGAATTTAAAGTTGAATTTAAAGTTAAATTTAATGTTAAATTAAAAGTTGAATTTAAAGCTAAATTAAAAGTTGAATTTAAATTTTAATTTAAAGTTAAATTTAAAATCAAATTTATTGTTAAATTTAAAGCTAAATTTAAATTTAAAGTGAAATTTTAAGTTGAATTTAAAGTTAAATGTATAGTTGAATTTAAAGTTAAATTTAAAGCTGAATATAAAGTTGAATTTAAAGTTAAATTTGAAGTTGAATTTAAAGTTTAATTTAAAGTAGAGTTTAAAGTTGAATTTTAAGTTAAATTTAAAGTTTAACTTAAAGTTGAGCTTAAAGTAAAATTTAAAGTTGAATTTAAAGTTAAATTTAATGTTGAATTTAAAGTTGATTTTAAAGTTGAATTTTAAGTCAAATTAAAAGTTGAATTTAAAGTTGAATTTTAAGTTAAATTTAAAGTTAAATTTAAAATTAAATTTAAAGTTAAATTTAAAATTAAATTTAAAGTTAAATTTAAAATTAAATTTAAAGTTGAATTCAAATTTAAATTTAATGTTAAATTTAAATCTAAATTTAAAGTTGAATTTAAAGTTGAATTTAAAGTTAAATTTAAAGTTGAATTTAAAGTTGAATTTAACGTTGAATATAAAGTTATATTTAAGGTTAAATTTAAAGATAATATTAAAGTTGATTTTAAAGCTGAATTTAAAGTTGAATTAAAAGTTAAATTTAAAGTTGAATGTAAAGTTGAATTTACAGTTAAATTCAAAGTTAAATTTAAAGTTAAATTTAAAGTTGAATTTAAAGTTGATTTTAAAGTTTAATTAAAAGTTGAATTTAAAGTTGAATTTAAAGTTTAATTAAAAGTTGAATTTAAAGTTAAATTTAAAGTTGAATTTAAAGTTGAATTTAAAGTTAAATTTAAAGTTACATTTTAAGTTGAATTTAAAGTTGAATTTAAAGTAAAATTTAAAGTTGAATTTAAAGTTGTATTTAAAGTTAAATTTGAAGTTAAGTTTAAAGTTGAATTTAAAATTGAATTCAAAGTTAAATTTAAAGTTTAATTTAAAGTTGAATTTAAGGTTCAATTTAAAGTTAAATTTAAAGTTCAATTTAAAGTTAAATTCAAAGTTAAATTTAAAGTTAAATTTAAAGTTGAATTTAAAGTTGATTTTAAGGTTTAATTAAAAGTTGAGTTTAAAGTTGAATTCAAAGTTAGATTTAAAGTTAAACTTAAATTTAAAGGTAAAGTTAAATTTAAAATTGAATTTAAAATTCAATTTAAAAATAAATTAAAAATCAAATTTTAAGTTAAATTTAAAGTTGAATTTTAAGTTAAATTTAAAGTTGAGTTTAAAGTTAAATTTAAAATCAAATTTAAAGTTGAATTTAAAGTTTAATTTAAAGTTGAATTTAAAGCTGAGTTTAAAGTTAAGTTCAAAGTTAAATTTAAAGTTAAACTTAAAGTTGAATTTAAAGTTGAATTTAAAGTTAAATTTAAAGTTGAATTCAAAATTAAATTTAAAGTTAAACTTAAATTTAAATGTAAAGTTAAATTTAAAGTTGAATTTAAAATTCAATTTAAAGATAAATTAAAAATCAAATTTAAAGTTAAATTTAAAGTTGAATTCAAAGTTGAATTTAAAGTTGAATTTAAAGTTAAATTTAAAGTTAAATTCAAAGTTGAGTTTAAAGTTGAATTTAAAGTTGAATTTAAAGTTCAATTTAAAGTTAAATTTAAAGTTGAATTTAAAGTTAAATTAATAGTTGAATTTAAAGTTAAATTTAAAGTTTAATTTAAAGTTGAATTTAAAGCTAAATTTAAAGTTGAATTCAAAGTTAAATTTAAAGTTAAACTTAAATTTAAATGTAAAGATAAATTTAAAGTTGAATTTAAAAATGAATCTAAAGTTGAACTTAAAGCTAAATTTAAAGTTGAATTTAAAATTGAATTTAAAGTTAAACTTAAAGTTAAATTGAAAGTTGAATTTAAAGTTGAATTTAAAGTTAAATTTAAAGTTGAATTTAAAATCAAATTTAAAGTTAAATTTAAAAGTTGTTAAACTTAAAGTTAAATTTAAAGTTGAATTTAAAGTTAGATTTAGGTTGAATTTTAAATTAAATTTAAAGTTAAATTTAAAGTGGCATTTAAAGTTGAATTTAAAGTTAAATTTAAAGTTGAATTTAAAGCTAAATTTAAAGCTGAATTTAAAGTTAAACTTAAAGGTAAATTTAAAGTTTAATTTAAAGTTGAATTTTAAGTTGAATTTTAAGTTTAATTAAAAGTTTAATTAAAAACTGAATTTAAAGTTGAATTTAAAGTTTAATTAAAAGTTGAATTTAAAGTTAAGTTTATAGTTAAATTTAAAGTTGAATTTAAAGCTGAATTTAAAGTTATATATAATGTTAAATTTAAAGTTAAATTTAAAGTTGAATTTAGAGTTGAATTTAAAGTTGAATTTAAAGTTAAATTTAAAGTTGAATTTAAAGTTAAATTTAAAGGTAAATTTAAAGTTTAATTTAAAGTTGAATTTAAAAATAAAAAATAAATTAAAGTTGAATTTAAGTTAAATTTTCAGTTAAACTTAAAATTAAATTTAAAGTTGAATTAAAAGTTGAATTTAAAGTTGAATTTAAAGTTGAATTAAAAGTTTAATTAAAATTTGAACTTTAAGTTGAATTTAAGTTAAATTTAAAGCCAAATTTAAAGTTTAATTTAAAGTTGAGTTTAAAAATAAAAAATAAATTGAAGTTGAATTTAAGTTAAATTTAAAGTTAAACTTAAAATTGAATTTTAAGTTAAATTTAAAGTTAAATTTAAAGTTGAATTTAAAGTTGAATTTAAAATTTAATTAAAAGTTGAATTTAAAGTTGAATTTAAAGTTAAATTTAAAAGTTAATTTAAAGTTTGATTTAAAGTTTGATTTAAAGTTGAATTTAAAGTTGAATTTAAAAATAAAAAATAAATTAAAGTTGAATTTAAGTTAAATTTAAAGTTAAACTTAAAATTAAATTTAAAGTTGAATTTAAAGTTGAATTTAAAGTCGAATTTAAAGCTCAATTTAGTGCTGAATTTAAAGCTTAATTTAAAGCTGAATTTAAAGTTAAATTTAAAGTTGAATTTAAAGCTAAATTAAAAGCTGAATTTAAAGTTGAATTTAAAGTTGAATTTAAAGTTAAAGTTAAAGTTAAATTTTAAGTTGATTTAAAAGTCGAATTTTAAAATAAAAAATAGATTAAAGTTGAACTTAAGTTAAATTTAAAGTTAAACTTAAAATTTAATTTAAAGTTGAATTTAAAGTTGAATTTAAAGTTGAATTTAAAGTTAAATTTAAAGTTTAATTTAAAGCTAAATTTAAAGCTGAATTTAAAGATAAATTTAGAGTTGAATTTAAAGTTTAATTTAAAGTTGAATTGAAAGTTGAAATTTAAGTTAAATTTAAAGTTAAATTTAAAGCTAAACTTAAAGTTGAATTTAAAGTTAAATTAAAAGTTGAATTCAAAGTTGAATTTAAATTTAAATTTAAAGTTGAATTCAAAGTTGAATTTAAAGTCAAATTTAAAGTTGAATTTTAAGTTGCATTTAAAGTTGAATTTAAAGTTACATTTAAAGTTAAATTTAAAGTTTAATTTAAAGTTGAATTTAAAGTTGAATTTGAAGTTTAATTCAAAGTTGAATTTTAAGTTAAATTTAAAGTTGAATTCAAAGTTTAATTAAAAAGTGAATTTAAAGTTGAATTTAAAGTTTAATTAAAAGTTGAATTTAAAGTTTAATTTAAAGTTAAATTTAAAGTTTAATTTAAAAGTTAATTCAAAGTTGAATTTAAAGTTGAATTTAAAGCTGAATTTAAAGTTGAATTTATAGCTAAATTTAAAGCTGAATTTAAAGTTGAATTTCAAGTAAAATTCAAAGTTAAATTTAAAGTTGAGTTTAAAGTTAAATTTAAAGTTCAATTTAAAGTAGAATTTAAAGTTTAATTTAAAGTTGAATTAAAAGTTTAATTTAAAGCTGAGTTTAAAGTTAAGTTCAAAGTTAAATTTAAAGTTAAACTAAAAGTTGAATTTAAAGTTGAATTTAAAGTTAAATTGAAAGTTAAATTTAAAGTTGAATTCAAAGTTAAATTTAAAGTTAAACTTAAATTTAAAGGTTAAGTTAAATTTAAAATTGAATTTAAAATTCAATTTAAAGATAAATTAAAAATCAAATTTTAAGTTAAATTTAAAGTTGAATTTTAAGTTAAATTTAAAGTTAAATTTAAAGTTGAGTTTAAAGTTGAATTTAAAATGAATTTAAAGTTGAATATAAAGTTATATTTAAGGTTAAATTTAAAGATAATATTAAAGTTGATTTTAAAACTGAATTTAAAGTTGAATTTTAAGTTAAATTTAAAGTTGAATGCAAAGTTGAATTTAAAGTTAAATTCAAAGTTAAATTTAAAGTTAAATTCAAAGTTGAATTTAAAGTTGATTTTAAAGTTTAATTAAAAGTTGAATTTAAAGTTGAATTTAAAGTTTAATGAAAAGTTGAATTTAAAGTTAAATTTAAAGATGAATTTAAAGTTGAATTTAAAGCTATATTTTAAGTTGAATTTAAAGTTGAATTTAAAGTTAAATTTAAATTTGAATTTAAAGTTAAATTTGAAGTTAAGTTTAAAGTTGAATTTAAAATTGAATTTAAAGTTAAATTTAAAGTTGAATCTAAAGTTTAATTTAAAGTTTAATTTAAGGTTCAATTTAAAGTTAAATTTAAAGTTGATTTTAAAGCCGAATTTAAAGTTGAATTTAAAGTTAAATTTAAAGTTGAATGCAAAGTTGAATTTAAAGTTAAATTCAAAGTTATATTTAAAGTTAAATTTAAAGTTGAATTTAAAGTTGATTTTAATATTTAATTAAAAGTTGAATTTAAATTTGAGTTTAAAGTTTGATTAAAAGTTGAATTTAGAGTTTAATTTAAAGTTGAATTCATATTTAAATTAAAAGTTGAATTTAAAGCTAAATTTAAAGTTTAATTTAAAGTTAAATTTAAAGTTGAATTTAAAATTGAATTTTAAGTTAAATTTAAAGTTAAATTTAAAGATAAATTTAAAGTTGAATTAGAAGTTGAATTTAAAGTTTAATTAAAAGTTGAATTTAAAGTTAAATTTAAAATCAAATTTAAAGTTGAATTTAATGCTAAATTTAAATTTAAATTTAATGTTGAATTTAAAGTTGAATTTAAAGTTGAATTCAAAGTTAAATTTAAAGTTAGATTTAAAGTTAAATTTAAAGTTGAATTTAAAGTTGAATTTAAAGTTAAATTTAAAGTTGAATTTAAAGTTGAATATAAAGTTAAATTTAAAGTTGAATTAAAAGTTTAATTTAAAGTTGAATTTTATGTTAAATTTAAAGTTGAATTTAAAGTTGAATTTAAAGTTAAATTTAAAGTTAAATTTAAAGTTGAAATTAAAGTTGAATTTAAAGTTGAATTTAAAGTAAAATTTAAATTTGAATTTAAAGTGAAATTTAAAGTTTAATTTAAAGTTAAATTTAAAGTTGAATTTAAAGCTGAATTTAAAGTAAAATTAAAGCTAAAATTAAATTTAAAGTTAAATTTAAAATTAAATTTAAAGTTGAATTTAAAGTTTTGAAGTTTGAAGTTAGATTTAAAGTTGAATTTAAAGTTGAATTTAAAGTTAGATTTAAATTGAATTTAAAATTAAATTTAAAGTTAAATTTAAAGTTGAATTTAAAGTAGAATTTAAAGTTAAATTTAAAGTTGAACTTAAAGTTAAATATAAAGTTCAATTGAAAGTTGAATTTAAAGTTGAATTTAAAGTTAAATTTAATGGTAAATTAAAAGTTGAATTTAAAGCTAAATTAAAAGTTGAATTTAAATTTTAATTTAAAGTTAAATTTAAAATCAAATTTATTGTTAAATTTAAAGCTTAATTTAAATTTAAAGTGAAATTTTAAGTTGAATTTAAAGTTAAATGTAAAGTTGAATTTAAAGTTAAATTTAAAGCTGAATATAAAGTTGAATTTAAAGTTAAATTTGAAGTTGAATTTAAAGTTTAATTTAAAGTAGAGTTTAAAGTTGAATTTAAAGTTAAATTTAAAGTTTAATTTAAAGTTGAGCTTAAAGTAAAATTTTAAGTTGAATTTAAAGTTAAATTTAATGTTGAATTTAAAGTTGATTTTAAAGTTGAATTTTAAGTCAAATTAAAAGTTGAATATAAAGTTGAATTTTAAGTTAAATTTAAAGTTAAATTTAAAATTAAATTTAAAGTTAAATTTAAAATTAAATTTAAAGTTAAATTTAAATTTAAATTTAAAGTTGAATTCAAATTTAAATTTAATGTTAAATTTAAATCTAAATTTAAAGTTAAATTTAAAGTTGAATTTAAAGTTGAATTTAAAGTTAAATTTAAAGTTGAATTTAAAGTTGAATTTAACGTTGAATTTAAAGTTGAATTGAAAGTTAAATTTAAAGTTAAATTTAAAGCTTAATTTTAAGTTGAATTTAAAGTTGAATTTAAAGTTGAATTTCAAGTTGAATTTAAAGTTGAATATAAAGTTATATTTAAGGTTAAATTTAAAGATAATATTAAAGTTGATTTTAAAGCTGAATTTAAAGTTGAATTTAAAGTTAAATTTAAAGTTGAATGTAAAGTTGAATTTACAGTTAAATTCAAAGTTAAATTTAAAGTTAAATTTAAAGTTGAATTTAAAGTTGATTTTAAAGTTTAATTAAAAGTTGAATTTAAAGTTGAATTTAAAGTTTAATTAAAAGTTGAATTTAAAGTTAAATTTAAAGTTGAATTTAAAGTTGAATTTAAAGTTAAATTTAAAGTTATATTTTAAGTTGAATTTAAAGTTGAATTTAAAGTAAAATTTAAAGTTGAATTTAAAGTTGTATTTAAAGTTAAATTTGAAGTTAAGTTTAAAGTTGAATTTAAAATTGAATTCAAAGTTAAATTTAAAGTTTAATTTAAGGTTCAATTTAAAGTTAAATTTAAAGTTCAATTTAAAGTTAAATTCAAAGTTAAATTTAAAGTTAAATTTAAAGTTGAATTTAAAGTTGATTTTAAGGTTTAATTAAAAGTTGAGTTTAAAGTTTAATTAAAAGTTGAATTTAAAGTTAAATTTAAAGTTGAATTTAAAGTTGAATTTAAAGTTAAATTTAAAGTTAAATTTAAAGTTGAATTTAAAGTTGAATTTAAAGTTAAATTTAAAGTTCAATTTAAAGTTGAGTTTAAAGTTAAATTAAAAGTTGAATTTGTAGTTTAATTTAAAGTTGAATTCATATTTAAATTTAAAGTTGAATTTAAAGCTAAATTTAAAGTTGAATTCAAAGTTAAATTTAAAGTTGAGTTTAAAGTTTAATTAAAAGTTGAATTTTAAGTAAAATTTAAAGTTAAATTTAAAGTTAAATTTAAAGTTGAATTTAAAAATAAAAAATTAATTAAAGTTGAATTTAAGTTAAATTTAAAGTTAAACTTAAAGTTAAATTTAAAGTTGAATTTAAAGTTCAATTTAAAGTTGAATTTAAAGTTGAATTTAAAGCTAAATTTAAAGCTGAAATTAAAGTTAAATTTAAAGTTTATTTTAAAGTTGAATTTAAAGTTGAATTCAAAGTCGAATTTAAAGGTAAACTTAAATTTTAATTTAAAATAAAATTTAAAGTTTAATTTAAAGTTAAATTTAAAGTTAAATTTAAAATAAAATTTAAAGTTAAATTTAAAGTTAGATTTAAAGTTGAATTTAAAGTTGAATTTAAAGTTAAATTTAAAGTTGAATTTAAAGTTGAATTTAAAGCTGAATTTAAAGTTAAATTTAAAGTTTAATTTAAAGTTGAATTTAAAGTTAAATTTAAAGTTGAATTTAAAGTTGAATTTAAAGTTGAATTTAAATTTGAATTTAAAGATAAATTTAAAATTAAATTTAAAGTTAAATTTAAAGTTAAATTTAAAGTTGAATTTAAAATTGAATTTAAAGTTAAATTTAAAGTTGAATTTAAGTTTAATTTTAAAGTTGAATTTAAAGTTAAATTTAAAGTTGAATTTAAAGTTGAATTTAAAGTTAAATTTAAAATCAAATTTTAAGTTGAATTTAAAGCTAAATTTAAGGTTAAATTTAATGTTGAATTTAAAGTTGAATTTAAAGTTGAATTTAGAGTTAAATTTAAAGTTAAATTTAAGGTTAAATTAAAAGTTAAATTTAAGGTTAAATTTAAAGTTAAATTTGAATTCAAAGTTAAATTTAAAGTTGAATTTAAAGTTGAATATAAAGTTAAATTTAAAGTTGAATTAAAAGTTTAATTTAAAGTTGAATTTTAAGTTAAATTTAAAGTTGAATTTAAAGTTGAATTTAAAGTTAAATTTAAAGTTAAATTTAAAGTTGAAATTAAAGTTGAATTTAAAGTCGAATTTAAAGTAAAATTTAAATTTGAATTTAAAGTGGAATTTAAAAATTAGTTTAAAGTTAAATTTAAAGTTGAATTTAAAGTTGAATTTAAAGCTGAATTTAAAGTAAAATTTAAAGCTAAAATGAAATTTAAAGTAAAATTTAAAATTAAATTTAAAGTTAAATTTATAGTTGAATTTAAAGTTTTGAAATTTTAAGTTAGATTTAAAGTTAAATTTAAAGTTGAATTTAAAGCTAGATTTAAGTGGAATTTAAAATTAAATTTAAAGTTAATTTGAAAGTTTAATTTAAAATTGAATTTAAAGTTAAATTTAATGTTAAATTTAAAGTTGAATTTAAAGTTGAATTTAGAGTTTAATTTGAAATCAAATTTATAGTTAAATTTAAAGCTAAATTTAAATTTAAAGTGAAATTTTAAGTTGAATTTAAAGTTAAATGTAAAGTTGAATTTAAAGTTAAACGTAAAGTTGAATTTAAAGTTAAATTTAAAGCTGAATATAAAGTTGATTTTAAAGTTAAATTTAAAGTTGAATTTAAAGTTTAATTTAATATTGAGTTTAAAGTTAAATTTAAAGTTAAATTTAAAGTTAAATTTAAAATCAAATTCAAAGTTGAATTTAAAGCTAAATTAAAGGTTAAATTTAAAGTTAAATTTAATGTTGAATTTAAAGTTGAATTAAAAGTTGAATTTAAAGTTGAATTTTAAGTGGAATTTAAAATAAAATTTAAAGTTGAATTTTAAGTCAAATTTAAAGAAAAATTTAAAATTAAATTTAAAGTTGAATTTAAATTTAAATTTGAAGTTAAATTTAAATTTAAATTTAAAGTTGAATTTAAAGTTTAATTAAAAGTTGAATTTAAAGTTGAATTGAAAGTTGAATTTAAAGTTGAATTGAAAGTTAAATTTAAAGTTATAGCAATTGTAGTCTGCAGTAGCATTAGTGCAAGCGTTATCACCATTCTAGAGCTGCTTAAAAGCTATTTTCGTGGTATTGTAATGAACGAATAGGGCTCTAAATATGATGCTAGAATGGCTGTATGCTCTACAATAGCAACAAAATGACATTAGCGTTTTGATTTAGAGCACTCTCTCTATTAAAGATTTATCAAAGCCAGTTGTTTCACATTTTGCTGTAAAATGGAAATATAAAAAAGGTTTACTTAAGTGTGAGTGAAAAAATAATAATACTAATAAAGACAATGAAAATTGTTTGCTGGTATTAGAACTTTGCAATAAGTAACTTTTCGAACATACACTCATAAATCTTCAGAGAGAGAGAAAATGTTCGAACTAATGAATAGAAAAACTACGAAACATATTATCGTGACGGTGAAATATTAAATAACACGATAAGGACAATGCTGAGTAATGATTTCATGTGCCCCTCTATTTTCATCACAAACATAGATGTTGCACTTCGAAAATTTACAACGCGCCTTAGAAATATTTAAGTTTTAGTAATAAATTAAATATGCTTTAGAACATTTGACGACATTTTAATATTATTTACACACATGTTTCATGTTTATTTAATTCGTTCGATTTGTTCAATACACAACAAAATTGAAACTTGGAAAATAGTTATACATATTAATTTGTGACCACTTTTTTGGAGGTACATATTATGTTCACAAAGTACATGTAAAATCAAACGTTTTCTTTCAATAAAAATTCAAAAAATACATTTTCAATGTTCTTTTTGCCAATAAAAATTTTACAAGAGAGAAAACTACACACAAATACAGCTCTCCAGTAGCTCATTTCACAAAGGCAACTTCATAATTAGAACCTCAAAAATAGTTTGATCCCGAGCAAAAAATTTTTTTATGTCAAAAAAATCTCGTCACATGTTGTCAATGTGAAAACTCAAATTGTTATTTCAAAAAAGCAGTGTAATTTTTTTTGTTTTAAAATATTCTTTTTTTCACTTTACTTTGACTTTAGGACCCTGTTGCACCTGGAACGTCGAAAAAATTCGATTTTTCGTGATTTTTTTCACCGCATAAAAGTATTCATTACAACTGAACATACATGTCCTTCTTTTGACAGCTGAAATATATAACAGTGGAACTTTAGATATAGTAAATAGTAGAGTGAAACAATTCTCTTTTCAAAAATTATGATCCGAATGCATAGTTAGAAACGAAGTATATTTTATGTAAGAGTATCACCCTGTACACTACTTCTTCCCTATTCAATTATTCTATTTTTTGACACAATTGTTTTATTCTCAAGCTCCTTTAAAGGAAAGTTAACCTGCACAGTAAAGCGTTAAGCTCTCGATTAGCTCTTAGTACATCTCTCGAGCAGATATAAAGCCTTTGTAAAGCAAAGAGATTTAAAACGAGTTAGGCTCGTAGAGCGTTGCGATAAAGGTTGTTATAAAGCATATTTATAGAGCAACTAGCCTTATAAGGTTTAAGAGCTTGGAGATGTTGTAAGGCACACATTTAGAGCATTAGGCTAGTGCAGTGTTACGGTAAAGGTTGTAATAAAGCATATTTATAGAGCAACTAGCTTTTTAAGGTTTAAGAGCTTGGAGATGTTGTAGGACACACTTTTATAGCATTAAATAAAATAAAAATTGCCAGAAGCTGCAAAAAAGTTCAAAATAGAGCAGTAGCCACGAAATTTACTCTTTTAAAGCTTTTCTAAAGCATATTTAAGACTTGCAGCTCCAAAAATGTTACTTGGGTTATATTTAAGGTTAAATTTAAAGATAAATTTAAAGTAGATTTTAAAGCTGAATTTAAAGTTGAATTTAAAGTTAAATTTAAAGTTGAAAGCAAAGTTGAACTTAAAGTTAAATTCAAAGTTAAATTTAAAGTTAGATTTAAAGTTGAATTTAAAGTTGATTTTAAAGTTTAATTAAAAGTTGAATTTAAAGTTGAATTTAAAGTTTAATTAAAAGTTGAATTTAAAGTTAAATTTAAAGTTGAATTTAAAGTTGAATTTATAGTTAAATTTAAAGTTAATTTTAAAGTTGAATTTAAAGTTAAATTAAAAGTTGAATTTAAAGTTGAATTTAAAGTTAAATTTAAAGTTTAGTTTAAAGTTGAATTTTAAATTGAATTTAATGTTAAATTTAAAGTTTAATTTAAAGTTGAATTTAAAGTTAAATTTAAAGTTGAAATTAAAGTTAAATTTAAAGTTAAATTTATAGTTGAATTTAAAGTTAAATTTAATGTGAAATTTAAAGTTAAATTAAAAGCTGATTTTAAAGTTGAATTTTAAGTTAAATTTAAAGTTGAATTTAAAGTTGAATTTTAAGTTAAATTTAAAGTTCAATTTAAAGTTGAACTTAAGGTTCAATTTAAAGTTAAATTTAAATTTGATTTTAAAGCTGAATTTAAAGTTGAATTTAAAGTTAAATATAAATTTGAATGCAAAATTGAATTTAAAGTTAAATTCAAAGTTAAATTTAAAGTTAAATTTAAAGTTGAATTTAAAGTTGAAGTTAAAGTTAAATTTAAAGTTAAATTTATAGTTGAATTTAAAGTTAAATTTAATGTGGAATTTAAAGTTTAATTAAAAGCTGATTTTAAAGTTGAATTTTAAGTTAAATTTAAAGTTGAATTTAAAGTTGAATTTAAAGTTGAATTTGAAGTTAAATTTAAAGTTCAATTTAAAGTTGAATTTAAAGTTAAATTTAAAGTTAAGTTTAAAGTTGAATTTTAAATTGAATTTAATGTTAAATTTAAAGTTGAATTTAAAGTTTAATTTAAAGTTGAATTTAAAGTTAAATTTAAAGTTGAAGTTAAGTTTAAAGTTAAATTTATAGTTGAATTTAAAGTTAAATTTAATGTGGAATTTAAAGTTAAATTAAAAGCTGATTTTAAAGCTGAATTTTAAGTTAAATTTAAAGTTCAATTTAAAGTTAATTTTAAAGTTGAATTTAAAGTTGAATTTAAAGTTAAATTTAAAGTTAAATTTAAAGTTGAATTTAAAGTTAAATTTAAAGATTAGTTTAAAGTTGAATTTTAAATTGAATTTAGTGTTAAATTTAAAGTTGAATTTAAAGTTTAATTTAAAGTTGAATTTAAAGTTAAATTTAAAGTTGAAATTAAAGTTAAATTTAAAGATAAATTTATAGTTGAATTTAAAGTTAAATTTAATGTGGAATTTAAAGTTAAATTAAAAGCTGATTTTAAAGTTGAATTTTAAGTTAAATTTAAAGTTGAATTTAAAGTTGAATTTTAAGTTAAATTTAAAGTTCAATTTAAAGTTGAATTTAAAGTTAAATTTAAAGCTTAGTTTAAAGTTGAATTTTAAATTGAATTTAAAGTTAAATTTAAAGTTGAGTTTAAAAAATAAATTTAAAGTTGAATTAAAAGTTAAATTTAAAGTTGAATTTAAAGTTAAATTTAAAGTTAAATTTATAGTTTAATTTAAAGTTAAATTTAATGTTGATTTTAAAGTTGAATTTTAAGTTAAATTAACAGTTGAATTTTAAGTTAAATTTAAAGTTAAATTTAAAGATGAATTTAAAATTAAATTTAAAGTTGAATTTAAGTTTAAATTTAAAGTTGAATTTAAAGTTAAATTTAAAGTTGAATTTAAAGTTGAATTTAAAGTTGAATTTAAAGTTAAATTTAAAGTTGAATTTAAAGTTGTTAAATTTAAAGTTAGATTTAAAGTTGAATTTAAAGTTAGATTTAAGTTTAATTTTAAATAAAATTTAAAGTTAAATTTAAAGTTGAATTTAAAGTTGAATTTAATGTTAAATTTAAAGTTGAATTTAAAGTTAAATTTAAAATTAAATTGAAAGTTGAATTTAAAGTTGAATTTAGAGTTAAATTTAAAGTTAAATTTAAAGTTAAATTTAAAATCAAATTCAAAGTTGAATTTAAAGCTAAATTAAAGGTTAAATTTAATGTTGAATTTAAAGTAAAATTTTAAGTTGAATTTAAAGATAAATTTAAAGTTAAATTTAATGTTAAATTTAAAGTTGAATTTAAAGTTGAATTTAAAGTTAAATTTAAAATTGAATTAAAAGTTGAATTTTAAATTGAATTTTAAGTTAAATTTAAAGTTGAATTTAAAGTTGAATTTAAAGTTAAATTTAAAGTTAAATTTAAAGTTGAATTAAAAGTTAAATTTAAATTTGAATTTAAAGTGGAATTTAAAATAAAATTTAAAGTTGAATTTAAAGTTGAATTTAAAGTTGAATTTAAAGTTAAATTTAAAGCTTAAATTAAATTTAAAGTTAAATTTAAAATTAAATTTAAAGTTAAATTTAAAGTAGAATTTAAAGTTGAATTTAAAGATAGATTTAAGTTGAATTTAAAATTAAATTTAAAATTAAATTTAAAGTTGAATTTATAGTAGAATTTAAAGTTAAATTTAAAGTTGAATTTAAAGTTAAATATAAAGTTATATTGAAAGTTGAATTTAAAGTTAAATTTAATGTTAAAATTAAAGTTGAATTTAAATTTGAAGTTAAAGTTAAATTTAAAATCAAATTTATAGTTAAATTTAAAGCTTAATTTAAATTTGAAGTGAAATTTTAAGTTGAATTCAAAGTTAAATTTAAAGTTGAATATAAAGTTGAATTTAAAGTTAAATTTAAAGTTGAATTTAAAGTCAAATTTAAAGTTGAATTTAATGTTAAATTTAAAGTTTAATTTAAAGTTAAATTTAAAGTTATTTTATAGTTGAATTTAATGTTAAATTTTATGTTGAATTTAAAGTTAAATTAAAAGTTCAATTTAAAGTTGAATTTTAAGTTAAATTTATAGTTGAATTTAAAGTTGAATTTTAACTTAAATTTAAAGTAAATTTAAAGTTGAATTTAAAATTAAATTTAAAGTTGAATTTAAAGTTAAATTTAAAGTTGAATTTAAAGTTGAATTTATAGTTGAATTTAAAGTTGAATTAAAAGTTAAATTTATAGTTTAATTTAAAGTTGAACTTAAAGTTGATTTTAAAGCTGAATTTAAAGTTGAATTTAAAGTTGAATGCAATGTTTAATTTAAAGTTAAATTCAAAGTTAAATTTAAAGTTAAATTTAAAGTTGATTTTAAAGTTTAATTAAAAGTTGAATTTAAAGTTGAATTTAAAGTTTAATTAAAAGTTGAATTTAGAGTTTAATTTAAGGTTAAATTCAAAGTTGAATTTAAAGTTGTTAAATTTATAGTTAGATTTTAAGTTAAATTTAAAGCTGAATTTAAAGTTGAATTTAAAGTTAAATTTAAAGTTGAATTTAAAGTTGAATTTATAGTTGAATTTAAAGTTGATTTAAAAGTTAAATTAAAAGTTAAATTTCAAGTTAAATTTAAAGTTTAATTTAAAGTTGAATTTAAAGTTGAATTTAAAGTTGAATATAAACTTAAATTTAAGGTCAAATTTAAAGTTAAATTTAAAGTTGATTTTAAAGCTGAGTTTAAAGTTGAATTTAAAGTTGAATGCAATGTTTAATTTAAAGTTAAATTCAAAGTTAAATTTAAAGTTAAATTTAAAGTTGATTTTAAAGTTTAATTAAAAGTTGAATTTAAAGTTTAATTAAAAGTTGAATTTAGAGTTTAGTTTAAGGTTAAATTTAAAGTTGAATTTAAAGTTGTTAAATTTATAGCTAGATTTAAAGTTGAATTCAAAGTTGAATTTAAAGTTAAATTTAAAGTTGAATTTAAAGTTGAATTAAAAGTTAAATTAAAAGTTAAATTTAAAGTTAAATTTTAAGTTTAATTTAAAGTTGAATTTAAAGTTGAATTTAAAATTGAATTTAAAGTTGAATATAAACTAAAATTTAAGGTTAAATTTAAAGTTAAATTTAAAGTTGATTTTAAAGCTGAATTTAAAGTTGAATTTAAAGTTGAATTTAAAGTTAAATTTAAAGTTAAATTTAAAGCTGAATTTAAAGTTGAATTTAAAGTTGAATTTAAAGTTAAATTTAAAGCTGAATGCAAAGTTAAAATTAAAGTTAAATTCAAAGTTAAATTTAAAGTTAAATTTAAAGTTAAGTAAAAGTTTAATTTAAAGTTAAACTTAAAATTAAGTTTAAAGTTGAATTTAAAATTGAATTTAAAGTTAAATTTAAAGTTGAATTTAAAATTAAATTTAAAGTTGAATTTAAAGTTGAATTTAAAGTTAAACTTAAAGTTAAGTTTAAAGTTGATTTTAAAATTGAATTTAAAGTTAAATTTAAAGTTAAATTTAAAGTTAAATTGAAAGCTGAATTTAAAGTTGAATTTAAAGTTAAATTTAAAGTTGAATTTAAAGCTGAATTTATAGTTGAATTTAAAGTTGAATTAAAAGTTAAATTAAAAGTTAAATTTAAAGTTAAATTTAAAGTTTAATTTAAAGTTGAATTTAAAGTTGAATTTAAAGTTGAATTTAAAGTTGAATATAAACCTAAATTTAAGGTTAAATTTAAAGTTAAATTTAAAGTTGATTTTAAAGCTGAATTTAAAGTTGAATTTAAAGTTGAATGCAATGTTTAATTTAAAGTTAAATTCAAAGTTAAATTTAAAGTTAAATTTAAAGTTGATTTTAAAGTTTAATTAAAAGTTGAATTTAAAGTTTAATTAAAAGTTGAATTTAATGTTTAATTTAAGGTTAAATTTAAAGTTGAATTTAAAGTTGTTAAATTTATAGTTAGATTTAAAGTTGAATTTAAAGTTGAATTTAAAGTTAAATTTAATGTTGAATTTAAAGTTGAATTTAAAGTTAAACTTAAAGTTGAATTTAAAATTGAATTTAAAGTTAAATTTAAAGTTAAATTTAAAGTTAAATTTAAAGCTGAATTTAAAATTAAATTTAAAGTTGAATTTAAATTTAAATTAAAAGTTAAATTTAAAGTTGGATTTAAAGTTGAATTTAAAGTTAAATTTAAAGTTGAATTTAAAGTTGAATTTATAGTTGAATTTAAAGTAGAATTAAAAGTTAAATTTATAGTTAATTTTAAAGTTAAGTAAAAGTTGAATTTAAAGTTGAATTTAAAGTTAAATTTAAAGTTAAGTAAAAGTTGAATTTAAAGTAGAATTTAAAGTAAAATTTAAAATCAAATTTATTGTTAAATTTAAAGCTAAATTTAAATTTAAAGTGAAATTTTAAGTTGAATTTAAAGTTAAATGTAAAGTTGAATTTAAAGTTAAATTTAAAGCTGAAATATAAAGTTGAATTTAAAGTTAAATTTAAAGTAGAATTTAAAGTTAAATTTAAAGTTTAATTTGAAGTCGAGTTTAAAGTAAAATTTATAGTTGAATTTAAAGTTAAATTTAATGTTGAATTTAAAGCTGAATTAAAATATGAATTTAAAGTTGAATTTTAAGTCAAATTAAAAGTTGAATTTAAAGTTGAATTTTAAGTTAAATTTAAAATTAAATTTAAAGTTGAATTTAAATTTAAATTTAAAGTTAAATTTAAATTTAATTTTAAAGTTAAATTTAAAGTTGAATTTAAAGTTAAATTTAAAGTTGAATTTAAAGTTGAATTTAACGTTGAATTTAAAGTTGAATTTAAAGTTAATTTTAAAGTTAAATTTAAGGTTTAATTTAAAGTTGAATTTAAAGTTGAATTTAAAGTTGAATTTAAAGTTGAATATAAAGTTATATTTTGGGTTAAATTTAAAGATAATATTAAAATTGATTTTAAAGCTGAATTTAAAGTTGAATTCAAAGTTAAATTTAAAGTTGAATGCAAAGTTGAATTTAAAGTTAAATTCAAAGTTAAATTGAAAGTTAAATTTAAAGTTGAATTTAAAGATGAATTTAAAGTTAAATCTAAAGTTGAATTTAAAGTTGAATTTAAAGTTAAATTTGAAGTTAAGTTTATAGTTGAATTTAAAATTGAATTTAAAGTTTAATTTAAAGTTGAATTTAAAGTTTAATTTAAAGTTGAATTTAAGGTTCAATTTAAAGTTCAATTAAACGTTTATTTTAAAGCCGAATTTAAAGTTGAATTTAAAGTTAAATTTAAATTTGAATGCAAAGTTGAATTTAAAGTTAAATTCAAAATTAAATTTAAAGTTAAATTTAAAGTTGAATTTAAAGTTGATTTTAAGGTTTAATTAAAAGTTTAATTTAAAGTTGAGTTTAAAGTTTAATTACAAGTTGAATTCAAAGTTAAATTTAAAGTTGAATTTAAAGTTGAATTTAAAGTTAAATTTAAAGTTAAATTTTAAGTTGAATTTAAAGTTGAATTTAAAGATAAATTTAAAGTTCAATTTAAAGTTGAATTTAAAGCTAAATTTAAAGTTAAGTTTAAAGTTGAATTTAAAATTGAATTTAAAGTTAAATTAAAAGTTGAATTTAAAGTTTAATTTAAAGTTGAATTCATATTTAAATTAAAAGTTGAATTTAAAGCTAAATTAAAAGTTAAATTTAAAGTTGAATTTAAAATAGAATTTAAAGTTCAATTTAAAGTTAAATTTAAAGATAAATTTAAAGTTGAATTTAAAGTTGAATTTAAAGTTTAATTAAAAGTTGAATTTCAAGTTGAATTTAAAGTAAAACTTAAAGTTAAATTTAAAGTTGAATTTAAAGTTGAATTTAAAAATAAAAAATAAATTAAAGTTGAATTTAAGTTAAATTTAAAGTCAAATTTAAAGTTGAATTTAAAGTTCAATTTAAAGTTGAATTTAAAGCTTAATTTAAAGCTGAATTTAAAGTTGAGTTTAAAGTTAAATTTAATGTTGAATTTTAAGCTAAATTTAAAGTTGAATTTAAAGTTGAATTTTAAGTTAAATTTAAAGTTGAATTTAAAGTTGAATTTAAAGTTGAATTTAATGTTGAATTTAAAGTTTAATTAAAAGTTGAATTTAAAGTTTAATTAAAAGTTGAATTTATAGTTAAATTTAAAGTTAAATTTAAAGTTTATTTTAAAGTTGAATTTAAAGTTAAATTTAAAGTTGAATTCAAAGTTAAATTTAAAGGTAAACTTAAATTTTAATTTAAAATAAAATTTAAAGTTGAATTTAAAGTTAAATTTAAAGTTAAATTTAAAATAAAATTTAAAGTTTAATTTAAAGTTAAATTTAAAGTTGAATTTAAAGTTGAATTTAAAGCTAAATTTAAAGTTAAATTTAAAGTTAAATTTAAAATAAAATTTAAAGTTAAATTTAAAGATAAATTTAAAGTTGAATTTAAAGTTAAATTTAAAGTTGAATTTAAAGTGGAATTTAAAGCTAAATTTAAAGTTAAATTTAAAGTTGAATTTAAAGCTGAATTTAAGGTTTATTTTAAAGTTGAATTTAAAGTAAAATTTAAGTTGAATTTAAAGTTGAATTTAAATTTGAATTTAAAGATAAATTAAAAATTAAATTTAAAGATAAATTTAAAGTTAAATTTAAAGTTGAATTTGAAGTTGTTAAATTTAAAGTTGAATTTAAAGTTAGATTTAAGTTTAATTTTAAATAAAATTTAAAGTTAAATTAAAAGTTGAATTTAAACTTAAATTTAATATTACATTGAAAGTTGAATTTGAAGTTAAATTTAAAGCTGAATTTAAAGTTAAATTTAAAGTTAAATTTAAAGTTGAATTTAAAGTTAAATTTAAAGTTGAATTTAAGGTTAATTTTAAAGTTGAATTTAAAGTTAAATTTAAGGTTAAATTTAATGTTGAATTTAAAGTTGAATTTAAAGTTGAATTTAAATTTAAATTTAAGGTCAAATTTAAGGTTAAATTTAAATTTAAAGTTGAATTTAAAGTTGAATTTAAAGTTAAATTTAAAGTTGAATTTAAAGTTGAATATAAAGATAAATTTAAATTTGAATTAAAAGTTTAATTTAAAGTTGAATTTTAAGTTAAATTTAAAGTTGAATTAAAAGTTGAATTTAAAGTTGAATTTAAAGTTAAATTTAAAGTTGAATTTAAAGTTCACATTAAAGTTGAATTTAAAGTTGAATTTAAAGTAAAATTTAAATTTGAATTTTAAGTGGAATTTAAAAACTAATTTAAAGTTAAATTTAAATTTGAATTTAAAGTTGAATTTAAAGCTGAATTTAAAGTAAAATTTAAAGCTAAAAATAAATTTAAAGTTAAATTTAAAATTAAATTTAAAGTTTCAACTATAAGTTGAATTTAAAGTTTTGAAATTTAAAGTTAGATTTAAAGTTGAATTTAAAGCTAGATTTAAGTTGAATTTAAAATTAAATTTAAAGTTAAATTGAAAGTTGAATTTAAAATTGAATTTAAAGTTAAATTTAATATTAAATTTAAAGTTGAATTTAAAGTTGAATTTAAAGTTAAATTTGAAATCAAATTTATAGTTAAATTTAAAGCTAAATTTAAATTTAAAGTGAAATTTTAAGTTGAATTTAAAGTTAAATGTAAAGTTGTATTTAAAGTTAAATGTAAAGTTGAATTTAAAGTTAAATTTAAAGCTGAATATAAAGTTGAATTTAAAGTTAAATTTAAAGTTGAATTTAAAGTTTAATTTAAAGTTGAGTTTAAAGTTGAATTTAAAGTTAAATTTAAAGTTGAATTTAAAGTTTTATTTAAAGTTGAGTTTAAAGTAAAAATTATAGTTGAATTTAAAGTTAAATTTAATGTTGAATTTAAAGTTGAATTAAAAGTTGAATTTAAAGTTGAATTTTAAGCGGAATTTAAAATAAAATTTGAAGTTGAATTTTTAGTTAAATTCAAAGTAATATTTTTAATTAAATTTGAAGTTGAATTTAAAGTTTAATTAAAAGTTGAATTTAAAGTTGAATTTAAACTGAACTGAAAGTAAAATTTAAAGTTTAATTTAAAGTTTAATTTAAAGTTGAATTTAAGGTTGAATATAAAGTTATATTTAAGGTTAAATTTAAAGATAAATATAAAGTTGATTTCAAAGCTGAATTTAAAGTGAATTTAAAGTTAAATTTAAAGTTGAATGCAAAGTTGAATTTAAAGTTAAATTAAAAGTTGAATTTAAAGTTTAATTTAAAGTTGAATTCATATTTAAATTAAAAGTTGAATTTAAAGCTAAATTAAAAGTTAAATTTAAAGTTGAATTTAAAATAGAATTTAAAGTTCAATTTAAAGTTAAATTTAAAGATAAATTTAAAGTTGAATTTAAAGTTGAATTTAAAGTTTAATTAAAAGTTGAATTTCAAGTTGAATTTAAAGTAAAACTTAAAGTTAAATTTAAAGTTGAATTTAAAGTTGAGTTTAAAAATAAAAAATAAATTAAAGTTGAATTTAAGTTAAATTTAAAGTCAAATTTAAAGTTGAATTTAAAGTTCAATTTAAAGTTGAATTTAAAGCTTTATTTAAAGCTGAATTTAAAGTTGAGTTTAAAGTTAAATTTAATGTTGAATTTTAAGCTAAATTTAAAGTTGAATTTAAAGTTGAATTTTAAGTTAAATTTAAAGTTGAATTTAAAGTTGAATTTAAAGTTGAATTTAATGTTGAATTTAAAGTTTAATTAAAAGTTGAATTTAAAGTTTAATTAAAAGTTGAATTTATAGTTAAATTTAAAGTTAAATTTAAAGTTTATTTTAAAGTTGAATTTAAAGTTAAATTTAAAGTTGAATTCAAAGTTAAATTTAAAGGTAAACTTAAATTTTAATTTAAAATAAAATTTAAAGTTGAATTTAAAGTTAAATTTAAAGTTAAATTTAAAATAAAATTTAAAGTTAAATTTAAAGTTAAATTTAAAGTTGAATTTAAAGTTGAATTTAAAGCTAAATTTAAAGTTAAATTTAAAGTTAAATTTAAAATAAAATTTAAAGTTAAATTTAAAGATAAATTTAAAGTTGAATTTAAAGTTAAATTTAAAGTTGAATTTAAAGTGGAATTTAAAGCTAAATTTAAAGTTAAATTTAAAGTTGAATTTAAAGCTGAATTTAAGGTTTATTTTAAAGTTGAATTTAAAGTAAAATTTAAGTTGAATTTAAAGTTGAATTTAAATTTGAATTTAAAGATAAATTAAAAATTAAATTTAAAGATAAATTTAAAGTTAAATTTAAAGTTGAATTTGAAGTTGTTAAATTTAAAGTTGAATTTAAAGTTAGATTTAAGTTTAATTTTAAATAAAATTTAAAGTTAAATTAAAAGTTGAATTTAAACTTAAATTTAATATTAAATTGAAAGTTGAATTTGAAGTTAAATTTAAAGCTGAATTTAAAGTTAAATTTAAAGTTAAATTTAAAGTTGAATTTAAAGTTAAATTTAAAGTTGAATTTAAGGTTAATTTTAAAGTTGAATTTAAAGTTAAATTTAAGGTTAAATTTAATGTTGAATTTAAAGTTGAATTTAAAGTTGAATTTAAATTTAAATTTAAGGTCAAATTTAAGGTTAAATTTAAATTTAAAGTTGAATTTAAAGTTGAATTTAAAGTTAAATTTAAAGTTGAATTTAAAGTTGAATATAAAGATAAATTTAAATTTGAATTAAAAGTTTAATTTAAAGTTGAATTTTAAGTTAAATTTAAAGTTGAATTTAAAGTTGAATTTAAAGTTGAATTTAAAGTTAAATTTAAAGTTGAATTTAAAGTTCACATTAAAGTTGAATTTAAAGTTGAATTTAAAGTAAAATTTAAATTTGAATTTTAAGTGGAATTTAAAAACTAATTTAAAGTTAAATTTAAATTTGAATTTAAAGTTGAATTTAAAGCTGAATTTAAAGTAAAATTTAAAGCTAAAAATAAATTTAAAGTTAAATTTAAAATTAAATTTAAAGTTTCAACTATAAGTTGAATTTAAAGTTTTGAAATTTAAAGTTAGATTTAAAGTTGAATTTAAAGCTAGATTTAAGTTGAATTTAAAATTAAATTTAAAGTTAAATTGAAAGTTGAATTTAAAATTGAATTTAAAGTTAAATTTAATATTAAATTTAAAGTTGAATTTAAAGTTGAATTTAAAGTTAAATTTGAAATCAAATTTATAGTTAAATTTAAAGCTAAATTTAAATTTAAAGTGAAATTTTAAGTTGAATTTAAAGTTAAATGTAAAGTTGTATTTAAAGTTAAATGTAAAGTTGAATTTAAAGTTAAATTTAAAGCTGAATATAAAGTTGAATTTAAAGTTAAATTTAAAGTTGAATTTAAAGTTTAATTTAAAGTTGAGTTTAAAGTTGAATTTAAAGTTAAATTTAAAGTTGAATTTAAAGTTTTATTTAAAGTTGAGTTTAAAGTAAAAATTATAGTTGAATTTAAAGTTAAATTTAATGTTGAATTTAAAGTTGAATTAAAAGTTGAATTTAAAGTTGAATTTTAAGCGGAATTTAAAATAAAATTTGAAGTTGAATTTTTAGTTAAATTCAAAGTAATATTTTTAATTAAATTTGAAGTTGAATTTAAAGTTTAATTAAAAGTTGAATTTAAAGTTGAATTTAAAGTTGAACTGAAAGTAAAATTTAAAGTTTAATTTAAAGTTGAATTTAAAGTTGAATTTAAGGTTGAATATAAAGTTATATTTAAGGTTAAATTTAAAGATAAATATAAAGTTGATTTCAAAGCTGAATTTAAAGTGAATTTAAAGTTAAATTTAAAGTTGAATGCAAAGTTGAACTTAAAGTCAAATTCAAAGTTAAATTTAAAGTTAAATTTAAAGTTGAATTTAAAGTTGATTTTAAAGTTTAATTAAAAGTTGAATTTAAAGTATAATTAAAAGTTGAGTTTAAAGTTAAATTTAAAGTTGAATTTAAAGCTGAATTTAAAGTTAAATTTAAAGTTAATTTTAAAGTTGAATTTAAAGTTAAATTTAAAGATGAATTTAAAGTTGAATTTAAAGTTAAATTTAAAGTTAAGTTTAAAGTTGAATATAAAATTGAATTTAAAGTTGAATTTAAAGTTAAATTTAAAGTTGAACTTAAGGTTCAATTTAAAGTTCATTTTAAAGCTGAATTTAAAGTTGAATTTAAAGTTAAATTTAAAGTTGAATGCAAAGTTGAATTTAAAGTTAAATTCAAAGTTAAATTTAAAGTTAAATTTAAAGTTGAATTTAAAGTCGATTTTAAGGTTTAATTAAAAGTTGAATTTAAAGTTGAGTTTAAAGTTGAATTTAAAGTTGAATTTAAAGTAAAATTTAAAGTTGAATTTAAAGTTAAATTTAAAGTTAAGTTTAAATTTGAATTTAAAACTGAATTTAAAGTTAAATTTAAAGTTAAATTTAAAGTTGAATTTAAAGTTAAATTCAAAGTTAAATTTAAAGTTAAATTTAAAGTTGGATTTAAAGTCGATTTTAAGGTTTAATTAAAAGTTGAATTTAAAGTTGAGTTTAAAGTCTAATTAAAAGTTGAATTTAAAATTAAATGTAAAGTTGAATTTAAAGTTGAATTTAAAGTAAAATTTAAAGTTGAATTTAAAGTTAAATTTAAAGTTAAGTTTAAATTTGAATTTAAAATTGAATTTAAAGTTAAATTTAAAGTTGAATTTAAAGTGTAATTTAAAGTTGAATTTAAAGTTAAATTTAAAGTTGAATTTAAAGTTAAATTTAAAGTTAAATTTATAGTTGAATTAAAAGTTAAATTTAATGTGGAATTTAAAGTTAAATTAAAAGCTGAATTTAAAGTTGAATTTTAAGTTAAATTTAAAGTTGAATTTAAAGTTGAATTAAAAGTTAAATTTAAAGTTCAATTTAAAGTTGAATTTAAAGTTAAATTTAAAGCTTAGTTTAAAGTTGAATTTAAAATTTAAATTAAAGTTAAATTTAAAGTTGAATTTAAAAATAAATTTAAAGTTTAATTAAAAGTTAAATTAAAAGTTGAATTTAAAGTTAAATTTAAAGTAAAATTTATAGTTGAATTTAAAGTTAAATTTAATGTTGAATTTAAAGTTGAATTTTAAGTTAAATTAAGAGTTGAATTTAAAGTTGAATTTTAAGTTAAATTTAAAGTTAAATTTAAAGATGAATTTAAAATTAAATTTAAAGTTGAATTTAAGTTTAAATTTAAAGTTAAATTTAAAGTTGAATTTAAAGTTGAATTTAAAGTTAAATTTAAAGTTAAATTTAAAGTTGAATTTAAAGTTGAATTTAAAGTTAAATTTAAAGTTAAATTTAAAGTTGAATTTAAAGTTGTTAAATTTAAAGTTAGATTTAAAGTTGAAATTAAAGTTTGATTTAAGTTTAATTTTAAATTAAATTTAAAGTTAAATTTAAAGTTGAATTAAAAGTTGAAATTAATGTTAAATTTAAAGTTGAATTTAAAGTTAAATTTAAAGTTAAATTGAAAGTTGAATTTAAAGTTGAATTTAAAGTTTAATTTAAAGTTAAATTTAAAGTTAAATTTAAAATCAAATTCAAAGTTGAATTTAAAGCTAAATTTAAGGTTATATTTAATGTTGAATTTAAAGTTGAACTTTAAGTTGAATTTAAAGATAAATTTAAAGTTAAATTTAATGTTAAATTTAAAGTTGAGTTTAAAGTTGAATTTAAAGTTAAATTTAAAATTGAATTAAAAGTTGAATTTAAAGTTGAATTTTAAGTTAAATTTAAAGTTGAATTGAAAGTTAAATTTAAAGTTAAATTTAAAGTTGAATTTAAAGTTAAATTTAAATTTGAATTTAAAGTGGAATTTAAATTTGAATTTAAAGTGGAATTTAAAATAAAATTTGAAGTTGAATTTAAAGTTGAATTTAAAGTTGAATTTAAAGTTAAATTTAAAGCTTAAATTAAATTTAAAGTTAGATTTAAAATTAAGTTTAAAGTTAAATTTAAAGTTTTGAAATTTAAAGTTAGATATAAAGTTGAATTTAAAGTTGAATTTAAAGTTAGATTTAAGTTGAATTTAAAATTAAATTTAAAGTTGAATTTAAAGTAGAATTTAAAATTAAATTTAAAGTTGAATTTAAAGTTAAATATAGTGATATTGAAAGTCGAATTTAAAGTTAAATTTAATGTTAAATTTAAAGTTGAATTTAAAGTTAAATTTATAGTTGAATTTAAAGTTAAATTTAAAATCAAATTTATAGTTAAATTTAAAGCTTAATTTAAATTTAAAGTGAAATTTTAAGTTGAATTCAAAGTTAAATTTAAAGTTGAATATAATGTTGAATTTAAAGTTAAATTTAAAGTTTAATTTAAAGTTGAGTTTAAAGTTGAATTTAAAGTTAAATTTAAAGTTGAATTTAAAGCTGAATTTAAAGTCAAATTTAAAGTTAAATTTAAAATTGAATTTAAAGTTAAATTTAAAGTTATTTTATAGTTTAATTTAAAGTTAAATTTAATGTTGAATTTAAAGGTAAGTTAAAAGTTCAATTAAAAGTTGAATTTTAAGTTAAATTAAAAGTTGAATTTAAAGTTGAATTTTAACTTAAATTTAAAGTTAAATTTAAAGTTGAATTTAAAATTAAATTTAAAGTTGAATTTAAATTTAAATTTAAAGTTGAATTTAAATTTAAATTTAAAGTTAAATTTAAAGTTGGATTTAAAGTTGAATTTAAAGTTAAATTTAAAGTTGAATTTAAAGTTGAATTTATAGTTGAATTTAAAGTTAAATTCAAAGTTAAATTTAAAGTTAAATTTAAAGTTGGATTTAAAGTCGATTTTAAGGTTTAATTAAAAATTGAATTTAAAGTTGAGTTTAAAGTCTAATTAAAAGTTGAATTTAAAATTAAATGTAAAGTTGAATTTAAAGTTGAATTTAAAGTAAAATTTAAAGTTGAATTTAAAGTTAAATTTAAAGTTAAGTTTAAATTTGAATTTAAAATTGAATTTAAAGTTAAATTTAAAGTTGAATTTAAAGTGTAATTTAAAGTTGAATTTAAAGTTAAATTTAAAGTTGAATTTAAAGTTAAATTTAAAGTTAAATTTATAGTTGAATTAAAAGTTAAATTTAATGTGGAATTTAAAGTTAAATTAAAAGCTGAATTTAAAGTTGAATTTTAAGTTAAATTTAAAGTTGAATTTAAAGTTGAATTAAAAGTTAAATTTAAAGTTCAATTTAAAGTTGAATTTAAAGTTAAATTTAAAGCTTAGTTTAAAGTTGAATTTAAAATTTAAATTAAAGTTAAATTTAAAGTTGAATTTAAAAATAAATTTAAAGTTTAATTAAAAGTTAAATTTAAAGTTAAATTTAAAGTAAAATTTATAGTTGAATTTAAAGTTAAATTTAATGTTGAATTTAAAGTTGAATTTTAAGTTAAATTAAGAGTTGAATTAAAAGTTGAATTTTAAGTTAAATTTAAAGTTAAATTTAAAGATGAATTTAAAATTAAATTTAAAGTTGAATTTAAGTTTAAATTTAAAGTTAAATTTAAAGTTGAATTTAAAGTTGAATTTAAAGTTAAATTTAAAGTTAAATTTAAAGTTGAATTTAAAGTTGAATTTAAAGTTAAATTTAAAGTTAAATTTAAAGTTGAATTTAAAGTTGTTAAATTTAAAGTTAGATTTAAAGTTGAAATTAAAGTTAAATTTAAGTTTAATTTTAAATTAAATTTAAAGTTAAATTTAAAGTTGAATTAAAAGTTGAAATTAATGTTAAATTTAAAGTTGAATTTAAAGTTAAATTTAAAGTTAAATTGAAAGTTGAATTTAAAGTTGAATTTAAAGTTAAATTTAAAGTTAAATTTAAAGTTAAATTTAAAATCAAATTCAAAGTTGAATTTAAAGCTAAATTTAAGGTTATATTTAATGTTGAATTTAAAGTTGAACTTTAAGTTGAATTTAAAGATAAATTTAAAGTTAAATTTAATGTTAAATTTAAAGTTGAGTTTAAAGTTGAATTTAAAGTTAAATTTAAAATTGAATTAAAAGTTGAATTTAAAGTTGAATTTTAAGTTAAATTTAAAGTTGAATTGAAAGTTAAATTTAAAGTTAAATTTAAAGTTGAATTTAAAGTTAAATTTAAATTTGAATTTAAAGTGGAATTTAAATTTGAATTTAAAGTGGAATTTAAAATAAAATTTGAAGTTGAATTTAAAGTTGAATTTAAAGTTGAATTTAAAGTTAAATTTAAAGCTTAAATTAAATTTAAAGTTAGATTTAAAATTAAGTTTAAAGTTAAATTTAAAGTTTTGAAATTTAAAGTTAGATATAAAGTTGAATTTAAAGTTGAATTTAAAGTTAGATTTAAGTTGAATTTAAAATTAAATTTAAAGTTGAATTTAAAGTTAAATATAGTGATATTGAAAGTCGAATTTAAAGTTAAATTTAATGTTAAATTTAAAGTTGAATTTAAAGTTAAATTTATAGTTGAATTTAAAGTTAAATTTAAAATCAAATTTATAGTTAAATTTAAAGCTTAACTTAAATTTAAAGTGAAATTTTAAGTTGAATTCAAAGTTAAATTTAAAGTTGAATATAATGTTGAATTTAAAGTTAAATTTAAAGTTTAATTTAAAGTTGAGTTTAAAGTTGAATTTAAAGTTAAATTTAAAGTTGAATTTAAAGCTGAATTTAAAGTCAAATTTAAAGTTAAATTTAAAATTGAATTTAAAGTTAAATTTAAAGTTATTTTATAGTTTAATTTAAAGTTAAATTTAATGTTGAATTTAAAGGTAAGTTAAAAGTTCAATTAAAAGTTGAATTTTAAGTTAAATTAAAAGTTGAATTTAAAGTTGAATTTTAACTTAAATTTAAAGTTAAATTTAAAGTTGAATTTAAAATTAAATTTAAAGTTGAATTTAAATTTAAATTTAAAGTTGAATTTAAATTTAAATTTAAAGTTAAATTTAAAGTTGGATTTAAAGTTGAATTTAAAGTTAAATTTAAAGTTGAATTTAAAGTTGAATTTATAGTTGAATTTAAAGTTGAATTAAAAGTTAAATTTAAAGTTAAATTTAAAGTTTAATTTAAAGTTGAATTTAAAGTGGAATTTAAAGTTGAATATAAAGTTAAATTTAAGGTTAAATTTAAAGTTAAATTAAAAGTTGATTTTAAAGCTGAGTTTAAAGTTGAATGCAATGTTTAATTTAAAGTTAAATTTAAAGTTGATTTTAAAGTTTAATTAAAAGTTGAATTTAAAGTTGAATTTAAAGTTTAATTAAAAGTTGAATTTAGAGTTTAATTTAAGGTTAAATTTAAAGTTGAATTTAAAGTTGTTAAATTTAAAGTTAGATTTAAAGTTGAATTTAAAGTTGCATTTAAAGTTAAATTTAAAGTTGAATTTAAAGTTAAACTTAAAGTTAAGTTTAAAGTTGAATTTAAAATTAGATTTAAGTTTAATTTTAAATTAAATTTAAAGTTAAATTTAAAGTTGAATTTAAAGTTGAAATTAATGTTAAATTTTAAGTTGAATTTAAAGTTAAATTTAAAGTTAAATTGAAAGTTGAATTTAAAGTTGAATTTAAAGTTAAATTTAAAGTTAAATTTAAAATCAAATTCAAAGTTGAATTTAAAGCTAAATTTAAGGTTAAATTTAATGTTGAATTTAAAGTTGAATTTTAAGTTGAATTTAAAGATAAATTTAAAGTTAAATTTAATGTTAAATTTAAAGTTGAATTTAAAGTTGAATTTAAAGTTAAATTTAAAATTGAATTAAAAGTTGAATTTAAAGTTGAATTTTAAGTTAAATTTAAAGTTGAATTTAAAGTTGAATTGAAAGTTAAATTTAAAGTTAAATTTAAAGTTGAATTTAAAGTTAAATTTAAATTTGAATTTAAAGTGTAATTTAAATTTGAATTTAAAGTGGAATTTAAAATAAAATTTAAAGTTGAATTTAAAGTTGAATTTAAAGTTGAATTTAAAGTTAAATTTAAAGCTTAAATTAAATTTAAAGTTAGATTTAAAATTAAGTTTAAAGTTAAATTTAAAGTTGAATTTAAAGTTTTGAAATTTAAAGTTAGATTTAAAGTTGAATTTAAAGTTAGATTTAAGTTGAATTTAAAATTAAATTTAAAGTTAAATTTAAAGTTGAATTTAAAGTAGAATTTAAAGTTTAATTTAAAGTTGAATTTAAAGTTAAATATATAGTTATATTGAAAGTTGAATTTAAAGTTAAATTTAATGTTAAATTTAAAGTTGAATTTAAAGTTAAATTTATAGTTGAATTTAAAGTTAAATTTAAAATCAAATTTATAGTTAAATTTAAAGCTTAATTTAAATTTCAAGTGAAATTTTAAGTTGAATTCAAAGTTAAATTCAAAGTTGAATATAAAGTTGAATTTAAAGTTAAATTTAAAGTTAAATTTAAAGTTTAATTTAAAGTGGAGTTTAAAGTTGAATTTAAAGTTAAATTTAAAGTTGAATTTAAAGTTGAATTTAAAGTCAAATTTAAAGTTAAATTTAAAATTGAATTTAAAGTTAAATTTAAAGTTATTTTATAGTTGAATTTAAAGTTAAATTTAATGTTGAATTTAAAGGTAAATTAAAAGTTCAATTTAAAGTTGAATTTTAAGTTAAATTAAAAGTGGAATTTAAAGTTAAATTTTAACTTAAATTTAAAGTTAAATTTAAAGTTGAATTTAAAATTAAATTTAAAGTTGAATTTAAATTTAAATTTAAAGTTAAATTTAAAGTTGGATTTAAAGTTGAATTTAAAGTTAAATTTAAAGTTGAATTTAAAGTTGAATTTATAGTTGAATTTAAAGTTGAATGCAATGTTTAATTTAAAGTTAAATTTAAAGTTAAATTTAAAGTTAAATTTAAAGTTGATTTTAAAGTTTAATTAAAAGTTGAATTTAAAGTTGAATTTAAAGTTTAATTAAAAGTTGAATTTAGAGTTTAATTTAAGGTTAAATTTAAAGTTGAATTTAAAGTTGTTAAATTTAAAGTTAGATTTAAAGTTGAATTTAAAGTTGCATTTAAAGTTAAATTTAAAGTTGAATTTAAAGTTAAACTTAAAGTTAAGTTTAAAGTTGAATTTAAAATTGAATTTAAAGTTAAATTTAAAGTTAAATTTAAAGCTGAATTTAAAGTTGAATTTAAAGTTAAATTTAAAGTTGAATGCAAAGTTGAATTAAAAGTTAAATTCAAAGTTAAATTTAAAGTTAAATTTAAAGTTGAATTTAAAGTTGATTTTAAAGTTTAATTAAAAGTTGAATTTAAAGTTGAATTTAAAGTTTAATTAAAAGTTGAATTTAAAGTTAAATTAAGAGTTGAATTTAAAGTTGAATTTAAAGTTAAATTTAAAGTTCAATTTAAAGTTGAATTTAAAGTTAAATTTAAAGCGAAGTTTCAAGTTGAATTTAAAATTGAATTTAAAGTTAAATTTGAAGTTTAGTTTAAAGTTAAATTTAAAGTTGAATTTAAAGTTAAATTTAAAGTTAAATTTAAAGTTAAATTTATAGTTGAATTTAAAGTTAAATTTAATGTTGAATTTAAAGTTAAATTAAAAGTTGAATTTAAAGTTGAATTTTAAGTTGAATTTTAAGTTAAATTAAAAGTTGAATTTAAAGTTGAATTTTAAGTTAAATTTAAAGCTTAATTTAAAGTTGAATTTTAAATTAAATTTAAAGTTGAATTTAAATTTAAAATTAAAGTTAACTTTAAAGTTGAATTTAAAGTTGAATTTAAAGTTAAATTTAAAGTTGAATTTAAAGTTGGATTTAAAGTTAAATTTAAAGTTTAGTTTAAAGTTTAATTTAAAGTTAAATTTAAAGTTGAATTTAAAATCAAATTTAAAGTAAAATTTAAAGCTAAAATTAAACTTAAAAAATTTGACTTAAAGTTGAATTTAAAGTTGTTAAATTTAAAGTTGAATTTAAAGTTAGATTTAAGTTGAACTTAAAATTATATTTAAAGTTAAATTTAAAGTTGAATTTTAAGTTGTATTTAAAGTTAAATGTAAAGTTGAAAAAGTTGAAATTAAAGTTAAATTTAAAGTTAAATTTAAAGTTGAATTTAAAATTGAATTTAAAGTTAAATTTAAAGTTAAATTTAAAGTTGAATTTAAAGTTAGATTTAAAGTTGAATTTAAAGTTTAATTTAAAGTTAAATTTAAAGTTGAACTTAAAGTTAAATTTAAATAGAATTATTACAAGACATTTTTAAAAGAAAAAAGAAAAAATTTAATTAGAAAAATGTATGTTGAAGATCGAAATGATCATACCTCAACTCCATGTTGCGTTTCGCCCAGGCACGGCAATTGAGCTCATCAGTTAGATGATTGCCGTACCCTTCTAAGACGCAATTTTAGTTCGGAATACACCGACACTTATAAAATTCACTGCACTCACATGCAGTGAATTTTATTTTCTAAGCAAATGTACAAGCCATTATTAATAAACTTAGAAAAGTAAACAAAGTTTTCCATGGTATGGTATAAATTTATTTAAAAGAAAATAGCAAACAAGTGTTTGTTATTGTTTTTGTTTTGTCCTGGAGTTGTAAATTGAATAGAATTATTACAAGACTTTTTTAAAAGAAAAAAAGAAAAAATTTAATTAGAAAAATGTATGTTGAAGATCGAAATGATCATACCTCAACTCCATGTTGCGTTTCGCCCAGGCACGGCAATTGGGCTCATCAGTTAGATGATTGCCGTACCCTTCTAAGACGCAATTTTAGTTCGGAATACACCGACACTTATAAAATTCACTGCACTCACATGCAGTGAATTTTATTTTCTAAGCAAATGTACAAGCCATTATTAATAAACTTAGAAAAGTAAACAAAGTTTTCCATGGTATGGTACAAATTTATTTAAAAGAAAATAGCAAAATTGCGTTTTAGAAGGGTACGGCAATCATCTAACTGATGAGCCCAATTGCCGTGCCTGGGCGAAACGCAACATGGAGTTGAGGTATGATCATTTCGATCTTCAACATACATTTTTCTAATTAAATTTTTTCTTTTTTCTTTTAAAAATGTCTTGTAATAATTCTATTCAATTTACAACTCCAGGACAAAACAAAAACAATAACAAACACTTGTTTGCTATTTTCTTTTAAATAAATTTATACCATACCATGGAAAACTTTGTTTACTTTTCTAAGTTTATTAATAATGGCTTGTACATTTGCTTAGAAAATAAAATTCACTGCATGTGAGTGCAGTGAATTTTATAAGTGTCGGTGTATTCCGAACTAAAATTGCGTCTTAGAAGGGTACGGCAATCATCTAACTGATGAGCCCAATTGCCGTGCCTGGGCGAAACGCAACATGGAGTTGAGGTATGATCATTTCGATCTTCAACATACATTTTTCTAATTAAATTTTTTCTTTTTTCTTTTAAAAATGTCTTGTAATAATTCTATTCAATTTACAACTCCAGGACAAAACAAAAACAATAACAAACACTTGTTTGCTATTTTCTTTTAAATAAATTTATACCATACCATGGAAAACTTTGTTTACTTTTCTAAGTTTATTAATAATGGCTTGTACATTTGCTTAGAAAATAAAATTCACTGCATGTGAGTGCAGTGAATTTTATAAGTGTCGGTGTATTCCGAACTAAAATTGCGTCTTAGAAGGGTACGGCAATCATCTAACTGATGAGCCCAATTGCCGTGCCTGGGCGAAACGCAACATGGAGTTGAGGTATGATCATTTCGATCTTCAACATACATTTTTCTAATTAAATTTTTTCTTTTTTCTTTTAAAAATGTCTTGTAATAATTCTATTCAATTTACAACTCCAGGACAAAACAAAAACAATAACAAACACTTGTTTATTAATTTCTTTTAAATTAAATTTAAAGTTGAATTTATATTTAAATTAAAAGTTGAATTTAAAGTTAAATTTAAAGTTGAATTTAAAATTGAATTTTAAGTTAAATTTAAAGTTAAATTTAAAGATAAATTTAAAGTTGAATTTAAAGTTTAATTAAAAGTTGAATTTAAAGTTGAATTTAAAGTAAAATTTAAAGTTAAATTTAAAGTTGAATTTTAAGTTGAATTTAAAAATAAAAAATAAATTAAAATTGAATTTAAGTTAAATTTAAAGTTAAACTTAAAGTTAAATTTAAAGTTGAATTTAAAGTTGAGTTTAAAGTTGAATTTAAAGTTAAATTTAAAGTTAAACTTAAAGTTTAATTTAAAGTTAAATTTAAAGTTTAATTTAAAGTTGAGTTTAAAGTTGAATTTAAAGTTAAATTTAAAGTTGAATTTAAAGTTGAATTTAAAGTCAAATTTAAAGTTAAATTTAAAATTGAATTTAAAGTTAAATTTAAAGTTATTTTATAGTTGAATTTAAAGTTAAATTTAATGTTGAATTTAAAGGTAAATTAAAAGTTCAATTTAAAGTTGAATTTTAAGTTAAATTAAAAGTGGAATTTAAAGTTAAATTTTAACTTAAATTTAAAGTTAAATTTAAAGTTGAATTTAAAACTAAATTTAAAGTTGAATTTAAATTTAAATTTAAAGTTAAATTTAAAGTTGGATTTAAAGTTGAATTTAAAGTTAAATTTAAAGTTGAATTTAAAGTTGAATTTATAGTTGAATTTAAAGTTGAATGCAATGTTTAATTTAAAGTTAAATTTAAAGTTAAATTTAAAGTTAAATTTAAAGTTGATTTTAAAGTTTAATTAAAAGTTGAATTTAAAGTTGAATTTAAAGTTTAATTAAAAGTTGAATTTAGAGTTTAATTTAAGGTTAAATTTAAAGTTGAATTTAAAGTTGTTAAATTTAAAGTTAGATTTAAAGTTGAATTTAAAGTTGCATTTAAAGTTAAATTTAAAGTTGAATTTAAAGTTAAACTTAAAGTTAAGTTTAAAGTTGAATTTAAAATTGAATTTAAAGTTAAATTTAAAGTTAAATTTAAAGCTGAATTTAAAGTTGAATTTAAAGTTAAATTTAAAGTTGAATGCAAAGTTGAATTAAAAGTTAAATTCAAAGTTAAATTTAAAGTTAAATTTAAAGTTGAATTTAAAGTTGATTTTAAAGTTTAATTAAAAGTTGAATTTAAAGTTGAATTTAAAGTTTAATTAAAAGTTGAATTTAAAGTTAAATTAAGAGTTGAATTTAAAGTTGAATTTAAAGTTAAATTTAAAGTTCAATTTAAAGTTGAATTTAAAGTTAAATTTAAAGCTAAGTTTCAAGTTGAATTTAAAATTGAATTTAAAGTTAAATTTGAAGTTTAGTTTAAAGTTAAATTTAAAGTTGAATTTAAAGTTAAATTTAAAGTTAAATTTAAAGTTAAATTTATAGTTGAATTTAAAGTTAAATTTAATGTTGAATTTAAAGTTAAATTAAAAGTTGAATTTAAAGTTGAATTTTAAGTTGAATTTTAAGTTAAATTAAAAGTTGAATTTAAAGTTGAATTTTAAGTTAAATTTAAAGCTTAATTTAAAGTTGAATTTTAAATTAAATTTAAAGTTGAATTTAAATTTAAAATTAAAGTTAACTTTAAAGTTGAATTTAAAGTTGAATTTAAAGTTAAATTTAAAGTTGAATTTAAAGTTGGATTTAAAGTTAAATTTAAAGTTTAGTTTAAAGTTTAATTTAAAGTTAAATTTAAAGTTGAATTTAAAATCAAATTTAAAGTAAAATTTAAAGCTAAAATTAAACTTAAAAAATTTGACTTAAAGTTGAATTTAAAGTTGTTAAATTTAAAGTTGAATTTAAAGTTAGATTTAAGTTGAACTTAAAATTATATTTAAAGTTAAATTTAAAGTTGAATTTTAAGTTGTATTTAAAGTTAAATGTAAAGTTGAAAAAGTTGAAATTAAAGTTAAATTTAAAGTTAAATTTAAAGTTGAATTTAAAATTGAATTTAAAGTTAAATTTAAAGTTAAATTTAAAGTTGAATTTAAAGTTAGATTTAAAGTTGAATTTAAAGTTTAATTTAAAGTTAAATTTAAAGTTGAACTTAAAGTTAAATTTAAATAGAATTATTACAAGACATTTTTAAAAGAAAAAAGAAAAAATTTAATTAGAAAAATGTATGTTGAAGATCGAAATGATCATACCTCAACTCCATGTTGCGTTTCGCCCAGGCACGGCAATTGGGCTCATCAGTTAGATGATTGCCGTACCCTTCTAAGACGCAATTTTAGTTCGGAATACACCGACACTTATAAAATTCACTGCACTCACATGCAGTGAATTTTATTTTCTAAGCAAATGTACAAGCCATTATTAATAAACTTAGAAAAGTAAACAAAGTTTTCCATGGTATGGTATAAATTTATTTAAAAGAAAATAGCAAACAAGTGTTTGTTATTGTTTTTGTTTTGTCCTGGAGTTGTAAATTGAATAGAATTATTACAAGACTTTTTTAAAAGAAAAAAAGAAAAAATTTAATTAGAAAAATGTATGTTGAAGATCGAAATGATCATACCTCAACTCCATGTTGCGTTTCGCCCAGGCACGGCAATTGGGCTCATCAGTTAGATGATTGCCGTACCCTTCTAAGACGCAATTTTAGTTCGGAATACACCGACACTTATAAAATTCACTGCACTCACATGCAGTGAATTTTATTTTCTAAGCAAATGTACAAGCCATTATTAATAAACTTAGAAAAGTAAACAAAGTTTTCCATGGTATGGTATAAATTTATTTAAAAGAAAATAGCAAAATTGCGTCTTAGAAGGGTACGGCAATCATCTAACTGATGAGCCCAATTGCCGTGCCTGGGCGAAACGCAACATGGAGTTGAGGTATGATCATTTCGATCTTCAACATACATTTTTCTAATTAAATTTTTTCTTTTTTCTTTTAAAAATGTCTTGTAATAATTCTATTCAATTTACAACTCCAGGACAAAACAAAAACAATAACAAACACTTGTTTGCTATTTTCTTTTAAATAAATTTATACCATACCATGGAAAACTTTGTTTACTTTTCTAAGTTTATTAATAATGGCTTGTACATTTGCTTAGAAAATAAAATTCACTGCATGTGAGTGCAGTGAATTTTATAAGTGTCGGTGTATTCCGAACTAAAATTGCGTCTTAGAAGGGTACGGCAATCATCTAACTGATGAGCCCAATTGCCGTGCCTGGGCGAAACGCAACATGGAGTTGAGGTATGATCATTTCGATCTTCAACATACATTTTTCTAATAAAATTTTTTCTTTTTTCTTTTAAAAATGTCTTGTAATAATTCTATTCAATTTACAACTCCAGGACAAAACAAAAACAATAACAAACACTTGTTTGCTATTTTCTTTTAAATAAATTTATACCATACCATGGAAAACTTTGTTTACTTTTCTAAGTTTATTAATAATGGCTTGTACATTTGCTTAGAAAATAAAATTCACTGCATGTGAGTGCAGTGAATTTTATAAGTGTCGGTGTATTCCGAACTAAAATTGCGTCTTAGAAGGGTACGGCAATCATCTAACTGATGAGCCCAATTGCCGTGCCTGGGCGAAACGCAACATGGAGTTGAGGTATGATCATTTCGATCTTCAACATACATTTTTCTAATTAAATTTTTTCTTTTTTCTTTTAAAAATGTCTTGTAATAATTCTATTCAATTTACAACTCCAGGACAAAACAAAAACAATAACAAACACTTGTTTATTATTTTCTTTTAAATTAAATTTAAAGTTGAATTTATATTTAAATTAAAAGTTGAATTTAAAGTTAAATTTAAAGTTGAATTTAAAATTGAATTTTAAGTTAAATTTAAAGTTAAATTTAAAGATAAATTTAAAGTTGAATTTAAAGTTTAATTAAAAGTTGAATTTAAAGTTGAATTTAAAGTAAAATTTAAAGTTAAATTTAAAGTTGAATTTTAAGTTGAATTTAAAAATAAAAAATAAATTAAAATTGAATTTAAGTTAAATTTAAAGTTAAACTTAAAGTTAAATTTAAAGTTGAATTTAAAGTTCAATTTAAAGTTGAATTTAAAGCTAAATTTAAAGCTGAATTTAAAGTTGAATTTAAAGTTGAGTTTAAAGTTAAATTTAAAGTTGAATTTACAGCTTAATTTAAAGCTGAATTTAAAGTTAAATTTAAAGTTGAATTTAAAGTTAAATTTAATGTTGAATTTAAAGTTGATAAAGTTAAATTTAAAGTTAAACTTAAAGTTAAATTTAAAGTTGAATTTAAAGTTGGATTTAAAGTAGAATTTAAAATTGAATTTAAAGATAAATTTAAAGTTGAATTCAAAGTTGAATTTAAAGTTGAATTTAAAGTTAAATTTAAAATTAAATTTAAAGATAAATTTAAAGTTGAATTTAAAGATGAATTTAAAGTTGAATTTAAAGTTGAATTTAAAGTTTAATTAAAAGTTGAATTTAAAGTTTAATTAAAAGTTGAATTTAAAGATAAATTTAAAATTAAATTTAAAGTTTAATTTAAAGTTGAATTTAAAGTTGTATTTAAAGCTGAATTTAAAGCTGAATTTAAAGTTAAATTTAAAGTTAGATTTAAAGTTAAATTTAAATTCAAATTTAAAGTTGAATTTAAAGTTAAATTTAAAGTTGAATTTAAAGTTGAATTCAAAGTTAAATTTAAAGTTGAATTTAAAGTTGAATTTAAAGTTGAATTTAAATTTGAATTTAAAGTTAAATTTAAAGTTAAATTTAAAATTAAATTTAAAGTTAAATTTAAAGTTAAATCTATAGTTAAATTTAAAGTTGTTAAATTTAAAGTTAGATTTAAAGTTGAATTTAAAGTTAGATTTAAGTTTAATTTTAAATTAAATTTAAAGTTAAATTTAAAGTTGAATTTAATGTTTAATTTAAAGTTATTTAAATTCAACACCAATCAACACCCAAGGAAAAAGAAAAAAAAAATGATTATGTAAGCCAGATATAATTTTTTTTTTGTATTCATATATTTTAGTGTTTTTTTTTAAGAAAAAAAATATTTTTTATTTCCTCACGCTAAGTTAAATTAAAACAGTTGTAACCAGTTTTTATATATATTTATGCCTAAGACAAACACCGTATCCTACTATCATTCCTAATCCCAGATTTAATTTTAACACTTATGTCCGACCCTGGTTTGAATCTACATATTTCACTTAGAAGTAGAAAAGCGCAAACCCTCAGATAGTGAAAGTTCAGAATCCGAAATCGAAACACTGCTCGCGCCACCGGCTTCAAGTGAAGAGTCAAAGAACATAGCTTCAGCTCTTTCCCTTCTCGAACTTATTATTCGTCATTCAATGTTTCGCAAGCCATTAAGCTCATACCTGAGTTTGATGGAAGTTCAAGAAATTTAGATAGGTTTATTCAGCTAATAGACCTTCAATCTAAAAAGACTACTACCGATCCCGAAAAAGCCGACCTCGTTGACATTATAAAGTCCAAATTAACTAACCGGGCATGTAACGTTATACTCAAGTATAACGATTACAATGCCTGGAAAGAGTTAAAAGAGGCTCTGATCAAAAACTTTAGGAAAACTAGGTCTGTGCAAGTGATACAGACCGAAATTTTCCAATTTAAGCAAGGCTTTAAGGAACCTATAAGTACATACGCGGAGAGGGCTAATGCTCTTTTCGATGAACTAAACAACGCGAACGCTAGCACCGAAGATAACGCGGCAAACTTGGCTATTAGGAATTTAAATAGCAGAACAATTCTAAATAGTTTCTGCAACGGGCTTGAAAATTTGTAATAGTTTTTACAAATTGCTCTTACTTCGAGCTTAAATTAAGTTTTAAAACTTCGAAAAAGAGCGAAACGAAAAAAGCGAAAATAAAAGACTGTACGGTTCAAGTTTACAAAACGAAGTGTCTTTTATTTCATTGTTGTTGTTCTTCTTCTTCTTCTTATTTTCATGAACAAAATAATTAAATATTAAATATGGCCGGAAGGGCGGGAAATTTGAATTTTATACCAATTAGTTTGTAAACATTGTGGCTCGTCGAAACACCGGCCACGTTGAAAGGCTGCAAGGCTTCAATCATCTTCGATTGGGAGTATGGCCAGTTTTACTATTGGACGTCTTAGGATCCCTCTGGATGTTCTGACGTCGGCGACCCTGACCTTGCCGTCCTGCCCTTCGACGACCGCCACGACTCGTCCGGTTCTCCACTGCTGGGGAGGCGTTTTGTCCTCGTGGATAAGGACGAACTTGCCCACGGTGAGATTGGGTTGATCCAGTACCCATTTGGATCTGGCTTGAAGGCCAAGCAGATACTCCTTGGACCACTTCTGCCAAAACTGCTGCTTGAGCCAGCATAGAAGCTGCCATCTTTTCAAGCAACCCGTTTGCTGTTCCGGCACTGGTTTTGGGGGCAGCGACCGTAAACTGCTGCCGATTAATAGGTGCGCTGGAGTAAGCGCTTCGCCGTCGCTGGGATCGGCGCTTAATGGTCCGATTGGCCTTGAATTGAGGATGGCCTCGACCTCGATGAGGACTGTGAGCAGCTCTTCGCTTGTGAGCAGTGCGTTGCCCACGGTACGCTGTAACAGCGTTTTCGCCGACTTCACCGCCGCTTCCCATAGGCCTCCGAAATGCGGTGCCCTGGGCGGTATCAAGGCGAAGCTGAAGCCTTCCTCTGCTGCGAACTGTTGAAGGTGTTCTCTCCCTCGCTCGACCTCTTCCTGGACTTCCTTCAGAATCCATTGGGCTCCCACGAAGTTCGTCCCGTTGTCGCAGTACAGCGTCCTTGGAAGTCCTCGGCGACATATGAACCTTTTAAGGGCGAGAATAAAGCAATCAGAAGACAGATTAGTAGCTAATTCTAAATGTACTGCTTTTGATGCGAAACAAACAAAAACAACTATATACGTTTTGTTCGGTGGCCGGCCACGAATTTTTAGCGTGGTATATACCGGAACACAGAAATCTACTCCACATGTTAAGAACGGTCGTTGTGCTCGCAATCGATCCGCTGGTAAATTGCCCATTATTTGGGTCAAAAGTTTTGGTTTGTACTTAAAACAATGTATGCACTGTCGTACAACGTTTTGACAAGCTTCTTTGGCGTTTATTAGCCAAATCTTTTCTCGAAGCAATGCCACCATCGCTTGAGAACCAGCGTGGTAATTCTCTTGATGGAGATACGTTAAGTATGTTTTTGCAAACGGCGAATTTTTGGTCAGCAAAAGTGGGAATTTGGCATCATATTCAATTGGTGCGTTTAACAAACGACCGCCAACTCGAATTAACGAAAACGAAAAATTCTCTTCACTATAATTGTGAATGAATGGATTTAATTTTTGAATACTGGGTTGTAATGAAACTTTCTTCCTAAGTTTTTGAATTTCATCTGCAAATTCATAATTTTGGATAGTTTCGACTATTTTAAGAAACGCCAGATTTAACTCTTTTGCCGTTGGCGATTCTTCGAGAACTTCTGTTTTGTTTTTTAATCTTTTTAAGAATCGCATTGCATTCGCAAATGTATTTACCAAGTCGATATATGAAGATTCTTCTTCAATAACTTCTAAAAGTTTGGTTCGAGGTTTTTCTACTGCTAGTAGAGCCATGTTTGTTTTCCGTTTTTCAAGGGCTTTATCTTCTGGAGACAACTCAAAATGCGTATTGACCGGCCACGATGATGGTTCTTGCAATAAGAACTTTGGACCGTTGAACCAAATGGACGCATTGAGTTCATCCACATTACAGCCTCTTGACACAATGTCTGCGGGATTTTGTTTTGTTGGTACATGTTTCCATGATACTTTTTGGGTCAACTCTTGGATGTCGGACACTCGATTTGCAACAAAGGTTGCAAGGGCAGTTGGATGTGTTTTTATCCAATGCAATGTTATTTCGGAATCCGTCCAGAAAATAACTTCTTCAACGTCAAGATTCAACATCGCCTTTACTCTTGTCCATAATTTGGCAAGAGTATGCGCTGCGCAAAGTTCTAATCGCGGAAGCGATTTTGTTTTCAAAGGGGCCACCTTAGACTTTGCTGTTAGGAGCGTCGACTTGATACCGTCTGAGCTTTGGCTGCGAATGTAAATGCAACAACCGTAGGCTCTTATCGAAGCATCGGCAAACCCATGAACTTGTATTTTTGCGTTCGAATGAGTTTCGACAAACCTTGGAATTTTTATCTCGCCAAGTTGAGATAAATTGGTTTTGAAATTTTGCCAACTTGTATCAAGGCGCAATGGAATCGACTCATCCCAATCAATTTTTTCAATCCAGAGCTCTTGCAGTAAGATTTTTGCTTTGGTGACTATGGGGCATAACAAACCAAGAGGATCGAAAAGACGAGCGGAAACTGATAGTATGTTTCGCTTGGTAGCTCGTAGATCATGAAAATTATTTTCCAAATTGAAGCTGAAAGTATCTTCTTTTGGATGCCAACAAGTTCCTAGAGTTTTGGTCGAGTCTGAATCATTAAATTTGATAGATTTTTCAGTACTCGCAGTGTTATAAGACTCTGGATGGTTTGAGAACCATTTAGCCAATTGAAACCCGCCTTTTTTAAGGACTTCTTGAATTTCAAACTTTATTATTTTTAGAGTTTCAAGATCATTGGCACCGGTTAAGAGATCATCTACATAGAAATCTCTTCGAACTATAATGGCGTATTTGTGTATTCGAAAACGGAGCAACGTCGAAAATAGCTCCTCTTGAATGGTTGGCCCAACCATTAAGATGTCATTCAAAGATAATTGAGATGAAGTTCGACTTGAAGCGTCGAAAACAACTCGCAGCTTAGTACTTGTGCTTTGCGGGCGCAAAACACACTGATGTGGAATGAAATAGTGCGGGCTTTTCGGGATTTCATTATTTGTCGGCGACATATGTCCTAACAAAAGATACTCTTTCATGAAATCCATATACCTAGCACTTAACTCGCTATCTTTGGATAGTTTTCGCTCCAGTGCGAGAAACCTTCGTTTGGCAGTTTCAAACGATGATCCAAGCGAGTTTGGAGACGATTTAAACGGTAGTTTAACCTCGAAACGACTGGAAGGCAAAAGTTTTGTATTGTCAACAAAGTGTTTTTCGCACAACTGTTGTTCTGGCGTTAGAAACTTTTTCGTTTCTCCAGGAATTTCTTCCAGTTACCAAAATTTTTGCACAATTTTGTCTAAGTCTGGTAGCTCTTCAGACTGACATACCAAATTACATTGTTTGGTATTTGAATTTGTACCTTTGGAATATTTTCCGGATATAATCCAACCCAAAAGAGTTTTTTGAATAGTGGGATATTCAGGGCCTTGTTTAATTTGACCAACCGACAATAATTCGAAGAATGTTTCCGCTCCTATTAGTAAGTCAATTTTTTGAGGCTTATTGAAGTAAGGATCAGCTAATTGAATGTTGGAAGGTATATTCCAATTCGTTATATTTATGGCTTGATCCGGCTGATATGACGATATTGAGTTCATTACCCAATAGTCAGCAGAAAACGAATGATCGTTAAATCTTGCCTTTACTTCTGCATGTACCTTTTTGTTTACATTAGTACTTGCTTTACCGATACCGAGAAGATTTAAGGTTTTTTGTTCCTTTCGCAGCTTCAATTTTTGTGCAAGCTCTTCAGTTACAAAATTGATTTGCGAGCCTGAATCAAGTAACGCTCGAGCTAGCGTATATTCACCACTACTGCCTTTAATTTGAACAATAGCAGTAGCGAGAATAACTTGATCTTTTGGAACTGAGGCATGCATAGCTTGAAAGCTCGAAGCTCCTTGTGATGGTATGCTATTGAACGTAGTTTGATATTGGTGCAATAATGTGTGATGCGATTTATTGCAAACACTGCACCGAGTTAATTTGCACTTTGAAACTGTGTGTCCTTTTCGAAGGCAGTTTATGCAAACAGGCACACTTTTCGCGAACTCAAATCGTTGCATCACAGGTATTGAAGCATAGGTTTGGCATGTCGTTATAAAATGATCACTTGAATTGCAGTATAAGCATTTCGATTTATTTGCTTGTTGGTTAACACAAGCAAACGAAGCCCTTTGGTTTCTGTTATGGTTCATCTCATGTTTTGGTTTTGATGACCTATCAGAAATTTTATGCTTTGAAGACGATGCTTCTTCAGCAGAAAGATGCTGATATCGCTTATTCAGCGCGGCTTCACAGTCACTCCATAAAGGAAGTGTACTGAAATCTAGTTGCTCTTCCCACTTTGATCTTGTCATCGAATCAACCTTTGACATTACTAAATGAATTATGATCGCGTTTGTGATATTCTTTTCATCACCAAGTGAAAGAAGCGAATCATAAATTGCGGAAACAGTGTCTATCATGCTGCGCAATGCAGAAGCTGATGGCTTTTGAATTTCTTTTAGTTCGAAAAGAGTAGACACATTGTCGAAAAATATAAGGCAATTATTGTCATAAACCTTTTTTAAACTTGCTAAAGCTTTTGGATAATTTTGTTCCGTTATTTGGAAAGCTTTATCTGTTCCTAAAGCTTCACCCGATAAACATGATATTAAATGATTGAACTTTTCAATATCGGGAAGCATTGGATCATTGTCTACCAGACTCTCAAAAAGGCTAATAAAATTTTTGTATTCGGAATATTTCCCACTGAATTTCGGGAGAGAAATTTTTGGAAGGCGCGAGTGATGTGGATTACTAAAAGAATATTCAATTCTACTTGGTTTACGACCCTTATTTACTTTAGAAACAAGTAAAGCTTTTGCACTGACGCAAATGTCTTCTAACTCTCCGCGGAATACGTCGCTATGATCAGCTGATTCAATCTCAGTTTGACAAACCATGATCTGATCGACGTATGAATTCAAAATATCTAACCTACATTCCAATTCTATTGGATTAAGTGACATCGTTTTTTCCTCTAAGGCCGTTCTAATTCGCACAATATTCTTTTTAAGAACTTGTCGCTGATGTCTTAATTGTTCTATTTCTGCGTTTTGTTTAGGTGAAGCCTGCCGTTTCTTGCTCGTCATTTTGATGAACTTTTAGTTACAATTCGCTTAAAAACTTTCGAAATAACTTTCTTTCCGAGAATTAGTTCATCCGGATATTGTTCACTTTACCACAGTTTATGAATTGGAAATATTTGGAAATCGTTGAAAATTTAGTTTATTTTCATACGAAATTCCACGAAAACGAAAATTAATTTCAATAAACTGGTTCAGAACTGTTGAAAGTTTTTAGTTATTCGTAAAGCGAAATAAGTTTAAAAAATAAACAAAAAAAAAATTATTAATCAAAATTTGATCGCTGAGCACACTCTTCGCACGAAAAATTTCAAATCAATTTTTGATCACTGAATACGATCACTCTTGACAGCTGGAAACTCAGCGAAAATTCAGCGAGTGAGTGAACTGTCAAAAAAATTAAATTTGAAATGTCAAATAAATGTAAACAAATGTCTATTGCATTCAATTAATCGGCTTTTTTACAATTTGATTGATTAAATTCTAATTTAATATTAAAACAATCGAATTATTATTGTTTGAAAACGAATCGTGAAATAAGCTTGAGTGTGTGTATGCGAATGCGAAATGTGACGATGACGGCGGCGGCGCAGTGATAAAGAAACGCAGTAGTTTAACACTAAGTAATTTATGTGCTTATATTATGTACTATGTGTTTGAACAATTTAATTTAAGCTTTATATGTCGAATAAAACAATTAAAATAAATTTTATTAAACTTTTAAATCAACCACGCACTTGTTTATTTGTTTCACCATCAATATATATAATATAAATGCAAAGGACAAAAACTGAACGTCAAAGGCCGCAATAAATAGGCAATTATTCAGACACTTTCAGTTTTTGTGAATACCTGTTTTTTGTTTTGGTTTCTTAAATTTTTCCTCCTGTCCAGTGACACTTCTCGCAAATGATGTAGTGACTTGATGTGTTCGGGTAGGTTTGGAAGGTACTCCTTTGGCAATGGCAATGGCTGATGGTGGTTGCTGATAGTGGTTGCCTGGTTGCTGGTGTTTCAATTGTCTTTAAATTTTTTGCACAAACTGATTTCACAGAATATGCAATTTACGCGGCGCGGCGTAAGATTCAATTATTAATTGTTTATTAATATTGATTTTTAATCAATGAACACGAACTTTTATATTCGCGGCGCGTATATATATATATGTATGTGTGTATGCACGTTTAACTATTAGTTTTAGTTATTTTATTTTAAAAAACAAATTATTAGTTTAAACTTGTCCCTGCTCGGACGCCATGAAAATTTGTAATAGTTTTTACAAATTGCTCTTACTTCGAGCTTAAATTAAGTTTTAAAACTTCGAAAAAGAGCGAAACGAAAAAAGAGAAAATAAAAGACCGTACGGTTCAAGTTTACAAAACGAAGTGCCTTTTAGTTCATTGTTGTTGTTCTTCTTCTTCTTCTTATTTTCATGAACAAAATAATTAAATATTAAATATGGCCGGAAGGGCGGGAAATTTGAATTTTTTACCAATTAGTTTGTAAACATTGTGGCTCGTCAAAACAGGGCTAATACCGCAGTTGAAAACAATGGTCAAAAGCGCTAGGTGTACAGAGTTAGACGTAATAGACATAGCTATGGAAGCGGAAAAGCTTCTTTCTGCAGTAAATGGCAAATACTGCCACAACTGTCGAACGAAAACCCACAACACTATAGAGTGTCGATTTCAGCAAAACACTTACAGACTTTTAAATTTTAATAGGGGTCACAGACAAAATCCAAATTCTAGCACAAGTAATCCTACATGGGTCAATAACGTACGAAATGCAACCGCATGTAGTTATTGTAAAAACACGGGTCATACGATAGACCAGTGTAGGAAAAGACAATACAACAACAACAGACATGACAATGCACCACAAAATGGGGCAATACAAAATTCGGGAAACTACCAAAGACCTGGCCCGTCCAACACCCGGAGTCAGGTAAGGCACATGCATATGTATAATAGAGTCAAATTCTCAAAATCCACTGAATCCACTGTATCGTAACAAAACTAGTTCAAATATAAATTCAGCTCCACTGAATCCACTGAGTCAAATTAAAACTAACATTGGTAAAACTAACTCTCATACAAACACAACCAAGGAAAGCTCAATTCCAAAACCACATTCAAATTCAAATCCATTCAGAAACAAAGACGTCGAGTTGCCAAATTTTAATAAAAAGCGTGATAACGCATCTCGAAATCCAAAATACAACAAAGGTTTCACTCATACAAGCAACGCAAATAGTTTACTAAATCAAAATCACCGACAAAATAGAAGTGACAAACAAATAAATAACTTACAAGACTTCCTAAACGGACAGTTGAGCTCCGGTATGAATAATTTTCAAAAAGCACATTCTCAAAATCCTAAAAGTATACAATACCAAAATGAAAAACTCAAATGCATTGCTCATATAGGCTCTCTTAGTAATGCTTCCAGTTTCAAGAGTGAAATTAAAATAATTTCTAAAGACACTATCACCTATCATAGCAATATGCTTCTAGATACAGTGTCGATCTGCCATTCATCGTAGACACACGTACCGCGCTTAGTGCCTGAACAATTCGCGATCTGTGCCACCTCCTACCATCCAAATATCAAAATTAAAATAATAAAAAAAAATAAAAAATCTAAAAAAAAATAAAAATCCAACCAAAACAACCATCAATATACTCAATTAAATCTCTCCAGCCGCGCCGCGAAAACGGAGTATAAAATCGTGTGCAATATAAATCAGTGCTGTGAAAGTGCAATAAAAAAAAAAAAAAAAAAAAAACAAAGCCCATGTACTATCCAATAGCCCAAACACTAAGTGCGTTACCTATCCATCGTCTCCTCCCCCACATCACTCTCGCAGTCCCAGTGACTGCACACTTTTCTTTGATTTGATAATCTCTTATCTTATCTGGGTGGTGTGTGCAGTCAATGAGACTGTGCGTTTGTTAGGCGGATAGTCAATCAACGGTGTTGATCCCGTTGGTGAACTAAAATCAAGTTGCTAGTTGGGCATAACACCGCTAGTAATTTGATTTTGTTTTCCATTAGGATATACACTTGTTGATTCGACTTAGTTAGCGTCTACGTTTGATATTTTGTTTTATGTGTTTTTGTGAATTGTAATGTCGGGTAGATTTTGGGTCGACTTTAGCAACATTCGGGGGCTAAGATCGAATTTCTTTGCTGTGTACGCTCACACTGCAAAATGCAGGCCAGCTGTTTTGGCACTGAGTGAAACACAGGTAGGTGTTGATTCTGATCCCACAGAGTTTAACCTGCCTGAATATAGCTTAGTGCCATTATTCTTCTCCTCCCATGGCCTCGCCGTATATGTCCGAAATGATATTGCTTACCAACTTCTACCACAATACGGCCTTTGTTCTAATACGAACTTTAATTTCATATGGTTAAAATTCACCTTCCGTAAGCATATCATTCATTATTGTTTTATGTACAGAAGCCCCAATTTGGATAGTAATTCAACCTCTAACGAGTTTGATGCGCTATCTGACTCCATAGTAAGAATTGTTTCCCTTTATCCTCACACTGAAATCGCAATTGCGGGCGATTTCAATGTACACAATTCAGGTTGGCTTCGACATTCTGGCCAGACAACACCCAAAGGAAAATATGTTGAGATCTTCGCCGAGTTTAACGAATTAACTCAACTTGTTGATGAGCCCACTCGGGTTCCAGATATTGAAGGCCATGCGGCCAACACTCTTGACCTATTTCTAACTTCTCATCCCGAAAAATATAGGGTTATAGTATCATCTCCTTTAGGCAAATCGGACCATTGTGTCATATCGGTAGATTTTTCGTATTCCGTCACGGTAAAAAAAGATAAAGTCCCCAAAAGAACTGTGTGGCAATACGAGAAAGCCAATTGGGACGGCCTGAATAATTTCTTCCGAAATTTCAATTGGTCATTGTGCTTTCTCGACGGTAACGTTGATGCATCAGCTGATATGATATCTAACGTAATTCTCAACGGCATGAGAAATTTTGTTCCTCACAGAACAAAAAGTATCATCCCCAAAGAGAATTCGTGGTTCGATTTAAGCTGTAAAGATGCAATTAGGGATCGAGAAAGTAGTTTTCGAAAATTTAAAGATAACCCTACTGTAGAAAACCGAAATTTGTTCAAACGGGCCAGAAATCTCTGTAATGCTCAAATACAAAGGGCTAAGTTTTTACATGACCAAAAAGTAAGGCAAAAAATACTATTGTGTCCAAAAGGAAGTAAAAACTTTTGGTCTTTTGTCAAGAACATTAAGAACTCGACCACGTCATCGGTCCCAACGCTCGTCTTCAATGACTCTCCGTATGTCAGTTCCATCGACAAAGCCAATTTGCTAGCAGCTCAATTTGCTGCCAACTCGACACTTCCTTATAGCATAGTGGCTCCACCTGAGCTCGAGTCTGCAAATTCTTTGATGCAGCAGATATTTTTTCGAACTCGCTCGGTTGCGAGAGTCCTCAAAGATCTCAACATACATAAATCCGCTGGTCCAGATGGTATCCCCGCCGTTATTCTGAAGAGGTGTTCTTCTACGCTGGCAAAACCACTGCGTAAACTTTTCCATCTTTCCTATTCTGCTGGGATTTTTCCGAGCAGATGGAAAACTGCATTTGTCCAGCCCGTCCCTAAAAAAGGCGAATCTTCCTCCCCTTTCAATTACCGTCCAATTGCACTAACGTCCCTTCTTTCCAAGGTCATGGAAACGTTGATAAACCGTCAACTTATGAAATATCTTGAAGAACGAAAGCTTCTTAATGACCGTCAGTACGGCTTTCGTAGCAAACGGTCCACTGGTGATTTGATGGCTTATCTCACCGAAAAGTGGAACCAATCTTTACATTGTTTTGGAGAAAGTAAGATTATTGCGCTTGATATTTCTAAAGCATTTGATAGAGTTTGGCATCAGGCTCTTTTATCGAAAATGCGTGCTTTTGGTATCGATGAGTCTCTTCTTCGTTGGATTAGAAATTACCTTTCCGACCGTTCAATACAAGTTGTGTTGGATGGCTTCAAGTCTGATACCCACTTAATAAATGCTGGTGTGCCCCAGGGCTCCGTTTTGTCTCCGACTCTCTTCCTCATTTTCATAAATGATCTCTTGTCTGAAACTTCTAATCCGCTTAACTGTTTTGCTGACGACTCGACCCTCAGCTTTTCATATTCGTTTCCAAATTTACGTCCCTGATCTTCGGATGTGGAACTGGAACGGTTGCGTATGATAAGCTCATTGAATTCTGACCTTGACAGCATTGTTGCATGGGGTATTATGAACCGAGTAGAATTTAATGCTTCGAAAACTCAATGCTGCCTCTTGTCGATGAAGCTTAACATTCCCCCATTGCCATTATCCATGAATGGTACCTGCATCGAAGAAACCGAAAAGCTGTCAGTACTTGGTATGTGTGTAAACGACGATCTTCGTTGGAACGACCACATATTTGAAGTCGCCAAAAACGCTGCTAAATGCTTAGGTTTCTTGAGACGAAGCAGGAAGTTCTTCACCCCCTCTGATCTGGCTACAATTTATAAGACCTTCATCCGCCCAAAACTGGAGTATAATTCTCATATCTGGTCAGGTGCTTCTCAAACATCTTTGCGCCTACTTGATAGGGTACAAAATAGAGCGTTAAGATTGATAGGTGATAGTTCAATCGTAGAATCGACTGATTCTCTTGGACATCGTCGAAACGTCACCTGTCTCTCTCTCTTTTATCGCTTTTTCCACAAACAGTGCTCTAGTGAAATAGCCAGCTGCATTCCTCCCTTGAAACAATTTAGCCGCAACACCCGCCTCGCTAGGAATGCTCATCAGTTCTGCCTTGAGCCCAACTTCGGGCGTACAGTCAAGTATAGAGATTCTTATTTTAGTCGCACCACCCGAATGTGGAATGCTTTACCTGGCTCTGTGTTTCCCCTGCATTACGATTTACAAAAATTCAAAAGCAACGTGCATCGGTGTCTCCTTTCAAATCCTCTCCTAATTTCCTAAATGCTCGCACTGTGTTTAATAACATTATAAGGGTAGTCATAACCCCTTGATGTGCGCGTTAATTATAAAAAAAAAAAAAAAAAAAAAAAAAAAAAAAAAAAAAAAAAAACAGGCGCAAGCCTGAGTTTAATTAAAATAAATAAATTAAAAGAATACCTTTGGATCCATACAAATACTGTGACTGAGTTAAAAGGCATTGTTAGTACTCCAACGTCGACACAATTCTTTTGAATATTGAAATAACACCAGGAGTAAAAATCAAACATTTACTTCACGTAGTCCCTGCCAACTTCCCTATAACACAAAATGGAATTTTGGGTGAAGACCTATTCCGGTGAAGACCTATTCCCTCACATACCACTATAAAGATAAAAAATACACCACAGACTTTATAAATAAGAGAAAGCCTATTACAATACCTGCTAGATCTGAAAAAATTATTAAGTAGGGACCCATTTATGAACTCTCAAATCAAATATACTTTTCTTAAGAAATCCTTCCTCAAGTTTATACTTCCTCTGCTTTGATTGAACCAACTAACGGTTACATATATATATCGGTATTAAACGCCAATGCAAAAAATATAGTCTTAGAAGAAGAATACCAACGACTACAACATTTACAACCTAAATTCATTTGACACTCAAAATGTTATCAACGACAGATTGAGTATAATTCAAAATCAACTCCAACTGGATCATCTTAATAGAGAAGAAAAGAAAACAATTGTAGATATTTGCCGAAATTACAACCACTTATTCTTCCTGGACGGTGATACTCTGTCGAGTACGTCCGGAATCACACATCAAATAAAGACAACCCCAAACATACCTCCAGACTCCAGTCAACATTCGACCATATCGTTTAGCACAAATTCACACACAAGAAATAAAAAATCAAGTAGACAAAATGTTGCAAGACGAAATAATTAGGCCGAGTTCAAGTCCATGGAACGCACCTCTACTAGTTGTACCAAAGAAAGGAAAACAAAAATGGAGAGTAGTAGTTGATTACAGGAAACTCAACGAAGTGACTATCGCGGATGCGTATCCAATTCCAAACATCGAAGACATCCTTGGACAACTGGGTGATTCAAAATACTTTACAACACTGGATCTAGCGAGTGGGTTTCATCAAATCGAAGTAAACAAGGAAGACAAAGAGAAGACAGCTTTTAGTACACCTAACGGTCATTTTGAGTTCAACAGAATGCCATTTGGGCTACGCAATGCTCCTCCTACATTCCAACGGTTGATGAATAAGGTACTCACAGGACTACAAGGTATAAAGTGTCTAGTATACCTAGATGATACAATGATATATGGAAAGAATCTAGATGATCACAACAAAAAATTAATTGAAATATTTCAAGCTTTAAATCAGTGGTTCCCAAACTTATTTTTCTCGTGAACCACTTTCAAAATTTTACTGGTTTCGGTGGACCCCCTGCAGCTACATTTCTACCACATTCTTAAAGTCATCAAAAAAAAAATAATTGTGTCGCTTCTGAGATCTGTCCCATTATTATGATAGGTAAAATAAAAAATAGGTAATATAAATAGGTAAAATAAAGAAAATATAATAATAAGATATGTAAAATAAAGAAAAATGGTACATTTTATAACACTTAATTTATTAAAAGAATAGAATTACAAGAAAAAATTAATAAGGTAATATAGATTCAGGTCATGTGATGGAGTTCAGGTGTATTTGATGGAGTGTCAGCAAACGATCAATGTTTTTGTTTTTATTTTTGTCAGCAATAACCGCAAATCCCCCCGCTCTGTGATGTTTAATTTGCTTCTTTTTTTAGTTAAGAGGTTTTCAACGGCACTAAAACTCCTTTCGCAAGGTATGACGAGGGAAAAGCTATTCAAAATTTCCTTGCGATTTCCCACAGTCCAAGATATTTTTCGGGTATTTCTGCTTGTAGCCACAATGTTTGGTAGCCTTTTCAAAATTTCACCTTCAGCTCCTCATTGAAGCTTAGCTCGAGCAGCTCCTCTTGTAATACAACATTGGCCACTTAAGTTTCATTAAATGGATCACAATCCATGGTGGTATATCCATCGTCAGCATATCTTCAAACCTGGTTTTGAAGTCATCATGCAGGACACTTAAATGTTGACTGTAGGTATGGTTATCCTCATCAATACATTCTATTATTATAGGTATCACAAGGCAGCCTTTGTCAGCACGCGGAAATAGAATTACGGCTTGTAAAGGAAAGAACTAATAAACCGCTAAGACAAATTGGTGTACTCAGTATCGAATACTGATCATATTTGTGTAAAAAAAATAAAATTTGAAATCGCCAAATTGTCCGTAAAAACGATAACTAAAATTTCATCCAATCAATGAGTTCACGCGCTCCGTGAATTTAAGTTTTGTTTTGTCTGCGGCTTCATTGTTAAAACGTGACAAATTGGCATCGAAGCTCAAGCCCCGCTCTTCCGAAAAGGAAATTTGATAAAATAGTTACTTCAAAATCAATTTAAAATGATTGTGGAATTACTGTTTTATAAAACTAGTAGTTATTTGCAAGAAAAATTACAAAATTAATTGCTCTGAAATATTGCTTATTCGACCTTTTTAGAGAGGCAGTGCTTCTCTCGTGAAAAAAAACAATTGAATAAAACGTGCTGTGTTTGTTTTCAAATCGAAAGAGGACAATCAAAATATCTACGAGCAGTTGTGATCAAACGATTAGTACACGTAAAAAAAATACTTAACTACTATATCAAAAAGAAAGGTAGGTACTTACTTTTCCCCGGCACTAGCAAACACTGATGATATAAATTTTCTCACACCTTTTTTTCGAAATTCCGGAAACAAATGAATGAGTTCGCCGTTCATGTCTGAACAAGCACTAAGCATTGTCGGGAGGATAGCGCTTTGCAAGTCTGTACACGAAATTTTACGTAATATCGAATACGCAAGTTTGGACAAGAAACAGTCGCTTGCCTTATTGAAATATTATCTGATTAGTTAGGTACTTAAAACAATGTAGGTATAAGGTCCTTATAAAAACTATGCTTACATTTTTGCTCTTTACTATCAAAAGCAGATAAATTTTCGTGGACCCCCATTAACATCTTATGGATCCCCATTTTTTGTTCACGCCAACGTAGACCCCCAGCAAGTCTCCCGTGGACCCCTGGGGGTCCACCTGGACTACTTTGGGAAACACTGCTTTAGATAAATACAACCTCAAAATACAGTTAGAATAGTGTAAGTTTTTAGAAAAAGAAGTCATGCATTTAGGACACGTTATTTCAGAATCAGGAGTCAAACCTGACCCCGACAAAATATCGGCAATAGAAAATATAGAAATTCCAAAAAAACCAAAAAGACATCAAATCATTTCTAGGCTTAGCAGAATATTACAGAAAGTTCATTAAAAATTTTTCTAGAATAGCAAATCCACTAAACAAACTACTGCGCAAAGATGTACCTTTTAAATGGGATGCATTTTGCGAAGAATCTTTTAACCAGTTAAAACAAGCATTAATTGAACCCCCTATACTACAATATCCTAGCTTCGAAAAAACATTTTACATAACAACTGATGCCAGCTATGAAGCAATAGGTGCGGTAATGTCACAAAAAGATAATGATGAAAACGATTTACCTATAGCATTCGCAAGTAGAATACTAAATAAGTCAGAAAAAAAATATTCTGCTATAGAAAAAGAAGCTCTAGCAGATGTCTGGGCAGTAACCCACTTCCGACCATACGTGTACGGAAGACATTTTGAAATAGTTACTGATCACAAGCCACTTGTTTGGATGTTTAACCTTAAGGATCCTTCTTCAAGAATAATGCGCTGGCGTATTAAGCTTGAAGACTACGATTTCACGGTTTCACATAAAGCAGGTCATCTTAACACAAATGCAGACGCTTTATCTCGTTTTAACATAGCTGAAGTCAAAGTAATAACTCGTAGTTATAGCAAAGTCCCACCTATTGAAAAACAGAAAGAAAGTCAAAACATCATTGAAATTTCCGATCCAGAAAAAATTAAACAAATTATATACGAATTTCATTACACGCCCTTAGGTATGGTCATCAAGGTATAAAACGAACTCTGAAGCGTATTCGAAAAACATACAAATGGAAAACCATGTATGCGGACATAAAGAAATACATCGCGTCATGTGAGCTGTGTCAAAAGAATAAATTGTATTCACGTAACAAACTACCAATGGTCATCACTCATCACTGCGACAGAAAAAACTCCGTTCGAAAGAATAGCCATTGATATAGTAGGACCACTCCCTATTGCGGAAAGCGAGAACAAATATATACTTACTTTCCACCAAACTCGTTCAAGCAGTAGCAATACCAAATCAAGAGGCTCCTAAAACATTATCCCTCAAACAATTCTCACTGACCAAGGCACAAGGCACTAATTTCACTAGTGAGTTATTCAAAAATAGCTGTAAGATTTTAAAAATAGTAAAAATTCAAACAAGTCCATACCACCCTCAGTCAAACGGTGCTCTCGAAAGGTCACATCGAACGTTAGGTGACTACCTAAGAAATTATGCTAGCAAAGACCAGTCAAACTGGGACAACTACCTCGAGTACGCAATATTTTGCTATAACACTACTCCGCAATCAAGTACTAATCACAGTCCATTTGAAGTCCTTTTCGGGTTTGAAGCGCCCATTCCCTCCATTTTGAACAGAAAGGTACAGCCAACATACAATTATGACGACTTTGTCTCCGAAATGAAATCAAAAATGCAAATTGGATATGAACTAATTCGTACCAACCAAATAAAAGCAAAGGAAATGTCTAAAGCCTACTACGATCAAAATTCCAAACAAACAAGTTATAACGTCGGCGATAAGGTATTATTAGAAATCAAGAATCGATCAAACAAAAAACTAACCCCCATTTTTGAAGGACCATACGAAATAACTGAGATTTTATCTAAAGAAAACTCTAAAATAAAAATAGTCAGAAAAGAGAAGGTCGTCCACAATAATCTAATAAAACACTTCAACCAAAGAAATTAGAATACACACCATCATCTTATACACACACACATCAACCAAAACACTCATAACACAAAGTAGCTAAAAAAGTTGATGTTTTTTTTTCTCACATCCAGTAAAGTCATTATCATCATATTCGCCATCTTCTTAAACACAATCATGACAGAAGTAATAGGTACACTCCGGTTCTATTTAACGGTTGTACTATTACTTCTGTCATCTTCCCGTGCAGTGTAGGGTTAGAATAGCACTGCAGCGCCTCCCCGCTTGTCTTTAAAGGCGACTAAAGGAGCAATCATATCTAGACGACTAACATCAAAGTGAGTCTAGCGACACACATACCACCTAAAAACTCTCCCCAAGTATGCATGCAGATCCCGGGGTTTACACGACTGGAGATTACCGGTGTAGTAAAAGGGAAATCAAACTCATTAAATGGAGCATGCATGTGTCGAAAAGGATGAAAGGAAAATTTTTGAAAAATTTTGAGCATTATGGAAGTACTTGCAAACATAAGAAGCACTACCCCGCCAGGCAGTTCCATTGCTATGCATGGAGCTGATCCTGGACCGAGCAGCAATGTTCGGGTCAGAGCTATACGGATTCCGGGGGCTAGCAAAGTAATGCGACGAGTTGGACGAAAATTTAGAGTCGCGAGTTGGAACGTTGGAAGTATGACTGGTAGAAGTCTCGAACTCGAAGAGATGATGAGAAGGAGGCGAGTGGACATCTTGTGTGTTCAGGAAACGAAATGGCGAAACACAGCAAACAAAGCCCGTTTCTTAGATGCAAAGACCAAGACTTACAAGATGTTCTACTATGGAACAGAACAAGGTAGGAACGGAGTCAGTATCATCCTTGACCAAAGTTTATGTAACAGCGTGTTGACCATTTTGAAGTCCAGTGACCGTTTGATGTCTCTTAAATTGGTGATAGAAGGAAAGGTCTGGAATATAATCAGTGCATATGCTCAACAAATAGGGTGTGAGCAGGAGGAAAAAGATGCATTCTGGCTTGATTTTCATAACCTACTTAAGAACATCCCAAAAGAAGAGTATTTGTTTGTTGGAGGAGATTTGAATGGACATGTCGGGAAGACAAACGAGGATTATGAAGACTGCCATGGAGGTTTGGGATTCGGCACCAGGAACACTCCTGGTGAAGATATTCTAAATATGTGCAAGTCATACGGTTTAATCGTACTAAATACCATGTTCATCAAACAAGACCGACACCTTATCACTTACAGCAGTGGAGGAAATGAAACCCAGATTGATTACCATTTGGTAACCAATTACATGAAATCTCTGGTGAAAGACTGCAAAGTGATACTAGGAGAAGCTGCCGCTCAACAGCACCGTCTTCTTTTAACAGAATTTTTTACGGATGCGGTGAAGGTAGTCAAACAAACGCAGGAGAATCAAGTGGTACAATCTGGAGAAAACCAAAGGACAGCAATTCACTTCGTATATGCAAAGTCAGTTGTGTAATACCATCGACGCAGTTTCAAATGCAATCACGGCACAACATATGTGGGATCGCCTACAACGAACCTGCTTAGAGAGAGCCAAACCACTGTTAGGAGTCTCAAAAGGACACCACCAACAAGCTAAAGAGACCTGGTGGTGGGATGATGAAGCTAAGGCAGCGATTAGAAAGAAGAAAGCAGCTTTCCAAGCTTGGTCGAAGTGCCCCTCAAGAAATACCAATGAAAAAGCGCGTTTCAAAATGGAATACAAGAGCTGCAGAAAAGAAGCGAAGAAAAAGTGCGCCCAACTTCAAGCAAAAAGCACGGAGGGCCTGTATCGAGAGCTGGAAGAGATTTCTTCCCCAGCTGCTGAAGCAAATCAGGTAATCCAAGAGCTAAGACAAAGTAACTTGAATAAGGGAGCAACCATTTTCAAAATAGCCGCTCAGAGAAGGAGAAATGCGCAGGAGATTCGTTCGCCGAAGTTCATAAATGATGCCCAAGGACTGCTACTTGTGGATGACGACAAAATTCTTCAGAGGTGGCGACAGTATTGTGATGATCTTTTGAATGAACAGTTTCCTCGGCGCCACTTTCCAACAGCTGCACCTAACTTTACGGAAGTATCCGACGTCACAGTCGAAGAAGTTAGGGAGGCAGTTAAGAACTCCAAAAAAGGCAAAGCGATTGGGCCAGACGAAGTACCATATGAGTTTTGGAAAAATATGGGAGACATCGGGTTGAGATGGCTCACGATCCTCATCTCCAAAATTATAAGAGGTGACAGTTTGCCTAATCAATGGAGGGAAAGTTTTCTTCTTCCAATGTACAAGGGAAAGGGAGATACCAGAAGCTGTGACAACTATCGTTCGATCAAGTTGATGTCCCACACTATGAAGATCGTCGAGCGGGTTTTGGATAGCCGACTGCGGAAAATAATAAGGCTGTCTGATGACCAATGCGGGTTTGTCACGGGTAAGTCAACTACAGACGCAATCCAAAGTATAAGGATCATTATGGAAAAACACCGAGATGCCTTAGAGGATTTGCATATTGTGTTGGTTGACTTCGAAAAAGCATTCGATCGACAACCGCGAGATCTGAAATGGGTGGCCCTCAGACACCGAGGAGTTCCTGAAGCCTATGTGCGAATAATTATGGACATGTACGAGGGAGCAGTTACAAAAGTGAGATGCCCAGCTGGAGTCACCGAAGAATTCCAAATAACAGTAGGTGTACATCAGGGAAGTGTCTTGAGTCCACTGCTCTTTATTGCTGTTCTGGATTATTCGCTCGAAGGAAAAGTAACGGACAATAAAGTACAACAATTATTCTTTGCTGACGATGGAGCCATCATAAGCGAGGATCCTACATCCCTGCAACGAGCACTTGACGTTTGGATTGATGTTCTGGAAGGAAATGGGTACCGTATTAGCGCTAAAAAGACTGTATACCTGTGCTGCCCTTTTTCTGATAAAGACAAGCCTATTCCAGACATTTATTTGAATGGAAAGTGTGAAAAGTTTAAATATCTGGGATCTATGATCAATAGTGAAGCAACTTGTGATGACGACATCAATCATCGAGTAAGCGTAGGGTGAATGAAGTGGCGAGAAAACTCCGCTATCTTCTGTGATCGAAAAATGCCCCCTAAGCTGAAGGGAAAACTCTACACAGCAGTTGTCCGTCCAGCTCTGACATACGGTTCACAATGTTGGACAATGCACAAAAAGTATGAGAGCAAATTGACGGCAGCCGAAATGTCGAAAGTACCATCTTGGACAAAATTCAGCACGACCGGCTCAGTTGGTATTGTCATGTTCAAAGGAGAGATCCGCAGAACCCCGTCCAAAAGGCAATATCGTACAACGTTTCAACAAATTCGCGACGAAAGAGAAAAGGCAGGCCAAAACACTCCTGGTACAAGCAAATGCAAAAACAGCAGCATTTGGTTGGCCTCAGACATGGAACAATCCAAAACCGGGAGGCTTGCCGACGCTTTCTGAGGTCAACGCGGCGTACCCCACAGGCGGATCACTAGTGTGAAGCAGAAAAGTGGGAGAGTTGTGATCGCTTCAAGATCACTACTCGTAACGCCGGAAATGAAAAGAAGAAGAAGACTATTACTTCTGTCATCGGAATCCTGGAGAAATCTATTACCAAATGGACATTCCTGTTTTACATTAACAACATAAAAACCAAGAAAAATACAAAATCATTGGAACAAAACCTTAACATCCTGTCGGAGCTATGTACGCTTAGTATTAAGGAATATCCTCTAGACCACTGCAAAATTACCCTACACATTTTACAAAATTCCCTCACAGAAATTAATCAAAACAACGAGATCCTTGACAATATGCTATTTAGAAACAAACGCTCGAAAAGGAGCATAGTGGAAGGTGGTCTATTCAATGGAATATGAATCGCTGAGATATTTTTGTTCAGAACTATGGATTCTGAAGATGCGGTGAAAATAGATGACGCTTTGCATACAATTCAGGAAAATCAAAATAACTTTCACCCCATAACGGAAAACCAAATGACAATTATTTCTAACGTGGTAGACGCTTTGAACAAGACATCAGAACACATAAATAACAATTTTGATTCTATTTCCGAAGACATTAGACGAAACACAGAAAAGTTAACAAACCTGACTTACGTCGAAAAAATCCTACACAACTTTGACGAGATAGCAAATTTAGCATCATCATATACTACACAGATTCTTACAAAACAATCCTAAATACTTGACATCCTACAGAACGCCAAAGTTAACAACTTAGATAGCAAATTTTTTAACTCCGAAGTTTTTATTTCAACCCTAAAACAAATTCAGCTAGAACTCCCATTCAACGTCAGATTCCCAATGAAAATCTCAAGAATAAACTTGCCCATTATAAATAAAAAAACTACAATAACCCCCATTTACGTTAATGAAGATCTCATGTTACAAGTGAGCATTCCATTAGCAAGCTAACACCATTGCCATCCAAATTTAAACAGAACTCATACAGCTACGTCTCTATTAAGAGCGAATTTGTCGCAATAAATGAAAATTATAGGCGATATATATTTCTCAACTCTGAAGACTTAGGTAAATGTACAAAAACAGACTCCAACCATTTTATATGCGAGAAAAACTTTATAGTTCATAACCATAACACCGACAACTGCATAATACAGTTAATTTCAGGAATCCAGAACCACGCAACTTGTGAAACAAAAATATTTGCGCTTGAGCAAGAAGTTTGGTTCAATCTAATGAGCAAGAATTCATGGCTGTATGTCATGCCAAAGCCAACGAGCGTCAGGATTTTGTGCGGAGACGTACCAAAAACGATCACAATATCTGACAGTGGAATTCTAAGTGTAGACCCATTCTGTAAGGCAATAACAAAAGAAGTTTACCTCCAGGCATCAAATATCATACAAAATAAAACTCCTATTTCATACTTTGTAGAAGACCAAACCATACCTGAAAACATAATAATTCCCACTAACTTATCCTAAATTTCACCTCATACCAGTGGCGTGGCGTCCATATAACACGATTCCTATCGTCTTACCTTTTAAAATTTGTCTTCATAGAAAAAACCAGCAACATAAGTCTACAACTAAGCAGTCAACAGCCTATCTTTTCCCATACACACAGTGTTCTTCAAGCACTTTTAAATTTGCGAGATACACACACAATACACAAGGCATACACATTCACAAAGCAAAGCAAAATCGCCGCGCAGAACATATTTTGTGTTTGTCCCTATTTTTCCTACGATATAAGCCGCGTTTTATTGAAAATTTTCTATGTGCACTTATGTACACTTTCAATAAAACGATTTTTTGGTTTATATTCACTTCGGACGTCACTTTCAATTTTCACTTTCAGTGTTGGCACCCTTTGCAATTGTTCTAAGGATAAGAAACATTAAAAATTTGCATTCTAAGGATATAAATGCATACCTTTTACTTTCCATTTGTATTTTTCTCTATTTAATTCTCGATTCTCAATTTATTTGCCGCATTTCAACTTTTTACTTTCGAGGTAAACAAACAAATGTCACTTTAATTTTTTTTCGCAATGGCTGTGTTCAATTAGATTCATTTTGTGACTCATGTTTTTGGTTGCCTTGGTTCTGATGTTCTTATGTGTTCTGTCTGATGTTCTTTTTTTCTGACCGATTGCGAAACTTCCCTTGTGTGTGTGTGTGTGTGTGTGTGTGTTAGTAGCTGCGTGTCTATTTATGTCCCCACTAAGTCACCACCTGACTCTTCTATTAGCCATTAGGTGTGTTTCTTTACTGAAAATTCGCACGAAATGCACCGAAATTCGGCGAAAGTCAGTCTAATCCCGTTCCGATTTTTCGTAGCAGTGCACAAAAAAGAGAGTGCTCTCGAGAGAATAAAAAAATTTCCCCGTCCTGCGAATTTCCGGCACCAAAATTTCTGTGGACAGAAATCGTGCGCAGCCAAAACAAATACAAAAACTGTCAAACAGACGTTTTTCCAAGTGTTGCGTTGCTGCGAATGGTTTGTTCAAGGCGTTTCCTTACTTTTAAGACAATTACGCTCTTTAATAGATTTTCTGAAAGAATTTTACAACCACTCCTTAAAAAAAAAATTTCTGTGCACAAAAAGTAAAGAAACAGACTTATTCAATCTGTTGTCGAAAATCAGAAATATGAACGAACACAACCCAAAGACTGCCAACCTCTGGGTGCCAAAAAAAGAAATTTACCAACCATCCCTGTGTGCAGTTAGCTTACTGCGATATTTATGTGCACTTAGGCTATTGACATAAGGAGTTGTTGTTTTCCCATGAGCGATGTTTTACTGAAGTGTACATAAGTGCACATAGAATTTCGATAAAACGCGCCTATACTTCCACTCCGGTGCCATCCTTTTCAATACACGTTCTCTTATTGAAAAATGTAAGACGATAATTTTCGTCTTACTGCTGCAATGTCTGCTTGGAAAAAATAATACAGATTTCGCCTTCGAGTAATGTACGGCGAATTCGGTTTTGTTTTGCTGTTTTATTTTGTTCTATTATCTACTGATCATGTGATCATTGTTTTGGATTATTTGCAAGTGTAAAGTGAATTTTAAGTATCGTGTGTGTATTTCTAAAAACTATGGAAAAAAAACTAACAAAAGTTAACGTCGAAGAGAACTGTTTTGTTTTAATTATTTAAATGGCTTTGCTAAGTGTTGAGTGTTGTTTAACAGATTACCTTTTAGAAGAGGAAAATCAGTTTAGAAAGTTAGATTTTATAGTGAAAAAAAAGTTATTGAATTGTAAAGATGGTTTCGTTTCGCGTTTCCATGATTCCTTTTACCAAAAATATACATGGTTGACAGGTAGTTGCAAGGTCAACAAAATTTTTTGTTTTCCCTGCCTTTTGTTTTCAAATTCTTCCAGCGTTTGGAGTCGCACGGGCTACGCCGATTTAAATAATTTGACAAATTTTGCTAGTAAGCACATTAAAACAGAAAAACAAATTCGAAGCTGTTTATCGTTACATGAATTTGGAACCAATCCACATAGACTTCTTTTGAACCCGCTTTTTTTATGCTTTAAGCTCATTGTGCATTTTAACCTAAATGCCTTAAAGTATAGAAAAATTGGCTTCGATTAATCCACGTTTGGAATTTAAGGTACCTTCTATTTATTCCTTATTAATTTGTGTAGGTGATTCATTTTTCTCGACTTACCATTTGAAAATATCCACGCCACGCCACTGCCTCATACAACCCATATTGAAAAACTGGACTTAGATAATTATAGTATAAATATTAAAGACTTATTAAAGAAAAACAGTTCGTTATTCCATGTCACACATGAACATGCTCACATTTCTGTTTCTATTATTTTCTTTCTTTGTGTAGCTCTAGCTTTGTATGTAATATTTAAAAAATGTATTAAAATAAAATGTACACTAAATAATAAGCCAACAGAAAATGTAAACGATCTCGAAGAAAATGTAGCACCTAGCGTTGATGAAACAACCCATGTATAAAAAAAAATATTTTTTAAATGTAAACAACAGCAATATTTTTTTTTTCATTGCCAATAAACGAAGAAAACAAAACAAAAAAAAAGAAAATGTAAAAATGAAAAAAAAATAATTTACTCATAAGCATTGTATACCTACTCATTAAGCATATAAAACGAAAAAAAAATTTTATTACTTTTGACCAAATAAACTTTTAGATTGTCTCATTCATTTTGCACACCCGCACCTATATGCCGAAAGGTCTCACTCGTTGCCTCGTACGCCTTTCGTAATTTAAGGGGGGAGGACTGTTGTGCCCCACACCCAATAATTGTAAACCAAAAACCCAATTCTTAGGAATTGCACCGTCGCTTCTTAAACGTACGACATAGTTTCGATTTCTATAAGTGTGTCATGCATTGGTTATGTCACAACAATAACAATGCATGTCAGGCGAACCGAAATAAGTTAACAAGGAAAGCGACGAGGAACATACTGTGCAGTGTCACATTGCAGACCAAGCAATTGTGAGAAATAGCACGCACATATGGTTTGCATATGGTGGTTGCAGTATGTGTGTCCCAGATTTCGTGGTTGACCTGGTACCTATAGTGACGATCGTAGGTAATAAGTACGGAGTATCGAAAAGAATGAAGACACTCTGATTCTGAACGTTAACTAAAAACGTTGTGTGTTTACTTTTACTTGTGCGGAACAACAGGTTCTTGGAGTCGCAGCACTGGACGGTCGTTACGAATTCATGCCTAATTTCGTAAAAAAAATTTAAGGGACCGATGTCCGTTGTCCAGTAGGGGTAGGGTCCAGATGTTGTTGGACCTGGGAGGATTTTCCCACCCACGTATCCCTTTGGGATACTACCATGGCTACCACTACCTCCATGGTTGTGCGGTAGCCCCTACTCCCAAAAAAAGTAACCTACCGCCCCTATCCTGCAACCACCAGCTTACCTCGTTTAAATCTCGTTTAGCTACTCATTATTCCGGTTTTCTTTCTTCAAATTATAGCCATAGATTAAATCGTTATAATAATTTATATTTTTTTATTTATAAAAAAAGCCAAAATTTAAATTAATCCATAGGTGGCAACCATATTAATATTAAGCAGGTTATTATGACATTTAACTTCTATAAAACTAAATAAAATTTAATTCACTCGTTCCTTTCGTCAACTCAATATCATTTACAGGTAAGTATCTATTCAATCATTTTATATAATTCCAAGTTTACTAAACTTTAAAATCTTAAATTACTTTATTTTCAGATGGCAACTCACGATTCAATTGCCAGGTAAATAGCTGTTTTATTTTCTTTTACAAAATGTATAAATTTTTTTTTTTTTCTTTTTTTTCAGATCCGATGGCAACTCTTTTTGCTACTAGGTACGTAATTAATTCCCTTTCTTTTTTTTGGTTAGTCTCACTTTCAAATTTACATATATCATTTAACTTTTTTCTCTTTTTTTTTTTAAGGAAAAGAAGCGTAATAAAACCCAAAAGAAAAAAATAAACGTTAAAAGGAAATGGTATTTTTTTTATAAAAATATAAAGGGAATATATATACAAGATTATTAGGTTACTCACCCAGCTTTTCCTCCAAAGTAGTGCACCACGTTGTTGGTTTAGCGTTTCTGAAAATTTTAAATTTAGGTATCTGATTTTTCTCCCCTTTTTCCCCTTTATTTTTTTTCTCTGATTATTATTAGGCTCTTTTTTTGTTTTAGGGATACTCCGGTAATATAGTTCTTCCTCTTTTTCTGTTTAATTTAAACTTTTTTTTTTTTTTGAATTCCGGAAAACTACGCACCTTGAACAAAATTATTTAGGTATTTAGGTAAGTAAACTACTGGGTTGTATGGTTTGCCAGAATTAAATTTTCATTACTATTACATTATTCTTCTTTTTGTTTTCTTACTTCTAATACACGTAACAAAACGAATTCACGCACACCAATTTTGCAACACGGGAATAGACCGGAGGGGGGAGGGGGGGGGTTGCAGAGGGCAATAAAATGTCGGGATATGAATATCAGGGAAGATATACAAACACTGGGACACTTTATTTATAGGATGATGTTTTTTGGATGATGATGATGAGTTGGATGGTGTTGAAGATGATGATGCTGGTGTTGATGATGTTGAAGCAGAGCTCGAAAATAATTGGAAACCATATTGCTTCATTCGGTTTCTCACTGAGAGATATCACATTGCCGACCAATATTTTGCTCTTTTACTGAGATTTATTTTTATAAAATAATTTTTTAGGTCTTTGGTTGAGATTTATCATTTATTTAAAAAAATATCTCTCTTTAGTTGACTTTTTCCACATAAAATAAATGGAATTGGTTGACCTAAGACCTTTATGATAAAAAATAGATCTTAAGTGGTTAAATGGTTAAAAAAAAACAACTTTACACTATTTTAAAGAACGTGAGTCTTCACCAACAAAAAACATCCATATACATATATAAAATATGATGCATGTGTGTTTGTTCTCGAAAACGGGTGTTTGTTCCCGAAACGGGAACGAGAACGGGAACATTAAAGTTACTTGACCGATTTCTAAAATTCTTTTAACTCTAGGATGTTACACTATCCCTAAGTGACATAGACATATATTTCATTCACATATTTCCATGGGAACGGAAGATTCCATCAGGAAGGGGGTGGGAACGGAAAATTGGAAACTACTGGACAGATTTCCAAAAGTACTGGGATGCCACATAATCCCTCAATAACTAAGCGTAGATTTTATCCCTATAATCCCACGGGAACAGATACAGGAACGAAAACGGGAACATTAAAGTTACGTGACTTTAAAACTACAGACCCGAGTAACACCGGGCGGCTCAGCTAGTTGAAAATAAAGAATGTGATTTATTTTTTTCTCACAAAAATAAATCTCACTGGTTGACCAAAAAATAAAAATAACAGAAATAAATGTATATCTCAGAGAGAAACCAAAAAAAAATAAAACTCATCATTACTGGTTATTGAGAGAGTTTTTAAATAAATCACAACAAATAAGAGTTATTTGAAGACCAATGAAAGTGGTAACCATAAACTTTCGAGCTCTGTGTTGAAGAGATGATGATGATGTTGAATAGGATGATGAGGTAGGTGTTGGGGAATGCGACTGAATTCCCTTTTTTTCCAAACTTTATTAGTCTTTACCCAGATCTACGTATGACGTAGCTTTGAACACTCTTTTTATATAATTATTTTTTTTTTTCTGTCTAGGTTTTCATATTTTCTTAAATTTGCTTATCGGGTTTTTTTACTTTTTCTTTTACTAATTTCCAATTTTTTTTCTATTTGGCACAGATCACTTTTTCTTTTGTATTTTTTTTCTTCTCCCGCACAATAGCTTGTATTTTTTTTTACTTCTTCCAGGTTTGTTTTAGGTTCATTATCTTTCTATTATTAACTTTATTTCAATAAATAAATACTTGGATTTATTACACTTTTGACACTATTATTCTGAGGCAACAAAAAATTTAAAGAAGCCAAACTAAAAGAACACTCCATTAAGTATAGTCTCACGCACAATTTTTCAATTTCATTGTTTTTTTTTGTCTCTTCCAAGGTGTTCACTCTTTCTAATGCCGCAATCGATTGTCCAGTTTGACCTACTTCGATGAACTTGTCATGTACCAACTCGACCGTTGTACATGTACATAGTCAGTAGCGATCGATCTGTCATCTGTGTATGACGTGTTTAGTTCTACTGTGCATATAAGTAACAAAATTCCGAAAAGAAATCGTTGTTCGTCTAGTGAAGACACTTTGTCTTCAACAAAACTGATAAAAACCAGCAATTCAATTATGGATAGTAATAACTTAGATGGTTCTAGGAAAAATCGCTGGGCACCATTGCAGTGCCAAGCTGATGATGATAATGATATGGAAAGTGAAATTAATCCACCTACCAAACCAACAAAAAAGGAACGTGTCCCTCCCATAAAAGTTTTGCATAAAACAAGTGAATTTATTCATAAATTAATGAACACAATTAAAATCAGTGACTACACAATCAAAAAATGTCCATTGGCATAAAAATCCAATGTGAAAATATTGAATCACATATAAAAACGTGTGCATCCCTGAAAACAGCAGAGTGTCAATTTTTTACTCATGATCTGTCTAGCGAAAGATCATTCAAAGTTGTTCTCTTTGGTCTAGATACAGTATCAACTACCGATCTAAAAACTGAACTCATTAATCTTGGACTTAAATGCAAAGATGTTAAATTAGTGTCAAAACGTTATGAGCAATACACCGACATTTTTTATATTGTCTACTTAGAACAAGGTTCTGCACGCTTAAATGACATAAAAAAAAACATTAAATCTATTTATCGCACTCAAGTGAGGTGGGACTATCAACGTCGTCGTGTGTGAAGCATTACTCAGTGTCACAACTGCCAAATGTTTGGCCATGGACAAAAAAACTGTAATATTAAAACCTTTTGTGCGAACTGCGCCGGTAATCACAAAACTGTCGAATGCAATGTTAATGATAAGGTCCAATGTGCAAATTGCAAAGAGAGCCACAAATCTACTGACAGTAGTTGTAAGAGTAGACAACACTTTCTGAAAATCAAAGAGAATACTTCACACCAACATGGTAAGTGGCTTAATAATTCCACTCAACATAATGTTCAATCTCGCCGTCCAACGACAACATTTATAAATTCTATGGAGAATTTTCCTCCGCTTAAAACTTTACCAAGAAGAGACCAACCCAGTTTTGCTCGAAACACAAGCAGACCTATGCATCCCATGGCAGCGCCTATGCATCCACCTCCTCCCGGCCCTAGTCAAAAATGGTCAATCCAGCCCATTGGAAAAACAACGACTGACGATTTACTCTTTTCAATGGAAGAGATCCAATCTCTCACAACTGAGATGACAACTCAACTAAGCCAATGTGCAACGAAAGCAGATCAATTTAATGTTATCGCCCAGTTAGCGATTAAGTATTTGTATAGCAATGGCAAGTAATTATACATTGAATGTTATATGTTGGAATGCTCAGAGGTCAGAGCATTCACAACAAATCTCTTGAATTTTTTTCTTTCTTGAGCAGAAATAAGATCGATGTTGGTTTAGTTTCCGAAACTAGGCTGTCTCATAATGCAACTCTCTCCAACTCCGAATACAATTGCTACAGAGTGGACAGAGTTGATACCCGTGGCGGCGGTGTTGCCATTGTCGTCAGAAAAACTTTAAAACATGCACTTCTGCCTGTTCTGAAAACAAAATACATTGAGAATATTGGTGTTGATGTCTTTTTCTCAGGAAATAGAAAAATTACAATTCTGTCAGTGTATTTCCCAGGTGGCTTAACGAATTCTATCCGAAAAGACCACTTTAAATCAGATTTACTCAAAATGATAAACATTAACGGAACGTATTTAATTGGTGGTGACTTTAATTGTAGAAATAGGAAGTGGGGTTGTGCAAGGGCTAATTCCTGGGGCAACATATTAGAAAGTTTAAACGTTAGTCACAGTTTTGAAATTCTGTTTCCAAACAGCCCAACTTATTATCCGTCAGATAGAAGAAAAAGCCCTTCTACAATAGATTTCTTTCTTACAAACGATTCATCCCTGTTTTCGCAACCTGTTGTTTATAATGACCTGTCATCCGACCATCTACCTGTGAAGTGTGGAGTTTTAGAGTATCCGTGCACAAGCTCGAGATATTACTATGACTTCAGAAAAGCAAGGTGGTCATGGTTTAAAAACACAATTCAAAGTCGTCTACAACATAAAGACACAAATTTAGATCATATCGAATCCACCGAACAAATAGATACAATAATTGAAAATTTCGATTCCACAATATCCGAAAGCATAGATCTATGTATGTGTACCAAAAAAATATCCATCGGATAGTAAAACGAAATTGCCACAACGCATAATAAATCTCATTACACTACGAAATCGTCTCAGACGTCAATGGCAACGGTACCGAGATCCTAGACAAAGCGCTGAGGTGAAGCAGCTAAATAATTTAATAAAAAATGAAATTTTTAATTTCAGGAACGTGAAATGGAACCGTAAACTACAAAACCTCGATAAAAACAGCAAACCCTTTTGGAACATTGCCAAAGCATTAAAGAAAAAGAACAGCTTTGTTCCCACTTTCCAAAATTCTCTGTCTGTGTGTAGTACCAACATTGAAAAGGCAAATGCCTTTGCTAACTCATTTTTCGAGAATCACATTGTTCCCAACTCAGCAAATGATCTATTTGAAAATCAGGTAAAAGATGCTGTCTGCAACTTTACCTCACTTCACACTGACATTCCAGAAACTGCTTACGCAAGTCTTGAAGATCTCCTAGTTATTGTAAGAACTCTTCAGATACGCAAATCAGTAGGTTTTGATGGTATAAAAAATATTTTTCTTAAACAACTACCCAAAATCGGTTTAAAGTACCTTCTATTTATATGCAACAGCTGCATTAGGTTTCAATATTTTCCTCTATCGTGGAAAGTAGCAAAAGTTGTACCAATTTTAAAACCTGGAAACCAACCAAATGATATAAAGAACTATAGACCGATAAGTCTTTTGAGTTGTACAAGTAAGATTTTTGAAAGGCTCATTAAGTCCAAACTATCAAAATTTATTGTTCAAAACAACATTTATCCTCCGCAGCAATTTGGATTTCGGGAACAACACAGCACAGTAAACCAAGTAAATCGAATAACTAAACATGTTCGATATAATTTCAACATTCAAAAGTCCACTGGCCTGATACTCTTAGACGTTCAGAAAGCATTTGATAGTGTTTGGCATAATGGGCTATTGTATAAAATGATAAATTTGAATTTCCCAAGATACCTTATCAAATTAGTTGAAAGCTTTCTGAAAAGTAGATTTTTTATTTTTTCTCTCAGCGGGAGCATGTCTGATAAGCTTTGTGTGCCTGCAGGAGTGCCCCAAGGATCGGTGTTAGGACCCATTCTTTATAACGTTTACACGAGTGACTTTCCTATTCTACCTAACTGCGAATCGGCTATTTATGCCGACGACACAGCCATTTTTTCATCCGATGTACTTAGTCTAAGTATAGAGACTAATCTACAGTCAGCACTTGATATTTTAGAAAACTATTACAAGAAATGGAGAATTAAAATTAATGCCTCGAAAACGCAGGCAATCTTTTTCACAAGAAAAAGAAAAATCTGCTTTATTCCTAGCAACAATTTAAAACTAAATGATATGGAAATAGAATGGGGAAATTCTGTAAGATACCTGGGTATACACTTAGACAAAAAGCTTACTTTTAATGAACATATACATAAAACAATAACTAAAATCAATAAAACAATAAAAATAATGTATCCGCTAATTAATAGGAAATCTCTTCTGAGCAATGACAACAAACTAATAATCTATAAAGTAATTTTCCAATCTATTTTGCTTTATGGTTGTCCAGTATGGGGACAATGTGCAAAGACACACATTCAAAAATTGCAAGTGTCTCAAAATAAGCTATTAAAAATGATGCTAGCACTTCCTTGGCACTTTTCAACATCTGAACTGCATAGCCGCACCAAAATCGATCTCGTTTCTGATAGAATATGCAAATTAAAAGAAAGATATCTTATTCGTTGTGCAATGTCTGATAACATTCTTATTGTAAACTTAACTAATTAGTGCGTTCTTAAATGTTTAGAATTGTACTAGTGCTTTTTTCTTCTATTTGTTTTCCAATTGCTTATTATCTACCTAATTTAAAATATAGTTTATAATTACTTAAATTTCTTTTTTTTTTTCTGCTGTAATTATTATTTATTCACCTTTATGTTCCTTCTTATTTATTTATTAATTTATTTATTTATTTATTTATATATGCACTACTCACACGTCGACTTATTTGTTTCATAGTTATTTGTTCACTTTTTTCATTTTGCACAAATAATTTTTTGTAATTTATTACATATATAATTCTACTACAAGTATAAAAATTTATCTGTGATATAGAGTTAGTTAAAAATAAATAAAAAAAAAAAAAAATAAAAAAAATAAAAAATAATGAACGAAAAAAGCTAACATAGTCAAAATTAATTATATACTTCTAAGTTTTTTCTCAATTAGGAGGTTTTCATGACCTTTCCTCCTCAAAAGTATAATTTTGGACACTTATTCTGCAAATAGAAAAATTGTGCATTCTTATAAAATTTTCAGAAGCAAAGTAGACTTTTACTGTAACTCTGTATAAACTGGGCGATAGCAAATATTTGTTGTAAAACACTTTTATAATAACTGGTCAAAAAAAAAAAAAAAAAAAAAAAAAAAAACATGTACATAGTTGGTACAATTGGGTTGGTACATGACAAGATCACACCATCGGTTAGCGGCCACTCTTGCGGCTTATCTTTAATCGCCTAATCTTCCACTTGTGGGTGGAGATAAGCTCGCCGATGCGATCTGTTGCCAGGGGACATGTAATGCATGTTATGTTTTTTTGTGCAAATTCTTTTCTTTAAATGCGCAAGGGCAAGTAGGGTGGGTCAGGTAAGTTATGTATGTATATTTTATTATAGCTAATGGTAAGTATTATTGGGGTGTTTTATTATGAGTAAAAGGTAAGTATTATGCGCGTTTTGTTATAACTAAATGGTAAGTATTATTAATTATTTTATTATGAATAAAAGGTAAGTATTATGTATGTTTTGATATTATCTCGAGTAGTATTATGAGTGTTTTCTTTTTCTATTATTTTAGGTAAATATTATTATGCGTTTTGATGTTATTTGGGTAAGTATTATGAGTGTTTTTTTTTTTCTTTTTCTATTATTGTAGGTAAATATTATTACGCGTTTTGATATTATTTGGGTAAGTATTATGAGTGCTTATAATTCGGTATTATTTCAGGTCGGTATTATTATTGTTATTATTATTAGGTTATCGTTTCCCCACAAAACTTGTTCTTTCAACAATTCCTGCCGACTTGAAAAGGAGAAGAGAAAAGAAACGATGTATTCCCATTTTTTCAAATCCTTGCATTGATACACTCCAGCTTTCTGCCGACTTAGGTCTTCGAGTTCATACAAATTATTTCCCATGACCTGCGAACTTTCATCTGGACGAATTTCGGACCCAATTTTGCGCAGTACCTCTTCGATGCGTCGCTTAAGGTGGAATTTCTCCGGAAAACGATATCTCCTGCGGAGAACTTGACATTTTTGCTTTATGCTTGACATTTTTTCATACTGGACATGCGCCTTTGCCAATGAGTTTCTTACCTGCGAGTTTATGATGTTCATTTGGGATGCTTTTGATACTAGTTCCACGTTTGCATTATTTAATCCGTCCAACTTCCGAGGCAGTTCATAGTCTGCACCATGCTCCACACAATTTTGCCCAAATAAAGCTTCGTAGGGAGACATGGTGATGGCCGAATGTATAGTTGTGCGGAGTGCACTAGCTATCGACTGTAGATGGCTGTCCCAGTTTCTCTGATCGGGGTCAATGTACGATCTTATGGCTGCCAATAGTGATCTGTTGACCCTCTCACTCGCATTTGCTTGCTGTGAATAAAAGGCGGTTTTGATGTGTCCTACACCATACTGCGTCAGGCACTTCTCAAACTCACGACTGACAAATTGTTTGCCGTTGTCCGAGAGAATGGTCTCCGGCACTGCGAAAACGCAAAAGATTTGCTCGTGCAGAAACCGAAGGACAGTGTCAGTCGTGGCTTTCCTCAATGCTTTGACAACTACAAATTTCGTCAGCTGGTCCAACGCAATCACAATATGTGTATTCCCGTCTCTCGAGCGCGGGTATGGCCCCAGGAAATCAACGTATAACATCTGGAAAAGTCTCTCAGCCAAAAATGCTTTTCCCATTGGAGGCCTCAGGGTTGCATTCGGGGCCTTCGAAGCTTTGCAGTTGTCACACCCACCAATATACGTCTTTACCTGTGCTGCCATGTTAGACCAGAAGAATTGTTGCTGAAGTCGGTACAGAGTTTTTGCGATCCCACCATGGGAAGCTCGAGGAGGCTGATGAGCGAGCGCAATCAAGTGATCAGTCAGCGGTTGGGGAACCCAAAGCTTCCAAATCTGGTCATCCTCTACAGGACTCCCTGTGCAATGTGAGACCTTCTTGTAGACGAAATTTTCCGGCACTTGAAGGTCTGGTAGCTTTTCTTTTTGTTCTAGGATGCTATCAATAATCTTGAGGTAATCCGTAGATTTAAAACTAGGGTCCTCAAGATTAGTATGTAGTACATCTCCGGGCTTGATTACCATCGAGACATCGCAACTCAGGGCGTCTACTCCATGCACTCGCGAAAGAGCATCTGGTACAACATTCAGAGTTCCTTTGCGATGCTCTATGGTGAAGTCGAATCCCTGAGGCTTCAAACTCCACCGCCCCAATCGGCCACACAGATCTCGCTGGCTCATCAACCACTTCAAACTAGCGTAATCGGTCACAATCTTAAACGCATGACCTTCGACGACGTTCGAAACTTCTGGACTCCCATGACTGCAGCTAGGCACTCACGCTCGGTCACATTGTAATTGCGCTGGGGCGAGTTGAGTTTTTGCCAGTGATAGTATATTGGACGTTCATTACCGCTCTCATCCAACTGACTTAGCACACACCCAATTCCAGTATTGGAAGCATCGCACAGAATTAAGAACTCTTTGGAGAAGTCCGGGTGTACTAAGAGTGGGGCCGTGGTAAGCCCCGTTTTCATTTTCTAAAAAATGCCAAATTTGATTCGTCGGTGAAGGTAAAATTTTTTTCCTCCCTTCAGGGTATCGGTAAGTGGGCAGCTAGGGTGGAGAAGTCTCTCACGAACCGACGATACCATCCGGCCATTCCCAAAAAACGCAGTACTTGTTTCGCGGAAGTCGGTGTAGGGAAATCCGAAATGGCTGTCACCTTATCTGGATCCGTCTTCAAGCAGCCATCTCCAACAATGTATGCTAGGTATTTTAACTCCTTGTAACAGAATTTTGACTTCTGGACGTTCATCGTGAGACCCGCTTCCCTCAATCGACCAGCCAAATTTTTCAAAAGCTCCACATGCTCTTCGAAGGTGCTCAACACTACCAATAAGTCATAGGTACGGGAAGATTTTTTCTCTCAGTTCATGGGGTACCACTTTGTAAATTAATCGGACCATGCGTTGTGGTGCATTGCAGAGACCAAAGGGCATGACTGTGAACTTTAACAAAGGCATGCCAGGCACAGTAAACGCCGTCTTCTCCCGTGATGATTTCTCCAGCGGGATCTGCCAAAAGGCGTCTTTCGGATCCACACTCGAAATGAAGTGTGTATCCGGAAGACGCGATAACAGTCCATTTATATGGGATAGAGGATAAGCATCCTTTTTAGTTACGGCGTTAACCTTCCGGTAGTCGAGGCATAGGGGATTTTTGCCGGGCCTACGCACGAGGACTACCGGAGAGCTCCACGCACTGTTACTTTGCTCTATAACACCGAGATTAAGCATCCGATCTAATTCTTCGTATAGCAGTTTCTCTACCGCTGGAGAAACCGGGTAGTGACGTTGCTTAATGGGCTCTGCATCCCCTGTGTCGATGGTATGTACCTCTAGCGCGGTTTTTCCTTAGCCTTGTACAGCAGAGGAAGGAAACAAGCTAATGGTATCTTTCAACCGTTTGGTCTATTGTTCAGTGAGTGTGTGAGCATTCAGATCCACTTCGGATGAGCAAGGATCTGAGGAAATTTCGGAGATCAAATGAGGGGCGATATCAAACTCCTTCCAGAAGTCAATACCTAAGTACAGTTTCTGCTGGAGGGATGGAACCAGATACAGGGGGATTTTTTTCGTCTTCCCTTTATAGGTAACCTCCACCACAATCTTTCCCACAATCGTTTGGCGTTTTCCATCCGCGGTTTTTACATCCGTCGAAAGTTTGGAGAAGTTTTGATGATGTTTTTGAAGGAAATCAGCTCCACCCGCTCCCAAGCAACTGATGCTGGCGCCACTGTCCAGTAGGCCCAAAATCGCTTCTCCGAAAATTCGGACTTCAGCATAAGGACGGGGGTCGTCTGAGCTACACAGCGTAGTTGCTTCGATGGCCTTGTAGGCTTCTCTTTTCCTTCCAAACTTACTCCTTAGCTTAGCCACTTTAGCCGATACGATGGTGTTTTGACCAACGAAAATACGTTTTCTAACGTCCATATAATTTTGGAGCCTTTCATGTAAGGGTAACAGAGGATTTTTGGAAGTGTTAGGTTTTGTAGGTATCACGGGATTAGAAGGACGTTTAAGGACTCTTATGGCAGGAATAGGAGGGACTGGGGAGGTCTCACAAGGAAGTGGATAGGATTTGGATGGGAAGGTAGTGTGAAGTGGAAGGGTAGGTTTTATTTGGACTCCGGGTTCTTCTCCAGAGAGCAATTCCCCCGAGTCTTCAGACTGCTCTTTGGCTCGTTTCCCGAGCATCGAGGACATTGCGGAGAGGTAGTGTTTTCCCATCCACATCTGAAACAAAAGAGAGATCTCTGCGGGTTAGGGCATTCAAAAAATGAATGGCCCTTACCCTTGCAATTCCAACAGGTGTAATTGCGAGTTTCCCTCTCCTGTCTCGAGTGGAATGCCTCTAACTCGGGCACAAACGGTTTTCCTTCAGTCGTTTCCACCACAAGTTCCGAAATGGCACTTTTGCGAGGTGGTGGTATATTCCCAAATCGGGTTTTCGGGGCTCCAGCTTCACGGTCAACGATATATTTCTCGACCTTCCGACAGACATGAACCATTTCGGTCAGGCAGGTGGTGTGGAAGGTGATGAGAAGCGTTCCCATCTCTCTTCGAACATTGTTCTTAACAATGTCGATGATTTCGTCATCAGACTTCGGAGTTCTCAGCTTTCCATTCAACTTTTGTATCGCTGCGTAGAAGTCTTCGAAAGTTTCAGCGGGGCCTTGATGTCTGTCATATAACCTTCTTGACAGCTCTGAGTCGGTTTCTAAGCTCCTAAACCTTTCGATAAGGGCGTTCCTCAGCACCAACCAGGTTATATCAGGGTTCGCCTTGAGGTAGACCCAAAACCAGGTCTCTACCGTTCCCGAAATGAAGTGGTGGAAGTTGAGAACCACTTCGTCCCAAGTAGTTCCATAGCTTATTTTCCAGCCGTTCCAGCCTAAACAAAAAGTCATCGACAGACATTTGACGGTTGTCATACTTTAATCCCCACTTGTGGAAATTCTGTCGCTTGTATCCTTGGCTTGTCTGAGACTGAGTATTGTTGACCGGATCGCTCAGGGTCAAATTGTGCAGTTGTCGCAGAAATTCATCCACATTCGAATTGTCCGCTGCGGTACTAGTACGTGGAGGTGAGCGAGCTCGAGGAGGTGATCGGTTTCGTTGAGGCAAGCAATTTCTCGGGAGAGTTGGTGGTGGCACACCCGCAGGTTTGGAGAAGCCAGCTTGGCTCTCCCCTAGGGTTGGTCTTTCTCGTTCGCGACACCGATTAACTTCAGGAGTTGTCGCCAAAATCGTCTCTCGAACAATGCTCGCTATTTCTTCCCGCATAGCGCTTCTGGTTCGTTCCAGCTCACCCGTGAAGAACCTGAAATCCTCGGCACGACTCGCACCAACAGCAGCGATGACAACTCCCTGTATGTAGCTTGACAGTTGTTCTCCGCTTTCTCCTAGAGATTCCCGTTCTCGTGGTGTAAGAGCCGGTAGACCTGACTGGGATCTTCGAGTTCCTCTAGGACCATCCTCTTGAGCTAACAACGACGCCACTCCTTCTTCTGGTAGATTTGTGTTGTTCGGAGAATATGACGTATTATTCACCTCGCCAAGGTCTCCAAAGGAGTCACTGAACAGGTGTGACCTGAGCACTCGGCCTCGCAGGCTTGTGTTGGGCTTGTAGCCCTTTTTCCTGCAACGCATTACTATGTGTTTTTTTTATACCTTTATTAATCGCAAACCCAAAATGGTTTGTAAAACTAAAGGTTTGTAAAGCTAAACAAACAAATTTAAGTTTTCTAAAAAAATTTCGATTGATCTATAAAGGTTTTTTTTCTAATTACTTCAGATATTTTTAGTTTAAAAATTCTTTTCCTAAATGTACTTGCTTTATTTTTTTGTATTAAATTCTCAACTATCAACTCAACTCTATATTTATGGTTTTTTTTTTTGTTTTTGTTTTTCTTTGTATGCTTTGTAGTGTCCGACCGAAGGTCGATTTCTAGCCGAAGCCGAAGCCGAAGCCGAATATTCGGCTGAACATCAACCTTCGGCCGAAGCCGAAGCCGAAGCCGAAGCTTCAATAACTTAAAGAATTTTCCTTTCAGACTGACTAAAATTGAAAAAAAAAGTATTGGTTTTTTGGATTTTTTTTCAACAGGTTCGTTCGTTGAAGCCTTGGGGTCACCACAAGGCGTTTTTTGAAAAGCTTAAACTCGCCCTGAATGTCAAACTGATTTGGGTTTGCCTCAACTGAATTTTTGCGTGGCGAGTTGAGGGCTGTCAAATGTCATGTATTTTTATTCAAATGACAGGGATGTGTGTTGATTTTAAGGTTTAGTGTTTTTTAAGGACTGGAAAACCCAGGTTATTTGAGAACTCATACAGTTGTCAAGGAAGCCTTAGTCCGCAACTCCGCGTAAAAATCATCGAACGAACCAATGCGGCAAAGCATGCGGTACCCTAATTAACGGGATAAATTAAATTGGCTTTTCAAAAATAATAACAAATTAAACTAGTAACAATATTAATATTTTCTTGAAATTAAGGAAAAAACAAGAAATAAGTCAACACGGTTCTACGTTCTACGAAAAACGAAATTGTTTTTTTTTTTCAGCGTCTACCACAACGCATGTCTACCAATAACTAAAACTTCGGCTTCGGCCAAAACTTCGGCCTATTTTGGCCGAAGCCGAAGGCTTAGCCGATTGTAGTTTTTTTAGCCGAATGTGGCCGAAGCCGAAGCCGAAGCCGAAGCTTCGGTCGGACACTAATGCTTTGTTTTGTTTTTTGTTTTTTTTTTTTTTGTTTTAAAATAGAGGCACGCTGGATGTGTGGAAAAGGACAGGGTTCGCGGTAGGGCCCCTACTGGCACCTATTTTGGTATTGAACCAATCCAAATACTGCATTCACTAAGCAATGCTTCGGCCTTGGATTCGTTTGTATTGATGCTGGCAATACTTCGCAGCCTTAACGCCAAACCCGCAGACCAGAATCAAGCTCTTTCAGTGAATAAAAAATGTTTTACTGATATGCTAAACAACTACAGCGGAAGAAATTACCTCTAACTTAGGCTTTAGCACTCAAACTAGTTTTCCTGTTTTTATTTTATTCTTTCTGTTTGCATATACGCAACTGCGTAAACCGAGAATTCGTTCCCATTTACCGGACGATAGCAACCCGAAAAAAATTTCATTACGTTTCAGTTGTTTCCCGAAAGCTTGAATCCAAGACCGAAAACTACTGGTGTCTACATTAAAAATATGCTTTATTTCAAAAAAAAATATCCCACAGAGATGAAAAAAGACTAGACGATCGGGCCCCACGTTGGGCGCCACCTGTAACGAAATTGACCTATGCCCCTCTCTCTTCTTGTAGACCACCGTTACAACCTCATGGCTACAGGCGCATGAGGCTGATCCGGGCAGCAGGAAAAAGAGTGGTGTCCTGGCTACGACCCCCTTTGGCATGCTTGAAGGTTAGGGCCTAGCTCGTCGGCGGGCTGGGTTCTTGGAGTCGCAGCACTGGACGGTCGTTACGAATTCATGCCTAATTTCGTAAAAAAAATTTAAGGGACCGATGTCCGTTGGGACGATATGTCGGGCCAGTAGGGGTAGGGTCCAGATGTTGTTGGACCTGGGAGAATTTTCCCACCCACGTATCTCTTTGGGATACTACCATGGCTACCACTACCTGCATGGTTGTGCGGTAGCCCCTACTCCCAAAAAAAGTAACCTACCGCCCCTGTCCTGAAACCACCAGCTTACCTCGTTTAAATCTCGTTTAGCTACTTATTATTCCGGTTTTCTTTCTTCAAATTATAGCCATAGTTTAAATCGTTATAATAATTTATATTTTTTTATTTATAAAAAAAATATTATAATAATATTAATATAATAAAAATTTTATAAAATTTAATTCACTCGTTCCTGTCGTCAACTCAATATCATTTACAGGTAAGTATCTATCTAATCATTTTATATAAGTTTCCAAGTTCCAAGTATACTAAACTTTAAAATTTTAAATTACTTAATTTTCAGATGGCAACTCACGATTCAATTGCCAGGTAAATAGCTGTTTTATTTTTTTTTACAAAATTTATAAATTTTTTATTTTTTTTTTGTCAGATCCGATGGCAACTCTTTTTGCTACTAGGTACGTGATTAATTCCCTTTCTTTTTTTTTTTTGGTTAATCTCACTTTCAAATTTATATCATTTAATTTTTTTTCTCTTTTTTTTAAGGAAAAGAAGCGTAATAAAACCCAAAAGAAAAAAATAAACGTTAAAAGGAAATGGTATTTTTTTTATAAAAATATAAAGGGAATATATATACAAGATTATTAGGTTACTCACCCAGCTTTTCCTCCAAAGTAGTGCACCACGTTGTTGGTTTAGCGTTTCTGAAAATTTTAAATTTAGGTATCTGATTTTTCCCCCCTTTTTCCCCTTTATTTTTTTTCTCTGATTAGGCTCTTTTTTTGTTTTAGGGATACTCCGGTAATATAGTTCTTCCTCTTTTTCTGTTTAATTTAAATTTTTTTTTTTTTTTTTGAATTCCGGAAAACTACGCACCTTGAACAAAACTATTTAGGTATTTAGGTAAGTAAACTACTGGGTTGTATGGTTTGCCAGAATTAAATTTTCATTGCTATTACATTATTCATCTTTTTGTTTTCTTACTTCTAACACACGTAACAAAACGAATTCACGCACACCATTTTTGCAACACCAGGATAGACCGGAGGGGGGGGGGGTTGCAGAGGGCAATAAAATGTCGGGATATGAATATCAGGGAAGATATACAAACACTGGGACACTTTATTTATAGGATGATGTTGTTTGGATGATGATGATGAGTTGGATGGTGTTGAAGATGATGATGCTGGTGTTGATGATGTTGAAGAGATGATGATGATGTTGAATAGGATGATGAGGTAGATGTTGGGGAATGCGACTGAATTCCCTTTTTTTTCCAAACTTTATTAGTCTTTACCCAGATCTACGTATGACGAAGCTTTGAACACTCTTTTTATATAATTAATTTTTTTTCTGTCTAGGTTTTCATATTTTCTTAAATTTGCTTATCGGGTTTTTTTACTTTTTCTTTTACTAATTTCCAATTTTTTTTCTATTTGGCACAGATCACTTTTTCTTTTGTATTTTTTTTCTTCTCCCGCACAATAGCTTGTATTTTTTTTTTACTTCTTCCAGGTTTGTTTTAGGTTCATTATCTTTCTTTTATTTACAGTCACTCACACTCAAAGTGGGACACCTAAGAAATAAAATCTTCAATAAACTTCTTTACGAAAAAAAAAATGCAGAGTTGCTCACTTTTATTAAATAATTTTTATTTTTATTGCTTAATATTGACCTCAAATTATTATAAAATAAAAAATAATATCAAAAAACAACCCCGATTTGTTTAAAAAAAATAGATGAAAATGATCTGTCTAGTATTTTTTTTTATGCAGGTCACACTCAAAGTGGGAAACCTGCTGTTTTGCAAGAAAACTAACTGTAATTGCCACGTTATCTATATTATTTAGTTGCAGTTTCTGTACAACTTTCATTGTGATAGCATTAAAAAAAAATCGAAATGTCAAGGCAAACAACCTTTGAAGAAAGGCAAATTGTGATTTTCAATTAACAAAAAGGAAAATCCGTTCGCAAAATAAGTGAAGCTGTTAAAAAAGTAAATCTATAGTGTTTAATATTATTATTACATTTTTAATATTAAAATAAACCAATAAGTGTTGAAAGCAAAACAAAAATTTGCGATAGAAATGTGCGGTTTCTTTTAAGAAAAATAAGAAGTGATTCTTTGCTGTCCGCCATTGGCTTTTAAAAAATGTTAAAGGACACTTAAAATGTTGACTTAAGGGCAGAAAGAGTTCGCCGGTTTGTTAGGAGAAACGAATTGGGTGCCTGAGTTGCGCACAAAAAGCCGTTAATATCAGAAAAGAATAGTCGTTTAAGAATGCAATTCGCCAAAGAGCATGTGACATCAAAATCAAAAAGATTAGTTTTGGTTTCGTCCGTAAAAAGGACTTTTATTGAATTGACCGAATTATGATTGAAGTTGGAGAACAAAATGCGACTTACCATTGACCAGAAACCTATATCCTTTGTCACATTTTCTTTGGCGAATTGCATTCTTAAACGACTATTCTTTTCTGATATTTCTTTGGCCAATTGCATTCTTAAACGACGATTCTTTTCTTATACTAACGGTTTTTTGGACGCAACTCAGCCGCTCAATTCGTTTCTCCTTAGAAACGGGCAAACTGTTTCTGCACTTAAATCAAAATTTTCAGTGTCCTTTAACATTTTTTAAAGGTCAATGGCGGACAGAAAGGGATCACTTCTTATTTTTCTTAAAAGAAACCACCCACCTCTATCGCTAATTTTTTTTTTGTACTTTCAAAATTTTTTGGTTTATTTCCTATTCGACCTTCCGAAACCGTTTTATTACATTAAACACCATAGATTACTTTTTTAACAATTTCACTTATTTTGCGAACGGATTTTCCTTTTTGTTAATTGAAAATCACAATTTGCCTTTCTTCAAAGGTTGTATGCCTTGACATTTCGATTTTTTTTTAATGCTATCACAATGAAAGCTCTACAAAAACTGCAACTAAATAATATAGATAACGTGGCAATTACAGTTAGTTTTCTTAGAAAACAGCAGGTGTCCCACTTTGAGTGTGACCTGCATAAAAAAAAAATACTAGACCGATCATTTTCATCTTTTTTTAAACAAATCGGGGTTGTTTTTTGATATTTTTTTTTTTATTTTATAATAATTTGAGGTCAATATTAAGCAATAAAAATAAAAATTATTTAAAAAAGTGAGCAACTCTCTCTCCATTAGGTATAGTCTCACGCACAATTTTTCAATTTCATTGTTTTTTTTGTCTCTTCCAAGGTGTTCACTCTTTCAAATTCCGCAGTCGATTACCCAGTTTGACCTACTTCGATGGCTCAGCTGAACTTGTCATGTACCAACTCGACCGTTGTACATGTACATAGTCGGTACAGTTGGGTTGGTACATGACAAGATCACACCATCGATCGGTTAGCGGCCACTCTTGCGGCTTATCTTTAATCGCCTAATCTTCCACTTGTGGGTGGAGATAAGCTCGCCGATGCGATCTGTTGCCAAGGGACATGTAATGCATGTTATGTTTTTTTGTGCAAATTCTTTTCTTTAAATGCGCAAGGGCAAGTAGGGTGGGTCTAGTAAGTTATGTATGTATATTTTATTATAGCTAATGGCAAGTATTATTAGGGTGTTTTATTATGAGTAAAAGGTAAGTATTATGCGCGTTTTGTTATAACTAAATGGTAAGTATTATTAATTGTTTTATTATGAATAAAAAGTAAGTATTATGTATGTTTTGATATTATCTCGAGTAGTATTATGAGTGTTTTCTTTTTCTATTATTTTAGGTAAATATTATTATGCGTTTTGATGTTATTTTGGTAAGTATTATGAGTGTTTTTTTTTCTTTTTCTATTATTTTAGGTATATATTATTACGCGTTTTGATATTATTTGGGTAAGTATTATGAGTGCTTATAATTTGGTATTATTTCAGGTCGGTATTATTATTGTTATTATTATTATTATTATTAGGTTATCGTTTCCCAACAAGTCCAGCGTCGAGAACCACTGCGCTCCCTCCATGGCATCCAGGGTATCACTGATTCTCGGCAGGGGATAACTGTCCTTCTTAGTCACATCATTCAGCCTTCGGTAGTCTACACAAAATCGAGTGCTTCCGTCTTTCTTTTTCACTAGCACCACTGTTGACGCCCAAGGACTTTTGGAATTTTCGATAAGACCGTCCTTCTTCATTGCTGTTATCATGTCCTCAACCTCACCTTGTTTGGCCAGTGGAAGGCGTCTTGCGGGTTGACGAATCGGTCTTGCAGCATCTCCTGTGTTGATGCGATGCTGCACCAACTGTGTCCTACCATATTGTCCCTTTTGCGATGAGAAGATGTCAGTGTACTCTTGTAGGAGATTTTCAGCCATCCTTGTTTGTGATCAAGGTTGGATGAATTCAGTATTTTAGCTCTGACCTCTGATGGTTTTGAGCTCCTCCGGAGTTATAGTTTTTCTCGGGGCTTCGTCTGTGATCTTCGTAATTGCTGCAACCGATTCGCAACGTTTAACGACTTCTTTTTTCTTAAACCTTACATCGTACGGTCTGGTGTTTAGTAATCCTACGGGGACCATTTTGTTTTTCGGTGCTACCAGTGCTTTCCCAATGATGACGCTTTGGGAGGAACACTCTGGGTTTGGTTCCACCATGAGGTATCGAAGGCTACCAAATTCACCTTCCAGTTTTGTCCAAACGAACACTTCAGAAGAAGGAGGCAGAATCAGATCTTCCGTGATGACAGTCCTCAGTGTCGACGTACTTTCGTTCGAATAGTTCATTGGAAGTTCCTCATTTTGGTACTTCAAAACTTGATTACCGATGTCCAAAATAACTCCGTGCTGTTTCATAAAGTCGATTCCAATGATGCACTCGTCACATATATCTGCCACCAGGAATTGATGAGTGAACACTAGATCGGCCAGTCAGATCTTAAGACACACTTCTCCATATACTCTTGCTGCTTCTCCCGTTGCGGTTCTTAGACGGTAGCTATTGGTGTTATGAAGCCACGTCATCTTTACCAGGTCTTGACGTACTATGGAGGCTGTGGCACCGGTGTCGATGGTAGCCACATGTTTGTTCCCGTTAATAGTAGTCTCCACAGTCAGACTTTTGTTGTCTCGTTTGGTCTGAGAGACCTGGATGGTGGTTCTGGGGCCATCGATACAAGAAACCAGCTTCTGCCCCTCGAAGTTGGTTCTTACTCGTTTCCCTGATGGGAAACGGATTGATAAGCAGCACTGGTGTTGTTTGTTACCTTGCTCTGGGTTGGATCTCTTGCTTCCACAATGTTGACAAGCGGTGTTATTTGGTGGTAGTCGGCATTGACGCTGTAAGTGCCCGGTCTTGTTGCAGTTCCAACATCTTGCAAGTCCGCTCCGTTGGTTCTTTTGTATTTCAGCTCTTTGGCACGAGCATTCTTCGACTATGGCTTCTCTAAGCCGATGTACTCCATGAGAAGCCTGTTCTGCCGCTTCAATTGACAAAGCTAATGCTAAAGTTTCAGAAAGAGTACGTGTTCTAGCAGTTCGCACAGACCTCTGAAGATGTATATCGGCAATGGCACGAAGAAAGGACTCAACAGAAAGCTGGTTGACGATTTCTTTTTACCAGCTGGAACTGTTTGAAGTAGTTCAGCTGCTGGTCCTCTAAGAGCAAGAGTCTTTGCAAACTCTCCAGCAAATTCTCGAATTTTGATTTTACGGATCTGGTCTAATTCCTTGGTCAGAACAGAGAACTGTTTATCACATCGGCTTTCTACGATTTCGAAACGATTCTCTACAACAGAAAGCTGTTTCTCCACACCTTCAACGCGTTCGTCTGGGGCACATACATTTTTCTCAATGTTACCCAATTTACCTTCTAGAATGTTTTTCTGACCTTCCAAAACATTCTGTTGCGCCTCAAGTCTTTCGAGAATATTCTGTTGTTCCTTCTTTTGCTCGTTTCGTTGTGCTCCCAGTTGTTCGAGAACATTCTGCTGTTCCTTTTTTTGCTCGTTTTGTTGCTCTTCCAGCTTCTTTTGTTGTACTTCGAGTCTTTCGAGAACATTCTGCTGTTCCTTCTTTTGTTCGCTTCGTTGTTCTTCAACCAGCTTCTTTTGCTCGTTTCGTTGTGCTTCAAGTTGTTCGAGAACCTTCTGCTGTTCCGTCTTTTGTTCTAATAAAAGCTTCATTATACTAGAAAAATCTACACTTTCACTTACTTACTTTTCCTCCACTTCTGTTTCAAAAACAAAAGTGTTTACGTCTTCCCCTTGCTGTTCCAAATAGTTGCGCAAGCGCAGGACGAGCTCATTTTCGATCCCGCTCTAGAAAGATTTCGCTTACCTAACTCACTTTTAAGCTCAATGCAATTGAGCTCTTCCAACAACTTACCCGTTTTCACTGTATTTTACTTTTCTTTTTTTTCACACTGTACTAGTCCTTTTTGTTTTTTTATCAAAAAAGTTTTATTTACACTTCTGACACCAATGTAACGTGCGCTTAGTTCGCAAAAATAAAACTCTACCTTTCAATTTAATTCTACCACTTTTATTCAGTATCTACTTTCGATATACACTTTATTGGAACTCAACTCAATCGCGTTTACTCAGTCTTCACACTATCACTTTAAAATAAAAACTGACTCTGCTCCCTCTTATATAGAAGTGTGAAACATCGAGAGCTTTCTAGTAGTTTTGCTATGAACCATGATGTCTAGACAAGTTCCCCTTCCGGTATATTTCTGCACACACATACACACTCACAAACAAAGTCTTCCATTATACCATTCCATTATAGTGTTGCCATTTGTGTTTTCAGTTGAACGTTTCCGATTAGGAAATTAGTATTGAATGTTGGGTGTACATTACAATATGATGAGTCTCATGTTCCAAACAATCTTAACAAAGCAGTTATTTTTGCAATCTATAGGAGTGAAGATGTGAACCAGCCAGAGAACTATAGAGGCATATCTATTCTTAGCTCACTAAGGAAGATCTTCACTTCAATACTCTACGAACGGCTGACCAATTGGATTGGGAACAAAAACCTTCTCAGTATGTTCCAAGCCGGTTTTCGAGCGGGTTACTCAACGTTGGACCATATATTTGCGTTAACAAGTATTGCCAAGAAATCTATTGATAAAAAAAAAAAAATTACACGCTTGCTTCGTTGACTTCAAAGCTGCATTTGATAAGGTGAATAGGCAGGCATTGTTGTACAAGCTTTCTATGCTTGGAATCTCTCACCTCAACTTCCTTATCTCGTCAACTGCTTCGGTATGGGATGGGTCGCATCTGTCAGATTTGTTTGAAACGACAGCAGGTGTCCCGCAAGGCTGCACTTTAAGCCCAATCCTCTTTGCTTTATTTATTGATGATAATTCCGATGTTCTTCAAGGAGGAATATCTTTTGCCGATAAAAAAAAAAAAAAAAAAAAAAAGTCTTGCTCTACGCTGATGACTTAATATTGCTGGCGGAAAACCCTTTTACCCTTCAGCTGCAAATAAACAGGTTAAATACATTCTGCGAGAAATGGGGGTTTGTCGTCAATACAAGCAAAACTAAGGTGATGATATTTGAGACTCGTCAAAGAAGAAGGCTTCCAGAAGAGAATTGGTTACTTAATAATATTGCTATTGAAGTGGTGCAGGAATTTAAGTATCTGGGAGTTTTAATCACACACAACCTTAACTTCGCAAAGCATGTTAAGAATAAGAGTAATGAGGCTAAATTGAATTTGAGCTTAATGTGGCCCCAAGTTCTTTGCGAACCAAGAAATTGATCTGGTGTCAAAATTTCGTGTGTTTCGCGCGACTGTGAATACGTGCATGTGCTATGGTACCCCGGTTCTCGGATAAACTTATATAGAGGCGTTCGAAGCACTACAAAGGTATTTCTACAAGCGGTTATTTAGATTGCCAAGTTCTACGCCAAATTATGCCATCTACGTTGAATCTGGATTATCGCCTCTTTACATTGAAAATGTAAAGTCAAACTCCGACTGTTTAACAAGAGTGATGAGAAGAAGTGGAAGAAGTCTTCATAAATCAATCATGGTAAGGTTGTTGCAAACGAGGGCTTCACCATTTAAGGATTTGAACGAGTTAGCCATAGCCCACGGAACTAATCTTCTCCTAAGTGAAACAAACGTTGATGATTGGCCGGGGTTTTTTGATTAGATTAGATTTAGATTAGATTTTATTTTTCTTTTCTATACATTTGCAGATAATTCTTACTTAAACTAATATTAATTACAAATTTTAAATAAACAAAAGAAAAGATGTAAGAAAGAAAAACATTTAGTGACATCTATATTTTCTTACGAGAAGTAAATAGTTTTGATGAGACATCAAAATATAAGTAAAAATATAATATATATATAATAAAAAATCCAATTGAAGAATTAATAACAAAAAAACTAAATAACAAGGAATATTAAATTAAAGAAATACTACAATACTCGTATTAATAAATAAAGTGAGAATGTTAGAAGAGATTAGATTCTAAATTTAAATGGCTAAAGTTTAAAAGCCAAACCTTGATGCTTCTTTGAAACAATCCAGAATTTGTAATTGCTCTAATGGACGGCGGTAGTTTATTGAATAAGCGAGCAGAAGATACAGAATAAAAATTACGAAATGCAGTTGTACGGAAGAAAGGAACAGATACAAAATTAGACACGTTACCACGTAAACTATGAGTAGAAATTAGCCGAAAGTTTCTATTTCCAGATTTCATAAAAAAAGTCTTCAAAACTTTAAAGCAGTACAGGTGACGAACTGGAATGATACTGAGGTTACAAAACAAAGGAAAACTAGGATGTTTGCGGCATATTTTTCTCAACACATGTTTTTGTAGTACCAAGAGAGGTTGTATTTTGTTTAAGTACGATCCACCCCAGCAGGCGATACCATATTGCAATTTGGAATGAAATATACCGTAATAGATCTGTTTCAAGAGCAAGACAGAGCACACATTTTGTAAGTAATAGAAAAGACGAAGAGTAGAACGGAAATACAAACTCAAAGAAGTAGTGTGATTTGAAAAGCTCATTTTAGAGTCAATGATTAGCCCTAGATATTTAAATTCATTCACTGTCTCAATTTCAAAACAGTTATCACTACAACTTAGATGGCTATAAAAAGTGGAAGCAGAATAAGAACTCAAATTACAATTACAGTTACATATATCGAATTTGTGACATTCTGGTGCATGGAAGTAGATACCATTTACAAAATTTGCCGAGGAAGTCAAACTGAGAAACATTATTTTTGTTTTTCTACTTATAACCAATTTGTGTTTAGCAAACCATACCCTCAATAGACTCATATCCCAATTTATATCAGCAATAAGGTCCAAAGTACTTTTCGCACCATACGGATACGAGAAACCTATGTCGTCCGCAAAAGCAGTTGGAAAACCCTTAAAGTTAAGTTCCAATACAGAGTTGATATAGATAAGAAATAGAATAGGCCCAAGGACAGAACCTTGAGGTACACCCAAATTAAAAGTTTTTACATCACTTCTAGTCTCTCTAATCTTTACTCTTTGAGACCTATCTTTATGATACGACTCAAACCAATCTAGAACAAAACCACGAAACCCCGCTTTTTCTAATTTCTTTAGTAAAATTGCATGGTTGACCATATCAAAGGCCTTGGTTATATCAATGAAGAGACTGGCTGTACAATTCTTGCCATCAAGGTTTGACATAATATTTGAGCAAAACTGTAGGAGATCGTCTTTAGTGCATCTTCCTTCCGAAATCCAAATTGTTTACTACTAAAAAAACTTGTTTTGTTTAAGAGACTTACAGCTCTGCCCTTTAAAAGTTTTTCAAAAACTTTGCTTAGCACTGGAAGAAGTGAAATAGGCCTGTAGTTACCTACACTTAAAACAGAACCTTTTTTAAACAAAGGTATCACATCAACACTTTTAAGCTCTGCAGGAAACACTCCAGAAAAAACACAATTGTTAAAGACAGCTGTTAAGACGTCAACTATAAAATAAGATATTTGCTTTATAATTAGGCCAGATAAACCATCAACACCGCTAGAGTTTGTATTTTTTAAACCATGAATAGCTTTTAACGTTTCAAGAGGAGTTATGGGTTTGAAAACAAAACTGTTTCTGTGTAATGGCACAACAAACATGGGACTGGGCGAACAGGAGGTACAGACTGCATTGACAACAGAAGGTTGCAAGCAGCTGACTGCATTCACATAGTAATCATTAAATGCGTTAGCAACATCAGCAGGTTCGAAAACTATACGATTATCTACTTCCAGAGATCTAGGTGTTTTAGAGGAAGAGGTTTTGTTCAACATACTATTAACGATTTCCCATTTACTTCTCAGGTTGCCTTTAACAATATTGAAACGGTTACGGTAGTAAGTATCACGGTAGATAGGTATCTCCCTTTTTAATTCCCTGCACAATTTTTTGTATTTTATTTTTAAGCCTGTTTTGTTGGGATTACGGTTAAGTTTTTTTCTAAGCTTATTTTTAACATTTATCCTTTTTAACAGTTCATTAGTAATCCAAGGTTTAAGTCTTTTTTTTTTTGTTTTTTACTAATCACAAATGACGAACAATTGGTAACATGCATTTCGAGACATTCAAGAAATGTTGTGAAAGCAGGCCCGCCGTAAGCGGGCGTGCAAGGCGTGCAATGCACGCGGGCGGCGCATCCAGGGGGGCGGCAAATCAAGCAATCAACGACCAAAATTCAGACATTGTCACATCACAAATTCACAATACTAAAAAAAATATCCAACCAAAAGAAATATGAAGCGGCGTGCAGTTATTATTTTTTTTTAAATTGAAATAAGGCATTGGGAAACCCAATACTGCCAAGCGCGCAATTATTTTCTTTTGCATTAAACAGTGCCATCTATTGAAATTCATCAAGAGAACAAAGATGCAACACGTAACACTTGTTGGTAAGGTGTGCTCATGCCCGAAGACGGCTGCCGGAAGAAAGTCGACATATTGCTTATGGTCGTGTTATGCTCTATGCCAGAGATAAGAAATTAAATAGATGCCCAACTTCACACACAAATTGAAACTGCCTACAAGCTTATTTACGCATACATTTACCGAAATTCACCTCTACTACTTTAAGTACAGCTTCCACCATTGACTTTACGTAAAATCACACTACTACCAATTTGAGTACAGCTTCCACCACTAAGGCCACGTCTGGCTGACTTTTTGGATTTTGAAAGCGTTTTGTAATCTTTAAAACTTTTTGTGAAAAATTTTGATTTTTATTTTCGCATTCCACTTTTTCAGTATTCTTTTCGTTTAATATGTCAGATCAACAAATGTTCGTTTGATAATAGAAGATTCAGTAAGAACAGGGGAGTTTTTTCTAGCACTACAGTTATCATAACTTTTTATTGTATTTTATTTCAAACAAACTATCTGTTAGAAACATTGAGTTAAATTAATAGTTTCCGATTAGAACTGTGTCAAAGAGGTATGCTTAAGCTAAAATAAGACTTATAACTTTTTTAAAGTTCATAAAACTACATATTTGTAAAGTTTATAAAATTCGTACAATCGAACAAAAATTGATCAATTCAAAATAATCACAAGAATTTAAAAGTTTTCTTTCAATACTCAAGCTCAAAACAAGAATGACCAAGTTTTTGTGTGTTCGTTCGCTTCCTTTTTCAACGAGGATACTAGAGTATTGCAATCGGAACATTCACTTAGCTGGGATGTTATACTATTATTGTTTTTATTCTCATCATCATTGCCAGAGAACAATTACAAAACACGAAAAGGTAGCATTAATAAGAAATCAAAGCAGTATTAGCTTAAATGTATGTATGAAAGGCATTGACATACATATGTACTGACTGCTAGTACTCTCATTCATGCTTTTCACACATATATGCACTGGCTACCAGTACCCTAATTAATGCTTTACTTAATTAATGTTTTACTTGACCCCAAAACCAAATACAAAGTAGAGGTTTTTTTTAGAATCCTAGATCAAACGTTAACTTCTTTAAAGCATAGATTCGAGGAGTTGGAAACTTTTACTTTTGGCTTTTTCACCAATAATAGCTTATTTAGTTACTCCTAAGATGATTTAATGAAACATTGCAAAGATTTGAATTTGAAGCTAAAAGACAGTTCAAATAGTGACACAGATATTGACGGTATAGATTTGTTTAATGAAATCAATGCTTTAAAGTTGCATTTTACTGAACACCAGTCCTATTGCAATATATTTTTGCAAATGATTTAATGTCAACCAGCAAAGACTAAGTAATTTAGACATAGTTTCAATTGAACATGAGATACTAGATAGCTTAGACACAAGAAAATTGATAACAGATTTCGCCAACATAAAGGGAAGAAAGGTACAATTACTTTAAATTAAGTAAATGAATAGTTTTTTTTTTACAAACTCAAAGAAGTAGTGTGATTTGAAAAGCTCATTTTAGTGTCAATGATTAGCCCTAGATATTTAAATTCATTCACTGTCTCAATTTCAAAACAGTTATCACTACAACTTAGATGGCTATAAAAAGTGGAAGCAGAATAAGAACTCAAATTACAATTACAGTTACATATATCGAATTTGTGACATTCTGGTGCATGGAAGTAGATACCATTTACAAAATTTGCCGAGGAAGTCAAACTGAGAAACATTATTTTTGTTTTTCTACTTATAACCAATTTGTGTTTAGCAAACCATACCCTCAATAGACTCATATCCCAATTTATATCAGCAATAAGGTCCAAAGTACTTTTCGCACCATACGGATACGAGAAACCTATGTCGTCCGCAAAAGCAGTTGGAAAACCCTTAAAGTTAAGTTCCAATACAGAGTTGATATAGATAAGAAATAGAATAGGCCCAAGGACAGAACCTTGAGGTACACCCAAATTAAAAGTTTTTACATCACTTCTAGTCTCTCTAATCTTTACTCTTTGAGACCTATCTTTATGATACGACTCAAACCAATCTAGAACAAAACCACGAAACCCCGCTTTTTCTAATTTCTTTAGTAAAATTGCATGGTTGACCATATCAAAGGCCTTGGTTATATCAATGAAGAGACTGGCTGTACAATTCTTGCCATCAAGGTTTGACATAATATTTGAGCAAAACTGTAGGAGATCATCTTTAGTGCATCTTCCTTCCGAAATCCAAATTGTTTACTACTAAAAAAATTTGTTTTGTTTAAGAGACTTACAGCTCTGCCCTTTAAAAGTTTTTCAAAAACTTTGCTTAGCACTGGAAGAAGTGAAATAGGCCTGTAGTTACCTACACTTAAAACAGAACCTTTTTTAAACAAAGGTATCACATCAACACTTTTAAGCTCTGCAGGAAACACTCCAGAAAAAACACAATTGTTAAAGACAGCTGTTAAGACGTCAACTATAAAATAAGATATTTGCTTTATAATTAGGCCAGATAAACCATCAACACCGCTAGAGTTTGTATTTTTTAAACCATGAATAGCTTTTAACGTTTCAAGAGGAGTTATGGGTTTGAAAACAAAACTGTTTCTGTGTAATGGCACAACAAACATGGGACTGGGCGAACAGGAGGTACAGACTGCATTGACAACAGAAGGTTGCAAGCAGCTGACTGCATTCACATAGTAATCATTAAATGCGTTAGCAACATCAGCAGGTTCGAAAACTATACGATTATCTACTTCCAGAGATCTAGGTGTTTTAGAGGAAGAGGTTTTGTTCAACATACTATTAACGATTTCCCATTTACTTCTCAGGTTGCCTTTAACAATATTGAAACGGTTACGGTAGTAAGTATCACGGTAGATAGGTATCTCCCTTTTTAATTCCCTGCACAATTTTTTGTATTTTATTTTTAAGCCTGTTTTGTTGGGATTACGGTTAAGTTTTTTTCTAAGCTTATTTTTAACATTTATCCTTTTTAACAGTTCATTAGTAATCCAAGGTTTAAGTCTTTTTTTTTTGTTTTTTACTAATCACAAATGACGAACAATTGGTAACATGCATTTCGAGACATTCAAGAAATGTTGTGAAAGCAGGCCCGCCGTAAGCGGGCGTGCAAGGCGTGCAATGCACGCGGGCGGCGCATCCAGGGGGGCGGCAAATCAAGCAATCAACGACCAAAATTCAGACATTGTCACATCACAAATTCACAATACTAAAAAAAATATCCAACCAAAAGAAATATGAAGCGGCGTGCAGTTATTATTTTTTTTTAAATTGAAATAAGGCATTGGGAAACCCAATACTGCCAAGCGCGCAATTATTTTCTTTTGCATTAAACAGTGCCATCTATTGAAATTCATCAAGAGAACAAAGATGCAACACGTAACACTTGTTGGTAAGGTGTGCTCATGCCCGAAGACGGCTGCCGGAAGAAAGTCGACATATTGCTTATGGTCGTGTTATGCTCTATGCCAGAGATAAGAAATTAAATAGATGCCCAACTTCACACACAAATTGAAACTGCCTACAAGCTTATTTACGCATACATTTACCGAAATTCACCTCTACTACTTTAAGTACAGCTTCCACCATTGACTTTACGTAAAATCACACTACTACCAATTTGAGTACAGCTTCCACCACTAAGGCCACGTCTGGCTGACTTTTTGGATTTTGAAAGCGTTTTGTAATCTTTAAAACTTTTTGTGAAAAATTTTGATTTTTATTTTCGCATTCCACTTTTTCAGTATTCTTTTCGTTTAATATGTCAGATCAACAAATGTTTGTTTGATAATAGAAGATTCAGTAAGAACAGGGGAGTTTTTTCTAGCACTACAGTTATCATAACTTTTTATTGTATTTTATTTCAAACAAACTATCTGTTAGAAACATTGAGTTAAATTAATAGTTTCCGATTAGAACTGTGTCAAAGAGGTATGCTTAAGCTAAAATAAGACTTATAACTTTTTTAAAGTTCATAAAACTACATATTTGTAAAGTTTATAAAATTCGTACAATCGAACAAAAATTGATCAATTCAAAATAATCACAAGAATTTAAAAGTTTTCTTTCAATACTCAAGCTCAAAACAAGAATGACCAAGTTTTTGTGTGTTCGTTCGCTTCCTTTTTCAACGAGGATACTAGAGTATTGCAATCGGAACATTCACTTAGCTGGGATGTTATACTATTATTGTTTTTATTCTCATCATCATTGCCAGAGAACAATTACAAAACACGAAAAGGTAGCAATAATAAGAAATCAAAGCAGTATTAGCTTAAATGTATGTATGAAAGGCATTGACATATGTACTGACTGCTAGTACTCTCATTCATGCTTTTCACACATATATGCACTGGCTACCAGTACCCTAATTAATGCTTTACTTAATTAATGTTTTACTTGACCCCAAAACCAAATACAAAGTAGAGGTTTTTTTTAGAATCCTAGATCAAACGTTAACTTCTTTAAAGCATAGATTCGAGGAGTTGGAAACTTTTACCGACGTATTTGGCTTTTTCACCAATAATAGCTTATTTAGTTACTCCTAAGATGATTTAATGAAACATTGCAAAGATTTGAATTTGAAGCTAAAAGACAGTTCAAATAGTGACACAGATATTGACGGTATAGATTTGTTTAATGAAATCAATGCTTTAAAGTTGCATTTTACTGAACACCAGTCCTATTGCAATATATTTTTGCAAATGATTTAATGTCAACCAGCAAAGACTAAGTAATTTAGACATAGTTTCAATTGAACATGAGATACTAGATAGCTTAGACACAAGAAAATGGATAACAGATTTCGCCAACATAAAGGGAAGAAAGGTACAATTACTTTAAATTAAGTAAATGAATAGTTTTTCGTTGTAAAGTATTTCTTATTTTTTTCACATCCTTAACCTAGTTTTTTTAACCTAGATCGTGTAAGGTAGACATAGTTAAACGGGGCGGCATAATGGGAATTGCACACGGGCGTTCAAACCCCTAGCGGCGGGCCTGTGTGAAAGCAACTGAAGCATCACTACACAGATACACATCATCCCAAAACTCATAAAGCAGTTCATTTTTGAGCTTAACAATATCTTTTTTTTGCAATTTTGCTGGGTAATTCAGTGTCATTCTCGTTTTTAGGTTTTAAGCAAGAAGTTTTCACTAAGACTCCTATCATGCAGTGATCAGTGATCTTAAAATCAAACAAACATTTTTCACATGCAAACGAGGAAGAACAATCAAATCGACATAAAACCTGATCTAAACAACTACCGGACACAAATCTTGTAGGCTCTTTAATGAGTGACTCAAATCCTTGAGAGGCTACTAGGTCAAGATATGTATTTTGAAACAACTTCGCTTTTCTCCAAAATATTTATGTTCATATCACCAACAACAATAACATTTTTTGCCTTGATTTTATCTAGCACAGTTTAAAACTCTTGCAAAAACACAGAAATATTGAACATATGAAATCTATAAACACATAGAAAAACATAAACTTTACTATTGAATACAATTGAAACCATTAAAACATCCGCACTAACAAATTTTACACACGTAAACTCTACAACTTGGTAACATTCTTTCACAAAACAACCAACACCACCAGCAGCGTAATTTTCATTCGTTTTGGAATAAAAATTGTAGCCAGGTATAGCATAATCATTTTTTTCAAAATTGTAGATCCACAATTCAGACACAAAAACGATATCTGGACTACACAAAATAGAATCAAGGTGAACGATAAGCGATGAAAAGTTTTCTCTTAAACTTCTAACATTCTGTTGAACAATAAAAACTTTATCATTACAATAAGAATTAATTTTAAAAATATTATCGCATTCATTACTTGAATTAAGGACAGACATTTCTTCGATTAAATCATTAACTTCATTCATTATAATACTGAAAATAAATAAATAAACAAAAGGCACTAGATAAGTGAAAGATCATTAAATGATCTTATTGAAAATACTTTGCCACCCTCAACTTTTCTGACAAGAATTTGATTATTTTTATACCAAGAGTATTTAATTCCTTTTTGTTTGCCTATACTTCTTTTACTTTCATATAAAGTGCCTGTGCCTGTGTATATTTGGTGAGAGATTCATTTAAAAAAATACTGTTTCTCTAATAGTGCAGTCAATGAAGCATTTTAGGTCCGAATTTTTTTACTGTGAACCGATTTGCATGAAATTTTGGAATTAGGCTCATCTTACCCTTAAATTCAAAAGTGAAAATGATTTGCACACCGCCACAACCCTGGGGGTGGTTGCCACCCCTTCTTGGGGGTGAATTTTTTTTTTTTTTTTTTTAAATAACCTCGGATATCGATAGAAGGCCTAATTTTAAGCAAAAAAACCAATATAAAGTTTGTTGTTAAGTCCAATACTTTTCGAGTTATTGGCAATTGAAAATTCGCAATTTGTTCACGTTTTTCATCTATTTATTGCAAATATCTCCAAAACTATAAGTTTTATCGAAAATTTTATAAAAAAACAAAATTGTAGCAGGTAAAACAATGAACAATTTGGTTTTTTATAAAGTATTCTAAGAACAATATTAAGCTGGATATAAAAGATCAAAACCATTTTTATTTTGTCTGAAATTTAATGGTTATAGTCAATGCCATTTAGCGGCGAGCAGATGCATTTTATGCATTCTAATACAAGAGGATGTTTTGTAGTGCTTTAAAATGAGCATTATTAAAAGTCTTTTGCACGTAAAATAAGTGAGCTGTAGTGCAAATGAGGAGAGCATCAAATGATTTTTTCTTTTAAATCAATGAGTTTTTGGACCATAACTCCTTCAATTTTTATGTTATCACAATTTGTAAGAAACCATTGTAAAGGTAATTAAGGGAGCTAAAACATCCTTGATTGCAATATACAGGGTGTCCCGTAATTCGTTTTACATACTTTGGGATATGATTCTTGGTCATATTCTAAGAAAAAAATTGTTTTACAGTAAAGTCCGTTTCTCAAGTTTGACATCACTTTTTGACAATTTAAAAAAAGGCTAACTTTGGTGTACCCTGACCTTTGTTAAATTCGATATATCTGTCGAAACTGATGATAGGAACCTAATCTTAAACTCAATTTCTTGTAGAAATAACAACCTTTAAGACTGCATTTAAATTAGGCTTCCATAGGTTTAGGGTTGCCAGATTTTCAATTTTAAGTGGTGTTCAAATTTTCTTCCCAAAACAAAGTTTTGACTTTGAGGTAATTTTTTTGGAGAAAAGGCCTGATAAACATAGAGTTTCTTTATTTTTTACAGATGAACAAAACAATAATAAAGAAAAAACTCAGCATTAATTTAGCTCAAAAACCCATACATTTTGTTGAATGCTATCACTGATTAGATGTCATCCCAAAGGCTGTATACGTTCACCCATATTCAATATTGAACGTAAACATAAACAACTTCCAATGACTTTGAAGATTATGTCACACACTAGGAAGGTTAAATAAAGGTCTTCACTTGAAGTTTTAATACCGAAAGTTTTGGTTGTGTTTTATTTTATGAGATTGAGTTTGAGAAATTATATGCGAGTTTTTAGAAAATTGAGTTGAGTTTTAAAGTAGAAAGTTTTAAACGATAAACATTTTGGTCCTTCTACGCCAAAAATTGCTAACCAGCAAAAATATACAAGTTTTATTCCCACCCTTAAATTATAAGACATTGTGCCGACATTTTGTCGTGGTTTTTTGCATTTATTGTTTTAAAATCGAAAAAAGAAAACGTATAGAAGTGAGTTGCAGATACAACACGAAAACAACACGATACAACACGAAAACGAAGAAAAACATTTTGGAAAAGGGAAAAAAGTTGCTGAACTACAAAGGAAAACGAGTGAGTCGATTCCACCGTACTTACAACTACTAATATATATATATAAAAACCATATTACTACTTATATATTGTAATTTAAAATCTAATTTGAAATCTTACTAACAAAATGAGTAGTAACAAGTTATTTGTAAACAATTGTAAGCAAGTGAGCAAAGACTACGACAATTTTAAAAAGACTGGGTTGGCTCGTCGGACAAAAAATTATGCGAGCGGGTGGCTCGATATGTTGGAGACGAGCATGTCAGAGATCAATGCAGGCTACAACGAGATCGTCTGTAAAGATTTAAAAGAAGAAGAGTTTAAACCATTCAACGCACTGTTTGAACAAATCAAGGAAGTGTACCTTGATTATAAAGAGCAACTGTTAGATGTATTAGAGAAGGTTTCGGTACCCACGACGTCAAATGCGTCTAATGAAAGTACAAATGTTCAACCGAAACGTGATGTTCGCCTTCCGAAAATACAACCACCCACGTTTACAGGTGAATACGAAAATTGGCGTTCGTTCCATTACCAATTCGTGTCACTCGTGCACAGCAACACCTCGCTATCTAAAATTGAATAGTTGCATTATTTAAAATCTTGCTGTAAGGAAAGCGCAGGCAACTTACTTGATCACGTCAATGTAGATGATGTGAGTTACGACCAGGCGTGGGAACTTCTTAAGTCTCGGTATGATTTTAAGAGAATTTTAGTAAATCATGAACTAAAATTATTTTTCGATCTACCAGTAGTCCATGAAGAAAATGCAAAACACATCCGTGAGTTGTTAGACGGTTCGACAAAAATTTTGCATGCATTACGCAATTTAGATTTGCCAGAGCAACATTGGTATGCTATCGTCATATTTTTGTTGCTGAAAAAACTCCCAACAAAAGTGCAATCTTTGTGGGAAACTTCTCTGGGAACAAAGAAAGAAATACCCACATTTAAGGAATTCTCGGAGTTCTTAGAAACAAAGTTTAGAACCCTGGAGATGGTTGATCAGCAGAAGAGTGGAAAACCATCATCAACGACACAGAAAAAATCCCCGAAGAACGTTTTCCATGTCAATTCGGAAGCAACCGAAAGCTTCACATGTAAAGTTTGCCATAACGGCGTTCATTCATTACGCACATGTGGTAAATTTTTAAAAATGGACGTGAACGGAAGGCAACGAGTAGTTAAACAATTTGGCAATTGTTTTAATTGTCTGGCCTATAGTCACAGGACAAATAGTTGCCCTAGTAACAAAACGTGCCATTTTTGTCAAAGGCCACACAATTCATTGCTGCATTTTGGCAACAATAACAAAACAAAACCCAATAACTCACGCTCACAATCATTCGCTCATTCTAATTCATTACAACACAATACTAACTCACAAAAATCATTCTCGCATTCAAACCAATTTTCATCCAACCCAAACAACACTTATGGTTGCAATCAATCAGCTCACCCAAGTAACCATACTCACTCAAACACAAATCAAAACTCATGTACTCACTCAAACCCAAGTACACGTAATCAATTGCAATCACAAACAAATCATGTAACAACACAAATAAACCCCTATGCACAACCATTTCAACCCTCGGAAGAGCGAAATGGAATACATCCATGCGCAAATTGCTTTCACGCCAACAATCAGCAATCTGACGCTCAGATCTTGCTCGCAACAGCCATCATTAAAGTAAAATCCGCTAGTGGAGAATACTTCAACATGAGAGCGCTTGTTGATCCTGGATCACAAGCAACGTTCATAAAAGAATCAGCCGCACAAATCTTAAATTTAAAGAAAAATCGCACATCCCTTGACATATCAGTTTTAGGACAATTAAAGAATGGTTCTTGTCAAAACTATGTCGAATTGCACCTCGGTTCAAAATATTCAAACTTTGAAACATCAACACGAGGTTATGTTTTTAAAACACTGACAGGAATTTTGCCAAACCACCAAGTATTTCCAAACAAGTGGAAACACATTCAAGGGTTAAAGTTGGCAGATCCTACTTTTCACCAACCGTCAGGTATAGATTTGTTACTAGGTAACGACGTGTTCTGTGAAATGGTTTTACCGCACATAATTAGGGGTGAGGATCCGATTTCTCCTATTGCACGAAAAAACCCAATTTGGATGGTTAATACTTGGCAAAATTCCTAAGGAAATACCACAAAATATACAAGTATACACCCAGTTTGTTGATATGGAAACACCACTTAGGAAATTTTGGGAAATCGAGGAGTTACCTAATCAAAATCAAGAAGATGAGGAAGATGTCGCGTGTGAACAACACTTTTTACTAAACACCAAGCGAGTGCCGGGAGGGCGCTTTGAAGTGTCACTTCCTTTCAAAGGAAATAAACGCCCAGCAATGCCATCTGCAAAAGAAAGTGTTTTTAAAATGTATTATAAACAGGAAAGGAGGTTACTTACCAACCCAGCACTGCATAAAGAATACAATGCGTGTATAGCGGAGTATCTGGAACTTGACCAGATGGAAGAAGTTGATGAGCATCAAGATAAAACACTTTTGTCACCGTATCACTACGTCGTGCCACATCACGCCGTCATAAAGGAGTCCAGTACAACCACCAAGCTGCGAGTGGTCTTCAATGCGGCCTTTAAAACTTCAGACGGTAGATCTCTAAATGACCACTTATTGACTGGACCAAAAACTCAAACGGATATTAAGTCAATAGTGTTGAGATGGAGGGCCAATAAAATCACTTTCGCGGCCGATATAGCTAAAATGTACCGTCAAATACAAATACATCCCCAAGACGCGTACTATCAACTTCTCTTTTGGCGAGAAAACCCGATGGCACCCATTAAACTTTATAAAGTTAAAGTTTTGATGTTCGGTACAGCTCCAGCACCATACCTGGCAAACCGAACGTTGAAGATGCTGGCCACCGATGAGGAAGCAACTTATCCACTCGCTGCACAAATGGTTCGCAACGACATGTACGTCGATGACCTGGTATCTGGTGCAGACTCTCTCGAAATCGCGATGAGAAAATATAATGAAATAACAAAGTTATTGTCTTCGGCTGGTTTTCATCTTCGAAAATGGATGAGCAACTCCGAAGAATTTTTAAACCCTATACCGATGGAAGATCGGGAGACAAGTGTGTCACTTACATTTGGTGCGTCAGAACAAGTAGAACACACGAAAACATTAGGTATCAGCTGGTATCCATCGGCTGATTCATTTTCGTTTAAACGAATTGAAATTGAAAAAGTAGTATCAAAACGCACAATACTTTCGACGATCGCACGGCTCTTCGACCCTTTGGGATGGATTTCACCCTGCACAGTAAAGGCAAAAATAATTATGCAGCAATTATAGCTGCGTGGTCTATCATGGGACGAAACGATTCCAACGGAATTACAACTGGAATGGTCATCGTTCCAAGAAGAACTAATTAGTTTAGGTGATATTCGCATACCTAGGTGGATAAACACCCATGGGGAAGAACAACTATTGGAACTACATGGTTTCAGTGATGCTTCCATCAAGGCTTATAGTATAGAGCTGTAGTGTATCTTAGGGTTTTAGATAACAACGGCTGCATTTGCACTCATTTACTGATGTCCAAAACCCGAGTAGCACCACTCAATACAGTCTCATTGCCAAGGTTAGAGTTGTGTGGAGCAGTGATACTCTCGAACCTATTGAAATATATACATTCTGTACTGCCCTGTAAGATTACCAAAATTTATGCTTGGACCGACTCCACAATTACGCTTTGCTGGATAAAGGCTTCACCATACCGATGGAAAACTTTTGTATCGAACAGAGTGGCTGAAATACAAAGGTCAGCAAACACAATTTGGAAACATATTCCAACAAAATTAAACCCAGCGGATCTAGCATCTCGTGGGGCTTTACCATCAATGCTAATTGAAAATGTTCTTTGGTGGGAGGGTCCAGATTTTCTTCGAGAGAAATGGGATTTCTCTATACCAACACAACCAACGCAACTTTAAACAGAAGAAGAAGCAAAAGCTGTTCAAGTATATTTCTGCAACGACAACGAAAATGACATATCGCTTTTGATTCACAACCACTCCAAACTTTCAAAACTTTTACGAGTTTTGGCATATATCCAAAGATTTACACACAACACACGAAAAACTAATAGAATAAAGTTCAACACCGTCATATCGCCGTTAGAGCTGCAATCTGCTCTTCATTCAGCTATTCAAATAGCACAAACGGAAATGTTTTCTGATCTATTTGAAGAACTTAGGAAGATAGGAACAACAAAAAAACAGTATAAAGGCTTAAATCTTTTCATTGATGGAGACAAGATTATTAGGATAGGAGGTAGGCTTCAAAAATCAGAGTTGCCTTACGATCAGAGGCATCCAATAATCTTAAAACCAAACCATCACTTAACAACCCTACTCATAAATGTTGCACATGACCGAACACTGCATGGCGGATTTCAACAAATGGTCAATTTCTTGAGAAGTAAATACTGGGTATTTCAAATCAAGAACGCAGTTAAAAGGTTTCTGCATCAGTGTGTCATATGCTATAGGTATAAACCGAAACCCATGCAACAACTGATGGGAAATCTACCGGCTCCAAGAATCACCATGTCAAGGCCGTTTACCCATACAGGCGTCGATTACACTGGACCCATGGAAGTAAAGGCCTGGAAAGGAAGAAATTCAAAGAAATTCAAAGGATATTTTGCCGTATTTATCTGTCTAGCGACGAAGGCTATTCATCTCGAAGCTGTGACAGACTTGACAACACAAACCTTTATCGCGGCTTTCCGGCGATTCACCTCACGTCGTGGGATCTGTTCAAACTTATATAGCGACTGTGGGACCAACTTCAAAGGCGCTAACACAGAGCTTTTTAAAATGTTAAGGGCTGCGAAACACGACTACAACGAAATAGCTGAATCAATTAGTAACTTAGGCACCAAATGGAATTTCATTCCTCCCGCTTCTCCCCACTTCGGAGGATTATGGGAAGCCGGAGTGAAATCCGTTAAGTTCCATTTGAAACGAATTGCCCGAAATGAAGCGCTAACATTTGAGGAACTCAGCACGCTTCTAGCCCAAATAGAAGCATGCCTTAACTCGAGACCTTTCTGCCCGTTAACGGATAATTTCGAAGACTTTGCTGCATTAACACCTGCGCACTTTTTGATAGGCACTTCAAGCTATGTCGTTCCAGAAGCAGACTTATCAACCCAAAAAATTGGATACTTGGACCGGTGGAAGCGTATTCAGGCATCACTCCAAACATTTGGGAAAGAATGGAGCGGCGAGTACCTGACACGACTTCAAAATAGGCCGAAGTGGCTAAAAAGCGAAAAGCAACCCAAAATCGGAGACCTGGTACTTGTACGCGATGAACGACTTCCACCATCGAAATGGCTTCTAGCACGTATCATCGTAACGTACCCCGGATCAGATAACCTAATAAGAGTTGTCGACCTGAAGACAACGCAAGGAGAACTAAAACGACCAATAACCAAAATTTGCCCGTTACCATCAAACAACACTAACACCGAAGAAACAATAATCTAAAAATATAACCCAAAAAACAAAACTAAATGCATATCATATCATACCCATATAAAACTCACTCAACATAAAATTCATTATTGAAGCAATTCAACAGCTCACTCACTCATTTCATTAACAAACAACCACATACCATATCAAACCACACAAAATCAACCCTTCTTAATAACATAGTACAGTCCACTTAAACCCCTCAAGCATAAAGCATACATACAAATTCATACCTTTTCGAATAAACTAACTCATTCACTCATCAATCAACCCATCAATGCAGAATTTTCAACCAAATACTTCAAGAATTTAAACATAACACATAAAACATTCGAATCTAAAACAATACTTTAAGCACCCACTCATAATACAATCATTCGAATCTAAAACCATACGCTAGATCACCCACTCATAATAAAAAACATTCGGTTCATACTTTGGATGTCGAATCACTCACTCAAAATACACATCGTTCGAATTTTAAAAATCACACATCCAACACTCTCACTATATATTTTCAAAACAATAAATCGAAATATCCCTCAGCACATTAACTCTAAGATCATTAAACATAAAACCGATACGGAACGTATGCAAAGCCATTAAGTTTCATGCACTCCCAATGATAGAAGTGCCAGGACAAGAATCCTGGGGGTGGAATCACACCCAAAACACTAATAGCAGTAATTAATGTACCTACTACAAAATAATTTAATGTCTACACAAAAGTAAACAATCAAAACACTTAATAATCAAATATGATTATGATGCCGTGATTTTAGACAATCAAAAATTAAAAAAAAATTAAAAAAAGTTTTTGCTTTGAGGTTTGTTTGAATAAAACAATAATATGATCATTGATCACTTTTAGTAGTTTTCTTATGTATTTAATACAAATACAATTATAACAAGTGCTCAAAGCTACCTCCTTCGTTTTGAATCCATGCCAGAGCCCGTTTTTGGATTTCATTGTGGACAGTAAGACAAGAGTTATCGACAGCAAACACCCACAATGAAATCCAAAAACGGGCTCTGGCATGGATTCAAAACGAAGAATGGGGCTTTGAGCACTTGTTATAATTGTATTGGTATTAAATACATAAAAAAAACTACTAAAAGTGATCATATTATTGTTTTATTCAAACAAACCTCAAAGCAAGAACTTTTTTTTATTTTTTTTTAAATTTTTCCCATTTCGTATTTTTCCAAGTATCATAAAATGTATGGGTTTTTGAGCTATTTTAATGCTGAGTTTTTTCTTTATTATTGTTTTGTTCATCTGTAAAAAATAATGAAACTCTATGTTTATCAGGCCTTTTCTCCAAAAAAATGACCTCAAAGTCAAAACTTTGTTTTGGGAAGAAAATTTGAACACCACTTAAAATTGAAAATCTGGCAACCCTAAACCTATGGAAGCCTAATTTAAATGCAGTCTTAAAGGTTGTTATTTCTACAAAAAAATTGAGTCGAAGATTAGGTCTCTATCATCAGTATTGACAGAGATATCGAATTTAACACAGGTCAGGGTACACCAAAGTTAGCCTTTTTTTAAAATGTCAAAAAGTGATGTCAAACTTGAGAAACGGACTTTACTGTAGAACATTTTTTTTCTTAGAATATGACCAAGAATCATATCCCAAAGTATGTAAAACGAATTACGGGACACCCTGTATAGTAAACAACTTTTTGCTAAAACGGTGAAGGGTTAAAGGACTTAAGAGAGGCTGTGATTGCGCTGCCACGCGCTCTTTAAACAATCATATCTCCGTCAATTTTTGACTGACAGAAAAAACTAAACGACCAAATTGTTTGTCAAAGAAATACCAAAATTTTTTATTCTTACACTTTTATACGTATCTGTCGTCATTTTTGAGATATTATGAAAAAAAGTGGGGTTTTTAAAAATTTGAAAATTTGTTGTTTTTTTTTAATCGTGACTTTTTTGAAAAATATGTGTCCAAAAGCAGCCAAACTGATACTATCTATCAAACTCTTCATAACAAACTTAATTTTAGGCGGAATACGATTAAATTTAATTTTGGTGGAAATGGCACTTATGAAAGCCATTGATTTAAAAGAAAAAAACATTAGATGCTTCCCTTATTTGCACTACAGCTCACTTATTTTACGTGCAAAATACTTTTAATAATGCTCATTTTAAAGCTTATTTCAAGCACTACAATACATCTTCTTGTATTAGAAAGCATAAAATGCATCTGCTCGCCGCTAAATGGCATTGACTACAACCATTAAATTTCAGACAAAATAAAAAATGGTTTTGATATTTTATATCTAGCTTAATATTGTTCTTAGAATACTTTATAAAAAACCAAATTGTTCATTGTTTTACCTGCTACAATTTTGTTTTTTATAAAATTTTCGATAAAACGTATAGTTTTGGAGATATTTGCAATAAATAGATGAAAAACGTGAACAAATTGCGAATTTTCAATTGCCAATAACTCGAAAAGTAGTGGACTTAACAAAAAACTTTATATTGGTTTTTTTGCTTAAAATTAGGCCTTCTATCGATATCCGAGGTTATTTCAAAAAAAAATTCACCCCCGAGAAGGGGTGGCAACCACCCCTAGGGTGGTGGCGGTGTGCAAATCATTTTCACTTTTGAATTTAAGGGTAAGATGAGCCTAATTCCAAAATTTCATGCAAATCGGTTCACAGTAAAAAAATTCGGAGGTTGGGCCCTATTTTTCGCTTCATTGACTGCACTATAAGTACTGGTGCTGCTGTTGTTATTGTTAAGGCCCCAGCCCATAGAACGCGTTGCGCGCGTGCGGCACCGCTACCAACTGACAGCTCGATTAAATACACACGTTCTTATGAGAGGTGACCCATAAGCACCGCGAGTAACGCGCCGAGTAGCCCAACTTTCTACTTTGCCGCGGCTCTCACGCGGTGACAGAAGAGAGACATGCGCAGTCACAACCAATTTGAAGTTTTCTCTTATATCGAAAAAGTGACAATGTGCGCGTTCAAGAACCTATCGGATAGCCTATCTCAGATAGCCGTATCTTAGATACCTTTTTGAACGATCGACAACAGACAACAGCTGTGAAATATTAAAATTCGACTTTTGAAAACAGAAAAACATTCAAAATATCATTGCTAGACGATTATTACTTAGTTTTTTCGATTTCCCACACGTAAACAACAACAACAACAAGCTATCCGGATACGATTCTTGAACGCCCCCATTTTGACTAAATTTATCTGTCAAAACACCGCAACGGATTCTATGGGTCACCCCCATCAGTTGGGCGCAGCAAAACCCACCGCATCAGTTGCCGCGCCGCTTCTACCGCACGCAACGCGTTCTATGGGTCGGGGCCTTTACTGCTACTGCTGCTACTGCTGCTACTGTTGCTGTTGCTGTTTCCCTCGCCGCGCCGTCTCCAACAATCGCCTTTCCGATGCCAACAAATTGTGTATTGAGTTTTTTTTTTGTGTGTCCTCTTTGCGTGCATAATTCTTTGTTTGGTTGTTAAAGAAGAGAATTTAACGCAGATGACATTCTCGTTGGTATGAAGAGTTGGTGCTGACTTATTTTGGATTCGTTTTACGAAACACTTTTCAATGTCATTTCCAGAGACATCGATAGACAAAGCTTTGTTAAAGATTAACTTTGCCGTCTCAAATGCATTTTTTTCGTTTACATTAGGAGCACCAACGATTTCGATAAAATTCTCCATTTGTTTTTGTTGACTCCAGTTAAGCCTGCTTTCCAGACTAACGACCTTCGATTTAAGCTCGTTGTTTTCTTCCCTTAGTTCTTTTACCTGCTGCAAGAAACGCTGGTTTGTTTCCTCCAAGCTTGCTAATTTTTGATAAATCGTTTGAAGGGTATAGGTATTTTCACCCTCCTCAATACGGTCAGATGAAGAAGCAGATACTGCCGATGGGGATTTAGTGCATTTTGTTGAGTTTTGCACATTCTTAGCAGCAAGTTGTGCCGGTACCTTGTTGTTGTTTAGTGTAGGTGAACTTGTGTTTGACAAATGCATTGAGCGTCGTCTTAGAACTGCACACTTATCACAGCGGAATGGATTGCCACTTGATTTAAAGAAATCACCGTCTTGTTCATTTATATTAACACACTTATAATGAAAAAAGTTTTTACAATCGACACAGTCAATTTTATTTGAAATAGATCTATCAATTTTTTGTAAGCAAACTGAGCAGTTCATTTTGGATATCAATGTCTCTTTGACATGCGCACCCCACGACAATACAGAGAGAACTTGCTAATGTCATCGCTAAAATTGATGAAAAAAACTACACCCATCATCTTTCTAGAGCAACTGAAACAACGTCTAGAAATATATATAAGAACCTCAATTACCAGTTACCCTCGGAAGCGAATTGTTTTTCTACTGAATTTTCAGCCGAAGCTATAAGCTACATATTCAGAGCTCGTGTCGAACTGTTAAACTTAAACTTTATGCCCCACCGAGCTGACTTGCCACAAATTTGCGATCTTTGCAACAGAAGAGAGAATGAAGATACAATCCATTTTATTGCGATCTGTCCAATACTGCTGGAAATACGACGATTGTATTTCGAATCAAGTCATCTCACGCTAAATCAACTCTTTGAAATACTGAATGGAGCGCTATGATGGTCTACTCTATCAGTCGTATTTATAAAATTTCCTTAGAACATCCATAGACAACTGTCCAGCTAGACGGTGTCTAAAGAGTTGGACAACCCTTAGCCAATTTCGTATTTATAAATGGATTCCAACAGTTGTCTAAACAACCCCTCAAACTGTCAACTTCGAATGAAAAACTAACTGGTGGCGTTCATGATGTATCCATGCAGTACCATTTTTTGTGTTTTGATATACGAGTGCAACAACTAAATGGCTCTGAAAGAGTGTGGCGTAGCACTTGAATCAGACCAAAAAAGCAGCTGATTTGACTTTGAGTTACAGCTTTTCCAAGTCTCATAAAACGATGAAATTTGTGCAATTTATAAATTAAATTGCTGAAAGTAGTATTTTTGCACCTCAAACTACTTATTTTTTCGATCTTAGAGCTCTCAACAGTGTTTTATAACATGTTCAACAAAATTGTTTTTTGCTGTAGCAAATGCCACTTTAGCCATAGTTTAGACAACCAATTTCGGTGTCTAAAGTTAGACGTTCCTTAGACAGCGATAAAAGTGTTTATAAATACGATTTGGAGTTGGACACTGTTCTAAGAGCTGTCCAAAGTTAGACATACTTTGGAATGGGATTATAAATTCGACTGTATATGTATAAGTACTGCAAACACGCCTTAGCGTATCGCAATAGTTATGTTACTTAAAACAGCACTTGGTGCAGTTCAAGCACCAACATTGTTGTTGATATCTTTTGAGTTTCAAATCACTTTAAAATTGAAAACATATAAATATATTTGTGTTTCAAATCATTTCAAAATTGGTATCTTTTTGTGTTTCAAATCATATTAAAATTGTAAAAATTTTTAATTGAATTGTGTAAATCTGATTTTGAGTTACTTTATGCTTTTTTTGAATTTATATACACTTTAATTTCGTATTTGAAAAAAAAAAAAAAAACTTGCTATTTTTATTTATTTTATTTCATTTTTATTCTTCATAACACTAAATGAAATGTCATATCAGGCAGACGGCAGAATAAGCCATGTCATTATTCTTAAGAAAGGAAATATTGTTAATCAAAATTTTTTGTTAATAAAAGAAGTTATCTATCTATCTATCTATCTATACAATTTTTTTATTGCCTTGACGCTTGACCCAACCTATCCATCCTGAGAGAAAGAAAATTCTAAAAGTTAATAATTAATTTTTTTTTTTTTTTGTTTATTATTATTATAGTGACACTTTAAATTTAACAATTTAAATAGTGATAAATGACACTCAATATAAATTAAAGACTTATGACTTATGTGGGGTGAACAACATTAATAAAGATTAACATAACGAAAATATATAAAAAATTAAATACAAGAATTAAACAAAGAGAAGAAAAAACAATTATTTTTGCTGTAAAATACAATTAAATAAGTTAAATACTGATTGATATTAAAACTAACTGATGTAGGTCAACAAAACTTCGATTTGGTTATTGTTGTGTATCTGCTTAAACGTACAACTACTTATGCGTGATATGATATCGATCGATACAAGAAATAAAACCCGATACAAGTAAAAGATTTCAAGTATAACTATATATTTATTCTATGCTTAATACTTGCGACCAGATGGGTCGGAGATCCAATTAAAAAGAAAAGTAGCATGTTGGTTCTTTTGACATATAGTGGAGTTATTCACAATGCTTATTTCCGGAGTGTTCAGAAGAAACAGGACGTCAGTTTTCAGGGGCCGTGTTTGGAAATACGTAACAGTTTGGAAATACGTAACAGTCCTCACCACTAAAACGAAGTATATCCGAAACGTTCTACCGGCTTCTTTGTTCGGGTGCTTCGTCTAACTGTAGGCTGACCATCCGCCATTTGTTTGGGGTCATTGCTAACTTCTTCTTCAACCGCTGGCACTTTGCAATCGGATGACTTAATATTTTGATCCCTTATTTCTGGTTCCCTTAGCGTGACTTCATTGTTTTGATCTGTGAAAGTAGATGGCATTTTAGTTAAGGGAATCAAAGATGTTACCTCGATATCAGAATCCTTCATGATTTTTGATGGATCAATGTTGCACTTTAGAATTTGATCCACATGTCTTCGCCACAAACTCCCATTTACATTTATAAGGTAATGTAGCGATCCATCTCTGCGTACTATCCTATCAAACTCCCATTTCCTGTCCTTGGATGTATAATTCCTCGCTTGCACCATATCGCCAGGATAGTACTGCATTCCATTCTCATAGGTCATGCATTGTTGTTTCTGTTGCACACTTTCCTTGGTTTTGGAACGAACTAAATCCAGGCGTACACGAATATTTCGCTGCAAAAACAACATACATGGTGCTATTCCAGTTGTAGAATTTGGTGTTTTCCGGTATTGCAGCAGGTATTTGGAAAGCTTCAGATTTAAATCCCCAGAGTCATTAACCATCTTCCGAAGTGCCACTTTCATGTTCTGCACAAATCTTTCTGCCTGGCCATTTGTAGCGGGATGATACGGTGCTGAAAACTTGTGGATGATTCCATTTTCTCTGGTAAATTTCTGAAACTCCCCCGACGTAAAAGTAGAACCGTTATCGCTGACTAATGTTACAGGTAACCCAAAACGAGCAAAAATGTCACGTAACACAGCTATTGTTTTCGACGCGGTGATGCAAGTCATGGGAATAATCTCCGGCCACTTCGAATGCGCATCGACCACGATGAGGAAATACTTGTCCATGAAATTACCTGCGAAATCTATTTGGACTCTCTGCCATGCACTAGTTGGGTACTCCCATGGATGATGTACCCTTTTTGTAGACTGCTTCATATTGATCCTGCATGCCACACATTCGCGAACAATATTTTCAATATCCGAGTCGATGCGCGGCCACCAAACATAACTTCTGGCAAGGGCTTTCATCTTCACTATGACTACGTGTGCCGCATGTAGTTCAGTCAGAATAAGCTCCCTCAAACATTTAGGTATCACTACTCGGCTATTTCTGAGTATTACACCATCGGATAAAGAGAACTCTTGATCTTTACCTATAAAATCTGGATGCAAAATCTTCTTCCCCGTCAGCAAAGAAAAATGTACTTCCTTCAATACTTCATCTTTTGTTGTCTCCTTTGCAACCATCTTATGCGTAACCGGAACGGTATCAAATTGCTGCATTTGGTAGTAAGTAATGTCATCTATCTCATCAACTCTTCCAAATTTCAGTGGCAGCCTTGAAAGCGCATCTGCATTTGAATGTTGATCCGTCGACCGGTACTCAATATTGTAGGTAAAACCTTGTAGGAACTGGGCATAATGCAGCATGCGTGTTGCCACCATGATTGGCAGATTTTTATCTGGGCTGAAAATATCTACCAAAGGCTTATGGTCAGTTATTAATGTGAACTTACGTCCGTAGCAATATTGGAAAAATCGTTTAAGCGCCCAAAAAATCGCGGTGGCTTCCTTATCAATTTGACTGTAGTTCTTCTCGGATGATGACAGCGATCGGGAAGCATAAGCAATCGGATGTTCCTGTCCATTTGGATAAATGTGAGACAGCACTGCTCCTAGTCCATATGGACTTGCATCGGTTGCCAATGACAAGGGCAGCGCTGGGTCATAAGCCACTAACACCACGTCCGAAGTAACTTCATCCTTAATAAGGTTAAAAGCGTTCTCGCATTCCTCATCCCAGTTGAACACCACGTCTTTTTGCAAAAGACGGTGGAGTGGGTGTAATTTCGCTGATAAATTCTGTAAAAACCTTCCGTAATAGTTGACTAAACCCAACCAACTTCGCACCTCCGTGATGTTCTTCGGGGCAGGTGCATCCATGATGGCCTTAACCTTCTCTTTGGTTTTCTCTAACCCTCTCGCCGAAATCACATGACCTAGGTAAGTAATGGAATTTTCGAAAAATTTACATTTGTTAAAGTTTACCCGCAGCCCAACTTGGTTAAGTCGGCTAAGTACTTCATCCAACCGAGCAGTGTGTTCTTGGAAATTTCTACCCTGAACCTTGATGTCATCCAGAAAAACACACACTCCATCTATGTCCTTCAACGTCTGTTGGATGTACCTCTGCCAAATAGCCGGTGCCACCTTAGTCCCGTACATTAGTCTATTTACCTGGTAGTCTCCTTTAATGGTAGTGATCGCTTGCATCTGTGCACTTCGCTGATCCATTGGCATGTGTAGGTAGGCCTCACTGATGTCCAATGTTGTGAAAATTTTTCCACCTTCCATCGACGTAGCAAAAATATCTTCTATTGGCGGAATCGGGAAGTTGTCACTTTTTAGTACTTTGTTGAGGGTAATCTTATAGTCTGCACACAGTCTGATTGATCCATCTTTTTTTAGAACTGGCACTACCCCATTCACTGAACTGCATCTTCGTAATTATTCCAGCCTCCTCCAGACGATGAATCTCCTTCTCCATTTTACCTTGCATGGCATACGGTACGTCGGTACCTTACGAGCCGCAAAGTAAATTGGTTGAGTGTTTTCTTGAACATACAACTTTGCTTTGTAATTATTAATCTTCCCCACCCCCGGTTGAAAAAACGTCAGCAAATTTTGCTTTCAAACCCCGCATAATTTCTTCCTTCAATTCAGGTTTGATTTCTTCTTTCATTTGGTGCATTTCTGGTAATTTAACCTTGAAAAGTTTGAGCCACTCTCTTCCAAAAATTGCGTCGACTCTGCCGGGCATTACATAAATATTCGCCTATGCTACTTCTGCCCCGTATTCTACATGCATGGTAGCATAGCCTAAAGTATTTATCACTTCGCCTGTGTACGTCTGAAAAGGAATAGAAGATTCATTAATTTGTTTTTTAGGCCACGATCTTACAAAATCCTCATGTGATATTGATGAGACCGCTGCTCCAGTGTCTAGCTCTAGACTTGTAGATATGCCGTCTAACTTGACACTCAACATAATTTTGTTAGGTTTCGTTTTTTCTTCTGGGAGAACAACTTCACTCAAATGGTTAATATAAAAACGATCATTGTCATCTGCCTGGTCGTCGAGGGACTGAAACTGATTTTGACAATTCGTTTTGCTTGTGCTACGTTTTTGCGAGGGTGGCGGTGGTTGCGTGGTACGCAAACCACTCATGCAAACACGCGCTAGATGTCCAATTTTTTTACACTTCGAACAGATTGTGTGAATGTGACGACATTCATTTCCGAGGTGCTGCTTATCTCCGCAACGAAAACAACTTGTGGGGCTCGTGTGTACTTGCTTGCTGGCGAATCGTTGCGGTTTTTTTGTATTTTTTTTTGTTTAGTTGAGGATTATGTTTTGCTAATTGATTCTGGTGACTCATTGACGTCGTAGCTTGTAGATTTTGGATTTCTTTTGAATCCTTTTGTGCCGACTGCCGACTCCATAGCCAATGTAAAACATGGGTAACTCAGCTCTGCGCTAACGCAATGCGTTGGCGCACTAACTGCGCTATGTGCGCTGATACACTTTTGCCTGCGCCAGTAACTCAGTGGCGCAATTGCAACTCAATAGCAACACAACAACCAGATGCGATATACAACTACAAACTTACCCAAAAGCATTGCAAATTGAACTTCAAGCGCTTTCATACTAAGCCCCAGCACAGAACCAATAGCCATAGCCAACACTCCAACAGCATTACACACAAGTCACAGGTAAAAATCATCCCTTAGCTTACACACAAGACAACAGTAGTGTACTCGATAGCACAGCGTTAAGAGAAGAGAACCAAAGGCGCATTTGAGTTATGATTGCGCCATTGAGTTACAACTGCGCCAGTGTGTCATTGCGCTATAGAAGAATCAATAGCGCAATGATACACACAGCGAAGTTGTAACTCAATAGCGCAATGATACACTAGCGCAGTTGTAACTCAATAGCGCAATGATACACTAGCGCAGTTGTAACTCAATAGCGCAATACACTAGCGCAGTTGTAACTCAATAGCAGCGCAATGATACACTTATGGCGCAGTGATACCACAGCGCAGTTTAGACTCTTTACTCTTAATCTATACCTATTCTCTTCTTTAGAGCAGAGAAATCAGGATATTTTTCTGATAAGAATAATGAGTACTGAAAATAGTGGTGTAGTGGTGTTGGTTGGCTGATGGATGCTTGTATCGCAGATAAATCTCTTAATTTTATTTGTTGACATTATTGTTTTTGTAAAACTAGATATATCTTTTATAAACGTATGTACCTGAATATAAAGTGGTGTTTTTAAAGTCAATTGTATGGGCGTTGGGTGGCGGCGGATGCAGTTGTGTGTAGTGTGTGAGGTTTACCATTGTATATATAATCTATAGTACTATCATCAGATAGCTTTTTCTGAGACCTTTATTCACCGAGTGGTGCGCTGAAATCGCTTAAGCAAAGAGACACAGACAAGAGAGAATTAAGCGCTTAAATTTCAGAAAGTGCCGAGAGAACCAAAATCAGAGCAAATTGTTTAAGGTGGGGAGGAGAATCGAAAACACAAGACAAAGTATAGAGAATCAGTAATCTTATGGTTAAGCAAAGCAGAATAGGTATGAAAAAATAATTACATGAATTGTTTTGTCTTTCTTTTAGGGTGGGGTATAGTGGTGGTAGTAGGTCAAGAAAGATTTTACGTACAATTGAACATCTGATCATACTGTTCTGTTTGAGGTACTGAAATTTCAATTTGAAGGGATAAAATGAAATTGCTATATTGCAATGCAAGCAAATTTCATTTCAAGTTCATGAAAAATTGAAATTTGTATTAATGAGCAGAATTTTTTTTTTTGTTTTGAACTTATTATTTGATATGTGAAAAATGATATTGAAGAACATTTTTTCGGAAATGTTGGAATTATAGTTGATAAAAGTAAGTATGGAAATGTAAGGTTATGATAGGTAAAAACAGATCTGAAAAAGGGTGGAAAACGTTAGTATTTTGATAAAAAGATTTTTAAAAAGGAAAACTATAGGCAACTACAAAGAAAGTGTATTTTTTTCCGGATCACCTAGGAGGTAAAATACAAGATTCGTTTTTTTTAATGAGGTTCCCCAGTAGGCCTGCCTCACTAACTACTTTGCATGCTTGATTTGCTTGATTTGTCATTGATATCATCAATAAACAAAACGTAAAACTATATCACAAAATAACAAAAACGAATTCAAATAACTTATAAAAAATCAACAAAAAAGCATAACATAACAAAATGACTAGCTAAGGGATTTGAATATTGCACATTCAAAAAAAGTTAATAAAAAATAAAAAAGCGAAAGAAAAGGAGAAAAATAATTGCACTTCATATTGCATATAATAAATAGGAAAAAAAGTGAAAGAATACTTATGTAACTAAGAAAATTTAAGGGTAAAGAAGAAGAAAAGGTAAAATAAATTAGAATTTACAAAAAAATAAATACATAACAACAAAAATCAATGTAAAAAACAACAAAAAAGTAAAACAAAGCAATAAAATGACTAGGCACGTCAGGTCCAGGTTCAGTTTTAAGGTACCTATAAAGAAAAAAGGTTAAATTATTGATTTTAACAAAAATTAATAGGTTTTCCATATACATTTTTAATTTCAGAAACATTATTTACATTGCACTTAAAAAATAATCTTAGAATAGGTACTTAAACATTTTTTTTTTTTTTTAAATAGGTAACCTTAGAATACTTAAACATACTTTTTCTTATATTTTCTAGTCCCGCGAAGATCCTTGTTTGTCTTTTTTATAGAGAACAACATCATTCCTTGCAAAAGGAATCTGACAATTGTCTCTTTATGTTCGGTGTTAGGGCAGGGTATTTCCAGGTTCGCATCTCTAGAATCACGTACAGTCTCCATCCATTTTTCCATGAGATCTTCTATATGCTGTTTTCTTCTGAAGTTTTCCTCAAAAACCCTCTGCACTTTCTCAGCCAATTTTTCCAGCTGGATTGAAGGAACAGCTAGCGATCCAAATTCAGATGTAGCAACGGTGCTGACATAGGCCCTTAGTTCTATAAGTTGCAGTTGATCTCTCCTTTCAACCGAGCTGCTGATCATGAAGTTGGAACAGGCTTCACACTTCAGTTTGGACTTGAGCTTTCCAGCTGCAAAGCCTGCGTAATAAATTGCTGCCATCTTTTGCATAATCCTTGCAAGCATGTCTCCTTTCGGTGATCCCACATAGTAGGAGATAGATTGTTTCCAGTTTCTGTTAAACCCTCGCAAAGTAAATACCATTACTTTGGAGGCTATCAGATTCGTCCGTCCATGCTCTCCAAAATCAGTGTATCCGTACTGAATGTCGTCCTTGTTGTTGTACTCTTTCTCCTGTTCAACAACCATTGCGTCGAACAAGAGTACGCATTTCCGGTCCATTTCCGTCACATCTTCCGCTTTCTGTCTTTTGCAAAACGTCTATGAACTGGAGACGGAAGTTGTGAGGGTGAAAGCGGAGTATCCTCCGGAAGATCTTGAAAGTTGTGGGCCCAGCTATAAGTCTTAGTGGATGTAGATGCCAAATTATGAAGAGGAACACTTGGACTTACTGTTATGCTTTCGAACTGTGTATTCAAACACGTTCTGGAAGTAGTGGGTTGAAGTTTTTTCGGCATTTTTGGGGCTTGGGGAGTTTTAAAAGAAGAATCAGGAAAATTCTCCAAAATTGTATCTAAGGCTTCATTTGAAATAAAAGAAGTAGACGGGCCTGAACTGGTGCTAGGGGTTTCAAAAGTAACATTAGAATTAGAAGCACTTGTATGGACAGAGCTCGTAGCCGATTTTTGTGCAGAAGTTGTTGCCGATTTTTGGGCAGAAATTGCTGTTTTAATGGTTTGAGCTTTAAGAGCTTCAGCATCCATAATTCTTTGACATGAATGGTCAACAGCAACTACCGTGCAACAGCAAATAGCTGGCGAAGACATTGGAAGTGCTTTCTTTGACAGAAACATCGAAACGCTTGAACAGCTAAGTCTTTTTCATGAAAGTGCTTTGAGCACATACTTGCCGTTTTTGGCAATGGCTTGATGGTTGAAACATTTCCATGTTTCAACCATATTGGCCTTCTACAGTCCATTGGTATAAGGAAGAAAGATATACGGCTCGGATAGGTCTTAAACTGACCACAGCCTTTGAAAACGCACTTCGACATATCTGTTCAGAAGTGAAAGGTATATTTCGAAGTATTTAATTAATAACAAATTACACAGAGTATTACAAATATAGTGAATATACACACTTAACTTCACCAAAATATCACCAGCTTATGATTCACTTATTACTTTTCACTATCACTTCACTCAAGTCGCGATAAGACACCTAACAAAATCGACTATTATTTCACGAAAATCTTGCTCTAACAATATCGAATTCGAATTCGTAACGCGAAATATAGATTTTAAATAAATTATTGAAATTGAAATTGAAATGCTGAAAAGAAAAAGAAATATTATGGATTAAATACTCTTACTCTCCAGTTTTTATCGTCTGCAAATTTTTGTCTCGTTGAAACTTATGAATTGTTTCAACAGTAAAACAACAAAACACAAAAACAGATCACTATTTTAATATTTTTTTTTTCAATATGTTTTTACTTGAATAAACTTCTTTTATTCTGCAAAGTTGATTTTATTATTGTTCAAGGTATGGCTGATGCAGATGAAAGTTATTGTTTTTGACGCACTATCACTACACAACACTGTTTTTTTCGAACGTTTGTTGGTTTTTTTTTTATTAAACAATTTTTAATTGCTTTGGCAAAATTTGTTATGATTTTATCAGCTTAGAACTTATCCAATTGAAATCACAACGAATAATGTTCTTAACCCTCATTTACGAACAGCCAAAAGTCGTGTCCACCCGAACTGGGGTCCAAATGGACGATTTTTTCTTCGAAATTTTTTTGATTTCTGACTTATATTGTTCAGTTATAGTTCTTCTGGCTATTGTATGAATTGTTTCTAAGTATTTCAAATAGCAGTGATAAAGAAATTTAAGCAGAGATGTCATTATGCATGTATGTAGGAGGTCATCAATAAAATTTTTCAATTTCAAAAACGATGGAAATTGCCTAACTTCGCAAATCTGGGATTAACGCTTATCCCTTTCGATATGTCTGTTTTACGTAATTACTGATTGTAAAATTCATCCACATCAATTGTTCCTGGCAGGTATGCCTATCTCAAAAAAAATAGTCATTAGTTCAGTTTGGTCTGGTCATCAAATAATTTTATGACCTCAAAAAGGACTGAATTCGCCATAATTCTCTGTAAGCCTTCACCAAATTCAGTTGTAACTGCCAAAAATAATATACCTACATTCAATGATACATTGCAAACTCATTTATTCAACCGCACACAAAAAGCACACAAAAAAAGCCTGCAAACGAATTTCTTCTACTCCTTCACTACCTCATTGCAACCATACAGGTAATCCACACAAGTCATGTCATATGATCATATCAGCTCATGACCTATATCAATAGCACACACACATCTTAACATGCTCTGTTGTCTTACCCCATGTCCGATGTCCCATACGATAGCCAAAATAAATGCTTACATATGCTATGGAGAATGAAGGAATGAAAACCCATAAGACAACAATAAGTTGTCTTCTTTTGCTTCGCTATCTGCCATACTCCATTGAATACACATTTCGCATTTCGGCATTATACACAAGAAGAAGAAGAAGAATTGTATTCTTAAGCATTTTAACCTACTACTCCTCCGAATTTATAATAGCAAGAGAAATGGCAAGGGAAATCATTTCTCTTGTGATTTCCTGCTCTTAAGCCATTTTAGTAGCGTGATTCACCGTCTTTAAATGGCGCTAGTAAGGCCGAAGTGATAGTACTATAGATTCTATATACAATGGGTTTACCCTCTTGGTTGTTATTTCTCTAATAAGCTACCAAGAAAGTGTGCAATGAAAAAACCGTTATGAAAATTAACACTTTATAAGATGTACCATTGTATATAGAATCTATAGTACTATCACTTCGGCCTTACTAGCGCCATTTAAAGACGGTGAATCACGCTACTAAAATGGCTTAAGAGCAGGAAATCACAAGAGAAATGATTTCCCTTGCCATTTCTCTTGCTATTATAAATTCGGAGGAGTAGTAGGTTAAAATGCTTAAGAATACAATTCTTCTTCTTCTTCTTGTGTATAATGCCGAAATGCGAAATGTGTATTCAATGGAGTATGGCAGGTAGCGAAGCAAAAGAAGACAACTTTTTGTTGTCTTATGGGTTTTCATTCCTTCATTCTCCATAGCATAGGTAAGCATTTATTTTGGCTATCGTATGGGACATCGGACATGGGGTAAGACAACAGAGCATGTTAAGATGTGTGTGTGCTATTGATATAGGTCATGAACTGATATGATGATATGACATGACTTGTGTGGATTACCTGTATGGTTGCAATGAGGTAGTGAAGGAGTAGAAGAAATTCGTTTGTAGGCTTTTTTTGTGCGGTTGAATAAATGAGTTTGCAATGTATCATTGAATGTAGGTATATTATTTTTGGCAGTTACAACTGAATTTGGTGAAGGCTTACAGAGAATTATGGCGAATTCAGTCCTTTTTGAGGTCATAAAATTATTTGATGACCTGACCAAACTGAACTAATGACTATTTTTTTTGAGATAGGCATACCTGCCAGGAACAATTGATGTGGATGAATTTTACAATCAGTAATTACGTAAAAAAGACATATCGAAAAGGATAAGCGGGAATCCCAGATTTGCGAGATTAGGCAATTTTCATCGTTTTTGAAATTGAAAAATTTTATTGCTGACCTCCTACATAATGACATCTCTGCTTGAATGTCTTTATCCCTGCTATATAATAATACTTAGAAACAATTCATACAATAGCCAGAAGAACTATAACTGAACAATATAAGTCAGAAATCGAAAAAATTTCGAAGAAAAAATCGTCCATTTGGACCCCAGTTCGGGTGGACACGACTTTTGGCTGTTCGTAAATGAGGGTTAAGAACATTATTCGTTGTGATTTCAATTGGATAAGTTCTAAGCTGATAAAATCATAACAAATTTTGCCAAAGCAATTAAAAATTGTTTAACAAAAAAAAAACCAACAAGCGTTCGAAAAAAACAGTGTTGTGTAGTGATAGTGCGTCAAAAACAATAACTTTCATCTGCATCAGCCATACCTTGAACAATCATAAAATCAACTTTGCAGAATAAAAGAAGTTTATTCAAGTAAAAACATATTAAAAAAAAAAAAATATTAAAATAGTGATCTGTTTTTGTGTTTTGTTGTTTTACTGTTGAAACAATTCATAAGTTTCATAAGATTATTTTTTAAGTGCAATGTAAATAATGTTTCTGAAATTAAAAATGTATATGGAAAACCTATTAATTTTTGTTAAAATCAATAATTTAACCTTTTTTCTTTATAGGTACCTTAAAACTGAACCTGGACCTGACATGCCTAGTCATTTTATTGCTTTGTTTTACTTTTTTGTTGTTTTTTACATTGATTTTTGTTGATATGTATTTATTTTTTTGTAAATTCTAATTTATTTTACCTTTTCTTCTTCTTTACCCTTAAATTTTCTTAGTTACATAAGTATTCTTTCACTTTTTTTCCTATTTATTATATGCAATATGAAGTGCAATTATTTTTCTCCTTTTCTTTCGCTTTTTTATTTTTTATTAACTTTTTTTGAATGTGCAATACTCAATTCCCTTAGCTAGTCAATTTGTTATGTTATGCTTTTTTGTTGATTTTTTATAAGTTATTTGAATTCGTTTTTGTTATTTTGTGATATAGTTTTACGTTTTGTTTATTGATGATATCAATGACAAATCAAGCAAATCAAGCATGCAAAGTAGTTAGTGAGGCAGGCCTACTGGGGAACCTCATTAAAAAAAACGAATCTTGTATTTTACCTCCTAGGTGATCCGGAAAAAAATACACTTTTTTTGTAGTTGCCTATAGTTTTCCTTTTAAAAAATCTTTTTATCAAAATACTAACGTTTTCCACCCTTTTTCAGATCTGTTTTTACCTATCATAACCTTACATTTCCATACTTACTTTTATCAACTATAATTCCAACATTTCCGAAAAAATGTTCTTCAATATCATTTTTCACATATCAAATAATAAGTTCAAAACAAAAAAAAAATTTCTGCTCATTAATACAAATTTCAATTTTTCATGAACTTGAAATGAAATTTGCTTGCATTGCAATATAGCAATTTCATTTTATCCCTTCAAATTGAAATTTCAGTACCTCAAACAGAACAGTATGATCAGATGTTCAATTGTACGTAAAATCTTTCTTGACCTACTACCACCACCACCACTATACCCCACCCTAAAAGAAAGACAAAACAATTCATGTAATTATTTTTTCATACCTATTCTGCTTTGCTTAACCATAAGATTACTGATTCTCTATACTTTGTCTTGTGTTTTCGATTCTCCTCCCCACCTTAAATAATTTGCTCTGATTTTGGTTCTCTCGGCACTTTTTGAAATTTAAGCGCTTAATTCTCTCTTGTCTGTGTCTCTTTGCTTAAGCGATTTCAGCGCACCACTCGGTGAATAAAGGTCTCAGAAAAAGCTATCTGATGATAGTACTATAGATTATACAGTACCTCACACTCAAAGTGGGACACCTAAGAAATAAAATCTTCAATAAACTTCTTTACGAAAAAAAATGCAGAGTTGCTCACTTTTTCAAATAATTTTTATTTTTATTGCTTAATATTGACCTCAAATTATTATAAAATAAAAAAAAAATATCAAAAAACAACCCCGATTTGTTTAAAAAAAAAAATGAATATGATCTGTCTAGTATTTTTTTCTTAATGCAGGTCACACTCAAAGTGGGACACCTGATGTTTTCTAAGAAAACTTACTGTAATTGCCACGTTATCTATATTATTTAGTTGCAGTTTTTGCAGAGCTTTCATTGTGATAGCATTAAAAAAAAAATCGAAATGTCAAGGCAAACAACCTTTGAAGAAAGGCAAATTGTGATTTTCAATTACCAAAAAGGAAAATCCGTTCGCAAAATAAGTGAAGTTGTTAAAAAAGTAGATCTATGGTGTTTAGTGTAATAAAACGGTTTCGGAAGGTCGAATAGAAAATAAACCAGAAAGTGTTGAAAGCCAAAAAAAAAATTTGCGATAGAAATGTGCGGTTTCTTTTAAGAAAAATAAGAAGTGATCTCTTTTTGTCTGCCATTGACCTTTAAAAAATGTTAAAGGACACTGAAAATTTTGATTTAAGTGCAGAAACAGTTTGCCCGTTTCTAAGGAGAAACGAATTGAGCGGCTGAGTTGCGTCCAAAAAACCGTTAGTATAAGAAAAGAATCGTCGTTTAAGAATGCAATTGGCCAAAGAAATATCAGAAAAGAATAGTCGTTTAAGAATGCAATTCGCCAAAGAAAATGTGACAAAGGATATGAGTTTCTGGTCAAAGGTAAGTCGCATTTTGTTCTCCAACTCCAATCATAGTTTGGTCAATTCATTAAAAGTCCTTTTTACGGACGAAACCAAAACTAATCTTTTTGATTCTGATGTCACATGCTCTTTGGCGAATTGCATTCTTAAACGACTATTCTTTTCTGATATTAACGGCTTTTTGTGCGCAACTCAGCCACTCAATTCGTTTCTCCTAACAAACCGGCGAACTTTTTCTGCCCTTAAGTCAACATTTTAAGTGTCCTTTAACATTTTTTAAAGGCCAATTGCGGACAGCAAAGAACAACTTCTTATTTTTCTTAAAAGAAACCGCACATTTCTATCGCAAATTTTTTTTTTTTGCTTTCAACACTTTCTGGTTTATTTTCTATTCGACCTTCCCGAAACCGTTTTATTACACTAAACACCATAGATTTACTTTTTCAACAACTTTACTTATTTTGCGAAAGGATTTTCCTTTTTGGTAATTGAATATCACAATTTGCCTTTCTTCAAAGGTTGTTTGCCTTGACATTTCGATTTTTTTTTTTAATGCTATCACAATGAAAGCTCTGCAAAAACTGCAACTAAATAATATAGATAACGTGGCAATTACAGTAAGTTTTCTTAGAAAACATCAGGTGTCCCACTTTGAGTGTGACCTGCATTAAGAAAAAAATACTAGACAGATCATTTTCATCTTTTTTTTTAAACAAATCGGGGTTGTTTTTTGAAATTTTTTTTTTATTTTATAATAATTTGAGGTCAATATTAAGCAATAAAAATAAAAATTATTTAAAAAAGTAAGCAACTCTGCATTTTTTTTCGTAAAGAAGTTTATTGAAGATTTTATTTCTTAGATGTCCCACTTTGAGTGTGAGGTACTGTATATACAATGGATGTACCTATATTACGATTGAATTTGTAAGCATAGTAAGTATGTGTTGAAACTTGAAGTTTGTTAATACTTGTTGAGTTGCGTTATTGTGTATAGTTCTTGTTCTTTCGAATATTATGTCCCGAAAGGATAAAAGAATGTTTTTATCTGTTGCTGCCTATTCTTAATAGTAGTAGTAGGTGTTACAGTTAAGAAGACTGTGTCGCTAATCATTGCTTTGCTACGCATACGCATTATGGACTACGGAATTTCGCATTGAGTTTCTGAATTGAACGAAGTCAAACGCGTTTTCTTTTCTGTAGTTTTTGTAGTGAAAAATATTAGCAGTTGTGTTTTCTTTTTCTAGTTGTTTAGTGAACAATATTGGCAGTTGTTGATCCCAAAATTTGAACTCATTTTTTTCTGATTGCGTTTTATCTTCGAACAAAAGTAAGTTCCGTCAATTTTGTTTTCAAATTTTAAGAAAATTTAAGCATAATCAATTGAATATTGAGTTAATTGAACATTAACCAGTACCAGCTCCAGAAAACTTCACAGAAAATTGCATTATTTTCGTTTTATACAAATTTGTCTTTTTTGACAAATTGTTTATTCTTTTCTTGTGAAATATTTAACTTACAAAAAGTTATTTGGAGTTTTTTGACGTTGCTAATGCAATAGGTGTCACGCAGTAATAATGTTTGTATTTTGAAAGCTTTAAATTTTTTTTTTTACTTTATATGCGTTTTGATATAAAAATAAAAAACAAATTAGACAGTGCTTATTAGACTGGTACAAAAAAGTGACTATTTTTTATCAAAAAAAATCCATAGGTATATACCTTCGAGGAGGTGTAGAAAAAAAGGTGCGGAAAGAAAAAGGAGAGCTCTCAATAATAATATTTAGAGATCGCTCATACAAGATTTCCCATAGAAATAACACTGGAAAAAAACTTTTTCATATTATTTTTCAACAAATTCACTCCTTCAAAAGTTATTCATGGTTAAAGCTTAATTTAGAGTAAATTAAAGTTTGTTTTCTTGATTTCTGACAAAATATTAACCTTGAATAACTTTTAAAAGAGTGAATTGGTCAAAAAATGATAAGGACCCTTTTTTGTAGAGCGACAAATTTTCTATGAAAATATGTATCGCTCATTTTGGCACTTTGCTTCTAGGCTGAAATATAAAATTCCAAAGTTTAAAAGATTTTTTCCAGAGTTATTTCTTTGGGAAATGGAAATCTGCTATGAGCGACCTGTAAATAATAATATTAAGAGCTTTCCTTTTAACAGGCATCTTTCTACACCTCCCCGAAAGTATAAATAAAGTTGTTTTGAGTAGAAAAATAGTCACTTCTTAAACCAGTCTAGTGCTTATATTAAGATAGATTTTCCTAACCAATTGTTATTTTGTAATTAGGCTAATCATTGAAACTGATATGTCTTCAAATCAAAAAAGTCAAATTTGGTTACATTTTGGAGAGGTAGTTGACAAAAAAGTTAAATGCAAATACTGCGGTCAACAACTTTCAGTTAAGAATGGATCAACGTGCGGTCTTATTCGCCATTTAAAGAAAAAACATCCCACTCAGCGAATAGAAAGACAACTTGTTCCGGAGCCAGAACCATCAGTTGCTCAAGAAATTCCTGTATCGCTAAGCCATTTATCGCAAAATTTAAATTCAACTGCCTCTACGTCCTTAGCAGTTAGCTCGGTTAGAAGAACGCAACCTAATCTTAATGATTATTTCAATCGTCCCTTGCCAATTCAAAAACACAAAGCGTTAGACAGGCAGCTAATTGTTATGATAACTAAAGAGTACCATCCATTTAGTGTTGTCGAAGATAAAGAATTCCGACACTTTCTTCACTTGTTGAACCCCAGCTATAAACTCCCAACGAGGAAAACTGTTTCAGGCTCGATGATACCTGCACTTTATAATGAAATACGGGAAAAAGTGAAGGTTCGACTCCAAAGAGCTTTTGCAGTTTGCTTAACGATGGATGGTTGGACTTCAAGAAACCAAGATAGTTTCTTTAGTGTTACCGCCCATTACATTGCCGAAGAAGGAGATAAGCTGCATCTGGCCTCTGACCTTTTGGGATGCCAACCATTCAGCGAGAAGCATACTGCAGAAAATATTTGTGCTAACATACAGAGAACGTTAGAAGAGTGGGACATCCGTGAAAAAGTTGCAGTAGTAGTGACGGACAACGCAGCTAATATGAAGACTGCTGTTCGTAAAGGGAACTGGAAGCACTGGGGCTGCTTTGCCCATTCACTGAATTTATGTGTGCAATCTGCACTTAAGCTTGTTCAAGTGGTTATCGACAAAATCAAAGCTATTGTTCGATATTTCACAAAGAGCACCAACGCCAACAACCAACTAAAAGAAACACAGGAAAGAATGGGTCTACCAGTGTTGAAGCTAAAAAATGATGTACCAACGCGATGGAATTCAACGTATGACATGATTTCCCGTGTTCTTAGTTTGAAAATGGCACTGATTTCAACAATAGCTGTTCTGAATTCAGAGACGCAAGGTGAAGAACACATCATCTTATTGACAAACGATGAATGGATTGTGGCTGAACAGTCCCAAAAAGTGCTGGAAATATTTTACACTGTTACAAACGCAATAAGTGGCGAAAAAAATGTGGGTGTCTCCGCTTTGATCTTATACAACAAGCAAATTGCTAAGCAGCTTAACACCTTCAATGCTAATTCCAGCAACCTTAAGCCTGACGTTCAGAACTTAGTGAAAATGCTAATTCATGAGACCTTTAAAAGATTCGGTGGGCTAGAGGACGACGAACTTGTTTCACAGGCAACGGTGTTGGATCCTCGATTCAAGAAGTTTGGTTTTATCGAAGAGCGAAAATATCGACGAACCATTGAACGACTCTATGCTAAGGTTGCAAGTATTAGAACTCAGACTTATCCGAGCTGCACAGAGACTTCAATCAGCAATAATCTGCCACTAGATTCGATTCAAAATACCACCAACGAAAACGATGTTGATATGCTACTGAAGGACTTTGATGTTGAAGTACAGAGGCATATCAATCCTGTTAACTCAACGGCTTCGGCAGTGATTGAAGTTGATAAATATCTTGAAGAGCCTATGCTTCCTAGAAACAACTCTCTAGGTCTTCAACAAGATCCACTGAATTGGTGGTTTCAGCGAAAGCATATTTACCCACGGCTTTTTCAAATTGTGAAGACCAGGCTTTGCATGATGGCAACATCAGTTCCATGCGAAAGAATATTTTCTCATGCAGGACAGATAGTTTCAGAAAAACGAGAAAGACTAAAAACCAAAAAAATTGCTGAAGTTGTTTTTTTGAACTATAATCTAAATAATGATTAAATAAGCTTTCTTTTTGATAATAATAAATAAAATTTTTTGTTAAATTAAAAGAACTGGAATAGTTACTAAGCTAGAAAATGTTTTTCTTTTATCGCTTAGTTTTATTGTTATTTTTTTTTTACTATTGTTAAGTTGTAAGAATTTTCTTTTATAAAAGTGGATTGAAATAACTTTTATGTTTATTTGTTAGCTTAAAGCTTTTTTAAAAATTTCGATGGTTGTGCTATTGATTCTATTTTTTTCTTGTCACAAGTGTTTTTTAGCCGGTGAATTAGCATAGCTTTTATTTTTACTTATTTGTTGTTTATTCTAAAATGCTCAAAGCTTTTTTTTATTGTTTATGATTGATTCTAGTTTTTTGTCGTAAATGTAATCCTTGAAAACACTTCTCTTAATATGTTTCTTAAATAAAGTACATACTACTATTTTCTTTTACTATCACACGATTTCTTTGTGTACATATTGATCTCAGTTCAACCTTATTACAACGGCAAGCGTTACAACATTATGCAGATTGGGCTGAGTAACTTTACTTTTCTCAGCAGATGAAACACTTTACCTGAGAAAACATTCATCAATCTCACCTATGTAATCATATAAAAAGTTTAATTTTGTGATATTCACATCACTTAAACTCGAAATATACAAGAAATAAAAGAAAATAAATCATTTTTCCACTGGATATATTCAGTCCAGAAAAATTGCGCCATAGCGCAGTTGCGTTAACGCATTGCGTTGATACAGTAAACTGCGCTTGAGTTAGTGTATCAGCGCACGATTTTTTGCTGCGTTACCCATGTTTACAATGTAGCTGTGACGCAGTCAATGAATTTATTGTTAGGTTCTTTGAGCTGAATTAATTTTTCCAGCCAGTGTGCATTTCGCAGCCCACTTATAAATTGCTGCCTCAAATGTGCGTCGGCTGTAGATGCTTGACAAGATGCACATTTAAAATTACAATTTTTGCACATTTTCTTTAACTCTGCCACAAAGTTTGATATGCTTTCACCTTCGTGTTGTATACGTTTAGTGAACCGATTTTGTTCTGCGATTACACTTGGTGCTGGATGTAAGTGTTCTTTTACTAGTTTGACCAACTCGTCGTACGTTTTAGATTGGGGATGGCTCGTCAAATTACAAAGAAGTTGTAAGGTTTTTGCACCGATTGCATGGATAAGCCAATCCTTTTTGCTTTTGCGTACTTCTTCGGTGTCCGCAGTTAACTTCTTTAACCTGAAAAAATTTTCCAATCTCTTAGTGAAAATTTCCCAACTTTCGTTATCCTCATTGAAGCTCTCAATTTGTATGATTTCCTGCTGTGGTGCTGCCGATTGGCCGGCATTGTTACTACCCTGAATCGCAGTTTTAATCGCAGTTAGAAGCGTTTTTAATTGTTCTGCATCCATCTTGATCGGATAGGTTTTTTTACTTAAGTCCTCGTCGCCACTGTTGTGTATCTGCTTAAACGTACAACTACTTATGCGTGATATGATATCGATCGATACAAGAAATAAAACCCGATACAAGTAAAAGATTTCAAGTATAACTATATATTTATTCTATGCTTAATACTTGCGACCAGATGGGTCGGAGATCCAATTAAAAAGAAAAGTAGCATGTTGGTTCTTTTGACATATAGTGGAGTTATTCACAATGCTTATTTCCGGAGTGTTCAGAAGAAACAGGACGTCAGTTTTCAGGGGCCGTGTTTGGAAATACGTAACAGTTTGGAAATACGTAACAGTTATGATCAATTTCAAGAAGCCATATTTTAATTTTTTGCAAGAATATTTTTAAGTTTCGAATACAACTAATATACTCAGGAAACATGTTTAAGAGCTTGTAGGACACAATGGAGTAGAAGTTTCTGAAGTGAGTCGTTCGAAATGAGGGGACGGATACATAGCTGTCAAGGTTGCTCCGCAAATTGCGGACCTCTGAATTTGGACTCTGTAGATATCCACATCTCATAAAGAATATTTTTGAAACTTTAAAATAATATAAGTATCTCACAGTTAGAACGCTCAGTGATCTAAAGAGCACCATAGAAGGATACAACCGGTTGACTCCGCAGATTTTTCTGATAGCACACTTTTGTAAAATGACCAGGGGCTGAATTTTAAAGCACCACCCCAGCAACTAATCCCATACTGAAGTTTAGAATGGAATATTCCATAATAAACTGTTTTTAACGTTTTTTTATTACAAAATTTTTTGAGGTGGTAAAGACTACGGATTGAAGAACGTAGATATTGCTTCAAGATTGAAATGTGATTTGCCCAACTCATATTTTGATCAAACGTAATACCTAGATATTTAAAATCATTAACCATTTCAATAGTAAAACAATTAGCATAACAGACTTCACCTTCATCAAATCGCGAGAGAGCACCACCACCATTACATGTACAGTTTAACATTCTATAACGTTGGCAGTTTTGATCATGGAATAATAAACTAAAATCAGGAGTCGCTTGCATTCTTAGATTGAAAAACACTAATTTAGTTTTGTTGCTTACATTAAGTTTGTGTTTTGCAAACCAGATACGCAGTAGGTGGATATCAAAATTTAAATCAGCCACAAGGCTTAGTGGGCTAGGTGAGGCATAAGCTATACCAAGGTCGTCAGCAAAAGCCGTTACTTTACCAACGAATGGAAGGCTGAACACAGAGTTTATATAGACGATAAACAGGATAGGACCAAGGACCGACCCTTGTGGAACACCAAGGTTTGAAACCCTTGAGTTACTTAAAAAATCTCCATTTTTCACTCTTTGCATCCTGTCCTTAAGATAGGACACAAGCCACTTATAAAAAAATCCTCGGAATCCGATATTATGTAATTTTTTAAGAAGAATGTTATTGTCTACTGTATCAATAGCTTTGCTTATGTCTACAAACAAACCAGCACAATATTTCTTGTCATCTAAGCCTTTATTAATTAAGGTGCAAAATTCAAGAAGAGCATCTTCAGTAGAGAGCCCTTCTCTAAAACCGAATTGCGAACTATTGAAGAAATTTATTTTGGTAAGATATCGTAACATTCTATATTTAACAGCTTTTTCAAATATTTTCGATATTGAAGATAGCAATGAAATAGGTCTATAATTATTGACTTCTTTTTTATTACCTTTTTTAAAAAGTGGAATAATGCTAGCACATTTTAATTTAGATGGAAAAACTCCAGTGCAAATGCTGAAATTGATAAGATGAGCTAGGATATCAGATACATTAGGTGCGATTTGTTTTAGAGTTTGATTTGGAATACAATCATCACCACAAGAGAACGAGTTATTGAGCGAATTGATTAAACTATATACCTCAGAACCATTAACTGGATCAAAAAAGAAACTACTATTATATGTGCTATCTACCAATCCAACTTCAGCTTCACATCGGTTACAGAATTCAATTGATTCCGAAGCATGACCTACAGAACCAAAAAAATCATTGAATTGGTTAGCAACAATTGTAGGGTCTTCAATTTCTACACCGTCACTATTAAGTACAATCGAGTTGCTTGTATTGGATGAGTTAGCGTTAATAATGCTGTTTATAGCCTTCCATTGCTTTTCAGGGTTGCCTTGCGACCTACCCATTAAAGAGGAGTAATATCCATCGCGACGCAATCTAATTTCGTAGTTAACTTTCTTGAACATTTCCTTGTAACGGTTTTTCAGAACATTATTAGATGGATGCCGAGAACATTTCTTACGTAACCTATTTTTAATTTTAATTTTCTTCAGTATGTTACGGTTTATCCAGGGCTTCAAATTCATTTCTGATTTTTTAATAACTAGGTTGAAGCTGTACGTACTTATATAAGATTGTAAAATTTCTTGAAATACATGCATTCGAAGCATTACTTTCGGCAAATACTGCATTCCAATTTTCAAAACGTAGGGAAATATTCAGTAGATGAAAATTTAATCTTTTTTTAATAGATGATGATGATTTCAAAAAAAATTAAAAACTAAGAGCGTTGAAAATTTTTTTTTTCTTTTTTCTATAAGCTATTTAAAACACATTTCCGAAAATTTCATGAAAATCCATGGACTGGCCCTGAATTCCTAGGTATAAGGCTTACGGCACTCCACTAACCTGCCTGATGAATTTTTATACTTTCACTACTTAATTTCCTAACGTTATTAGCCGTGTTTTACTGGGAATTTATATTCACTTCAGCAAAATATCGCAAAACATCGCTCATGCAAAATCAACACCTCCAAAGAGAATAGCGTAAGTGGACAAAAATAACTCACTTGCAGAAGTGAACAACAGGGATGGCTGGTAAATGGCGTTTATGGGAAAGTGAACTTGGTAAGTGAATACATATAGCTAAAAAAGCGTTTTATTGAGTGAAGTGAAGTGAATATAGAAATCCCCAATAAAACACGGCTATTGTAAATTCGTACGTATTTCCATAATTTTTTGAAAATATTGCCTACTTCAAGGGGTAGCTTTATAAGGTAAAAATGGAAAACTAAAACATTTTTTAAATCAATTCACCGGTGTTTCCTCACTGCGATATTTTAGAGCTGTACTATTGATACCACCCGATACCCAAAAAAAAGTCATGTTGCAACTCATGTTGGAATAATCGAAAGTAGAGCCAGAAATTCGCCTGTGTTTGTAAGAGAGTTGTTCTTACTCAGTTCAGTTTAAAAAAATATAAGTGATGAACTTAAAAAAAAATATGCAGCTGCCTTAAGTACAGAAAAGGAAGTTAAAAGCGAGGCGGAAAAAAATTTGGCAAGGGGAGTATGGGTTTGTGTTAAGGCGGCCGGCGCGGCGGCTGCAGATTTTGTTTTAAGTTCATTACTTATATCTTAAAATTGAACTCCCCCTTGGCTACGCCCGTGCTATACTTCACTAAACTATCACGGGAACAAAAACGGGAACTCAAAAGCTATTACACCGCTTTAAAAAATTGTTTCAACATAGGGATGCTCCTAAGTACGTACTATATTTCCACATTCTCTAAATACGTCATATCCATAAAATTATTTAACTACATACTAGAATGTTACACAATTTGTTTAATATTTCATTCGTTTTACATAATGTGTGTTTTCTTCAAGAAGAAAAAAAACTCGTGATTCAATATCATGGCCAAGAATTTCATTTTATTATAAATTAAAGATAAGGGTTTGCCGGTTTGATCTAAAAAAATTTCGGTCAAGTGGCCTCCACGGTTGGCTTGAAAATCTTGCAGCCGACAGGCAAAATGCACTCCAAAAAAAGTATATCCCGTCATCGCTGGTGTTTAGTTGTCTATTTCAGGGCGTAATCATAATAATGATTACAAGCATCTTTTTATGGCATGTTCATTGGCTGTGAATTATAGCTAAGGGTTATAGTATGAAAAAAGAATTCCGCCCTATTGTATGTAACTGAAATATACATTAAAGTCGAAAGCGTATGTATGATTAGAAAATCAGTTCAGATTAGATTATTTTAGATAGAACTTACTGTAATTTCATGAAACAGGTGCAGCGCTATCTAGTCATTTGACTGTGAGTTTTGGTATAGCGCCAAATGACTTCTGCGTGCCAGTCTTTCAGGAATTGTTTTTTTTACAGGACCTTAAAGTGTGCCTATAAGCCCTATATATTAAGGCAGGCAGGTCCTACGTTCTCGTTTCCTGTTTCGGATAACATCTTGGTGCGTTACAAAATTGTTGTTAGTAAATATAAGTTCTCAAAATCTCAAGACCAGAGATAACCAATGATATGAAAGTCAAGCCATTTTATGCTACTTTTTCCACCTCAATAAGAAGTAATAATAGCCGAAATACACTTGTAAAATCTCTTATCAGAGATAAGATACGAGTAGTACCTATCATATTCAAAAAAGCTTTATGAACCCTCTCTTTCGTCTCACGGCCTAAATTTTCGAGATTTTCTTCGCAATATTTATTTTTACATATGTTCAGTTCAAAGTTGTCCCAATCCACTTCTCCAGTCACTTTCAATTGAACAAAAAAAAAGTTCTACATATATATGCGTTCAAAAGAAGGAATAATTTTCAGTGGATACCATTGGCTGAAAACTGAACGCGTCGAAAAGTCCACCGGTTTTGGATTATTTCCTGTCTAAGATCAACATTTTGATGGTGGAGTCGCCATTTTTTATTATTTGTGCTAATAACTTTTTGGGCAGCATTTTATCTTTCCTGGTTACAATTGGTAAGAGGCATTTTTAATGGGGTTCTACATCTCTCATTTGAACATGACAATAATACCAGCCTTGCCGGTCGTCCTCTGTTTTCTGAAAGATGGTACCTTCGATGTAATGGTTTCCATGGATCTACTGTTATTTTAAAATACATTATACAAATATCTACGTTCAAATATTGAAATAGTTGATCGTACGGTAACAGTATTAATAATAATACTATATAAAATGTTTGTTTTTCCGTTTAGTACTTTAGCCCCATGCATTCCACCCTTTAATTTGCCTGCCTAAAATTTTAAGGGGGTTTATTTATATAAAAATTCACGTGTGGGATACTTTTCATTTTACCTCTTAACATAATATTTTGAGAGCACGTTCCCTGTTTTTTTTTTTTTTTTTTTTTAAAGAAAAGGGGTTAAAGTTGAGTCCACATTGAAAGAAATCCGGTCTTTCGTCTCAAAACTTGTTTCGTGTGAAATAATGGGCTAGCAAAGTCGGTAATATAATTTTAGTAACAAGTTACTCAGTTTTCACTTTACTGTGGTTGCGTTAACATTCTTCTTTCATATATTTCTTCAATTCCAATTTAAGTATTTTAAATTCTAAACAAACAAAAAATTAAACCGAAAGCGTGTGTCTTTTTGTGAATGATGAAAGATATATTTTCTGACATTGTAAGGAAGTACAATAAATATTTCTTATATATTGAATTTCGTAACAGAAATGAGTGGTATGTGAAATAAATGCAATACAATAGAAAGACAGTAAGTGTTCAAACTTTTTCTTCAAAAATGTATCAGTGACTTAAAACTTTAATATATGTATAAAAATTCATAGTCATAAGTCATAACAAAAAAGAGTAACATACTATTAAAGAATTCAGTATTTTAGGAAAACATAAAGATTACTTCACTAAAACTGTAAATAATTTGGTCTTTTTTCTATATTAAGCCAGCACACTTCGTACACACTTCAAAATGACTCTTAGATATGCAATTCACGAACAGGACATCTTTTATTCTACACCAGGCATAGTTCAAACCTTTATTGTAATTTTCAAATATCCAAAAAGGGGTTAAAAAAGCAAAAGAGAGGAAAGTCTAGAACTCGTCTTAAAACCTGTTTCGTGTGAAATGAAGAATTGGTTATTCAATAAGTTATATATGTATGTAAACAGCCGAACATTCAGAGGCTGTATTTGTAGTATCTTTTAAAGGGAAATATTTGCTTAGCTTGAAAATCGAACTATTTCAATCGATAAATAATAATTAACTTAGTACACGTACCAAAATAAGTTGATGTGCTAATGTACCAAAATAAATAATTATAGCCTTAGACACCAAACATTTTAAATATTTAAAAGAAGTGCACCACATTTATATAAAAAAAAAAATTAAATAAGTTTGGCGCTGTTTGAAAAATGTTTCCTTACAAAAAAGTAAGATTGAGTTTTTATTTTAATAACAACAAAACAAAACAACTGATGATTCAATTTTCCTCGAAACAGGTTATCATTAGATCGATTTATTCTCAAAATCATCAAAAAAAAATTTGGAAAAGTATAAACACTAACACTCTCACACGAGAGTTAGATGTGAGTTGAATTTTAAATTAAATAAGAATGTGCAAAGTGACATAAGAGATTTTCTTTTTAACCCTCCTTTACGAACCGGCAAAAGTCGTGTCCACCCGACATTGTTCAGTTATAGTTCTTCTGGCTCTTGTATGAATTTTTTCTAAGTATTTCAAATAGCAGTGATAAAGAAATTTAAGCAGAGATGTCATTATGCATGTATGTAGGTGGTAAACAATAAAATTTTTCAATTTCAAAAACGAACTTCGCAAATCTGGAATTCCCGCTTATCCCTTTCGATATGTCTGTTTTACGTAATTACTGATTGTAATATTCATGTATATCAATGTTTTTGTCAGGTATGCCTATCAAAAGAAAAAATAGTCATTATTTCAGTTTGTTCAGGTCATCAAACAATTTTATGACCTAAAATGGATTGAATTTCCCCAATACATGTCAAGCAAGCCTGCCAAATATGGCTTGAAGTTTAGGTGGCTGAATGAAAGCTCAACGGGCTATCCACTGAAGTTTTCTATCTGCACTGGTAGCTCTAACAAAAGTACAGGACTTGGTCGTGGATATGATGTGCTGATGTCGTTGATGACATTATATTTCAATTCTGGACGCAACCTCACTATTGATAATTTCTTTACGTCGGTGGATTTGGCATTGAAGTTGCTGGATAAGAAGATCAGTATTCTTGACACGATTCGGAAAAACAAAAGAGATTTGCCTCAACCTTTTGTAGCGAAGAAGGTTCGTGATGACCAGAATGAGCATGTAAAAGTAAATGTCAATAACAAAAAGCAGTATCGTCCAGTCCACTCATCCATCTTTGGTTTTTCTCGAAAAATGGCGTTGGTGAGTTATGTTCCGATTCCAAACAAACAAGTGGTATTGCTATCAACACAACATAACTGCGAGAAAGCCACTTCCGGTCATCAGAGTAAGCCTGCCATGATACTGGATTAAGCCGCACCAAAGGTGGAGTAGATGTATTCGACCAAATGGTCTCAATATATTCATGTACACGTCAAACAAATCGCTGGCCGATAGTTGTATTCTACAATTTACTGGGCGTAGCAGTCCAAGCAACTGTCATCATTTTCCGGGACTTCAATCCGCCTAGAAGAAACAAATATTTGTTCAGAAGTGATAAACTCATCGAACTAGCGGAGGAACAGGTTGAGTCAGAATTGAATAACCGTTCACAGCCTGCAACACAATCTGGCCTTGCAAAACCTGCATTGGATGCTATCTTTTTTTTGGGAAGAGTTCAGGAAAAATTACCAACAGTCCCCGAAAGGCTCTCTTGTAAAAGAAGCAGATGTCACCTTTGCCCAAGAGCAGACGACAAGAAAACCAGAACCACCTGCGATGGATGTGGCAGATGTTGTTGCCCTTGTCACACTAGAACCTTATGTGTTAAATGTCTGCCGGAACTGCCAACAACTTCAAACTAAATCCTAATAAACATAAACTATGCTGCTTTTGAAATAAAATAATTATTTATTAGAAAAAATATGATTTTTCATAGAATTTCAGTAGTGGGGTCCAAATGGACCCCAGTTCGGGTGGCCGGGTTCTTTTCACAAAAAAATCGCAGAAAAATATGTAAACATCTGATAATCGTTTTGACTTAAGATATGAATAAAAAATTGAATTTTGTTCACTGAGTAAAAATCCCATTTAAAAAAAAATGAAAAACAAAAAAGTCATGAGTGTTCAAACATTCTCTGGGGTCCAAATGGACCCCAGTTTGTAAAGGAGGGTTAAAATGAAATAAAAAAAATAATTCTGTCTCTACATACAATAAAAATAATATTCGTTATTCATTCAATCAACATTTGAAAAATTTTAATTTTTGAAATTTCGAAAAACTTGTAAAAAATTTATACTTTTTAATATTTTTAAAGCTTTGATTTTGTCGACATATCTTCTGGTATGGTCTTAAGACTTGCATGCATGATTGCATTTCTAAAAAAGAGAAAGACAGAAAAACATTAAATTTTCAGTGTTTATATGCTATGAAGATAACGCATTTTTTTGTGATTTTATTTTGTTTTTATTGGCAACCCTGTACCACCAAATTAATTATGAAGAGCGTGGAACCTTGTACTCAACCTCAGGACTTTGACACAGTACTAAGCACACAATCGCATGTTCGTGCGACCCAGTCGTGGCCATTTTTTATTTGTGTTTTACTTTTTTATTTTTGTGTTTCATGATTTTTTGTTTCTGGTGTTTGTGTTTTTTTCTTTGCCACTGTGCCCACCCGCAACATCCGAAGTCTTACACGCTAAATAAAACAAACTAACCATTCTTGTTCGGACAACCACCAGAACTCATTTCAATTGGCATTTTTGCAACTACTGGACCGAAGGAGCTTTTCTGCGCCTCTGTTATGGATTAGCGGAACCGCCAATCTGTCCTATGTCGACCCTTCCATATTTAAATCCAATGAAACGCGTTTTCTCGAAGCGTTCCATATTCGGGTAGTTAGTTTCAAATAACAGGTCATTATTGGTAGAGATCATCGTTCTGGCAGTGTGTCCTCTAGTCAGTGTTGTATTGAAGTTCGTAATTCTGTTCCGTTGTTAAGGATTCCATTAGAAGAATATTGTTTTTGCTTTGATTCTGGCGTTATACTCATGCCATATCTGATCGACATATAGAAAAGGCAGACTAACCAAACGGTATCTAATGCTTCCCCTAAGTAAAAGTACCTGCTCCCGTTCACTGTTCTTCTACCTACTTTGTTTTATTGAAAATCTGATACATGATCAAATGCCGGACCTATTAGATGGAGAGCTAGTGACCGATTTGCTCACCTCATTTTCGCAATGCTCAAACTTTGCTCATAGAAAGATTTAGGCCCAACAAGTATAAAAGTGCCCGCCTTACACCCCGGTTCCGTCCATGAGGCCTTAAGATTAGGGCTTGAAGTTGTTAAAAATAAGTGCCCATTTACCTCATTTTAGCAAGGCTCATCTTTTGATATATTCTTCATTGATACAATATATACACGAAAATAGCATTGTAAGACGTTTTAGCTGTCCATGACATGCTGCAAGACGCTCGTATAGCTATATGTAAAAAAATGACCCCATTTACCTCATTTTAGCAAGGCTCGTATTTACACACAACTAAGATGACATAAAAACAAACACATATTTCAAGTGTAAGACGTTTATTCGGTCAATAACCCTCCGTAAGACGCTGAAAATTAAATTAATATAGAAACAATTATAGTCTATTGATTATGTCATTTCTTAAGGAACTCGACATTGAATGAACTTTTATTGTATGAATCGATTAATGGGTTAATTTTAGAGAAAAAAAACCAAAGTCCTATTAAATTAGAGGCTGCGAATCGGAGATATGGGTTCTAAACCATCTTCATTAATTTTTTCAATATATCTTGAGAACGAAGCAAAATTTTGATGCAATTGCAAGGACGTTTTTTGTAGAGAACAAGTTTTCCCACAGAAATGCAACTTTTTAAAAATTATAAAAAAATTTGTTTTATCCAAAATAATAAAATTCCCGACAGAAAAAAAGGCAATTTTTTCCAATTTTAGAGTTTTGTCAGTTTTTTTAATGGCATTTCTTTCTGGTTGCAGATAGGTATAGGCAATGCTTCATAAAAAAGAAAGTAAAATAAATTTTCTTTAAAATGCTTATTGGAGAACTTTCTATGTTTGAAATTCATCGAAATAGTGTAACTAAAACATAGACATTTATCGTTGTTTGTCATCATTTTTATACTGACTGCATTTATTTTTATTTTTGTTACTCAATGCAAATGTAGTTGTTATACAAAAAAGTGTTTTAAATACTTATTTTTGGATTTTTTTTACTTAATGTAATTTTATTATTCTGGTAGTACCTACATATTATAATTCTATATCGACATCAACATCTATACATCTTTAAAGATGTACTCTTCTGCAATATCGGCTACTTGCACACTATCGTAATGAGCTCCCATACATTCCTTACAAAATATTGAGCAAGCAATTTGTTGTTTTCTGCAACCAAAGCTTCCATGGCATCCTGTAGTGCAACCACAGCCTTTTTTAAATGCAATATCTCTGGTGCAGGAGGTGCAATTAGGCGAATCGGAATCAATCTGAGTTCAGAGGATTTACATGAGTGGTTTCCGTGCTACTGTTGGATTTGGAAAAAAGGGAAATGCTGTATCTATTTTAAAATACGGTAAGGTCAAAATACTGTATTATACTGTATGATACTACATGCTCATAATGCTGTTAGGTTAATATTCTGTATTTCAAAACACTGTATTTCAAAACACTGTATGTACAAAATACTGTATGATCAAAATACTGTAGGTCAAAATTCTATATTCCGAAACACTTCATCTCAAAATACTGTATGAGCTAAACACTGTATCTCAAAAATCTGTTTTTAAAAATACTGTATTTTTGCATAATTCCGTTCTTAAATTTCCATTAAACATAAAGCAGAGCTCAATTAACGTGTTTTTCTTTTATTGAAAATCTTAACAAAGGTACAACCAGAATACATTAATAAGTCAAAGATAAGTAAAGTATAATAATAAGAAATTTATCAACAAAAACAAACTAGCGAAAGATTCCAAAAAACACACATATCGAAATCACAAAATTCTTTGTACTGTAAGTCAAAATACTGTAGGTATCTCAAAATTCTGTATTTCTAAATGCTGTTAGGTAGGCTGAAAAGTAAAAATTGTTTTGACAATGTAAAAGGTGCCCATACAGCATTTTCAAATACAGAATTTTGAGATACAGTATTTTGAGTTACAGTACTTTGATCATACAGTATTTTGTACAAACAGTGTTTTGAAATACAGTATTATGACCCATAGAGTATTTTGACCCTAACCCGGAAAAAGTTCACGCATCGCGTGTTGGTGGTATTTCTGCCAGCCATTTGTACTTTTTGCTAATTTGCAAAAATATTGGAAACTACTGTTGCTTAGGTCTGGTTCTACTTTGCTACATTAAAAAAAAACTACAGTCAGTATAAAAATGATGAAAAACAACGATTAATGTCTATGTTTTAGTTACAATATTTCGGTGAATTTCAAACATAGAAAGTTCTCTGATAGAAAAAATTTTTTTTAATTTCTGTTTTATGAAGCATTGCCTATACCTATCTGCAACCAGAAAGAAAAGCCTTTAAAAAAACTGTCAAAACTCTAAAATTGGAAAAAGTTTTCAATTTTCTTTTTCTGTCGGGAATATTATTATTTTGGATAAAAAATATTTTTTTATAATTTTTAAAAAGATGCAATCCTATGGGAAAATTTGTTCTCTACAAAAAACGTCTTTACAATTGCATCAAAATTTTGCTTCGTTCTCGAGATATATTGAAAAAATGAATGAAGATGGTTTAGAACCCATATCTCCGATTCGCACCCTCTAATTTAATAGGACTTTAGTTTTTTTCTCTAAAATTAACCCATTAATTGATTCATACAATAAAAGTTCATTCAATGTCGAGTTCCTTAAGAAATGACATAATCAATAGACTATAATTGTTTCTATATTAATTTAATTTTCAGCGTCTTACGGAGGGTTATTGACCGAATAAACGTCTTACACTTGAAATATGTGTTTGTTTTTATGTCATCTTAGTTGTGTGTAAATACGAGCCTTGCCAAAATGAGGTAAATGGGGTCATTTTTTTTTACATATAGCTATACGAGCGTCTTACAGCATGTCATGGACAGCTAAAACGTCTTACAATGCTATTTTCGTGTATATATTGTATCAATGAAGAATATATCAAAAGATGAGCCTTGCTAAAATGAGGTAAATGGGCAATGAATAAATGGGCAGCAAAGTTTAAGCCTTGCTGAAATGAGGTGAGCAAATCGGTCGTTAGCTCTTGGTCTATATGGTATGATGACCCACCTTTAAGATGAACTGATTTTCTGGAATAATATTTTTGTTCTTATCCCATGTGGAGAGTGCTTCATTTAAAGAGCACTCTCGAATACCTTGCCGATACTCGGAAGAAGATCAGGATTTCCAGATTCTAGCCACCCATTCCTTTTGTTAAGAAGAGGATGGATTCGTCTTTCAACGCATTGGATACTCGGATTCACAGCATTGCTAAAAAACGATTTGTATATGTTCACCGTTTCCAAAGAGAGAACTCTTGCAGATGTTTTCTTATAATAATTATTTTGTGAGAGAAGTCTTCGAGGTATATCCAATAATCTTACTATTTGTTATTTAATTAGCTGAGCCGCCCGGCGTTGCTCGGGTCTGTAGTTTTAAGGCTTCCGTTCTCATTCCTGTTCCTATTCCCGTGGGATTATAGGGATGAAATCTACGCCAAGTTAAAAATAAAAATAAATAGAGTGGCGCTACGGAGCGAGGAGCCCCTGGGCCTAGAGCATTTCTCACAACTATCCCCTGTGAGGGAATGGAGGGGACCTACTATTTTCTGCCGGTTTCGAACGGCTAATCGAGAAAGCGCTTTTCATGGCAATGAATACTAACGGAGGACTTGCCAATTCCTCGCGTAAGGCGATACCCGTAGTAAAAAACATTTTTGCCTCTGTTGGGATTCGAACTTGAACCTCTCCACTTGAACCTCCAGTAGTTTCTAAGTTTCTTTTTTCAACAATGCTCCTGAGGGAATCTTCCGTTCCCGTGGAAATATGTGAATGAAATATAAGGCTATGTTACTGAGGGATAATGTAACATCATAGAGTTGAAAGAATTTTTGGAATCTGTCAAGTGACTTAAGGGTTCCCGTTCTCGTCTGTTCCCGTGGGATTATAGGGATAAAATAATAGCTTTTAAGTCTTCCCTAGACCTACACGAACATTTCAAGATCAATATAAGATAAATCCGTTCAGCCGTTCTCGAGTTTTAGCCAGACTAACGAACAGCAACTGCAACTGCAGCGCCATCTGCCGGGCTGATTTGTGAATCTAAACCATCCAGGGCGCCACTCAAACGCATACATAGAAATTCATTTAAATCAGTCAAGCCGTTTAGGAGGAGTTCAATGACATACACACGTACAGCAGAATCTATATATATACTAGCTGACCCGGCAAACGTTGTTTTGCCTTTTAAATTATTTCTAGTTTCTAGATAAATTCTATAGTGTAGACAAAAAGTAACTTACTTATTATAAGTGTATAAGTATGTAGCATATGCGTGAAATAGGCATGGAGCGCTATGAACGATAAGGGAATATAAAAATAACAAACGCCAAACAATATTATTTTTAAGTTACTATAGTTTATTTCTTAAAATAACATATCACATAATATCACATAATTAATCTTTTAAAGCTTTATCGTGAACAATATTTTTCGTTAGCCCATCTTTAGCAAGCACAAACAAACTTGATGGTTTACCCACTCGAGAGCATGCAACGTACAATTGTCCATGTGAAAAACAGGGTGTACTTAAATCTAAGCCACAAACAGACATCGTTTGGCCTTGGGATTTGTTGATTGTCATTGCAAATGCCAATCTAAGCGGAAACTGAATTCGTTTGAATTGAATTGGTACATCTGTAGGTATAATAGGAATCCGGGGTATTAATATATATTCACCTTTGAACTTGCCATTTAAAATGCTGGCTTCGATAACGTTTTTCATCAATTTTCGAATAACTAACCGCGTACCGTTGCACAGCCGTGGCGGGTTCAAATTGCGAAGCAAGATTTTTGGAGATCCAACCTTCAATTGTAAATTATACGTTGGCATGCCTGCAAATCCAGTGAGTTCAAAAATTCTGTGGGAAAATTGACAGCTTCGCTGGCATCGCAAACTATATCAATTGATTTGTATGATACCAAGGGTCCCATGTAGTTAGCCGACAGTTGATCGGCCGACACCAAATGTCCTATTGTAGTCGTTTGTACTTGATTTGTACTTCAATGTAATGTAGGTGAAATAATTTGTAAACCTATCATTTATTTGTAATAAGCTAATCAAAAATATGTTCCGAAGTTAGCCGACAATTATTATATAAATATGGTACAAATACAGGGTGTCCCGTAATTCGTTTTACATACTTTGGGATATGATTCTTGGTCATATTCTAAGAAAAAAATTGTTCTACAGTAAAGTCCGTTTCTCAAGTTTGACATCACTTTTTGACAATTTAAAAAAAGGCTAACTTTGGTGTATCCTGACCTGTGTTAAATTCGATATCTCTGTCAATACTGATGATAGAGACCTAATCTTAGACTAAATTTTTTGTAGAAATAACAACCTTTAAGACTGTATTTAAATTAGGCTTCCATAGGTTTAGGGTTGCCAGATTTTCAATTTTAAGTGGTGTTCAAATTTTCTTCCCAAAACAAAGTTTTGACTTTGAAGTCATTTTTTTGGAGAATAGGCCTTTTAAACATAGAGTTTCTTTATTTTTTACAGATGAACAAAACAATAATAAAGAAAAAACTCAGCATTAAGTTAGCTCAAAAACCCATAAATTTTATGATACTAAGAAAAATACGAAATGGGAAAAATAAAAAAAAAAATAAAAAAAAGTTCTTGCTTTGAGGTTTGTTTGAATAAAACAATAATATGATCACTTTTAGTAGTTTTTTTATGTATTTAATACAAATACAATTATACCAAGTGCTCAAAGCCCCATCCTTCGTTTTGAATCCATGCCAGAGCCCGTTTTTGGATTTCATTGTGGGTGTTTGCTGTCGATAACTCTTGTCTTACTTGTAGTCTTGTAATCTTTGAAACTGTATTTAAATTTGACTCCTATAGGCTAAGGGTTGCCAGATTTTCAGTTAGTATAAAGTTCCTGGTATCCTTTGTTGTGCTTTTCTTCAATTTAAATTTAAAAACTCATATAAGAAAAAAAATGTCTGCGTATTCTTCTCTCGTAAATGAAAGCATTTCAAAAAACTCTCTGATCAAACTGCAATCGTGACTTAATTTGACAAACTAATAACAAATTTATTTTCTTATTCTTTTATCCGACTTATTTACCTATTGAACATTCATACCCCAAATTTAAAGCAAACATCCACAATGAAATCCAAAAACGGGCTCTGGCATGGATTCAAAACGAAGGAGGGCGCTTTGAGCACTTGTTATAATTGTATTTGTATTAAATACATAAAAAAACTACTAAAAGTGATCATATTACTGTTTTATTCAAACAAACCTCAAAGCAAAAACTTTTTTTTATTTTTTTTTTTATTTTTTCCCATTTTGTATTTTTCCAAGTATCATAAAATGTATGGGTTTTTGAGGTAACTTAATGCTAAGTTTTTTCTTTATTATTGTTTAGGCCTTTTCTCCAAAAAAATGACTTCAAAGTCAAAACTTTGTTTTGGGAAGAAAATTTGAACACCACTTAAAATTGAAAATCTGGCAACCCTAAACCTATGGAAGCCTAATTTAAATACAGTCTTAAAGGTTGTTATTTCTACAAAAAATTTAGTCTAAGATTAGGTCTCTATCATCAGTATTGACAGAGATATCGAATTTAATGCTATGTCCGCACCTGAGAGTTAAACCTGTTTAACTCAAAACAATCCCAAACCAACATGATAACCAAGTGGTTTGCCGTACAAAATGAAACCTTTTTAGTCACTGGGTTTCGAGATAACCTACTCGAAACCAAAGGCGCTGAATGCACTATTTCCAATATTCCATTGAATTTGACATTTAAGAGAGTGGAAGTGAGTGGAGAGAGAATGAATTCTCTCATACGTCGTTGACGTTCTGCTCACACTTGTATGTCTGTCTCTTTTTAACTTAAGACAAAAAGATAAACTCAAAACTTTTCTGCATATGCGGACACTACTTGGTTAACTCAAACCATACTGGAACGAAACCCAGGTTAACTTCAGGTGCGGACATAGCATAACACAGGTCAGGATACACCAAAGTTAGCCTTTTTTTAAATTGTCAAAAAGTGATGTCAAACTTGAGAAACGGACTTTACTGTAGAACAATTTTTTCTTAGTATATAACCAAGAATCATATCCCAAAGTATGTAAAACGAATTACGGGACACCCTGTATATAAAGACATGTATTTTAAAGGAAATCATTTGTACATTCCAAATATATATTTGTCACAATTGTCAGAGGTCTATTTCGCCCACAATTAATTATTAAAAATTAAAAAATCGTTGGCATATTTAAATATTTGAGTCGCATGCAGTTGGTTCAATTGCTGCGGTTCCGTTTCCTGACGTTTTCAATTGCATACTTTTTGGCACTGCTCGCAATTAATCGTTTAGCCAGACGACCTAATTGTAGTGAAATGTGTTCTTCGGTAAAATTTTGCATAATTTTAGGAGAAAATCAAATTGATAAGATAGAACGTATATTGAAAATCTGAGTGTAGAAAATAGTTTATTTCAATGATTCATTCCATACGTGAATAAAAATAGTTTATTTAAATAGTAATTTTATTTAGTTAAAAAGTTATAATTTTTGCTTTAAGTAGCTGTTAAAAAAATTTCATTTTCAATTTAAGTATTTACGTGTTACGAAAACTTATAATATATAATAATAGCCGCGTTTTATTATCACAATGATCCAATCCGGATCAGATCTTGATAATAAAACAGCTTTAGATCATCATATTTCCAGTTGGAAGCTGTGAGAGACTCGCTCTCTCAACTGACATTTCAAAAGAGTTGCAGAGTTGCCCTACGAACTTTTTTTTCAATGGTTAATTTTTTGTTCTTTTTTTTAGGGAAAAATGATATTCATCCACTTTGTCAAATATATATTTTTTTGCACTAATTCTTATTAATTTCACGAATATATGTTTTGTTTTGTAAAACTTTTTCATTATGTCATGTATTATACAAAAATGAATAAATGTGAAGTTTCTCGGTATCTATCTAAAATATATTTCATTTCACACAGATAAAAATGTTCATGTGGCAATACTGCTGCTATTGGAAATATTGGAAATGATACCAACGTTTCAATGGAAAGTCTCCTCTTGTGTGAAATAGAAGAACTAACTTTTAGATCACAAAAATAGATCCAACTAAAAAGCAGGATTTCGCTTTGTTGTTGTAACGCTAATAAACCGATGATCTGATCCGGATCAGATCAATAATAAAACGCGGCTAATGTTAATGTTATAATATACTCGAAAATAATTATTAAACTTATAAAATCCAAGTTAACAGTTGATTTAAAAACGCAGATTAGCAAAGAATAGAATTTTTTTTTAATACCTGGTATACCATTTATGTTTGACAACTTCTACACAAATAGTTTCAAATAATCATATGTAATTTTTTTTTGTTTTTTATTATTCTTTTTTTGTTTAAAATATTCAGAAAAAAATTGTTCACATTCTTAAATAAGTAGTAGGATACTTATTGAGATGTAAGTTTAAGATCACCAGCTACATATATGGCTCCGACTGGTGTAATTTTTGGATTTGCCTTGCCAATCACTGTTTTTTTTTTTACAAAAATCATCATACAGTTGCCATTGACCAGAAATTCTCCTACAATACGCCGTAAAGTGATCATTTTTATAATTCAAGACTCCCACCAGGCTAAAAAAATATTTTTGTATCATAAAATAAATATAAACAGCATAAAAAATTAGAAGGAAGTTATTGGATACTAACCGATATTTTCCACTATCAAATTCAAGAACAGACGGTATGTCATTCAAGTCACAAGCCAATAATGGTGTACCTGGGCTTCCCTCTGTTACACCAATGTGTGTGAATGGATGGAATAATTTCTACGTTTGCTGGCATATTACATTTTTCACAGGGCATTGTGTTTCTAACATTCCAGTGCAGTGCTGATTGAAGTGAGCGGTATCCTTTGGTTTGAATTTGCTCACAATTCACCATCAAAGTCTCAATCATATCATCATGTTGGTAACCACAGATTGTACAGCTTATTGTGTACTGTGCACTTGGCATGGCTGCTTTACTCGAATGTCCCAAGAATTTGCACCAATTAAACACTGGACATGACTCAAAATTATATGTGACTATGACGTCACCAAGTCCATCAATATTATGCTGTGTTTTTTTCATTCCGAATGGCTCCAAAAGGAGAAATCGAGATTTAATAATTTTTGCAACTGGTCCCAACTTTTTATTAAATCAATAATAAAGCTACAGAATGTGTTGGCTTCTGCCCGTTCAAATGTTGAATAATAATTTGGATCATCAACAGCAACAGTTTGTATGACGTGCACGAGAGCATCAAAAGCACATGTTCTGATTCCTCGATATTTTTCTCTGTCCACAGTTAACACTCCACAAATACTAGCATTCAACAATACATCATCTTTCTTGTGTATTCTTGTAGATTTAGTTTTTCGATGTAATTTAGCTCGGTGATGAATCAAATTTTTTTAAATGCCAATTCTGGATTTGATTTAAAATACTTTGAGTTTGACGGTACATTTTCAACGTAACTAGGTTTTTGTTTTTCTGGACTTTGATGTTTAATTTCCGAAAACGTATTGTCATCAAATAATGATTCATCAGATCCTGTATCATTAAGCTCTGTAATATTACATCTGTCTGTCAAAGTCGCTTTTTTTCCAATCTTCCTGCGTCTGTGTTCCTGGATCATCAAATACTCCATGTTTACTACTGTCATAATGTTTACTGAACTCAGGAGACATTTTTTTTCCTTCTTGTGCTGATTTTGCGTGGTTTTCATTCGACGATTTACTAATAATTTTTTCCTTAAAAACAGGTGCTTGTCCTCCTTCATCGAAAAATTGATTCAAATCAGATGATATGCTTCTGATTCCTCCAATCAAACTTTCTAAGTGATGCATTACAAAATTATCTGCCTTCTGTGGTAATGGATAGTTTTTAAAAACCTGGTGTTTAATGTCCTTGAATGCTCGTTCCACGTAGCTACTTGTTGCATGGCCACTGTAAAATGGAAAGGAAACTGCTGTCCACAGTGGAAATTCTTTACCAATTCTCATTAAATGTGAGACCAAGTCAGGATGATAAAAATAGTTTGTTTTTTGTATTTGGTTTTTTTTTATGTTTGATGAAGAAAGAATTGATTGAGCCTGGTGTTGGATGTTATTGAAGAAGTCATTGACATCTGTTTCTACTTCATCAGTATTGTCTGTATCATAGGATGGATGAAGCAGTTCACTATCATCATTATCTTCATCGAAACTTTGATGAGATAGTTGTAAATATTTTTCTTTGTCCAATGGTCTGTCTATTAAAATTTCATTCAATTTATTAAATGCTTGAAGTGAATTGTTACACGCGTTTTCTAATTCAAAAGTCAATTCTGATAAGTTATCTTCCTGTGAAGCAACTATTAACGTCCATCGAAAAATCTTAATAAGGTCCTTGAAATTTTGACAGTCAATCATCAAACCAATGCAACTGATGAAAAATTCCTTGACTTCTCTTATATGATGAACTTGCCAGACGTGCCACCTACAAGCCAAGTGTATCAAATGAGCAACGTCAATTCGTATAAAAGTTTTTATCCAGTTTCGAGGAACAGCAGTGGCTTTTATTGCTGCATTAAAACAAATAGCATTATAATGTTTGATATTAATATCATTGCATGCTAAGCAACTGGCAGATAGTAATGCTCTGGAATAATCCATAGTCATGGAGAGCGGTGTTTTGAAGTTTACAGATAAAAAAAAAAACACTAAAAAAATGAGTAATTTTTTCAGTCTCCTGAGATTCACTCAGCATTTGACAGACGTGTTACCAAAGTGAACCACTATCAAATATAAAAAAATATGAGCAGATTTTGGGCCCAGAATCCGTATCAGTTTCCTCACAACACTACCAGTAGCATCAGTACTGAGACCCAATAAACCTCCCATTTTTGTGTGCATATCTTTGTAAAAATAAATTTGTTCTGGAGTACCATAAATCACTAAAAATGGATCAGGACCAATGTCGTGTATCATACCGTAAAATTTCATACTATATTTTACGCGACGTATACCATCGAAAGCATGTTCTCCCTTTTCTCTACTTGTACCAAAATTAGTATTGATAACTTCTTGTTTGGCATGACGAATAGCATCAGGTTTTGGTATTTTTGGAGCTTTTTTATCACCAGGTCTCAATATCTCTTTGCAAAGTCTTCGGTGTAATTCATTTGTACCTTCTGCAATAGCTAGTTTTCCTAATTCTTGTCTTTTCAATCCTTTCAAAGGTCGAACAACTGCTTCGTGTTCCGCTCGTGACGTGTCTCGAGTTTTTACTATCATACGAAGTTCGCCATCAGTACATTTAGATGGTTCATTTATAGCAACTCCAACAAAATTATTACCACATTTTTCACTGCAACAACGTCCAATAATTTTTAAAAAATATTTCGCTCGTTCTGACACACAGACCTCTGATCGTTGAAATACATATGCACAGCAATGATCAGGATATTGCTTTTGAAATTCGTCACTTATAACATCGGTCCACACTTTTGGATGTAAAGTATGACTCATTCTTTTTCTGTTTTTACAAGGTACTGGTTTAATTTTCTCCCATATCTCTGAACTCAGCACAAACTTGTATAAAGAAACTTCTTCATCTTCCTCGGAACTACATTCCTCTGCAAAATTTATTTCACTTATTTCAAAATCACTGTCATCATCAGCAGAGTTTGATTTTCTTGGCTCATAGTGTGAGTGATCTTTATTGTTATTTGTTTCTAGCTGTTGATGTGATGAATTGAAGGGAGGAAGACCGTTGTCTTTTCTTGCCTGTGTGAGAATACCTCGTCTATCATTTGAAACACTCACACGCCAGTTGTATGCAGACCATCTACCACCACAATCTTGAGAAAGTGCCTTCCATACTGGATCAGAGTTTTCAGGAATACTATCACCATTAAAATGATTGATGAACTTTTTGAGAAAACGGATAGCTTCTTCACGCTCCAATGAGTTTTTACGACCCATTTTTTTAATTAAACCTAACATAAAAAATCCATCAATTAATGAAACGAATCTTCATTATTAAACCCTAAACCAAATCCCACTATAATATAGGGCTTTTCGCGAAGCTATCTCTTTCTAACCATACCTTGTATTTCTTAAACGTAAATCAACACTTTGTATGAAAATAAAACAACATTTCTTCGGTAGTGGCATTGAGTTTAAGGGAAATTGTAATTAAAAAGTGTTTAATTCCAAATTTTATTGAAAAAAATCAGTGAAAATCAGTGAAAAATAATAGTGTAAAATGTTCAACATATTTATATATTAAAAAATTATTGAACATCTGTGAACTACTCACCAATGGCTTCATAAATGTATTCCAAATGTAACCTGTTGAGTTTCGTGAACATGGAGCTTTCTTTATAGTCGAAAACATTAGAACCAGTTGTAAAACCCCGCTATTTAACAAAAATTGAAATTATTGGAATTGTGTACGCTTGGTACCTCTGGATCTAGATTATCCAGAAGTTTTGCGTTCTTGTATAATAACTCCTTATTAGTCACGAACCTACCTACGTATACTTTATAGCAACATATTTACATACCTGTAACAGGGCGAACGCTGAAAAATTTTTGGGGGGATTTTGAAAAAATATATTTGATATGAACGAACAATTTGTTTTTTTTTTTCTGTTACCGTCTCCCGCCCAAAATACTGAACTTATTTAAATGAAATTTTGTACAAGAAGGACAAAAGCTACATATTTTATCTCTATATTCCATCGGAAGCGGAAACGCATACTGGAATTTAGAAACTACAGCACCGACTTCAAAAGTTCTTGCACTGTTAGAATGCTACACTATCCCTGAGTATTAAAAACTATGTATTCATCCCAATATTCCTAAGGGAACGGCAGTCCTTATATCCCATAATAAGTGCGTAAATAGGTCTGTCTGTTCGTCTCTCTATGTTAGCATCTCATGCCCAAGCTACAGATACGATTTAAATGAAATTTTATACACAGAGACTATCTAGAACCTAAAAAAGGACAAAGGCTATATTTCATTCGAATATTCCCACGCTAACCGGTCCGCACTAATAATATAAATGCAAAAGTAGCGACTGAGCGACTGGATTTTAGTATGTGTGATGAAAATTTTCATTTTCGTAGATTTCGGTCGCAACTGCTGTTAGTTTTAGAGTGACCGATACGATGTTTTTGCAAATAGGTAGTAAAGTGAATTTTTACATAATAATATCGCAGGTCCCCTTGTATACGATCCAATAATACCTTCACATCAACATTTCAAGTTTACTAACACTAGAAAAGGTTGATCATGATAAAATAAAACCAAAACCTGCAAATGAACTTCCGTATTTGGAGGGTTTTTTTCGTTCGCAGAATGAAGTTTTCAAATGAAATGAAATGAATAAGCGAATCCCTAAACGCAGGCCTTGCTGAGCAAGTCAAAAGCTAAGCAAAAATAATCACAAATAAAATTTGCAATGCAATTAAAAGTATGCAAGTGTTTTTTGATAGCTGCACAAATTCACTTGCAATTGCGGGAAAAAAAGCAATCTGGTACGTTTTGGGACATTCTGCTTCGAAGGGATTTTTTTGTCGGAATTTAGGAACTGTGTGCTTTGCATAGTTTGTGCAAGACTTGCGTTTAGGAATTCACCCAATTTTATCGTTCATTGAGTGGTTTGAACACTGTTCCACACAACAACTCATAGGCATTTTCACAACACTTCTATATATTTTTTTTTCTTAAGAATTTAAAGTTTCAATTTACTCACTATTTCTTCCTTTTTAATACAAATTCACTTCACTAAATAACAATTCTGAAACTAATTTATGTTTTTGCATACTACCGTCAACAATGTTTTCATACCAAGTGATTCTATCGCGAAAAGCCCCATTTAGTAATTATCAATCCGTCAAATACAAGCTAATAAAAATGCAATAACATAAAATGTATAAAATAAAAAACTCAAGAGATGATATCACACTCTTTTTTTAATAAAAAAAAGCAAACTTAGCTAGTTAATAATTATGGAAATAGTGAGAATCCATTTTATTTGTTCAATATATCTATTTATAGTTCAATTACTTACCGTTAAATTGTTCACTTATTAAACTAAACAAAGTAAATTATTGTATTTTTTAACTTTTAGATCTTTAAACACCAATACAAACAAAACATTCGAAAAAACTGAAAAAAAATATTAATTTTTACTAGGTATGACTATGAAGTAGTCGCACAGTAGAAAAATAAATGAAAACGCCACTCCTTACCGAGGCCGATCTGGATAAGAAAACAAATGACTGTGGAGAATTCTTTTAGTATTGTTATGGCGTAGAACTGTCTGGTAGAATTAGAAAATTAAAATTCATAAATTGGCCCACCTTTGGATTTCGATTATTTTTTTTTTTTTTCAAAGGAATTTTTCAAACTTAAGTTTAATAATTATTTTCGAGTATATTATAACATTAACATTATTATATATTATAAGTTTTCGTAACACGTAAATACTTAAATTGAAAATGAAATTTTTTTAACAGCTACTTAAAGCAAAAATTATTACTTTTTAACTAAATAAAATTACTATTTAAATAAACTATTTTTATTCACGTATGGAATGAATCATTGAAATAAATTATTTTCTACACTCAGATTTTCAATATACGTTCTATCTTATCAATTTGATTTTCTCCTAAAATTATGCAAACTTTTACCGAAGAACACATTTCACTACAATTAGGTCGTCTGGCTAAACGATTAATTGCGAGCAGTGCCAAAAAGTATGCAATTAAAAACGTCAGGAAACGGAACCGCAGCAATTGAACCAACTGCATGCGACTCAAATATTTAAATATGCCAACGATTTTTTAATTTTTAATAATAAATTGTGGGCGAAATAGACCTCTGACAATTGTGACAAATATATATTTGGAATGTACAAATGATTTCCTTTAAAATACATGTCTTTATATATTTGTACCATATTTATATAATAATTGTCGGCTAACTTCGGACCATATTTTTGATTAGCTTATTACAAATAAATGATAGGTTTACAAATTATTTCACCTACATTACATTGAAGTACAAATCAAGTACAAACGACTACAATAGGACATTTTATGTCGGCCGATCAACTGTCGGCTAACTACATGGGACCGATACCAAGTTCCCTGGCAACAACTGTTGTATCATTAAATTTACATTGTCAACGTCTGCTAAAATAGCTCTTTCATCAAGCCAAGCAATATGTACTGTGCGTGTATATCGGGAAATATTTTTTCAATTAGAGTGTTTTGCGAATCTGCGATTGTGCAGAAATCGGTCGGTGATTTTATGTATCCAGTTTCATCTGTTGCAACTTTTCCATCACCGATATTTAAGAGCTGTTTTGAGAATTTTTCAGCATATGGATCTTGAAGCATTTGAACGCGCATGTTTACTTTGAGCCGAACTTTTCAACATGACGCCACAATGGAGATGATTTTAATTTTTAAGCAAGCGTCGATCTCATCAGCGTATGTTGTCTTTATATGTTGGATACTGTTGCCCATTCACTTTACGTATATCTTGAAATGATAATTTTATTTATTTATTTATTTATTTCAATATCGTTAATGCTTAACAACTGTAAGATTTAAAATCTTATAAGGTAGTTGTAAGCTTATTTTACAAAAATAATATTGCTGAGCAAATAAAAGAAAAGTTACTCTAATTATTAAAACTATCATAAGAAAATACATCAATTATTAAATATTCATATTGAAAAATGAGATTAAATATTCATATTGAAAAATGAGATCTAAGCACTCTTTTTATGCTTGTTGCGTTCAGATTTTGTTTTATTTTACGAGGTAAAGTGTTCCAAAGCTTAACAGAATTTACAAAAAACTGACGTTCCGATGTAAAATATGTGTAAGAAGGGATAATTAGCTGACGAGATCTGTATATATCGAGTATATCGGAAAGCAGAATCAAACTACGAAGTTCGAAATATTTATCGAGAGGCATGCCTAGTAAGCGCGGAGCAAAATCAGATATCCTATCGTATCTACGCAGTCCAAAAACGTAACGAACGATTGAGTTGAAAGCTACATTAAGTTTTCGCTTGCTCGCGAAATTGCAGTTACAATAGATTTCACAACCATAGACCAGGATAGGAATTATCAAAGTTTTAGCAAGAAGCAAACGCGTTTTTAGTGGAGTGAAATGTTGTGCTACCCATAACGTACGAAGTGAACCATAAACCTTGCCAACGAGTCCATTGATATGATCATCCCAATTCAAAAAACGTGCATTAGAAGCATTCAACCGAAGATTGAAAGATTTACGAAATGACTCGAGATGTTTTCGAAGAGCAATGATTTTACTGTCTGGCGATTTCCGTCAAACACTGCCAGTAATTCCAAGATCTACGGCTGCCGACGAAATAAACGCTTGCCGTCGAATCTATGGCGCTATGTGAAGAAACTGCAGCTGATAACAAACATGAGAGTTGCATTGCTTAGTGATACATCTGCTGAAGATTTCTCTGAGCAATTGTTGACTATCGGTAATGGTCAAGTACCTGTCGATGAATCGAGAGGACTGATATCATTTCCAAATATTTTCCGTAGTTTTGTTCCATCAAAATAGGAACTTATCAATTTATTTGCAAACATTATTTCAAACTACAAAAATAATGAATGGTTGAGTGAGCGAGCAATTTAAGCGGCTAAGAATAAAGATGTAGATGACCTGTACTATACATAATTCAAAATAAGATCATTGGAATTATGCATTCATTCAAATCTATTGACTGCGTCACAAATGAAGATGAAGCCACCAACTACTGACCACATAGGCGGATCCACGGGGGGGGGGGGGGGGGGGGTTCGGGTCCGGACCCCCCAATCGGGGAAAAAAATATGTTATTTGTAACATTTATCGGCTCTTAATGTTCAAATTTCGTTACGCGACGGAAAAATATAGCATGAGCAAGACAAAAAGTAAAGGAGAAGTAATATTATTATTTTAAAAATTCAAGAACTTTATTGATTATGAAAATATAATCGACATTCTTGAACGACTTGCTATTGATAAACCTGAAAAATATCGTCAGATTGATGTTTGCATATGTGACTCTATCCGATAAAAGGGACTTACTAGGCAAAAAATCAATTGTTGGGTCATGATTGATTACACAAATTCTTTTACTGAATATTCATGAAGCGCAATCAGAAATTGTAACATCGCTATTATTTCACAAAATATAGATTCAGAGAAACGATTTTTTAGATGGGTTTGAATGGTACATCAGTGCCTTTCAGAGCGTGCCGTGTAAGCTTTCACTTTTGCCTAAAAGGTGCCTTTTCTCGGATCGTGTCACATATAAAGTTTTTTACATGTAAATTTTTGATCGAAAGATATTAACCAGTAAAGCATCAAGCGCATTTTGGATGTTCTGGCCGTGGATTCGTTGTCTCCACATCTTGACTTCTGACAGAAAATTTTCTTTAGAACAATCCGATATATCTTCGTAAAATGTGTAGAGGTCAGCGCTTTTCTTTTCGTTAAATTCTTGTTTAAGAAACATTTGCCCAAAACTTTGGAAAATGGATCTGAAAATTCAGAGAACCGACTTTTAGTTGAGAAATGAACGTATCAAAAAACCGAATATAGAATGAAATTCTGTAGTAGTTTTCAATACTTTGTGCTTGAACGTTGAAACGATTTTTTTGTTGATTGCAACGGCCGGCGCGCGTGGCAATTTCATTGTGATTTCGTATTCAGAACAAATTCTAGTAGCATGTTCATTGTTCATAAATAACGTGGAAAGTAGAATCTGCGTTTTCGCGTTTGTAAGTAAATTCATTCAAAGCGTCATCTGCCAACTTAGTAGCCTCACCCAGATCTTGGTTTTTAGATTGCAATTCCCGACTCAAAGGCAAAACAATCGAATTAACTGATTCCGTAATGTGACAGGCGGTTTTTGGAATTCAACCGTCGAAATCGCTGTCAAAAGATGCAATGCATTTTGCGAAGTATCTCGATCTTTCCACGATTTGATTTCTTCCAAAGATTCAATAACAGCAGGTTGCAATTCAACGTACGTTCCAACTGCTTTATGAGACTGAGCCCACCTAGTAGGACAAAAAGACTTCATTTTTTGTTTTTTTTCTTTTTTCTCACTTTTGTTTGTCATTTTTGAAATTTCTTGGTGTAGAACGTTTTGTCTTTTTGGCCAGTGAAAAAATGCTCCAATCGCGCCGATAGTTCCTAACGCATTTCTGATTCCTGACACTTCGCACGCTGCATTGACTGCCAAACTAAAGCTATGTGCAGCGCAATGTACATAAATTGCCAGGGGGAAATACGATCTCAGATGAGCCTGTGCACCAATAAATTGGACACTCATTGCCGGAGCTCCGTCGAATCCATGGCCATACATATATGAGCAATCCACACCAACATCATGTAAATAATTTCTGATTGAATCTGCTAGACCTCGTATATATAAATAAAATTTTGAGTAATGGACCCCCCCCCCCCATGCCCAAATCCTGGATCCGCCACTGACTGACGAATTGAACTTTTAAACTCCTTGGATGTGCCTGACTTCCCACCACCGCACAATTTGGGTCTAAAGGTTGGCTCCGTAGTAATCATGCTTCGAAACATAAACCAACCAAAACTGTGGAACGGTAGATACGCGTTTGGTGGTTAGAAAATTGATGAATAGTAATTTACGCGACGATACTGAAAGGAAAATTCAAAAGTGAGGAAGTTCTCATTCCGAGGATCCCGATGATCCCAACCGATATGCCGTTTGAATTTAAAAGACTTCAATTTCCGATCCGTCTTGCATTTGTAATGACCATCAACAAATCACAAGGCCGATCCTTAAAAGTTTGTGGTTTGAATCTAGAATATCCATGTTTTCCCATGGTCAATTATATGTGGCATGTTCACGGGTCGGAAGATGATCTGCGTTGTTTTTTTTTGTGCCTTATAATAAAATAAAAAATGTCGTGTATCACAAGGTACTTAAGTGAAGGGCAGCCTATATAATAAAATACAGAAATAATGAATGATTAATGTAGGTACTTAGTTTTTTTTTGTATTTTTCAAATAAAAAAAAACTTTATAAATTCAAAAATCTGCTTATTTATTGCCTTTAATTTGGAACAGAGATTTCAAAAATTCTTTCAGCATTAGGGGTGCTACATTATCCTCCTCCATCAGTAACTTTAGATTATAGTATTTCATTTCTATAATCTCATGGGAACAGAAATGGGAACGAGAACGGGAACATTAAAGCTACTTGAATAATTTCAAAAATTCTTTAACCTCTATGATGTTGCATTATCTCACATTGATACAGACTTATATTTCATTCACATATTTACACGGGAACGGAAGATTCCCACAGGAACGGTGTCGCAAATGGAAACTTAGAAACTACTGAACAGATTTCAAAAATTCTTTCGGTGTTGGGATGCCTCATATTAAATATTATATGAGGCATCCCAACACCGAAATATATATTTCATCCCCATATTCCCACGGAAGCGAAGAACGAGAATGGGAACCTTAAAACTACAGACCCGAGCAACGCCGGGCGGCTCAGCTAGTTATATATATAAACATATATAGATAGATAGATAAAGACCTGTACTACCTCGATGGTATGTATTGTATATGTCAATTGTGACGTTTTTCCAATTCGTTGATGTTTTCTGTCCTTTTTTGATGGGAGCATAAATTTGTTTGCCCTCATTAAAAGGCCTAGCCCATAGAACGCGTTGCGTGCGGTGGGAACGTCTCGGCAGCTTGAGCTGTGGGTTTTGAATGGAGCAACTGATAGGGGTGACCTAATGAATGCGGTGCGGTGTTTTAAAGGTTGTGTATTTGCTAAAATTAATAGGAAAAGGCAACACAAACGTCAAACGAACTAGGGATGAGTCGATAAGTCACTAAAACTAGAGGATGGTGAGGTTTTCACTGGTACATAGATTAAATTTTCATAAATGCTTCAAATACCACTTAAGATTGAATCACGTTTCAGATCGAACTAGTGTCAGGTTATACCTTTTTATGATACGTTAAAAACAAAACAACAAAATTTTTGACTAAAATAAACAAAATATGTTGTAAGCTTGTTTACGAAACAATAGCCAGGTTTCATTGAGAATCTGTATTCACTTCAGCAAAACATCGCACATGGGAAAACAACCTGGTATGAGTTTGATTTTGTTTCATCTTAAATTTCACAGAGAGCTTTGAAAAGTAACAGCTAGCTTTCACGTAGAGCACCATCTTGTTGCTGAATATATAACTGAAAATTCTGTGGACAGATCGTTTTTTTTTTTTTTTAACTGGAATGCTGTACTATACTAGCATAAAAAAAACGCACCTAATGTTATGCGTTCCACTGGTTTTACAATTCGCTTTTTCCGAATAGAAAAAGTTGTTGTTATGAAACTCTGAATATAGGTGGCGATGCCAGCGTTTTCCCTACGTTTTTTTGAACTCGAGTACTTTGCTCGATACTGGATCGAAAAACAAAACCACAACTTAAGTATTTTACTGTTTTTATCACAGGAAAAACAGGGGTATATTTACTTCTAATAAATAATTTATAGTATTGAAAACGGTTTAGTTTCGTGGTTTACAAAAAGTTTGTAATGTTGAAATGAAGATAGATAGATAGATTTTGAAATTTTTTTGAACTGGAATACTTTACCAGCTTCTGGCTTGAAAAAAATAACACTGTAAAGCTACGCCGCTGACTAGATGCATTTCTGCTGTTTTCACAACATTTCGTCATGTTTGTGTAGTTACTTACATAATCTTCATAAAAATAAAATTTTTGTATGTGAAACTGCTGCCGTCACAACAACAACATCGCTTAGGTTTTTGAAATCTCTGAATTGCCTTCTCTCACTGGGACAAAAACCAATTCTTTTGCGAAAACGAGTGAATCGTTCCTAACGCCTCCCCATTTTTGCACTTATTGTTTTTAGAAAAATCACTTTTATTAGTGTTATTGTATTCTTAATCTCATTTATAGCATAATGTAAAGATTGAGTCAAACGCAAATAAATTTAAAATTAATGTGGAAATTTTTAAGTATTTGGGCATTGTTGCGAAAACCACGTTTTTTAAGCTTAGACATTTTAACGAACGGATTATTAGAAAAAATACAAATAGCCAGCTTTGAAAAGGAGTTCAATTTTATATTGGGTAATGTGGTATACTATACCACCACTAGCCGAAACTGTATACTTTTACAAAAAAAAAAACACATTTTTAGCAAAACTTACATGTATTTTTCGTAGCTTCTTTTAAATAAAAACTCCATCAATCACTGTTGTTAACTATTTTTTTGACAGATATGAAGATTTTTAACTCGTGGAACACGCATAATTAGTTTCATTTATATTTGCACCTTTTAAAGTAGAAAACGTTGAAGTATGCTACGTAGTTTAAGAAAAAACTTTTTGTTGTTGTCAAACTTTAAAATGCTTTTCATTATTTTCAAAAAGAAAATTGATATTTATGGCTTAACTAACATATTTTCAAGAAATAATTTGTACTCTTCAACATTAGCCGAGTTTTATTGGGAATTTTTATATTCACTTCACCTAGGCGCTCAATAAAACGCTGTCCTCACTTATAAAACTAAACTCCATTTACCAACCGTCCCTGTTGTTCACTTCTGCAAGTGAGTTATTTTTGTCCACTTACGTTGTTCACTTTAGAGTTGTTGTTTTTCCATGAGCGATGTTTTGCGATGTTTTGCTAAAGTGAATATAAATTCTCACTGAAACACGGCTATTTAAAATAGTTTGACAATAAAATCTGATTGAAAATGCTACTTAAACTGTTATTTTAGTAGCAGTAGCAACCACAGTTGAGTCACATCTCTGAGGTATCAGTTTGTCCTATTTCATCACCAGCAACAGGAGAAAACTTCAAATTGGTTTGACATAAATGTCACCGAGTGAGCGGCAAAGTAGAAAGTTGGGCTATTCGGCGCGTTGCTCGCAGTGTTTATGTGTCACCTCTTATAAGAACGAGTTTATTTAACCGAGCTGTCAGTTGGAAGCAGCGCGGCGCCGCGCCGCATGCACGCAACGCGTTCTATGGGCCGGGGCCTTAAGAATCAAACTCATTTTTGCCGATTGCTTCTTCTCATTACACCAATATCGCCTACGGAAGTGAGAAATTGAACAGGTTTTTGAAATAACAAAACAAAAAATTTAAAAATTTTAACAAGTTAATCCGTTAAGGAGAACAAAATTTGTGGTCTCGATTATGTTAGAATTGTAGAAGTCTCTTCCTTATTGACCGCAAAAATGATTAAAGAAAAATTAAACAAAAACACAAACGAAATTTAATTTAGTTGTCATCTGTTTATTTTTTCTAAATACCGAATGCATTTCGGAAGGCAATTGGCCTACCATCATCAGCGCAATACGCGTGAACAACTGAAAAGCTTATGGTTGTAATACAATTAAAGCAATAACAAAATTTTTTTTTTTTTTTTTTTTAAAGTCAGAGAGTAACATTGAGATTATTACATGTACATATATAAATATAACACATACAAATTATTTAGCAAGAGCAAATAAGTTAGAGGTTATTGGACTTTCTTCTATGTTCATCAAATTCTCGTTAATACTAATGTAGATGGATTCATATGCGTCTAATTTCGATGGAACAGGTACACTTTTTATGAGCTTGTAGTTGTCGAGGAGAGGTGTCAAGTGGTGAGGTTCTGTGTGGGTCAAGTCAAATGCATGAGCTGCAACTGCTTTTTGGATGTCTTTATTGTTTATGTACCTCTGATGTTCAGCTATACGACACTCAACTGCGCGCTTTGTCTGTCCGATGTATTTACTGCCACAGGTGGAACAATTGATTTCATAAATTCCGCTCTTTTTGTTCATTGGCTTGGCATCTTTGGAAGTACCAAGAGAAGAGCTGAGCTTGTTTTTGTTGGAATTCACGATAGTCAAGTTAGCTTTGCTGAAAGTGTGTTTAAGTGGATTGCAGATTTTTGGCACGAACGAAAGTGCGACACGACGATCAGAGTTGATGTTTTGCTTGTTTTGAGAGAAGAGAGTAGAGCAATTCCTCTTCTTGATTCTTTGGCTATGCTTCTTAATCAATTGATCGATGACAGACTTTTTATAGCCGTTGACTTGAGCTAAGTGTAGAATATGCTCGTATTCATGTTTATAATCAGCTAACGACAGAGGTAACCGACACATGCGATAGATCATTGAATTAAATGACGCTATTTTGTTTTGATACGAACAATATGAATCGTGTGTTATGTATCTGTCAGTGGTAGTTGGTTTTCGGTAAACGTCAAATTGAATTTTCTTACCAAGACGTTTTATTTTTAAATCCAGAAAGGGTAATGTATGATCTGATGAATTCTCCAATTCATAAGTAAATTTGATGCTGGTATGGCGACTATTTATTAGATTTAAAACACGTTCGACATCAGATTGTTTAACAACAGCAAAGGTGTCGTCAACGTAACGCCACCAAATTCTAGGGAAGAAATTTTCGTCTTTCATTTCTCTTTCTAATTTGCACATAAATGCTTCAGCTATGTACGGTGAAAGACTATTGCCCATGCTGCAACCAAAGTCATTAGAGTAGTACTTGTTTCTAAATTGAAAACAATTATATTTCATGCAAGTTTCAATCGCAAATATGTATGCCTCGGTGTGTTCTATTGAGACATTTGATTTTTGTAGGTGTTCTTTAATAGCTTCTATAGCTACATTGACTGGAACGCTTGGGAAAAGAGCAGTGACGTCAAACGAAATTAAAATTTCATCGTCTGCCAGTTCGATGTCTTTTACTTTTTCAATGAATTCAAAAGAGTTTTCGACTGAAAAACCTTCAAATTTGCCAAACTTTTTCATTTCGGAGACAAGCCATTTTGCCGGTTTTTCGAAAGGCGAATTAACACACGACACGATTTTTCTCATCTTATCTCCGGTTTTGTGAATTTTCGGTAAACCGTACATAAGAGGTACTTGGGGGTTCGATTCTCTCAAACGATATTTGTTTACATCGAAAAGTTTATGTAGAATATCTATGATGGATTTTGAGTCTTTGACCATTTTATTAAGCGGATTACGGCAAACCTTAAAATTATCTTCAGTAATTGACTGAATCATCCGTTCATTGTAGTCGTCTTTGTTGATTACAACAACTTTATTTCCTTTGTCGGATTTCATGTAAAAAACGTTCCGATTTTTCAAAGATTTAAGCGCACGATTCCATTTAATGGTGTCAAGGTCAGGTTTATTCTTCGCAGTATAACTTTTTGTTTCAATGATGACTTGTGATGCTTTTTCTCTTATTTGTTTTTTGACATCAAATGGTTTGTATTGTATCGCTGTTTCAATATCAGCAATAACGTCAATAAGAGGGAGTGCAAGAGGTTTAACCGAGAAATTCAAACCGCGATTAAGTAAACTCATTTCATCAGGGTTACACCTGAAAATGACAAAAAGTCTACAAAATAACATTATTTTCAATTGTTTTGCAACCAAACAGTCTATAATAATTAACCGCGCCGAGAATATATTTCATAAAAAACGAATAAAGCATTCCAAAAAATTGGATGTATTATTAAAATATAAGGTAAAATCCATCGAACCTAAACCCGTTGTACAAGAGGTAGAAAACTTAGTAGTGAATTTGTCCAATGAAAGCTTCAGCCCTGATGAAATGAGTTTACTTAATCGCGGTTTGAATTTCTCGGTTAAACCTCTTGCACTCCCTCTTATTGACGTTATTGCTGATATTGAAACAGCGATACAATACAAACCATTTGATGTCAAAAAACAAATAAGAGAAAAAGCATCACAAGTCATCATTGAAACAAAAAGTTATACTGCGAAGAATAAACCTGACCTTGACACCATTAAATGGAATCGTGCGCTTAAATCTTTGAAAAATCGGAACGTTTTTTACATGAAATCCGACAAAGGAAATAAAGTTGTTGTAATCAACAAAGACGACTACAATGAACGGATGATTCAGTCAATTACTGAAGATAATTTTAAGGTTTGCCGTAATCCGCTTAATAAAATGGTCAAAGACTCAAAATCCATCATAGATATTCTACATAAACTTTTCGATGTAAACAAATATCGTTTGAGAGAATCGAACCCCCAAGTACCTCTTATGTACGGTTTACCGAAAATTCACAAAACCGGAGATAAGATGAGAAAAATCGTGTCGTGTGTTAATTCGCCTTTCGAAAAACCGGCAAAATGGCTTGTCTCCGAAATGAAAAAGTTTGGCAAATTTGAAGGTTTTTCAGTCGAAAACTCTTTTGAATTCATTGAAAAAGTAAAAGACATCGAACTGGCAGACGATGAAATTTTAATTTCGTTTGACGTCACTGCTCTTTTCCCAAGCGTTCCAGTCAATGTAGCTATAGAAGCTATTAAAGAACACCTACAAAAATCAAATGTCTCAATAGAACACACCGAGGCATACATATTTGCGATTGAAACTTGCATGAAATATAATTGTTTTCAATTTAGAAACAAGTACTACTCTAATGACTTTGGTTGCAGCATGGGCAATAGTCTTTCACCGTACATAGCTGAAGCATTTATGTGCAAATTAGAAAGAGAAATGAAAGACGAAAATGTCTTCCCTAGAATTTGGTGGCGTTACGTTGACGACACCTTTGCTGTTGTTAAACAATCTGATGTCGAACGTGTTTTAAATCTAATAAATAGTCGCCATACCAGCATCAAATTTACTTATGAATTGGAGAATTCATCAGATCATACATTACCCTTTCTGGATTTAAAAATAAAACGTCTTGGTAAGAAAATTCAATTTGACGTTTACCGAAAACCAACTACCACTGACAGATACATAACACACGATTCATATTGTTCGTATCAAAACAAAATAGCGTCATTTAATTCAATGATCTATCGCATGTGTCGGTTACCTCTGTCGTTAGCTGATTATAAACATGAATACGAGCATATTCTACACTTAGCTCAAGTCAACGGCTATAAAAAGTCTGTCATCGATCAATTGATTAAGAAGCATAGCCAAAGAATCAAGAAGAGGAATTGCTCTACTCTCTTCTCTCAAAACAAGCAAAACATCAACTCTGATCGTCGTGTCGCACTTTCGTTCGTGCCAAAAATCTGCAATCCACTTAAACACACTTTCAGCAAAGCTAACTTGACTATCGTGAATTCCAACAAAAACAAGCTCAGCTCTTCTCTTGGTACTTCCAAAGATGCCAAGCCAATGAACAAAAAGAGCGGAATTTATGAAATCAATTGTTCCACCTGTGGCAGTAAATACATCGGACAGACAAAGCGCGCAGTTGAGTGTCGTATAGCTGAACATCAGAGGTACATAAACAATAAAGACATCCAAAAAGCAGTTGCAGCTCATGCATTTGACTTGACCCACACAGAACCTCACCACTTGACACCTCTCCTCGACAACTACAAGCTCATAAAAAGTGTACCTGTTCCATCGAAATTAGACGCATATGAATCCATCTACATTAGTATTAACGAGAATTTGATGAACATAGAAGAAAGTCCAATAACCTCTAACTTATTTGCTCTTGCTAAATAATTTGTATGTGTTATATTTATATATGTACATGTAATAATCTCAATGTTACTCTCTGACTTTAAAAAAAAAAAAAAAAATTTTGTTATTGCTTTAATTGTATTACAACCATAAGCTTTTCAGTTGTTCACGCGTATTACGCTGATGATGGTAGGCCAATTGCCTTCCGAAATGCATTCGGTATTTAGAAAAAATAAACAGATGACAACTAAATTAAATTTCGTTTGTGTTTTTGTTTAATTTTTCTTTAATCATTTTTGCGGTCAATAAGGAAGAGACTTCTACAATTCTAACAGGTTTTTGAAAGATTTTATTTCTTAAGTGTTGACGTTTGAGCTTTGTACATTCTTTTCGAGTTTGATTTTAAGGAAATCGCATAACAGTCGACAGTCACCTTGTCGAAAGCCTATTTCAACATCAAAGGTCTCTGTAAGTTCTTTACCGACCTTGACGAAGCAGAGTAAAGTTTTCCAAAGTCATTCTGTGTGAGCAGTCGTACGAACTTTGCAGAGATGCTGAAGCTAGATATGGGTCTGTACAGCTCGTTTCTGTAGATACTGTCATAAGCGCTCTTGAAATCGATGAAAAGATGTTGTATATTATATTCCCGGATTTGTTCCAAGATCTACGGTATTTTGAGAGTTTGGTCTACTGTGGACTTTTTTGTCTAAGGCCACATTGATAAAAATCTATCAAATTGTTGATGTGGTGTTTCAGACGTTCATATATTACAAAAGAAAAGAGGCTTATTCCTCTGGAATTGCCGCAATTGTGAGGGCCTTCATTTTTTTGATGTTCCATTCTTCTGTCATGCTTTTTTCTGACCATATCATACAGATGAGCTGGTACATGCTCTTGTCTGCACCTGCAATCTTATAAGATTAAGGTTTGCATATGACAAGCATAGACATATGACTTCTAGGCTGGCATTCTTGATCATCGTCAAGTTGAATGGTACATTCTTTAAGGCCGCGGAATTAGTGTATTCATTGTCGTTAAGAACTCTGCAGAAGTGGTCTTTCGAGATCCTCAGTAGCGACTGAGATTTCTTAACTATGCTTTCCTGCTGGTCTTTACAGGCCTGAGTTCAAGGTTTACCACCCTATCATGCTATTTCTCAATTTCCTCAAACGAGCCATTCTCTGTATTTTCCCTATCTTTTCTTTTCGAAAGTTGTCTTCTCTCACGTTGTCGGCACTGCTGCTACTGGTCTTCAATGCTTATTGCTAGCGGCAGAGAGTTCAAGAATGATCAGAGGAAAATTCGATTGGAAAAGACACTGGCTTTCATACGACGTCATATCTCTACACAGCAATGGTTCGAGCGAGTCGTGAACAGGATATCCTCATTCGTAACTTAGCTAAAGTAAGGTAATGGTCCGAGTAAAAGTTGGCCCCTCGGAAAGTTCGGACATCCATGACTCTAGAAGGATGTCTAGCGTCAAATGCAACATGATCAATTTGAAAGACGGTTGGTTGACTGATCTGGGGAACACCATGTACTTTTAGAATTCTGAAAAGTGTACTATACTAACAAGATGACTTAGGCCCGCAGCAAATCGATTAGCCCGAGTCCGTTTTCCGACTTCATCAAGGAGGCTATGCTTTTCGACAGTATTTGCAAAGATGTCCACCTACGCTAGTTTTGCGTTAAGGATCCTGGAGATGTAGGTACCTCTTGATGCTAAATCTGCAGGGTTGTCTTCTGACTTGACGTGACTCCATGTGTATCCTGTGCTTAGATCTTGGATTTGCTGAACTCTATGTGCGACGAATGTTTTCCATTTATTTAGATTTGAACTAATCCAAGCTAGTACAACTGTAGAGTGTCACACGATGCGTATGTTTTTGATTGTTCGATGTTCAAATCTTCATTGCCTTTTTAAGCAAATTGGCCTACTGCTCAACACAGTTCTAGTTTCGGGATGGGTAACACCTTTTGTGTTTTCTTAACAGTTTTGGTGTCACTTTCTAGTTTGCTGTAAGTAGGGTGGTTGTTATGTTTCCTTCATTGTATATTATTTGCATGTACACAACGGCACCATTATGCTATTTCTGATGCATCGCAAGATCCATGAGTTTCGGCACATCTTATGTTGCGTGAATATTTTGTCCATCTTTCTATCAGGATTAGTTGGATACTATTAAGACTCTGTCTGTAGTCTTGCCATTTCGTTTTTAAAGTATCAGGTAGTGGATGATCACAGTCTACTTTTTCTTCCATCCAGATGTCTTGCATTAGTAACTTATCTCTTTAGCTCTTCTCTCTATGGCTTCACTTCAAAGAAAAAGTGGTACTTTGATGGGTGCCACCTGATTCCAAATGTTTTCACGAATTCTTCCTTGTCTACCTTGTAAACGATTCACGTTGCTGCTCCATTTCTGTAATTCGAACCCACCAGCCTTGAGGACATTTGTCAGTCGGGTTTTTAATTCTCTGACTTCAAGAATTGTACACACAGAAAAAGATATCGTGTATGATCAAAAATATATTGGATTGATTCAAGATTTATTGGGTATGATTTTGCTCTAATGGAGTTTCGTGTTGATTTAAAATGATTTTCTTGCAAAACAAACGCAGTTTTTTTTCGTTCTGAAATAACGTGATATCAGTTTAATTTGAAAAGATTATCGTATCGATACAACTCGTTGATTCCTGTTGAATCAAAATGACTACCCTTTTAAAATAATACACATATCCTTTTGAATCAAATAGATTTTAAAATTGAAATAACACGATGATCCCTGTTAAACCAAAATGATACTCACCTTAAAACAAATTAAGAATTCGAATTGAATCAACTAGGCTCTCATGTCAAAATAACATGATAGCTCCTTTCAAAACAATTCCTCGTCATATTAAAACAACTTGAATTTTCCTTCAAAAATCAATATGTTTTCGTTTTAAACAAAAATTAAAATGACGCTCATGTCAAATAAACAAACTGTCCTGTTGAGTTGGTGGTTCTGTTAACAAACATGCATACAGAAACACATAATTCAATTTTTTTAAGTTATATATTATTCATTTTTATTTTATTCTTTCAAACTATATTTAAATAAATTTATTTCAAAAACATATTTTTCCATGTAAATTGAAAATATCATTTAATTTATTATTTAAATATATTTATTTCTTAAATGTGTTTTTCCATTTTTATGCTTACTGACTCACATACTTGTCCCAAATTTTTCCTCCAGGGTTTTTTTTTTTTTTTTCAGGTGAACTAAAATAATATTCCTACAAATTGGAAGAACAAAGTTTTAATACATAAGCATGAATTTGTTAGAAGCCAATTATATATTTTATTTTATTTCGCTGGGAAACAGCTCAAGAATGTCTTCTAAAATTGGAGGAAAATCTTTCGGCGCTAATTTGTTTTTATGAAAAAAAAATATCTTCTAAAATACTATTTATCATATCGGCCCGAATGAGTCAATTATGTAATTATTATCCTTGTAATATTGTTTTACAGCTTTGCCCTTTGAGTATTCTTCCAGAAGATCTTCAAGTTTCTAAAATATATTAGAACAAACAAAAATTAGAATACACTCAAAACGTTTGAAATATTAGTCATTACTTTGTATAATTGAGAATTTGAATATGTACTCGTTGATGGCGTTGCACAGTGTGGCATTTCGCTTTATTAGCAGGATTAAATTAATAACACTGAAAACTATATGTATTACTTCATGTTTTTTGGGTTATCGTTATTAGAATTTTCCAAATAATACAAAAAAATATGTTATTTGGACATATCATTAAAAGTTTCGACGCAAAACAACATAAAGGCAATCTTTGTCCATTGAAAAAATGATATGAATTTGTTTGATGATTCAATCTATATCAATCCCAGTTATTTCTGCAGTTTTTTCTTCTTCTCTGAAGAATCTCCTTGCCGTGCTTTCATCATTAGTATTACCTGGCTGTTGTGTGGGCATATCATCCAATAACCCAGTTTCACTTCTAAACCTCTATTGGATTCATTTTTTTGGACATCCTTTCTAGAAACCTCAAACATAAATTCCTTGCTGTTGACTTTACTGGATTTATTGCTTCCTCAGATAGCAAAAAATTAGTAAAGGAATCCAAGACGAATGACAAAACCGCATCCAAGCGCTTTTCTCCGACTTTAGAAATCCAAACTTCGTAAAGTTCTTTTTTCATAAGTTTGGTTATCATCCTAAAAAGTGAAAAATCTCTTATGTGTGTTGCACCTGTGCGCAAAAAGTTTAAACGCAGTTTTGTTATTACTTTTCTAAGCTTTTAAAAAAATAAAGCCTTCAACTTGAACAACACTGATAAACTATACTTTTCTTCTAATGAACTCTTAAAATGCATTTTCTTTCGAGTTTTAGTTTGTAAGATAATATCTATTTAAAAAAATTTAACTTCCACTTTAAATCACACTAACCACTTTAATAATCAAAAAAATACTTGCTCTATAAACTGACCTTCAGTATCAACAAGTGCAGCTAATGTGAAGTTTGAGGTAATTTTTTGTCGTTGTGATTGACTTTATCATAATTTTTTTTTTTACAGTTATTCAGTGGGAGAATGAGTTGTAAGAAATACCAGTTTTTGTATACATTGGCGCATGTCGATTTCTGAATAAAATCCCGCTAATTATGCGAATTGTCACACTGTGCGTTGGTGTGAGACAAACACTGGACTGGGTTTCTAACCAGGAAACGACTTTACTGGCTATGGAGTTTCATCGTCAATCCCAAACTGCAACGAAAGGTATAATGTTAGTTTAGAAAACAAATTCGTCTTCAATCGCAATTCCTTCGCTTCTGCTGGTCGTGTTGATTGACAGCTCGAGCAATTCATCACCAAAGCCTCAATGTCCTTATCCATATTGCTCCACCAACAATATCCCCGAGCCAGAGATTTCATTTTTGTCATCCCAAAATGCGCAGAATGTAATTCACTTAAGACTCGGCTTCTTAAAGTAGCTGGAATGTAAACACGTATATTTCTCATCAAACAGCCCCGTTGTAATGCGAACTCGATTTGTTCAATTCCAAAACAATCTTTTGCTTCGCATTCTCGGCCAAATTTCAATGCTTTTATTAAACTTCGAACTTTATCGTCTTTTTGTGTAGCCTCCGCCAATTCTTCTACAGAAACTGGTAAATTTTCGACAGCATTAACTTCCAGTTGGTCTACTTCCTCAATGTTACTAACTGGACGTTGAATCGGCAATCTAGACATTGCATCAGCATTCGCATTTTCCTTCGATTTCTTGCAGCGTATTTCATAATCAAATAGTTCCAGAAATATTGCGGAATGCAAATGCTGCATACGAATTGCTGTCAGTACTGGAAGCCCTTTTGTTGGTGAAAATATTTGCGAAATTGGTTCGTTATCTGTCACTAAAATAAATTTACTTCCACATACGTACTGATAAAACCTTCTTATTCCGAAAACAATAGCGTAAGCTTCACGATCGATGACACATATTGTATTGGATGTTCTGATCCATCCTCATATACATGACTTAAGACAGCTCGCACTCCATACGGACTTGCATCTGTAGCTAATATCAATGGAAGCCTCGGATCATAATGTACCAATACTATATCTGACTGCATTTGTCACATTTGTGACAAATAACTTTGTTTGTTATTGTTCACATTCCTTGGACCAGATGAATTTTGATTCTTTTTTTAGCAAATTGTTTACTGGATACAAAATCGTACTCAAATTTCTTAGAAATTGACCGTAATAATTTAAGAGTCCAACAAACAAACGTACCTCATCCTTATTTTCAGGTTGTTTCATCTGTTCTATCGCTTCTATTTTTAATTTCATCTTTTTGATTCCTTGGCGATTAATGACATATCCACAATATTCAATTTGATTCACCATGAACTCAGATTTTTTTAGATTCACCCGCATATTGCACCGATATAACCGTCTCAAAACTTCATCCAACCGTCTGAGATGTATAACATCATTAGGTGCTGTTATCTTGATATCATCCAAAAAGACTTGAACACCTTCAATGTCACCTTAAACCTGCTCCATTAGACGTTGCAACTTTGCAGGTGCAGATGCAATTCCAAACATCATACGTTTTGGTCTATATAGTCCCTTATGTGTGTTCAATGTGAGTAAATCATGGTCTTCCGGATGAATCATATTATAATCAAATTATATATACAATGCACAGTCTCACCTTCCTTTTGCTTCCGATGATGAAATCTATAATTTTCCATTATTTCATTTGGCTCTGGATCGTAAAATGCTTTTGTAGGTGAAATTTTGTCACACAATGTGTTATAAGCATCGCCCCCCATGTAATGTAAAATAAGGTAGACGTTCTTATCTGCTGCATTGTCGAACAGGGCAATAGCCGTCTCGAATCTATCTACCCATCGCGTCCATTTAATGTTTTGATGCTCGAATGGCTCAATCGAGAATGATGTTTGTAGACTTTGTACCATCACGGTTCTTGGTAGTAGTTGTTCCTGGCCAGCCTGGTGTTCTATTTCGTTTACCATGATTCTGATATATTTTTATACAACTAAGCAAAATTTCACCAAATCTTTCTTCTTTTCTTTTTATCCTCGGCGCCAATTTTTACAATAGCCGTATTTCATTATCACAATGATCTAATCCGGATCAGATCTTGATAGTAAAACAGCTTTAGATCATCATATTTTTTATTATTTCCAGTTGGAAGCTGTGAGAAACTCGTTCTTTCAACTGATATTTCAAAAGAGTTGCAGAGTTGCCCTACGAACTTTTTTTTCACTGGTTAATTTTTTGTTCTTTTTTTTAGGGAAAAATGATACTCATGCACTTTGTCAAATTTACATTTTTTTGCACTAATTCTTATTAATTTCACGAATATATGTTTCGTTTTGTAAAACTTTTTCATTTTGTCATGTATTATACAAAAATGAATAAATGTGAAGTTTCTCGCTATTTATTTAAAATATATTTCATGTCACACAGATAAAAATGTTCATGTGGCAATACTGTTGCTATTGGAAATATTGGAAATGATACCAACGTTTTCAATGGAAAGTCTCCTCTTGTGTGAAATAGAAGAACTAATTTTTAGATCACAAAAATAGATCCAACTGAAAAGCAGGATTTCGCTTTGTTGTTGTAACGCTAATAAACCCATGATCTGATCCGGATCAGATCAATAATAAAACACGGCTAATGTTGACTTGATTGATTTCGTACAGTAAAATTTACATGATATACAACAAGTGAGTGAAGCTTAACAAATAAATATAGTACAGTACAAATATAGTACATATATTATACAGTTTTCCTCCAGGTAAACAATTTTTCTCGGAAACATGCTCGCAGGCCAATAGGTGGTATTGCTTCGTGAATATCTTTTTTTGATAAATACCGAAAACTTCCATAGGTTATGGACGCTTGTGCGAAAAAAGATACGCATGAAGACGTTTGTAATATTGATCTTAAAGTCCTTAGCAAATATCTTGAATAGACTGTGAGTTATACCCCTATTACGATTGGCGAATCAAACGTTCGATGTGAGTTTTTTCCATCGGCGAACTAAAGCATTCGACATACGATGGTTGGCGAACTTCACGGTTCGAGTTCGAAACTCATTCAATCATTGAAGATAATTTTCAAATAACAAAATTTCCACAAATAGAAAGTGTTTATTTAATAAGTGGGAAAAAAAGTTATAAGAAATGATTAGTAGTATAGATTTATTTTTTAATGATAGTGAATCTCATCGAAAAAAAATAAGAATGCTTTCCACTCTGACATGCTTGACTCCGAAAGAGTATACGAGACAACACCAACGTCTTGGAACTGCCTGATCATCTGTAAGTAGGAACAATTATTTGTCTTTAGTGCAAATTCTTTTACAACTACATATTGAATTTTTAAAATTTCAGATCATATTTTAGGAGGCTTTTGTGTTCGTGCTAAGCAAATTAGAGGCAGAACTCCGAAATACAAGCACCTCTTCAATTCCTCCTATTGTTAAAATGGCTTGTGCTCTAAGATTTTTTGCCAGTGGGAGTTATCAAAGCAGCGTTGGAAATGATTTTGATTTAAGTTTGCCACAACACTCTGTTTCCATAGTGCTGAAAGAAGTGGTGTCTGCAATTGAAGACAAGTTATGTTATACCTGAATTAGTGTAGACATGTCTCCTAATGAAAAACAAAACGCACGCAACTACTTCTTTTCAACATCCAGGTTACCAGGAGTCGTTGGATGTGTTGATGGGACTCATATAGGAATCGTTGCTCCGTCTGAGTTGCGTCATCAATATCTAAATAGAAAAGGATATTACAGTTTGAACGCTATGATAGTAAGTATCTTTCATAGTTTGCCTTTTGGTTTTAATTTCAAAGTTTTAGGGCATGTGACCATAACATGTGCATACGCTATGTTGACTCAAGATATCCTGGAACGACACATGATTCCTTTGTGTGGAACTCCAGCCATCTTAAGTCAATTCTTGAATCATGGTTTCAAAGAGGAGAACGTGCAATGTACCTTGGTAAGTTGAAATTAATTTTTTATGTTATTTATTCGTTGAATAGCCTTTTCTTATTTTTATAGGAGGAATATTATAGAAATGACTATTTGTGTCTTAAAGAGCCGATTTCGCTGCCTTTTGAATGAAATGAAAATGCATTACGCTCCTTCAAAGGCAAAAAAAAATTGTAAATGCGTGTTGGGCATTAAACAATATTTGTTTACGATATCGTATAGAAAAACCAGAGATAATAGTAGAGGAAATAATTCCACCAGTAGAAGATCGACAGCTCGAAGCAATAAGCAACACAGAAGCCGTACGCCGAAGAGATGAAATAATGGAAATGCTTTAAATAAAACGACACTAGATTGTATTTTCTTTTAAATAATGTGTTTTTGATTCTTAAACGAAAAATAAATAAATAAAATTTTTTTTCAAATATAAGTCTTCGACTCTTCTTAAGAAAGCAAAAAAGGATAAAAACTATAAGAATTCATTCACAGCAAAAAATATAACACAAGCAAAGTAACTTAACAATAACACCAAAAACATATTATGAACTATCAATTTCATAAATTGAAAACGTTCAACGTGTCGTCGGTTCTTATCAATGTTTTCCTTTTCTTTGCGCTTCTCGGCGGCTTTAAGCAAACACAATTTTTCCATTTTGATTTCATAAGTCTTACGCGTATATCTGGCGATGTCGGCCAAGGAACTCTTTTTATCCTTCTCGATAATGATCAGGTCTGCCTGTGTTTTTGTTTGTTGTTGCAACAAACAAAGGCGTTCCTTTTCAGTGCAGTAATTTTTTTCCAGTCCTTTTGATTGGAGGTGGTGGTGCTGGTTGAGTAGCGACTTCCAAAGAATCTTCTTGTCCAATGACTTGAGCATCCAATGGTAACTCTCCTGACAGCTCAAAGATTTGGATAGATGAACCAAAGCACACACCTTCATAATTAACTGCTTGCTGAAGTCCGAGCAATTCATCCACAGCTTGCTCCAAATGAGTCAAGGCAATTTGGGAGTATGAACCCCCACCAGTTGCTACCACTACGGTTTTGTTTATCGATAGTTTTTTTTATTTTTTGTTTGAAATCCAGCCAAACCTGTTGAATAAAGAAGTTTTGTTTTAATATTGTTTTAAGAATGTTTATAACAGATATCTATTACCTTATGCCATTCTTTTCTCGTGTGACTGGGTGGCCCAAGTGAGTTGAAGTTCCCAATATTCTTTTTGATTCCTTTTCGAGGAACCGAACTCTCCGACACATCTTGTTAAGTCGGTATTGGACCCCAGCAATTCGACCAGCTTTTCGAATTGAGCTCTGTTAGTTCTCTTGCAGCTGAAAAATAAAATAATTAATTATGTTGTTCATATTACAAAATGCATTATGTATTTACATAGTTCTGTTTTCCGACATTTTCCTTAGCTTCTTCACACAAAAAAAACACCCATGTAAGATTAACATGAAAAAATGTTGTTTTAAGCTCATTCTGTCATTTCACTTCAAATGTTGATTTGCCAATTTTTCAATTTAAAACAACATTTTTAGCTTTTGGTTCAACTCAGTTTTCGTTTGATTTAACGTTTTCAAATGTTGAATTTTAATCTTACTATAAAAAATGTAATTTTAACATCATTTCCAAGTTGAAATATTATTATTGATATAAAAATTAACATTTAGTCGTGAATCTACATCAGATGACCTTGAATCAAAGTATAATGATTTTGAAATAAAATCTTTTCGTGTTAATTCAACAGTTCAATCATTTTTAAACTCTGCGTTATTTTCCCTTTTTTTTGTGAGCTTTTCTGCCTTTTTAGAATTTATTTCATGATTACAACATTCGCGTAAAATCAACATTCAATTCGTGTTGAAGTGTTAGTGAGCGATGTTCAAATTACATTAAATGCCATCATACTCCGTTATTTGATTTCAAGCACATGCATTTTCTCCATATCTTGTCTTCATTCGCGTTGCAGTGGCTGCTCTTATTGTACGGGTAGTAAACAGTGAAAAATATAATTTCAAAGTGCTTTGATTGATAAAATTAAAACATTGATTTCTAATGTGCAAAATCCTCATTATAACAATATACATTTATTTGGTGAAGAACAGGAACTCTCCTTTATTTTCCCTTTTTCGTTTTGTGAGTGTGTCTGCCTTCCCAGAATTTAACGCGTTGCTGTGTGTTGTTCCTATTATAGGAGTCGGATAGAAAAACGTGGCAAATATAATTTCTAAGTATGGCTGAACAAAATGAAAACATTGATTTTTTAAACGTGCATAATAACAATATTAATTTATTTAATGAGAGTGATGCCATTCCCACATTGTGTACAACTGCCACAGTGGATTTCGCAACCGACGAGCAGGGGAATATCATTCTAAACCTACCTGTTGCCGATTCAAACCGAAGCAAGCTAGACGAGATTCTGGAAAAATGTAACCTTCCAGAAGCCAAGTATTATTTACTAAGTAAGTAAAGTATAATCATCTATTTTATATGGTTTGTTAAGCGAAACAAAAAATTTTAAACTATCACAAAATCCGGCAATTTTATTACCAGGTATCAAATCGCGAAGAATCATTTTTAATAAATTGTGTGTAGTATAGTATTAATAGATAGTTTTTGTATTTTTCTAGAGGCATCGATTACGTATGAAAGCTTAAAGTACTTGTCCACGGAGGACATACAGGAAGCAATACCACCTATCGGGCTGAGAGCGAGTTTTCGTGAAAAATTATTTCACTGGAGGAAATATTTAAGATTTTGTACTTTGCTATAATGTCTACTAATATATTTGTTGTATGTTGTAAAATAAAATCCAAGATTTTTGATAATCACTTTCAGTCGTATGAAATAGGCTTATTAGAAGAAAATTTTATATTAAAAGAACTAAAGGAATTTACAAGCCCACCAATGAACTTGTTTCCAAACAATAATGGGAAATTATACTTTAGAAATAAGTGTTTATAATTATTATTATGATAAAAATACATAAAATAAATAAAAACTTCAACCAATTTGAACTTTCTTTCAATCATATAATCATTATCATATATTATAATAACAATTTTCATTGTAAGACTTTAGGTAAAAGTTGTAAGTATACATTACATTGGGTCAAAAAAAAGATTTTAAGATTTTCGCATAGTAATATTTTTGCGATTGTTGTTGTATTTCGAACCACCCTAACGACCAGCATTTTAACTGCAATATAATGTTATTTTACTTGAGGGAAGTGTTAATCCAACGTGAAGCTTAATATAATTTTAAAGTGGGAACCATTACGTTTTAAGGACGTTTTCGTGTTCATTCATTAACGGAAGCGATTGTTTTTAAGGGAATCATCGTATTAATTCATAGCGAAGTTAATGTTATTTCAACAACAAATTAACCACATTTTAAAAAGTTTCTCGCTTTGATTCAACAGGATTGTTCACTTTGTTTCATTACGGGAATCGAGTTGATTCAAGATGAAATGAGAATCATTTTCACATCTGAATAGATTTATTTCAAAACAAATTATGAGTTGATTCAAAAAGGTATTCATGTCACTTTAATCTTAATTCATGTTATTTGTACAACAAATTTAAGCTCATCTTTCAAACTCGTAAGCATGTTGAATCAACGAGAAACGGTATGAAAGCAAAATCATAGCTAAAAAATGCTGAAATATGTTTATTTTTTTTTGATTTTACGTTGTTATTTTTCTGTGTGATTATAGGTCGACTCCTTTCCACGCTATGCTTCACCGAAAGAAAAAACCTTGGTTGTCTTAAACATGCTTCAGTGTTAATCAACAATTCATCTAAAGTTGTGAAATTAACCAAGTTTCGTGATGAATACAAATAAGAGCGCATTTTCAAATCAAATATGCTACCGTGATCAATTTTTTTTCAGGTATGTATCATAAAAATATTAAAATTAAGTATGTTCGAAGTTGACTTGAATATTTTCTTATTTTTAACAAACAACGTGATTGTTGATTAACAACAATTAAAGCTGAAATTATAAAAACTATCACGTTTGTGATTGAAATACCAAATACACTGTTGAACTATAACCAATATATTTGATCAACAATGTTCATACTTCTTTAATCAATAATATACACTGTCAGACAAAATAAAGTGCAAATGCACTTGAATCATTTTAAAAATGCAAAGAATAAACAATGAGAAAGGTTTATCACTCTATTTCATGTTCCTACGTTATATTTTATAGTTTTTCATCAAACCTTTAAAAATACTCCGTTATGTTTGTTCTCTTTTAAACATGAACTGCATTAATTTTCAAGCAAATGACATTGAGCTCGGACAAAATAAAGTGCAAAGGAGGTGGTGCATACTTGGGTCCAGGGCCACCTATGCTTACGTTCAGCCCAACCAGTCTGTCAAATATTTTTGAATTTGGTCTTGGTGATTTTGAGATAATAAGACTTGAAGTTGAGCGCCGGAAATGGGAAAAATCTGACATTTCTGCAAATAATTACGTATGTCTCGAAAAGTATAGCACGTAGGACAATGATTCAGGTATCATATGAAAGATCATAAAAATATCTTTCATTTAATATAAAATACATTTTTTGAAATGCCTTATATTTCGAAAAGACAGACCTAAAAGTTGTTTGAAAAGAAACATTCGTTGACGTTTGCCAGCTAATATCTCGAAAAAATCAGTGACGACCTTATTTTTTTGCACCACTGTAATCCTTAGTTGATAAGCTTTAATTTGATATATAATTACGCTATCATACAAAAAGCATATCACGTACTGTGATGTGCTTTTTTCTCTAGAGCTGGGGTATGCTCGTCGGGTCCAGGGTCGACCAAAGAAAACACGCAAAACTTCGGTTATGAAGAAGGTCCATTCCTTTTATTTGACTTAAAACTAACCTAATATAATATTCATCAATTCTTATCACTAATTCTGGTGGTGGTTCCAACGCTGGTAGATCCTTACTCCTATGCTGGTAAAACGGTCCTTGAGTATGGGTTTCTTTAATCGCTGGTAACGACAGGAAAGTCCTGGCATCAACAGGAAAACTCCTGGCATCAACAGGAAGAATCCTGGCATCAACAGGAATAATCCTGGCATCAACAGTAAAAATACTGGCATCAACAGTCAAACGCTGGCATCAACAGGAAGAATCCTGGCATCAACATTAATAATCCTGGCATCAACAGCAAAAATACTGGCATCAACAGTAAAAATACTGGCATCAACAGTCAAACGCTGGCATCAACAGGAAAAGTCCTGTCATCAACAGGAAAAATCCTGGCATCAACAGTAAAAATACTGGCATCAACAGTCAAACGCTGGAATCAACAGGAAAAGTCCTGGCATCAACAGGAAAAATCCTGGCATCAACAGTAAAGATACTGGCATCAACAGTCAAACGCTGGCATCAACAGGAATAATCCTGGCATCAACAGTAAAGATACTGGCATCAACAGTCAAACGCTGGCATCAACAGGAAGAATCCTGGCATCAACAGGAATAATCCTGGCATCAACAGTAAAAATACTGGCATCAACGGCTTATAGCCGGCAAAATAAAACCCAAAACTCCTTAAGAGGCTAGTGGGGGGATTTATGCTAGGAACTCCAAGGCGACCTTGCGTAAAATTGGGAATCTCTGGATACACTACGTACCCCTGGTTTTCCTCTAGTGGAAGTAGCCTGTACACGAGATTGGTACTTTTCAACACGGGCTGGCTTCTGGCTTTTCGTATTTTTTTAGGGTGCCTTATAAAGTTTTCTGCAATCAGTGAGTGTGAGCTCTATGGCGCGAATGAAAAATATCATATGAAAACAATGGTATGTATATTGGCTGGCGGTAGGGTGTGTATTTGTAACTTCGTTACATTCCCCCTTTCTTCGGTAGACGAGTAACTTACTCGTCGAACTATATCTATATAGCTTTGTTGGTTTGTTTATGTGTTTCATTTCTTTTTTTTTTTTTTTTGTGTTTTTTTCCTTTTTTTCGTTTTCCTCTTCTCTTTTTTTTATCATAAAAAAAATTTTCTCGTTATTTAAAAAAAATTCATTAACTTAAACCTAATCATCTTAACATTTCGTTAATTCTCGGTGGGGTATTTCACCTCTTTGGTCAAGTTGCCAAATTTCATGGTTGCCCGTCCTGGTTTACGTATGCTGACTGTCACCCTTCCATAGGAGCGATGAAACACAAACCTCTGCCTTCTGAACTTTGGGTTATAGTTTCGGTGGGTGGTCACATCTGTGTTATTAAAGGGGTCTTCAGGCACTGTTCCTGACCTTCTTCCAGCGGTCTGAGTTGGAGTTGCTGCCGTCGTGATCACCTCAGTGCGGGGTTTGGCAAATCTTACTTGGCGTGAGGTGCAAGACTGTTCTATTAGTCTCGGCTGTTGTTGGTGCTGGAGCATGGGTATTGGCACGAAATACTGGTCTTCTCTAAGCTTTTGGGCTGCGGTTTTCCTCTGTCCTAGGATGGCTGCCATCTTTGTTCGTGGGCTAATACTAGGCCTAATTGTGATCAACTCCGTGATTTCGACTGGCGGTCGCTTGCGGTTAACTTGTTTCGGGTTGGTGGGCTGTTTACGGCAGGGGTCTTCGATTGTGTTTACTACGGCAGATTTTATTTTTGAAGTTGTCGCCTTCTTCATGGTTGTCGCAATACTGAGTTCGTCATTTTGTTTTTTTTCGGTAGATCCCTTTAGATCTGTAATATGCACTCGGAAAGTTCTGTTTCCTTTTTGAGTGCTTTTTGTTATCTTTCTACTTTCATCTTTCTGTAAATTGAGTGATTCTAGCCGATACTCTTTATCACAGTTTTCGTATTCGGTTTCGGCTTCGGCTTCGGACGGTAGGAGTGGTATATCACCAACTGTTATCTGGAACTTGATCTTCCGCAGAAAGTCCATACCAAGAATTACATCTTCGGCCAACTGCGGTAAATATGTGACTTCCCCGGATACTGGTAGGTTTACGAGTTCAGCCTCAACTCTCTCGTGCTGTTACTGGGCTTCCGTTTGCCATTCGAACCGTATGTTCTTGCATTCGGACTGGTGTCTTGAGTCGGCATAAGTTTTCTCTTATCTTTTTTTTTTTTATAATTAACGCGCACATCAAGGGGTTATGACTACCCTTATAATGCCATTAAACACAGTGCGAGTATTTAGGAAAATAGGAGAGGATTTGAAAGGAGACATCGATGCACATTGCTTTTGAACCTTTGTGAATCGTAATGCAGGGGAAACACAGAGCCAAATAGAACATACCACATTCGGGTGGTGCGACTAAAATATGAATCTCTATACTTGACTGTACGCCCGAAGTTGGGCTCAAGGCAGAACTGATGAGCATTCCTAGCGAGGCGGGTGTTGCGGCTAAATTGTTTCAAGGGAGGAATGCAGCTGGCTATTTCACTAGAGCACTGTTTGTGGAAAAAGCGATAAAAGAGAGAGAGACAGGTGACGTTTCGACGATGTCCAAGAGAATCAATCGATTCTACGATTGAACTATCACCTATCAATCTTAACGCTCTATTTTGTACCCTATCAAGTAGGCGCAAAGATGTTTGAGAAGCACCTGACCAGATATGAGAGTTATACTCCAGTTTTGGGCGGATGAAGGCCTTATAAATTGTAGCCAGATCAGTAGGGGTGAAGAACTTCCTGCATCGTCTCAAGAAACCTAAGCATTTAGCATTGTTTTTGGCGACTTCAAATATGTGGTTATTCCAGCGAAGATCATCGTTTACACACATACCAAGTACTGACAGCTTTTCGGTTTCTTCGATGCAGGTACCATTCATGGATAATGGCAATGGGGGAATGTTAAGCTTCAACGACAAGAGACAGCATTGAGTTTTCGAAGCATTGAATTCTACTCGGTTCATAAGACCCCATGCAACAATGCTGTCAAGGTCAGAATTCAATGAGCTTATCATACGCAACCGTTCCAGTTCCACATCCGAAGAGCAGGGACGTGAATTTGGAAACGAATATGAAAAGCTGAGGGTCGAGTCGTCAGCAAAACAGTTAAGCGGATTAGAAGTTTCAGACAAGAGATCATTAATGAAAATGAGGAAGAGAGTCGGAGACAAAACGGAGCCCTGGAGCACACCAGCATTTATTAAGTGGGTATCAGACTTGAAGCCATCCAACACAACTTGTATTGAACGGTCGGAAAGGTAATTTCTAATCCAACGAAGAAGAGACTCATCGATACCAAAAGCACGCATTTTCGATAAAAGAGCCTGATGCCAAACTCTATCAAATGCTTTAGAAATATCAAGCGCAATAATCTTACTTTCTCCAAAACAATGTAAAGATTGGTTCCACTTTTCGGTGAGATAAGCCATCAAATCACCAGTGGACCGTTTGCTACGAAAGCCGTACTGACGGTCATTAAGAAGCTTTCGTTCTTCAAGATATTTCATAAGTTGACGGTTTATCAACGTTTCCATGACCTTGGAAAGAAGGGACGTAAGTGCAATTGGACGGTAATTGGAAGGGGAGGAAGATTCGCCTTTTTTAGGGACCGGCTGGACAAATGCAATTTTCCATCTGCTCGGAAAAATCCCAGCAGAATAGGAAAGATGGAAAAGTTTACGCAGTGGTTTTGCCAGCGTAGAAGAACACCTCTTCAGAATAACGGCGGGGATACCATCTGGACCAGCGGATTTATGTATGTTGAGATCTTTAAGGACTCTCGCAACCGAGCGAGTTCGAAAAAATATCTGCTTCATCAAAGAATTTGCAGACTCGAGCTCAGGTGGAGCCAATATGCTATGAGGAAGTGTCGAGTTGGCAGCAAATTGAGCTGCCAGCAAATTGGCTTTGTCGATGGAACTGACATACGGAGAGTCATTGAAGACGAGCGTTGGGACCGATGACGTGGTCGAGTTCTTAATGTTCTTCACAAAAGACCAAAAGTTTTTACTTCCTTTTGGACACAATAGTATTTTTTGCCTTACTTTTTGGTCATGTAAAAACTTAGCCCTTTGTATCTGAGCATTACAGCTATTTCTGGCCCGTTTGAACAAATTTCGGTTTTCTACAGTAGGGTTATCTTTAAATTTACGAAAACTACTTTCTCGATCCCTAATCGCCTCTTTACAGATTGAATCAAACCACGAATTCTCTTTGGGGATGATGCTTTTTGTTCTGTGAGGAACAAAATTTCTCATGCCGTTGAGAATAACGTTAGATATCATATCGGCTGATGCATCAACGTTTCCGTCGAGAGAGCACAATGACCAATTAAAATTTCGAAAGAAATTATTCAGGCCGTCCCAATTGGCTTTCTCGTATTGCCACACAGTTCTTTTAGGGACTTTATCTTTTTTTACCGTGACGGAAAGCGAAAAATCTACCGATATGACACAATGGTCTGATTTGCCTAAAGGAGATGATACTACAACCCTGTATTTTTCTTGATGAGAAGTGAGAAATAATTCAAGAGTGTTGGCCGCATGGCCTTCAATATCTGGAACCCGAGTGGGCTCATCAACAAGTTGAGTTAATTCGTTAAACTCAGCGAAGATCTGAACATATTTTCCTTCGGGTGTTGTCTGGCCAGAATGTCGAAGCCAACCAGAATTGTGTACATTGAAATCGCCCGCAATTGCGATTTCAGTGTGAGGATAAAGGGAGACAATTCTTACTATGGACTCAGATAGCGCATCAAACTCGTTAGAGGTTGAATTGCTATCTAAATTGGGGCTTCTATAAATAAAACAATAATGAATGATTTGCTTACGGATGGTGAATTTTAACCACATGAAATTAAAGTTCGTATTAGAACATAGGCCGTATTGTGGTAGAAGTATTTAGTATTTAGTATTTATTTTATTTATGATAAGCTTACACTGTAAGACAAAAAATATCTTATTTATAGTGCAGCTCCTAGAAAGTACAATAGCTACTAACATTAGATTATAAAGTTTTAAAGAAATATAGTAAATTGTACAAAAGAGAAAAAAGAATTTAGGAAAATTTAATTAATAAAACATGTCTTTGAATGAAATTGAAGAAATATACAAAACAATTTTAGTACATACATATTTACATATGATGAAGCTAGTTAGTTCTTATAATATTTTTCGATCTCTTTTCGTATCTCTGTAATGCAATTTAAGCCCCTAATTTCTCTGGGCAGTGAGTTCCAAATTCTTATAACATTGACGAAAAACTGGCGTTCGGAAGTCAAACAGCAAAAACGCGGAATCAAAAGATGATGTGATCGATTTGAATTTAAAAAATTAATTTCATTATAAAGGTCCTCAGGCTGGCGGGAAAAGAGTATACCGGAAAAAAAGGTAAAGGTAAGTTGGTAAGCAATATCATGTCTAACAAATACGGCGAGGCCATGGGAGGAAAAGAATAGTGGCACTAAGCTATATCCAGGCAGGTTGAATTCTGAGGGATCAGAACCAACACCCACCTGTGTTTCACTTAGTGCCAAAACAGCTGGCCTGCATTTTGCAGTGTGAGCGTACACAGCAAAGAAATTCGATCGCAACCCCCTAATGTTGCTAAAATCGACCCGAAATCTACTCGACATTACAATTCACAAAAACACATAAAACAAAATATCAACCGTAGACGCTAACTAAGTCGAATCAACAAGTGTATATCCTATTAGAAAACAAAATCAAATTACTAGCGGTGTTATGCCCAGCTAGCAACTTGATTTTAGTTCACCAACGGGATCAACACCGTTGATTGACTATTCGCCTAACAAACGCACAGTCTCATTGACTGCACACACTGCCCAGATAAGATAAGAGATTATCAAATCAAAGAAATGTGTGCAGTCACTGGGACTGCGAGAGTGATGTGGGGGAGGAGACGATGGACAGGTAACGCACTTAGTGTTTGGGCTATTGAGTAGTACATGGGCTTTTTTTTTTTTTACACTTTCACAGCACTGATTATAATTGCACTAGATTTTATTTTCGCGGCGCGGCTGGAGAGATTTGCAATATTGTTGGTTGTTTAAGTTGGATTTTTTTTTTTTTTTTTTAATTCTGATTTTTTGGGTGGTTGGAGGTGGAACAGGTCGCGAATTATTCGGGCACTAAGCGCGGTGCGTGTGGCTACGGTGAATAGCTGATCGACACTGATCTGGGAGTTAATGAATGATTTCGTTGCCCCAGTGTCAACGAGTGCCTTAAACGGTTTTCCTCCTATTGAGATAGGCAGGAAAAGTCTCGGATCATTTTCCGATTTATTTTGTTTTTCTCGGCGGTCATTTTGGATTATTTCGTGGTAGGTCGGAATGTCGGCATTAGGATTGCTTTGGCAATGTGAGGTCTCTCTCACGCTTGAGTTCGTCACAGTCTTGGGTTGCCTTTTTGATAACCCTGCAGAGGTTTTGTGCTGGTGAGATGGGCAGTCTTTTGTTGGTCTGCCATCCTCTCCACAGAAGGAACAAAACAATCGATGTCTGGGCTCTGGTTGTGTCCAGCGAATAGGAGCAGATGATGTCGGAGCAATAGGTGGTCGGGAGTTTCGATCATCATTCCGGATCGCCTCAAACTCCTCTCCTAGATCTAGTAACTCTTCTATAGACTTGAAGTCTCCTCGCCTAATATAATATTTATATTCAGAGCGCAGGCCTTCGTATATCCGTTCTAGGCTTCCGTCAATGCTCATGGTGCGGTTTTGCCGAATCAGGTATTGTGTGGATCTTATATAATCCTTTACCTTTTCTCGAGGACCTTGCTTCTTCCGCAAAATTTCGTCCTCTAGTTTGTACATGTACCGTGCTGGTAAGAAATAGTGCAGGAGTGTCACGGAATCGTGACCATGACTTGAAACGGTCTCGATAAATCCGTAACACCACTCTAACGCTGTTCCTCGGAAAATTTCGGGTAGGGTTTTCGTCATGTGGTTCCGTGGTATACCGTAACAATCTGCGAGCTCTTCTATGCGTTCCATAAACTCTAATGGATTGCCGGATCCATCGAACTTAAGTCCCCATTTTCGGACTGCGTTCATAACCTCTGCTTCATAGCTAAGGTTGAGTTTTTTAGCACGTGTCGGTGCTGTCAAAAAAGGTTGACGGCTGAAGCTTGGCTCTACGAGTGTTCTCACTTCTGTAACTACGGAACGGTTTTCAGATGAAATACAGTCTCCGCCGCACAGTGGGCCCAAATGCAGTTTCGCGTCTCAAATATCTGTAACTTTTTTGTCTATTGGAGTAATTAAGTGAAATTTGGAATATATTATCTTTAATTTATAGAGAATCATAAAATTTAAAAGTTTTTAAGATCTATCTAGTGTTTTGGTATTTAAAGTTTATTAAAAGTTCAAAAATTACAATATTGACGAATCAAAGTGTGGATTTTCAGTATAAATTTTGCTTTTATTTATTATTTATGCTAAGGATACACCTGTTGAGAAAATATAATATCAATAAATTATATGTACATTAAAAATACATCCCAATATGAGACAACTAAAGCAATATATAATATACAAAAATGTAAACAATTTAGTAGCTGAATGGCTTCCTCAGAAAGCTCTGAGCTTCAGCTGTGTTTTGTTTTCATATACTTTATATAAGAGGATCTGATGTCAAAAACAACCGATGAAAGACATCCTCATTTGTTGCTGTTCTTGAACATTTTCTTGAATGCGTCATCCTTATTTTTTTGTAATCTTTGTTACGTGCTTCTTGTACATCTTCAGAAAGCTGACCGATTGGTAGGACTCCAAAATGTTGAACTATAGCTTCACCGTGAATTAGTATTTTATGGACTGAAGATGTATTACCATTTATATTTTTCAACGTAAATGCGAGCTGTATAAAATGCATATTTATCAAATTTTTGAGCATCAATGTGCATTGGGGTGTGTCATTTTTGGGCAACTTTTTTCAACGATAGAACAGGCTTGATACTTTTAGGATGGTATAAAACGAAGCCTTTGAAAATTTGAGCTCCTAATATTAACATTTAGAGGTCCCTGTTTTTAAATTTTAATTTTCCATACAAATAACATGAAAAAAAAACTTAAATTCTTTCTTATTTTTATAGCCTGATATTTGAGCAATGTCGAAATAAACTGACAAATTATTTAAGTAGAAAATTGAACGCTCTACAAAAAAGCTCAAAATAATTTTTTTCATAGAGTGAGCCGTTCTGAAGATATTCAGAGTTTTATTTCTAGTACTTCATGGGGTAATGTTGTCATTATTCGAAAAGGGGCAAATTTGGGCAAAACCTTTTTTTTGTGCCTTTTTGTTAATGTATTAAGGACTAAAATGCACTATGCATGAACACAGCGCAAGGTAGCGCAACCATTTAAAACCTTTATCAAAGATTAATATATAAAAAAAAATAGCATGTTAATCACAATTTATTAATATATAGGAAAAATATATTTTTTGAAAATGAGTTTGCTGATATTTAAAGCTTAAATTACAAGCTTTCCAACGATATATAACTTTTGCGTAATCACAAAATAAAATGCCACAGAAAAGTCTATTAAAAACGGTCTTTATTTCGTCATAGCAATGGGGCTATACGAAACGACCACTTCAGATAGCCATATCCTAAAAGTATGCAGCTTTATCCTTTTAATTTTTTTTTCACTGCGAAATTTGACCTTTTCTTGGTTAATTTGCATAAAAAGTTCAGCTCCCACATTACTTTCGAAAAAATCATTTTTGAGACGATAAATGCCATTTGGGCCCACTGTGCGCCGGCACTCCCCTGTTCCTCCTGTACTGGTGCTGGTGTCGGGTCGGTACAATGCGTAACATTTCCGGTATTCGTTTCTTTTTCCTTACGTTCCACGTTTTCTGCATACACAGGTTCATTGAATAATCTTTTCATTGCAAGAGTTAGGTCTTGCGTGGAAGATCGTGCCATTTCCTCTTTAGCATCGCGGCTTAACCTTTGTCTTAGGATTGCCATAGTCCCGGTAGAATCTAATCCTCTTTCTTGGCATTTCTCGATTAGTTCCGCCTTATTCAAAAGGTATATCCACTGTAAAGTTCCGGACGGTTCCGACGTGTTTGGAACATCCTGTAAGTTTCCGGACGGTTCTGACGTGTTTGGAACATCCTGTAAGTGTCCGGACGGTTCAGATGTGTTTGGAACATCCGTTTGGTTCTTAGGAATATCGTCTTCGTGGGAACTCATTTTTCCTTTTTCGGTTTGGTGATGTGTTCGGTAATTGGTTAATCGTACTGGTAAATATTGTTCAATCTGGTATTTCGGAATCTGGTAACTGGAATGGACTTCTTAATGAAGTCCCTGCTCGGGCGCCAATTTGTGATGTGCTTTTTTCTCTAGAGCTGGGGTATGCTCGTCGGGTCCAGGGTCGACCAAAGAAAACACGTAAAACTTCGGTTATGAAGAATGTCCATTCCTTTTATTTCACTTAAAACTAACCTAATATGATATTCATCAATTCTTATCACTAATTCTGGTGGTGGTTCCAACGCTGGTAGATCCTTACTCCTATGCTGGTAAAACGGTCCTTGAGTATGGGTTTCTTTAATCGCTGGTAACGACAGGAAAGTCCTGGCATCAACAGGAAAACTCCTGGCATCAACAGGAAGAATCCTGGCATCAACAGGAATAATCCTGGCATCAACAGTAAAAATACTGGCATCAACAGTCAAACGCTGGCATCAACAGGAAGAATCCTGGCATCAACATTAATAATCCTGGCATCAACAGTAAAAATACTGGCATCAACAGTAAAAATACTGGCATCAACAGTCAAACGCTGGCATCAACAGGAAAAGTCCTGTCATCAACAGGAAAAATCCTGGCATCAACAGTAAAAATACTGGCATCAACAGTCAAACGCTGGCATCAACAGGAAGAATCCTGGCATCAACAGGAATAATCCTGGCATCAACAGTAAAAATACTGGCATCAACAGTCAAACGCTGGCATCAACAGGAAAAGTCCTGGCATCAACAGGAAAAATCCTGGCATCAACAGTAAAGATACTGGCATCAACAGTCAAACGCTGGCATCAACAGGAATAATCCTGGCATCAACAGTAAAGATACTGGTATCAACAGTCAAACGCTGGCATCAGCAGGAAGAATCCTGGCATCAACAGGAATAATCCTGGCATCAACAGTAAAAATACTGGCATCAACGGCTTATAGCCGGCAAAATAAAACCCAAAAGTCCTTAAGAGGCTAGTGGGGGGATTTATGCTAGGAACTCCAAGGAGACCTTGCGTAAATCTCTGGATACACTACGTACCCCTGGTTTTCCTCTAGTGGAAGTAGCCTGTTCACGAGATTGGTACTTTTCAACACGGGCTGGCTTCTGGCTTTTCGTATTTTTTTAGAGTGCCTTATAAAGTTTTCTGCAATCAGTGAGTGTGAGCTCTATGGCGCGAATGAAAAATATCATATGAAAACAATGGTATGTATATTGGCTGGCGGTAGGGTGTGTATTTATAACTTCGTTACAGTACATTATACACAATTCCTAAAAAAAAAAATAGACAAAAAAATATGTTCCACAGTAAATGCATTTTTTCATTGAATTTTTCGCAGTACAGGTACTAGTCTCATAGGTGTACGCCCTGGGCCCAGGCTCCATAGAAATATGCACCATCTCCTTTGTAATACCTGTGCAAAGTATAGCTAATAATAATTCAAAATAACAATGTAAGCCAAAATGATCAACAGGTGAGGTTATCTTATGCCCGTTTACAAAAATTTTGCTGCAAGTTTAATTTTATTTTCATAAGTTTTGACATGGAACAACTCTCACCTGAATTGAAAGAATTTTTAGTTTCGGACCGTTAACGTTGGTTGACCTTTCGTAAACTAGGAGAAAAATATTGTCTGTCAATTTCTGGAACCAAGAAGGTTTATTTGAACTTCATTGAACGGGGATCTGCTGCCAGTTTTAGAAGTCAAAGTGAAAGAAAGAGCAAACAAACACCACTTGGTGACCGCAGAATCAAAATAGAGGCCAGAAAAAACTATTATACTATGATGCTTCTTTGTCTTTGGCTGGGGCAGAACTCAGTTGGTCCAAAAAGTGAAAGAAAGAGCAAACAAACACCACTTGGTGACCGCAGAATCAAAATAGAGGCCAGAAAAAACTATTATACTGTGATGCTTCTTTGTCTTTGGCTGGGGCAGAACTCAGTTGGTCCAAGGTTTTTCCCAACTTGGGCTGCGTCAATCCAACTTCTAAATAACGAGGCGAGACACGGCAAATACGAATTATAATAAATTTTAATAACTGAATAATTAATTAAATGACAGATCTTTACAAAAAGTGTTCAAATATGTTGTAGATCAGGATATGTAATCACCCGGCGCCTGGCACGGTCGGGGCGGTAAATGTTCTTGGTACGTCTTCTTGGTTCTTCGGAACGATAGAGGTTGGTTTGATCGTCCTGGAGCGGTACGGGTTTTCTTTTTAGCTGGCTTCGTTACTGCAACCTAGTACTGAATACGCTCCTGTAAATAAATAAGTGTTGATATTAAGAACGTTGCCCAGAATCTGGTGCACCGCTTTTTGAAGCAACAGGGGGAGGAGTGACTATCGCAAAAGCCACGGATGGTGAATTGGCCTGGAGGGCCCCTTGAGAGCACCACCAAGGAAATTCAAACTACTCGGGAATCTACCGGCTGGGCCCCTTGAGAGCACCGTCCGAGTGATTCGGCGAGATTTATTTGGGGAATTTATCGCACGGGCCCCTTGAGAGCACCATCCGAGAAACTCGGCGAGATCCGGGAATTTATCGACTGGGCCCCTTAAAAGCACCGTTCGAGAAATTCAGCGAGGAATAGATGGGAATTTAACAACTGGGCCCCTTGAGAGCACCGTTGAGAAATTCAGCAGGTTAGTTGGAAAATTTATCGGGGGGCCCCTTAAGAGCACCGTCCGAGTAATTCCAGGTTCGAAGCAGGAATGGAGAAGCAAAAGAATAATATTAAAGTGGTATTCCCACAATTAACATTGGTAATTTTTTCTCTGATTTTTAACTGAGAACTGAGAGAACTGTGAAAAAGCATTAGTTATGTTTTATTTGAACAGTATCTATATACAATTTGACTTATAACTAATTAGGATACAATGATAATAATATTTGCTGGCACATAGGGGGCCTAACGATATACATTGTCTTAACTTAAAATATTATAGAATATAGTATAATTTACCTGACAAAAAAGTAATAAAATTAGAAGTCGGTTGACTTTGTCGTCTTCTCAGGCAGTTCATTCCTGGTTATCGATGACGGGTTTGTTGTTGAGAGGTGGGGGAATAATCTTTTCATTGCAAGAGTTAGGTCTTGCGTGGAAGATCGTGCCATTTCCTCTTTAGCATCGCGGCTTAACCTTTGTCTTAGGATTGCCATAGTCCCGGTAGAATCTAATCCTCTTTCTTGGCATTTCTCGATTAGTTCCGCCTTATTCAAAAGGTATATCCACTGTAAAGTTCCGGACGGTTCCGACGTGTTTGGAACATCCTGTAAGTTTCCGGACGGTTCTGACGTGTTTGGAACATCCTGTAAGTGTCCGGACGGTTCAGATGTGTTTGGAACATCCGTTTGGTTCTTAGGAATATCGTCTTCGTGGGAACTCATTTTTCCTTTTTCGGTTTGGTGATGTGTTCGGTAATTGGTTAATCGTACTGGTAAATATTGTTCAATCTGGTATTTCGGAATCTGGTAACTGGAATGGACTTCTTAATGAAGTCCCTGCTCGGGCGCCAATTTGTGATGTGCTTTTTTCTCTAGAGCTGGGGTATGCTCGTCGGGTCCAGGGTCGACCAAAGAAAACACGTAAAACTTCGGTTATGAAGAATGTCCATTCCTTTTATTTCACTTAAAACTAACCTAATATGATATTCATCAATTCTTATCACTAATTCTGGTGGTGGTTCCAACGCTGGTAGATCCTTACTCCTATGCTGGTAAAACGGTCCTTGAGTATGGGTTTCTTTAATCGCTGGTAACGACAGGAAAGTCCTGGCATCAACAGGAAAACTCCTGGCATCAACAGGAAGAATCCTGGCATCAACAGGAATAATCCTGGCATCAACAGTAAAAATACTGGCATCAACAGTCAAACGCTGGCATCAACAGGAAGAATCCTGGCATCAACATTAATAATCCTGGCATCAACAGTAAAAATACTGGCATCAACAGTAAAAATACTGGCATCAACAGTCAAACGCTGGCATCAACAGGAAAAGTCCTGTCATCAACAGGAAAAATCCTGGCATCAACAGTAAAAATACTGGCATCAACAGTCAAACGCTGGCATCAACAGGAAGAATCCTGGCATCAACAGGAATAATCCTGGCATCAACAGTAAAAATACTGGCATCAACAGTCAAACGCTGGCATCAACAGGAAAAGTCCTGGCATCAACAGGAAAAATCCTGGCATCAACAGTAAAGATACTGGCATCAACAGTCAAACGCTGGCATCAACAGGAATAATCCTGGCATCAACAGTAAAGATACTGGTATCAACAGTCAAACGCTGGCATCAACAGGAAGAATCCTGGCATCAACAGGAATAATCCTGGCATCAACAGTAAAAATACTGGCATCAACGGCTTATAGCCGGCAAAATAAAACCCAAAAGTCCTTAAGAGGCTAGTGGGGGGATTTATGCTAGGAACTCCAAGGAGACCTTGCGTAAATCTCTGGATACACTACGTACCCCTGGTTTTCTTCTAGTGGAAGTAGCCTGTTCACGAGATTGGTACTTTTCAACACGGGCTGGCTTCTGGCTTTTCTTTTTTTTTTAAAGTGCCTTATAAAGTTTTCTGCAATCAGTGAGTGTGAGCTCTATGGCGCGAATGAAAAATATCATATGAAAACAATGGTATGTATATTGGCTGGCGGTAGGGTGTGTATTTATAACTTCGTTACAGTACATTATACACAATTCCTAAAAAAAAAATAGACAAAAAAATATGTTCCACAGTAAATGCATTTTTTCATTGAATTTTTCGCAGTACAGGTACTAGTCTCATAGGTGTACGCCCTGGGCCCAGGCTCCATAGAAATATGCACCATCTCCTTTGTAATACCTGTGCAAAGTATAGCTAATAATAATTCAAAATAACAATGTAAGCCAAAATGATCAACAGGTGAGGTTATCTTATGCCCGTTTACAAAAATTTTGCTGCAAGTTTAATTTTATTTTCATAAGTTTTGACATGGAACAACTCTCACCTGAATTGAAAGAATTTTTAGTTTCGGACCGTTAACGTGGGTTGACCTTTCGTAAACTAGGAGAAAAATATTGTCTGTCAATTTCTGGAACCAAGAAGGTTTATTTGAACTTCATTAAACGGGGATCTGCTGCCAGTTTTAGAAGTCAAAGTGAAAGAAAGAGCAAACAAACACCACTTGGTGACCGCAGAATCAAAATAGAGGCCAGAAAAAACTATTATACTATAATGCTTCTTTGTCTTTGGCTGGGGCAGAACTCAGTTGGTCCAAAAAGTGAAAGAAAGAGCAAACAAACACCACTTGGTGACAGCAGAATCAAAATAGAGGCCAGAAAAAACTATTATACTGTGATGCTTCTTTGTCTTTGGCTGGGGCAGAACTCAGTTGGTCCAAGGTTTTTCCCAACTTGGGCTGCATCAATCCAACTTCTAAATAACGAGGCGAGACACGGCAAATACGAATTATAATAAATTTTAATAACTGAATAATTAATTAAATGACAGATCTTTACAAAAAGTGTTCAAATATGTTGTAGATCTGGATATGTAATCACCTGGCCTGGCACGGTCGGGGCGGTAAATGTTCTTGGTACGTCTTCTTGGTTCTTCGGAACGATAGAGGTTGGTTTGATCGTCCTGGAGCGGTACGGGTTTTCTTTTTAGCTGGCTTCGTTACTGCAACCTAGTACTGAATACGCTCCTATAAATAAGTAAGTGTTGATATTAAGAACGTTGCCCAGAATCTGGTGCACCGCTTTTTGAAGCAACAGGGGGAGGATTGACTATCGCAAAAGCCACGGATGGTGAATTGGCCTGGAGGGCCCCTTGAGAGCACCACCAAGGAAATTCAAACTACTCGGGAATCTACCGGCTGGGCCCCTTGAGAGCACCATCCGAGTGATTCGGCGAGATTTATTTAAGGAATTTATCGCACGGGCCCCTTGAGAGCACCATCCGAGAAACTCGGCGAGATCCGGGAATTTATCGACTGGGCCCCTTAAAAGCACCGTTCGAGAAATTCAGCGAGGAATAGATGGGAATTTAACAACTGGGCCCCTTGAGAGCACCGTTGAGAAATTCAGCAGGTTAGTTGGAAAATTTATCGGGGGGCCCCTTAAGAGCACCGTCCGAGTAATTCCAGGTTCGAAGCAGGAATGGAGAAGCAAAAGAATAATATTAAAGTGGTATTCCCACAATTAACATTGGTAATTTTTTCTCTGATTTTTAACTGAGAACTGAGAGAACTGTGAAAAAGCCTAAGGCTACGTTTATGACCGAGCGTAATCGCAACGCGCGATGCGATGAGAATCGCTCCATCGCTTGTCACATTTTCGCTATGTTTATCGCGGGCGATTGAGTGTTTATAGTAGCGCGTAATCGCAAGCGATTGAAAGCTAACAACACAACTCAATATTTTTTTTATTCACGTTGGAGCAGTGATAGAAAGCAATATGCGTGCATTAACTCGCAAAATTTTATTGTTAGAGAACAGCTATTTGTTGCGCAAAAAATATTTAAAAAATATAAATAAAAGAAAAAATTTTCAAGTGCACCCAATCGCCACGGAACGAAAATATTATGGTGAATTCCATCATTTACACGTACGCCTTTTACAATTTCCTGAAAAATTTAAAGAGTACTATCGCATGAGCAAGGAAACTTTTTAGTATTTGAAAATTTGGTTGAATTTGGTTTAATATTGTGGAAGTTACAGATATTGAAACATAGAATTTTAAAACATGCACTCACTTTTGCTTGCCACTGTATATAAGAACAAATCACAACAGCGAAGCGCGCATTTTGTAAATTTTTGTTAAATGTAACAATAATTAAAAACAATAAAAAACATATTAAATATATTTACTCACGTCCCAAGTCACATTTTTTTTCAACATCCTCCCAAGCTTTTCTTATTATATTTCGATTGTGGTAATCTGCATGGCGCAAATTCCATAAACATTGATTATCACGCACACACTCTATGAAAATGTCCATGCTGTTTCGCAGGTTTCGCTCAAATGAATCAAAATATTTTGATTGCAAATTTTCGTCGCTTTTATCGCTTGTAATCGCTCAAATCGCTCTTCGCTAAATCGCTGTGTCGTGAACACCACCATATGCACTAATATAATTTATCGCTAGTAGCGATTCTCATCGCATCGCGCGTTGCGATTACGCTCGGTCATAAACGTAGCCTTAGTTATGTTTTATTTGAACAGTATCTATATACAATTTGACTTATAACTAATTAGGATACTATGATAATAATATTTGCTGGCACATAGGGGGCCTAACGATATACATTGTCTTAACTTAAAATATTATAGAATATAGTATAATTTACCTGACAAAAAAGTAATAAAATTAGAAGTCGGTTGACTTTGTCGTCTTCTCAGGCAGTTCATTCCTGGTTATCGATGACGGGTTTGTTGTTGAGAGGTGGGGGTTATCAATTTAGCCACGGCGCGGCGTTGTGCTGACCCAGTGTCAGCGTAAAACGAGATAGGTCCCTCGTTGTCCTTGATGATGTTGTCGTCCAGGTGCTCTGTGGTCATCCTTCTCATTAGCTGATTCGGGTGGTTGGTGACGTTTTGCATTAGCTTCTTTGGAACTGCACCAGGTATCTGTCCAGAGGTTTGATGTTGGCTTCTTGGTACAGTTGCTCATTCCTGTAGTGCTTTCGTCGCCGTCGGTCAAAGTAGAGGCCGGTGCAGATCCTGAGTATCTTCCTTTCATAGAGCTAGAGTTCTTTCATGGCTGTCTTCGAAATTGAGAACCAGACTGGGAAAGAGTAGCTAATTACTGGTCGCAGAAGTTGCTTGTAGACCAGTAACTTTGTCGGTTGGCTTAGTCCAGTTCTTCTTTTCAGCAGAGGGTGCACCCGGCTGAAAGCCCAACTGGCTCTTTTGAGAGCTGGAATGAAGTTCAGCAGCTCATTAAAGTGGATACCCAGGTATTTGACATTCGGTTTGGATTTAATGGTGGATCCATCGGGAAGTTTCAGGACCAAATTTTTGCTTTTGGTGGCAGTCCGACCACCTCTGCCATTTGAGGGTCTTCTGAAGCACACCAGTTCCGATTTGGAGGAGTTGATCCGAATGCCCCACTTTTTGTAGTAGTGGTACAGTCTGCTGACGTGGGCCTCTACTCTCTTGACTGCGAGCAATGGTGAGAGTGATGTGGCGTAGGTTAGCGAGTCATCGGCGTAAAGAAGATTCTCGCATCCAGTTGGTGTTGGTTGGTCTGACGTCATCAGGCTGTAGAGGAAGGGACCGAGTTTTGAACCTTGGGCGACTCCGGCTCCGATGTTCTTGGTGTGGGATTTGCAGTTGTTCATTTGTACGAAAAATTTTCTTAAAGAAAGAAAAGAACAGAGAATATTGATTAGTGGCGGTGGAAGCTGAAACGAGTAAAGTTTATGTATTAATCCATCTATCCATACGCTTTCGAATGCCTTCTCGACATCCAGAAAGCATCCAACGGTGACACGATGACTGTTGAGTGAGGTGGTGATTTCATGCTGAAACCTAAGGAGTGGATGCAGCGTCGAGTGTTTCTCCCGAAAACCGAACTGCATGTCAGGTATGAGGAGGTTATCGTTGCAGAATATTTTGAGTCTGCGGAGGATTACTTCTTCCAGTATTTTGCTGATATTACTCAGCAAGGAAATCGGCCTGTAGCTGAAGATTTGATTGGAAGCGCCTTTCTTGGGAATTGCTACGATCTTTGCTGTTTTCCAGTTCCGGGGAAAGTAGTAGTTGTTGATGCAGTTGTTAAGGACGATTGTGAGGAGAATCATCGCTGCATGGGGAAGCCTTTTGAGGATGTGGTTAGAGATGCCATCTGGTCCGGCTGACTTTTTTGGCTTGAAATTGCCGATGATCTCTGCTTCCTCCTCTAGATTGCAGAGACGAATGTTGTTAGTTGGGTTGTCAGCTGGATTTGCATCGTCGAAGATCACTATATCCGGGCTTGGTTGGAGTGTTTGCTGCATTGAAGATTCCACCTCCTTCAGAAATGTTTGGTCAGTGGCCGGGTTTGGTTTGAAGTTTCCTTCGAAGTAGTTTGCAAGAGCTTCAGCTTTGCCTTAGGTGGCTGTGACTTCCGTATCGTTGACAATTAGCATTTCGGGGGGTTTTTGTTGCTTTCCAATAATTCTATTGATGTTTCCAAAAGTATCCGGGCCGGGTGTAATCGCTTCCAACCTTTTCTGGAAGTGAATGTTGTTGTGGTGTTGGATCGAGTTCCGGAACATGATGTTGACCTGCTGCAGCTCATTACAGATTGTTTGGTAACACCTGTTCGCTGTATTCATCTGGCTTTGGTGAATCCTTTGAAGTTTCTTCCTTAGTCATTGTCTGTGCGCGTATAGATTTTGGATGTATTCCGGTAGGTGTTGGTACCTATCCCTTGACGTCCTGGGCCGTTTTTGGTTGCCGATCGCCCTAGATACAGCTTCTTCTAGATGGCCAACTGCAGCATCAATCTCGCTGTCAAGAAGGTTAATGTTTGGTGGTGGCAGATCTAGGTTGTCCTCGATGTCCCTGTGCAGCTTCTCTACATCCAGTCGTCTGTAGTTGATGAAGCTTTCTGGTGCTTCTGAAATTAGAGAAATTGGTTGGTTTAAATTATTAGTTGTACGGCTTTGTGGTCAGAGTCACTATTTACTGTCTTACAGATGAAGTTCTGTATTTCTGGCATTATGTTCACCAAGTTGGAAGAGGCTAAGAAAAAGTCAAGTGTCGATGGTGTTCTGGGAAAAGTTGGTTTTGGTTGTGATACAACTACAAGCGTATGATCGTTCGTATTTTGGTCTAGCCAGTTTGCTATTGCCCTGCCTTCTTCGCTGATGTCTGTGTCCAACCATAAATTGTGTCTTGCGTTGAAGTCCCCGCCGATGAGTCCGTACGTGCTTTGCTTCAGTATTCCGTTGAGGATGTGAAGGTCGTTTTTAATGTTTCTTGGAGAGGAGTTGCATTTGAAATAGGAGCTTATGACCGTTAAGGTCTCTCCTCTTCCGAAGCTTATCTTGATGGATGTGGCTCCACTAGTCAGTAGTCCAGCGATGGTAACTTCCTTTGTGTTGGGCGAGAGTTTATCTTTTATGAAGACTGCAGTTCCTCTTTGAAGATGATTTTTGTCCTGCCGAAAGGTCCCAAATCCCTTGATGTTTATGTTGTTGCGTCTAGTGACGTTCGTCTCGCTGATTAGCGCAATGTCGGGGGTGTTGTTCTTCATGAACAAGTTGAATGACGTCCTCTTGTCTAGGCTGTATAATGAATTAACATTATATGTCAGGATGCGTAGTTTCTTCAATTGCATAATTGGAGGACGAAGGTGGCCAGTGCCACGGACTTATCACCATCGCTTAATTGTGCGTAGTTGAGTGGTATGGGGCCCTTAGCCTTGTTCACGGCGGTCTGGAAGCTAGATCCGAAGAATCGCTGGAATTCATTGTTGAGGTCCAACGAAGACTGCTGGGGTTTGGTCGGTATTCTCTGGACGGGTGTTCTTTTGGCTGGGGTCCTAAGTTGCTGTTGTGGGGCTTTGCTTGTTGGTTTGGTTGCTGTATTTTGTTTTGCCATTGCTGCGTAGCTGACTCTTGGGCGGGTAACCACACATGCTGAGTTTATGGTCAATTCTTTCTGAATTTTCTTCTCTGCTAGTATCTGGTTCCTTTCGGTCAATCGTGCTTTCAGAGTCGGGCAGCCCTTGAAGCTAGCTGGATGTCCCTCTTTCTTTTAGTTGGCGCACCATACGTCCAGTCCTGTATTTTGTATCCTTTTGCATTGGCCTGGTTGATGGTCTTCCTTGCACTTAACGCAGACGTACTGGCGTCCACAGTTAGTGGCTACGTGGCCAAAGCGTTGGCAATTTCGGCACTGCACAATGTCGTTGAACTTCAGTTTTTCCCAGTGCACTCTCTGGTTCATCACTAGGGTCTTCGTGTAGATTTCATTCAGGTCGCATGTGTTGGGCACTTCGACTACGAAGTTGTTGTAACCCTTTCCTTGAGCCTTCTTTGATTTGTACTGGGTGACTTTTATAATCGGGATTACTTGAATACGGAGTTCATCCTCAACTTCTATGTCCGAATAGCTGTGGTGAATTCCTTTCAGTAGCAGTAGGTTTTTCCTTTCCTCCTTTGGCGTGAATGAGTTAAACTGTATCTTCATTGTCAGAAGACACTTTTTAATGGCGTCAAATGAGCTCCTGTCCTCAGCGTTGATGATGGCGGTCTTCGTATTATGGTTCCTGAAGGTAGCCGTAAGATTGTTGGCTTTGCAGTGTCGTCTGATCTCGGCTACGCTGCCGGAGTAGCAGAAAATTGGAGGCATTCATGGTCCTTTAGTAATGTGGTTGGCGGTGGCATTGGTGGGTTTCTGTGGCTGAGTTGGCGCTGTTTTGGTTGCAGTAGATGCTGTTGCTGCTGAAGAGGTGGAAGGCACATCTTTCCTAGTGGCCGAGCTGGCTTCCGTGCTATCGGTCTTCTTGTTTGGTTTCCGGTGCCTTTTCTGACCCGGTAAGGGTGAGTCGCTGAAGTCCTCCCCGGAGCTGAGAGGTTTAGCGTCTTCTTTCTGCTGCTCATCGTCAGACCTCTCTTCTTCGCTTGAAGGTTCGCTACTGCTGCAGGAATCCTCGTTGCTGTCCATGGCTTCTGTCTCCATATTTGTTGTTGATTCGTCCAATTTTGGCGTCACTATCTTCTGGAATGTTTCCGCTAGCCTTGGTGCGTACTGAGGTCCCAGATTGTTCATTATCTTTGTCAACAATGCTTCCAAAGAAGCAAATGCCGCCTGCGGATTAAATGGCTCGTCCATTTCTCTGGAAAAAAAGAAAAAAGTGGATTAAATTTTTAGGCATATAAATGCGCACAACACTATTTTAAGAAAAACTATTGTCTTGCGCATAAATATAATTGTAGGGGAAAACCCCTTTATTTTAAAAAAAGGTTGTTGGGATTAAAGCAGTTAGCCCGCAGGTAGCCTAGCAAAAATCTTTATTCCTTTTTTTTAATGAGGGTTGTTTTCAGTGGTTAATATTTTGTCCGTAACACGTCTGTCTGCGTCGGTTGAATGTCAGTGACTGACTGTGACTGTGCTCTGATTTTTCACCCAAATTTCACTTCTACTTATAATGTTTTGGGCTAAGAGTAAATGTGAGGTGCACTGGACGAGTGAACTATTTTCATAACACTACCCATGCAGCGTTACCGTTGGATATTTTGGAAAAGTAGCAAAAAAAAGTGGCACTCGAGAAAAAAAGGTGGCACTTGAAATTAAAAACGAAACAACACCATATAAATGAAAAAATTTCACACATCTCAACGAATTCATAGGAGTTGAAGAAAACACATAGCCTTAACAATCATTTTAAGGTTTATTGCAACGTAAAATAAAAACTAAAAACTTAACATCTCATTTTTTGTTGATAACTCAACTCAAATAAATAAATAAAAGTTTGAATAAATAATAAAAAGAGATAAATAATAATTTATTTAAAAGAATTCGTATTACACATTACTTTCTTGTGATGGTTGTTTCCCTATATTTTTTTATAAGAAGCTCATCAGGACTCCATTCAGCTATGTCACATTTGCTTACTAAATTTAAGGAATCCAACAGTTTCAGTTTTCAATCTGTTGGTGAGTTTACTTTTCATCAAAGTTATCTTGGAAAAAACATTCTCAGCGCATGCACTGCTATGAGGCAAGGCTCATATTTGTTAAAAAAGTATCATCTTATTGTTTGTTTAATTTAACTCAGCAACACTTTTCTAGACTTGTTCAGACTTCAAATGTACATACAATCACACATACATGCATAGCAATGTAACATCCCAATTATTCTCACTGAACAATAAATCAGTCTTCTTTCTGCACTTCAAACCACCGCACCGGTTCTTTCATTTAACAGGTTATGGGCCCAGACCCGCTAAGAATAAAAGCATATATATAAAAGCAATTTCCAATTTGTTGAAGGTCAAGCGGTAGTTTTCTTTTTTTCTATACGGTTTTTTTTTATCAAGTTAGTATGGAAGGTGATTATAATTTTAAAATAGAAAAGCTAGAGAAATCTGAGCATTACGCTCTATGGAAATTTCAAGTAAATATTTTATTAAATGCATCTGGGTTAAGCGATCACGTAGAAGAAAGCATAGTTCATGTAAAGGCGAAACCGAAGCGCAAGCAGTATACGATGCTCGTTTGGTGATTTGGAAAAAGACAGACAGTAAAGCTCAACGGATAATAGCAACCAGTATTGGCTCATCACCTTTGAGGCACATTATGAACTGCAAAACGGCAATGGAAATGTGGAGAAAATTGAAGACTGTTTATGAATAATCCTCTCAAACCAATATTCACATGCTCTTGCAAAGTTTTTATAGCTTCGAAAGAAATTCTGAGGACGATGTTGCAACGCACATAAGTAGGCTGGAAAATATAGTTAGGAGGTTGAGAGACGTTGGTGAAGAAGTGTCTGATAGCATGGTAATGACAAAAATTCTTATGACGCTTCCAGATTCTTTCAGTATCTAATTTTTTTTTGTGTTTGGGAGTCTACAGTTAAAGAACTCCAAACGTTAGAAAACCTGACATCAAGGTTAGTTATGGAAGAGACGAGGTTAAAGTCTTCTCAGGTTATTGAAACAACCTCTGCGTTATTTGCTAAGCAAAAAAAATTTAAGCCACACGTTTCTCAGCAGCGTGAAAGCAATTCCAAACCAGGAAAGTGTTTTGCTTGTCAGGAGTATGGTCATTGGAAAAGGGACTGCCCGAAGAATAAGTAGAGTTATGGCTGTTGGAAGAAAGAACGTGGTATGGGAAACAACTGAATGGGAGATGCGCTAATTTGCAATGCATTCATGGTAACGGGAGATAAAGCTCACAGAGATAACAGTTGGTATTTAGATTCCGGTGCAAGCGATCATATGTCATTCAATAGAGACTGGTTTGTCCGTTATCGTAAATTCGATCAGCCGATAGATATTCGTATTGGTAGTGGAGAAAAAATTGCGGTGCTTGGTGTAGGTGATATAAATGTTCTAGCATTTAACGGAACAGCTTGGTCAGAGAAACATCTTGCAAACGTGCTCTATGTACCTCAAATTTCGGTAAATCTTTTTTCTCAGAGCCGTGCTTTGGACGTGTCATTTCGGACCGAGACAATTGTAAATTTGTGAGAATAGGCGATGGAACTACAGTTGCAGTGGGAGAACGCAAGGACCAATTGTTTAAGATGTGTTTCAGGATTCAGGTTCCTGCAAGCGGTGTGGCAAATATAGCAAAAAGTCAAGTTATGTCCTTGAAATTATGGCATGAGCGCAAGGCTCATCAAAATGCTACTCAAGTACGAAATCAACTAAGGAAACAAGGTATTGAATTTATGGACTTTGGAAATTTTAGCTGTGACGCATGCTGTTATGGGAAAATGCATAGGCTTCCATTTCCTAAGAGCAGTTTCAAGGCTCAACATCCAGGCGAGCTTGTGCATGCTGATGTTTGTGGGCCGATGGAGGAAGCTTCGATCGGCGGGTCTCGATATTTTGTGGTTTTTAAGGACCATTATTCACACTATCGAATGGTGTATTTTCTGAAGCAAAAGTCGGAAGTGTGCTGTGTAATGAACCGTTTTTTAGAGACAGCTGAAAGAGAAACTGGTTATCCCGTTAAGGTGTTGCGTTCGGACAATGGTCTTGAATTTGTCCAACAAGGAGTAAGGTCACTTTTGCAAAAGAAATCCATTCGTCATGAAACAACTGTGCTTTATACACCGGAACAAAACGGGAGTGCGGAGAGGGAGAACCGCACACTTGTTGAGGCATCCCGAACGATGCTTGCTGGCGCCAATCTATCAAAAAAATTTTGGGCTGAGGCTGTCAGTACGGCCGTGCATGTCTTAAACAGAACTGGGACTAGCTCAGTCAAAAATAAGAATCCAATTGAACTATGGAGCGCTGGTGATTCAAAGATAAATGATTTAAAGGTGTTTGGGGTGGATGTTTTAGTCCATGTACCGAAACAAAAGCGCAGGAAGTGGGATCCTAAGGCTGAGAAAGGTATTTTCATGGGGTATGTGGAAAATACAAAAGGGTTCAAGGTTTGGATACTTTCATCTAAGAAAATGGAGGTAACGAGGGACTTGCAGTTAAGGGAATTTTCGTCTCAGAATAAACAACAGGAGAATCGTTTGATAGATAGTTCTAATTCAAAACAATCAGTTGTTTTCTCATGTCGAGAGCTTGATGTCGATGGCGAAGATGATGGTGTAGGTAATGATGAAGTGAGAAACGAATCTAAAGGTGTCGAAGTGGAAGATCCAGTATTAGACGAAGGTGTGTTGCAGACAGCAGATGAAGAAGTTTTTGAACACAGCGGTGAGTTGAATGGTGCATCCTCAAGTTGTGCGACAAGACTCCATACCATTAAGGGACAGGTTGCGCAGTGCTAACAACAGATCTGAGTTGGATGCGTGTGGCAGTGCTGAAAAACATGCGTATTTTGTACAAGGTGAGCCAAAGAATTACGATGACGCTATGAGTAGTGCCAGTTCACACCATTGGAAGAAGGCCATGGACGAGGAAATGCATTGCCTAGTAAAGAATGGAACTTGGGAGATAGTTCAGTGCCCCAAAGATAGAAAAATTATTGATAACAGGTGGGTATTCAAATTTAAAGATTTAGATGCAAAAGGAACGCAAAAGCTTAAAGCGAGGTTAGTTGTTCGTGGTTTTACACAAGAGTATGGTGTGGACTTTGAGGAGACATTCAGTCCTGTTGTCAAGTTCACCTCTATTAGAACAATATTTGCTATTGCTGCTAACGAAGGTCTTTACCTTACCCAATTCGATGTGAAAACCGCATTTTTGAATGGAGTCTTGAGTGAAGAAATCTTTATGCGGCAACCTCTTGGCTATGATGACGGTACTGGAAGGGTGTGTCAGCTGAAAAAGAGTTTGTATGGCCTGAAACAAGCTTCTCGCTGTTGGAATGAAACGATATCAAGAGTTCTTAAAGAGTTCAACCTTGAAGCAAGTCAAATGGATCCTTGTGTATTTATATCGAAGGAAAATGGAAGGCGTATCATAGTGGCAATATACATTGACGATGGACTGGTGGCAGCTCAGGAAGAAACGGATGCTCGGAAACTACTTGATTTTCTGAAGAATTGTTTTGAAATCACGATTACGGATGGAAGTTTTTTTCTCGGTATGCAAATAACGAGAAATTCTGAGAATGAGATCCATGTTAACCAGGAGCTATACGCAGAACGAGTTTTAAAACGCTTTAATATGAGCAGCAGTATACAAGTTTCTACCCCAGCCGAAATAAGTGGAAATGAAGATGTGATGTCATCAAGTACAATCAAGTTTCCTTACCGAGAAGCTGTAGGGAGTTTGATGTACCTTGCTATAGCTACTCGCCCAGACATCGCTTATGCAGTGGGAGTGGTTTCTCGTTTCCTTGATTCACCAAATCATTCAAATGTTAACTCTGTGAAAAGAATCCTAAAGTATCTTAGTGGAACAACGAAAATGGGTATTATTTTCAAAAAATCTTTAAATTTCACTTTGACTTGTTTTAGTGATGCTAATTATGCTGGTGATGTGACAACTCGACGCTCCACAACCGGTTATATATTCTGTCTTGCTGATTGCCCTGTATCATGGTCTTCTCAAAGACAGAAGTGTGTTTCGCTATCAACAACGGAGTCCGAATTTGTGGCGGCTTCTCAGGCTGTAAAGGAATTGGTTTGGCTGCACCGGCTTTTGAGCGAAATATGCCCAAAAATTCCAATTAAGGCAACTTTGAATATGGACAACCAAGGTGCAATCCGCTTGGTCAAAAATCTTGAATTCCATAAGAGGACCAAGCACATAGATGTGCGTTATCATTTCATCAGGGAGAGATACGAAAGTGGTGATTTTGATATAACCTATGTTCCTTCTGAACATCAGATAGCCGACATATTCACAAAGGCACTTTGCAAAGAAAAATTTGAAAATTTTAGATATTTAATTGGAGTAAGCTATTTAAATCAATTAAATTAAAAATTAAAGTAAGAACTTTAAAGTTTAAATTATACAAAAGTGCGAGTGTTAAAAAAGTATCATCTTATTGTTTGTTTAATTTAACTCAGCAACACTTTTCTAGACTTGTTCAAACTTCAAATGTACATACAATCACACATACATGCATAGCAATGTAACACCCCAATTGTTCTCACTGAACAATAAATCAGTCTTCTTTCTGCACTTCAAACCACAGGTTCTTTTTATTTAACAATATTTTTGCAACAAATTCATATACATAAGTCGGAAAATAGGTATTCATTCAAACTATTTTTAATGTTACCCATTTCAAACCAACAAATTTATATTGTTCGATTACCTTTTCCGGACTTATGGTAGAACTACTAAGAACGGAAACTAGTTTAAAATAAGTGAACTCTTATTTCGACTTGATTACTTTGGGGTTTGGGGTCTTAATGCCACCAAATAGAAAGTTTTTCATTTTTGATGTCAAATCGATTAAATATTTCATCCCAAAGTATTTTATAATAGCTTAGAATATTTTTCTTAATTTCAACAAGTTCACTTTCCGTTTATCTTTGACTTACAACACAATTTTCGGCTTCAGAACCAAAGTATAGGTATATACGAGGTCTTCCCCTTCCGCGACTTCCCTGCTATAATCTTTCGAAAACCCGTCGAGCCGGAGCGTTTGGTTCCATCCGCTATACATGGGCCAACCATCGTAGCCTCACGATGCGTACTCTTCTTGTTAAGCCCATGTCGCGGTACAGCTCATACAGCTCGTTGTTGTATCTTCTTCTCCACACATTGTCTTCGCATACGGGACCAAAGATCATTCGCAGAATTTTTCTTTCGAAACAACCAACGGTTTACGGCTTTACGGCGCGGAAGCATGGACTTTATCCCGCTTTCGATAAGGTCCATGCTTCCGCGCAGTAAAGCAGGACTGGGATGATTAAGGTCTTAAGGACTATTCACATGAGCACGACTAACGAACGACGAATAAATAAAGAAATGTGATTTTAAGTACCTTACAAGCATACATTCCTCACGAATTTTTTGGAAACTATGGAAACATAGTTCATACTTATTTTTAGGTGGATAAACTTTTATTTTTGTGCCTAAAATTAAAAAAATTGAAAAAAATTTTTTCGTTACGAATAATCATCTAAGTTATTTGATCTCCGCACTGATATTGTTTTCCGTGTCTATAGCGGATCCTAGGTAGACGAAGTCCTGTACTACCTCGAAGTTATGTCTGTCTATTGTGACGATTTGTCCAACTCGTGGATGTTCTGTGTCCCTGTTTGATGACAGCATATACTTCGTTTTGCCCTCATTAACCATCAAACCCATTTTTGCCGCTTCTGTTTCAATACTAGCAAAAGCACCTATGACATCACGCTTCTTTTTCACATTACGTCAATATCGTCTGCGTAGAGGCGAGTAATTGTACAGACTTTTGAAAGATTGTTCCTCTGGTGTTGACGTTTGAGTTTCTTACAATCTGTTCAAGTATGATGTTGAAGAAATCGCATGAAAGTTTGTCGCCTTGCCTAAAACCTTCAGAAACACTTCGACGAAATTCCTCTATATTTCGCGGCAAAACCTCGGCCGCTGATTCGTTGACTTAAGCTAAGGAGTGACTTACACAGCCTATGTGCCAAATATTCGGGATTCGTTTTTAAATGAGTTTTGTTCGATGTGTGTGTTATGTTGAACTTTAAAACTTTGAGTATTTTGAGTAACTTTTGCACGCATGAAAGATATGAAAAGGTGTGGTAAAATGACATGGTGAATTGCTAACTTTAGTTTTACTTGTGGGGAATGCTAAAAAAGTGGCACAGACTGAAAGGTGGTGGCTCGGTGGCACAGCCTAAAAAAAAGTGTCAATCTGACACTAAAGTGGCACAGCGGCAACGCTGTACCCATGTACACGCCCATCTCGCGTGGCTACCTATCTTACCGAAGAAAAATTAATTCAGCAGTGCATGGCAACTTACCTGCCACTGCTTGGTAGAATTTATTTTTGTATGGAGCCAAGTTCACGATGTGCACCAACCGAATAATATATTTGCGCCTCCGCTTACGGTTTGTCTTTGGCGTTCGCTGTGTTGTGGTGCATGTTTTTACTTGGCTGCGTAAATCTTTTCTTAGTGCCCATGTCTTTCTTACGGCAAAGCGACTAAATGGTACGATTCGTAGGGTGAGATGTAGGCGGTTCGGCGGTGGCAAAGAAATAGTGTGAGGCATCGTCACAATACACAGCTAGAAACATTAAAGAATACCTACCTACAATTAGACGTAAGACCAAGGACAGCCCAATGGTGACTTAATGACAGTGGGCTACCGATAATCTCACGGACATTTCATCTTTTTACCGTTATAAATGGGTTGTTACTTTGATTTCGTTAATGAATATGGAGTTTGACTGTGCCACCATTTTTTAAGCCTTAGGTGTTGTATGATTTGCTTCTTAAATGATAACATGTGAGTGTGTGCGTTATGAAATGTAGTGCAAAGCATTTAAGTGATTAGAAAAAAACTTTTTAAGAGGCGTACCTACTTATGTTCGGAAAGTGGTTGAAATGGCGAATTAATTTAATAGGTTTTCTCACACAATTGTGGTAAATGTGAGGTTACCTACAAAGATATTTATTTCTTTTTATTAGATATTATAGGTGGACACCTACCTTCTCATTTGTGTCTCCATAAGTTTTTTCAGTCTGCTACCTAAATAGGTATAGATTTAAAATAAAAGTTTGCTTCATGGCTAAGTGTTAGCAGATAACTTAGTTAAGACACAACTGTATTGTATGTATTGTATGTTAATGTTTCATAAAACGTAGGTATTGAGAGTTTTAGTGTAGATATGAAGATAGGGATTGTTGGAATTCTTATGGCTTTTTTCTCCCTTCTTTTTGGTTTAAATCATGTCTAAGAATATAATTTGGGGAAGGGCTTTGGTCGTTGAGTAACTGTTATTTGCCGTTTTTTTTTTTATAATTTACGCGCACATCAAGGGGTTATGACTACCCTTATAATGTTAAAAACACAGTGCGAGCATTTAGGAAAATAGGAGAGGATTTGAAATGAGGCACCGATGCACGTTGCTTTTGAACCTTTGTGAATCGTAATGCAGGGGAAACACAGAGCCAGGTAAAGCATTCCACATTCGGGTGGTGCGACTGAAATACGAATCTCTATACTTGACTGTACGTCCGAAGTTGGGCTCAAGGTAAAACTGATGAGCATTCCTAGCGAGGCGAGTGTTGCGGCTAAATTGTTTCAGGGGAGGAATGCAGCTGGCTATTTCACTAGAGCACTGTTTGTAGAAAAAGCGATAAAAGAGAGTGAGACAGGTAACGTTTCGACGATGTTCAAGAGAATCAATCGATTCTACGATTGAACTATCACCTATCAATCTTAACGCTCTATTTTGCACCCTATCAAGTAGGCGCAAAGATGTTTGAGAAGCACCTGACCAGATACGGGAGTTATACTCCAGTTTTGGGCGGATGAAAGCCTTATAAATTGTAGCCAGATCAGAAGGGGTAAAGAACTTCCTGCATCGTCTTAAGAAACCTAAGCATTTAGCAGCATTTTGGCGACTTCAAATATGTGGTCGTTCCAACGAAGATCATCGCTTACACACATACCAAGTACTGACAGCTTTTCGGTTTCTTCGATGCAGGTACCATTCATGGATAATGGCAATGGGGGAATGTTAAGCTTCAACGACAAGAGACAGCATTGAGTTTTCGAAGCATTGAATTCTACTCGGTTCATAAGACCCCATGCAACAATGCTGTCAAGGTCAGAATTCGATGAGCTTATCATACGCAACCGTTCCAGTTCCACATCCGAAGAGCAGGGACGTGAATTTGGAAACGAATATGAAAAGCTGAGGGTCGAGTCGTCAGCAAAACAGTTAAGCGGATTAGAAGTTTCAGACAAGAGATCATTAATGAAAATGAGGAAGAGAGTCGGAGACAAAACGGAGCCCTGGGGCACACCAGCATTTATTAAGTGGGTATCAGACTTGAAGCCATCCAACACAACTTGTATTGAACGGTCGGAAAGGTAATTTCTAATCCAACGAAGAAGAGACTCATCGATACCAAAAGCACGCATTTTCGATAAAAGAGCCTGATGCCAAACTCTATCAAATGCTTTAGAAATATCAAGCGCAATAATCTTACTTTCTCCAAAACAATGTAAAGATTGGTTCCACTTTTCGGTGAGATAAGCCATCAAATCACATGTGGACCGTTTGCTACGAAAGCCGTACTGCCGGTCATTAAGAAGCTTTCGTTCTTCAAGATATTTCATAAGTTGACGATTTATCAACGTTTCCATGACCTTGGAAAGAAGGGACGTTAGTGCAATTGGACGGTAATTGGAAGGAGAGGAAGATTCGCCTTTTTTAGGGACCGGCTGGACAAATGCAGTTTTCCATCTGCTCGGAAAAATCACAGCAGAATAGGAAAGATGGAAAAGTTTACGCAGTGGTTTTGCCAGCGTAGAAGAACACCTCTTCAGAATAACGGAGGGGATACCATCTGGACCAGCGGATTTATGTATGTTGAGATCTTTGAGGACTCTCGCAACCGAGCGAGTTCCAATCCAATTTTTTCCAATCACTTAAATGCATTGCACTGGGGTCGACGCAACTCATCTCAGTGCAACCCATACCATCGCACCCCATCTCATCGCACATAATCTCACGGACACAACATCTCTTGGGCAGATAATCTCACGGACATTTCATCTTTTTACCGTTATAAATGGGTTGTTACTTTGATTTCGTTAATTAATATGGAGTTTGACTGTGCCACCATTTTTTAAGCCTTAGGTGTTGTATGATTTGCTTCTTAAATGATAACATGTGAGTGTGTGCGTTATGAAATGTAGTGCAATGCATTTAAGTGATTGGAAAAAAACTTTTTAAAAGGCGTACTTATGTTCGGAAAGTGGTTGAAATGGCGAATTAATTTAAAAGGTCTTCTTACACAATTGTGGTAAATGTGAGGTTACCTACAAAGATATTTATTTCTTTTTATTAGATATTATAGGTGGACACCTACCTTCTCATTTGTGTCTCCATAAGTTTTTTCAGTCTGCTACCTAAATAGGTATAGTTTTGAAATAAAAGTTTGCTTCATGGCTAAGTGTTAGCAGATAACTTAGTTAAGACACAACTGTATTGTATGTATTGTATGTTAATGTTTCATTAAACGTAGGTATTGAGAGTTTTAGTGTAGATATTTCAACCACTTTCCGAACATAAGTACGCCTTTTAAAAAGTTTTTTTCCATTCACTTAAATGCATTGCACTACATTTCATAACGCACACACTCACATGTTATCATTTAAGAAGCAAATCATACAACACCTTAGGCTTAAAAAATGGTGGCACAGTCAAACTCCATATTCATTAACGAAATCAAAGTAACAACCCATTTATAACGGTAAAAAGATGAAATGTCCGTGAGATTATCTGCGCAAGAGATGTTGTGTTCGTGAGATTATGTGCGATGAGATGGGGTGCGATGGTATGGGTTGCACTGAGATGGGTTGCGTCGACCCCCAAAACCACAATCGTTTTGGGAAAGCATAATTAGGCTTTATGAGTCTAAATTTGAGTTAACAAATTCCAAATCAAGGAAAGGAGTTTGGTACAGGCCCAAAGAAAGACTCGACCAAATATGCATTAAAAAAATCGTCAAAAATGGTGGTGGGTCTATTATGGTTTGGGGATGTTTTCCCTTTGGTGGCGTTGGGAATATTGTCAAAATTTAAACTAAAATGACAAGTTCTCATTGAGTCAACATTATTGAGAAAACTTAGCTTCTTCGGCATTAAAAATATCGGTGGACAACTACATTTTCCAGCAAGATAATGATTCGAAGCATACTTGCAAAGTGGCATAGCAGTTTTTTGAAGTGAAAACTTCTTTAGGCGCGTTTGGCACTTTTGCGATGGGGGTAAAGCAATGAATTCGCGACCGACATCATTTTTTGGCTCATCGTATTTCGTATGTAAAGTCGTCATAGCCCAGCGTCTCAGGTTCGATTCCCAGCCATGACTTCCATTTTTTAATTTATTTAAAGTGAAATTTTACTGAAAATTCAATTCTGTTTTCACTTCTGTCGGCACTCCCGGAGTGCTTCTTTTTTTTCTCAAAACAACGTGGGAATGGCCATCTCAATTCCCAGATCTCAATCCGATAGAGCATCTTTGGTCCATATTAGATCACAGAATTCCGTTAGATGGTCGGCGAAATATATTATATATATATAATACCATCTTTTTGGGAAAGCCTCCAATTTAAATGTGAGAGAATTCCATCTGAAATTTTGAGAAATCTGGTTCGCAGCATACCAAAGCGACTTGCAGCTTTTTTTTATTTTTATATGAAATAATAAATATACTATACTATACTATACTAAAAAAAGGGGGAGTCACCAGTTGCTTATTTCCTATGAAAATATATGTTTTTTGTTGATATTTTGAATTTGCACTTTATTTTGTCTTCTCTTTTTTCATGATTTGTTGCAACACATATTTTTTGTTATTTTAATATTGGTTATATTTTGTTTATGAATACTGATATGTTTGTAAGAAAACTTAAATAAATTAAAGAAAATGACTTTTTGAAGTAAATTTCATGAAAACACTACAAAATAAAATGAGTTAATATCTTAATTTCGGTTTGCACTTTATTTAAAATTTGAAAAAAAAAGATAAATAGTTTACAAGCTCTTGGAAATACTTGAAATTATAATTAAAATAGCATATTTAAAAGCTACAAAGTTGAATGTAAGATCAGATTAGATCACAAAACAATATCCGTTTGGAATTTGAAGGCAAGTTTGAAAATATTTTAGTATTCTCTTAAAAATAAAAACTCGTAGTGCCGTTCAACTTTCCTCCGAGAACAAAGAAATGTTGCCATTGTTAAAATCACAAGGGCATGCAAAAACTTCAATATTTTCAACTTTCACCTGACAAAATGAGTCAATTGAATAAAAAGGGTAAAAACGATTCCGATCTGGTCTCGAATATTACCATTGCAGATTTAAAGCTGATATTTGACCAGAGTGTAGAACATCTTGCAACAAAATCTGATGTGGAAGATATACGTGTCGATATCAAAAGTTTGAAACAAGAAAATGATAACTTAAGATTCTATCAGCCTTATTCATAATAAAAAGATAGTACACTGATGATCGGCTGACTAGATACACACTGATTATCTTTTTAATCAACTTCCTATTCATAATAATAATACCGTTGATTATCTTCATTTGCCATATTATCAGGCTGATTATCTATTATGAATAAGAATTTCTGTTTTATCATCTGATTATCTTTAAAATGCGATTATGAATAAGGCTGCATGTCTCTTCACTTCAAACCAAAGTCGATTTCCTCGAAAAACAATTAGAATATATTATGCAAATGCAATCTCTAGAAAAGAATCTGTTGATCAGAGTTGAAACAAATGATCGACAAGAACAAAAAACAAAGGTGGCAGAAATTTGCTTGCAGTTGTCAAAGGAAGAAAACAGCAACAACATAGACGAAATTAAAGAATTAAAATCATGAACCCCAAGTTTAAAAATTTTATTGTAAGATTGAAAAAGAAAATGTGCACAATATACTTAAAAACACAACAAAACTTATAGTAGGGGAGCCCAAGAGGGGATTTCGCGCGTTACTCGAGCGCGTCAGAAAATCATATGGGGAGGTACCTTGCACCCTGTAATGTACTCCTACCATATATAAAACCTTAATGTTGGGGCGTTCGCTGAGGGCAGCCCGTCAGATTAGTAAAAAAAAGTCGATCATCGGAAATACTCGAGCGCGTCAGATTAAGAAATGGTAGGTTGATTACATCGAGAAGAGTGTATATTTCAATAATCTGACAATTTGAGCGGGGCCTTCGTAAGTAGGAGAGTCACAAAGATGTAAAAAAAAATCGATGTTTCGAAATACTCGAGCGCGATTAATTTTTTTTTTATTTTGAAGGTAATTTTATCAGGATTACGGAAAACATATAATCTGACATTTTGGTTGGGGCGATTAGGTAAAATCGTCAATAAAAGGTATTATATATGATGGTTAATATCTCGCTTAATATTGATATTAGCAATTTCGTCCAAAGACCTTTTTTGTAGGAAACTAAATTTTCTACAAGTTTGTAATTTGCAATTTTTCTGTAGCTTTTGTTATTTACGAGATAACTGCGACAAAACGTGAATTTTATGGAAAAATCTGGTTAAGTGGCCCGTACCACCTTCCTGGTATGAGTAACGACTTTGCAAAAAAGAACATTTTTGTAGAGCGTTCAATTTTGAGAAAAAAACATCTTTGGTTAAAGTGATTCCATGAAATGCCGCTGAGCTATAGAAATTTAAAAATAGAAAGTCAGAGTTTCCGTGTATTTTCAATGGGAAATCTTCACACCTTTTGATCGAGGACTTAAAATTAATATTAAGGGCTCAAACTTTCAGGGAGGTTTTTTTTTTAGTATTTTCAACAAAATTTCAAATCAAAACTTGTATATACATATGTCTACATGTTTTTTTTATTGCATCCAGTAATAGAAAATAGAAACAACAAAGAATTGTTACTTTAAATTTGTCAGACTAAGAGTACGCCCCCATATAATTGTCAGATTATCATCCTGGAGGACGAAGACATCAAGTTGATCACTCTGTATAAAAATCTGACGCGCTCGAGTATTTCAAGGTCACGTTTTTTTTTTACATTTTTAAAAATCAGCCATGACTGATCGCCCCACTCAAATTGTCAGATTATTGAAATATACACTTTTTAGAGTACACTTAACATTCACTTTGAAAATCTGACACGCTCGAATAACTTTTTTTTTTTTTTTTTTTTAACCTCTCTTTACGGCCATTTGCCCCCCGTAAATCGTCAGATTAATATATATCCGTTATCAGAAAGACAAAGCGCGTATACTCTATGAAAATCTGACGCGCTCGAGTATTTCAATTTAACTGTTTTTTTTTACATTTTCAAAAGCTCATACACGCCCATCGCCCCACTGAAATGAAAAACTGCCATACACTTTTTTTCGTTTTAGAACGTAAACTTCACAATCCAATAAGTCCCCATGACGCTTTAGTAACTGCAAATTTAGCGGCTCGGGCTCCCCTACTATTAAGAACACAAATATCTCCGTCCAAAAAGACTATCCACCGAGCATCCGTAGGAGAAGAACACATCTAATGCACGTCAGGAAAATTGTAAAACACGCACAAAGAAATTTAAAAGCCGTAGTTAGAGACGATAAGCTTTTTTTTTGATAACTTAGAGTTCGTTTGGAAAGATAACTTAGGTCTAAGACACCGAAATTTTTGCGGATTTCAAAAAATTTGTGAAACGTTTAATTTACCAAATAATTTATTTCACTCATTTTTGTAAAAAAAAAAATGATGTTTACAATAATGACAGCAACACCATGAGCGCTCTGTTAGTGTCAAACCAAATGACAGCAACACAAAACAGTGATGCCAAGTGGCTCAAAGCAATAGCGCAAGGATGTCATTGAGGAAATAAACCAAAAAGAAAATGTTTTAAAATATTATAAAATTGTAGCGTATAATGTTGACGGATTATATAGTAAATTGTTGTTCCCGGGATTTTTAAAATTTTTAAATGAATTAGATATACCTATTTGTACTGCTGGAAACACATGTAGAAGAAAACAAAATACAGAATCTCGCCAAATATTTCCCTTCGCACGGAGCACGGTTGTCACTGGGTTCCGGCAAAGAGGATGTCTAACACAGGCAGAGCAAGCAGTGGATCTCTAACAGCAATTGAAAAGGAGCTTTACTTAGAATATAAAACAAAAACTATAGAGGAAATTGTATACATAGAACTAAGAAGCGGTAAAAATTGTTTGTATCTTATACCTATTTACCTGAATTGCAATCACTGGCAACAGGAGTATGAAAAACTCTAAAATTTTTTGTGTTCCCTTAAATCTCATAACATAGCAATAATCGGAGACTTAAATGCAAGGACGGCGGATATTGAACCCGAACTGGTACTAAAAAATTTTAGAATTATGTGATGAATTTGGACTCAGTATTTTGAATGGATGCACTGAAGGAGACAAAATAGGGGAATTAACGTTTATTGGAAAACAGGGTAGATCTACAATAGGTTACGTACTCATTGGTGGTGAATGGCGTGCTATTGTGAAAGATTTTGTGGTGGAAGACCAAGTATATTCTGATCATCTACCAATAGCAATGATAGTAAAAAGTGAAACAGTCCAGAAAAATTAAACAAACGACATCCTAACTGAAAATCTACGATGGAATAAAAAACAAAGAAATGAATTTCAACAAAAAATAGATTCTATGCTCGACATCAAGAAAAGTACTGCATTCGTAAATTACCTTCCTATTTGTGATCTTGATAGTTTAATAAAAATGGTTGCAGAATCGATGCAGAAAACACCAGCATTACAAAAAAAAATTGGAATGGTATGATTACGCTTGTAAAAAATTAAGAAAAAGATCATTATCATTTCTCAACCTGTTACGAAGACATTATTTGCCAAGTTTCAAAATAGAATACGTTGAAGCCAACTCCCAATATAAACGGATGTGCAATGAAAAGAGAAGGGCTTTTGAGGAAAACCTAGCATTTCGTTTGAGCCAAATTAGAGATTCCGCAGAATTTTGGACCTTGACAAGAAAGTTGAACGGGAACTCAAACACGAAACAAGGTGCTGCTTTATCAGTGGAAAATTTACGGACCCATTGTATTTAATTACTGAACATACCGGAACAAAATGATGGAGCTTTGCTAAACCGTGTTCAAAAGAGGAAACTTTAGAAAAAGTAATAGTTTTGGAAGAAGTGGAATTAGTACATCAATCTTTGAAAGATGGAAAAGCAGCAGGTTCCAATGGAATACCGATGGAATTCCTCAAATATAATATTAATATGGACCATAATAAGAAGCTGTATGCGTGCTTCATTGATTTTAACCCTAGAAAGATAAGCTTATTTTTTCCTACACAAAAGATAAGCATGCTTTAAATTGACTATTGTAGGAAGGTTGTTTAAATCATTTTTAATGGGTGTTTCAATCCATTGAAATACCGTTTAAACATTTTATTTCATTGCTGTTAATTATTTAAAAAAATCAAAATTAAATTAAAATTAAAGTATCAAAAACAGACTTGAATTACAAAAAAAAATAGAAAACATAGCACAGCTTAAACTTTTTAAAAATAAATTCATACTTTTAGTACATTTAAGTCATATAAAAAGTTATTAAAAAGTAAAAAAACAAATAAAGTTAAAAACAAAACAATAGTCAATGTTATGCTATCTACATATAAATTTTTTGCACTTTCTGCACGAGGAACTTTCTTTCCGTCTTATTTTGTAAGTACAATATGTACAATAATAGGTTTTTGGTAAAAGCGGTTCTGTAATTTATCGTTTTGAGCTTGAGTCGCTCGTAGTCGTCATTTTCCAAAAAAACGGATAAAGTATTGTGTTCTTCGGAGTTTTGGCGCTCCATTGCAACGTTGTGACTTAAAAAAATCCTGAATAACAAATAACAGTTTAAGAATTACCTAAAACACAAATTGAATGAGAAACAAAAATAAACTTAGGTAAAAGGTCCAAATTTTAAAAGTCTTAAAAGTTACACTAAAGATAAGCATGCGTAAATTCGACTCACAACGTGTGGATTTCTCAAAAAATATGATATACCTATCCCAAAAATACCTCAGCTCATCGATAGATACGCTCACTGACTGAGATTAACTAAACGGACAACTTGTTATTCAGGATATTTAAAAAGAGAGAACAAATTTTTTTTTTTTTCGTGTGAGTCAAATTGACGCAGGTTATCTTTCCAGGGTTAAAGCCGCTTTTGATAAAGTTAATCGAAACGCATTGTTCTACAAGCTCTATAACAAAGGAATATCAGCAAAGCTCGTGCGAGCATTAGAAAAATTATACCAACAAACTACAGCAAATCGGAGAAATTGGAAATAAATAGCGGAGTTGAAAAGGACTGTAATTTAAGTCCACTTCTGTTCGCACTGTTTCTGGACGATCTTGTTGATTGGCTTCCGTGTGGAGTAGAGATCGGCAGTTTGAAAATGAAAGTAATTATGTTTGCAGATGACATCGTGTTACTTGCGGAATCACCTAGTTCATTCCAAATGATGATTAACAAGCTTTTAGAGTACTTCACAACGTGGTGCTTGGAAGTCAACGTTGACAAATCGAAAATCATGGTATTTCAAAAAGGATCTGGAAGATTAGCAAGAAACGAAATATGGAAATATGGTGAACGCGTTTTGGAAGTGGTAAAAACATACACTTACTTGGGAATGGAGCTGACGTTCAACTTAAAAATGGAAAAAATTTAGAAAACCAAATTGGGTAAAGCCAAGACAAAAATCTGCTCGAACTGGAACAAGATTTTCAGCAATAAACACATAGCTTTAAGCTCAAAAATGAGTGTTTTTAATGCTACTGCGCAGTTTGTTCTTTTCTATGGTGCACAGGTTTGGGGAGGGCAGAGATTTGAAATCATTGAGTACTTGCTTCGTTTCTTTCTGCGTAAAATTTTCTACTTACCCATTAATACACCCAAGTACATGTATAACTTAGAAACCGGGCTTCCAACTATGTTTATCACAACCCTAAGACTACCTGCTGATTATCTCGTAAGAGTTACAAAAATGAACGATTACAGACTGCCCAAGATAATTCTCCAGCACGCAATATTAAAAAAAATCTTTTTATAAAAGATTGGTTTAGATTAGCAGCGGATTGTGGAGTTACGTTACACCTAAACGAAATAAATACGAACCAATGGAAAAGATATTTCTATGAAGTTATACAGCTAACAGATGAAAATGAGAGATACGGCTTTATTGAAAGAGCTCGAGAGTCAACAGAGCGACAATACTACTCGAAGGCAAATTACAACCTTACTCAAAACAACTATTTTAATAGCAGCTATTCGTGCCTTATGATTTTAACAATTTTTAAAATTAGAGGAGAAATGTTAAGACTGAACTCTACACCATATCGTAACGAAGGATCTGGCAATTGTAGTATCTGAAATTTACAGGAAAAGGAAGATGTACATCATTTCATTGGCGTTTGTCCTATACTGAGAGAGCTAAGGCGTTTCTACTTTGGAAAAAGTGTTCTTGATTTGGATGAAGTAAAAAGCTTTCTAAATGGCCAAAACTGGAAACAACTTTATGACTACTTCATCGCTGTCAACTCTTATAGAACGAGAATAGTTACTGAAAATTTCTAACAAACGAATATTATTCTATTCAAATATTCAAACTTATTTTTTGTTTGGACTAAACTAAAAGTTCTTTTTTTTTTAATAGTCATGTTCCGTTTTAGCTAAACCAAAAGCACATCTTACTTTGTTTTAACATAACTCTAGCCACAGTATTCAAAAAATATACATAGATTCAGCTCAAATTAAGCACCAGACTTTTCTATCAATATAATTTCATGTATCTAATAAAAACAAATTGTTAGATTTTTTGAAAAATTGCTACTCAGGCAGACGACTTTTATGTCATGCCTCTATATTATTCAATGTTTCTCAATGATAAAAGACTGTAACTTATTATCTTGAATAAAATCTAATCTAATCTAAAAAAAAATCACTTTATTTCGTCTGACAGTGTAGTTAAAGTATCAGTTACATTTTGAATTTCAATATTTTTCATACTTAAACCAAAGAAAACGTGAAGTCGCAAAACGCAACTTCAATTCATTATGATGAATGAAAATACCGGGTATGACACAAAAGCGACAACGGCAGGATTCCAAGCAGGAGACCGTGTGTGGCTTAATAATCTTCATCGTCAAAAGGGATTGTCACCGAAACTTCAACAGAACTGGGAAGGTCCTTATACTGTTGTCACGAGGATTAACGACGTGGTTTACCGCATCCAAAGAGGACTAAGAGGCAAGTTAAAAGTAGTTCATTCTGACCGGCTGCATCGATATAGTGGAGAGGCGCAGATTTAATTATTCGGGACGAACAATCTTAAGGAGTGGGAAGTGTAACGCAAACCCAACATTTAATACGAATTTCCTATTCGAAAACGTTCAACCGAAAAAACAAGCGGCAACACTAGTGTAAGTGTAGAAATATACCAGGAGGGGAAATGTTTGACAGCAAAAATACTGGAGTGTGGAGACCATGTGGAAATTACTGGCAAGTTCTAGATGTAATGTCATTCGATATAAATAGGCCGCCGAGGTAACCAGAGTCAGTTTTGATTATAGAGCTATAATGTTAAGAGTGAGTTAATGTGATTATTGGTAGAGTTGAAATCGAATAAAGTAGAGATTGAATAAAAGTGGTGAAATTAAATGAAAGGTAAAGTTTTATTATTGCGAACTAAGTGCACGTTACAGTATTTTGGCTCCAGTTATTTATCAACATAAGATTTCCGACATTTCACTTTCAAGCGTAACTGAAGTTAAGGATCTTGGTGTGTTTTTTGACATCAAATTTTCATTTTAACTCCACATTGACTATGTATGTTGTTGCCAAAGCCAGTTCTATGCTTGGGTTCGTCAAACAGTGGTTCGTCGTGTGCAGTGTTTTCTAGTCCTTATGCTCTTAAATCTGTTTATATGTCCCTTGTTCGTCCTTTTCTTGAATATTGTTTCATCATTTGGTGCGCTAATTATGTAACTTCCATAAATCGGTTGGAAAGAATGCAAAAGTCATTTACAAGATTTGTCATTGCTCAATTGAAATGGAACCTTGATGTAAAGCCCTCTTATTCTACTAGATGTACATTAATATGGCTAGATACCCTTGAGAAAAGACGTTATGTTCAATGTACAATATTGTTTGTTCATGATGTGTTTTAATATCGCATAAAATGTCCTGATATTTTAAAGAATTTTCTGATCAACGCACCTGAAAGAATACTCAGATCACGAAATTTATTATTTAATCCTAGGCATTTTTACAATTATGATCTTAACGAACCAACTACTAAATGTTTTAATTTATTTAATTCAGTTTGTACTGAAATTGATCTGTGTGATGACAGAGATAAAGTTAAGTCATTAATTTTGAATATTCATGTATAATATTATAATTTTGTCTTTTGTTAATTTATTATAATTAAATCTAAAAGTTTATTAAATTTTATTGTATTATTGTATATATTTATAATTATTATATATTACCAAATATTATATCTGAAATCTGTTAGAGTTAAGCACGGCAGATGAATAAAGCAAACTTAAACTTACGAAAAAAAAAACTTAAACTTAAAAACTTAAACCTAAAAAAGTAATTTGGTGTTATGAAGTCAAATTTCGTAACGTTTTATCAAAACCTGTTAATGCTTTGTCTGGTGTGCCACAAGGAAGTCACCTTGCTCATTTACTTTTCTCTGTTGCAATTAATAATGTAATTTCTTGCATTTCCTAAAGCGGCACTTTAATCTTTGCTGATGATAGTAAGAATTTTCCATCAACTATGCTTCAGATCGTGAATTCTTACAATAAGATATCGACAGTTTTCTTCTATGGTGTTCTAAAAACGGGTTTAGTTTCAACGCTACATAAGTTCAATATAATCAGTTATGAATTTTTTTCTTTTAATATCAATACAAAATATTATATTGTTAAAGCTATATAAAATTCTGTATTTCAATAGAATTGGCAGTACATTGTACTTGTACATATGTTTTATGTCATGAAATGAAAGTAACTTTTTTGACAAACCTTTTCAATCATATGAAAGTGGGAAAACTAAAAGAACAAATTCTGTTGAAAAAATTTCAGGAGTTTACAAGTCCGTCTTTGAATATATTTCCTAGAATGAAAAAACATATTTAACAAATAAATGTATTTAAACTAGTTCATGTTTAGCTTAAGAAATCAAATAAAAAATTAATAAATTAAATGATATTTACAATTTATAATGGAAAAATGTATTTTTGAAATAAATGTATTCAAATATATATTAGGGAATAAAATAAGAAATGAATAATATATAACTTAAAACAGAAAAACACTGTATGTATTGTTACTGATCATTCTCATCTTAAAACGAAAAATATTGATTTTTCGAGGAAAATTCAAGTTGTTTTAACACGACAATGAATTGTTTCGAAAGGAACTATCATGTTATTTTGGGTGCCGTGAAATGGTGCCCTGACATAAGGCCATACGACATAAGGCCATATTCGAACATATGGCTTTATGACGGTTTAAATTGTGACTTAAGGCCATATTCAAACATATGGTCTAATGACGCTTTGTCAAAGCGTCGTAAGGCCATATTTTTTTGCGACTTTAGGCCATATAGTGAAATGCTCTAATGACGCTTCTCTAAAGTGTCATGAGGCTATATTTTTTTGTTAATAGTTGACCTTGAAACATTATACAGTTTTATGAATGAAACACAATGTGCAATCTTGCAAAAAAAAAACAACAGTTATGAGCTTGACGAAAAATTTTCATTGATCAGTGAAAACTTGCATTCATTCATTCATTCATACCTTCATCAAATCATTAGATTCATCTTAATTAGTTGCACAAGCTTACTCGTTACAATTTAGAAAAAAATGGAACTAAAAGAGCTTATATATAATTTTAATTTTTGTGAAGGCTTTCTATAAGGCAGCAAATGGCTTTATATTCCGGATTTCAAATAAGTTTACAAATGTAAATATCAATCCAAGTACTCAAAATACCAAATTTTAACAAAATCAATTTCTTTATCGCATGAATTTTGCATTTATAGAAAAAAATAAATTTGTTCCTTTCTGGATAACCGTACGATAGCAAATTTCAAGAGACTTCAAGAGACAAGAGTCAAGAAAAGTGTATCATGACTCAAGATTGTAAATATTCGCACGATACTAAGAAAATCTCAACAAAATTTGTGCGCATATTTTTTATGTTCACCAACAACAAGCCCGTTGCTATCCGGAGGCAAATTATGTTTGTTTTGATTTTTTCTCACGATAGAATAATGAAGATAAGAGCGAAGCGGAAAAAATATTCCCAGAGGAGTATGGATGTGTGCATCCAAAAATAGCTTTCGACTATATTTCTCAGTAGAATTTGACTTCATTTCTTTGTTTAATATTTTGCAATCATCTATATATATAAAAGAAGGTCGTGTTAGTTACACTATTCATAACTCAAGAACGGCTGAACCGATTTGTCTGAAAATTAGTGGGGACTGAGCTTAGGACCAGGAGACGGACATAGAATACTTTTTATCCCTATATTAGTTAGCGTTAGCTTTCGTTATATACAAAATACTGTTCTTAAAAAAAAAAACAAAAAAAAAATTTACTTATCGTGACAAAAAAATTTGATTTTTGTATGAAATCAATATTAAATAAATATATTATAATCTATTAAATACTGCCTGTATCTATTCTGTATCTATTAAAAATTGCCTGTTTAATAAAGTGAAGTGCATTTGGCGGTGCATCTGGAGAATGGTCAATGAGTATATTTCACGGCTTCAAATGCTATACAACGTTCTGAATCACCTCCAGCAACTACGTTGACCAATTTCTTTGCAATCTGCCAAAGCGATCCGTTCGCACGAACTTTGCTTTACTCGGAGATGCCGCGTTATTATACTAGGAATGCTTTATCGAAGAATTTTTAAAGACGGAATCAAGGCGATGCGGTTCCTGGGTATCCGGATGTGCTTTCTACTGATGCTCTTGGTCATTTGTATACAGTTCATCCAAAGAATGATGAATGTTTCTATTCGTTTTTGCTGGTAAATGTGAATGAATGAACTTATTCGAAAACGATACCCATTGGGATACGACAATCGCTGAAGCCATTATCTTTGCATTTCCAAGTCAGATACGCACATTATTCGCTATCATAATTTCGATATGCTTCCATCGAACCCATGTAATCTGTGGCAGAAATACAAGGATAATATGTCAGAAGATATTTAACATCAAATTCAAGTCAGTTCCAGAAATAACGATATTGAGATGAATGAGGAGATACATAATCGTGCTTTACTCTTGATCGAAGACATGTGTTACCTCATGTGCGGTAGTTTATTAATCAGGTTAGAAATGCCAGCGCCAAATCGTGAAATGAATGATGCATTTAATCGAAATTTGGAACGGGAACGTGAATATGATCACCAGGAATAAGATTTAGTAGTTCAAAAGAATGTACCCCTGTTGAATTCCCAACAAAATGAAGTTTTTGATACTTTAATAAAGGCAATCGATGATGAAAATGGTGGTTTATATTTCTTAGATGCCCCTGGTGGAACTGGTAAGACATTCCTTATGTCAGTAGTTTTACCCACTGTTCGTGCGAGATCCAACATAGCGGTTGCAGTTGCTTCTTCTGGAATAGCAGCCACATTGTTAGAAGGATGCCGTACGGCACATTCAGCATTATAATTACCGTTAAATCTTGAAACTATTGAAGAACCAACGTATAATACTGCAAAACACTCAGCAATGGCCAAAGTTTTATCGGCATCAAAAATCATCAACTGGGACGAATGCATAATGGCGCATAAACGTGCATTAGAAGCATTTAACCGAAGATTGAAAGATCTACGAAATGACTCGAGATGTTTTGGAAGAGCAATTATTTTAAGCGAATTTTAAGCTATTATTGGTTTTGTGGTTAGAATATTAAACTTTTTTATGAATTTCTAACCAACTAAACTAACTAAAAAGTTTCATTTTCTAACCACAACACTAATAATAGCTTAAACCGAAAAATTAAAACATTTATTTTACAATTTAGGGGGTCAACTCACAAGTAACTTTTGAAATTTATTCTATAGAAACGCACCCCCAACCTGCAAAAAAAATTTCAACCCCCCAGTCCCGTAGCGGAGAAGCAAAGCGGCCCCATAATTTCTTTCTTCTTTATCCAACAGAAATTAAATTCGATTTTATTACTCAACGGATTTCGACTTTATTTCTCAACTTTTAGCATTCTTATTTTTGTTTTATTTAGGAAATAAGGTAGAAAAATATTTTTGTTGTTGTTTTCGGCCTTATTTCCCAATAAAGGTTATAAGGCCGATTCGGCCTTATTGCCTTCGACCTTATTTCACGGCACCCCCCATCTATACTCCTCTTTGAAACTTTTTTCATCTATAAACTTGAATGAATGAATGAATGCAAGTTTTCTCCGATCAATGGAAACTTTTCGTCAAGCTCATAACTGTTGCACTTTAAATTGTGTTTAGAATGTCTTGCTCAGACTACAGAAAATTACAATAAAAACAAAAATCCAACCCTCTGTTCTTTTTGCAGAAGAATAGTGGAAAATAATTTTACAATATATTCTTAAAATACTTTCTTGAAATTTAAGTTGTTAATTTGATTTTAAAAGATTTATATTTGCAATTACGTAAGGAGATGTTTTTTTTATTTGGAATAAAACAAAAATTCAGTTTCGTTGTTATTATGTTTAGTGTTTATTTTTTTAACTGGGAAACGGAAGAATGGGTCATTAGACCATAATGGCATTAAGACGCTTTAGAAAGCGTCATTAGACCATATGTTCGAATATGGCCTTAAGTCACAATTCAAAGCGTCTTAACGCCATATGTTCGAATGTGGCCATATGTCGTATGGTCTTATGTCAGGGTACCCCGTGAAATAAGGTCGAAGGAAATAAGGCCGAATCGACCTTATTTCCCAAAAGTTGGGAAATAAGGTCGAATTTCTTTTTTGACCTTATTACCAATTTTGGGAAATAAGGTCGAAAATCATTGTGGCACTAAATTTGTCAAAAATAGCGTTCGACTTTTTTTCTCAGTTGAATTCGACTTTATTTCTTTGTTTAATATTTTGCGATCATTGTTTAAAAAGGATTTTACTTTTGGTAGAAACAGAAATGTTCTGAGGAACATTGTATTTAAGGAGTTGAACTTTTCGTCCGGGGGGGGGGGGCGGCCTGGTGCGACGCGCGGCGCGGGATCGGCGCGAAGTCGGCGGGAAGTCGGCGCGGCGTGGGCCGGCGAGACGCAGCACTTTCCACAAAAATTTTGTACATATTATATGCATATGCATGCACCTGCATGTATCTCCATTATACTAAAAAAAAGAAAACAAAACAATACGAAGCCAAAATAGTTACATAATTCAATTTTGTTTTACGAAATTATCATTTTTAGTCAAACAGTCTATCTATCTTAATCTCCAAATCATGCAAAGATTTGATGAAATCAATACTCTTGCTAGCATCTTGCTCAGGGAGCACTTCCAGAAACTTGAAAAAATTCCCCCTTTTCTTCAGCTTCGAGGAAAAAATGCTATTGAATCCTTCCAAAGAGCTTGTTGTTCGGTTTATTGTCATATGGCAGGATATTCCTATTTGATAGTTAAAAATAGTAATAAATCAATTGCAGTGGTAAGGACAAGTTAAAGCACATAGAAATGTAGGTATAAATACTTGCGCATGTCATTGCCAATAATTTCTTTCTTCTTTATCGAACAGAAATTTAATTCGATTTTATTACTCAACGGATTTCGACTTTCATTCTCAACTTTTGGCATTCTTATTTTTGTCAAATATTTTCGATTTTTCTTTTCGACATTATTACCTTTTCAATAGGAAATAAGGTAGAAAAATATTTTTGTTGATGTTTTCGGCCTTATTTTCCAAAAAAGGTAATAAGGTCGATTCGGCCTTATTGCCTTGGACCTTATTTCACGGCACTGTTATTCTGATATGAGAGCCATGTTGATTCAATTCGAGTTCTTAATTTGTTTTAAGGTGATTATCATGTTGGTTTAACAGGGATCATCTCCAACTCCAATCCTTTTATATTCGATTTCAACCTAAGTTAAAATACTTTAGAATTAAAACTGACGACCAGTGTTCCTGCACTTTTAGTAGTTTTTTATGTATTTTATACAAATACAATTATAACAAGTGCTCAAAGTGCCTACGCAGAAATTTGTTTTCTTATATGAGTTTTGCAATGGAAATTCAAGAAGAGCACATCGAAGATACCAGGAACTTTATCCTTACTGAAAATTTGGCAACCCTAAGCCTATATGAGTCCAATTTAAATACAGTTTCAACGATTACAAGACTTACTTGTAAGACAAGAGTTATCGAGATCAAACATCCACAATGAAATCCAAAAACGGGCTAATTGTATTTCTATAAAATGCATAAAATACTATTAAAAGTGCCCATATTATTGTTTTATTCAAAAAAACCATAAAGCTAAAAAATTTTTTTTTTTTCAAATTTTACCCGTTTTGTATTTTTTCAAGTATCATAAAATGTATGGGTTTTTGAGAGCACTTATCTATGAGTTTTTTATATTCTTGTTTTGTTCATCTATAAAAAATAAAGAAATTCTATGTTTATAAGGCATTTTCTGTAAAATAAAAATTACCTCAAAGTCAAAACTTTGTTTCGGGAAGAAAATCTGGCAACCCTAAACCTATGGATTGACATTTGTGTGTTTGACGTGGCTGGTTGTTCGAAAAGTAGCTCTGTGTTTGTGTCAGATTTTAGAAGTATAAATAAAAATAAATAAATAGGGTGGCGCAACAGAGCGAGGAGCCCCTGGGCCTAGCGCATTTCTCACAACCATCCCTTGTAAGGGAATGGAGGGGACCTACAATTTTCTGCCGGTTCCGAACGGCTAATCGAGAAAGCGCTTTTCATGGCAATGAATACTAACGGAGGACTTGCCAATTCCTCGCGAAAGGCGATACCCGTAGAAAAAACATTTTTGCCTCTGGTGGCATTCGAACTCGAACCTCTGGATTAACAGGTGGACATGCTATCCATCACACCACGGGTACCACGGGTACTTTTAGAAGTATATTTGATCCAAAATCAAGCTTAAAAAGTCAGAAAAGGTGAGATAGTTTATTTATTAATATACACCCAAATATTCGGTATGGCTAGTGCAGGATTGCAAAGAACACCGATAAAATTGAGTGGCAATGACGGCGCGAAGCATAAGGGCCCTAGAATAACAAATTCATTGTCACCGAAACAACTTTTTAACAATGAAATTACACCCAATCAATCTAACACAAGTGTAAATATTCCTGTGAGTGAACTAAATGCATTAATTGGAAAAACGTTATTGGAGCACTCCTAGACGAAAAACTTAAAAATCTACCTACAAAGGCCGATTTGAAGGCATTTGTCACAAACTTCAAACTCTGCAAACAGCAAATGAGTCATTGCAACAACAACTGCAACCGGTTGAAACAAGGTGTGTGACACTAGAGCGACAGGTGGAATTCCTCGAAACCAAAACAAACGAAAGAAACGTTGTAATCCATATTACAATCATAAATAAAGATGGCAGTGAGAACCCACAAGAAAAGGCCAAAGCATTTTGTTTGGAATTACTACTAACTAATCACCCATCGTTGATTTCATCGGTACGAGCGATAAACACAAAAAATAAACTATTTGCAGATGTAATTGTTGAAATGAACAAAAGAGAACACGTTGGGCATATCATAGATAATGTCAGGGGCGAACGCAGGGGGGGGTTTTGGGGGTTGAAACCCCCCCCGAAATTTTTGAAATAAAAAATAACCACTAGTTTTTTAAAACAAAAATCAAAATTTAAAACATGGAAGCATAAAATTCATCTGAAAATTTCATTCTGTCAAAAATTTTTGAAAAAATCCTTCCAAATGCGGAATCCATTTCTATCGATAAGTTAATTTGCAGGTAGTTCATATGTTTTGGAATGACTTTTTGGTTTTGGTATAGCATGATCACCCTTTTCTAGGGTAAGTAAATTTCATATGTTGATGTGGAGGTAGTATTGGGTCGTATAAAATGGGACCTGCGATAGAAATATATGAAAACTCACTTTCCTACTTATATTTGCAAACACATCGCATTAGTCGCTTCAAAACTAACGAAAATTAAAATTTTATCACACATACTAAAAAGCAGTCGCTCTGGCTCTGTATAAGAATGGGATCGACAATGGCAACTAGGAAAGGGTATACTTGTGTATGAATAAAGCAGAATATGCATACCAATGAACATTGCTTGAGTATGCCAAAATGAAAATACCCCAGCAACTTTATAGACACCTTAAATGTGTGCGATTCGTCCCTATATAAAACAGTTCATTATTTTATGCAGATCGGTGCCACACTTCCGGTATCCGTAGCTTCAAGCGAGCGATCTTTTTCATTTATCTGCGAGGAAGAACCAGCGAGGAGCAACTGAACGTGTTACTGTTGCTGAACATCTATAAAAGTATTGAGGCTCACTACGAGGACTTTATAAATATAAAAATGGCAAAAGTTCCAAGGCGCTGACTTTCGGCAGCAATTTGAATTTTTCAGTAACCTATCTTCTTACTTTTTTCATATTTTGCCAAATAGTATTATTTACTTACAAGTAGTAAGTACAAGTAAGTCCCATGAGAATAATGAAACAAAGAAAAAAACAGACAGATTTAATTTTGGAATATTTGGAATATTAGTAACGACTCCCGTTCCCGAGGGAATATGGTGATTGTTCTCATAGGAATATGGGAATGAGTTAAAGCTTATGTTACTCGCTCGGGGATAGTAGAGCATTCTAAAGGTGGAAGAATTTTTGAAATCGGTGCAGTAGTTTCTAAGTTCTCGTTTACGTTTCCGTAGAAATTGGGATAAGACATAATGTCTATGTCTTTCCTGAGGTCTTAGACTACCTCTGTACAAAATTTCATTTGAATTGGTTCAGTTCAGAGCTACTTTGCATTTATAATATTAGTTAGAAACGGTTCCCGTGGGAATATTCGGATGAATTGAAGTCTATGTCCTTCTAGATCATCTCTGTATAAAATTTTACTTAAATCGACTTAGTGGTTTGGGCGGCAGATTCTTTCGTATTTGTTATAGTAGTAAGGACTCTTGTTCCTGTAGGAATATGGGGATGAGTTGAAGTTTATGTTACTTGAGGATAAGTAAGGCGGTGGAAGAATTATTAAAATCGGTGCTGTAGTTTCTAGGTTCCTGTATACGTTCCCGTTCTCATTAGAATAAAGGGATAAAATGCATAACCTATGTCCTTTCTCAGGTTCTAGGCTATCTATGTACCAAATTTCATTCAAATCGGTTGAGTAGTTTAAAGGGAGACGGTAACATAGAAAGCTGGACAGACAGAATTACACATTACACATTTATAACATTTGTTAGGATTCCTTCTAGCAATGTATTTTACGAATCAATACAGAGTAAAAAAAAACCATAAAAATGTTAAAAACAGATTGTTCGTTAATATTTAATATATTTTTTCAAAAACCCCCCCCGAAAAATTTTTCTGCGTTCGCCCCTGGATAATGTACATGGTTTAAATAATAAGAATTTGTTTACAGAATTTTATAATTATGTTAATCAATTTGAGATAATATTCTTGTATGAAACATTCGTTACCGAGGAAAATTATAACAATTTTAGTAAAGTATTTGTAAGTTATATTTTAAATGGACACCTGCCGTCGCCGTCGCCCTAAAATTGGGTTGCCGTAAACGCCAAAATTCGTTTTTTGAGTTTGATATGTTTTCGAGGGTGCTCTTTTCAAATTTTACATCCTCTTTGCTCTATCTCTTTCCATTGCGGAGATATTCGGAATGATTTTGACGTATATGCACCGAAATCATTAAATTCAGGTATTATTTTGACGTAAACGCCAAATTTTGGCATATACGTCAAAATTTCCATACAATTTACCAAAATTTTATTGCAAGAATTGTTTTGACGTACGTTCTATTGCCCTACAACGTACACCATAAAATATTAAAAGTATGTTTAGTATTGTTTTGACTTATGTTCATACAAAGTGAATATTAGGACTATAAATTGTATGCATATACGTCAATAAAAAAACTTTTTTTTTGGTTTTGGCGTACATGCATACAATTTTGCTCTAAGCGTAGAAAAGTATAAATAAGAAAGTATAATAAATAAGAAAAATAAATTTTTCTTAAATACTCTCTCAATAAACTATTATTTTAAAAATCTTAACAAAACTGGCATCCATAATTCCTTCAATAGAGGGAAAAATATTAAAAAAAAAGTGACCCCACCCGAAAAAATACAGGAAATTCATAAACACACAAAAGTTTCCATACAGTAGGGTCTCATTACTGTTAGTTCCGCTCGAAAATATTTGGAATCTAACTTAAATATCGAGGTTCGAGGTTCGAGTCCCAGCATAGCACAAATGTTTGTACACGGGTATCGCCTTTCGCGAGGAATTGGCAAGTCCTCCGTTAATAAATACATTGCCTTGAAAAGCGCTTTCTCGGTTAACCGTTCGGAACCGGCAGAAAATTGTAGGTCCCCTTCATTCCCGCACAAGGCGTGGTTGTGAGAAATGCGCTAGGGCCAGGGACTCCTCGCTCTGTTGCGCCACCCTATTTATTTATTTAATTTATAACTTAAATATCTCAAAGATGTACACTTTTTATCAGGAGACGACGAATGAACCTGCCAAAGAGTGCATCTACTGTAAAGAGTTCAACAATTCATTCAACTTGTCTTTTTACAAGCCAAAAAAAAGACCAATGTGATCGGTGTCTGGCATTTAACGCTAAAGAAAATCCTACTAGTAAAGAAACTACAGAGTTTGATGATCGTAAAAATGAAAAACTATTTATGAAGGTCGAAAGGGACTAAGATCGAAATAACTTGGAGTCAAAAAATTTAATAATTTGCTATGATCTTCAAAGCGTTTTTTCGCTTCCGAAAGGAAACGCTTCTTCTTTTTACTAGCAAACGAAAACTAAGTGTTTTCAAACTGACGGCACCACTTTGCTCCGCTGACTAAAAACCAAATATAACAGACTGTGCACTATTGAGTGAAGTGCAATGATATAGTTCTGGTAATAATATAGCCAGTGCTCTGATGAAAAATGCTAGAGCAAGTCATGATAGAACATCCTCTAGTGGAAACACTAACATTATGGAGTGATTCTTGCGTCCCCCAAAACGAAAATAAAATCATGTCTACAGCCCTTAATACTTTTTTGCACAAGTCACCGAGCTTAAAAACGATTTTTCACCACATTTTTATTTATCTACTTTCTTCTCAATAACTTCTTTTCATTTCGAATATTGAAAAACACGTTATGTTTTTCTGACTTAAGGCCCCAGCCCATAGAACGCGTTGCGCGCGTGCGGCACCGCTGTGACGAAGCGTCACAATTTAATTTGCTACCCCACTTCCAAACCACCGCATCCAAAAACACTGTACGTGTTTCCCTTTTTTTACATATACCCACACGCCATCAAATTGCACAATGAAATCTCACTCCAAGGCCAAATACTGTTTACGTCTTTATGCCTTATCACTTGGTGTGCATTTCCTTATAGGGAAATACATTGGTAATTCCCAGCCGATTTTTTCGTATGCAATATTACGACTCACAGTTAGTTGTGGTAGCGAAAGTTATGAATAGAAGTGAATTTATCACTATAATTCAGAAAGAGATTTACGGGCTTTTATGCCTCAAACGTAATATTGCTTTTTCTCGTCCACACTTCGACTTAATATTTTCAAGGTAACTACATTGTTGCGGTTTGTTTGCCGAGCGTGTACGTTTTCCTTACCTGCGGATCTATTCGTTGCGGTTTGTTTGCCGAGCGATTAGAGTCACTTAGATTTTCAAGGTAACTACATTGTTGCGGTTTGTTTGCCGAGCGTGTACGTTTTCCTTACCTGCGGATCTATTCGTTGCGGTTTGTTTGCCGAGCGATTAGAGTCACTTAGATTTTCAAGGTAACTACATTGTTGCGGTTTGTTTGCCGAGCGTGTACGTTTTCCTTACCTGCGGATCTATTCGTTGCGGTTTGTTTGCCGAGCGATTAGAGTCACTTAGATTTTCAAGGTAGCTACATTGTTGCGGTTTGTTTGCCGAGCGTGTACGTTTCCCTTGCCTGCGGATCTATTCTTTGCGGTTTGTTTGCCGAGCGTTTAGAGTCACTTCGATTTCCAAGGTAACTACATTGTTGCGGTTTGGTTTGCCGAGCGTTTTCCTTACTTGCGAATCTATTCGTTGCGGTTTGTTTGCCGAGCGTTTGGATTTACCAAGGATTTCTAGGGCAACCACTTTGCTGCCGAACTCCATAACCATTCACAAAAGAAAGTCAGTATCACGACCGCAGGTTATTATTACGAAGTCCGCCGCCGCCGACAGAGTGTTTTGCCTCTGAATAGACGCATACACTTCCTACGAAGTCCGCCAACACCGATACATTGCTCTGCCGTCTTAAGGAGCGAAATTAAATCGCGAGAAGAGGTCAACGTAGGCACTTTCCACGCAGTCCGCCGCCGCCGTTATATTGCTCTGCTTACCACACAACGCAGACTTTTGCTACGAATTCCGCCGCCGCCGATAGAGTGCCCTGCCTAAACGCAGATAGACGTTCACGCTGACAGTGGAAACCGAAGCCATAATTCAACACCGTGTATCGACCCGAAGAAACATCATCGCTACCACCGAGAAGATTAGCCATTCCAAGGACTAGCGTCAGAAGCGGACTATTGGTCAAGACACCTTTCAACCTCGTTTTGTGAAATACAGAATAAAATTGTTAACCTTATAAATTGTATCTTGAGAGACACTTAAAAGAAAAATAAAACCTAAGCTTACTTATAAATTACCCTACCGTCTCATCGTTTTCATTTGAGAAGTTGGACCGCCGAAGCCCAAGTCTTACCAAGCTTCCTTGGGTAGACCCTGGACACCCTGAGTCCTACCCCAGCCTCGTAAAAGAAGCATCACAATTGGCGCCCGAGCAGGGATCTGCAGAAAGTTCAACCGTGTACCGTACCTGACCAGGAACTAACGCAGAGTCCGCCGACCGACACCGAAACCTGACCGACCAGCTTCCAAGATGTCTACCGATACCGGACCCATAACACCTGAAAACGACGCCCAGGAATTCGAGGATATTCCAAATCCGTACCAGAACTTAGGATTCATCTATTTCCTAAAGAAACCGGAGTTAATAGAGACGCAAGCTCAACGTGGACAAGACACCACTGGAACGGTCCAGGAGTTACGTCAACGCCTAAGTCACCACCTCAAAGAAGCGCGCATGCACCGGTCAACACAGAATTTGTGCGCTGAGTGGGAAGACAAAGTAGAAGAGAGGAATAATGCCGACCCTCCAGATGACGAAGATCACGCGAATACTTCTGGGCTGAATGTACCGCCGACGACGGTGGAACGCAAGCAACAGAAACTGTTTCAAAGCAGACTTCAGGTTCCCTTGTTCCAGAAACCAGCCATGACCGCACCTGCTTCTTCTCGAACCGCGAATTGTTTTCCCCCCGCCAGATCCGAGCGAGCAGTTTCCGCCCCGCCGCAGTTCGAACCACTCGTCAGTCCGCATACGTACCAGATCGCAGCCACATATCCCCCACCTGGACGATTCGGACGCAGTTTCGAAGCGGAACTAATGAATACCGTCCGCAAATGGGGATCTCGATTCGATGGCTCCGGAAAACCATTGGAATTCTTGGAGAGAATCGAGGACCTGGCGGTGTGTTACGAGATACCACTAAACGACATGCTCCGGACACTTCCCGAGAATTTTCGCAACACGGCTCTAGAATGGTTTAGGATTAACCGAGACTCCCTGACCACTTGGGCAGTGTTTCGCCAGGCCTTCCTTCGTCATTTCTTGCCAGCACTTTATTTCCATAAGCTCGAAGACGAAATAATGCGCAAAAGAAAAGGCCCCAAGGAGAAGGCGAAGGACTACGTACGGTCCTCTCAGTACTTGATTCGACAGCATCCACGCATGACAATCGAGGATAACGTAGACCGCATTTATGACGGACTACGGCCTGAGTACCGCCTTTATATTAAACGTATGGAGTTTACGACGTTGGACGAGTTGATGGATCTCGCGGAAGAATACGAGTTCGTGCGACAAGAAGATCGTAGCCCGCGCCCTGCCCCAAATTACCAGCAATACTCACCCGCCCCTCGACTACAGGTTCACCCTCCTTCACCTGCTTTCCCGCGTCAAGCCGTCATGCCAAGAACACCGATACCTCAACCCATCACCACGTACGATAGAAACACGCATTGCTGGCAATGCAAGCAGAGGGGGCATAATAAGAAAGATTGCCGACGCACTTTCAGATTGTTCTGTTCGTACTGTGGGGAGGACGGGCGCCTCACCAAGGATTGCCCTTGTCACCAGAGTTCCAACGCCGTCCTCAGCCAGCCTGGCCCCGTCAGTCTCGCCGACCCCCGACCGTTCGTCCATATCGAGGCCGGCGACCGAACGTACTACGCCTTAGTCGACACCGGTTCTTCACGATCATTCATCGGCCCCGACCTGCGGGAAGAATGTTGCCGGCTCGGAGCGGCAAGGAGAGAGCAACCGCACGCTGTGCAATTCGCCGATGGGCGAACAGCCGTGACGTCCGAACACTACGTCCTGTCACTAACTCTGAATGGGAGAATGGTGCAGGGAGAAGCCATCTTTCTACTTACCTTAGCAGAAGACGCCATCTTGGGTATGGACCTCTTGGGAAAGGCCGGATGTTCGCTAAAGATAGGAGGCCAGAAAATTGTCATGGGACATCCCTCGAGGCCGCCCGAAGCCACGCAAATACAAGCCATATCAGACGCTGGTACCCAACACCAAGATGCAAGGTTACGGGAGTTTCTAGAAAAGGAAATACCAAAGTTCAAAGAAATGAAAGGTATATCAACCGTCGCTCCGCATAACATACGTCTGAAAACAACCGAGCCTTTTAAGCAGCGGTACTACCCGCGCAATCCCGCAATGCAGAAAATCATTGACGACGAAATCGATGACCTGCTACAATCCGGTAAGATCAGTCCTTCAAAAAGCCCGTACAGTTCGCCGGTGGTGCTGGTCCGGAAAAAAGAAGGATCTTGGCGAGTGTGTATAGATTTTCGGCAGTTGAATGAAATCTCGTTTAAAGACGCTTACCCGCTCCCGTATATCACTGCCATTTTAGACAAGTTGCGAGGGGCCCGTTTTATGTCTACCATCGACCTAAAACAAGGCTATTGGCAGATCGCCCTAAAACCCGAATGCCGCCCGTACACCGCCTTCACCGTGCCCGGCCGTGGCCTGTACGAGTGGAATGTCATGCCATGTGGCTTACATTCGGCCGGAGCAACTTTTCAGAGAGCCTTGGACGAGGTGTTCGGCCCCAACATGCAAGATCATGTGCTGGTATACTTAGACGACATCATCGTTCTGAGTAAAACGTTCGATGACCACCTGCTGCATCTGACAGAAGTGTTCCGCCGTCTAAGAGAAGTGAACCTGAGGATAAATTTGGACAAATGCCACTTCTGTCGACCCTCCCTTAAATACCTAGGGCATGTGATATCGAAAGAGGGTATCCATACCGATCCTGACAAGGTTGCCGCCGTCCGCGATTTAAAAGCCCCGACCAGCCTCCGCGAACTCCGAAGAATCCTAGGAATTTGCTCTTGGTATCGCCGCTTTATCCAGGATTTTTCCACCGTGGCTGCCCCTCTTACTCGTCTGCTGAAGAAGGCCGTGAAGTGGAATTGGACGCATGAGCAACAGGCAGCATTTGAGACCCTGAAACAACGGTTGACAGAAGCCCCAGTATTGGCCTGCCCAGATTTTACGCAACAGTTCACGTTGCAAACTGATGCCAGTCAGACGGGACTAGGAGTGGTTTTAACGCAGAACTTGGAAGGGCACGAAAAAGTAATTGCGTACGCCAGCCGCACGTTAACGGAACTAGAGGGCAAATACGCGGCCACTGAGAAAGAGTGCTTGGCGATCCTGTGGGGGATCAGGAAGATGCGACCGTACCTAGAAGGGTACCAGTTCAAGGTTGTAACGGACCATCACTCACTCAAATGGTTACATTCGTTAGAGAATCCATCGGGGAGATTGGCCAGATGGGCGTTGGAGTTGCAACAATACGATTTTACCATACAATACCGTAAGGGAGCACTCAACGTCGTAGCGGATGCTCTGTCTCGGGACCCCCTACCAATCTCCGAACCAGACCGAATTGCCGCCGCGCGCGACGCTAACCCCGATTGGACACTGAAGCGGAAAGAACAGGTACATCTCACTCCTGGCAATTTCCCCGATTACAAAATAGAGAACAATCAACTATACCGCCGTTTCACCTCTACAAATCCTGCTGCCGACCCAAACACGTCCGAGTGGAAGTTATGCGTTCCGACCGCCGACCGCAAAAAGATTTTGTTTGAAAATCACGACGTAGTAACTGCTGGGCACCTGGGAATCGCGAAGACGACCGCGCGGATTATGCAGCACTACTACTGGCCGGGCATGTTCCGCGACATCGCCAAATATGTTCGACAATGTGACGTATGCATCCAGTTTAAACCTTCGCAGCAGAAACCTAGTGGCATGATACACACTACCCCCTCCGATTCCCCGTGGGACGTCGTGTGTGCTGACTTCATAGGGCCGTTGCCGAGGTCAGCCAAAGGTAACACTATGCTACTAGTGATAGTGGACAAGTTTTCAAAATGGGTTGAGGCAATCCCCCTCCATTCAGCGACCGCCCCTGGTTTGATAAAGGCCGTACGCGAGCGAATTATTACTCGTTTTGGAGTGCCTCGCACCTTCATATCAGACAATGGAAGCCAATTCACAAGCCGGCTATTTAAGGAATTTGTGGCAGAGTTGGGAATTACGCACCGCTTGACCGCCCCATACACACCGCAAGAGAACTATACTGAAAGAGTGAATCGCGTATTGAAGACAATGATCGCGCAATACACTCAAGGCGACCAGAGAAGATGGGACGAACATATTCCTGAATTGTCATTCGCACTCAATACCAGTCGTCATGAGTCAACGGGATTTACCCCTGCATTCCTCAATTTCGGACGAGAAATGCGAGTGCCAGGCCATCTACTAGCCGATTCATCTCCGAATTCCCCTTTCGAGGAGCCCAACCTTCGAACCGAACGTATGCGAGCTTTGTTTGCGCTCGCCAAAGTTAACCTCCAGCGCGCCTCGCAAACACAAGCGAGATATTACAATTTAAGACACCGCTCCTGGCGCCCATGCATTGGCGAAAGGGTGTATAAGAAGGACCGCGTAATTTCATCAGCTGCGAACTACTTTACCGAAAAATTGGCACCGAAATATAACGGACCGTATGAAGTAATCAAGCTTGTTTCTCCCGTTATTGTTTTACTACGTAAGCTGGGACCTCGGAATAATACAGCTTCTACAACTCGAGCACACGTACGAGATCTAAAGGGAGTTACAACAACAGCAAATGCATGCAATAAAAAAGACAGCTCTGCAGCAAATTATGGGCAGATGCATATTAACAAAGAAAACTTCAGTCAGTCACCGACCACCGTCCAGCACAGACCAAATTACGAAAAGAAGACAATTGTTTTTAACGAGAAATTGAAAATGGAAAGGAACGAAAGTCCAGGACTATCTAAGAGATCGCGACCCGTCTCTCCCGACCATCCTTGCAAAAGGCAGCCGACTCATCCCCGTCGACCCAACCCCGGAGACCGCCCAGTCGTACTGCAGCTAGTGCAAACCGAGCCAGTTAGCAAAGTTACCACTACCCGACGAGTAAACTGCAAACCACTCTACCCACCGGCCATACTCATTCGACCACCACCAGGCCCTGAAGAGCAGATGACGCAGGTCAAATCCGTCAGGGACAAGGCGAGCTCACTATGGGAAGAGCGCCAGCTTAACGAGCTGCAACGGGCTGTTCCTCAGAACCCTAAACCGAAGACGGCAACCATCGCATGGAAGTTACATGAGATCGACTTGCCTCCAATGGACGAGGTACGCCGGTTAATCATCCGCGACGTTTTGAGGGGCCCAGCTGCCAACAAATTGCACCGATTGGATCCCCGGTTACTACCACCGATAAAAGAGGCCGCAGCCGCGCCCGAGCTACAGAGCCCTAGATCCCCGGATGCCGAAGCCGATACAGCTAGCGCAGGAGGCACCAGCATGTTCGAACGAGATCCAGAGCCGGAGGAACGCTCGCAGCAGCGGCTCACCAAGACTCAACGAAGAAGAGCCGACCGCCAGAAAAACCAGGCAGCCGACCCGTTCCAGGGAATCATCTCCGTGTTCCGACGAGACACCAGACCCTTCAGCATTCCGAACCGAGGCAGAGAGATTAGCGTGACCCCTAACGCTACCGGAACCGAGGCACTGTTGTCATTCCAGGGTACGAACAAGGTTGTCCCGATGGAGCTGAGGAAACCTTGAGCCGAGCGGGGTCTAACTTCTTTACTACGATCGTAGGACGATCATGTTTATTTTTGCAACCGGAAGACGACCGGATTTAAAATGTTTTTTTTATTTTTTTTTGGTCTCTCAGGATGGGATTTAGTTTTTGCTTGAGTTATTTAGTTATTACTTAAGTTATTTTTGCATTATGTTTATACAACGCTTGACAAAGATTATTTTGGTTGTTTTTATAACGTTCAAGAAAAAAAAACATATATATACAAAAAAAAAAAAAAAAAAATATAAAAAAAAGAGACAAAAAGAAAACAAGAAAAAATATATAAAAAGAGAAAAAAAATATAAAAATATATATATATATATATATATATATACAAAAAAAAAAAAGGAAGGGCAGAATTTAAGTCCCTCAAACCCGAAAAACATACATACAAGGATCCCTCCAGTCAATGCCAAAGGACGCTGAGACGAGAGGGTTCTCGTCTTTCAAAGAAGGGGGGATCTGTGACGAAGCGTCACAATTTAATTTGCTACCCCACTTCCAAACCACCGCATCCAAAAACACTGTACGTGTTTCCCTTTTTTTTACATATACCCACACGCCATCAAATTGCACAATGAAATCTCACTCCAAGGCCAAATACTGTTTACGTCTTTATGCCTTATCACTTGGTGTGCATTTCCTTATAGGGAAATACATTGGTAATTCCCAGCCGATTTTTTCGTATGCAATATTACGACTCACAGTTAGTTGTGGTAGCGAAAGTTATGAATAGAAGTGAATTTATCACTATAATTCAGAAAGAGATTTACGGGCTTTTATGCCTCAAACGTAATATTGCTTTTTCTCGTCCACACTTCGACTTAATATTTTCAAGGTAACTACATTGTTGCGGTTTGTTTGCCGAGCGTGTACGTTTTCCTTACCTGCGGATCTATTCGTTGCGGTTTGTTTGCCGAGCGATTAGAGTCACTTAGATTTTCAAGGTAACTACATTGTTGCGGTTTGTTTGCCGAGCGTGTACGTTTTCCTTACCTGCGGATCTATTCGTTGCGGTTTGTTGCCGAGCGATTAGAGTCACTTAGATTTTCAAGGTAACTACATTGTTGCGGTTTGTTTGCCGAGCGTGTACGTTTTCCTTACCTGCGGATCTATTCGTTGCGGTTTGTTTGCCGAGCGATTAGAGTCACTTAGATTTTCAAGGTAGCTACATTGTTGCGGTTTGTTTGCCGAGCGTGTACGTTTCCCTTGCCTGCGGATCTATTCTTTGCGGTTTGTTTGCCGAGCGTTTAGAGTCACTTCGATTTCCAAGGTAACTACATTGTTGCGGTTTGGTTTGCCGAGCGTTTTCCTTACTTGCGAATCTATTCGTTGCGGTTTGTTTGCCGAGCGTTTGGATTTACCAAGGATTTCTAGGGCAACCACTTTGCTGCCGAACTCCATAACCATTCACAAAAGAAAGTCAGTATCACGACCGCAGGTTATTATTACGAAGTCCGCCGCCGCCGACAGAGTGTTTTGCCTCTGAATAGACGCATACACTTCCTACGAAGTCCGCCAACACCGATACATTGCTCTGCCGTCTTAAGGAGCGAAATTAAATCGCGAGAAGAGGTCAACGCAGGCACTTTCCACGCAGTCCGCCGCCGCCGTTATATTGCTCTGCTTACCACACAACGCAGACTTTTGCTACGAATTCCGCCGCCGCCGATAGAGTGCCCTGCCTAAACGCAGATAGACGTTCACGCTGATAGTGGAAACCGAAGCCATAATTCAACACCGTGTATCGACCCGAAGAAACATCATCGCTACCACCGAGAAGATTAGCCATTCCAAGGACTAGCGTCAGAAGCGGACTATTGGTCAAGACACCTTTCAACCTCGTTTTGTGAAATACATAATAAAATTGTTAACCTTATAAATTGTATCTTGAGAGACACTTAAAAGATAAATAAAACCTAAGCTTACTTATAAATTACCCTACCGTCTCATCGTTTTCATTTGAGAAGTTGGACCGCCGAAGCCCAAGTCTTACCAAGCTTCTTTGGGTAGACCCTGGACACCCTGAGCCCTACCCCAGCCTCGTAAAAGAAGCATCACACCGCTTCCAGCTGACAGCTCGATTAAATACACACGTTCTTATGAGAGGTGACCCATAAGCACCGCGAGTAACGCACCGAACGCGCCGAGTAGCCCAACTTTCTACTTTGCCGCGGCTCTCACGCGGTGACAGAAGAGAGACATGCGCAGTCACAACCAATTTGAAGTTTTCTCTTATATGGTAAAAGTGACAATGGGCGCGTTCAAGAACCTATCGGATAGCCTATCTCGGATAGCCGTATCTTAGATACCTTTTTGAACGATCGACAACAGACAACAGCTGTGAAATATTAAAATTCGACTTTTGAAAACAGAAAAACATTTAAAATATCATTGCTAGACGATTATAACTTATTTTTTTCGATTTCCCACACGTAAACAACAACAACAAGCTATCCGGATACGATTCTTGAACGCCCCCATTTTGACTAAATTTATCTGTCAAAACACCGCAACGGATTCTATGGATCACCACCATCAGTTGGGCGCGGCAAAACCCACCGCATCAGTTGCCGCGCCGCTTCTACCGCACGCAACGCGTTCTATGGGTCGGGGCCTTTAAGATAGCTAATAGATTTTGTTCAGTTTTTTATTATTATTAGAATGCCGTATGCACATTTTTTGACGTACGTGTATGAGTTTGCAAAATCTTTTTGATTTTGTGGCGTATACGCCAAACCTACTTTTGTAGTAAACTGTAAATATTTTAAAAACTAAAAGTATTTCATCCCATCTTTTCGCGTTTTTTGAAAGAAAATTTCGATATAGATATTGTGTAAAAAAATCAAAAAATCCCAGCGGTTGGTTTTCGAGTAGTTGGCTGCCAAACCTTTAAATCCAATTTCCCAAAACTTAAAAATGGCGTATACGGCAACACAATATTAGGGCGACGTGCTGTTAAAATACAAATCAGTGGAAGGGCCAGTGGTGGATGCTACTACGGGTTTAAAAAGGAACTTGAAAGCAAAGGCGTTAACTGTTCAATGCAGGGTATAAACAATCATTTATTTTTGAATTTGCAATTTGAGAAAGAGAACTTCAAGATATATCCCGCTTATTTAACCGTCCGGTTAAAAACCAAACTTTCATCATTCGTTCAATAACCAGGTACCCGGGTACCCGGTCATACGAACGTGTTTAGACATGCTTATAATTACACCCCATGGTTCTCTTGCATTCTTGGAATTGGCGTACTTGCGTAGACATGCTTATTAAGAGACCCCATGGTACTCGTACATTCTTGGAACTTGAAATGTCCCGTTGCTTGAGACGATTATCACTCAAAAGAAGAATAGGACTCATTCGTAGCGTTGGACGTTTATGGAATAGACTTTAGAGATCAGTGCGACAATTTACAAATAAAAATTTGGAAGATTTTTCTTTTAAACAAAATAATAAAAGAAAATATTTATTAAATTTCTGAGAAACCCAACCGCACGATTTCACAAGCAATAATAATCTGATAATGAGCGAAGTCATTGAATGCCAAAACAATAGATTACCGTAGAGACAAAATGCGAAAAAACAGTTATCGAGATAAATAAAGTCTAAATAATCATTTGTAAGTTCAATGGAAATGCGAAAAAAATGGTGAGCATGATAAGAAATGCAAAGTAACTGTGCAGCGAAATGATTGAAAATCTAAGTACCTAACAGAAAAACAAAAGAGGCAATGCGAAGTAAACAAAAATAATTGTGTCAAAAACAAAATAATGGAATGCGTAATAAAATGTGCGAATCAATAGGCACCTATTGAAGACATAGCACCATTCCACCTGTGGCGACACATACCGACAAAATTGAATCCCGCAGATATTCTATCACGAGGCTCGTATCCATTAGATCTGATCAATTCAAAACTTTGGTTTAATGGACCGAAATTTTTGTCATCTCCAAGAACAAATTGGCCAAAATTCGAATTCAACTTCGAAAAGAAGGAAAAGGAATAAAATTGTTTTTCACAGCTCAGTAGTACCGCATGGACCTGATTTTATAACTTATATTAAATATCACAATGATTATACTTCTATACTGCATGTAATTGGATATATTTTACGCTTTAGAAACAACTGCAAGCAAGAGAAGGCTCATCGCATGTGTGGACCATTAACAGCTGATGAAATTAGAGAATCTCTCACTACTGCCGTGAAAATAGTTCAAAGGACCTCTTTCAGTGCTGAAATTCAGTTCTTAAAAAGGAGTAAGGTATTGCCACCAAATAGCCACATTCAAGAAATTGTACCCTTCATCGACGAAAGCGGCTTATCAAGAGTTGGTGGACGATTAAAATTTTCTGCGTTGGACTACAATAGCAAACACTTCTTAATAAAGGACACGTTTTTATCTACGCTCTCCTTCGACATCTTCATATTTCTAACCATCATGTCGGTCCTCAAACTTTATTGAGCATAGCTAGGCAAACATTCTGGCCTCTTCATGGAAAAGTAATTTGTCGATCGATATACCATAAATGCGTCATCTGTTTTCGATCTAATCCAATCAAACAAGAAATTCTTATGGGTGACCTACCCGAACTTCGTGTTCAACAAGCACCTTTAGTGTTTGTTATTGGCGTTGACTTTTGTGTCCCGTTTCAAATATATTTTAACCGTCGAGGAATCATATCGACAAAAGGATATATAGCAGTTTTTGTCTGTTTTTCATCAAAGGCAGTTCACTTAGAGCTAGTGGAGGACCTTTCATCATCAGCGTTTTTGGCAGCACTCAAACGTTTTGTTGGACTCCGCGCCGTGGCTTATGCTCTATCATATTGTAACGTGCGCTTAGTTTGCAAAAATTTATACTTTACCTTTCAATTTAATTCTACCACTTTTATTCAGTATCCACTTTATTCGATTTCAACTCTACCAATAATCACATTAAGTCACTCTTAAGTCTTAGCATTATTACTCCATAATCAAAACTGACATCTGGTTGCCTCGACGGCCTCTTTATATCGAATGACATTACATCTAGAACTCTCCAGTAATTTCCACATGGTCTCCACTCTCCACTCCTGTCAAACATTTTCCCTCCTGGTATATTTCTACACTTACACTAGTGTTGCTGCTTGTGTTTTCGGTTGAACGTTTTCGATTAGGAAATTGGTATTAAATGTTGGGTGCTCGTTACACTGCCCCCTCCTTAAGATTGTTCGTCCCGAATAATTCCATCTGCAGCCTCGCCACTATATCGATGCAGCCGGTCACAATGAACTACTTTTAATTTGCCTCTTAGTCATTTTGGATGCGGTAAACCACGACGTTAATCCTCGTGACAACAGTATAAGGACCTTCCCAGTTCTGCTGAAGTTTCGGTGACAATCCCTTTAGACGATGAGGATTATAAAGCCACACACGATCTCCTGCTTGGAATCCTGCCGTTGTCGATTTTGTGTCGTACCGTGTCTTCATCCGGTCGCTGTAGGCTTTCATCCGTTCCCTTGTTCTTTTATGGATGTCAGCGAGTCTCTCCTTGAGGTGGTCCACATACTCGTTCGTGTCCTGTGGCTCCTCTGTGGGGCACCCAAATTTAAGTGCACTGAGCAGCCGCATGGTTTTCCCGAACAGGATGTCCGATGGTGTTTGTCCTGTCGAGCTATGTACCGCACTTCTATAGGCCATCAGGAATAGCGGTACGTGACTATTCCAGTCTCTTTGGGACCTTGGTGAGGTGTTCTTTCAAGGTTCGGTTGAATCTTTCAACCATCCCATTAGATTGTGGATGAAGCTGTGTGGTTCTCGTCTTCTTAATGTCAAGTAGTCCGCACACTCCTTGGAAGATGTTTGACTCAAAGTTCCTCCCTTGGTCGGAATGGAGTTCCATAGGCACGCCAAACCTACTCACCCAGTTAAACACAATCTGGTCGACCACCGTTTTGGCTTCTTGATATGGGATGGCATACGCCTCAGGCCATTTGCTAAAATAGTCCATTACAACCAGAATGTACTTGTTTCCAGCGTTGGTCTCTGGAAAACGCCCAGCCACATCTACTGCAATCCTCTCAAAAGGCGATCCAACGTTGTACTGATGCATTTTACCTTGAATCTTTTGGTTGCAGCACACTTGTCACATGTTCGGCACCACTTCTCCACGTCATCTCTAGCATGCAACCAGTAGAACCGATGTCGCACCTTCTTGCACATATAGTGAGTCCCACTGTGCCCAATAAGCTTTGAGAACTGGACTCCTGTCAGAAATGTCTCCCTATTCAGGTTTTTCTACATTTTCTTTCCATGCGAGAATGGGTTCGATATCTGGATCCTCCTGTTGAGCAGTCCTCACTTCCTCATTGCTCCATCCGCATATGGGGTCAGCTCTTAGTCGCTGAGCGGTAATAATTTCTTTGTCTTCTTGCCGCCTACAATGCTTGCAATCCACTTTGCAAGGTCTTCGGGATAATGCGTCGGCGTTTGAGTGCAGCTTTCCTCTACGGTGTTGAATCTGGTAATCATAAGTCTGCAGTCTTTCTATCCATCTTGCGACTTGACCTTCTGGATTTTTGAAGTTCAACAGCCAGTTCAGAGCACCATGGTCTGTCCGCAGAAGGAATTTCTGTCCATAGATGTACTTATGGAAGTGCTTTGTTGCCAAGATAAGAGCTAGCAGTTCTCTTTAGGTCACGCAGTAGTTTCTTTCGGGTTTCGAGATGACCTTGCTGCAGTATGCCACCACTTTCTCTTCGCCATCATGCACTTGGGATAGTTCCGCCCCGATTCCAACGTTGCTTGCATCTGCGTCGATGATGAATGTTTTGAAAGGTGTTGGATGTGCCAGCACTGGAGCGCTACAGAGGTGGTATTTGAGTTCCTGAAAAGATTTCTCGCACTCACCTGACCATTTAAACTGCTTCCCTTTTTCGGTCAGCTGATGCAAACTCTTTGCAACTCCTGCAAAGTTCTTCACAAAATGTCGGTAATATGTGGCAAGACCAAGAAAGCTTCGGAGTTGATGTTTGTCCTGTGGTGTTGGCCAATTTTTGACGGAATCAACTTTTTCAGGATCAGTCTTCACTCCTTGGGAAGAGATGATGTGTCCCAAATACTTAACTTCGGTTTTGAATAGTGCACATTTTTCCGGATTCAGTTTAAGGTTAGCCTCTCGAAGTCTCTGAAACACGGCTTTTAGGTTCTTGCAATGTTGGTCAAATGTTTTCCCGTAAACAATGACATCGTCCAAGTAGACAAGGCAAGCTTTCCACGTCAGTCCTTGAAGAACGCACTCAATCAAACGCTCGAATGTTGCCGGAGCGTTGCACAGCCCAAACGGCATAACTTTAAACTGCCAGAGCCCATTACCTGTAGAAAACGCCGTCTTTTCCCGATCATCTGGGTGGATGTCAACTTGCCAGTATCCACTTTTCAAGTCCAGCGTCGAGAACCACTGGGCTCCCTCCATGGCATCCAGGGTATCACTGATTCTGGGCAGGGGATAGCTGTCCTTCTTAGTCACATCATTCAGCCTTCGGTAGTCCACACAAAAACGAGTGCTTCCGTCTTTCTTTTTCACTAGCACCACTGGTGACGCCCAAGGACTTTTGGAATTTTCGATAAGACCGTCCTTCTTCATTGTTGTTATCATTTCCTCAACCTCACCTTGTTTGGCCAGTGGAAGGCGTCTTGCTGGTTGACGAATCGGTCTTGCATCTCCTGTGTTGATGCGATGCTGCACCAACTCTGTTATACCATATTGCCCTTTTGACGTTGCGAAGATGTCAGTGTACTCTTGTAGGAGATTTTCAGCCATCCTTGTTTGTTGGTGATCAAGGTTGGATGAATTCAATATTCTAGCTCTGATGGTCTTTAGCTCCTCCGGAGTTATAGTTTGTCTCGGGGCTTCATCAGTGATCTTCGTAATTTCTGCAACCGATTCGCAACGTCCAACCACTTCTCCTTTCTTCAACCTTACATCGTACGGTCTGGTGTTTAGTAATCGTACGGGGACCATTTTGTTTTTCTGGGTCTGGTTCCACCATGAGGTATCGAAGGCTTCCAAACTCACCTTCCAGTTTTGTCCAAACGAACACTTCAGAAGAAGGAGGCAGAATCAGATCTTCCGTGATGACAGTCCTCAGTGTCGACGTACTTTCGTTAGAATAGGTAATTGGAAGTTCCTTATTTTGGTACTTCAAAATTTGATTACCTGTGTCCAAAATAACTCCGTGCTGTTTCATAAAGTCGATTCCAATGATGCACTCGTCACATATATCTGCCACCAGGAATTGATGAGTAAACACTAGATCGGCCAGTCGGATCTTAAGACACATTTCTCCATATACTCTTGCTGTTTCTCCCGTTGCGGTTCTTAGACGGTAGCTATTGGTGTTATGAAGCCACGTCGTCTTTACCAGGTCTCGACGTACTATGGAGGCTGTGGCACCGGTGTCGATGGTAGCCACATGTTTGTTCCCGTTAATAGTAGTCTCCACAGTCAGACTTTTGTTGTCTCGTTTGGTCTATGAGACCTGGATGGTGGTTCTGGGGCCACCGATACAAGAAACCAGCCTCTGCCCCTCGAAGTTGGTTCTTACTCGTTTCCCTTTGTTACCTTGCTCTGGGTTGGTTCTCTTGCTTCCACAATGTTGACAAGCGTCTTTATTTGGTGGTAGTCGGCATTGACGCTGTAAGTACCCGGTCTTGTTGCAGTTCCAACATCTTGCTAGTCCGCTCCGCTGGTTCTTTTGTATTTCAGCTCTTTGGCATGAGCATTCTTCGACTATCGCTTCTCTAAGTCGATGTACTCCATGAGAAGCCTGTTCTGCTGCTTCAATTGTCAATGCGAATGCTAAGGTTTCAGAAAGAGTACGTGTGCTAGCAGTTCGCACAGACCTCTGAATATGTGTATCGGAAATGGCACGAACGAAGGACTCAACAGCAAGCTGGTTGATGATTTCTTCTCCAGCATCCGGGTATGCCAGGTGAACCAGTCTTTCGACGTCTGCTTGGAGCTGCTGTAGACTTTCACCCCTTTTCTGGACTCTGTTATTGAGTTGGACTCGGAAGAATTCTTTCAAGTGGCTATCTCCAAAGCGTTTATCTATAGCTGCCACGAGAGAACTGAAATCTCCGCTCTTACCAGCTGGAACTGTTTGAAGTAATTCAGCTGCTGGTCCTCTAAGAGCAAGAGTCAGTGCTATGTACTTGTCTTCGTCATCCCAGCCATTTGTTGTCGCGGCTGCCTCAAATTGTCTCTTGTAGACTGGCCAAGAAGACTGTCCATCAAATGTCGGCGGTTTCATCTCCTTTTCCTTTGCAAATTCTCCAGCAGATTCTCGAATTTTGATTTTACGGATCTGGTCTAATTCCTTGGATAGATCGGAGAACTGTTTATCGAATCTGCTTTCCAAACGATTCTCTACAACAGAAAGCTGTTTTTCCATACCTTCAACGCGTTCGTCTAGGGCATATACATTTTTCTCAATGTTGCCCAATTTCTTCTAGAATGTTTTTCTGACCTTCCAAAACATTCTGTTGCGCCTCAAGTCTTTCGAGAATATTCTGTTGTTCCTTCTTTTGCTCTTCCAGATTCTTTTGTTGTACTTCGAGTCGTTCGAGAACATTCTGCTGTTCCTTCTTTTGCTCGTTTCTTTGTGCTTCAAGTTATTCGAGAACATTCTGCTGTTCCTTCTTTTGCTCATTTCGCTGTTCTAACAAAAATTCATCATACTAGAAAAATCTACACTTTCACTTACGTCCTCTTCCTCCACTTCTGTTTCAAAAACAAAAGTGTTTACGTCTTCCCCTTGCTGTTCCAAATAGTTGCGCAAGCGCAGGACGAGCTCATTTTTCGATCCCGCTCTAGAAAGATATCGCTTACCTAACTCACTTTTAATGCAGTTGAGCTCTTCCAACAACTTACCCATTTTCACTGTATTTAACTTTTTTTTTTTTTTTACACTTTACTAGTCAAATAAGTTTTATTTACACTTCTGACACCAATGTAACGTGCGCTTAGTTCACAAAAATAAAACTCTACCTTTCAATTTAATTCTACCACTTTTATTCAGTATCTATACTTTATTCGATCTCAACTCGACTTTTGGCCTATCCGTGTAAATAACAATTCACTCTTCTTAACTTTATCACTCTATAATCAAAACTGACATCTGGTTGCCTCGGCGCGGCGGCCTATTTATATCGAATGACATTATTCCAGAACTCTCCAGTATTTTCCACATGGTCTCCACTCTCCACTCCTGTCAAACATTTTTCCCTCATGGTATATTTCTACACTTACACTAGTGTTGCCGCTTGTGTTTTCGGTTGAACGTTTTCGATTAGGAAATTGGTATTAAATGTTGGGTTCGCGTTACAATATATATGAAAAAAAAAGAATAGAATCAGTGCGGTAAAAATTTGACAGTTTTGAAAAACAGTTTATCGATAGTTGACTTTCAAGTAAAAGTAAGATGAAGCAAAACGTGGAAACGTAAGGGGTGTCTTAAGCCGTGCTGCAATATTTGCCGAGTCGGTGGGCATGAACACACCTGTTGCATTGATAGAAAATCGATTGGTTAAATTAGAAGAAACGTGGTTGCTCTTCAATGCTCTTCATGAACAAAAGTTCGACTTCGTAGCTTGTTGCACTATTTTTTCCTTCCTTTTATCCAGGGGTTATATTTCCAATTATATTTAATAAATAGTATAATTTTAGTTAGATGTAGGATGATTTCGATAACTAGAATACCGCGAACAAAAACTAGAAAATTAATAGAACATATTTGCACGAAGTGCACCGGTTAAAAGAAGCGAATGAAATGATAAATGAATGTAAATGGCTGAATGAAGGGTGAAGAAAAAAATATGCAACACACAGCATGTAAAGATGCTGTCAGCCACGACTACTCAGCTGGGTGTTGGGTATGTTCGATGTAGATAATGATATGAAGTTTTATAAGGTAGGTTGTGAATTAATTAAAAGGGTTTTGGTATTAAATAGGTAAGTATGTTATTAATAAAATTCAGTGTTGTTACATGAATAAAAAAGGTGGGCGCCAGAAAAATTTTTTTGAGAAAGGAATTTTCAAACCTTTTGCTGAAAAAGGAGAAAAGTTGAAATGCAACCAAGAAAAAGAACGACGAATGAGAATGGAAACAACACGATTATTTTAAATGGAATGTTCAATGATTTATTATGTTGGGAAAACCGTAGATAACTTGGATGAAAAACCCAAATCTTTTCAAACAAGTAAATAGTACAAATGGATGTTAAAAATAAATAAAAAGGATGACGATATATAATGTATAAATGCAAGTTATGTACAATGGGTCTGGAGGACCGCTATTTGACTCTACAAGGGCAAGTCGAAGATTAGACCGTTAATAATAATCTCCCGAAAATTCTCAAGACGAGAAAAAGTTAATAGGGTTCTAAGCCAGATGTTTTTCTGGGCAAATAAAAAAAAAGAAAAGGGGCCACACGGTTATCAATTTTTCTCAAATCACAAGTTGTAAAATAACTACGACACTCAAAAAAATACACTCTACTTATCTTTTTTTTTGGACAAGATGTCCTCCCCTATGTCTTCTCTATTTCTCAAAAATTTACGTCCTGCGGACGCTTACTTTCTCCTGCTTTTATCCTGTTCTTCTCTGCTTTCCTCGTTTCAATATTTTCCTCAATTTTTCTCACAGTTTTCTATTTTTTTTTTTTTGCTAAAAAAAACTAAAAACTTGATTTTTGCTTACCTCTAAACTTTTCTCTGATCTCCAAAAAACCACTTTGCAGCGTGATAGCTAACCAAGAAGTGTCTCCCACTTCAAGTCTAGCTCCCTGTCTGGACCCAACACCTCACTCATACACACACAAATGCGATCTCTCAACCAATCACGTTTCGTGGGATTCAGTTCCGCGACATCAACCACCAATGGGGTTCTGCCATCGCTGTCGAATACCCAACGAAAGTGCTCGTACTCACTCTCTCAATTCAGCGAGTTCGAAGCTTTTGGTGTCGTCCAAAACTTGCCGATCTCATTGGTGAGTCCAGACCCCAATTACCCAATGTCAAAACCATTCGAGAAAATTGAAGTTACTTTAAATCCCGCAAATAGTGAATCGAGGAAGGCACAGTTTCCAAAATACTCTATTTTTAATGTACAATTTTCTGAGAAGAATCATAGCCGGAAGAAATCTTACGCCGGTGGACCCTTTTTCAGATTTGGGGAAGAGAAGGGAAAACTATTAACGTTCCAACCTTTGACACTATTAAATATTTAGGGTGGGATTAAGCCTTAATTATATCATGTAAAAATGTGCTATGTTTATGATGACTATTTGTATAATAATGTGTGATATTGTATATGGTGTGATGTTGTGTATTGTGTGATGTTGTATATTGTGAACATATGTGGTGTCTTCTATTTTATGTGATGTTTGTGTCTATGTGTGTATCTGATTTGTGTTTCCAAACATGGCAATCGGAACTCTAGCCATATACCAGGTTTGTATCTTCGCTCAACAAACCATTCAGCTCATCCGCTTATAAGGTGTACCTGCTTTTGTTATTTGTTCAAAGCAATGTTCCTTTCACATTGCTAAGAACAAACAACGGAAAAATGGTGGGACGAAGAACTGATGAGGAGGGTCTCGGGACTAAAAGAAGGGAATAAAAACATAAATCAGTTTTTAAGGGAAGATCTTTGTTGCGGTGAAATATTACCGTAACAAGCTGACGATAGATTCGTAGATCCAGAGCCAGAATATGATGAGTATGAAAATAAATATTACTTCGCTCAATCAGTTTTTGCAAAATTTCTTCAAGCTCAAAAGTTGGTAGAGCCACAAGTTGAGTCGTTAGCGAAAACATTAGCCAGTCAGCAAGCTTCCTTTCTTGAGAAACTAAATCAGTCGTCAACAAAGAAGTCCGTCGTCTTGCCAAAATTGTCAATACCAATCTTTTCGGGCGAGGATTATAAAGATTGGCCTACTTTCAAAGACATGTTCACGGGTTCGGTAGATACGAACCCCTCGCTTACGTCTACGCATAAATTCTATCTATTAAAGTCTTTTTTGAGTGGAACCGCAAGTAAGCTCTTGAATGGTATCGTGATTTCGGAAGAGAACTATTTAGAAGCGTGAGAAAAACTAGAACAAAGGAACGATCGTCCTCATCTGATCATTCAATCGTTTATACAATCATTTTTATCATTGCCATCGATTAGCTCATCAAATGTCAATGTTCTTCGAAAAATAACTGATGGGTCCGATGAAGTCATTCGCGGGTTAAATGCTATTAATTCTAATGAAAGAGATCCGTGGCTAATATATCTGCTGGTGGAAAAAGTTAGATCCAGAAACAAGGCAGGCTTGGGCAGAAAACATAGGTCCTAAATCTGATTCAACTACACACAGAAAAATAACCCAATGTAAAATCAACCCGACATATTATTGTTTTTACAATGGTGCATATTTCTTAAATCAACTTTTCTTTCATTTAGATTTAAAAAGATTTCGTTTTAAATTGATATTTTTAGTGATTAATCTAACACGATATCTTTTTGAAATGTCATTATTATTAATTTAGTGTTGTTTTTAAAGTATTTCGTTTAAAATATACTTTGCATCAGATTAAAAGAAATGTAAATCGTGGTGAAATAAAAGGGAGTCGTGTTAATAATCGGATTAAAACAAAATACAGGTCCAATGTAAAATCAACACGATAAATTATTGTTTTTTAGTATTCAATCAACATGAAATCGTTTAAAAAAAAAAATCTTGTTGAATTAAAATGGAGTCGTGTTAGAAACCGTGTTGATTTAAAAGGGAGTCGTGTTAATAATCGGATTAAAGCAGGAAACAGACCCCATGTAAAATCAACACGATAAATTATTGTTTTTTTGGTATTCAATCAACATGAAATCGTTTAAAAAAGAAGTAAATCGTGTTGAAATAAAAGGGAGTCGTGTTCATATTACTTGATATTGAGTTGAAATACGCTGAAATTTGCCAAACCAACGAAAAAGATCTTTACTTTTAATTTATTTGATTGCGTGTCTCAGTTCGAAAACTGTTTAGTAGCCAATCAATATTTAATCGTTTAAAAACAAAAAGAAATCGTGTTGAAGTAAGAGGGAGTAGTGTTCATACTGCATCAAATCGTGTTGAAATACATTAAAATTTGCCAAACCAGGAAAAAAGTTCCGTTATCTTTTTGATCACCAGTTGCTTGTCTGGTCCTGGTGGCATTCTTGTTTTGCTTTCGATCGGAGAAGTTCGTGTAAGGTAAAGTGTAAAAGTGGTTTAATAATAATATTTTTTAATGGATCTGCAAAATAGTGATTTTGTGTTCAGTCAAGAGCGGCACACTATTTTAAGTGATGCATTGACGTACGAGAAAGACGACAAAAGAAATATAATCCTTAATTTGCCACCATCAGTGTCAGTGTTGGACCGAAGTCAAACAAAGCTGGACTTATATGGACTCATATGAAGTGGGAAGTTTAAAAGAACAAGTTTTGTTGAAGAAATTTCAGGAGTTCACAAGTCCGCCTCTAAATATATTTTCTATTAATAACGGAAAAACATATTTGAGAAATAAATGTATTTAAATAATAAATTAAATGATATTTACAATTTATATTAAAAAAATATATTTTTGAAATAAATTAATTTAAATGTATGTAACTTTAAAGAATAAAATAAAATTGAATAATACATAACTTAAAAAAATTGCATTATGTATTTCTGAATGTATGTTTGTTAACAGGACCACCAACTCAACCTTTATGTTTATTTGACATCAGGGTCATTTCAATTATTTTTAATTCTCATCTTACTTTAAAACGAAAACATATTGATTGTTCGAGGAAAATTGAAGTTGTTTCAATACGACAAGGAATTGTTTTGAAAGGAACTATCATGTTATTTTGACATGAGAGCCTAGTTGAATCAATTCGAATTCTTAATTTGTTTTAAGGTGAGTATCATTTTGGTTTAACAAGGATCATCGAGTCATTTCAATTTTAAAATCTATTTGATTCAAGAGGATATGTGTATTATTTTAAAAGGGTAGTCATTTTGATTCAACAGGAATCAACGAGTTATATCAATACGATAATCTTTTCAAATTAAGCTGATATCACGTTATTTCAAAATGATAAGAATTTACGATTGTTTTACAAGAAAATCATTTTAAATCAACACGAAACTCCATTAGAGCAAAATCATACCCAAAAAGTGTTGAATCTATCCTATTTTTTTTGATTTTACACGATTATTTTTCTGTGTGTATCGGTGATCTTTTAGTTTTTCTACAGAACCGTTGCGTGTGTTTAGAATCCGTCGCTTCATTGTCGCGTTCAGTTCAAGCAAAGGGCAAGGCACAGTCTGCTATTCGTTCTCATGTAGTAGAATCAAATCAACGATTAGAATGTCCCAATTGCAAAGAAGACCACTTACTCTTCAACTGTAAACGATTTGCTGCTCGTACAGTCGATGCTCGTCGTGTGTTTGCTAAAGAACAGAATTTGTGCTTCAACTGTCTTCGAGCTGAGCATTCGTCTCACAGATGCAAATCAGATAGGTGCTGTATAACCTGTCACTCGCGTCATCATTCTCTTGTCCACTTGCCTCCGTCGTCGTCGCCAAATTCATCAAGTCAAAATTCAACAAACAACCAGCAAGGGTCAACAAATGTACCGCAGTCGCTTTGCTCATCTGTGGACACAACAGGCACTTTATCATCGCATACAAATTGTTTGACACACACTGTATTACCTACAGCCATCGGCCGGGTATCTGACAGTCAGGGAGAGTTTCAAGGTGTTAGATTGTTGCTTGATTCAGGATCCCAGGTATCATTTGTGACTAAACAAACCGTTCAGCGTTTAGGTCTTGTAAGGAAAGGTGCTCGCATTCCAGTGCTAGGTGTGGGATCCACTAAAGCAGGCGTTACAAATGGAGTTGTAAACCTTCAACTTTTTTCGCGTTTTTCACAAACTTCAGTTGAGATACAATGCTATGTTATCTCAAAACTCACATCGTTTGTTCCTTCTTCGAAGGTTCCCATGTCAGATACTAAATTTCTTGGGTCGTATGAATTAGCAGATCCTCATTTTAATATACCTGGTCACATAGACGTTCTGATAGTAGCGGATAAGGTTTTCAGCATTTTCAATGGTTCAGCTGTACGAGGGCAAGCTGGGTATCCGGATCTGATTCCTACAATATTCGGACACATGGTAATGTGAGTTCTTTTAGCACGCAACTGGACACAGTACAGTTATACGATCTTGAACGCTTCTGGCGCCTTGCAGAAGTCCATGTGGAACCAAAACTGTCAGCAAAAGACCAGCGTGCTGAAGACATCTTTGTAAAGACTCATGTGCGTTTGCCTGATGGTAGGTATTCAATTCAGTTACCGTTCAAATCAGACCAAGAAACTGAATTTGGAAATAGTCTGAGCGTTGCAGTTAATCGGTTTCGTTCTATAGAAAAAAGGATATCGTCTGACCAAAGTCTAGGGGACAGCTACCTTAAGTTCATGAGGGAATATCTTGCATTAGGACATATGGAAGAGATTTCGTCAATTCAGATTCCTCGATTATCAACCAAATGCTTTTATATGCCACACCATGCTGTTTTCAAAGCTGATAGCAGCACAACTAAGGTAAGGGTGGTTTTTGATGGTTCGGCTAAGCCAAACTGATCAACGTGATTTATTCTCGGTATGTGTTCGCTTTCGTCGTCATCGCTATACAATTTCAGGTGACATTGAAAAAATGTATCGCCAAATACAAATCTCAGAAAACCACACAGATTTTCAGCTAATACTTTGTAGAGAATCCAGTGATCTTCCTCTCAAGCATTACAGACTTTTAACAGTCACTTATGGCACTGCTTGTGCTCCTTTTTTGGCAGTCCGTACTCTAAAGCAGTTGGCATTAGATTCAAAGGAAATTTATCCTCGTGCTGCAGAAATTCTTCTTAATGACTTTTATATCGATGATGTCATGACCGGTGCGGATTCGTTAGAAGAAGTCACATCGCTGCGGTTAGAGCTTGTAAGTCTTCTCAAATCAGGTGGATTTAATCTTCGAAAGTGGACCACCAACTGCTGGCCTTTGCTTCTTAATCTTCCTGAAGACCAACGCGAATTATCTCCCAAGGATTTTGAAGAGTGTAGTTCGGTAAAACTTTTAGGTTTGCAGTGGTCACCATCTAAAGATTCGTTTTCTTATAAGGTCTACGTCAACGATAACATGCCTTACACAAAACGTCGCATTTTATCTGAGTCATCGAAAATATTCGATCCTATAGGGTTCTTAGCCCCTGTCGTCATCGGTGTGATGATGTTATATCAGAAGAGCATTGTAGTCAATGGTGCTCTATTCGTCAAGATCTACTTGCACTCGAATCGCTGAATACTAATCGCGTTCTATGGGTCAATAAAATAAATATTCAATTTCATGCATCACTAAAAGCATACGACGCAGCAGTCGTTTACTGTAGGAGTGTTGATGAAGCTGGATACGTGAACGTCAATATTATTACTGCAAAGAGCCGTGTAGCTCCACTAAGGGTTGTTTCTCTTCCGCGACTAGAACTTTGTGGAGCGGTTCTACTCACAAGACTAATTAACAAACTTAATTCGTCTTTACTAGGTAGAGACATGCAAGTTTATTGCTGGACTGACTCATCTATAGTACTACATTGGCTTTCTGCAGTTCCTAGAAAATGGTCAGTGTTTGTTTCGAATCGCACTTCGGAAATTCTATCATCTCTGCCGAGAAACTCATGGCGGCATGTGGGTTCGGAAGACAACCCAGCCGACAGCGCAACTCGTGGTATTCTACCTTCTCATTTGCTTAATAATGAGTTATGGTGGAATGGACCACCCTGGTTGAAACTTGAACCAGAGCAATGGCCATCATCTATTCATTCCATCAGAAACCTCCAGCGAGAACACTTTGAAGAGAGACAACCACAACTAGCTCATGTATTGGTAACAACTAGCAACCCTACAAACCTCATCAACGAGTTAGTCGAAAACTCATCTCGGTATCTCAAATTGGTTCGTGTGTTCGCGTATATTCGTCGTTTCGTTTTGAATTCGCGTATGATTCGGGAAGGACCTAAAAGAGAACGAAAGAAGATTGAAAATCTGTACATTTCACCGCTATCTTCTGACGAAAATTCAAAATCAAAGACTCATTTAATAAGGTTACACAAAAATCAAAGGTTTGCTGCTGAGTTAAGAACAATTCGTTCCGGCCGAGAATTAAGCAACAGAAGTAAGCTAGTATCCCTATCTCCTTTTCTCGACAAAGAGGGAATTATTCGCGTCGGTGCGGTGGCCGAATCCAAAAATCGGATCTTACTCCGGTTATTATTGACAAATCTTCCCAATTTGCGAGATTAATCGTTAAAAACATACACTATCGACTATCGTCATCAGCACGCAGGAGCTTTGCAAATGTTTGCAATCCTTAGACAAGAATATTATATCGTCGGGTGTCGTGATCTCCTTCGTAAAGTAGTTTTCGATTGTGTGAAGTGCTTCCGTTTCAAAAAGACTACGTCGGTTCAAGTGATGGGCAATTTGCCAGCAGAACGTGTTCGGTTTTCGCGTCCGTTCAGTAAGGTCGGCGTAGACTATGCGGGACCAATAACATTGCGTTTAGCCAGGGGTCGAAATCCCAAATTTGTAAAAGCATACATCTCGGTGTTCGTGTGTTTTTCGACAAAAGCAATCCACTTGGAGTTGGTTAGTGACCTCTCCTCATCTGCCTTTCGTACCACTTTTCTGGATTCCGTACCACTCCCATTGAAATGGGAGTGGTACGGAATCCCCAAAAAAAAAAATCCCCATCGGTTAAAATCCCCAAAAATTAAAATCCAACTTGCTAATATCCCCACAGACATAATGCACATGGATGAAATCCACACCTAAGTAATCTTTTTTGCCAAAATCCCCACGAAATCTCCAAATCCCCAGTGTCCGTGTACATCTAAATTATGTGCATATATAGTTTTCAGAAAAATCTCATGAAATTATCTCATTGTGATACTAATTAATAAGTGATAATGATTAACAGTTTCTTAACAACAACTATGAATGCATGACTGCATCCAATTTTTAGTCTGACTTATGTACGTATTCATGGTGCGCAGTGTTCTTCTTAGTTAAAAGAAAATTAAATTTAAATTAAAATTAAATTTTAAATTTAAGAATGAAGAGAAACTTTTTTGAATTTTTTTTTTCGTTTCATTTAACACTTTGAAAGGGACCTTATTTTCTTCGCATTATTGTAACATGCGCATTACTTTTTTGAATATTTTTTATTAACTTACAAATTTTGAAAATGTATTTTCATTTCAATAGACATAACGATTTTATAAGGAATTTTATGTTTACTCTTTTATTTTAATTTTTTCTTTACATTTTCCTGCAAACATCCCCAAAACAAATATGTTCAAGTAGTGAATCATGCGATAAAATCGCGCGCGCGATTTTATCGCATGATTCACTACTTGAACATATTTGTTTTGGGGATTTTAGCTTTGTAGATTTTCTCTTTGGGGATTTCAGAGCTGGGGATTTTTATTTGGGGATTTTGCGTTTGGGGATTTACGTTTGGGGCTTTTGGTTTGGGGCAAACGTCACCAACCCCATTGAAATACATAGTGACAATGGTACGAATTTTCATGGAGCCCATAGAATGCTAAACGAAATGTTCCAGCTTACAAAAGTAAAATCTGTTAAGTTTCATTTGAACCGTGTGATAGGAGACCATAAACTCACATATGAGGAGATGTACACTCTGCTTACACAGATAGAGGCGTTGCTAAATTCTCGACCTATGTGCCCAACGTCTGACATGGATCCTATTGCCCTCAATCCTGCTCACTGTTCCTTGACCTGATATATGTAGTAAATCAGTTTGTCCTTTCACTAATTGGTCTCTCTTACAGACTCTCTTAAGACCGGAGCCTTTCAGAGGGGCTGAATGTTCAAGACTTAATCAAATGTATTTTTATAATTCAATCGATTTAGTTCCACAAATTTAATCATCGCAAGTTGCCCATTAATTTATGTTTAATACTAGCTGAGCCGCCCGGCGTTGCTCGGGTCTGTAGTTTTAAGGTTCCCGTTCTCGTTCCTGTTTTGTTCCTATGGGATTATAGGGATGAAATCTTTGCTTAGTTACTGAGGAATTATTTGGCATCCCAGTGCTGAAAGAATTTTTGAAATCAGTCTAGTAGTCTCTAAGTTTCCGTTCCCAACCCCGTATCTGTGAGAATTTTCCGTTCCCATGGAAATATGTGAATAAATTATAAGTCTATGTCACTGAGAAATAATGTTACATCCTAGAGTTGAAAGTTCGGGTCCGGACCCCCCCCCCCCCCCCCCCCCCCCCCACCAATCGGGAAAATAAAAGAGATTATTTGTAACATTTATCGGCTCCTAATTTTCAAATTTCATTACGGGACGGAAAAATATAGCATGAGCAAGACAAAAAAGTAAAGGAGAAGTAATATGTATTATTATTTTAAAAATTCAAGAACTTTATTGATTAACTGAAGAGCCTTAAACACTAGTAAATTTTCGAGGTTTTTTGAAAAATTCCACTAGAATTTCGTCCTTGGGAAGTTCAATATGGGTATGGATGTTTAGAGAAGCAAAATGCAAAACTATTTAGTCGTTCCTGTCCCATTGTATTTCTCAGGTTAGTTTTGATCCTCTTCAACGTGGAAAATGATCGTTCTGGAGTTGCTGTAGTTATAGGTTGTACTGCCAAGACTCGCAAAATATAATCCATATTCTTGAACGACTTGCTATTGATAACCTGAAAAATATCGTCAGATTGATGTTTGCATATGTGACTCGATCCGATAAAAGGGACTTACTATAGGCAAAAAATCGGTTGTTGGATCATGATTGATGGCACAAGTTCTATTACTGAATATTCATGAAGCGCAATCTGAAATTGTAACATCGCTATTATTTCACAAAATATAAATTCAGAGAAACGATTTCTTACATGGGTTTGAATGGTACATCAGCGCCTTTCAGAGCGTGCCGTGTAAGCTTTCACTTTTGCCTAGAAGGTGCCTTGTGCCTTTTCATCATGAAAAAATAAACAGATCATATTGACGAATAGCAATTCTTATAGCAAATTTAACGCTCTACAAAAAAGGTTTCGTATGATTTTTTGCTAACTCTAACGGTTTCTGAGTTATTTAAGTTCATAGTTGAAGCTTAAGTCAATTTTACGATTTTTCTATTTCTACTGTCGTTTATTGATTTAAAAATGAAAATACGATAGTATTTCATAGCAGTTTTTACGATCACGCATGCTCTGGAACAAAAGTATTATTTTATTAAAGAAATCATTTTAGGGTCACGGTTTCTTTGGAAGTTTTCTAAGAAATAAGAAAAAAAAAAACCATTGAGATTAAGAATTGTTATCTTTTTTTCATTTTTAAATCAATAAAAGACGGTAGAAATAGAAAAATCGTAAAATTGACTTAAACTTCAACTATGACCTTAAACAACTCAGAAACCGTTAGAGTTACCAAAAAATTATGAGGACCTTTTTCGTAGAGCGTTAATTTTTTTAATTTTTTATAAGAATTGTTATTGGTCGACATGATCTGTTTATTATTTCATGATGAAAAAAAAATTTTAAAAATCAACAGAACTTTTCCCGTGTTATTTCCATTTAAAACTTTGGCTGTCGGGGGGGTCGGGTTAAAATTAAAATTAAGAGCTATAACTTGGCATGAATTCTTTTTAATAGATTTAGAACCGATTTAGGACTATCGTGACAAAAAATTCGGACAAACCCTACATAAGGACCACCCAAATATAAATATATATTTATTTATATAAATAAAAAAACTTTCCAATAATATAGCTTATACATCAGAATAACACATAGGCTACAATTTATCCCTAAATTCCCACGGGAACGGGAACGTATACGGGAACTTAGAAACTACAACACCGATTTCAAAATTTTAAAAAACTAATTCATCCCCATATTCCAACGGTTCCCTATATTCCCACGGGAGCAGGAACGTATACGGGAACTTTGACATTACAGCACCGATTTCAAAAATTATTTCACCCTTGGAATGCTACACTATCCCCGAGTAACATAAAAACTAATTCATCCCCATATTCCTACGGCTCCCAACATTCCCATGGGAGCAGGAACGTATACGGGAACTTTGACACTACAGCACCGATTTCAAAAATTCTTTCACCGTTAGAATGCTACACTATCTCCGAGTAACATAACAACTAATTCATCCCCATATTCCTACGGCTCCCTATATACAACACCGATTTCAAAAATTCTTCCACCGTTGGAATGCTCCATAATCCCGGAGTAACATTAACGTTAACTTATCCACATATTCCCACGAAAACGGTCACCATATTCCCACGGGAACGGGAGTCTTTACTAATATTGAAAATGCGAATGTAGCTATGTCGGTATGTTTTTCGTATGTCTCCCGTTCAAACTGCTAAACAGATTTTATTAAATTAGCTACAGAGATGGTCTAGAACATGCGGAAGGATAAAGGCTATATATCTATCCTTATATTCCCACGGGAACGGAAATAGGAATTCAAAAGCTACGGTCTCAAAAGCATTTTTAACAGGGCTACAAGGTGTTGAAATAGGGGTTGAATGTTTTTTTTAGAAATACCGCCATTTTTAAGGCTAGAAGTTTTATTTCCTAAAAAGTTAAAAATGCTGCTGAAGTCACTATTCCACGCGGACGAAGTCGCGGGCACAGCTAGTGTACTATATTTTATCCGCATATTCCCACGGGAACAGAAGGATGGGAACCTTAAAAATACAGACCTCAACAACGCCGTGAATATCGAGGGGTAAGGGGTATATGAGTATGTTTTAAGCAACCCAGGGTGTTGAGCGAAGATCTCCGCTGACTCATTAACTTGCTGATATTTGGACTATGCATGCTTAGTCTGACACGATAAGTCAGCTTTTCTTTTTTTTTTTTTTATAGAACAGTGTTTTGTTTATAACGAAAGCTAACGCATTGCATTGATGTCGTCTCTGTTGCACGCTGCTCTATTTTTATTTGAGTCAATGAAACGATAGTCAATGCCCAATGTCGGTTTTTTTTACTGCTTACTTTTCCTTTTCTGAATTTAAGCATTCCGTTTACATTTTATGTCTGTGGCGTGATAAAAATGTTTTAGATGGGGTCGTCTCCTTGTCCTTCGAAATTGGTCAAATAGTTATACAAGGTTGCTTTCCCAATCATGTTCGCGTATGATCCTTAATTCGAAAGAATATTTGAAATCGGTCGAGAAGTTTTGAGGTTCATGTTTTCGTTCCCGCAGAAATATAGGGATGAATTATAATCTTAGTTACTGAAGGATAATGTATCATCCCAATTCTGAAAGATTTTGTGAAATCTTTCCAATAGTATCTGGGTTTCCGATTCCAATCCTGTTCCCGGATAAAAAAAATATATTGCTGAGCCTTCTGGCGTTGCCCGGGTATCGTGGGAATATGAGGATGAAATAATTTATGTAAATGTGGGATATTGATAATGTACCATCTTAAAGTTGAAAACATTTTTGAAATCGGTCATGCGGTTTTAAGGTTCCCGTTCTAGTTCCCGTTTCTGTATATATGGTATGTATGGATGAAATATAGTCTATGTTACTGAGGGATAATGTAGCATCCTAGAGCAGAAAGAATTTTTAAAATCTGTGCAGTAGTTACGTAGTTTGCATTCCCAATCCCGTTCCCGTGGGAATATGGATATTGAATTAAAGTTTATTATTACTCGGTGATAGTGTAGCATTCTAACGGTGAAAGAATTTTTGAAATCGGTTCAGTAGTTTCTAGGTTCCCGTTTACATTCCCGTTCCCATAGGAATATAGGGATAAAAAGATATCCTAAGTCCGTCTCCTGGTCCTAAGCTACACCAATTTTCAGACAAATCCGTTCAGCCGTTCTTGAGTTATAAATAGTGTAACTAACACGACTTTCTTTTAAATATATAGACTAGCTGAGCCCACCCGGCGCTGCTCGGGTCCTATGGGATTATAGGGATGAAATCTTTGCTTAGTTACTGAGGAATTATGTGGCATCCCAGTGCTGAAAGAATTTTTGAAATCAGTCTAGTAGTATCTAAGATTCCGTTCCCAACCCCGTATCTGTGAGAATTTTCCGTTCCCATGGAAATATGTGAATAAATTATAAGTCTATGTCACTGAGAAATAATGTTACATCCTAGAGTTGAAAGAATTTTTGAAATCGGTCAAGAAACTTTAAAATTAAGGTTCCCGTTGTCGTTTCCGATCCGTTTTGCATTCGCTATGACCATAAATAAATCACAAAGTCAATCGTTGAATGTTTTTCCCATGGTGAATTATATGTGGCATGCTCACGAGTCGGAAGATCATCTGCGTTAATTGTTCTCGCGCCTGACGTAAGACGAAAAATATTGTCTATCACTATGTGCTTCAGTGTAAAGTGCAACACATGCAAATAAATAAATCTATCTATCTATCCAGGGTTGTAAAAGCTTAAGCTAATTTATAGCTTAAGTCTGGATTTAATTCACAAGCTATTTTGAGAATTGTGAATTGGAGAATATTCAATTCACAAGCTAGTTTGGGAATTATGAACTGAGAAAGATTCAATTCACAACCTAGTTTGTAAATTGTGAATTGAGAAAAATTCAATTCAAAAGCTAGTTGGATAATTGTGAGTTGAGAAATTTCAATTCATAAGCTAGTTGGAGAATTAAGAATTGAGAAATATTCAATTCATAAGCCAGTTTGTAAATTGTGAATTGAGAAAAATTCAATTCATAAGCTAGTTGGAGAATTATGAATTGAGAAATATTCAATTCATAAGCTAGTTTGTGAATTATGAATTTAGAAGATTCAATTCACAAGCTAGTTCGAGAATTATGAATTGAGAAAGATTCAATTCACAAGCTAGTTAGTGAATTATGAATTGAAAATATTCAATTCATAAGCTAGCTTATGAGTTTATTATGAATAGGAAAAAAATCAATTCACAACCTAGCTTATGAATTACCTGAATGTTTTCCAATTCATAATCCGGATAATTCATAAGCTAGCATGTAGCATGTGAATTGAATATTTTTCAATTCATAAGCTAGCTTATGAATTGAATGTTTCTCAATTCATAATTCACAAGCTAGCTTGTGAATTGAATATTTTTCAGTTCATAAGCTAGCTTATGAATTGAATGTTTCTCAATTCATAATTCACAAGCTAGCTTGTGAATTGAATAATTTGCAATTCATAAGCTAGCTTATGAATTGAATATTTCGCAATTCATAAGCTAGCTTATGAATTTAATATTTTTCCAATCATAATTCACAAACTAGCTTATGAATTGAATTTTTCTCAATTCTTAATTCTCCAACTAGCTTATGAATTGAATATTTTCAATTCATAATTCACAAACTAGCTTGCGAATTGAATATTTCTCAGTTCATAATTCTCAAATTAGCTTATGAATTGAATTTTTCTCAATTCACAATTTACAAACTAGCTCGGGAATTAAATATTTTTCAATTCTGAAGCTTACTATTAGCTTATAGCTTACGGATTTTTTAATTCATAAACTCGCAACCCTGAGTAGAATATAATAATAACTGTCAAATAAATGGTATATCTGAGGAATCAATACTAACTTTAGGTATTTCAAAAATTGAACTACGAATAGAAGATGTAACATTAGAACATATATTTAATATAATAGATAAAAATCTAAATTTATCTACGGATGGAATACTAGATAGAGAATTTTTATTAATATACAATTGTAAGATTGATTATGAGACATGTGTACTAATAATTCCATTAGATGGAGAAGAAATGATATTACCAATGAATATGGATATAAGAGACATTAGTAATGATATTACAATACCACCTAGAACAGAGATAATCCATTGAATTGAGTTAAACATAAAGGAAGATAGTCTAGTACATGGAAAGAAAATAAAAAAAGGAGTATTTTTAGAAAATTCATTAATACCAACGACAGGAGTCAAACATGTAAAAATACTAAATACAACTGATATAGAAGTAACATTTAAACATACCTCATTAGGAATAGAACCAATCTCAAATTATGAAATATGTATTACAATTCAAAAATAGTTTAGTAGATGAAGACCGATTTGAAAATATACGAAACAAGATAAAAGTAGACATTTTAGAATTAAGATGATAACGCAAAATCAGAAATATTTAAATTATGCAAGTAATTTCAAAATATATTTCACTTAGAAGGGGAAATACTAACAAAAAATAATAATTTTTATGAACAAAAAATAACGACTGTAAATAAAACAGCAGTATACATAAAAAATTACAGACTTCCGCATGCTAACTTGAGTGAAATCAAAAACCAGGTTGAGAAGTTGATAGATGAAGATATAGTTGAACCATCTATAAGTCCGTATAATTCTCCTTTGTAAATAGTTCCAAAGAAGGACACAGAAGGTAACAAAAAATGGAGATTAGTAGTTGATTTTAAATCCCTGAACAAAAAAGTGGTTTATGATAAGTTCCCATTAACTCGTTTGGAAGACGTATTTTAGATAAATTAGGAAAAGCGAAATATTTTTCAAATTTAGATATGACAAGTTCATTCCACCAAATTCCATTACATCCGAAATCCAGACCACTAACAGCTTTTTCAACGGACTCTGGACACTTTCAATTCAAAAGATTACCTTTTGGATTAAAAATTTCAACAAACAGCTTTCAGAAAATGTTATCAATTGAACTTAGTGGACTGCAAGCATCTGCATTTCTATATGATGATATAATCGTGTTTGGATCAAATCTTAAAGAGCACAATAACAACCTAACAGAAGTTTTTAAGAGGTTACGGAAATATAATTTAAAACTAAACCCAAGCAAATATGTAATTTCTGCGTGCAGAAGTAGTCTATCTCGGACATTTAATAACTTCAAAAGGTGTAACAACAGACCCAGAAAAATAAAATGTTATTAAAGAATATCCCAAACCATTTAATGTAGATGGAGTTCGAAGATTCGTAGCTTTCTGTAATTACTATAGACCAGGGGCGAACGCAGAAAAAATTTTCGGGGGGGTGGGGGTTTTGAAAAAATATGTTAAATATGAACGAATAATTTGTTTTTAAAATTTTTATGCTTTTTGTATACTCTGTATTGATTTGTATAAATACATTGCTAGGAACAATCCTAACTAATATTATAAATGTGAAAGTAACTCTGTCTGTCCAGCTTTCTATGTTACAATCTCCCGCCCAAACTACAAAACCGATTTGAATGAAATTTGGTACAGAGATAGTCTAGAACTTGAGGAAGGACATAGGTTATGCATTTTATCCTTATAATCTAATGAGAACAGGATACAGGAACCTAGAAACTACAGCACCGATTTCAAATATTCTTCCAACGTTAGAATGATTCACTATCCTCAAGTAAAATAAACTTTAACTCATCCCCATATTCCAATATTAACGGGAGTCCTTAATACTAAAATAAGTACGAAAGAAGCTCTAACTGTCCGTCTTTCTATGTTACCATCTCCTGCCCAAACCACTGAATCGATTTAAGTAAAATTTTATACAGAGATGATCTAGAACCAGAAATAGGACATAGGCTACATTTCATCCAAATATTCTCACGGGAACCGGTCCTTACTAATATTATAAATTCAAAAATATGTAGCTCTGTCTGTTTGTCTTTCTATGTTACCGTCTCCCGCACAAACAACTGAACCAATTCAATTGAAATTTTGTATAGAGGTAGTCTAGAACCTGAGAAAAGACATAGACTTTATGTTTTATCCCAATACCTACGGAAACGGGAACGTAAACGAGAACTTAGAAACTACTGCACCGATTTCAAAAATTCTTCCACCGTTAGAATGCTGCACTATCCCCGAGCGAGTAACATAAGCTTTAACTCATTCCCATATTCCTATGAGAACGATCACCATATTCTCATGGGAACGAGAGTCGTTACTAATATCCCAAAAATTTCAAAATTAAATCTGTCTATTTTTTTTTTTTCATTATTCCCGTACTTACGGCAAAACGTTTTTATTTGGCAAAATATGAAAAAAGTAAGAACATCGTGAGCAAAAATGTACTTAAGTAAGATCATATAACAATAGTTTACTGAAAAATTAAAAATGCTGCCGAAAGTCACTATTCCACGCTGTTGAAGTCGCGGTCACAGCTAGTATTTTATAAAATAAAATCAATGCGCCTTAGCATTTTTAAATTACTGATTTGCTACATAAAAAATTATACAATTTTCACGTGATTTGAAACACAAAGATTTGAAAGATATTAAACTTTTTAGCAATTTCGTTAGATTTAAAAGCAAGCAATTTTAATGATTTGCGACATAAATTCTATACAATTTTCACGTGATTTGAAACACAAAGATTTGAGAAAAAAAAACAATAATATTTTTAATATTCTAACTGTCAGAATATTTTCCAAGATTCAAAAGCTATTGCGATATGACAATGCATGTTTACAGAATTTATAGAGCTTCATCCAACCAATTGATCCGTTGAGAATATCAATAAGCTCGTTCAAAGACAAAAAACTTGTTTGGAAGTATAATTGCCGAATTTCTTGCAATATTGGACAAGCTGCTATAAAATGGTGAGTTCCTTCAAGTTCCCTTAGATTGCAAAGGGTGCAGGTTTGTGAAAGATCGGATCTATAAGGCACGAAGTTTAGATTCAGGATTTCCACTCTGGCTCTAAAAATGATGCCGATAGCTTCTGCAGTCAGTTCCTTACAAAAATAATTTATATCGGATGGCAATTGATGATTCAGTTTCCGGTACAGGTTTCTACTTTCTGAAGAGGATGCCCTTTCTAGATGATGCAAATATATCGCATTATCAGTTTTTGCAATTACACCATCCAGTAATCTTTGCCATTCTATAACGTTATTATCTGTTAGGGAAAGAGTTACATTTTGTGCCGCGGCAAGAAGGTTCCATTCTTTAAAAGGTGTAGCGTTTCTTCGAAGCTTGGATACTTTCGAATTCCTCATGTTGTGCATATCCAAATGCTTGCACCCCATAACACATACAAGTATTCACTGTTGCTTTAAATACCCGGTACTTTGATGCTACATCAATGTTTCTGTTACTAAAAAACGTTGGCCACATCAGATTTACGGCTAGTTTGGCTTCCCTACAATTTTCTTTTGCGTGTTTGCTCCAGCTAAGGTTATATGTTAATAAAACTCCTAGGTACTTGAATTCCTTTACTACCTCGATGCACTCATTATTGATGGTCCATGATTCCTCCGGTAGCCTTCTTCGTTGTCTAGATTCAAAAATCATAGCCTTTGTTTTATTGGTATTGATTTTTAAGCCCCAAGTTTCGCAGTAGTTCTGGAGTCTATTAATTTGCAGTTGCAGAGCGAATGGATTATCAGCTATCAGTACCAGGTCATCAGCATACAGTAAGACTTTGACTAAGTGGCCCGCAAATAATACACCTCCAAGCAGAATGTCGTTGACGTCCCAAACCATTCTGATAAGTTGCTTACATTCCAAACTGCTGCATTTGTTGAATCCAGAAACTTGGAGTATAATAGAAGAAATTTTCTAGAGACACCCAGAGATGATAGTTTGTAAATCAATGCTTGCCTGTTGACTGTGTCAAAAGCGGCTTTAAAATCCACGAAACAAACGTAAAGTATCTTCGATTTCTCTAAATACTTTGAAGCAATACTAGAGAGCGCAAAAATATGATCTACCGTAGAGAATCCGGACCGAAACCCTGCTTGAAAGATACTTAAGCGGTTTGTTGACTCAATCCATTTGGTAAGTCTCTCATTGAATTGAGCTGAAAATTTTTCGCATAGAGTTAAGAACTGATATGCCCCTATAATTCTCAGCTAGGCTTGCATCCCCTTTCTTAAAAATGGCATGGATAATCGCTTTATTGAAACAGAGCGGTACGGAGGCATCGTCATAAATTGTGTTGAAGAAGTTTACTAGGTAGTTTTTGAACTGTAACGTAGCGAACTTATAAAACTCTGCAGGGATCCCGTCGATACCTGGTGCCTTGTTATTTTTAATCTTATCCAAAACTGTGTGAAGTTCGTTCATTGAGATTGGGCAGTCTAGTTCGTCTACACAGATGTGAGGTTGCGCGTAGCTAAACTGCAAAAAGTTGGTATCATTAGTTGCTAACAGCATTTTGAAATGATCGGCAAGACTTTCTTCTCCTATAGCATTATTGCTTGCAGTTTTTTTGTCGCGTCCCCCTAGTTCCCTCACTTTGTTCCAAATTGCTTTCAAGTCCTTGCAAGAAGTAAGTTTTTGAGCTACAAGTTTTAGATAATCGATTTTTTTTGTTGAGCAAAGTTGTTTGTATTGCGTATTACATAACAGATACTGGGTTTTGAAGAAAACAGCATTGGTAGATCTGAAAAGCTTTAAGAACAGAAATGATTTCTTTCGAAGCCGCTTACAGTCATTATCAAACCATCTATTTACTGGTTCAGCTTTTTGGTTTTTGATGAGTGCATATGAGGCTCAGGTCTTTATGGTGCTCATTATACTTTCTGCAATCTCATCTATTGAGCTTGATGATTGTATCAATGGTAGGCTGTGTAAATATTAAGACGATGTTGGTAAAGTAGGCATTTATTCTCTATCCATTTTAATTTTTGTAACTTAAATGCGGGTCTTTGAAGCATTGTATTTTCGAAACAGACCTTTACTGCAATTGGTTGATGCGCAGAAAATGTAGCTGCAAGCACTTCCAAGTCAACTGCTGTTTTGACCCATAGACCAGACACAGCACATAGATAAGTCAATGACTGATTGTCCTTGACCACTTATAAATGTGAGTTCGCCTTTTTCATCACCTTTAGAGACTCCATTTAGCACAAATAAACCATAATTTTCGAACAGATTCATCAAAGTTCTGCCCTTTGAGTTAACTGTAACATATTTCGAATTTCTCTTCATTTTAAAAGCCGTTTGTGATTCTGTATGATGAGAAAAGGGATTTTGGTATTCACCAATTCGAGCATTGAGGTCTCCAATTAGCATTATGTTATGGTTACCAATTGCTGGAAGAAATGGAATATATTCAAAGATACTTCTTCAAACGCATTTTCCGGTTACCGTTCAACACTCCCAACTACGCCATCTACGTTGAGTCCGGTCTACCACAAATATATGTAAGAAACTTGAAGGCTAACGCAGACTATCTTACTAAAATTATGCATAGACCTAATAGCAACTTACATAAAAAAATATTACTTATATCACTTCGTTGCGGATATTCCCCTTTCAGAAATTGGCATGCACTTGCATTGGCACATAACCTACCGCTGAATTTAAACGTCAACAACAGAGAAGATTGGAAAAATAATTTCTACGACTGTATTTCTATGATTGATGAAGAAATGTACAGAAGCCATCTTGATAGAGCTAGGGAATCAGCCTCTAGATCCACATACCGTTGCCTAAATCTGAATTTGGGGAGTAGTAATTACTTTAATGAGGATATCTCAGTCTCAGATATGAGTTTGATATTTAGGGTGCGAACCGAAACTCTTCAGCTCAATTATAGACCACATAGGACAGACATTAACCCAGTCTGTTCCCTCTGTAACCTCAACCAGAATGAGGATGTATACCATTTCCTAGCAATTTGTCCTATCCTACAGGAAATACGTAGACTCCATCTGAACAAAAGTTTCTTGTCCCCCGAAGAATGTTTTCGCCTTCTTAACGGTGAGAGTGGTTGGAAAGTGCTGGTACGTTATGTTTCTCACGCAAAATACTACAGAAACTCATATTTGAACATGTTTTGAATCAAATACATTATTCAAAGTCCAATAAATTAATTTTGTTTTAGCTAAACTGAAAGCCCTATATTCCAGATAAATATAAATGAGATAATAATCTTTAAAAAAAATATATAAGTTGTGATTTCGCAGTTCTTCTACCTCCATATCTCTTTTATACCTACTTATTTTCTTTTCGATGCACATAAACTTATGTATAGCTGTAATTTAAACATAACTTTGATTTTGTAAAATAATGCACGAAAACCTATGTTATTTATTTATATAATAATATTTGTTACTTATTTATTTTTTTTATAAATTTAAGATATATTAACGATTTGTTGAATCTTTCTTAAAATCTAAAATTCAGATTAAATCCGGCAGACGGCTTTCACGCCATGCTTGTACTTCTTTATTCAAATTTATAATGTAACTTTCTTAATTTGTAAATAAAGAATTATCTATCTATCTATCTATCTATATCTATTATGTTTGCAAAAGAGCTGGTATTCATTAAATTATATAAGTAATCAAAATCATTCTGCCAGTTATTACAATTTAAATAAAGTGGAATAATAAAGAACTTGGAAAAATTGTTACTAATTTGTATAAACACCCTGTTTTCAATACTTTTAAATTCGACAAAACTACCAACAGTGTTTGTTTTAATACCACATAGAATACCTCCACTCGCTCTTCCCATTACATTACTTCTAGTGGCTGGAATCCAATTTAATTTAAAGCCGCTAAAATACTTATTAAAATTATGTTCATCTCCTTGTTCAACGAATGTTTCTAATAAAATGATTATATCAAATTCTACTATAAATTTAAAAAAATCTGGTAGCAATAATTTACTTTTAAGACCAGTAATGTTATAGGATAATATTTTAAAATTAGTTACTTTATTTACTTTTTTATGGCAGACGGCAGGTGCACCCTATTGTGTTCGATGTTGAGTGTTGTTTTGTATTTGCCACATAGATGGCGATGATGATGCATGAGAGCTTGATCCACTGACAGCATAAGTTGTAAGAACCTTCAGTCCCCCGCTGCAGTCAAAAAACTTCAAAACGTCTTCACCAAACATCTGCTTTAAAAATGTCATTTCGTTGACAGTTTTGACAATTAATCCTTGAGATAACTTGTAAACAAACATGTGTTGATCAATTTGTAGTCTATCGCCTTTTATAATTATTTTTGCCGCCGGGTTTACTTCAAGTAATTTTGTTTTAATAGAATAAAGTGTTTGTGGTTTTTTCCGATACATGAGTGACTGTTCGCGGTTGATACTAATTCCAGTGTTTTTTAGTTTGCTCGTTTCAGATATGATGCGATCTGCAATTTCTCGCGATTGGAGCTCTAAAATGACTTTCCTTGTCTTTTAAATAAAGCTAAAAGGTTTTTGCTGAAGTCAAGTAAGCACATGTAACTGGCGCAGTCGATTTTTCCATCTGGATTTATAAGTGAAATCACAAGTTAAAAGTAGCTTTAAATAATACCAGATTTGAAAGCAAACTCTTTGAAGGAAAATTGAAGAGGTAGTTTTAATACTTTCAGTGCTAAGAACCTAGCCTTCGAAATAAATTAAAACCAGAGACTTATAATACAAAGACAATAAATCTCTTATCCAAAATACTCCTCTTTGCTGCCTTCTATGAAAGAAATGAAAGGAATAAAATCTCACTGAGTATCCTAACTATACATACGGAATATACCCACGTGAGAACCCATCAAAATTGTATGAAACTATAACCTATCGGCAAATTCAAAAACGTTTCTCAATAGCCATAGATCAATATCTAGCTGCAAAACAATTTTATTTGTTAAAAAAAAAAAGAAAACAGTTATTACATAATTTAATCCAAAATTTCTAAAAATATATAAGAATAATAATAATTAATGAGTGTAAACTTGGAATTATAGCATTTTTTTTCTCTCCTCCTCTAGAATAAATCATCAAAAATCAATTTACCAATGTAAAGAAAAAAAAATCCAAAATAGATCGAACCATATGAAAAAATTGTAATCTTTACTTTGATGCTTCATTATTACGATAAAATAACCATTCCACACGTGAGGTAAGTCCTTATTTTAAGCTTTCTTTCTGGGTCATGTCAAATACAATAAAAACAGTTGGACAGAAAAGTAAACCCTATAAAATTAATTTGCAAAAAATAAGAACCTACGATTTTTTTGAGTTCAACAGATTAGCTGGTAATAGTAAAAAAGTGCCTAGGAAATTAACGCCTGAATCGATTCTAGAAATGAATCCTAGTACCTCTATTCCAGGAATGAATCCCAATCCTGCTTTAGAACTTTTTAATTCACTGCGAATTCCGGATGCAGTCAAAGATGTCCCGAAATTCAATCCACGCTTGCTATACGATTTTGTTAATAATGTCGACGAGATCTTAGCTTTAATGCCACAAACTACGCAAACATAATTTTGTGAGCAATTCGAAATAAAATTGTAGGGTCTGCAAACGAAGTCCTCAACATGTATGGTACTTCCGTAGACTGGACCGAAATCAAAAACAATTTAGTCGTTCATTACGCCGACAAACGAAATGAAACAAGCCTTATAAGGGATTTACACCAAATGAGACAAGGGCCAGATAACGTTGAAGTATTTTATACAAAGATTATTGAAATTTTTTCAACAATTATGAATCATGTAAGGTTACATGAGAAAGAACCAGCTGTAGTTGAAGCAAAAAAGTCACTTTATCAAGAAATGTGCTTAAACTCATTTTTGCCAGGACTAAAAGAATCACTGGGGTCTACAATCCGTGCTATGAGACCGTCAAAATTGACTGAAGCTTTTTCTTTTTGCTTAGAGGAGCAAAACAGGTTTTATTTTCACGAGCAACAACATTTTCAAAGAAAGCCTCAAACGAGACGAAACAAAACTTATGAATCTCCTTTATACCCACGGCCTTTAGCTTATAGCTTCTCAACCTTTGAGATTCTACTTCAGATATACCTACTCCACCAGCACCTAGAAATCATAATCCTTCACAAACAAACTATACACCATCAAGACAAAGTCTCAAATCAAATTTTCCGTCCTATCAGAACCATAATAGTTCCCATGTACTGCAAAATAACAATTATGTCCCTACTTTAAGACCGAATTTAAATGCCCGAGCTTTTCCTCCTCCAGAACCAATGTCTATTTCCAACGCTTACACTCAAAGACAAACTACCAGCATTCCTCATTCGAGCAAACAACAGCTACACAATATATATGCAAATTATTTTACAAATGAAAATCTGCCTTTGGATCCAGAATTGCAACAAAATTGTTCTGTCCAAAACGACAATCACTATCTCGAGGATCCTTGTAGTTCAGTTCTTTCTAGCGAAGCAGAAATTGACGATACAAACTTTCGGCTACCTGCCTCGGAAAAGCCATAGGTTATGTAGACGTGAACAACTACAATTCAAACCTTTTACCTTACATCAACATAAATAGTATTAACGGTAAGCCACTAAAATTTTTGATAGACACTGGGAGTAACAGGTCATTTTTATGTCCAAGTGTAGCTATTCATCTTAAACCAAGAACTATTGAACCTATTGAAATTAAAACTGTTTTCGATACCAAAACAGTAAATAAAGAAGTAGTTATAGAAGGCCTGCCTGAATTGTATACCAAAAATCAAATCTCTTTTCTTGTTTTTAAATTTCATCATTATTTCGATGGCTTGATAGGAGTTGTTATCATAAAAGGCTTTGCAATGACAATTGATATTAAGAACTCTACTTTAAAAATAAATAACAATGACATTCCGTTAGTTTTCAAACCAAATTCAATGTCCAAAGTCTATTTTGTTCCAGGGCTTAGTAAGTCGATTTGCTTGTTACCGGTTAGTACCTACTGAGTCTGGCAGCGTGTATATAAAACCAACTCATATAACGTTAGATTTAATGATTTCGGATGGAATTTATGAAGCTAAAAATTGGTACTGCTTCATTGAAGTTATTAACAAAGCAAGTTCTGATCAAACTTTCGTTATTGAGCAACCGATTATAGGCCAACACTTAAAAAATTTAGTTGAAGTGCATAACTATGCAATACATAATACACAGAGCAATGAAATTTGCAATTTGGGCCAAGTTCTAAAGACCGACCATCGTAATATGGAAGAAAAGACAGCAATAAGACACCTTTGTTTTGAATACGAAGATATTTTCTTTCACGAAGGTCAATACTTGACGTTTTCTAATTCCATCAAACATGAAATAAAGACGACTGATGAAATTCCGATTTATTCCAAGTCATATCGGTATCCTTATGTACATAGAAGGGAAGTACATAGACAAATCAACAGTTTTCTCAGCCAAGACATTATTCGTCCTAGTTTTTCGCCCTGGTCATCTCCTATTTGGATAGTCCCGAAAAAGAGAATTTCAAATGATAAACAGAACTGGAGATTAGTTGTCGACTACCGAAAACTAAATGAGAAAACTGTTGATGATCGCTATCCTATTCCTAACATAACGGATATTTTAGATAAGTTAGGAAAAATCATCTATTTTACCACACTTGATCTTGCCTCGGGATTTCATCAGATCGAAATAAAAAAGGAAGACATCCCTAAAACAGCTAAACGGACATTACGAGTTTATCCGTATGCCTTTTGGGCTCAAAAATGCTCCGTCTACCTTTCAGAGGATTATGGACAAGGATCTTCAGGGCAAAATCTGCTTGGTATATATGGACAACATAATAGTGTATTCCACCTCACTACAAGAACATTTGGAAAGCTTGAAAGCTGTATTTCAAAAGCTGAAAGAAGCAAATTTAAAGGTCCAAATTAGTAAATCCGAATTTTTACGCAAAGAGGTTTCATTTTTAGGCCACTTAATTACATCTGAAGGAATTAAGCCAAATCCGGGAAAAACTGCTGCGGTTCAAAAGTTTCCTATTACGACTACTCAAAAACAAATAAAATCATTCCTTGGGCTCCTTGGTTATTATAGGAAGTTCAGACTTTGCCAATCTAACGAAACCTTTAACTGAGTGTCTTCGCAAAGGAAATAGAATAATACTCGATTCAAAGTATGTCGAATGTTTCGAACATTGCAAAAATCTTCTATGTAATAACCCAATTCTCCAATACCCAGATTTTCATAAGCCTTCCATCATTACTACAGATGCTAGTAATGTCGCTATAGGTGCAGTTCTTTCTCAGGATTCTGTAGGTTCTGATAGACCGATTTGTTTCGCAAGTCGGACGCTATCAAAAAGCGAACAGCATTACAGTACGATAGAAAAAGAACTTTCGGGTATAATTTGGGCAGTGAAATATTTTCGGCCCTATGTTTACGGCAGAAAATTTAAAATAGTAACGGACCACAAACCTCTAAACTGGATTTTTTCAATCAAAGATCCTTCTTCAAAACTTGTTCGATGGAGATTGCGTCTCGAAGAACATGACTATGAAGTTGTATATAAAAAAGGCACCAGCAATTTAAACGCGGATGCACTTTCTCGTATCGAGATCAACGTCAATGACGCAGGATCTGAAGACTTAGAGACTATTTCTATGCAAAACAACAATGCTACTTCTAAGACTTCAACTATCCATTCAGCACAGGAAAATTTGAATGTTGGCATTCCAAATTCCAATATCCGAAAGAGCAATAAATGAATTTTTACATCAAATAATAATCAGACGTAATCCATCAAAAAAACTGCTGATTCTTTTCAAAAGGAAAAGGCGCTTCGTCATAGAGCACAGTAGCCCAGCAGATGAAAACGTTGTAACATCAATTTTAAAGCGATACCCCAACACAAAAAGGTAAATAGCTATTCTTACAGATGATGATATATTTGTAGTAGCCCAAAGAGTTTTTTCGAAATTCTTTCATCGATCTCAAATAAAGCTGGTGAGAGCTAATATTTTGCTTAAGGACCTAACGACTAGCGACGAACAAGAAAGCATTGTTAGAGATTACCTCCAAAATTCCAATCATAGGGGTATAGTGGAATGCTTGTGCCACTTAAAACGCGACTTTTATTTTCCGTCAATGAAGCATATTGTAACAAAAGTAATAAACAGCTGCAATATTTGCCAGAGATATAAATATGACCGAAATAACGAAAAACTAAAATTTGAGCTCACTGAAACTCCATCTAAGCCCCTTGAAATAATTCATATAGGTAGATATCTTTTCGATACACAAAACCAATTTCCTTACAATAGTTGACAAGTTTAGTAATTTGCAAGCGTCTACCCATTAAGTGCTAGGACAAGCATCAATCTAATTAAATGTCTCCGTCACTATTTTTCACACCATGGTATCCCAAAAAAAGTAGTTTCTGATAATGGAAGCGAGTTTGTGTGTACGCTGTTTAGAGATTTCTTAAAGCTCTATAGCATTACTTTTAACAACATTTGCGCAAAATCTTCAAAAGGCAACTCTCTCGTTGAACGCATTCATTCGACATTAACTGAAATATTATACCCATTATAAAATCGCAAAAGAGGGATGCAATAATTAAAGAAGTAGTCGATGAAGCTGTACTAACGTACAATAATTCAATACATTCGACAACGAAGTTAACTCCATTCGAAGCTCTAACGGGACACATAAGCCATAAACAACCTTTTCCAACAAAATTTTGTTACGGAGCAAGAATATCTACAACAGCATAAAGATAACTACAATAAATTATCTGAAGTGATACATGCACAATGTCTAAAGAACCTCTTAGATATGAACCAAATGAAGACATTTTCGAAATGGATGACAGGCGCAACAAACTGGCACCTAGATTCAATGACCATATTGTAACTCAAAACAATAAGATCACAGTTAAAACAAACAAACGAAAGGTTCATAAGCAAAGGATAAAAAACAAAAAACACAAAACATAAATCATAATGAAGGGTTTACTAAATTAACGAAAAAAAAAAAAACATAAGCAAGACACCCACCAAGTGAGCTTAGAATAATGGATAAGTGCAGACCTTATATTAATTACTCGCTGCTTTATCTTAAACCCCACAAAAAACAAAAAATTGTAAATGTATATAGCTTATAAAATCAAATCGCGTAAGATATACAAAAAAAAAGAGTTCACTTCTTCATAATAATGTCGCACAAAATGAAAGAGAATATCATATCAGAGAGAATAACATATGCTAACTAAAAAAAAAAAAAATGTTTGCTAAATTGTAAATAAGAAGCTAGAATATATGTTAACTTATAGGCAGGTCTGCAATGAACTTACTTCTAAAGTACATTCTTTGGGGGGGGGGGGGGGGTGATGGGGGGACGAGTTATATAACTGAACGCTCACATTACTATCAACATGCGATTTTCCAAATTTGATCTTCGAATTGATCTCTTTTGAAGATTCTTGCTCGATCTCTTGCTTACGATCAAATAATACAGGCAGATAGTAAATGAGATGATTTATGTGAGGAGCATATTATTTACATAATGTATTGATGGCTTATTATATAAAATGTAATAGATAAGATATAGAGGTATGCTGATGATGTCAAGTAAAACGTAAAAGTGTTCAAGCAGTTGGTACGAAGCAGAGTAATAAAGAGGTTATACCAAATAATAAGTTGTCTTTTAAATAAAGCTAAAAGGTTTTTACTGAAGTCAAGTAAGCACATGTAACTCTCGCTTGAAGCCACGGATACCGGAAGTGTCGTTCCGATCTGCATAAGACAATGAACTGTTTCGTATAGGGACGAATAGCCAACATTTAAGGTGTCTATAAATTTGTTGGGCTGTTTTTGGCATACTCAAGCAATGTTCATGGGTATGCATATGCTTATTCATACATAAGTATACCCTTTCCTAGTTGCTGTTATCGATCCCATTCTAATACAGAGCCAGCGACTGGCTTTTAGTATGTGTGATAAAAATTTTAATTTTCGTAGATTTCGGTCGCGACTGCCGTTAGTTTTGGAGTGACCGATACGATGTGTTTCGGTCGCAACTGCCGTTAGTTTTGAAGCGACCAATGCGTTGTGTTTGCAAGTAAGTAGGAAAGTGAATTTCCATATATTTCTATCGCAGGTCCCGTTGTATACGACCCAATACTACCTATCGACATCAACATATCATATTTACTTACTCTAGAAAAGAGTGATCATGCGAAAAACATCCCAAAACCAAAAAGTCATTCCAAAACATATGAAATATACCTGCAAATTAACTTATCGATAGAAATGGCTTCCGCATTTGGAGGGATTTTTTCGATGACAGAATGAAATTTTCAGATGAATTTTATGCTTCCATGTTTCATATTTTGGTTTTTGTTTTAAGAAACTAGTGGTTATTTTTTTATTTCACAAATTTCGGGGGGGGGGGGGGGGGGTCAACCCCCAATCCCCTCCCCCCTGCGTTCGCGGCTGTCATGCATTGAATGATATTGTGATGTAACAAATACATAGTGTCAAGAATTTAAATTAACGTTTCATAAAACGTCACTTGATCATGTGAATGATTGTGGTTTCATATAAGCAATCATTTTGTTCCTGCAATAAACAGTTTCAAGCATTTTAAGAAATTTTTCATAAAACTGCACAATAAAATTTGTATGAATTGTTCTTATTTCAAATGTAAAATTTCATAATTTGATTTTCCAACAACAATTCTACTGCTTTGGATTTTATGAATGGTTTTTCATGCAAATCATGACTTGGTCATAAAACAAAAATTAATTTTTATGAATTCTTGCATGATATGAATATTCTTTAAAAGTTAATGATTTTGGCTGTATGATCGCCATTTATAAAAAAAATTTACAAAAAGAGTGTACAAAACTTTTTTCAGTGAAGAACAAACATTGGTAGTATGTCAGACGATGCACAGCGGAGCATATTAACTTTTATGGCTGCAAAGATCATAGCTCCTGAACTACTAGACATATACCATAATTTTTTTTTATTCCAAAAGCTGTGAAATAATTCGATATAGTTTTCTTATATACTCATAAAAGTCAAAAATCAATGTTTGAAATAATTTCGTTCAAATTTAAGTGAAACAGTATAATTAGAACAATTAGACAAACCGATTTTAGTAAAACAGTTCGAAAAAACTATCTAATATTTTTGTCAAGCTAAATAGCTTTCGTTTTCGGTTTTCGGTATACAAGAGAATATTTGATTTGAATATTTAAGTAATGGATAAAAAGTCAGACAGTGATATAAGCACTTAACCTATCAAAAAATTTATATATGTACAAGCATTAACTTATACAGGGTGCGACAAAAGTATGGAAACCCCTGGAAATATGGCAGGGTCCAAGGTCAAATTCAAGGTTACCATCGTATTCCTCGTCGAAAAATACGTCGGATATGGGGTCTTTGATTTTTTTTTAACGAATATTCTGCGATATTTCCAAGGGTTTCAGACCAATGTTTTCATTTTCACGTATTTTTTTTTTCAAGCGCTGCACCTCTAATAATATCATTAAAAAAAAATAAAATTCCTACATGTTTTTTCGTAAAATTTTGCGCTCTTTCCAAATCTGCAATAAAAAATGGGGGGGATTCCATTTGAAAAATCGATTTTTGGGTCGCTGGGGCTTCAAGGTTACGTCCAAGGTCAAATTCATGGTCATCATCGGATTCCTCGTCGAAAAATACGTCGGATATAGGGTTTTTGATTTTTTTACGCATATTCTGCCATATTTCCAGGGGTTTCCATACTTTTGTCGCACCCAGTATATATATTATTTTTCGTTTAATATTTTTACAAAGGGTTGTCACCGCACATTTTACAATATAGAGATATGATAACTGTTATCTTTCTTCTTAAATATTATCTCTTACTATTTTAAAACTAACGAGTTAGATATTTAATATAATCTTGAAGGAAACACGACCTTCATACAAAAATGTACAAACATTAAATTTCTGGGAAATTATCATCCAAGTCCGGAGTTAATAGTCTCTTAAAACTCCTCATTTCCGGAGAGTATTCTGCCATCAGATCGTTTCGATTTCTTACATGCTTCAGTGAAGAAATAAGTGGATCCGATGAGGCTGCTAGCATGTTGAAGAGATCTTCATTCTGTCTAATATTTGAAACTTTGAAAGTATTTTGATGCCTGCTGTTGTATTTGTTTTTGGACTCTCTCTGACAATTCTCCAAGTGGTAGTGATATACATATAGGATGGTTTTATTTTAGTAACTCTGCTGTTTCTTTGATATACTCTCCAAATTTTACTGAAATTCGAAACATTAAGTATTATTTTCAGCCTATTTATAGCCCTTCTATCCACTCTAGTTGCTTCAGAATGTTTAAAAAATTTCCTTGATGTGCTTCTAACTTACATTATTGGTATATTTAAATAATTGCTCCGGTTTGTCCACATCAAGCAGAAGTTCATCGGGAAAATGGTTTTTCTTGCTTTCTTCTTTTTTCAGCCTCTTTCATCCCTGATTCTGGCATGCAATGGGGAGATTCCCCATTCGTAGTTATGTTCGTCGTTATTTAATTCATCCGCATTATACCGAATCCTTTTTGTTTCTGTTAATTCATTTAAAACTTTTCCGTCAATCATAGTTAAAAAGAACTACCTAGTGATTCACAGTCAATGTAACGGTCTTCTTTATTAATTTGATATACTGTTGGTTGAATATCAGCTAATTGATTTATAAAATAGTATTTATGAGGTCACTAGTTTCCTCAGAATATTGGAATATTATGGGTCGTCGGAGATGAGCCGATGACAGGTGGGGATTCTTCCAATGGTCACCATTTGAACTATTTAGCCTGAGCGGAACATCTGATGCCATGAACGTGTTTGCATCTGTTTCATTATCTGCTGTATTTATTTTTTTATTGTATTAGACCTGTCCAGATGATCCATCGCAGCCCTATTCACTCTGCAACGTCATATTTCTTGGGAGTGCATTGATTTGATGCTCTGTTTTACTATCCAATAGCCGCTTTGCAGTATGAAACATCATGTCTTGAAGCTTAACTCGCCATTTTCATGTGCCCCTACGTCTTTTCATGGTCTTTATTATACCTTATTGGTTGGCAACACTGTTGTGAAAGTGATTGGTTCAATATTTTTTCATCGCTCTTGTTTTATATTAATTAAATAGTATTTCACTTATCAAGTAATTATAAATCTTTAACTGAGAACTCCTGAAGTCCTAACTATCAAATTAAAGCTGTAGTTGTACAGGTAATTATAGTGAATAAGCTTAAAATCAACATCGTTTTGCTTTTGACTGTCAGATATCGGTATGACCGACCAAAAAAGAAAAGTAGAACAAACTTCGCCCAACAATACAATTGAATTGCACCAAAAACTAAAATTGCTTATACAATTACCAAAGAAAACAACACTCGCTCCGCAATATCAATCTCCGAATCAGATCTTCAAAAACTTAAATCCATAATCGAATTATCTATTCAAAAGGAACTAGCAAATATCACAGCCAAGCTAGCCAAGAAAGATGATGAGTCGAAATGAAAGTCAGTTTATGCGAGGTAAAAACATTATTCTCACTATTCCAAATGATAATGTCAATATACATGAAAAACACAAAACATCATGCAACTTGTACTTGGAGACCCGAGCCAATGCAAGGAAACAATCAAGTTAAGCGAAAATAGCTCTGTCATAAAATTAAAAATTAACACAGGCTCAACTGAAAATGTAAACAAAATACTTAAAAACTCGTCGAAGCTGAAAGGAACACGCACATTTATACAACGAGACCTATCAACAAAAAAGCAACTCAAGCGACGAATTTTACTAAGTTACCGAAAAGTCATTAAAGCTAAAAGATCAAACGAAAAAATTCAAATCAAAAACAATTCGATCGTTGTTTCAGAAAAAGTAGGTATTTTATTTAAATGAATACAATGATCATTCATCGTCGTCATTGCCGTCAGCTCAAATTATTCAAGTAAAAGTAGTATTCTGTTTCTTAAACGTTTCAGGTCTAAGCAATAAAATTCTGTTTGTAGATTTTTTTAATTATGTATATAAAAAGTTTTTTTATATAAATGTTTTTTTTTATACGAAGCACATGTAATCAAAGAAAATTTCAAATTATTTGTAAAGTATTTTGGTGGATTTAAACTAGTTTGGAATGAAGCAGTTATAACAAATTTAAAAGGTCGTGCAAGTGGAGGAACTCTTTGTGGGATCAAAACATCGATGCTGGCGACCTATGATTTTGAAGAGCATGAAAGAGTCACCGTAGTTAAGCTTTTAAATAAAAATAATCTATACATAATTCCGTTTTACATTAACTGCAACAAAAGGAGCGTAGACTTTTAGCGTCTTAACGACATCATGCATCATTAAGGAAACAAAAGTGTCCTTATTATTGGTGACTTCAATGCCAGAACAAGCAATTTACAAGTCACAACAGCTCGCAGCACATCAAATAATCGGATTACTCAAAACCAGATAAAGTCAATGGACACGGTACTAAATCAGAACGGAACAATTCTTATGGATCTCTTACAACTATTCGATAACTCAATTTTAAATGGTTGTACAAACGGTGATATGGATGGCAACTTTACTTTTCTAGGAAGACAAGGAAAATCTGTAATCGACTACTGTGCTATAAACAATGAATGGAAAGATTTAATATATTCGTTCCAGATCCAGATTAAGAACTATTCTGATCACATGCCGTTATTAGTAGACTGGACTGGAGAACCAAAATTACACGAACCCATATGAAACTTTTACCGCGATTGAAATGGAAAGAAAACTTAGCTTCAGAATATCAGCAAAGATTGAGTAATGTTTCGTGGTTAAGCGGCTCTATAAAAAAAACATAATCGTTTTTCTTTTTTTTTTATTCTTTATTTGTTTATCACTTACATATAATACAGGTAACAAGTTTTATTAACTTGAACTAGAAGCCGCTGTCCAAAGCGAGGCTGCACTTCTTAAACCAGATGAATGAGAATTAGAACTAACTTTTACTAATCATATTGTACCTGAGCTGAGGTAACCTCTGTATTAATGTATTTTGGAAAGGGAAAGGAATGTACTTGTTGACAAAATATTCATATTTCGTTGTCGTTAGTGAAATATGAGTATTTTGTTGTGCGTTAGGATGAACAGCAAAATAAAGGTGTTCTCGACACGTTTTGCATGTTCAGCAAAAATGGCGTGGGAAACCGTTGTGGAACTGGGAAAAGACGTTAGGCAAAGGGGAGTATGTGGGGTAACGGGTTAGTGGTTTTGGGTGACGTCTCAGACGTAACTCCTCCCCCTTAAGATTCTTCTAAGAAGAATCATAACTTTTTACATTTACTTTAAAATTTGTTTTGTTTTTAAAAATAAACATCAAAATGATTGACAAAATAATGAAAATTGTAAGAAAACTTCCAATGTTCGTAGAAATGTGAGCGATATATTTCCCTTTTATCTCTTCTATAGCTTTGCGATTTTCTAATTGATTTGAGTGGAGGTCCTCAGAGGTATAATTCATTACAATTTTCTTAATTGTTATATTTTTGTAACTTGGTATTGTAAAATTATCATAGTAAATAAAATTTTCGTATTTAACATCATTTAGTTCAATTTTACAGTTTTCTAATCTTATAATATTGTTTCCGACTAGGTATATTTATTTTGTAATTATGGCAATTATGTGATATTTCTGTTAGTACAATATTTTTCGTTATTACAATATTGTTTGCCATTCGTTTTATTTCTATATTTTTATTTTCTTTGAATTCACATTCGGCGTTTTCTTTTAATAGATTTCATAGGCAAGTATCGTTTACAATTTTTAAGTCTTTTAATTTTAAACTATTTTCCATGTTATAAAACATTAGTTTTCCATTTGTAATAAAGTGGTTGCTTGGTATAAAAATTTCGAGATTATTTTTGTTTGGAATTGGTTCAATGATTATTTTATAAAAAATGTCTTTGGAATAATTTGGTAAAAGTAAGATAAATATTATTTGATCCCCATGAAGGATGGCAGAACTTTTTATATTTGGTATTTTGTTGGATGTAACATAAAATTTTTGAATTTCTTTAGGAGTTAATAAATCTCTACTTAGAACTCCTAGTTCTCTTAATAGCTCTATGTCAGTAACTAACTAACCTGAAATGCATGCTGCATTCTTATGATTCTAATATGATCCTCGTTTAATAGTCTTGTGGTGTATCAGCCAAATGGTCTTTGTCGCCCGGCTGCAAACCCCCCTACTCCGCAGATTTATGTGTGGAGTAGGTTTAATGTAAATGTAAATGTAACATTGCCTAAATTCTCACACTGTTTCTTAATGTCATGTTGTTGTTTATTAATTTGTTTTGTAATGTTGTTTGTGATTTCGTTAAAGTTACTGTTAATTTTCATTTGTTCGTAAAGTCCGTTTATTAGGTTCTTGTTGTTCTTTTCGTTAATTTCTAAGCTCTGTTTTACTTCCTGTTCATCTTCATGGTCCATCGTACCAGTTAAATATTTTAATCCCTTTCCTACTATGTCAAATAACCCTCTTCTTGACTTATGATGATGATGTCCTAAAGTATTTTCTATTTCTAATACTAGACTATTAAAATAGTGTTTTATTGTTGCGAATTCATTATTTTCGTTCAATTCATTTACATTATGTTTTTAAATGTCAAGGTTTTCTGTCCAAGTTGTTAATAATATTGTGTTATATTTTCGTATAGTTTTCAATAATATTTAAGTTTTGTTCTTTGTTTGTTATAAATCCGTTGACTGTGTTTAGATTTTGTATGTGAAGTCTTTGCCTTCCTGTTATTGTCATTGGAATAGTTAAAAACATAATGAGTGTTGCCTCTCCTAATATAAGTTAGCAGATTTTTTCGAATTTATAATTTCGTTTAAGTTGAGTTTTGTAATATTTTTGCCCTTTCTCGTTCCTAACATGGTCTATATGTCTATGGCTGTGGGGTTTGATTTTATATGGGTTGGTTTAATTTTGACATGAGTTCTAGCTTTTAAGTATAAGTGTTTATTTCTTTTGTGTAAGGTCTATGTCGGATTTGTTTTTGTTAAGTTTGTTTATGTATCGTTCTTTATTGTTTTTGATTGTTTCTATGATTTTAGGATATTCCTGATTAGTTATTACTCCATTTGTGAATTCAATAGGTCTTTTCTTTGTTGTAGAATGAATAGTTTGATTGTAAATTGTAACGGCTTGAAGGACTTTATTACGTAAGGTATATCGTTATTTTCTTTGTCGGCTTCAAATGTTCTTATATGATCGTTCAGAGTTGAATGGAATCTTTCGATATCCGAATTTCCTGTTTTATGATAAGGAGTAGTTATGTGTAAGTCAACGTTATTCTCTTTGAGGTATTCTTTAATGACAATTGATGAAAATCCGGTTTCACCATCGGTTACTATTTTATCTGGGATACCATTACGTTTGTTCGTTGAAGCCATGGGGTCGCCCTGGGGTCGCCACAAAGCGTTTTTTGAGAAACCTAAATTCGCCCTGAATGTCAAATTGAGTGTTTTTTGAGCCATAGGTTTGCCATAGGTTTTACCCAAACTCGCCCTAGCTTTTTGCTGTGGCGATTTGAGGGCTGTCAAATGGCATGTGTTTTTATTTAAATGACAGGGATGTGTGGCGATTTGTGGTTTAGCGTTTTTTGAGGACTGGAAAACCCAGGTTTTTTTGACAACTCATGGGGTTGTCAAGAATACCTGGGTCAACCCTGGGGAAAGTTCAACGAACAGACCTATTATTTGCGAATCTATACTTTAAGATGTTTAGCAGTTTTGGCCAAGTTCGATGTTTGATTTCATGGACTGTAACAAATTTCGAAAACTTATCTATCATTGTTACAAACAATAGATTGATATTGGCGTACCAGATATCAATATGTATGATTTGATTCAGTTTTGTTGGCAATAGCAATCTATAACATTTTCGTTGTGATAAACTTCTATTCTGGAGAGTCCATCCGCGACCTGGTTGTCCTTTCCTTTGATGTATTCTATATCAAAGTTGAACTCTTCCAGTTTAACCTTCCACCTTTGCAGTTTAGCGTTTGGTTCTTTAAGTGAAGTTAGCCAAACAAAGGGTCGGTGGTCAGTTCTGACCGAAAATTTCCTTCCATATAGTTAAGGTCGAAAATATTTTGTCGCCCACACTATAGCTAATAACTCTTTTTCGATGGGAGAGTATTTTGTTTCATGGTCATTTAGCGTGCGGCTGGCGAAACAAACTGGGTGATTTTCTTGCGAGAGGACAGCACCAATTGCGTAATTTGATGCGTCTGTGGTTAATGTAAATTTTTTTTTCAAAGTCTGGATATTTAAGGATTGGGTCAGATGTAATTAAAGTTTTCAAATTTTCAAAACTATTGATATAATCTGGATTTTTTGTGTCTATTTTTGCTCCTTTTTTTAGGAAATTAGTCAAAGGTTTGGCTACTTTGCCGTAGTTTTTAATAAATTTCCGGTAGTATCCGGTGATGCCTAAGAATGATTTTATTTGTTTTGTTGACGTAGGTAATTTGAAATTTTGTATGGCTGAAATTTTGTTGGGGTTGGGTTTAATACCCTCTGTTGTAACGATATGTCCAAGGAATTCCATTTCTTGTTTCAAGAATTCCGTTTTATCTATCTTATTAAGTGATATTATATATTCTTGCACAGATGTCGAAAAAACAATTATATCATCAAGACATACAAAGCAAATTTTTCCAATATATTCTGATAAAACCGAGTTCATCAGTCTTTGGAAAGTAGCGGACGCGTTCTTCAATCCAAATGGCATACGAACAAATTCGTAATGGCCATTTGCATTTGAAAACGCTATCTTTTTCACATCTTCATCCGCTATCTCGATTTGATGAACGCCTTTGGCCAAATCGAGGGTTGTGAAATACATCGACTTTCCAAATTTATTGAATATATGGTCTATATTGGGGATTGGAAATTTATCGTCTATTGAAACTTCGTTCAGTTTGATAGTCGATGACGATTCTCCACTTCTGTTTCCCAGAGGCGTCGTCCTTTTTCGGAACGACCCAAATAGGAGCAGAGTAAGGAGGTTTGCTTGGGCGAATGATTCTTTGCTCAAGCATCTCATTTATTTGTCTAGAATCTAAATACCTCTGATTTATGAACTTCAGGGTATCTATAACTTGTAGTATATATGGGGATGTCATTTACTGTTTTTATATTGTGCTTAATCGCATTAGTACCTAAATGTCAAATCAGCCCCTTCTTGATAAAAAATACTTGGGTATTGGGATACTAGTTTGACTATTTCTTTCTTTTCTTCATTGTTGAGGTAGTTTGTCCTTAATTGATCTATAATAGGGTCATTACACATTTCAGTGTAATACATTTCTAGTTGCGGAACCATTTTTTCGTATTTCTTCGTTAATCATATCGATTGTATTCATATCAGGTGTTACCGTTTCTTCTTCATAATTAAAATAGATTGGAATTTTAAAATCCTGACTTATTAATAGTTTTTTATTAAGGTCTATGACTGCTTTTATGGGAAATAATAAATTGTTCCCAATTAACCCGTCAAAGGTGTTGTGAAACTTATGTTCAAGGAATTCGGCAGTTTTATTTGGCATGCCAAATTCCTCAAATAGTGGAATTGTTACTTTAGAAAGGGCGTTTATCGGCACGCTCCCAGCCGTTTTTATTTCTATTGGTTTTTCTAATTTTGTTTGCCATTTTGGGTGGCAAATTCCTGGGTTAAGGCTACTCGTTTCCGCGTCTGTGTCTATGAGCAACCTTAGTCTGTATTTGTTTTTTGTTATTATTACTATATGGGGAAGTCGGCTTTTGGGTTGCCTTGCCGAAATTGGTTCTTGTTCTTGCCCAGTATTTGATTGGAATCTGAATGGATTCGAATTCCTACATTGCTGTGAGTTGTTACCGTAGCCTTGTCTCGTATTTCTGGATTGTCCTGAACTTCCTCGAGTTTGTATGCTGTGTTCGGTCAAAATGTCTGTTTGGTGATAACTCAGGGTTTCTAAAATTACTGTACTGCCCTAATTTGTGGTAGTTTCGTCTTGTGTTTTCTGAGTTTGTGGGCTTAAAACTTTGTCTTTGATTGTCATGAGAGTTGTATTTACTAAAAACTTTTTTATAAGCATACCCGGACTCATGAAGGATATCCATCCATGGCTTGCTCCAACGTTTTAGGTTGCATGCAAGTCAAGATGCCTTTCATTGGTTCGGGAGTTTTGCTTGTGAACAGGCGTAATGCCATGTCACAATTTCTTTTTATTTCGACTGACGGTATGCAGGTTTTATCTAATTTAGTTTTACTATTCAGTCGCCTTAGTGCAACTTTTATCTTATCGTAAAAATTTTGACAATTGTCAATAAACCAAAGGCCTCTGAGGTCATCGTATAGCTCCTCTATTGTCCTTCTATCACCAAAGTATTGGTATAGGACTTTCTTTATATCCTCCCAACTCTGTACTGAATTATTAATGTCTAAAGCTTCCTTAGCTCTACCTATGAGTCTACTTTTTATTATGTATAGGAATATAAGTTGACTGTTTCCGTAAAATTTGGCTAGTGAGGGTTGGACCCTATCTAATAGTTCAATAAAGCTGCTTAAATCTTCTTTATTACCATTAAATTTAGGTATGTTGTTTAGATATTTTATGGGGTCTAAGTTTACGGTTAACAAGTTAGTATTTACTGCCATATTGGTTGTTGCTATTGCTGCTGCTGCTGCAACTGCTGCTGGGTTGTTCATCTCTGTATCTAGTTTTTTAAATAGAGATGTGAGCTCCTCCAGTTTGTTCGCACTGTGTATTTTTATCTTCTATTGCACCTTTCACTTTCGTATACTTGGATGTACTGTTCTTATTTTCTTGTGTGCTTAGTACTGAATGTACTGTTTTTAATAACGTTCTTTTCCGAACTTTGTCAGACATGATCGCACCGTTTTTAATAATATTCTTTTTCCAACTTTGTCGACTGCGCCAGTAATGTTTCGTTGTTAAGCGGTTCTATGAAAAAACATAATCGTTTTTCTTTTTTTTTTATTCTTTATTTGTTTATCACTTACATATAGGTAATACAGGTAACAAGTTTTATTAACTGGAACTAGAAGCCGCTGTCCAAAGCGAGGCTGCACTTCTTGAACCAGATGAATGAGAATTAGAACTAACTTTTACTAATCATATTGTGCCTGAGGTAACCTCTGTATTAATGTATTTTGGAAAGGGAAAGGTATGCACAAACTTGTTGACAAAATATTCATATTTCGTTGTCGTTAGTGGAATATGAGTATTTTGTTGTGCGTTAGGATGAACAGCAAAATAAAGGTGTTCTCGACACGTTTTGCTTGTTCAGCAAAAATGGCGTGGGAAGCCGTTGTGGAACTGGGAAAAGCCGTTAGGCAAAGGGGAGTACGTGGGGTAACGGGTTAGTGGTTTTGGGTGACGTCTCAGACGTAACTATTGAATGAAAAGTTAACTAATATGGATTTGACGACCGATTCTACCGAAACAATGGCAAACACCCTGATATCATATACAGTACCTCACACTCAAAGTGGGACACCTAAGAAATAAAATCTTCAATAAACTTCTTTACGAAAAAAAAATGCAGAGTTGCTCACTTTTTTAAATAATTTTTATTTTTATTGCTTTATATTGACCTCAAATTATTATAAAATAAAAAAAAAAATATCAAAAAACAACCCCGATTTGTTTAAAGAAAAAAGATGAAAATGATCTGTCTAGTATTTTTTTTTAATGCAGGTCACACTCAAAGTGGGACACCTGCTGTTTTCTAAGAAAACTTACTGTAATTGCCACGTTATCTTTATTATTTAGTTGCAGTTTTTGTAGAGCTTTTATTGTGATAGCATTAAGAAAAAATCGAAATGTCAAGGCCAAAAACCTTTGAAGAAAGGCAAAATGTGATTTTCAATTACCAAAAAGGAATATCCGTCCGGCGAATTGCATTCATAAACGACTATTCTTTTCTGATATTAATGGCTTTTTGTGCGCAACTCAGCCACTCAATTTGTTTCTCCTAACAAACCGCCGAACTCTTTCTGCCCTTAAGTCAACATTTTAAGTGTCCTTTAACATTTTTTAAAGGCCAATTGCGGACAGCAAAGAATAACTTCTTATTTTTCTTAAAAGAAACCGCACATTTCTATCGCAAATTTTTTTTTTGCTTTCAACACTTTCTGGTTTATTTTCTATTCGACCTTCCCGAAACCGTTTTATTACACTAAACACCATAGATTTACTTTTTTAACAACTTTACTTATTTTGCGAACGGATTTTCCTTTTTGGTAATTGAAAATCACAATTTGCCTTTATTCAAAGGTTGTTTGCCTTGACATTTCGATTTTTTTTTTTTAATGCTATCACAATGAAAGCTCTACAAAAACTGCAACTAAATAATATAGATAACGTGGCAATTACAGTTAGTTTTCTTAGAAAACAGCAGGTGTCCCACTTTGAGTGTGACCTGCATTAAAAAAAAAATACTAGACAGATCATTTTCATCTTTTTTTTTAAACAAATCGGGGTTGTTTTTTGAAATTTTTTTTTTATTTTATAATAATTTGAGGTCAATATTAAGCAATAAAAATAAAAATTATTTAAAAAAGTGAGCAACTCTGCATTTTTTTTTCGTAAAGAAGTTTATGGAATATTTTATTTCTTAGGTGTCCCACTTTGAGTGTGAGGTACTGTATTAGAAACTCTACAGATAACACTGTTACTAAAGACCATCTTAACTTCAAGCAAAAGTGGTTTGACAAAGAATGTATCCATGTATGTTAGCCAGGAAAAAAAAATGTCCACTGTTGAACTCGCTGCGAAACACCAATTGGCACATTCTGAAGAAATGATACCTTGAAGCTAACACCAGTTATAAAAAGTTATGTCTAAAGAAAATAACCGAATATGAAAATCGTCAAGCCTTTTTACTCGGCCAAATTAAAAATTCAAAAGACTTTTGGAATACCGCCAGGGAGATAAATGGATCTGTTTTTGAAATTGGAATTGTCGATTCAGTATTTGTTTTGAGCAGATTATTGTTGGTGATAGCAGCATATGTTTAGGCGCTGCGTATAGGCCACATCGAAATATTGATCTGGCCCCTACACTCAGAAAAAAAACGAGCTAAATTCAAGAAAATCGCTGTCAAAGCAGGCCTATTCGTTGACGAAAGTCTGTCAACCTCGAAAATTCTTAATCCGTGCCCGAAATTATTGTTTTAAGCCTATCTTTGATAAGCCTCAAATTCTGATTTCATATCTTATATGTTCTCATCTTAATATAAGTTTATTTAAGCTTAAATATAAGAATACAAAAGCTTAATGTTAGACTATTACAATCTAAAATTAAGATCACGTATTCTTAAATATACCAGGGATAAGAATAAAACATACTTAAATCAAGATTCTTATATTCCTAAGTTAAGCATTAACAAACTTGAAGCAAGAACAAAATCTGGTTTATTTTAGTTGCTTTCGGATCGCTTCTAGCTCTTTTAATCTTGAATTTAGACTGAAATTAAGCATTACCGAACTTGAAATAAGAACAAAAACTCTTTTATTTCAGTACCCTTCGGATAGCTTCTAGCTTATTAAAACAAGATTCAAGTTTGTAAGTTCTTACCTTTAGAATCAATCCTTTTCCTGACCCCTTGTCCCCATCCCTCTTCCCCACCCCCTCTCCTCCAAAATAACATTAAAAGCACTTATAATTTCAATGTGTTTATATTTTTTTAATTTTTATTTTACAAAAATTATTTAAATATACTAAATTCTAAAATAGGTTTTTCTTTTGTTTAATAAATACAAATGGAGTGGTGGACTTAAAAATTCCGTAATAATTTTTACTTCAATGGTTCTTATTAAACAACCAATTTGAAATGTTTGGAAATGACGGTCAAATCAAAGGTTTTCAACTCGTTGGCATAGAACATAAACTGTTTCATTCTGAAATATAAAATTTTTAAATTTATAGAGTTTCAACTTACTAGTAACATCATTACGTACAGCTTATTGGTGCCATGGTGGTAGAAATGGCGTCGGCTTCAGCTGAGTCTATTTCTTATATCTTATATCGTTATCACTTTGTCACTCACTAGAACAAAGTTTCCGTTATTGTTTTGAAACACTCATATACATCACTAGATACTGTTTTCAATGTAATTTTCGTCCGAAGTAAAATTTTCCATGGTAAAAATATTACTTAACCACTCAATAAGAAATCACGTCCGAACCGTAATAAAGCACGCTTCAAAATGAAACAACGATCTAAGCTTCTTTGTAATCGAACTGCATCATACAAGTTCAAGATCGCCTCGGCTTAATTTGAGAATATCAATCTTAGCTTAAGATCGTTTCGGATTGTTTAAGATTGTATCGGCTCGTTTAAGACCGTATCGGCTCGTTTTAACATTCAATAATCTTAAATTAAGAATGTTTTGTTCTTAATAAGAAAACGAAACTAAGTCAAGATAATGAAGAACTTAATTTAAGAACGTATATCTTACTATAACTTTAAACAAATCTTGTATTAAGAATGCCATACTGAAATCAAGTTTTGAGTTCCTATTTTCGGAATAAAAACTTATTTTTAGAATAAAATTCTATAATTAAGAATAAAACGTGTCGTTTTTGAGATAACAAAACTAAGAATGCAAAAAAATAGAACTAAGCCTACTCGTACTTGATTTTAGCCTGCGGTTTTTCTCTGAGTGTATTTATGAAGTAGTTGAACGTGTGTCCTTTAACTCAACTAATGTTATTATATGCGGCGATTTAACAGTAATTTGTTAGAAGATGATACCTTAATACAAAATATGAGCTCATTTGACCTTCAGCCAGTTAATACCCAACTTCCTCATTTTGTAAGCTCCTCCAGTACCTTATTAGATGTGTTTTTTGTAAATAATAGGTACTGATAAAGTCTTGCTTTACGATCAAATTTCTGCGCCAGCCTTCTCGAAGCATGATCTTCTGTTTTTAACGTATGACTTTGACATTGTGAACTGCGTTAGTAGTTCAAGATACACTTATAGAGATTTTAAAAATATTGATTATGTTTCTCTCGAACGGCAACTCAACTCTATTCCGTGGAACTTAGTGTATTATATGAACTCGCCAGATGATCAAATCGAATTCATTAATCAAAATATTAACCTTCTTTTTGAATCACACGTTCCAATTAAAACAGCAACTAAAAAACAAAGAACGAATGTCTGGTTTAACAATGAAATTCAGGATTTGATGAAACGTCGTGATTTGGCTTATCAACAGTGGAAACGCTTTCGGGTGGAAGAGCTCCATCGACTATACATGAATTTACGAAATGCTGTTGTTTGCCAAATAAAATTTGGTAAAATGGAATACTATTCCCATCGTCTCGGGTCTACTTCAGACAGTCGTAAGATATGGAATAATATTCGTGAACTAGGAATCGGGAAAGTAAAGCTATCTTGTCCCACTAATATTGATCGAAGTGAACTTAATCGTAAGTTTGTGCATAAATCAAATTCCAGCTCTCCAATTATAGATTCCCAGACGGATATTGGTGTCACACAAGCAGAAACATCTTTTGTTTTTAGACGAGTTGAGGACAAAGATATTGTGGAAAGTTTTCTATCTGTGAAGTCAAACGCCATAGGTATATGGGTTGATGACATCCATCCTACTTTTGTCAAAGCTATTCTGCCATCACTATTGCCATTTATTACACACTTAAATAACACAATATTTATGACCGGCGTGTTTCCATCTAAATGGAAACTGGCAAAGATTATACCAATCCCAAAATACTCAATAGGTGATGAATTCAGACCAATATCAATTCTGCCCTTTCTTTCAAAGATTTGTGAAAGAATCATGCATAAGCAATTGACTGAATGTTTTACTCGTTATAAGCTATTAATACCGTTTCAGTCAGAATTCCGTGCGAAGCATAGCTGTAAAACAGCTGTACTTAATGTAGTTGAAGAAGTAAGAGAAATGCTGGAACAGGATTTTGTCACATTTCTAGTCCTTTTAGACTTCTTGAAGGCTTTAGATATGGTGGGACATTCCATATTAATCAATAAATTAAAAAAAACTTTTTCAGTTTCTAACTCAGCAATTCGACTCATCTCTTCATATCTAAGTAATAGACAACAAGCAGTTTTACTATGGAGTAATTACCGAATTCTTTCCCCTAGTTAAAGGTGTTCCCCAAGGATCGATTTTGGGGCCTCTTCTATTCTCAGTGTATACATAAATGATACTGCTTCTGTTTTAATTAGTTCTTCGAAACACATATACGCTGACGATGTTCAAATTTACCGAAGTTGTCCTTGCTTTAGGTCTTGTCGAGGATTGTGGTTCAAATTTAAATGAAGATCTAAAACGTATATTTCGGAGTGGGCAGCAAAATGTGGCTTGGCACTTAACCCTGCGAAATGCAAATGCTTAGTAATTTCTAGAACACGCTTGAACCTATCATGTTTTCCTAGTATAATGTTTCAACATTGATTGTGTCGAGTCCGCAAAAAATCTCGATGTTATCTTTAATAGAACACTAACTTGGAAAAACCACATAAATTCAGTGGTGGGGAAAGCATAGGGTGCTCTTCGAAATTTATGGGTTGTGCAAAATGTAACTCCATTTAAAACGAGATTGCTGCTAGCGAAAACCTTGGTAGTTCCTTTGCTAGTTTATGGGTGTGATATATATTATGGGTGCGACGCTGCGAGCAAAAGGAAATTACAAGTAGCTTTTAACACCTTAATTCGATGTGTTTACTGCCTTAGAAGATATGACCACGTTTCACACGTAGCTAAATATCTAGTCCATATGTCTTTCGAAAACTATGTGAAATTTCGTACGCTGATGCTTCTCTTTAACACTATCAAAAACAAACAACCTTCTTACCTTTAAGACAAAATCAATTAATCTATTAGGTCTGCTATCTTAACTACCGCGGTTCAGTTACTTTACCTCTGAGAGACAGTTGTTCATCGCGGCTATCCGTTTCTGGAACTCAATTCCACGCAATATACGTTAGCTAAATGATGCGCAAGGATTTAAGAAGCAGTTTTTTATTTTTTTTTTATTTTTTATAAAAAAAAAAGGAGGCTTATATGCTAACCTGGAGAACTCAGACCTAATTTCCGGTCCATTGTACTACCAGGGTAGCAGCCTTCCCTTTTTTTGTGTTGCAGTAGTTGGAAATAAGGTGGTAGTAGTTTCACATAAAACCTCAAGGGCGGCGTCCATATGAAACTGGGAGGCTGAAAGAAAAGTAGATGCCCAGAGCGGGATTCGAACCCACGCGTCCGGCCTATCTACTGAACACTCTACCACTGCACCACGACCGCCCCTACTGCTAAGAAGCAGTAACAACATTTCCTTAATCAGAGCAACTAAAATTTTCAAAGTTTCCCCTTCCCCTTCAAGCAATTTCTGGTAACATTTTTAATCAACTTTTAATCAATAATAAAATCTATTTATGTACAAATTCTTTAAGCTGGATTGACTTTCATTACAGCCATCAATTTAAAAAATTTCATTTCTTATGTACTTTTAACTGAAACTACATATTTGTTATTTTACTTTTCTTATGTACTTAAAATATTTTTTTTTTATTAAAGTTTATATAAATTTTTAATTTTTATCTTTCACAACTTTATAAGTGTACTCTTACTGTGTTAGATGTTAATATTCAAATAAATAAATACTAAATAAATACTAAATACTAAAATTGGATTATCTAATGAAATACTTGCCAATCACTTTAAAAACCTTTTATACTGTGAAACAGATGTAAGATTCTCTTATGCTGCTCAACCAATGATACGCGATGACATTCTCGATTCTGAAATATCTCTAGAAGGAATAAAAACTGTGATTTCAATAGGTAAAAATGGAAAAGCTCCTGGTGAAGACGGTATTCCGTGCTAATTCTTCAAGAACGCCACTGATACACTTCACTTACACCGAAAATCACTGTTCAATAAAATTATCTTAGGAGAGAGGTCCCTTCATCATTCAGAAGGTCTTTAATTTTTATTTTTCCAATCATCAAAAAAGGCGATTCGAATTGTGTTAAAAATTATCGAGGCATCTCATTCATGAATGTGCTGGCAAAACTATTTTGTGGAGTGCTTCTCAACAGACTAGAAAGATGGGCCAATTTTTTTTACCACCAGAAATTCAGAATGAATTCATTGGCTTATTAGGACATATAGTTCGCAATGAGATTTTATTTAGAATTCGGAAATCTAAGTATACTAAAGTTTGCTCTTCGATTGCACGCCTGATGATGGAAAAGTATCTATTCAAGAAAGTTTCATCGACTTTATTTGTACTGAAGAAAAAACTGGCGAGGGGTTATCTTCTGGCATAACCAAGAAATTAGAAAAAGATGAACTTGATATCCAAGATGCAAGGGGCCAAGGATACGATAACGGAGCCAATATGTCGTGAGCACACATCCAGGAGAAAAATGACCTACCTTGTGCAAGCCATTGCTTAAATCTAGTAGGAGTACATTCTGCTTCATCGAATGTGGAAATGAATAAATCTTTCGAAACAGTTGAAAGAATTTTCAAGTTGTTTTCGCATAAAGGCATTGAAAATTTAACTGCAAGGGTACTGCGATGTCAGATGGTCCTCGAAGGCTAATCCAATGAAGCCTTTGAATTCTCAAATTACAGAATTACATGGAGTACTTAAAGATATTATCGCCAATCCAATCAATCCTGACTCAAAATCGTCCGCTGAAAGTCAGTTTAAAAATACCGAAAGTTTCTTTTTTTTCTCGATGGGTGGAATCAGATTCTAGGTCAAATCGAACGCGTCACTGCAGCTTTGCAAGCGAAAAGTTTATTCGTGGAAAAAGGCTGCACACTTGATTTCTGGACTGAAGAATTCACTGCAAGAACTTCGTGATACGGGATTTGAAGAGAATTACAGTACAAAAAGAAGACGATGGGCCAAATCTGTCAGAAATGCAAAAACTCCGTCAATCTCAACAACGCCGTCGATATTCTGATTACTGAAATCAGCTGGAGGTATGAGAAAATGATTGTGGTTTCTGATGATTTTGATTCGCTACGGCTCTGTGTAGAATATACTAGTTTTTTTGTGAATGTTGCTCACTCGTTTACTGGCTTCCTTGGCCTTTCTCTAGAAGTAGTTGGCCAGACCAAACCATTCTTTTGTTTTCGGTATCGATACGCAGAGATAACAAAGAAGGCCATTCCTCTTTCTTTTCTAAGTTTAATTTTGATCTATGATCTGCGTACCACTTCTGTTTAAGGTTGTAAAAAAGTGTTTTAAATCTTCCTTCTATTTTCGATAAATTGTCATCGGATATTTGGTACCTATTCACTTATTACGGAGATATGTATTTAATTTCTTTACAGCTTTTAACGGTAACAAACAAGTCGTTGTGTGGTAGGTATATCCATTTCTAATAAGTTTTCTTAAGCAACTGCTCGACCTCACGTTTAAACTGTAAAAGATAACTTCATGAGTTTTGTAGTTGAGATAATTCACGTGTTTTTTATCAAATAAATGAAAAGATAAGTAGGTACCTACCTACCTACAAATTTTTAACAGTTAAAACACTTTTTATATTTTCTCAAAAGCACATTTCGGAAGCAATGCTTTTATCGTCAGTGAGATTTATAAATCTATTTTACTAATCTTTACATTTATTAGATAACTTCATACTAAAGGCTCATCCCTTTATACCTCTAAATTAAATACCTATGCAATTTAATATATTCTAATCCTGATAACACTTATTCCCTTTGGACATCCAAATAAGTTTATCTGAGTAATATCAAAAATCATAGGCTATAAAAAAGGGAAAAGTATTTTTACTAACCGTTTCAAGAAAAAACAGGTTGTAAATATTATATTGGCACTTTTCGTTTAAAATTTCAAAATCATATAATTTTAATCCAACTTACAGTACATACCAGTGAGACAAAGAAACAGCATATGAAAAAAAAAAATTATAAAAAATGTACCAACTTCTTCCAATCAAATCTGTTTAGCTCAGTTCTATGAGACCTATCTAATGCAACCGGACTTTTGGATTTTGCCTATAACTTAAGAAATATAAGTATAAGGTTTCATTATCCAATGAGTTTGGTAACCCTTCTTTTCTGTTCATCTTAAAGTGAAAAAGTGTGCAAAAAGTAGGGTTCCAAAAAAAAAATAATTAAACATTTTTACTAATTTTATATTTTTTTTGTTTTAGTTTTTGATTTAAGTAGGTTTCAAGTAAATAATCAAAAAAAGTTGTGCTTTCAACAGTCTTTTCCTAGTCTTCGCGCTCAAAGCAAAACACCCAAAAAATCCAAACATTCCATCCAAATGAAATTTTTTTACGATTCTTAGAGGTTCAAAAATTTAAGTATTTAAAAAATTTGCATTATGTAGACCTACTCGAAAATCGAATTTTGAAAGCACTTTTGCGTAAGTTCTCCACTGTGCGACGCTGGCCTTTGGACTCGTGTCAGTTCACTAATTTCATTGATGAAGGCAATCGATTATGGAATTGTTGGCTTATTGATGTATGATGTAATAAGTACCTAGGTATACATGTAATATTGTAATATGTAGACACCCTCCGCAATGGTCAAAGTATTAGAAGCGTTATCGTTTGTACTTTTATTCAATTTTGTTTTTCCTCTTACATATCAGGATCCAGGATGCTTTTTATTTTGCGACTAAATTATTTCCTGCACTCTCATCTCTCACATCGAAATTTTTTGGGAAATATACCTAAGAACAATTTTATAGCTTGAGCGATTAGTAGATATTGGCGTTTAGCACTGTAGGTATACCTACCTACTTATACCTATATATTTTCGATATTTCATTTATGAATGTAGGTACTTAATGTTTTCAATTTTGCTTTTAAAATAAAACTTTCTTTCAACAGTTAATCATTCATTTCGTTCTCTGCTTCTAGTTCTGTTCAGTATACCTATTCCATTGATTAATTAAGCTTTCAGCATTAAAAAACACTTTTCATATTTTCCTCAAGTAGGTACCTAATCATTTCGGAAGCAATGCTTCTATCTTCAGTGAAAGTCTGACATGTCATTTGAGGAAAATATAAAATGTGTTTTTAACGCAGAAAATTCAACTAATCTTTTGTTGACCCGATAAAAAAAACTTGGACTGTCTTTATAAAATTGGTCAGTACCTACATATTATGAAGCTTTCTATGCTTTCCTAATCCAAAAAAAATGGTTGTCTTACCACGCAAAATAGTTATTGAAATAAGTAAAGAAACGAGAAAATATACCACTTGCCAATACCTTACTTACCTTACCTTACCTAAGGATGACGCAAAGATATAACAAGCGTAGGTTTAAAAATACATAAAAGAATTATTCCTACTTATACCTACTACCAAAAATACAAATATGCATCATGGTTTCCTAAATACTATGCAAAAATCGTTTGATAAAAAAAACAGCATGGTGTAGGTGAAAATGTTGGAATACTATCTACCTATACTTTGTCAAAACCATACAAGTTTTCAGATGATTGTGCGCTAGTCACGCATATACGCATACTCAAGCCATAAAAACTGTTTGAAAAAAAAAATCAATAAGAACCAAACGCCATTTAGTAGGTAAGTAATGTATAAATGTATAATGAACCCGAAATATATACTCACTCTCCTTCTTATCCTAGGTTGAATCATTTGATATTGGGAAAGAGCTTCCTTCATTTCAACCTACTTCAGTTAAAAATTCAAAATGAATTCTGTCAGCATACAAAATTTTCTTTTTCTGGTGTTGGCTCCCTAGCCAAAGTAAAACAAATTCTATACATATCTCTAAGGTCGGACATAAACTGGTTACCAATACAAATACAGAAATATTTTCCACCCATTTTGCTCTTCTTGCACCCTTTTCTAAAATGTTTTCTCTTTTTATCATGGTACCTTTATCCTCCGGAGCATTTTTCTACTCACTTTTCTTTGAATGTGTAAGTATGTTTATTTGGAAAATAGAAAAAGTATTGCAGGAGTTTTTGTGAACGGGGCGTGTTATTCGAAGTAGAATCTATCCCTGTATGCATTCACACTTGGCTAGGTATATGACTATTTTCGTTTTGTATTTTTGTAGAAAAAAAAGGGATAAAAAGGATTTTCTGCAAAAATACCTATACATTTCGAATTCTTGTTTAGCTTTGTGATTAGACAGATCAAATAATCTATGTATTGTAGCCATTGTAACTAAGTAGATACAAAAAATTATTTAACTCGTCTATGTCGGCAGACATTTTGTCTGGCTATAGCCCACAGCCCACACAGAAAATACGCCGAATAATGGTAGCGAGGTGTAAATCTATGTAAGTTCCTTGTTGATGAGGTATTTTTCTGACCATACGTGCCTATATCTAAATTCTAAACTATCATAGGTAGCAGCCTATTTCTAATAACATTATTTTTGCCTTTTGATAGTTGAAGATTGCCGCAGTCGTGCTATGCTAAGGGAAGCAAATATTAATCTCGATTTTATTCAAGATGTAGATATATTACCTACCTATTTATTTATAAGTTCATTAAGAAAGCCTTTGGGCCTTTGGATTGGGGGGGGGTACCTATCTATCAATGCTCTCGTCGGCGCTCAGTGGCCAACAACAAGTAGGTTACCTATATGGAGAGTTATGATCGAACAAAGGAGTCTAACCACCTCTTTGATCTACATAATTATGTTCGATACGATATCAATAATTTATATGGTTGGGCTATGTCATAAGGTAAGTGGGTATGTTATTCCGTTTAATTTTGTGCAAAATTTTAATAGCATTGCCTCAAGGAACATTTGCAAGGATTCTGAGTTAGGATATGTTTTTGAAGAAGTTTTAATGTATCCTCATTTCTACATGAAAAACTCAATGATCTACCTTTTTGTGTTAAAAACGAAAAAGTTAATTGTTCTAAGTTCTCAAAACTTTTAAGCGATTGTATATAATATTGTACTAATTGTATTGTTAAGTCTGTAGATAACAAATCGTAGACAATAAAGAATAATGAGAATAATAAGAAAACTTATTGCTGATCTTTCACCGAAACAAAGGTAGGTACTAGGTAGGTATGTAAAACCTCCAACAATGTGCTGCTAATGGGTTGAAATGTGATTGTATTCAAAGTCTGAGAATTTAAACATTTTGGTGCTTAGGTAGGTAAGGTATACCTACTTATCTCCTGTTGTGTGTATTGTGTATATATATTTTGATAATAAAGAAAAAATTAATAAATACTCCTTTTAAACTGTTTTATTTTAAGTTTTTAATAATTTTCACAACTTTTTGTAAGATTTTTTGGCGTTGGTTTTCGGATTTCTTACTCCATCATCTGGCGAGTTGACTGAAACAGTGTTGGTTTGATTAAATTGGTTTAATTAGTTGTTTTAATTAAACCTGCATTGTTTCAGCCTACTCGCCCGATGATGGAGTAGAAAATGTTGATAAAAGAAAAAATTTACCTATCAATTGTCGCCTCCTGGGAAGGCAATAGAAAGCATCTGGAAGGAAGAGTGTTAATAGTAAAAAAGTTTTGGGTATGATCAAAGTCGAAAATTCTGGAAAAATAATGAAAGAAATCATATGTCTAAAATCAAAAAGTTACCTATTCTTTTTCCGTTGATGACATCGATCTCAAGAAACCTTAAGGTGTAAAGAAAATAGCCCCTGAGGATAAAAATTTTATTAACTATACACAGATTGCTTATAAAAGAAACAAAAAGGGTAAACGCACTAGTATCCGGACACTTAACTTTTTTCTCAACTTTGACTTCGAACCATTTCATAACCATAAATGCGGAATCTTTACTTTACCGCGGAATCTTTTATTGATTGTAAGAATATAGACATTTCTCAATAATATGACGTTCAAGTAAATTGCAAAGAAATAATTGTTAAAATTAGTTAGTATCCGGACACCAAAATTTAGTATCCGGACGCTTTAGTTTTAGTATCCAGACACAATCATCTTAAGAGACAAGCCCTATTCGGATACTGAAAATACATGATAATCGAACATTGTTAGTATCCAGAGCCGGACAGCATGTCATTTATTATTTGCATTACATTCATTACATTAAATTAATTATTACTTTTTCAATTGCTTACTACTAAAAACTGTTCCCACTGTTTTTTTTTTACACAAATCGACAACGCGACCGCACCTTCAAACCTTAAACAATAAAATGACGCGTAGTTCATAAAATACGCATTTCGAGTAGGTAGGTACCTGAAACCTTGCATGCATGTATAGGACACATTGAAGGACCCGTGTTTGTTGACGTTTGTGGATTTTTTTGTGTGATTTATCTATTAATCGCATAAAAGGTCAATGTGTCCGGATACTAACACTGTCCGGATACTAGTGCGTTTACCCTATATCACGGAAAAACGTTTGTTTCCCGATTTTTGCGCACAGAAAATGCGCATATGAGCTAAATAAAGTGGTACTAAGTCATCTAGACGATAAAAGATTTATTGGAGAGGATGGCATAATCACCTACGCAGGGGATATTGGGATCTTTTCAAAATAACTTGAAAACAGTATATGGTGTTAGCTGTTAGCATTATACCTGAACTACTTACTTTCAACTTTAACTTAAATTCAAATAAATATTTTCATCTCCTAATGTATGTAATAGGTATTCTATTTTTAAACAGTCAAATAAAAACCATGTGTTATACTATAGTGTTTTGGAAACTCATTTCATTTTTCAAAATTTTTGTAAATAAACAACAAGGAAAATAAGTATATATACATTATACATAGTTGTCTTATTTCATTTACACCTTTAGGATGGTGGTTGGATTAGTAAGAAATTTTCTATTGAGAACACATTTTGAAGGGCATAACATTTCATATGCACTAAGCATCTTTTCTCGTTTTGAAGAAGTCCTTTGATTTACTTCAAACTAGGGCAGTTTTTTTAAGTATTTATAGCTTTATCGTTTTAATTCACAATTGCTTCTATCCACAGAAATTTTTCATTTCCTTTCACAAAGACTGTGCAATTTCCAAGTTTATGTCGAAGGCATTCTTGGACCTTATGATGTTCTGTGAATCCACCTTTCCATTATAGATCATGATGATTTTCATGCTGCTTTTTTGCTTGTCTTTTCAAATTGGTAAATAGCGTAATTGCGGGAGAGATGCCGCGTGGGGAGAGATGCCGCATTCAACCAAACTCACACATCCAGTCGTCCACACAAATAATCTTATTTTTTCAAGAAAAAAACAGAATTTCTACTCCAGTTAGCTAAGCAGACCTCGGCTCTCTCTGTTGATTGGCATTCTCACGGGCCACAACTCGTAGGGTACCTACCTACATTATGAGAATGGGCATTAGTACATCCGACTTATGTAGAGGATGCCAAGATGAGGAGGCAGCGGAGGGATCATTCCACTTCTTCTGTGAGTGTCCTAGCTTGGCCCACACTAGGAAAAAGGCCCTCGGAGAATACTTCTCCTCCGAACTGGGCGACATCTCCAATCTCTTATTGAGTAACGTCCTGAAATTTACTCAGGGCTCCAAATGGTACCAACCCAATCCTCCCACCTCCTCATCCTCTGTTTTCCCGGGGAGCGGGGAGCCAGTGGCGTAGCGAGGGGGGGGGGGGGCGGGGGGCGGTCCGCCCCGGGCGGCAGTGTTTAGGGGGCGGCAAAATTTAACAATAAGTAATAAAAATATTTTGCAAATACTTGAACTATTTTATATTTTTATCGCAACTACAAATTCGGACCGATTGAAAAGAGCACGGCACGGAGTTTTCAATTACTTATTTTGTGACGAATTCGAAACACAATTGTTGCCTCAACATTATTAGCGTTTGGCTACAGCAACTACAGACAAAAGCTTAAAAAGGGTTCAAGACACGCGGTGGAGTGCAAGAGCCGATGCTGTAAATGTGACATGGCATCATTACAAAGATGTTCTCGTCGCTTTGGAAAAACTGACAGAGGCAGGTGAAAGTTTAAACAGCAGAACAGATTCAGGTGCTTTAACAGTTTTGATGCAGTCATTTTCCTTCCTTTGTTTTTTGGGCCTGTGGCAACCTGTGCTACATGAAGTGAATGATGCACAAAAATATTTACAAACAAAAGGACTTGACATAAAATTGTGCGCTCAGAAAATAAATGCTTTGCAGATGATATTGACAGAGAAAAGATAGGAATGGGCAAATGGTGCAGTAGGTTATGCAAAAAATATGTGTGAAGAACTTGGATATTCCATAAAACCACGGAGGCGCATAACAAGAAAGCATATTTTCGATGACGGAACTAGAGATGCTAACTTGTCTGGTGAAAATGAGTTGAGACGAAAGCTGTTTTCTTCGTTAGATAAAGTGAGCGTTTTCAACAGCTAAAGAATTTAACGGATAAGTTTGCATATCTAACGCCGGCTATATTATTAGATCCAGACAACATTGAATGCAATTTAGACTACGCATCTGACGAAATTGACGAGCAGGATTTCAAGCTGGAAAGACTTTGACTGCGGACTTTCGTTGCTGCTACAGGTAACGAAAATAAATTGATTAATGCAGACTCACTTGAGTTATTTAAATTTATTGTTAAATCCAAGCTGGAAGATACTCTGCCCAATATTTTAATAATGTTCCGAATATTTTTCACAGTTGCCATAAGCAATGCCAGCTGTGAGAGAAGTTTTTCAAAATTGAAATTGATTAAAAATTATTTAAGATCGACAATGAGTTGTCTAAGACTAATTAACTTGGCTATTTTGTCTATTGAGCAAGAGGTGTGCGATGCGATAGACATTGACCGGGCAATAAAAGACTTTGCTCTTAAAAAAAGTAGACGTGTAAATTTTTAATTTAATAAATTTTAATTCAATTCTAACAAATACTCATATTACTTTTCAGTAAAAATAAAAATATAACATTTTAGTATACTTCTTGTTCTAATCAAAAAATTATTTTATTTAATCTTGTCGATCCGATTTACCTAAGTTTTAAGTTATATCAATTAGTGGTTAAAGTAAAAGAACTTTGAATTAATAAACGTGATTGTAAAACTTAGATTAACTTTTTTATTTAAAATCTTATCTGTATACAGCGCTCCTGCGAAAAGTATTTCTTAGGTTTTGCTATCTTTTATGTGCAATTAACCGGGAAAGTTAGTTATTGAAACCCGGTTACGTGCCTGATAAAAGGACCCGCTTTAATACCTTAAAAGCGTTCGTAACCGAGGAAGTATGTAGTATTGTTAGTGTTTTTGTTGGACATTGATGACATTTCAATTGCTGTGAAGTCAGTTGTGCTCCTGTGCTGATTTTGAAACAAAACAAGGAAAATTTTATTTTTATTTTGTGTAAGTAAGGTAGTTATCTGAAAAAAATGCGTACCTACTTATTAGATAAACGTGTTGATAAATAGAGGGCGTTAAGCGGGTTGGGTAAATATCCAATAGGTATTTTACAGGGTTAATTTGTGAGCAATATCAAACAAAATAACAAGCGTAGAAGAAGATTGCTTACATAAACGGGTTGTGCATCATAGCGGGGAGGTAAATAAACGGGAACTACTGTAATGCAAAATAATGATGACTGCTCTCACCGAAAAGTTCTCTATAATTAATGTATGTAATGTATAGTATACATTAAATTAAAATACCTAAATAAAAGGGCGGCAAAATTGTCTTCCGCCCCGGGCGGCAGAGACTCACGCTACGCCACTGCGGGGAGCACAATGGATCCTTGAGATCCGAGTGAGGTGCTGCCACTTGTGACTGGAAATTTTTTAGTTCGTTACAACAAGTAATCGATTGTTTTGTCCAGGGTAAGTATTTTGCATAATAAATAGGTGCTAAAGAATACTAGTGTGTGTGTGTTTTTTTTTTTTTTTCAATTTTTCTTTCATTTGTAATGTGGTGCGGCATCTCTCCTTCATTTTGGGAGAGATGCCACACTTTTGTTTTGAGAAGTTGCTGCAAGCTGAATTGGCTTTTGTATTTTTCTTAAAGCACCTTAAATACATCTGCACATAAACAAGGGCTAGTTGGACAGAAGAGGCGCTTAAAGAAGCCCGACAAAAGAATGTCTCTCCGAAAACCAGGGTGTCTCTGTTTGAGTACCAACCAGAAGTTCAAAAACCAAAAGCCTTCTTTTCCGAAACGGCCGTTTCATGTTCTGAAACAATCCTGGAAGCGGTAATTTCTACCACTAGCCATAGGTACATTATGCAGTCATTCCGAAAACGTAACGCATACCTACCTCATCATCATCATGTTCCAACAAACTAATGCCATCAAAACTACTGCAATCAATTTCACCGCTATGCGGCGATTTTTGAAAATCGAGGTGAAATCTTCGATTTTCAAAGAAATACCTAGCGGGAATAAGTTAAAAACCAATAACTAAGTTATTTCAAATGCTTAATAATATATGTTAGAGTACAATCTCACCAAAGATACAAAAGTGAAAAATTATTTAGTAATTCGAAAAGAAGCTTATCAATTTGATAGTTGCTTTTTGATTACCTTATTTGATAATTAGACTATAATTGATTCCATCAAAATATTAATAATGCACCCTCTAATTAAAAAGACAATGAAAAAATAAATTATATTATAGTCCATAGAAAATTTTTAATTAATAAAAAAAATAAAAAAAACAGAGCCAATTTAAAAATAAATTTTTGGTATATTTCTACGGATCTTAAATATTAAAGTTCTGAAAATTTTTGCCGCCCCCAAATCGTGCCGAAGAATTGTTTTTGAGTTTACAATTTAACTATTTGTTTGAGTGTTGGTTTCTTCAATTGAAATAAAACTTGTTATTTCTTGTTTTATTGTTTTGTTTGTTTATTCTTTGCTGAAGGCAAAGTATACAATGGTTAGCTTTGATTTCTAAAGCAATAAAATCCAACTTATATGAAATTGCTCTATTTGTATCAAAGAATACAATGCTTTGCACTGATTTCCTAAGTACCATCAATCGTCGTATGATCGTCGATGGATACTTCTTTCATGGTAATTAAATATGTATGACTATGCTCCTCCCTTTTAGACCTTATCTCTTTCAACACTAATCCCCGAAACGTAAGATCATCCCGATTCTTTTTCCATCCTGCTCATCGTACTTCGTACATCCTATGGTCTCAACGAACCCTTAACCCGCATGATGAGTAAGATTAATTCTGTTCCTTTTCTTTTCGACCTCAATCTTCCAAGTCCCTGTCTGAAAGTCCTCCTGTAAAACCGCTTCTCATCCTTGTAGTTAAATTTAGTTTTAATTAGTTTAAGTTATTTTAAGCTTGTATTAAGCTAATAAATGGGGCGGTAGCCCCACCAGAATTAAAATTAAAATTAAAATTATTACTTGTCGTAAAGCGACTATAGGGATTTTATAATTAGGTTTTTTATTGGGGTGGAGACGAACAAGTGTGCCCTGATATAACTTGTATTGAACTTTGAGTAAGGCTATCTTCGATTGTTCATCTTCATTAGCAATAAGTGATCGTGAGAGTGTCAGAATTAAGTCATGTCGAGCGTTAGGAATAATTTTTTGGAAATCCTCTGCAAATACCAACTGTTTTTGAAGTGGTAACAGTCGTATAAATACCAGAGTTGAAGAACATTCAGGTGGTCCTAGTGCAAATTTTTGTCCCCATAACATGATAGGTATTTGCTCAAGATAGAGCTGGTGTGTGAGCCTGTATGTAGATTGGAGTTTATTGACTGTTGAGGTTTCTTGTGGAAGAAAAAAATTTATTTTAATAACTTTGTGTGAAAGAAATCAATGGTTGGAAACTAAGATGCGGTTTTTTGTAGATGAAAAGTGGTTTATGGAAGATGTTTGTCCTATTAAGAACTGTGTTCGAATGAAGTACCTATGGTTGGGAATTGTAAGGCAGGAGAAGACATGTTTTAAGATTTTGTAAAGCAGCAGAAGACATTTTGAAAATATAATTTTTGAGCATAGAATTAATATTTTAAGAAAATATTTCCGTCGAATATCATTTAAACGATTCATTTTTTTTTTTTTTTTTGTTTTATTGATGCAAGTTTGTTTTTCATATTTAAAATTTAAGTTCGAGCTTTTCACAAATCAGTATCTAAATACATGTATGTTTGTGTTTTGCCTACATTTATAGAAAACAGTTGAAATGCGTTAGTAGGGCTCCTATTTATTAAAATCATTGACTTATTAAACATGGACTGCTAGGACCCAACTTCAAGATGGTTCCACTTATTCTAAGCAATACTAGCGAGCATTATTTCAGCGGAAAACTAGTGAAGCATTTTTGACACTGCTAAATAATCACGCTAGCTAAATCACAGCAGATGTCGTTAGTGTTTTAGTTAAGAGTAAGATATTGGCTAGTGTAACCAAAAATAAGTGCAATCATTATTATCCAACTTTTGTATAGAGAATTAATGCAACTAGCAGTCCATGTATCAAAAGTCAATACAATGCTTAAATCACATTGATCTATTACGCCATTTAATTAAAAATCTAAATAGAAATAAATTTCTTATTAGAAAAGTTGTTATGGAAAAACACCGAGATGCCTTAGAAGATTTGCATATTGTGTTGGTTGACTTCGAAAAAGCATTCGATCGACAACCGCGAGATCTGATATGGGTGGCCCTCAGACACCGAGGAGTTCCTGAAGCCTATGTTCGAACAATTATGGACATGTACGAGGGAGCAGTTACAAAAGTGAGATGCCCAGCTGGAGTCACCGAAGAATTCCAAATAACAGTAGGTGTACATCAGGGAAGTGTCTTGAGTCCACTGCTCTTTATTGCTGTTCTGGATTATTTGCTCGAAGGAAAAGTAACGGACAATAAAGTACCTACAACAATTATTCTTTGCTGACGATGGAGCCATCATAAGCGAGGATCCTACATCCAGTGCTGCCGTTCGATGAATTGACAAAAACAGGAGATTTTCTGTTCAACGGGTTGAAAAAACAGGAGATTTAATTTTTTTCGAATAGAACGTCCAACTGGACTCGAATGTGTTAGTGAACCTCGCTTACGTCGGTATTTATCAATAACGTGCTGGCATCACCTTAAGTCAAATAAAGATTTAGCAATGTTTCTTCTAAATTGTATAAGAATGCTATGCAGAGAGTTGAAAACTCAATACATCAACCTTACAAAATGAAAAAAATTCTAAGGTTTCTGTTTCGTCTCAGCAAACTAAACTGGAAATTCATTTATTTATTTTTTATTTATTTTTTCAAAACAAAACTTAAATTTATATTCAAAGCAAACAAAATAAATAACTTATAAAATTATCCAAAAACTAAACAAAAAAATTTCATGTTCACAATTACATATTTTTAAATGTATGGATTACTAATCAAAAAAGAATTAAAATCTAAAATAAAATAGGACAATATATCAGTCTTTTAGTTGAAATTATTATTTAAAATATAATCACATATTTTCTCATTGATTTTTCATTAAATTCAAATGTGTTTCCGTAATTTTGAATGCCGTACAATTCAAATCATCTTCTTTTAAGTGCGATCTTATGACAGCAATTGCATTGAGAGTCTTATTCCCTAAACAGTTTCGTTTTTTTTGTTTTTGCATCGGTAACAATGCTGAAAATTCGCTCACATTCTGCATTTGAGTGTGGCAAACTTAAAACAATCTCAGCCAATTTAAAGATATTTTTAAAAATTAGTTCATCGTTGTAATCTTTGATACCTGCAATCATGTTCCAAAATTCGTCAATGCCTGAGTCTTTTACTTTTTGTCTTTCTTCTTCTTTAAAGTACGTAGGCAAACTATGCCACGCGTTTAAAAGATCAACTGTATTTATCAATTTTGAAAAATGATTACAAAGTATTTGCAAAGAATTCAAGTTTTGTGTTCTGTTTAAATTAAGAGCTATAAAAAATATTTTTCGAATACTTTCAACATCTTCAATCAAAAAAACTGATTTTCTTAAAAATTCCTCACATTCGGCCCCCAAATAAGTCTGAGACAAGTTTTTATAATTTTCAGCATCTGAAATACCAACAGAAATATTTAATTTATCTGGCAAAATGAAATTAATAGCCATTTTCAAAAAAAATTTCTCAGCTTCCGTTTGTATCCGATGTATTAATACTTTCTTAAATTGGAACAATGCGCTAAATTCATTGAAATAATTCAAGCCAAATTTGAGAAAAAAAAATATGCTTGTACAATAGGTGAATTAAGATTTTCAAGTTTTTTTTTTTGTTGAAAGAAGATTGTCTTCGTAATCTGCTATGAAAAACATCAAAATAGGGATGAACTCGAGGTAGAACTTGAACAGGTATGTTCTTTTGTAATATCTTTTCTTGAAGATGAAGAATATTGTGGTACGAGGATAAAAAAAATTCTTATGAATTTATGATAAATATTTGTAAAAAGTAATAAAATGTTTGACTACTGAGTTACTCAATGTAATAGTTAGAAAAGTCAGAAAAACAGTAGAATTTTGAAAAAAATGCCTTGGTAACAGGAGACAGGAGATTGGACTTTTTTAGAGTGAAAAAACAGTAGTCTACTGTCATGACAGTAGAAACGGCAGCACTGCCTACATCCCTGCAACGAGCACTTGACATTTGGATTGATGTTCAGGAAGGAAATGGGTACCGTATTAGCGCTAAAAAGACTGAATACCTGTGCTGCCCTTTTTCTGATCCAGACAAGCCTATTCCAGACATTTATTTGAATGGAAATGTGCTTTCCAAGTGTGAAAGGTTTAAATATCTGGGATCTATGATCAATAGTGAAGCAACTTGTGATGACGACATCAATCATCGAGTAAGCGTAGGGTGGATGAAGTGGCGAGAAAACTCCGCTATCTTCTGTGATCGAAAAATGCCCCCTAAGCTGAAGGGAAGACTCTACACAGCAGTTGTCCGTCCAGCTCTGACATACGGTTCACAATGTTGGACAATGTACAAAAAGTATGAGAGCAAATTGACGGCAGCCGAAAAGAAGATGCTTCGGATGACAGCAGGAGTAACAAAGCTTGATCGAATTAGAAGTACTAAGATCCGTGGAAGCCTTCATGTGAAAAGTACCATCTTGGACAAAATTCAGCACGACCGGCTCAGTTGGTATTGTCATGTTCAAAGGAGAGATCCTCAGAACCCCGTCCAAAAGGCAATATCGTACAACGTTTCAACAAATTCGCGACGAAAAAGAAAAGGCAGGCCAAAACACTCCTGGTAGAAGCAAATGCAAAAACAGCAGCATTTGGTTGGCCTCAGACATGGAACAATCCAAAACCGGGAGGCTTGCCGACGATTTCTGAGGTCAACGCGGCGTACCCCACAGGCGGATCACTAGTGTGAAGCAGAAAAGTGGGAGAGTTGTGATCGCTTCAAGATCACTACTCGTAACGCCGGAAATGAAAAGAAGAAGATTAGAAAAGTTGTTTGATCGTGAAGATCACCTCAACTCCTTTTTGCGTTTCGCCCGGGCACGGCAATGGGCTCATCAGTTAGATGTTGCCGTACCCTTCTAAGACGCAAATTATGTTCGGTTTACACCGACACTTATAAAATCCACTGCACTCACATGCAGTGAATTTTATTTCTAAGTGAGTGAATGAATTCACGATCAAACAACAAAACAAATTCAAAGCAGTGAATTTTATTTTCTAAGTGAGTGAATGAATTCACGATCAAACAACTTTTCTAATAAGAAATTTATTTCTATTTAGATTTTTAATTAAATTAATTGTCAACTCCAGGACAAAACAACACGACAATAACAAAATTTTTTTGTTATTGTTTAAAATTAATAAATTGAACCCAAACCATGGCAAACTTTTTGTTTACTATTTTCTAAGTGCATATGACAAGTTCCATTCACTTAGAAATAAAATTCACTGCATGTGAGTGCAGTGGATTTTATAAGTGTCGGTGTAAACCGAACATAATTTGCGTCTTAGAAGGGTACGGCAACATCTAACTGATGAGCCCATTGCCGTGCCCGGGCGAAAAGCAAAAAGGAGTTGAGGTGATCTTCACGATCAAACAACTTTTCAAATAAGAAATTTATTTCTATTTAGATTTTTAATTAAATTAATTGTCAACTCCAGGACAAAACAACGCGACAATAACAAAATTTTTTTGTTATTGTTTAAAATTAATAAATTGAAGCCAAACTATTACGCCAGTTCCACAAAGCAAAATCTCACTGAGCGCTCAATGTCACTTTGACGGAGCGCAAACAGTTTTGTGGAACATAAATCTCAGCTCAACTGTGTCCTTGTTTTCAAACTTTTACTCATCATCATTAGAATGTACAACGAAAATTCGCTGATGCTGAAAAAATAGCCGAGTCTACAGGAGAAAAAAATGAAGTTTCCAGGATTGTGCATCGTCAAAAACACCGACAAAATTACCAAAGCAGCTCAGCAGAAGATTATTACCGTATATCAATATTCATACTTTTCCTGAATCACTTCATATCATCCATATCTGACAGATTTGCGAAACACAAAAAAACTTTGTCAATAATCGGAAATACCATCCCTGAAAAATTGGTCAGGAAAGACGTTGAGAATATTGATGAAACCGCGGAAGTAATAATGAATCAATGGCCAACAGCGACTGAGGCAGCTGCTTCAACCGTAATAAATGAAGTGTAACGTTGGGTTGGGCCAGAAACTCAACCAAAGACATTTATAGAGTCATTAAATCTTTGTAACGATGCACTTTTTCCAAACATTTTCAAGTTTTTGAAAATAGGTGCAACATTGGCTGCGACCATTGCTAGCAGCGAGCGTAGTTTTTCCACGTTGAGGCGTCTAAAATATTGGATTAGGAATTCCACAGGCGAAGATAGGCCGAATGGGCTTGCTCTTATGAGCATTAACAGGCACATTGACATTAAGGTGGAAGAAGTTATCGAATGATTCGCGCAAAGCAGAGAAGAATTGATTTATAATTTCGTGTAATTTCATATGTTCTTATTTTCTGCACTTTATTATTGTATATCAATAAATTGGAAAAAACCTATTCAATACAATTGAACAACGACTTTTACTTATGTACAAATATTTACAAAAGGATTTATCGGTTCAAAAAATCTAGCTGTGGTTGTTCACATAGGCATGTGGATGGTATTATCGTGAATGCTTGATTGGTTGTGGATGGTATTTTCATCAATTATTAAATGTGTTTAAATGATTTTCAAACAATGTCATGACACGTCAAATGCAAAACAACAAACTTTTTATCATTTAGAATTATAAAGCACATCACGCTTTTATATTGCTAACACATTTACGAAGCAAAGCTGTCCTAGCAAAAAACAATAATATTATGATGTACGTTTAATGGGGACGACAGGGGGCGATACCAGCGCTTTCCCCGCTATGGTGCTACTATAGTTTCCTTATACAATGAAAATACGTTAGGAACTATTGGAGCAATTGAAGCATTTTTTCACTGGCCTAAAAGACAAGACGTTCTACACCAAGAAATTTCAAAAATGACAAACAAAAGTGAGAAAAAAACAAAAGTTGAAGTCTGTTTGTCCTACCAGGTGGGCTCAGTCTTATGAAGCAGTTGGAACGTACGTTGAATTGCAACCGGCTGTTATTGAATCTTTGGCAGAAATCAAAACGTGGAAAGATCGAGATACTTCGCAAAATGCATTGCATCTTTTGACAGCGATTTCGACGGTTGAATTCCAAATCGCCTGTCACATAATGGAATCAGTTAATTAGATTGTTTTGCCTTTGAGTCGGGAATTGCAATCTAAAAACCAAGATCTGGTTGAGGCTACTAAGCTGGCAGATGACGCTTTGAATGAATTTACGTACAAACGCGAGAACGCAGATTCTACTTTCCACGTTATTTATGAGCATGTTGCTAGAATTTGTTCTGAATACGAAATCTCAATGAAATTGCCACGCCGCCGCCGCCGCCGTTGCAATCAATAAAAAAATCATTGCAACGTTCTAGCACGTTCTTTGCTGAGGATATGGAAAGACCACTTCTCCAAGCTATATAACGGCGATGATGAACCCAATTCCGCTGTTAGAGAGATAGAACCATTCGATTTAGGCGACGTAGACCAACAATTCCGCCAACCCGACCTGAACTTGGTGAAGACAGCAGTATCCAGGCTAAAGTCCAACAAAGCTGCTGGAGCTGATGGCCTCACTGCCGAATTGTTTAAATCGGCAGGCGATGACCTGGTCAGGAGTATGCACCAGCTCATTTGCAAAATATGGTCGGAAGAAAGCATGCCCGATGAATGGAACCTCAGCATTGTTTCCCCTATCCTCAAGAAAGGAGACCCTCTGAACTGCGCCAACTGCAGAGGTATCAGTCTTCTAAACATCGCATATAAGATCCTCTCTGCCGTATTGTGTGAGCGTCTGAAGCCATTCGTCAACAACCTGATAGGTCCTTATCAGTGCGGCTTTAGACCAGGAAAGTCCACCATAGACCAAATCTTCACACTACGGCAGATCTTGGAAAAAACCCAGGAGCTTCAAATCGATACCCACCACCTTTTTACCGATTTTAAGGCCGCGTATGACAGCATCTATAGAGAGGAGTTATATAGAGCCATGTCTAGTTTTGGCATCCCTACCAAACTTGTCCGATTGTGTTGGATGACGATGGAGAACGCACGCTGCTCCATCAGGGTCGGAAAAGATCTCACCGATACATTCGATGTCAAAAAAGGTTATAGGCAAGGCGATGCACTTTCATGCGACTTCTTCAACATCGTTATTTATTTATTTCATTTATCTACAAGCAGTTTTACAGCTAACAGATATAGTGCTCCAAGAATAAAATATTAAAATATGAGTAAGTACAATAAATCAGTCTTAAATTTACTTCTACTAAGGATTGAAAAACCAATTTCTTGAAATCACTTCATTGAAATCAGCAATACATCTTGATAACGTTGTATATTTTGAAATAGGAAAATCCTTGTTCTCGTGGACCTGGCAGGTACATGTATAGGTAATAGAGCAAGGAGTGTTGGACACTTTATGTGGTAGCATAGTAAGTCTCTTATGAGCATTACACCATGAATTTTTCTCCTTGTTTCTAAGGATTTTATTCCAAGCAATAGGCACCTAGCTTTGTAATCAGGACAGAAACCCCAGCTCATTTTGTTGAAAACATATTTCGTAAATCTTCTTTGAACCGATTCTACCCTGTCAGAATTAACTTTAAACGCGGGACTCCAGATTACATCAGCGTATTCCAAAAGCGATCTGACAAGAGATGTATACAAAGTTAATAAAACATAAGGATCTCGAAAATCTTTGCCATTTCGTTTTATGAATCCAACTAACGAGTTAGCTTTTGGTACTAAGTAATTAATGTGGTTCCTAAAATTTAGTGAAGAATCAAGAATAACACCTAAGTCCTTAATGTTTGAGACACGATCTAAGACATTAGACTCAATTGTGTAATTGAACCGAAAACTGGTACATTTTCGAGTAAATGAAATAATGTTACACTTTTTTATATTAAGTTTCAAGAAATTTTCGTGACACCAGTGTGTAAGAGAATCAAGGTCAGATTGAATCAATTGACAACCACCTAAGCTGTTAACTGTCAAGAATAGCTTCAGATCATCCGCATATAACAAACACCTACAATATTTGAATGCAGATATAATGTCATTGATAAAAATAATGAAAAACAATGGACCGAGGTGGCTACCTTGGGGTACACCCGATGTACACTGAATTTCTCTTGAAAAAGAATTTTCAATTTTAACCTGTTGTTTTCTACAGGAAAGGTACGAGGATATCCAACGAAGGAGTTGAGACTGAAATCCAAACATCTCAAGTTTAGCAAGGAGGATTTGGTGGTTTACAGAATCGAACGCCTTACTAAAGTCCGTGTATACCGCATCGACTTGAAAACCACTTTCCATAGCATTGGTTACAAAAGAAGTAAAATATGCCAGATTTGTTATAGTGGATCTACCAGATACAAAACCATGCTGTACTTCCGATAAATATTCGCTTGCGAAGAAATCTAGTTTATTTTTCAGGATACTTTCAAACAATTTGGGAATAGCGGAGAGTTTGCAAATACCCCTATTATTTTGAATATCACTTTTTGAGCCTGATTTATGGATCGGAACTAAATAAGAAAGTTTCCATTCTTCGATGAAGATTCCTTCTTGAAGAGACTTGTTAAATAACATAAGTAAGGGAGTGCAAATAGAGTCACAACATTCCTTAAGCACTGTGGCAGGAATGCCGTCGGGACCAGAGCTAGAACTGGATTTGAGAGATAAAAGTTCTGTATTAACTTCTTCGAAACTAAACTGAATGGATCCAATATTAATGCTACTGTTCAATTGTGTGAGTGAACTTTTATTAAATCTAGATACGGAATAAACCGATTCAAAGAAGTTAGCAAATAATTCGACTGTGGAATCTAAGTCCGAGGATTCGACGCCACTATAATGCATAGTACTTGGAAACCCTACTGATTTTCTTTTGGAATTTATAAAAGACCAGAACGATTTCGAATTGCTTTTGATATTGCTTTCAATGTTTAGAATATAAGCTCTATAAAGAAACTTGCTAAGAACCACAAAATCTTTGCGTAACTTACTAAAGCGTTCGTAATCAGGTTGACTTTTAGATTTACTATATTTTACGTATGCTTTTCGTTTTTGTTTCTTTAAATCGCTGAGTTGTTTATTAATCCAAGGTGAATTCAAGGACTTCTTTTTTGCAAAAACCGGTATATAGTTATCAAAACCCAAAAACATGATTTCAGTGAAGCGATGATACATATTTTGTAGATCTAGACATACAAATTCAGTTCGCCAATCGATATTGCAGAAATAGTCATTTAGACCGGTAAAATTAGCTTTAGAGAAATTATAAGATTTTAAATCCTGCTTTACATTTTTTGATACATATGTATAAAACTCTATTTCAAAGAACAATTCCGTGTGATGAATAGAATCATTCAGCAAGGAAAAGGGAACATTATATAATTTAACTCTAAGATCTTCACAACATATGAACATTAAGTCCAATATCTTACCTAAAGAATTGGGGATATGATTAAATTGCATCAAATTTAAAGAATAAAGATAATCTATAAAAATAATTTCAAAATTTTGTTTCATGTTAAACGGCAGTAGCATTTTCTCAGATTCTGAATATTTCCACTTTAATTCAGATAAGTTAAAGTCACCTAAGACACAAATATTGTCTGAGTCAATGCAAATACTGTTGATAAAATCAATATTGGATATATGTTTTTCATACAATTCTATAGAGCTACTTGGATGCACATAACTTACAATAAAGAATAGATTTGACTTATGAGGCATATTTACTTTGAGAGAGATGCAAACCTGTTCAATGTTTACAGATGGCAAGGTTACTTCTGTACAACACAAATGCAAGCGCACAGCAACAATTATTGAAAGAATAGTGCAAAACTCCCACGTCAACACAAGAGGCACAATCTTTTAAAGATCCGTTCAATTGCTCGGATATGCCGACGATATTGACATAATTGGAAGAACGCAGCGTCAATGACGCGTTTATGAGCATTGAGACGGAAGCGAAGAAGATGGGTTTAGTGGTAAATGAAGGCAAGACCAAGTATATGCTGTCATCAAGAAAGGACACCCAACACCGACGTCTTGGACATAACGTCAAAATAGACAGCTATAACTTTGAGGTAGTTAAGGACTTTGTCTACCTAGGCGCCGCTATTAATTCAGACAACGACACCAGCGCTGAAATCAAACGAAGAATAACTCTTGCCAATCGCTTTTTCTTCGGACTAAGAAAGCAATTGAGTAGTAAAGTCCTCTCTCGAGCAACTAAAGTGTCCCTGTATAAGACACTTATCATCCCGGTTCTTATATATGGCGCAGAGGCATGGACCTTGTCAAAGGCAGACGAGAACGCTTTAGAATGCTTCGAGAGAAAAATTCTTCGGGTGATTTTTGGTCCCGTCTGCATAGATGGAGAGTGGAGAAGAAGATTTAACGACAAATAGTACGGGCTGTACAGCGACACTGACCTTGTCAAACGAGTCAAGGTCCAGCGGCTTAGATGGCTGGGTCATGTAGAACGAATGGACACCAACGCTCCAGCCCGGAAAGTCTTCGAATCCAATCCCGAGGGACAGCGCAGTAGAGGAAGACCGCGACTCAGGTGGCGCACGCAAGTAGGAGAGGACCTCAACCAACTTGGCGTGCAAAACTGGAGGCAGCTAGCTAGGGACCGAGCTGGCTGGAGAAGCATGTTGGTTGAGGCCCTAGTCCGACCCGGACTGTAGCGCCACCTTAAGTAAGTAAGTAACGTTCTAGCACAAAGTATTAAAAACTACTACAGAATTTCATTCTACATTCCGTTTCTTGATACGTTCTTTTTTCAACTCAAAAGTCAGTTCTCGGAACACAAATCCATTTTCCAAAGTTTCGGGCAACTGTTTCTTAAACAAGAATTTAACGAAAAGAAATGCGCTGCCCCCTACACATTTTACGAAAACATATCGGATTGTTCGAAAGAAAATTTTCTGTCAGAAGTCTAGATGTAGAGACAACGAATCTACGGCCAGAACATCCAAAATGCACTTGATGCTTTACTGGTTAGTATCTTTCGATCAAAAATTTACATGTAAAAAAGTTTATATGTGACGCGATCCGAGAAAAGGCATCTTTTAGGCAAAAGTGAAAGCTTACTCAGCACGCTCTGAAAGGCGCTAATGTACCATTCGAACCCATGTAAAAAATCGTTTCTCTGAATTTATATATTGTGAAAAAAAGCAATGTTACAATTTGTGATTGCGCTTCATAAATATTCAGTAAAAGAACTTGTGTAATCAATCATGATCCAACAATCGATTTTTTGCCTAGTAAGTCCCTTTTATCGGATCGAGTCACATATGCAAACATCAATCTGACGATATTTTTCAGGTTATCAATAGCAAGTCGTTCAAGAATCTCGATTATAGTTTATGTTTATGTTTATGTTTATGTTTATTATAATAATAGATACTTGTACAATGTACACAGTAAGATACAGAAATCTTATAAAATAGTGCAAATTTGAATTAATGGACAGATTTAACTTGAACACAACTCAAAGAAGCTTAAAATCGTTCAAAAACAAAAATATAAAAATATATATATATATACAAAGAGATTAACAAAAAAAAGAAAAAAAGGAAAAAAAAAAAAGTTAATAGACAGTTTAAATCGTTAAATAATTAGATAATATGCCATAAGTTCCCTCTGAAATCCCTTCTTATCACCAATGTTCCTCAAATGTCGTGGGAGAGAGTTCCAAAGTCGGACGGCGTGAACGAAGAACTGACGCTCAGATGTCAAGCATGAAAAACGCGGTTGAAGGATGTGCGCTGTTCTAGTGGAAACGCAGAAAGTTATTTTATTAAACAGATCCGGAGGTTGGTGTGTTTGTACAATATTAAAGAGCATAGTCAATGTTCGGAAATGTAACAACTTATCAAGAGTGAGACTGCAAATCTTGTTCGAAAAACTAGAAACTCTGTCGAATCTCCGAAGCCCAAAGACATACCTAATTGCATTATTGTAAGCCACATTAAGTTTTCGTTTATCGATAACATCGCATTTTCCATACACCTCACATCCATAGGTAAGAATAGGTATGATAATGATTTGAGATTTGACTAATACAATCCTAGTTTTGATTGGAGTAAAATGCTGAGACGCCCATAAAGATCGTAAGACCCCATAGATTTTACCAACGACTGAGCTGATGTGGTTGCTCCAAGTCAGGGTTTTGTTGAAAACCATTCCTAGATTTTTGGCTGTGGAGACGTATTCTATTGGGGCATCATTAAGTATTATTTTAGGAAAATAAGAGGTTGATGTGTGTTTCTTAGATATGATGATGCACTTTGATTTCGACGAATTAATTGACAAAAGATTCTTCTTTGCCCAATTAGCTATATTTTCTAAGTCTGCATTGATGCGACTTGCACAATCTTCTATCAGTCCGAGAGGGCAACTTATATGAAGTTGTGCATCATCGGCGTAGAGTTGGACTTTAGAACTGGTAACGACAGATGGAAGTTCGTTGATGTAAAGGGAGAAAAGCAAAGGCCCCAAAATAGATCCTTGCGGCACTCCTGTTATGAAGTCCGAAAAAACATTATTTGCATAAACTGCTTGCTGCCGATCAGAAAGATACGAAATCAAAAGCTTTGTAGCAGAGGATGAAAAATCAAACAAATTTATGAGCTTATTGCAAAGAATATTGTGATCAACAGTATCAAAAGCACGTGAGAAATCAAGTAGTAAAAGAAAATTTATTTGATCTTTATCAATACTTTGCCTAATCTCTTCAACTACTGTCAACAGAGCAGTAATGCAACTATGTTTTTCACGAAAACCCGATTGTAAAGGTGAAATGGCGTGAGTGGCATCTAAAAAAGAGTTGATTTGTATTTTCATGATTTTTTCAAAAACCTTGGATAGAAACGGAAGTATGGATATGGGCCTGAAATCTTTTCCACTTGAGTTTTTGGGAACCGGTATAATTTTTGCTCTTTTCCAAGCTGTGGGAAAAACACTCGTCGTTAAAATGCGATTGAAAGCAAAAGTAATATAAGGAAGTACAATGGGAAGTAGCATTTTCAAAAATTTAGCATGAACACCATCAGTTCCAACTGCATTTGATTTAAAGGAAATTGTACTTTCAACAACTTGAAACTGGTCAATTCCTTGAAATCCAAATTTATGACCAGTTTCAAAGATATTTTCCATTGGAAGATTAACCTGAGATGTGGATCGTGCACGTGGCAAATGTGGGAATGTAACGAATTCCTGGTTAAGCAAATTCACATCAACAGTTTTGCAGACTTCACCTTGTTGTTTACCTATACCTAAGCTTCTTAAATTTTTCCAAAGCTTTTTCCCACACAATGAAGGGTTGAGTCGGTTAGCAAAAACTTTAGCCTTAGTTGAACGAATAAGAGAAATTGTTCTATTGCGGAAGTAGCAATATTCTTGGCGGTATGTACGATTATATTTTTATAATCAATAAAGTTCTTGAATTTTTAAAATACAGTAAAACCCGCTTAAGAGAAACCCGCTTAAGAGAAAACCCGCTTCCCTGAAAGAATTTTTTCTTCCCCGAGTAATTTTTGACCAATTACCTATTAAACACTCCGCTTAAGTGAAACTCGCTTAAGTGAAAAACCCGGATACCTGAAACATATTTTCAGTTAAATTTTATATTTTTCATTGAAAAAAATTCTCTTAAGTGAAAAAATCTCGAACAAAACAATTTGAGCCAGCAAATGGATGGTTAGATCAAAAATAATCATTTTAAGAAGATTTGTGGTGAAAATAATTCTGCTGACACAGTTGCTGCTAACCATTGGCTGGAAAATTGTTTGCCAAACATTCGTCAAAGTTACAACCCAGATGACGTGCATAATGCTAATGAATCCGGGATAATGTTTAAGGCTCTACCGACGCGACGGCTTCAATGGTAAATAGATGTGAAATTAAATATTATTAAATATTATTACCAAAACGTAAGAGGTCTTCGTTCAAAAACTCACTCAGTTTACTTGCAGTCTCACAATCTTCCCTTTGACATATTTGCACTTACTGAAACAAACCTTTCCCAGGACATCAAAAGTCAAGAGCTGTTTCCTTCGTTTTTCAATGTCTTTCGTGATGATGAACAACCTCATAGCGAAACCCCAAATAGAGGCGTCCTAATCGCTGTCCATAATAAATACGAATCTTCCTTCGTTTCATCCTCCTCTTCCAAACTACTAGACTACATCTCTATCAAACTAACATTCTCTAATCAGTCCATCTTCCTGATGTGTTTCTACATCCTTCCCGGCGAACCAACAGACTCGTACAAATTGGTTGTTGCTGCTATCGATACAGTGCTTGACATCTCAGAAGCACAAGATGAGATAATCATTTTCGGTGACTTCAATCTTCCCTATCTTCAATGGAACACTTCAGAAGATCAAATTGCTTTCACTCCCTCACCCGTTTCCCTCAAAGAATGTGTCTTCGTGGACGGTCTTACTGATTCAAGCCTTTCCCAAATGAGTGGTATCAAAAACTATATGGGCCGGCAGCTTGATCTTATTTTCACTTCCGACCCCATTAACTCATCTGTCTCAGAAACCACATCCCCATTATCTACTATTGACAACTTTCACCCGCCTCTCACTCTCTCTTTTTTTATAACCTTACCTTTTCATCTACCTAGCCCAAATAAGTATTCGTTCAACTTTCGTAAAGCTAATTTCAAGAAAATCAATGAAATCCTCTCTAATACCTCATTCGACTTTAATAATCTCTCAATGAATGACGCAACTAGTCAGTTTTACGAGAAATTGTTGCACTGCATAAATCTCTATGTTCCCCTTTCGCGTGATAAGTCCTACTCAACATCCCCTCCCTGGTACAATCATAGACTACGTGAGCTACGAAACAAGAGAAATAAGCTCTGGAATAAATTTCTACGCTCCCGTTCAGTTTTTGATTACTCTGATTACATTGGAGTGTTTTATAAATTTTCCAACCTCAATGAAGCTCTTTACAATGACTTTACATCCACCACCCAAGCTAATCTAATCTCGGAGCCAAAATCGTTTTATAAGTTTATCAATTATAAAAAGAAAAATGATGGTTTCCCTCCTTCTCTGCACTACGAAAGCCAATCTTCCAACGAACCAACAACAATCGCAAATTTTTTTGCAAGTTACTTTAAACTGTCTTTTGCCCAAAAAACCCCAGATCTAGACCAGACTTACTTTTCCTATCTTCGCCATTTCTCTACAGGGCCTTCTAATCTAAGCTTTAATCAGTCAACTGTTCTTAATGGTCTCCTCAAACTCAAAGACGAGTATAATCCAGGTCCAGATGGCATTCCTGCTATTTTGCTTAAAAAATGTTGTTCGAGTTTAGCCCTTCCTATCACTAACCTATTCAAACTTTCCCTTTCAAGTGGTGTTTTTCCGGACTTATGGAAAATATCTGTTATTTCACCTATCCATAAAAAAGGCCCCAAAAACCTAATTTCTAACTATAGACCCATAGCCAAACTCTCTCATATCCCTAAGCTTTTCGAAAGCATTCTGTATGAAATACTTTCTTTCCAGTGCAAATCAATGATATCCTCCAAGCAGCATGGTTTCTGTAAGGGAAGGTCTACAACTACTAATCTAGTTGAGTTTGTTTCCTTCTCTCGTTCTGCGATGGAAAAAGGAAACGAAGTAGACGTCATTACCACAGATTTCAGCAAAGCTTTCGACAAAATCTCTCACACTTTAATCCTCTTTAAACTTTCCTTCCTCGGATTCAGCCCTATCCTACTCAAATGGATATCTTCATATTTGGATAACCGCCAATATAGAGTTCGTTTCCGTTCTACTCTTTCAGTTCCTTTCGTGGCAACCTCCGGTGTGCCCCAAGGCAGCCATCTCGGACCCCTTTTTTTCATTCTTGCCATTAATGATGTCGAACAGATCATCCAATATTCTTCTATCTCACTTTACGCGGATGACGCTAAAATTTTCAAAGTCATCACCTCCGATCGAGACTCTCTCCAGCTTCAAAATGACCTCGATTCATTCGTCTTTTGGTGTTCTAAAAACTTTCTTGAGTTAAACATTGCCAAATGCGAAGCAATAACTTTTTCTCGTAAAAGTAATAAACCTCCCCCCAGACCCTATTATCTTCAGAACATTTCCATAAACCGTGTGCAGCGTATCCGAGATTTAGGAGTTCTCTGCGACAGCGAATTAAATTTTCGTTCTCATATTGACGAGGTAATATCAAGAGCTAATTCCGCCCTTGGTTTTATCAAGAGATGGTCCAAAGAGTTCCATAACCCCCTTGTTACAAAATCCCTCTATATTGCCTATGTTCGCCCTCTCCTAGAGTATGCATCGCAAGTGTGGGCTCCATATCAAGCGGTTCATATCTCTAGGATCGAAAGTGTTCAACGTCGTTTTCTGCTGTTTGCCCTTCGGGATCTCTACGATGTTAGAAACTTTCTCACCCTGCCTCCTTACCGCGAACGTCTCGCAATCCTTAATCTCCACTCCCTAGAAAACAGAAGGAATGTCTTTGACATCATATTCATTCACCGACTTCTTACTGGTAACACTGACTGCTCCCCCCTTTTAGATCTTATCTCCTTCAACACTAATCCCCGAAACGTAAGATCTTCCCGATTTTTTTTCCTTCCTGCTCATCGTACATCCTATGGTCTCAACGAACCCCTAACCCGCATGATGAGTAAGATTAACTCTGTTCCTTTTCTTTTCGACCTTAATCTTTCAAGTTCTTGTCTGAAAGTCCTCCTCTTAAACCATTTCTCATCCCTGTAGTTTAATTTAGCTTTAATTAGTTTTAATTAGTTTAAGTTTAGTATGTTTAAGTTATTTTAAGCTTGTATTAAGCTAATAAATGGGGCGGTAGCCCCACCAAAATTAAAACCTTCAGGAAAGAAGTTACCAAAGGACCGTATCACTGTCCTTTTCATTTTCAATTCGATTGGAACAGACAAAATTATTTTTTGTATTGGTGTGTAGACTAAGATTAAACACATTTTGTTTTTCTTTTGCTAATAACTTTTCTTCTAAATATGTACAAACATAGGTAAATCTCATAATCCAAGATGCTTTATGCCAACACCAAAGCTTGGATGAAAAGTAAAATTTGGACGATGATCGTTCAAGATTTGGACAAAACATTCAAAGAAAAGAAAAAAAAGGTTTTGCTGATTGTGGACAATGCATCTTGCGACAAACTTGATAGTGATGCAATTAATTTGGAAAATATAAAAATTTAATTTTTACCCCCGAATGCCACCTCTGTCATGCAACCTTTGGATCAGGGAATTATACACTGCTTTAATGCCCATTACAGAAGATGTATTACAAAGAAACAACTTCTTCATTTGGGTAATGGGGAGTCCTTATGGATTTTTCAAAAAAAATTAGTTTACTGCGTTAAAAATGATAAAAAAGGCCTGGTGGATGGTTAGCCCATTGACCATAAAGAACTCTTTCCGGAAAGCTGGTTTGGCTTTTAATACAGACGAAAACTTAGAAGAAGTTGAACCAGACGACGAAGAAAAAGAAACTAATTTTCCAACAGCATTAAGAGAAGAAATCGATTAGTAAATATAGATCAAGATCTTCCTTGTTTTGGTGATATGACGGTCGAAGACATTATTAATGAAGCATAGCACTACTATTCGAAGAGCTTGATGCTAACAGATCTGTATCTGACAATGATTCAGATGTGGAAGTTGGGAGTTCAGAAACCAACAATCAAAGAAGCTTTTAAATCTCAATGTTCTCAAGCAGTTTTCTTATGGGGATAATGAACTATGTAGATCTAATCTTAGATGAAATTGAATATAAAATGATGAATTGCCATTTTCAGATTTTGTCTCAAACGAAAATTAATGACTTTTTGAAAAAAAGTAAGATTATTTTTGTCTTCATAAAACGTACCGTATTCAAAAATATGAATATATACATATTTGAAACCTGTGAAGCCAAACTTGGGAGTGGAATCTTTTTGTTTTGCCCAATGTGCCTACGAATTAACCTACAAAAACTCAAATGCGATTTAATTTGATTTATGTAAACTTTTAAATCCGCTTAAGTGAAATATTTTTTACTTATCAGGACTCCGCTTAAGTGAATTTTTTTTACTTAACCGGGGTTTACGTATGAGCAGTGCCCTAGACACGACGTGAAAATCGTTCTTGGCGATTTTAACGCAAAGCTAGGGAAGGAGAACATCTTTGGAAACACAATCGGTAAGCAGAGCCTCCATGACAAAACCTCCGAAAACGGACTGAGGCTAATCGATTTTGCCGCGGGGCTAAATCTTGTTGTAAGTAGTACACGCTTCCCGCATCTCAAAATTCATAAAGGTACATGGCTATCACCAGATCAATTAACCGTCAACCAAATTGACCATGTTGCGATCGACGCAAGGCACTCTTCCAGTGTGTTAGATGTCCGAACTTTCCGAGGAGCCAATTTTGACTCGGACCACTACCTTGTTGTAGCCAAGGTACGAATGAGGATATCTTGACCAGCACGAACTAACGCTTTGAAGAGATATGACGTCGGAAAGCTACAATCGCAAGAGATTGCCAGTGCCTTTTCCAATCGAGTGTCCCTTCAATTATCCTTGAATCCCATGCCGCCAGCATTAAGCATTGAAGACCAGTGGCAGCAATGCCAAGAAGCCATCAGAACCGCTGCTTCTGAGATTTTGGGTTTCACTCGGCCACCAAAACGAAACCCATGGTTTGATGAAGAATGCAGGCAGGCAAATAAATAAAAATAAAAATAAAATAAATAAATTGGCAGGCAAATACAGCCAAACAAAAAGCACGTCAAATGCTGATGCAACAACGAACAAGGGCTGCTTACGATCAGTATAACGAGATCTACAAGGAGAATAGAAGGGAAGAACACCGACTTCTCAAAAAGAAAAAGAAGCAGCATGAGAAGAGCTCGTTTGAGGAAATTGAGAGGTGCCATGACAGGAACGAGATTCGGAAGTTTTACCAAAAGGTAAAAAGATCCTGCCAGGGTGGCAAACCCCGAACTCAAGCCTGTAAAGACCAGCAGGGAAACATAGTTATAGAGTCACAGTCGCTACTGAGGATCAAGAATGCCGTCCTCCCGACCTAGAAGAGGTTAAGCTTGCCATATGCAAACTTAAATCAAATAAGACTGCAGATGGCCTTGATGCCGAACTTTTTAAGGCAGCTGGAGATCAGTTGGAAAGGAGCATGCACCAGCTGATCTGCATGATATGGTCGGAAGAAAGCATGCCCGATGAATGGAACCTCAGTATCGTATGCCCGATCCTAAAGAAGGGAGACCCTCACAATTGCGCCAATTACAGAGGGATAAGCCTCCTTAACGTTGCTTATAAGATCTTGTCTGATGTAATATGTGAACGTCTGAAACCCCACGTCAACAGCTTGATAGGTCCTTATCAATGTGGTTTTAGACCAGAGAAGTCCACAATAGACCAAATTTTCACATTACGGCAGATCTTGGAGAAAACCCGAGAATATAATATCGATATTCACCATCTTTTTATCGATTTCAAGGCCGCGTATGACATTATCTACAGAGACGAGCTGTGCAGAGCCATGTCTAATTTCGGCATCCCTGCAAAGCTCGTACGACTATGCAGGATGACTTTGGAGAATTCACGCTGCTCCGTCAAGGTCGGAAAAGAACTCACCGAGACCATTGATGTCGAAAAAGGCTTTAGGCAAGGCGACAAACTGTCATGCGATTTCTTCAACATCATACTTGAACAGATTGTAAGAAACTCTAACGTCAACACCAGAAGAACAATCTTTCAAAAGTCTGTACAATTACTCGCCTATGCAGACGATATTGACGTAATGGGAAGAAAAAAGCGTGATGTCATAGGTGCTTTTGCGAGTATTGAAACAGAAGCGGCAAAAATGGGTTTGATGGTTAATGAGGGCAAAACGAAGTATATGCTGTCATCAAACAAGGACACAGAACATCGACGAATTGGACAAAACGTCACAATAGACAGACATAACTTCGAGGTAGTACAGGACTTCGTCTACCTAGGATCCACTGTAGACACGGAGAACAACATCAGTGCGGAGATCAAACGGAGAATAACTCTTGCCAACCGTTGCTTCTTTGGGTTAAGAAGGCAATTGAGAAACAAAACCCTCTCCAGAAAAACCAAGGTAACCTTGTATAAGACCTTAATCATCCCAGTCCTGCTTTACGGCGCGAAAGCATGGACCTTATCGAAAGCGGATGAGGAAACCCTTGGTCGTTTCGAAAGAAAAATTCTCCGAATGATCTTTGGTCCCGTATGCGAAGACAATGTGTGGAGAAGAAGATACAACAACGAGCTGTATGAGCTGTACCGCGACATGGGCATAGCCAGAAGAGTACGTATCGCGAAACTACGATGGTTGGGACATGTAGAGCGGATGGAACCAAACGCTCCGGCTCGTCGGGTGTTCGAAAGCACATTGCAAGGAAATCGCGGAAGGGGAAGACCTCGTCTTAGGTGGCGCAATCAAGTGGATGAAGACCTCAACCGACTTGGAGTGCGAAACTGGAGAGAGCTCGCCCGAAATCGAAATCGTTATAGAAGGATGTTGGTTGAGGCCCAGGTTCACCCCGAACTGTAATGCCCACCTAAGTAAGTAAGTAAGTAACAGGGGTTCGGTTAAGTGAAAACCCCGCTTAAGTGAAAGAAAAACTGATTGAAAAACTGACAGACAATTCGCCTTTTCTCTAAAACGGGTTTCACTGTAATAATATTACTTCTCCTTTACTTTTTTATTTTGTTCATGCTATATTTTTCCGTCCCGTAGCGAAATTTGAACATTAGGAGCCGATAAATGTTACAAATAACATCTTTTATTTTCCCGATTGGGGGGGGGTCCGGACCCGAATTTTTTTCCTGAAATGAGCATTTTCTTAGCTTGTTCTTCTAAATTATCTTTTGAACTGTTGCTGTTCTCTAAAGTTAATGCGGTTTTCATGCATAAAGGGCAAATCACTTTAGACCCATAGCCTTCTGGTGCGTTTGTTTCTGGAGCAGCACAAATAGTACATATGTATAGGACTTTTGCATGTTCTAAACGAATGAGCACCCGTGGTCTCGTCAGAGCAAACTTAGCATTTGAGTACGGACGAAGGTGATTGGGGGGAAAGTTGATTCGGAACATTGTCAGGTTCAGCATCGACGTTTTCAAGATTCGCATGTTTGTTCTCGACACTCAAAGTTTCTGTGTGGAATTCGGGATTTTCTTGCATAACGTCATGTTTTTCCAAAGGATAGTTTTCAATCTGTTCACTTCTTTCATTTTCGGATCCAACACGGTTACTTTGTGCTAAATTAATTACTTTTTCAAGTTGCTTTTCGGTCTCTACATCTACATTAGCATCATCAAACGGCAAACAAATACCAACCTTGATTTTTTAGCCGAATGGAGCTTCGTATATGGTGTTCTTTTTATACCTTGGTGAAAAGCCCTATTTTTCATAAGCTGAACAAATCGCAGGCCATCACTCCAGCGATCAGTATTATTATCTTGAAGCCAAGTTGTTACCATATTTTCAATATCCTGGTTGCGTGGTTGGCTCTTTCTACACTACCCTGGCTCTGGGAGAGTCTAGGCTTACCATGGATAAAAGTTTTTTATTTAATTGACGATAGTCGATTACTAATCTCCATTTTTTATCTTCGGAACCAGGTAGGGCTTTCTTGGGGACTAGTAAAAGCGGGCTATTATATTCAGATACAGATGGTTCGACTATTTTGTCCTTTATTAATTTATTAACTTGTTTTTGAATTTCTTCAACATGACTGTGAGGACTCCGGTAGTTCTTAATATATACTGGTTCGCTATCTTTCAATCTCAAGTTTTGCTTATAAAAATTATTTGTAGTTATTGATTCTGTTTCTAATCCGAATACATCACTGAATTCGGTGCATATTTCTGTTAATTGCTTTTTGAATTGGGGCGGAAAATTCTTCTCTAGTTGATTTAGAACTGCTTCTGTTCTACTATTTTGATTAGTGTGGACCACATCATAGTTTGAAAGTGGTTCATATTTTAAGTTACTTAGGCTGGCCAGTTGGTCAGTATCGGTTGTATTTAGTAGACGGACTAATGCAAATTGTGATGTTGCTATTGTATTTGCAACATAGATGCCATGTTTTATTTCTTGGTTGGGAATAAAAATGAAGTCGTCTTTTGTTTTTATTTCAATTTTTCTTATTACTTGTGATCTTGCTGGTAGAAGGATTGAATTTTTACCAGAACTGTATGTTATTGGGACATAAATCGGAAAATTTTAATTGTTGGGTCTGATTATAAACCAATCTTCATTTGATTTGAAATCTAATTGGCAGTTAAATTGTTTTATAAAATCTATGCCTATGATTCCATTACATGGTATTGCAAAATTTGAATCAACTATATGGAAATTGTGTGGAATGATGTATTTATCTGTTTGAAGCTCTATCATGGCCAGACCTTGGGATTTTATAATTCCCTGGCCTATTCCTTGGATACTTATAATCTTGTCATTTTGGATGTCTTGGTAAACATCAGAATCTTCTTTTAGGAGTGAAATATCTGCACCTGTGTCTATAAGGAATGTAAGTTTTTGTTTAGTAAATACATTAATAAATAACACGAAAACGTTGAGATTAAAATTGATAGCATGAACTTTTGTACTTATATGTTGTTTCCTAAAGGGTCTTGGGAGTTTTCCGAGTTACTTTGGGTAACTCGAACATTATTTCGGTTGTTATTATTGTGGCCACGCCACGAGTTAACACGGCCTCTGGGGTTGTCTCTAGAGTTGCCTATATATCGGCCATTTCCCCTGTTATTGTACTGGTTGTTGCGGTAGCCATTATTGTGATAGTTACCTCTTACATGGTAATTTCCACGATTACCCCTGTTATTGGTTTGCCTGTAAAACAATACAGAATTAGAATGTCCGGTTGCCTCTGTGCAACTGTTTACGAATTTGGACATGGCCTCATTCATATCGCTGAATGTGCCGGCCTGCATAATAAGTTTTACCTTATCGATAGAACAGTTTTGTGTCATAGCCTTTACAGCGAGCGTTGTGCTATACTTAAAGCAGGCCAAAACACTCCTGGTAAAAGCAAATGCAAAAACAGCAGCATTTGGTTGGCCTCAGACATGGAACAATCCAAAACCGGGAGGCTTGCCGACGCTTTCTGAGATCAACGCGGCGTACCCCACAGGCGGATCACTAGTGTGAAGCAGAAAAGTGGGAGAGTTGTGATCGCTTCAAGATCACTACTCGTAACGCCGGAAATGAAGAAGAAGAAGAAAAAGTTGTGCTATACTTAGCAGCTAGATCAGAAGATAAACCATCGTTTATATAAGCTCCTTCTAAAGATTTTGTCAATTTTTCTATTTCTTGTACATATTGATTTGCTGTCTTATTTTTCTGTTGTAGATTTAGTAATTTCGCAGAAATTACATCTACTGAATCTCCTTTTACTTTTTCATTTAGCTTTTCAACTATCTCAACTATTGTTTTTTCATTGCTTATTAGGTTCCTAGCATGGCCATTTAGTTTGGTCTTTACAAGAATAACTGCTGATGCTTCATGTGCACCTTTTAACGAATCAATAAGAAGCAGAGCATCTTTGAAGCTTTGTAAATTTTCTGCCTTTCCATCGAACTCGGGTAAGAGTGATGAGGACAATTTAAGAAATTCTGCTAAAGTTTGTGCCATGGTTTCATCACTTTTTATTGTTGGTTTTGGGGATTCATCCTGTGTTTCAATTTCCAGATCGGGATCAAAAAAGGTTTCGAAATCTATATTAAGAAATTTCTTGAAGTCTTTTGGGACCTCTTGGGGAATTTGGAGTAAATCAAATAATGATTCAAGTTTTGATTTTATTGTTGTGAAATGTATAGTGAAATCTGCCCGATGCTCTGTGGTTAAATCCGCGTCTACTGAATTAAAAATACCTGTTATGGTATTGTGTAGACATTGTAAGATATTCAGATGTTTAATCTGCGTTGTTTTTTTTGGAATTGGCAATCTGTTTAAACATCTGTATGATTTTTCAAATTCGGTTTTTGTTTCTTTTAATTTTTGTGTTAAGCTTTCCCATGTTATTGGTTGAGCCATGAAAATAGGTTTAGATTCCTGGTCTTTGGACTGTCTTGTTAAACTTGATTAACAGGAAAAATTTAAATGACCAAAACAAAATAACCACGACTATAAATACGGCTATTAAGATAAGTAATGTTTGGTTATTGTCTTGGATTGGCTGGTTGTTGTTGTTATTAATTTGTTCGTAAAATTTGTTTTGTATGTCTCTAAGCTTTTCTATCTTTTCTTCCTGCCTGTCTTTACCTATTTCATAACCTGATAAACCCATTAAAATGGCGCTTGGAAATTTCTTTAGCAGTGCCATTATCTAATTTAATTTGATGAGAAAAAAAAATGATCGAATACAAAAGAAATTCTACGAATCTAACATGTGTGCATGTCGTTCAATGGCAAAAGTTACTTTTTCTTACTTGTACAACACTAAAACAATGTTCATTAAAGTTACAGCTAAAATTGAAAGTTATACGTTCTTTTAACATATTTGAAAAAACATCTTGGGATTTTTGTATTAATATGTTCATCAATGTTTGGATTACATACTCTTTATTTTTTCTAATGAACTTACGGCTATTGCAATTGACTGTGTGTGTGACTGACTGTCATTTGCTAAATATACATGGCACTACAAGTCACAACTAGAATAATTTTCATTAAAATTAAAACAAACTCTTCATACTTTACTCACTAGTTCATTTTAAAAAAAAAATAATAACAAAAAATACAAAAGCCTTACAGCATTGTCCATTTACTAAACGTCCATTTACTAAACGTCTTTGGAAAATCCTTTGAGTAGCGATGTATCAAATACGATGGATGGATTGTTTGGCAGTGAGTTGATGTCACAAGTAGAAGCGTTAACAAATATTATTCGTAAATTAGGCAAGGAAACATCGTAATCACTTCAGCAATGCGGTTGTCCGTCTAACCGTCTTTGGAAAATCCTTATGGTAGCGATTTATCAAATACGATGGGTGGATTGTTTGGTATTGGTAGGTAGTTGATGTCACAAGTAAAAGCGTTAACAAATATTATTAGTTAATTAGGCAAGGAAACATCGTAATCACTTCCTAACTTTTCTTTCACTTCTTTTTCAATTATTTTTTTTTTTGAACAATCATCATCGCAACTATGTAATTAACAACTAACACCATTTCGCTTATCAATAACTTTATTCACTCTCGTCTCTTGGGTTTTTTCTTCTTGGATTAATTATTACAGGTTGATCTCTTCAATGATTCAGTATACGCGAGCTTTTTTTTTTTTTTTTTACTACACACTTTCTTTACTTCACTCAATACTTCCATTTGTTGAAGATTGCAGCTGTCACGGTCGCCATGTAATAATAAAAAAGTCTTTTCAGTGTTGTAATAATAAAAGTCATTGCGGATTCTTTATTTTAATCTTTATTGTTCTGTGTCTTTAAAGTAACTAACTCTAGAAACTAAAACTATGACTCCACATTCATACATGAAGAGGAGTCAGCAAATTATTCATACATGAAGAAGAGTCAGCAAATTATTCATGGGAAATTATTCGTGGGAAAATTATGGTGTGATGATGTGCACAACATCACATTGCGGCGTATCAAGTGACGAGTGGAATTCGTCGCTTGACACGCGCATATATCGTGTGCACATAAACGCACTACACTATTTTTAAAGTTGGCCAGTATGTTTTTAGATTACTAACGATTTGGTTTGAAAACTCTCTTCCATTGTCGGATTGCAAAAATGCTGGTGCACCAATCAATGTGAAAATGTCCAGTAAATTGTATGCTACTTCTTCTGCCCGTTTTGTTTTAATTGCTTTGAGGATGACAAATTTGGTCGGTGATCTTGGTAAACCATTATAAACTTATATTCTCGATCGGGGTGTGACTGAAAGTCTATTAAATCTACTTGACACCGGGAATTGAACTCAGATGACAGTATGGGCTTGACGAAAATTTCCTTTTTTAAACCATTTTGTTTTTGCTGGCACGATTCACAAAGCTGCAAGTAGCTCAATATCATGTCGGGTTGCATTCTTGTACCGCTGGCTAAGTTCTTTTAACATCCGTTCTCGTCCTCCATGACCAATATCCTTGTGTGCATCGTGAATCACTTGAAACAACTCATCATCAGAGAAGTAGTATTTGATAAAAGCGTTCGGAGCATTTACAGGGAAGATCAACTTACAGGTTTGTCCAACAGTGATTATGTCGTAATGTTTCAGCAACCAATCGCGGAGTCACGCGAAGTTTTCTTGTCTAACGTTTTCGTTGTACTTATTTCCTCCAACAATTGTGTGTAACGTATGTAAATCATCAATAAACACTCGATTCTTTGTAGAAGCCGATTCTCTTTTAGTACGCAATTCTAAGTAAAACCTTTTTTCATTAGTAATTGCCGCTGATTAGTAGCCATGTTTCATTAAATAATCACACAAACAATAAATGATCACACTCTCAGTTTAGAACCAATGCGTAAACTAAAAAATTCGTCTGCATAGAACAAAGGAGTGCTGCGTACTAACACAACGAACAAGTGTCGACTTGTTTACGGGGTAGTCTCGCACGCCGCGCATACACATTGCCTGATGAGCTTCGGGCTTTTTACATAATACCTATAGGCAATATATGAAATGAATCGTATTATACACATAACCTGAACGTTTAAGGCAATGTATAAATTAAACTTTATTATGTTTGAAAGTTATAAAAAATATTTTTTCTTGAGGATGAACCTCTTTATTGTAGAACCCAATTATGACTAAATTATTACATTTGTTTTTAACCTAAAGAAACCTATTCTTCGCCAACCTATCTCACACGGCTCAGGTGCTCCAGACGCCGCGTCAGCACATTCCCTCACGTACTGTTTGTTGCACGATGTTGATATCTGACTCGTGTCGTGGGAATGATGATTTCGGAATGTGCATTGACATCCGTGGTGTTAAATGAGTTCGTAATATGTTTCGTGTTAACTCCTCCCCGCTTAGATTCGAACGCCCTCGTTCGATGTTGCTGGTCTTAGGAGGCGTGGTAGGTCTTCAAGCCCAATTGTAACGGAAGTTGTTGTTTCAGGCTGGTCCATATGCTTTTCGTTTTTGGCCCTTCTTCTAGATTTGCAGCATAAGAAAGCTGTCACCGTTATGCAGAGTGCTACAACCATAAGTATGTTGATTCCCGTGTGAACAGAGTTCTTCCAGGGAAAGTATTTCTCTGAATTCCTGTACTGATGATCTGGGTTGCAACAAAGCTAGTAAAGGTTGATGTTTGGTAATCTCGTTTGTTTTGAAAATCTTCCCGTTTACAATAAGGGTGGTGTTCGAATGTTTGATGATGTATGTTCCTTCTAACTGGAGGGTATCGTTATTGATGATGACTGATCCATTGAACTGGTTCAAAAGTAATATGCCGTCTGAGATTTCTTCGATTGATGGTGTGTTTCTGTTGTCAATAGTGGTACATGTTGGTATTTTGCTTTTCAATAGGTTGGGAATACATGACGAATTACTTATGTCTACGATATTTTTTTCATTACAAATAGAATGTTCGCTTAGTACTAAACAATTTTGTTTTATACCATATATTTTTTCTTTACACTGTAAAATTTTTTCGAAAGGGATTTCATTTATTTTTAAGCCAAATTTAACTGCTTTTACAATAATCATATTACAATTCTCTGAATCTGTTGTTGGGATATTAATTATGTAAACAATGTTCTTCCCATTTGAAGCAATTTTAATAGTACAAAAATCGAGTGCTTCATCAATATTTATAAAAGGAATGTTTTGTTCTTTAAAGAAATGTTCCGTTATGTTAATTTCTGAATTGGATAATATAAATGAGTTAATTACATTTACTTTTGCCCAATGAATAGCGTAGGTAATGTTTACTAACTCATCTTTAATAAGATCTAGTTCATACTTAAATTTTAATATTTCTGTATTTTTGTTTTTAATTTCTTTTTTACAGTATTAAAGATTTCATTTGTTATATTAGTGAGTTCATTGATTTTTCCTATAGTCATACGATTTATGATCATTTGCTTATTGTTACTTTTAAGAACGTTATTAATTTTTTCGGTTAAAATTTCATGGTCGTGGTGATCAGGGCTACCTGCGACCCACTTCCATGCGGTTCCTAAGAAGTCTATTGACCTCTTTTGTTTTTTATTATCAACTCTCAGTCCTGCTAAGTACGTTTTTATTTTACTTATTTCGTGGGATACATAAGGATAAAGTGGATGGGATTGTTTGGTTCCTGTCAGTGCCTTTTCTATATTTCTGGTTAGTTCCTCATAATGTTCGGTGTTGATTACATGTATAATTTTAAAATTTCCAGTCTGTATTTTAGATGTTCCGATATTTATCTTGATTAATTGGGATTTTGTATAATCCAATATTTGCGTATCCGCTGCACATAGCGGTAATAGCAACCTATAAGAAAGAATTTTAATTTTTTATTAAATTCTTATGGACAGTTTTTCCTGATTGAGTAATGACGGTTGTATTTTTGTCTTCTTTTACTATTTCCTTTCTGTATTTGGCTGATAATTTATTTCCTAATCTTTTGTTAACTTTGACATAAATGGTTTCTCCGTTTGAGAACTTTTTAACAGGAGTTTTTTTCTTATTATGGTATTCTAAATCTGCATCTTGTTTTCCTATCAGTTTGTTTTTGGTGAATTCTCTTTCTATTTCAAGTTGTTCGGGAGTATTGGATAGCTGTCTAGCAAAGAATATGTCTATTGGTTTTTTATTCGTTGTGGTATGGACTGATCTATTATATTCATAGATTGACTTGTCCAATAATTCAGAGAATGTATTAAAACTTTTTTCAGCTCTAATGCAGCGTATAAGTTCTGTAAGGGTCGAATGAAACCTTTCGATCTGGCCGTTTACGGAGCTTACGTATGGAGGTGCTTTATAAACTTTAATGTTGAAGAAGTTTTCTACCATAAAAAGAATTGAATTGGAACTCAAGGATTTCTCATTGTCAACAACAATAAATTCTGGAACTCCGAAAGATAGTATGAGTTCTCTGAGAGGTTGTTTTATATGTTCCGTAGCTCTGGAAGGAACTATTCTAGCAAGAGCATATTTAGAGAATTTATCTATGGCTGTTAGTATGATTTTTTTGTCGGTAAAATATAGATCTAGATGAAGGATTTGTCCGGGGTATTGAGGAATGGGAGTTGGTTGCAATATAATTTTGTTGGGGTGCCTATCGTATTTCTGCTCTTTACAAATTTTACACATGTCTGTTATTTTTCGAATTTTCTCTTGCATCTTGGGGAAGTAAAATTTCTGAAGCAATTGAATTTTATTTTCTTTACTGTTCCGGTGAGCGCGATTGTGTTCTTTTATGATTTCACTTTCTTGAGCGTTTTCATCTATTAGGTCTATTATTAGGTGTCTAGCAAATCGTATTCTATAAAGGATGAAATGTGAAGGATATATTTCCTGTATTTTCCCTAGAATTGGTTCTTCAGTTTTAACTCCATTTATTACTGAAGGATTTAAATATTTCTTTAGAATTTCTATGAGTTTTTCTTTAGTAAAATTTGGTTCGACAATGGTATGACGGTGATAGGTTGGGAAAATAATTTCGAATTTATAATTAGGGGTATCGCTTAGGCTGAGAAAGATTTGATTCTTGAAAACGTTTATTGGTTCGTTTGCTATTTGTATTAAATTTTGATTTGAGCTGTCTTGACTATGCTGGGTGGTTGTCAACGTATTAATTTCACTCTGTCTTGGTGGTCTAGAGAGTGCGTCTGCGACAATGTTCGTTTTGCCGGGTTTATACTTCATTTCGTAGTTGTATTCCTCCAAAATCGATTTCCATCTTTTCATTTTTGAATTATTATTCTTATTGCTAAGAGCATAAGTTAACGGCTGATGGTCCGTGAAAATTTTTACATGAGCGGTTCCGTATAGGAAATTTCTTAGAGATGTCAATGCCCATATTATGGCGAGCATTTCCTTCTCATTTGCTGCGTAATGTTCTTCGTTGCTCTTTAGTGTTCTCGAAATAAAGGTTATTGGTTTGTCATTTTGTGACAACACCGCACCGATTGCGAAATTCGATGCGTCGGTGGTAAGCTCAAAGTCTTTTGTGAAATCTGGATATGCGAGGATAGTATCCTGCGAAGTTAAGGAGCGCTTAATGTTATGGAAAGCATCTCTAGCGTTACTGTCAAGATTTATTTTTACCTTATCAGAGTTTATTTTGGACGAACGTCCCCCTTCCCCTCTTAAAAGGGATTTCAAGGGTTTAGCTAGCTGCGCATAGTCTTTAATAAAGCGACGGTAATACCCTGACATACCGAGGAATGAGCGTAGCTCTTTAAGGGTAGTTGGAGGTGGAAAATTTTCGATTGCTTCCACTCTCGCTGGGTTTGCTAAAATACCTTCGGGAGATACGATAAAACCCAAGAATTCAACCTTTGTTTTATAGAAGTTGCACTTATCCAGTTGGATTTTCATATTGGCATCAAAGAGGGTTTGGAAAATAATTTCCAAGTGCCTTAAGTGCTCTGATTCGTTTTTACTAAATATAATTATATCGTCGATATAAACGAAACAAAATTTACCTATATATTCACGTAATATATCGTCAAGCGCGCGTTGGAAAATAGAAGGCGCATTTTTCAGACCAAATGGAAGCCTGACGAATTCGAATTTACCGTTATTTATCGAAAAGGCCGTTTTCTCAATGTCGGATTCCTTAAGTGGTATCTGGTGGAACCCGCTTTTGAGGTCGAGGACCGAGAAAACTTTATTGTTGCCTAATTGCGCGAGCACTTCATTTATATTTTGGATCGGGTAACGATCTGCAATGGTATTAGCGTTTAGCTTTCTGTAGTCAATGACTAATCTATATTGTTTATTTCCTGCCGAATCGGATTTTTTGGGTACAATCCACACAGGTGAATTGTAGGGTGACCTGGAAGGTCTAATAATACCGTCTTCGAGGAGTTTTCTGAGCTGATTTTCTACTTCTTCTTTTAAGGAAATAGGATAGGGATAACACCTTGTATAGATTGGAGAGTCTGTGGAAGTACGAATTTCTCCAATTACTTTTGTCGTATAAGTAAGCTTTTCATCTGGATCGGCGAAAAGCGAAGAAAATTGCCTGATAATTGGTATAAGTGCTTCTTTTTGAGTACTTGACATGTGCTCGAGTTTAGCATCGATAGTATTTACGGATTCAGCTTTTGTTGTTTAATTCTGATCTTTGCTTTGTCGAGAATTGTCATAACATTTTCTTTAGTATATATGATGGCTGACAGCGCTTTTAGGCTATCGTTTCCAAGAATACCGTGGAATGATTTTAAATTTGGTAAGATGAAAAATTTCAATTTTACGTCATTAATGCCAAATAAATTGATAAAAGTGTGTTGAGTTATTTGAACGTCTCCTGCAATTGATTTCGCGAAAAAAATTTGATTGTTATCAAGAGGAAACCTGACGAGCTGGGGTTGGATATAGTTTTTACTAGACCCAGTGTCAATTAAAAATTTATAGATATCTCCACTCTTCGTCTTACATTCAAAAAATGGAAGCGAAGAGTCAGTTAGTCTAAAAAATGTATATCCGAAAAATCGGAAACTAGTTCTCGTTCGTTTGAACTTTCATCTTCACGATCTTGACCGTAAGTATTGATGTACTCTTGAAGGTCTTGATCAGGATTCTCGATGAATCCACTAATATCCTGTTCGCAATGGCTTTCACTGAATCCAGGTTCTATGTGAAAGTTTGGTTGCGTTGGTTTCGTGGTTATGTTGTTAGCTCTCCTGGTATGAAAGCTAGGATTTGGCTCGGTTTTAATATTAGAAACATTAGGTTGGTTGCTTCTTTGAAAATTTTGTTGTGGACGCAAGGAGTTCATTTGGTTATTAATATTATTAGGCGTATTCCTGTTTTGGAAACCTGACTTTGGATAATTCGAGAAATGAGGTCTTTGCGAGAAACCATTATATGTGTTCTGGTTAGCACCGTTCGATACCGTGGGGTATTGCGGAAATCTTGCTGAGAAATTAGGGTTCGTTGGTCGTTGCGGCTCTAAAGGTCTGGGAGGGAAAGATGTGAATGTTCGACCAACCATCTGAGGTCTTCTCTGAGGAAAGGAATGTGGAAGAGGTAGTGATTTTCTCATTCCCTGATTCTGAATGTGAGTGGATCTTGAGTCTTGATTCTCTAATTTGATGCATAAGTTTAGAGCATGTGGTAGATCGACGGGCTCTTTTATTGCCATTAGTCTGGGCATGTCACCTTTAAGACCCCTTATGAAGGTGTCAAGTGCTTTTGATCTGTATGTGCCTGTTAGCACCTGTAATGCTTCAGGCCCTATGTTCATGCAGGATATCTTATTAAGGATGAGCGAAAGGTGTGAGTACACCAGCTGATAGAACTCGTGAGTTGTTCTATTTCCCTGAGAAAGGGAGAACATTTGAAACTCTAGTGTGCTTATGTCTCTTTTGTCAGCGTAATGCATGACAAGACATTGGGATATACTATCCCAGTTAAGAGGAGTGTTATATGATTCTAAGGCGATGTCCGCCTCGCCTATAATCTTGTTGCGTATTACGCTTAATATCGCAAAATATTTGGGGGTGCCTTTCAAGGGCTCGTAAATTTCTAGGATTCTCTGGACGCTTTTCTTCCATGATCCAAATTCATTCTTATCACCAGAAAAATTTTTAAGACATTTAACGATGTCAGGGACTTTATCCATTTCTGACACGTTTCCTCTAAGTTGTGGTTCAATAATCTGATCCATTCTGTTGATTGGATTAGAATTAGGTGTGTGGCCTTGGTCCGTTAGGACTCGGCTAACAATATTTGTTATTAAAATGTCCAGTTCGGTGTGGAGCGGACGTTTGCTGACGTTGTCGATTGAAATGAATTGTTTGCACTGTCATTGGGAATAGGAGGATCTGGGATAGGTCGAGAGGTACCGGCAGCTGAGGCATCTGCCGCTGCGGCAGCATCCCCGCCTGATCTAGTTAAAACCATAATTAACTTTTCTTAGAGTTTTCCCTGTTTTTAAATCTTTAATTTTTTTTAATTTTAGATATTACACTTTTCAATCAGTGTTTTAACTGTTAAAAACTTTACTAATCTTTTCATTTATTTTCAATAATACTTGATCCCCTTCAAATTAAAATTATTACTGTTTCCTTATAACACTTAATTTTTCTTTTTCAAACTTAAACTATTGCGCTTTTAAAATGGTAATTCGTACTTAATTTACTCTGAAATTACGTATGCACTTTAATGTGAAATTTTAAAATAATTTCAATTCTGGAATCACACTTTTTTTTAGTGAAACTTTAAATAATTTTTGTTATTATGAGATTATGAACTTGAGCACTTTTATGAGACTTAATTCTTAAAAATAATCTTACAAAATTAGTGGAGTCATATCCCACGCTGGTGAAGGTAGTTCGATCCGTTTTGCAGTAACAGCTACTCAGGTACTTCTCGTCACACTCCCTCGTGGGCTGCTATGTCTATCGACTATAACAATTTGGGTCTCGGGTACAGCCGAAGTGATTTGAAATTGAAAGTTAATTTGCACTCGCGACGAGCTATTTAAGGTCGATTTATGCTATGTATGCGTTCACTAACTTTTCGCGACTTCAATTTGAAATTGAAAGTTAATTTGCACTCGCGACGAGCTACTTGAGGTCGATTTATGCTATGTATGCGTTCACTAACTTTTCGCGACTTCACTTAGAGGCCAACCAGGTTGGGCGCCAATTAAACTTTATTATGTTTGAAAGTTATAAAAAATATTTTTTCTTGAGGATGAACCTGTTTATTGTAGAACCCAATTATGACTAAATTATTACATTTGTTTTTAACCTAAAGAAACCTATTCTTCGCCAACCTATCTCACACGGCTCAGGTGCTCCAGACGCCGCGTCAGCACATTCCCTCACGTACTGTTTGTTGCACGATGTTGATATCTGACTCGTGTCGTGGGAATGATGATTTCGGAATGTGCATTGACATCCGTGGTGTTAAATGAGTTCGTAATATGTTTCGTGTTAACTTATACAATGCCGGATTATACACGTAGCCTATAACATATCCACTGCTTCATTGTTCATCTGCGTCAATATCTTTCCCCTGTATATTGATTAGAGCCAAGCCGTTCAGTCTGTTTTCACTCGTTATGTTCCGCAAGTATATAGTTTTTTAGGCTCCGTAGGCTTAAAAATGTCCCTTCTGGTGTAGCAGTGGAAACAGGTATGGTAGCCAATATCTGTGGCAACGTGTAAATATTTGGATTTGGTTTGGCAACTCTGTTGTGAAAGTAGAAAGTTCAATTTTAATATCGCTCCGACAATTTTGTAAAATTTTAATTGTACAAACCTGAAAAACTATTGAAAAAATCCCAACAACATCCAATTTAATCAAATAACAGCCAAAAAGTGTCAAATATAACAGGTAACCTTAGCTATATTATATTTTAACAAATTACCGACGTTGTCTTGCGTGTCACATGACCGAGAACAAAAGAAAATTCTGCCAAACATCTCAGATGATCTAGTGATACTGTCTGAGTCACCAGAGAACCTACAACTGATGATAAACCGCTTATCAGACTACTGTAGTAAATGGGGCCTTGAAATTAATGCTGACAAATCAAAGGTTATGGTCTTCTCAAGAACCGGAACCCAGAATCGCAATATGTACAATTGGCACTTCAATGAAAATCGTTTAAAAATATCGGACGAATACAAGTACTTGGGAGTTAATTTAAATAAAACCATGGACTTCAACGTTTCAATCAAAGCCAAATCTTCCCAAAGCCTATTAAATATGACATGGAGAAACATATTTTCAAATCAACGCATACTTCTGTCGGCGAAATACAAAATATTTGATGCAGTTGTTAAAAGTTCTCTATGCTATGCTGCCCAATTATGGGGTAATAACGAATATGAGGTAATAGAAAAGCTTCACAGAAGTTTTTTAAAGAAACTCTTTTATCTCCCTTTGCAAACACCAAACTATGCCTTATATCTTGAAACCGGACTCCCTAAACCTTACACCAGCACACTAAAATTGTATGCCGATTATATCATTAAGGTTTTGTCCTACCCAGATGTCCGTCTGACAAAACAAATGGCACTGTATGAATTGAGAAATGAAGATTGGCGGGTGGCAAAGTGGAAGCAATTAGGGAACATATGTGGTGAAGAGGTTACGTTCAATCCCCTAAATTTGAACCATTTGAAGGACAGCTGTACAAGGTAATTCAAGTACATGAAAACTCCGTTCATAGTACACTCATGGAGGAAGCACGAAAGTCGGAGAGTAGAATTCTCTACTCCCAGCTGAGACTTAATCTGGAGGAAAGAAACTACTTCAATGATTCGCTATGCTACAAAGAAATTTCTTTGATATTCAAAACAAGATGCGAAGTTCTTGGCCTCAACGGAAATCCTTACAACGGCAGTTTCAACCAGTTCTGCACATTGCAATTTAAAAGCCAAACAAGACTGTTTCCATTTCATAAGTATATGTCCAATATTTGCTCCTTATGGAAATTCATATTTCAATAAGAAAACTATGACGCTGCAAGAAAAGAAACAATCACCTTACTTAATGATACTGACTGGAAGACGCTCTATATTTTTTTAAAACCATATATCAATATAGGATGTTACTTATAACTGAATTTGTTTAATTATTTTACTTTCTGTTAAGAAAATTCTCATTAATTTGCTAACCGAGCTGACGGCAATGCCATAGCTATTTAAGTTCATAGAAAATTATAATCACTAACATACACTACACAATAAAATGAATTTTACTACTACTACTACTACTACTACTATTTGGATTTAATTTCTTATCGCACTTATCCAAGCATTCCAAAGCAGATTCTGGACTAGGGGAGAAGATAGTCATAGGAGCTGTTTTCCACACTTCAAGTTCTGCTTTGACGACGTATGTATATGTACTTCTTTCGGGTAGCACTGCGGAATACTTAAAAATTGCGTCTTCAATTCCAGATCTGACTGCAAAATTAGAAGGTAGCACACCAGTCACCAGATAATGCCAATACTATTTTACGGTGTTTCGCAAACCTCTCGGTTAATTGGTCAATTGTGTGCTCTAGAAATGGGACGAATAAATTTATTTTGTCATACGTGTATAATATCCGACGCAGGAGTGTTAGAGCGATTGAGTTGCCTTCTAACAATAGGTAAGTGGCATTTGCAGCATACCACCATTTTCTTAGAGCATCGCCTTTGCTTCTTCATATACTTAGATGAATGTACTCTTTGTCTATTTTATTTCTCAAAAGTTACAAAGCATTAATATAACATTTAGCCGAGTTTTATTGAAATTCTATATTCACTTATATTCACTTAAGCAAAACATCGCTCACGGAAAAACAACAACTCCTAAGTGAATAGCGTAAGTGAACAAAAATAACTCACTTAGCTAAGTGAACAACAGGGATGGTTGGTAAATTTCTTTTTTCGAACCCAGAGGTTGGCAGTCTTTGGGTTGTGTTCGTTAATATTTCTGATTTTCGACAATAGATTGAAAAGTCTGTTTCTTTACTTTTGTGCACAGAAATTCACAATCTGTCATATTTTAAGGAGTGGTTGTAAAATTCTCTCAGAAACTCTCTGAAAGAGCGTAATTGTCTTAAAAGTAAAGAAACGCCTTGAACAAAACATTCGCAGCAATGCAACGCTTGGAAAAACGTCTTTTTGACAGTTGTTGTATTTGTTTTGGCTGTGCACGATTTCTGTCCACAGAAATTTTGGTGGCAGAAATTCGCAGGGTGGGTAAATTTTTTACTCTCTCGAGAGCACTCTCTTTTGTGCACTGCTACGAAAAATCGCTGTGCTGGAACGGGATTAGTCACATGAGTCACTTCAGTGGCGGATCCAGGATTTGGGCATGGGGGGGGGGGGGGGGGGTCCATTACTCAAAATTTTATTTATATATACGAGGTTTAGCAGATTCAATCAGAAATTATTTACATGATGTTGGCGTTAATTGCTCATATATGTATGGCCAAGGATTCGATGGAGCTCCGGCAATGAGTGTCCAATTCATTGGTGCACAGGCTCATCTGAGATCGTATTTCCCCCTGGCAATTTATGTACATTGCGCTGCACATAGCTTTAGTTTGGCAGTCAATGCAGCGTGCGAAGTGTCAGGAATCAAAAATGCGTTAGGAACTATCGGAGCGATGCGATTGAAGCATTTTTTTCACTGGCCTAAAAGACAAGACGTTCTACACCAAGAAATTTCAAAAATGACAAACAAAAGTGAGAAAAAAAAAACAAAAGTTGAAGTCTGTTTGTCCTACCAAGTGGGCTCAGTCTCATGAAGTAGTTGGAACGTACGTTGAATTGCAACCGGCTGTTATTGAATCTTTGGAAGAAATCAAAACGTGGAAATATCAAGATACTTCGCAAAATGCATAGCATCTTTTGACAGCGATTTCGACTGTTGAATTCCAAATCGCCTGTCACATTATGGAATCAGTAATGAAATTGCCACGCCGCCGCCGTTGCAAAAAAATCGTTGCAACGTTCAAGCACAAAGTATTGAAGACTACTACAGAATTTCTTCCTACATTCCGTTTCTTGATACGTTCATTTCTCAACTCAAAAGTCGGTTCTCAGAACACAAATCCATTTTCCAAAGTTTCGGGCAACTGTTTTTTAAACAAGAATTTAACGAAAAGAAATGCGCTGACTTCTACACATTTTACGAAAATATATCGGATTGGTCAAAAGAAAATTTTCTGTCAGAAAAGATGTGGAGGCAACGAATCCAGATCCAACGGCCAGAACATCCAAAATGGGCTTAATGCTTTACTGGTTAGTATCTTTCGATCAAAAATTTACATGTAAAAAAGTTTATATGTGACGCGATCCGAGAAAAGGCACCTTTTAGGCAAAAGTGAAAGCTTACAAGGCACGCTCTGAAAGGCGTTGATTTACCATTCAAATCAATGTTAAAAATCGTTTCTCTGAAAAATAGCGATGTTACAATTTCTGATTGCGCTTCATGAATATTCAGTAAAAGAACTTGTGTAATCAATCATGATCCAACAACCGATTTTTTGCCAAGTAAGTCACTTTTATCGGATCGAGACACATATGCAAACATCAATCTGACGATATTTTTCAGGTTATCAGTAGCAAGTCGTTCAAGAATGTCGATATATTTTGCGAGTCTTGGCAGTTGGCAGTACTACCTGTAACCACAGCAACTCCAGACCATTTTCGACGTTGAGGAGAATTAGATTAAATTATTATTAGATAAAGTTTATTTAGCTTAAGTTTGCTATTTTACAACTTCATTTACATAAATTCAATAATAAGTTCTAACAAATACCAATGCATCTCTTTTAAATTTTAAAATATTTGTTTCCGTTTTCATATTATTTGGCAGTTCATTAAAAATTCTAATTCCTTTATAAAATAACATGTTTTGTGTTTTTTGGTTTCTAAATAACTGCACATTTAAGTTGTTATTATTTCTTAAGTTATACGGCTGTACACTGACTCTAGTTGTTAGTCTTCTAGTAAGATAATCAGGTAACATATTATTTTTGATTTTAAATATAAAAATAAGTGTACACATAACAATTCTTTGGTTAATGTTCAACCATTTAAGCGATTCAAGCATACTTCGAATGGATGTATAATATGTATATCTATTACAATATAAAATTGAACGCATTGCTTTGTTTTGTAGCTTTTGTAGACTTTCTATCATACCTGAAGAAACAAACAATAGTATTGTTGGACAATACTCAAAGTGGGGTCTTATAATAGTATTATAAATTTTTATTGCCATTGGAATACGTAATTTTCTTCTTATATAACGAAAAAAACCGATTTTTTTGGCAATTTTTTCAAAATGCTTCTTAAAACTAAGTTTACTATCTATTAAAACACCTAAATTTTTAATTTCATTTACACATTCAAATTCTTCTATTTGGGTTATTGCACTATTTTCAGGTAATATCATAATTTTTGTTTTCTCAATATTTAACATAAGTTTATTCATACTTAAATAATTTTTTATACTTTTGATTTCATCAACGAGTTTACTCTTACTTGCTTAATTCAATTTCATCAATATACAGCAGTCCATCATCAACAAAAAATTTAATTTGACAATGCTTTATTACTTTTTTTATGTCATTTATATAAATCAAGAACAAGAGTGGACCCAGGATTGATCCTTGGGGAACTCCTATACTAGTTTCGATTGGTAAAGATAAATTATCATTAAATTTTACAATTTGCTTACTCCCAAAAAGATATGACTTAAACCATTCATATTCAACCCCTCTTATTCCGTACGTATATAGCTTTTTCAATAATATCTTCCTGTCAACCGTCTCGAAAGCTCTTTTAAGATCAAGAAACACAGCTGCTATTTTCTCTTCTTTCTATTTCTCTTTCCAGTCTGCTATCACAAAGTTTAGGGCCGATTCACAAGAATGCTTTTGCCTGAATCCCGATTGCTCTTCCATAAGTATTTGGTTTTCATCAATATATTTCTCGAGTTGAATTTGTACTACTTTTTCCAAAATTTTTCATGCAACGGTAGTATTAACAGGTCGAAAATCTTCGCATTTGTTTGAATTTTCAACTTTTGGTACAGGATCTATCATCGATGTCTTCCAATTTCTTGGAAATACTCCAGTTGATAATGAGTGGTTAGTTATATTTTAAAGTGCAGGGCCAATATAAACAAAACTATCTTTCAACATTTTCTTACTCATGAAATTGAAATCACTTTTATCTGGCAACATTTCCATAATCTTTAAAAGTTCTTCAATAGACTCCAATGTTTTAAATTTAAAACTGTACTCACTTATTTCTACTCTATTCAACCATGGCTCAATTGGAATACTGTTATTTATTGTTTTTATACTTTTTACGAAGTATTCATTAAATTTGTTTGGTATTAATTTTTCACATTTAATTTTAATTCCATCGAATTCTATAAAGTTTTTTTCATTGTTTATATTTCCTATGACTAGGGTTTTTATACACTTCCACATTGATTTTTGATCATTTGCTCCGTTTATTTGGTTTTTTATGTATTCACACTCTGTTTTATTTAAATTTCTTTTATATTTATTTCTTATTCTTTTATATGTTTCCCAGTCCTCAATTTGTTCAGTCATCATAAATTTTAAATGGCTTTGAACTTTTTGTGACTTTTGCATTCTGAGTTCATCATTAAACCACTTTTGCTCACAACCATTAACAGTTTTTTCAACCATAAAAGAATTAATAATATTTATCATTTCAGTTTCAAATAAATCACACATATCATCATTACACTGCATTGCAATACCTATTCTATTTATCGCACTTCTCCTTACTGACTCTATAAATTGGAAACTGTTATATTTTACAAACTTTATCTTCTTCGATTTGTAGTACTTATTTTCATGTCTAATTTTAAACGAAATTGTTTCATGATCACTGATTTTAATGTCATTTTGAACCTTAGCTTCAAGATTTTGTATATCTGAAACCACATAATCTAAGAGCGACTTAGTAGTAGGAGTTATCCTTGTTGGGGAATCAATCAATTGTTTACAAAGTTTTTCAGAATCAAAACTTACCTTACCTTACTTAAATGGTCTTGCTTCTTTAAATATCCATACCCATATTGAATTTGCCGTGGACGAAATTCTAGCGAAATTTTTCAAAAACCTCGAAAATTTACTAGTGTTTGAGGTAGCATGTTCTTCAGTTTTTTATGAAATGTAATAATGATCAATAAAGTTCTTGAATTTTTTAAATAATAATATTACTTCTCCTTTACTTTTTTGTCTTGCTCATGCTATATTTTTCCGTCCCGTAACGAAATTTGAACATTAGGAGCTGATAAATGTTACAAATAACATCTTTTATTTTCCCGATTGGGGGGGGGGGGGGGGGGGGTCCGGACCCGAAACCCCCCCCCCCCCCGTGGATCCGCCTATGAGTCACTTGCTAGCTTTTGACTTCTGACCACAGAGTAGATACAAGAAGAGGCATAATCACACACACACCACGGCATCTGTCCTCAAACTGACTTCACAAACACCACTTTATTTACAGCTTTCAAAACCAGTTTGAAATCCGCCAATAAAGTGGTGTTAAGGTGGTGGTGGCAGGAGAAGCAATGGTTTTCCCTCTTGTTCTTTATTCCTCTAAGCTTTTGACTTATTTAATTCATAAGTCACCTACTAACTTATGACTTAATGAGTTTTTAATTGATGAGTTTTTTAGTTGAGATATTCCACGTGTTTTTTAATCTAATAAATGAAAAGATTAGTAAAGTTTTTAACAGTTAAAACACTTATTTTATTTCCTCAGATGTACATTTCAGAAGCAATGCTTCCATCGTCAGTGAGATTTATAAAATAAATTTATAAATCTCACTGACGATGGAAGCATTGCTTCTGAAATGTACATCTGAGGAAATAAAATAAGTGTTTTAACTGTTAAAAACTTTACTAATCTTTTCATTTAGTTTTTAATTCACAAACTAGCAACCGTGAAATAAATACCTGCATCGAAATCTGAATCCTAACTCGATTCGATTATTCGATCCTAAAAATAAAAATGAATCTTTTTGAACACAGCCATTGCGAAAAAAAATTAAGTGACATTTGTTAGTGGATGGGAGTGGTACTATTCGGGCAGACTCTGACTGGTGCCAACTTGGCGGCGCCCAGATGTTGCAACTTATAGTACACGTCAATTGTGCTTACTATACCTCCAAGCGATATCCACTGGGACCTGGGATGCTCCGTCCAGAGCTGATCTGCTAGACTAGTAAGTGCGAGTGTTGACAAGGGAATCCGCAACAAAAGAATTGTGATCGATCAACACTATAATTGCTCTGCGAACAATGACTGACTGCACGAATCTCAGTGGTCTACGAGAGCTTTCGCGTATATGTTCCAGCGGATGAATTCGAATGACAGAATCAACGGTGGACTTCAGCAGTCAAAAAAGCAGAAACCCCTGAAGGAGCTACTCCAACATATTTGGTTTAAAGGTCTCTCAGGGTATTTCAATACTAGGACAGGGTATTGAAGTAGAGATGGTGGCGGATGAGCTCCTGGTGAGCCAACGGCAGCACTCACACCCCTGCAGCAGGGTACTGACACTGGATATTCCAGCCCTTTGTGTCCGAAGGGATCCAAAAGGACCTGGCCCTCCAGGTTGGGGGTTGTGCGTAGGGTTAACTACCCAACCACGGAAAAAAAAAATGGATAATGATTTCAAAGTTGACTACCTAAGCAAACGAAAAAAGGACAACGACCCCCGGATCTGCACGTGGAACGTAAGATCCCTTAACGGACTACGTGCAGCTGGAGAATTAGCGGACGCCCTGGACTGCTGCAAAGCAGATATAACCGCCATCCAAGAAGAACGATGGAGTGGACCGGGCACAAAGAAGATGAAAAACTGTGACATCTACTAAGGCGACTGCTACAGACAACAAAAACAACGCTTATTTGGGTGCGGATTTGTCGTTAGAGGAAGACTCAGGGATAAGGTGATTAGCCAAAATCCAGTTAATGAGCGTATAATGACCATCCGCATCAGGGCTGAATTCGCCAACATTAGCCTAATATGCGCCCATGCCCCCACAAAAGAGAAAGACGACAATTCCAAAGACTGTTTCTACGAGCTCCTCGAAGAAACATATGAGCAGTGCCCTAGACACGACGTGAAAATCGTTTTTGGCGATTTTAACGCAAAAATAGGGAAGGAGGACATCTTTGGAAATACAATCGGTAATCATAGCCTCCACGACAAAACCTCCGAAAACGGACTGAGGCTGATAGATTTCGCTGCGGGGCTAAATCTTGTTGTAAGTAGTACACGCTTCTCGCATCTCAAAATTCATAAAGGTACATGGCGATCACCAGATCAATTAACCGTCAACCAAATTGACCATGTTGCGATCGACGCAAGGCACTCTTCCAGTGTTCTAGATGTCCGAACTTTCCGGGGGGCCAACTTTGACTCGGACCACTACCTTGTTGTAGCCAAGGTACGAATGAGGATATCGTGTTCACGACCTGCACGAACTAACGCTGTGAAGAGATATGACGTCGGAAAGCTACAATCGCAAGAGATTGCCAATGCCTTTTCCAATCGAGTGTCACTTCAATTATCCTTGAATCCCATGCCGCCAGCATTAAGCATTGAAGACCAGTGGCAGCAATGCCAAGAAGCCATCAGAACCGCTGCCTCTGAGGTTCTGGGTTTCACTCGGCCACCAAAACGAAACCCATGGTTCGATGAAGAATGCAGGCAGGCAAATACAGCCAAACAAAAAGCACGACAAATGCTGATGCAACAACGATCAAGGGCTGCTTACGATCAGTATAACGAGATCTACAAGGAGAAAAGAAGGGAAGAACACCGACTTCTCAAAAAGAAAAAGAAGCAGCATGAGAAGCGTTCGTTTGAGGAAATAGAGAGGTGCCATGACAGGAACGAGATTCGGAAGTTTTACGAAAAGGTAAAAAGATCCTGCCAGGGTGGCAAACCCCGAACTCAAGCCTGTAAAGGCCAGCAGGGAAACATATTTATAGAATCACAGTCGCTACTGAGGATCTGGAAAGATCATTTCTGCAGACTGCTTAACGGCGATGAGAACACAAATTCCGCTGTCAAACAGATTGCCCCATTCAGCTTGGACGATGATCAAGAATGCCGTCCTCCCGACCTAGAGTAAGTTAAGCTTGCCGTATGCAAACTTAAATCAAATAAGACTGCAGGTGCAGATGGCCTTGATGCCGAACTCTTCAATGCAGCTGGAGATCAATTAGAAAGGAGCATGCACCAGCTGATCTGCATGATATGGTCGGAAGAAAGCATGCCCGATGAATGGAACCTCAGTATCGTATGCCCGATCCTAAAGAAGGGAGACCCTCACAATTGCGCCAATTACAGAGGGATAAGCCTCCTTAACGTCGCTTATAAGATCTTGTCTGCTGTAATATGTGACCGCAGTGGCGGATCCAGGATTTGGGCATGGGCTGGGTCTATTACTCAAAATTTTATTTATATATATGTACGAGGTTTAGCAGATTCGATCAGAAATTGTTTACATGATGTTGGCGTCGATTGCTTATATATGTATATACAAATACATATATGTATGGCCAAGTATTCGATGGAGCGCCGGCAATGAGTGTCCAATTCATTGGTGCACAGGCTCATCTGAGATCGTATTTCCCCCTGGCAATTTATGTACATTGCACTGCACATAGCTTTAGTTTGGTAGTCAATGCAGTATGCGAAGTCTCAGGAATCAAAAATGCGTTAGGAGCTAACGGATCGATTGAAGCATTTTTTTACTGGCCTAAAAGACAAGACGTTCTACACAAAGAAATTTCAACAAACAAAAGTGAGATAAAAAACAAAAGTTTAAGTCTGTTTGTCTTACCAAGTGGGCTCAGTCTCATGAAGTAGTTGGAACGTACGTTGAATTGCAACCGGCTGTTATTGAATCCCTGGAAGAAATCAAAACGTGGAAAGATCGAGATACCTCGCAAAATGCATTGCATCTTTTGACAGGGAATTCGACTGTTGAATTCCAAATCGCCTGTCACATTATGGAATCAGTTAATTCGATTGTTTTGCTTTTGAGTCGGGAATTGCATTCTAAAAACCAAGATCTGGGTGAGGCTACTAAGCTGGCAGATGACGATTTGAATGAATTTACGTACAACCGCGAGAACGCAGATTCTACTTTCCACGTTATTTATGAGCATGTTGCTAGAATTTGTTCTGAGTACGAAATCATAATGAAATTGCCACGCCGCGCCGGCCGCTGCCGCGCCGCCGTTGCAATCAACGAAAAAATCATTGCAACGCTCAAGCACAAAGTGAAAGTATTGAAGACTACTACAGAATTTCTTTCTACATTCCGTTTCTTGATACATTCATCTCTCAACTCAAAAGTCAGTTCTCGGAACACAAATCCATTTTCCAAAGCTTCGGGCAACTGTTTCAAGAATTTAACGAAAAGAAATGCGCTGACCTCTACACATTTTACGAAGATATATCGGATTATATGTATTGTTAAAGAATCTGATTCCTCTTCATTTCATTTACTTTCCCGACGTTTCCACAGGGTTTGCTGTCTTCCTCAGGGGATCTTTATTGAGAACATAAAATAGTAGGTAGTTTAACAAATTTGGGATTTTACATTGAATAAAGAAGACTTACGTTAAGAAATTAAAAACGTTACTTTAACAAAATTACATAACAGAATAGATATAAAAGATAAAACTTTATATTTCGTTAAAAGAAAAGTGAAAAAAAGAAAACAAAATAGAAATGTTACACTTCCTTTGTTGGAGTTTAGTCTTAATATGAGTCATGGATCTGCAAACTATTAAAACAAAAACAAAACTTAAAATTTCTTTGCAGCGACGAGAGAGCAATATATGGCTGATATGTTCTGTGTGTCCTGTTTCCTATTCATACTATTGCTGTTTCTTAAAATGTGAAGTGTTTCCAGAGTATATCTTTTTGAAATATGTTTTTCTGTTTGTAATACTTTGACATTTTCAAAATCGGGTTGGTGTTTCGAGGTGACACAATGATTTGTCAATGCAGTTTTGGCTGTGTTTTTTAATTTTAGGTCAGATTTGTGGTTGGCAATTCTGTTACCTCTGTAAGAGTTGTTTTGTGGTGCCTATGTAGCAAAGGCTACAATTGTCAGACTCATTGCCTTTGCAGTCTATTTTATACACCACATCAGTCTTTTTTTCCCTTTCCGTTTTTGGCTTAAGGACAGAGAAATGTCGTCTCAAGGTAGAATTGGACTTGAAAACGACTTTTGTGGTTTGACACTGATCTGCGACTACTTTTTTGAAATTTTCGGAGAAAGTTGGAACATATTGCATGCTTTTGAATATATGAGTGTTTTCCATGGGAGTTTTTTCCATTTGTGGTGTGTTTTTTCGGTCGAAAATAAGCTTTTTACAATAGTATTCGGAAAACTGTTGTTGGAAAGGATTTTTGTAACTATTGCTTCGTTTTCAGAGTGAAACTTTGTATCACTCAATGTAAACACTTTGTTAATTAAGTTTTAAGCAGTATTCATTTTAATGTGTTTAGCCTGGGTGGAGTGGAAATTGATAAGTCTTCCAGATGCTGTTTCTTTCTGATACCAGTTGCAAGAGAGGCGATTATTATCGCGATGGATCTTAACGTCTAAGAACGCTATCGCACTGTTTAGTTCCCTCTCTACGGTAAACTTGATTTTTGTATGGAAACCATTTAGGATCAGCAGCATATTATCAATTTCCTGGGAATTCACTACTGCGAAAATGTCGTCCACATATTTAAAAATGCATCTCGGTTTTTTTTATTTTGGTAAAACATTGATCCAGTAGGTAATCTAGTACCAAATCCGCAATGATGGGTGAAAGTGGGTTTCCCATTGGTAGGTATGCCATGAATTTGTTTGTAGATGTCATTTTTGTATTGGAAAATGTTGTTGTATTTCAGACAAAATTCAAAGATTTCCAAAAATTTCTTTTGGCTGAGTTTTGTTGAGGGTGCAATAGTATCCCATCTCTTTTTTACAATATTAACAGCGAGATTCGTGGGGATGTTGGTATAAACAGGGAAATCACATCAAAAGAAACCATTACATCATGTTCTTGAATTATGGTTTCTTTCGCCTTTTCTACAAATTCAAAGGAATTTTTTATTGCATAAGGTGAGGTGTTAGTCACCGTTTGCAAAATTCTCCCAACATATTTGGCTAATTCGTAGCAGGGTAGTTTCATAGAAGCTATGATGGGCCGAACAGGCATACCTTGTTTATGAATTTTGGGAAGGCCATAGACACATGGGGTGTGTGCAGTGTATGTTGTCAACTTGTTCTTTTCTCTTTCATCTATTATTTTGTTGTTGAATAACCATTTTGCCATTTCATTGTTTTTCGTTTGAAGACTTGTTGCATTATTTCTAATCTTTCTATATGTAGATGAATCTGACAATAACTCTTCCATTTTTTCTTCATAAGTGTGTTGGTTTATCACTACAGTAACTTTCCTTTTGTCAGCTGGTAAGATGACGATGTTGTTGTTTTTCTTTAAGAATATAGTGGTGTCTTTATTTACTTTTGAAATGTAGTTCGCACACGGGTCTTTGTGATGATGACGTTGGAAGGAGTGCAGCATATTGCAATACTTTGCACGCATCATCTCTTGCTCTCTTTCATCTTGTATGCTTTTTACAATTTCTTCACCATCAGCGATCAGCTGTAAAAGAGGAAAGTTATCTTTCTCAATCGGCAAAGCGAATTTTTTGCCTAATGAAAGAAGCCATTTGATTTCAAGTGGGAATTCGATGTCGCTTTTGTTGACAAACCATCTATCGTGGAAATGAATGTTAGATGCTTTCCAGAACGAATTTCTCAGTTGTGCATTATTGTAAAGTACTTTTTGTTTATTTGTAAACTGTGTGAACTCTTCAATTTGGAGGTTTTCTTTCATGCGCTTTTTTTGTAGTCGTGTAACATTGAAGGTGCGTTTTATTTTGTGATTCATTTCGGTTATTTCTATGTTTAATATTTTCTGATGGAACTTTTGCTCTATTTTGTTGTAGGCAGGAATCGATTCTGCACCGAAAGAAAAAAGCTTGGTTGATTCAAGCATGTTTCATTGTTGGTGGACAATGCAGACATAATTGTGAAAATAACTACTTTTGTAGTCGAATCAACTAAGGCGTCGTGATCGAATCAACTAATCGAGCATTGTTGATTTTTATTCGTGCTAAGTATCATAAAAATAGTGATATCAATCACATTCATAGCTGATTCAAACATGATTTAATTGTAAAACGATAATTCAATTGTTGATTTCATTGTTGCTTAACTATGCACGTCGTAAGCAACAAGAATCTTCAAAATTTGAGAAATTGAGTACGTCTGTGATGATTCAACCAAGATTTTTCATGTTTAAATCAACAAACTAGACGTTGCTGATATTTTTTTGCCTTTAGATACCATAAACATTGATTCATCGATCACTCTTATAGTTAATTTTGAATACTATTTCAAAAATGAAAATTCAATCACAAACGTATTTGAAGAAGCAAGGTTTAATAATAAATCAGCAAAGCAGCGTAGTTGATATTTGCGCTTTTTAAGTATCGTAAAAATAATCACTCAATCACATTCATAGTTCATCTAAAATAAGAAAAAGTAAAATTGAAATGGTACGTTTCTGTTGCAACAACCAAGGTTTCATGTTTAGATTAACCAAGCAGACTTGGTATCGTTGTATATTTTTAAGTACTATGTAAAAAAAAAAATATATATATACATTAGTTATAAACGGTCGGAACTCTTTTACTTGTTTCTTGTTTGTAGATCGCAGAAACAACCGAACAAGCGAAGGAAATCATTTTGAATTAAATCTTTCTGATTATCAACATAGTGAATCAACTATCGCGTTACGCGATTTCACTCCTAAATTTTACGTTGACGAAGAGTACAAACAACCCATGTTATACTAAAATAATTACTCATGGTTTAGGTCCCTATTATGAGTAGCGAATCGAACGTTCGACTGGAAGCGAATGTTTAAGAGAAGCTCATTTATTGGATTATTATCATTAAACTTCGTCCATTCTCTTATCTGACATACCTTAAACGTCGAAAAAAAAAGTTTTCTACAAAGTTTTTGTTTCCACAACCAATAACACCGCTATAAAAGAAGCTCGCAAAAACATTCGCTTCCAATCGAACGTTCGATTCGCTACTCATAATAGGGACCTAAATATCGATACAGCAATGCGAACATCATATGCTAAAATTGAAATGTCATATCAATGGAACGAGGTCGCCAGATTCAGAGCAACTGGTTGTACGTAGGAAAAACAAAATTATAAGTAAATAAAATCATTTTTGTCCTCGTTTTATTTTATTTTATTAATTTGAGTTTAACTCATGCATCATTAGGTTAGGTTAGGTTAGGTAGAATGGGCTGACGACTCATGCATCATAAGCGACTCTGATATAAATGTTTATGAAGTTCGCAGCAAAAGACAAATGTGTTTGGAACCGTTCTCATCCGATGCTCGTATATGGTGGCGAAATCACACTTTTCAACCAGTCCTTAGAAATCATATCTTGTAGTATCAGCTAGAAACTCATATACAAACGATCCCGTATTTTTTCTAGCTATGCTGAAATCTGTTAGTGAATAAATTCCACACAACTGTCACACCGTACACATTAAATGAGCTTATTCCTAGAAAAATTAGTCTTTGTTAGATAAATGAAGATTCACATTTTAAATAAACTACTTTGTTACAGTCTAATAGCGAAAGCTCTCACGATTGGTGTTCATCCAGCTACAGACATGACTAATTTTTAGTTTAAAATAAAATATGGTGTTTAAAATAAATAAAGGTATATCCATTAAAAACTTCTGCGAGGTACGTGTCTTCTCAGTTCTCAGACAAAGTTCAAACACATAAAAGCCATCACACAATAGCGCGTTTGCCTCGCGTCGACCTCATTTGACAGAACAATCAAAAGTTCAACTATACGAAATCTGTAGAGTCTCACACAATCACGCTTTGTCCTCAAACGCGTCGTTTGACAGACGTAAGCAAACGTAACAAAGCGACCAACCTTCAAAAAAAAGTTCAGCTATGTTGAACTTTTGCTCGCTTTCTGACATATCACTCCTTTTCAGTTTTGCAATAGGGAAGAGTAATAAAATCGATGTAAGCAAAACATCGATTTACGAAACAAATTATCGATATGTTGATATCGAAGTTGAAATGTGTTTCAGCTGAAATTTATCGATGTAAATACTACACAAATATTTAAGTTCTCGTTGTTACAGTTGTATAAAATTTAATTTTTGTTGGATTATTCAATGTAGGTGTTGTTGAAGCATTTAAATTACTATGAATTTGCCATAATGTTTTGAAAAATCGACTTATACTTTATATAATATTTTTCATATCGAGGATTTCGATGAACTTTCGATATATGAGTGAGTATAAAATTGATTACAGATTTTTGTGGCTAACAAATCAATCAAATTGTACTTCATATTTGTGCATGAAGTATGCTTAAGCTGAATTTTAGTATGTTTTAGCAGAACTTTATCGATGTAACTAGTAAATAGATAGTATTTCAATTCTCGTTGTTAAACCTGTATTAAACTTGACTTTTGCTAGATTGTTCAACGTAGGTGATGTTTAATCACTTAAACAACTATAATTCTGAAAAGATGTTCTTAAAAATCGATATATATATATGTTATATCTATCATGCGGTAGATTTCGATTAATTTTTGATGCATAACCGCATGGGTGAATATAAAGTCAGTCAACATGGGCGATATTGAAGCACTTAAATCATTTTCTTTTTGTTAAGATGCTCGACCAATAACTTATGAGATAATTTCATACAGTATATTGCGATAACATTTTTGATATTTGTATGAATATAAAGTCGATTATGTTGAAAAATCGACAAGGTTTTCATTTTAAACAGCAAATGTTATCACAAACCAGATTGCGTGCGACAACACAGTATGGAAATGCAACTACGGACATTATACTAAGCTCAATTGATTACACCACACATTTAACTAAGCTCCTCTCTTTATCTCCTTATCAGAAGTAATTAACAAATTAGCAATCGATTTAGTTTTCCACGTACTTAATACAAAAGAAAAAATCGATTTTTGCTATCGATAGTTACTGATAACAACGATGGTCGTTCGATATTTCAATCGATAAATTTTCTTAATTTTGCACAAGCTTAGACGAATGAATGACAGTAAAGCGCTTTGAGGATTTCTCATGTATCGTGAAGCCTACGTGAGGTCGACGCGCCGCGACGCTCTATTGTGTTTTGGCTTTAAATAACTTAACTTGACAAGATGACAAGTGCCTTCATTTCAAATTAGGTTTGTTCGATGTGCGCACTGAGGCACCCTAGTGCGCACTGAAATCGCACTGATGCGTTCGATGTGACATTTTTTTTGCCCCAGTGCATTTGCACTGTGTTCGATGTTCGTCCGGTGCAAGCACTCAGTGCGCACTGCCATGCCCCAGGTTTTTTCTGGGGTTGAGGTTTTCAGAGCTGTCAATAGGAAATCAGCTGCTTACGCCAAAAAGACTATTTGCAAAGCAAAGTATATTTTTCGGCCAGTTGGGTTGTAAACTGAATATTTGCGTTTCATTTTGATATTTTATATTTTTTCATATATCTATGAAAGAAATGCAAACATATTTATTGCCAAATGGAGGAAAATAATTTATGAAAGTCAAGTGCTACGTGAGTTTTAGCTCTTAAATGTTCGATGTGAAATCAAATCCAGAGCAGGTATTCAGTGTATTGACAGATAATTTCAGTGCGTTGACATTCCCCAGTGCGCACTGGAGCACTGCACATCGAACAGACCTACTAATTTTTAAGTAGTGTTCAGAAGGCAAATTTACGTTACACCCCACTGACATGAAGATAATTTGAGCGCCACAGTGTTCATGTTTCAATTAAAAAAATATTCCTGAAAATAAAAGTTAAGGAACATATAATAGTTAAAAAATGGTTTTTGAAAACTTAATTTTCTCGGAAAAGGCAGCCAGAGTTAAGCCCTGCACAAACCAATGCGGTGAGTGCGTGCGATGCGATTGCGTTAAGTCAAATCCCTATGTAATCTTATGGACGTTTGACTTAATGCATAGGGATTTGACTTATCGCAATCGCATCGCACGCACTCACCGCATTGGTTTGTGCAGGGCTTTACAATGCAGTTTTGTATAGTATTTTTACGATCCATATTTCAATTTAAAAAAAAAATATATTATCGGACGTATAATATTTTAATAACGAAAGATTATGGAAAAGCCTCTAAAAGGGGGCTGAAAATCAAAACCAAATTTAGGAATTTTTATTTAATGTTGCACACATACAGCCTTATTTATTAGATTTCACTAATACTCGTTTCAACCTGGTATTAGTTAATACTAGTATTAGCACTTAATACTCCCTTACGCCAGGTCGAGCGAATCCTTATTTATAAAACATTTTCCAACCCGTATTAGTTAATACTTGCTTATGTCAAATTTTTCATCAAAAAAATGACCCATCTATAGCTCTGGTTCAGAGCCGGATTTACCATATAGGCGGACTAGGCGGCGCCTAGGGGCCCCCACAAAATATGGGGCCCCCACAAATTGAAAATTTTTTAGAAAAATTATTTAAAAATATAGAATACTGCAAAGCAAAGTACAGTTACCCACGTAGTCCAGCTCGTGAGATTGTTTATAATTACATTTTGCAAACCAGAGTGTAGTAACCCAAGAAGGCCAGCCCGAGATTATTTTGAAAAATTTATCTGCAAACTAAAGTACAGTAACCTACGTACTCCAGCTCGTGAGATTGTTACTAAATAAATTTTGCAAACCTGAGTGCCGTAACACACGTAGCCCAGCTCGCGAATATTTATTAATAATTAATAAAAACTTAAACTGCAAACTAGAGTGCAGTAAACCACGTAGCCCAGCGTGTAAATGTTTATAGTTGGATGGTCTTTTGTTACTTTTCAATAAATTTTCACAAATACTTTACGTAATCGTCGCCAAAAATATGATTTAGCTTACTGCCAAATGCGCAAGAAGTCCTTTCTGGCATACGAAATTATTTATTTTAATTAAATTATATTTTTTTTATATTTTCGTTATCAAATACCTTATTTTCCTGGTTTATATGAAATTTTTCACGATTTGAATAGTTTCTAGTTTACTTTATCAGAATTGTCTGTCGAAGTTCAAAATCACACAAGTTGGAAAAGCGTTCGTTCAGATCAAAGTCTTTCAAACTATGTATCTAGTGTGAACTGCTCTATGTTGAAAAATGGTCAGGTTTTTTTTACTTTCACCACGAAAAAAATGGCCGCAAAAGCGAAAGCTAAGGGTAAGGCTAGACATTAGTTAGATTCTGTGAATAATTGAAAAAATTGCTCCCGTAGTTTTCCAAACTGGTAGTTACATTTTTTGTAATGAATTTATTATTATTGCTATATTAAGATTTTTATTCATACTTTTTTTTCAAGCTCATTCCAAAGCTATGATTTAAAGGATGTAAAAGCACGATTTAAACAAATTTTGAAATGTTTGTTTAGTTTTGGAAAAGCATGAATGTGAATACTATCAGTCAGCACATAATGTCAATTCTTTTCATTCACAAATTTAAGCTAATACTGCTTTTATTTCTGATTAATGCTACTTTTTCGTGTTTTGTAACTGTTCATTGGCAATGATGATAAGAATAATAATAATAATCATAATAGTAATTACTCTTATTTTAGCTTAAGCATACCTTTTTGACACAGTTCTAATCGAAAACTATTAATTTAATTCACTGTTTCTAACAGATGGTTTGCTTGAAATAAAATAGAATAAAAACTTATGATAACTGTTTCTTACTAAATCTACTATTATCAAACGAACATTTGTTGATCTGACATATTAAACGAAAAGAATATTGAAAAAGTGGAATGTGAAAATTAAAACAAAACAAAAAGTTTTAAAGATTATAAAACGCTTTCAAAATACAAAAAGTCAACCAGACGTGGCCTTAGTGGTGGAAGCTGTACTCAAGTGGTAGTGGTAGGCCCCCACAAAAATTCCGCCTATGGGCCCTAAAAAAGTAAATCCGGCACTGCTCTGGTTACTATAAATGTTAACAAATCCCAGCTGACTTCATTTTGCACGTTCAATGCATTAAGTTTTTTTCAGATAATCTAACTTCTTTCGGGCTCTGATTGGCCAGAGTTTTAGATTTTCTTTTGATGCGTGACTTTTGATCAATCAGAGGCCAAAAAAAGTTAGATTATCTGAAAAACTTAATTGCGTCGAACCCGAGCATTATGATTGTTTTTTTTTTGTGGTTGGCGGAAATTTTTCCAAAATGGATATTAAACAAAACAAAACAAGAAATATTAGTTTTCATTTATTAATTTATTTATCTCGTAGTTAAGGCGGAAAAAGAATTAAAATTATTCACAAAACCAAAATAATTTTCCACTTTTCCTCCAAAAATTTGAACAAAATGACATTTAGACCTTAATACGACCTTTCCTCCTTTAATACTCCTATGAACCAGTATTAGCTTAATCCGCCTTTAATACTGGTGTATTTTTTTTTATAAATAAGGTTTGGAGTATTAGAGGAGTATTAAATTCGTAGTAACCCTAATCCGCCGATAATACGAGTTTATAAATAAGGCTGATATAAGTTAATTAAATAATATGGCTATTTATCCTTTAAAAACTGCATTGCTTAAAAGCGTCTCTGAAACTAAAAGGAAGTCAAAAGAACTCACCTTAAAAATTTAAAATTTCTTGCACCTCGAAAAAATCTTGATAATATTTTAATACGTAAACTTTGTAATTTTCTAATTTGTTTTCATCAAATCTTTTGTTGAAATGTAAGAGTAGCTTTATACTGCGGTGAACACGTCCATAATATTTCCATCACGAACATAGTTACAATTGAGAATGATTCCATAGTATGGTCAACAACGTACGTGATCATAAGGACGCGCTTCATCGATAACGGCATAATTTTTTTGCCTTTTGCTCATTCCAGTGTGAAAAGTTCGGTAGTTTGTGTTTAGGGAACAATATTCGTCTGCGTTACCACTTCTCAAAAAAGTCGAAGTAGATTTGAGGAAAAAGGCGAAGTAGTTTGAGAAAAATAGAAGTAGATCCTTATAATAAATTTTTTTTTTTATATTAATCTATGTGTAGTGTATTACTTAAGCACCGCTTACCAGTAATACCTAACAATAACAAACAGAAAAGAAGAAAAAAGAGATTCCTACAGACGAAAGATTTTCGCCCAACAAAAATTATATAATAAATTGGTATAACTAGAATATTTATGTAAGAGGGAAATTGTGCAAATGCACACACAAACTTTTAATAAAATTCATGTGCTTTTGTGATATAGCGAAAAACAAATAGATTTGGCCTTTTTTGTAGAATTGAAGTAGTTTTGGAAATAATGTAGATTTCAATATTTTGGAAATGATGCGAAGTAGAAAGGGGATTTGAAATTTCTCAAAGTAAAGTGGTAACGCTGGTCATTGGCAATATTTATAGACTTTATAATGTTCTAAGGCCTTGTATCAACTAAGTCAAAAAATATCGAATATTTTGTTTCACTTATAAAAAAAAAAATAATATTATGTAATTCTTTAGTGGCTGTTTTACGTATATGAAAATATACGTAAAAAAAGAACTAGTTCTCAAAAAAGAAAGGATAATTTTAAGAAAATGGATGTTTTCTGTTCCTTTTTTTCATTCTAGAAATCATTCTTTTTCTTTTGAGAACTAATTTTTTTTTAATCATTGTAACCAGCCACTTACAGTGCATTAAAATATCATAATTGTGATTTAATTCGTGCTATCCTTCATATTTCAAAACGGATATTGCGTACCTATGAAATTGTAACCATAATCAGTGTCACACTCATGCACTGCCATTACATTATTTACTTTATGTTTAATTCACAAGCGAAAAATTGAATCCTGTGCCAAAGTTCTCAAATTTATTTGGGTTGATATTAGGTTCGTTCGTTGAACTTTCCCCAGGGTTGACCCAGGTATTCTTGACAACCCCATGAGTTGTCAAAAAAACCTGGGTTTTCCAGTCCTCAAAAAACGCTAAACCACAAATCACCACACATCCATGCCATTAAAAAAAAAAATACATGCCATTTGACAGCCCTCAACTCGCCACAGCAAAAGCTATGGGTTTATGGAAAACCTAGGTCAACCCTAGGTCTCAAAAAACACTCATTTTGACATTCAGGGTGACTTTAGGTTTCTCAAAAAACGCTTTGTGGCGACCACAGGGCGACCCTAGGGCTTCAACGAACAAACCTATTAGGTCTGTTCGTTGAACTTTCCCCATGGTTGACCCAGGTTTTCTTGACATCCCTATGAGTTGGCAAAAAACCTGGGTTTTCCAGTTCTCAAAAAACGCTTATCCACAAATCACCTCACATCTCTGTCATTAAAAAAAAAATACATGCCATTGATAGCCCTTAAATCGCCACAGCAAAAAGCTAGGGCGAGTTGGGGGAAAACCTATTGCAAACCTCTGGCTCAAAAAAAAACTCAATTTGACATTCAGGTCGAATTTAGGTTTCTCAAAAAACGCTTTGTGGCGACCCTAGGGCAACCCCAGGGCTTCAACGAACAAACCTTAAAGATAGGTATATATTATTAAAGCAGGAATTTTGTTTATTAGTTTAACATATTTTAAGATGACTGTTTTAGTTTTTTTAAAACATTTTCTCTATATTTCTTTTGAATGAAGTAGCTTGACTGTGTGTGTTATCAAAAATTTTTTAATAATCTAAAATAATTTTCTGGGCAATTATTTCCCTAGTGTGAAAGTGGACTAAAAATCAAAACGTTTTTGTCTTATTGTTGTACACACAAATTGAGTAAGGAATATCTAAAGATTTGTTCATGCCATTAAGAACCGCATTGTTTAAACCCGTCTACAACTAAAAAGAGAGAAGAGAACTCACTTTAAAAACTGTTGTAGCCAGCAATCATGCAATATTTGGAAATTGGAAAAAAACAAATGCGTAATACTTATGAAAAACACAGTCCATCGCATTGATTTTCTTTTCCTCCAACCTTGTAAGAAATCTTGACAATATTTAAGCTTTGTAATTATCATTTTCCAAATGTGAATCTGATTTGTTGTTATTAAATTGTTTGTTGAAGTGTCAAGGCGGTATTACACTATCATATATATATGAACAAAGTTGTCATATAATGTATGGCACATTTTCTGTAAATATTGCAAGTGCTATTACACTATGCCATGTATATATGGACAATTTGTATGGCAAACAATAATTATATGACAAACAAAAGTATCGCTATTACACTTATATGGCAGCCTGTGCCATATAAAGTATGGCAAGCATGAATATAAGGAACTAGCCATATAAAAATCGATTGATTTTATATGACTTGCGCTTGTCATACAATCGGCATCCTATGTTTTTTATTTTTATTTCTCTATTTGTAGTTATTTCTTTAATTCAATTTGTACGTTGAATGCACAGAGTGCTTATGTAAAATCATTTATTACACATGTATACTCGTACATAGATGTAAATTTCAATAAAAAGTGACAGAGATAACAATGAAGAAAAAAAAGAAGAGATATGCCTTTATTTCTACACGACTTGACACAAGACGAACATACTTATATGGAGACAATTATGATTTGGTATTACACTACACCATATATATATGGCTCTAGAATCATTGTCATATATATGGAGACATACAAATACTGCCATATATATATGACTATCACACTTATATGACGATGTTGTGCCATATTTTTTCTGTCAACTTGCCATATTTATATGATAGTATAAAATCGCCTTAAGAGTAGCTTAATACTTCCATAGTGCAGTGAAAGTCCGTGTTCATACTGGTCGATTTGTTGAACAGTTTGACGGTGAAGAAGTAAGTGGGGGCAGTTGAAGGGGTGTTTCCCAAAATTGAATCAACACGAGCTGTTGAAACTTCGTGCGAATAAAGCCACTGTTTTCCTTCTCTGTCACACACATTGGTCGGTATTGACATCATTCCCATACTGTTTCATTAAAGTCAAAGCATTTTTTTTCTTTTTTCCTGCCAAATAGTCATTTGTCGTGCATTTGTCATTTGTGTTGAAAATTAAAAAATTAAAAATTAAAAAGCTGGGCGACAGAATCTCCATGTGGCTGAAAATTATGGTATGCATATGAACCTGGTGTGATACCAAAAGATTATCTTTTCAAACAATAGTATGGTGCTGAAAGAAGTAAGAAGGTTTGTTTTGTTAAAAAAAAATGTATACAAAGTCAGGAAAAGTTATTACAATTTGTATTAACAGCTTGTTCTTTGAACCAGAGAAGGTGGGCAACAAGAAAAAATGAAGGTCTTATGAGTGGTTTGTTCAAAACGCTCGAAAAATTTCTGGAGAGCCAGAGGACGACGTACAACAGCCAAGTAAAATGTCAGCTATGATTCCACCACCACGGAGTCGTAGTAGTAATAATGTATCTGCTGATGGAGATTGGAATTCAGACCCTGAACCTATTAAGCAGGCATCTTCAGTCTCCTGATCGCTCCATAGAGAAAGAAGCGGGAGTCTTGACAGTGGTATAGGATCCTGAACCAGATCTCCTATACATCCTAAACAAAAGACAGAGGAGTCACCGGTACCGCCAAGTTCTTGTGTTGATTCACCACAAGTAAATACAAATACAAATACTAGGCAAACTAAGGAACCTTAAAAATAGTCCATATAAGAATTATAATCCGACTGTGCTATCGCATTCTGAGTCTATCCCAACAGGACTACAGGGAAATTCAGGTATTTTCCAAGGAATCTGTTGATATTATCTTGACAAACTATTTTTTTTTCTTCCTTTTTTCCAGGAATACATTGCGAAGCATTTCGGATTGATGCAAAAACAAATTGGATATGATTTTCTGGCAGAAGATATGATCACAGTATTGTAGTATAGTAATCGAAAACTTCTGGAAAAACATACACACACAGCCTCGGAGATTGAGGCATTTGTAGGCTTGATTCGTAAAAACATGCTGTGTTATTGGTATTGTCGCAATATTGGATATTATATAGGTATATTATTTTACATCAGTTTTTTTCGTAGGTAGCGAATTTTGTACACTTGTAGCGCGCCGGTCGTGGCAACAACAATTCATTCTCGAAGCATTCGAAGATAAAACCAATGAGCAAACCTGTTGAAAGATATGAAACCGAAGGGCGAAAAGCAGATTGCCGAAATGGAGACATAAGTAGTAGCCAATGAAAAACTCCTCTACTGCCAAGCTCCACCTGGAGCGGATAAGGAAACCTTCCATACTTTCCCAATTCGCACCAAAAAGCAAGTGGAAGAAGAGTCACTGCCAAGGAGGCAACAAAGAGCAATGAGGGTAAGAAGGCTCTTTTTTTTAAACATTAATTTGATATATTTTATTTTATATAGATAAACAAAAATACTTCGGCCAATGAACTGGATGAGGAATTCTTCAAGTCAAACAGCGTCAACCGTCCCAGCTTGATTTACCGGACAAATTATTTGACGATTAGAATTTCCAGGAAGCGAAGCATGAAGGAAATAGACCTCTGGACACTCACTTTTATTGCGAAAAATGGAAAGAGAAAAAACCCTAAAAGTGTAAATGATGGAAACAACCTGTTTGAATCGTCATCCCAGTGGCCATTGAATATTCGCCCGAATCTCTAATTTATATTTAATGGATTCCAGCCGAGTTATCCTCTTTATTTTTACAAAGGTAATCAGATCACTTGCACCTTTGATACTGGCAGCTCATTGTATTGGCGTCATGTACAATGTTGTGTTGTGTGTGCAAATTCTACCCGAAATGATTCAGATGAAACTACATACATATGTATGTAAGATTTGGCTAAATCAATGAATATAATAATAATTTATTTTGTCAATTTTGGGAAAAAGGAAAGCGAGAAGCAGGAGGAAAACCGAGACCGAGAAGAAAACGAGGATGAAGAAGAAATCTCTAATACTTACATAGACTACGATTAGGAAGAGAATGAAATAGGATAGCAAATGTCGAAGAAGGATTGTTATAAACAGGCAAACGCTTTTACGGAAAAGGAAGCAGAACTTTCATAATCGGGAGTGGGGTAGTGCTGACAAGGATGAACAAAGCCTTGACAGATACGATATAGAGCTGGGAGACGAAGATGATTTCGATCAGAATAAAATTGATACGGAGCTAGGACAGATCCACATGTAGGTTATTGTTTTTATTTTATTGTTCAATGTCTGATGGTATGGTTTTTTTGTAGGCGCAAGATTCTCGACTAAGATATCATTCTATATACATATATTATATTGAAATCTATAGCTCTTTCTTATAATTGGGAGCGTGAAATCTCCACATGTGATCCTGATTATTACAAACACGAGCAAAATTTTTTTCTGAATTTTTTAAAGCATGGGCTTGCCTATCAAAAAGAGTCATGGGCTAACCGGGATCCAGAATCTTGTGGACCAAACAGTGCTTGCTAATGAACAGGTGGTTGATGGAAAACGATGTTTGGCTATAGTGCACCAGGCGAGGGTAAGGCCCAGCTAACTGGAATTCCCGACAAACCATAACGAAGAATAAAGAAATAAAAACGCAAAAATTTTAAGAAAAAGTTTAGTCACTTGACCCAATATTAATATTTGCTCTTTTTATATACATACATAATTGTTTCTCAAATGATAAATTTGTTACAAATAAAGCGTTTTTTTCGGCGCAGGGACATAAGTCCCCGGGACATAAGTCCCAAATTTTATTTTTGGGACTTATGTCCCATCTAAGTGAGACATATGTCCCAACTTCGATTTGGGAGTTATGTCTCACTTAGATGGGACATAAGTCCCAAAAATAAAAGTTGGGACTTTTGTCCCTCCGAATATACTTTTTACGACCTAAGACATTTTTTTCAGAAGCCCTTCTGAAAAATTGTCTGTGTTTTTCTCAAAACTCATTAGAAAGTAGAGATATGGTTTTCCGGAATTAGGAGATGTTATTTTACTTTTAGAATTTAGTAAAAAAAATTTAGTTTAAAAAAGAAACTTAAAAAATTTTGATTTCCGTTTCGAAGGCTCTGTTTGAAATATGTTGTAAGGGCAGCGGGCGATGGAAAATGTTTACTTTAATTATAGCTGAGGTATTTGCACATATAGTTCCTCCGACTTTCTACTCATAAGAAAGTAGATATATGGTTTTCCGGAAATAGGAGATAATATTTTACTTGTAGAAGTTAGTAAAAATTTTTTAATTTAAAAAAGAAACTTAAGAAATTAGAATTTTTGAGTATTTGAGAAAATAAAATTAAAAAATCGCGCGATTTTTTAATTTTATTTTCTCAAATACTCAAAAATTCTAATTTCTTAAGTTTCTTTTTTAAATTAAAAAATTTTTACTAACTTCTACAAGTAAAATATTATCTCCTAATTCCGGAAAACCATATCTCTACTTTCTAATGAATAGAAAGTCGGAGGAACTATATGTGCAAATACCTCAGCTATAATTAAAGTAAACATTTTCCATCGCCCGCTGGATGGAATATAATATTTCGAACAGAGCCTTCGAATCGGTATTCAAAGAGTATATAACGATTCTGAGATTATCTAGAGGTTATTGGTTCCATTACCTAAAATCACTTGAGAGAAAGGTGTCAAGGGCCAACAACTTTATGGCAAGCAAAAATTGTTTGGTTGCCTAGTAGAAATGTACAACGATTTACTAAGCTCTATTCCTGAAAAGTTGGGACTTATGTCCCATCTTCAACGGAAAAAAGTTGGCACTTATGTCCCGATGGCGTGGGACATAACTCCCAAATCGAAGTTGGGACTTATGTCTCACTTAGATGGGACATAAGTCCCAAAAATAAAAGTTGGGACTTATGTCCCTGCGCCGTTTTTTTCTCCTTTTTTTTACGCCACTACATGTTCTGCTTTTGTATCTACAGGCTCTGATGATGGTGTCTTTTCCCTGTTGATTTGCTTGTGAACTTTCAGAGTTTCATAGTGCTTCGACGATTAAATGTTGTTTTGCAAAGTTTCTCATGAGAAAGGTTTTTCTGACTGGTGGTTAAAGTGATGTCGCTTGATTTGCTCTCCGTTTTTTTTTACAATCCTTAAAAAAAACATTTAGTTTGGGGAGAGATATTTAAAAATATCCATTACCTTACACTAATATGACTTTTGGCCAGTATGAAATTTCTTGTGATTTATATGGTTACTCGAATATCGGAACTCCTTATCACAAATTTCACATTTGAATGGCTTCTCCCCTGTATGTACCAGCATATGTTTCTGAAAGAACACAAATATTAGTCTTTGAAGGAGTTTCACAAATCACCAACAAATAAGTTTACCGAGTCCAGGCTTTTGAGTCGAAAAGAAAATGTGAATATAGTTAAAAATTTATATTTTATCTCCGGAAAATAACTGTCAAAATAGGTTCATATTCCAAGTGTACCATTATTGACGGTAGTTGACAAGAAAGAAATGAAACAAGACGGAGTTGCGGTCGATTCGTTGAACAATGTGAACATTTTGGTCGATTTGTTGCTTCAACAAATCGACCAGTATGAACATCGTCAAAGTGAACACGAATATGAAACTTTCATCACGAACATTGTTACAGTTGAGAATGATTGCAGTGTGGTTAACAACGAACGTGATCATTAGGACGCGCTTCATAGATAACGGAATTATTTTTCCAGTATTAAAATTTCAGCATCTGCTCGTCGTCGTCAGTTCTCAGTTCTCAGTTCCAGTTGGTGTTTGTGTTTGGAGTTTGGACATTGAAGTGAACGCATAAAAATTATATTTATAAAAGTGGAAAAAAGGTAAGTCGAAAACTTTAATCATTAATTTGTAGTTTCATTACAATTACATTTGTATTTTTTTTTTCTATCTCTTAATGAGAATAAATACTTATTTTCAGATAACTTATGAAAGATTTCAACATACAAGTAATTATAATTACTTCGTCATTTGGCTTAGCATCTTTATAAAATCTAGAATGCCAAATAAGAACTTGGAAAAGGTCGTCGTCAGTTGGTGTTTGGAGACAACAATTATAATAAAAAAACAGCGGAAAAAGGGTAAGTCAGAAATTTAAAATATCAATTTTGAGTTTCATTTCATTCATAACACCTATGTACCTTTTTAAGAAATGAAAATTATGGTCCCTATTAAGTGAAGCGAATCGAACGTTCGACTGGAAGCGAAAGTTTTAGAAAAACTCATTCATTGGATTATTATCATGAAACTTCGTTCATTCTTTTATCTGATATACTACCTTAGTGCCTGTCCAGACGGGTTATGCTGTTAACACCTCGTGTCCAGACGTTGTTATAATTCCTCGCACACGTTCTCCATTTTGTGTTGGAAATTGTATTGAAAAAAGCATAACGTTATGAGCATAACCCGTCTGGACACTCCAAGTGTACTGCTTAGGCAGATAAATCTGATTTCATTTTGCGCATCGAGTCCCTTTCTTCCTCACCCCTTTTGCCCAGAAACGACCGATATAACGTTATGGGCATAACACGTGGACAGGGAGTTAAACGTTAAAAAAAAAGTTTTCTACAAAGATTTTGTTTCTACAACCTACAATAGCGCCATAAAAGAAGCTCTCAAAAACATTCGCTTCCAATCGAACCTATATTTTTCTTGACAAATTAATTTTCTTCAACATCAAAATCATTTATTTTAAATACATTGGAATTGGGTCTTAGTACAGTTCTTCTTTTATCATTATTATGAGAATGTACTATCCTTTCTTTTTGTACAACACGGTGTTTAGTCTTTTTATTGAAACAATTACACAAAAGAAAAAGAAAATAAAAGTTAATTTTATAGTTATTGTAGCAATCGTTCCACCTTCACCAAACAATGCGCCTTGAATATGAGGTGGTATTTCCTTAAGTTTTCTTGATTTCTAATTTCAACAGTTAAATCTTATAATTCAGTTAAACCTTTAAGCTTTATTTTAGGCAACTTTATTTTCGACATCTAAATCATTCAATTTTCCATTATAACAAAAATCTGTTAGTGCGGGACGATATAGATACATCTTTGTTTTCAATAGTTACCTAATACACGTTCAAAATTTTCAATTCTAGTTTATTAGGTTGCAAAGTAGTTTACTTTTCACATTTGTAATTATAATTGCCTCTTCATACGGCTTAGCATATTCATTATCTAGAGTTCCAAATAAGAACTTGAATCCGGTTGCAACAAAATAGTAAGCCTCTTTTATATCCTCTGTCAACTACTAGTAAACGATAAATAACACTTAGGCCCTTATTGCGAGTGTCGTCTAACATTCGATGCGACAAGAGTCGAAAGCTTCGATAAATTTTCCTTTTGGTATTGCGTATCTCTATCGACAAGGATTTCTGTTACTGTGATTAATGAAAGTAGCCACTTGTGAATAAATCCTATAATTTGACATTTGAGTTAAGTTTCAGTGGTAGTCGAACACAAAAATACAGACGACAATGACCGAATTCAAAATTGAAAGTATCGAACAATAAGAATACGCAATACCAAATTTCATTTTCCATGTTCGACTATCGACAACCGTCGTGTATCAACAACCAAACGACACTCGCAATAAGGGCCTTAGATTCTTTTTAGTGATAAAAATGCCATTTAAAGTTAATACAAATCTGTAAATGATTTTTTTTTTTCAAATTCTTGTAGTGTTTTATCATACCTTCATAACATTTTAAACTGTCATTACAAAGTAAACAAGTAAACTGTTTTTTGAAATCAGGATATTGTAACAAAGTAAATTCTGTAAGAAGCCTTTTAACTTCGATAAAGTTTTTAATATGTTCTTCTTTCCAAATGAACTCAACGTTTTTTTTTTTTTAATAGCTTGAATATAGGCGATGCCACGATACAAAAATTTGTTATGAATTTTCGATAGTATCCTATCATTCCTAAAAAAAACTTTTGATTTCCTTGGGATTTGTATTCTTGACAAATCAAATCTCTAACTCAAGTTCTAATAAACTTTTAAATTTTCTAAATATAAAATACACACGAATATATAGTTGTGCTAGCATTTACTATTTATCAAGATGGAACGGCCTTTGCATGGCAATTGCAGTTCCTCTCAGTAAGCACCTGCTAAAGAAAAGACCTCGTCATAAAGATTCATTGGCTTTTCAAAACAATGAAGTTGTAAGACAGTATAGGATTTTCAGCCAATATGGGTGCACATCTTGGACCAGCGATAATTGAAAGAGACCTAAGGCCCAATCGGACACATCCTGTGAAATGGTAGTAGCTCTACCAATATAACATCAATATTAGCTCTTACCAATTCAATGAGTAATCCATCTTGTAGGACATGTTGTTTTCAACAATGAAATTTTTTTTCTGTGCTTTTCAGCTCGAGTTTATACGTAACTGCTGGCATTCGATATCATGCTGCAGTTTTTTACTTTGCAACATCGGTCATGTAAACTCAATCGTACTTCTCGTGAATCTAGATATGTTCTTTTCTTTTACAAATTTATTTTTCTAAAGACATTACATAGGTGCAGTATTATTTTCTCGGCTTCTGCATGTTTGAGTGTATCATAATAGGCTTTTATAGTTTTCGAATAGTATTAAAACATCTCCAGATAAAAGCTTTTCGAAAGATACTTCGCATGTTTGACTTTCTATGTAGCAGTTTTTTGGGATTGAACATAATCCGGAACGAAAAATAAAATTGCTCCATAAAAGCGAGGCATAAACGATTTCAGGCGCAAAGAGTAACCAATACTACACTTTGATTTTTACACTTGTTCATTGTTGCACAATGCTCCCTGGACATGGACAGCGGTAAGATAGTCCTCTGAAATATAGATATTGTTAATTTCGAATAAGAATGGTGTTATGTTTTCAGATCATTACACAATTCTTCTAGAGAAGCTTTAGCTAAATAAACCTGAACGCCAAACTGAAATAAAACCATTTGTTTGATCCCTTGTCGACTTTATTTTGTCACTAATTTTTAGCGTCAAAGTTATTGGACTGCCTTCTTTCAGTTTACTAGGCGGATTCGCGGCAAATAGATGCACAACGTTGACTACACGAGAACTAAAAAAATGAAAGCACATAAATTTTTCTTTAGAAGAATTCTTGAACCAATAATCTTACACTCTTAAAGCATCGTTTGCGCATATTTTAAGCTTTCCTTGGATTTCTTTACCTTTTATAGGCCTTCCATATGTTGTATAGTATTCTGAAAACTTAGAAAACTATCAGATTGCATTCAAGAATAATATAATAATGATAGAAGAATAAACTTACCAAAATTCTTATTAACAAACAGCGACCGCGAAATGAAAACAGAAAAAAGACTTTTGTTCTGACAGCGTATTCTGTCAAGTTGTTTTTTTCCCGGATAGTTCACAGTAGGTGGTGTTTTAGTACTGTTTGGTTAATTAATTTTCTCCAATTTACCCACTTTGTTATGCACAATCATCACGAGTTAGATTTTCAGATTAACTAACTTTTTTGGGCGGACGTTAAGTTTTTCAGTTGACAATTCATCAGCTGTTAGTTTTTTTCAAATTCAGTTTTTCAGTCAGGAAAAGAAGGCTGAAGTGGTACACAAAAGCACTTTTAAAAGTAAAGTAAAGTAAATATATATGAGTCGTCATCTAGTTCCGATTCTGACGAAAAAATGTTTGAAATTCTGAAATTGCTTACACAAAGCGAAAGGCATTCTGGGAATAATTTTGTTTAAAGTGTTGTGTACAAACAGTCGGATGAGGAGGTTTCTTCCTAGTGCACTTATTAATAAAGTTTCGAAGACATTCTTTCCATATAAACTGCAGAGCAAAACAAACGGGAAGAGTTGGCTGTCAAAAATAGCACACATACAATGATAAATAAAGAATTTTGTCTTTTCTGTTCCAATGAGAACGAAAAAAAGCACTTTTTTAGAGTGCTTTTGTTTTTGCAAAGGAAATCGACATTAGATTCAGTTTATTAAGCTGTCAGATGCGATAAGTGACATCAAAAAATTATACTTGCCTAGTGATGGTGATTTTGTTGTGCGTGATTTTTATTGAAAAAATACAATTCATTAATTCTAATTCCTTTACTGATTGTTTTTTATGATTATGAAATGTTTATCGCAGTAAAGTCAACAAGCTAATGAATTTTTTTTACATATGCAAATCAAAACCGCCACACCTGACATATCTTATTAGATAACCGTCCAACGCAAAACTGAATAAGTTTTTCAATTCATATGAAAATCTAACTTGTGATGAACGCGCCCAATTTCATTAAAATTACCTCAACTTGAGGTGATTTTGATGAAAGATTTTATAAGGGTAACGAAGTCAATTTTGACCTAATTTTGAAATTTTTTCAAAATCATCTCATTTGCCCTAGTGAAAACGTAGTATTGGGTTCCTGTAGATTATTTATTGCTTTTACTTTTTCTAAATTAGGGTAAATACTACCTACGTTTTCACGTTTAGAATTTTCTTTAAAATTTACATACCACTAATAAATTTTTATATTTTAATTCTCTTTTCCTAATATAATAAGAAACTGAAAGTGGAGGATCTAAGAAATGTACTGAGTGAAGACTACACTCTTCCAGAACAGTCAGAGTTTGATTCTGAAATAGAAAATTCGCAATACCAGGCCACCTATACTACTCTTACTAACAGTTCTGATAATTTTTCTGCTCCAGTAGATAATATCGATAACAATCTTGAAGACAATTTAGTTGATTGCGAATTGTATAATTTACTTTCTTCTTGGGGATTTGTTGACTTATATGATCATTTTTCAAGTCTTAAATTAAATGTAAGCATTTTAATGAAGCATTTTTAATGAAGATTTGAAAGAAGTTTTTACCAATAAATCGTTCAAATTAAGAGTTGAGTTTAAACAAAAACTTCATGAATGGCGTAAAGAAAATCTAAATACTCTTCAAACAATTTTATGATTATAGTATTATGCTGAATAATTTCAGGGAATTCGCAATTTAGATTCATCGATAGACATTTTTGATGATATTAAACTTTTAATAAAAGTAGAAGTAAAAAAACGTGTAGCAGAGCATTGTTGCTCGCATTTGTCTCACGATTCGGCAGAAGGTTCAACGCCATCGTCGCCTTCATCAAATACCTCATTCATATCAAATCCACCATCACCTAGTGTCACCTTTGGTAGCTTCGTGAGTTATTTGAAATTTCTTCAAGGTCATTCTGTTTCTATGTTTTCTTAATTAATACTAAATTTTAGGACATCGATGCGATACTTCAATCATATCCATCCGGAAATTTTGTATTAAATGAGTTTCAACAATTTAACAGAATTGGAGATTCGTCAAGAGCGATTTTGCTGGAATGCATCACAAATTGGCTGCTTAAAAATAATCAGTCAGTGACCCGAAAAGAATTTCAATATATTGCAACAAAAATACATGATCGATTTAACGAAGACCCTGTAAGCATTTTTTCTTTTTAATTAATTTTAATTTTAACTATTTAATTTTATATAGTTATCAACAAATAATAAAAAATATTGTAATATTAAGCAAAATATCACCACTTGAATGCATCTATATTGTCTACTATTTAACTCTCGGCACAAACATAAGTTCCGAAATAGCTGGATGCTGAGGGGCTCTTTTAGAATTTGAAAACAGTTTATTTTTTCTAAAAATTTCAATTAAGGAGATAAATTGGTAACCACTTTCGTCTTTTAAGTGAAATTGATTCCAAATAGTTCAATGTAACATGTAAAATGTTCTATATAAATTGATTTTATGCTATATTGTCCAGTTTGTCTCCATTTTAAAATAATTTCAATTCATTCTTAAATACAATTTTGTTCTAATTTATTAACTTCTGAAGAAAATTGTATAGCTTATACATAGAAAAAATGACTGAAAATTTGTTTTTTTTTGTGACTTAAAACAATTTTGCAGGTATTCCGAAGCAATAAAACTATAATTCGTGCTAAAATTAAAAAAAAAGTTAAATAGTTTTTGCTCGCAGATGGTGATATCATTTACTTATATTAAAATTGGTTATACAACCTTCACAAAATTTATAATTTCCAGAATAATTATTTCATACCACCAAAGGCTCAAAGGAAAATCCTACAGGACGATTGTACTGCCGGTATTATAACTTAAAGCGTCGTCATAGAAAATTTGGTTTCACTGCATTCAATAACGAACCTGGCTGTAGTTCCAGTTCAATTTTTGTAAATCCTGTTTTGGATGAGGAAGAAGTAGAATTTTTAAATGGTATATTTTTTAACAGCAAACAGCTCTTACTTAAACTTTATTTCAATCATAATTTTTTTGATTAAAATGACATTCCAGTGGATATCAAGTGGCTTCAGATTCATAAAGAACCTTGGGAGGAGGTAAAATTTAAATGGCGAAAAACTCATAAGGCGAGACAACTGGATATAAAGAAGCAAAATTTCCCTGATATTTTAAATACTTGGCCTTTGCTCAAGCACTCGGCTGGAGTAACACTGGTAAATATTTCGTTTTTAAGTACATAACTTTTTTAAGATAGTCTGGATTCCGTAATTTTCAAAGCGATATCGTCAATAATTTGTTTCACTTTATCAATTATCAATCAATTTCAATATGAGATCGTTTGGTATGTTTAATATACTCTGACCGTAACTTAGATGTCAAAATGATATTCTTAAGAGATAATTGTCACAATTTTATAAAAATTAATAATTGCCTCATCTTATTTTCCCATATTTATTTGCTAGATCAATATTGATTTCGAAATTTTATTTCCGGGAAAACAAAGTCTTCTTATTGAAAAATGGGACAGTTTCAAATCAGCAATTCTATCAGTTTTCAATGACAAGATTAAAGATAAAAACTGCCACGACCTTCTTTGTCAGTTAAACAAGAACATTTTTTTAAGAGGTTTGTAAAACAATCGATTATATTTTTAAAATTATGTAGATATGTATGGATATGGATATAAAAAAAAGTTTTGATATATATATATAACTACCCAGTAATTTATATTGTATGAAACACCCAATCCAAATTTTAAATACCCTACTTCCAATAAATATTCCCAACCTCATACTATGTTTCTCACGAAAAAATGCAATACTTGCACTTCTTTCTCGATACTGTTTATTTCTTTTCGTTGCAATAAAATCCACGATTCTATTACAATTCTTTTCCCGCAATACTAAATTATTGATGAATTGCATTTATGTAAATTAGTATAAGAACTCATAAGAAGTTAGGAATAAAGTCACTTATAATTCACAAGTCAAAAGGTTGTTTTCTATTTGTTATATGTGTTTGTTTTACGAAAGCCAAGAGTAACATTAATTATAATTTTTCAGATCCAGCACATATTTTAATTATAAACCTGCTCCACGCCATCCTTCCGCCAACAACCCGACAAGCAGCGGTTTCAAGCGAAGAAAAAAAAATTTTTTTAACCCAACTATAAAGGACTCCCAGCAGTCATTGGTGGTTGAAGTAGGGGAAGTAAATGATTTGAACCCCACCATCGATAAAATTGCTACAAAGGTGAGGCAACAGGGGCAAAACTTACAGCCAATTATTATCCAATGTAGGTTTGATAATACTTATATAGTTTATTTCAATTAATATTATAAATGTGAAAGTCACTCTGTCTGTCCGACTTTCTATGTTACCGTCTCCCGCCCAAACTAATGAACAGATTTAAATGAAATTTTGTACAGAGATAGTCTAGAAACTGAGAAAGGACATAGGCTGTATTTGTTATCCCTATATTACCACGGGAACGAGAACGTACACGGGAACTTTGACACTATTGCACCGATCTCAAAAATTCTTCCACCGCACCGTAAGAATGATACACTATCCCTTAGTAACATTAACTGTAAGTCTGTAAGTTATCCCCATATCAAGTAGTCACCATATTCCCACGGGAATGGGAGTCTTTACTTATATCATAATTCTGTCTGTCTATTTTTAAACCTATTTATATGAATTTTGGTACAGAGATATAGTCTTGAGCCTGAATATGGACATATCGAGCCCTTCCCGCAAAATCATCGTAAGCGACATTTTAAACAAAATGGTTTTTTTTATAAAATTCAAAACTTTACATTGTTTCGCAATTTTCTGCATTTTTAGTTTTACATTACAACTGTTTTACGACAAGTTACAGCGAAAATAAATTTTATCGTAAGCGACTGACCTCTGCGGTACTTTTCCTTTGAATGCTTGTGACACAAACAAACAAAAAACGTCTTCCTGTAAAACTTTCTTTTTGTCGCTTACGATAAAATTGCGGGAAGGCCTCGATATAGGCTATATATATTATCCCTGTATTCTCCACAAGAACGCAAACGTAAACGAGAACCTAGAAAATACTGAACTGATTTCATGAATTATTTCCCCGTTAGAATGCTACACTATCTCAAAGTAACATTAACTTTAATTTATCCCCATATTATGGGAACGGAATTACGTACTAACATATTAATTTTAAAAGATTCTCAAAATTATTAAATTTATATTATTAGTGAATTTCATGGGCCTCCTGTGTCTTTGCTTTCAAACCCTAATGGTAAAAATTTTGTAATTTTAAAGTTCTTTTGAATAATTTGTTTATATGTATTTTATTTTATTTAAGAACATTGCATTGTTTAAAATTCAAATTCTATTTTAAAGTTCTTTTGAATAATGTGTTTATATTTAATTTTATTTAAGAACATTGTTTAAAATTCAAGAAAAAAAAAACAAGAAAAAACACTTAAATTAAATGAAAATCAACTTTTTATTTTACCTTTTTAGAGTTCACAGATTTTAAAGTAAGTATGAAACCAAAAAACTACTGAAGATATAGCGTTGTCAAGCAATCACAGTTGTAGTGGAAGAATAATGGAAACATTATAGTTCAAGCATGAACATTGTCGTTTGACAATGAAATAAGCATTGTTAAGCAATCACAGTTGTAGTAGGTAATGAACGTAGTTAAGGAATAACGGAAACATTATTGTTCAAGCATGAACATTGTCGTTTGACAATGACATAAGCATTGTTAAGCAATCACAGTTGTAGTAGGTGAACAATGAACGTAGTTAAGGAATAACGGAAACATTATAGTTCAAGCATGAACATTGTCGTTTGACAATGAAATAAGCATTGTTAAGCAATCACAGTTGTAGTAGGTGAACAATGAACGTAGTTAAGGAATAACGGAAACATTATAGTTCAAGCATGAACATTGTCGTTTGACAATGAAATAAGCATTGTTAAGCAATCACAGTTGTAGTAGGTGAACAATGAACGTAGTTAAGGAATAACGGAAACATTATAGTTCAAGCATGAACATTGTCTTTTGACTATGAACGTGTTTCTAAATAAACATATTCATTCAACAACGTACATGGTTAAACTATCACCAGAGTTGTTTATCCATCACGGTCATACTCAAAAATAATTTTTCAGAAGTACAACAGCCATGATAGCTTGAGTACGAAAATACTCAGTGTAACACAAATATTGTCAAAAAACTATTAGCGGTGATACGTCGAATACGAAATCAACCCCGTTCATTGTAAAGTTTTGATAAAAGAATTTAAAAGAATTAATCACGCGATCATAGTGAAATCAAGAATGATTCTTGGTTGACGCCAAATTAACTAATTATATTGATTGATATCACCAACGTTTTTTTTTCGGTGTGGACAGCGCTGGTTTCTAATGATTTTTGTTGTATTTTTTATGTGGTTGGGGATGAAGCCATACTCTCTACATGTTAGAAGAAATTTAAGATTTTCTTTTTGTTGGGCTAGGTGTCTAAGTGAGTTGCTGTAATGTTTAAGATGGTAGGTTATTTGTTCACCGTATTTGTATGTGATATGTTGGTAAAAGTTTTTCATTATAGTAGATCTTGTGATCGGCAGGCCGTCCGATGTTAGCAGTAGAATTGATAAGGTTTGACCAAGTTTGGAATTATATGTATTGTTGAAGAATCCGATTCCTCTTCGGCTTTTTTTGGTCACTAGTTAAAGCAATGAAATTTATTTCATTTACTTTCCCGACGTTTCGACAGGGTTTGCTGTCTTCCTCAGTTGATCTTTATTGAGAACATAAAATAGTAGGTATAGTTTAACAAATTTGGGATTTTACATTGAATAAAGTAGACTTACGTTAAGAAATTAAAAACGTTACTTTAACAAAATTACATAACAGAATAAATATAAAAACTTTATATTTCGTTAAAAGAAAAGTGAAAAAAAGAAAACAAAATAGAAATGTTACACTTCCTTTGTTGGAGTTTAGTCTTAATATGAGTCATGGATCTGCAAACTATTAAAACAAAAATAAAACTTAAAATTTCTTTGCAGCGACGAGAGAGCAATATATGGCTGATATGTTCTGTGTGTCCTGTTTCCTATTCATACTATTGCTGTTTCTTAAAATGTGAAGTGTTTCCAGAGTACATATATCTTTTTGAAATATGTTTTTCTGTTTGTAATACTTTGACATTTTCAGAATCGGGTTGGTGTTTCGAGGTGACACAATGATTTGTCAATGCGGTTTTGGCTGTTTTTTTTAATTTTAGGTCAGATTTGTGGTTAGCAATTCTGTTACCTAAGAGTTGTTTTGTGGGGCCTATGTAGCAAAGGCTACAATTGTCAGACTCATTGCCTTTGCAGTCTACTTTATACACCACATCAGTCTTTTTTTCCCTTTCCGTTTTTGGCTTAAGGACGGAGAAATGTCGTCTCAAGGTAGAATTGGACTTGAACACGACTTTTGTGGTTTGACACTGATCAGCGACTACTTTTTTGAAATTTTCGGAGAAAGTTGGAACATATTGCATGCTTTTGAATATATGAGTGTTTTCCATGGGAGTTTTTTCCATTTGTGGTGTGTTTTTTCGGTCGAAAATTAAGCTTTTTACAATAGTATTCGGAAAACTGTTGTTGGAAAGGATTTTTGTAACTATTGCTTCGTTTTCAGAGTGAAACTTTGTATCACTCAATGTAAACACTTTGTTAATTAAGTTTGAAGCAGTATTCATTTTAATGTGTTTAGCCTGGGTGGAGTGGAAATTGATAAGTCTTCCAGATGCTGTTTCTTTCTGATACCAGTTGAAAGAGAGGCGATTATTATCGCGATGGATCTTAACGTCTAAGAACGCCATCGCACTGTTTAGTTCCCTCTCTACGGTAAACTTGATTTTTGTATGGAAACCATTTAGGATCAGCAGCATATTATCAATTTCCTGGGAATTCACTACTGCGAAAATGTCGTCCACATATTTAAAAATTCATCTCGGTTTTTTTATTTTGGTAAAACATTGATCCAGTAGGTAATCTAGTACCAAATCCGCAATGGTGGGTGGTGGTTTCCCATAGGTATACCATGAATTTGTTTGTAGATGTCATTTTTGTATTGGAGAATGTTGTTGTCTTTCAGACAAAATTCAAAGATTTCCAAAAATTTCTTTTGGCTGAGTTTTGTTGAGAGTGCAATAGTATCCCATCTCTTTTTTACAATATCAACAGCGAGATTCGTGGGGATGTTGGTATAAACAGGGAAATCACATCAAAAGAAACCATTACATCATGTTCTTGAATTATGGTTTCTTTCGCCTTTTCTACAAATTCAAAGGAATTTTTTATTGCATAAGGTGAGGTGTTAGTCACCGTTTGCAAAATTCTCCCACATGTTTGGCTAATTCGTAGCATGGTAGTTTCATAGAAGCTATGATGGGCCGAACAGGCATACCTTGTTTATGAATTTTGGGAAGGCCATAGATACATGGGGTGTGTGCAGTGTATGTTGTCAACTTGTTCTTTTCTCTTTCATCTATTATTTTGTTGTTGAATAACCATTTTGCCATTTAATTGTTTTTCGTTTGAAGACTTGTTGTTGCATTATTTCTAATCTTTCTATATGTAGATGAATCTGACAATAACTCTTCCATTTGTTCTTCATAAGTGTGTTGGTTTATCACTACAGTAACGTTCCTTTTGTCAGCTGGTAAGATGACGATGTTGTTGTTTTTCTTTAAGAATATGGTGGTGTCTTTATTTACTTTTGAAATGTACTTCGCACATGGGTCTTTGTGATGATGACGTTGGAAGGAGTGCAGCATATTGCAATACTTTGCACACATCATCTCCTGCTCTCTTTCATCTTGTATATGCTTTTTACAATTACTTCGCCATCAGCGATCAGCTGTAAAAGAGGAAAGTTATCTTTCTCAATCGGCAAAGCGAATTTTTTGCCTAATGAAAGAAGCCATTTGATTTCAAGTGGGAATTCGATGTCGCTATTAGCCGTGTTTTATTATTGATCTGATCCGTATCAGATCATGGGTTTATTAGTGTTACAACAACAAAACGAAATCCTGCTTTTCATTTGGATCTATTTTTGTGATCTAAAAATTAGTTCTTCTATTTCACACAAGAGGAGACTTTCCATTGAAAACGTTGGTATAATTTCCAATATTTCCAATAACAACAGTATTGCCACATGAACTTTTTTGTCTGTGTGAAATGAAATATATTTTAGATAGATAGCGAGAAACTTCACATCTATTCATTTTTGTATAAAATATAAAACAAAACATATATTCGTGAAATTAATGAGAATTAGTGCAAAAAAATGTATATTTGACAAAAAAAAGTTCGTAGGGCAACTCTGCAACTCTTTTGAAATGTCAGTTGAAAGAGCGAGTTTCTCACAGCTTCCAACTGGAAATAATAAAAAATACGATGATCTAAAGCTGTTTTATTATCAAGATCCGATCCGGATTGGATCATTGTGATAAAAAAACACGGCTATTGTTGACAAACCATCTATCGTGGAAATGAATGTTAGATGCTTTCCAGAACGAATTTCTCAGTTGATCTAATTTGTGTTGAAAATTGATTTGTTTGGCTGAGAGTGCATTATTGTAAACTACTTTTTGATTATTTGTAAACTGTGTTTACTCTTCAATTTTGAGGTTTTCTTTCATGCGCTTTTTTTGTAGTCGTGTAACATTGAAGGTGCGTTTTATTTTGTGATTCATTTCGGTTATTTCTATGTTTAATATTTTCTGATGGAACTTTTGCTCTATTTTGTTGTAGGCAGGAATCGATTCTGGACAGCGCTGGTTTCTAATGATTTTTGTTGTATTTTTTATGTGGTTGGGGATGAAGCCATACTCTCTACATGTTAGAAGAAATTTAAGATTTTCTTTTAGTTGGGCTAGGTGTCTAGGGGTGAATAGGAAACAGGACACACAGAACATATCAGCCATATATTGCTCTCTCGTCGCTGCAAAGAAATTTTAAGTTTTGTTTTTGTTTTAATATTTTGCAGATCCATGACTCATATTAAGACTAAACTCCAACAAAGGAAGTGTAACATTTCTATTTTGTTTTCTTTTTTTCACTTTTCTTTTATCGAAATATAAAGTTTTATCTTTTATATTTATTCTGTTATGTAATTTTGTTAAAGTAACGTTTTTAATTTCTTAACGTAAGTCTACTTTATTCAATGCAAAATCCCAAATTTGTTAAACTATACCTACTATTTTATGTTCTCAATAAAGATCCCCTGAGGAAGACAGCAAACCCTGTCGAAACGTCGGGAAATTAATGAAATAAATTTCACTGCGTTAACTAGTGACCAAAAAAGCCGAAGAGGAATCAGATTCTTCAACAATACATATAATTCCAAACTTGGTCAAACCTTATCAATTCTACGATATATCGGATTGTTCGAAAGAAAATTTTCTGTCAGAAGTCAAGATGTGGAGACAACGAATCCACGGCCAGAACATCCATAATGCGCTTGATGCTTTACTGGTTAGTATCTTTCGATCAAAAATGTACATGTAAAAAAGTTTATATGTGACGCGATCCGAGAAAAGGCACCTTTTAGGCAAAAGTGAAAGCTTACTCAGCACGCTCTGAAAGGTTCTGCGCTGATGTAACATTCAAACCCATCTAAAAAATCGTTTCTCTGAATTTATATTTTGTGAAATAATAGCGATGTTACAATTTCTTATGGCGCTTCATGAATATTCAGTAAAAGAACTAGCCTAGTAAGTCCCTTTAATCGGATCGAGTCACACATGCAAACAACAATCAATAGCAAGTCGTTCAAGAATGTCGATTATATTTTGCGAGTCTTGCCAATACTACCTGTAACTACAGCAACTCCAGAGCGATCATTTTCGACGTTGAGGAGGATCAAAACTTACCCGAGAAATACGATGGGAAAGGAACGACTAAATGGTCTTGCTTCTTTAAATATCCATACCCATATTGAACTTACCGAAGGCGAAATTCTAGTGGAATTTTTCAAAAAACCTCCAAAAATTTACCAATGTTTGAGGTAGCCTGCTCTTCAGTTTTTTATGAATTGTGATAATAATCAATAAAGTTCTTGCATTTTTAAAATAATAATATTATTGTCTTGCTCATGCTATATTTTTCCGTTTCGTAACGAAATTTGAACATTAGGAGCCGATAAATGTTACAAAAAACATCTTTTAATTTACCGATTGGGAGGGGTGTCCGGACCCGAACACCCCCCCCCCCCCGTGGATCCGCCTATGTGTGAACGTCTGAAACCCCACGTCAACAACTTGATAGGTCCCTATCAATGTGGTTTTAGACCAGAGAAGTCCACAATAGACCAAATTTTCACATTACGGCAGATTTTGGAAAAAACCCGAGAACGTAATATCGATATACAACATCTTTTTATCGATTTCAAGGCCGCGTATGACAGCATTTACAGAGACGAGCTGTACAGAGCCATGTCTAGTTTCGGCATCCCTGCAAAACTCGTACGACTATGCAGGATGACTTTGGAGAATTCACGCTGCTCCGTCAAGGTCGGTAAAGAACTCACCGAGACCTTTGATGTCGAAAAAGGCTTTAGGCAAGGCGACAAGCTGTCATGCGATTTCTTCAACATCATACTTGAACAGATTGCAAGAAACTTAAACGTCAACACCAGAGGAACAATCTTTCAAAAGTCTGTGCAATTACTCGCCTATGCAGACGATATTGACGTAATGGGAAGAAAAAAGCGTGATGTCATAGGTGCTTTTACGAGTATTGAAACAGAAGCGGCACAAATGGGTTTGATGGTTAATGAGGGCAAAACGAAGTATATGCTGTCATCAAACAGGGACACAGAACATCGACGAATTGGACAAATCGTCACAATAGACAGACATAACTTCGAGGTGGTACAGAACTTCGTCTACCTAGGATCCGCTGTAGACACGAAAACCAACATCAGTGCGGAGATCAAACGGAGAATAACTCTTGCCAACCGTTGCTTCTTTGGGTTAAGAAGGCAATTGAGAAACAAAACCCTCTCTAGAAAAACCAAGGTGACCTTGTATAAGACCTTGATCATCCCAGTCCTGCTTTACGGCGCGGAAGCATGGACTTTATCGAAAGCGGATGAGGAAACCCTTGAACGTTTCGAAAGAAAAATTCTCCGAATGATCTTTGGTCCCGTATGCGAAGACAATGTGTGGAGAAGAAGATACAACAACGAGCTGTATGAGCTGTACCGCGACATGGGCATAGCCAGAAGAGTACGCATAGCGAGGCTACGATGGTTGGGCCATGTAGTGCGGATGGACCCAAACGCTCCGGCTCGTCGGGTGTTCGTAAGCACATTGCAAGGAAATCGCGGAAGGGGAAGACCTCGTCTTAGGTGGCGCAATCAAATGGATGAAGACCTCAACCGACTTGGAGTGCGAAACTGGAGAGAGCTCGCCCGAAATCGAAATCGTTATAGAAGGATGTTGGTTGAGGCCCAGGTTCACCCCGAACTGTAATGCCCACCTAAGTAAGTAAGTAAGACATTTGTTTGTTTACCTCGAAAGTAAAAAGTTGAGTCGAGAATTAAATTAAGAAAAATAGAAATGGAAAATAAAAGGTATGCATTTATATTCTTCTGAATGCAAATTTTTAATGTTTCTTATCCTTAGAACAAGTGCCAAGGGTACCAACATTGAAAGTAAAATTGAAAGTGAACTTGCTAGGGTAATATAACCAAAAAATCGTTTTATTGTTAAGTGAATATAAGTGAATAAAGAAAATTTTCAAAAAAACGCGGTTATTATCCACGTGACTGAATGCTGTTATGAAGTCGGAAAATCGTTGATGTGTTAAGCATTTTAACAGCTTGCTGCGATGTTTCTTTATTGTGGCTAGTTTGGAGTTCATCGTTCCCAACGCAATTTCTCACTTCTGCTTGTTAACACGAGTTTATCATGTTAATTCAAAAAAATTGACAATGATGAAAAAAAAAATTAAGAGATAGCAGGCTTAGTTAAGATTAAATTCGCATTATTTTAACGTAGGCGATAATGGTACAACTAGTTTTTTGTTTAATTTCCATATCTGTAAATATTAATTTGGGAATTTGTTTTTTTTTTACCAGCAAGCTGTAAACCATTATCTGCCCTGCAGAAAGAGAGATATTTTTGTTTTGTAATGGCTGAGGCTGTGTGGTTAAAATAAAGCGAATCTCAGAAATAGTCCTATGTGGCCCACAATGGAAAAATTGGCACGACTGGGTCTCACGAACTTGCGATTGTGTACTAAATACGATATCTAAATTTAAAGGCTGAGTTAAAGGTTTTGGTATCAGCTCTTCTTAATATATTTTGTGGTACAGGGTTGCCAACTACACATTAATTCTGGAAATTGAATTAAATCACGCAAAATAATGAAAAAATGAAATTAAATATTCTAAAAGTTTTAAGCAAAAATCTAAAAGCGCCATTCTTTTGCAATTGCTAATACACATGCATGATGAAAATTTAATCAAAATCGTTGGACCAGTTTCTTCAAAAAACGGTTTTTTATTTTTCACTTTTTTTGAAAAACTGTTTCTTAAAAGTCAAGTATGCAAAGTTCTAGACCTTGTTAGAAGCTGTTTTAACAAAAAATTTGAAAAATATTAAAGTCACAGTTTAGAAATTATTTCCTAAAATCAAAATTTTTTTAAAAAAATTTATAAAAATTCCCGAAATTGAATTTTTTTAAATATTGATATGCAGTCTTTTTTTCACAGTTTACGACTTCTTAAATCCAAAGTTTCGTTAAGATCGTGTCAGCCATTAACGAGAAAGTCGGTTTTGAAAAAACCGTACTATGGGCGGTACCGTTTTTAGCCTTTTTGGAAAAAAAATTTTTACATCATAAGAAAAAAATTCAAAAATTAATAATTCACACAAAATTTTATCGAAATCGTTGGAGCCGCTTTCAAGAAAAATAAGTTTTATCATATCAGTTGTATGGCAGGTACCGTTATTTCAAGACCTAGAGACTCAATTCCAAAAACCGCTCTGTAGGCTGCTCCAAAGACAATAACTGCAAATTTTGAAGAAAATCGCTCCATTGGTTCAGGGTCAGGCTGTAGATCCATATACAGACAGACAGACAGACAGATACACAGACAGACAGCCAGACAGACACACAGACAGACAGACAGAATTGCAGGACCCACTTTTTTGGTATTCTCTATCATCGTAATGTCATGTTTAATTGTTATCTCAAAATTTTTTTTCTGCACGATTGCAAGACTTGCCTTAGTACCTATAATCGCAAGTAAAAAATACGGGAGCGGGTCAAAATTCTGGTTTCAAAATACTGTCTTTCAAAACTCTTTTTTTTCATACTGGTTGACAAAAACCTGCTTTTCCAAATTCTGGCTATTAAAAAAGAAAAAATTCTGCTGATTTTTTTTTTATTAGGTACTTTTTATTTGGAGAAGAACAGAAACAATCCAAAAAAAACTTAGGTAAGTATGAAAATCAAAACAACATATCTAATATAAAGTTAAACAAGACCAAAAAGAACAATATTTTTTGCAATACGCCAGAGATATCCAGTGTAGCTAAAGTCTTTTCTCTTTTTTATAATTCTTTTTATTTGTTTATTTCTCAAAACACTCATTTTTTTTTTCTTTATCCTCTCCCCATGCTGCGCACGATCAATTTCTGATTTGGCTCTGATAAGCTCCTTTCGTAGGTCACCAGTTAATTAAAAGACACCTGCGTGGCTACGGCAAACTATAACTTTCAGGCAAGCAACGATGCCAAGCCTCTACACTGTTTAGCGTTCTCTTGAATGCATCTCTAGTTTTATCATAAACTAACTGAATTATGTAATTCTTTTGAGTAGGAGTGCGATAATGAGGAAACCAAAGAACTACTTCTTTACTTTCAAATTCTTTGGAAAGTCAGAGTTTGCAAGCGCGAATTCTTATTATCTACTGTTATAAATTTTTCAACATTTTCATCAATTTCCAGAAATTCTGTATTTGGTAGTGGTATAACTAACTTAAGGTCTTCTGTTACATAAGTTTTAGGAATCTTTATTGCAATGATTAAAGACTGATTAATGTACTTAAGAATACCAACTTTTACTAGCTTAATCTTATAAAAATCAATATCATACAGATTCTGTTCCTCTCTTGTAAGGATACTGGGGTGAAAAATATCGTTTTTTGCTGCTGCTATACTGTCTAGTATTTGGTCTACTTTGTTTTCTAAATATCTGAGTTTTATCATCTGATCTAAATACATAGAATGTTCTTCGACTGACTTTCTTTGGTCTGTTATCGTATTTAAGAATCCTATTGTCTTATTCCTATCCTGTTCTATAGCTTTTTTAAGAATATTGAAAGTATCATTAAAATGAGTATTTATAGAAATTTGTTTGTTAGAATTTAGAATGGAGTTATGGTTATTCTCTTCATCTATTTTTAAATGTTCTAGAATTTCCTGCCTATCATCGTCATTCATTGTTCCGAACAACCACTTGTGTGCACTACCCACAATGTTGAGGAGTCCTCTTTTTCTTCTAGATTCTTTTGGTTTAATGGATTTTATCTTTGACTTAATATCGGCAACTACTGTGTTTAACAACTCTTTGTTGTCCATATTCATATTTAGAATGTTCGTCTCAATTTGCATCAGTAACCTGTCTATTTCTCCAATATCAATAACATGCAGTATGGTGTTTGTATCGCTTATAATTTCAACTTCTTTGATTTTGATTGTAGTGTATCCAATTTCTTCATGAATCTGATTGACCTGCAGTAGCCCTTGCACTACTGGTATAACTGCGAGGAATATTATTAGGCTGGTCATTGTCCGTATCTGTAAGTTTGAAAGGTCTTTTAATATTCGACGTATGAACATTTTGAAGAGGATTTAATCTATAATAGGGTTCGTCTTTATGTCTTAGCCTTTTATAATTTCTGATATGCCCTGAACTCCGTTTTTCTATGTAGTTTTCTCTGGTTAAATTTCTTTTATTAATGACATGTTTTTTGATTCTATCTGTCCTTAAAACTAACTCTGAACAATTTACTGTTTCCTTAGCCTGCCTGGGAGAACATTTGATTGTTGAGTGATATCGATCGTTATAGTTTCCTATAGCCATCTGTATCTTCATTTCAATTGAAAGCTCACTTCCCTCAATTCCTGTTATTATTTCTAATAAGGTAGAGTGAAGTCGCTCTATATCGGCATTTCCAGTGTGATTGTTCGGTTTAGTCAAGTGAACGTCTACACCTTCGGCATTAAGGAACTCCACTAATTGCTCGGCCCTAAACTCATTGTCCATTACAATTTTCTTAGGTTTGCCAAACTTTGAAAACTGCTCAATGACTATGGTCATTTTCGCCCTCCAGTTACGATCGGTAATAGGATAAGCTGCTGCAAATTTCGTTAATTTATCTATTGTTGTTACAAATGAATGTTTCTTAAAGTGAAATATGTCAAGGTGAATAATTTGGTTCTTTCCTTTTGGAGTCTCTGTAATCTGAAATTTCGGCTTAATTGGCTTTCTATCGTATTTGATTTCTCTACATTTAGGACAATTTCCTATTACTAAACGGATTTGGTCTCTTAGTTTAGGAAAATATATTTTGTCTTTAAGACTATGGTACCACTCATTTATGCCACTATGAAACGACTCTTTGGTATGATACAAAGATAGTTGTTTATGCAAATCTTCTTCTGTTTTTATTTCCTGAGCTTTTTTGGAACACCTTATAAATTTGATCTTAGAGTCTGATGAGAACAGGGATATTATAATTCTCTGTATTCTGTTGTAATCCGAATCGGATACATTATTTGTGTAAATTCCTATTTGACCTCTCTTTACCCATCGCTTTAATAAATCTCTTATCTTGTTTTCACTCTCTAATGGATTTATTTCCATTATCGTTCTTTTGTGAAGGGTTTGGACTTCACGTTCTGGGCTGTAAGTTAATAATATTTGGATGCTATACTTATTGACAATCTCATCTTTAATACCTATATGGTCTAATCTTTGTTCCTCAAGAGAGTGCTGAGTCTGAGTCTCCGCTAATGCAAAATTCGAGTCTTCATCGTTTTTTTCATTAATTTTTTCTGTATTTTCAAGTCTACTTAAGTAGTCTGCTACTTTGTTATCCTTTCCTTGCATGTATTCTATTTCGTAATTGAATTCTTGCAGCTTAAGTAACCATCTTTGATCCCGTTGAGAAAACTCCTTTCCCTTATATTTGCTGTTAATATATTTTATAGCTATATGATCTGTCACAATTTTAAACTTATTCCCACACAAGTATGGTCGGAAATAACAAACTGAGTACACTATCGCTAGGAACTCTTTGTCTGTTGTACTATACTTCTGTTCATGATTATTTAGAGTTCTTGAAATAAAACATACTGGATGACCTTGTTGTGACAACACAGCTCCAATAGCATAATCACAAGCATCTGTGGTGAGGACGAACGGTTGGTTATAATCTGGGTATTTTAATATAGGATGAGAAATTATAAGACTTTTTAAATTTTCGAACGCTGATATGTATTGTGGATCTTTGATATTTATTTTGTTATCCTTCTTTAAATATTTAATCATTGGGTAAGCTATTTTGGAATAATCTCGAATAAACTTTCTATAAAAACCTGTAGCCCCCAAAAATCCTTTTAATTGCCTTTCCGTTTTCGGTATTTCAATTTCTTGTATCGTTTTCACTTTGTCTGGATTTGGCATCATACCATCTTTAGTTAAAACATGACCCAAAAACTCTGTGTGTCTCTTAAGAAAGCAACATTTGTTTGCATGTATCTTTAAATTATGTTGTTGGAGTCTAGTAAAAATTTTGTTCAATGAAATAATATGCTCTTCCAGAGAAGTGGAAAAAATTAAAATATCGTCCATGTACACCACACAAATGGAATTAATATAATCACGGAGAATATCGTTCATCATTCTCTGGAAAGTAGCTGAAGCATTTTTCAGCCCGAAAGGCATACGAACAAACTCGTACAAGCCACTTGGTGTAACAAAGGCTGTTTTTTCAATGTCTTTTTTAGCAACTTTAATCTGGTGGTAACCTTTCGCCAAGTCTATCGTACTAAAGTATTGTGCCTTCCCTAGCTTGTCTAAGATGTTGTCAATGTTTGGTATAGGATACTTGTCATCTATGGTGACTTGGTTCAACCTTCTATAATCTACCACTATTCTAAACTTTTGAATTCCCGAGTTGTCTTTCTTTTTTGGTACAACTATGATCGGTGAGCTATATCTGCTCCTACTTTTTCTTATAATGCCATTTTTTTCCATCTCGTCCATTTGCCTTTTTACTTCTTCTTCATGGATTTTGGGTAAGCGGTACAACCTAGAATTTATTTGTTGTTCTGTCGTAGTTCGTATCTCATGACGTATTGTATCCGTATTTGTTAATATGTCCCCTTCTCTATAAAAAAGGTTAGAAAATCTTTTTATAAGTGGTTCTACAAGTTCTCTTTCTTTTTCCCTTAAATGGTCAAATTGAATATCTTGTAGTTTGCTCACTTCGAGTGCGTTAACTTCTTCAGACACGATTTTACTCAAAAATGGAAGACGGACCTCATTGTTTAAAACTAACTCTTGTTTGTCAACGTTTATTTCTCTGACATTCTTACCTATCCAATCCATGCCAATGATAAAATTAAATGGCTTATCAATTTTCATGGCTAGCCACTTTATTCTTGCATTGTCTGCGTATTTAAACTCTTTTGGGCAGATTGTTGCTACTGACTTGTTTAGCATTTGTACTTGACCTTGAATTGTACTTATCCGCGTTGAATTTGTATTTAAAGTCGTGTAACTAAGTCTCGGGCAGTTATTTTCTAACATTATACTAACTGTTGACCCTGTATCTAATAGTGCTAGATAACTTTCATCCTTAATTGTAAGCTTTAGTATTATCCTATTTTCCGAGGCTAGTTTGTAAAAAAGCATCTTCTCCTACACCTTCCTCCTCATTGTTTAGGGCGTCAACTGACATGTGGTCGGACCTTTGCCTACTTTGCTGGCTGTTGCTATTGCTATTCCTATAGTGAGGTTGCCCAGAATTGTGTGGCACACTTGGCTGCCTGAATGGGTTTGCAAAATTCGGCGGCCTAAAATTATTTGCATTTGTGTTTATTCTATTACTCTGTCTAAAATTGTTTGTATTAGGAATAATTCTACTGCTTTGCTGCCTGAAATTCCCCTCGTTATACCTATTTTTACTTTTGTTAGTTTCACTTCCTACTTGGCTCAAATTTGTTTCATCCAACCCGATGAATTTGTCAACAACAACCCTAATCTCGGACAAATTAGCAATGTCCATTATAGCGTATGCTAATGAACCAGAAACTACAGTTTTTACTTTCTGTATTGCAATGCTGCTTAATATATCAGCCATTGCATTACCATTCACACAAAGTGCAGCGTACTCTGCAATATCCTCTACAATAGTCGTTAATTTCCTACTTAAATCTAACACACTACTTACTCTTAATTTGAATATTTCATTAGTGATGAAGAGCTGGTCCTTCCTTGGCTTGAAGTGGGTTTTGAGGCGCTCTCTGCATTCCTCCCAGTTCCTTGGCACGTTCACCTTCAAAAGGTTCTTAGCCGCTCCCAAAATTTTCCCGTTGAACAGTGCCTCGTAGGCTGGTCCTCTGTCTTCCTCTCTAATTGCAGCCATCTTCATATCCACAATGTCAATGAACGATGGTAACGTCCCCGGTTCTCCTTTAAATACGGGAACATATTTCATCTGTTCCTGTGCATGATTCTGTGCATTACTCCGTATTAGCTGGGTAAGCAACACAATGCACTGGGCCATAGAATCTTGAGCCATTTTCACTTTTTGATAGTTATTTTCCGTAAACTTTTTTTTTTTTTTTTTATTATTTTGGTTTTTGTTTTTAGCTTCGTTTCTTCGCGAATCACTAAGCTTTACTTTAATTCGCTTTGTATCTGCTTTTACACCGTATTTGTGTATTATATTTTTCTTTTGCTTTTTTGTTTTTCGGGCGGAGGTGGGGTTAAGTGGTGGCAAACAACACAACACATACACTTTGCAAAAAAGAAAAAAAAATAATTTGGTTCACTCCGTCGACTGCGCCAGTTAAGTTACTGGAAGAAATGTACTATCAAATTGGTGTCTAAGTAATGACTGATCTTTATTCTTTACTTAAATGTACCTTAACACATAGCTAATACCTATTTCGCTTATTCGTAGTTTTATTGGCAACGGAAACAACAGGTATGTAATCGGAACCTTTTCGTTTCCGTTCCCATGAATAATTTATTATTTAGAACTTCGTGGTGGCTTTTCTGTTAGTGTCATCAGAACTTGGAGGTTCGATGACACTTTCTGAGCTATACATAACACGCGCGCTTTTCAAAATTTTCCAAACTTTTTTTTTCTTTAAATTTAGCCCTGTTCACACTGTACAGTTAGTTGGACAGACTTGGGCTTGAACGACCAATGCTTGATAGTGTGAACACTTCAGACGACCGCTTGTCCAACTTGTTGGATGGTTTTCAAAAATTTTTTAAAATCTAGAAGTTGGACGGAGTGGAAGGGTATGTGACATAAAGTTGGACGGCAAGCTTGATAAGTGTGAACGCAAACTACATCAGACCATCCAACTTCCATCAAACGAAGTCTGTCCAACTAATTGTACAATGTGGACAGGTGTATTGGCAGAATTTGAAAAAGCAGAATTTTGACCCCAACCCAAAAAATTCTCTTATAAGTTAGAGTGACACTGCTTTTAAAAAACCATTATGCAGAGGTTTTGTGGTGTTTTGAGAATTTTTTGTCGCAAGCGAACATTGAAAGTGTTTAAAATATATCGAGATCAAAAATATTTGCATGCAGTGTACTTGTGTTTGTTAGTGAGTTTGTAGTTGGTCTTGGGTTGACCAAGAATCAAGTATTAAAATTCGCTTCTATTTGATTCAAAATCGTTGTTCGTTGACAAAATATATTCGCCTCAATGTTTGGTTATGTAAAGTTTTGACTTATGAGTTTCGATGATTTTCTTAGGAATTGCAATTTCTTAAAGAAAATTCTTTAAATAAGCCTTTTCTTTGTCCCATTCTAAATCAATAACCTATCGAGTCAAATATCGAATCATTTAGATAGCCGATGATGATAGATGATAGACGATCGATTCTGTTTTCGAAAATGATCGATTTACCCAGGCCTAATAGTGTAGGGATTTATAACAATTCCGTACTGATACGACACGAAAATATATGAAGGCTACCGAAGGCGATCAGATAATTGACAATACGGTCAGCGGCGGCCGGCGCGGTGGCGGACGGTAGAGAGCGCGAATCGAAAATACATTATTAGTGTAATAATACGTAATAAAATAAGTTATGCCAAATAAAGCTTATCTATATGAGTGGAGGTTTTAATTTAAGAATAGTGGTGCGATTAAAATATTCGGTAATTGATACCTTAAGTGAACTTGTTATGGAATTTCATTCAATCATGAAATGGCTTGAATTGTTCAAATGGGGGTACATCCCTCCTCGAAACTTTTTTAAACTTGATTCCGTCAATAATTCTGATGTGTTTATCGATGCATTGGCATCCAATGGTGGATCGATTCTTATACTTATCCTGTTATAGGTTGTAGGTAGCTCATCAAAAAATAAGACTATAAATGGAAACGGAAAGAAGATATTGGAATTATTCCAGAATTTTAATATAGTCGTATTAAATGGGTCAATTGATGGTGATATTTTAGGGGAGCTGACTTTTATTGGAGGACCCGGTTCCTCTGTGGTGGATTATTGTGGAATCGGTGATAAATGGTTTGAAAGAGTAGTTGACCTCCATATTGGTACAAAAACTTTTTCCTATCATATGCCCATATCCGTAACACTAACTTCAGAAGAGTCGGGACTTGCTAGTGAAATGAAGCTTTAACCAAGACTTTATTAGAGCAAACTGACATACCTAAGCGAAGCAAGTTCAAGCCACGTAATTGATTTTTTCATAGATGCTATAAAAAACTCAATCTCTTTTGAAGAAAGAAGGCATGTAGCAACAGGAAAATAGAAGTGGTTTGATACAGACTGTGAAAAAGCAAGGACGAAATCGTTCAAACTGATCAGACTAGCAAAACAGCTGAATGGAGAATTCTTTTGAAAAGCAAACATGCAAGCTAATACTCAGTACAAGAATTTGTGCAAATTTAAAAAGAAAGAGTTATTCATCGAATTGGCAGATAATTTAACTAAGGTGTAGAAGACTCCTCACAGTTCTGGAAAATAGTTAAGGTATTGAATGGCACCAAATTCAAAATTGGAAACAATTTAAATATCTACCAATACTTTAGCTGATCATTTCAAAAAATCTTTTGGATCCTATATCGAATATCGAGCCATTACAATTCGCTGAAAACCTAGTATCTGTAGAAGCTATATCTTCAGGATATTGACTTCGAACAGATTCACTGTGTTTTGGAGAAAGCAAAAGTTAACAAAACTCCTGAAGAAGACAGAGTTCCTTATGAGTTTTTCAAAAATGCCCCCAACATCTTGTATCATTTATCGAAGGTATTTTCAAAAACACTACACACAGCGGAAGTACCGCAAAGTTTTGAGAAAACAATTGTTTTTCCAATACATAAAAAAGGCGACACATGCTGCACTATATACTAGCATAAAAAAACACGCCTAGTGTAAAAAATTGATTAAACGTGATTATTAGTCGAGTTGTATATCGAAAGTATATATTGAATAAAAGTTGTAGAATTAAAGTAAAGAAAGGAAATGTTTTATTATTGCGAACTAAGCGCACGTTGCAATATACATATATGAATACTTACTCATTGTCACACAATTCTAATGGATTACTTTTATCTCTAAGGCATCTTCTTTTGATTTTTGCGTTAAATACCTTCTCATCGTCACTCTCTAAATAGAAAAATATTATTTTTAAATGGAATTCAACTTATCTCGATCGAACATTATTTTGAAGATATTATTTTGACATTTCACTTCGTAGTTCACAATGGCATTTTTAAGTTGATATCAAAATGAAACTCGTTTCAAAACACGTGCTGTCAAAAATAATTTGTTTCGAGTTGGCCGACGATCGACAATCCTCGATTGTATCAAGGTACGTGCTGGCCCTGGCACCCCTGTCTATTGTTATATCTGCTTTTGGTTCCTTTACCTCTACCTACTCTGCCAGTAAGCATAACTGCTGCATAATGTTGCATTATCAATATTATGCATACTAACAGTTTACGGCCACACTTATTGCGACACAATGGCTTTGTAGGTCAAACTGAATCCAGAATGCAAGTTAAGCAATGCATTCTGGAGTTCAATCAAAAAGTTTCAGGCATTCGTGTTTTGAAGAGTCCTAGAATAATTTTATGTCTCTCTTTGAATTATATACTTTTAATTTTAGAATAAGAGACATGGGTAGTTTTTAGTTTTTAGTCTTGTTCTGTCCATCAGATAGGCAAGTCATGTATTCCTTTCGTTTAAACCGGAGAAAATAAATTGTGTGGTTTTTATATATATTTTTCACACAACAAAAATCGTACCGTATTTTGTTTTTAATGAAAGTTATATACATTATGGTCCTTTGAGTCGGTATTGAAAACAAAAAAAAAAAATAAAAAATCGGAGTGTAAAGTGCAAAGTGTAATTAATAATGGAACCAGCGCCAAGAGGTACCTATACAAGGAAGAAATTCCACAAAGGAATCTACGCTGGAGCACAACAAATGGAATCATGCAGACAGATGGTTTGTAAGTGGTGAGGAACTGCACTTAGGGATATTTGCAGCTCACAAACAAAAACTATTTTGAAAAATAATATTCATTTAATAAATTAAGTAAACTTTTCGGTGCCTTACAACCACCATTTCCAGAATTTTTCGGTGATTTACAACCACCACATCTCGCTAGGTAGTTATCTATATATTGATATTCATTTATACATATATAAGCGCTGACGTGCTGAATTGTACAACAACGTATTCTAATATGTAGTTTATAACCACCGCGTCGCAATAGGCAGTTTTTTATGTACTCTGCGGAGCTACATTGTGAAAAAAATTTTGTTCAACTGAAAAAAAGGGGAAAATTTAACCAAAAGTAGGTACAGTGACATTTCAACTGTTAAAAGTGAAAGTTTAAAACATAAGTCTCTTGCGTTTTTAAATAACATTAAGTTAGTAAAAAAAGTTATTTTTTAAACTAAAACCAGATATATTATCAGTTCTTAGTGTATGGAATCGCATTTTTATCAAAAGTCATCCAATATTACAAGAGGTACGCAGTTTTATTGAATTATATTTCTCGAACAAATTCTTTTTGCTGTCCAACGGGACCTTCTATATGAGCGAAACAAAATAAAACGTAAACTGTCTGAAACTTCGCCAGAACCAACTAACAATATAAAGAAATACTTTACAATACGACAAAATACAATGCAGGTTGGTAAATTGTCTATTGATGAGCTCGAAGACATTCTCAATGGGATACTATCCGAAAAATTAAAGGACTTGGCTACAAGAGAAGATGTTATTCAACTTTATAATGAAATAACTTCTCTCAGAACATCAAACACACAACTTAACCACAAACTATCACTGATGTCCGAAAGATGCGAACTCTTGGAAACGCAGCTGGAGGTCTTATCACGTAGGGTTAACGAAAGTTCGATTGTGGTACACCTTCCTTTAAAAGCAGAAACCAATGCAACTCAATTAGCCTCACAGACTTGCAAGGGGCTTCTCGAGCTAAATGAAGGTGATGACATACAAATAAAAAGAGCCCGAGTAATTCGCAACAACAACGCACAACGCGGAACTGTCATTATCGAACTTCACTCGACAGAAACTGTGGACAAAATCATATCCGTCGCTCATAAACTCAAAGGGTCCACAGGTAAGTATTTTCCGAGAACAGTCGATTTTATATCGACAAAAAAGACAAAAACTGCTTGATTACAAGAATAAATTAATGGAAATTAAAAGGCGATAAACTGCAAGGAAATAACCACACGTTTGTGTACAAATATTCCCAAGGCCTAATTATAAAAAATCATGCTGAATTGTCATTGATCAAACAAATGTTCGGTGACAGATATTCTGAGTTTTTCTGTGACTGCAGCGAGGGAATGAAGTTAGGTGCAATCGAAATGGGACCGCACACATCTTTCTCCCAACCAATGATAGCGCCACCTATGGGTCAACACTCGCAACAAATTAGGGGGAAAACACATTAGGACAAATCTGTCGTCTGCCAACACACTAATAATTTTCAGAATTTAACTATGTATTTGTTCTTATAACATAACAGGCCTTAAAAGTAAAACTTTAATACCTGATTTTTTTAACTATATATTCAAAACTTTGATATAATTATTTTATTGGAAACCTTTTTAGAAGAAAAAAATTAAATTAATTATTATAAGTATTTCAAAAATTTTCATATAATGTTTACCCCTGCTACTAGAGCTAATCTACATGGGAAAGCCAGTGGTGGAATTCTTTGTGGTGTAAAAAAAACTATAGATAAACGTTTTGTCAAGCTTAGTCGTATAGAAAACAGAATTATTTTTCAAATCTTAAACAACAATTTAAAGTATTCTATTATACCAGTGTACTTAAGCTGCAATAATTGGCAAAATGACTTTAACAATTTAGTTGACTTTGTATATAACTCGTCCGGGTTGGGTTCGATATCCCGTTTTTTATAATCCTGTTTTTTATTTTCCCGCATTTAAAATCCCGTTTTTTTTAAGCCCGTTTTGTATTATCCCGCTTTTTTAAAACCCCGTTTTTAAAATCCCGTTTATTAAAATCCCGTTTATTAAAATCCCGTTCTTATAAGCCCGCTTTTGTATTCAACACCAGGTGTTTTATTTTAAAAATCGCGCGATTTTTAAAATAAAAGGGTTGGGTTCGATATCCCGTTTTTTATAATCCTGCTTTTTTTTTCCCGCATTTAAAATTCCGTTTTTTTAAGCCCGTTTTGTTATTATCCCGCTTTTTTAAAACCCCGTTTTTAAAATCCCGTTTGTTGAAATCCCGTTTATTAAAATCCCGTTTTTATAAGCCCGCTATTGTAATCAACACCAGGTGTTTTATTTTAAAAATCGCGCGATTTTTAAAATAAAACACCTGGTGTTGATTACAAAAGCGGGATTAAATATAAAAAAGAAGAAGAATATTTGGTCTAGATAATTTTATTGCAAACATTACTATATGTATATATATATATTATAAAAAACGGGATATCGAACCCAACCCATTTTATTGTTCTCTTGCTTACGCAATAGTTTTTTATGCAGAAAATGCAACAAGAAAAACAGTTATCAGTTATGTATTGAAAGATCTGTCCCAGTTTCTCTGTATAATGGTATTAGTAAAAAAAAATGTTCAGACAACAAAACTTTCAACATTTGAGAACTGATATGTAGTGTTTAAATGAACAATATTGAATAATACGTATCCAAATATAAAACGGGCTAAGCGGGATTAAACGGGATTTTAAAAGGCGGGCTTTTGATAGACGGGATTTTGATTAAACAGGATTGTCACGAACGGGATTTTAACAAAACGGTATTTAAGAAGACGGGATTATAAACTTTTTTTGTCGGGATTTTAAAAAGCGGGATTCCGATACGCTCCCAAAATAAAACACCTGGTGTTGAATACAAAAGCGGGATTAAATATAAAAAAGAAGAAGAATATTTGGTCTAGATAATTTTATTGCAAACATTATTATTGTTTCAAAAGAAAAGAACATAATACATAACAAAAATGTAATTCCAAAAAAGATTACAACAAAAAATAACAAAAAATGAATACAGTTGAATATTTTGAGCTATACGACAAAAATATTAAAAGATCTGTCCCAGTTTCTCTGTATAATGGTATTAATAAAAAAAATGTTCAGACAACAAAACTTTCAACATTTGAGAACTGATATGTAGTGTTTAAATGAACAATATTGAAATATAAAATATAAATATAAAACGGGCTAAGCGGGATTAAACGGGATTTTAAAAGACGGGCTTTTGATAAACGGGATTTTGATTAAACAGGATTGTCACGAACGGTATTTTAACAAAACGGTATTTAAGAAGACGGGATTATAAACTTTTTTTTGTCGGGATTTTAAAAAACGGGATTTTAAAAAGCGGGATTCCGATACGCTCCCAACTCGTCCTTGGAAAACGTCATGATCATTGGAGATCTCAATGCCAGAATTGGTGCTTATCAAAATCCTTCTGTACACAACTTTATATAGCAAGTAGTTCTCAAAGACATTAGATACTCGAAAGATGATCAATTTAATCGCAATGGGAGAAATTTAACAGAATTTTTTGAGGATTTTGGGCTTTTCGTGCTTAATGGTGCTTCTGAAGGTGACGCTTCTGGAGAGTATACTTTTATTAGCGGTCAAGGATACTCTGTAATAGATATTGGTGCAATATCGGGTGAATGGTTTCATACTTTTGCTGATTTCAGGGTTGACTTAGCAAACTTTTCATCCTATTTGCCAATTATAGCTAAGGCGGTTTTTATAACTGAAGATCTATCGTAGAGAAATGCAAACAATTTCTTCAAACTTAAGTGGTCAGACAACTATGCTGCACTCTACAGATCACTCCTCAACCGTAACTGCAGCTCACTCCCTCCCCTCACTTCAAGTTCCATTGAAGTTTATGACGATCATATAGTAAGGGTCATAGCTCCTTTTGCTCACCATAACAATAATTATTCTTTTACACCCCGGAATAAATGGTTTGATAATGATTGCAAAGGACTTCGAAAGCTCTCATTCGTGTATTTGAAACTTTTTCGATCTACTAACGCTCTGATTTTTAAAAATATGTATCTGCATGTAAACATGGAATATAAAAAACTATGTGCAAAAAAAAAAAACTGAATATCTTAGTAATATCGCAAAAAAGTTAACAAGCTGCACGAACTCTAAAGCATTCTGGAGTAATGTGAAGGAACTTGGTATGCGTGGTAATAATGTGACAAACACTCTCGAAGCTGAGACACTTGCGGCTCATTTTAAAACCCTTTTGTCGGCGGACGAGAGTCAGTATAGATTCTCATATGCAATGCCTGACAATGACAATGCTGTGCAAAATCTGGATGACTCAATATCTCTGTTTGAATTAAACTCAATCTTGCAGAAAATGAAAAATAATAAAGCACCAGGGATAGATGGCTTTTCAGTGGAATTTTTCAAAAACAGTACTGATCAATTCAAGAACCAGCTTCTACTTTACTTCAACAGGCTATACGATTATGCATATGTTCCAAACAGTTTCAACAAAGCAGTAATTTTTGCTCTTTTCAAGAAAGGGGACGCAAGACTTTCAGAAAACTATAGGGGAATTTCTATTCTCAACTCTATAAGAAAGATTTTGGTTTCAATCCTCTACGAAAGGCTTATCAATTGGATTGAGAATGACAATCTGCTAAGCATTTTTCAAGCAGGCTTTAGGGCAGGATTTTCAACGAAAGCTTTGATTTACAAACTGTCATCATTGGGAGTGTCTCGAAAGTTTTTGACGATGTATTTCAACTTTCTCTTTTCATCAACTGCAAGCGTATGGGATGGTTCTGATTTTTCGAGCTGGTTTTCTACTACTGCTGGTGTTCCTCAGGGATGCATATTAAGCCCAATACTATTTGCACTGTATATAGACGACTTGTGTGATATACTACCTGGAGGAGTACTATATGCAAATACCTTAATAAAAGTCTTACTTTACGCTGACGATTTAGTATTGTTGGCCGATAATCCTTCCACTTTACAACTGCAAATCAACAAGTTGAACACGTTTTGTACGATTTGGAGCTTGCAGGTTAATATCAGCAAGACTAAAATAATGATTTTTGAACCACGGAAAAGAAGAAGGCAGCCAGAAGAAAATTGGCAATTATTGAATAACCAACATATTGAGGTTGTTCAAGAATTTAAGTACCTTGGCGTTTTGATAACTCATAACCTTAACTTTATCAAGCATTCAAAGGAAAAAAGTAATGAGGCTAAACTTGCTTTAAGCCTTATGTGGCCAAAGTTTTTTGGGAACCAAAACATTGACCTTGTGTCTAAATATCGCGTTTTCAATGCTACTGTTAATACGTGCTTATGTTATGGTGTCCAGGTTTTTGGACATACAGTGGATAAAAAAAGTATTGGCAATTATAGTTTTTTCAATTTTATTCCATTTTAGCAACTTTTTACAAAATCAGTTAAATTTAAAAAAAAAGTAGTAAACATATGTTAACTTAATAAGGATATTTAAATTCACCTGGATAGCAATATTAACAAAAAACTAAAAAAAAACAAAAATCACATCTCAAAAAAGTATTAGCAAAAGTAATCAAAAATTACTATAAGTAGTGAAATGCTAATTTTAGTACTTTGTATGCAATCCTTTGGCATCAATGATAGCTTGCAATCTTCTGTCCATTGAATAAACTAGAGTTTTTGTGGTGTCACTCGATATTTTGGCCCACTCTTCCGTTATTACCCTTTTTAGCTCAGATTTAGATGAAATTTTATGTTTTCTCACGGCTTGTCCCAAATGATTCCACAAATTCTCTATTGGATTAACGTCTGGAGATTGTGGAGGAGTTTTAAGCTGTCTAGGAGCATTATAGAGCAACCACTCGCTAGTTTTTAAGGCCGTGTGCTTAGGGTCGTTGTCTTGTTGAAAGACAAACGAGTCCATGAGACCAAGCTTATCAGCAATATCCATTAAGTTCCTTCGCAAAATATCGATGTACATTATGGCTGTCATATGACCTTCAATAAAGGTTAGATTGCCTACACCATTTGCCGCCATACAGCCCCAAACTAAAACATTCCCTCCACCATACCTCACGGTAGACACAACATTTTGTCTTTTTAGTTCCGTATTGGGTCTCCTCCAAACGTATTGCCTTCCATCGCTTCCAAAAATATTGAACTTTGATTCATCCGAAAATATAACCGATTCCCAAAATTCCCTGGGTTTGTTTAAATATTTTTTGGCAAAATCCAAACGTTTTTTCCGGTTCACTTCCGAAATGAATGGTTTTTTTCTCGCAGCCCTTCCGTAAAACTTTGATTCGTGCAAAACATTACGAAGAGTCTGCACACTAAAATGTTTACCGGTTGTGTTTTCGAATTCCACTGCCAGGTTCGGTGCACTTTTTTTGGGATTTTTTTTCACCGCTCTTAAAATATCACGCTTTTCCCTATCAGAAAAAATACGAGGGCGGCCTGTTCTTTTCAAGTTTTCTGTTGACCCGGTATTTTCGTATTTTTTTATGATGCTGCGAACCGTGAATAAGCTTAAACTTAACTTTTCGCCGATTTCTTTGTATGAATAACCATCTTGACGTAGAATTACAACTGTGTTTTTAAAACAACTACTAAACTCGTTAGACTTTCGCGGCATTTTGATTTTTACTGTCTACTTAAACTGAGAAGGTTGTTTATAGCTCAAAGCACTTTAACTGACTATTTTTGTTCATGAACTAGCCTCCAGTTCCTTAATAACGGCACTTATTTAAAGAAAAATGAGTGTTGCCAATACTTTTTTTACTAACATTTTAATGCTTTTTTTTATTCTCTTCTTAATTTTTTGATCGAAGAAAACAAAAACACACTCAAAAGGAGTGGTTTCGTTGAATTGTTAATATAAAAATACATTTTTGAAAAAAAAAAAACCTATTACAATCGCATGAAACCTAAAATAAATGAAATTGCCAATACTTTTTTTTATCCACTGTATGTATTTTGAGGCATTTGAAGCAATCCAGAGGTATTTCTTCAAGCGTTTGTAAAGACTGCCGAATTCTACGCCAAACTATGCCATTTACGTTGAGTCTGGAACAGCGTTGCCGGAGTAAAATTTTTTAAGGTGCCATTTTCAGTAACCAAAGGTGCCACCTGGGTGCCACCAGCCCTTCAAAGGTAGAGATATTCTCAAAAACACAAAAAACAAATAGGGTAAACGCACTAGTATCCGGACAGTGTTAGTATCCGGACACATTGACCTTTTTTTGCGATTAATAGATAAATCACTCAAAAAAATCCACAAACGTCAACACACATGGGTCCTTCAATGTGTTTTATACATGCATGCAAGGTTTCAGGTACTCGAAATGCGTATTTTAAGAACTACGCCTCATTTTATTGTTTAAGGTTTGAAGGTCGCGTTACATGCTGTCCGGATACTAACTATGTGCGATTATCATGTATTTTCTGTATCCGGGCAGAGCTTGCTTCTTAAAATGATTGTGTCCGGATACTAAAACTAAAGCGTCCGGATACTAAATTTTGGTGTCCGGATACTAACGAAAATTGAACTTTTCTGAATTGTTGTTTTATTAATTTCAACAATGATTTCTTTGCAATTTACTTGAATGCTATATTATTGAAAAATGTAAATAAATGGTTACGAAATGGGATACTAGTTCGTTTACCCTACTTTTTCAAAAAGTACCATTACGTTTATTTGGGCATGAATTAGTACACACACACACGATATGTGTATTTCACTACTTGAAAAAAAAAACAATCCTTTCAGTCTTTTTTGAATGACTTTATTAAGTTTTCTTCATTAAAATGTATTAAGCTCTTAAGGTGCCAAAATGAGAGCTAAAGGTGCCAAGGTGCCAATCAAGACTGAAGGGTGCCAAAATGGCACAATTGTGCCACTTCGGCAACGCTGGTCTGGAATAACCCCTATTTACACGCATTGCCTTAAAATTAACTCAGATTACATTGTTAAAGTAGTAGTTTTTCTGTGACTGCAGCGAGGGAATGAAGTTAGGTGCAATCGAAATGGGACCGCACACATCTTTCTCCCAACCAATGATAGCGCCACCTATGGGTCAACACTCGCAACAAATTAGGGGGAAAACACATTAGGACAAATCTGTCGTCTGCCAACACACTAATAATTTTCAGAATTTAACTATGTATTTGTTCTTATAACATAACAGGCCTTAAAAGTAAAACTTTAATACCTGATTTTTTTAACTATATATTCAAAACTTTGATATAATTATTTTATTGGAAACCTTTTTAGAAGAAAAAAATTAAATTAATTATTATAAGTATTTCAAAAATTTTCATATAATGTTTACCCCTGCTACTAGAGCTAATCTACATGGGAAAGCCAGTGGTGGAATTCTTTGTGGTGTAAAAAAAACTATAGATAAACGTTTTGTCAAGCTTAGTCGTATAGAAAACAGAATTATTTTTCAAATCTTAAACAACAATTTAAAATATTCTATTATACCAGTGTACTTAAGCTGCAATAATTGGCAAAATGACTTTAACAATTTAGTTGACTTTGTATATAACTCGTCCTTGGAAAACGTCATGATCATTGGAGATCTCAATGCCAGAATTGGTGCTTATCAAAATCCTTCTGTACACAACTTTATATAGCAATTAGTTCTCAAAGACATTAGATACTCGAAAGATGATCAATTTAATCGCAGTGGGAAAAATTTAACAGAATTTTTTGAGGATTTTGGGCTTTTCGTGCTTAATGGTGCTTCTGAAGGTGACGCTTCTGGAGAGTATACTTTTATTAGCGGTCAAGGACACTCTGTAATAGATATTGGTGCAATATCGGGTGAATGGTTTCATACTTTTGCTGATTTCAGGGTTGACTTAGCAAACTTTTCATCCCATTTGCCAATTATAGCTAAGGCGGTTTTTATAACTGAAGATCTATCGTAGAGAAATGCAAACAATTTCTTCAAACTTAAGTGGTCAGACTCTACAGATCACTCCTCAACGGTAGCTGCAGCTCACTCCCTCCCCTCACTTCAAGTTCCATTGAAGTTTATGACCATCATATAGTAAGGGTCATAAAAGCTTCAGCTCCTTTTGCTCACCATAACAATAATTATTCTTTTACACCCCGGAATAAATGGTTTGATAATGATTGCAAAGGACTTCGAAAGCTCTCATTCGTGTATTTGAAACTTTTTCGATCTACTAACGCTCTGATTTTTAAAAATATGTATCTGCATGTAAACATGGAATATAAAAAACTATGTGCAAAAAAAAACTGAATATCTTAGTAATATCGCAAAAAAGTTAACAAGCTGCACGAACTCTAAAGCATTCTGGAGTAATGTGAAGGAACTTGGTATGCGTGGTAATAATGTGACAAACACTCTCGAAGCTGAGACACTTGCGGCTCATTTTAAAACCCTTTTGTCGGAGGACGAGAGTCAGTATAGATTCTCATATGCAATGCCTGACAATGACAATGCTGTGCAAAATCTGGATGACTCAATATCTCTGTTTGAATTAAACTCAATCTTGCAGAAAATGAAAAATAATAAAGCACCAGGGATAGATGGCTTTTCAGTGGAATTTTTCAAAAACAGTACTGATCAATTCAAGAATCAGCTTCTACTTTACTTCAACAGGCTATACGATTATGCATATGTACCAAACAGTTTCAACAAAGCAGTAATTTTTGCTCTTTTCAAGAAAGGGGACGCAAGACTTTCAGAAAACTATAGGGGAATTTCTATTCTCAACTCTATAAGAAAGATTTTGGTTTTGTAAGAGGTTTAAACTAAAAAAACTCAAAATAAAACTAGTTGCATTGCGTTTTGCATCAAACAACGTCTTCAGGCGAGTACTTTATTAAGACTGACTTATCATTACAGAAAATGTTATGAGAAAAGCTTTTAAGAAGCATATGATAAGCTGTTTGTTACATTACAGTAATCTAATGGCAATTATATAAAACTGTACGAAGATCGTGCGATCATTCAGTTACTTAAGAGAGATCTTAAATGAAACGAATACATACATAATAATATGTGTTTTGAAAATTAAAGCTTTCATTTGACATTTACGCAAGTGCATGATATCGTAAATGGGTTGCCAGGTATATTAATTGGAGAGCACATATTGTGAGAGATGAAGTCTCTTACAGCTCGACCAGCCTGACAAAATAAATCGTCCTCGATTTATGATTCCATGCAATTACATTAACGTTTACATTATTTTGTACATTTTGAGATACACATTACGTGCAGTAAAATTGATTTTTTTTTTATATCATTTGGCTTTTAAAATAACACAATTGAATACATCATTATACAAATACTTTATACATTATACGGATAGATGTCTTTCATTAAATGTTTCTTCTATTTAAAATAGATTATAAAATTACAGAACGTAATTTGGCTCTAAACAAATTTTAACAATCATTTCCAAGAAATAAATTAACTAAACTAGAAATTGATTCATGCAAAACAGAAACTAACTTATGTTTGTACATAGGGTTAAATGCTTTCAGGGCAACATACCCTTTCAAACGGAACGCGAGATATTTGAATATTTATAAAATTTTTTATGAGATAGCGATCGTTAGGTAATGCTTTTTTAATCTCATATGAACTTTTATATTTGACAATAACTTTTTTGTTAAGCCCAGGAGTATTGCTGTTAGGATTAGTCAAAACTATATCCATTTCATAACCTTCATCTGAATTCTTCGCGTTAGTCGTAAAACTCCCGAAAACTAAACGTTCTAATTTCAACTTCCGATCATAAGTCAACTTTTCATTAATTTTTAAAGACCAAGTTTCGTCGCGGTTATTGCATAAATCAATTTTTAAAATTTGTTCGACAACATCTAAATTTTCAAAATTTCCGTTACTACTTTTATCATTAAATCTTATATGATTGCTAGTATCTTCAATTAATTTGGAGTTATTAATGTTTTCTAAATTGTCTTGCTCTTTAACCTGATCTCTTTCTTTTTCAGTTAATTTAGTATTAAAATTTCCAATCATTAACTTGATATTTGATTTCCGTAAAAAATCTCGACCTAATATGATAGGATCGTTCATTGTTTCGTCACTTACAACATATAGACAAAAATTAACATAACTATCATAAAACTTTACATTACATAACAAATTACCTAGTGTAACCAGCTTGGAATTCTTTATTCCAACAAAACTGCAAGGCGGTGGCTGCAACGATGTCATTAAAAATGTTGGAACGTATTGTTGTTGGATGAAGCTGATTGGACTTCCAGTATCTATCACGGTCATGATGTTCATAACGGCTCCAGAACAATCAGCCCCACTATTTGCAGACGTAAACTCATATTCCAAAACGAAATGAAAATCGGACATCAATGTCGCAGTTGGGGTTTCTTTTGGAATTTTTTCACTCTGAACGACAAGAATCAAAGAAGTTTGTGGGCAATTGGTGACGATATGCCCTTTTTGTCCACATCGAAAGCAAGAACCTTTTTCTCTGCGGGGCTTAGTACAGTTGTTCGCCATGTGACCCACTTCGTTACAGTTGTAGCATTTGGTCTTAGCTTCGACACTTGGAGAAGGTTCCGAAAAATGTACATGTTTAGGTGTATTATAACCTGACGTTGATGGTTGCGATTCAGACTTCATCTTCTCATACTTGCGTAAAATTCCCTTAAGCTCAGCGATGGTGTTTGCGGTTAGCATGAGCTGCTTGTTGAATAAGGAATCTGGAATTCCCTTAATGATGTACGCAATCACGTCTTGTTCATCAGTCTCAGCAGAAGAAGCAATCTCCTGCATTGCCAATACGTACTGTTGGTAGTTTTCATCTCCGCGTTTCTTCCGGCTCCGCAACGTATTGTGGACGTCTGTTGCGGTTGTGTGATGATGAAACTCAGACATCAAGGCGGCTCTGAGTTCTCGCCATGACCGAAATGTCCTTGACCGCAAAAATAACCTAGCGGTTCCTTTTAGGAGTCGTTTGAAGTAAATAAAGGATTCCGACTCACTTAAATGATAAGTGACCACAGCGTCCTCGACGTTCTCAAGCCACTTCTTGATAGGGTAGTTATCATCGCCATTGAACGAAGGCAAGGAATCTTCGATGTCACGTGACGAGTGAAGAGCTCGAACATTCTGAGACTCACGGATAGGGCAGCTCATATTGAGTTCAGCCAAACGTCTTTCCAACGCAACGATTTCTTCCTTTTTCCGTACCAATTCACGAAGCCTTTCTAAACGCTGTGTCACAGCATCATCGTCATCTGCAGACTCATTATCGCCACTTGTCTCACCTTCTTCATCAACGGTAGGGAAAAAAATTTCAACCTGATGAGACTCTAGCAATTCAATGGCTTCATTTAGACGAGCCTTAAGCGAAGTCTTTGTACCATAAGTAGCCAAATTCATCTCGGCCAATTTTTCTTTAAGTTTTTGCACTGTAGCAGTTTGCAAAAAACTCAAAACACGTGCATTTACGTCCATAATTATAAATTTAAGTACCAAAAACTCAATTAAATGCAAAAAAAAAATTCTAATAGTTAAACATGCAATTTTAACTTGACTTTTAACTAAATGCCAGGACTTAATCCCACTTCTGATAAGTTGTAAGAGGTTTAAACTAAAAAAATTCAAAATAAAACTAGTTGCATTGCGTTTTGCATCAAACAACGTCTTCAGGCGAGTACTTTATTAAGACTGACTTGTCATTACAGAAAATGTTATGAGAAAAGCTTTTAAGAAGCATATGATAAGCTGTTTGTTACATTACAGTAATCTAATGGCAATTATATAAAACTGTGCGAAGATCGTGCGATCATTCAGTTACTTAAGAGAGATCTTAAATGAAACGAATACATACATAATAATATGTGTTTTGAAAATTAAAGCTTTCATTTGACATTTACGCAAGTGCATGATATCGTAAATGGGTTGCCAGGTATATTAATTGGAGAGCACATATTGTGAGAGATGAAGTCTCTTACAGTTTCAATCCTCTACGAAAGGCTTATCAATTGGATTGAGAATGACAATCTGCTAAGCATTTTTCAAGCAGGCTTTAGGGCAGGATTTTCAACGAAAGCTTTGATTTACAAACTGTCATCATTGGGAGTGTCTCGAAAGTTTTTGACGATGTATTTCAACTTTCTCTTTTCATCAACTGCAAGCGTATGGGATGGTTCTGATTTTTCGAGCTGGTTTTCTACTACTGCTGGTGTTCCTCAGGGATGCATATTAAGCTCAATACTATTTGCACTGTATATAGACGACTTGTGTGATATACTACCTGGAGGAGTACTATATGCAAATACCTTAATAAAAGTCTTACTTTACGCTGACGATTTAGTATTGTTGGCCGATAATCCTTCCACTTTACAACTGCAAATCAACAAGTTGAACACGTTTTGTACGATTTGGAGCTTGCAGGTTAATATCAGCAAGACTAAAATAATGATTTTTGAACCACGGAAAAGAAGAAGGCAGCCAGAAGAAAATTGGCAATTATTGAATAACCAACATATTGAGGTTGTTCAAGAATTTAAGTACCTTGGCGTTTTGATAACTCATAACCTTAACTTTATCAAGCATTCAAAGGAAAAAAGTAATGAGGCTAAACTTGCTTTAAGCCTTATGTGGCCAAAGTTTTTTGGGAACCAAAACATTGACCTTGTGTCTAAATATCGCGTTTTCAATGCTACTGTTAATACGTGCTTATGTTATGGTGTCCAGGTTTTTGGACATACAGTGGATAAAAAAAGTATTGGCAATTATAGTTTTTTCAATTTTATTCCATTTTAGCAACTTTTTACAAAATCAGTTAAATTTAAAAAAAAAGTAGTAAACATATGTTAACTTAATAAGGATATTTAAATTCAACTGGATAGCAATATTAACAAAAAACTAAAAAAAAACAAAAATCACATCTCAAAAAAGTATTAGCAAAAGTAATCAAAAATTACTATAAGTAGTGAAATGCTAATTTTAGTACTTTGTATGCAATCCTTTGGCATCAATGATAGCTTGCAATCTTCTGTCCATTGAATAAACTAGAGTTTTTGTGGTGTCACTCGATATTATGGCCCACTCTTCCGTTATTACCCTTTTTAGCTCAGATTTAGATGAAATTTTATGTTTTCTCACGGCTTGTCCCAAATGATTCCACAAATTCTCTATTGGATTAACGTCTGGAGATTGTGGAGGAGTTTTAAGCTGTCTAGGAGCATTATAGAGCAACCACTCGCTAGTTTTTAAGGCCGTGTGCTTAGGGTCGCTGTCTTGTTGAAAGACAAACGAGTCCATGAGACCAAGTTTATCAGCACTATCCATTAAGTTCCTTCGCAAAATATCGATGTACATTATGGCTGTCATATGACCTTCAATAAAGGTTAGATTGCCTACACCATTTGCCGTCATACAGCCCCAAACTAAAACATTCCCTCCACCATGCCTCACGGTAGACACAACATTTTGTCTTTTTAGTTCCGTATTGGGTCTCCTCCAAACGTATTGCCTTCCATCGCTTCCAAAAATATTGAACTTTGATTCATCCGAAAATATAACCGATTCCCAAAATTCCCTGGGTTTGTTTAAATATTTTTTGGCAAAATCCAAACGTTTTTTCCGGTTCACTTCCGAAATGAATGTTTTTTTTCTCGCAGCCCTTCCGTAAAACTTTGATTCGTGCAAAACATTACGAAGAGTCTGCACACTAAAATGTTTGCCGGTAGTGTTTTCGAATTCCACTGCCAGGTTCGGGGCACTTTTTTTGGGATTTTTTTTTCACCGCTCTTAAAATATCACGCTTTTCCCTATCAGAAAAAATACGAGGGCGGCCTGTTCTTTTCAAGTTTTCTGTTGACCCGGTATTTTCGTATTTTTTTATGATGCTGCGAACCGTGAATAAGCTTAAACTTAACTTTTCGCCGATTTCTTTGTATGAATAACCATCTTGACGTAGAATTACAACTGTGTTTTTAAAACAACTACTAAACTCCTTAGACTTTCGCGGCATTTTGATTTTTACTGTCTACTTAAACTGAGAAGGTTGTTTATAGCTCAAAGCACTTTAACTGACTATTTTTGTTCATGAACTAGCCTCCAGTTCTTTAATAACGGCACTTATTTAAAGAAAAATGAGTGTTGCCAATACTTTTTTTACTAACATTTTACTGCTTTTTTTTATTCTCTTCTTAATTTTTTGATCGAAGAAAACAAAAACACACTCAAAAGGAGTGGTTTCGTTGAATTGTTAATATAAAAATACATTTTTGAAAAAAAAACCTATTACAATCGCATGAAACCTAAAATAAATGAAATTGCCAATACTTTTTTTATCCACTGTATGTATTTTGAGGCATTTGAAGCAATCCAGAGGTATTTCTTCAAGCGTTTGTAAAGACTGCCGAATTCTACGCCAAACTATGCCATTTACGTTGAGTCTGGAATAACCCCTATTTACACGCATTGCCTTAAAATTAACTCAGATTACATTGTTAAAGTAATGAGAAGAAGTGACGGTAATCTTCACAGGAAAATATTGATAAGACTTCTGCAAAGGAACTCCTCTCCATTCAAAGAATGGAAACAATTAGCATTATCCCATGGAGTAATTCTATCTCTACAAGAATCGAATGTGGAAGAATGGCAGCACATATTTGCAGATGTAATTGCAAAAGTAGACGAAAGTATGTATACCCAAAATTTATTAAGAGCATCTGCATCAACATCGCGAACTATCTACCAGAACCTAAATCACAGATTGACAACCGAAGCCTCTTACTTTAGTAATGATTAATGAATTATCTTCTGAAGTTATAGGTACCATTTTTAGAGCGAGAGTTGAAATGATTAACTTAAATTTTATGCCACATCGATCTGATCTAACACAGCTATGTAATTTGTGTAACAGAAGGGAAATTGAAGATGTGTACCACTTCATTGCTATCTGTCCAATGCTTCAAGAGATACGTCGATTATGTTTCCAGGAAAGTTACCTATCCTTAGCTCGACTCATCGACATATTGAATGGAACACTTGGTTGGCCAACTCTTTATAAATATTGCGAACATGCGATTAATTACCGTAATAGTTTCTAAACTTAAATATGAATTTTGCTCAGTCATTGCAGTTTAAAAAAAAAGAAAAAAAAATTTTGTGTTTCAAATCATTACAAAATTGATATCATTATATAAATTATATTGCTGCTCGAATTTCTTTTATGTTTCAAATCATGATAAAATTGTATTTTTTTATGTTTCAAATCATGTTAAAATTGAAAAACCCTTTTTTTTTCTTTTGGTGTTTCAAATCATTATAAAATTAATATATATCATTACACAAATTATACTCAACCCAAAACGATTCTGTAATTTAAAAATAAAACATTGTTACAAATGTATTTTTTTAATTACATATTATATATAATATTTTTAATAATATTTAATAATATATTTTCTTTTCTTTTATACTTTCAATTTTCTTTTAATTTAAAATGAAATGCGAACTCAGGCAGACGGCAGAATTGCCATGTCCTTATTCTTAAGAAAACAAACTCAATTGTAATAATTTAATCATAAATAAAGAATTATCTATCTATCTATCTACATGGAAAAAGAAGAGAAATTAAGTGAACAAATTGTGTAAGAAAAAAATAGTGGTAACAGTTTTTAGTAGTAAGCAATTGAACAAGTAATAATTAATTTATTGTAATGGTAAGACATTGGTTTCGTTGGAAATATGATTAACTAAAACAATTTACAAAAAAAACAAAATTTAATAAAATCTTTGCCATTATTTGTGTTACCGGGCACTAAAACCAAAATTGAATATGTTTTTCAGTACCCAGACATGCTGTCCGGGTACTAACAAAGTGCGATTATCATGCATATTCAGACAGTACCCGGGCAGGGGTTGTTTCTTAAAATTATTGTGTCTGGATACTAAAACAAAAGCGTTCGGATACTAGATCTGTAATTTTAAGAGACTTAATCATTGAGAGATTTAATCATTTTAAGAGAGAGATTTAAAAGTTTTTCTCCTTAACTCTTGAGGACAAGAGAAAATGGATATATGGTTGTTTTGAGGACAAAATGTTTTTTAAGTTATTCCTTTCTCTCTTGAGGACAAGAGAGTAGGAATGTATTGTGTTCAAACTCATTTTTTTCTCTTTCAAACACACTCACATTGCACGCTAGTTAACAACCGAAGAGATAAACACAGTAGAAAAATACCTCTATCAAGCTGGTGAAGTGACTTTCTCGGATCGGAACAAAATTTATATGTAATTTAGTTGCTAATTAATTGCTAATTATTTGCTAAAAAATAAATTTTTTTGCTCCTCCCGTTTAATTATAAAAATTCACATTTCCAGCTTGACGTCAAGCTGTCAAAGCAATTTTTTCACCATATTTTTTTGCTAATTATTTGCTCTAAAAAAAAACAAAACAAAATATTTTTTTGCGAATTAAAAAAAAATTTGTTATTTTTTTTGAAAAATTGATTTTTTTTCTTAATTTTTTTTTTTGCAAAATTTTTTTTCGCATGTTCTATTTTTGCTATTTAATTGCTCTAGCTAGGAAAAATAAAAAAAAAAAATTTTTTTTCTGATTACGGAAAAAATTTTCTATTCCTTCCTTTTTTTTGCAGAGTTTTATTTTTCGTGGAGCAATTGAATAGCAAAAAAAGAATATGCCGTAAAAATGTTTGCAAAAAAAAAAAATTTGAAAAAAATAATAAAATTTTTTTGTAATCAGCAAAAAAAATTTTGTTTTATTTTTCGTAGAGAAATTAAATAACAAAAAAAAATATGATAAAAAAAATTTGAAAAAAGTAGAAAAAAATTTGTTGTTATCAGCAAAAAAAATTGTTAAATTTTTCGTAGAGCAACTAAATAGCAAAAATAGAACATGCTAAAAAATTTTTTGAAAAAAAGGAAGGAATAGAAAATTTTTTCCATAATCAGGAAAAAAAAAAAAATTTTTTGTTTTATTTTTCCTAGAGCAATTAAATAGCAAAATAGAACATGTTAAAAAAATTTTTGCAAAAAAAAAAAAATAAGAAAAAATTAAAAAAAAATTTTTTTTAATCAAAAAAAAAATTTTGGTTTTATTTTTCCTGGAGCAAAAAAATCTTGTGAAAACACCCGATCTCTAAAACTTTGCTGAAAAAATTGCCTCGCCAGCTTGACGTCAAGCTGGAAATGTGAATTTTTGTAGTTAAACGGGAAGAGCAAAAAATAAAATTTTTGTTTTTACGAGGAGCAAATAATCAGTAAAAAAAAATCAATTTTTAAAAAAAAAAAAATTAAGAAAATTTTTTTGAATTAGCAAAAACATATTTTTTTTTTGGTTTTTTTTTTTAGAGCAAATAATTAGCAACAAAAATATGGTGAAAACACCCGGTCTTTTAATCTTTCCTGAAAAAGTTGCTTTGCCAGCTTGACGTCCAGCTGGAAATGTGAATTCTTATAACTAAACGGGAGGAGCAAAAAAATTAGTTTCTTAGCACATAATAAGCAACTAAATTACACATAAATTTTGTTCCGATCCGAGAAAGTCACTTCACCAGCTTGACAGAGGTTGGAAGAATATCTTCACAAACGAATATATACATATATTAATTGCTAGGAAGCGAAGAAATAGTGTGTACAGTTTAAAAATATATTCTCTAACGAGTAACCAGTACATTTTTCTATATTTCAAGTTGAGCTCTTCCCTTTTCTTTATGATATGCTCTTTCCATTTCAGCTTTGCATCCAAATTCATCCTCAGGTATTTGGCCGTATTGGCGTAAGGTACAGCTTGATTGTTGATAAATATTTGTACGTAGCTTAAGTTTTATTTGTAAGGTTTATATGTGCAGATTTAGCTTCATTGAGCTTGATACGCCATTTTTGGTCCAATCACTAACGGTGTCGACGGCATTTTGCAATTTCTCAGCAGCCTTGACGACGCACTTACTGGATGCCGAAATTGCAGTATCATCTGCAAATGTAGCTATAATGGTGTTGTTATCCACTGGAATATCCCTTGTATATAGCAAATACAGGGTAGGTCCTAGGACGCTTCCTTGTGGAACACCGGCTTGTATTTTACCTAGCTTTGAATATTCTTGATCATACCGTCGAGCTGGTTTGAGATATAAGATTTTAGTATTTCGTAGTACTGCCTGGTTAGGTCCCTTTGCAGTTTGTACTCTAGGCCCTCATGTCATACCTTGTCGAATGCTTGAGCAACATCTAAAAATATAGCCGAACATACTTGTTTTTCTTCTAATGCTTTTTCAACTGCATCCGTTTTTCTATGAACTTATTTATTTATTTATTTCTAAATCCAAACTGATGATTTGGGATTAGGGTTGCAAACGATACATCGATGTTTTCAAAAAATCGATGTTTCGGTCATAGACATCGATGTTAACATCGATGTTTTGTAAAACGATACATCGCCGATACATCGAAGGCAAAACTGAAAACATCGGCAAAAACATCGGCATCGCACATTCATTTCCTTGAGCATTCCCTACACGTGTAAAGTGAAATTCTTAAACAAAAAAGTTTTTTGATCACTGAAGTAACAACAATTTACCTACAAACGAAAAATAGCATAGCCAGTAGATCTTTTGTAAGATAGTAGGTATGAAAACTAATTCTAAGAAAAGGGCAACCCGTTCAGTGAAAAATATTTTTGTAAGAATCGGCTCAAGGATTTATTCACACAGACATAAGACGTAACTGGTGACAATTGTAGTTTAATTATTAAATGAGTGCACTATTCCTTTTCAATTGCCGGCAGAAACAGAGAAATGCAAAGTACTTCATTCATGTTTCGTTTGAGTTGCGACTTGCGAGTTGTCAAAGTTATGTTAAGTTAAGTGTATTCAAAGAAGATCATATGTAATCTGTTTTTAAAAAGCATGCAAAAATTGTAATACTTTATCTTCCCATCCTTGCCACATCTGTCTCAAGCGAGCGTTTGTTCTCGGGAGTTGGGGCAAGAATTACTCAGGACAGAAATAGACTTCTGGGGACAAGACAAACAAAGTTTCTTTTGATTCGATCTTAAAATTCTTGGATTTGATCAAATAATTTGAATATTTGTAATATTAATTACGTTTTAATAAATGTTTTATTGTTTTATATCGCAATTTGCTAATGAATCCTGTCGATTTGAATTTGGAACTGGTAAGACTAGTAAATTTCGATATTTAGCTACTGTGCACGTAAGTAAAGCAAATTTTTTTTCATTATTGACAAGATAATTAAAAAATCGGCAAAACATCGGAAAAACATCGATGTATCGTTGTTGACATCGATGTTTTTTTGACATCGATGTTAGTCGGAGACCATCGATGTTTTCCAACATCGATGTTTTTTACAACGATGTTGCAACCCTATTTGGGATTAGATTTCTTTCTTCTATTACTTTGCTTAGTTTTTTCAGTAGCAATTTTTCAAAGACTTTTGCCATTATTGGTAAAAGCGAAATTGGTCTGTAAGACGTCACTTCTGTTGGTGGCTTACCTTGCTTTGGTATAACAATTACTTCAGCAATTTTCCAATGATGTGAGACATATTGGGTCTTTAGGCATGCATTTATTATGAATTGGATTTTTATGAAGGCATTTCTTTCATAACCTGAGCAGTTATTTGATCGTACCCAGGTGATTTTTTGTTCGATAGTTGATTTCGACACATACTTTCTATTTCTTTGAGTGTGACAATTGGTAGATGTCAACTTCATCTACCTTATCAATAAACTGTAAGCTGTTTTCAGATGTGTTTGCTGGGAATGGCTTAAAAACATTCGCAAGATATTCTGCAAACAGGTTAGCTTTTTCTTTCGGATTTCCGATCCAATTCCCGTCTAGAGATTTATTGGCGGGTTTTGTAACTGCGGTCTTTTCAGGCGCTTAGCTGCTTTCCAGAGTGAATAATCAGTTGAAGCATCAAACGTCCAATTTTTCAGGAATCTACTTAATGAATCATTTTTGAATTCGTAGATTTGTTTTTTCAGTTCGTTGCTTAGCCGGTTAAACGCTGTTTTGTCGTCTGGAAATCTAGTATTTTGCCATTTTCTTCGAGCTCTTCTCTTCTCCAATATCAACTCTCTTATCTCGGCAGGGTATTTTGTTTCAGTTTGCTTCCTACTCGAGTAAGTTGGTGTACTTTCTTCTGCAGCTTGTTGAACATCGGCAATGAATTGTTCTACTTCAAGGTCGATTTGCTCTTTTGTTTCCATAGGGGATGTGAGATTTATATAGCTTTCAAGCTTTTCTCTGAATTCACTCCAGTTTGTTTTATTATTTACAAGCTTAGGATTACTTTTTTCCATTATCTCTGATTCATTAAGTGATAAAATCACCGGTGTATGATCTGATGATAAGTCATAATTACCTTCGACTCTTATATTATGGTTTCGTTTGATACCTTTAACTATGAAAAAGTCAACAAGGTCTGGTCTGGTATTTTACTAGTATCCGATGGCCAGTAAGTTGGTGATCTTTTAGAATAAAACTCGCAATTGTATTTGAGGCATGCTTTGTAAAGCCTTCTGCCTTTTGTTGTTATAAGTCTGGATCCCCAATGGGTGTGCTTAGCATTGAAGTCACCGCCAACAAGGAAGTTATGTCCTAGTAGATTTAGCAGTTCTGTATAATCATCTTCAGTCGGAGAACGCCTTGGCGGGCAGTGAAGAACTTGAAGTCTTTCTTTTTCATACCATTACTAATTATTGTTACTTGCATATTCTCGTTTGTAAACATAGCTTCTTCATGGTGTTTTAAGCTCTTCTTTATCAGGATTGCCGATCCACCTCTAGCCTTATCAGCTGGATGAGGAGCGTGGTAGCATAATAGTTTGATATTAAATCATCAAGAACCAGTTCACTTGAGAAATTAGTTTCGGACACCAGACAAATATCTATGTGTTCGATGTCTAAGAAGACTTTTAGTTCTGATAAATGGTGTAAAAGACCGTTTGCATTCCATGTTCCAATTTTTAGTGTTCTGTCCATCATTGTTTTTTAAGAGCGACTTCTTCACTTAGCCGTTTGATGTTCAAATCCTGATTGTAAATTCTTTTAAGAATAAGTTGTAGAATTTCTTTAATGGAAGTTTCTTCATTCTTCCGCACGTTTTTAACAATCTATTTATTTATTTATTTACTTATTTATCTCTAACAAGTACAAAAACTTTCTTAGAAAATCTTAAAACAAAACTTAAAGTAAAATCTTTTTATCTAATATTATTAAATAATAAAGCCCTAGTTTCATTTCACTATAATATGTATATATATTTATTGTAGCAAAATTATTCTTTTTTTTTTTCTTAAAACAGATATTGCACAATTTACAGTCATTAGGGCTGTTTTTTTGGGAGGAAGTCCGGTACCTTGTATTGTAAATCCAAAAAAACGGTTCGCGTTTTTATGTTTGATGGTTGGTATCCGTGACGAGATGTCAAACAAATGAAAGCAAATTTTTGTTTATTTCGCACAAGAATACGAAAGATTTTAAAACAAGTTAAAAACTAGTTCACCTTAATATGGAAGATATTCCAAATGAAGTAATAATAAACAAAGCAAGTTGAGGTATATTTAACTTACTTGTTTCGATTGCAGGTTTTGTTTGAATTGTTAAATTCGAGTGAAAGCGATTACGAGTTTGTTCTCGAAACATTTTTTGCGGACAACACAAGCCTTACAAGCTTGGAAGATTCAGCTGAATTGGTGGAACAACATGCCTCAGTCAACTCTTTTCTAATGACTATTGAGGCTTACAATAGCCGCGTTTTATTATTGATCTGATCCGGATCAGATCATGGGTTTATTAGCGTTACAACAACAAAGCGAAATCCTGCTTTTTAGTTGGATCTATTTTTGTGATCTAAAAATTAGTTCTTCTATTTCACACAAGAGGAGACTTTCCATTGAAACGTTGGTATCATTTCCAATATTTCCAATAACAACAGTATTGCCACATGAACATTTTTATCTATGTGAAATGAAATATATTTTAGATAGATACCGAGAAACTTCACATTTATTCATTTTTGTATAATACATGACATAATGAAAAAGTTTTACAAAACGAAACATATATTCGTGAAATTAATAAGAATTAGTGCAAAAAAATATATATTTGACAAAGTGGATGAATATCATTTTTCCCTAAAAAAAAGAACAAAAAATTAACCATTGAAAAAAAAGTTCGTAGGGCAACTCTGCAACTCTTTTGAAATGTCAGTTGAGAGAGCGAGTCTCTCACAGCTTCCAACTGGAAATATGATGATCTAAAGCTGTTTTATTATCAAGATCTGATCCGGATTGGATCATTGTGATAATAAAACGCGGCTAATGAAGCAGACTTCAAGTCGCATTTCAGATTGTGTCGTGCAATACAAGAACATATTAATAGCCGCGTTTTATTATTGATCTCATCCGGATCAGATCATGGGTTTATTAGCGTTACAACAACAAAGCGAAATCCTGCTTTTTAGTTGGATCTATTTTTGTGATCTAAAAATTAGTTCTTCTATTTCACACAAGAGGAGACTTTCCATTGAAACGTTGGTATCATTTCCAATATTTCCAATAACAACAGTATTGCCACATGAACATTTTTATCTGTGTGAAATGAAATATATTTTAAACAGATACCGAGAAACTTCACATTTATTTATTTTTGTATAATACATGACATAATGAAAAAGTTTTACAAAACAAAACATATATTCGTGAAATTAATAAGAGTTAGTGCAAAAAAATATATATTTGACAAAGTGGATGAATATCATTTTTCCCTAAAAAAAAGAACAAAAAATTAACCATTGAAAAAAAAGTTCGTAGGGCAACTCTGCAACTCTTTTGAAATGTCAGTTGAGAGAGCGAGTCTCTCACAGCTTCCAACTGGAAATATGATGATCTAAAGCTGTTTTATTATCAAGATCTGATCCGGATTGTATCATTGTGATAATAAAACGCGGCTAATATTAAATTATCTTTTCTTACCTCTTTCTTTCTTGAGCCATGTTGTTTACCAATAAACTTTTTTTTCAATCAACTGGGAAATGTCAAAAAAAGCGGTGTTCACAAAAGTATGCAAGTATTTTCTTGTGGTTTTTTTTCTCTGCTTACACGCTTGGGTTCAGTTCACTTGAGAGTGAATGAGAACAAGTGCGAAAAACTTTTAAATGTCGGTAATCCGCAAAAATACATTACTTAGAAGTTTAAAAGTTCAATACTTCTATTTTAAAAATGTCTTAAGAAACTAGACACAAGCGGATACTTATCTGTATAAGAATCAACTTCCGCTTCATGGTATATATGTAACGAATAACGAAATCGAGTTTACTATTCCTTAATGGTTATTCATTGTAGATTAAATAAGTCTGGAACAGATGGCGCTTTTGTTGTTATTAATCATAGATTGCATAAATCTGGAACAGATGGCGCCTTAAGCGAATTTCTTTACAGAGAACTGTAAAACATTGTCCCTTGCACCTCACAGATGGCGACCTACAGCAACGCGTGGCCGCGTCTGCTAGTAATCAATAAATAAATCTAATAAATGAAAAGATTAGTAAAGTTTTTAACAGTTAAAACACTTATTTTATTATAAAATTGTATTGTAGATTAAATAAGTCTGGAACAGATGGCGCTTTTGTTGTTATTAATCATAGATTGCATAAATCTGGAACAGATGGCGCCTTAAGCGAATTTCTTTACAGAGAACTGTAAAACATTGTCCCTTGCATCTCACAGATGGCGACCCACAGCAACGCGTGGCCGCGTCTGCTAGTAATCAATAAATAAATCTAATAAATGAAAAGATTAGTAAAGTTTTTAACAGTTAAAACACTTATTTTATTATAAAATAAGTGTTTTAACTGTTAAAAACTTTACTAATCTTTTCATTTATTAGATTAAAAAACACGTGGAATATCTCAACTTAAAAACTCACCAAATAAATCTATTTTAAGATAAGACGTAGTAAATACTATTGGAAAAAAATGTCAACATTCACCGAAAAATGTGTTAAGGAACTATGCAAAAAAGAAAAAAAAAATAGTTTAACAGACCTTTTTTCGTTTCTTTTACGTATTATTATTATATACCTATGAACCTGCAAATTAAATAATCAAAATCAATAAATTTCTACAATTCAAAAATCGTTACCAAAATTCTTTTCTATTCTATTCTATTCTTGTACAAAATTCATTTCCATTCACTTGTGAACACCCCCTTTTTCTGTTGTTCGAGATACATGAAAGTCTCTAGTCGCACCAACTATATAACAATTAAAAATGAAACATCGAAAAACTTATTCGATGTCGAAAAATCTATCCCTTATAAGATTTACTCATCCTTTTATCCCCTGTATCTTTTGTTGTTTTTGCTTTACATGTATTTACAATACAAGGTACCGGACTTCTTCCCAAAAAAACAGCCCTATTGGTATATAAGCTACCTTACAACTGCCAAGATATAATCAGTATTAAAATCTACAAAATTAATTTATAAATACTATTGAAGGAAAGCTACAATTTAAAACCTTCTTTAAACAGCAAAAACAAAAAAAAAACAAAAAAGGAATAATAATAATAACAAATAAAAGTGGATAGTAACAAGAATGCAGTACATATTGACTACCGAGTAAAGGAGGGAAAGAGAGGAGGTGGTGAAGACAACATAACAATGCCATAATCAAAATTTCTTTAACATTACTGAAAATTTAATGATAAATACAAAAACATGAGTATTATTATTATCATTATTATTATTTTCTTTATTTTTTCTTCAAATAAGTACAACCTTAATTACATTTCAAAGATTTACAAGCATGGCTATTCAGCCGTCTGCCGGTTATATCTAAACTTTTAACATTGAGAGAGAAGATATAAACTTACATACATATATATAATACGAATTTACAATTTAGAAAATAATTAAAGATTAAGACAATTTTTAAATATGCCAGATAGAACAATTTTACTGTTTTGTAAATAACAAATATTACGAGCTTTTTGCTAAGCAAATCAAAAATTACTAACATAAACTGAAAGTATTATTAGTTTTGTTTAGTTAAGCTAATGATAGTGAATATTATTTTCTATTTTTTGTCCATAGTTTTAATCATTGTATTGAGTGTAATATCGCTAAAGATTTATTTTTAAACTAAGAAAACAAAAAAAATAAATAATTAAGATAGGTACATAAAAAATAGAAGAGCAATTAAAGACTTTCAATATCAACGGAGAAGCGGGCTTTTAGTTTAGCTAAAACCAAATTATATTAGATTGAGCATTACATGTCAATGAATGAATTTCTGTATGCGACAGCTTCAGAGAAAAACCAGATAAGCAATTTCCAATCACTCTCACCATTCAAAACTGCAACACAATCCTCAAACGAAAGGAAGCTCTTATTGAAGTAGAATCGCCGGTAAGATTGGACATAACGCTAGGAAGTGAAAAACATTTTCAATTTGATTCAGGTTGCATAGTGTACAATTAGGATTCATATCACTTCTGTGAGGTCTGTAGTTAAGCTCAAGCATCTCCGTGCGAATCTTAAATATCAGACTAATCTCCCTAGAAGTGAATTCGGTTCGAAAATAATTTGCTTCCTCCAAAGAGAAGTTAATTTTTTGTATAGTGATCTAGATACGGACTCCCTCGCCTGATTGAGAAATGCCTGATATATGTTGTCATCTATAACCGAAATAGAATCGTAAAGTTCATTCCTCCACGAATCTAGATTATCCAGACAAAACGTCAAAGGGCAGTTATGTTCTGAGGCGCAGGGTCATAAGTCCACGAGTCATAAGTCCATAATTCGATTATGGACTTATGTCCCAACTAAGTGGGTCATAAATCCTTTTTTTTTTTTTTATGGGACATAAGTCCACAATTTTCGTAGAAGCTTCTTTTCCTTATGAAATGATGATACAAAAACGCACTTTTTAATATAATCGAGCTTTAATTATAACAAAACGAAAAATTTCTTCATTACGAAAAACAAATGAAAACAAAAAAAATTAGAAAGACTTAAAGATAAACATGACATGAATTTTTAATAATCTGACGACAAAAAGGACACAAGAGTTCGTTATTATTTTTTGACGCTTCGTTGCTAATTTTTAAAAAGCAGTCACTGCAAATTTTGCAATGATTGCAAGGCTGCAAAAGTACACTCCGCGGGTTCACATAACAAATTGCACAATAGACAATTTGTTCTTCCTCTTGTTTTGTTGTCTCGACTTCATCTTCACTACCCGATGATTCATCAGATACTAAATTTAAGTCAAATTGGAGTACTCCATAAAGTTTGGACGTCATTTGGTTCACAAATTCGGTTGGGGTAACCTTTCCCCTATCAAGTTTTTTTGCCATTGAATGTATAAATTCATCTCTGTGGGCGAATTTGGACTTTGGTTTTTCAAATATTTTCCATGTTTCTCCGTCCATTGCCGAGCAAAAGTCCACAGTGGAATTAAATTCCTCATCCAATAGAGCACTGCGAAATTTAAAAAAATTTCCGTTTTTGGGTAAAAGATCTCCAAGTTTTTTATTGCACGCTTCTAGCATACTTGTAGTTCGCATGTTTATCTTATATAAAGAAAATTGTTTCGATGGGTCCTAAAAAAATAAATTTTGGATAAAAAAAATTAGGCACAATTTAATTTAAATACCTTAGAAATCCATTGTTTCTTAAAATAGTATACAAATGCATTGAAATAAGGGAATTTCGAGGTTTCAATACATAATGCATCGAAAGCATTCTCTATCAAAGCTGGCTTGAGCAATGGAAGGACAAAAAATTTATTGAAAGTTTTATAGCTTTGTGTATTCTTCCGAATGCTCGTCATGAAGTTCTTTGTCTTAGATGCTTTTCTCCGCAAAGCTTGAATGTAGTGGAACCAACATCCTCTTATTTCCGCGTTGGGATAAATTTTGTGCAGTGCACTGCGTAAAGCTTGTTCAAAATCAGTCGTAAATGAAGCTGGACCAAATTTGAATACGTTTGCTTCAATGAATTGAAACATATGCTTACACATCTCTTCAGATTTGCTACTAGTTAGCAAATAGAGAAATGGATAAACCTAAAAATGTTTATACAGTACCTCACACTCAAAGTGGGACACCTAAGAAATAAAATCTTCAATAAACTTCTTTACGAAAAAAAATGCAGAGTTGCTCACTTTTTTAAATAATTTTTATTTTTATTGCTTAATATTGACCTCAAATTATTATAAAATAAAAAAAAAATTTCAAAAAACAACCCCGATTTGTTTAAAAAAAAAAGATGAAAATGATCTGTCTAGTATTTTTTTTTTAATGCAGGTCACACTCAAAGTGGGACACCTGCTGTTTTCTAAGAAAACTAACTGTAATTGCCACGTTATTTATATTATTTAGCTGCAGTTTTTGTAGAGTTTTCATTGTGATAGCATTAAAAAAAAAAAATCGAAATGTCAAGGCAAACAACCTTTGAAGAAAGGCAAATTGTGATTTTCAATTACCAAAAAGGAAAATCCGTTCGCAAAATAAGTAAAGTTGTTAAAAAAGTAAATCTATGGTGTTTAGTGTAATAAAACGGTTTCGGGAAGGTCGAATAGAAAATAAACCAGAAAGTGTTGAAAGCAAAACAGAAAATTTGCGATAGAAATGTTCGGTTTCTTTTAAGAAAAATAAGAAGTTATTCTTTGCTGTCCGCAATTGGCCTTTAAAAAATGTTAAAGGACACTTAAAATGTTGACTTAAGGGCAGAAAGAGTTCGGCGGTTTGTTAGGAGAAACGAATTGAGCGGCTGAGTTGCGTCCAAAAAACCGTTAGTATAAGAAAAGAATCGTCGTTTAAGAATGCAATTGGCCGAAGAAATATCAGAAAAGAATAGTCGTTTAAGAATGCAAATCGCCGAAGAAAATGTGACAAAGGATATGAATTTCTGGTCAAAGGTAAGTCGCATTTTGTTCTCCAACTTCAATCATAATTCGGTCAATTCATTAAAAGTCCATTTTACGGACGAAACCAAAACTAATCTTTTTGATTCTGATGTCACATGCTCTTTGGCGAATTGCATTCTTAAACGACGATTCTTTTCTTATACTAACGGTTTTTTGGACGCAACTCAGCCGCTCAATTCGTTTCTCCTAACAAACCGCCAAACTCTTTCTGCCCTTAAGTCAACATTTTAAGTGTCCTTTAACATTTTTTAAAGGCCAATTGCGGACAGCATAGAATAACTTCTTATTTTTCTTAAAAGAAACCGAACATTTCTATCGCAATTTTTTTGTTTTGCTTTCAACACTTTCTGGTTTATTTTCTATTCGACCTTCCCGAAACCGTTTTATTACACTAAACACCATAGATTTACTTTTTTAACAACTTTACTTATTTTGCGAACGGATTTTCCTTTTTGGTAATTGAAAATCACAATTTGCCTTTCTTCAAAGGTTGTTTGCCTTGACATTTCGATTTTTTTTTTTTAATGCTATCACAATGAAAACTCTACAAAAACTGCAGCTAAATAATATAGATAACGTGGCAATTACAGTTAGTTTTCTTAGAAAACAGCAGGTGTCCCACTTTGAGTGTGACCTGCATTAAAAAAAAAATACTAGACAGATCATTTTCATCTTTTTTTTTTAAACAAATCGGGGTTGTTTTTTGAAATTTTTTTTTTATTTTATAATAATTTGAGGTCAATATTAAGCAATAAAAATAAAAATTATTTAAAAAAGTGAGCAACTCTGCATTTTTTTTCGTAAAGAAGTTTATTGAATATTTTATTTCTTAGGTGTCCCACTTTGAGTGTGAGGTACTGTAAGAAAATTAGTTTACTTCTTTCGTTATACTTAAGTATTTTCATTTGATAGATTAGTGCAGAATAAAACTGAATTATTTATATTTCAGTAAGAGAATGAAAACAAAACAATATCTTATTTTGCTTTCATTTGTTGTACTCAAAAACAATAAGATAAAAATAAGTTTAAGTAAAGAAAAGGAATCAAAATAAGATCCATATTCTCCTGCCCAAAATTTTTTTCGCTACGCATTTGCATTTATATTTTCTTAAGTTCTCAAAAACAGAATCTTATTTTGATTCCTTTTCTTTACTTAAACTTATTTTTATCTTATTGTTTTTGAGTACAACAAATGAAAGCAAAATAAGATATTGTTTCTGAGAACTTAGGAATTTAATTTTATACATCTTTTATAATTTACTTCATTCAAAAAACTTACATGTTCTGAATAGGCAATGTACACAATCAATAACTGTCTACACCCACACGATGGAACAACACTGAATGTACCGTCGATCATGTAATGACGCTCTAATTGTGGCAGCTTTTCAATTAGTTCAGTAATTTTTGAGGAGTGAAATACGGTGTATCCAAATTGATTTTCCAATATGGTATGTCTGTAAAACGGATTTTAATTGTTATACTTCGACATACCATAATTGCCCATCACGTTTTCATTTAAAAAAGCTTCCTTGATCTCTTTCAAGCTCGTCGGGGATCTTGGGAGTAAATCACTTTTTATTCTGTTCATCTGTCGCTTAACAGAAACGTATTGAACTAAATGCGCTGCATCAGGCATTTCCAAGCGTTTACTATTAAAAATATCTTTGGATGTTGATCCACGTTTTTGAGGTACAGAACAATTGGATTTCATAGCGTTCATCAATTTCATTTTCTTAGCCATTTCTTCTTGGTTGGGGTGCGGGTGCATAGCTTCATTCACTTTTATTATTTTATTATCAACACAATCGAAAATAACACTGGCTTTACACGATTTAACGTAACACGTATACCGTTTAGTTGTTTTATATATAAGTTTTTGAAGAAATAATTGTTTTTCATTTTTAAGGTACAGTAAGCTACTATTTTTTCGCAGTCCCGACATAAATTCAAATTCGATGTTTTCTGATATTTCACCGTCCATTTTTTGGAATAACTATGTCTAACGATGCGCGCGATGGAAGAACACAATAATTAATGACTTACAATAACGCGGAACTATTACACAACAAGCAGCATACTACAATATATCAGTGATACCAATTTAGAATGTTTGATATAAATTAAAAAAAAAAGTATTTCAAAAGAAGGTCTAAAGGCATATTCAAGTAAAATAAAAAGGTTTTATAAGAAATTACTTCACAGCTGATTGTTGTAATATTTCCCGCCAAGAAAATAATTCTTACATGTTTTTTTTTTTGTTTAGATTATGAGGGTGCGAAATTCTTTCATTTGTTGGTTTTTTATCACATAAAAGGGGACTGGATTCTTGACAGTATGGCAGCTCTGCTTAAGTTTCACTTTAGAAAAAACCGTTAAAAACGGTTTTTAAGATGCTCTACAAACCCACAAATCCTAAAACTTCAGAGTCTAACAGGTACAGTTTTTCTTTTAAAACAAAGCATGTCAGGTGGGACATAATTCCATAAATATTGTTTATGGACTTATGACCCACTTACGTGGGACATAAGTCCATAATCGAATTATGGACTTATGACTCGTGGACTTATGACCCTGCGCCATGTTCTGAGGCCAACTCCAGCCAATCTTTAAAAGGTGTGTATCTGCAGCGTAACGCTGTTAAGAGAATCTTTTTCTGCAAATTGTGGTTAGGTCTTTCATGACTTTGATTATATAGACTGCATTCGCCTTAAGATTCTTTAAAAAAATTGGTGGTAGTCCTGACTCAACGTGTATGGCATAATTGGGTGTATTAGATGGGAGTCTAAAGATACGCTTGAAGAAATATCTTTGGATAATCTCAATTTCGTCTAACTGCATGTAGCCATATACTTCATTTCCATAACAAAGGCAGCTTTTAACGGTTGTATCAAACACTTTTAACTTCGAAACCGCGTCTATATCTTTGTTATTGAAGAAATTTGACCACATACAGTTAATAGCTGCTTTTGCTGCGGTCAATTTATCTCTTATATGACTTCGAAAATTCAGATTATGTGTTATTGTGAAATTAGATATTTGAAGTCCTTCACTACTTCTATATTTGAAACACTCAAGTTCCAAGAACGGTCATTACGTGCACTACGATTCTGGTGTCTAAATATCATGATCTTAGACTTCTCAGTATTTATTTTAAGGTCCCACAAATCACAATATTGTTTTAACTTGTTAATTTGTAGTTGAAGTGTCACAGGATTATCAGTTAAAATAACAAGATCATCCGCATAAAGGAGCACCTTGATAAGTAGATCACCAAAAACAACACCACCTGGTATATTATCTTCAATGTCATTGATAAAAAGCGAGAAAACTAAGGAACTCAAAATGCAACCCTGTGGGACACCTGTTTCTGACCTAAATTGTTTCGACGTGTTCATGCCATTTTTAACCACAGCAGTCGTATTTGAAAGCAGTTGCTCATAAACTTTTATAAATTTTGTTGATAAACAGATACCTGAAAGTTTAAATAGTAATGAGCTTCGGTTGATAGTATCGAAGGCTGCTTTAAAATCAACGAAAAATGCATAAAGTTTTGTTTCCTAGCAACACTAGTGAGGGTAAAGATTTGGTCCACTGTGGAGAGATTAGCTCGAAACCCAGCTTGGAAGCAGCTTATTTTATTATTTCTTTCAGCCCAACTAATAAGTCTTAAGTAAAGAATTTGAGTGAATAGCTTCCGCAGTGAACTAAGGACAGAAATTCCCCTGTTGTTTTCAGGAAGGTTAGGGTCACCCTTTTTAAAAATTGCAGATATGGATGAAGATCGGAAAGAATTTGGGATATCCTTGTTGTCAAAAATTCGGTTGAACAAAACTAAAATATGTTCAAGAAATTGTGAGCTGGCATTTTTGTAAAACTCAGCTGGGATGCCATCTAAACCCGGAGCCTTGCTATCTTTCATTTTGTTTAATGCAACAAGCAGTTCAAGCATGGAGATTGGAGCATCTAACTCTTCAATTTGAATGAACGGTAACGCAAAGCTTATAGATATTTGTTTTGTAAAAGTGTTTCGAAATACGATTGCATTTAATCGGCGCTAATACAAATAACAGCCGACTTATTGCGTCCACTTAAAATATGCACATTAGCCAAACAAAAACATGAGTAGTAAACAAAGTTAAGTTAACGAGTGAATGAAAAATAAATTAGTGAATAAATAAATAAATATATAAATAAATGAATAAATAAATAATTTATTAAATAAATAATTAAAAAAATAAATAAATAATAAATAAATAAATAATTTAGTAAACTAAAAAATAATAAATAAATAAATAATTAGATAAATACAATCTGTAAGAATAAATAACAAATAAATAAATAGTGAAATATTGCCATATATGTAAATAAATAAATAAATAATAATTAGACAAATATAAAACATATACGAATGTAAATAAATAAATCGACAGTTAAATGAACAATCACAGTACATGCATAATGCATATGCACATTTAAGCTGGCATTAATCAATATAACACAATACAAGAACTAGCAGTTCTTAAGAAGATAATCTTGAAATCAAGGTATTGTCAGATGAATAACAGGAGAAGTTATATTTTTTTTTTTAGTTTTAAAATTCTATCTGAAACATATTCAATATTTACAAGTGAGTGTAACTCATCGGTTGAAAAATGCCATGGAATTAAGCATCATTTTCAAGAGTTCGTTTTGTGAAATCTGTAACCTACGTATTGTGACGTGTTTTAAGTTTCCCAGCCGAGGTGATACTCAGGGCGGGCCAAGGTTATAGTGAAGAAAACACGAAACTTCACAAAGGTCAAAGAAATTCTCTTTTATTTAGAACTTAACAAAATTTTAGCGTTACAATTAACAAATCAGTATATATATTTTATATATCGTTATATATCTTTATATATGTTGTATGCTGTGACGGCGACACCTTCTGATTAGTGGCCAACGTCCCTTAGTCTGGATGGTCGGGACTTCAAATGCTCGGGGCCGGCCAACGTCTGAAATTCTGGTAACTTATGGTATCCTTATGTAAACTAAGGGAGAGAACGGATTAGCAATAATATAGTCTAATGTGGTTAGCGGCCTCTATCGGCACAATCCCTTGCGGCACATTCACCCTATAGGTAGCCGTAGGTAGTCGAAGCGCGTAGGCGTCTGAAGACCCTAGCAGGTAGAAACACAAGCGTCTTACGACCTCGGTAGGTAGAAACTCAGGCGTCTTGCGACCCCGGTAGGTAGAAACTCAAGCGTCTTACGACCTCGGTAGGTAGAAACTCAGGCGTCTTGCGACCCCGGTAGGTAGAAACTCAAGCGTCTTACGACCTCGGTAGGTAGAAACTCAGGCGTCTTGCGACCCCGGTAGGTAGAAACTCAAGCGTCTTACGACCTCGGTAGGTAGAAACTCAGGCGTCTTGCGACCCCGGTAGGTAGAAACTCAAGCGTCTTACGACCTCGGTAGGCAGAAACTCAGGCGTCTTGCGACCCCGGTAGGTAGAAACTCAAGCGTCTTACGACCTCGGTAGGTAGAAACTCAGGCGTCTTGCGACCCCGGTAGGTAGAAACTCAAGCGTCTTACGACCTCGGTAGGTAGAAACTCAGGCGTCTTGCGACCCCGGTAGGTAGAAACTCAAGCGTCTTACGACCTCGGTAGGTAGAAACTCAGGCGTCTTGCGACCCCGGTAGGTAGAAACTCAAGCGTCTTACGACCTCGGTAGGTAGAAACTCAGGCGTCTTGGGACCCCGGTAGGTAGAAACTCAAGCGTCTTACGACCTCGGTAGGTAGAAACTCAGGCGTCTTGCGACCCCGGTAGGTAGAAACTCAAGCGTCTTACGACCTCGGTAGGTAGCAGTGGCGTGGCGTGGATATTTTCAAATGGTAAGTCGAGAAAAATGAGTCACCTACGAGCCATTCCATATGAAAACGGTCAATCCGAAATGTTGCTATACCTCCGATTTTGCTCAAACTTTGTAGAAATGTTCCTTTGCTATCGAAATACGAAATCGTCAAAGGATTTTTTTTTTGTAATTTTCCTCTCCCCTCCAGCCATACTCAAAGAACCGTACATAGCGATTTTATGGGCTTCAGACTTTGCACTCTTAAATTGTCTGTATTCAAGCGATTAGGACGATTAAGGTGTCATTTTAAAGCTGATAAAGCATTCTTTTCAAATCAATCAAAAGGTTTAAGATATTTGAGTTGCTTTAGAAACCTGATCCTTTTTAAATCAACACATTTTATATACATTTTTGCCATTTTTGAAGTAGTCCTGTGCCTAAAATATCAATAGTAAGTCCCTAAAAATTTCCCTGATTAAAAAAAAAAGCTTATTCTTTTAATAAAACACAATTCTTAGTTTCAAAGACTTTTTTTAATATCGTTCTATCCAAAAATTTTTAAAATTTTTTTTGTAAGCTTGTTTTCAATCAGCTGTAGCTTCAGTGTGCATGCGAATAACAAAATGAAATTTTCAGGACTTATAGTTGAAGAATAGGCCTTTAAATTCTACCTACTTTCATTTTGATATCTGGTAGTCAACATTCACAAAAATGCTCCCAAAGATTGGCTTTTTTTCAAAAGCTCAAAGTTTGAAAGGGATGTTTGTAAAGCACATAAAAAAATTTGTTTTTTGATCAACTTTGGATTTTTTATTTTGTAATTATTGTAAGGTTTAATTAGGGAAATTTTTAGGGACTTACTATTGATATTTTAGGCACAGGACTACTTCAAAAATGGCAAAAATGAATATAAAATGTGTTGATTTCAAAAAGATCAGGTTTCTAAAGCAACTCAAATATCTTAAACCTTTTGATTGATTTGAAAAGAATGCTTTATCAGCTTTAAAATGACACCTTAATCGTCCTAATCGCTTGAATAGAGACAATTTAAGAGTGCAAAGTCTGAAGCCCATAAAATCGCTATGTTCGGTTCTTTGAGTATGGCTGGAGGGGAGAGGAAAATTACAAAAAAAAATCTTTTGACTATTACGTATTTCGATAGCAAAGAAACATTTCTACAAAGTTTGAGCAAAATCGGAGGTATAGCAACATTTCGGACTGACCGTTTTCATATGGAATGGCTCCTACAACCTACGGTGCCGTGCAACAAAGCCGTGCGAAATAAGGCCGAAGGGGCTTTATTTCCACTTAAAATCGGAAATAACGTCGAATTGTAACAATTTCCTAATTCGACCTTATTTCGCAAAAAAATTGTAATAAGTGGAAATAATGTCGATTTCTGGATTGGGGATATTTGTGTGGTAGGCGTTATTACCCAATGTAAAACACCACATGTATTGTATATTGAAGTAACAAAGAAAATTTTATTCCTGTGAAAACAAACAAGAAAGGTATACTTTTGCAATGAAAAGTTAGCATTACATCATGTCATAAGATCTTTATCTTAGATGAGTTGTATTGTGAAAAGTTATTTATTAAGCAGCTGAGCGCAGTGCGGAGGGGGGGCCGTGGCGGCGCGGACGCAACACCGCGCCCGCGGGCCCACGCGCCGGCGAGGGCGCGCGGGCTGGCGCGAAGCGGGGCGGGCGCGCGGTGTTGCGTCCGCGCCGCCACGGCCCCCCCTCCGCACTGCGCTCAGCTGCTTAATAAATAACTTTTCACAGTACAACTCATCTAAGATAAAGATCTTATGACATGATGTAATGCTAACTTTTCATTGCAAATTCTTGAGAGAATTACCGCTATTCCCACCATAAAAACAAATTTTTTTCTCTTTCGCCGCATTTCTGCATATAATATGCCTGTACAATTTTTTTTTTTTCAAAACTATTCTACATGTCATATGGGTGCTGTGCTTCTTTGTTGAATTTTTGTTCAATTTCGACTTTATTACCTTCCGATTTCTATCTGGTTTGTGATTTTTCACAGTTCGACTTTATTTCCTCTTTTTCGGCGTTATTGCCACTTCGCTAAGGAAATAGCGCCGACCCTTGTAAGAGGTGCAACTCGACATTATTGCCACATAGGAGTGGTAATAAGGTCGTTGGGGCCTTATTTCGCACGACCTTGTTGCACGGCACCCAACCTACACAAATTAATAAGGAATAAACAGAAGGTACCTTAAATTCCAAACGTGGATTAATCGAAGCCAATTTTTCTATACTTTAAGTCATTTAGGTTGAAATTCACTTTAAACTTGCGAATAATATTCAAAACAATGATCAGTAGAACAAAAAAAAAAAACAGCACAACAAAACCGAATTCGCCGTACATTACTCTAAGGCGAAATCTGTATTATTTTTTCCAAGCAGAAATTGCGGTAAGACGAAAATTATCGTCTTACTTTTTTCAATAAGAGAACGTGTATTGAAAAGGGAGGCACCGGGGTGGAAGTATATCGTAGGAAAGACAGGGACAAACACAGAATATGTTCTGCGCGGCGATTTTCAATGCTTTGTGTTTTGTGTATGCTTTGTGTATTGTGTGTGTATCTCGCAAATTTAAAAGTGCTTGAAGAACATTGTATGTATGGGCAAAGATAGGCTGTTGACTGCTTTGTAGACTTGTTGTAGACTTATGTTGCTGGTTTTTTCTACGAACAAGGGACACATTTTAAAAGGTAAGACGATAGGAATCGTGTTATATGGACGCCACGCCACTGGTAGGTAGAAACTCAGGCGTCTTGCGACCCCGGTAGGTAGAAACTCGAGCGTCTTACGACCTCGGTAGGTAGATCACAGGCAATAGCTCTGGGGGATCAAACAGGTACTAGTCTCTGCCCCAGGTGGCACAATACGTAAGAAATATATTTAATAGTTCAAACTTACTCATACGTTTTACCTTTTACCTTTGTTGCTAGCTAGGTTGCTTAGCTGGTTGCTGGTTTACTCTTCCTTCTTCCTTTTTCCTGGAGATGATGTGCACCGTAGAACCGGTGCCGGCGGACTGTGTTTTTCCATGCACTGAGCTGCCCTATTTATACTCAATCGCTCGTAGTGGTACCGTGCGCAAATCCCATATAATATTCCCTACTCCCATGTAATTGCTATACCTACACATGATATTCCCATAGGCTTGTTCGTATGCTACCACTTCATTCATATGCTAACTCACCATCGAGCTCTGCCAGTCGTCATACTTTGCACTGCTTGTGCATGGGGAGTTGGTTGTTGGGTGGTATTACCCCCTACCCATTATCCACCACTAATGGTGGTGTGGTCAGCTTTTTACCTCCACGAATACTTCTCACCACCAGGTACTATGTCTTGGCTATATAATTATCCCCCGGTTGGTGTATCGGATGAGGGGTGTCTTTCCATTTTAATGCGCTAGATGGCGGCACACAGGTGTTGAGGAGATGAATTCAAAGCATGTAACGAGGTTCTCAAATGCCTCGTTACATATCCTCCCCCTTTTGGAGACGAGGACCTCCTCGTCTAATCCTCATACGGTAGAAAAAAAAGTATTGTATATATTTTTTCCAATTACTTTTTTTTTATAAATACAATGGTCATTTGCAAAAAAAAAATTAATTTAATTTTTCTTCTTAGATATCTAAAAAAAACCCAAAAAAAAACTCCTCTTCTTCTTACGAACAAAAAAAAATGTTCGCCTCCTTTTTTTTTTGTTTGCATACTACGGGTGGTAATAAATCTTTTGCTTCTGGCCGGTCGGTCTGTGGATTAAGATAGCCTCTGCTCTTTTAATGATGCGGCAGTCCACTAAGTCACTCTTTCGGACAAAGAAAAGGCGCTGGCGACGTCTCCCTGGTTGGTACTGGTCGTGCCGTCGAACGTCGATTCCCAGGAACGGGTCCTCCTTCTTCTTTGGTCGTGGCTGCGGCACATGGTTCGGCGGTTGACTGCCTTTTGCAGCTGCTAGCGTAGATTCTGGGTCCATCGTCTTCTTATCCCATGACCGTGGATCTGTGCGGTGTTGTTCGATTGACATGGCCACGTTCGGCTTCCTAAATCCAAATGTTTTCGGTGCGGTTGTGATGGGGTCGGTTCTTTTTTCCATTTGTCGTACTTGGCTTCTCGGCGGGTCTTGGTTCGGCGAGCTAGTTGAAGCGGTAACGTTGGCTGGTTTACGGGTAACGGTCGGGGTTCGTCTGGTGGTGGTTTTCTTATTGGTGGCGGCGGCGGTGGTTCGCTTGGTACTGGTCTTCACGGTGATACTCGGACTGGAACTGGCGAGGGGTGTTCTGGACCTGACGGTGGTTCGGCTGGCAACGGTGTGCGGAACTCGGGCTACTTGTCTTTTAAGGTCCTTCCCTGTAGTCTGGATCATGATGGGTTTGGGTTGTGCATTACTAGTGGTAGGCAGCTTTGATAACGAAATACTGGTACATGTTGAACAATCAACCCTCCTAGGAATAGTCTGTTGCCTTTGCTGGGCGGAGTCCCCTTCTCCTTCCACTTTAAACTGTAGCATCTGATTGCTGGGACTGACTGACGGCGGTCTTGGAACTGGTATTTGAAATCCGGGATACTTAGCGGGGTTGAGTTCTACTTGTCTGGCACGTCGTCCCTTCCAATCATACACGGGGCTACACCGAATCAACAACTCATTCTGGTTAAGTGGTAGTGGGTTTACTGGCTGCGTTGTTACAGGCGGCGGTGGTGTGCATGAAGCGGCAACACCAGAGTTAGACTTATAGTATCTGGGACGCTGGTATTTAGGTCTACGGGTCTGGCTGTACATGATTGCAATTCTATGCGGATGACAATTACAATCCCTCGTCAATCGTCCATCTTCTCCGCAGTGAGAGCAAAACAGACGGAAGGGTCTTCGGCAGTTACTCCTAGTGTGACCGCGCTGTCTGCAGTTCCAGCAGTGAGTTCTCCGGTCGTACTGATAAGCGTGCGATAGCATCTGAATCTGGTCGGTACGGTTAAAATTCGGTAGCGGTGGCGGCAATACAGCGTGGCGGTCGGTTACTGGTCGGTCAGGAAAAATAGATCGGTTAGGTGTAGGAGCAGCACGGGGCGGGGCTTGGCGGGAGGTATGATCTTCCCTTCGTATGTACTCATACTCCTCTGCCAGCTTCATGAGTTCGTCCAAAGTACTAAAATCACGTCTTTTGATATACAAGTGATACTCCGATCGCAAACTATCGTAAATGCGATCGATGCTATCCTCGATACTTATACGTGGGTGTCTGAGAATCAAATACTGGGTGGCTTGTATGAAATCCTTTGCCTTTTCTCGTGGCCCTTGCTTTTTCCGCAATATTTCCTCCTCCAGTTTGCAGAGGTACCTAGCTGGCAGATAATGATCTAGGAAAGCGGTGCGGAACTGGGTCCAGGATTTCATACGTTCTTTATTGATGCGAAACCACTCTAGAGCGGTGCCGCGCAGTATTTCCGGTAAGGCCTTGACAATATCATCGGGGCGTATGTCATAGCAAGTGGTTAATTCTTCGAGTCGGTCCATGAACTCGATCGCGTTCCCTGATGAGTCGAACCTCAATCCCCATTTGCGGACGTTATTCATTAGTTCAGCCTCGTAGCTGAGAATAAACCGACCGGTTGGCCGGAAAGCTGGCCTGATGGCAGATGGTTCGACAGGGGGTGGGGTAGCGACTTCATTGGGGAGCGCGGTACTTGACGATGCCGAGTTCCTTACCAGGTCATCTTTGGCGGACGGTGCGGTGGACGGTGCGGCGGTAGTTGGTACATAGGATGGCACCTGGAAGGAGATCTCGGTACATATTGGAGACTTTGGTTCGGTTTCGTTTCCTTGGATTGGTACTTGTTTGTACTCCCGCTCAGTTACAGCTCTCTCTAAATCCGCGCACAGCTCTTGCGTGGATTTCCGGAGTCTAGCCTGTTTGATGTAACCGCTGAAACGGGATCGTAGCGTAGCTAAAGTGCCTTCAGCGTCGAGCCCTAACTGACTCATACGTGTCACCAGCTCGGGCTTGCTGAGCAAGTATATTGCCCCTATACTGGCGAACACGTCGAAGTTCTCTTCTGAGTCGGACATGTCTGGATTTTTTTTTTGTTTCTAGTTTATTATTTTTTTATAGTTCTAAGAGAATTTCTTTTTCAACGGTGGACCTTAATAGTCCCTGCTCGGGCGCCAAATTGTGACGTGTTTTTAGTTTCCCAGCCGAGGTGATACTCAGGGCGGGCCAAGGTTATAGTGAAGAAAACACGAAACTTCACAAAGGTCAAAGAAATTCTCTTTTATTTAGAACTTAACAAAATTTTAGCGTTACAATTAACAAATCAGTATATATATTTTATATATCGTTATATATCTTTATATATGTTGTATGCTGTGACGGCGACACCTTCTGATTAGTGGCCAACGTCCCTTAGTCTGGATGGTCGGGACTTCAAATGCTCGGGGCCGGCCAACGTCTGAAATTCTGGTAACTTATGGTATCCTTATGTAAACTAAGGGAGAGAACGGATTAGCAATAATATAGTCTAATGTGGTTAGCGGCCTCTATCGGCACAATCCCTTGCGGCACATTCACCCTATAGGTAGCCGTAGGTAGTCGAAGCGCGTAGGCGTCTGAAGACCCTAGCAGGTAGAAACACAAGCGTCTTACGACCTCGGTAGGTAGAAACTCAGGCGTCTTGCGACCCCGGTAGGTAGAAACTCAAGCGTCTTACGACCTCGGTAGGTAGAAACTCAGGCGTCTTGCGACCCCGGTAGGTAGAAACTCAAGCGTCTTACGACCTCGGTAGGTAGAAACTCAGGCGTCTTGCGACCCCGGTAGGTAGAAACTCAAGCGTCTTACGACCTCGGTAGGTAGAAACTCAGGCGTCTTGCGACCCCGGTAGGTAGAAACTCAAGCGTCTTACGACCTCGGTAGGCAGAAACTCAGGCGTCTTGCGACCCCGGTAGGTAGAAACTCAAGCGTCTTACGACCTCGGTAGGTAGAAACTCAGGCGTCTTGCGACCCCGGTAGGTAGAAACTCAAGCGTCTTACGACCTCGGTAGGTAGAAACTCAGGCGTCTTGCGACCCCGGTAGGTAGAAACTCAAGCGTCTTACGACCTCGGTAGGTAGAAACTCAGGCGTCTTGCGACCCCGGTAGGTAGAAACTCAAGCGTCTTACGACCTCGGTAGGTAGAAACTCAGGCGTCTTGGGACCCCGGTAGGTAGAAACTCAAGCGTCTTACGACCTCGGTAGGTAGAAACTCAGGCGTCTTGCGACCCCGGTAGGTAGAAACTCAAGCGTCTTACGACCTCGGTAGGTAGAAACTCAGGCGTCTTGCGACCCCGGTAGGTAGAAACTCGAGCGTCTTACGACCTCGGTAGGTAGATCATAGGCAATAGCTCTGGGGGATCAAACAGGTACTAGTCTCTGCCCCAGGTGGCACAATACGTAAGAAATATATTTAATAGTTCAAACTTACTCATACGTTTTACCTTTTACCTTTGTTGCTAGCTAGGTTGCTTAGCTGGTTGCTGGTTTACTCTTCCTTCTTCCTTTTTCCTGGAGATGATGTGCACCGTAGAACCGGTGCCGGCGGACTGTGTTTTTCCATGCACTGAGCTGCCCTATTTATACTCAATCGCTCGTAGTGGTACCGTGCGCAAATCCCATATAATATTCCCTACTCCCATGTAATTGCTATACCTACACATGATATTCCCATAGGCTTGTTCATATGCTACCACTTCATTCATATGCTAACTCACCATCGAGCTCTGCCAGTCGTCATACTTTGCACTGCTTGTGCATGGGGAGTTGGTTGTTGGGTGGTATTACCCCCTACCCATTATCCACCACTAATGGTGGTGTGGTCAGCTTTTTACCTCCACGAATACTTCTCACCACCAGGTACTATGTCTTGGCTATATAATTATCCCCCGGTTGGTGTATCGGATGAGGGGTGTCTTTCCATTTTAATGCGCTAGATGGCGGCACACAGGTGTTGAGGAGATGAATTCAAAGCATGTAACGAGGTTCTCAAATGCCTCGTTACAGTATATGAGTTATTGCACAATTACCCCAAGCCGACGACCCATAAAATATGATCGCCTGGAAGATAGCTTTGTAAATTAGAGAGCTTGTTATCCTTACTTAGTTTCGATTTTCGATTAACAAATGGGTAAAAAATTTTTACAGTAGTGTTTACCTTTTTAATGATTTCTTGTATATGAAGGCCAAATGTTAGTTTATTTTCTAGATGTATCCCTAGATATTTAACACTGTTTTTCCAGTCAGATCCTATACCATCAATCTTTAGATTACTGCTTAGTAAAAAGCAGGCTTTTCTTTTGCGAGTGAAAAAGATAGCCTAAGTCTTACAAGCATTAATTTTAATTTCCACTTCCTGAAATAAGGTTCAAGTACCATAAGGGCAGATTGCAGATTGGTTGGAAAAGATACTAGTTTCATCAGCAAAAATAGCTTTCTCGCAATTGGGCAACTGAGGGAAGTCTGACTTGAATAACACATAGAGAATTGGGCCAAGGACAGAACCTTGGGGAACTCCTGCAGAACAAATACAAGTTTCAGACAGTTATTAACATATACCATATATTTTCTAGACAATAGAAATGATTGAACGATCTTAATAATGTACATTGGGAAACCAAGGATGAAAAGCTTATGCAAAAGCCCATGGTGCCAGGGAGAATCGAACGCCTTTTCTATATCAAGTAAAACCATACCAGTACTTTTTCCGAGTACGAAATTTCTTTTTACGTGGTCAGTAATTCTATGTATTTGATGCACAGTACTATGAAGTGCTCAGAAACCAAATTGTTCAGGAGGAATTATGTTGTGAGAACTAGTACGAGTATAAGCAATCAGTTTAATTTTTATTACTTTTTCGAAACATTTACTTAGCGAACTCAACAAATTTATTGGGTATAGCTTTCAGGCGAGCACGCATTTTTCCCCGGTTTAAGTATAGGAATAATTTATGCGATTTTCCATTTCGTTGGAAAGTAACCAATTTTAATGCAAGAGTTAAGCATTTGCTTTACGAATTTGTAACCTAAGCTCGGCAAATTTTTTAAATATAAATTTCGTATATTGTCAAAACCAACAGCTTTTCGTGTTTGTAACGATAGAATAACTGATTTTACGTCTTCAACTGAGATAAACCCAGCTTCTCCGTTAACAATACTTGAGTTTATAATATCAAGAGACTGACGTACTATCGACTCTGTGTTTGTGCAACTATTGCTAGTTGTTGAAAACTGAAAAATTTTCAGAAAAGGAATGAGCTAGAGCATTGGCTTTCTCCTTACCAGTTGTTATAAGATAACTTCCTATTCTAAGCGCGGGGATCTGAACATTTCTTTTTTTAATAAATTTTTCTATATTCCAGAAAGGTTTGCAGGCTTTTTGAAAGACTTGTAGCTTATAGTTCCATGTCCGATTTTTAAATGACGATACCGCGTCTTTTATAATGGCGTTTAATTTTTTCATTTCATTGTAATATACATTACATCTTGTGCGCATCCACTTTGATCTGTAACTGTCTCACTTTAATTAGTTCTATTAAATGAGGAGGTAAGGCATTCTGACTAGTCAAACTTATTTTTTTCTTCGGAGCTGAGCTTTCTATGCTTTCGGTTACTAAAGAAGTAAAAGAGGACAGAAACGAGTCAATGTCTGATGCACTTGCCTCATTTAAAACTAGGTCAGGTACATTATTTACTTTATTTTTCAGAATTCTTTTAAATACAGTCCAATCTGTATTTTTGAAGTCGACAATTTCAGTACTTTTGCAGAAGGGGTTTTAAAATACACATGTGACTACAGGTAGGTGATCTGAACTTAACTCATTAACTACCATTGGTTGAATAAACAGTCCTGGCATATTGGTCAAAAATATATCCAGTGTGGAAGGATTAGATTTATTATTCGCTGGATAATAGGTCGGATCAGGAGGAAACAGAATGTCAAAGGGATGACTTAAATTAATATCGGCTAGTACATTTCCCCATGTGTTTGCCCGAACACATCCCCAATTCCTATGCCTACAATTGAAGTCACCGCCAATGAGAAAAATATCATTCCTACTTATCAATTTCCTTATGTAGCTCTGAAAATGAGATTTTTTCTGTGGGGACACAGCACGACCCGCAAAATATGCTGAAAATATTTGAATCGATGAACCGTTAGTAAATGGAATCTCAATTCCAATATTTTCAATTAATTTTGTTCTAACAATTGGAATTATTTTATGCTGGATAGTTCTTTTGACTTGTGGTACCCGTGGTGCGATGGTTAGCATGTCCACCTGCTAACTCAGAGGTTCGAGGTTCGAATCCCAGCAGAGGCGCAAAAATGTTTTTTCCCGGGTATCGCCTTTCGCGAGGAATTGGCAAGTCCTCCGTTAGTAAATTCATGCCATGAAAAGCGCTTTCTCAATTAGCCGTTCGGATCCGGCATAAAATTGTAGGTCCCCTCCATTCCCTTACAAGGCATGGTTGTGAGAAATGCGCTAGGCCCAGGGGCTCCTCGCTCTGTAGCGCCACCCTATTTATTTATTTTTTTTAGTTCTTTTGACTACCACGGCAACACCACCTCCTCTGCTCTCTTCTCTGTCTTGCCTATAGCATACATACTCTGCATTTGATAGTCTGTCATCAAAGCTAGCCATGTTTCAGATATTAAACCTACATCTACTTTGTGCTTGCTTAAAAAAGCAAAGAATTCAATTGATTTGCATCGAATGCTTCTAGAATTGCAACTAATTATTTTGAGGGTTGTGTTGCTCATTACTTGGACTTATACGAATACTTAATAGCTAATTGTGCAATACAATGAAATCGCTCTCTTATTTTTACAATTGCCTAGAAGTGTATGTGTAATAGTGTAATCATCTAATCATCTCAGCTGTAAGAGCATTTACTTCTTCCATAGAAAAGAGATCGTTGCTGCTTGTCGGTGGTTCGCTGTTGCTGGTGTTGTTGTTGATGGTGTTATTGTTGGAGCTGTTGATCGCCCACACGTTCGATTGGGGTAAATTCTCACTTCCAGTTTGTGGTGAAAATCTCGTTGGGTTTCTCCGATAACGTTGAATTGGGGGAAAGTCACACATGTTCGGTACATTTGCGTTTGGATTATAGCCATCATTTTTGATTAAATAAAAATCACAATACTACTACTACTACTTATATAGCCATCATGAGGTGATGTTGAATTTGACGTGCTATTGGTTGCTTTCTGTTCTTGGATGTGATTTTTTCTCTTAGTTCAAGGAAGTAGTTTTTACTTGGGCAAGCTGGGTCAGTCGATATGTGTTTTTCATTGCAGTTGGAACATTTTATATTATTCGAGTCGCACTTCGAAGTTTCGTGAGGCTCTGAGCAGATTGCACAATGTCTTTTTATGTGACAGTTCTTTTCTCTATGCCCAAACATTTGGCAATTGAAACATGGTGTAACTTTTCGGGTTTGTCGCCGTGCGAAATCCCATTTTACTTGGGTCTTAAGTATGGATCTTACGTTTTTCTTAAGATCCTAAGTTTCACGGAACCACTATCAAGAAACACTATATAGAAAACATCAGTGTAATGTTGATATTGCTTTTTTATAATTTTGACATTCTGGCACTTAAGACCAGTTTTATTGAGTTCATTTTTAAGAGTGTCCATGGGTAATTCATCTAGGCCATAAAGTATAACTTTTAACGATCTTACAGATGGGAGATCATGAGTAAAATATTGCCAGTTCTTATCTTTTAAAGACAAACATATTTTTGTATGGTCTTCACTACTAGCACTGTTAATTTTGATGCCAATGGACATTTTTTTTATGCTATAATCATATATTTTAATTGTATTTCGAAATGAGTGCACATTTTCGGAGGTTTTTTGCAGAACACAAATCGATGGTATTTTTATTTTGGGGGCAGTTGGAGTAATGATCTCATCACAATCAATATCATTGTCAGCATCTGGTAGAGTTTGCAAAGGGGTATAGTAACCGAATCTTGAGTTGTTTTTGTCGAGTGAACTCATTTTTCCCAAATAACTTCCTCGGGGGACACCCGAATGATTCCTTATAACACGAGATAAGATAGAGCCTACTTTTACGTATTGTGTACGATTTTTAAGATAACTCATTACCCAATTAAGCAAAACCTAATGAAAACCAAAACTAATTAGCTTACGTTCTAGAACCTGAAACTGAACACGATCAAAGGCTTTAGCGAAATCAGTGAAAATAGCATCAACCTGAAAGTGATTTTCTATATTGCATAGGCAAAAGTTTGCAAAAATAGCCAAATAAGTTGTGGTGGATCTACCACTTACAGAACCATGCTGATGTTCAGATATATAAGGACTAAGCGTCAAGTAAAGTTTTTGCTTAACTATAGCTTCAAATATTTTTGAAATCAGCTGTAACTTTGCGATTGGCCTATAATTTTCAACATCACCTTTAGATCCTGATTTATGAATTTGGGGTGACAAAAAAATACTTCCAGCAATCCAAAAACAAACCTTGAATGAGTAAACTATATCTACAATTTTTAACAAATATAGGTGGCATATTATCCGGAGCAACCGTATAGGAACTGTCAAGAGAGGAAAGCTCTTTTGAAATTTCACTCTTCGAGATATAAAGAGATCCCAAATTAATGGAAGAGTTCTCAGATGTTGTCTCCCTAACAGATTCAGCCTTATAAGCAAAGTTCTATTGAAAAAAGGTGGCAAACATTTTGCAAATATCCTTTATGTCGCTGTTAACAACATCATTGAACTTCATAGTCTGTGGAAGACCAATTGACTTCTTTTTAGCATATATAAAAGCCCTTTTAAAAGAGAGAAAAAGCTTTAGGGTTTGACTTTATCTTGGATTCAGTGGATAACATGTACTGTTGATAAAGAAATCTTTTTAAGAATTCATACTCTTTCCTTAAGCGACAAAATGTGGCACGATGGCATGGATCATGTAAACTCCTTCTATAAATACATTACATTTCTTTTTTTAGATTCGATAAACGCTTATTGAACCAAACCGGTTTATTAGAAAATGATAGTTTCTTCCGCGGAACAAATTTAGAGAAAACGTCTTCAATAATATTCCTAAACAGAATATACATATCTTCCAAATTGGATATACATATCTTCCAATTGGCAGTGTAAAGACCAGGCCGTAATTAACAGCTATAGGGCGTGAAACCTGCCTGGCAAGTGAAACAACAACATCAACACCAACATCAGCAGAAAAAACAACTTTATAACAACCCCAACAGCAGCAACTACAACAACATCAATACCAACATCAGCAGAAAAAACAACTTTAACAACCCCAACAGCAACCACAAAACAAGTAAATTCTATTTTTTATTATTTCCCAGCTGAGCCGCCCGGCGTTGCTCGGGTCTGTAGTTTTAAGGTTTCCGTTCTCGTTCCTATGGGATTATAGGGATGAAATCTTTGCTTAGTTACTGGGGAATTATGTCCCATCCCAGTAATACTTAGGTATATGGGTAACACCTAGATTGTGTATGACTGAACACTTCAATCACAGAGCTCAGCAAGCAGAAACGAGCCTCAACTTGACTTGGCACAGATTTATCTCGAAAGATGATGTAGACTTTGCTTCGAAAATGGATCTTTTCAACGCGGTGGCAAGATCAATACTGGGGTATGGTGCTCAAGTATGGGGGCATCAGCAGTATGACGAAATAGAGAAGGTTCAGCGTTATTTTATCAAAAAAATCTTGAGAATTCCATCAACATCTCCGAATTACATGCTGACAGTGGAATGTAAAATGAAACCACTCTTTATCTACACCATGAAATGTCACATGTGTTACATAAAGAAAATTTTAGTCTTGTACGATGAGAACCGTCTTCCACGAATACTAGCAAACATAATAATAAACGAAAACATATACTGGTATAGAGACTGGATGTTATATACTGAGCTAGAAGGTGTAGCTATTCGTGATATTGTTGGAAATACAAGATATTTTCATGATGTAACAGAACAGGTATGTACACAGATTGCGAACAATGCATGGGATATGGCAATACAAAGAGCTCAAGCAACAACGTCGCATGGATTGTACAACGCCCTCAACTACCACGAAGGAAATAGATACACACAAGAAGAACGAAACACATCTATGATAAGTTGGATTTTCAAGGCTAGGGGAGGTCTCCTATTCTTGAACGGAACGTTTGTGTTTAGCAACCGAAATACGCAATGCACTTTGTGCAATCTTCGAGAAGATGAAACTTTTATTCACTTTTTAGGTGTATGTCCTGTGCTTAAAGAAATACGATTGCAACTCCTGGGATCAAGAGCACACAGCACTGAAAGGATGATTAACATCCTGAACGGAGAAGGCAGCTGGGTCTCTCTGATAAAATATTTAACACTGGCTTTAAAATATCGCTCCGAACTTATCAGAGAATACAATGGGTGAAAGTAAAACAACAATGTCGTGCCAAAAATAACATAGGCTACAAATAAAACAAGAACAATCGCACTGAATAACAACATCAATAAGGATCAACAACATCAGTTAACAACAACATTAACAACAAATACAAAGACTATCCAATAACAGCAGCTGAGACCAAGTTCTAACAACTACAACTACATTAACAACAGAAACCAACAAAATCTACAGGAAAAATAGCAAAGAAAACTGCAATAACAGTAACAACAGAAACATCAACAGCTTGAGTAATATCAACCACAAAATCAACATCAGCAACAAGAACAACGACACAATCTTCAAAAACAACAACAACATCAATCAACAACAATAACCAACAACGAAATCAATCAACAACATCATTCAACAACAACATCAATCAAAAACAACATTATCTAACAACGACTTCAATCAAACAACAAAATCAAATAACAACAACATCAATCAACAAAAACATCAATCAACAACGAAATTAATCAACGGCAACAGAAATCAACAATAACAGCATCACCAACAAAAAACAACAATATCACCACCACATCATCATTACCATCAACATTTTCATCATCATCCTTAGCATGACAATAACGACACAACAACATAAATACAACATAAAATACAAAAACAAGCAACAAAATCAACAACATCATACATCATTATGAACAACAACAACAACCATCAACATTTATATACAAATACAAGTAACAAATTCAATCAATATCAGCATCATTCAACAACAACATCAATCAACAACAACATCAATCAACAACAACATCAATCAACAACAACATCAATCAACAACAACATCAATCAACAACAACATCAATACAGAACAAAATCAATCAGCTACAACAAAAATCAACAACAACACTATCACCAACAACAACAACATCAATAACATGAACAACCATAAGAAAATCAACAACACCAATCATCATCATCATCATCAGCATCATCATCATCATCATAATCATCATAGTAACAATTAAGTACAACTCAATCACTGACCTAAGGTTCAAGAAATGGACATTCGATCGCAACAGACGGCCTAAATAAGCCATTGATGCATAATTTATTGTTTAATGTTAAATTCACTGAATATTATCTAGAATAAGAAAAAAAAAAATTGTTTTTTTTACTTTTAGTTAGTTTTATATTACGTTGTTAAGTTACAATTATCTGAATAAACAAATTACTTACTTACTTACTTACTTACTTACAATTCAAGACTGTGGAAAGATGGGAAGATCTTTGATCAGTCTTGAAAATGGAATACTCATCGGTAAAGTCAAGATCCTCAGCTCAAAATGAGTTGATTTCAGCTCGACAACGAGCAAAAGAAACGATTAAAGAGTTTGGCAAGCGTATATGCCAACTCTTAAATGCTTTAAATTCGGCAACATACGTCAGCTCAACGGAGGAGGCAGTTAGAAATTTTCTTTTCAAAGAAAATGACAAACTGGCTATACAAACTTTCGAGGATGGCATCCGAAATCAAAATCTCAGGTTTATGTTTCAGGCTCATGGAGAAACGGATTTAAAGAAATCCATTCTCTTTGCAGAGAAGCATTTGAACCGACTAGAACGCGTTAGCCCTTCTACAAGTTCTGCAAATATTCCGCCCTCGATACGTCCAACGTGTCAATTTTGCAACAAGGTGGGTCACACAAGTGCACACTGTTATACTAATCCCAACAGGACATCACAAAACACAAACCAACACAAAAATATAAAAAGGGAAATACAACGGCTCACTTGTGGGTACTGTAAAAAACCCAACCATCGAGAAGTAGATTGTAGGTTAAAGCAGTCTCAACTCGGTTCAAGCAAACCTAACCCATTAAGGGACAATTCGCAAAACAAAAACAATCAACATTTTTCCAACATCCGGCGATACAACGCTAAACAAAGGTATAGGGACTGGAATCCTGGTGAAGAGTTCTATCCTCAAAATTCGGGAATCGGCTACGCTCGGGAAGAAGAGATGGGTCATCCGTCCCGACTAAACCTGAATACCGACCCACAACAATAAAATCTAGCTTCTTGACTGTTTCCTTTTGTCCAGAGTTCCATGCGCCGGTAATACGAATTCAATTCGAGCCGTCTAACAAAAAGTACTCTACATTTTTAATAGATACCGGAGCAGATATTAGTTTGTATAGGGACAAATTCGGAACAAATACTGACCCAGGAAAAAGACTAACTATATCTTCAATTTCTGGTGTTTCTGTTTTCACTCTAGGGGAAATAACTGGTTCTTTTATAATTAATTCCGAATACAATCTTTCACTCACACATCCCTTCCATCTACTCACTCCAAATATTAACCAGCCATACGATGGTATTTTAGGAAACGATTTTCTTTCCAAATACAGGTGTAAAGTAAACTATAAAGAAAATGTTTTAGAGGTTTGCGACATTCAAATCGAAAACCCTGTTATCAGAGAAAGCATCCGAAAATCTACCCCTCACGAGGTGGTGCCTACGGGCTGTGATTTGGAAACAAAAGGTGATGAAAAGGCTGAGGAAAATAATTTTGTTCTAAAATCCAATAATTTGTTCAAATTTCCATAAGCTTAAATTGAATGAAAGCTCCGACAACAAAGAACTAGATTTGAATAAATCACCGATCAAAGTAAAAAACGATTCAATACATAAGACTACATTAAACAGTGGTGTATCAGCTATAAATAAAAACAAGTCTTTAGAAAACGACAGCCAAAAGAGCAAAGAAACTAAAACGTCTAGTGATAAAGATGCAGCAATACTGACTACATCAGAAACAAACCCTTTCAAAACAAATTTATGTTTTATCCTCCCACCTAGGAGTCAACAAATGATCGAAATTCCCTTCAAAAAAGCTAACAAAAAATCTGTAGACATTTTGATCAAAAAGAAACAGATTTGTCCAGAAGTATATGTTGGCGAATCCATAGTAAGGCCTATAAACAATAAAATCAGAGTTCTAACTATGAATGCTTTAGAAACAGAGAAAATACTCTATATAAATAATCTTAATTTAAATTTTGATAGTTTAGATCAGTACGAGCAGTACAATATGAAAAATTTTAGTAGCAAAGTAGAAAAACGAATGGAAAAACTAGAGTCCATGTTGATATTAGACCATTGCAACGCTGAAGAAAAGAATTCTATCCTCAAGATTTGTAGAGAATACAACGAATTGTTTTATCTAGAGGGTGATCACCTCACCAACACCGATTCCATGACTCATAAGATCGGTACTGATGAAAGTAAACCCGCACTTTACGTAAAACCTCATCGACTCCCTGAAAGCCAAAAAGAAGAAATCCATAAACAAGTTCAAGACATGCTAGACGACGACATCATTCGACCAAGCTCACTCAAGTCCCTGGAACTCACCCCTGTTACTCGTTCCCAAAAAACCTGGAAACGATGGAAGCAAACGTTGTAGGGTAGTTGTAGATTTCAGGAAACTAAACGATTTAACCGTCGGCGATGCGTACCCATTACCAAATATCAGTGACATATTTGATCAATTGGGTAGAGCTAAATATTTCAGCACCTTGGATTTGACTAAAGGATTTCAACAAATGTTAATGGATGATAAAGATCGATGCAAACCGCATTCAGCACTTCCTTTGGCCATTATGAATATAATCGAATGCCATTCGGTTTTTATAACGCTCCTGCAACCTTCCAACGCCTAATGAACACTGTTCTCACTGGCTTACAAGGTTTTGATTGTTTCGTTTATATGGACGATATAGTTCTATACGGATACGACCTTAAAGATCATAACTCCAAATTATTAAAAGTTCTCAACCAACTAAGCATCCACAATCTGAAATTTCAACCAGAGAAATGTAATTTTCCAAAACACGAACTCATGTATCTAGGTCATCTTATTTCGGAAGATGGACTTAAACCAGACCCCGAAAAGATCAAAGCCGTTAAAACGTACCCTACATATAAAAATGCTAAAGGTATAAAATCTTTTCTAGGCTTCGTTGGCTATTATAGAAAATTTATAGAAAATTTTTCTACGATAGCAAAACCTCTTACAAAGCTGCTAAAGAAAAACTGTGTTTTCAAATGGGATGCCTTCTGCGATGAAGCTTTTAGAGATCTAAAAAATAAATTAATAAACCCCCCAGTCTAAGCTTACCCCAATTTCAAAGAAGAATTTATTGTGACCACAGATGCAAGCGATGTCGGCATTGGAGCTGTTTTGTCACCTGGTTTAATTGGAAAAGACAAACCCATATCCTTCGCAAGCAGAACTTTGAATGACTCCGGAGTCAGGTATAACACGACCGAAAAAGAACTACTTGCAATTGTCTATGGCATACAACAATTTCGTCCCTACCTTTATGGCAAACGGCAAACCCTTCACTATTTGTACTGACCATCAACCTTTGCAATGGTTATTTTCTCGTACCGATCCTATGTCCAGACTAGCAAGATGGAAAATTTTATTATCCGAATATGAATATACCATTAAGCATAAGCCGGGGAAAATCAACTTAAATGCAGATGCTTTAAGTCGAAATATAGGAGAAAATAACATATTGGTTGTAACACGAGGGCAAAAACAAAGACAGATCGAAGATAATGTTCAAGCAAAAGCAACTGTGGCTCCTAAAAGAAAGCCAACCTCTAAGGAAAAGAAGAACGACCATGCCATATCAGAACAACTTTCTGAAAGTGAAATAATAATTGATTTGTCAAAAACATCATTGAAAGTCGGACCATCTATAGGCATGGGAAGGCATGGTCAAATATATTCAGCGTGTAAAGCTTCGAGTTCACCAAAAAAGCCGTCCGACTATGAATATGTCGTCAAATTTGAACCACATGGCAATGGAACTTTGTTTGTTGAAATGCATTTTTGTATGCACAATGCTCGTCTTGAAGACATTACACAGTTCAAACAGCAGCGCGGACTTAAATCTTTTGGGATGCCTTATCTAGTTGGTAAGAGATCACACGACATAAACGATGTGAAACATCGCTTTGTTGTAATGCCATGTTATGGAGACGATATTTGGAAGCTTTTCTTGGAAAACGGAAGAAAGATTCCAGAACACACAATTTATCGTCTTGCCTTACAGATGTTGGATGTGTGTGAGTATATCCACGGCCGAACGTATGTCCATGCCGATTTAAAAGGAGCCAACATATTATTAGGTTACGGAAAAGGTGGTGCTTCTCAAGCATATCTGGTAGACTTTGGTTGGTGACTAGCTATCACTACACCCAAAAGGATTTCGAGCCAGATCCAAAGAAAATGCACAATGAAAAAAAACCAACCCACCATTTTCTTTGGCTTTATAGATAATGGGTCCACTAGTGTACTTCATGCTACTACCATTGTTGAGCAGTGCAACTCTCAAAATAAGCCAAATCGACCAAAATCCGAGAATCTACTTCGAGGAGATGGGCATGGTCGAACTCTTCACAACACAATGGAAGCTTGTAGCATATTATGACCTAACATTGTTCAATGGAGCTCTAAGACAGGCGGAATTCTACGTTAACGAGATAAACAATCTGTGTGAAAAATTAAAAGGTAAACCAAATTTCGACCTTCTCTGTAGTAGCGCGGTAGCGGAAGTATCACACCTAATGAATGATATAAAACTAAAATTTAGCTTAATGCAATCCAAACCTAAACCTAGGAACAAAAGGGCACTAGTGAATGTTATAGGAACAATTAGTGAATCTCTGTTCGGAACAAGGGACGAAGACGATGCTAAATTTTACGACAAACAGATAGAAAAACTAAAGTATAATGAAAATTATCTTCTAGAGCTCGTGAAGAACCAAAAACTGATAATAGAAACAACGACCAATATGTCTAACAAATCAGAAATTACTATTGAATCACAATTCAAAGCTATAAATTCAAAAATTGAAGACGTTAAAGACGCAGCGCAGTTGATAGACTCGTCAATCAAACCTCAGATCAGACTACAATTTTAAAATTAGAATCTCTTACCTCACTTTTAACACTCCTCATCATAAGATACCAAAACACTGTTTCTGACATACTCGATGTCGATCGAATGGAAGAATACTGAAACAAGTGGTGTCTAGAAGTTAACATGGCAAAGTCAGAAATAATGGTATTCCGAAATGGAGGTAGGCTTTCTCATCAGGAAAAGTGGTTATTCAATGGAGAAGAAATAAAAATCACTTCCAATTATTTATACCTGGGTGTTCTTCTTACTCCGAAAATGTTATTCAGCAAGCACGTGGAGGTCAGAAATAACTCAGCAAAAAATAGCATCAACGCCACTTGGAAAAACTTTTTGGCAAGGAAAAATGTCTGTATTAGTTCGAAATGGAAACTCTTTCAAGCAGTATGTAGGGCTATTCAAACCTATGGAGCGCAAGTCTGTGGATTTGGTGCATTCGAAGAAGTAGATAAGCTGCAACGATATTTCATAAAACGGATATTAAAACTACCAGCGAGCACACCTAATTATGCACTGTCACTTGAAACAAGCGCCGAAGAAGGACACTTTTATACTTTGGATCTCCACCTGCGGTATGTCCAAAAACCTTGTTTAACTTAAATGAAAATAGACTTCCACATCGACTTTCGAAAATACTTTTGCGGAAAAATCAATTTTGGGTAAAAGAGCTCAATTACCTAGGATCTGAGTTCGGAGTACATTGGGATGAAAGTTTAGTGTCAAAGGAAGAATGGATCGACAAAAGCCTTTTACTATTGGACTCCCTTAAGTTTAAGTCTAATCAGGAAAATAAAAGAAGAGCATCTGTAAGTAGCGCACGTATCTACAAGTTTTTAGATTATACAAAGGGACCTATCTATATCACGGCACGTTCCGATGTCTTTAAAATAAGCTGGATCTTCAAAGCGAGGTGTGATCTAATCTCTCTGAATGGAAGCAGTTATAGCGGCAGTGAATCGGCCTTATGTACCCTTTGCAATATGAGGGAAGAAGAAAATATTCAACACTTTTTGGGCAGATGCCCAGTACTGCGAGAATTTAGAACCAGATGCTTCGGAAAACCTGCAATGGATGAAAACGAAATTATATGTCTGCTTAATGGTGAAGATGAATCAGATTGGGACAAATTGGTCAAGTATTTAACGGTGTCCATAGCCTACAGAAAACAGCTGGTCGAAGAATATAATTAAATAAACAAATTGATGTTTCATTTATCTATCTGTTATATATTGTTTCAAATTTTTGATTGCGTTTTAAAATCCAAATGTAAAACTTTGATTATAGTATGTAGTTTTGTCAAATCTTTATAAATTGTCGATTAATTTCATGTTAAAGTTCTATTTACAAACAGTATTTCAAATTAAAATTATCTACTCATCTACCCGACAGACGACTTTTAATGTCATTGTCGTAGGTTAAAATATTTAATGAAATGAAAATCTATATGTACTAATATATTTAAGATTTGATTTAAAATAAAACCAAATAAAACAATACAATACAATACTCGATGTCCTAGTAAACGCAAAAAAAGGCACGGCATCCAACCATCATTACACCGGATCAGCTTAAAAATGTTTTGCTAAAAATAAAACAGGAGCTCCCTGGTGACCTACAGTTACCGCTTACCGTACTTGGGAAATGAGAATGATATTCTACCGCACTCTACGAAATAAGCAGTATGAATTCAACCATAAAAAAGGAAAAAGTAATTTACGAATTCAAAATTCCCTTACCTTTCAGAGATAATTTCCAACTTTATAAAGTTATCCCTCTTCCAACCCGTTTGAATAACAAACTTGTATTTGTACAACCAACTTCAAAATACCTTATCATTGATTACAAAAAGGAATACTACTATGACATTGAAAGCCAAGAGTTGAGTCATTGTAAGAATTCAAATAACAATTTCTTATGCGAAATGTCACACCCTTTATTTAACACTAATAACAAAAACCCCAAATGTGAAATCCAACTTTGTGCGGCATTAAAAACAATATATCAAACAAAAATATCGCTTTTAAAAATAGTGGGAACAAAATCGTAATAGATCTTACTATTAATTTTAAACATTTTTTAATCGTCCCAATTTATCTTAACTATAACGCATGGAATACTGATTTGGAACAACTTCATGACTTCCTTGTTAGCGAAGATTGTGACAATATTTTAATAGTTGGGGACTTAAACGTTCGTATTGGTAATTTTCAGAACCCTCCACTTTTAAACGATGGAGAATTTTTATCTGAGAGAAATTCTTTACACGCTAGTATGAATTCAAACGGTAACCGTGTTATAAATTTGGTAGAGGACTTTGGATTTTGGATTTTGAATGGGATCTCCAGAAGTGATTGTGTAGGAAACTTAACGTTTATATCAGCTCAAGGTTGCTCTATTATCGATTATTGCCTTATAAAAGGTGATTGGCTCAATGTTGTGAAAGATTTCGAAGTCGCTCCTGTTAATTATTCAAATCATCTACCAATCGTTCTAACTTGTGAGTTTGATAGCCAAGATAAATCAGTTCGATCCCAAAAAGAAAATGGAACCAACAGACTTCGCTGGGTAGAGAAAATATCGAATTTATACAAAAGAAATCTTACCCAGCAGTCAGTAAATCTGCCACATCACATTACGAACTCGGTTGATGAAGCAACTAATCTAGTTTTTCAAATAATAAGACAGTCAGCACCATTTGCATCAAATAATACTAGAAGGACTTTCAAATCAGATTGGTATGACGAAGAGTGTAGGAAGAGTAGATAGAGATCGTTCAAGTTCTTAAAACTTTTTAGAAGCTCCAATAATGTAGCTATGAAAGCGCTTTATATACAATTCAACAATGCTTTTAAGGATGTGTGCAAACGAAAAAAAGAACTTTTTTTTAGAAAATCAGCTTTGAATCTTATTAAAAGCCGTGATTCAAAATCTTTCTGGAAAAATGTGCGTATTTTAGGTGGGCGCAATAATTCACTTTCGCCTCCTCTAGAGCTTGATATTCTGGCATCACACTTCGAAAAACTTTTGTTGCCAGATCCAAACCAATTGTCTATAAATTTTGCACTTCCTTATGTATATATTGAAGAATTGGACTCTCCTTTTTCAATGTTAAAAATAATAAGGCAGCAGGCTCAGATGGCATCTCAGCTGAATTCTTCAAAAATGCCAGCTCTCTTTTTTTAGAACACGTTTTGATACTTTTCAACAAAATGTTTCACGAGGAAAATTTTCCGAAGTGCTTTCGTACTTTCGTCGATCTCATCAATTTTTAAAAAGGGTGATCCTAACTTACCCTAAAACTATAGAGGTATTTCTGTACTTAGCTCCTTTCGAAAACTATTCACGCAAATTCTCTATTTCCGACTGGTTTCATGGGTTGAGCGAAATAAGAAAATAAGCTGCTTTCAGGCTGGCTTCCGGGCTAACCTTTCGACAGCTGACCAAATCTTTGCCCTCACAAGTATTGCTAGGCGTTTTTTGGATAAAAAAGTTAACCTTTATGCATTCTTCGTGAATTTCAAATCCGCTTTTGATACCATTAACAGAAGATCGCTTTTGTTTAAACTGGCAGCTATCGGCCTATCAACCAAATTCATAAGAATATACGAGCAGCTTCTCTCAAATATGACTGCTGTTGTTTCAAAGGGCAGTAGCAGATCTAAAGAATTTCGCTCTGATACGGGTGTTCCCCAGGGATGTATTTTGAGTCCTTTAATCTTTTCACTTTTTATAAATGATGTTGAAGATCATTTACCAGGGGGTGTTACTTTTGGTGATTTATTTGTCAAAGTCTTGTTGTACGCTGATGACGTTGTAGTTTTGACGGATAATCCAGTGACACTGCAGCTTCAGATAAACAAGTTAAAACAATTCTGTGATCTGTGGAATCTTAAAATCAACACAGAAAAATCAAAAATTTTGGTCTTTAGAACCCAAAGTCGCAGCACAGTTAATGACCGCACTTGGACACTTGATGGTTCCAATCTTGAGGTAGTGAAAGAATTTAAATACATAGGTTTCAAAATAACTCATAATCTGAATCTTAAAGTTCACAAAAGAGAAAAGTTAGCGAGCGCAAAAGCTGCAATCAATTGCATGTGGTCAAATTTTTTTAAGAGTAAATATATAGATCCATCGTCTAAGTTTAAAGTTTTCGATGCAACAATCAAAACCTGTATTTGTTACGCGAATGATGTCTATGGATACAAGGAAATAGATGAAATCGAAAGTATACAAAGATATTTTTTCAAACGCATTTTTCGCTTACCGGCAAACACGCCTAACTATGCCATACACGTCGAATCGGGGTTACCTACAATATTTGTAAAAAATTTAAAAGCTAATGCAGACTACATTCTTAAGGTCATGCAAAGATCTGACGACAATTTGCAGAAAAGAATTATGTTAGTGTCTTTGAGGTGTCGGTATACGCCTTTTAAAGACTGGTATGAACTAGCGTCGGCTCACGACTTTTCTCTTAACCTCTCCGTGGATAACTTAAATTAATGGAGGTCTGTTTTTTATGACTGCATTTCTTGCATTGATGAAAACGTGTACCGGTCATTTCTTGATCGGGCTGGAGAGTCTGTTTCACGATCAATATATAAAAAATTGAATCACAGTCTAGGAGAATCCAACTATTTTCGGAATGAATTTTCTGTAACGGAGATGAGTCTTTTATTTAAGGCCCGTACGGAAATGTTACAGTTAAACTACAGGCCACATAGATCTGATCTTAACCCGAACTGTACACTATGTAACCTAAACGAACCAGAAAACATTTTCCACCTCCTGGCCGTATGTCCAGTGCTGCAAGAAATCCGACGTCTACATTTCAATAAAAGTTCACTATCGTTGGAGGAATGCTTAAGCGTTCTTAATGGAGAGAGTGGTTGGAAATTACTTATACGGTATTGCTCACATGCGGTTTCATATAGAAATTTGTACGAGGACTTTTAGGATAACTTTCAAACCAACTCATTTGAAATTTTGTTCTAGCTAAATTATAAGGTCAATTTTTTGTCGCTTTTTTGCCGCTTTTTAAATGATGTTGCAATTCTTTGAAACATAATCCCAATTTTGTTTTAGCTAAACTAAAAGCCCTAAGTTTTTGAACACTTAAATCTTTTTTTTTTAAATAATATTTAAATTTTTTATTTAATCATTGAAAATTTAAATTGTAAATTATATCTTTGAACTATTGGCAATTTTAATTCGAAGAGTCATATTTTATTTTGTTTTTTTGTTTTATATATTTATGCTTATAGCTTATCAATTTTTGCTAATTAATCTTAATATGCGCAAATGCATATCTTTTCTCTTGAAATATTAAGAGTATTAAACTTTCCGGCAGACGGCTTAAAGCCATGCTTGTAAATCTTTGTAATTTCAAAATTATAATTGTATAACTGTACTTATTATGAAAAAAATAAAGATTCTTTAATAATAAATAATTAATAATAAATCCAACTTTTGCAAAGAATTCAATCTTTTCCGACTTCTTGTGACATTAAAGAGTCAAACGTATCAACAGTTTGGATACAAGTATCACAACACAATACATGGCTATTTTCTTCTTTAGGAAAATATATAATAGACGAAATTTGCCAGGATACTGTTGTAACACATACTCTTGAAGGAACAGCTATTTTAGAACTCACTGGAAACTGCTTCCTAAAATCAATAGATATCACTATACGGTCTAAAAACGAAAATTCTTCTTTTGTTTATAATTCCTTCATCCGCGCTTTAAATATTTCCGAAATTAAGAACAACTATCCGAAAAACGAAGCAAAACCAGAGTTACATTCATTAAATATTCTAGTCAAGACGAATTAAAACTTCTATCAAAAAGTTTACAATTTCAAAAAACTAAAGAATTAACACCCTTTTTAGCAATAGACAAGCATGACGTACACCACTATACGGCAGTGGCGTGGCGTGGATATTTTCAAATGGTAAGTCGAGAAAAATGAATCACCTACGAGCCATTCCATATAAAAACGGTCAATCCGAAATGTTGCTATACCTCCGATTTTGCTCAAACTTTGTAGAAATGTTCCTTTGCTATCGAAATACGAAATCGTCAAAGGATTTTTTTGTAATTTTCCTCTCCCCTCCAGCCATACTCAAAGAACCGAACATAGCGATTTTATGGGCTTCAGACTTTGCACTCTTAAATTGTCTGTATTCAAGCGATTAGGACGATTAAGGTGTCATTTTAAAGCTGATAAAGCATTCTTTTCAAAAAAGAAAAAAAATGCCTTATAAGCTTTAAAATGACACCTTAATCGTCTTAATCGCTTGAATACAGACAATTTAAGAGTGCAAAGTCTGAAGCCCATAAAATCGCTATGTTCGGTTCTTTGAGTATGGCTGGAGGGGAGAGGAAAATTACAAAAAAAAAATCCTTTGACTATTTCGTATTTCGATAGCAAAGATACATTTCTACAAAGTTTGAGCAAAATCGGAGGTATAGCAACAATGGCTCCTACACAAATTAATAAGGAATAAACAGAAGGTACCTTAAATTCCAAACGTGGAATAATCGAAGCCAATTTTTCTATACTTTAAGTCATTTAGGTTGAAATTCACTTTAAACTTGCAAATAATTCAAAACAATGATCAGTAGAACAAAAAAAAAACAGCACAACAAAACCGAATTCGCCGTACATTACTCTAAGGCGAAAACTGTATTATTTTTTCCAAGCAGAAATTGCAGTAAGACGAAAATTATCGTCTTACTTTTTTCAATAAGAGAACGTGTATTGAAAAGGGAGGCACCGGGGTGGAAGTATATCGTAAGAAAGACAGGGACAAACACAGAATATGTTCTGCGCGGCGATTTTCAATGCTTTGTGTTTTGTGTATGCTTTGTGTATTGTGTGTGTATCTCGCAAATTTAAAAGTGCTTGAAGAACATTGTATGCATGGGCAAAGATAGGCTGTTGACTGCTTTGTAGACTTGTTGTAGACTTATGTTGCTGGTTTTTTCTACGAACAAGGGACACATTTTAAAAGGTAAGACGATAGGAATCGTGTTATATGGACGCCACGCCACTGCTATACGGTCATATATATAATCTTTCAATTCAATCAACATATTATTAGGTTACGGAAAAGGTGGTGCTTCTCAAGCATATCTGGTAGACTTTGGTTTAGCTAGTCACTACACCCAAAAGGATTTCGAGCCAGATCCAAAGAAAATGCACAATGAAAAAAAACCAACCCACCATTTTCTTTGGCTTTATAGATAATGGGTCCTCTAGTGTACTTCATGCTACTACCATTGTTGAGCAGTGCAACTCTCAAACTAAGCCAAATCGACCAAAATCCGGGAATCTACTACGAGGAGACGGGCAAGGTCGAACTCTTAACAACACAATGGAAGCTTGTAGCATATTATGACCTAACATTGTTCAATGGAGCTCTAAGACAGGCGGAATTCTACGTCAACGAGATAAACAGTCTGTGTGAAAAATTAAAAGGTAAACCAAATTTCGACCTTCTCTGTAGTAGCGCGGTAGCGGAAGTATCACACCTAATGAATGATATAAAACTAAAATTTAGCTTAATGCAATCCAAACCTAAACCTAGGAACAAAAGGGCACTAGTGAATGTTATAGGAACAATTAGTGAATCTCTGTTCGGAACAAGCGACGAAGACGATGCTAAATTTTACGACAAACAGATAGAAAAACTAAAGTATAATGAAAATTACCTTCTAGAGCTCGTGAAGAACCAAACACTGATAATAGAAACAACGACCAGTATGTTTAACAAATCAGAAATTACTATTGAATCACAATTCAAAGCTATAAATTCAAAAATTGAAGACGTTAAAGACGCAGCGCAGTTGATAGACTCGTCAATCAAACCTCAGATCAGTCTACAATTTTAAATATTTTAAATTTATAATAATAAATAAAGGGGAAAGATAAATTTTATACAACCAACTTCAAAATACCTTATCATTGATTACAAAAAGGAATACTACTATGACATTGAAAGCCAAGAGTTGAGTCATTGTAAGAATTTAAATAACAATTTCTTATGCGAAATGTCACACCCTTTATTTAACACTAATAACAAAAACCCCAAATGTGAAATCCAACTTTTGCAAAGAATTCAATCTCTTCCGACTTCTTGTGACATTAAAGAGTCAAACGTATCTACAGTTTGGATACAAGTATCACAACACAATACATGGCTAATTTCTTCTTTAGGAAAATATATAATAGACGAAATTTGCATACACATACTCTTGAAGGAACAGCTATTTTAGAACTCACTGGAAACTGCTTCCTGAAATCAAAAGATATCACTATACGGTCTGAAAACGAAAAATCATCTTTTGTTTATAATTCCTTCATCCCCGCTTTAAATATTTCCGAAATTAAGAACAGTTATCCGAAAAACGGAGCAAAACCAGAGGTTACATTCATTAAATATTCTAGTCAAGACGAATTAAAACTTCTATCAAAAAGTTTACAATTTCAAAAAACTAAAGAATTAACACCCTTTTTAGCAATAGACAAGCATGACGTACACCACTATACGGTCATATATATAATCTTCACGATTCTCTTAATATCACTTTGCTACAGACGATACAATACGTATAGAGTCAAACAAGAGAAAACAAATAGTTTGGGAAAAGGTAATGTTGTCCAGATGAACAAGAAAGAAAACGAAGCACCAATTTTTGTGCTTAGCAATTAGAAAAATATAGTATGTCATTATACCATTATTAACTATAAATCATTGTTAATTAATACGATATAATATTATGTAAAAAAAAACACAAAAAAAAAAAATTTATTATCAATTAATGCGATATAAAATTATGAAAAAGAAAAAAAAAATTTTTTTCTCAAGGATGTTTATTGCACATATAATACATATACAATACCTATAAGACATATAAATCTATTTAACGAAAGGTTCTCAACGGCAAACGAAAATGTTCGCATTTTTTCTTAATGCTAAACCAATTTTTAGATATTTCGTAACAAACTTTAATAAAAAAAGCAAAAAAAGCAGAAAAAGGCAACAATGGCGAAGAAAGGCAAAAAAAAGGCAATTATGGTATGAAAAGGCAAAATAAAATACATATATTTGCAATCACCAGGGCTTGAAACATGTTTGTCGAAAGTCTATTTTATATTCCGTTTAACCAAAAAAAAAAGGCAAAGTTAGTAAAATCCTATCCCTGCTTATAACTAATAACACAATTACTACTAAATTTATATGAAGACTAAAAATTTTATTTTAATTTTAATGCAATTATTAAAAAAGTTGTTGCAAATAAGAAAACACTTTTTTTTTATTTTATCAGTTTAAATTAGGTTTAATTTTTTTTTTTTTTTTTAATAGTTTCTTTGAGCTTCTTTTAGTGAACTCTTTTTTCAAATTCTGGAAAGACAAGAACAATTAGTTAAAATTAGATCATAAATGATGGAATGCTTTTAGCTGGTTGTTGTGAACCCGCTTCGTTTTTCTTCCCATTTTAATTGTTGTGTTGACGTCACCTCTAACTGAAACTACCTCATAGGGTCCTAACCAAATTTGTGAAAACTTGTTTTTTCGAACAGGATTTCTAAGCAACACCTTTTGCGCTGTTGTAAAGGACGTGGGATTAACCTTGCAGTCATACTGCTTTTTCGATGCTATTTTGGCTTTTTTTTAGATTGTTTCTAGCTATCTCATGCAACCTTTGAAGTTGAAACCTTAGCTGTTGCGGATACGGATAGTCTTCGATATTATATAATGGAGTAGTTTTACCTTTTAGATTTGTAGGCATAACAAAATCGAGGCCAAACAAACTGTGAAGTGGTGTCAGTTTGGTGGATGTATGCTGAGTATTATTATGGACATGCATAGCCTGCCTAAGCCATTGGTTCCAATTTTGGCTGTCATTATCAACAAAACTCCTTAGATATTCCGCTAAGGGCCTGTGACTTCGCTCTAGTGAACCATTGGCCTGTAGATGTTAGGCGTTTATATGGATTTTCTTAACTCTCAAAAGTTTACATGTTTTAGAAAACAGTTTTGAAGTAAAATTAGATCCATTGTCCATTATGAGCTTTTTCGGTATGAGAAAACGTGTTATGATTTCCTCATAAAAGGCTCTAGCAACAGTGGCTGCCTCAGCATCCGGAATTGCTAAACAAGCCATGTACTTAGTCAAGTCATCTTGGAACGTTAAAATATACCTGTTTCCGGAATGCGTTAGTGGAAGGGGCCCTACTATGCCATGTACTTAGTCAAGTCGTCTTGGAACGTTAAAATATACCTGTTTCCCGAATGCGTTAGTGGAAGGGCCCTACCATGTCCATGTCCATGTATAGTTTTTCGAAAGGGGAGCATGGAGTATCCGTTAATTCCATTGACATTTTTGTTAGATTTCCAGATTTATTCTTTTGGCATTTTTCACGGTTCCTAATATAGCTTGCGATGTCTTTGTGCATGTTCTTCCATCGAAACTGACAGCGAATGCGTGCATACGTCTTTGATGTTCCCTGATGTCCTCCAAGTGGGGAATCATGGAAATCACGGAGAACTGTTAAAATATCAGCAGGATCCGTTAAAGTGACAAACCTTTTGTTCGTTTTGAGCAGTTACTATTTTGTCATTGAGTTGGTTATTACTTTCTTGAGGTTTTTTGTTCTCAATTATTTTTGCCTTGCTCCTCCTCCTAGTTTGTACAGCTTGTATTGGATGTGTATCTATTGGGATCCTACTGAGTGCATCCGCATTACAGTTCGTTTTGCCTGCCTTATACATTATCTTATAATCATATTCCGACAGCTTATGATAGAACCTAACTAGTCTTGTTGTTGGGTCCTTAACATTAAAAACACCAATCAGGGAGCGATAATCCGTATAGATAGTAAAATTACGACCAAGGAGGTATGTTCGGAAATGCTTGCAGGCCCAAACTATGGCAAGCAATTCTTTTTCTATGGTTGAGTAACTTTTTTCGGCCTTATTTAAAGATCGACTAGCAAAAGCTATAGGTTTATCTTCACCAACTTTGCCCTGAGACAAAACGGCTCCCAAAGCTTCGTTACTCGCATCGGTTGTCAAGATAAACGGCTTCGAAAAATCTGGATATATCAGAATAGGTGGTGAAGAAATAGCTTTTTTAAGAAACCTAAACGATTTTTCGTAATCTGGGGACCATTCGAACACCTCCCCTTTTCTCAACAGCTTCGTGATTGGAGCGGATATTTGAGAGAAATGAGGTATGAACTTTCTTTAGTAGTTCGCAAGCCCCAAAAATGATTGTACCTACTTTACTGTCTTTGGGGTGGGAAAATTGGAGACAAATTGAATTTTTGATGGGTCTGGAGTAGCTCCGTTTTCAGAGCACACGTGCCCTAAATACGTTACTTCACGCCAATCCAATGTGGTAAAAAATTTGGCAGTGGCCCAATTGGTCGAGAATTTCTTCGATTCTCGGTAAAGGAAAAGCATCTTTTATCGTGATTTCGTTTAGTTTTCTGAAATCCATAACGACCCTCCATCTTTTCTGACCTTCAATGGATTTCTTAGGTACAATAAGCAATGGTGAATTCCATGGAGATTTACTTTCCGAAATTATGTTTTGATCAAGCATTTCAATTTCTTTCTTATGAATCTCCGGAGTTCGATATTCCTTGGTCAGATTTAGTGTACTGTGTGCTAAGACAGGTGTGAAGCTTAAGTTATGGGTGCAGGGAATTAACTTCACGGGCACTACCTTCACATGGGAAATAACTTCACCTCATGTGGGAAATAATTTCACTTTTTTGTGGTGAAGATATTTCCTACTGAAGGTGGGAAATAACCTCACTTTTTCGTGGGAACGAATTCCACTTTTATGTGAAGCTATGTTTTGGAAAAAAAACTTATACATTTCGTTGCAGTGCAGATCTGTTTTTGAAAATATGTTTACAGGGTGTCCCGTAATTCGTGTTACATATTTCGGGATATTATTCTTGGTCGTATTCCAAGAAAAAAATTGTTTTACAGTAAAGTTCGTTTCTTAACTTTGACATCACTTTTTGACATTTCAAAAAAAGGCATCTTTGGTGTACCTTGACCTGTGTTAAATTCGATTTCTCTGTCAATACTGATGGTAGAGACCTAATTTTAGACTTAATTTTTTGGAGAAATGATAATCTTTAAAACTGTATTTAAATTGGACTTCTATAGGTTTAGGGTTGCAAGATCTGTTTTTGAAATATGTTAAATAAATTTATATGTATTTCAAAAGCAAATTTTTCGTTTTTGTGTATCTTGTCGTTTTAGTGCTTTATTTAAGGAAATAATGAAAAATTCGTGCGAATTTCTAACTCATACTCATAACTTTTTTGTTTTTAATTTTTTTTAAATGGGATTTTTACGCAGTGAACAAAATTCAATTTTTTATTCATTTCTTAAGTTGAAACGATTATCAGATGTTTACAGATTTTTCTGCGATTTTTTTGTGAAAAGAACCCGTCCACCCGAACTGGGGTCCATTTGGACCCCAGTACTGAAATTCTATGAAAAATCATATTTTTTCTATTAAATAATTATTTTATTTTAAAACCAGCCTAGTTTATGTTTAGAAGAATTTAACTTGAAGTTGTGGGCAGTTTCGGGAGACATTTAACACATAAGGTTCTAGTGTGGCAAGGGCAACAACATCTGCCACATCCATCGCAGGTGGTTCTGGTTTGTCATCTGCTCTTGGGCAAAGGTGACATCTGCTTCTTTTACAAGAGAACCTTTCAGGGACTGTTGGTTGTTTTTCCTGAACTCTCCCCAAAATACAGAGAACAGAGAGCATCCAATGCAGATTTTCCAATGCCAGATTGTGTTGCAGGTTGGGAACGGTTATTCAATTCTGACTCAACCAGATCCTCCGCTAGTTCGATGAGTTTATCACTTCTGTACAATTTTTTGTTTCTTCTAGGTGGATTGAAGTGTCGGAAAATGATAACAGTTGCTAGGGCTGCTACGTCCAGTAAGTTGTAGAATACAACCATCGGCCAGCGATTTGTTTTGCGTGTACATGAATAAACTGAGACCATTTGGTCGAATACATCGACTCCACCTTTGGTGCTGTTATAATCCAGGATCATTGCAGGCTTACTTTGATGACCGGAAGTGGCTTTCTCACAGTTATGTTGTGTTGATAGCAATACCACTTGTTTGTTTGGCTTCGGAACATAACTCACCAACGCCATTTTTCCAGAAAATCCAAAAATGGATGAGTGGACTGGACGATACTGCTTTTTGTTATTTACAGGCTCATTCTGGTCATCAAGAACCTCCTTCGCTACAAAAGGTCTAGGCAAATCTCTTTTGTTTTTCCGAATCTTGCCAAGATTAGTGATCTTCTTATCCAGCAACTTCAATGCCAAATCCACCGACGTAAAGAAATTATCAATAGTGAGGTTGCGTCCAGAATTGAAATATGATGGCATCAACGACATCAGCACATCATATCCACGACCAAGTACTTTAGTCAGAGCTACCAGTGTAGATAGAAAACTTCAGTCGATAGCCCTTTGAGCTTTCACTAAGCCACCTAAACTTCAAGCCATATATGGCAGGCTTGATTGGCATGTATTGGGGAAATTCAATCCTTTTCAGGTCATAAAATTATTTGATTTTGAGATAGGCATACCTGTCAGGAACAATTGATTTGGATGAATTTTACAATCAGTAATTACGTAAAAAAGACATATTGAAAAGGATAAGCGGGTATCCCAGATTTGCGAAATTAGGCAATTTTCATCGTTTTTGAAATTGAAAAATTTTATTGCTGACCTCTTACATACCTGCATAATGACATCTCTGCTTAAATTTCTTTATCCCTGCTATAAATAATACTAAGAAACAATTCATACAATAGCCAGAAGAACTATAACTGAACAATATAAGTCAGAAATCAAAAAAATTTCGAAGAAAAAATCGTGGGGTCCATTTGGACCTTAGTTCGGGTGGACACGACTTTTGCCGGTTTGTAAACGAGGGTTAAAATTAAAATAAAATTTTTAGTCTTCATATAAATTTAGTATTAATTGTGTTATTAGTTATAAGCAGGGATAGGATTTTACTAACTTTGCCTTTTTTTTTTGGTTAAACGGAATATAAAATAGACTTTCGACAAACATGTTTCAAGCCCTGGTGATTGCAAATATATGTATTTTATTTTGCCTTTTCATACCATAATTGCCTTTTTTTGCCTTTCTTCGCCATTGTTGCCTTTTTCTGCTTGGCAGCTTGCAGCTTGCGTACATAAAAGTCAATTTTGAGTTTTTAGTCGATCTGAAAAAACACATTTTCAAAGACCTACTAAGAAAAGGAACCTCAATTGGCGAAGTGCTGCCTTTTTTTAAAGACATTGAGGAAGTCTTGAAGAAGTTTACTGGAAACACATCCCTAAAAATAATTGAGCAGATAAATTCTGTAATAGACACCGAAGTGGATTCCAAACTTCATATAAATTTATTTAACATATTTCAAAAACAGATATTTCATTTAATATATAAAATGAGTGCCATCCAATAATATACAGTGAAAGATCTGTTTTTGAAAATATGTTCATTATTTTAATTGACGTTCTTAGCTACGCATATTCGCAGCTAAGTAGCCTTATGTTGGACATACATGCATCTGCTAGTGCAGATGAAAAAAGGAATTAGACACAAGATGTAAAACTCAATCGCTCGAATTTTTCACTATTTCCTCGTATATAGCACTAAAGCGACAAAATGCATAAAAATGAGAGATTTGTTTTTGATAATGTGTTACATAAAAATTTATTTAGCATATTTTCAACTTTCCAAGTCTTCGTTTCAAAGGATTTCAGAAAACTAAACGAAATCACGATAAAAGATTTTCCTTTACCGAGAATCGAAGAAATTCTTGACCAATTGGGCCACTGCCAAATTTTTTACCACATTATTTTATTTTTATTGTTATTTACATTTTTGTACCTTTGTTAATTTTGTACGACTTTTTTTGTTTGAAATAAACCGCCCAAAAGCTATAATTTCTCTTTTGTTGAATGTCTACAATCTTCAAACTACAGGTGGGAAATAACTTAACACAAATTTCAGGTGAAGTTATTTCCCACCTACAGTGGGAAATATCTTCACCACAAAAAAGTGAAATTATTTCCCACTTGAGGTGAAGTTATTTCCCATGTGAAGGTAGTACCCGTGAAGTTAGTTCCCTGCACCTAAGTTATCACACTTCAGTAATAAAACGTCATTAAATTTGGAGCATAACTTTTCTATTGACTCCTTCCCTTCCCTATTCAGGTTTTCATCTAACTATAAGCAACTAATCAGAGTACTGACCCGTTCACTAAGCTGTTGTCTTGGAAAATTTGCCAATATTATGTTCATCATACCACCATCAATCTCTTGTGAATGTATTACCAATTCATTTGATTTTGAGTTGGGAATATAAAGCTTAACAGCTGTTTGTGTCCGAAATCCTATTTTGAACTTCTCTTGTGTTTCCTGTATTGAAGATATTTTGGAAGGTAAACACTTTAGAGGTAATTCGATTATAACTTCTCTTTTCCCATTAAATAGTGTTATTCTTTTTGAAACAGCGTCGATGATTGTTTGATTCCATAAAATATCACGGCCTAGGATACCGTCAGCAGGTATTTCATCTAAACCATCGACAACGTATTGTTGGGGAATGATAAGGAAGTTCTGATTGTTTGTTGAGCCTATACCACCAAAAACGCCACCCAGTTCCTTAGTTTCGCGGATGTTGATATTGCACGCATTGTTTAACGAACTTCGTTTTAGCAAGCTCGCGTCTGCCCCTGTGTCGACAAGTACCAAAATCTTTCCTGATTTGGCCAACAACATCGGCAATTCCACAAACACGTCATGCTTACGTGTTTTTTTGTATGCGTACAATATTTTTCCGTCTTTATTTTTATTGTCTACCTCAATTAATTTTGCAAAAAGAATACAAAAATATGAACGTAATTTGTACACCGCGAAGACAGTCCATTTCTTAAGCTTAAAGCACTCATTCAAAAACAAGCAAAAATGTAACCAGAGATCAGACAGACCTAGGATAACTTTATTTCTGTGTACCGCATTCTTTTCTGTTTTGTTTTATAGTCTGACTGAAAAGTGAAGAAATTTGACTCTCGGTCATTTACATTAAGACAACTCTTCACTTTTCGTTGCTGTCTGTTGCTTGAGCCCAGCGATGGTTTTGTTTTGTGGTTTTTTTTATTTTTTGATGCAGTTTCATTTTCGGTTTTTAATGTTTCGTTGCTAGGTAATTGTGCATTTGTTTTAATTTCTGTAGACAGTAAATATTTTGGGGTGCAGCCTACTTTCTTAGACTGGCCCCCGGTCCGTTTCCCGACTGTTCCTTCAAGTAGTTTTTCTTTGAGAAACAGTCGTCCTCTACATGACCCAGTCTGGAGCACCACTTGCACTTCACTTTGGTCTTCTGAGTAGTGCGCGTCACAGTAAACACTACGCCACTAGATTTTGGGCAAACATCTCTACTGTGCCCATAAGAGGTACAAACCTCACAATAGGGCGCGCTCTTCCTCAGTCGGCATTCTGCGTAAGTTTGGTTTGACTTGTTACAAAACCCGCATTTTATCTGAGGATGTCGTCTGGTATCTTGATCATTTGCTTGTGGAGGCGAAAAATGTAAACTACTGTTCACAGAAGGCATGGAGTGTAAATTGTTGTTGACACCGTAAGCATGGGAAGGATTGTGATTGTAATGGTCATTCATGTAACTGTGATTATATGGTGATTGGAAGTGTGATGTGGTGCCATGAAGATGAGGCAAATAGCTGTTTACTTGCGTGCTCGCGGAGTATCCCGGCCGCAGTAAGTCAGCTGTTTTTGACACCGTGTCTGCAAATCATTCTGGTTGACCGTGAGTACGAATTGACGCAGCGTTGGATCCAGTAACCCTGATTTAAAACTTGCAATAGTAGCATTTTTCAATTCAGTCTTTAGGGCTACGGAATCACTAGCTGCGTAATTCGCATCGATGATCTCGTTGGCTTTAACTTGCAGACCAGCTAGGCGTCTTGCAAATGCCTGAACATCTTTCGAGGACAGTTGATGGGACTGTTTGATTTCTCCCGTAACGTCTTCAAGAGTTTTCACAGTCAGGTACGTCCCCTTAATTAGGGTTTCGAGCTCCCTGACTGTTTGTGGCTTCCCACATCTCACCAGCCAGCAACCAGTTTTGTGGATATCATACTGACATTAATTGCCTCACTATCCGCTTCTATGCACTTCAACCCTAAGGAACATACATTTAAGAACTCGTACACTTTGCACTATAGTTCTGGGGTTCGTGCCCCAGAAAACTGCGGAATGAGTTTATGTACTAGCTTGGCGACTGAATCGAACCCTATTGTGGAAGGAAAGGTGTTGGCGAGTGTGTCTGTAAGTGTTGCAAGCTTTAGCTGTTGGTTCTCTTTCCGGAACCGTTCCAATCTTTCAGAGTTTTCTAACGCTTGAACACGTAAGCTTTCAAACTCTGCTATAAGATCTGTTTCTGCACAGAGAGAGGCTCTAAGTTCACGCTCAACTCTCAGAGATTTGCCACGGAGAGTATCAATTTCTAAGTTTAATTTTGAAATTGTTTCCTCGGCTTCAGCGTTAATCTCCTCTGCTTCAAGATGAGAACGGTCTAGACTAAATCGAACCTTTTTGGTTTTATTAAGCTCAGACTGAAGCTCTTTGAGTTCTCCTTCGTGAGTCTCCTTGAGCTTTTGAACAGCTTCGAGATATTCGGCAAGTATTTGATCAGTGGTTTCTAGCCTTGTAAATTGGCCCCACAGTGAACTTAGCTGCGAATATTTCAAAGCGAACACTTCTCTTCCTAGTAACGATTTAAATCAATTCCTTTTTTTTCGAATATAGATTAAGTTCAATGTGCGGTCATTTCATATGAAAAAATAACAATAATCCAGTAAAAGTAACACTTTAAACTAAAAAAAATTTAAATCAGAGTTCTTAAAAACAAACAATCCAACAATCTTACTATTTGTTATTTAATTAGCTGAGCCGGCCGGCGTTGCTCGGGTCTGTAGTTTTAAGGCTTCCGTTCTCATTCCTGTTCCTATTCCCGTGGGATTATAGGGATAAAATCTACGCTAAGTTACTGAGGGATTATGTGGCATCCCAGTGCTGAAAGAATTTTTGAAATCTGTTCAGTAGTTTCTAAGTTTCCATTTCCAACCCCGTTCCAGAGGGAATCTTCCGTTCCCGTGGAAATATGTGAATGAAATATAAGTCTATGTCACTGAGAGATAATGTAACATCGGAAAGTTGAAAGTAGAGTTTTTTAAATCTGTCAAGTTGCTTTAAGGTTCCCGTTCTCGTTCCTGTTTCTGTTCCCGTGGGATTATAGGGATAAAATAAAAGACCTACACGAACATTTCAAGATCAAATTTAGATAAATCCGTTCAGCCGTTCTCGAGTTTTAGCCAGACTAACGAACAACAACTGCAACGGCAGCGCCATCTGCTGGGCTGATTTGTGAATCTAAACCATTAAGGGCGCCACTCAAACGCATACAGAAAAATTCATTTAAATCGGTCAAGCCGTTTAGGAGGAGTTCAATGACATACACACGTACAGCAGAATTATATATATAAAGATTGAATTTTCGCCCTGTTTTTCACCTGGTGGTGTATATAAAACAGGATTTTGCACTAGTTCTTTTATGCTGAAGCTAACAGCTTTCCTCATGAATAATTTTTTTTTTTTTTTTTTTTTTTTTTTTTTTTTTTTTTTTTTTTTTTTTTTTTTTTTTTGTCAGGAGTAAATCTTCAAAAGACACTTAACAGTATTCGATACCAAGTAGTGTGGGAAAACTCCTCGTAATCAGAACCATTCTTTGAACGATCGACAACAGATTTTTCTTTCTCAATAATATTATCGCTTTAAGGGAAGCTTAAACTCTTAATGCTTCCCATGACTTTTAGGCCATTATCTCGTGTGGCTTGGTTCTTCTTAATCTCCGAACATTGCCTCTCGTATTTAATACGGACTCCATTTCAGAGTTGATATGACTATGCAGTCGCTGATTGTGTGATACAGCATGTTTTCTTACAACTTCTGTAACCGTTTCTATTTGTAGGTCACGATGTAAATCGCTATTTCTTATATACTATGGTGCATTTACTATTCCACGAAGGACTTTGTTTTGGAACTTTTGGATGATTTCAGTATTTGTTTTCTTTGTACAGCCCCATAATTGGATTCCATAGGTCCAAACAGGTCTAAGTACTTGTTTATAAAGCATTATTTTATTTTCGACAGATAAGTCCGAATTTCTACCGAGTAACCAGTACATTTTTCTATATTTCAAGTTGAGCTCTTCCCTTTTCTTTTTGATATGCTCTTTCCATTTTAGCTTTGCATCCAAATTCATCCCAAGGTATTTGGCCGTATTGGCGTAAGGTACAGCTTGATTGTTGATGAATATTTGAACGTAGCTTAACTTTTTATTTGTAAAGTTTATATGTGCAGATTTAGCTTCATTGAGCTTGATACGCCATTTTTTGGTCCAATCACTAACGGTGTCGACGGCATTTTGCAATTTCTCAGCAGCCTTGACGACGCACTTACTGGATGCCAAAATTGCGGTATCATCTGCAAAAGTAGCTATAATGGTGTTGTTATCCACTGGAATATCCCTTGTATATAGCAAATACAGGGTAGGTCCTAGGACGCTTCCTTGTGGAACACCGGCTTGTATATTACACAGCTTTGAATATTCTTGATCATACCGTACTCTGAAGAGCCGGTTTGAGATATAAGATTTTAGTATTTCGTAGTACTGCCTGGGTAGGTCCCTTTGCAGTTTGTACTCTAGCCCCTCATGCCATACCTTGTCGAATGCTTGAGCAACATCTAGAAATATAGCCGAACATACTTGTTTTTCTTCTAATGCTTTTTCAGCTGCATCCGTTATTCTATGAACTTGGTCTATCGTGGAATTTTTATTTCTAAATCCAAACTGATGATTTGGGATTAGATTTCTTTCTTCTATGACTTTGCTTAGTCTTTTCAGTAGCAATTTTTCAAAGACTTTTGCCATTATTGGTATAAGCGATATTGGTCTGTAAGACGTCACTTCTGTTGGTGGCTTACCTTGCTTTGGTATAACAATTACTTCAGCAATTTTCCAATGATGTGGGACATATTGGGTCTTTAGGCATGCATTTATTATGAATTGGAGTTTTATGAAGGCTTTTGATGGCATTTCTTTCATAACCTGAGCAGTTATTAGATCGTACCCAGGTGATTTTTTGTTCGATAGTTGATTTCGACACATACTTTTTATTTCTTTGAGTGTGACAATTGGTATGTCAACTTCATCGACTTTATCAATAAACTGTAAGCTGTTTTCAGATGTATTTGCTGGGAATGGCTTAAAAACATTCGCAAGATGTTCTGCAAATAGGTTAGCTTTTTCTTTCGGATTTCCGATCCAATTCCCGTTTAGAGATTTTATTGGAGGGTTTTGTAACTGCGGTCTTTTCAGGCGCTTAGCTGCTTTCCAGAGCGAATAATCGGTTGAAGCATCAGTCGTTAAATTTTTCAGGAATCTACTTAATGAATCATTTTTGAATTCGTAGATTTGTTTTTTCAGTTCGTTGCTTAGCCGGTTAAACGCTGTTTTGTCGTCTGGAAATCTAGTATTTTGCCATTTTCTTCGAGCTCTTCTCTTCTCCAATATCAACTCTCTTATCTCGGCAGGGTATTTTGTTTCAGTTTGCTTCCTACTCGAGTAAGTTGGTGTACTTTCTTCTGCAGCTTGTTGAACATCGGCAATGAATTGTTCTACTTCAAGGTCTATTTGCTCTTTTGTTTCCATAGGGGATCTGAGATTTATATAGCTCTCCAGCTTTTCTCTGAATTCACTCCAGTTTGTTTTATTATTTACTAGCTTAGGATTACTTTTTTCCATTATCTCCGATTCATTAAGTGATAAAATCACCGGTGTATGATCTGATGATAAGTCATATTTACCTTCGGCTCTTATATGGTTTCGTTTGATACCTTTAACTATGAAAAAGTCAACAAGGTCTGGTATTTTACTTGAATCCGATGGCCAGTATGTTGGTGATCTGGATGAATAAAACTCGCAATTGTATTTGAGGCATGCTTTGTAAAGCCTTCTGCCTTTTGTTGTTATAAGTCTGGATCCCCAATGGGTGTGCTTAGCATTAAAGTCACCGCCAACAAGGAAGTTATGTCCTAGTAGTTTTAGCAGTTCTGTATAATCATCTTCAGTCGGGGAACTCCTCGGCGGGCAGTATATTGATGCCAACTTGAAGTCTTTCTTTTTCATACCAATACTAATTATTGTTACTTGCATATTCTCGTTTGTAAACATAACTTCTTCATGGTGTTTTAAGCTCTTTTTTATGAGGATTGCCAAGCCACCTCTAGCCTTATCAGCTGGATGAGGAGCGTGGTAGCAAATATAGTTTGATATTAAATCGTCAAGAACCAGTCCACTTGAGAAATGAGTTTCGGACACCAGACAAATATCTATTTTTTAATTCTGATAAATGGTGTAAAAGACCGTTTGCATTCCATGTTCCAATTTTTAGTGTTCTGTCCATAATTGTTTTTTAAGAGCGACTTCTTCACTTAGCCGTTTGATGTTCAAATCCTGATTGTCAATTCTTTTAAGAATAAGTTCAAGAATTTCTTTAATGGAAGTTTCTTCATTCTTCCGCACATTTTTAACAATCTGTGAATAGGATTTATTTTCGTCGCTTTTGCTTTTAACAACTTCCTTCGGAAGTTCTTTCTTACCTTTATCCTCAGCTTCAGGAGTTCTTTTTGTGTTTGCTGGATTGCTGGGCTTTATTTCACCGGATGTCATTTTGCTTTTGGATTTTTGAAATCTTTTAGCAACTGGACAGCCTCTATAGCTTGCAGGGTGATTACCTTGACAGTTTACACATTTTGCTTTCTGTTCTTTGCTTGATGGACAGTCTTTAGTTGCATGTTTTCCTTCACACTTAACACAAGCAAACTCGGGGTTGCAATATTTTTGGGTGTGGCCAAATGCTCGGCATCGTTTACATTGCGGAACAATTTTTGATTTTCGCAGTGGTTCAATTTTGACTTTTATGCCCAAGATTGATCGAATACTATAGACATTTTCAAGACTTTGTTTGCTGTCGAAAGATAGCGTGAATAAAGGCAGTGATCTCTTTATTATTATTGGTTCCCCAGCAGAGTTCTTAATAGTCTCATTTTCAATAAGATTGACTGCATCAAGGGCTTGGAAGCCTGCTTGAACAAGGTATTCTACTAATTATTTTGGAGAACATGAGGAATGTAGGCCTCTGGCTATTATTTTTATTGGTCTTGTGGATTTGTTTTCATAGGAGTGCAACTGGATTTTATGTTTGCTTAGTTCCTCAGTGACCAGTCTATAGTCATCATCTTCCTCGACATTGACTTTCCAATTGTCTTTGTTATACGATGTATATTTGCAAGCTTTTTTAGTATATTTCTCAATCATTTTCTTAAGATCTCCAAAATTTGGGAATCCTGTGATCATAATTGGTGGTGGTACAGTTTTTCTGTTGCCTTTAGACAAAGACTTCGGTTTAGCATTGGCTAGCACATTATTTGCATTATTCTTTGTAGTACCCAAGTCTTTTTTATTTTAATTTTTCGAAGTTTGCTGGTTCTTTGTATGCAATTCGGGGCTACCTTCCGCTTTTCGTTTTTTAGCAGTGCGCTTACTTCTTTTTCTTTCAGTTTCAAATAAAAGTTCTTCTTCGTCAGTTAGATACACAGTAACAGTATCTTGTTGACTTGTCTGAACCGTAGACTTGTGTTCCTTGTCAAATAGGGACACCTTTTCTTCGAGTCTTTTTACTTGCTCCTGAAGACTTTGAACTAACGTTTTAAGTTTCTTTCTTGCTGTTATTTCCTTTTGCCATTCATCATAGTAATCTTTTGATTTGGTTTGGCAGTTTTCTTTGATTTCTTTGAAACTCTGTTGTCCTGCAGTGTCGATCATTTCAGAGACATTGGTTTCTTTTTGGCTAATGACTTTTACGTCATTTGTCTTAGTTGGGGTTTTCGATGGTGTAACCCTTTGGGAGTAGTTTTTTGGTGGAGTTCTCTGTATTTTCGTACTCCGTTTACCAAAATTTTTAAGCAATAAGTGGTCCTCCCCAGAATCCGTAGGACCGATCTCTTTAGAGAGTGGATTTTCCAATTTTGCTGGACTGCCACCTGGGGTAATAAATCTGTTTGTTTTGTTCATTGCCATAAATTTTTTCAACTTTTTTTTTTATGATACAAATAGGTCAGTTACTTCTATCCGCATTTTATATTCAGCCGTCCCACTGGGATCAGACGCTGACCAGTGTGCCGCACAATATGTGTCAGACGCTCTTGGATTTATTGTTGAGCTGGTACATTCAGAGTGATATTTTTCTTGCTTTGCTCCTAGTTCCTGAAAAAATAACTCAGGTGACACCGCTCGTGGATCAATTGATCCAACGCTCGTCGTTAGTTGGTTATCCAGCGGGCACCACTTGGAGGTGACGATGCGATTTTGCTCCGCCAATGAAATAATTTGACAAAAAAATATAGCCCAATGCAAGCAAAATACAAATCAAACACACAAACAAAGCAGTAGAAAATGATCAAAAGGGAAAGATATAAATGTATGAAAATCAAACATTCTTCAATAGAAGTTTGGGACTAGCAGTCCGTATTTCAATTTAATTTAATTTGCGTTGTGTTTATTTAAGTGGTAGTATTATAGTTAGATTTCACGGTTTTGTAAATAGAATCAACTTATTTTCTTTCTTAACCTATCGAAAAGACTGGTCAATAGTGTAAAATTGCTCTACCACAGATTTGGATAAAAAATAAATTGATTCTGTTTGCCAATGGAAAATCTCATCAAAAATTAGTTTTTAAAATCTTTTTACATACTCCTCGAACATACCCGAAAGTTTTTTCAACAGAACAGCTGACTTTGACATAGATTTTTTTTTTCACTGCTGGACGATGCGGATGCCTCCAAAAATAGTAAAATAGAGCTGTAAGAGAGAATCTGATGTATGGAAAATAAGAAATTCAATTCAATTCAATTCAATTCAACTTTATTTAGACATTCAGAAATCAATACATTTGTTTTGTCTTACGTGTAAATACTGTGACCGACTTTAAAAGGTATGTCTGGCCGAACTTATTAACTTACAATTTAAATTCATTCAAAAAAATTTTTTTTAACAATATATGTAGGTTATTATAACCAAAAATCAGTTTTGTGTATATATGAGTACGCTTGCTACCGGCGTACAACCTCAACTTAGCCTTTAAAGCACTTATGACTACTTTTTTTAAATATGACTAAAACTAAAACTAAAAATAAAACTTAAAGTACGAAAAAATGACACAAAAATATCAAAAACAAAAGTCCAAAAATAATTCATTGAATACAATTTGGGTGTAGTGCAGAAATTATTTTGCGACTAACGCCCATCACTTAAGAGTACATATAAACGTTGGCTTTTTCTTTCATCTCCTTATTGAATTATATATTGCTATATGAACAAAAACAGATGAGTAAATTTAACGTCGGGTTGTACATGCACTTTGAGTCAAAACAATTTATCCTCTCAGATTGCCAGGCAATGCCTTGTCGTAAAACGGTACTATGAGATTTGTATCTGTTTCTGGTCTTAAATGAGGAGCAGACGCGCTATGGAGAAGATTAAACGGAGAAACGTAGTAGATATCGTTAATGCTTAAATTAACGTTGGAATCAAACACAGCTTTAACTAAAGGGTTAGAATGTAAGCAACATTTTTGTAATCTTTTCAACAAAATTTCAACCTGGTAAATTATTAGAGGGGAAACTTTAGTGGTTTCATATAAAGTTTTATTTGAGAACCATTTTTTATCATGTCTTCGAAACTTTCCACAACAGAACCTAAGAATTTTTCTTTCGAAGATCTCCAGCTCTTTTGCGACAGTTGGCGAAATTGAAAACCAGATTCCAAAGCCATAAGTTAATATGGGCCTTAGAAGTGTTTTGTACATTAGAATTTTTGTGTTTCCTGGTAGATGCTTTGAATTAAACAAAGGTTTTAAGCTCGATGTCACCATTTTCACTTTCACAAGGGCTTTTCTGGCATGTTTGTTGAACATGAATCTATTGTGAAGGTTTATTCCTAATATTTTGGGTTCATTCTTTAAAGGTATGTTATACCCATTGATTTGTAAACTTAAGGCTTTGCTTTCTTTTACAGCTAGGTAGTGTCCCCTCCCACTTGCGTTTCTGAAACAAGTCAGACTGCACTTGTGTGCATTTATTTTTAGACCCCATTTCTTAAAATAATTTTCTAATGTTGGAATCTTTTCTTTTAATATGGAAAGGGCAGTGCTTGGTTTCTTATCACTTGCTAAAATCGTCGTATTATCTGCATACAGTAAACCGCATGGTTCTTGAGTCATAAATTCTGCAAAAGGAAAATCGTAAAGAAAAATATTAAATAATAATGGACCCATTATCGACCCCTGAGCAACACCCGAGAGTACTTCAATCACCTCAGAAAATTCGCATCCTATGTAGATAGACGTAAATCTATCCTCTAAAAAGCTTTTAATAATTCGAACTAACCAGCTTGGAACACCTAAAGAAATTAATTTGAATAATAAACCTTTATGCCAAATGCTATCAAAGGCTTTTTCAAGGTCTATATCTAAACAGAGCGTGACTTTTTTGCTCCTCAAGTTTTGGATGACCTTATTGTGTAGAACCAACAACGCGTGTTCTGTTGAGTGACCCTTTTTGAACCCAAACTGATTGTTGGGAATAATATTCAGATCCTCGCATACATTGTTAAGCTTTTCAGCCAGAACTCTTTCGAAGAGTTTTCCTATATTTGAAAGTAACGAGATTGGGCGGAAATCTTTGACGTCTCTTGCGTTTTTACTTTTCGCTATCGGTATTAATTTTGCAATTTTCCACATATTTGGGAAGTAACCAATGGTTAAATACAGACGTCAAGGCCACGTCAAGAGAATACGGACATTTTTTTAAGACAAAATTTGATATTTCATCCACTCCTGCAGATTTTTTGTTGTTAAGATTAAGTCTTAAGTTGTTAATATTATATGGAGACGTAAACGGTGATTCACTCAGATTTATTGTACTGTTTAGTAAAGAAAACGTTTTTAAGGGCAGGGTTGTTTGTGTTTGGCGAAATTCCTCAACTTTTACTGCAACATCATTTGTTAAGCTCGAATTGAAAGTTGGTGTGTTCTCAGAATATAATTCCGAATAAAAGTTTTTAAATGCTTCTAACTTTTGGGGTACATCATGTAAAAGTAAGCCGTTATTATTGAGAACGTCTTTTCGAGTATCGGTTCCGAATAACTTTCTTCCAGTAATTTTGTCGATTTGTTTAAATGCTTGAGGGGATGGTTTAATATTTTTCAACTTTTCCTTAAAGCCTTCGTTTAGTTCTAGTTGAACCCTATCTTTTATAATTTTATTCAAACACTGAATTCTAGAGTACAACTGCTGGTATTCAGAATTAATTCTGTTGAGATACCGATGAAAAAGCCTCTTTAGTTGTCGTAACCATATGTTTCTTAGTTTAAGGAGTTGTTTCGTTACTTCTGAGATGTTATGATAACGTAAATTTTTAGTTTCGCATACTTCGGAGTTTCTTTCAATACTTGAGGAGATTATTTCGGTAATCTGACTTATGATTGAATCTATTTCACGGTTAGACGCGTTTTGTTCGTTTAAAGTATTAATTTGAGAGATGCCATTATGCAGCTCATATCGGAAACGTTCCCAATTCGTATTTTTAAAACTAGTATATGTATCTGGAGGTTGCAAGAGTGGTGTAAAGTCCGTAAAGTTGAATTCAAGTTCAATCCCAAAATGATCCGCTATAGTTGGAAAAGTGGGACATACTGGAGAATGTGCATATGCCAAAGAAGTAGAGATCAAAAAATAATCGAGAATTGACGACGATCGTGGAAAAGTGGGGCTGAATGGAGAAACTAAATCTGTATTTAAAAATGGACCGTTAAAAAACCAATCATGAAGCACGACTCCATTTCTGTTGCTCCTAGAATCGCCCCATATTATGTGTCTTGCATTAAAATCGCCGCCAATTATAGCCGCGTCAAATGTCTCGATGAAAGTATAAAGTCTTTGCAGTTCTCTATGAAGTGGCTTGCTAGCTTGAGAAGGAACGTAAATGCTCCCAATAAGGATTTTACGTAATAAACCAGAAATATTGTTAGAGCTTAAGGTGGCTAAGGTTACAGATAACAATTCACTTTGAAAATCTACAACACTATACTTATATTTTTGTTCTAAGATGATTGCAGTCCCTCTTCCAGAATCATTCCGTACTATATTATACCCATTAAATATCGGTTTATGCCTAGGTTTTAATCGTGTTTCCGATAGGAAACAGATTTGTGTTTTCTTTATTTTAAGCAAGTTTTCAAGTGCAAGTCTTCTGTCGTGAGAGATAATTGAATTAAAATTCGCTGATATAATTTTTATGTTAGTGGGATCCATCATACAACAATAGAAGCAACAAAGTCGAGATATGCGAACATTTTCTCTTCTTTAGTTTGGAGTTGTTGGTATTTAGGCCAAAATTGACGTATTTTTACTAAAAGTTCTTGAAACGAAATGTTAAAAAGATTCTTAGCTTCATTTAAGAAGTTATTAAGTTCGCCGGATGGAGACTTTGTGGAATTTGAAGTAGCGGGCACGTAAGCTCGGGATTGAGGTGGCTTGAGAGATGCTTTTGCCGTATCAGCAAAAGAAATATTTGCATTTGTAAAGTTGTGTATATTATTTTGCACTACATTTCTATTTTCCTGGGTAGATCTTTTGTTTCTATCCGCCAGAGCATCTTTTTTGTTTTTGTATTTTAAGTATGCAGGACAGCCCATGTAACTCGCTGCGTGACCAGCTTCGTCACAGTTGACACACTTAGGTATTGGTACATCTTTGTTAGATTCTTGAAGAGTTTTGAAATTTGTAATGCAGGCTTCTGAATCATGTGATTCGCCACACATTACGCACCTACTAATATACGAACAACATTCCCCAGAATGCCCAAACCTTTGACAGCGGAAACACCTTATCACAGACTTTCCGTGTCTTTTTTCCCAATGAACACGTTGAAAAAGTAAGTATCTAATACACGTGAGATCTTTGACGGATTCCCCTGGTTCTAATTGAACAGAAAAAATATTAAGCTTAACATTCAGTTCTTTAGTTCTAGCTGTGGAAAAAGGAGTAATTTTCGAAATTTTTACATTTGGAGCAGCTTTAACTAAGGCTTGTTTAACCCTTTCTATTGGCGTGTCCCCATCGAGACCTTTCAGTAAAATAGAAATTCGTTTGTTTTCTTTAGGAGAAAAGGAGTATGCACTGATCCCAGTATCACGTAATCTTTCAATAATAATTTTATGAACATTTGAATTGTTGACATAAACTTTCGTTTTTCTATAACCTATATTAATGAACTTGTGTTTAAGATCTGTTACTTTACATTCGGTAGCAGCGAGCTCTACCACTTGACTTAATATTTCACAGTTAGCCCCAAAAATAAAAATTGGCGGGCAGAATGATACATTTTTTACAATACATTCATTATTTTCAATATTTTCATTTAATGGTGCGTTAGTAGGTTTTTTAGTAGGCAGATTATTAGACTTATTGCCAGATGTAGAAGCTTCTGGTAGCGGTGATGATCCAAGACCTAATAATGGTGCAAACGCGTTGTTGGATAGATTGCCGTAATCGAATGGATTCAGAGATGAATTGTCGTTCTTATTTTTTGATTTTTTCCCATTATTTGGTTGATAATTATTTGCCGATCGTTTAAGATTCTTTAAGACAGTTGTCCACTCCATTTGGCCATGAAGTGAGTCCTCACTGTCTGATGCAACCATGGCTTGGCCTTGATTTGCGTGTTGCTCTTTGTTTGTATGAGCGTTATCAGTATTTCCAAACAGGTTTGGATTAGAGAGATAAGAGGGATTTAAATTTTTTTCAGCAGCATTACTTGCTACTGCAGAGATGGAGTATGGTGAATTTGTTGAATTCACTCTTGTATCAGAGAGTATGTCTCCGGTAAATTTTTTTTTAATTACACTTTGATCGTTTTTATTTTTTTGCACATTTGTATGCAAGTCGCCTGGGAGATTTTCGCATGTGGAAGAACGTGCGATAGTTTTTTGATTTTCACTTTCCAGCATGTTAGCTGGAATATCTAAACTAAATTTTTTACTAATTTCCACTTTTAAGAGTCACTGTCTCTGGAGAAAATTAAATACTAGCGGGCAGAGCCACGCTAAATATTAACAAGAACACAAGTAATTGCACTGTAAAAGACACGTCTTATCACTTCGACAGATCGATGCGAACTCGGAAAATAAGAAAAAAAAAAAAATAAAAAATACAAATTCATACCTGGCTTTGTATCGTTATTCATTTGACAGAACAAATAAGGAAACAAACCGGGTATGAATTTGATTTTGTTTCATCTTGGATTTCATAGAGAGTTTTAAAAAGTGACAACAAGCTTTGACGTCAAACCATCGAGCACCATCTTTTTGCTGAAAATACTGTGGATAGATCTTTTTTTTTTAAATCAAATGCTGTAATATATACTAGCATAAAAAACACACCTACTATCACTTTATAATAAAAACTGACTCCCAGGTTGCATCAGCGACCTCTTTACATAGAAGTGTGAAACATCGAGAGCTTTCTAGTAGTTTTTCTCTAAACCATGATGGTTAGACACAATCTCCTCCTGGTATATTTCAGCACACACACACTCCCTCACAAACAACGCCTTCTATTAGATGTACATTTTACTATTGCCGCTTGTGTTTTCGGTTGAACTTTTAGGAAATTAGTATTAAATGTTGGGTTTGCATTACACTGCCCCCTCCTTAAGATAGTTCCTCCCGAATAATTCCATCTGCAGCCTCGTCACTATATCGATGCAGCCGGTCACAATGAACTACTTTTAACTTGCCCCTTAGTCCTCTTTGGATGCGGTAAACTTCTTAAATCCTCGTGACAACAGTATAAGGACCATCCCAGTTTTGTTGATGTTTCGGTGACAATCCCTTTTGACGATGAGGGTTATAAAGCCACACACGATCTCCTGCTTGGAGTCCTGCCGTTGTCGCTTTTGTGTCGTGCCGCGTCTTCATCCGGTCGCTACAGGCTTTCATCCGTGCCCTGGTTCTGAATTTATGGATGTCTACGAGTCTCTACTTGAGTTGCTCCTCTGTGGGGCATCCAAATCTAAGTTCCTTTGGTTTTCCCGAACAAGATCTCAGATGGTGTTTTTCCTGTCGAACTATGTAAATCACTTCTACAGGCCATCAGGAATAGCAGTACGTGCCTATCCCAGTCTCTTTGGTAGTCGCCTACGACCTTGGTGAGTTGTTCTTTAAAGGTCCGGTTGAATCTTTCAACCATCACATCATATTGTGGATGGCATACGCTTCAGGCCACTTGCTAAAGTAGTCTATTACAACCAGAATGTACTTGTTTCCAGCGTTGGTCTCTGGAAAACGCCCAGCCACATCTACTGCAATCCTCTCAAAAGGTGATCCAACGTTGTACTGATGCATTTTACCTTGAATCTTTTGGTTGCAGCACACTTGTCACATGTTTGGCACCACTTCTCCACGTCATCTCTAGCATGCAACCAGTAGAACCGATGTCGCACCTTCTCCAGTGTTTTGTTAACTCCCAGGTGGCCTCAAGAAGGTCTTCGATTGCAGTACGATCAGCTGCATCACATATGATTTACCGTCAGCGGATTCCCATCTTCGGGTGAGGACACCTTCTTGCACATATAGTGAGTCCGACTGTGCCCAATAGGCTTTGAGAACTGGACTCCTGTCAGAAATGTCTCCCCATTCAGGTTTCTCTTCATTTTCTTTCCATGCGAGAATGGGTTCGATATCTGGATCCTCCTGTTGAGCAGTCCTCACTTCCTCATTGCTCGATCCGCATATGGGGTCAGCTCTTAGTCGCTGAGCGGTAATATTTTCTTTGTCTTCTTGCCATCTACAATGCTTGCAATCTGGTTATCATAAGTCTGCAATCTTTTTATCCACCTTGCGACTTGACCTTCTGGATTTTTGTAGTTCCACAGCCAGTTCAGTTAAATTCAAATAGAAAATTTAAAAAAAGGAGAACAAAAATTAATGTCTTTATATATTCACATTGTTTGAAAAAAAAAAAAAAAAAAACAGGAAACATTAATAAAACGTCTTCTTCGTAGCTTTTAAAGCAGAAAATTCGCTGAAAGCGTCATCAAAATTTATTTGCTGTGTCGCCTCATGCTCAATTGTTAATATTCAAAGATTGTTGAGCCTCTTTTCCGTCATTGTTGCCCGCAAGTAGTTTTTAATTATTCCCGTTATGAACGGTTTCACTATAACGCGAATTTCAAAATTCACGCTCAAATGCCTCGCATTACGAACGTATTTTACAAAAACGTAAACAAAACGCTTTCCAAAAAACAATAGATGTATTTTTCCCCAAAAATAAAGAGTATTCATGTCATAAAGTGTTCTTACAATTAAAGTGATTGATTAAAATGATTTGTATTTTTTTGAATTAAACGAACGTATCCCTCGCGTAAAGTGGGGTATTACTGTATAGTATCTTAAAAATATTCTCTGAAAGTTTGAAGTGAATCCGATAAATATCTTTTGAGTTATTCAGTGTTATTTTCAGCTTTCATTACTGTACATAAGGCGACTCTAAAAGTTTAAATGCGGTTTTCTCAAAACTATGTTTTTTGAACTGATGCCAACTGTAACTCAAAAACTGATCGATAGATTTCAATGAAACTTATACAGTTTTTAGAAAACATAAAGGCTAGTGCCTGATCGAAGGACTTTTTGATTTTTAAAAATTCGATTTTTTATAAAGAATTATTAATTGTTGATTTTTTTCCGAAATCAAAAAAAAAATTCCTGAGGCCGCCATTTTGTTAATTTTGGAAGAAAAATAAGTCCTTCGATCAAGCACTACCTTTTTATGTTTTCTTAAAACTGTATAAGTTTCGTTCAAATCTATCAAGCGGTTTTTGAGTAACAGTTGGCACCGCAAGGACCCATTTTTAAAATCTGTTGAACTTAGACCACCATAACTTGTAAAATAGTTAGTATTTTTTTTTTTTTTTAATTTTAGTGAAGTAATGTTAAAGTATGATAAAATGATACTATGTTCTTGCTTTTGTGAAAAAAAATTAATTAAAAGTAAAAAAAATTATTGAAAAATGGCACTTTTTCACGCTCCTTTTTCAATAAGCGTGATGAGTTAAGGTTATTGTAACGGTAGGGAATGAGGTTGATGGTTCTTGAGGAGCGAGTAAAATTAAGTCTGTTATACAGGGTGCGACAGAAGTATGGAAACCCCTGGAAATATGGCAGGGTCCAAAGTCAAATTCAAGGTTATCATCGGATTCCTCGTCGAAAAATACGTCGGATATGGGGTCTTTGATTTTTTTAACGAATATTCTGCGATATTTCCAAGGGTTTCAGACCAATGTTTTCATTTTCACGTATTTTTTATTTCAAGCGCTGCACCTCTAATAATATCATTAAAAAAAAAAATACATGTTTTTTCGTAAAATTTTGCGCTCTTTCCAAATCTGCAATATAAAATGGGGGTTTCCATTTGAAAAATCGATTTTTGGGTCGCACCATCATATTCCTCGTCGAAAAATACGTCGGATATAGGGTCTTTGATTTTTTTTTTAACGCATATTCTGCCATATTTCCAGGGGGTTTCAATACTTTTGTCGCACCCAGTATAAGTAAGGCGGGTTTCGAGTTATAATTATTTTGTGCAAAAACATACAATTCCTAGCGTTGATATATTGTTCCAGAGTACATCCAAGCAAACCCGTAGCAAACACAGAAATATGGTCATATCTACGTATACCATAAATATAACGCACAGCATCATTGAACGCAACTTGTAGTGTTCGCTGGGACAAAGAGTCAAGACTGCTGTAGACCACCTCAGTATATGTTAAGAGGGGTAAGACTAGAGACAGTACCAGCTTTCGTCTTGTTTCTTGAGGTGTAAAATAAGCACTAATCCACAGTTTACGAAGACATCCGTAAATACGACCATCCGTTAATATCACCAGAATTAACCCTTTGCGATCTGCCAGAGAGGAAGCTACTGATCAATTTCAGAGTTCTCTCACTGATGCCAAAGTCATTCTTCAGCTTCCAACACAGAATTTTGCGATTGACTTTATCAAAAGCCTTAGAAAAGTCCAGCAAACACAGCAACGAAACATGACCCCGGTCATAATCTTGTCTCAATTCTTCAAAGAGGTTAACCATAGCTGTAGAGCAACTGTGGTTAGCTCTAAAACCAGATTGTTGAGCATACAGCAATTTGTTCAGGGACTAGTGTTTACTTGGCTACTTCAAAACTTTCGAATATTGGTGCAGGGGCTACACAATCTACTGTTCGATTAGAAGTTGAGCTGCCAGCAGTAGGGTCATCACCCAAGAAAAAAATTTTCAAGTCATCTGGATCCAGAGCACACATGGAGTTATTCTTTTCAGCAGACATTCCGATCGTACTTAGGTTGCTATAAAGTTTCTTTGGAGTTTCTTTGGAGGAAGGGAAGAGTTTTGTTTCGAAGCATAAAAGTTTTTCTTTGACATACGGAGGACTGTGGCTGAGTAATTACGAGCCACTTTGTATGTGAACCAATTTACCTCACATGGTCTACGCTTCCATCTTAATAGAGCGGACCACCTCCGGAGTGAACCAAGGACATGTTTTGTTCTGAACTTTTACTGTTTTCAAAGGCACACATTCGTCGTACAAGTATAAAAGTATTGATTGAAACAGTCTTACTTTCTAATTTGGATCACTAGCCAATCGGCATTGCCCCCAGGGAGCAGAAATTGTCGCAGCTTGGAGGACACTAACATCAATAGAGTTAAAGTCTTTGTAGGTAAAGGTGTCAGGGATGACAGCTCTACAAAAAAGTAGATCATGGTCAGAAACGTCAAATTAAAGTTCGTCGAATAATTTAACAAGCGACACGAAACAATTATAAGATCAAGGAAACTAGGCACTTCATTATTCGCAAAACGTGTAGAGTAGGTTGTGTTTAATAGATCCATTCCTACTGAAGAAACTGAGTCTTTCAATTGAAAGGCCAGCGAATCACATTTTAGTATATCTACATTAAAGTCACCACAACTACTACAAGTATAAAAATTTATCTGTGATATAGAGTTAGTTAAAAAGAAAAAAAAAATAAAAAAATAAAAAAAAAAAAAAAAAATTTAATATCATATATGAACGAAAAAAGCTAACATAGTCAAAATTAATTATATACTTCTAAGTTTTTTCTCAATTAGGAGGTTTTCATGACCTTTCCTCCTCAAAAGTATAATTTTGGACACTTATTCTGCAAATACAAAAATTGTGCATTCTTATAAAATTTTCAGAAGCAAAGTAGATTTCTACTGTAACTCTGTGTAAACTGGGCGATAGCAAATATTTGTTGTAAAACACTTTTTTAATAACTGGTCAATAAAAAAAAAAAAAAAAAAAAGTCACCACAAATGATAAAATGTTCGTAGAGGGCGCAATATTCTGAAATAGCTGAGAAAAATGGCATGACGGCATATAAACACAAGCGACTACACATTTGGTATAACAGTCACGTAATTCAACAACAATAAACTCGATTCCACTACCGGTGGACTAAGTAATAATATTACATTTAATATTTGATTTGCAATATATGGCAACTCCACCACCCATGGTGTCAGTAACTCGATCGTTTCGGTAAAGATCATAGTTGGGAATCTTGAGAAGCACATTATTCATATCTGGCTTGAACCAGGTTTCACATACACAAATGACATCAACACAGGAATTGGAAAACAAGTATTTTAAATAATCTAACTTTTTATTGAACATTTTGATTTAACAAATCTTAAGTCCATCGCAATATTTGGAAAGAATATTTACCATGGTGTACGATACGATTTTTCATGCATCCTACCCTACTGTTATTTTGTCCCAACATAATGGTATTAGTTATATTAATTTAAAACAACAAAAAGAAAAGTGCAATAAAACTAACGAAGGTGTGGAGAGGCAAGAGAGAAAAGCCAAAAACAAAGGAAAAGACAACAGAATTACAAATCTTAAGCTTACCTGATGAATAGCAGGTCCAAGAACAATTTTCATTAACTATGACGCCGCAGCAGCAAGTAGATCTTCAGTGCTTTCGATTAGAAAGCTTTTCCCATTCGCCAATTTCCTTACACAAAGAAGTCCATGCATCGCATCGTGTAGACTGAAAAAAGTTGTTTCTTGGTTTCGTCTGAGGCTGAGAGCACTGTTTAAGAGAAAGCGAGTTTGTTTTGTTAAGCTCTCGTTGAGATAACAGCTTTTTTCCGATGCAATGCCCAGGGCATGGTTGTCAGTTTGGTCATTTATGACCAAATCTGGTAATTATTTTTTCACTTGGTCACATAGTCATTTATTATTTCATTTGGTCATTTTTTCAACAAAATGAAACTAAAAAAACGCTTCAGTTTTTAGGTTCTCAAAAATTAAATTTATAAAAAAAAAGCAGTAAGAAGCGCATTCATAAGCTCGTTCATTCAAGCTTCAGCTCCAGGGATTGCTCTGAGGTAACCTTCTTTTGAAAAACCTCAACTTACCGTAAATATAAAGCTGGGTGTTTTTTGAGCTCACCTAATACTAGGTTTTTGCTGAGGAGAGGTAACAAACAGTGAGCAATTGACATTTCTTCAAATGACCAGCACCACCACCACCGCAGCGGCTTTGTCATACATTTTCTTTTTTTTTAAGAATTTACGGTTCTAGTTCTTTCCTAGGTTTTTTTGGCAATTAAACATGACGCTGTACAGCATGTTTCTTTCAATACTGTCATATGCGTTGTTGACGTGGGGAGTTCTCAGACGTTTACATAGATAAGGTTCTCCAATCTCCATTCATTGAACATGCTTTTTATCGGCTAAATCATGCAGCTGGATCATTTTCTTTTGAATCTCTAGCTGCCTTGAAAATTTCGGAGTCAAGGCCGTGTGCAAATGCAGTTTTATTTGATTTAAGCTAACATACATACATAAATGAGAATAATTCTCCGCCTGCAGTTTTTTAAACTTCTTTTGATTTCGATATCAAGTTTTGCTTCCGAAGAAAGTAACGAACTACTGCAATAGTAGCTTTTCCCGATCATCAGAATATACTGTATTTCTACCATCCTTGGTTGTCTTTACGGGCTTGTTTTTCCACCCTTGAATGATTTTTTTAACTTTTGGTACAAACTAAAGCTCGCATATATCATGACATTTCTATATTTCTTCAATCAAGCGCTTTTCATGCTGTTTTTCCGTTTGAGAACTTGGTCTTCTTTTCTTCCTTTCACTTTCTTCATCGTAATCAACCATTATTTTGGTCATTTTAAGCAGTGATTGGTCATTTTTATTTTCATTTATGGACACAAAGTTGTTTGTCAAGTGGCAACCGTGGCCCAGGGCCCACTCCCCACATGTTGCAGGCGTAGCTCAGTTGCATTTTTCTTTCGGTAGTTGAAAGCTGATAAGAGAACGGCATTTCGCTCAAGAGTGCTGTTGAATTTTATTATGGAATGGAGGCACTGCTGTCGAAGTGGCTACTATAGTAACATTTGGCTCCTTTGTCGAGTAAATGGCTACCGTGCTCCCCATATGTCAAAATGGCTCCCTAAACTAGAACAACAATTTACTACAAAATCAAACGTTTGTTTTTTGTTTGTTTGCTATAGCTTTGATATATCAAAGTTGAAAATAATGATTACTACTTAAAGATAAGAAACGAAACGGTCTTAACATTGAAACAGTGAATGCGATTTTAATGGCAAAAGAACTGTTAAGCGACGATTACGTTGAAAAGTGGGAGCCATCAAAGACTTCGATCTCAAAAAACAAAAAACAACAGTGGAAAACTGGTTATTGTTTAAGTTTTTGCTTTTTTTTCTTTCTTTCAGATGTTCTTTAATAACATGAATAAAATTATTTAGTTTATGAAGCCTTAACTTTTTATTTACTCAAAAAAGTGATTCTTAAAAAAAATGTTAAGTCAATTTAGATTTTAGCAGAGTGGGGAAGTAATGACCTCAAAAAAATTTCAGTTACAACTATGTACTTGTGATTGAAATCTTCCATTACATTTTCCATTACACCCAAGAGATTGAAAAATTCAACTACAAATTACTTTTAATTGAAAAGTGTCTATTACTTGCAATTCAATTACATAATATATATGAAAGCCTAAGTAATTCAAAAAATGTTGCAATGATAACTTTTTTCAGTAATCATTACACAAAAATGTGATTGATCACCTACTTTGCTCCATTACATTTTTAAAACTAAACAAAATTAATCGGTATTCTTTAAAACAATTGACATTTTTGGCAACTCTTTACAATACATAATTATTGTTAAAAAACTGTCAGAAAATGAGAGAATAAAGTGCGATTTTGTGATTATCTCGGTCAAAATGTAGATTTTGAAAAAAAATTTATAAATATATTTATTTTAGAACACAAAATTGACTTAATTTCTGTATACTCAGATTTTATACACAACAAAAAATGACTGAGATACAGCATGACAAGTTGCATTTTCAAAAAAAAAAAAAAAAATTGAGAATTAAGAGTATCTACGGAAAAATTAAGAAAAATACATAACGTAGTTTTTTGAGGAATTTGCTTTGGTATGCTGATTCCATCTTTGGCAGCTTTAAAGGTCAAAATCGATAGAATGATTAACATCGACCACTTAGTATTCTTGAACGATGTCGCAAAATATATGCAAGTGAAGCTCTCCTATCGTTTTGAACATCTTATTGAATTTTATCAGAAGAAGCTAATGATGCGTCGCCTCTGTTTCCCACCATTCAGTTAAAACTATGGTAGAAAGTTTTGTCTCCAATGTTTGGGAAGACAGCAGCAGATATTTATAAAATAGTTGAAGGATATTGTTGAAAACACTAAACAACCATGCAAATTTCTGGATTGGAAAAGGTATCTAAATCACCACCAGCAACCAATAAGTATTTTTGTCTAAGGTGATAAAGAATCTGATTAAACAGAAGGTATTTGCCTATACTTCTTACATGTTACTTTACTTTTAAAAAATTTCAATCACCATTACTTGTAACTGTAATTGAAAATTTTCAATTACCCATTACATGTAATTTTAAATGCAATTTTTTCTTTATTGCGACTACTATTATTTCACCATTCTTAGTGCATACTAAGCATGGCTCCTCAACGTCCGAAAAGGCTCCTCAAAATTTGTGAAAATGGTTACTCTTGGACTTTGCGAAACGACAGCACTGAATGGAGGAGATGCAGCGGTGTTGTTGTTGCTATTTCGTTTTTTGGTACGAAAAATATTTTGTAATGCTATGTCCGCACCTGAAGATAACCTGGGTTTCGTTCCAGGATGGTTTGAGTTAACCAAGTAGTGTCCGCATATGCAGAAAAGTTTTGAGTTTATCTTTTTGTCTTAAGTTAAAAAGAGACAGACACACAAGTGTGAGCAGAACGTCAACGACGTATGAGAGAATTCATTCTCTCTCCACTCACTTCCACTCTCTTAAATGTCAAATTCAATGGAATATTGGAAATAGTGCATTCAGCGCCTTTGGTTTCGAGTAGGTTGTCTCGAAACCCAGTGACTAAAAAGGTTTCATTTTGTATGGCAAACCACTTGGTTATCATGTTGGTTTGGGATTGTTTTGAGTTAAACAAGTTTAACTCTCAGGTGCGGACTTAGCATAAGGTAGGCGGCTTACATTCAATAGTGTGACAGAGTTCAACAAATAATTTTTCGAGGTTCTCATTTCGATGTGTAGGTATTCCAAAGAGCACTGCATCATAAAGCAACTTCTCTCCTTCCAAAGCATTGCAACGTCGTTGAAGAGCAATAAGGTTTGTTCGTTGAAGCCCTGGGGCTGCCCTAGGGTCACCACAAAGCGTTTTTTGAGAAACCTAAATTCACCCTGAATGTCAAATTGAGTGTTTTTTGAGCCATAGGTTTGCCATAGGTTTTCCCCAAACTCGCCCTAGCTTTTTGCTGTGGCGATTTGAGGGCTGTCAAATGGCATGTGTTTTTATTTAAATGACAGAGATGTGTGGCGATTTGTGGTTTAGCGTTTTTTGAGGACTGGAAAACCCAGGTTTTTTTGACAACTCATGGGGTTGTCAAGAAAACCTGGGTCAACCCTGGGGAAAGTTCAACGAACAGACCTATAATTTCAGCGTTTTGCGCCTGTATTGCTGTGTTGATGTCATTTTTAAGAATATCAATTCGCTCTATGATATTTTTTTTAATTTCATAGAAGCGTTGATTCCAAAGTGCATTCACTTCTTCTATTTTGTGTAGAAATTCATTCTGCATTTTGGAGATTTCGTTTTTGAACCCATTTTGCAATGTATCAGCTTGTCTTTTGAGATGTTCCTCTAGAGTTTTGGCAGTGAGGGGAGCATTACAGTCACTCAGCTGTTTAGATGTTGATGGAGCTGATTGTATAGGTTGAGTGGGTGTTGATGGCAGGCCTTTTGAAAAGTTCGTTCTTGTTCGTAGGTTGGGAGGTGGGAGCCGATATGATTTAAGAGACTTTCGGTTAGTTGACGTTGGTAGTGGTAGGCAATGACAAAGAAGGTAAAATTAAATTTTCAAAACTGATTTTAACTTAAAATTTCAAGAAATCAAGGAAATGACAGATTTAAAGCCTTACAACACAGTAACCGAAAGAGTAACTTTAAACCAATAGTCCCAAGACTTTGTTAGAACTTATTTGAGAACTTTAAACACTATTTAGCAGAGTATCGCTGGACAATCGTAAAATCGCGTCTATTCGTGATTACTCTTGCCAACAGTAACTCTCACATGACGCAACTGTCACACATATTGTCATAAACATTTTTAATGCGACAATGAGATTCGGAAGAGATTCTGCCTGCATAGGGAGTATCAAGAATGAATTGCATAAAGTATAAAGATAAACAATTAGATGTTATCACTTTAGCCGCTTTCAAATAATTTCTCAACCTTGGTATCTCTGAGAGAAGTTCTCACTCTGAAATCTCATCATAAGAACTAGCAAATTTTGAAACAGCTATTTTCAAAACATTAATGCTTGCTAAAAGTAAAGTATTCGCCGGTACAACTTCAAACGGTTCCGTGACATTGTGCCAAGCGACATTATGCCAAATGTAGAAATTTGGCACAATGACGCTTTTGAAAAGAATGTCACTTCCAAACATTAGGGTTTGGTAATTGGTATAATGACGCTTTGTAGAAGTGGCATAGGGCCATATTAGCTAGTGACATTGCGCCAAATGTAGAAATTTGCATCATCTTTCTCATCTGTGTTTACAGTCCTTTGCGACATGACTAAAGGGATTATTGGCTTAATGAAACTCCCACGCTTATCATTCATAGTGTGAAGGTCTGATGTATTCAAATGCTTTGTTTTTGAGCATAAGATAAAGTAATAGTAAGAAATTCGCCTTCACACACTTTACACACACGTGTAAAAGATGTGTTCTTACTTAGTTCAAGTGATGAACTTAAAAAAAAATCTGCAGCCGCCGCCACCTTAAGAACAGAAAAGGAAGCTAAAAGCGAAGTGGAAAAAAAATTGGCAAAGGGAGTATGGGTTTGTGTTCTGAAAATTAAAAATTCGCGCGAATTTTTAATTTTCAGAACACAAACCCATACTCCCCTTGAAATTTTTTTTTCCGCTTCGCTTTTAGCTTCCTTTTTGGTAGGCTGCAGATTTTTTTAAGTTCATCACTTATATCTTAAAATTGAACTAAGTAAGAACACATCTTTTACACACACAGGCGAATTTCTTACTATTACTTTATCTTATGCTCAAAACCTATACATTCGATTGTTTCAAATGATTTTTTAGTTTCTTAATAAAGTCTTTAGTTTATGATTAGTCAGTTATTTACTTTTTTATTAACAAGAGATCTGTATTTTCATAGACTTTTTTTTATAGTTAGACCATTTGTATAGTTCTTATGACTCACAAATCTGACCAAGTTTATCTTCATTTGTTTCGTTATATTGAAAAATCGTAAAAAAGCGTCAGGGTACCAAATTGGCCTAATCACGCTTTACAAAAGCGACACTGTACTAAACGCTAATGTTCGGCCCAATGTCGCTTTACCAAAGCCTCATTGTGCCAAATTTCTGCATTTGGCATAATGTCGCTTGGCACAATGTCACGGCACAACTTCTTCAAACAATGAAGCCACTTCCTAAATAGACTCTGTACTTGTTCGAAGTTCAGTGATGAATCGATCAAGGCACTCGAACATGTCTTTCCGTAGTTCAGCGCTCAGAGAAAGACCTGCATCAGTTGCCAACTCACCAGCCCTTAGCTTTCTACGACGAATTGTTCTTTCTGTTGGAATGTCGTATTTCTCCGATGTTTTTATAACAAGGTTGATTGCATCTTCTACGATCTATAACGCCATAGTATATAATATATACTCCTAGCTAGCTTTGGTTGTCCCCCAATACCCCCCCTTTGCTACGCCACTGCTTATGGAAGTGCTTAGTTGCCAAGATAAGAGCTAGCAGTCTCCTTCTGGTCACACAGTATTTTCTTTCGGGCTTCGAGAGGATCTTGCTGTAATATGCCACCACTTTCTCCTCGCCATCATGCACTTGGGATAGTACCGCCCGATTCCAACGTCGCCGTCGCTTGTATCTGTCGATGATGAATGTTTTACCAGGTGTTGGATGTGCCAGCACTGGAGCGTTACAGAGGCGGTATTTGAGTTCGTGAAAAGATTTCTCACGCTCATCTGACCATTTAAACTGCTTCCCTTTTTCGGTCAGCTGATGCAAACTCTTTGCAACTCCAGCAAAGTTCTTAACGAAACTTCGGTAATATGTGGCAAAATCAAGAAAGCTTGTAAATTGATGTTTGTCCTGTGGTGTTGGCAAATTTTTGACGGAGTCAACTTTTTCAGGATCAGTCTTCACTTCTTGGAAGAGATGATGTGTCCCAAATACTCAACTTCGGTTTTGAAAAGTGCTAATTTTTCTGGATTTATTTTAAGGTTAGCCTCTCGAAGTCTCTGAAACACGGCTTTTAGGTTCTTGCAATGTTGGTCAAATGATTTCCCGTAAGCAATGACATCGTCCAAGTAGACTAGGCACGCTTTCCACGTCAGTCCTTGTGAACAGTGTCACTCCCCAGCCTAATCAAAAACTAGAGTTTGGTACCATTTCATAGTTCGCCCTCTAGAACTAATTAATCAATGAACAAATTTTTCGTAAAATCTACTACATTTTTCTTGTAAGTGGTTCGTCGCATAGTGACGACGGCATTATCATTTCAACCACCAGCCAACCAACATCACAAATTAAATTGCGCTTGGGCCATCTGACATTTTTTTCTCTGGTTTGTTTCTCATTTAATTTTATCTTTCCAAATTACTCATTTAACCCTTCTGGCACAGTATATAAATTCATTTGTAAATCAATCCATAAATATTATCAAATTAAAATCTTACGTGAATTAAATTATAAAAAGAGGAGTGTGTTTCCTTTGGAACGATACATTGAGTGTGGTCTCATAATTTTTTGGAGACGGAGCAACAAGGCACGAGGCGAGTTTTATTTACCATAAGTGTAGTAAGAATAACATTTGTTCGAGCGCTGGTCAGCGCAATGTGGAGCGCAAAGCAGCGTGGTGTGGCGCGCAAGGCAGCGTGGTTTCGAGCGCTGTCAGCGCAATGTGGAGCGCAAAGCAGCTTCTTATCCGGCTCGAAGGACCAAATGTTATTCTTACTACACTTATGGTAAATAAAACTCGCCTCGTGCCTTGTTGCTCCGTCTCCAAAAAATTATGGATTGTTCACACTGGATTCGTGTGAACATTACCGCCCCCCTTGGCGAGATACGCCCAAAAAAAAATTTTATTGTAAATAAAGTAAGTGAAATTGATTAATTGGCAATTAGTTAGATTCGGTTCTGGGAAAGATAAAAGCGGACCGCCGCGTAAAAAATGTCCCGGCGTCAATGCCAACAGATCATTAAAAAAAAAAAAAAAAAAAGTTTAAAAACACTAGAATCTTCAAAAGCTTGAAAGATTCTATTGGGGGCCAACCACCCCGGCTTGGATACACCGTTACCGACGGTGTGTTTGGCACAAAACGCGATAAAGAAAACGCGATAAAGAAAAAACGCAGACTCCTTCGAAGAAGAAGGAAGTCGATTAAATTTCAAAAAGAATCAAAATTTAAAAGCACAAGAATCTTCAAAAAGCTTGAAAGACTCTACTGGGGTCCAACCACCCCGGCTTGATACACCGTTACCAAATGTGTTTGGCACGAACGGGTACAACACGCGATAAAAAATGCGTCAGAATCTTCAAAAGGCTTGAAAGATTCCGTTACCAATGGTGTGTGCGGCACGAACGAGGACAAAAAACTCGATAAAGAACGCAGACTCCTTCGAAGAAGAAGGCAGTCTATTAAATTTCACAGAAAGAAAATTTAAAGCACTAGAATCTTCAAAAGGCTTGAAAGATTCCGTTACCAATGGTGTGTGCGGCACGAACGAGGACAAAAAACTCGATAAAGAACGCAGACTCCTTCGAAGAAGAAGGCAGTCTATTAAATTTCACAAAAGAAAGTTTAAAGCACTAGAATCTTCAAAAGGCTTGAAAGATTCCGTTACCAATGGTGTGTGCGGCACGAACGAGGACAGAAAACTCGATAAGACTCCTTCGAAGAAGAAGGCAGTCTATTAAATTTCACAGAAAGAAAATTTAAAGCACTAGAATCTTCAAAAGGCTTGAAAGATTCCGTTACCAATGGTGTGTGCGGCACGAACGAGGACAGAAAACTCGATAAAGAACGCAGACTCCTTCGAAGAAGAAGGCAGTCTATTAAATTTCACAGAAACAAAATTTTAAAGCACTAGAATCTTCAAAAGGCTTGAAAGATTCTACTGGGGGCCAACCACCCCGGCTTGGATACACCGTTACGAACGGTGTGTGCGACACGAACGAGAGAAAAAGAATTTCAAAAAAAGTCAAAATTTAAAGCGCAAGAATCTTCAAAAGGCCTGAAAGATTCTAAAAATTTCAAAAAAAATTAAAATTTTAAAGCGCAAGAATCTTCAAAAGGCTTGAAGGATTCTAAAATTTAAAAAAAATCAAAATTTAGAAGCTCTAGAATCTTCAAAAGGCTTGATAGATACTACTGGGGGCCAACCACCCCGGCTTTGATACACCGTTACGAACGGTGTGTGTGGCACCAACGAGAGAAAAAAATTTCAAAAAAGGTCAAAATTTTAAAGTGCAAGAATCCTCAAAAGGCTTGAAAGATTCTAAAAATTTCAAAAAAAGTTAAAAACTTAAGCCGCAAGAATCTTCAAAAGGCTTGAAAAATTCTAAAAATATCAAAAAAAGTTAAAATTTTAAAGCGCAAGAATCTTCAAAAGGCTTGAAAGATTCTAAAAATTTCAAAAAAAAGTTAAAATTTTAAAGCGCAAGAATCTTCAAAAGGCTTGAAAGATTCTAAGAATTTCAGAAAAAGTTAAAATTTTAAAGCGCAAGAATCTTCAAAAGGCTTGAAGGATTCTAAAAATTAAAAAAAAAAAAATTAAAATTTAGAAGCTCTAGAATCTTCAAAAGGCTTGATAGATTCTACTGGGGGCCAACCACCCCGGCTTGGTACACCGTTACTAACGATGCGTGTGAGGCACGAACTAGAGAAGGTAAAAATTTTAAATTTAAAAAAAATCAAAACTTTGAAGCACAAGAATCTTCAAAAGGCTTGATAGATTCTACTGGGGGCCAACCACCCCGGCTTGTATACACCGTAACGAACGATGTGTGCGGCAAAAACTAGAAAAAAGTAACACGCGATAAAAAAAATGCAGACTACTTCAAAGAGGAAGACAGTCTATTAAAATTCACAAAAACCCATAAAATAGGCTGGGGAACAAAACCACTCGCCAATATCGAAGATACAAAAAACTATCACTACCGCGATGGAAAGTGAATGCTCAAAAACCACTTCAACACAAAGACTACCGATCATTCGTATATATATATATATTTGCTTGTAACAAAAGGAAAAAATTACGCATTCCGGTTGATGGACCAAATGTTATTCTTACTACACTTATGGTAAATAAAACTCGCCTCGTGCCTTGTTGCTCCGTCTCCAAAAAATTATGAGACCACACTCAATGTATCGTTCCAAAGGAAACACACTCCTCTTTTTATAATTTAATTCACGTAGGATTTTAATTTGATAATATTAATGGATTGATTTACAAATGAATTTATATACTGTTCCAGAAGGGTTAAATGAGTAATTTGGAAAGATAAAATTAAATGAGAAACAAACCAGAGAAAAAAATGGCAGATGGCCGAAGCGCAACTTAATTTCTGATGTTGGTTGGCCGGTGGTTGAAATGATAATGCCGTCGTCGCTATGCGACGAACCACTTACAAGAAAAATGTAGTAGATTTTACGAAAAATTTGTTCATTGATTAATTAGTTTTAGAGGGCGAACTATGAAATGGTACCAAACTCTAGTTTTTGATTAGGCTGGGGAGTGGCACTGTTCACACTGGATTCGTGTGAACAGTCCTTAAAGAACGCATCAAACGCTCGAATGTTGCCGGAGCGTTGAATAGCCCAAACAGCATAACTTTGAACTGCCAGAGCGCATTACCTGTAGAAAACGCCGTCTTTTCCCGATCATCTGGGTGGATGTCAACTTGCCAATATCCACTTTTCAAGTCCAGCGTCGAGAACCACTGGGCTCCCTCCATGGCATCCAGGGTATCACTGATTCTCGGCAGGGGATAGCTGTCCTTCTTAGTCACATCATTCAGCCTTCGGTAGTCCACACAAGAACTAGTGCTTCCGTCTTTCTTTTTCACTAGCACCACTGGTGACGCCCAAAGACTTTTGGAGTTTTCGATAAGACCGTCCTTCTTCATTGTTGTTATCATTTCCTCAACCTCACCTTGTTTGGCCGAGGAAGGCGTCTTGCTGGTTGACGAATCGGTCTTACATCTCCTGTGTTGGTGCGATGCTGCACCAACTGTGTCCTACCATATTGCACCTTTGGCAATGCGAAGATGTCAGTGTACTCTTGTAGGAGATTTTCAGCCATCCTTATTTGTTGGTGATCAAGGTTGGATGAATTCAGCATTCTAGCTTTGATGGTTTTGAGATCCTCCGGAGTTATAGTTTTTCTCGGGGCTTCATCAGTGATCTTCGTAATTGCTGCAACCGATTTGCAACGTCCAACGACTTCTCCTTTCTTCAACCTTACATCGTACGGTCTGGTGTTTAGTAATCGTACGGGGACCATTTTCTTTTTTCGGTGCTACTAGTGTTTTCCCAATGATGACGCTTTGAGATGAACACTCTGGGTCTGGTTCCACCATTACGTATCGAAGGCTTCCAAACTCACCTTCCAGTTTTGTCCAAACGAACACTTCAGAAGAAGGAGGCAGAATCAGATCTTCCGTGATGACAGTCCTCAGTGTCGACGTACTTTCGTTCGAATAAGTCATTGGAAGTTCCTTATTTTGGTACTTCAAAACTTGATTACCGATGTCCAAAATAACTCCGTGCTGTTTCATAAAGTCGATTCCAATGATGCACTCGTCACATAATATTTGCCACCAGGAATTGATGAGTAAACACTAGATCGGTCAGTCGGATCTTAAGACACACTTCTCCATATACTCTTGCTGCTTCTCCCGTTGCGGTTCTTAGACGGTAGCTATTGGTGTTATGAAGCCACGTCATCTTTACCAGGTCTCGACGTACTATGGATGCTGTGGCACCGGTGTCGATGGTAGCCACATGTTTGTTCCCGTTAATAGTAGTCTCCACAGTCAGACTTTTGTTGTCTCGTTTGGTCTGTGAGACCTGGATGGTGGTTCTGGGGCCATCGATACAAGAAACCAGCCTCCCTCTGCCCCTCGAATGGTTCTTACTCGTTTCCTTGATGGGAAACGGATTGATAAGCAGCGCTGGTGTTGTTGTTACCTTGATCTAGGTTGGATCTCTTGCTTCCACAATGTTGACAAGCGGCTTTATTTGGTGGAAGTCGGCACTTACGCTGTGTTGCACTTTTTTCCCTATAAAACAAATCACAACCGAATCCACAACTTGGATTATAGCAAACTAATATATTAATTAATCGCAACGAATGATTAATTAATTATTTATTACAAAAAAAAAATATAAATATGCACACCGATGTGCCGCGCCGATGTTTAAAAATAAATAGGGTGGCGCAACAGAGCGAGGAGCCCTTGGGCCTAGCGCATTTCTCACAACCATGCCTTGTGAGGGAATGGAAGGGACCTACAATTTTCTGCCGGTTCCGAACGGCTAATCGAGAAAGCGCTTTTCATGGCAATGAATACTAACGGAGGACTTGCCAATTCCTCGCGAAAGGCGATAAACGTGGAAAAAACATTTTTGCCTCTGTTGGGATTCGAACTCGAACCTCTGGATTATCAGGCGGGCATGCTATCTATCACACCACGGGTACCACCGTGGCGATGTTTATCGAATTTAATTTTAGGCTGAACTGTCAAATGACAGCTGGGTGGATATTAAGGGAAAAGAATGCAACAGGAGGTAGCAAGATAATATGCTGCCAACGCCAGCTGCTCAGCAAGGGGTGGTCCGTAGGTAGTTTTTATTGGTACGTAGGTATAAATGATTTAAAAAAAGCAAGGGATTAATGAAAAGAATACGAATCAATCAAAACACACAACTGGGTGTTTCGTACACTTTAATGCTGAAAATGGTCTTCAATTGAAATAAAAACAACGCGATTGATTTCCAAAAGGAATAAAATATGTTTTATTCAGGAAACCTTTACGGGTATTGGTAGAAAACCTGAAATTTTTTCATAAAAAAATTGGTGTACAAAGTATGCAAAGTCTGGCAGAGGGCCAGTTAACAATTTAAATGATATGAAATTCAAGTTCGAAGAGGTTAAAATGCAAACAACAAAGTATGTGCACAATGCACCCGCAAACAAACGACTCTTTGGGAATTTTCCCGAACAGACAAAAAGGTTAAATGGATGTCGCGCGAGTTAAATAAAAGAAAGTTGTTGTTTGCCAGGTCGATTGAGACTAATCAATCTTCTTTATTATTTTCTTAAAGCTAATGACAATTATGACGATGGCCTTCAACTTCATTATTTTCCCATCGTCAAATTTGCTTATTCTAATAAATTGTGTGGGAACGGAAATGCAACAACGGAAGGTTGTTGCAGTGTCTCTTATTTCATTTAGTGTCTGCTATTATAATTTAGGAGAAATAAGATACCTACTATTAATGCAATCACTGAAGGTGATTGCCCTATTGAACATTGCTTTATTCTTAAAGGTCACCATACAAATATTTAACTCGCGTCCTGCAATTTCAGGATAAATTATGAAAGCGAAGGGTTACCGAAACAACAATATGACTCAATAGTCAAAGCCAAAACAAACGTACTACTAACACTTTTTCCACTTTTATAAAATCAAAAGACTAAGGTATAGAAATACTTAGCTTTCTTCTGACGAATCCTGCCTGAGTTCTCTTGCCCGTACTGGCACTAACTCTTCCGAATTCCTGCTTGCTTGGAGCTTTCCTACACAGAATCATAACACTGTTTAGTTTGGCCTTCCTGCCAAGCAAACACTATAACAATTTAATCTTACACTACTTGCTAAGATTAAACACTCGATTTTAAATTCTCTGAACACTTTTTCAATTTTCAAAACTCTCTGCCACTATGTCCTTTTCAGAGGTCAACCAAGAAGTGCCATCCTCTTGGCGGTCTCTTCGTTCATCGGCGCATTCAGCAAATTCCACTCACTTCGACCAATCAGAGTCGTGAAGGTTCGTCACGGGGTATCTGCAGTACTCAGCTGGAGTCTGCGCCGTAGGCGAAACGCATCCATCGCTCTCTTCTAAACAATTTCGTTGTGAATCTCTCGGCCGTTAGAGATTCGCAACAACTTGCCTGAATGAATGAATCCAGACCTGTTCCATTTCAATCCATTCCAGAATATAAAATTTAAAAACTATTACTTTTAACAAATTCCCTCGGCCCAACCGACCCAAGTTACACTGTGCAAGAAAACTATTTAAGTTAGGATTCAGTTAACGAGGATTCGTCATTTTTCGCGAAAACTACTAAACTACTTCGGTGAACCTTCGCGCAGATTTGGGGGAATGGGGACAATTCTATAAAGAGTCATTTCCTTGTTAAGGTAAAGCACTTTAGGTTGGACACTCGGCCTTTGCGGTGGGCGCTCAGCCATTACGTTGGGCTCTTGGCCGTTTATATTGAAAAAGGCTTCAAATGCCAAATTCTGATGATGGTAAACGTTATAGTAAACGTTGACTGATATCTAATCAGTGTGTTAGAGATGGGTAGCCATATCTCTACCTTTTGTATAAATAGTAGGTTGTTAGTAACCTGCTGCTGCTGCTGTTGATGGAAATTCTAAAGAACCTTCCTGGTTCTTACTACCGCTGCTGTTTGAGTCTCCAGCCGTCCACTGGCTCAATGAAGGGGAACCTATTTGGGTTGCTTTTCCAAAATGCTTTGAAGTACACCACTAGCTGATGGGCTAGGGTTGCTTTGTACTCTGCAAGCCACAAGAAAAGGAGGCGGTGAAAATGGGAAAAGGAAGAAAAGTAAGGGTCTAACCTGTTGTGGTAAAATATACCGCAACAAAAAAATAAAAGCTAAAAACTACTTTAAGGCTCAATTCTCCAGGGATGCATCGGTGTACGGCTGCGTAATAGTTCGCGCCATCCGACAACACAAAATTTCGACGCCAAACCTGCTCGCCAGCGAGATATTGAACATATCTTCTGCGGATGTTTCTGACTAGGTTTTATTTGTACCAAAAAAACTAGGGAAAAAAATTACTTGTTAAAAAACTTTCTTAGAAAGAAAAAGAAAACACGTCCACTTTGCAATCGTTATAATTCGGTTGTATTTCTTCACATTATTTACTTGTATCCAATTAGAGGTCAAAGTGACAAATTCTATGTTTTTATTTACATTAGTTTTGACATATAAATATTTTGTGGATTCTATTTTAGATATTAGCATTGTTCGATTAACGAATTAATATTTACTCATATTTCATTCATTCTTTACTTTAACATTAAATAATCAAAAAGAACATTGTACTTTCGTACATTCTCCCGCCTCGGAATGGTGAATGGTAAAAATTTGGTGTCGCAGAAATATACAGTAGTATGGCATCACCGTTCCATTGATTTCAGCCACAAAGTATACTACATTTATCTACTCTGGTGTTTCAGCATTGAGATCGATTCCAATATGTTCCACGATAGTGAGACCACTCAGGTGTACATGCAAATAGATAACAATGTTAGTGCATAATAAAAATGTAATCCCATATACACCCATGCCCAAATAGAGTAACAAGACTATCATTACAGACATGCATATGCATACTACGTAAACACATTGTACAAACGAAGTAGTGTTTTTTCATTCACGCTTGAATGAAATTCTGATGGGTTGCTGGGAGTTAGCGTAGTACAGCAATATCATTGATGAATGGTGTTCACTCACACCGGTGGTGGTTGTGGATTGTGGTTCCAGTTTCCATTCCGTCATTTAGTAATTGTAGCAGTAGCCAGTAGGTTAGGTATAATTAATTCAATTGTTGAAGGTGTGAAGAAGAATCATGGTGCCGGCATGTTTTCTTCGAGAATTTTTATTCGTAGATAATTGTTGAAGTGAGTTTTGGTTTTTGAAAGTGAAGTTTACAAATTCATTGTGTTAAATGTTGCTGGAGTTTGACGCGAGTTGATGCTGGAATACATAGATGGATTAAGTTGCGACGAATTTCCCGCAACTTTTATGTTTGATAATGGTCAATGGAGGCCATGTGTTCCAGGTTTATATTTATTGTTGTTTTTATTCAAAGATTTGATTTTATATTATATTTTATTAAATTCTATTTGTTTTGTGTGATTTGTATGTTATTGGTGATCAGTCTCGTGCATGTTCAATTTTATTTTAATTTTTAATTTCGATTTTGTTCAGCGTGCGTAGATTTGTGTGTATGTGTGTAATTGTGCAAGGTTTGCCATTTAATTCGCGGATTTCGGTATTCAGTATTCGGTGTCGCGCGTGAAAGAGGTTCTTGTTTTAATATATGAATATATATTGTGTGTGTGTGTGTGTGTGTATGGGTATACGCGGTGTGCTAGAAAGAATGCACAATAGTAATGGCCAATTTAACGTGGCCAAGTGCCATCCTTCTTTAGTTGGAAAACTAGAGTTGTTGTTTACATTTTGATGATAAACAAACCGCGATTTATTTCGGAAATGTTTCGCGAATTTTATAACTTTGATTAAGTTGTAGGTGTGTTTAAAGTATGAGAACTGTGAAGTGCTATATTAAATTTAAATTCAGTGGACTGTATATTTGGTCTTAAGATTAATCAGACCTGTGTACAAAATGGTCAAATGCATTTGCCGACGGCATTTGACATTTCGTGTTTTATATTTTTCTATGTTATGTGGATCGTGTTCTTTTTTTTTGTGTTTAAAATGGCAGTGCATTTTGTGTTTTGCATAATAAATTGTAAATTTAATAAATGTGTGCATTGTTTCAGCTATATCATTATTAATTAATGTTAATATTGCGTATGCGGTGTTGCAGTGCACAAATTTATTTTATGAAACTGTGTCATGTCGACGACGATTTTTCCTTGTTTTGTTTTGTTTTGCCGACGGGAAATCGACTTTGACGTGCGGTGTTCCTCGGTCTTCGATATTCTCTTTGCAGAGGTTTTTTTTTTAAATGTGTTTTAAAATTGAATTTGATTTTATATCGTAGCTTAAGTTTTTTAGAATAAGTTGTTTTAGTTCCTTTTAGAGTTTAAGTTTGAATTTGTGTGTGCGTTGTAGCAGCACAGAATAAAGATGAAATGCATTGATTGCCTTTCTTGCAATTTTTGTAAATTATTATTTCTTTGAATAAAGATGATTTATTATATCTTTGAATAAAGATGAATTTTAAAAAAGATTCTTGTTTAATTTTCCTTTCCTTTTGAACAGCTTTCAGGTGTTAAAGATGTGTTGAAAGATGAGATTTAAATGTTCCTGGTACAGAAGTGTTGATTGCTGTGTTTTGGATATTGAATAATGATGTGTTTGATTTAACTTTTGTTTTGTACAGATGGGTGTTGTATTGAACGTTGTGTTGAATGAAATTTTGATTTATAATTTAAATTTTCGTGTTTTTTGAGAAAACAGCATACTCCTTGTTGTTGTCAATGTTTCGGTAAACAGCTTTTGTTTTAGGAATTAGTTTTTATATTAACGCCGATTGTTCTTGGTGCTTGTTTGACGGCAACGAACAAATTTTAGCGATAGGCCGTTTTAGGTTTCCGTTTTGTGTCTTGACCGTGACAACGCGTACGAGTCCGTCCGTTCCCGCGTGAGTGTTCTCGATTCGGGCAAGGTTCCAATACGTCGGTGCAAGTCGCTCATCCTTGAGCAACACTAGGTCTCCTATTTTGGGAGCTTCTTGAACTTGAGTCCATTTCGGACGTTGCTGCAACCGTGCAAGGTATTCGGAACTCCACCTTTTCCAAAATCCTTCCGCCAGCGCTTGTACTTTTCTCCATCGGTCGATATACGTGATGTCGTTGTTGAGTTCGCCTTGTGGCACAGCATGCAAAGATTCGCCTACGAGAAAATGCGCAGGTGTTAGCGCATCCAAATCATCTAAGCTGTCGGAGAGCGGGCATAAGGGTCTCGAATTCAAGCACGCTTCTACCTGAGTTAGAAGCGTTGTGAGCTCCTCAAAAGTCAGCCTTTCGGTTCCAACAACTCGCTTCAAATGGTATTTCACCGATTTCACTCCCGCTTCCCATAATCCACCAAAGTGTGGAGAAGCTGGGGGAATAAAGTGCCAATTTGTACCATGATTTGCAAGGTTTTCGGCAATTTCTTTAAAGTCGTGCTTTGCGTCTTTCAACATTTTGGCTAATTCGTTATTAGCGCCAACGAAATTTGTTCCACAATCGCTGTAGATTTGTTTGCAGCTACCTCTCCTGGCCGTAAAACGCCGAAATGCTGCTAAAAAGGCTTGGGTAGTCAGGTCAGACACTACTTCCAAGTGAATGGCCTTTGTTGCCAAACAGATAAACACTGCAAAATACCCTTTTAGTATTTTAGCACCTCGAGCTTTCCAGCTTTTTAATTCGATGGGTCCTGCGTAATCAACTCCAGTATGACTGAACGGTCGTGACATCTGGACTCTAGGTGCAGGTAGATTCGCCATCAACTGCTGCATTTCCGATGCCTTTTGCCGGTAGCAAGAAGTGCATCTATGAAGCTGATATTTCACGCTTCTTCGTATCTGACCAATCCAATATTTTTGACGGATGTAATTGATCATCTGTTGGATGCCGCCATGCAAGGTGTTCTTATGGGCATCTCTGACAACCAGGTTGGTAAAATGGTGACTATTTCGAAGTAGTATCGGATGTTGCGCGTCGTAGGGGAGGAGAGAATTCTCCAAGCGTCCTCCAACTCTCAAAAGTCCATCAGCGTCAACGAATGCGTTCAAAGTTTTGAGTGACTTGGGTATTTTCGATGTTTCCACGATTTGTTGAAGCTCTGATTTGAACATCTCCTTCTGTGCGGCCTTCACGACGATGATACGCGCTGCTTCTAATTCGCTTGGGCTAAGCGGGCCATCAGAAACTGCTTTTCGTCGACATTTTGTTGCGAAACGGCAACATGTGGCGATAACTCGAATCCCCTTCAACAAACTCGAACAGTCGCAGATGGTTTGAAGTATACGATCATCCTGAGTGACTTGAGCACTTAGTGCCTTAACCGGGCGTCGTTCCTCGTCAGTTTCGATGTCAACAGGTTGATGCGGAACATCGAAAGCCCATTGACTGCGTAAAAACTCAGGACCAATCCACCAAGTCTCCAATGACGTCAGTTCTGCTGGATACACTCCTCTAGACGCCAGATCGGCTGGGTTATGAAGCGTTGCGACATGTCCCCAGCAATCGATCCCCACTAGCCGCTGAATTTCGGATACTCTGTTGGCCACGAAAGTAGTCCATTTGGCGGGAGTGGCTCGTATCCACGCGAGCGCGATGGTTGAGTCGGTCCAAGTAAACATCTTGATGTCGGGAACAGCCAAAACGTCCTTAGTATAGTGCATCAACTGCGCTAACACTACTGCTCCGCAAAGTTCCAAACGTGGAAGCGTGATCGTACGCTGACTTGGAGCTACTTTCGTCTTCGCCAGAAGCAAGTTGACATGAATATTGCCATCACTGTCAAGTACACGAACGTATACTACGGCACCGTATGCCTTCATAGACGCATCACAGAACCCATGTAATTCGATGTCCTTGTTGGTTTTGCTTGTCTGAGTCCAGCGTGGTATTCGAAGCGTCTCGATCATCGGAAGTTCTCCATGAAAAGCATCCCAATCTTTTTTCAGTGTAGCTGGAACCGGATCATCCCAATCACAACTTAGCTCCCAAAGCCGCTGCATCATTAACTTCGCCGTGATGACGCATGGTGATATCCAGCCAAGTGGGTCGAACAGTTTGGCTATGGTGGACAACATTGACCTTTTTGTTGTTGCTTCTGATGACTGCTGCACATTTTGATACGAAAAGTAGTCGTCTATCGGGAACCATTTGATGCCAAGGGTTTTGACATGATTTGACATGTTGAATGGCACCTCAAAGTCTAATTCTCGATCTGCTGCTGGTATGTCTTCGACGAGTTCTTTCACATTGCTTGTCCACTTGCGTAATTTGAGACCCGCGGACGCCAGAAGTTGATTCGCTTGGTCGCGTTTTGTTCGTGCTTCTTCCACAGTATCGGCACCACTGATGAGATCGTCCACATACATGTCCTCTCGGACAACCTTCGCGCCCTCCGGCAGGTTCGATTCTTCATCTTCGGCTACACGCTTCAAAATTTTGATGGCAAGATACGGTGCACTTGCTGTGCCAAACGTTACCGTTTTAAGCCGATACATTTTGATTGGAGATGAACGATCGTTTCTCCACAGGATCAACTGATAGTAAGTATCAGGTGTATCCACTAACACCTGCCTATACATCTTCTCGATGTCAGCCGTAAACGTGATTCTGCAATTTTTGTAAATTATTATTTCTTTGAATAAAGATGATTCCAAACGTGGAAGCGTGATCGTACGCTGACTTGGAGCTACTTTCGTCTTCGCCAGAAGCAAGTTGACATGAATATTGCCATCACTGTCAAGTACACGAACGTATACTACGGCACCGTATGCCTTCATAGACGCATCACAGAACCCATGTAATTCGATGTCCTTGTTGGTTTTGCTTGTCTGAGTCCAGCGTGGTATTCGAAGCGTCTCGATCATCGGAAGTTCTCCATGAAAAGCATCCCAATCTTTTTTCAGTGTAGCTGGAACCGGATCATCCCAATCACAACTTAGCTCCCAAAGCCGCTGCATCATTAACTTCGCCGTGATGACGCATGGTGATATCCAGCCAAGTGGGTCGAACAGTTTGGCTATGGTGGACAACATTGACCTTTTTGTTGTTGCTTCTGATGACTGCTGCACATTTTGATACGAAAAGTAGTCGTCTATCGGGAACCATTTGATGCCAAGGGTTTTGACATGATTTGACATGTTGAATGGCACCTCAAAGTCTAATTCTCGATCTGCTGCTGGTATGTCTTCGACGAGTTCTTTCACATTGCTTGTCCACTTGCGTAATTTGAGACCCGCGGACGCCAGAAGTTGATTCGCTTGGTCGCGTTTTGTTCGTGCTTCTTCCACAGTATCGGCACCACTGATGAGATCGTCCACATACATGTCCTCTCGGACAACCTTCGCGCCCTCCGGCAGGTTCGATTCTTCATCTTCGGCTACACGCTTCAAAATTTTGATGGCAAGATACGGTGCACTTGCTGTGCCAAACGTTACCGTTTTAAGCCGATACATTTTGATTGGAGATGAACGATCGTTTCTCCACAGGATCAACTGATAGTAAGTATCAGGTGTATCCACTAACACCTGCCTATACATCTTCTCGATGTCAGCCGTAAACGTGATTCTGTGGGTTCGCCATCGAAGAACCAGATCAATAATGCTCGACTGTAATTTTGGGCCCACCAAAAGTCGATCATTGAGCGAACTTCCATCCAAAGTCTTCGCTGTTGCGTCGAACACGACCCTCAGTTTCGTGGTGGAACTCGATTCCTTGAAAACTGCATGGTGAGGCAAAAAATAGTGGTATGGGGTTGCCAACACCGAGTCGCCGACGTGAATTTCTTCCATATGCCCTAGGGTTGCATATTCCTGTATGCATTTGGCATAGTCTGCCCGAAGAGTTGGGTTTGCCTCCAGCCTCTTCTCCAAGTGCAGGAATCGTCGGACCGCGCTCTGCTTACTGGATCCCATCGCTGGAAGACATCCACCCTTAAACGGCAGCTTCACTTCATAACGCCCGTCAGGAAAGCGTATCGTGTGTTCGTTGAAATGCGCGTCGCATGCGATGTTCTCCTCAGTTTCATGTGTCTGGAACGGCAATTCTTCCATCTCCCAGAATCTCTGCAGCTGAGAATTCAGGTCAGCAGTCTGCACAAAACTGCGTACTTGCCGGGGATGTTCCGCTTGAACTTTCCCTAACACAATCCACCCTAACTGCGTCTTCTGAGCGGTTGGTCCGACTCCATCTGCAGGTCTTCTCACTTCTGGAAGGAGTATATCAGCATATACTTCGCTGCCGAGAAGTAAATTAATAGGTCCAGGAACGTGGAGATTTGGATCTGCCAACGTTAACCCTTTAATGTGTTGCCATTTGTCAGGTATCATTTGCTGGGCCGGGAGATGGCCAGTCAGTGACTTGAAGACCAGTGCCCGCACCGCACCTCCATAAGTTGAGTTGCATGACGCAAGCTCAATATCCACGCATGTTTGCGTTGTGCCACTGCTGACCAACCCTAACCCTGACACCTCGACAAAGGTACGTCGCTTTTTTAACTTCAGCTGTTGTGCTGCATCTTCCGTGATGAAACATGCTTCTGATCCTGGGTCGATCAAAGCTCGGAGATGGTGTTGACGACCATCGGCTGCTCGCACCTTCACAATAGCTGTCGCTAAAAGCACCTGGTGCGTTCTGCTACCATGCGACGTGTGATAATTTAAAATCTGACTGCTCGTAGAAGCTTGTTGCACCTCTCGTGGTTCAAACTCTAGCGCGTTTGCGTTAAAAGATGTAGAAATTCCGTTCTGACCTCTTGTTGTTGACCTTGACGGTGTCGTGCTATTTGCACGCACAGCTGCATGTTGGGCCACGTTTGCATGCAAAAGCGTGTGATGACGCTGTTGGCAGAAGTAGCAGCAGCCAGGTGAGGGGCAATCCGGCGCAAAATGCCCTGAAGATAGGCAGTTGTCGCAAACTCTCAGGCGTCGAGCAGTCTGCTTCCTTTCCGCTGTGTCCATGTTTAGGAACCGCTGACACTTCCTTATTGAATGCTGTTGCAGATTGCATAAACTGCACATTCCCGACTCCCTGTTAAAGGTTGGCCGAACTGCTGGCCTACCTACTTGCCTACTGGCTGGCTTACCTGTTGGCTTAGATGCTGGCGTCGCAAACATCACCTTCGTGCTCTGAAAGCGAGAACGGTTGTTGGCGGGTGTCTCAGCTTTCGTTTTTGACGCGGAGCACATCTCCTGCTGGTCAACAACTTCCAAAGTGCGGAAACGGGTATCTAAAAAGTCCGAAAACTCCACGAATCTCGGCAAATCTTTCCTATTTCCCATCTTTTCTTCCCACAGCTTCTGCGTAGAAGACGGCAACTTCTGGTGCAAGAACCAAATGAGCACCGTATCCCACTGATCCACCGGAACGTCCATGTTCTCAAGTGCTGACATACACTCCCGTGTAGTGAACAACAACTCCTTCAAACCTGTTGCAGTTTCCCGGGCCATAGGAGACTGCCCAAACAGAGCCTGCATCTGTAAATGCACCAGGATGCGTTTATGATCGTAGCGCTCCTTCAACAACTCCCACGCCTTTTCATAATTGGCCGCCTCGACCGACAAGTTTTGCAGGAAACGCTCGGCGTCACCAACCAAGCACGACTGTAGAAAGTGCAGCTTATCTATGTCGGCCAGACTGCTGTTGTTGTGCACCAACGCACCAAAACGATCGTGGAATGTTCGCCAACTGGTGTACGCGCCATCAAATTTGGGCAAGTCGATGCGGGGGAGCCGTATCTCCGACCGAGATGACGACTGTTGCGATGTTGCGTCCGAACATGCTGCATTGACGTCTGCTGTGGGCACAGGTTTGTGTCTTTCCGACGCCTCCATGAGCTCCACACGATAATCCATGGAAATGTCCAAAATCTGGTCGTATACATCCAGAAGATCTTCCTTCTTCATTGTCGTCTCCAGATGGTTTCCTCCTATGATGGCCTCATTATACACCTTTGACGTGGCGATGTCTTGCTCCAACTTAGCCAACCTTGCAGCCACATATGAGCGGGTCAGACGCTCTTTTGGAGACTTTTTAAAGTTGACTAGGTCTTTCTTTATGGTCGTAAGTAAACCACTTTGAAGTTCCCCATATTTATACGACATTTTAACCAATATATTTGTTTTTCAGATAAAGAAAATAATTAAAATGTTCAAACTCACGTACTATATCAGCTGCAGATGCCGTCAAGTTCCTGTTTTCTTCTTGCTGGTGATAATTTTTGCGCGACGCGACGTAACTTCGGTTTATGTACGCGAAATTAGATTTGTTTAACAAATAGTTAATTTTATTATCGCTAAACGATTTTCTAAATACACTTTGTGTCTATATATAAGTACATATATGTTTAATCAATTATTTAATGTTACACTTTAATGTCTAAAGTCTTAGTCTTTGCACACACACACTGTTTTTTAGCAAAAGTTAAATAATTGTTCTTAAAAGACGGTTCAGAAGGACCAAATGTTTCTGACTAGGTTTTATTTGTACCAAAAAAACTAGGGAAAAAAATTACTTGTTAAAAAACTTTCTTAGAAAGAAAAAGAAAACACGTCCACTTTGCAATCGTTATAATTCGGTTGTATTTCTTCACATTATTTACTTGTATCCAATTAGAGGTCAAAGTGACAAATTCTATGTTTTTATTTACATTAGTTTTGACATATAAATATTTTGTGGATTCTATTTTAGATATTAGCATTGTTCGATTAACGAATTAATATTTACTCATATTTCATTCATTCTTTACTTTAACATTAAATAATCAAAAAGAACATTGTACTTTCGTACAGCGGAGGTTATATGTTTTCGCAGACTTCTTGGTTGCCGCGCGTAGCTTCTTTTCGATGTCTACTCTGTAACGAAGTTACAAATACACACCCTACCGCCAGCCAATATACATACCATCGTTTTCATATGATATTTTTCATTCGCGCCATAGAGCTCACACTCATTGATTGCAGAAAACTTTATAAGGCACCCTAAAAAAATACGAGAGAACAGAAGCCAGCCCCTGCTGAAAAGTACCAATCTTGAGTACATGCTACTTCCACTAGACGAAAACCAGGGGTACGTAGTGTGTCCAGAGATTCCCAATTTTAAGCAAGGTCTCCTTAGAGTTCCTAGCACAAATCCCCCACTAGCCTCTTAAGGACTTTTGGGTTTTATTTTGCCGGTTATTAAGCCGTTGATGCCAGGATCTGCCTGTTGATGCCAGTGTTTGACTGTTGATGCCAGTGTTTGACTGTTGATGCCAGTATTTTACTGTTGATGCCAGGATCTGCCTGTTGATGCCAGTGTTTGACTGTTGATGCCAGTATTTTTACTGTTGATGCCAGGATCTGCCTGTTGATGCCAGTGTTTGACTGTTGATGCCAGTATTTTTACTGTTGATGCCAGGATCTGCCTGTTGATGCCAGTTTTTGACTGTTGATGCCAGTATTTTTACTGTTGATGTCAGGATCTGCCTGTTGATGCCAGTGTTTGACTGTGGATGCCAGTATTTTACTGTTGATGCCAGGATCTGCCTGTTGATGCCAGTGTTTGACTGTTGATGCCAGTATTTTTACTGTTGATGTCAGGATCTGCCTGTTGATGCCAGTGTTCGACTGCTGATTTACCAGCGATTAAAAACGGTCATCAAGTACGAAGTGTATACAACTACCTGTTGTGTGCCTAATGAAGTCGCAGATGTTACGACTATGTTTTCTTTATCATGCCTACACTCCCATGCAATATTCGTTTATTTTTATAACCAAGCTGTGATGTTGCGTCGCGTACCGCGGTCAGTGGCGGTGCACGCTTCTGAAAGGGATGGTTGGAGTTTAACTCATAAACTTTTCTTGATAAGGCATGCATATTGTAGTCAAGTTGGAGTTCGTCATACGTCAGTCAACCATTAATAATGTGTTTCTGCGAAATCTGTTTTGTTTATTTTTCGAATGGTATTTGTCAATTTCGTGGTGAATTAGTTCTACTCTGAGGGGAACAGAGTATGTTTCATTAAATACTTTGAACAGGAAGCCACGCTCGAGTTGAAATGTATTGCTTTTTATATGCTTAAGGTCACTACTCTCATTCAAAAGCAATGGTACAGCTTTATATCGGATTCAGTTGATGGGAAAGATGTACCTTAACAAAATAATTTTTAGATAGTGAAGATTTAATGAGACTTACAACCTGGTAATAATTAAAATTTAAAATCAAAGCAGTAAGTTTCTAATAACTAAAATTATAGCTAGTTGAACGAAGCCTAAATAGACATTTTTCGCCAATCATTCCGATTTCTAGTGAGCTTTCCCAGTCTTGCATTTCAAATCGGTTGATGTCCCCTTCTTCAATCTATTCTCATCGCACATGTGCAATACTTTCCTCGTTAAAATAGAGGACTTTAGAGATTTTGAGCAGCTGTGACTCTTAGTTGCTCCGCTTGACCGATTTTCTTCAAAATCTGCAGTTAATGGCTGTAGGGCAATTGACAGAGAGGTTTTTGTAATTGGATCTATAGGGCTTGAAATATTGGTACCTGCCAAACAACTTATATCCTATATGATAATACTTATTTTTCTCGAAAGCAACTCTAACGATATCGATAAAATTTTATGTGAAAGATTTATTAATCAATGGCCTTTCTTATGATGTAAGAAAAAATTGTTGAAGGTCTAAAAATGGTAACCCCCATAGTACCTACCGTTATCTTTCAAAACCGATTTTCTCTTTTGACTTGACTTGATGACTTGATGACCGTTTTACCAGCATAGGATTAAGGATCTACCAGCACTGGAACCACCGATCACCAGAATTAGCGATAAAAAGTAATAAACATTATATTACATTAATAAACATTATATTAGATTAACTTTAAGACAAATAAAAGGATTGGACCTTCTTTATAACCGAAGTTTTACGTGTTTTCTTTGGTCAACCCTGGACCCGACGAGCATACCCCAGCTCTAGGGAAAAAAGCACATCACAAATTGGCGCCCGAGCAGGGACTTCATTAAGAAATCCATTCCAGTTACCAGATGCCGGACTACCCGATTGAACAACATTCACCTGTATGATTAACCGATAACCGAACACATCACCAAACCGAAAAAGGGAGAAAATGAGTTCCAGTGAAGACGATACTCCTAAGGACCAAACTGATGCTCCAAAGGCGTCGGAACCGTCCAGAAATTTACAGTGGATATACCTTTTGAGCAAGGCGGAACTAATCGAGAAATGCCAAGAAAGAGGATTAGATTCTACCGGGACTATGGCAATCCCAAGACAAAGGTTAAGCCGCGATGCTAAAGAGGAAATGGCACGATCATCCACGCAAGACCTTACTCTTGCAATGAAAAGATTATTCAATGAACCTGTGTATGCAGAAAACGTGGAACGTAAGGAAAAAGAAACGAATACCGGAAATGTTACGCATTGTACCGACCCGAGACCGGCACCAGTACCGGAGGAACCGAGGAGTACCGGCGGAAACGGTATTCCATCTGAACACCTTCCCGTAGTTCCAGAAGTGGGAACACTTGTAGAGACAAGCTTCAATCATCAACCTTTTTTGACAGCGCCGACACGTGTTCCAAAACTCAACCTTAGCTACGAAACAGAGGTTATGAACGCAGTCCGGAAATGGGGGCTTAAGTTCGATGGATCCGGTAACCCGTAAGAATTTATGGAACGCATAGAAAAGCTCGCAGACTGTTACGGTATACCGCGGAACCACATGACGAAAACCCTGCCCGAAATTTTCCAAGGAACAGCGTTAGAGTGGTTACGGATTTATCGAGACCGTTTCCAGTCATGGTCACGATTCCGTGACACGTTCCTACACTATTTCTTACCAGCACGGTACATGTACAAACTAGAGGACGAAATTTTGCGGAAGAAGCAAGGTCCTCGAGAAAAGGTAAAGGACTATATAAGATCCACACAATACCTGATTCGTCAACACCCCACCATGAGTATTGACGGAAGCCTAGATCGGATATACGAAGGCCTGCGCTCTGAATATAAATATTATATTAGGCGAGGAGACTTCAAGTCGATAGAGGAGTTACTAGATCTAGGAGAGGAGTTTGAGGCGATACAAAAGGATGATCGAAATTCCCGACCGCCTATTGCTTCGACATCATCTGCTCCTATTCGCTGGACACAACCAGATCCCAGACATCCCCAACCTAGAACCGCTGAACCGTTTCGCCAAGCCCTACCAGCTCCTTACGACCGAGAAACACATTGTTGGAATTGCAAACAAAGAGGACATAACAAAGCTAACTGCCATAGGCCGTTCCGCTTGTTTTGTTCCTTCTGTGGAGAGGATGGCAGATTAACAAAAGACTGCCCATGCCACCAGCACAAAACCTCTGCAATGTTTTCAAAAAGGCAACCCAAGACTGTGACGAACTCAAAGGGGAGAGAGCCATCACAGTTCCAAAGCAATTCCAACGCCGACATTCCGACCTACCCCGAAATAATCCAAAATGACCGCCGAGAAACACAAAATGAATCAGAAAGGGATCCGAGACTTTTTCTGCCTATCTCAATAGAAGGAAAACCGTTCAAAGCACTCGTTGACACTGGAGCAACGAAATCATTGATCAGCTCCCAGATAAGAGAAATCCTACTCCGACTTAAGACACCCGTCCGATTACAAGAGCACACTGTTCAAATGGCAAATGGAAGCCCAGTAAAAGCACGAGAGAGTTATCACATCGAGGTTGAACTCGTTAACTCACCAGTATCCGGGAAGGTCACGTATTTACCGCAGTTGGCAGAAGATGTTATTCTCGGTATGGACTTTCTGCGGAAGATCAAGTTCCAGATAACAGTCGGTGATATACCACTCCTACCGTCCGTAGCCGAAACCGAATACGACAACTCTGGTAAAGAGTACAAGCTAGTGAAGGCGACAACTTCAAAAATGAAATCTGCCGTAGTAAAGGCGATTGAAGACCCCTGCCGTAGACACCCCACCAACCCGAAACCAGTCAACCGCAAGCGACCGCCAGACGAAATCACGGAGTTGATCACAATTAGGCCTACTATTAGCCCACGAGCAAAGATGGCAGCCATCCGAGGACAGAGGGAAACCGCAGCCCAAAAGCTTAGAGAAGACCAGTATTTCGTGCCGATACCCATGCCCCAGCACCAACAACAGCCGAGACTAATAGAACAGTCTAGCACCTCACGCCAAGTGAGATTTGCCAAACCCCGCACTGAGGTGACCACGACTGCAGCGGCTCCAACCGACCACCGGGAGAAGGTTAGAAACAGTGCCTGAAGACCCCTTCAATAACATAGATGTGACCACCCACTGAAACTATAACCCAAAGTTCAGGAGGCAGAAGTTTGTGTTTCATCGCTCCTATGGGAGGGTAACAGTCAGCATCCGTAAACCAGGACGGGTAACCATGAAATTTGGCAACTTGACCAAAGAGGTGAAACACCCCACCGAGAATTAACGAAATGTTAAAATGATTAGGTTTAAGTTACTGAATTTTTTTTTAAATAACGAGAAAATTTTTTTTATGATAAAAAAAAAGAGAAGAGGAAAAAGAAAAGAAAAAAAAAAAACACAAAAAAAAAGACGAAATGAAACACACAAACAAACCAACAAAGCTATATAGATATAGTTCGACGAGTAAGTCACTCGTCTGCCGAAGAAAGGGGGGAATGTAACGAAGTTACAAATACACACCCTACCGCCAGCCAATTTACATACCATAGTTTTCATATGATATTATTCATTCGCAACATAGAGCTCACACTCACTGATTGCAGAAAACTTTATAAGGCACCTTAAAAAAATACTAGAGAACAGAAGCCAGCCCGTGTTGAAAAGTACCATTCTAGAGTACAGGCTACTTCCACTAGAGGAAAACCAGGGGTACGTAGTGTGCCCAGAGATTTCCAATTTTAAGCAAGGTCTCCCTAGAGTTCCTAGCACAAATCCCCCACTAGCCTCTTAAGGACTTTTGGGTTTTATTTTGCCGGTTATTAAGCCGTTGATGCCAGGATGTGCCTGTTGATGCCAGTGTTTGACTGTTGATGCCAGTATTTTACTGTTGATGCCAGGATCTGCCTGTTGATACCAGTGTTTGACTGTTGATGCCAGTATTTTTACTGTTGATGCCAGGATCTGCCTGTTGATGCCAGTTGTTAGGAGCTGGGAATCCACAGGGGATGAACTTTGGTACTATCGAAAGGAGCAGTGGCACGCTTGCGGTTGCTCGGATCTAACTCGTCGGATGGGGGGGATTCTTGCTCTTTCAATAGTACCTCCCACACACTAAACAAAATTACCGTGCCTAGGATTTAGGAAGGAATGGAAAAGGAATAGGAAGGGAAGCTACTATATAAGGATAGGACAAAGGAAAAGGAACAAAAGGAAATGCAAAACCTAGAGACGTGAGCTCCATCCAAGGACAAAAGAAGGTGGTGTTTTGATTCAAAAAAATTCCAATTTCTACTAAAAGAAATTTTTTTTTTTTTCAAAGGAAAAAAAAATAAAAAAATAATAAAAAAAAACTAAATCCCTATCTAACCTACCTAACCCAACACCAAAATACCCTAAACTTATCTACTACCTACTTAATACTATTTACTACTAACCTACTACCTTTTGAACCGAAGACACTCTTATCCTCTTCCACCGTCGGATGGAACTCTGCCGGAGTCTCCGAAGCGCTCGTCAGATGTTAATGACGAAGTCGTGGCCAACCCTCCCTTGCATCGGTCCGATACAACCAAATGCCATCTTCTTGGCCTTGTTTGTGAAGATGGCCCCTGAAATGACCTACCAGCTGAAACCTAGTCTGTTATGTTACGTCTTTGTCAGTCATATCGTCACAAACCAAAAGAAAACGAAACTTAACCATCAACCATCACCGTTCGCATTGGACGGCCTAGTTCAGCCATCACACACCTTTATGCTTACTTTAGCAAACCATAATATTCAAATAAAAAAAAAAAAACAGAAGTGTTCAAATGAATTCGACTTTTACAATCATTTATTTTTTGATCAAAAGAGAAAAAAAAAGTTCAATATTTTTAACAACGTATGCTATATAAACTGTTTTCAACCTGATATATGTATACCAAAAAGGAACAATGGAAATTCTACCTTTCTGGTACGATACGGAATTTGGTATCTTCATATATGCATATATATATTTTTCAATTGAAATGAAAGTAATTATATTTTTTTTTTTTTTAAAAGACTTACAGTTTACTTTGGAGATATCCCTCGTTGTCCTGCCGGCAGCACTCGTGAGACACTGTTTTATTATTTAGATATGTATACCTATATATATATATATATATATTAAATGTCACCAAACTTCCTTTTTTTTTTTTTTTTTGTGTGGGGTCTTTTTTTTTATATGTCTACCCTCTTAACACCTAACTAAAACAAAATTCACTATACTATTTTTTCCTCCTTTTTTCTTTTTTTTTCTTTCTTTACTTTACACTTTTTCTTTCTATTTAATATTCTTTATACTTTTATCTTTCTTTTTCTTTCAATTTTTCTTTAACTTCACTTTCAATTCACTTCTTATGCTTAAAATTTACTATCAATTTTCTTATTCTTTCAAATTCACTTTCAGTTCTCTAATTTCACTATTGACCTTAAATTCTTTATCTTTAAATTCACTTTTTTTTTCTTAAATCCACTTTTCTTCATCTAGTCCTTCATTTCCTTAAATGTCTCCTTCTTTTCCTTCCCAGTCTCCTCATATGTGTATCTTCATACAACTTCATATATGTATCCACATATATTTTTCTTATATGGGTCCTTTTTGGTTGCCCTTGACCTTGGGTAGGTCAAAAAAACCTTGCAGAGGTTGTCTAACCAACCTATTTAAATTTAAAATTTTTAATACTCGTTCAAAAGTTATTTCACTTTCTCTAACCTACCTCTGCTTTTTTCTTTTATTTTCTTCTCCCTCGCTTCTCAAAGGTTTTCCTTTAGTTCCTTCAACTTTCTATATAAAATAAATTCAATAAAATATTATAATTCGCACCTTATACCTATACATATTTTTCCAAATCTTCCTTACCTTTTCTTTACTTATTCTTCCTTTTATATCTTCCTTTTTTTTTTCTTTCTTTATTTGTGTCAAAAAAAACTAATTTGAAACTTGACTTTGTTTTAATTGAGCTTACTTGACCCTTTTACAAATTAGAAAAATCAGTGCCGAACTTCCTCTGTCAGCTGTTCTTTTGCAAAAAGAAAGTTCTACATTTATCTTTCCACTGGTTCGAATCCCGTTGTCAAATCAAATACATAATTACCTCTCTATTTGGATCGGTAGACAGCTGATTAACGTTTTCTATTATTCTTTAAAATTTACCATCTGTTTCTATGTTGCCATCTGTACTTCTCACTAACTGTCCACCCCCTTTCTTCACACACCTACATACATACATGCTTTCTCCTACCTTACTCTTTATTAAGCTATAGTCATATCCAATTTAATACTTACACTACCTATCATCTAATCAATAACACAAACATACATTAATCTACCAAAAAAACTTACATAACTCTCTCTCTCAAATTTCACTTACACTTAGCTTTCTTTGCAATCTTATATTGCTGAATAACATTAACTCATTACTTTGAGTTAGAGGGAGATGGATAGTCTGCGCAACCCAGTGCGTAATCAAAGTGTCAAAATATTAATGTCGGTGTTTCGCGAATTTACATTTGGTATTTTCCTTTTTTTTTTTGTTTTGTTTTGTTTCTTAATTAAATATCGCGAGTTGTTTTCGTTTCTTTGTTTTGTTTTTCTATTTCTTTTTTTGTTCTTATTTAGGTGGTTTTATTTTCTTTGGAACTTTCAAAGGTAAGTACAATTATTGTGTTCTCTTGTTTTTGTAAAACCTCAGGTGGGAGTTTGTTTACATATTTTCATAGGTACATACATTACGGATGTACTTGCATTTTGTAAACAAACTCTCATTCTTGTCTTTTTTTTTTTCAGTTTAATTTATCTTTACTATACTTTTTAGGGTTGATTGACGATATCAAAATTAACACAACGACAACAGAAAAAAAGAAGGAAATTCTTGTATGACCTATGGTAAGTAGCATGAAGTTATTGGATTGAATGATAATACATTGGGTATCTTTTTTTTCAGGTTTTGCTACGTAACAGGCTCGGTGGAAGTGGATGAGTGGTCGCGAGAACACTTACATCGTAAAGAAAATTCAAACGTTGCAAAACACTTTGTTTATAAATAGGGTCTCGTAACGTGTGGTAGAGCCTACTCCCTGAGTTAATTAATAAGTCTCATGCTCTCTTTTATTTTAACATTAAATTTAGATTCTTATTTTATAATATTCTTAAACTGAAATAAACTTTAATAACTAATATACATATAATCTGTTATGTCTATTTATTTTGATACCTGTGCTAATTGTTCAATGTATGAGTTAGGGGGTGGTAGTTAGATCGTCTTCTATTCTATATTGCACTATGGGTAATGAACGAAGTCGGACTAATTGAACTTCAATAAATAAATTAACATATAAATACGCTGATAAATAAATAAATAAATAAATAAATAAATATATAAATAAAATAAATAAATAAAACTATAGATATAAAAATAAATAAATAAAAATATATATCAATAAATCAATAAATAAGCAAAAAAAAAAAAAATATCACAGATGAATAAGAGAAGTAAAAAAAAGGTTTATCACAGAAAAATGGGTGCTAATAATTAGCAATATCACAGTGTACGTTTTATCCAGCGGTGCTGTCTGATATCACAGTAGGCGGCTATATACTTATAGCTAAAAAAATATCACAGTAGGCTATATACTTATAACTAATAATATCACAGTAATAAAGATTATAATAAATAGGTACAAATACATAATAAATAAATAAATTAAACATTTACTAAAACTATCAGGTACTATTCGACTATAAAGACAACATCATCTGAGTGCGTCATGACCATGCGTACTTTAAGTATGTAAGTCTTTGGCATGGAAAACTCCTACTTTTTCGCCTCTTAGGTTACCAACTTCATACAAGGAGTTGCCTATCTTTCTCAAAACTATACTTTTCGTGAATTTAGCAGCGAGTTTAGCATTGTAATTCTCGGCAGCGTTACTTTGTTTAAAATTTCGGCGATACACAATTTGTCCTGGTTGATATACTACATCTTTACTTCTAGTGTTATAAACTTTCATGCCTTTTTGGTGCGCTAGTTTTAAATTTTGAAATATTTTCGCACGAATCAATTCCAATCGATCTTCTCGGTTTAGAATCTCAACCTTGGATTCTTTCACCGCGTCAAGTCTTCGAAGGAGATCATATGATTTCGCATTTTGGATCATATGGTAACCAAACACAGCGTAATATGGTTCCACCGCGATTGCTTCGTGCATTACACTACGAAGTGAGAATGCGACGTTGCTAACGTGGAGGTCCCATTGCTTTTGGTTTGTGCCTAGATAGGCTCTTATTTTAGCCAACACCGATTGGTTCACTCTTTCTGAGGCATTTGCCTGCGGAGAGTAGATGGCTGTACGGGTGTGTCTTACACCGTATCGTTTCAAAAAGCTGGTAAATAATTCTGAGACGAATTGTTTACCATTGTCTGAATGGACAAATTCAGGTACACCAAAAACATGAAAGACGTTTTCTTCTAAAAATTTAACTACCTCAGATGATGTTGCTTTCCTAATTGCTTTCAAGAACACAAACTTACTAAAATGATCAAGTACTATGAATATGTGTGTATTTCCGTTTGAAGTCCGTGGGTATGGTCCTAAGAAGTCAATGTATAAGCGTTGAAATGGTCGTTCAGTGATTGTCTGTTGTCCCATCGGCGGTCGAGTCGTCTGGTTTACGGATTTATTGCACTTACAACTGTCGCATGAATTCACCCAGTGTTGAACATCGGTGGCCAACCCAGGCCAATAGTAAAACTGACGCAGCTTCGCTAATGTTTTGCCTATGCCTCCGTGTCCAGACTCTGGTGAGTCATGCGCAGTCTTTAACAACTCCTCTCGCAGTCCTTCGGGTACCCACAGTTTCCAGGCGCGGTCCTCCTGTATTGCGTCACCTGTCCGTACGTCAGTGCGTTTGTAAACGTATCCGTCTGATATGCAAATGTCAGGAAGTCGGTCTTGTTGTTGTTCCACTACTTTCTTTAGTTCGTTATACTCTTCGGACGAAAAGTGCGTGGAACTAAAGTCAATTCCAGGAGTCGAGTCGGTTTTCACGATCTCTTCCATATGGATGCGCGACAAAGTATCAGGTACTACGTTTTGGACACCTTTCCTATGTTCGATGGTGAAATCGAACGCCTGTAGCTTAAGGCTCCATCTTGCCAACCGCCCTGACAGGTCCTTCTGTGTCATCAACCACTTGAGACTGGCGTGATCGGTGATGATAGTGAAAGGTAGGCCCTCAACGTAGGCTCTGAACTTCTTCACCGACAGAATCGCCGCATAGCATTCGAGTTCAGTCACGCTGTAGTTCATTTGAGCTGCATTAAGCTTCTGGGACATGAATGCCAGCGGCAACTCGTTCTTGTCGTCATCCATCTGGAAGATCACGCTCCCTACTCCTGTGGTCGAAGCGTCACATTGTATGTAAAAATGTTTCGTAAAGTCTGGGTTGTTCAGTATTGGTGCTTCTACAAGTCGTCTTTTCAGTGTGTCAAATGATGTCACTGCTTCATCCGACATCTCGAACTGTTTCCCTTTTTTCAGGCAGTCAGTCATTGGGGCTGCTATCGTCGCGTAGTTCGGGATGAAGCGTCTGTACCAGCCCGTCATGCCTAGAAATCTGCGGAGTTGTTTTGGGGATTTGGGGATTGGGAAATCGTCGATCGCCGACACTTTGTCTCTGTCCGTTCGAATGTGTCCGTCTCCTACTACATATCCTAAGTACTTAATCTCCTTAAAACAAAACCTACTTTTTTCTACGTTAATGGTAAGACCTGCCTGACGCAAAGCAAACGCAACTTCATCTAGAGTCTTAATGTGTGATTCAAAGTCGGGAGAGCAAATCAATAGATCGTCTAAATAAACAAACACATTCTGACGTAAGCGACCTGGTATCACCTTGTCCATCAACTTGGACATCCTCTGAGCCGCATTGCACAGTCCAAACGGCATCACCGTGAACTGATACAGTGGTCGGCCAGGGACTGTGAAGGCTGTCTTCTCTCTTGATTTACTCTCTAGAGGAATCTGCCAAAATGCGTCCTTTAAATCTATACTAGATATATATCTAGTGTCTTGTAACCTGCTAATTATTCCCTCAATGTGTGGCAGAGGATATGCAAACTTCTTAGTTCTTGCGTTTACTTTGCGCGAATCTAGACATAACCTATTTTTCCCGGGTTTTCTAACTAACACGACTGGGGAGCTCCAAGCACTGTTGCTTTCTTCAATCACACCCATTTCAAGCATCCGATCAATCTCTGCGTAAAGCAGTTTTTGAACGGCTGGTGAAATGGGGTAATGTCGCTGTTTGATGGGAATGTTTTCGTCGTCCACCTCTATGACATGTTCCTCAAGATTGGTTTTACCCAATCCGAGTACAGCGAAAGAAGGAAACAATACCTTGACGCTCTCCAGTCGCTTAGTCTGTTCTTCGGTTAGCTCTATGTTTTGTTGTTTCTCGGTGCTAGGCACTGTCGTCACATTGAGTTCGCTCACAATATTTGGAGCAACATTAAAAGAGCTCCAAAAATCTACACCCAAATAGAGAGGTTGTTGTAGGCTGGGGACCACGAATACTTCCAAGATTTTGGATCTTCCACCCCACGAGACATTCGCGTTGAAACTGCCTTCGATTCTCTGTTGGTTTCCGTCCGCAGTTTTTATCGCATGTTGCATGTTCGTCATTTGTATGTTTTTTCTTTTGACAAAGTCTATTGCACCTTTCCCTAAACATGTCACTGAGGCTCCACTATCCAATAGACCTAAAATGTCCTCACCTTCTAGTTGTACTTTTGTAAAAGGTCTATTGTCGTCACTTATTGTCAAAATTGAAGCTTCTATCCTGCTATGCATTCGTCTTTTTATTGCACTTATTTCCCTTAGCCTAGCTATTTTCTTATAGTTTCTACTTCTCGTCTTTGTAGTGTAAAGTTCTTCACCGAAGATTCGCTTTCGCGCTTCTTCATAGCGTCTCTTTCTTTCATGTAGGCTCAACCTAGGGTCAATACCATTAGTCAAGTTAGTCACTGGGGTTTCAGTCTTTTCTATCTCTCTCTTTAATATGTTTACTTGGTCAGTTTGTCGTCTGTCTTGTTGTTCTCCGGGATTGTCATTTTCGTCGGCTGTTGGCTCCCGGGTACACTGCCGACCCTGGAGTTTTCCTGACAAGTCTGACATCTATAGGGTATGTTACCTTGTCCACACCCAAAACAAGTCAGAGTATGAAACGTCGAGTTACATACTCCCGTCTGTTGTCTGTTTCTAAAATTGTCATTTAGTTTATCTTTTTCATTGTTTATTGGTTTTTGTTTGTCATTATACCTGTCATGTCTTTTGTCGTTTCTGTTCGGTTGGAAAGCTGCTACTTCTAGTTCATCGTCGTCTGACTCGTCATACCTCCTACTACTAACTTTCCTCTCTTCTCCTAACTCATTGACAAATCTTCTCTTTGCATCTCTAGCCGTCAAATGTTCTTCTGCTCGTCTACATTCGTCTCTCAATTCCCTTATACTACTGATAGAGCAACCAAATATCAAAGTCGCTACTCTCTCTTTTAAATTTTTCTTCACCATCGATATCAGGTCCGGTTCGCTTGGTTTGACTTGCATTTGCAATGTCAAACTCCTGATATCGGCGTAAAACTCGTCAAATGTCTCGTGAGGTTGTTGTTTCCGATCCATAACCGATCGCAGGATCTCGAAATCTCTTTTATTTGGCTTGAATTGTCTGATGAGTTCACTCTTCAAGTCATGATAATTTAGGAGATAATCGTCTTGGTTCTCCTCCAGATATTGCCAGTACCATTGTTCTGCCGCTCCGGAAACGAGGTGGTGGAAGTTCGCAAACAGCTGATCGTCTGTCAGTTCTGTCTTCTTTCGTATCGTCTCTACTCTAAAAATAAAACTTTCAACCGACATGGTTTTTGACGTTCCATCAAACTTCACCCCCCATTTATGAACATCAACCCTCGGGTTGTTGTCCCTAGATGAGTGATGAGCGTTTGATGGACCATGTCGAGGTTGACTATTTCTCGAGTGGCTGGCCCTTTCGTTCGTCAGTGTTTGGTCTTGGTCAGATCTCCTGGTCGTCGTGTTCCTGTGTTCCGTCAATGAGAGTTCTAGTGCGTTGAATTTCTGGTCCATTGTCGTCATCGTTTTGTCCAGTAGCTTCATCACGCTACTTAAGCCTTCCGCTAAGAAGCCCATCGTCCTTGTCTGGCTTTCCTTCACAGCTAGATTTGCCACCGTCTCCATTCTTTCGTACAGGTCTGTCGTTGTTAAAATTCTTGGTCTTGCAGCGTCCCCTCCATTCGCGCTATTCTGGTTTTGTCTTTGTTCTTGTAGCAGTCTCGAATGTTCTTCTTGTAGTTTCCTGTTCTCTTCCAAAAGTCTGTCGCGTTCTGTCTGGCCAGGTTCGTTGTTAAAGTAATCTTCATCCCCACCGTGTTCTTCTTCGTCTTCACTGTGGTTCCTTTCTTGTTCGTACTGTCCTTGTTCTTGGTTCCTGTTCGTATCTGTTGGGTCTGTGTCTTCGTTTTGTAATCTAACGTTCAAATTTCTAATCATGTCAATTACGTCTTGGTCTGGTCTAGTACCGTCTATCGCGTTTCTTCCTTCCGGAACGTCAACCGCCGGCACTGGCACACCTGATCTTCCTGCGATCGGGTCCCCAACCTGATTTGCCGAACTTCTGGTGGTTGGCCCATTTCTCGGAATGGCTCCTTGCTTTCGAGCTTTGTCAGCCATCCTACCACGAATCGGAACGGAATTCAAACCAAGTACCTTATTCCTAAGAACACCGAAAAGAAATCTTTCTTCAGGTTTTCCTTTTTCCTTTCTTTCAAAGTTGAACGAAATTTTTGCACAAGCAAAAAAAAACTCAAGAAAAATCAACAAAGAAAACTAGATTCAAAATTCAAAACTTAAAAAAGCTGCTAAAAAAAAACCCTTTTTTTTTTGTTGAAATCCAACAAAAAAAAAAAAAATATATAATTCCACAAAAAAAAATTCAAAACCACAAAAAAAACTAACCTATTCAAAAATAATAAAAGCTGAAAAAAACTAACCCTAATAAAACTTCAAAAATCTAAAGAATTCAAAAAAGAAATTCAATCTTTCCTAAAAAAAATTCAAAACGAAGTGTAAAACCTTTTTTTGAACCACTAAAAAAAAAAAAAATCAATAGAAAGGAAAGTGAATTCAAAAAAAAAAAAATGATAAAGTAAGAAATAAAAAAAAATCATAAAAAAACCAAAGAAATTCAAAAAAAAATTCAAAATTCAAAATATTCCAAAAGAAAATAAAAAAAATATGTATATAAAAAAATAAAAAATGATAAAAAAAAATAAAAAAAAAAAACAAATCCAAAATTTCAATTATTCGTAAAAAAAAATATTAGGTTTTGTTGTTGTTGTTGTAGGTATCTCTATAATTTGCTAAGGTGTGTGAGGCTGTACCAGGTTTCCTTTCCGAATGGTTGCTGGTTACTTGCTTCAAAGTTTTGGTTGTCTTGTCTAAGTATTTGTCCGTCTGTTTCAGCTGGTGCGCTCGGAGTCCAGCTGGTGCTTCAGTTCATCCCCACTTCAAAACCACTACATAAACCTCGGCGTTTAGCCAGAAATATGGTTGGCTCCGAAGTGAGAATTTACTTCCACATGAATGAAGTTCTCGACGCCTAATCCTCTACCTCACGAGAAGTTGGGTAAACCCTACTCAACGGATAGCTGAGGGTCAGACGTCGTTAACCTCACTCTACTCTTGGCGTCATCTTGAATCAAAAGTGAACTACCTCACTAGGTCTCAGACGTAAAGCCTTAAGACTGGATAGCAGTCACCGATTCATGACCACCAAGAGTTCCCTCTGTCCCTAGATTTGCATCGGGTTTTGGGAAAAAAATTAAATTGGAAAAAAAAATGAAAAAAAAAAAAAAAAAAATAATGAAAATTATCTACGATAGGCCAAAATCGGACTATCGCTAGGTCTCGTTGGGCGCCATTGTTAGGAGCTGAGAATCCACAGGGGATGAACTTTGGTACTATCGAAAGGAGCAGTGGCACGCTTGCGGTTGCTCGGATCTAACTCGTCGGATGGGGGGGATTCTTGCTCTTTCAATAGTACCTCCCACTCACTAAACAAAATTACCGTGCCTAGGATTTAGGAAGGAATGGAAAAGGAATAGGAAGGGAAGCTACTATATAAGGATAGGACAAAGGAAAAGGAACAAAAGGAAATGCAAAACCTAGAGACGTGAGCTCCATCCAAGGACAAAAGAAGGTGGTGTTTTGATTCAAAAAAATTCCAATTTCTACTAAAAGAAATTTTTTTTTTTTTCAAAGGAAAAAAAAATAAAAAAATAATAAAAAAAAACTAAATCCCTATCTAACCTACCTAACCCAACACCAAAATACCCTAAACTTATCTACTACCTACTTAATACTATTTACTACTAACCTACTACCTTTTGAACCGAAGACACTCTTATCCTCTTCCACCGTCGGATGGAACTCTGCCGGAGTCTCCGAAGCGCTCGTCAGATGTTAATGACGAAGTCGTGGCCAACCCTCCCTTGCATCGGTCCGATACAACCAAATGCCATCTTCTTGGCCTTGTTTGTGAAGATGGCCCCTGAAATGACCTACCAGCTGAAACCTAGTCTGTTATGTTACGTCTTTGTCAGTCATATCGTCACAAACCAAAAGAAAACGAAACTTAACCATCAACCATCACCGTTCGCATTGGACGGCCTAGTTCAGCCATCACACACCTTTATGCTTACTTTAGCAAACCATAATATTCAAATAAAAAAAAAAAAACAGAAGTGTTCAAATGAATTCGACTTTTACAATCATTTATTTTTTGATCAAAAGAGAAAAAAAAAGTTCAATATTTTTAACAACGTATGCTATATAAACTGTTTTCAACCTGATATATGTATACCAAAAAGGAACAATGGAAATTCTACCTTTCTGGTACGATACGGAATTTGGTATCTTCATATATGCATATATATATTTTTCAATTGAAATGAAAGTAATTATATTTTTTTTTTTTTTTAAAGGCTTACAGTTTACTTTGGAGATATCCCTCGTTGTCCTGCCGGCAGCACTCGTGAGACACTGTTTTATTATTTAGATATGTATACCTATATATATATATATATATATATTAAATGTCACCAAACTTCCTTTTTTTTTTTTTTTTTGTGTGGGGTCTTTTTTTTTATATGTCTACCCTCTTAACACCTAACTAAAACAAAATTCACTATACTATTTTTTCCTCCTTTTTTCTTTTTTTTCTTTCTTTACTTTACACTTTTTCTTTCTATTTAATATTCTTTATACTTTTATCTTTCTTTTTCTTTCAATTTTTCTTTAACTTCACTTTCAATTCACTTCTTATGCTTAAAATTTACTATCAATTTTCTTATTCTTTCAAATTCACTTTCAGTTCTCTAATTTCACTATTGACCTTAAATTCTTTATCTTTAAATTCACTTTTTTTTTCTTAAATCCACTTTTCTTCATCTAGTCCTTCATTTCCTTAAATGTCTCCTTCTTTTCCTTCCCAGTCTCCTCATATGTGTATCTTCATACAACTTCATATATGTATCCACATATATTTTTCTTATATGGGTCCTTTTTGGTTGCCCTTGACCTTGGGTAGGTCAAAAAAACCTTGCAGAGGTTGTCTAACCAACCTATTTAAATTTAAAATTTTTAATACTCGTTCAAAAGTTATTTCACTTTCTCTAACCTACCTCTGCTTTTTTCTTTTATTTTCTTCTCCCTCGCTTCTCAAAGGTTTTCCTTTAGTTCCTTCAACTTTCTATATAAAATAAATTCAATAAAATATTATAATTCGCACCTTATACCTATACATATTTTTCCAAATCTTCCTTACCTTTTCTTTACTTATTCTTCCTTTTATATCTTCCTTTTTTTTTTTCTTTCTTTATTTGTGTCAAAAAAAACTAATTTGAAACTTGACTTTGTTTTAATTGAGCTTACTTGACCCTTTTACAAATTAGAAAAATCAGTGCCGAACTTCCTCTGTCAGCTGTTCTTTTGCAAAAAGAAAGTTCTACATTTATCTTTCCCTTGTTAACTCTTTTGCTCCTCGGGTACATAAGCACTTGGTTCGAATCCCGTTGTCAAATCAAATACATAATTACCTCTCTATTTGGATCGGTAGACAGCTGATTAACGTTTTCTATTATTCTTTAAAATTTACCATCTGTTTCTATGTTGCCATCTGTACTTCTCACTAACTGTCCACCCCCTTTCTTCACACACCTACATACATACATGCTTTCTCCTACCTTACTCTTTATTAAGCTATAGTCATATCCAATTTAATACTTACACTACCTATCATCTAATCAATAACACAAACATACATTAATCTACCAAAAAAACTTACATAACTCTCTCTCTCAAATTTCACTTACACTTAGCTTTCTTTGCAATCTTATATTGCTGAATAACATTAACTCATTACTTTGAGTTAGAGGGAGATGGATAGTCTGCGCAACCCAGTGCGTAATCAAAGTGTCAAAATATTAATGTCGGTGTTTCGCGAATTTACATTTGGTATTTTCCTTTTTTTTTTTGTTTTGTTTTGTTTCTTAATTAAATATCGCGAGTTGTTTTCGTTTCTTTGTTTTGTTTTTCTATTTCTTTTTTTGTTCTTATTTAGGTGGTTTTATTTTCTTTGGAACTTTCAAAGGTAAGTACAATTATTGTGTTCTCTTGTTTTTGTAAAACCTCAGGTGGGAGTTTGTTTACATATTTTCATAGGTACATACATTACGGATGTACTTGCATTTTGTAAACAAACTCTCATTCTTGTCTTTTTTTTTCAGTTTAATTTATCTTTACTATACTTTTTAGGGTTGATTGACGATATCAAAATTAACACAACGACAACAGAAAAAAAGAAGGAAATTCTTGTATGACCTATGGTAAGTAGCATGAAGTTATTGGATTGAATGATAATACATTGGGTATCTTTTTTTTCAGGTTTTGCTACGTAACACAGTGTTTGACTGTTGATGCCAGTATTTTAACTGTTGATGCCAGGATCTGCCTGTTGATGCCAGTGTTTGACTGTTGATGCCAGTATTTTACTGTTGATGCCAGGATCTGCCTGTTGATGCCAGTGTTTGACTGTTGATGCCAGTATTTTTACTGTTGATGCCAGGATCTGCCTGTTGATGCCAGTGTTTGACTGTTGATGCCAGTATTTTACTGTTGATGCCAGGATCTGCCTGTTGATGCCAGTGTTTGACTGTTGATGCCAGTATTTTTACTGTTGATGCCAGGAACTGCCTGTTGATGCCAGTGTTTGACTGTGGATGCCAGTATTTTACTGTTGATGCCAGGATCTGCCTGTTGATGCCAGTGTTTGACTGTTGATGCCAGTATTTTTACTGTTGATGCCAGGATCTGCCTGTTGATGCCAGTGTTTGACTGTTGATGCCAGTATTTTACTGTTGATGCCAGGATCTGCCTGTTGATGCCAGTGTTTGACTGTGGATGCCAGTATTTTACTGTTGATGCCAGGATCTGCCTGTTGATGCCAGTGTTTGACTGTTGATGCCGGTATTTTTACTGTTGATGCCAGGATCTGCCTGTTGATGCCAGTGTTTGACTGTTGATGCCAGTATTTTAACTGTTGATGCCAGGATCTGCCTGTTGATGCCAGTGTTTGACTGTTGATGCCAGTATTTTACTGTTGATGCCAGGATCTGCCTGTTGATGCCAGTGTTTGACTGTTGATACCAGTATTTTTACTGTTGATGCCAGGATCTGCCTGTTGATGCCAGTGTTTGACTGTTGATGCCAGTATTTTACTGTTGATGCCAGGATATGCCTGTTGATGCCAGTGTTTGACTGTTGATGCCAGTATTTTTACTGTTGATGCCAGGAACTGCCTGTTGATGCCAGTGTTTGACTGTGGATGCCAGTATTTTACTGTTGATGCCAGGATCTGCCTGTTGATGCCAGTGTTTGACTGCTGATGCCAGTATTTTTACTGTTGATGCCAGGATCTGCCTGTTGATGCCAGTGTTTGACTGTTGATTTACCAGCGATTAAAAACCCGTACTTGATGACCGTTTTACCAGCATAGGATTAAGGATCTACCAGCATTGGAACCACCGATCACCAGAATTAGCGATAAGAAGTAATAAACATTATATTAGATTAATAAACATTATATTAGATTAGCTTTAAGACAAATAAAAGGATTGGACCTTCTTTATAACCGAAGTTTTACGTGTTTTCTTTTGTCAACCCTGGACCCGACGAGCATACCCCAGCTCTAGAGAAAAAAGCACATCACAACTCTAAGATCCCTAAACCGTACTTCTAACTCGCAAAAATCCTGAACCCTATCTAACCTATCACCTATTGGCACTTCTCGACCTGAAGTCGCCATATCCCTACCAAAGTCAGCATAATAAGGGGATACTCCTTAAACTTCGTGAGTGGACGTGCGAATCGCGCACGCAACCTTAGACAACTGCGCATCCCATATCCGGGGGTTATCAGAGACGTATGCTCTGAGCGTTGTTTTGATGAAATGGTTAATCCGCTCCGCTGGATTAGCCTGTGGGTGGTAATGGGCTGTAAAACGAATTTGGGTAGAGTAAGAATCGCAAAGAGATTTCAGTTCTTTAGATCGGAACTGAGGGCCATTATCACAGACGACAACCTTTGGAATGCCAAAAAGAAGAAAGACATTGTCTTTTAACTCCCGGCAAATTGCCTGGGCAGTAGTAGACCTCAACGCGAAAAGAAGGGGGAATTTGGTGAAATAATCGACGACAGTCAAAATGTAGATAAAACCTCTACTTGACTTTGGAAGGGGACCAACGAGATCTACACAGATCATTTCCCACGGTGCCTTTATTCCTACTCTCTCAGTCATCAAACCAGCTGGCTTTTCATTAACCGGTTTTACCTGTTGGCAAACTTTACAATTCCTAACATACTTTGTAATATCGCCTCTCATTTAAGGCTAATAGTACTTTCCCTCTATCCTAGCAAAAGTTTTCCTAACTCCCATGTGTCCAGCTAAAGGACTATCATGGCATTCCTGTAATATAGCTAATCTATCTTGTTTTCCTACAACTTTCTTCCATTCTTGATTATTTTCATGAACAACAACATGATTCGATTTAATCAGTTTGAACAGTTGACCTTGTTCTACCCTCCACGCGGGGTAAGCTAGCGGATTTGATTTTATCGCTGAGATCATTTTCGCAATCCAAGGGTCTTGATCATCTTCTGAGATCTCGGCTATTACCGGAACTCCTCGAGATAACATGTCTGGAACTACATGTTCTTTGCCCTTGCGATGGATGATCTCAAAGCCAAACTGTTGAAGCCGAAGTGCCCAACGTGCTAATCTTCCCTGCGGATCTTTAAGATTGTTCAACCATATGAGCGAATAATGATCAGTCACAACCGTGAATCGAACACCTTCGATGTAAGGTCGTAACTTCTCTATTGCCCATAGTACAGCCAAACACTCTTTTTCCGTCGTCGAATAGTTGCGTTCACTCCTATTTAAGGACCTACTAAGGCAACAGACAACCTTTAACCATCATCGAAGTTTTGTGACAATACGGCACCGATTCCGTAGTCCGACGCGTCTGTTTGCACGACGTCGAAGTTCGAAGGTCGTTGAAAATCAGGGCAAGTAAGTATTGGTGCTGTGACCAAACACTCCTTAGCCTTCCTAAAACTATTCTCACATTCATCAGTCCAGATGAACTTCCTACTCTTCTTCAATAAATCTGACAGTGGTCGAAGCAAATTGGCAAAATTTGGCACAAATCGACGATACCACGACACTGTCCCTATAAAACTCCTAACCTCTTTGACATTCCTCGGTGCTGGAATCCTAACCATGCTTTCCACTTTTCCGGGTCTACATGTAACCCATTTCGATCCACTACATAACCTAAAAACTTCAACGATGGCCTACAGAAGTTACACTTCTCCATACCGACCTTCAACCCTGCTTCGCTCAACCTTTTCAAAACTTCCTTCAGGATTTCAAGATTCTTTTCGAAAGTATCCGTCAGGATTATGATGTCGTCTAAATAGACGAAGACGCACTACTCTAGATCAGCACCCAAAACTGTGTCGATAAACCGTTGCCATGTCGCAGGCGAGTTATGAAGCACGAAAGGCATCCTTCTAAACTGAAAGAGACCTCTCCCGGGAACCGTGAAAGCGGTGTAGGGCTTAGACTCCTCCTCCATTGGGATCTGCCAATACGCTGATTTTATATCCAAAGAGGACAAAAACTTCGCTCCTCGAAGCCTGTCCAAAATGACCGCTATGTAGGGTAGTGGATAAGCATCCCTATCAGTATTCTTATTAAGCTTCCTAAAATCTACACAAAACCTAAAAGACCCATCTTTCTTTTTTTCCTACGTTCGGATAATGGCTTCCCTAATCTCCTAAACATTGTACGCATGGTAGCGAGATATGCTCCATACGTCTCCTCCTTCCCTTGGGTCCTACGGTTGATCTGTTCCATCAACAAATCATCATAATTTGTTGGTAGGAATTCGTACTTCAACGCCTCTACGAATTCCTGCCAATCAGCTATGTCTTTCCTTACTGACCTATACCACAGTAGGGCTTGACCTGTCAAAAGGTCAACCACTGACTGGAACAAACGGTTTTCTGAAACCCCTCGAGCTACACTAAGTTCCTCTACCCTTTCCAAGAATGAGTTCACTGATGTGCCACATCGCTCACCACTGAACTGAACATTCTACCTACTGATCCTTTCCGTAAATTGCTCTTGCAGTTCGGAAATCCCTACTCTAACACTATCTGACTATCTGACCTCTGTTGTAATCCCTCGTTGCACACTGGTCCTCGTGTGTTCCCTCGTTGCACATCAAACCCCCATGTGTCCAGCTAATGGACTATCATGGCATTCCTGTAATATAGCTAATCTGTCTTGTTTTCCTACAACTTTCTTCCATTCTTGTTTATTTTCATGAACAACAACATGATTCGATTTAATCAGTTTGAACAGTTGACCTTGTTCTACCCTCCACGCGGGGTAAGCTAGCGGATTTGATTTTATCGCTGAGATCATTTTCGCAATCCAAGGGTCTTGATCCTCTTCTGAAATCTTGGCTATTACCGGAACTCCTCGAGGTAACATGTCTGGAACTACATGTTCTTTGCCCTTGCGATGGATGATCTCAAAGTCAAACTGTTGAAGCCGAACTGCCCAACAACGTGCTAATCTTCCCTGCGGATCTTTAAGATTGTTCAACCATATGAGCGAATAATGATCAGTCACAACCGTGAATCGAACACCTTCGATGTAAGGTCGTAACTTCTCTATTGCCCGTAGTACAGCCAAACACTCTTTTTCCGTTGTCGAATAGTTGCGTTCACTCCTATTTAAAGACCTACTAAGGTAACAGACAACCTTTTCCCCATCATCGAAGTTTTGTGACAATACGGCACCAATTCCGTAGTCCGACGCGTCTGTTTGCACGACAAAAGGTCGTTGAAAATCAGGGCAAGTAAGTATTGGTGCTGTGACCAAACACTCCTTAGCCTTCCTAAAACTATTCTCACATTCATCAGTCCAGATGAACTTCCTACTCTTCTTCAATAAATCTGACAGTGGTCGAAGCAAATTGGCAAAATTTGGCACAAATCGACGATACCACGACACTGTCCCTATAAAACTCCTAACCTCTTTGACATTCCTCGGTGCTGGAATCCTAACCATGCTTTCCATTTTTTCCGGGTCTACATGTAACCCATTTCGATCCACTACATAACCTAAAAACTTCAACGATGGCCTACAGAAGTTACACTTCTCCATACCGACCTTCAACCCTGCTTCGCTCAACCTTTTCAAAACTTTCTTCAGGATTTCAAGATTCTTCTCGAAAGTATCCGTCAGGATTATGATGTCGTCTAAATAGACGAAGACGTACGGCTCTAGATTAGCACCCAAAACTGTGTCGATAAACCGTTGCCATGTCGCAGGCGAGTTATGAAGCACGAAAGGCATCCTTCTAAACTGAAAGAGACCTCTCCCGGGAACCGTGAAAGCGGTGTAGAGCTTAGACTCCTCCTCCATTGGGATCTGCCAATACGCTGATTTTATATCCAAAGAGGACAAAAACTTCGCTCCTCGAAGCCTGTCCAAAATGGCCGCTATGTAGGGTAGTGGATAAGCATCCCTATCAGTATTCTTATTAAGCTTCCTAAAATATACACAAAACCTAAAAGACCCATCTTTCTTTTAAACTAATAGTATTGGAGATGACCAAGCACTGTTGAATCTGTCAATAACTCCTGCTTCTAACATCTCATTTAGTTCCCTATCAATATGTCCCTGCATTGCCGGAGAAACCGGATAATACCGTTGTTTAATCGGCTCCGCCGACGTCCTAATGATGTGCTCAATCATAGTTGTGCACCCTAATCCTTCTGGCATCTTCCTAAAAGCTTCCTCCACCATGGCTTCCAACAAACTAGTCTGATCTTTCGTCAACTCTGAACGCTCAGTAATCGAGCAAATCGAGCCCAAACACTCTTGGTCCGAAAAACTCCACATACGTGATCGCAAATCCAAGACGATTCCCAACAGTGCCCAAAAATCTGCACCTAGTATCACGGTATGCGTCAGAGTTTTAATAACTAAGCAGTCTATAAGAACTGCCTTGTTTTCAACCACGATTGGTAAGTTCACTGACCCTTAAACTTCTACTCCTGCTCCATCTGCCAAGCATACAGAATGGACGTTCCCCTCTTTAACAACTAATCCTAAATCTTGGAGAATTCTCCAGCTATCTCTACCTAAAATTGTTCTAGAAGCTCCTGAACCTAACAAACCCAAAAACCTAGTCCCGTAAATACTAGCTCCTAAAAATGGTCTCCTATCATCCCCGTTTGCCTCCAATGTAAAATTTTTGCCAGCTGGTTACCAGCAGGCAACCTAGCTCCCAATGCCTCCGGAACTCCCGCCCTGCTGGCGCAAGAATCCGTTGCCCATTTCCCGATGAACAACGACGACAGTTATTGCGGCTGAAACCTTCAGCGCCACAACCGAAGCAATGCTTTTTAGCGGAACACCTGCTAGAGAAGTGACCTTCTTTCCCGCAGTTGAAACATCGAAGGGACCTATCAACTTGAGTGGATCTATTAGGTGGAGACCTTCTAGCTTCCACTACTTGGACAGGTTGCTCATCTTTGCTAACCACTGCAACTTTCGGTACTGCTGGACCAGCTGAGTAACCGAATTCGGGTTCCACGCAATTTTTATTTCGAGCGGGCGGCTCAAAATTCTCAACATTCGCCCTAAGCGTTTCTAAGTCCCTGCCTAACTTAGCTACCTCCTTCACAGATTGAGGTTTTTGGAAACCAATCTGTTTTTGATGAAACGGGTCCACGTCTCCTCCTTCCCTTTGGTCCTACGGTTGATCTGTTACACCAACAAATCATCATAATTTGTTGGTAGGAATTCGTACTTCAACGCCTCTACGAATTCCTGCCAATCAGCTATGTCTTTCCTTACTGACCTATACCACAGTAGGGCTTGACCTGTCAAAAGGTCAGCCACTGACTGGAACAAACGGGTTTCTGAAAACCCTCGAGCTACACTAAGTTCCTCTACCCTTTCTAAGAATGAGTTCACTGATGTGCCACATCGCTCACCACTGAACTGAACATTCTACCTACTGATCCTTTCCGTAAATCGCTCTTGCAGTTCGGAAATCCCTACTCTAACACTATCTGACCTCTGTTGTAATCCCTCGTTGCACACTGGTCCTCGTGTGTTACCTCGTTGCACACTGGTCCTTGTGTGTTGTTGGGGAGTGTTCTCCACCAACTGCCTACTACTACTTCCTGAAGAAGAGGTTTTGTCTTCGTTCGACGCTTGCTCTTCTTCATCTGTTAATCTAGCTAATAGGAAAAGCAGTTCACTCTTCAGAGATTTCTGCTCTCCTATTTCCTCATCTCCTTCTGCCTGTGCTTTTCCTATCCTATTCAAGCTCCATTCTATCTTCGTAAGGATCTTCAAGTATTCCGCCGACTTCGGATTTCTTGGTTGATCCTTAAGAAGAACCCTAATCTCCCTAATCTTTTCCTCAACTGCATCCCTATCCTGAACATAACTAAACGGGTACTTCCCGTAGGCCTCAACTGAACCGCGACCTTCCAACATCCGAGAAGATCTTAAGGAACTTCTCATAACATCCACAGTTCCCTTCTCTAACCCCCTACTCAACATTTCGTACACAAGCTCCTCTTGTGACAAACGGTTGATGTCCATGGTGAATAAAAAAACAAAAGTAAAAAAAAAAACAAATAAAAAAAAACAGACACGCAATCAAAAAAAAAAACACGAAAGTTCAAAATAAAACAAAAAATAAAAATGTATTTCAAAAAGTATTAAGAAAATAGTAATAAAAAAGTATTAAAAAAAAATAGCACCAACAAATTCAAAAAGTATTGAGAAAAAAAATTATCGCCGACATCAACACTCAATTTTCAATATACCAATTTAGCTCACACCCACAAACTGTGTGAGAGAGCGAGACAGACTTATGCTGGGAACCTGCCGCACAAACTGTCAAACTCTTTAATATTATTAAGAAATAAAAAGCAAAATGAAATATCTATTGTATACCAACAACACAGTGAATCCCAATCAGCAATGCACAAAGCACAATCCAACAACAGTGATGTATGTATATACTACGTAGAATGTAGGTAGGTACGGCGATCACAATGATTTCTCCACAATTAAATGTTCACTTAGGGAAATAAACGCAGGCAAAGTAAAAAGATTCAAACACAAAATAACTTTCATAAAATATGTAACAAGTGAAAATCACACATCCTTAAAATGTTCCACTAGGAAAAATCACAACACATCAGGAGAAAAAAAATATCTGTTAAAAAAACACCACACAAAGCCCCACGTTGGACGCCAATTGTTGCACTTTTTTCCCTAGAAAACAAATCACAACCGAATCCACAACTTGAATTATAGCAAACTAATATATTAATTAATCGCAACGAATGATTAAGTAATTATTTATTACACAAAAAAACATAAATATGCACACCGATGTGCCGCGGCGATGTTTATCGAATTTAATTTTAGGCTGAACTGTCAAATGACAGCTGGGTGGATTTTAAAGGGAAAAGAATGCAACAGGTAGCAAGATACAGGCGCGGATCCAAGGGGGGGGGGGCAATGGGGCAATTGACCCCCTCCCCCCCTCTCTTTGTCAATAAAAATGTTAAGTCTGAAGCAAACTGTACGTATTCGCTACAAAAAAGAAGTTTTTGATCAAATTTTGAGTAACGTTCGGGATTCACAATATTATTCAATACTTTTTGATGAAATAACTGATACATCTCACCTCTCCCAACTGAGTATTATTACGTAATATTACGCTACGTCACAATGGAAGCATTTTTGAGGATTTTGTCTCTTTCGTGGATGCATTTGAAAAACTAGTTTATTCCAGAACTGATGAAGAATACGAAGCTGATGAGGAAAGCTGGAGGGAAACTAGAAAAAAACTGGCTGCCGAGGAGAAATTGGATGAAGAAAAAGTTCAAACTTCCACTTGAATGCTGTGTGGGAATAGGGACAGACGGATGTGCTGTTATGCTTTCACAAGTTCGAGGTGCTGTCATGGAAATTCAGAGAGAAACGAAAAATGCTGTTAGGACTCCATGCTATAGTCATAAGCTAAATAACTTTATTTCACAAAGTTCAAAAGTACCTGCCATTCGAGACGCTGCTGCAATAATGAAAGAGGTTATCTTCTTCCTCATATCGCATCCGAAACAAAAAACTGTCCTCATGAACACCTTGGGGTGTGCCCTCACATCACTTTGCGAAGCAAGGTGGGTAGAACGACAAGAAGGTGTACTTCAATTTTCTATGGACCTCATCAAAATTGAGGAAGCATTCGAAACGATATCGCAGTGGCATGACCTTAGCTCGGCTGGCAAGGCTTCCTTACTTATAACATCTTTATGCAATTCACAGTTTATTGTATCAGTTTTGTGTTTGAGTGATGTGTTGTCTTTAACACAGTCCTTGAGCAAGTTACTACAATCTAAATCTCTTGACCTGAATAGCAGCGCAATGCTGGTGAAGAACACGATTTCCGTTCTTCAAGGCCGCAGGGAGAACATAGATACCAGTTTTCACAACATCTGGCAGCATGCTAAGAATTTATGCGATCAGTTGAATGTTGAGTTGAGAATTCCTCGTATTCCACGTCATGGTGGACGCCAAATTCACCGAGCTAATTTTGACACTAATTCAGCTGAGGTATACTACAGAATCTCGTTATATGCACCTCTAATTGACTTTGTCCTGACCGATTTGCATGAAACATTTCGACCGGAAACCTTAGATGTATTTAAACTTACATTGTAACCCGAAAAGAAGCAGAACAACCATCTTCCCGTTACTGCTCTTGAGTTGATGGATAAATGCAATAAGGATGTGTTTGGCATTACACACAGTTTCCTTTTAATCCTTGCAACGCTTCCGGTTACGAATTCTTCGGCAGAGCGGTCTTTTTCTTCATTGCGGCGCCTTAAAACCTATTTAAGGTTCACAATGAGTGAAAATCGCCTTGGCGGTCTGGCACTTATGCAAATCCACAGACAAATCCCGATCGATGTTGAAAAATAATAACAAGGTTTTCAAAAACCGGCTCCAACAAAAAGTTAGATTTTAGCACTTAATTAACTGTTTTAAACTAATTTAACAAATTTTTTTTAAATTTTTTAAACAATTTTTCTAATTCTTTTAAATAAAAAATGTATTTTTATATTTGATTGAGTTTATATTCAATAACTGCAAATCATTGAAAAGGAAGAAAAACTGCCCCCCCCCCCCCTTATCAAAATCCTGGATCCGCGCCTGGCAAGATAATATGCTGCCAACGCCAGCTGCTCAGCATTAGGTGGTTCGTAGGTAGTTTTTATTGGTACGTAGGTATAAATGATTTAATAAAAGCAAGGAATTAATGAAAAGAATACGAATCAATCAAAACACACAACTGGGTGTTGCGTACAATAAGGGCGCCAGGAAATTTTTGCTTGGAATTTCCAAACCAACTTCAATGCTGAAAATGGTCTTCAATTGAAATAAAAACATCGCGATTGATTTCCAAAAGGAATAAAATATGTTTTATTCAGGAAACCTTTACGGGTATAGGTAGAAAACCTGAAATTTTTTCATAAACAAATTGGTATACAAAGGATGCAAAGTCTGGCAGAGGGCCAGTTAACAATTTAAATGGTATGAAATTCAAGTTCGAAGACGGGTTTTACCCAGGTTAAAATGCAAACAACAAAGTATGTGCACAATGCACCCGCAAACAAACGACTCTTTGGGAATTTTCCCGAACATAGAGTATAGAAATACTTAGCTTTCTTCTGACTAATCCTGCCTGAGCTCTCTTGCCCGTACTGGCACTAACTCTTCCGAATTCCTGCTTGCTTGGAGCTTTCCTACACAGAATCATAACACTGTTTAGTTTGGCCTTCCTGCTAAGCAAACACTATAACAATTTAAGCTTGCACTACTTGCTAAGATTAAACACTCGATTATAAATTCTCCGAACACTCTTTCAATTTTCAAAACTTTCTGCCACTATGTTCTTTTCAGAGGTCAACCAAGAAGTGCCATCTTCTTGGCGGCCTCTTCGTTCATCGGCGCATTCAGCAAATTCCACTCACTTCGACCAATCAGAGTCGTGGAGGTTCGTCACGGGGTATCTGCAGTACTCTCAGCAAATTTGCTGGAGTCTGCGCCGTAGGCGAAACACATCCATCGCTCTCTTCTAAACAATTTCGTTGTGAATCTCTCGGCCGTTAGAGATTCACAACAACTTGCCTGAATGATGGAATCCAGACCTGTTCCAGTTCAATCCATTCAGAATATAAAATTTAAAAACTATTACTTTTAACAAATTTCTTGGCCCAACCGACCCAAGTTACACTATGCAAGAAAACTATTTAAGTAAGGATTCAGTTAACGAGGATTCGCCATTTTTCGCGAAAACTACTAAACTACTTCGGTGAACCTTCGCGCAGATATGGGGAATGGGGACAATTCTAAATTCTATAAAGAGTCATTTCCTTGTTAAGGTAAAGCACTTCAGGTTGGGCACTCGGCCTTTACGATGGGCGCTCAGCCATTACGTTGGGCTCTTGGCCGTTTATATTGAAAAAGGCTTCAAATGCCAAATTCTGATGATGGTAAACGTTATAGTAAACGTTGACTGATATCTAATCAGTGTGTTAGAGATGGGTAGCCATATCTCTAACTTTTGTATAAATAGTAGGTTGTTAGTAACCTGCTGCTGCTGCTGTTGATGAAATTTCTAAAGAACCTTCCTGTTTCTTACTACCGCTGCTGTTTGAGTCTCCAGCCGTCCACTGGCTCAATGAAGGGGAACCTATTTGGGTTGCTTTTCCAAAATGCTTTGAAGTACACCACTAGCTGATGGACTAGGGTTGCTTTGAACTCTGCCAGCACTTTGAAGCCACAAGAAAAGGAGGCGGTGAAAATGGGAAAAGGAAGAAAATTAAAGGTCTAACCTGTTGTGGTAAAATATACCGCAACAAATCCCACCCTTACCTGCCAAGAAAAGTTCTTGCAGTTCGATAAAACTGTAAGACATTTCTTAAAGCCAATGGTTCAAGGAAATACGAAAAAGGTATTTTCCACCAGGGCGTAAAATCGCTAGCCTTTTGAAAGAAAGCGCGATATGGAGAAATAAAAAAAAATAAAAAAATAAAAGCTAAAAACTACTTTAAGGCTCAATTCTCCAGGGATGCATCGGTGTACGGTTTGAGATCCTTCGCATGCCAAGTTCCGCGTTCTTTACCATTACTATCTTCTAAGACATATGTCCAAGGTGACACACGCGGCGCAGGGACATAACTCCACGGGACATAAGTCCATTATGGACTTGTGTCCCACTTTAGTGGGACATTAGTCCAAAACTGGGTTATGGATCTATGTCCCACCGCGGTGGGGCATAAGTCCATAAAAGAAATGTTTGGACTTATGTCCCATTTTACATGTTGTGTTTGAGGGAAATACAAAACCTTTGGCGAGATGAACCTTTTCCAAAAAATTGGCAATCAAAAGATATTTGGACTCATTAAAAACGTGTTTAACGGGCTTTTTCTTTGCTAGTTACTAGGGAGGGCTACCATTATGTCAATAAGTCAGCGTAATGTCTTATAGTTAGAAAACCAAAGGTTGTTAGAATACCGCCGCTCGCTCTTCGAATTTATAAGCTAAAAACTGAAGAAAAATTAAAATGTAACAGGGAAAGGAAAAAGAAAAAAGTGAAACAAAATCATTCTGCTTTCTTTTGTTTTCCTCAAACAGAAAAACATTGAATAAAATTGGAAAAAAACAATAGAAAGCGGAATAAGATTTTGTTTCTGAGAACTAAGAAAAATAAAAGTTAAAATTCGCAAAGTAGAGATATGGTTTTCCGGAATTTGAAGATAATACATATTTTATTTTTAGAAGTTAGTAGAGTTCCTTTGTTTAAAAAAGAAATTTAAAAAATTTTAATTTTTGAGAATTTGAGAAATTAAAATTAAAAAATCGCGCGATTTTTTAATTTTAATTTCTCAAATTCTCAAAAATTAAAATTTTTTAAATTTCTTTTTTAAACAAAGGAACTCTACTAACTTCTAAAAATAAAATATGTATTATCTTCAAATTCCGGAAAACCATATCTCTACTTTGCGAATTTTAACTTTTATTTTTCTTAGTTCTCAGAAACAAAATCTTATTCCGCTTTCTATTGTTTTTTTCTAATTTTATTCAATGTTTTTCTGTTTGAGGAAAACAAAAGAAAGCAGAATGATTTTGTTTCACTTCAAGAGAAAAACAATAAATAACTTTGTTGCAAAATTACCCAAGTCATTGTATTCAATTATAATAATGCAATATCAGGAATACCATGCAAGGAGTTTTTTTTTAGAAATTTTACTGAACGAAAATTTGATTTTTCAGGGGGTTAAATAAGTTTTAATAAAATAAAGAAATTTTATATAAAAAGTTACCTTTTTACATATCAATTCAATCTTATAATATTTTTTTTAAAATGCTAAAATTTTTAAATAGTTTTTGGCTTATAAACTTGAAGAGCGGCGGTATTCTAACAACCTTTGGTTTTCTAGTTGTATTTCATAAGGCTTTTTATTTACTATTATTTATCGAAAAATTGAGATTCTATGCAAATTGTGAACTTATGTCTCACCTAAAATAAAAAAAAATGTGGACTTATGTCCCATATTGGTGGGATATAAGTCCATAATCTACTTTTTATCCAGTTTTGGACTTATGTCCCACTGAAGTGGGATACAAGTCCATAATGGACTTATGACCCGAGGAGTTATGTCCCTGCGCCGACACACGCTTCTTTATAACAAACGGACCGACGAACTTCGGTGCTAACTTGGCTGCGTAATAGTTCGCGGCATCCGACAACACAAAATTTCGACGCCAAACCTGCTCGCCAACGAGATATTGAACATATCTTCTGCGGAGGTTGTATGTTTTCGCAGACTTTTTGGTTGCCGCGCGAGTTAAATAAAAAGAACGTTGTCGTTTGCTAGGTCGATTGAGACTAATCAAATCTTCTTTATTATTTTCTTAAAGCCAATGACAATTATGACGATGGCCTTCAACTTCATTATTTTCCCATCGTCAAATTTGCTTATTCTAATAAATTGTGTGGGAACGGAAATGCAACAACGGAAGGTTGTTGCAGTGTCTCTTATTTCATTTGGTGTCTGCTATTATAATTTAGGAGAAATGAGATACCTACTATTAATGCAATCACTGAAGGTGATTGCCCTATTGAACATAGCTTTATTGTTTAAGGTCACCATAAAAAAATAAAATAAATAGGGTGGCGCAACAGAGCGAGGAGCCCTTGGGCCTAGCGCATTTCTCACAACCATGCCTTGTGGGGAAATGGAGGTTTAAGGTCACCATACAAATATTTAACTTCTCCCTCCTTATTTTCAAGATTCTCCTGAATCGCTGGTATTATAGGAATCTCAATACTTTTTAATATTTGTCTTATTATATTAGTTTTTTTTCATTAAAAAAAATTATAACACCTATAACTATAATGGCTATGAAAACAAATGATATTATAAATATGCTCATAATATAGTTATTGTTCTTGTGGTATTTAAGTTCATCAATATGCTTTAAATTTTCAATTTGATATATTTTTAACATTGTTTCGAATGTTAGTTTTTCTTTAATGTTAACATTTTGATTTTCTTCATAGGTAAATTGATGCACAAATTCTAAGTTAAAATCAGACACAGATATGTTCCTCACACTTATTGTACAATTATTTATATTGATTATAAAGTTTCCAGTTAATTCTATGTTTCGGTCGTCATAACCGTTAGTTATTTTTTCTTTATTAAGGTTCTTACAAATGATTAAATTTTCTTCAACATTCTCAATTTTAGTTTGATTATTTGTTTTAAAATTACAAATGCCATCGGTTAAGCAGTTATCCATTTTTTTCAAGTCTTTAACATAAATATTGTTTGCATTGTAAATATTTTTAGTGCCATTTATTTCTACATATTCAATTGGCATAATATCTATTTCTCTATAATCTTTGTTTGGCATTGGAATTATCATTTTTAATTGAGTTTGTATATAATATTTTGGTAATTTAATAGCTAAAACTAATTTTGTTCCATTTAGTTTAAAGGCTCCTATTTTTGCATATTTTAACTTATAGAAATCTAAATCGGAAGCAATAATTTCTTCTCCTGTTAAAATACTTGGATGTAAGATCCCTTGTTTTGCAGAAGATATGTTGTCTAAAATGCTATCAATTTTATCTTCAAGAATTTTGTGCTTTAAGAGCTGATCTGTTTGCAAAAGTTTAATCGTAAAATTATTCTGATTCTCCACTACGTTATTGTAAATTTCAGAAATATGTTTTCTGTCTTCTTCTATAATTACCTTTAAATTATTTATATTATTCATTATATGCTCGTTAATTTCTATCTGTTTGTTTAAATTTCCTATCGCATTTCTGTTATTGATATCTACCGTTTCAAAATGTTGTAAAATGTCTTGTCTATCATTATCGTCCATGCTCCCGTACAACCACTTTTGAGCAGTTCCAATAAAGTTAATAAGACCTCTCTTTGTTCGCTTTTGTCGGAAGGTGGATGCAATAGTTCTTACTTTTGCTTTAATATTTATAATTTCGTTAACTATTGATAAGCTATTTTCTATTTTTAGTTTTTGTAAATTTATTTCAAAGGCTTCAACTGCCGCTGCAATTTCTCTGGTATCAATAATGTGAACAATTGTTTGGGTATTATTGATTAGTTCTACTGAACCGCGATTTAGAATAGTGTAACCTTGGTCCGTTTGAATTTGCGATATTAGAAGTGCCGGCTCTGCTACCATTATTGTCATCATCATGAGAACAATCTTCAGCCATAAGGTAACCTGTAAATTGATTTGGTCTTTTTATATTAGTGGGGTCCACATTTCTTAAAGAATGTTTTCTATAATATGTTTCATTTTTGTGTCTCAAGTGTTTGTAATTCCTTATATAACCCTCATTTCGTTTTTCCTCATAGCTTTCCCTAAAAGTATTTCTTTTACCTATAATTTGTTTCTTTTTCTCTTCTAGTTTCTTTTTTAAAATTATCGGATCTGTTTTCTCGGCTTCATTGGGACTCATACCTAATGTGGAGTGGTATCTGTTATTATAAATTTGAATAGCTTTGAATATTTTCCGATTTGTGGACATATCTTTATTTTTGATTGTTAGCAAAATTTCTAATAACGTCGAGTGAAATCTTTCTATGTCCGAGTTTCCAGTATGCGAGTTTGGTTTTGTCATGTGCATTTCTATTCCCTCTTCTCGAAAGTGTTCTTTTATATTTTCAGAATTAAATTCATTGTCACAAACGATTTTTCTGGGCTTTCCGAATTTATTCAATTGATCGTCTATACATTCTAGTTTACTAGTCCAGTTTTTGCTGGTTAAACTATAGCCATAAGCTTTTTTAGTGAATTTATCTACGAATGTCAGATATATTAATTTATTGAAATGATAAACGTCCATATGCAATACTTCGTTTCCTTTATTTGGAGTTTCTGTTAGTTTAAACTTCGGTTTTATCGGTTTTCTATCATATTTTCCTTCCTGGCATGTTTGGCAATTCCCTATGACTTTCGAAATTTCTTTAATTAATTTTGGAAAATATATTTTGAACTTTAGCTTATGATAAGTTTCAACTATACCTGAGTGGTTACTCTCTTCGGTATGATAAAGAGATATTTGCTTGTGAACATCTTCGGCTTTTTCTATATCTCTTGCTCTTTGAGTGAGCTTATAAAACTTAACTCCCTTATCATGTCCATACATATCAATTAAAACCTTCTGTACTTTATTATATTCACTGTCTTCTACTTCAGAATATATGCCTATTGTTCCAGCCTTAATTGCTTTCTTAAACAAATGTTTCCAATATTGTTCATCTTTCGTCATATCTACTTCAATAATTGTCTTATTATGTTGTGTTTTTATTTCCTTTCGAACATAACATACATATTCTGTAAGTATTATTTGGGTTTGGTATAAATTTACTATACCATCTTTTATCGCTATATGGTCTAAAATTTGTTCATCTGCGGAATGTATTGTATCTGAAGTTTCATTTACTTCCCCTGGAATTCTACTCAGGAAATCTGCTATTTTATTTTCTTTACCTTTAATATAATCAATATCGAAATCGAATTCCTGCAATTTGAGAAGTCCTCTTTGAATTCGTTGACTGAATTCTTTGCCATTATATTTTTTTGTTAGATATTTGACAGGCATGTGATCAGTAATTAATTTGAATTTTTGACCCCAAAGATAAGGCCTAAAATTTGTGGTTGCCCATGTAACGGCTAAAAATTCTTTATCGGTTACGGAGTATTCTTTCTCGTGATCATTCAATGTTCTAGATGCATAACATACAGGTTGTCCTTTTTGAGTAAGAACAGCTCCCAATGCAAAGTTACTAGCATCGGTAAAGAGTGAAAACTGTTGATTGAAGTCTGGATATTTGAGTATGGGATGTTTAATGAGGGTTTCTTTCAATCGCTCAAAGGCTTGAATATATTCAGGGTCACTTGTATTGATCGTCATATTTTTCTTTAAATATTTCACCATCGGATATGCAATCTTGGAGTAATCCTTGATAAATTTTCGATAATACCCCGTACTACCTAAAAATCCTTTAAGTTGTTTCGTTGTTTGAGGTAATGGGTACTTCTGGACTACTTCTATTTTGTTCGGATTAGGTCTCATTCCTTCCGAAGTAAGTATATGCCCAAGATACTCAGTGTTTTTCCTTAAAAAGGAACATTTACTTAGTTGAACCTTAAGATTGTGATCTGCTAGTCTTTTAAATATCTTATTTAATGAGGAAATGTGTTCTTCAAGTGAGGTCGAGAAAATTAGTATATCATCAAGATATACTGTACAAATTTTCCCTATATAATCTCTCAATATCTCGTTCATTAGACGTTGGAATGTCGCTGGGGCATTTTTCAGCCCAAAAGGCATTCTGGTATATTCATACAGACCGTTTGGTGTCACAAATGCAGTCTTATGAATATCTTCAGGATGTACCTTAATTTGATGATAACCCTTGGCCAAGTCAAGGGTAGAGAAATATTGTGACCTCCCTAACTTATCAAGAATACTCTCAATGTTTGGTAATGGGTATTTATCATCCACGGTAATATCATTGAGCGCTCGATAATCTACACATACTCTAAATTTGATTTTTCCTTCACTGTCAGGTTTTTTAGCTACAACTACTATTGGTGATGCATATCGGCTATTTGATTTACGAATTATCCCCTGCCCTTCCATCTCGTTAATTTGTTTAATGACCTCCTCTTCATGCTTTTTTGGAAGACGGTAAAGTCTGGCGTTAATTTGTTGGTCTGTAGAAACCTTAATTTCATGAACTATTGCAATTTGTAAGCTGGTCCCCATCTATATATAGAAGATGTTTGTATTTTTTGAGTAATTTTTCTATTTCCTGTTTTTCGTTTATTTTCAGGTAATCTAATTTTACTTCATTGCTTCCCTCTAACTCATAGCATTCTATCAACGACTCAGACTCCAAAATGATTGGAAGAATGGTTTTATTTTCTAGTAATACTTCTCGCTTTCTTATGTTAATACTATCAATCATATTACTAATTACATCCATTCCCAACAAAAGACTATACGATTTATCTCCTAAGGGTTTCCCATCTGCTCTTATGAATAAGTTCGATCTATATCCAAATTCTTGAGGTACTGGCACTTGGTAAACTATGAGTTTTTCTATCGTTTGATTATTCACAGTTGAAAGGTTAATAGATACTTCGTTAAGAATTTTAAATGCTCTACAATCGATTCGACTAGTATTTACAATTGACATTGTAGATCCTGTATCAATTAAACATATGTGCTTCTTATTCTCAATTGAAAATGCTATTTGTGTTTTTCTACCAGTGAGGCTGGATTCAGAAAAACCGGAGCTTCGATTGAATGGATCTCTTCTTGAATGTAAATACCTTCATTTGTCTGATTCTGCTCTCTCTGTGAATTAGAGTGAGATCTACCTGTTCTAAAAGAAATATTATCTATTTCCATTGGAACAGGATTTTGTCTAAACCGCGTTTGCCTAGATGGGTTACTATAGTTACTGTTTTGTGGTTGTTGCGGTTGACGAATATTTTGGGCTACATTATTATTCTGTCGCTGATGTATATGAGGAGAGAAATTATTGTTTCTGGTGTTATAATTTGGTCTACCAAAGCTAGGATTATGATGTCTATTTCTACCTATCTCTGTTGAAATTATATTTCCCTCATCAAACCCTACGTACGAATACAAAATATTTTTTATTTTGTACAGATCGTACTCGTCTCTAATCTGCCTAGCCAAGTTCCCTGTTGCTAATTCCCTAACTTTGTTAATTACTAAACCATATAACAGTGCTTTAAGGCTTTCTTTATTATTTTCATACATAATTATGGTATGAATTTCTGATGTAAATAGCTCTATTTTGTTTAATAAATCTAACACTGAGCTTACACGCATGCTGCTTATTTTTCTGGTTACTTCCCCCTGGTTAATTGTGGGCCTAAACGTCAATCCCAGCACATTTTTCGCCTCCTCCCACGTTGTTATGGAGTTCGTCAGTAGAAGATCCTTCGCTTTCCCTATCACTTTGCACTGTGCTATAGCGGTCCACGTTTCAGGTCTCCTAAACTCCGGTGTCAAGGCAATGTGGTTATTAACCACGTTGATGAACTGGGTGAGTTCGTCTTTGTTTCCGGAAAATTCTTTGATATATCTAATCTCCCTCATCAGGATTAGGGCACGACTTTTTGTTTGGTGTGTGTTGGCCTCCAGTCTTGTTAGGATCTCCGTCACTCTAGCCAAGATTGCGGTAGTGTCGTTTGCCATTTCGTTTTTTTCTCCTTCTTCTATATTCCTTCTTGAATCGTGAAGAATTTTTCGCGAAATGATTATAGATTGCCAAAAAAAAATGCACTTGCACTGAACAATTTTTTTTTTTATAAATTTTTTTTTTCTTTTGGTTTGTCTTTAATGACTGATTCGTAGTCACAATAAACACTTATACACACTAACTTGGGTGGTGGAGGGGTTCGTGGATGGCAACTATCAAACCGTATGTATGTATATCAAAAATAAATTTTCCACTTGAGGTTCGCCGTCGACTGCGCCAGTTAAATAAAAAGAACGTTGTCGTTTGCTAGGTCGATTGAGACTAATCAAATCTTCTTTATTATTTTCTTAAAGCTAATGACAATTATGACGATGGCCTTCAACTTCATTATTTTCCCATCGTCAAATTTGCTTATTCTAATAAATTGTGTGGGAACGGAAATGCAACAACGGAAGGTTGTTGCAGTGTCTCTTATTTCATTTGGTGTCTGCTATTATAATTTAGAAGAAATGAGATACCTACTATTAATGCAATCACTGAAGGTGATTGCCCTATTGAACATAGCTTTATTGTTTAAGGTCACCATACAAATATTTAACTCGCGTAGCTTCTTTTCGATGTCTACTCTAAGATCCCTAAACCGTACTTCTAACTCGCTAAAATCCTGAACCCTATCTAACCTATCACCTACTATTGGCACTTCTCGACCTGAAGTCGCCATATCCCTATCAAAGTCAGCATAATAAGGGGATACTCCTAAAACTTCGTGAGTGTGAGTGGACGTGCGAATCGCGCACGCAACCTTAGACAACTGCGCATCCCATATCCGGGGGTTATCAGAGACGTATGCTCTGAGCGTTGTTTTGATGATTTGGTTAATCCGCTCCCCTGGATTAGCCTGTGGGTGGTAATGGGCTGTAAAACGAATTTGGGTAGAGTAAGAATCGCAAAGAGATTTCAGTTCTTTAGATCGGAACTGAGGGCCATTATCACAGACGACAACCTTTGGAATGCCAAAAAGAAGAAAGACATTGTCTTCTAACTCCCGGCAAATTGCCTGGGCAGTAGTAGACCTCAACGCGAAAAGAAGAGGGAATTTGGTGAAATAATTGACGACAGTCAAAATGTAGATAAAACCTCTACTTGACTTTGGAAGGGGACCAACGAGATCTACACAGATCATTTCCCACGGTGCCTTTATTCCTACTCTCTCAGTCATCAAACCAGCTGGCTTTTCATTAACCGGTTTTACCTGTTGGCAAACTTTACAATTCCTAACATACTTTGTAATATCGCCTCTCATTTTAGGCCAATAGTACTTTCCCTCTATCCTAGCAAAAGTTTTCCTAACTCTCATGTGTCCAGCTCAAGGACTATGATGGCATTCCTGTAATATAGCTAATCTGTCTTGTTTTCCTGCAACTTTCTTCCATTCTTGATTATTTTCATGAACAACAACATGATTCGATATAATCAGTTTGAACAGTTGACCTTGTTCTACCCTCCACGCGGGGTAAGCTAGCGGATTTGATTTTATCGCTGAGATCATTTTCGCAATAAAAGGGTCTTGATCCTCTTCTGAAATCTCGGCTATTACCGGAACTCCTCGAGATAACATGTCTGGAACTACATGTTCTTTGCCCTTGCGATGGATGATCTCAAAGTCAAACTGTTGAAGCCGAAGTGCCCAACGTGCTAATCTTCCCTGCGGATCTTTAAGATTGTTCAACCATATGAGCGAATAATGATCAGTCACAACCGTGAATCGAACACCTTCGATGTAAGGTCGTAACTTCTCTATTGCCCATAGTACAGCCAAACACTCTTTTTCCGTTGTCGAATAGTTGCGTTCACTCCTATTTAAAGACCTACTAAGGTAACAGACAACCTTTTCCCCATCATCGAAGTTTTGTGACAATACGGCACCAATTCCGTAGTCCGACGCGTCTGTTTGCACGACAAAAGGTCGTTGAAAATCAGGGCAAGTAAGTATTGGTGCTGTGACCAAACACTCCTTAGCCTTCCTAAAACTATTCTCACATTCATCAGTCCAGATGAACTTCCTACTCTTCTTCAATAAATCTGACAGTGGTCGAAGCAAATTGGAAAAATTTGGCACAAATCGACGATACCACGACACTGTCCCTATAAAACTCCTAACCTCTTTGACATTCCTCGGTGCTGGAATCCTAACCATGCTTTCCACTTTTTCCGAGTCTACATGTAACCCATTTCGATCCACTACATAACCTAAAAACTTCAACGATGGCCTACAGAAGTTACACTTCTCCATACCGACCTTCAACCCTGCTTCGCTCAACCTTTTCAAAACTTCCTTCAGGATTTCAAGATTCTTCTCGAAAGTATCCGTCAGGATTATGATGTCGTCTAAATAGACGAAGACGTACGGCTCTAGATCAGCACCCAAAACTGTGTCGATAAACCGTTGCCATGTCGCAGGCGAGTTATGAAGCACGAAAGGCATCCTTCTAAACTGAAAGAGACCTCTCCCGGGAACCGTGAAAGCGGTGTAGGGCTTAGACTCCTCCTCCATTGGGATCTGCCAATACGCTGATTTTATATCCAAAGAGGACAAAAACTTCGCTCCTCGAAGCCTGTCCAAAATGGCCGCTATGTAGGGTAGTGGATAAGCATCCCTATCAGTATTCGTATTGAGCTTCCTAAAATCTACACAAAACCTAAAAGACCCATCTTTCTTTTAAACTAATAGTATTGGAGATGACCAAGCACTGTTGAATCTGTCAATAACTCCTGCTTCTAACATCTCATTTAGTTCCCTATCAATATGTCCCTGCATTGCCGGAGAAACCGGATAATACCGTTGTTTAATCGGCTCCGCCGACGTCCTAATGATGTGCTCAATCATAGTTGTGCACCCTAATCCGTCTGGCATCTTCCTAAAAGCTTCCTCCACCATGGCTTCCAACAAACTAGTCTGATCTTTCGTCAACTCTGAACGCTCAGTAATCGAGCAAATCGAGCCCAAACACTCTTGGTCCGAAAAACTCCACATACGTGATCGCAAATCCAAGACGATTCCCAACAGTGCCCAAAAATCTGCACCTAGTATCACGGTATGCGTCAGAGTTTTAATAACTAAGCAGTCTATAAGAACTGCCTTGTTTTCAACCACGATTGGTAAGTTCACTGACCCTTAAACTTCTACTCCTGCTCCATCTGCCAAGCATACAGAATGGACGTTCCCCTCTTTAACAACTAATCCTAAATCTTGGAGAATTCTCCAGCTATCTCTACCTAAAATTGTTCTAGAAGCTCCTGAACCTAACAAACCCAAAAACCTAGTCCCGTAAATACTAGCTCCTAAAAATGGTCTCCTATCATCCCCGTTTGCCTCCAACGTAAACCCTAAATGAATTTTTGCCAGCTGGTTACCAGCAGGCAACCTAGCTCCTAATGCCTCCGGAACTCCCGCCCTGCTGGCGCAAGAATCCGTTGCCCATTTCCCGATGAACAACGACGACAGTTATTGCGGCTGGCACCTTCAGCGCCACAACCGAAGCAATGCTTTTTAGCGGAACACCTGCTAGAGAAGTGACCTTCTTTCCCGCAGTTGAAACATCGAAGGGACCTATCAACTTGAGTGGATCTATTAGGTGGAGACCTTCTAGCTTCCACTACTTGGACAGGTTGCTCATCTTTGCTAACCACTGCAACTTTCGGTACTGCTGGACCAGCTGAATAACCGAATTCGGGTTCCACGCAATTTTTATTTCGAGCGGGAGGCTCAAAATTCTCAACATTCGCCCTAAGCGTTTCTAAGTCCCTGCCTAATTTAGCTAACTCCTTCACAGATTGAGGTTTTTGGAAACCAATCTGTTTTGATGAAACGGGTCCAAATTCTTCATTAGGATAGCCACTTTCCTACGTTCGTATAATGGCTCCCCTAATCTCCTAAACATTGTACGCATGGTAGCGAGATATGCTCCATACGTCTCCTCCTTCCCTTGGGTCCTACGGTTGATCTGTTCCATTAACAGATCATCATAATTTGTTGGTAGGAATTCGTACTTCAACGCCTCTGTCTTTCCTAACTGACCTATACCACAGTAGGGCTTGACCTGTCAAAAGGTCAACCACTGACTGAAACAAACGGGTTTCTGAAACCCCTCGAGTTACACTAAGTTCCTCTACCCTTTCTAAGAATGAGTTCACTGATGTGCCACATCGCTCACCACTGAACTGAACGTTCTACCTACTGATCCTTTCCGTAAATCGCTCTTGCAGTTCGGAAATCCCTACTCTAACACTATCTGACCTCTGTTGTAATCCCTCGTTGCACACTGGTCCTCGTGTGTTACCTCGTTGCACACTGGTCCTCGTATGTTGTTGGGGAGTGTTCTCCACCAAGTGCCTACTACTACTTCCTGAAGAAGAAGTTTTATCTTCGTTCGACGCTTTCTCTTCTTCATCTGTTAATCTAGCTAATAGGAGAAGCAGTTCACTCTTCAGAGATTTCTGCTCTCCTATTTCCTCATCTCCTTCTGCCTGTGCTTTTCCTACCCTATTCAAGCTCCATTCTATCTTCGTAAGGATCTTCAAGTATTCCGCCGACTTCGGATTTCTTGGTTGATCCTTGAGAAGAACCCTAATCTCCCTAATCTTTTGCTCAACTGCATCCCTATCCTGAACATAACTGAACGGGTACTTCCCGTAGGCCTCAACTGAACCGCGACGTTCCAACATCCGAGAAGATCTTAAGGAACTTCTCATAACGTCCACAGTTCCCTTCTCTAACCCCCTACTCAACATTTCGTACACGAGCTCCTCTTGTGACAAACGGTTGATGTCTATGGTGAATAAAAAAAAATTAAAAAAAAAACTAATAAAAAAACACAGACACGCAATAATTGGTAAATATTTAGTGGGGCTCCAGCCCAAATCGGTCCAAAAAAATTTTCTAACAATTCTGGATTATTTTAAAGTATAAAAATAGATGTTTTGAAGTGGGGGAAGACATTTTGCTTACAGAAAACAATTGCTATTTCCATATTTAGCATGAGCAGCTTAACCCTGCGGAAAAAGGGTTTAAATAATGAGCCCCGCGAAGCGGGCCATGCGGAAAGCTGTTGCATACGGAAATTATTTGCTATTTTCATATTTAGCATGAGCAGCCTAACCCTGCGGAAACAGGGTTCAAATAATGAGCCCCGCGAAGCGGGCCATGCGAAAAGCTGTTGCATCATGCTCATGCTAAATATGAAAATAGCAAATAATTTCCGTATGCAACAGCTTTCCGCCAGGCCCGCTTCGCGGGGCTCATTATTTGAACCCTGTTTCCGCAGAATTAGGCTGCTCATGCTAAATATGGAAATAGCAATTGTTTTTTGTAAGCAAAATGTCTTCCCCCACTTCAAAACATCTATTTTTATACTTTAAAATAATCCAGAATTGTTAGAAATTTTTTTTGGACCGATTTGGGCTGGAGCCCCACTTCTAATAATTTACCAAAACCACGAAGATTCAAAATAAAACAAAAAATAAAAATATATTTAAAAAAGTATTAAGAAAATAGAAATAAAAAAGTATTTAAAAAAAATAGCACTAACAAATTCAAAAAGTATTGAGAAAAAAAATTATCGCCGACATCAACACTCAATTTTCAATATACCAATTTAGCTCACACCCACAAACTGTGTGAGAGAGCGAGACAGACTTATGCTTTAATATGGCTGGGAACCTGCCGCACAAACTGTCAAACTCTTTAATATTTTTAAGAAATAAAAAGCAAAATGAAATATCTATTTACAATTGATTGACTAGAAATAATCTCAATCAAAATACAAAAATGAACCAAATGTATAAAAAAAACAAAAGCACCTACTTGTTGCACTGGATATACCAACAACACAGTGAATCCCAATCAGCAATGCACAAAGCACAATCCAACAACAGTGATGTATGTATATACTACGTAGAATGTAGGTAGGTACGGCGATCACAATGATTTCTCCACAATTAAATGTTCACTTAGGGAAATAAACACAGGCAAAGTAAAAAGATTCAAACACAAAATAACTTTCATAAAATATGTAACAAGTGAAAATCACACTTCCCTAAAATGTTCCACTAAGAAAAATCACAACACACATCAGGAGAAAAAAAATATATGTTAAAAAACACTACACAAATCCCCACGTTGGGCGCCAATTGTTGCACTTTTTTCCCTAGAAAACAAATCACAACCGAATCCACAACTTGGATTATAGCAAACTAATATATTAATTAATCGCAACGAATGATTAAGTAATTATTTATTACACAAAAAAACACAAATATGCACACCGATGTGCCGCGGCGATGTTTATCGAATTTAATTTTAGGCTGAACTGTCAAATGACAGCTGGGTGGATTTAAAAGGGAAAAGAATGCAACAGGTAGCAAGATAATATGCTGCCAACGCCAGCTGCTCAGCATTAGGTGGTCCGTAGGTAGTTTTTATTGCTACGTAGGTATAAATGATTTAATAAAAGCAAGGAATTAATGAAAAGAATACGAATCAATAAAAACACACAACTGGGTGTTTCGTACAATAAGGGCGACAGGAAATTTTTGCCTGGAATTTCCAAACCAACTTCAATGCTGAAAATGGTCTTCAATTGAAATAAAAACAACGCGATTGAATAAAATATGTTTTATTCAGGAAACCTTTACGGGTATAGGTAGAAAACCTGATTTTTTTTCATAAACAAATTGGTGTACAAAGGATGCAAAGTCTGGCAGAGGGCCAGTTAACAATTTAAATGGTATGAAATTCAAGTTCGAAGACGGGTTTTACCCAGGTTAAAATGCAAACAACAAAGTATGTGCACAATGCACCCGCAAACAAACGACTCTTTGGGAATTTTACTGAACAGACAAAAAAGTTAAATGGAGGTCGTGCGTCCTGCAATCTCAGGATAAATTACGAAAGCGAAGGGCTACCGAAACAACAATATGACTCAAAAGTCAAAGCCTAAACAAACGTACTACTAACACTTTTTCCACTTTTATAAAATTAAAAGACTAAGGTATAGAAATACTTAGCTTTCTTCTGACGAATCCTGCCTGAGTTCTCTTGCCCGTACTGGCACTAACTCTTCCGAATTCCTGCTTGCTTGGAGCTTTCCTGCACAGAATCAAAACACTATTTTCCTGCACAGAATTAAACACTATAACAATTTAAACTTGCACCTTGCTAAGATTAAACACTCGATTATAAATTCTCCGAACACTCTTTCAATTTTCAAAACTTTCTGATACTATGTTCTTTTCAGAGGTCAACCAAGAAGTACCATCTTCTTGGCGGCCTCTAAGTTCATCGGCGCATTCAGCAAATTACACTCACTTCGCCCAATCAGAGTCGTGGAGGTTCGTCACGGGGTATCTGCAGTACTCTCAGCGAATTCGCTGGAGTCTGCGCCGTAGGCGAAACGCATCCATCGCTCTCTTCTAAACAATTTCGTTGTGAATCTCTCGGCCGTTAGAGATTCGCAACAACTTGCCTGAATGAACGAAACCAGACCCGTTCCATTTCGATCCATTCCAGAATATAAAATTTAAAAACTATTACTTTTAAAAAATTCCCTCGGCCCAACCGACCCAAGTTACACTGTGCAAGAAAACTATTTAAGTTAGGATTCAGTTAACGAGGATTCGTCATTTTTCGCGAAAACTACTAAACTACTTCGGTGAACCTTCGCGCAGATTTGGGGGAATGGGGACAATTCTATAAAGAGTCATTTCCTTGTTAAGGTAAAGCACTTTAGGTTGGACACTCGGCCTTTGCGGTGGGCGCTCAGCCATTACGTTGGGCTCTTGGCCGTTTATATTGAAAAAGGCTTCAAATGCCAAATTCTGATGATGGTAAACGTTATAGTAAACGTTGACTGATATCTAATCAGTGTGTTAGAGATGGGTAGCCATATCTCTACCTTTTGTATAAATAGTAGGTTATTAGTAACCTGCTGCTGCTGCTGTTGATGGAATTTCTAAAGAACCTTCCTGGTTCTTACTACCGCTGCTGTTTCAGTCTCCAGCCGTCCACTGGCTCAAGGAAGGGGAACCTATTTGGGTTGCTTTTCCAAAATGCTTTGAAGTACACCACTAGCTGATGGACTAGGGTAGCTTTGTACTCTGCCAGCACTTTGAAGCCACAACAAAAGGAGGGGGTGAAAATGGCAAAAGGGAAGAAAAGTAAAGGTCTAACTAGTTGTAGTAAAATATACCGCAACAGCTGTAAGTACCCGGTCTTGTTGCAGTTTCAACATCTTGGTAGTCCGCGCCGCTGGTTCTTTCGTATTTCAGCTCTTTGGCACGAGCATTCTTCGACTATGGCTTCTCTAGGTGGCCAGGGTCATTAGACCCAGGAATAGGTGAAGCGCAATAAAAGTCTGGCATTCCATGAAACTCTAGCCTCTCCCTCTTCAAGACCGTTATGCGTTAGCAAATAACATCCTGCTCGAGGTGCCACTGCAACTTGCTTACGCAATAACCGAACATAACGGATCTAGACCAGTAAAGGTCGATAAACAATCCTCAAGCCAGTGGTTGAACAGCGACGCCGAGGGCTGAATGGCTAAGGAGATCTTAGTCGCTAGTTGCGAACTCTGGACACCTAGGCAAATCCAGTTTTAATTATAAGTCCTTTACGTTGGCATAGGGCTCTGCCAATGGTGACCTCCTTTACCTATTACTCGTGGGTACAAAATTGAAAATCTAAATATAAACTTTAAAGAGAGTGATGCTGCTCTAAGTGCATCCACTCCAATGGAGACAGGTCTTGACGACCTTCCACCTATTGGTCCTTTGGAGGAGGCGAAACTTCTTGACGAGGCTGCCCCTTCAACACACACTGATCAAACGATCAAAACAACACAAAAAGCGCGCGTCAAGCTTAGTGGAGCTGCTCGCAAACGCTTTAAATTCCTTCTTGCTAGCGACCTTAACGAAGCCGAAGCCAGGGAAAGAGCCAGAACGGCTGTTCCAAAGGGAGAAAAAAGGAATCGCTCTGAATCCTTCCCTAGGGACACAAATCGTGTTAAAATATCAAAACCCAACATTGCTCACAAGCAGAGGTCTGTTGATGTGCCTTCCGCATCAAATCCGCCTCCAAATCAACAAAAAATAGAGCAACAAAATTTTAAGCAAGCGCTGGAGAGTTACAAAATAGGTATCCTTGCCTCAGACTTTCCGGAAACGCTACTTAACACTGATCAAATGACAGTAGTGCAAGACACCATCTTTGGTCTGATTTGCAGCCAAAAGACAGGGGATATCAGCCCCAAATTCTTTGGCACCAATTTCAGACCAGGATGGCTTGTCTTCAACTGCAAAAATAGGGTCACGGCTGATTGGCTAAAAGGTGAAATACCAAAAATAAAGCCTTGGGAGAATGCCTCACTGAAGGCGGTTGAAGAGGAAGAAATTCCCAAAAACCAAATTCTGGTGGGTCATTTCCCCGTTGGCTCCACCTGCACGAACGAACAGATTCTCATGGCAATCAAGGTCCAGAATGAGGGTCTCCCCGTTCCTGAATGGAGAATCATAAGAAGAGAGGCCAAAGGTGCAGCCTCCATTCTTACCTTTTCAGTAGACCACAAATCCGCGGCTCTACTGAAAACCAAAAAAGAAGTCATAGACTTTAGGTTTGGCGATGTTCAACTCCGCCATCCTAAAGTGACTCACAGAACTGGTGCCCCCAAACCCCCACCTAACTCCCCTGTCAAGACAGCCTGTACGACACTGACGACAGGTAATAGTGCCAGACAGCCTTCACCAACGTCAGATCTACAAAACAGGCTGACAGCTCCAATAACCCTAGGTCCTCCCCCCTCAGTTGTTATTGCCACAACTACCTTACCAAAGGAGTCAGCCTTGAGGCCCTTCTCACCAAAAGGTACCTCTGGCAATGCAACAACAACTCCCCCCCCCCTCCCTGCTCAACTACCGTTGCCAAACCATCACCAAAAAGCGGTGATGCAACACCAGCTGCAAAAAGCAGCACAGCCAAATTCATGGCTCAAAAACGGGACCCCAGGCCCAAAGGTAAAGCTCTTAAAAGCACCAGCGAGCTTTACCTCAACCCCAAAATCAAAATGAATTACACCACCCTAAAATTCCTGCAAATAAATCTCATGCATGCCAAAGCTGCCTCAGCTGCGGCAAGCAGGGAATTTATCAAGCAGGATCTGGACTGCTTACTAGTCCAGCAACCATGGGTGGTAAGAGGCCAAATAAAAGGCCTTCCAACACAATCGTGTAAGTTAATATACGACAACACGCAACTCCAACCACGAGCTGCGCTTCTTATCCATAAAAGAACTAACTTTCTTCCCATTCCAGAATTCATCACAAATGATCTCGTTGCGGTACTAGCTGAGATCCCCACGGCAAGAGGCTTACAAAACATTGTAATAGCCTCAGCCTACTACCCGGGTGATACTACCTCCGCACCACCTGAAGAGGTTAAAAAACTTGTTAGCTACTGCAACGCAAGGGGAAGACAGCTACTACTTGGTTGTGATGCCAACTCCCATCACACCATATGGGGTAGCAAAGACATCAACAAAAGAGGTGAGTCACTTTTAGATTTTCTCATGCACTCAAACTTAGATATTCTAAATAAGGGAAATGAACCTACTTTTGTCACCTCCACTAGGAAAGAAGTGTTGGATATGACAGTGGCAAGTTTTGCCATAGCCAACAACATTCTCAACTGGCATGTCTCGAAAGAGTTATCATTCTTGGACCACCGGCACATCAGATTTGATCTGTCAAGGCCGAATCACAACAATATAGAAAACAATAGGGTACCAAGACACACGGACTGGAATCTCTACACAGAGACACTTCGTTGTGAATTTGAACCATCCTATCCAAACATTGACTCTCCTTATCAACTTGAAAGGGAAGCAACACGCTTAAGCTCACAAATCACAAGCGCATACGAGTCCAGCTGTCGTATTAGACAGTCCAACTCAAATCGCGATGTTCCCTGGTGGAACAGTGAATTGGAGAAGTTAAAAAGAAAGCTTCGAAAGATGTTCAACAAAGCTAAACGAACCAATTCGTGGAGCGAATATCGAACAACTCTAACGACTTACAACTCGTTGATAAGAAGGCAAAAACGACTTACCTGGAAAAACTTCTGTGAAAGTATCGATAACTTGCCTTCTTCAATTAGAGTTCAAAAAGCCTTACCTAAAGATCATAGCAACGGTATTGGTCTCTTAAAAAAATTGGATGGTAGTTTTACCCAAAGTTACAGTGAAACTCTGAGCCTACTTTTGGCCACTCATTTTCCTGACTGTATACATACCATTGATCAATCTCTAACCACAAATGTGAGTTACACTACACCTAATAGCACAACAAGAAGTCTAGCAAGAAAAATTTTTAACGAAGACTCCATCAAATGGGCAATATCCTCCCAACAGCCTTTCAAGGCGCCCGGAGAGGATGGTATCTTTCCTGCTCTCTTGCAGTGTGGAATTGATACCATAATCTGCTCACTCACACTTATCTATAGATCTAGTTTTGAATAAAGCTACATTCCTCAAACTTGGAGAAAGGTGAGAGTAGTATTCATACCAAAAGCTGGCAATAGATCAAACTCAGACCCAAAATCCTTCAGACCAATCAGTGACTTACACATTCGCAGTACGGCCTTAATAGCAAATCCTCTTAATGCTAACCAATTCGCTTACCAAACTGGTAAGTCCACAGTTACAGCTCTCCATCAGCTGGTCAGCAAAATTGAGAATGCGTTTGCTAAGAAAGACATCATACTCTGCTCTTTTCTTGATATTTCTGGCGCCTTTGACAATACTACGTACTTGTCAATTCAAACCGCTGCAACTGTCAAAGGAATTGACTCACCAACCATTAAATGGATTGACTCTATGTTAAGTGGCAGAATCATCTCCACCACACTAGGTCAAACATCAATAACAGTTAATGCTGTTAAAGGCTGTCCCCAAGGGGGTGTTTTATCTCCCCTACTCTGGTCAATTGTAATAGATCAGCTCTTGGACGACCTCAATAAGCTGGGCCTTGATACACAAGGCTACGCTGATGACCTAGTCATCTCTATTCAAGGCAATCAAGAAGCACAGGTCACAAACCGTATGCAAAGTGCCCTGAACAAAGTTAATGACTGGTGCAATAAAGAAGGGCTTAAGGTCAACCCCACCAAAACAGTCATCATTCCATTCACCAGGAGACGTAAAATCGATCTCCAAACACTATCCCTAAATAATGTTCAAATTAATTTTTCCAAAGAGGTCAAATATCTAGGGGTAACCCTGGATAATAAACTCAATTGGAAACCACATCTAGACACAACCATAGCAAAAGCAACAAATGCTTTCTGGGCCTGTTCTAGACTCTTTGGTAAAAAGTGGGGACTTAGGCCAAAAATGATTTACTTGACTTATCTCACTATTATCACACCCATCATAACCTATGCTTCGCTGATCTGGTGGCAAAAAACAGAGCAAGTTTATGCCCGCAAATCTTTGCAAAAGTTACAAAGACTAACCTGTTTAGGTATCACAGGCGCAATGCGCACCTGCCCAACTTTAGCGTTAGAAAGCTTATTCAATTTTCCTCCGCTACATCAAAGAGTAAAGAAGACTGCTGCACTAAGCGGACTAAAGCTTCTTCTCACTAACCACTCGAGAAAGGAAAACTTACAAGGACATATGAGTATTCTGCAGGTGCTCCCAATACTGGAATCGCCTGCAGGCAACTCCTCGGACTTTATGCCTAAACGCATACTGTTACACCACCCCTTTGAAGTAATCTTTCCAAACCGCTCAGCATGAAAGAACCCTGTAACTCTTAATAATAACTTCCAATACATCTGGTATACTGACGGTTCAAAAACAAACAACGGTGTAGGTGCAGGGATTTATGGTCCCAACTTTAAATCATCTACATCCCTTGGTAACACAACTACTATCTTTCAGGCAGAGGTAATAGCTATAGAATTCTGTATTAGGGAATGCATTAGAAGAAACCTCCGAAGATCAAGCATACTAATCTGCTCTGACAGTCAGGCAGCACTAAAGGCTCTGTCCTCGACAAAAATCGAATCCAAACTAGTTTGGAACTGCCTGACATGTTTATTTCAATTAGCTACTCACAATAAAATAACTCTTTCATGGGTGCCTGGGCATGAAGGTGTACCGGGTAACGAAGAGGCTGACCGCCTTGCTAGGCTTGGCTCTCAGTCCCAATTCGAAGGCCCTGAACCCTACTGTGGTCTCCCAATCAGTAGCCTCAGAAACGAATTAACTACCTGGGAACGACAGAACATGATCAGCACCTGGAACAACTCAAATGGCCATCGTCAGTCAAAACTATTCATTGACTTATCCCACAAACGTATGAAAGAAATTCTTGACATGAGCAAACGTGACGCAAAGTTACTTACGGACTTCTTCACTGGACACTGCTCTCTCAAGTATCATCTTAAATACATGGGCATCAGCCAAGATGACACCTAATTTTCACCTTCACCCTATATAATTAAAAAATGCCTTCTCTAAGTCGATGTACTCCATGAGAAGCCTGTTCTGCTGCTTCAATTGCCAATGCGAGTGCTAAAGCTTCAGAAAGAGTACGTGTTCTAGCAGTTCGCACAGACCTCTGAAGATGTATATCGGAAATGGCACGAACGAAGGACTCAACAGCAAGCTGGTTGATGATTTCTTCTCCAGCATCCGGGTACGCCAGGTGAACCAGTCTTTCGGCGTCTGCTTGGAGCTGCTGTAGACTTTCACACCTTTTCTGGACTCTGTTATTGAGTTGGACTCGGATGACTTCTTTCAAGTGGCTATCTCCAAAGCGTTTATCTATAGCTGCCACGAGAGAACTGAAATCGCCGCTCTAACCAGCTGGAAGTGTTTGAAGTAATTCAGCTGCTGGTCCTCTAAGAGCAAGAGTCAGTGCAATGTACTTGTCTTCGTCATCCCAGCCATTTGTTGTCGCAGCTGCCTCAAATTGTCTCTTGTAGACTGGCCAAGAAGACTGTCCATCAAATGTCGGCGGTTTCATCTCCTTTTTCTTTGAAAACTCTCCAGTAGATTCTCGAATTTTGATTTTCCGGATATGGTCCAATTCCTTGGTCAGAACAGAGAACTGTTTATCACATCGGCTTTCTACGATTTCGAAACGATTCTCTACAACAAAAAGCTGTTTTTCCATACCTTCAACGCGTTCGTCAAGGGCACATACATTTTTCTCAATGTTGCCCAATTTGCCTTCTAGAATGTTTTTCTGACCTTCCAAAACATTCTGTTGCGCCTCAAGTCTTTCGAGAATATTCTGTTGTTCGTTTCGTTGTTCTTCAAGTTGTTCGAGAACATTTTGCTGTTCCTTCTTTTGCTCATTTCGTTGTACTTCGAGTTGTTCGAGAATATTCTGCTGTTCTTTCTTTTGCTCGTTTCGTTGTGCTTCCACTTGTTCGAGAACATTCTGCTGTTCCTTCTTTTGCTCGTTTCTTTGTGCTTCAAGTTGTTCCAGAACATTCTGCTGTTCCCTCTTTTGCTCGTTTCGCTGTTCTAACAAAATTTTCATCATACTAGAAAAATCTACACTTTCACTTACTTCCTCTTCCTCCACTTCTGTTTCAAAAACAAAAGTATTTACGTCTTCCCCTTGCTGTTCCAAATAGTTGCGCAAACGCAGGACGAGCTCATTTTTCGATCCCGCTCTAGAAAGATTTCGCTTACCTAACTCACTTTTAAGCTCAATGCAGTTGAGCTTTTCCAACAACTTACCCATTTTCACTGTATTTTTTTTTTTTTTAACTTTACTAGTCAAATAAGTTTTATTTACACTTCTGACACCAATGTAACGTGCGCTTAGTTCGCAAAAATTTAAACTTTACCTTTCAATTTAATTCTACCACTTTTATTCAGTATCCACTTTATTCGATTTCAACTCTACCAATAATCACATTAACTCACTCTTAAGTCCTAACATTATCACTCTATAATCAAAACTGACATCTGGTTGCCTCGGCGGCCTATTTATATCGAATGACATTACATCTAGAAGTCTCCAGTAATTTCCACATGGTCTCCACTCTCCACTCCTGTCAAACATTTTCCCCACTTACACTAGTGTTGCCGCTTGTGTTTTCGGTTGAACGTTTTCGATTAGGAAATTGGTATGAAATGTTGGGTTCGCGTTACAGTATATACATAGTGACAATGCTACAAATTTTGTTGGCGCAAGGAACGAGTTGAATGCTTTGTACCAATTATTTCAAAATCAAGTCCATATGAACACCATTTTAACAACATGTTCTTCAATGGGAATAACATGGAAAACAATCCCTCCGCGCTCTCCACATTACAGTGGCTTGTGGGAAGACGCTGTCAAGTCAACTTAATTTCATCTTAAAAGTACTTTGCAGGATGCCAAACTGAATTTCTTTGAATTTAACACCTTAATTATTCAAATTGAATCTGTTCTTAATTCCAGGCCGATCACATCTGTTCCTGAAAATCCCAGCGATATGCCGACTTTAACAACTGGGCACTTCATAATAGGCACAGCTCTTAACGCTATGCCTGAGCCAAATATCCAGTTAACAAATGCAAACCGATTACAACGTTGCCAAAAGATACAGTGGTATGTACAACAGTTTTGGAGCCGATGGGCAACAGAGTACTTGCAGAGTCTACAACGTCTTTCGAAATGGGCAAAGCATGGTGAATCGCTAAGCATTGGTGACGTTGTGGTTTTGGAGGAAGAAAACTTGCCTCCATTGAAATGGCAACTTGGTCGAGTTATAGGATGTACACCCGGGAAAGGATGGAGTCGTGTGAGCTGTAATACTCAAGACATCAAGCGGTGAAACACGAAGAGCAGCAGCTAAAGTAAGACGACTTCCAATTGAACAGACTTCGTTTCCTCAGGGTGGGGAATATGTTACGAAGTAGTTCCAAATTTAAACCCCCAATTTCTTTAACATACACCCTGTTTTTTTTGTACATTCACAATCAATGACTTATGAATTGACACTTATCATAAAGTCACATTTTCTTGTAAAAAACATCCGCCTGTCAAGTACAAATCATTTTCTTGCCACTATTAAAGCAGCCTTTATAATATAAACATCGGTTCTGGCTACTGGGTTTTCTTTGATATTTTAAGCCATTTTCATTTAGCCCATCATCGAAACTAATTGCATTATTATTTCGCATAAACAATTATCAAACAACACAAAATTAAAAAAAAATCAAAAATTTCAAAACTTAATAAAAAACATTCAAGTAGATAACTTGGATACAGCTGCTGCACGTTTAGTATTAAAAATTTGTGAAGAATTACAAGATGTTTTCCATGACGAAGATGAAGAACTGACCACAAATAATTTTTATGAACAACATATCACTGTATCAGATAAAAATCCAGTTTATATAAAGAATTACAAACTACCAAATACACAATTAGAAGAAATTCCAAAACCAAGTGTCTGAGTTACTTAAGAATGACATAATAGAAGAGTTTTAGATTTTAGATCACTAAATAAAAAAGTTGTAGATGATAAATTTCCACTCACGAGATTAGAAGATGTGTTAGATAAACTAGGTAATGCTAAATTTGTTTTTCCACACTAGATATGACTAGCTCATTTCATCAAATTGCACTTAACAGACAATCAAGGCCATTAACGGCATTTTCAACAAATGAGGGTCATTACCAATTCAAGAGACTACCGTTCGGATTAAAAATATCAACAAATAGTTTTCAGAGGATGTTGTCGATCGCTCTTAGTGGTCAACAAGCCTCAGCCTTTTTATATGTAGATGATGTTATAGTATTTGGTAAGAATTTGTAAGATCACAATGAAAATTTAATTAAAGTTTTAGCAAGACTTCGTAAATACAACTTGAAACTAAATTTAGAAAAATGTGATTTCTTGAAACCAGATTTAATTTACTTAGGTAATTTGATAAATCATAGGGTATTTAATTAATATATTATGAGCGTAGGAGATAAAGATAACTGGGAAGAATGGATACCATACTACACTTATTGTTATAACTCAACACCACATACATATTAGTACTTTATATTCACCATTTGAACTAGTTTTTGGAAAGTTATGTACTCTTCCATGTGAAGTAATAGAAAAAAAAGATACAATCTTTAATATTGACAATTACCTGAGTGAATTAAAATGTAATTTAAGATATGCTCACGAGCAAGCAAAAAACAACTTAATCAATGATAAATATAAACGACAGAATGTTCAAAAAATGTTAATAAATCAAATTTTATCGTTGGTGATTATGTATATTTAAAAAATCAAAACAAAAGAAAATTTGATAAACCTTTTAGAGGACCATATAAAATCATATCACAAAACGGTGTAAATAGTATTATTTTATTAGATGATAAGAAATATGAAAAACATAATAATAATAATTTAATTAAAGCCAGAAAAACGAACTTACAATAAATATCAATAAATAACACAAACCCAAATCCATATAAATGTACATACAAAAAAAAAAGAGAGTCCAATAATATTTATTTAAATTTTAGAAATGTAAACAAATATCATTTTTTAAAGGGGAGGGATGTAGTGTAATTTGTAATAACATTCATTCGAAAAGAGCCACAACCAAAATACTAGAGACAAACAAACAAGCACGTTTTTTGATACTTAATATCATAGTAAAACGATGTACACAATTTTGTTGTCCACTTTGGCCAGCAAAGTTAAGTTCAAAGACATCGTTTTGACTACGTTGCTTTATGAGTGGCACAGAATGTATTTTGTTACACTACTCCCGAATGCAAGCTATAAGTGAGCAACAGTTTGTCAACATCAGAAAATGAGACGACTGCCCCAATAATTTAGTTACAAGAATGCTGATGCATTCCCATTTGTAATATAGTTCGTAAAAGGGGATATATAAATCTATTTTTAAAATAATTTAGGTATAAATAACTGTAAGAAAATGTAAATAAAGTAATTCCATTTCTTATACTTGAAGTGAATTCACTAAAGCAACGGCTCTCTAGCCATTGAAGTTGAAGCGAGCTGCGCTGAATAAACATACAGCAAAATTAGGGAAATAATAATAAAAACATAACACATTTATGAAGTGGAACTCAGAGGCAAAAGAATTATTTGAATTGTGTTAAAGCCAATTGGCCAATGCGGTTCTATTAACTCATCCTTCACCAAAGCTAAACTCATCATGCACGTGGACGCAAGTAATTTTTGCGTTGGAGTAGCAACTCATGAGCTGGTCGACAAAGAATTGAAGCCACTTGGGTTTTTTTTTCAAAACATATGTCCGAATCGCAAAAATCTAAAAGTACATTCGACCGAGAACTACTAGCGATTTATCAGTCGGTAAAATGTTTTCAATACCTAATTGATGGACGAAATTGCACTTTTTTAACGGATCATAAACCATTGACATTTGCATTCCAACAGAGACCAGAAAAATCAACTCCTTTACGAACCAGGCAATTTAGTTTCATAAGTGAATTTACAACGGATATTCAACACATCGTAGGAAAGGATAACATAGCTGCTGATTTTTAATCTCGGATTGAAACAATTTTCGAAGGCGAACAAATTGCCAATGATCAGAGTACCGATGAAGAGTTAAAAACTCTCGAAAAAGACACATCGGCGTCGCTTCAACTTAAACTAATCGAAATACCAAATACTAAAGCTTTGTTGATGTGCGATGTTTCCACAGCACGTATTCGACCTTTATGTAACAAAAATCTTTCGGAAGCAAGTCTTCAATTCTGTACATAATTTGGCCCATCCAGGTAAAAATTCAACAGTCAAACTTATATCAAAGCGTTTCGTATGGTTAAATATGAGAAATCATATTGGGAATATGGTAGCTACTTGTATTAAATATCAGAAGTCAAAGGTTAATCAACGCAGCGCTTAAAGAATTTCGAGTGCCAAACCGACGTTTTCGACACATTAATATTGATTTGGTTGAACCTCTTCCACTTTCTGCAGGTTTTAAGTATTGTCTAACATGCATTGATAGATTCACTCGCTGGCCAACAGCAATACCTATTCAAGACTTGACAGTAAAAACAGTTGCTAGAGCGTTAATGCATGGTTGGATAGCAAACTTTGGTGTACCTAATGCAATATCAACAGACCAAGGGACGCAATTTGAGTCGAAGTTATTTAAGGAATTATCAAATTTAATAGTTTCAAAACATTTCCACACAACAGCTTACCATCCACAAGCTAACGGTATCATAGAACGCATGCATCGGACACTCAAAACTGCTATAAAGTGTCATACAGGCAGCAACTGGATTGATTCTCTTCCGATTGCACTACTAGGACTCCGAACTACGTTTAAAGAGGACTTACAAGCAACACCGACAGAAATGGTTTTCGGAGAAACCATAAAGCTACCCGGAGAGTTCTTCAGCAAGCCTACCGATGAATACTTAGAAAGCGATTTCATTAGCAATTTAAGAAAAGTAATGGAACAACTGAGATTTGTAGCTACATCAAATCATTCTTCAAGCAAAGTTTTCGTTCAAAAAGATCTAAAAACTGCACCCATGTCTTTATTAGAGATGATTCTACACGAGCTCCTCTCAAATCAACGTATGATGGCCCCTTCAAAGTCATTAATAGAAACGATAAAAATTTTGACATCGAAATTGGTTCAAAAATTTAAAAAAATAAGCATCGATAGACTAAAGGCAGCACACACAACGAATGAACCTAAGACTATAATCAGCAATACAAAGCGGCATCCTGAATCTAAGAGCATATCAACCAAAACCAAATTTAATTCGCCAAAAGCAGTAATAAATGATACAAAGACACCTCGCGTTGGCAGAAAAGTTCATTTCCCTAAACGTTTTACGGACTTCATCTGACAATGAAACTGAAAGGGGAGTGGATGTGGATGATGAACTACTGTATTGCTTACAAAACATCACTTTGATTTTTTTCAGTTGAAACTCTGCCTAATAATTTTCTAGTATTCTTTTGTTCTGTAAAATTTTCATTTATTATTTTTTTTGTTTGTTCTTTTGAGTTGTAATGTAATAAAAGTGATTGTTTCTTGTTCCTGATTTATTTAAATAAAATTAGATATTTGTTCAACACATCTACACGTTTAAGTATTTGCTGGATAAAATAAGTGATAAAATAAAGATTCGGCATGATGAACGCATCGATTCCAATCATATTGGGACTTGCAGTCACCTTAAGAATTTTAGCTGAGGGAAGTTACCAACACGGCGCCGGGAATGACTTCATTTTGGGATTAGCTCAACCAACAGTAGCCACCTGAGAGTATAAGTGCCCCATAGACAACTTTTTCGGGAAACTGAGTTAATGATGCTGTTAAAGAATCTTTGTTAAAAGTTAATTATATCTTAATTTATGTACTAATTTCATTAAAATCTTTAATTGCCTTACTTATGCTCATCTACCCTATGTTCAACGTCACATCTCTCAAGTTCTCATTATTACTCTTATGTCTTGTATAATAACCGGTTTAATTTTTTGCTTGTTTCGATCTTCGAAACTATCCGTTAATATTTTTTCTGTTATTTGCCTCATGTACTTTCTATGTAAAAGCTCTCTGTTGTAACTTCACCTCGTTTTTGCACATCCAGCAGGAAGCAGGTCCCTCGCATTCTCGATATGACTCGTTTTATTTGACCGGAAGAAGAAAATCTAGTTATCTAATAGTGTAAGAGCTGGAAGCAAATTTTTGGAGTGGAGTGATAACCAAAAATATTGCACATGTATGTGTAGATACACGCACCATTATATCAGATTCAACCGTCTGGCAGGTTTCTTTTTCAGCCGGGGGCGGGGGTGGGCGTTCGAAAATGGTAATTTTACAGATTTTGAGGTCGAAGTGATAACCACAAAAATGATACATCAAAAAATCAGAAAAATTCCCCTGATTACAAAAAACTCGGTCCCAGACGATTTCGTTTCAGACTACTGCTTGCCAGACGCATTTTAACACTTTTCAAGTGCATTTTTCAGCTTAAAGCACTAATAACTTTTTTCCTATTACATTTAACTAGGAAAGTGGTACGCCAAAAAATAAGAAAATTTACCTTGATTTCAAAAAAGTGTGTCTTAGACGATTTGATTTCAGTCTACTGTTTGCCAGACGCACTTTAACACTTTTTTAAAAGCATTTTTCAACTTAAAGTACCGATAACTTTTTTCCTATCACATGTAACCAAGAAAATGGTACGCCAAAACATCACAGAAGTTCCACCGACTACAAAAAGTGTGTGTAAAAGGATTTGGTTTCAGCCTTCTGCTTGCCAGACGCATTTCAACATTTTTCAAATGCATTTTTCAATGTAGCTGATAACTTTTTTCTTATCACATTTAACCAAGAAAATAGTACGCCAAAACATCAGAAAAATTCCCTTAATTGCAAAAAATTCGGTCCCAGACGATTTGGTTTCAACCACCTGCTTGCCAGACGCATTTTAAAATTTTTAAGTGCATTTTCAGCTTAAAGCACTAATAACTTTTTCCCCATTACATATAACCAAGAAATTGGTACACGAAAAAATAAAAAAAGTTACCCTGATTTCAAAAAATTGTGTCTTAGACGATTTGGTTTCAGTCTACTGCTTGCCAGACGCTCTTTAACATTTTAGTAAAATGCATTTTTCGACTTAAAGTACTGATAACTTTTTTCCTATCACATATAACCAAGAAAATGGTATGCCAAAACATCAGAAAAGTTCCCCTGATCACAAAAAAGTCGGTCCAAGGCGATTTGGTTTCAGCCTTCTGCTTGCCAGACGCATTTTAACTTAAGCATGTTTATCAAATTGAATGAATAATTCCTTGTAGTATTTCATTTAAATGAAATTTCTGATTTTCATTCAATTTTTTTCGTGTACCAATTTCTTGGTTATATGTAATGGGGAAAAAGTTATTAGTGCTTTAAGCTGAAAATGCACTTAAAAATGTTAAAATGCGTCTGGCAAGCAGGTGGTTGAAACCAAATCGTCTGGGACCGAATTTTTTGCAATTAAGGGAATTTTTCTGATGTTTTGGCGTACTATTTTCTTGGTTAAATGTGATAAGAAAAAAGTTATCAGCTACATTGAAAAATGCATTTGAAAAATGTTGAAATGCGTCTGGCAAGCAGAAGGCTGAAACCAAATCCTTTTACACACACTTTTTGTAGTCGGTGGAACTTCTGTGATGTTTTGGCGTACCATTTCCTTGGTTACATGTGATAGGAAAAAAGTTATCGGTACTTTAAGTTGAAAAATGCTTTTAAAAAAGTGTTAAAGTGCGTCTGGCAAACAGTAGACTGAAATCAAATCGTCTTTTTGAAATCAAGGTAAATTTTCTTATTTTTTGGCGTACCACTTTCCTAGTTAAATGTAATAGGAAAAAAGTTATTAGTGCTTTAAGCTGAAAAATGCACTTGAAAAGTGTTAAAATGCGTCTGGCAAGCAGTAGGCTGAAACGAAATCGTCTGGGACCGAGTTTTTTGTAATCAGGGGAGTTTTTCTGATTTTTTGATGTATCATTTTTGTGGTTATCACTTCGACCTCAAAATCTGTAAAATTACCATTTTCGAACGCCCACCCCCGCCCCCGGCTGAAAAAGAAACCTGCCAGACGGTTGAATCTGATATAATGGTGCGTATATCTACACATACATGTGCAATATTTTTGGTTATCACTCCACTCCAAAAATTTGCTTCCAGCTCTTGGTCTATAACAAAATGGTCCTAAATTCGAGGCGGATTTAACTCGTGTGCTTCAAAAGCTAAATTAATTTCGTTCAATTAACATTCAATCAAATGACGATGTTTGGTAAAAAACTTTATATATAACTTAAATAAAAAACTAATTGCTGCCTCATTCGTACCAAAGTGGTAATTCCTTTGTGTGACCAACTATAACCATAACTACAACCACTCAACACGTGGGCATTTGAAAGGCTCTCTTACGAAGTTAGTCACTTTTCACTTATGTCGAATCTATTTCGGAAGCAACTTTGCTCTCGGAGCTTAAGATTCGAGATTATTAAGCCAGGCCTGGATTTACACTAGGTGCTCTCGGTGCTCAGGCACAGGGCGGCAAATTCTGGGGGCGGCAAAATTTGAAACGAAAGTCAAAGATTCTTTCAGTCATAAAAAAAATTTTCGGGACAAAGGTGTTACATACGCCGGAAATACATCACATTATCATTGTAAATTTCCGAGATTCCGATTATCTTAGCATTATTCATTTGCAGTTAATTATCTACATCTTCTCGAGTTCAACTCGGTAATTGTCTAATAGTGGTTAATGAAAGTAACAAAACAAAGTATTCAACATTTCACTTTTTTGATATCATCTAACCCAATTCAAATTAAAATCACGCACCTTTGTATACTGTAATGAACACCCAATATTTATACCAATTTCCTAATCGAAAACGTTTAACCGAAAACACAACTGGCAACACTATACTGGAATGGTATAAAATGAAAGGCATTACTTGTAAGCCAGTGTGTGTGAGTGTAGAGATGCTTGACAGCAAATGTGGAAACCATGGAGAAGAAACTGGAACGCTCTAGATTAGTGTTGTTCTATATAAATAGGCCGCTGACGCAACGAGCAGTCAGTTCTGATTATAGAGTGATAAAGTTAAGAGTGAATTGTTATGAACAAAAGATAGTCCAAAAGTCGAGTTGAGATCGAATAAAGTATAGATACTGAATAAAAGTGGTAGAAATAAAATAAAAGTGAAGTCTTATTTTGCGAACTAAGCGCACATTACATTGGTGTCAGAAGTGTAAATAAAACTTATTTGACTAGTAAATTGTAAAAAAAAAAAAAAGTTAAATACAGTGAAAATGGGTAAGTTGTTGGAAGAGCTCAACTGCATTGAGCTTAAAAGTGAGTTAGGTAAGCGAAATCTTTCTAGAGCGGGATCGAAAAATGAGCTCGTCCTGCGCTTGCGCAACTATTTGGAACAGCAAGGGGAAGACGTAAACACTTTTGTTTTTGAAACAGAAGTGGAGGAAGAGGAAGTAAGTGAAAGTGTAGATTTTTCTAGTATGATGAAACTTTTGTTAGAACAGCGAAACGAGCAAAAGAAGGAACAGCAGAATGTTCTCGAAAGACTCGAAGTACACCAAAAGAAGCTGGAAGAGCAACGAAATGAGCAAAAGAAAGAACAGCAGAATGTTCTGGAGGGTGCGGGGACATAAGGCCACGGGAAATAACCCCACTGATGGTTTTACTTCCCTCTATGTGGGAAATAAGCACACTTTCATGAAGTGGACTTAATTCCCATGCAAGGTGGGAAATAAGTCCCAAAATATCTGTGTGGTTTTATTTCCCATCAAGTTTGAAGAAATTTTAACCCATGAACAAAAAATCAAACTAACATTTAAGCATGTTTTTAATTTTATTATATATACAAATAATAATAATTAAATTGCAAGAAAAAATAGATAAATGATACCAAACTTAATCAAAAAAATTATAAACATTTCGGATCAAAGGTATAAATATGAACAAAAACATTTCCATTATGCAATGACAAAAACTATTGGAAACTTAAATAATTCAAAACAACGAAAATATAAACCATGAAACCATGCCTATGAGTTCTACGAATTGTTTTTATATTAAAAAAAAGTTCTTCAAGAGCTTTAATTAAAATTGTGAAAAATAGGAACAAATAAAAAATTGATATTTAGTTTTTAGTAGTTTATAAAACTATAATGTGAAATTCGCGTTACGGACTTTGGATTTTCTTTGCGTGCGACATTGTATTTTGTACCGGAGATAAAGCGAAGCGGAAAAAAATTTTGGCCAGGGGAATATGGATTTGTGATGTGAAAATTGAAAATTCGCGTTTTAACACTCTTGAAGAACTTTTTTTTAATATAAAAACAATTCGTAGAACTCATAGGCATGGTTTCATGGTTTATATTTTCGTTGTTTTGAATTATTTAAGTTTCCAATAGTTTTTGTCATTGCATAATGGAAATGTTTTTGTTCATATTTATAATAACCAGCGGTTGTTGACAAATTTGGTCGCTCTTCGAATTTCTTCATGTGAGTTTAATTCCCATAAGAAAGTGGACTTATTTCCCACCGGTCGTGGGAACTAGGTCCACTTCATCAAAGTGTGCTTATTTCTCACATAGTGGGAAGTAAAACCATCAGTGGGGTTATTTCCCGTGGCCTTATGTCCCCGCACCGTTCTGGAGCAACTTGAAGCACAACGAAACGAACAAAAGAAAGAACAACAGAATATTCTCGAAAGACTTGAGGCGCAACAGAATGTTTTGGAAGGTCAGAAAAACATTCTAGAAGGCAAATTGGGCAACATTGAGAAAAATGTATGTGCCCTTGACGAACGCGTTGAAGGTATGGAAAAACAGCTTTCTGTTGTAGAGAATCGTTTTAGAAAGCCGATGTGATAAACAGTTCTCTGTTCTGACCAAGGAATTGGACCATATCCGGAAAATCAAAATTCGAGAATCTACTGGAGAGTTTTCAAAGAAAAAGGAGATGAAACCGCCGACATTTGATGGACAGTCTTCTTGGCCAGTCTACAAGAGACAATTTGAGGCAGCTGCGACAACAAATGGCTGGGATGACGAAGACAAGTACATTGCACTGACTCTTGCTCTTAGAGGACCAGCAGCTGAATTACTTCAAACAGTTCCAGCTGGTAAGAGCGGCGATTTCAGCTCTCTCGTGGCAGCTATAGATAAACGCTTTGGAGATAGCCACTTGAAAGAAGTCTTCCGAGTCCAACTCAATAACAGAGTCCAGAAAAGGGGTGAAAGTCTACAGCAGCTCCAAGCAGACGTCGAAAGACTGGTTCACCTGGCATACCCGGATGCTGGAGAAGAAATCATCAACCAGCTTGCTGTTGAGTCCTTCGTTCGTGCCATTTCTGATAAACATCTTCAGAGGTCTGTGCGAACTGCTAGAACACGTACTCTTTCTGAAACTTTAGCATTCGCATTGGCAATTGAAGCCGCAGAACAGGCTTCTCATGGAGTTCATCGACTTAGTGAAGCCATAGTCGAAGAATGCTGGTGCCAAAGAGCTGAAATACAATAGAACCAGCGGAGCGGACTAGCAAGATGTTGGAACTGCAACAAGACCGGGCACTTACAGCGTCAATGCCGACTACCACCAAATAAAGCCGGTTGTCAACATTGTGGAAGCAAGAGATCCAACCCAGAACAAGGTAACAACAACACTAGCGTTACGTATCAGCCCGTTTCCCATCAGGGAAACGAGTAAGAACCAACTTCGAGGGGCAGAGGCTGGTTTCTTGTATCGATGGCCCCAGAACCACCATACAGGTCTCTCAGACCAAACGAGACAACAAAAGTTGTGGAAACTACTATTAACGGAACAAACATGTGGCTACCATCGACACCGGTGCCACAGCCTCCATAGTACGTCGAGACCTGGTAAAGACGACGTGGCTTCATAACACCAATAGCTACCGTCTAAGAACCGCAACGGGAGAAGCAGCAAGAGTATATGGAGAAGTGTGTCTTAAGATCCGACTGGCCGATCTAGTGTTTACTCATCAATTCCTGGTGGCAGATATATGTGACGAGTGCATCATTGGAATCGACTTTATGAAACAGCACGGAGTTATTTTGGACATCGGTAATCAGGTTTTGAAGTACCAAAATAAGGAACTTCCAATGACCTATTCGAACGAAAGTACGTCGACACTGAGGACTGTCATCACGGAAGATCTGATTCTGCCTCCTTCTTCTGAAGTGTTCGTTTGGACAAAACTGGAAGGTGAGTTTGGAAGCCTTCGATACGTAATGGTGGAACCAGACCCAGAGTGTCATCATTGGGAAAACACTAGTGACACCGAAAAACAAAATGGTCCCCGTACGATTACTAAACACCAGACGTGGACGTTGCGAATCGGTTGCAGCAATTACGAAGATCACAGACGAAGCCCCGAGAAAAACTATAACTCCGGAGGAGCTCAAAACCATCAGAGCTAAAATACTGTATTCATCCAACCTTGATCACCAACAAACAAGGATGGCTGAAAATCTCCTACAAGAGTACACTGACATCTTCGCATCGCAAAAGGGACAATATGGTAGGACACAGTTGGTGCAGCATCGCATCAACACAGGAGATGCAAGACCGATTCGTCAACCCGCAAGACGCCTTCCACTGGCAAAACAAGGTGAGGTTGAGGAAATGATAACAGCAATGAAGAAGGATGGTCTTATTGAGAATTCCAAAAGTCCTTGGGCTTCACCAGTGTTGCTAGTGAAAAAGAAAGACGGAAGCACTCGTTTTTGTGTGGACTACCGAAGGCTGAATGATGTGACTAAAAAGGACAGCTATCCCCTGCCGAGAATCAGTGATACCCTGGATGCTATGGAGGGAGCTCAGTGGCTTTCGACGCTGGACTTGAAGAGTGGATATTGGCAAGTTGACATCCACCCTGATGATCGGGAAAAGACGGCGTTTTCTACAGGTAATGGGCTCTGGCAGTTTAAAGTTATGCCGTTTGGGCTATGCAACGCTCCGGCAACATTCGAGCGTTTGATGGAGTGCGTTCTTCAAGGACTGACGTGGAAAGCGTGCCTTGTCTACTTGGACGATGTCATTGTTTATGGGAAAACATTTGACCAACATTGCAAGAATCTAAAAGCCGTGTTTCAGAGACTTCGAGAGGCTAACCTTAAACTGAATCCAGAAAAATGTGCACTTTTCAAAACCGAAGTTAAGTATTTGGGACACATCATCTCTTCCCAAGGATTGAAGACTGATCCTGAAAAAGTTGACTCCGTCAAAAATTGGCCAACACCACAGGACAAACATCAACTCCGAAGCTTTCTTGGTCTTGCCACATATTACCGACGTTTTGTTAAGAACTTTGCTGGAGTTGCAAAAAGTTTGCATCAGCTCACCGAAAAAGGGAAGCAGTTCAAATGGTCAATTGAGTGTGAAAAATCTTTTCAGGAACTCAAATACCGCCTCTTTAACGCTCCAGTGCTGGCACATCCAACACCTGGCAAAACATTCATCATCGACGCAGATGCAAGCAACGTTGGAATCGGGGCGATACTATCCCAAGTGCATGATGGCGAAGAGAAAGTGGTGGCATATTACAGTAAGGTCCTCTCGAAGCCTGAAAGAAACTACTGCGTGACCAGAAGGGAACTGCTAGCTCTTATCATGGCATCAAAGCACTTCCATAAGTACATCTATGGACAGAAATTCCTTCTGCGGACAGACCATGGTGCTCTGAACTGGCTGTTGAACTTCAAAAATCCAGAAGGTCAAGTCGCAAGATGGATAGAAAGACTGCAGACTTATGATTACCAGATTCAACACCGTAGAGGAAAGCTGCACTCAAACGCCGACGCATTATCCCGAAGACGTTGCAAAGTGGATTGCAAGCATTGTAGGCGGCAAGAAGACAAAGAAATTATTACCGCTCAGCGACTAAGAGCTGACCCCATATGCGGATGGAGCAATGAGGAAGTGAGGACTGCTCAACAGGAGGATCCAGATATCGAACCCATTCTCGCATGGAAAGAAAATGTAGAGAAACCTGAATGGGGAGACATTTCTGACAGGAGTCCAGTTCTCAAAGCCTATTGGGCACAGTGGGACTCACTATATGTGCAAGAAGGTGTCCTCCGGCGAAGATGGGAATCCGCTGACGGTAAATCATATGTGGTGCAGCTGATCGTACTGCAATCGAAGACCTTCTTGAGGCCACCTGGGAGTTAACAAAACACTGGAGAAGGTGCGACATCGGTTCTACTGGTTGCATGCTAGAGATGACGTGGAGAAGTGGTGCCAAACATGTGACAAGTGTGCTGCAACCAAAAGATTCAAAGTAAAATGCATCAGTACAACGTTGGATCGCCTTTTGAGAGGATTGCAGTAGATGTGGCTGGGCCTTTTCCAGAGACCAACGCTGGAAACAAGTACATTCTGGTTGTAATGGACTATTTTAGCAAGTGGACTGAGGCGTATGCCATCCCAAATCAAGAAGCCAAAACGGTGGTCGACCAGATCGTGTTTAACTGGGTGAGTAGGTTTGGCGTGCCTATGGAACTCCATTCCGACCAAGGGAGGAACTTTGAGTCAAACATCTTCCAAGGAGTGTGCGGACTACTTGGCATTAAGAAGACGAGAACCACACCGCTTCATCCACAATCCGATGGGATGGTTGAAAGATTCAACCAGACCTTGAAAGAACACCTCACCAAGGTCGTAGGCGACTACCAAAGAGACTGGGATAGGCACGTACCGCTATTCCTGATGGCCTATAGAAGTGCAGTACATAGCTCGACAGGACAAACACCATCTGACATTCTGTTCGGGAAAACCATGCGGCTGCACAGCGAACTTAAATTTGGATGCCCCACAGAGGAGCCACAGGACACGAACGAGTATGTGGATGACCTCAAGGAGATACTCGCTGACATCCATAAAAGAACAAGGGAACGGATGAAAGCCTACAGCGACCGGATGAAGACACGGTACGACACAAAAGCGACAACGGCAGGATTCCAAGCAGGAGATCGTGTGTGGCTTTATAATCCTCATCGTCAAAAAAAATTGTCACCGAAACTTCAGCAGAACTGGGAAGGTCCTTATACTGTTGTCACGAGGATAAACGACGTGGTTTACCGCATCCAAAGAGGATTAAGAGGCAAGTTAAAAGTAGTTCATTGTGACCGGCTGCATCGATATAGTGGCGAGGCTGCAGATGGAATTATTCGGGACGAACAATCTTAAGGAGGGGGCAGTGTAATGAACACCCAATATTTATACCAATTTCCTAATCGAAAACGTTTAACCGAGAACACAACTGGCAACACTATAATGGAATGGTATAAAATGAAAGGCATTGCTTGTAAGCCAGTGTGTGTGAGTGTAGAGATGCTTGACAGCAAATGTGGAAACCATGGAGAAGAAACTGGAACGCTCTAGATGAGTGTTGTTCTATAAAAATAGGCCGCTGACGCAACGAGCAGTCAGTTCTGATTATAGAGTGATAAAGTTAAGAGTGAATTGTTATGAACAAAAGATAGTCCAAAAGTCGAGTTGAGATCGAATAAAGTATAGATACTGAATAAAAGTGGTAGAAATAAAATAAAAGTGAAGTCTTATTTTGCGAACTAAGCGCACATTACAATACGAAGAATAAAACGCCCTGATACACTCGTCGTCAATGATACTCGTCTTCGATACATTTTTTTTCCTTGAGCTGCCGCCCGTGCTATTGTTTCGTCGTGGTAGAAGCGACGAGTATATTTATACACTACCACGACGTAACAGTGGTAATGGGGAGCTCAATGAAAAAAAATCGATGTATCGAAACGAGAAACGTTGACGACGAGTGTACAATTTTTTTTACTGCATCTACACATCGCTGGGAAATTCTACAAACTCATGCAGGAAAGAAGATTGCTGTGAAATCATTGTCAGCAACAAGATGGTCAGCTCGTCTCGAAGCAGTTGAGGTGCTCAACAAGTACTATGGTGATATAATAAAACTCTAATCACCATTGAAGAAGATATCACTGAGAACGCGATCACGAGGCAAGAAGCAAAAGGACTTCGCATTCTACTTGAACGACTGGAAACAACATTCATGCAGATTCTTTGGCATTTTTTCCTTTCGAGATTCGATGCTGTCAGGCAAAGATTGCATAAGGTTGATATCAGCATAGATGACTATCGTGGACTGATCAAAGAAGTAGCTGATTCATGAATGGAATTTGAAGTTTATGAAAAGAAAACGTTAGAAATCTCGGAGAGTCAAGAGAAATAGACAAGTGTTTCTAGAAGAAGAAGGAGAAAGTTGCGGGCTAATGTATCACGAGATGGAAATGTTCAATTGTCAGGAAGGGATAATTTTCGAGTCAACACTTTCAACGTCATTCTTGACAATCTTGATTCTGAATTGCGAAGAAGATGCCAAACATATGAAGAAATTTTCGGAAAGTTTTCAGTTATCACTGAATTTGGCGATTTGAATTTCTGCGAAATTCGTAAGAAGTCGGAACATCTAAGGACAATTTATACCTCGGACCTCGAACCTTCATTGGATGACGAATTGGTGCACTTTCACGCCTATTGCTCCGAGAAAGATTAGAACATGATTCACCATTCAAGCTATTAAAACTCTTGAAAACGAACGACTTATCTACTAAGTTCCCAAACATAGAAATCGCACATCGAATATTTATGACATTAGCGGTGACGAACTGCAGCGCAGAACGTTCATTTTCATGTTTGAAAAGAGTCAAAAACTATTTTCGTTCAACTATGAGACTAAATAGTCTAGCGATTCTGTGCATCGAGTCGGTTTCGTTTGAACGCTTCAATTGTGAAGAATTAATAGATCAGTTGGCGGTAAAGAAAGTGAGAGGTGTCTGCATTTGAAAAGTGTATCAGAAATCCATCAAATCCATTGTAATTTTTCATACAATTTATAATTTTGGTTGTCAGATAACTATATTTCTTCCTTGAATAGCGAATTTTGTCGAAGATTAGATAACGCAAAAAGAATTACAACACTCCGCCATAATCGAACCGTTCAATTAACAATTTAAGCTCATTATGTAAAACAAGGAATTACAATTACACGCACTTCTGTAACAATAAAAAAAATTAAGTGCACTCCTGTGAATTCAACGAAAAGGATTATAAACATCCGTAATTATCTTGTACCTATTTTTTTTTATTTATTTTAGTATTATTTATTTATTTTTCACTATTATCAGTTACAAGAAAATTATGAACTTCATATACAGTAACATTTCAAAAGATAACATTAAATTAGATACAAGCTAGAAGTGTTGTTCATTCAAAATCAATAATAATGAAAAATAATTTTAGGTACATTCTTTAGTTAGAACTAGTAGCGAATGCACCGGATAAGAGTATTTAATAAATTCAAAATATATTCCAAAAGAGTTTAAGTATGTTGGGTTAAGTTTAGAATTGTCACGTCATTAAGATTCTATACAACCAATCTAAGAATGTTGTTAGCTTGATCAAAATCAAAATTAAACAGCCACTTTTTGATTTCTCGGTTAAAGTAAAAAGAATTTTGGATATTTCGAATATTTGAAGGTAACTTGTTAAAAAGCCTAGGTGCTACTGAAGTGAAAAAGTTTAGGAACTTGTGAGTATTGTAATTAGGAATAATAGCCAGACGTCTTTCATTACTCCGAAGGCTGTAAATTGATGAGCCCTGATTCAACAGATTACCACTCCTAGAAAAAAATACTTTTAAGACTTTGAAAAAGTAAAGATGCTTTACGGGAAGTATATTTGAAGCGAAGAAAATTGGGAAACTATGCTCTCGTCTTCTCTTTTTGTAGATAATTCGTAAGATATGTTTTTGGGACACAAGCAAAGGTTGAATGTGTAGGGAAAGGCATGTAGGAAATGGTTTAGAGAAAATAATACAATAACTAAATGAACACAAAAAAATAACAAATAATTAAAAGTCATTATAATCCTAATACACCTTATAATATTACCTACCTTAATAATACAATAATCACCATAATACTTACCCTTTATAATATTTCCATATGACACCACCTAATATAAAACCTACGCCTTATAATACTTACCCCTAATAATATCCTATCAGTCATAATAGCTACCCAATATAATACTTACCTTTCATAATAACTAATAAAATGCATAATAATAAATTAAACTAGGCTTACAATAATATATACCCTTAAAGGAATCACTATAATACTTACCTATAACAACCCCCCCCCCCCCTAATCATAATATCAATACGTATAATATTAAGGAAAAATAAAACATCAAATGTTAATAGCCACCAACCCATAATATAAGAAATATAATATAACTACCTATAATACATGCATCCACTACTGGACTAATAAATCAATACAGAATACATAATCAAATTAAAATCACTAATCATTTTCTGCATGTCGAACCAAACGTCTTAGAGACAACGGAATTGGCCTTTCCACGCACACTCTGCGTAGAACAGTTGCGTGCCATTAGATAATCCTATGTACCCATCGCGATCTCCCACGACAACGGTGTCGTGTTAAACAATTGTGGGGAGACGTGTTATGTACATAGCCGGTTGGATTATCTGCCGATCGTTCGATATGTGCAACGGTCCAACTAGCTGTGCACATAAACCGTCGGGAATTGCAACCGTTGAGGCTGAGAAAAAGCCAAAAGTAGGTCATTCTACAAGTGGCTTTTTTGGTGTGCGGGTCGGAAATATTAAGACGAGAATAGACGATAAACAAAAAAAAAAGACAGTTCGAATACGATCGCCAATATAAATTGCTGTAAGGCGCGGGCGATAAATGAAAAAGACCGTGAAAAGTTAATTATTGCAACGCGCTATTTTAAATATACAAATAAAAAGAAAAAAAAAAAAACAACGTTGAGCGTAGGAAAATAGTTATCGCGACGAATGGTGTACAAGTTAAGCCCATAGTGCGGGCATTTTCAAGACATTAAGGAAATTTTAATTCAAGAAATTAAGGCACGAAAAGCCTGCAAAAGAAAAGGAAGAAAAAAAAAAACTAAGAAAATCCAGTGAAAATTTAGGCACTCAAAAAAAAAAATACATAAAGAAAAAGAAAAAAAAAAAACCCCCCCAAAGAAAATTAAGTGAAACTATTCTACTGAAAAAAAGGGAGCAAGCCAAAAGTGTTATAAAGCCATTAAAGCAAGCCAGGCTTGCAAAAAGAAAAAATTGAAAATTGAGTGAAAACAATTATTGTTATAAAAAAAAGGGAAAACCAAAAGAAAAAAAAACCCCCCCCATCCCCACCCCATAAAGCGACAAGCAACGACAGTCCCGAAGAAGCTTTACTACAACCCACGGTGTATGGAAAAAGAAATACCTAATAAAACATCATAGACGAGAGAAGACGAGTGAGGACGATAGTGGATTCACCTGCAACAGATTCATCAAACCCCGTGCTGGTATCCCCGTGCAACACCCCTACCTCCCCTGTGTGTTTTTCTTTTCCCACATTCCCTTTGGTGTCCGATGTGTGGTTATGTGTTGTTTTTTTTTTTTATTTGCTCATTATGTTAAATTAACGTAACCTAATGTGGTGTAGAATCAAATCTAAGTTAATAGTCCGGTAGTGGTAACCTAAGAAAGGTTGTCAAAATAAAAAAAAAAAAAAAAAAAAAATTTTAAATAATCAGGTTACTGAGTAAAACAAACAATTTTGCAAATATGGTCAAATCCTGCCGTCCTAAAACATAAAGAAAGAATTATAATTAATAATCTATTTCAGTGAGGCGAAAGTGGTGCACTACCTTCGACAGATAATGCAAGTAAGTGATATATATATATACCTACATATATTTGAATATAAGGCCTAAGGCCTAAACATACTTTTTTTGTGTTTTGGGGGTTGTTTTGAGCGGTTGTTCAAAGAAAGAAAATTTTGATTTTACGTTCACATAGAAAACAAAACAGTAAGAAAAATTTAATTCAAGCAAGAGTAAGTCTAGCGTATATGAAGTTTGCAACAGATCCTAGGGTTACCACCTGCCAGTAATAAACCTCAACAAATATAAAAAAGTTTTTATTAGAGAATTACCTTATGATATTGTAAATTTAAATCTTAAAATTTTAAGGAATTAATGGCCACGTAAATAAAATTTTATTATATTTTTGTTTGTTAACCAAACCCACGAGACTCATTGGTTTTTTCTTTTAAAGAAGATTGATGCTTTCATAGCAGTGTTGAATTGGGAAGTAGATTTCTGGGAATGGTTATCTGACAGGATGTGCGCCTAAGAAAGAATAGAAGGGGTGGAAGTGTCCGAAGGAAACATAGGTAGGTAAGCCGGAGTAAGGGGAAGGAAGAACATCAGGGGCTGCTGCACAACTTGGAGGTCGCAGTGGCCAAAGGGTATCCTAGGAGGATACATGGGTGGGATAAAACCTCCTGAGGGCATGAACATCGAAGTCCCTCACTCCCTATTGGAATCACCCTACCGATCCCTAGTAGAACGTCGAGTCCCTTTCTTTTTCGAATTTGAATTTTGGCATGAATTCGTAACGACCGTCCAGAGCTGTGGCTCCATGAACTCACCCCGCCGACGAGCTAAGCCATTATCTACAAGCATGCCAGGGGGGTCGCAGTCTGGACACCCCTCACTCTTCTGCTGCCCGGACCAGCCTCATATGCCTGTACATATGGGGTTGTAAGGGTGGTCTACTAGGAGAGCGAGGGGAATGGGTCTATTTCGTTACAGGTGGCGCCCAACGTGGGGCCCGATGTTTCAGAAGTTTTCGTTAATTTCATGTAACACCTTAGGGGAAACGTTCGATCGGGGTACCTGCTTGCATATCGCTGATATCCCGGCGCGTCAAAATCCACCCACCACCAAGACACGTCTCAAATTCGTGGAGCCCCAAGACCGGCATCGACGATGGCGAGAAGTTTCCGGAGGTCTCCCCAAGCCGGGAAAAGGGGTGAGAACAAAGGGAGCTCCTACTCTAGAGCTCCCATCCGAAAAAACTAGCATGGAGGTTGTCCAAATCAACCTCCAACACGCTAAGGCTGCTTCGGCGGTCTTAACTCACTCGCTGAGTAAATCGAAGCTAGACATTGCCCTCGTGCAGGAACCATGGATCAGCACGAGTGGTAAAATCCTCGGTCTAACTACACCTACAGGTAAAATATTATATTCAACCTCAGCCAGTAGACCTAGAACTTGTATTATTTTTAATAATAACCTGCCCTTCTTCCCATTAACAGCTTTTGTATCTGCTGATCTGACAGCAGCAATAGTGAGGATCGGTCACTCCAAGGAGATTATTGTTGCCTCAGCATATTTCCCTGGAGACATTACACCTTGCCCACCTCCACAGGTAGTAAAACTTTACGAGCACGCACAGAAAAACAAATTGGAAGTTATTCTGGGATGCGACGCAAATGCTCACCACACCCTGTGGGGAAGTAAGGATATAAACAAAAGAGGTGAGTCCCTTATTGATTATATTATTAAAGAAAATTTAAATATATGTAATATTGGCAATGAACCCACCTTTGTCACCAAAACTAGAAGAGAGGTTCTAGACATTACATTGTCTTCATCTCTCTCTAAAAACCTTGTCTATGACTGGAGGGTGTCCTCTGAACCATCCTGCTCTGATCATAGACACATACGCTTTAAACTAGACACAAACATAATATCTTGTTTAACATATCGTCCAAAGAGAAAAACAGATTGGGTCTCGTATAAAACAGATCTGGAAAACTCTCTAAAAGACAAAATCCCAAACATTAATAGCAAAGCTAAATTAGATTTCTTTGCGGACTACGCAAAAAACTCTATCATAACTGCCTTTGAGGACAACTGCCCTCTGAAAACAAGATCAACTAAAAGGCAAACCCCTTGGTGGAACAACAACCTCAAGAAATTGAGATCGAAAGTAAGGAAACTTTTCAACAAAGCAAAACGCAATGATGACTGGCAAACTTACTCTACTGCTCTCACCAAATACAATAATGAAATTAAAAAAGCCAAAAAGGCCTCTTTTAAACAATTTGTAGAAAGCATCTCTGACGTCTCATCTAGTTGCAGACTCCACAAAGTTCTCGCGTCCGACAAGCCGGCAAACCTAGGTACCCTTACCAAGGAAAACGGCTCTCAGACTAAGAATAAAATTGAAACTCTGCAACTCCTGATAGACACCCACTTTCCACAATCTATCATTATAGACCCAGCAATAAACCTATCTCCCCAAAGGGAACAGCATATGTTTCCATCTAGGGAAGACTGGACAACGGCCAGACAAATCTGCAACACCAATGTCATCAAATGGGCTATCTCCTCATTGAAACCATTCAAGGCCCCTGGGGAAGACGGCATCTTTCCGGCCCTACTGCAGAACGGGGCTGCCACAATTGCTCCCATTTTATCAAAACTGTTCACTTGCAGCCTTGCTTTTGGTCACATACCAGAAAGCTGGAGAAGAGTAACAGTTATCTACTTGCCAAAAGCAGGAAGGAATCTGGATCCAAGCCCTAAATCCTTTCGGCCAATCAGTCTAATGTCATTCATCCTTAAATGTATGGAGAAGGTCATTGATAGACACATCCGGGATAAGCAACTAGCTACCCACCCACTATCCGCATCACAATACGCATATCAACCAGGGAAATCAACGGAAACCGCGTTGAATGACCTAGTTACTAGGATCGAACTCTCTATCGATAAAAAGGAAATTTGCGTAGTGGCATTTCTTGACATAGAAGGAGCCTTCAACAACACTTCCTTTGTGTCTACAGACCGTGCTCTAAGGCACCACAACGTTCCACAAGTTATTCGCAAATGGATAATGTCAATGCTAAACAGCAGAATTATCCACAGCAATATCGAAGAAGTGGAAATCTCAGCACTAACAACAAGAGGCTGCCCACAAGGCGGAGTTCTCTCACCACTCATCTGGTCAATAGTTGTAGACAGCCTACTAAGATTACTTGCAACCCAAGGCATCTATGCAGTGGGCTTTGCAGATGATCTAGCAATTGTCATACAAGGTTCATCAGAAACACTAATATCAAGAAGACTTCAGACAGCTCTGAACACAGTACAAAGCTGGTGCTCAGATGAAGGTCTCTCTGTCAACCCACGTAAGACAGTTATTGTCCCATTTACAAAAAGAAGAAAACTAAATCTTCTAATACCCCCCAGTCTCTATGGGGAAACAATACCATTCTCCAAGGAATCAAAATACCTTGGGATAATCCTAGACAGCAAAATGTCTTGGAACCCTCAACTAGAACGCATTTCCAGCAGAGCAACCAAGTCTCTATGGACTTGTAGAAGCATATGCGGGAAAAACTGGGGTCTAAAACCTAAAATGGTGTACGACCTATATACGCTGGTAGTAAGACCAACAATAACGTACGCAGCTATTGTATGGTGGACAAAAACGAAAGAAGTAACGGCAATCAAAAAACTAGAAAAGATTCAAAGATTGGCAACAACATGCATTACGGGATGCATGCGTACAACACCAACATACGCTCTAAACGTCATTACAGGACTACCTCCAATTCACCTTTTCATAAAAATGGAAGCAAGACTGGCGACACACCGTCTTTTCCATCAAGGACACATAAAGTCACATCCATGCCCGAAGGGACATCTATCGATAATGGAAAGTTTAGAAAAACTTAACACCTTTAGTATGTGCTTGGATGCTACTATTCCCATGTACAACTTCAAACTCAACTTCTCCATTGTCATCCCCCCTAGGGAGGACTGGGAGAACACAAAACCTCATCCTTCAAGGCAAGATATGGTCTGGTATACGGACGGCTCAAAAATGGAAACTGGTACAGGTTCCGGCATTTTCAGCGACTGTCCCAGAACGAACTTCTCAGTAAGTATGGGCAGTCACTCGTCCATTTTCCAAGCCGAAGTCTTTGCCATTAACGAATGTTCGAGAATAATATGTTCATCGAACACAAAAAATAAAACAATATTCATTTTTTCAGACAGCCAAGCTGCACTAAAGGCGTTAAGCTCACCTGTCATAAGATCCAAACTAGTCCAAGAGACAGTCATGTCGCTCTCTGAACTAGCAAGGAAAAACACTGTAATCCTCCACTGGATCCCAGCACACAGAGGCTATGATGGTAACGAGAAGGCAGACATCTTAGCTAAAGACGGCGCATCTAAACCATTCGTCGGTCCCGAACCCTTCTGCGGTGTAAATAAAAGCACCTTCAAACATACTGCCAAGAACATCCTAATGGAGGAATCAAATAAAGCTTGGAGTAACTCATCTGGCCAAATCTGTTCAAAATACTTTTTGCCAGAATATACCGAAAAAACATCAAAATTCCTACTGAACCTCAATAGGAAAACCCTTAAAATTTGCACTGGACTACTAACCGGTCACTGCTCCTTAAACAAACATCTTCACCAAATGAGGCTAGTAGCGGATCCCATCTGCAGACTATGCCTCGAAAATGAAGAAACATCTCTGCACATTATTACAGAATGTCCAGCACTTTTCCGCCTTAGAAAGCAAATACTTGACTATGAGATTATCCCCTTAGATAAACTCAAACTCATTCATCCACAGAAGATTGCTAACTTCTGGTTCAATTCAGGAGCAGGAGAACTGATCTGAAACCTCACATGGGCTGGCACAATAGGTTTCATTCAGACACCGCAGTGCCCGGAGCTGAGCAAGCTCTACCCGTCCCCCAAATCTAAATCTAAATCTATATCGCTGACTCACACTGTAGTTCGGCCTGGACCATTAGTAGTAAAGTAAACATTTTTCAACTTACTGTTCATAATTCTTTATAGCGAACGTCCGCTAATGGGTTGATTTACCCACATTTAGGCAGTTGCGTTTCGTGGTTTTAGAATCAAAGAAATATTCTGATCTAACCATATTCAAAGCCTAAGTTGGAGTAACTGTTCAGCTTCAGTTGTTTGGATATGTTTAGATTAGTAGTTTGGTTTATTTTTATGGCGAAGCTTTGAGCCCTGGCTGATATTTGGCGGGGTAGCCAGATAATTATTGCAGGTGCCAAAGACTTTGCTCACTTCCTAACCAGGTCCGGGTTACAGCGATGTGGGTGTGAGTGGTCTGCTAGCGCCCTGATCATTCGGGTGTGGTTCCATAGGGAGGTTATCTATCTTCCTCATCTCTGGTCTCCTACTCTTCCTACCTGAGGCCACTTCCATTCCTATTCTCAATGAATTATTGAAAAAAAAAGAAAAAAAAACACGAAGAAACAAAACAAACAAAACCCTAGAATAACTCAACTGAATTATAGAAAAGGGAGATTATAATACATGAATAGTTATTATATTGAATTTTAATTAAAATCTACACTATCTACACAAAACTAAAATTTTAATATTTTTATACTTTTAAACAATAACCGGTTTTATTTTTTTTTTGAATTTGACTTTTTTTTGAATCCCATCCCTTTTTCCTTACGTTTTCCTATTTTCATAAGACTGGTAGTTGATTGTGACTTCGGGGTGAGTACGTAAAATATTTCTATTCCGAAATTCCGTTTCGTCACAACCTAGTATACAATGTGCGGGAGAATGACTCGTTCGAAGTCGAAGAAGAACACAAGAGGAGGGCGCTCCTCGCGCAGCCTACTGCTGGCAGATTCCTATTCGGAACTAGCTAACCAAACCTACGGGCCTGTAGCAACGACTAGTCGTTCGTCAACTTTAGCTCAGGGAGTGGGTGAAGCTACTCCGGGTCGTTCCTCAAACATAGATGGAGAGGGAGCGGCGTCATTACTAGCCCAAGAAGAAGGTGCAATCGGTAGAGATCCACCATAGCTATCGTCTCAAGGATTACGTGAATCCTTTGGCGGACCGAATGCAGATCTGACGCACTACATACACGAAGTGGTTACAGCGGCGGTCGGAGCGAGCCGAGCTGCCGATTTTAAGTTCTTCTCCAAGGAGATGGAGCGGACCAGAACGCTGTTCAAGGAAGAAGTGGCCGGGATTGTACGCGAAACCCTGGTGGCCACTACCCCTGTGGTCACCCGCCATGATCCGGAAAGACGGTCAAGCCAACCGGAAGACCTTCGCCGTAACTCCTTGGCTCATCGATCGCCCCTTAGACATGGATCTCTCCTTAGAACGCGCTCTTCGGCAAGAAACCAGCCCGCACCTCGAGGTCCATCACCGCGTCCCCCGCAGGGAAATAGTGCGGCCGATAACTCCAACCTGGATGACTTCTTGAGGCAAATAAACAATCTGACCTTCAGCGATCCGGTGAACCCCGTCATGACGCAGCCACCACCCCGTCGCTCTAATTATCGGTTGCAGAACTTCCACAAGTGGGGTCTAAAGTTTGACAACAGCAAGATGTCAGTTGATGAATTCATCTTCCGACTTGAACGACTGAGGATAAGCTACGGTGCGACGTTGGATGAAGTCGTCGTGAATTTTCACCATTTTGTGGCAGACCCCGTCGATACTTGGTTTTGGGGCTTCGTGAAGGCAAATCCGGAAGCCACGTGGTTAGTTCTGAGGAACGCTTTAATCGAACGATATCGGACGTTGGAGACAGATGTAGAACTGTCGAGACAATTGTATGACCGGCGTCAAGGTCAAACGGAGACGTTCGAAGAGTTCTACAAGGATATCCAGAAGCTGAATGCCTGGTTGAAGGTCCCGAAACCCGACAAGGAGATCATCGAGGTGTTGAAAACCAATGTTCGCCGACAGATGGGGATGCTCCTGATTACTTTCGACACTAGCTGCCTAGCCCAGATGGTATATGTCTGTCGAAAAGTGGAAAAATACCTTCTTGACCGTGATGCCCTTAAGTCCCGCTTTGTACCTTTGCCTCCCCCTCGCAGGAATGCCATCTCCGAGTTGGTTTCTGAAGAGTTGGAGGATGATGTGGCTCCTGTCCCCGAGATTGAGGCATTCCACCCTAAAAGGGAAAAGGAAACTCGCAATTTCACATGTTGGAATTGTAAAGGTAAAGGTCATTCATTCTACGAATGCCCTGACCCTAAGAGAAACCTTTTCTGTTTTAGGTGTGGCTGGGAAAACACCACCTCTCCGAAATGTCCTCGATGCTCGGGAAACGAGCAAAAGAGCAGTTTACAGCCCCGGGGGAATTGCTCTCTGGAGAAGCCCCCGGAGTGCTAAGCCCGTCCGACCTTATGCCACCTCTCCAACCCAGCCCGTCAAAACCCATCCCTGAAAATTTTGACCTTCCAACATCCTTACCCGTGCCAGCCCCCAGAATCCTACCAAGACCATCAACCGACCCTGTTAAGAGTTCCCATCTTCCCTTACCATCCAGGCATACGAAAACCTTACACGAACGGCTCCAGAACTACATACAAGTACGAAAACGAATCTTCGGAACCCAGAACACCGTGGTTTCCGACAAGGTGGAAAAGCTCCGAACAAAATTCAAAAAGAAGAAGGAAGCTTACAGGGCCATTGAAGCCACAACACTGTGCAGCTCAGAAGACCCACGCCCATACGCTACCATCCATCTCTTCGGAGAGCCCTTGCTCGGGTTGCTCGACAGTGGGGCTAGCATCAGCTGCTTGGGTGCGGGTTGCCTAGACCTACTTCAAAAACACGGACAAATGTTGTCGAGAATCACTTCCGAAGTAACAACCGCCGATGGAAAACGGCAGGCCATTGTAGGAAAAATCCTTGCGGAGATAACCTACAAAGGGATGAAGAAAACCCTTACCCTTTATCTGGTGCCGTCCCTACAACAGAAACTGTACCTAGGAGTTGATTTCTGGAAGGAGTTTGAAATCGCACCCCACTTAATCTCCGAAATCTCTTCTGTTCCCGGCCCTGCAGACTCGGAGAATCCAAATGCTCACATACTGTAACGAAGCGTCACACTTTCCTTCCCACCGCCGCTTGAAACCAGAAACATACATCGTCAACCGATCATATAAACTACCGCCGCTCTACCAATGAATTATCAACTTGAGAAGCCATATTGTAAACACCAGCATCCCGACACATCATGTATTATCATACGTATATAAAAAAATATTATTATAATTTATTTGCTAATTTTCTGTTCGTTCGCATATAATTCACATTTCCTTATTGTTAGAAATTTTATAAGTTTAAGTAAAAATGCGACTCAATGTTTTCCTTTCCTTTTATATATATATGTTCTTGCACATTCCAAAAAGAAATCAATCTTATATCCTGTACTAGTTATAAGTTCTCTTGATGTACAGATGTCATTTAAACAATAAATATCAAATATCAAATATCAAATATCAAATAAATGTAAGAAAATGTATTAAAGTCGAGATTGGTAATCCTACTTTTAGTAGTTGGTCTCCCCTCAATACGCTTTCGAAGCCATAACCGATCCAGTATTGTTGTCCGATCTTTTTAAAAGAAAGATCTTTTGAATTTTGGCAAGTTTAGAGCTAGCTAGGTAGTATTAGAATCTCTTTCTGAGATCACCTTCTCACTTGGAGTTAGGTCATATTCCCGACCAGTAGTTCCCGTCTCCTTCCGAGGCCACCATCTCACTTGGAGTTTGGTCATTACCCCGCTTCCCTCTGAGGCCACCATCTCACTTGGAGTTTGGTCATTACGCCGCTTCCCTCTGAGGCCACCATCTCACTTGGAGTTTGGTCATTACCCCGCTTCCCTCAGAGGCCACCATCTCACTTGGAGTTTGGTCATTACGCCGCTTCCCTCTGAGGCCACCATCTCATTTGGAGTTTGGTCATTACCCCGCTTCCTTCCGAGGCCACCATCTCACTTGGAGTTTGGTCATTACCTCGCTTCCCTCTGAGGCCACCATCTCACTTGGAGTTTGGTCATTACGCCGCTTCCCTCTGAGGCCACCATCTCACTTGGAGTTTGGTCATTACGCCGCTTCCCTCTGAGGCCACCATCTCACTTGGAGTTTGGTCATTACCTCGCTTCCCTCTGAGGCCACCATCTCACTTGGAGTTTGGTCATTACCCCGCTTCCCTCTGAGGCCACCATCTCACTTGGAGTTGGTCAATATCCGTCATCTTGGTCACCGTAGAATTATTTTTTCTTTTTATCTTAAGTATCATTAAGAATATATTAAGTATTGTAAGAGCTAAAAACCCGAAGAATAAAGAACCATATTGTGGTAATTAAAAGAGTTCAGAGTTTTCTTCTTACAGTCGGGTTTTACTGTGCTTTCTTCGACAAAACCCTGGAAACCGACGAGCTTACCTCAGCCTTGAGAAAAAAAAGCATCACATTTTGGCGCCCGAGCAGGAACGTTTAGAAGATTCATTCCGAATTCTTACCGCCAACCGACTAGGAATCTTTCAAAGGTTCCACCGTCCCCCGCTTTCCGTGTTCCGCTCTTCAAATCTCAATTACCGCAATTCTAATTAACCCGATTTCCCCTGTCCCAACATGCCTGGGTCAGACTCGTCACCCCCACCAGACGAACCTTCGTCTGAAGAATCCAGTCCGTTCAGAAATCTGGGTTTCATCTATTTGATGAAGAAAACCGAGCTGATTGAAATGCTCCAAGCCCGTAATTTGGATACTGCTGGAACCATGCAGGTTTTACGGCAACGCATGAGTCAGCATTTGAAGCAAGTCCGTGCACATGCTTCCACGCAGACCAATGGAATAGGTTCACTGAACAAAGGCTTGACGCCGCGCTTTCTGACGAAGCAAGTGATGCCGACACTTCGAAGGAAGGGGCATCTGGAGGCACCGGTGATAGTCCAACAAGTCGTGAAAAAGGATTAAAAATCCCCTTATATGTTCAGACTTCGTTGCGAGTTCCGACTATGTCAGACCACCCTAAAACACCGACAGCAACACTGAGTCAACAGCAACCACTTCCAAGCACTGGTTCAGATGAGGCGAGTCTACTTCCGAGCAATATTACTGTGCCAGTTAATCTCCCACCACCCAACTATCAGCAGACCTCTCACCCAGACCAGTTCAGTTCTGCACTACCACCTCACCGACCCTCAAACCGACTCACGTTGAGTTACGAGGCTGACGTGATGAACACTGTGCGCAAGTGGGGCCTGCGATTTGATTCATCAGGGAACCCCCTTGAGTTCCTGGAAAGAGTGACAGAATTGACGCGATGCTATAACATTCCTCCCAGTGACATGTTAAGAACGCTGCCTGAGTTGTTCCGAGGAACCGCATTGGAATGGTTACGCATCAAAAGCGAATCTTTCACCAAGTGGGAGGATTTTCGCGAAGCTTTCATACGCTATTTCCTACCGGCCCGCTATCTTCACAAATTAGAGGAAGAAATACTGCGCAAACGCCAAGGTCCTCGTGAACGGGCTAAGGAGTACATCCTAGCCGTACAGTACCTTATACGACAACATCCACGTATGTCTGTAGCCGACCATATAGACAGGATATTCAATCATATGCGACCTGAATATAGGTTCTACATTCGCCGTCGAGACTTTGACACCTTGGACGAGTTATTGACTCTTGCCGAGGAATTCGAGTCCATCAAAAATGAAGAGCGAAATGTCCGACCGCTAGCTTCTATAGCTCCCCCTGCTCCGTCAGTTCCCCGTGGTCCGCCCGCAACCGTTCCCTATAATAGGGATACCCACTGTTGGAACTGCAAGCAGAGGGGTCACCGCAAAGAAAGTTGTCACCGACCATTCCGGCTCTTTTGTTCGTTTTGCGGCGAGGATGGAAAACTAACCAAGGACTGCCCGTGTCACCCAAATCCCGTGGCAGTGGTTAACTACTCACCCGGCCGAGACCCCCGATATTTCGTCCCAGTAACAGTCGAAGACCGAACATATCAAGCTCTAGTTGACACCGGTTCAACAAAGACATTTATCGGACAAGAGTTACGACAGAAATTCGTAGAGCTCGACCTGCCGATGCAAATCAAACATCAGGCCATTCACCTCGCCAATGGCAACCCCGTGGCGACGAGTGAACAGTATACCATCACGTTCATCATTGGGGATACTGAGTTGACAGGAGAGGTAACCTATTTACCCGCTCTTGCAGAAGACGCAATTCTAGGAATGGATTTAATGGAACAAGCCGACCTGCAGCTCTCCATCGGAGGAAAGCTCATTACCGGGAAAAAGACGACCCAGTCCGAGAGCTTTCCCGTTTGCCATGCTACGTCACATCTCCCTGTTCAGCAACAGCGGCAACTCGACGAGTTTTTGGGAAACGAAATACCGAAATTTGAGAAGATCACCAGTATTTCGAACGTCCCCCCGCACCGCATCCGCCTCAAATCCGAAGAGCCATTCAAGCAGCGCTATTATCCGCGCAACCCGGCTATGCAGAAAGTAATAGACGATGAGATCAATGACTTGTTGAAGACCGGTAAAATTAGTCATTCGAAAAGCCCTTACAGTTCTCCCATAGTCTTAGTAAAAAAAAAGAAGGATCATGGAGAGTGTGCATAGACTTCCGTCAGTTGAATAAAGTCTCGGTCAAGGACGCTTATCCATTGCCATACTTAGTGGCTATATTGGATAAATTACGTGGAGCAAAATTTATGTCAACCATCGACCTGAAGCAAGGCAATTGGCAGATAGCCTTAGAGCCAAGCAGCCTCCCGTACACCGCCTTCACCGTACCAGGGAGAGGACTGTTCGAATGGAACGTCATGCCTTTTGGGTTGCATTCCGCTGGCGCCACATTCCAACGCGCAATGGACGCAATTTTTGGATCTGACATGCTCAACCACGTATTCGTATACCTTGACGATATCATCATTATTAGCAGCACGTTTGAAGAGCACACCAGCCACCTAACCGAAGTTTTCCGTAAACTCCGTGCCGCTAACCTTAAAATTAATACCGATAAATGTAATTTCTGCCGTGAGAGCTTAAAGTACCTGGGGCATGTGGTTAGTAAGGCCGGCATTCATACCGACCCTGACAAAATTGCCGCCGTGCGAGAGTTAAAAGCGCCTTCCAACATTCGTGAACTACACCGAATACTCGGAATCTGTTCCTGGTACAGGCGTTTCATCGAGAATTTTTCATCCATTGCCACACCATTGACCCACTTATTAAAAAAGGATTCAAAATGGAATTGGCAGCCTGCCCAACAAGAAGCATTCGACTTACTTAAAGTGAAGTTAACCGAGGCTCCCGTCCTGGCCTGCCCGAACTTCGATCTCCCCTTCACTCTTCAGTCAGACGCTAGTCACTATGGGTTAGGAATAGTGCTTACCCAGTCGTTCGATGGGCAAGAGAAGGTCATATCATACGCCAGCCGAACCCTTACGGAACAAGAGCAAAAGTACGCCGTGACAGAAAAAGAGTGCTTGGCTATACTCTGGGGTATAAGAAAAATGCGGCCATACCTCGAGGGTTACCATTTTAATGTCGTCACGGATCACCACTCCCTCAAATGGCTTCATTCATTAGAAAATCCTTCGGGTAGACTAGCACGTTGGGCCCTGGAGTTGCAGCAGTACGATTTTGAGATCCATTTCCGTAAGGGGGCGATGAATGTCGTTGCTGACACTTTATCCCGAGATCCGCTACCGATCACAGAAATAGACAGGCTAGCCACTATTTCTGATGCTAAGCTCGATTGGACCCAGAAGATGGTACAAAAAGTGCAGAGCGATCCGACGAAGTATGAATATTTCAAGATCCAAGGAGACCAGCTGTTCCGCCGTTTTGCAATCACAAATCCACTCACCGACCCTCGAGATTTTGAATGGAAATTGTGTGTACCAGACTCCGACCGGAAGAAAGTCCTGCACGAAAATCACGACGCAGTCACCGCAGGGCATTTGGGTATGGCAAAAACAACTTCCAGGATGGCTAAACACTACTACTGGCCGGGGATGTTCCGTGACATCAGCAAATATGTCAGACGATGCCAGGTGTGCAATCGGTATAAGGCTTTGCAGCAGAAACCAAGCGGTCTTATGTACACCACACAAGTTGAAGAGCCCTGGGAAATTGTGTGTGCTGATTTTGTCGGTCCTCTACCGCGGTCGATGAAAGGGAACACCACTCTTTTGGTTATGGTGGATAAATTTTCCAAATGGATCGAGGCAGTTCCGATGCGAGCCGCAACGACAGCAGGCTTGATCAAAGCAGTTCGTGCGCGTATTGTCACCCGCTTCGGGGTGCCTAAAGTGTTCCTTTCGGAAAACGGGGCCCAATTCACCAGCCGTCAATTCGACGAGTTTTTAACCGGCCTAGGAATTCAACATCGATTCACCACACCCTACACACCGCAGGAGAACCCAACGGAAAGAGTGAACCGAGTCATCAAGACCATGATCGCGCAGTATGTGCAAGGGAACCAGCGCACATGGGACGAGCATATCCCCGAACTGACTTTCGCCGTGAACACTAGTCAGCATGACTCTACCGGCTACTCTCTAGCCTTGCTTAATTTCGGTCGGGAACTAAGGGGGCCATCAGAATGTTTAACCCCCTCTACAGCAGATAACGGTCCAGGCGAAAATATAAACGAGAAGCAAGAACGCATGCGTTCGTTGTATGAATTGGTTCGCATTAACATGCAAAGAGCCAGCCAAACTCAAGCCAAGTCATACAATCTTCGCCGCCGCCCTTGGCGACCCAGTATCGGAGAGCAAGTTTACAAAAAGATCCGAGTTCTCTCCTCTGGGGTGAATTATTTTGCCGAGAAATTAGCCCCTCGATATGACGGTCCTTTTGAGGTAAGGAAATTTATTTCCCCGGTGATCGTTATATTGGAGAAAAAGGGAGAGGTAAAAAAAAATCCTATTCGCGCCCATATACGCGATTTAAAAGGATTTTATTCAGACGAGCCAGAAATTCGAGCCAGTCGAATAGCAGCAGCCGAGGTGAGCAGACCTCCAGAGAAAAACATTAAGACATTGCGAAACAACAATCGAAGGACGATGCAGCGCAGTAACCGCCAGCAACACCCGAATCGCGAAGGAATGAGAGGAGGGCGTCGGTTCCACCGGCTGTCAACTCCGGAGAGGCAGCGCCCAGAACCAGCCCGTGAGACGCTCCCACTCGCCGCGCCGAGTCAGCAGGCATCTATGAGCAAGTCAACCACCGGACAATCACATACCAGTCATCGGCTGCTTTTAACACACGGAAGCCGGACTCTGGATCCTTGCGTCCGCCAACGGACGGCCCCTAGCCAGGTCCGCGCCCCTCCGCGTGAAGGCGCACCCCTGAAAATCAGGGTTAAAACTCAGCGGGTGGAAAACTTGGCAAGGGCAGCCGCACAGCCGATCCCACCAACAACACCGGTAGGAGTGAGAATGGCGAGGATCCGTGAGCAGCGGGACACGGCAGAAGAGGCCTGGTGCCAACGAAACCCGCCACTACCAGCTAGCTCCGAGAAAAGTTTCGTGGCGACCACCGGCAAGGTTGCCCTTCTTTCGAATGCGGTCCTTGGTCCCTGTTTCCCAGGCAACGGAGACGGGCAGTTTGATTTTTTTTTGCGGTTCCTAGGGCAAAGCCGACGTCAGTAGCTCTACCGTCAACAGCTCCACCGCCAGCAGCTCTACCGCCAGCAGCTCGACCGCCAACAGCTCTACAACCAGCAACTCGACCACCAACAGCTCTGCCACCAGCTGCTCTACCGTCAACAGCTCCGCCGCCAGCTGCTCTACCGTCAACAGCTTTACCACCGGCAGCAATATCACCAGTCCCAGCACCGGCCGAGTTAAGCCCAAATTTCGACCCTTTCCAGGGTATCTTCCTAAATCGAGGCTTTTACCCTCAGCGAAGGTTCACGATACCTTGCCCCTGGGGGCCTGTCTTGGTATTGCTGAACAGGAGCAACACACGTGCCTCCTTGCGTTTTGGCCAGTATCGCAAAACAATTAACCTTTCCTAAACTTTTCTTTTCTTTCTTATTATGTTCAGCACGAAATTCTTTTTTTTGTTTTTTTTTGAATTAAAACTTTTGTTAACCGCTTTAGAAAAAAAAAAAAAAAAAAAAAAACACACATACGAAATAAAACCTTTTCTTTTCTCGTTATAAATAATGTATATTCCTTTTTTTTTCTCTTCTCGACAGGAAGAGTTCGAGACGAGAAGGTTCTCGTCTTCCAAAGGAAGGGGGATGTGTAACGAAGCGTCACACTTTCTTTCCCACCGCCGCTTGAAACCAGAAACATACATCGTCAACCGATCATATAAACTACCGCCGCTCTACCAATGAATTATCAACTTGAGAAGCCATACTGTAAACACCAGCATCCCGATACATCATGTATTATTATACGTATATAAAAAAATATTATTATAATTTATTTGCTAATTTTCTGTTCGTTCGCATATAATTCACATTTCCTTATTGTAAGAAATTTTATAAGTAAATGTAAGAAAATGTATTAAAGTCGAGATTGGTAATCCTACTTTTAGTAGTTGGTCTCCCCTCAATACGCTTTCGAAGCCATAACCGATCCAGTATTGTTGTCCGATCTTTTTAAAAGAAAGATCTTTTGAATTTTGGCAAGTTTAGAGCTAGCTAGGTAGTATTAGAATCTCCTTCTGAGATCACCTTCTCACTTGGAGTTAGGTCATATTCCCGACCAGTAGTTCCCGTCTCCTTCCGAGGCCACCATCTCACTTGGAGTTTGGTCATTACCCCGCTTCCCTCTGAGGCCACCATCTCACTTGGAGTTTGGTCATTACGCCGCTTCCCTCTGAGGCCACCATCTCACTTGGAGTTTGGTCATTACCCCGCTTCCCTCAGAGGCCACCATCTCACTTGGAGTTTGGTCATTACGCCGCTTCCCTCTGAGGCCACCATCTCATTTGGAGTTTGGTCATTACCCCGCTTCCTTCCGAGGCCACCATCTCACTTGGAGTTTGGTCATTACCTTGCTTCCCTCTGAGGGCACCATCTCACTTGGAGTTTGGTCATTACGCCGCTTCCCTCTGAGGCCACCATCTCACTTGGAGTTTGGTCATTACGCCGCTTCCCTCTGAGGCCACCATCTCACTTGGAGTTTGGTCATTACCTCGCTTCCCTCTGAGGCCACCATCTCACTTGGAGTTTGGTCATTACCCCGCTTCCCTCTGAGGCCACCATCTCACTTGGAGTTGGTCAATATCCGTCATCTTGGTCACCGTAGAATTATTTTTTCTTTTTATCTTAAGTATCATTAAGAATATATTAAGTATTGTAAGAGCTAAAAACCCGAAGAATAAAGAACCATATTGTGGTAATTACAAGAGTTCAGAGTTTTCTTCTTACAGTCGAGTTTTACTGTGCTTTCTTCGACAAAACCCTGGAAACCGACGAGCTTACCTCAGCCTTGAGAAAAAAAAGCATCACAATACTTACCGAACAGCAATCCAAACGGTTACAAGATGCCATAAGTAAGTTTCCGTCCTCTGCCGTACAAGGCTTAGGAAAAACTACACTTGAGGTACATACCATTGATACAGGGGATGCTGAGCCCATTAAGCAGCGTCATTACCCGGTTTCTCCAGCGGTGCAGAAACTTCTATATGAGGAACTGGATCGCATGCTCAAACTTGGTGTAATATAAGAAAGCAACAGCGCGTGGAGCTCTCCTGTAGTTCTGATCCGCAAACCCGAGAAAAATCGTTTGTGTTTGGACTACAGGAAAGTTAACGCAAAGACCAAGAAGGATGCGTATCCACTTTCTCATATAGGAGGATTGCTATCGCGGCTTTCGGATACACGCTTTATATCGAGTGTGGACCTGAAAGACGCTTTTTGGCAGATCCCACTGGAGAAAGAATCCCGGGAAAAGACGGCGTTTACGGTGCCTGGTATGCCCCTGTTGCAGTTTACGGTCATGCCCTTTGGTCTCTGCAATGCGCCACAACGCATGGTCAGACTCATGGACAAAGTGGTACCCCACCAGCTGCGAGAAAAAATCTTCCCGTACTTGGACGACCTGTTGGTAGTATCGAGCACGTTCGACGAGCATATTCAACTCTTGGAGGTTTTGGCCAGTCGATTGCAAGAGGCAGGGCTAACAATGAACGTACAGAAGTCCAAATTCTGTTTCAAAGAATTGAAATTCCTAGGGTACATTGTGGGGGACGGCTGCCTAGAGACCGATCCCGAGAAGGTGGTAGCTATAGCGGATTTTCCACCTCCAACTTCGGCTAAACAAGTTCGTCGGTTTTTGGGACTTGCAGGATGGTATCGTAGGTTTGTTAGGGACTTTTCCACTTTAGCAGCGCCTATTACCGACACTTTGAAGAAGGGGAAGAAATTCGCTTTCACCGAGGACGCCAGTAAAGCATTCCCCTTGCTTAAAGCGGCATTAACTTCCGATCCGCTCCTGGTGCACCCGAATTTCAGCAAGGAGTTCTTGATCCTGTGCGATGCATCGGATACTGGCATCGGTTGCGTGTTGAGCCAGTTAGACGAAAGTGGCAGCGAACGCCCCCATATATTACCACTCTCAAAAACTAAATTCGGCCCAGCGCAATTACAGTGTGACAGAGCGGGAGTGCCTGGCAGCTGTCACGGGTGTTCAGAAGTTTCGAGCATACGTGGAAGGACATGCGTTTAGGATTGTGACCGATCATGCGAGCCTGAAATGGCTGATGAGCCAGAAGGACCTTAGTGGCCGACTAGCGAGATGGAGTTTAAAGCTTCAAGGATTTGATTTCAGCATCGAGCATCGCAAAGGGTCCCAGAACATCGTACCCGATGCACTCTCGCGAGTGTATGAAGTGGACGCTCTGGTTTGTGATGTTTCGATGTTGACAGATCCCTGTGATGTGTTGCATATCGATCTTGAGGATTCTAGCTTTAAATCTAGTGACTACCTCAAGATCATTGACAACATCCTAGAACAAACTGATAAGCTACCTGACCTTCGAGTGTCGGAAAATTTCGTCTACAAGAAGGTCAGACATTGCACAGGGAATCCAATAGAGGATGACCTTGTTTGGAAGCTTTGGGTTCCTGACGCGATGACGGAACGCTTGATCACTCTCGCTCATCAGCCACCTCGAGCTTCGCATGGGGGTATCGCAAAGACGTTGTACCGACTGCAGCGACAATTCTTCTGGCCAAACATGGCAGCACAGGTAAAGGAGTATATCGGTAGGTGCGACATCTGTAAGGCCTCAAAAGCTCCAAATGCCACTCTGAGGCCTCCCATGGGCAAAGCCTTTCTGGCTGAGAGACCCTTTCAGATGTTGTACATCGACTTCCTTGGCCCCTACCCTCGTTCTAGAGACGGGAACACTCACATTGTGATTGCGCTGGACCAAATGACCAAGTTTGTGGTGGTGAAAGCGCTCCGTAAGGCGACCTCTGAAAAGGTGCTAAAGTTTTTGCACGAAGAGGTCTTTTGCATTTTCGGTGTACCTGAGACCATTTTATCGGATAACGGTAAACAATTTATCAGCCGCGATTTCGAGAAATGCATGGTAGCGTATGGCATTTCGCATGTACGGACTGCAGTTTACTCTCCGCAAGCAAACGCTAGCGAGAGAGTAAATAGGTCGATCCTCGCCGCCATCAGAGGGTACATTGATTCGGATCAAAAAAATTGGGATGTCCACCTACAATCAATTGCCAGCGCGCTTCGCACCACGGTCCATTCGGCGATAAATATGTCGCCCCATGAGGCACTGTTTGGTCAACCCTGTATAGAACATGGATCGGACTATAAATTGCTCCGCAACCTGAATGTCCTAAATAACTCGGGTATTGGCATGGTATCACAAGCGTCAAAAATGAACATCTTGCATGCGCATATAAAAACGTCGCTCGCTAACGCTCATACGCGGTATGAAAACAGTTATAACCTGCGGAGTAAGAATGTGAAGTTTTCTGTAGGGGATACTGTCTTCCGACGAAACTTTGCATTGAGCGATGCGACAAAAGGGTTTTGTGCAAAGCTTAGCCCCAAGTTCATAAAAATGAAAGTTGCTAAAGTTATGGGCAACAACCTCTACGAACTTGAAGACCTGAACGGTAAAAGGACAGGCATTTTTCATGGCAAAGACCTAAAACCTTAGTTTTCGCTTACAGCCCGGCTGCCAGACTGTGCATGAGACTCTGATCCTTAACGTCCAACAACAGTTCCGTCCTTTCCCTTCTCCTTTCCAGGCAAACGAGGTTCTTGGGAAAGAAGAAGTTTTGTAGGGAACGGCATGTAGGAAATGGTTTAGAGAAAATAGTATAATAACTAAATGAACACAAAAAAATAACAAATAATTAAAAGTCATTATAATCATAATACACCTTATAATATTACCTACCTTAATAATACAATAATCACCATAATACTTACCCTTTATAATATTTCCATATAACACCACCTAATATAAAACCTACGCCTTATAATACTTACCCCTAATAATATCCTATCAGTCATAATAGCTACCCAATATAATACTTACCTTTCATAATAACTAATAAAATGCATAATAATAAATTAAACTAGGCTTACAATAATATATACCCTTAAACGAATCACTATAATACTTACCTATAACAACCCCCCTCTAATCATAATATCAATACGTATAATATTAAGGAAAAATAAAACATCAAATGTTAATAGCCACCAACCCATAATATAAGAAATATAACATAACTACCTATAATACATGCATCCACTACTGGACTAATAAATCAATACAGAATACATAATCAAATTAAAATCACTAATCATTTTCTGCATGTCGAACCAAACGTCTTAGAGACAACGGAATTGGCCTTTCCACGCACCTGCGTAAAACAGTTGCGTGCCATTAGATAATCCTATGTACCCATCGCGATCTCCCACGACAACGGTGTCGTGTTAAACAATTGTGGGGAGACGTGTTATGTACATAGCCGGTTGGATTATCTGCCGATCGTTCGATATGTGCAACGGTCCAACTAGCTGTGCACATAAACCGTCGGGAATTGCAACCGTTGAGGCTGAGAAAAAGCCAAAAGTAGGTCATTCTACAAGTGGCTTTTTTGGTGTGCGGGTCGGAAATATTAAGACGAGAATAGACGATAAACAAAAAAAAAAGACAGTTCGAATACGATCGCCAATATAAATTGCTGTAAGGCGCGGGCGATAAATGAAAAAGACCGTGAAAAGTTAATTATTGCAACGCGCTATTTTAAATATACAAATAAAAAGAAAAAAAAAAAAAACAACGTTGAGCGTAGGAAAATAGTTATCGCGACGAATGGTGTACAAGTTAAGCCCATAGTGCGGGCATTTTCAAGACATTAAGGAAATTTTAATTCAAGAAATTAAGGCACGAAAAGCCTGCAAAAGAAAAGGAAGAAAAAAAAAAACTAAGAAAATCCTGTGAAAATTTAGGCACTCAAAAAAAAAAAAATACATAAAGAAAAAGAAAAAAAAAAACCCCCCCAAGAAAATTAAGTGAAACTATTTTACTGAAAAAAGGGAGCAAGCCAAAAGTGTTATAAAGCCATTAAAGCAAGCCAGGCTTGCAAAAAGAAAAAATTGAAAATTGAGTGAAAACAATTATTGTTATAAAAAAAAAGGGAAAACCAAAAGAAAAAAAAAAACCCCCCCATCCCCACCCCATAAAGCGACAAGCAACGACAGTCCCGAAGAAGCTTTACTACAACCCACGGTGTATGGAAAAAGAAATACCTAATAAAACATCATAGACGAGAGAAGACGAGTGAGGACGATAGTGGATTCACCTGCAGCAGATTCATCAAACCCCGTGCTGGTATCCCCGTGCAACACCCCTACCTGTCCCTACCCCTACCACCCCCCCCTGTGTTTTTCTTTTCCCACATTCCCTTTGGTGTCCGATGTGTGGTTATGTGTTGTTTTTTTTTTTTATTTGTTCATTATGTTAAATTAACGTAACCTAATGTGGTGTAGAATCAAATCTAAGTTAATATTCCGGTAGTGGTAACCTAAGAAAGGTTGTCAAAATAAAAAAAAAAAAAAAAAATTTTTAAATAATCAGGTTACTGAGTAAAACAAACAATTTTGCAAATATGGTCAAATCCTCCCGTCCTAAAACATAAAGAAAGAATTATAATTAATAATCTATTTCAGTGAGGCGAAAGTGGTGCACTACCTTCGACAGATAATGCAAGTAAGTGATATATATATATACCTACATATATTTGAATATAAGGCCTAAGGCCTAAACATACTTTTTTTGTGTTTTGGGGGTTGTTTTGAGCGGTTGTTCAAAGAAAGAAAATTTTGATTTTACGTTCACATAGAAAACAAAACAATAAGAAAAATTTAATTCAAGCAAGAGTAAGTCTAGCGTATATGAAGTTTGCAACAGATCCTAGGGTTACCACCTGCCAGTAATAAACCTCAACAAATATAAAAAAGTTTTTATTAGAGAATTACCTTATGATATTGTAAATTTAAATCTTAAAATTTTAAGGAATTAATGGCCACGTAAATAAAATTTTATTATATTTTTGTTTGTTAACCAAACCCACGAGACTCATTGGTTTTTTCTTTTAAAGAAGATTGATGCTTTCATAGCAGTGTTGAATTGGGAAGTAGATTTCTGGGAATGGTTATCTGACAGGATGTGCGCCTAAGAAAGAATAGAAGGGGTGGAAGTGTCCGAAGGAAACATAGGTAGGTAAGCCGGAGTAAGGGGAAGGAAGAACATCAGGGGCTGCTGCACAACTTGGAGGTCGCAGTGGCCAAAGGGTATCCTAGGAGGATACATGGGTGGGATAAAACCTCCTGAGGGCATGAACATCGAAGTCCCTCACTCCCTATTGGAATCACCCTACCGATCCCTAGTAGAACGTCGAGTCCCTTTCTTTTTCGAATTTCAATTTTGGCATGAATTCGTAACGACCGTCCAGAGCTGTGGCTCCATGAACTCACCCCGCCGACGAGCTAAGCCATTATCTACAAGCATGCCAGGGGGTCGCAGTCTGGACACCCCTCACTCTTCTGCTGCCCGGACCAGCCTCATATGCCTGTACATATGGGGTTGTAAGGGTGGTCTACTAGGAGAGCGAGGGGAATGGGTCTATTTCGTTACAGGTGGGGGGGGTTTTTTTTTTTTCTTTTTCTTTATGTATTTTTTTTTTGAGTGCCTAAATTTTCACAGGATTTTCTTAGTTTTTTTTTCTTTCTTCCTTTTCTTTTGCAGGCTTTTCGTGCCTTAATTTCTTGAATTAAAATTTCCTTAATGTCTTGAAAATGCCCGCACTATGGGCTTAACTTGTACACCATTCGTCGCGATAACTATTTTCCTACGCTCAACGTTGTTTTTTTTTTTTTCTTTTTATTTGTATATTTAAAATAGCGCGTTGCAATAATTAACTTTTCACGGTCTTTTTCATTTATCGCCCGCGCCTTACAGCAATTTATATTGGCGATCGTATTCGAACTGTCTTTTTTTTTTGTTTATCGTCTATTCTCGTCTTAATATTTCCGACCCGCACACCAAAAAAGCCACTTGTAGAATGACCTACTTTTGGCTTTTTCTCAGCCTCAACGGTTGCAATTCCCGACGGTTTATGTGCACAGCTAGTTGGACCGTTGCACATATCGAACGATCGGCAGATAATCCAACCGGCTATGTACATAACACGTCTCCCCACAATTGTTTAACACGACACCGTTGTCGTGGGAGATCGCGATGGGTACATAGGATTATCTAATGGCACGCAACTGTTCTACGCAGAGTGTGCGTGGAAAGGCCAATTCCGTTGTCTCTAAGACGTTTGGTTCGACATGCAGAAAATGATTAGTGATTTTAATTTGATTATGTATTCTGTATTGATTTATTAGTCCAGTAGTGGATGCATGTATTATAGGTAGTTATATTATATTTCTTATATTATGGGTTGGTGGCTATTAACATTTGATGTTTTATTTTTCCTTAATATTATACGTATTGATATTATGATTAGGGGGGGGGGGGGGGGGGTTGTTATAGGTAAGTATTACAGTGATTCGTTTAAGGGTATATATTATTGTAAGCCTAGTTTAATTTATTATTATGCATTTTATTAGTTATTATGAAAGGTAAGTATTATATTGGGTAGCTATTATGACTGATAGGATATTATTAGGGGTAAGTATTATAAGGCGTAGGTTTTATATTAGGTGGTGTTATATGGAAATATTATAAAGGGTAAGTATTATGGTGATTATTGTATTATTAAGGTAGGTAATATTATAAGGTGTATTAGGATTATAATGACTTTTAATTATTTGTTATTTTTTTGTGTTCATTTAGTTATTATACTATTTTCTCTAAACCATTTCCTACATGCCGTTCCCTACAAATGTTACAGTTAAATGTGCCACCCCAACAAACTATTCCATACTGCAGTTTGGATTGAACAAGACCATAAAAAAATATATTTAAAAGGTTTTCCGTACAAAATTTTCTTAGATGGTAGAACATATAAGTAGATTTTAACATATAATTTTTAAGAATTTTCGTATGTGAATACCAATTCATTTTACTGTCAATTAAAAGGCCAAGATATTTGAATTCATCGACAACTTGAATAACAAAGCATTTTGTGGAACAACTGGAATTTTCATTGAAAGACGTACTGCATAGTCTTGAATAGCATGTTCTCGAGCTTATAAATATTCTATTACATTCACAACTATGAAATATAAGCTTTGGTAGGTGAAGATTAAGATATTGAAGGTCATAATTTTAGTCTTTTCACTGAGCACAAGTTTATGAGTAACAAACCAGTGTCTTAAGATTTCCAAGTCATGATTGATATCAGCTATTAAATCTAACAAAGATGAAGCGGAGTAAACGCAAGCTGTGTCATCTGCAAACCCAATAGTACAACCTTTTAAGGGTTGAATAAAAAGAAAATTGATGTAAATTAAGAACAAAAGCGGCCCAAGGACAGAGCCTTGAGGCACACCAGTGTCTATGTCAAGCCATTCACTAAAAACACCTTCGACTCTTACTCTTTGTTTTCTATTTTCCAGATATGAACCAAACCACTTAAGAATGAAACCCCTGAAACCAACCTTTTTTAACTTCAGTAGTAGAATACTGTGATTAACAGTATCGAAAGCCTTCGTTACATCAACGAACAGAGAAGCAGTAAATTCCTTTTTATTAAGACTATCATAGACTTCAGAACAAAAGCTCAGAAGAGCATCCTCTGTAGATTTATTAGCCCTGAAGCCATATTGACTTCCACTGAAGAAGGAATATTTATCCAGAAAACAAATGATTCTTTTTTTCAACAGCTTTTCAAATATTTTGGAAAAGACGGATAGCAAACAGATAGGTCTATAATTATTCAACTCTTTCCGATCATCTTTCTTAAATATAGGAATGACCTCTGCCTTTTTTAGACAGTCAGGAAAGACTCCATTGAAAATGCTTTTGTTGAAGATATGAGCCAGAACGAAAGCAATATTATTAGCAATTTGTTTTAAAAAGTAATTTGATAAATTGTTGCTGGTAGACGAGTTTGAATTGTCTAATGCCATAATTTGCTGATAAAGTTCAAAGGATGAAATCGGATCATAAAAAAAGGTACACGCTCGTCTACACGCTCGCTTTCCAAGTAGATGCATTTATCAATTGAAACATCCGGCATTAGACCAGAATCGCTTAAAGTTTTGGAGGCAACATTCGTAAAAAAGCTATTAAAAGTATTAGCAACATTTGCCGAAGCTACAATAACTTTATTGTTTAAATTTAAGCATGACGGAGACGACGAATACACATCTTTGTTAAAAAGTTCATTTATAACTGCCCATTCTTTTTTTAAGTCCCCTTTAGCTCTGTTAAATTTGTTTATATAAAATCTGTCATTGGACACAAGTACCTCTTTCTCAACTTCAATGCATAACTTTTCATACCTATTTCTTAAGACAATATTGTGTGGTTGTTTTTTGGATTTTACGCGCAGTTTATTCTTCTCTTCAATTCTTCTAACAAGATCTAGTGTAATCCAAGGTTTAAGTCTTTTTAATTTCGAATGTCTACTGATTGACGGTTCTGAGCACATATCAATATAAAAATTCAAAATATTGAGAAACTTATTAAAGGCGTCGGAGGGGTTATCCTCCTAATACACTTCAAACCAGTTTTCTAGAAGTAGGAGCTCATTCAACCTCATAAAGTTGATTTTACCCTCGGGCGCTGAAGGGATATCCTTATGAGATGTCAACTTTGAGTTTTATTTTCTTATAAAAAAGCCTTATGTGATTATTCTTTTACCATGAAACAATAAATGAATTCAAATTTTACGTTTTTGATTCATTTCATTCGTTAATTATATAGTTAACGATCTCACTAACATTTCATATAATTATAAATCAATAGTAAAGGCGGCATTTTTTACAGCGCTCAGGGAGGCATTTTAATGAAATCCGGCCCTGTATAAAGCTGATGACCTTTGGGAAGAAATTTCGTCAACTCAAAAACAAATGTATACGTTGGTGGATCAGGAAGGTTATTGGGGTCTTTTATCAGCTATTTCTGAACACGAACAAGAAGAAAACAAGAACAACACTGTGGCTCAGTTAGCTACTCAACAAAAGTTGTTGGTTGAGTCGTTAAGTCAAGCCGCACTTTGGAAAAGCGATGATAATTTTATTCCGTCCGTAAGAATCGAGCCGTTTTCGGGCAATTCTAAGGATTGGCCAACGTTCAGAGACACTTTCCAAAGCGTGGTCAGAAATAAACCAAAACTATCGCCAGTTAGAAAATTTCAATACCTAATTTCGTGTCTTCGAGGATAGGCGTTAGGCCTCCTAAGTCATCTCAGAATATGTGATGAAACTTATGACGAAGCTTGGGACAAGCTTCAAAAACGTTTCAACAGACCTCGTCATATCATAAACAGTTACGTTCAAGCTTTTATGGAACTTCCGTCGGGTCATTCATCTAATGTGAATAACTTGCGAAAAATATCAGATGGAGCAGATGAAATTGTTAGGGGTCTGAACGCATTAGGTGCCTTATCTCGAGATCCGTGGCTACTTTACATATTAGTTAATAAATTAGATCCAGAAAGTCGACAAGCATTATCTGAAGAAAACTATTCAGAGGATGAGCCTACCATTGGGCAATTATTGGACTTTTTAGATCGACGTTGTGAAGCTTAAGAAAGCTGTAACACTAGTTCTCGGGAACGATATCGTAACAAAAAGCCTTCTGTTAAGAGCATGCATGCTTCATCTACGGTCACCTACAAAAAATTTAACGCAAACTTTCACAATGTCAATCGTTTCTTCATGAATACTCAATCTTGACGAGAGTTTGTTAAAAATAACAAAATTTGTTTTAATTGCCTTCCAGGGGACATTCTTCTGCACACGTCATCGTTCGTTGGTTCATGATGATTCAGTGAATTCACCCAATCATTTCGTATCGAACTCGGTTCAAAACAAAACTCAGTTAGTTCATGATCCAAGTAAAGACTTTATACCACAGGCTCTACATGATCAATGCTCACTCGAACCAAATATCAACGCTTCCTCGCTTCATTCTACTCAAATACCAAATTATTTTGTCGAACACCCAAAAACCTCGAGTAACTTTGCTTCAACATCTTCGCAAGCTTTAATTAACAATCATTCTATAAAAACCATAAACCCAATTAAACAGGCATTGCTACCAACCGCTCTAGGCAAAATCTTAGACATCCACGGTAATCATCAGCTAGTTCGAATCCTTATAGATTCAGGTTCTCAGGTATCTTTTGTCACCGAGTCATGTGCACAAAGACTCGGATTAAAAAGGAAAAATGCCCGTATACCCATTAGTGGCTATCGGATCCAGGATTTGGGCATGGGGGGGGTCTATTACTCAAAATTCTATTTATATATATACGAGGTTTAGCAGATTCAATCAGAAATTATTTACATGATGTTGGCGTCGACTGCTCATATATTTATGGCCAAGGATTCGACGGAGCTCCGGCAATGAGTGTCCAGTTCATTGGTGCACAGGCTCATCTGGGATCGTATTTCCCCCAATTTATGTACATTGCGCTGCACATAGCTTTAGTTTGGCAGTCAATGCAGCATGCGAGGTGTCAGGAATCAAAAATGCGTTAGGAACTATCGGAGCGATTGAAGCATTTTTTCACTGGCCTAAAAGACAAGACGTTGTACACCAAGAAATTTCAAAAATGACACACAAAAGTTAGAAAAAAAAAAAAAAAGTTGAAGTCTGTTTGTCCTACCAGGTGGGCAGTTGGAACCAACATTGAATTGCAACCGGCTGTTTTTGAATCTTTGGAAGAAATCAAAACGTGGAAAGATCGCGATACTTCGCAAAATGCATCTTAGCGATTTCGACGGTTGAATTCCAAATCGCCTGTCACATTATGGAATCAGATAGTTCGATTGTTTTGCCTTTGAGTCGGGAATTGCAATCTAAAAACCAAGATCTGGGTGAGGCTACTAAGCTGGCAGATGACGCTTTGAATGAATTTACGTACAAACGCGAAAACGCAGATTCTACTTTCCACGTTATTTATGAGCATGTTGCTAGAATTAGTTCTGAATACGAAATCACAATGAAATTGCCACGCCGCCTCCGCCGTTGCAATCAACAAATAAATCGTTGCTACGTTCAAGCACAAAGTATTGAAGACTACTACAGAATTTCTTTCTACATTCCGTTTCTTGATACGTTCATTTCTCAACTCAAAAGTCAGATCTCGGAACACAAATCCATTTTCGAAAGTTTCGGGCAACTGTTTCTTAAACAAGAATTTAACGAAAAGAAATGCTCTGACCTCTACACATTTTACGAAGATATTGTAATGTACACCTAACATTTAATACCGATTTCCTAACCGAAAACGTTAAGCCGAAAACACAAGCGGCAACACTATAATGTGTAGAAATATACCAGCGCCCCTGTTCTGTAACTACTCAAGAGTAGACGTTGTGGGGTTTACTAGTGTCGAGAACTTGAATTTATTATTTGCTTCTTTTTACTTGCTATTTTTATTCACAATGTCTTGCATTTGTGGTCTTAAAGTAGAGCGAAATGCCGCAAAAATTCAATGCAATAATTGCAATAATCATTTTCATTTAAAATGCGTTAATTTACAACCAAGTGACAAAGACTACATGATAAAAAATCGTTTAGAATTTCGTTGTCCATTGTGTACCAAAAAACGACGAGAGTCATTACGTATTTCACCAACGCAAAACAGTAACTCTCACTCACACACATCACCTAAGTACGGATCTCAAAATAATTTAAAACAACAAAAACGTCATCTGGATAAAACACCGTCACCGCATCAACCTTCACCCCCAACACCGCCAGCAAAAGGGTCATCATCATCTTCATCAGAGCAAGATTCATATAACAAGCATCAACAACAGCATCGTCTCTCTGATCATGCGCAGTCATCTCCGCTTCTTCTATCGTCATCGTCACCATCTCAATCACAATCAGCCTCTGCATTGTCCACTGATAGCAGCAACTCTATGCATATCACGCTTGAAGTTGTGCATAAAGAAATTATGTCTTTAAGTAAAGAAATAATTTCTCTGAAGGAGATCAATTGCAACATGCTCTCACATATAAACATACTTGAAGAAGACAAGCGCTGCTTGACTAAAAAGGTAGATTTGCTTCAGCATAAAGTAAATTATTTAGAGCAAAGAGCATTTAATAAATGCATTGACATTGTGGGTATGCAAAATGTCAACAAAGAAAGTGTTTTGACCTCTACTTTGAAGCTATTTGGAGCTATAGAAGAAAGCATCACTGCCGATGACATTAAACACTGTTTTGTTAAAACAATTAAAAGGAAGGTCACTACAAATAACAACAATAACAACATCTCAGCCTCGTCAACAACAACAAAAGCATATGATATCGTTTGCGTCAAGTTTAAAACAAAGGAATGTAAGCAGAAACTTATTGATAGTAAGAAAAAAAAGCATCTAACACCTAGTTTTCTTGGTAAACAACTTGGTATGAAAAACATTTTTATTAATGAAACGTTAACAACTTTTAATAGATTATTATTTAACAAAGCCAAGATTTTGAAAAATGAAAAAAAATACCAATATCTTTGGATTAAGAATGGAATGATTCTAATGAAAAGGCAAGAAGGAGAAAACACGATTCACGTTGCATCAGTTGATGATCTTCTTAAAATTATATAACTATGGCCAAAGTTTCTATAGTAGATTTATGTGACGAATCATTGATTCCTCCTACTTGCTTTTTTGATAAAGAATTATATAAAAGTATATTTTACTCAGATAGTTATAAAAATAGTTTCTTTTTTATACAACAAAACATAAGAAGCATGCGTAAAAATTTTGATTTGTTTCTGATTCACTTAGAATCCTTCGTTAACAAGCCTAATTTAATTTTTTTAACAGAAATTTGGATTTATGAGCATGAAAAGGACTTCTTTAAAATTCCAGGTTTTAAGTTATATGCCAACTGTAATAACAAGTATGCTTCAGGTGGTACTGCGGTTTTTATTGAAGAAAGTTTAAGTTGTGATTTCTATTGTACAGAGCTTATGAGCTGTGATATGCTAAAGATATCCGTAACTTTAAATTCTGAAAAATTTGTTTTCATGTGTTTTTATAGATTTCATTTTGTTAGTGAAGATGTTTTTATTGAGGAGCTTAATTCTCTGCTGATGAACAACAATGAGAAGCATTTGTTTTTAGTCGGGGATATTAATATAGATATTTTATCTGCATCACCGTCAATTGAAAACTACAAGACATTAATATCTGCATATGGTCTTATTTCTTGCGTCAACGAACCAACTAGAATAACCTCTACATCCAAAACATGCATTGATCACATAATGGCTAGAATTGATTTGAACTCCAATTTGACTCTAACAAGCTCGATATCTGATTTTATGTTATCAGATCATTGTATGACGTGTCTTCTTTTTAACTTTCAAGATGACGTGCAATTCAAAGTTAAGGATCAAAGCCTCTGTAAGAGAACTACCAGAACAAATATAGAACTTCTTAATTCTAATTTGGTTTTTGAAGACTGGTTAAGTGTTATTTTTGTTGCTGATACCTCTATTGCTTTTGAAAAGTTTGTTTTTATTCTAAAGAGATACATTGATTTATGCACAAAAAGTGATAGTATTGTAAAAAGAAAAATGAAAAAACTTAAACCCTGGATTTCAAATGATTTAATAAAAAAAATCAATATAAAAAATCAAATGGGGATTAAGTGTAGGAAACACCCAAATAACATTGCTTTGCGTGATAACTATAAACTTCTATGCAAAGAGATCAGTTATGAAGTTTCTTTATATAAAGAAAACTTTTATATGGACAAGTTCAATAAAGCTAAAGGGGATTTGAAAAAAGAATGGGGTATAGTAAATGAGCTATTCAACAAAAATAATTCATTCGATATTCCGTCCAGTTTAAACATCGGATCTTCCATTATTGTTGATCATATGGAAATAGCAAACATTTTCAACAAGTTCTTTATACAAGTACCTATTGAAACTATTTTTAATGCAGGTATAAGCCATGTTTCTATTAATTGTCCTGATTTATGTTTCAATGAATCTTTTCAACACAACACATTTGTTTTTGAGCAGTTTTCTTCCTTTGAAGTCTATAAAACAATTATGGCGCTAGATAACTCTTGTTCATCCACTTCAAAGAGCTTTTCCAATAGCCTTGTTAAGAAAATTAGTTTAAATATTGTTGATGTTTTAACACATCTCTTTAATAAAAGCATTATGAATGGAATTTTCCCGGACAATTTAAAAACAGCTGAGGTCATTCCCGTTTTCAAAAAAGGTGACAAAAAATGTGTTGAAAATTATAGACCAATATCTCTTTTATCAGTGTTTTCAAAAATCTTTGAAAAAATTATAAAAATTAGAATGTTAAGCTTTCTGGAAAAAACTTCTTTTTTTAGCTCCAAACAGTTCGGTTTTAGAGTTGGTAAATCAACTGAAGATGCGCTTTTAGAACACTGCTGTTACATATTTGAAAGCTTAGATAAGAAAAGGTATACAGCTTCTTTATATATTGATATTACAAAAGCCTTTGACACAGTAGATCATGTTATATTGTTAAGAAAATTAGAAAAAGCGGGATTCAGAGGCTTCATGCTTGATTGGTTTTCATCTTACCTAAGTAATAGAAAACAAATGGTGAAAATAGGTGATACCTTCAGTACAACCAATTATATCAACATAGGTGTTCCTCAAGGATCAGTTCTTGGGCCGATTCTATTTCTAATATACATCAACTCAATTTTTAGTCTTAATTTGAAAGGAAAAGTATGTGGATTTGCCGATGACATAGCTTGTGTTTACTCTAGTCTTACGATTTTAGAACTGATTGCAGATATTAATCATGACTTGGAGTTATTCAGACATTGGTTTGGCATTCATAAACTTGTTGTTAGTCCTAAAACAAAAGTTATGTTTTTCAATTTAAAAGCCTTAGATCTGAATCATCCTATTCTTATTCAGCATAGCTTTGACTGTGTAAAACTCTCTGCTAATAGTTTATCTTGTTGCTATTCTAATGCTGCTGCAAATAATGTTTCGAATGCCGTATGTTCTCCGAAATGTTTCCGTATCGAGCAAGTAACTGAATTCAAATATCTGGGGTTAACTATTGATAATAAAATTAACTGGAAAGCTCATACTATAGCACTGAAAAAATACTTGCTCTCGACCACTTATGTCATGTTTCACTTAAGAAAACTTTGTTGTAGAAAACTTATGGAGACAATTTATTATGGTCTAGTTCAATCGAGAATTCAATATGGAATAATCTGTTGGGGTGGTACTTTCAAAAACACTTTACAGCCGTTGCTGATAACCCAAAAGCACATTTTAAGAATTATATGGAAAAAGAAAAGATTTGAACATAGTTTTTCATTGTTTGTCAGCTCGGGTATTCTTCCAATTAAGCACCTTTACTTTTATAAAGTATTAAAAATTTTCTATTTAAGATGTGGATATCTAGTAAGTCACAATACTCCAGCCTATACTCTACGTAGTAGTGACCGTAATCTTGCATCGGTTCCTCCGCACAACAGTCAAAACTTTTTAAATTTTTATTCATCAGTAGCACCTAGGTTGTTTAATGCTTTACCTATTGAAATTCGATGTATCCGCTCTATTCATCTATTTGTTAAAGGAATTAAAAAATGGCTACTTAGCTTTGATTTCGACACAATCAATGGCATTATTAAAATATTACTTTAATTTTTCTGTTTTAAATTTTGAATTGAAAAAGTTAATAAAATAAATAATAATCAAAAAATAACTTTTCCACATTTACCCCACAACACTTGTTAAAAAAAAATAAAAATTATTAATAAATCATTTATGAATTGTCTTAAACACTTTTTTGGTAACTTCGATACTTGTCACTAGACAACAGATTTTACCTTTTCTCTTCTTACTATTAATTAGAATAATATTATAGTAACTTCATGAATAGTTTGTAATAAGATATATTGTGTACATATTATTCTTTATTGAGATTATTAAGTTAACAATTTGTAAATATTGATGTAAAGGAAGAAGATAAAATAAAATAATCAATCAATCAAAAAAAAAAAACTATCGCCTCGATAAAAGCAGCCGATAAACGGTGAAAAATGGAACGAAATCCTACTAAATTCATAGGATTTTTTTTTCCATTTTCCACCGTTTATCGCCAAGGCGATGTTACAGAACAGGGGCACAGGAGGGAAAATGCTTGACAGCTAAATACTGGAATGGTCTAAAAACTAGAACAAACTGGAACGCTCTAGATGTAATGTCATTATACAGGGTGCGGCAAAAGTATGGAAACCCCATGGCAGAATATGCGTTAAAAAAAATCAAAGACCCTATATCCGACGTATTTTTCGACGAGGAATCCGATGGTGACCTTGAATTTGACCTTGGACGTACCTTTCTTTCGATCAAAAATGTACATGTTAAAAAGTTTATATTTGACGCGATCCGAGAAAAGGCACCTTCTAGGCAAAAGTTAAAGCTTACACGGCACGCTCTGAAAGGCGCTGATGTGCCATTCAAACCCATGTAAAAAATCGTTTCTCTGAATTTATACTTTGTGAAATAATAGCGATGTTACAATTTCTGATTGCGCTTGCTGAATATTCAGTAAAAGAATTTGTGTAATCAATCATGATCCAGCAACCGATTTTTTGCCTAGTAAATCCCTTTTATCGGATCGAGTGACATATGCAAACATCAATCTGACGATATTTTTCAGGTTGTCAATAGCAAGTCGTTCAAGAATGTCGATTATATTTTTATAATCAATAATGTTCTTGAATTTTTACAATAATAATATTACTTCTCCTTTACTTTTTTGTCTTGCTCATGCTATATTTTTCTGTCCCGTAACGAAATTTGAACATTAGGAGCCGATAAATGTTACAAAAAACATCTTTTAATTTCCCGACCCGAAAAAACCTTTGACCCTTACCATCTGCTTATACACAATCCATTCGCTCGCATCATGTTTATTTAAATATCGACTTTATCTTACAGTCTTTTTGGACAATCGAAAAGTTGATCAAGATCAAAAAATTTAAGAGCATTTTCTGAACACGTTTACTAGAGACTCATCGGGAAGATACATTGTTGATTTACCATTTAAGTCAACACCATTGTTTGGGAACACTTTAACTGGTTCCATATCCAGTCTTCAATGGATGGAGAAAAAGTTTTATAAAAATTCCAACCTGTGTGAAAGCTATTCGCAGTTTCTAGAGGAATACTTAAGACTAGGACACATGTCATTAATTCCAAATTCTGAAATATCGAATCCAAACGTTTATTACTTGCCCCATCACGCTATTATTAAACCAGACAGCAGCACTACGAAAATTCGTGTGGAATTTGACGGATAATTCAGAGATTCAAAAGGCAACAGTCTTAACGATATGCTTATGATTGGACCACCCATTCAACGCAATCTGTTTTCTGTTTGCATTCGGTTTCGTAGACATAAATTCGTTTTTACAGCGGACATAGTAAAGATGTTTCAGCAGATTTGGGTGTCTAAGAAAGACACGGATTTCCAAAGAATCGTATGGCGCAGATCACCGTCGGAGCCTCTTCAACACTATCGATTAGAAACGGTTACATACGGAACTTCTTGCGCTCCCTTCTTATCGGTTCGTGTACTAGAGCAAATCGCTAAAGATTATAAAAAAGAGTTTCCCATCGCATCAGAGATTATTTTAAATGACTTTTATGTTGACGATGTCGTGTCGGGTGGTGATAGTCTATCAGAAGCTAAATTTAAACGCGATTCATTGATCAATCTTCTCGAAATGGCCGGTATGAAATTAAGCAAATGGCAAAGCAACAGTCCAGAACTCCGACCAGACCAAAATCATGACCTACCTCACTGTTTCAATCTCGAAACGGAATCTGGTGATTCTTAAACAAAAGTGTTAGGCTTATATTGGAACTCTGACAGTGATGTTTTTAGTTTTCGTTTGAACTATCAACCTACGGGAAAGGTAACAAAACGACAAATTTTAAGAGATATAGCGCGTATCTTCGACCCCCTCGGTTTTCTTGCCCCTTTGGTTGTGTCAATCAAAATACTTTTACAAAAGCTGTGGCAACGAAATGTCCACTGGCATGATGATCTTCAATACCCCATTGCTTGCCAATGGAAAAAATATCGCGACGAGCTACCATACCCTACGAACATTGAAATCCCTCGAGCAACTGGTCTCGCTACAAACGGGTTTCAATACACGCTTTTTCGGACGCATCAGAATCTGCTTATAGGCCGTAATCTATTCGCGTTATATGCTACCCAACGGAACTTGTGAAACAAATATTATTGCCGCCAAGACTCGCGTTTCCCCTTTGAAACAATTAAGCATTCCCCGACTAGAATTATGCGGTGCTGTTCTCCTGACAAGACTTCTTGTAGCCGTTCAAGCATCACTTAACATAACATTTGAAAATGTTTTCGCGTGGACAGATTCGCAAGTCGTTCTATCGTGGCTCTCTTCTCCACCTCGTAGATGGAACATTTTTGTCGGCAACCGAACATCAGAGATTCTCGACGCAATCCCACGGAACAGATGTTTTCATGTCAAAATTGATTGCAACCCTGCAGATTGTGCGTTTCGTGGACTTTTGCCATCTCAGCTTATTCAGCACAATCTGTGGTGGAAAGGCCCACACTGGTTGAGAGAAGATTTCGATAAATGGCCGATTCCTGCACCCAGTGATGATGATCCTGGCAGCATACAAGAGGAGAAGAAAGCTTCTCCGAAATCTTTTTTGATTGTTACTAATGTCCACCCCATTGAATCGCTTTCGACATCGGCGTCGACGTGGAATATTCTCATCGGAGCGGTCGCCCGAATCCAACGCGTTGTCAACAAATGTCGAAAGATAGAAATTACCCCCTCGATTTACCTTGAACAAATTGAAATCTTCAATGCAAAAAAGAAGATTATTCAATGGCTACAAGGTCGGTACTTCCAAGAGGATATCAAATCGCTTATAAAATTTAGTAAATTACATAAAAATTCGAAAATAAATGATCTTTCACCGTTTCTAGATGATCAATGCATCCTGAGGGTTAGTGGTAGAATTACAGAATCGAATGCGTCGTTCAACACCAAACACGCAATCATATTACCGAAAGGACATCATAACGAAGCTCCTGGTTCTACACGCCCATATCCAGTTCTGTCATCCAGGTATATCAACACTTTTCGCCCTTATACGAGTATGACAAGAGTATTGGGTCATCGGCTGCCGTAACCTTCTCAGAAAAATAACACATGAATGCATCAAATGCTTCCGGCAGCGTAAAGCAACAACGCATCAGCTGATGGGTACCTTACCTACGCAACGGGTTCAAGTTAGTCGACCCTTCGTGCATTGCGGTTGTGATTACGCGGGACCTATATCTTTCAGAGTGAAATCGAGACGAAAATCTATCTACTCTAAGGGATATATTACTCTTTTCGTTTGTCTTGTTACTAAGTGCATCCATCTGGAATTCGTAAGCGATTTGACAACCGAAGCCTTTCTCGCCGCGCTCCGACGCGACGTTTTGTTGCTCGACGTGGTAAGCCTTCCCACATCTATACTGACAATGGAACAAATTTTCGCGGGTCGGCTCGCTCGTTATCTGAGACGCATCAACTCGTCTCATCGCAAACCCACAACTCGTATGTTGCAGATTCTTTGGCTCATGACGTGGCTTTTTATACCCCGTTCGGCAACCCACTTCGGCGGTTTGTGGGAGGCCGGAGTAAAATCTGTGAAACAACATTTACGCCGGGTGATAAACCATGATATCTTAACCTATGAACAACTTTATACGCTCTTGACTCAAATCGAGGCTATCCTAAACTCGCGCCCGCTATGTCAAATCTCGGATACCGAACTAGATCCACTAACTCTTAGTCATTTCATTTTAGGTGAATCATATGCTGCTATTCCAGAGCCGACGCTAACTGACATACCCCAGAATCGTCTTTCGTGCTGGCAACAACTTCAATCGAAAATCCAAGGCTTTTGGAAGCGCTGGCAAATGGAGTATCTGACGTCGTTACAGCAGCGCCCCCGTTGGCAACAAACGCAGCAAGACATCAGGGTCAAAGATATCGTCGTTATAAAAGAAGCCAATCTCCCACCTGGAAAATGGGCAATGGGTCGTGTGATTGAAATTCACCCAGGAAAAGACGGTCATGTTCGGGTCGTCACTTTAAAAACGGCCAGTGGCAATTTGATGCGACCAATTCACAAGCTCGCTGTTCTTCCATGCTCTGAAACTTTGGTTCAGGGGCGGGGGAATGTTTAAGAGTCATTGTGAAAAGTTAATTATATCTTAATTTATGTACTAATTTCATTAAAATCTTTAATTGCCTTACTTATGCTCATCTACAATATGTTTAACATCACATCTCTCAAGTTCTCATTATTACTCTTATGTCTTGTATAATAACCGGTTTCATTTTTTGCTTGTTTCGATCTTCAAAACTATCCGTTAATATTTTTTCTTTTATTTGCCTCATGTCAGCGTTGCCGCTGTGCCACTTTAGTGTCAGATTGCCACTTTTTTTTAGGCTGTGCCACCGAGACACATCCTTTTGGTAAGTGCCATTTTTTTAGCATTCCATACAAGTAAATCTAAAGTTCGCAATTCACCATGCCATTTTACCATACCTTTTTATATCTTTCATGCGTACAAAAGGTACTCAAAGTACTCAAAGTTTTAAAGTTCAACATAACACACACATTGAACAAAACTCATTTAAAAAAACGAGACCCGAATATTTGGCACAAAGGGTGTGTAAGTCACTCCTTAGCTTAAGTCAACGAATCAGCGGCCGAGGTTTTGCCGCGAAATATAGATGAATTTCGTCGAAGTGTTTCTGAAGGTTTTATACTTGAAAAGATTGTAAGAAACTCAAATGTCAACACCAGAGGAACAATCTTTGAAAAGTCTGTACAATTACTCACCTACGCAGACGATATTGACGTAATGTGAAAAAGAAGCGTGATGTCATAGATGTTTTTGCGAGTATTGAAAATGGGTTTGATGGTCAATGAGGGCAAAACGAAGTTTATGTTGTCATCAAACAAGGACACTGAACATCGACGAATTGGACAGAACGTCACAACAGACAGACATAACTTCGAGGTAGTACAGGACTTCGTCTACCTAGGATCCGCTATAGACACGGAAAACAATATCAGTGCGGAGATCACATAACTCTTGCCAACCGTTGCTTCTTTGGGTTAAGAAGGCAATTGAGAAACAAAACCCTCTCCAGAAAAATCAAGGTAACCCTGTATAAGACCTTAATCATTCCAGTCCTGCTTTACTGCGCGGAAGCATGGACCTTATCGAAAGCGGGATGAAGTCCATGCTTCCGCGACGTAAAGCCGTAAACCCTTGGTCGTTTCGAAAGAAAAATTCTGCGAATGATCTTTGGCCCCGTATGCGAAGACAAAGTGTGGAGATGAAGATACAACAACGAGCTGTATGAGCTGTACGCTGTACCGCGACATGGGCATAGCCAGAAGAGTACGCATCGTGAGGCTACGATTGTTGGGCCATGTATAGCGGATGGACCCAAACGCTCCGGCTCGACGGGTTTTCGAAAGATTATTGCAGGGAAATCGCGGAAGGGGAAGACCTTGTGTATATACTTTGGTTCTGAAGCCGAAAATTGTGTTGTAAGTCAAAGATTAACGGAAAGTGAACCTGTTGAAATTAAGAAAAATATTCTAAGCTTTTATAAAATATTTTGGGATGAAATATTTAGTCGATTTGACATCAAAAATGAAAAACTTTCTATTTGGAGGCATTAAGACCCCAAAGTAATCAAGTCGAAAGAAGAGTTCACTTATTTTAAACTAGTTTCCGTTCTTAGTAATTCTACTATAAGGCCGTGTGTGAATTGCGTTAAAATTTGCGTTAAAACTTCTACCACGATTAAAATTTGACATCTTGTTTGAGGTGGGATCAAATTTAGCCATTTGCTGTATGAATTGCGTTAAAACAATTATTTTAACCAAAATTTCTGCGTTGGTTAAAAAAATTTCCCTCGATTATTTAAGAAATTTTCCTGAACAAAAATTGGTTTTCTTTTTCACGGAAAAATAATTTCTCTTACAAAACTTATTTTTAAGAAACAGGGTTAATAAAAAGTCTCTGAAACTAAAAAAAATCTTTTTTATTTATTGTTCTCGATTCTAATTTCATATTTTAAATCAACAATCAAAAATATTCAAACAAAATTCCCATTTTGATTAATTGATTTATTCGGTGTGGTAGCACTGAAAACTAATAGAAAAAAAACTATTACTAGAAAACAAAAGCATTTAATTTATATAAATTAATTGATTTCAAACTAACATTTATTGTATGGTTTTCCGGCCTGCCTTCGTTTTTTTTCTTGATTCATATTTTGTTGTTTGGATTGAATGCAAAAGCAAGAGCAAATTTCTCTATCACTACAAACGTCAAATTTTAACACACTTTAACCTGCTCCACAGTCAATAAATTTTAACCCAATTTATTCACCTCATTAGTGTCAAATTTTAAAGCGGGTTAAATTTTAACACACATTTTAACGCAATTCAAACACGGCCTAAGTCCCGAAAATGTAATCGAACAATATAATTTTTTTGGTTTGAAATGGGTAACATTAAAAATAGTTTGAATGAATACCTATTTTCCGACTTGTATGAATTTGTTGCAAAAATATGAACCTTGCCTCATAGCAGTGCCTGCGCTGAGAAGGTTTTTTCCAAGATAATTTGGATGAAAAGTAAACTCACCAACAGATTAAAAACTGAAACTTGCGAAAATATGTTGGATTCCTTAAATTTAGTAAGCAAATGTGACATAGCTGAATAGAGTCCTGATGAGCTTCTTATAAAAAAATATAGGGAAACAACCATCACAAGAAAGTAAAGTGTAATACGAATCCTTTTTAATAAATTATTTTTTATCTCTTTTTTATCTGTTAAATTTTTAGGTTTTATCTTACGATGCAATAAACCTTAAAATGATTGTTAAGGTTACATATGTGTTTTCTTCAACTCCTATGAATTCGTTGGGATGTGTGAAATTTTTTCATACATTATATGGTGTTTTTTCGTTTTTAATTTCAAGTGCCACCTTTTTTTCTCGAGTGCCCCTTTTTCTGCTCTTTTTCCAAAATATCCAACGGTAACGCTGCCTCATGTACTTTCTATGTAAAAGCTCTCTATTGTAACTTCACTTCGTTTTTGAACATCAAGCACAAGCAGGTCAGATCAAATAAATATGCGTTCCTCGCATTCTCAATGACTCGTTTTATTTGATCGGAAGAAGAAAATCGAATTATCTAACAGATGCAGTTATACTAATTCGAATATTCTTTATCGTTTGGTCCTATTCCCATTGCTCTATCTCTATTATTAACAGAGTTACGAAAACTACTTTTGCTCTACAGACCACACATTTTTGGGTTGTCTTAGTGCTTATTTGCCTTATATCCAAAATTTGTACTACGTGGGGCAATTTTTGTAGAGAAGTTGAAATAACAAACACGTAGTGCTTAAATGCCCTATAGCAATGGGCAATGGATATAGAGCAAATTCAACTAAAATATATTGTCAGTGCTTAATTGCCCCATATCAACAGGAGCTAGGATATAGAGCATTTCAGCTCACATAATATATTACAACTAAGTAAACATTTAAGTGCTTTTTTGCTCTATATCCATGGACAAATGTGCAGTCAGCTTGAAAAGTATAAATAGAAGCATAATTTTCGCGATCATTTCAGTTGTTTTCGTGCTCTCGTCTCTCGTGGAGTAAAGGTCAAGGTCAAAGGAAGAAAAAAATATGGCTGATAAGAAAAGGTAAGAAATATTGATTTAGAAAAGAAATAAGTAGATATTATTTTAAATCAATTGAAATAAATAAAAATTTAATTTTAAAACCATATACTTTCCAGTGCTCTTGAAGGTTCAACTGAATCAGAAAGATCTTCACCACCTCCATATTTAGATCCAATAGTTAAAAAGTGAGTTTTGTTTTGTAATTTTTCTTTATTTTTAGCTTATAAATATTTTCTCTGACCTTATAGAGCAATGGCCGACAAACTTTCCGACTTCGGAAGTAGTGATAATGATAATATATCTCTTTTCGGAGATAATTCAGACATTGACAAAAATTATGAACCTGACTCTAACGATTTGTCATCCTCTGATGAAGAGCCGAAAACTTCTTTTCAAATAAAGAACAACTCGGAGGATTTCCTGCAAGATAGTTCGGAAGGTGAAGTTGGTATACTACTGCAAGATAATTCCTTAAACACTGAAGAGGATCCACTTCAAACCAATTTGGCAGTATCCTTAAATTCAAACCGAACTCAAGATGAAGAACAAGTTGGTGTAAATAGGCTGCTTACACCGCGATCAGTCATATGAAAAAATTTGCCACCGAGAAAAAGCCCAAGAAATCCCTCACAATGGAAAAAGGAGGTGCGCAAAAGGCTAAGAGAAACAGGTAAGCCATACACATCACAAAGCGGAAGAGACATGCCTGCCAAGGTCTTGCTACCAAGTGGTTGCAACAGTTCTTGCACCTTTTTATGTACAAAGTATTTCCCAGAACCAGAGCGACAGAAAATCCTTTCTCATTTTTGGACTCTTTAGATAAGTAAAAAAAATTCTTTTATTCGAAATATATTTCTATCTGTCCTTGCAAGCGCAAAAGAACTACCTCAACAAAATCCCGAAAATCCACGAGTCTTATATACTACCAAAACACCAAATTAAGAGTTTGCCGATCGTTTTTCTTATCTACGACATCTGTATGTGCGAAAAGTATTTATCATTTTTTTAAATATAATTATAATACCGTAACTGGCTGTCCCCTTACTTCTAAAAAAGGAAAAAGCAGCAAAAATGCAATTGATGATCGTCTTTTGAGTGAAGTAAGGAAACACATTTAAAGTTTTCTGGTTGTTGACTATCACTACGTAAGAGCAAATAGGCAGAGACAGTATTTGGAGCCTTCGGTCCAATCCGTACAAAATCGGCCCTATCGTGGTAACCGTCGGAGCGGAGTTTTCTCCGCAACGCATCTTTTTTCGGAGATTCAATTTTGCTGCGAAGTAGTTGTCGTCGTAAGAAATTTTTTACAAATGCGGCAATGCATTGCATTCCCAAAACTAAAATCTCCGCACCAAAAACTTATCGGAGAACGTCGGATCGTCCGATCGGAGAACTACCACGAAGCAAAATGTCTCCGATCGGAGAGAATTCCGCTCCGACGGTTACCACGATAGGGCCGAATATGTTGTGCCAAGGATGTACAGGGAATAAAGAGCCCAAATTATGTACATATAGAAAAATCTTCAATACGGAATACAATCTATCTTTTCACTATCCCAAAAAGGATAAATGCGATATCTGCGAAAAGTTCGCAAATAAAATTGAACCAACTGAAGATGAAAAAATCTATTTGAACTACACCGAGAAATTAATGAAAGAGCAAAGCAGCGGAGAAACACCGATAGAATTCGTGATAAGAAAGTAGCAGTTATATGCTATGATCTACAAAATGTATTTACATTATCAAAGGCCAATGCATCAAATTTTTTTTACAAAAAAAACTTCCAGGCATATAATCTTACTGGTCATTGTAATTTAAACCAAGTAACGTATTGTGCGATGTGGTATGATGTATGAGGCTACGAGTGGTCGCAAAGGAAACGATAAAGCTAGTGCGCTTACAAAAGTTTTAGAAGCCGTATTGAGAGATAATCCAACAATTGAAGTCATAATACTCTGGAGTGACTCATGCGTTCCCCAGAATAGGAACCGGAACCTCATTGGCGCTCCTTAAATTCCTGGAAGCAAATACAAAAATACGCACTATTTCACAAAGATTTTCTGTTCCTGGACATTCTCGAGTTCAAGAAGTAGACGACGTACATAGCGTTATAGAAAAACACTTGAAGCATATAAGCTACTACAGCCCAATTTCCCTTCTTCGCAATTTAAAATCAATGAATTATTGTCACACTTAAAATAATGCAAATGCAAAAAGAGGATTTTAAAAACTTTAACTCTGGAAGCCTATATTTAAATTTTGCAAGCTTGAAGTATAGTTTAGCAAAGGAAATAATTTACCGCCAAAATGATTTATCTGCAGTTATTTATAAAGAGGATTATGGGGAAAATGCTGAAGAAAAATTAGTCCCGGTCCCGGTCTTCAATAGAGAAGCATTGCATGACAAAGCAAGCACATCCACTGCTTCACCCTTCCAACTTACAAAAAAATAAAAGACATTGTTTCAATATTTCCCTACATGCCTCAGGAGGATGTCAACTTTTATAAAGTTATATTTAAGATAACTTAAAGATATTACTGTACCTTGTAAAAACTGTTTCCTTTAATTTAAACAAAAATTAATTATAACAAAACGCTGTGAAGAAAATTATATAAGACTTAAAGTTATAAATTAAATTATTTAACTTGAATCCTATAGCTATAAGCTAACTAATTAAATGTGATGATGACGTAATGAAGAGTTTTTAATTTCAATTTAATATTTTTTTTTTAATTAATATATTTTATTCTTATTTTATAACTTGAATTATAATTTTTTTTTTTTTATTTAATAAAATGTTTGATAAAAAACACAAAAAACAGTCTTAGTTTCAAATCAATTTATTGACTATGCTTTGATATTTCAATTTTGGTGGGAATCTTCTTCAAGGACGAATTTGTAATCGTCTATCTCTGATTTTTTCAAAAAAGCAGCCATTAAAAACAATATGTTTTTAAAATATTGCAAAAAAATAGAAAACGAGGTAAACAACAGGAAACAAATTTATTTTATATAAGTAGAACTATAAACTATATAGCTTCACGTTGTCATACTACATAGCGTAATTAAATGAAGTTTTTCCCAATTTTTTATTTTTTATATTCGGCCCTATCGTGGTAACCGTCGGAGCGGAGTTTTCTCCGCAACGCATATTTTTTCGGAGATTCAATTTTGCTTCGAAATAGTTGTCGTCGTAAGAAATTTTTTACAAATGCGGCAATGCATTGCATTCCCAAAACTAAAATCTCCGCAACAAAAACTTATCGGAGAACGTCGGATCGTCCCATCGGAGGACTACCACGAAGCAAAATTTCTCCGATCGGAGAACAATTCAATTCAATTCAATTTATTAACAATATTTGGGATGTACATGAAGATAAAATATCTTTTGTAGTACTTAGAAAATAGCTTATACAAACTCGGATTGCTTTTAAAATTCTAATAAAATAATATAATACTTAGTTAATAGTTAAATATGAAGTATTGACCTTTAGAGTTGATTGGTTTATACAAATTGGTTATACAAAAATAAGTATTATACAAAAAAGAAAAGTAAAAATAATAATAATTACATAGTTAATAGTTAAAAAGGAAGGATGGGTATTTGGGGTTGAAGGTTTAGGATTGGTGTCTCAAAGAGGAGAAGAAGAGAAAGACTGCACTTTTGAAAAGATTAAAATTTGTTATACATCTAACGTTAGAAGGAAGAGAATTCCATAAGCTAACTGCATGAATGAAGAATAAACGAGAGGAATTAAGGTAGTTTGCACGGTAAGGAATAAGGTTTGTGGTTCTTTGGGAACGGGTAAAATTAAGTCTGTTATATAAATAGCTTGGACATTGGGTATGAATGATCTTATGAAGAAATAAGCAATTCCTGATACTGATGTGCTCTTGAAGAGTACAGCCTAGTAAGCTTGTTGCATATTCAGAGATGTGATCATATTGTAACGTGAACCCAACATTTAATACCAATTTCCTAATCGAAAACGTTCAGCCGAAAAACACATCTGGGAGCACTAGTGTAAGTGTAGAAATTCTAGGAGAGAAAATGTTTGACAGCCAAAACAGTGGAGAGTTGCAGACCATGTGGAAGTTACTGGAGAGTTCTAGATGAAATGTCATTCGATATAAATAGCCCGCCCGAGACAACCAGAGGGCAGTTTTGATTATAGAGTGATAAAGTTAAGAGTGAAATGTTGTTAACCAGTGATAGTCCAATAGTCGAGTTGAGTTCGAATAAAGTATAGATACTAAATAAAGTGGTAGAAATAAATTGAAAAGTGAAGTTTTATTTTGCGAACTAAGCTCACGTTACATTGGTGTCAGAAGTGTAAATAAAACTTATTTGACTAGTAAAGTGTAAAAAAAAACAAAAAAGTAAAAAGAAAAATAATAATTATATACAGCGAAAATGGGTAAGTTGTTTGAAGAGCTCACTTGCATTGAGCTTAAAAGTGAGTTAGGTAAGCGAAATCTTTCTAGAGCGGGATCGAAAAATGAGCTCGTCCTGCGCTTGCGTAACTATTTGGAACAGCAAGGTGAAGACGTTAACACTTTTGTCTTTGAAGCAGAAGTGGAGGAAGAGGAAGGAAATGAAAGTGTAGATTTTTCTAGTATAATGAAGATTTTATTAGAACAAAACAAGCAACAGCAGAATATTCTCGGACGTCTGGAAGAGCAACGAAACGATCAAAAGAAGGAACAGCAGAATGTTCTTGAACGACTCGAAGTACAACAAAAGAATCTGGAAGAGCAACGAAACGAGCAAAAGAAGCTGATTGAAGAGCAACGAAACGAGCAAAAGAAGGAACAACAGAATATTCTCGAAAGACTTGAGGCGCAACAGAATGTTTTGGAAGGTCAGAAAAACATTCTAGAAAGCAAATTGGGTAACATTGAGAAAAATGTTTGTGGCCTAGAAAAACGCATTGAATGTGTTGAGAAACGATTTTCCAAGCTTGAGAGTCAATGCGAAAGTCAGCTTGCCACTTTGGAGAAACGAATCGAAAACATGGCTAAGGAACTAGACCAGATGCGGAAAATGGAGCTACGGAAAACTTGTGGAGATTGTCTAAAGCAAAGAGAAGTACAACCACCAACATTCGATGGACAGTCGTCTTGGTCAGTTTACAGGAGACAATTCGAGGCAGCTGCGACAGCAAATGGCTGGGTTGACGAAGACAAATACACAGCACTGACTCTTGCTCTTAGAGGACCAGCAGCTGAATTACTTCAAACTGTTCCAGCTGGTAAGAGCAACGATTTCAGTTCTCTCGTGGCAGCTATAGATAAACGCTTTGGTGATAGCCACTTGAAAGAAGTCTTCCGAGTCCAACTCAATAACAGAGTCCAGAAAAGGGGTGAAAGTCTACAGCAGCTCCAAGCAGACGTCGAAAGACTGGTTCACCTGGCATACCCGGATGCTGGAGAAGAAATCATCAACCATCTGGCTGTTGAGTCATTCGTTCGTGCCATTTCTGACAAACATCTTCAGAGATCTGTGCGAACTGCTAGAACACGAACTCTTTCTGAAACTCTAGAGTTTGCATTAATGATGGAAGCATCTGAGCAAGCTTCTCAAATGGTACATTGTCAAAGAGAAGCCATATTCGAGGCTGGATCATGCCCAGGAGTTAAGCTACAAAGGAACCAGCGGAACGGACTTGCCAGATGTTGGAATTGTAATAAGACGGGGCGGGGGCACTTACAGCGACAATGCCGGTTTCCACCAATTAAAACTGAAACTTCTTGTCGACGTTGTGAAGTCCAAGAAAATCAATCCGTGAGCTGTAGAGTAAGACCGCAGACTTATCAATACCGAATTGGACATCAGGTAGAAAACCCCCAATGGAATTGCTGGGGGAAAATAGAGACCAAGACTCAGCGGATGAAAATGGAACCCATATTCGGATGGAACAAGGAAGAATTGAGGTCTGCTCAAACGAAGGATCCAGACATCGGACCGATTCTCAAATGGAAAGAGAACAACACGAAACCTGACTGGGACGACATTTCTGACCAAAGCCCTGTTGTCAAAGCCTATTGATCACAGTGGGATTCGCTTCGCGTGCAAGAAGGAGTACTCCAGCGCAAATGGGAATCTCCTGACGGTAAATCTTTTGTAATGCAACTTATTGTTCCTCAATCGAAAATCAAGGAGGTTTTACAAAAGATGCATAGAAGCCCTACAGGAAGCCACCTGGGAGTCAACAAGACGCTGGAGAACGTGCGAAAACGCTTTTACTGGCTGCAAGTTAGAGGTGACGTGGAGAAGTGGTTCCGAAATTGTTATGTCTGTGATTCAAATATAGAACAGGGACATGGGCCACAGTGTATGGCGACCGGATGAAGACCCGGTATGACACAAAAGCGACAAAGGCAGGATTCCAAGCAGGAGATAGTGTGTGGCTTTATAATCCTCATCGTCAAAAGGGATTGTCACCGAAACTTCAGCAAAACTGGGAAGGTCCCTATACTGTTGTCACGAGGATTAACGACGTGGTTTACCGCATCCAAAGAGGACTAAGAGGCAAGTTAAAAGTAGTTCATTGTGACCGGCTGCATCGATATAGTGGCGAGGCTGCAGATGGAATTATTCGGGACGAACAATCTTAAGGAGGGGGCAGTGTAACGTGAACCCAACATTTAATACCAATTTCCTAATCGAAAACGTTCAGCCGAAAAACACATCTGGGAGCACTAGTGTAAGTGTAGAAATTCTAGGAGAGAAAATGTTTGACAGCCAAAACAGTGGAGAGTTGCAGACCATGTGGAAGTTACTGGAGAGTTCTAGATGAAATGTCATTCGATATAAATAGCCCGCCCGAGACAACCAGAGGGCAGTTTTGATTATAGAGTGATAAAGTTAAGAGTGAAATGTTGTTAACCAGTGATAGTCCAATAGTCGAGTTGAGTTCGAATAAAGTATAGATACTAAATAAAGTGGTAGAAATAAATTGAAAAGTGAAGTTTTATTTTGCGAACTAAGCGCACGTTACAATATCTACGAATACCATATATATATCGCGTAGCATCATTAAAAGCTACTTGAAGCTTTCGTTGAGACAACGAGTCGAGTTTACCATACACCACTTCAGCATACGTTATTAATGGTAGTATCAATGATAAAACCAGCTTCTTGCGAGTTTCCCTTGGGGTATAATAGGAACTTAGCTGCAATCTACGAAGACATCCATATATACGACCTATGATGACGTTAGTATGGTTGTATCCTGACAAACTACGATTTATAGTATAACCAAGGCTAACAGCTGACTCTACCGGATTTATTATGTTACTGTTAAGATACAAGTTTGGTATACTTGAGAGACTAAAGCTCTTTTTTGAAATAGGTATTACTTGGGATTTTGCTGGGTTCAGAAGTAATCCGTTAGATACAGACCAATTGTATATTTCATTCAAATCGCTGTTCATTTCAATGGCAAGTTCCTTTATCTCACTTAATGGTTTTGCAAGTTGCACCCGCAATGAAATCCAAAAACGGGCTCTGGCATGGATTCAAAACAAAGGATGGGGCTTTGAGCACTTGTTATAATAGTATTTGTATTAAATACATAAAAAAACTACTAAAAGTGATCATATTATTGTTTTATTCAAACAAACCTCAAAGCAAGAACTTTTTTTTATTTTTTTTTTAAATTTTTCCCATTTCGTATTTTTCTTAGTATCATAAAATGTATGGGTTTTTGAGCTAACTTAATGCTGAGTTTTTTCTTTATTATTGTTTTGTTCATCTGTAAAAAATAAAGAAATTCTATGTTTATCAGGCCTTTTCTCCAAAAAAATGACCTCAAAGTCAAAACTTTGTTTTGGGAAGAAAATTTGAACACCACTTAAAATTGAAAATCTGGCAACCCTAAACCTATGGAAGCCTAATTTAAATACAGTCTTAAAGGTTGTTATTTCTCCAAAAAATCGAGTCTAAGATTAGGTCTCTATCGTCAGTATTGACAGAGATATCGAATTTAACACAGGTCAGGGTACACCAAAGTTAGCCTTTTTTTAAATTGTCAAAAAGTGATGTCAAACTTGAGAAACGGACTTTACTGTAGAACAATTTTTTTCTTAGAATATGACCAAGAATCATATCCCAAAGTATGTATAAAACGAATTACGGGACACCCTGTATATATACATTTTAAATAATAATATAGATAAGATTTAAGTAAAAGGAGAAAGAGAGAAAGGAAATAGAAAAAATAAAGGGAAAACAAAAGATTCAAATCGAAAAATGCAAATGAATATAAAAAATTCTCAACCTTTCAAATATTATAAGTACTACATATTTGATTTTGAAGACGTATAAATATAATAATAGGTATATAGATAAATCGAAAAAGAAAATGGATAGATAGATGAATAAATTAGAAATATATATATAACATTTAATTTATTTAATTTTGTATTGAAGGAGAAGTTAAGTTAGTTGCTTTGATTTTGATTGCTATAAAAACGTTTAAGGTCATTTTGAAAAATCTGTATATCATTCGTATCTCGAAGTTGGGTAGGAAGGGAGTTCCATAGGCGACAGGCGGCGATGAAAAACTGTCTTTCCGAGGTCATACACAAGAAGCGTGGTCATATAATCGTTGTTGATCTGTTGGACATTGACAGTCCTAGTTTTACGAAGAGGTATGATGGTTGACGAGTTTTCACAATTTTAAAAAACAGTATCAATGCTCGGAATTTAATGAAGTTATTAAACGACATATTAAGGAGGCTCTCATGCAGATGCGAAACAAGATCGTATCTCCTTAACCTATAGATGTATCGGATGATACTATTGAAAGCAATCTTAAGTTCGTTTTTACTGATGGTATCGCAATTGTAAAATATTTCGCAACCATAGGTAAGAACAGGTATCACAAGGGTTCTTGCTAACATTAATCTGGTCTTCATTGGGGTGAATTCTTGGGCTAACCGCAGCGTTTTGAGCGTTCCATAAGTCTTTCCTACCACTGAATTAATGTGATCATTCCAGGTTAGTTTTCTATTAAAAATTACACCTAGGTTTTTATAAGTATCAACAAATTCAAGCGTGTTCTCGTTTAGTTTTATGGAAGGAAAATATGAAAGATCTAATTCTTTCTTTGAAATAATTAGGCACTTGCATTTATTGGCATTGAGTTTCAACCCATTGCAAGATGCCCACATGGATATCTTTTCCAGTTCGTGGTTTAAGATGAAGGCGCAGTCATCAATTAACCCCAACGGACAACTATTGTAAATTTGTATGTCATCGGCATAAAAGTGTTTTGATGCTTGAGTGATGAGAGAACCGATTTCATTTATATATAACGAAAATAAGAGAGGGGATAGAATGGAGCCTTGAGGAACTCCTTGTTGTACCGATAAAAAATTTGAAAGGTTGTTATTAAGAAAAACTGCTTGTTTTCTATCATTTAGAAAAGAAGAAATTAATTTGATAGCTTCGGACGATATATTGAACCCTTGCCGAAGAGTTTTCAGAAGTATAGTGTGATTCACCAAGTCGAAAGCTTTTGAAAAATCTAGTAAAATAAGAAAAGTAACATTATCAACATCTAGATCTACTCTAATATCTTCAATTATTTTAGTAAGAGCCGTTATACAGCTATGGTTCGAACGGAAACCTGATTGGATGTCGGTTAACAAGTTGTTTCGGGTGATAAAACTGTTCAATTGTTTTTGCATAATGCGTTCACATACTTTATATAAGAAAGGAAGTACTGAAATGGGTCTGAATTCATTACAAAGCGAGTTTTTAGGGATTGGAATTATTTTAGCTATCTTCCATTGTCGTGGGAAAATTCCTGTTGTGAGAATTGTATTTATTATATGCGTAAGATAAGGAAGAAGGACTGGGAGGATAGCTTTGATGAAGATAGGGTTTATATCATCAGTTCCGATGGCATTAGATTTGATGCTGATACAGCTCTCAACTACGTCTAACCCGTTCACACAGGCAAAACTGAATAAAGTGTCCGTTGATGGAGGCTGTATGATATCTAGTAATGACTGTTCTCTTGTGGTTATAACTGGTGTAACTGGTGTTGATGTAAACTGGCGGTTGAGTTCATTTATATTTAAATCGGCTTTAATGTTTGGATTTTGTTTGCCAATTCCTAGCTTACGGAGATTATTCCACAATTTTCGATCATCAGAACCTATCCTCAGGTCGTTAGAAAAAAATTTTAATTTTGCTCGTCTAATTTCTTGAACAACTTTGTTTCGTAGTGATTTGTAAATTTCGTGAAATTCATTGACCCGAAAACGTTTCCATCGCCGATAAGCAAAATCACGTTGATTCATTAGTTCAGTAATCCTATTTGTAAACCATTGTTTATTTTCGCGAGACCTAATCTTTGTTTTTAGTGGCACATGTTTATTATACAGGGTGTCCCGTACTTCGTGTACCATCCTTTGGGGTGTGATTCTTGGTCATATTCTAAGAAAAAAAATGTATGACAGTAAAGCTCAATTCTCAACTTTGACATCACTTTTTGACAATTTAAGAAAAGGCTAACTTTGGTGTACCCTGACCTATGTTAAATTCAATATCTCTGTCAATACTGGTGATAGAGACCTGATCTTAGACTTAATTTTTTGTAGAAATAACAGCCTTTAAGACTGTATTTAAATTAGGCTTCCATAGGTTTAGGGTTGCCAGATTTTCAATTTTAAGTGGTGTTCAAATTTTCTTCCCAAAACAAAGTTTTGACTTTGAGGTCATTTTTTTGGAGAAAAGGCCTGATAAACATAGAGTTTCTTTATTTTTTACAGATGAACAAAACAATAATAAAGAAAAAACTCAGCATTAAGTTATCTCAAAAACCCATACATTTTATGATACTAAGAAAAATACGAAATGGGAAAAATTTAAAAAAAAATAAAAAAAAGTTCTTGCTTTGAGGTTTGTTTGAATAAAACAATAATATGATCACTTTTAGTAGTTTTTTTATGTATTTAATACAAATACAATTATAACAAGTGCTCAAAGCCCCATCCTTCGTTTTGAATCCATGCCAGAGCCCGTTTTTGGATTTCATTGTGGGTGTTTGCTGTCGATAACTCTTGTCTTACTTGTAGTCTTGTAATCTTTGATACTGTATTTAAATTTGACTCCTATAGGCTAAGGGTTGCCAGATTTTCAGTTAGTATAAAGTTCCTGGTATCCTTTGTTGTGCTTTTCTTCAATTTCCATTAAAAAACTCATATAAGAAAAAAAATGTCTGTGTATTCTTCTCTCGTAAATGAAAGCATTTCAAAAAACTCTCTGATCAAACTGCAATCGTGACTTAATTTGACAAACTAATGAACAAATTTGTTTTGTTATTCTTTTATACGACTTATTTACCTATTGAACATTCATACCCCAAATTTAAAGCAAACATCCACAATGAAATCCAAAAACGGGCTCTGGCATGGATTCAAAACGAAGGATGGGGCTTTGAGCACTTGTTATAATTGTATTTGTATTAAATACATAAAAAAACTACTAAAAGTGATCATATTATTGTTTTATTCAAACAAACCTCAAAGCAAGAACTTTTTTTTATTTTTTTTTAAATTTTTCCCATTTCGTATTTTTCTTAGTATCATAAAATGTATGGGTTTTTGAGATAACTTAATGCTGAGTTTTTTCTTTATTATTGTTTTGTTCATCTGTAAAAAATAAAGAAACTCTATGTTTATCAGGCCTTTTCTCCAAAAAAATGACCTCAAAGTCAAAACTTTGTTTTGGGAAGAAAATTTGAACACCACTTAAAATTGAAAATCTGGCAACCCTAAACCTATGGAAGCCTAATTTAAATACAGTCTTAAAGGCTGTTATTTCTACAAAAAATTAAGTCTAAGATCAGGTCTCTATCACCAGTATTGACAGAGATATTGAATTTAACATAGGTCAGGGTACACCAAAGTTAGCCTTTTCTTAAATTGTCAAAAAGTGATGTCAAAGTTGAGAATTGAGCTTTACTGTCATACATTTTTTTTCTTAGAATATGACCAAGAATCACACCCCAAAGGATGGTACACGAAGTACGGGACACCCTGTATAATAAATTTATATTTGTATTTAGGAAATCGACCTGATTATCTGGTGATGGCATTAGAAAAATGTCATTCCATGTAATATTATGTACATATATCATTTTCGAGAGAAAATGAAAAAATCTACAAATGTTCTTGAAGTCTGAATTAAAATCCCCGCAAATACTTATGTTTGAGGAGCTTACTGTTATTTCACCAATAATTTGATAAATTGGTTCCAAATCGATATATTTATTAGGCCTATAGATTGTTCCTATGAGAAGATTACATTCACTTCCTTTTATCATCACAAAAACGTATTCTCAGGAGGAACCTGGTGTCGAACAGTATGTCTTCTTACATATTAAGTTGTCTCTAACATATATATATCATATCTGCCCGAAAAATATTGTAGCCATTAAGAGAGCCATTGTCGATTGTAGCCATTCTGAGAGTGAACATTGTAGCCATTCTGAGAGTGAACAGACGCAGAGAACCATGTTTCGGATACACATATTGCGTCAATATTAGAAGATTCAAAAAGATATCTGAATTCATCGATCTTCATCGGTAAACTCTGAGCATTGATGTGTGCTATTTTAAAACCATTGAGTCTATGACTAAATACTTTTAACATTGTACGGAGTATAACATCGCTGGTGTTACCCATAGAACCCACAGTGAGTTTGTTATGCCTTGTATAGTGACACGAGTAACACGATTAATTTTTCTCAAGGAAAAGTTCTTCAGGCCAGATGTATTTTGGGGGTTTATCCAAATCTGGTGTTTCCGTCCGAATTTAGTACTTCACCTTAATGTTGTACCCAAATAATGTGAATAAACCACTGATGTTATAGCCACGAGTTTACTGGTTTTGTAATTATCTTAATTACAGTTAATGAAAAACATGAGTTGAAAAATGATTTGAGTTTATTTTAATGAAACAATTTTGATCACAACTAATCTATTAACAAATGATTTGAGTTTATTTTAATGAAACAATTTTGATCTCAACTAATCTATTGACAAATGATTTGAGTTTATTTTAATGAAACAATCTTGATCTCATAGACACTAACTTCCAACAACCAACCTGATGTGCTTTTGCACCTCTACTTATTGTTTATTTATGCTGACATTGAAAAACATGAAAATGTGCTTTTGCACCTCTACTTATTGTTTATTTATGCTGACATGGAAAACATGAAAAAATATTCCCAACCACCCATTTTCACTGGAATTTGGGTGCTCGTGCGTTAACCCTTTTTTCTTTTTGTGTTGATTTCGCTGCTCCCATTTCAATGCTCGTGTTTGGTTAATGCTGATTCCGCGTCTATGTTGTGTATGATAATGTAGGTTGTATGATGATGCAATGCCATGTATAACACGTCCCCCTTTTAGACACATCTAAGGATACTTTATCCTGAGATTGGTTTTAGGTGATTTTAGTTCCAGAGCTTCTGCTGATGTACTTAAGCCGCTGTCTTCTCGGACTGTCACTATCATTTCCGGATTAGTTCGATGTTTTCTATTAAAACACTTATTAAATAGTGCTATGGTTGTTCTTCCGCCAGGTCTACATTTCCAGATAGTGTAACCTATAAGTAAGATACTAATTACTCCGGATATGGATATAAGGACTCCTTGGGATCGTTCTGGTATTTCATTAAAGGTTTTCGACCAGAAACTCCTTTGGTTTTGGATTTCTGAAGACAGATCTTGTAACTCATGAATATCTTTTGCTGTAATTTTTGACATCGGTTCTTGGTAGATCGTTACTTCCCGTAGTTTAATGTTAACACAACAGTCTTCTAGATCTCCGTATGAATGTTTGTCTTTCAATGGTATCTCGGCATCAATATCTTGTGTCTTTATAGTCGTATCGTATGTTTCTAACTTGCAACTTCTATTTATTATAATTATTCCTGATCCTATCAGTTTTCCATGTTCTGTTTCTTTATTGCATTTACAATTATATTTGGTTTCTTCAGTTATAGTATACAAATAGGTATTTTCTTTAAGTTTATAAAAAATTTCAATTTTAGAATTTACAATTTTAGCATTACAATTATCTGCTCGATTTCTCATAAAAATATTTATTTCACAATTTGCATCACTAATTGTACTTTTTAGTAATAATGGTTTACAAATGTATTTGTCATTTATATTTTTGCAGTCAAGTTCCTTTTTTAAAGTGTATTCTTCTCTGTTTTTATTTATTACTAGAAATTTATAACTCAAGCTTAAAATTACTATTCCATTTTCTACAATTTTCGGCATAGCAATTGTTTCGTATATGTCATAGTGTTCATTTGATATTGTTGGAATTTTTATAACGATTATGATCTGTTGATCTTTACTAAAAGCTTTTATTTCTATTATTTTAAGGATTTCCGAATAATTCTCCGTAATAGGTTCTATTGCCAAATTTTCATGGTGTTTTAATTCACGTAACTCATTTAATAAATCTATCGGTTCGATAATTCTGGGATGAAGAATTCCTGCTTGAATGAATAGTAAACTATCTACGATCTGTTCTACTTCTATCTCTAATTGCATCAATTTATGGTTAACTTTGCTTACTATTTCATCAAAATATTGGTTGAGAATAACTGTTCTATTAAGGTTGGTTTCTTTTCTATTGACTTTATTGATTTCATTGATTGCTTCGTTGATTTTGCTAATTGTTACGTTACTATTCTTTATACTGTCTAGTACTTGTTTATTAAGGTGACTTAAAACTTTAACGTTCTCTTCCATTCCATCTTTTATCCTATGTTCGTTTTCAGAGACACTTTGTATTACTTTCTGATAATACTCTGCGTCTTCGTTATCCATGGTTCCAAATAGGACTTTAAGACCTGTACCAATAACGTTTACTAAACCTCGTTTTTGCCTTTTGGTATTTCCTGTTACTCCTGAAATTATTCTGATTCTATGATCCAGTTTTACCACTTCTCGTCTGGCAGATTGTTGGAATTCTTTACACCCTGTTTTATTTTCTATACAAATGTTGTCTATTGAATTTAACATACTTTTAATTGTTACGGCTGATTGTTCTAATGTTGATAGATCTAAATTAATAACTAGTGCTAGGTTCTTAGAAATTTCTCTTGCATCTCCTATATGGTTGAAGTATATTCCAGTATTGTTCTCTAGATTTCTTATTCTTACATTTTCCGATCTGGTTTGAATCACGAACGAGATCCTGGAAAATAAGGTTTCAAATTAGCTTTGTTAACTTTCTGGGTTTTATTTTGAAGTTTTATGATCAAATGATCATCGAATACTTCTAATATGGTAAAAGGTCCCTTATATGTACTTTCAAATTTACCTCTTCTATCATTTCTAATCAGAACCTGTTCACCTATTTTATATGTAATGGGTCTTCCTATCTTCTTATCATATCTTGTTTTTGCTTTCTGCCTATTTTCTCTAGTATTTATTTTAACGTTTTCTTGTGTTCGATATAATTTTGTTCTTAATTCGTCGATATAGTCAAACATTGACTTTTCGTCATATGGGTCTACACCACTTGGTCTATTTGCCTCATAACCAAATACTACTTCATATGGTGTATAACCGGTTGTAGCATGTTTAGTGCTGTTGTAACAAAATCCTGCGTAAGGCATGCGAGTATGCCAATCCGTGGAATTTTCTAGTTCTCTTCCGGTAGATTTTAGATATTCTAACAATCTACAATGGGCTCTTTCAACGCTTCCATTGGCTTGTGGATATGCAACGCTAGTTGTGATGTGTTTTATTTTCAAAATTTCACAAAATTCTTTAAATAAGGAATTGCAGAATTCAGCGCCATTATCCGATAAAATTAATTTTGGCATTCCAAAGTTCAGTACCCATTGTTCCAATATAGCGTTTGCGACGGTGTACATTTCTTTTGTTTTCAGGGGGATGAACTTAATGAACTTAGACAAGTCGTCTTGAATTGTTAATCCGAACCTGTACCCTTCCTGTGTTTCCTTCATTGGACCAATCATATCAATCATTATTTTTTCTAACGCCCTATCGGCTGATGTTATGACTTTCATAGGGTTTCTTGTCGGTGCTCTATTTACCTTTTCAGTTTGACATTGAGGACAATTTCTAATAAATTCTTCAACATTTTTTTGCATTCCTTTCCATTTGAATTTTGTACTAATTTTCGCATAGGTTGCTTTCTGACCTGTATGACCCCCTAATAATCCTTCATGATATTCCCGCATTATTTCTTGTCTTTTGTTAAAGTCATTAACTTCTTCCTTATCTTGTTTTTCCTCTATTTCTACCTCGCCAGAGTTGGTACTTCCTGCTAAATTTCCTCCGAAATTTTCTTCGTCATCATTCACTTCTATATTATTTGGGTTTTGCCCATTTTCTTTATCTATATCTATACCTTCTTCCTCTAATAGACTTAGTAGATCTTGCCATGATTCTTCCTTTTCTTGTTCGGTTACACGAACGTTTCTACTTAATTCATCAGCAACTACGTTTTCTTTACCTTTTTTATAAGAAATAACGTAGTCGAACTCTTCAAGCTTGAGACGCCATCTTACTAGACGACTTCCTGGATCTTTTACTTGAAATAGCCACGTTAATGGTCTATGGTCTGTCATAATGACGAATTTTGTCCCATAGATATAAGGACGAAATTGTTTGGTCGCCCAAACTATAGCTAAACACTCCTTCTCAGTAGTGCTGTAATTTGTTTCAGCCTTATTTAAAGTCCTACTTGCAAAATGAATTGGCAAGTCCTTTCCATTAAATTCTTGGCTAAGAACGGCACCAATACCTCGATTAGATGCGTCGGTCGTAATGATAAAAGGTTTACCAAAATCAGGGTATTGTAATATTGGATGTTTTGTTATTAATTCTTTTAGTCTCTCAAAACTACTCTGCTGCTCCTGGCCCCAGATAAATTCGACGTCCTTTTTTAGTAACCTAGTCATGGGCTCGGAAATTCGACTAAAGTCTCTGACAAATTTGCGGTAATACCCTATCATTCCCAAAAAGGATTTAATGCCTTTCGTATTTGATGGTGCTTGCATTTCAATAATACTCTGAATTTTCTTTGGGTCTGGTTTAACTCCCTCGTCAGTAATGACGTGCCCTAAGTAATTGACTTCTTTTCTCAAGAACTCGCATTTGTCGGGTTGCAGCTTTAAGTTAGCTTTTCTAAGCTGTTCGAGAACTTCAATCAGTTTATCGTTATGTTCCTTCAGATTTTGTCCGTATACGACAATATCGTCTAGGTATACGAAGCATTTGATACCTTGTAATCCTGCCAGGACTGTATTCATTAATCTTTGGAAACATGCGGGGGCATTTCTTAGCCCAAATGGCATTCTAGTGAATTCGAAATGCCCGTACGGAGTGCTAAACGCCGTTTTCTCCATATCATCTTCTTCCATTGGAATCTGATGAAAACCGGACGTTAAGTCCAGGGTGGAAAAGTATTTTGCTTTTCCTAATTGGTCGAGGATTTCTGAAATATTTGGCAGTGGGTAATTGTCTGCCACAGTTAGTTCGTTTAACTTGCGGAAATCAATTACCATACGCCATTTCTTCTTGCCGCTCGCGTCGGTTTTCTTTGGAACTATCCACAACGGCGAACTCCAAGGAGAACTACTATCGCGAATGATTCCATCCCTTTTTAAATTCTGAACTTGATCACGAACTTCTTCCTCGTGAACTTTCGGATACCTATAGCTCTTAGTAAATATAGGGTCCGCGCCAGGGTTTGTTCGTATTTTGTGTTTTACAGCCGAAGTTTTTGACAATTTTTCATTTTCTATACTAAAAATGTCACTAAACCTTTCAACGATTCCAATTAAACTCTCTTTTTCCTCTTTATTTAGATGCTCAGTTCTAATATTTCCTTTTACTATCTTGGATCTACTGTCCAAAATATCAAATTCATTTAGATTTTGCCCGATGATCCTTATATTTTTAACACAACATGGTTCGTCTGTGGTATTCACAATGGAAACCAAACATTCTCCATTTTCATTTAATGTAACACAATTTGCAACTATTATACCATCAGCGACTTCTTGCCTAGGTATCACAATTTCCCTATTTAACTTCCCATCAACTTTGACTGTCCTGAACACTTCTGATCTCTCTTTGACAATATTTTCTTGGCTGAAATACCTTAACGGTATCTCCCCAAACCTTCCACTGATAATATTGTCTTTGTAGTTAATTGAAAAACCACCCTCTCGAAGGAAATGGTTTCCAATCAACCCATCATAATTCCCCAATAAATTATTTTCTATAATTTGAAACTTAATTTTTGCACTTTTGGATTTTCCATTCAGAGGAATAAATCCAATTTTTACTTCTGTTTCTCCCAACGATTCACGTATCTTACCACTTATTCCACTGAACCTAATTATTCTTTTTTCATCAACATCTTCTTTATAAACGCAATTAGCTTTAACAAGAGAAACTTCTGCACCTGTGTCTATTATCAATCTCTTTTGTTCACCATTGATTTCTACTAATACATGGGGACTTTCAGAACTATCCAGGGACCTTAGCTGTACGGGTGCCTCATCGACCATACAGCTTATTAAAAATTTTTCTGTTTAAAATCTCTGTTACCAGAGGGAGTACTATTACTAGAGGAGGATGTACTTGGACCTGGTTTGGCATCCTCAACTCGTTTGTTGTTACCATATTGGTTTTTCTTGGGTAGTCTACAAAATTTTGCTATGTGCCCTGGTTTGCCACAGTTATAGCAAGATCTTTCTTGGTAATTAATCTTGGCTAAGTTTTTAGTAGTGTAATCCTTTTGTGTATTGGTCCTAAATAGATTTATTCTTTGCTCTTCTTCGCAAGCATATTTACTTGCTTCTGATAAACTTTTCGGTCGTTGGGTTATCACATACGTAGATAGCCTTTCACGCAGTCCGTTTATAAAAACCGTTAAGGTTTCATTTTGGATGTATTCCAATTGCCCTGCTTTATGTTCGGCTTTTACGTCTGATAATTTACTTTGTAATAACCGCCTCTGCAAGGTCTCAACCCGTTGCAGATAATGCACTACTGTTTCTTCCCTATTTTGTCTAATAGAAATCAACTCCCTGTGGAGTTGGAGCGCACTATGTGGTTCCCTAAAGACTTGGGTTAATTCTTTTCTTAAAGATTCCCAGTCTTTAATTTCCCTGTTCATCAGAATTGATGTGGCATTACCACGAATCTTCGTTTTGATGTACTTGAAAAGCACATCTTTTTGTGCAACTGACGCCAATTCGATGGCATCATTGCAGGCATCAATGAAGTTAAAAACTTCCTCACTTGTGCCATTAAATGTTGGGATGAAGGAAATTAGTGTGTTGAGTCTTATTTCACTCATTGCTGTATCTTCGTTATCACTATTTTTAGATATGTTAACCTCACTATTGTTTCCTACGTTTATTTCAATATCACTTTCTACGCCTGCAATTTCTTCACGATCACTATTTTCAACTGTGTTTCTATCTTCGCTAACCTCACCACTATTTCCTACGTTTGATTCACTATCACTTTCTACGCATGCACTTTCTTCACTATCAGAATTATCTTTAAAAAGTGATTCCCGTATTTTAGAAAACATATAAACACTTTATAAGAAACAATTGCTTTACAAATATAAAATTACTCACAATAATACCACAATTATTTGGTTGATGTCCATTGATGATGATGTTTTAATTTTCCTTGAAGGTATCCCACCGCTGCCACCAATTTTCGTGTTATGCCTTGTATAGTGACACGAGTAACACGATTAATTTTTCTCAAGGAAAAGTTCTTCAGGCCAGATGTATTTTGGGGGTTTATCCAAATCTGGTGTTTCCGTCCGAATTTAGTACTTCACCTTAATGTTGTACCCAAATAATGTGAATAAACCACTGATGTTATAGCCACGAGTTTACTGGTTTTGTAATTATCTTAATTACAGTTAATGAAAAACATGAGTTGAAAAATGATTTGAGTTTATTTTAATGAAACAATTTTGATCACAACTAATCTATTAACAAATGATTTGAGTTTATTTTAATGAAACAATTTTGATCTCAACTAATCTATTGACAAATGATTTGAGTTTATTTTAATGAAACAATCTTGATCTCATAGACACTAACTTCCAACAACCAACCTGATGTGCTTTTGCACCTCTACTTATTGTTTATTTATGCTGACATTGAAAAACATGAAAATGTGCTTTTGCACCTCTACTTATTGTTTATTTATGCTGACATGGAAAACATGAAAAAATATTCCCAACCACCCATTTTCACTGGAATTTGGGTGCTCGTGCGTTAACCCTTTTTTCTTTTTGTGTTGATTTCGCTGCTCCCATTTCAATGCTCGTGTTTGGTTAATGCTGATTCCGCGTCTATGTTGTGTATGATAATGTAGGTTGTATGATGATGCAATGCCATGTATAACAAGTTCACTCGACTCTGTAGAAAGTGAATAATGAGTGAGATCGAATTGATATACTGTATGCAAAATGGGAAAAATCAGAGCAAAAACTTTTACAAAATAGAATGCATAATATGTAGGAAACAAAAGAGAAAAAATTAAGAGGAAAAGAAATAGAGGTGAAAATTAAGAATAATGATAGTGGTAAAAAGAGAAATAAAAATAATGATAAAAAAAAATCATACAATAAGATGTTGTTGGTGTTGATCATGGTTGAATGTTTGACTGGAGTATACTTTTAGTGTTCTTCTTCTTGATTGACTGTCGCAGCGGCATCAGTAGCGATGGTGTTGGTGTGTAAGGTTTTCAGTATTGTATCATTGATGATGTGTATAATCTCTCCTTGCTCACTCTCTTTGACATAAACTGACCCTGAGGCCTGAGCGCGTATACACTTTAGCTAGAGCACCATAGTGTTTCAGACGCATTGCTTGTTGGAAATAAAATCGGTTTTTGGGTGTGAGGCTGGCATGCAAGCAGACCTTGTGAGGCCTTTTCCCTTGCACGTTTATTCCTGTGTCGGCAATATGAAGTGGTCATCTTTGAGTTTTGTGAAAGAGAGCGACAGATTTGAGAACCAAGTTTCTATCGTGTGGAGAATTGAATTTTAGTATAATGGGAGAGTCTTGATTATTGTTGTCGTTTTAGCGTTGAAGTCGAAAAGCTGCTTTTAATGAGGGAGGTACACAGTTCACAGTGTGGCAGATGCTGTTTAATAAAGATTTGATATCTTCGTTGGGCAGGTGTGGTATGCCTATAGAGTAAGATCCCAGAGCGATAAGACCTAACTTATTTTCACACGAATAAAACCTTAAGTTTTCAGTAGCGTATCGTGTGCCTTGAAAACCTACGCGCTTGTGGAACTTGAACAAGTGACACCTGGGCAGGTACCAGGTGAGTAAGGTAACTAAAAATGAGAGTTATCTTACTTATTTTCACATGGCTGATTTTTATATATATCATGTAGAATATTATTTTGAAGTAATATTATAAGTGTCAGACACTTTTGCTTGACCAGAGCTTTTGTCAGACACTTTAAAGCTACCCAAAAAATTATTGAACTTTACTTATTTTCACATGACTGATTTTTGAATATGTTATTGACGTATTTGTTTAAAAGTTATATTCAATCAGTCAGACAAATCAGAGTGACCAAACATCCCGTAAGACAAAAGTTATTCAGCCATAAGTATGAGGGCGAGATCACTATGTAGTCTATTGATTATGCCATTTCTTAAGGAACTCGAAATTGAATGGACTTTTTTTTTGCATGAATCGATTAATGGGTTAATAGTCCACAGAAATTAGGATTTTGATACGGAATAATTCATACAAAAGGTATTAGGGTGTTTTTAGGTATATATTGGTGCCCCGAATAACCCCTCAAAAGTCCCCTACGATATCTTGTACGCATAACAATTGGCAACAAAGTAAAGATCGTAAAAAACGGTTTTTCGGATTTTTCTCGTTAATTATTGATTTTACGATAAATATACCTCTATACAAAATGAAAGAAGAGATAATTATACACAAAAAAGGTCCCATAACATTTTTTTGTCCGAGCAATATTTCTAATGATAAGCTCCGCTGAAATTTTTGAAAAAAAAAAAAAAAAAAATTTCGCCTGTTTTTTTACAATATAGGGTTTAAATATTTAAAAAAATTAGCGTAGATTCATTTTAAGAATTTTTAATGTATTAGATAGATATTATGCATAAGATTTGATAGTTTTTTTTTACTTATGAATCGATGCCGGCACATTTACACTACTACAAAGGCCGATTACTTCGAAAAGAACCTTGAACTAAACATCTGCTCCTCCCCTCAATCTTCCAGACTAAACCCGCTTGTGCAGGATCGTTTTCTCTTTATTTGTCGATTCAGGTATACCTGGGTAGCATATGTATGTGTATGTATGTCTCTAGCTAGCACGGGACAGGAATTCATCAGTACTGAATAAAAATTTATTACATAATTATACATCTATTTGTTTATTATTTATTGATCTTCATCCTCTGGCTGCACATTAATACTTTGCTCAAGAAAATCTGCCGGATTAACTTCATCCAAATCTTGAATTTCGATGTCGTCGGCTTGTTGCTCAGATTGATCATCCTCAATTGGTTCTGTATTAGAACAAGACAGACCATGACAATTCCCACAAACTGCTGAACAATGCAGCCCCAATCTCCGGCATCCACACATTGGCCCACAACCTTGACGTAAAATATCTGCAGATGTTTTAAGAAGCCTGCGTCGTTCTTCATTAGGATCAGTTTTTTTCTTTTCGTACCATGCTTGATTCAAAATATTTATATGAGTTTCTCGAAAAGAAATAATTGTAAATCCTGTTTTTTTACTGGTAATAACGATTCTGTCTCCGTATTTCTCTTCAAGTTTTTTTTTTATCGTTTTGTCATCGGGTATATAATCAGACGCAATAACTTCCATTAATTCCTTCAATGTAAACTGGGAATCTTCATTGTCTTCAATAAAGGAAAAAATTTTCTCCATTGATGCTGTGATATTTTCATTTGTAGGACGACCGGATTTTTTTTCTCGAGATACTGGTAGATTAAATTTATTCAAACAGGTTTGGTGATATTTTGCTTCAGCTGCAACTAAATCTGTGTTTATTAATATACGTTTCTGAACAGCTTTGGCCCACTCATCTCCTCTTGCTTTAGCTTTATCAATGATATTTGTTTTAAAATCAAGAGTAGAGACATGACAGATTTTTAAACGAAGATCTTTTCGTTTTTTATTTTCCTTTTTCTCATCTGCATCTTTTCCACAAATAAAACAACAATTTTTGAAATTAAAATCTGATTGATTTGACCTCATTCTCTTTTTCAAAGGACTCGTTGAAGCTCCCGCTTCTTCTTCATTCTCTCTTTTTTTTTTATAAGCGTTGATACTCGATGGACGTGTATACTCTTTACGGCACTGAACATGAACTGTCGTTGAAGTTAAATTTTCCAATTGTTTGTGTTTTCCATCACCTCTTTCAACACTGGCATTTATTAACTTGTCTAATCCACGCTCAACGTCGACAGTAGAACCCTCGCCAAGCGATTGATCACAAATAAAACACTGGGAATCACTTTTACTCATTTTTTAACAGATCCTTCACATACGATAGTAAAATACGTTCGCATGCGACAAGGGACTATTCAGTACTGATGAATTCCTGTCCCGTGCTAGCTAGAGACATACATACACATACATATGCTACCCAGGTATACCTGAATCGACAAATAAAGAGAAAACGATCCTGCACAAGCGGGTTTAGTCTGGAAGATTGAGGGGAGGAGCAGATGTTTAGTTCAAGGTTCTTTTCGAAGTAATCGGCCTTTGTAGTAGTGTAAATGTGCCGGCATCGATTCATAAGTAAAAAAAAACTATCAAATCTTATGCATAATATCTATCTAATACATTAAAAATTCTTAAAATGAATCTACGCTAATTTTTTTAAATATTTAAACCCTATATTGTAAAAAAACAGGCGAAATTTTTTTTTTTTTTTTTTTCAAAAATTTCAGCGGAGCTTATCATTAGAAATATTGCTCGGACAAAAAAATGTTATGGGACCTTTTTTGTGTATAATTATCTCTTCTTTCATTTTGTATAGAGGTATATTTATCGTAAAATCAATAATTAACGAGAAAAATCCGAAAAACCGTTTTTTACGATCTTTACTTTGTTGCCAATTGTTATGCGTACAAGATATCGTAGGGGACTTTTGAGGGGTTATTCGGGGCACCAATATGTACCTAAAAACACCCTTATACCTTTTGTATGAATTATTCCGCAGTTTGGCCTTTTTTTTTACTAATTTCAGTGGACTATAATTTTAGAGAAAAAATAGAAAGTGCTATTAAATTAGAGGGTGCGATTCGGAGATATGGGTTCTAAACCATCTTCATTCGTTTTTTCAATATATCTCGAGAACGAAGCAAAATTTTGATGCAATTCCAAGGACGTTTTTTGTAGAAATCAAATTTTCCCATCGAAATGTATCTTTTGAAAAATTATACAAAAATATTTTTTATCCAAAATAATAAAATTCCCGACAAAAAACAGTCAGCTTTTTCCAATTTTTGAGTTTTGTCAGTTTTTTTAATGGCATTTCTTTCTGGCTGCAGATAGGTATAGGCAATACCTAATAAAAAAGAAAGTAAATAAAATTTTCTTTAAAACGCCTTATCAGAGAACTTTCTACGTTTGAAATTCACCGAAATATTGTTAATTGAACATAGACATTTATCGTTGTCGTTTATATTTATATTTTTTGTATTTGTTTAAAAGTTATATTCAATCAGTCAGACAATTCAGAGTGACCAAACATCCCGTAAGACAAAAATTATTCAGCCAGAAGTATGAGGGAGATATTACTAAGCGCATGCACCTCAAAGTAAAAAATTTAAATGTACTAAGAATACTCACTGTTTTCAATCTGAAATTTTTGCATCTTTAACAAAATGAACTTAAACATTAAGAAAATAATGAATACATATTTAAGTAAATAAGTTTATTTCATATATTTGGGGTTATCATTTTTTATTCGTCATAATCATCAAGACAATCATTTGAGTTTTCATCGTTCATCCAATTACGGTACTGTCCGTCCAAGTCATCATCCTCATCGTCGTCAGATATGTTGTTGCTGGCAGCTTCATCTGCAAAAAACAATTTTAAGTATTAACAACCTAAGACTACAAATATATTAAATTTTAAACTTGAAGTTAAAGTAAAGTACCTGATCTTTGAAGAGATTCACTAACTTCTCCTGGTAATTGGTTACCATCAAACCAATGAAAGTTAAACTGGTTTTCTTCTAATCTCCAACCATTGTGCTCAGGAGTAAAAATGGTTGGTTTTTTTTCATTAGCATGATTCCATATGCTTGAGATGTAATTAGCTCGCAGAAATTGTTGAAATAACTCAGTCTTACATGGTGGTTAATTACTTGCATCAAAATTTTTTAAAGTTTTGGGATCAAAATCTTCATTGACATTTGATACGCTATAGTTATTTAAAAACAATTGAAGCCGGGCAGTATCAACGTCGAGTATTCCAGAAACACTATAAATTTCACAGATACATTTTTGGATGTTTTTGAAAATATCTTGTTGTGTGTGCCATCGGTAAACAATTCTGGATCACCAAACTGCATAAAAGATCTCTGATATTCATATTTTTTCATCAGTATATTGAAAGGTCTTTGTTTACCTTTCTTAAAAAAGGCAGGATTAAAGTCACATCCAGTCAATGCGTGAAATCCTGGCAAACTCCTACACAAAGATGGTCCCAAGTGCTCGTAAACCTTTGTCAGATTAATGTATCTTTGATTATTTCCGGTGCCTGTGTTTAACCATACATTCGAAGCATCATTTTTCAATTTATGCATGTGTCCCAACATAATTATTGCAATATCAGTATCAGAACATCTTAAAACAAAATTTGCTTGAGCATCAATTTTACAAACATGAAAAACAATTTTAGTATCAGCTTCTTCATGCTCTGTACACGATAAACTGTCATCTTCTTCTGATACAACTTTGTTATCCTCGACGATGTAAGAATGACATTGTTTAAAATTAATAAATATCCGGTTTTTCTCAACAAATGGAAACATTTCATCAGATGCCCAGTGTTGAATGAAAAAATCAACGAGGGCCTGTTTAAAATGAATATTTTTAAATTCTTTTGAAAAATCTGATGGTCTAACTTGATCGGGGCCATTAATGTTGAAATCCAGTTGAGTATACTCTTGGTGAAGATCTCTTTCGTAGTCTTTGATGGAAGGAGAGAAATATTGGTCAAAAATCACGTTAGAATAAATTTTTTCGAAATAGCTCCAAAAGTTTTTGGGATATTTTTCATGGTGTGAAGTAAAAGGAAACCATCAATTAATAAGACATCAATTTGATCAGGTGAATCATGCTCTACATCTTTCTCCAATAATTTCATCAAATTTGATTTCTGGGTTTTACAAATTGTTCCATCAATATGGCACATGGATAATGGCATTAGAGTAATAGGATAAGACAAAATTTTCTCCATATCTACCTTGTAATCTATAGATATGCCAAGAATACGCACTTGGACGGACAGTACCGTAATTGGATGAACGATGAAAACTCAAATGATTGTCTTGATGATTATGACGAATAAAAAATGATAACCCCAAATATATGAAATAAACTTATTTACTTAAATATGTATTAATTATTTTCTTAATGTTTAAGTTCATTTTGTTAAAGATGCAAAAATCTCAGATTGAAAATAGTGAGTATTCTTAGTATAAATTTAAATTTTTTGCTTTGAGGTGCATGCGGGCACGAGTACGATAACTTTGGCGATAAAAAATAATAACGGTTTCTGATAGAGGGGTTCAATACAAGCATTTTTTACTATGGGAAGGGGGGGTCTATCTCCCCCCGTTTAGGCGGTAGGGGCAATTTTATAAAAATTGACTTAAAATCTAAAAAAAAATATTGTAGAACAACGGAAAAACTTACAGATACAATTTATACTTTTTATAAAAGCCAGAAATTTGCACTTTATAACAAATTTTAAATTAAGTGGTTTCAATTTATAGTTTTTGAAATAACTGACTTCAAAGTCAAAATTTAGGAAAAAAAATTTGAAAAAATCACTTTGAGTATTATGTTTCTCGTGATTACAAATGCCAATAAAAAAAATTTTATGTAGTTAGTTGCTTCAATCAATTTTTTATCAAACGATATAAATTACTTTTTTCTATGTCTTATAGTTTTTAAGATAATTGAAAAATAGTAAAACTATTGAAGTATGCAATATTTTCAAAAAATTAAGGGAATACGTACGAATTTACGATAATGTTAGGAAATAGACTATTGAAAGTATAAATATTCATCAGGCAGGTACTTATGTGCAATTAATTTCCGTATGCAACAACTTTCCGCATGGCCCGCTTCGCGGGGCTCATTATTTTAACTCTTTTTCCGCAGCGTTAAGCTGCTCATGCTAAATATGAAAATAGCAATTGTTTTTCTAACTGCAAGTTATTTGATCGAGCTGAAAAAAGTATAAAAGTATAAAAATTCATCAGACAGGTGCTTATGTGCAATTCATTTACGTATGCAACAACTTTCCGCATGGCCCGCTTCGCGGGGCTCATTATTTTAACCCTTTTTCCGCAGGGTTAAGCTGTTCATGCTAAATATGAAAATAGCAATTAATTTCCATATGCAACAGCTTTCCGCATGGCCCGCTTCGCGGGGCTCATTATTTTAACCCTTTTTCCGCAGGGTTAAGCTGCTCATGCTAAATATGAAAATAGCAATTAATTTCCGTATGCAACAGCTTTCCGCATGGCCCGCTTCGCGGGGCTCATTATTTTAACCCTTTATCCGCAGGGTTAAGCTGCTCATGCTTAATATGAAAATAGCAATTGTTTTTCTAACTGCAAGTTATTTGATCGAGCTGAAAAAAGTATAAAAGTATAAAAATTCATCAGACAGGTGCTAATGTGCAATTCATTTCCGTATGCAACAGCTTTCCGCATGGCCCGCTTCGCGGCGCTTCGCGGGGCTCATTATTTTAACCCTTTTTCCGCAGGGTTAAGCTGCTCATGCTAAATATGAAAATAGCAATTAATTTCCGTATGCAACAGCTTTCCGCATGGCCAGCTTCGCGGGGCTCATTATTTTAACCCTTTTTCCGCAGGGTTAAGCTGCTCATGCTAAATATAAAAATAGCAATTAATTTCCGTATGCGACAGCTTTCCGCATGGCCCGCTTCGCGGGGGCTCATTATTTTAACCCTTTTTCCGCAGGGTTAAGCTGCTCATGCTAAATATGAAAATAGCAATTGTTTTTCTAACTGCAAGTTATTTGATTGAACTGAAAAAAGTTTTGTTGCTATTTTCATATTTAGCATGAGCAGCTTAACCCTGCGGAAAAAGGGTTAAAATAATGAGCCCCCGCGAAGTGGGCCATGCGGAAAGTTGTTGCATACGGAAATTAATTGCACATAAGCACCTGTCTGATGAATTTTTATATTTTCAATAGTCTATTTCCTAACATTATCGTAAATTCGTACGTATTTCCATAATTTTTTGAAAATATTGCATACTTCAATAGTTTTACTATTTTTCAATTATCTAAAAAACTATAAGACATAGAAAGAAGTAGTTTACAGCGTTTGATAAAAAATTTATTAAAGCAACTAACTACATCAAATTTTTTTTTATTGGCATTTGTAATCACGAGAAACATAATACTCAAAGTGATTTTTTCAAATTTTTTTTTGTAAATTTTGACTTTGAAGTCAGTTATTTCAAAAACTTTAAATTGAAATCACTTAATTTAAAATTTATTATAAAGTGCAGATTTCTGGCTTTCATAAAAGGTATAATTAGTACCTGTAAGTTTTCCCGTTATCTTACAATATTTTTTTTTAGATTTTAAGTCAATTTTTATAAAATTGCCCCTACCGCCTAAACGGGGGGAGATAGACCCCCCCCCCCCCCTTCCATAGTAAAAAATGCTTGTATTGAACCCCTCTATCAGAAACCGTTATTATTTTTTGTCGCCAAAGTTATCGTACTCTCCCCTGCATGCGCTTAGTAATATCTCCCTCATACTTCTGGCTGAATAATTTTTGTCTTACGGGATGTTTGGTCACTCTGAATTGTCTGACTGATTGAATATAACTTTTAAACAAATACAAAAAATATAAATATAAACGACAACGATAAATTTCTATGTTCAATTAACAATATTTCGGTGAATTTCAAACGTAGAAAGTTCTCTGATAAGGCGTTTTAAAGAAAATTTTATTTACTTTCTTTTTTATTAGGTATTGCCTATACCTATCTGCAGCCAGAAAGAAATGCCATTAAAAAAACTGACAAAACTCAAAAATTGGAAAAAACTGACTGTTTTTTGTCGGGAATTTTATTATTTTGGATAAAAAATATTTTTGTATAATTTTTCAAAAGATACATTTCGATGGGAAAATTTGATTTCTACAAAAAACGTCCTTGGAATTGCATCAAAATTTTGCTTCGTTCTCGAGATATATTGAAAAAACGAATGAAGATGGTTTAGAACCCATATCTCCGAATCGCACCCTCTAATTTAATAGCACTTTCTGTTTTTTCTCTAAAATTAACCCATTAATCGATTCATGCAAAAAAAAAGTCCATTCAATTTCGAGTTCCTTAAGAAATGGCATAATCAATAGACTACATAGTGATCTTGCCCTCATACTTATGGCTGAATAACTTTTGTCTTACGGGATGTTTGGTCACTCTGATTTGTCTGACTGATTGAATATAACTTTTAAACAAATACGTCAATAACATATTCAAAAATCAGTCATGTGAAAATAAGTAAAGTTCAATAATTTTTTGGGTAGCTTTAAAGTGTCTGACAAAAGCTCTGGTCAAGCAAAAGTGTCTGAATCTTATAATATTACTTTAAAATAATATTCTACATGATATATATAAAAATCAGCCATGTGAAAATAAGTAAGATAACTCTCATTTTTAGTTACCTTTCTCACCTGGTACCTGCCCAGGTGTCACTTGTTCAAGTTCCACAAGCGCGTAGGTATTCAAGGCACACGATACGCTATTGAAAACTTAAGGTTTTATTCGTGTGAAAATAAGTTAGGTCTTATCGCTCTGGGATCTTGGACTACTAGAAGAACAGCATCGGATGCAACCTCCTTGCGTTCGTAACTGTCGCATCGTTGTCGTAGGTCAGCTAAGTCTTCCTTCAATTTGTTGACATCGTTCAAGTGCAAAGATTCCACTCTTGCTATTCGATCCGTAAGAGAGTCTATCGTCTTGTTTGTTTTTTCGGTATAAATGGCAAAAAATTTTTCGATCTTTTCAAATCGTTGGATGAAGTCCGAACGAAGATCATTGATCACTTTCGAGAGTTTAGACGGTATCATTTAAATGATCTCTTATCAAGGTGTCCATTTCAGATCGTGATATTGCGGATGTGGTTGTCGTGGATTCTCTCTCCTTGGCGTTGGCAGAGGGTGGTGGCGTAATGGTGGCTTCAATTCCAGCAGTGTTGGCGTGGGAGGTTGAAGTGTTGGGTTGAAGTTCGATGGGATCCGTTGATTTTGGTGGAAACATTGGTTTTGATAGGATTTGTTTTGATGTTGCGGGGGAGGATGTTTTTATTTTAGGAGTAGCAGTCTTTTGAATCTCTGGTTTTTTAGAGGTTGCAGGGGTAACAACTTTGCCGTTTTCTTTTTCAGAGCGGGTTCTGGAAGAAATAGATAGATATAATAGATAAATTCAAAGATAAATTTAAATGATTTGGCTATTGAAAGCGTACATTTGTATATATTTACCTAAAATTACTAGTACTATTGATATTAAATTTTTTTTTTTATTTCTTTGAGTTTAAAAATTTTAGTAAGTATAATATTGCTTTTAAGTTAGTCTAAAAAAAAAATGTTTCATCATTCGTTTTCGTTAAAGTACAAATTTTTTTCTTTTAATTCTCAATTGCTTTTTTCTTTGTAAGATTACAAATTGGTTAGTTTGATTCGTCTCTGTGTTTTACATTATTTAAATTGTTCATTTGGTTAAATATTACAAAAAAAAAAGTCACTTATCAAAAACAGTACGTGTAAATAAAATTATTATTTTTTTTCGCTATTTAATAAAAAAAATAAAATCACAAAATAAAACTTAACTTTCTCAATGAAAATTCTTTTTTCTTAATTAAATACAAAAATATTATTTTTCTTCCTGTTGATTGCAATTGGATATTTGTTTTAGTTTTTTCATGTTTTGTTTAAAAAGTATACATTTTTGTCAGAAAAACTTCATTGTTTAGCAAATAGAAATAGAATTTGAAATTGGACTGGTATTAAACGAATTTTATTTTATTAAAGTGAATCAATCGATTTAGCAAGTATCTGAAGCCGCAAAAATAGCATTTGAGTCCGCAAGCTTTGGTTTTCTTCTCGGTCTTGGTTTCGGTTTTCGCAAATTTTTATTTCTCTGTTGCACTCGAAAGTACATAATGCAAAGAAAAACAATGCCTGCTAGGAGCAAAAAATTTAGAAAATAGTGGTTGTAATCGTGAAGATTAGCCATGACCGAATATTCCTCAGACTTCTTAATAACCTCACTTATATTGGATTTGAGTCTGTTAAACTCCGTATGGTTTATCTCGAAAACCATGGGAGGAGCTTGAATTACCGTGTCCGTACCTCCTAGAACCCATGCGCTTATGTTTGTACTGGGCATGAATGCATTATAAATTGCTTTATTAAAACTGAGATGGCCTTTTATTTGCATTGTTGGCAGTTTAAAAGTACAGGGTGTCTTGAATGTTAATACGCCACACCCGGACACAGTCAGACTTGAGGATGTCTGGTTGCATGCGAGGTGCCCTGTTACATTACCAGTGACTGAGAAAACCCACGTATTAGGGTTCCTAATTCTTTTCCAAAAATTGTATGTTGTATTTGATACTTTACTCAATTTACATTCTTGTAGATTATTAGATTTATGATTAAGCAATGAAAACTCGTAATTGTTTGTATTTGAATGCTTGCTGAATGTTGGATAGTTATTATTGCAATAGTATTGATCTTTAAGGGTCTTACAGAGATTAAGTTCTAGTTCTGATATCGGAAAATATTTGTCTTTCATCAAAGAAATCACTAAATAAGGAGAAGATGTGTCGACCAAATAAACAACATTTACCCTTATTGCGATAAACGTTTCACTAAAACGCCTAAAAAATGACAGTGCTCCAGCCGCGATAGTTTTTGTTTTCATAAAAATATAAGTTCAGCCCTCTATCTGTTCCTCATTGCTCTTACCATTCCCTCAAAAGTTATTTTATTTAAACGGCAATTGTGGCACCTAAAGATAATTCATCTTATTGGCGTTTTATTAAAACGCCATTCGTAATAAGGGTGATTGTTATGAAAAATAGGAAGTGGAATTAATGAAAACAATTCATAGTCATCAAGTTCAAGTAATGGTAGCCGCATTTCGAAAACTATACTATCTTGCATTACTCGTCCTCGGATTGAAGCTAATTTTTAGTAATCTATTGCCGAACCTCTTGGTAGCTTAAGCAAACTTGGAATGTTGCTCCGTTTAATTGTAATTGTTCTGTAAGTTGTTTTGGGGTAACTATTTGAGGGTCTATTTTAGAATGTTTCAAATCTAGTAGGACATCTAACAGAATTCCCTGTTGTCTTTCAAAATTAGTTATTATTAGTATAAGATACTAGCAGACCCGCCCTGCGTAGCTCGGGTCCTACTTCGACCTTGTGTATAGCATAGTCTCTGCTCTCAATACTTGAATAAAAAATGGGCACGACTGGGTCGCACGAACTTGCGATTGTGTTCTAAATACGATATCAAAATCTAAAGGCTGAGTTAAAGGTTTTGGTATTAGCTCTTCATAATATATTTTGTGGTACAGGGTTGCCAACATCACATTAATTATGGAAATTGAATTAAATCACGCAAAATAATGAAAAAATTAAATTAAATATTCCAAAGGTTTCAAGCAAAAATCTAAAAACGCCATTCTTTTGCAATCGCTCATACACATGAATGATGAAAATTTAATCAAAATCGTTGGAGCAGTTTTCCCAAAAAACGGTTTTTTATTTTTCACTTTTTTTTAAAAACTGTTTTTTAAAAGTCGAGTATGCAAAGTTCTAGATCTTAAAAGGAGTTATTTTGACAAAAAATTTTAAAAAAATAAAAGTTATGGTTTCGAAGTTACTTTCAAAAATCAAAATTTTTTAAAAAAATTTATAAAAATTTCCAAAACTAAGTTTTTTTAAATATTGATATGCAGTCTTTCTTTAACAGTCTACGACTTCTTAAATCCAAAATTTCGTCAAGATCGTGTCAGCCATTAACGAGAAAGTCGGTTTTAAAAAAAACGGTACTATGGGAGGTACCGTTTTTAAACTTTTCCAAAAATTTTTTTTTACATCATAAGAAAAACAATCTAAAATTAATTCTACACACAAAATTTTATTGAAATCGTTGGAGCCGTTTTCGAGAAAAATAGGTATTATCATATCGGTTGTATGGCAGGTACCGTTATTTCAAGACCTAGAGACTCAATTCCAAAAACCCCTCTGTAGGCTACCCCACATACCCTAACTGCAAAATTTTAAGAAAATCGGTCCAGCGGTTCAGGCTGTAGAATCATATACATCCAGACAGACAGACAGACAGACAGACAGACAGACAGACAGACAGACAGACAGAATTGCAGGACCCACTTTTTTTGTATTCTCTATGATCGTAATGTCATGTTTAATTGTTATCTCAAAATTTTTTTCCGGCACGATTGCAAGACTTGCCTTATAGTACCTATAATCGCAAGTAAAAAAAGAAAAATTCTGAAAGAATTTAGGAAACCTGTTTAGCGATCGGTGCTAGACTCTAAAACGCGGGCTTGTAAGGTTCTGACATTTTGACGTTCAAGTCGCTGAAAGCGTTCGGTGTTAGACTCCGAAAAGCAAGCTCGTGATGTTCTGTAATTCTGATACTAAAGTCGCTGAAAACGCTTGGTAGTAGACACCGATACGCGAGCTTGTGAATTTCTTTTATTTTGATTGGCAAAACGTTTTGAACGTTTGCGAAGTACACTCCATTTGAATTGTAAGGCGATTGTCTGTTTCTATTGAAGATTCTCTAATGCGACGTATTTTGGTTGTCCTTGCTGTTGGCACATGTTTTGAAAGCCGTGATCTTCTTATTTAGGCATACTTACTGTTTATTTGAAAAAGGTGATAGGAAATTGCCGGTTATTGTGGAATGGAGTGTAAGTAAGACAAAGGGCAGGGTAGACTGAGTTCTTAACACAGAATCTTATCTATTTCACACTTTGTTTTTTTTGCTTATTTTTGAGGTGAGGAGATAACTAAAAAAACACTTTCGTAGTGACTGTTCAATGTTTTATTCCATTGAACTATAAAAAAAGGCGTATTCCTTAAAATTAATTTTTTTCCCGCCCTGGCTAGCTGTTTTTATATAACATACTTTCTGAAATAATTCTTGGTCGTATTCTAAGAAAAAAATTGTAGCACAGCAAAGTCAGTTTCTCAACTTTGACATCACTCTTTGACAATTTATTTAAAAAAGGCTTACTTTGGTGCTTCCTGACCTGTGTTAAACTCGATTTCTCTGTCAAACTTTATTAAAATTGCTCTCCTTAATGCGTAGAGTTGTCAGACTTTCAATTTAAATGTTTTTCAAATTTTCTTCCCCCAACAAAGTTTTGTCTTTGAGGTCGTTTTTTGGTGACAAAATATTATCAAGCGACAATTTTTTTCAATTCCCATTCGGAACTATCCTGTAGGGAGCCGACCTCGCGAGTGAGCCGCGCTGAATGATTATTTCATGATCTTAACCCACCTCCCGTATTTCCGTGCTCAAATCGGTGCAGTAGTTTCGGAGCCTATTTGAGATAAAACAAACAAACAAACAAACAAACAATCAAACCTTTCCTCTTTAAAATATTATACATAGTAGGATTATTAGTTATCAGAGTTTTAGTAAGGAACTTTTTTTTTTTTTTAAACTAAATACAGCCTATGTCACTCAGGGATAGTGTAGCTTTCCAACGGTGAAAGAATTTTTCAAATCGGTGCAGTAGTTTCGGAGCCTATTCGAGACAAACAATCAAACAATCAAACCTTTCCTCTTTATAATACTAGTAAGACTAGTAAGATAAGATGAAACCAAAGCGGACAAATCTCGGTACTGATCGTTATCTCTTAACGAATCCTTGATCGAATTATGAGTTATTACTTAGCTTTAAACTGATTGTTTATTTGCACAGTGGTGCGTTTGAGAATGTTAGCAGTAGAATCAGCTATTAAATTTTGTTTTTTTATAAGTTCGGCCAAATGATTTTCGTTTGTCTTTAGAATACTTATTTCATTTTCGATGTGTTCAGCATATTCGTTGTCCGGGATTCCGAACAACCCATGTGCTAGATTTCCAACAATGTTGTAGTGTGACGTGTTTTTACTTTTCCAGCCGAGGTACTACTCAGGGCTAGCCAGGGTGTTGTGAAGAAAAACACTAAAGCTTCACTAGGTCAGAAACTCTCTTATATTTGAACTCTCTTTTTTTAGTTATAATTACAATTAACAAAGGTTAAGTAAAAATCGGTTAAATACTGCCACTGCTGGTTTGTAGGCTCGTACGCTTTCGTATGACGTCTGGGGCTCTTACCGGCTTACGTCTTCCTGGTCAGGTACGGCAGTCACGGATCACGGTCGGAGGATTCCTCAGCGCGAATAACTAAGGGAAGAAAAGGATTAATATTTGTCAAAATAGGTGGTTACTGCCTTATTGGCACTCCCCCTTGTGGCACATTCACCCTATAGGTAGCCACAGGTAAATCGAAGCGCGTAGGCGTCTGAAGACCCTAGCAGGCAGAAACAGCGGGCGTCCGAAGACCCCGGTAGGCAGAAACAGCGGGCGTCCGAAGACCCCGGTAGGCAGAAACAGCAGGCGTCCGAAGACCCCGGTAGGCAGAAACAGCAGGCGTCCGAAGACCCTGGTAGGCAGAAACAGCAGGCGTCCGAAGACCCTGGTAGGCAGAAACAGCAGGCGTCCGAAGACCCTGGTAGGCAGAAACAGCAGGCGTCCGAAGACCCTGGTAGGCAGAAACAGCAGGCGTCCGAAGACCCTGGTAGGCAGAAACGGCAGGCGTCCGAAGACCCTGGTAGGCAGAAACAGCAGGCGTCCGAAGACCCTGGTAGGCAGAAACAGCAGGCGTCCGAAGACCCTGGTAGGCAGAAACAGCAGGCGTCCGAAGACCCTGGTAGGCAGAAACAGCAGGCGTCCGAAGACCCTGGTAGGCAGAAACAGCAGGCGTCCGAAGACCCTGGTAGGTAAGGCTCAACAGGCAATAGCTCTGGGGGATCAACAGGCACTAGTCTTTGCCCCTGGTGGCACAATACTTAGGAAATTTAGTTTCATTAATTTACCATAAAAGACTTACTCAAACCTTTACCTGGCTGCTTACTATTTTGCTGCTACTCATTTATTCTCTTGGAAGAACTGCACCACTTGGCTGGTGCCGGCGAACTGAATTTTCCTGGCGCTGAGCTGCTCCTTTTATACCCGCAGCTCAGCGTAGTGCCGTGCGCAAATCCATATAAACTAATGGGATAGCCACCATTCCCATGTAATTCCTATATCTCATTATGTTTGCGCTGCATCTTACCATTATATTTGGCTATACGCCATATCCATACCATACATCGTATTTATTGACCACCCATTATACTTGACTATACGCCATAGCCATATCAACACGATATCCACCATCGAGCTCTGCTGATGGTCGTGTTGCTCACTGCTTGTGCATGGGGAGTTTCAGTATTCTAAGTGTACAATGCATTTCTCCCCATTTACTAAAGACTGGGTGAGGTGAGCTTGTTACCCCCCCAAGATAGACTATGAAAAGTGAGAAAGCTTATCAACGACGTATCGTGTCTCGACTATGTTATTGTCTTTTCCGGTGGGTGCATCGGATGAGGGATGTATCTTCCGGTTGGGGTGTCGGATGAGTAATGTATTTCCCCATTACTTATCTACTAGATGGCGGAGCGAGTGTGTTCGGGAGATAAATTTAAAGCATGTAACGAATGCTTCGTTACATATCACCCCCCTTTTGGAGACGAGGACCTCCTCGTCTGCTCCCTGGTGCTGGAAAAAGAAAAGGTTTTGCCGTTTGTTCCACCCTTATGCCTCCAATGAAAGGTACACAAGAAGTACTTTTTTTCCTTTTATTTTATCCTTTTTTTTTTTATATTTTTATAAATTTTTTTCCTTTTTAATATAGTTAATTCAAAAAAACAAAAATAACATAACAACCTTCTTGGTAAAAAAAAATCTTCCTCTTCAATGAACGATTAATAAAAAACAAAGTAACATAACGAAATCCTCTTGGCAAAAAAAAACAAACTGGAAAAAATGAACCTTTATAAGTTACTTCTAAGGCTCGAAGTAAACCTTCTTGGTTTGTCCGGATGATCGATGAATTAGGAGTGCCTCTCCTCGTTTCAATACGCGGCAAACCACGATGCCGCTGCGGCGTTTAAAAGTCAAACATTGGCGACGCCTTTCCGAGTTGTACAGGGCGTGATTCCGGATTATAATACCTCGGAATGGGTCCTGGTTCTGCGTCACTAGGGCTCCTGACTTCGGCTGTGGTGGCTTATCACCCTCCAGTGGCGACATCGAGGACTGTAAATTTTGTTCCCCGGACGTTGTGGAAAATTGTTTGGCTTGGGGGAACTCCATGGCTACTGTTACCAGTTTTGGCGGCGGTCGGTTTACGGTCGGTTGTCGTTTCCACGGTTCCTCAGGTTGTGGTGCGGAGTGGACTGTCACTGGCTTTGGTACACTGGGTTCGGTCGCTTTCCCGGGCTCCTTTCGCTGCGGCTTGACCGGCTGCCCTCTTCCTGACGTAGATTGTCGTTTCCACGGTTCCTCGGGTTGCGGTGCGGAGTGGACTGCTGCTGGCTTCGATGTACCGGTTTTGGCCACTTTCTCAGGCTTCTTTTGCTGTGTCTTGACCGGCTGCCCTCTTCCTGACGTAGGTTTAAGCGGGCGGCTAGGGCCAGCGGTGACGGGTGGTGCTTCACGGGGTGTCTGCGGATGTCGTGGTTGGCCACTGGCGCTTGGCTTTACTGGCACTTGGCTGGTGCTCGGGCTGGGGCCGGTGATCCTCTGTGTACTGGTGCGAGCTTCACGATGTTTCTGCGGAAGTCGTGGTTGACCACTGGTGCTTGGCTTTGCTGATGCTTGACTGGTGCTCGGGCTGGGGCCAGTGATCCTCTGTGTACTGGTGCGATGCAATTCGGGTTGGATATTTTTCTTCGCCGCTGGAACACGGCTAGGTTCTAACTGTGGCCCTTGGCTGATCGGTAGGTTGGGTAGAAATATAGCAGTGCGACTGGGGGCACTCATTCTAGCTGGTCGGGTCGGTTGCCGCTTCCATGGCTGCGATGCTTCCATTGCTTCGTCTTCACTTTCCTGTTTACGCATCTGCTTCGTATGCTTGCTGATCGTCGACTGAATATAATTCATCTGATCATCTACCCCTATACCGTCCTCGTCGTCGGTCTTTGAGAAACCTCTCAAATCTTTTACATGGGAGCGAGTGAGATTTTCTTTCCCTCTTACACTCCTTAACACGACGATGACAGGAGAAACGAATCGCACAACTTCAAATGGTCCCTCATATCTCGGCGCTAATTTCTCGGTAAAGTGGTTGATGGCAGAGGAGAGTACTCTTACTCTCCTATATACCTGCTCACCAATACTGGGACGCCACGCCCTTCTCCTCAGATTGTAATGCCGTGTTTGTTTTTGTGCCGCTACCTGCAAATTATTTACTACAAGTTGGTAGAGCATTTTCATTCTTTCTTGTCTAACCGATGGCGTCTCGTTGTGGTCGGTGATAGATACATTCGGTTGGTGCGGGGCAGTGAGTTCCCTGCCAAAATTAAGGAAAGCAGGAGAGAAACCGGTCGACTCGTGTCTACTTGTGTTAATCGCGAAAGTCAGTTCGGGTATATGCTCATCCCAAGTGCGGTGGTTGTTGTGTACATATTGTGCTATCATCGTCTTTAGCACACGGTTGACACGCTCGGTTGGGTTTTCCTGCGGAGAGTAAGGGGCGGTGAAACGTTGTTGTATTCCTATGTCGCATAGGAATTCGGTAAGGATCGTGCTGGTAAATTGGCTGCCGTTGTCGGAGAGTATAATGCGGGGAACTCCGAAACGTGTTAAAATGCGCTCTCGCAGTGCTTTGACTACCGCTTGACTGGTTGCTGATCTCAATGGCACCGCTTCCACCCATTTAGTAAAGCGGTCTACCATTACCAACATCATGGTGTGACCTTTCATGGAACGTGGAAGGGGACCGACGAAATCTACGCATACTGTATCCCAGGGAGTGTTAGGTACATTTGTATGCATCAGCCCGCTAGGCTTTTGTTGCGGCGTCTTGTAGGCGAGACACACTGCACATTTCTTAATATAACGCGCAATATCGCGATACATGCCCGGCCAGTAGTAGTTTTTCATAATACGATCTGCTGTTTTGGCGACGCCGAGGTGCCCAGCTGTCGTAACGTCGTGGTTTTCAAACATTATTTTTTCTCTGTCGGTGAACGGTATACATAGTTTCCAATCCTCTTCTCGACTCGAGAGTGGATGAGCGGAAAACCTTCGGTATAATTTATTGTCGGTGATTCGGTACTCGGGATATTGTAAAGGGTTACATTCTATTTGCCTGGCGCGTCGCTCAGTCCAATCGTCGGTAACACTACAGATGATTGACAGATCGCTTGGGTTAAATGGCAAGGGGTCTCTTGATAGAGCATCAGCAACGACATTCATGGCGCCTTTGCGATACTTGATGTCGAAATCGTATTGCTGCAACTCTATTGCCCATCGTGCCAGTCGACCAGAAGGATTATCAAGGGAGTGTAACCATTTCAAGGAATGGTGATCAGTAACGACGGTGAAATGGTAACCTTCTAAATAGGGTCGCATTTTGCGTATTCCAAATAGTATGGCCAGGCACTCTTTTTCGGTCACGGAATATTTTTTTTTCTAGGTCGGTGAGTGTGCGGCTGGCGTATGCTATTACCCTTTCTTGTTTATCATTGTGCTGAGACAGAACGACCCCTAGTCCGTATTGACTGGCGTCTGTTTGCAGTGTAAAAGGCAAATCAAAATTTGGACACATCAGGACGGGTGCTTCTGTCAGGCGTTTCTTCAGTTCGGTGAAAGCGATTTCTTGCTCGGCTCCCCAAGTCCATTCTTGACTCTTCTTGAGTAACTTGGTCAGGGGCGTAGCCACTTGGGAAAAATTTTTAATAAATCGTCGGTACCAAGAAGTTATGCCCATCACTCGTCTCAGCTCTTTTACATTTCGCGGGGCGCTCAGGTCCTGTACGGCGGCGATTTTATCAGGGTCGGTACTGATACCTTGTTCACTTACCACGTGCCCCAGGTACTTCAACTGGCTTTTGCAAAATTCACATTTTTCGCGGTTGATGCGCAAGCTCGCTACTTGTAACCTAGAGAAAACTTCTCTCAAGTGCTTAATGTGTTCTTCGAATGTGCTACTCACGATGATGATGTCGTCCAGGTAAGCGAACGCATATTCGTCCATATCTGGACCGATGATGCCATCGAGCATTCGTTGGAAGGTGGCAGCGGCTGAGTTTAGTCCGCAAGGCATGACCTTCCACTGGTACAATCCGCGCCCTGGCACAGTGAACGCGGTGTAAGCACGAGACTCGGGGTGCAAAGGAATTTGCCAATAACCTTGCTTAAGGTCGATGGTAGAAATAAAGTTGGCTCGTTTAAGCTTATCCAAAATAGCCACTATTTGAGGCAGCGGGTAAGCGTCCATGATCGATATACCGTTCAACTGGCGGTAATCGACGCACACCCTCCACGAGCCGGTTTTCTTCTTCACGAGTACGATAGGCGAGCTGTAAGGACTCTTTGACGGTTCTATTTTGTCGTCCTGAAGTAGCTCATTGATTTCGTCGTCAATCACCTTTTGCATCGCGGGGTTTTTGGGGTAATATCTTTGCTTAAACGGTTGGTCGGTTTTCAGTTTGATATGGTGTACGGCGGTATCCGTAACCTTTGGTAGGCTATCAAACTTCGGCAATTCTTCGTCTAATAACGTTTGCAACGCTTGCTCCTGCGCACCGGTCAACGGCTTACCCCCCAAGGCGCAGAGATGCTCTCTGCGCTCGGTCATGCTTACCTCCGTTGCACTCGGTGTTGGTAACCATGGTATTTCCGTGCCGCTTAGGCTCATGCGAAAATCGGCTTCCCTCAATATGTCTACCCCTATTACCATTTCGTCGGTGAGTTGTCGCATATATGTTACGGTCCCTTGGATGGTTCGCTCTTGGATAGTCATTGCCAGTGGGTAGTGCTCATTGCTGACCACTACATCGCCGTTGGCTAAATGGGTGCGGTGCGACTGATGCCGGACGGGGGCATTAAGACTACGCAATAAACGGCGGGTACTCGCATTAATGAAAGATTTCGTTGCCCCAGTGTCTAACAATGCTTTGATGGCGTGCCCGCCTATTCGTATGGTCACGAAACATCTTGGGTCGGTGCTCTCTTCTGCAACTTCGCGTTGTGGCGGTAACGGTGTTGACTCAACCACTGCTAACGCCTGAACCGGTGGAGGGTCGTCATGTTGTGGTTCACGTGGTTGACTGGTCATGACGGCGGCTCTATGTGGGTGGCACCCGCAGTCTTTTGTTAACCGGCCGTCTTCCCCGCAATACGAGCAAAAAAGGCGGAACGGCCTTCGACAGTTGCTCTTGTTATGCCCTCGCTGCTTACAATTCCAGCAGTGAGTATTTCTATCGTATTGCCCGGAGTTTGACGGCAGTTGTGGCGGCTCGGGGCGATTGAAGTTTGGACGCGGAGGAGGCAATACGGCTCGGCTGTCGCCTATCGGTCGGTCGGAGGCGAATCGGTTATGCGCGTTTCGGGGCGGTACTGGGCGAGGCGTAGGGGTGACGTAGGGCTGGGCTTGGCGAGGAGTACGGTCTTCTCCGCGTATATATTCATACTCCTCGGCGAGTTTCATCAGTTCGTCGAGGGTATTGAAGTCTCGTCTTTTAATGTATAAAAGGTATTCAGGCCTCAAGCTATCATATATTCGGTCGATACTATCTTCGATATGTATGCGCGGATGGCGGTAGATTAAGTATTGGGTTGCCTGAATGAAATCGTTCGCCTTTTCGCGAGGCCCTTGCTTTTTCCTCATTATCTCCTCCTCTAACTTGCAGAGGTACCTAGCCGGTAAATAATGATCGAGAAAAGCGGTGTGGAACTGGGTCCACGTTTTTAGGCGCTCTTTATTTATGCGGAACCACTCTAAAGCAGTACCACGCAAGATCTCTGGCAACGCTTTGATGATGTCGTCGGGGCGTATGTCGTAACACGCGGTTAATTCTTCTAGCCGGTCTAGGAATTCAACCGCGTTCCCCGATGAATCAAACCTCAGTCCCCACTTACGAACGTTATTCATTAGCTCAGCCTCGTAGCTGAGTATGAATCTACCGGTCGGTCGAAAAGGTGGCCTAGTTGGCGCGGGTTCGATTGGGCGAGGTGCAACGACTTCATCGGAGAACGTGACATTGGACCCTGGTTGGTCCCTTGGCGGTTCGTCCGTGGTGGGTGACATGGCCGGAAGTGGTCCATAAGATGGTACCTGAAAGGAAATTTCGGTATACATCGGGGACTTTGGTTCGGTTTCGTTTTCTGGTATTGCCACCTGCTTATACTCCCTTTCAGTTACGGCCTTCTCCAAATCCGCACACAGATCCTGTGTGGATTTCCGGAGCCTGGCCTCTTTGATGTAACCGCTGAAACGGGCTCGTAGCGCAGACAGTGTGCCTTCGGTGTCGAGTCCTAATTGACTCATGCGTGCCACTAGCTCTGGCTTGCTGAGCAGGTATATTGCTCCTATGCTAGCGAACACGTCGAAGCTTTCTTCGGAGTTGGACATATTTAACTTATTTCTCGGTCTGGTTTATAGTTCGAAGAGAGTTTCTTTATCACGGAGTGGACCTTAATAGTCCCTGCTCGGGCGCCAAATTGTGACGTGTTTTTACTTTTCCAGCCGAGGTACTACTCAGGGCTAGCCAGGGTGTTGTGAAGAAAAACACTAAAGCTTCACTAGGTCAGAAACTCTCTTATATTTGAACTCTCTTTTTTTAGTTATAATTACAATTAAAAAAGGTTAAGTAAAAATCGGTTAAATACTGCCACTGCTGGTTTGTAGGCTCGTACGCTTTCGTATGACGTCTGGGGCTCTTACCGGCTTACGTCTTCCTGGTCAGGTACGGCAGTCACGGATCACGGTCGGAGGATTCCTCAGCGCGAATAACTAAGGGAAGAAAAGGATTAATATTTGTCAAAATAGGTGGTTACTGCCTTATTGGCACTCCCCCTTGTGGCACATTCACCCTATAGGTAGCCACAGGTAAATCGAAGCGCGTAGGCGTCTGAAGACCCTAGCAGGCAGAAACAGCGGGCGTCCGAAGACCCCGGTAGGCAGAAACAGCGGGCGTCCGAAGACCCCGGTAGGCAGAAACAGCAGGCGTCCGAAGACCCCGGTAGGCAGAAACAGCAGGCGTCCGAAGACCCTGGTAGGCAGAAACAGCAGGCGTCCGAAGACCCTGGTAGGCAGAAACAGCAGGCGTCCGAAGACCCTGGTAGGCAGAAACAGCAGGCGTCCGAAGACCCTGGTAGGCAGAAACAGCAGGCGTCCGAAGACCCTGGTAGGCAGAAACGGCAGGCGTCCGAAGACCCTGGTAGGCAGAAACAGCAGGCGTCCGAAGACCCTGGTAGGCAGAAACAGCAGGCGTCCGAAGACCCTGGTAGGCAGAAACAGCAGGCGTCCGAAGACCCTGGTAGGCAGAAACAGCAGGCGTCCGAAGACCCTGGTAGGCAGAAACAGCAGGCGTCCGAAGACCCTGGTAGGTAAGGCTCAACAGGCAATAGCTCTGGGGGATCAACAGGCACTAGTCTTTGCCCCTGGTGGCACAATACTTAGGAAATTTAGTTTCATTAATTTACCATAAAAGACTTACTCAAACCTTTACCTGGCTGCTTACTATTTTGCTGCTACTCATTTATTCTCTTGGAAGAACTGCACCACTTGGCTGGTGCCGGCGAACTGAATTTTCCTGGCGCTGAGCTGCTCCTTTTATACCCGCAGCTCAGCGTAGTGCCGTGCGCAAATCCATATAAACTAATGGGATAGCCACCATTCCCATGTAATTCCTATATCTCATTATGTTTGCGCTGCATCTTACCATTATATTTGGCTATACGCCATATCCATACCATACATCGTATTTATTGACCACCCATTATACTTGACTATACGCCATAGCCATATCAACACGATATCCACCATCGAGCTCTGCTGATGGTCGTGTTGCTCACTGCTTGTGCATGGGGAGTTTCAGTATTCTAAGTGTACAATGCATTTCTCCCCATTTACTAAAGACTGGGTGAGGTGAGCTTGCTACCCCCCCAAGATAGACTATGAAAAGTGAGAAAGCTTATCAACGACGTATCGTGTCTCGACTATGTTATTGTCTTTTCCGGTGGGTGCATCGGATGAGGGATGTATCTTCCGGTTGGGGTGTCGGATGAGTAATGTATTTCCCCATTACTTATCTACTAGATGGCGGAGCGAGTGTGTTCGGGAGATAAATTTAAAGCATGTAACGAATGCTTCGTTACAGTAGTATTCTAATGAAATGACACGACCGGTTTGTATGACAGAGATTAATGGAATGACTTTATTGTAGCATAAGTATAACAGTATCTTGTAGTAGTGGTAAGTAGGCAATCATAATATAATAGAGGAGGTACATGTACTGATATACATGACATCTTACGTTTTTTCAATATTTCCAAAGCTCATAAATGTTTATGAATGTGACCTTAATACATGCATATATATATAAGCGCTACTACCCTTTTTTCAAATAATAACATTATTGATTTACTTATCATTTTGAGGTGTTTATATACTATGTACATTGCATCCAAAAAAAAATTTAGATTTCGAAAACATATGGTCAGTTAATTCAGGTTGATAATAATAATAATAATATACTGTGTACTTCATTTTTTTAAATTCAGGTAGGCGAATAACTTATTATGTTGGTGTATACCGAATCACTGGCTTGACGGTTCTTCCATAACGGGTGATGACCGTGTTACTTGATGGATTTATTGAGGCTGGTGTTGAGCTTTTTGGTTCAATATTTATTTCCGTGCTGATAGGATCACTTGATGGATTAGCAACGACTTCGTTCGATGTTTTTATGTTTGCTGTTGTTGGATGAATGTGTTTTGAATTTCGTCGAAAGATCCTTCCGTCTTCTGTGGTAACGAAGAATGAGCGTGGTGATGCTGCAGCCTCCTTTATCTCGCCTGATATCCATTCTCTGTTTTTGATTTGCATGCGAATTTTGTCTCCTGGTGACATTTGGGGTGATAGTTTTGCTCCCCTGTCAGCAAACTTTTTGTAAACTTTTCTGATTTGTTTTAGGTTTTCATGTACGTTGTGAACAATTTTCGGTTTGAGTACATCTCGATGATAAGGCAGCAATGTCCTAGTTGAACGACTCATTAAACGCTGGTTTGGTGACAAAAGCTCGCTGTTTCTTGCTGTATTCCGATAGTTGAGCAACGCAATGTATATGTCTGATTCATCTTTTGCACATTTTTTAAGCATTCCTTTCGCTATTTGCACATAGCGTTCGGCAAGACCGTTAGATTGGGGATACCGTGGACTTGAGGTTTGATGAATTATGTTTCAACTGTTGACAAATTTCCGAAATTCGATGGAAGAGAACTGAGGGCCGTTGTCGCTTTCTAGGATGACTGGTATTCCATGAGTTGCGAAAATTCTCTTTAAATGATTGATTACTTTGTTTGTTGATAAGTTGGATAAGGAAACAAAATCGAAAAATCCAGAATAGCTATCAATGATTAAAAGATAATCGTTATTCTTAAAAACAAACAAATCTACAGCTACTATTTCCCACGGAAGTGAGGGAATATTTTTTAAAATTAATGGTTCTTTAGGTTTAGAAACTTGAAAACTTTGGCATATACCGCAAGACTTTATAAAGTCTGTTATGTCGTCTGTCATTCCGATCCAGAACATCAGCTCTCTTGCACGATTCAAACATCTCTGTACTCCAAGGTGACCGTCATGTATTTTAACTAGCATTTCACGTTGTAAGGCTGCAGGAACAATCAGCTTTGTGCCTTTGAAAAGCATCTTATTTTCGTAAGTTATTTCTTCGCGAAAGGTCCAGTATTTGCGAAGCTCAACTGGAACTTTGTGTGGAGATTCGGGCCACCCTTGTAGAGACACTTTGACAAGTTGTTGGAGCTCGTGATCCGATGCAGTTGTCTCTACAAAACGTTTCGTCACATCAGTTGACACTTCATGTAGCGAATATATTTCAGTTCGATCAGTTTCGTTTTCACAAGGTGGATTTAGACAGTCTCTGCTTAGTATGTCAGCCAATGCTATTTCTTTGCCTTTTCTGTATATAACCTGTGGATTGTATTGCGTTAGTTGAAATAAAATTTTTTGAAGCCTATTCGGAGCCGACTGTATAGGTTTTTTGAAAATAATTTCTAGTGGCTTGTGATCGGTTTCTATGGTTAGACGCTTTCCAATTATGTACTCACGGAACTTTTCACAGCCAAACTGTATGGCTGTTGCCTCTTTTTGTATTTGGGGGAACAAGATTTGAGATTGTGACAATGCTTTTGATGCGTAAGCAACAGGTTGGTCACCTTGTAGCAGCACAGCTCCAATGCTTGAGTTGCTGGCATCCACTTGGAGCTTTACATCTTCATTGGGGTCAAAAAATTTCAGCACGGGAGTGCTCGAAAAAACTTTTTTTAAGCGCTCAAAAGCGCTGTTTTGGTCTTCGGTCCATACCCAGCTGACATCTTTCTTCAGCAATGATCTTAGACTGCTCGTTAACTCAGAGAAATTTTGTATGAACTTGCACAGATATGTGGCCATTCCCAGTAGTCTTTGTAGCTTAACTTTATATGTTGGTGCTTTGAGAGCCATGATGGCACTCACCTTGTCGGGATCGGCTCGTACACCTTTGCTTGTGAGTATGTGTCCGAGGAATTTTACCTTTGTTGTATTAAAAACACACTTGTCTTTGTTGAGTTTAAGACCACTGTTTGGGATTTTGTCAAGGACTTTTTGTGTGGTTTTCTCTAATTGATTTATTGTTTCACCATGGATTAAAATATCGTCTATGGAAACCTCCGTGTTTTCTATGCCATCCAAGAGATTGGACATGTAGCTTTGGTATACTTCGGAAGCTGAAGCTATACCAAATGGTAGTCTCTTATATGAAACTCTGCCCCAGGGAGTTGCCATGGTTAAGATTTTTGATGTTCGTGGCGTGACCTTTATCTGCCAAAAACCTTTTTTGCAGTCCAGCAAGGTGAAGTATTGCGATCCTTTGATGTTAGCAACAATTTCTTCCACTGTTTTCAGTGGATGGTATCGCCTTATAATGTTTTTGTTCACGTCAGAGGGATCAATACAAATTCTTATTTTGTTGTTTTTATTAACGACCACCATCGGGGATACTGCTGGAGTGATGCCTGATGTTTTTTCTAGAACGCCCATCTTAAGCATTTTATCAATTTCCGTCTTCACTTTGTCACGAACTGAATGGGGGATTTTTCGCGCTGCATATATTTCAAAACGCGGATTGTCAACAAGATCGATGTCATACACGTAATCTTTTACACAACCCAATCCAGAGAAAATTTTTTCATCGATTTTTAAGTCTTCGACACGAATAATAAGTTTTAATTTCTCGCACGCTGATTTTCCTAATATTGGGGCCACTGGATAATCAACAACTCTAAAATTTAATAGTGCTCTTTTATTTCGAACTACACAATTCGCACTGATTTCACCACATACGTCAATTTGGCTGTCGCCGAAAGCTATTAATTTTTTCGTAGCGGGACTTTCTAGAGTGCTGTTGAGGTTATTAGCAATTGACTTAGGCAGCACATTACACTGCGCTCCAGTGTCTAGTTTCAATTTTACTGTTTTACAGTTTATTTGAATTTCTTCGTACCAATTGTATCTCGTGTCTTTATTTGTCTCTACTGCTAGCACTAATAATCCAACAGAATCTGTCTCACTTTCTGTATAACTGTGCTGTTGATTATCTGTGTACTGATCATATTCGTTTACAGTATATACCTGTTTCAATTTGTAACACAGTTCTGAATAATGACCTTTTTTGTGACATTTTGAGCATTTATGATAATATGCTGGACAATGATTTTTAGGATGGCTTTTTCCACATCGGCTGCAATCAATTGTTTTACTTTGTGGTTTCATTCCATTTTTATAGTTTTGCCTATCTGTTTTAAGCTGCTGCGGCTCTTTTTGTAGGTTTTGTGCGAGGATGTTGATTTGGACAACTGTTTGTACTTCGCTATAGCATTCACTTCTTCTGTTTTATGCAGTTCTTTTTTATTGTAGCGTTGCTGCCTCGCTTGCTCTACATATTTTGATGGTTTTACTCAACACGAGGTCTTCTTCTGACAATAATTTTTCACGAATTGTGTCACTCAACACACCAACCACTATTTTATCTCTTATGAGGCTATCTTCTAAGCATTCAAATTCGCATTTTTTGTTTTGATTTATTACTTTTGTCAAAAATTCATCAAAAGACTCACCTGTGACTTGTGTCATCATGTTAAACGTATAGCGCTCAAACGTTAAATTTACCTTTGGAGCAAAGAAATCTGCAAATTTCTTTTGAACTACCGATAATTTTTTGCTTTCCTCGACGGTTAATGAAAAAGAATTGTAGATGTTTGCTGCGTCAGAGCCAATTGACGACATAAAAGTTGCCACTAGAATCTCTGGAGATTTACTGCTCATATCTGCAGCTATTGAGAACCACGTGTATTGTTGAATCCAATGTTTCCATGTAATAGCCATATTGTTATTTGTGATAACTAATGGCTTTGGAGGTTTGACGAATGACGATGACGACGAGCTATTACTTGGTGAATCCGGCATGGTTTTTTTTTTCTTTTTCTTTTTTCTTTTTTTTTTTACTCTTATTTGTGAAAAACTTTAAATTCAGACCACTTCTGACACCATGTAGTATTCTAATGAAATGACACGACCGGTTTGTATGACAGAGATTAATGGAATGACTTTATTGTAGCATAAATATAACAGTATCTTGTAGTAGTGGTAAGTAGGCAATCATAATATAATAGAGGAGGTACATGTACTGATATACATGACAAATGTCAAAAGGGGAACGCTTTGGTCTTGTTTTACCATATTTTGCTGCATTGAATGAGTACAAAAGTTCGTTATTTTCTTCGATGACTTCAAAACGGTGGCGAATGGCTTCAACCGTTGGCATGCAATGTCGTTGATGGAAAACTTCATTTTTACATAATTCTTCCACACGATCTATATATGCCTTGATTTCGGTCAGTTCAAACCAATAAGTGGTTAGGTTGTAATAAACGAAGAGGCTCCAATGGCTATTTATTACTTCAACTTGTCCTATTTTGTCAAAGTAAATACCCACTGCACCTTCCAATTGTTGTATAGTGATGTTTTCTTGGGCGTTAATAAAAGGTAAGCTAAGCGTTACTAAGAAAAGCAACAATATCGAATGGCGATGGCACATTGTGCTGTTGCAAAACCCTTTTTGTTTGATTCCCAAAACTAAAAGAAAAAGAACAGAAATAAAACAATTCGTAATAAGCAAAGTGAAAAATTTAAATCATTTCACGTAGAGACATTTTCATAAAATGGTTTCAGTCTATTATTGTGAACTTTTTCTAGTTTTGTTCCTCTCAAAATAGTTGTATTTACACTATTGTTAATTTCTTTAACTTCAAAAGGACCCTTGAACAATGAATATATGTAGCTTGTTTTTTCTGGCAATATATTGTAGTAGAACTTTATCTCCTACCTTAAAGGCAAATGGGTGAATGTTTTTATGGTAATGTTCTTTAGATTTGAACTTACTCACTTCTATATTTGCTCTAGCTATTTGATACGCTTTTTGCAATTTATTTCTTAGTAGATAAAAATAATTTTCATCATCGTAAATTGGAGAAGGAGTTTTCTTGATATTAGTTGGCATCTCGGAAGTAAAACCGTACAACACGTCCATCGGTGATAGTTTCGTACTAGCACGAGGAGTGTTGTTGTGAACATACATCGCTTGTCGAAGCCATGTATCCCAACCTGCTGGGGTCGCACTGGAAAAGGATCGTAAGTACTCTATCAGAGGACCGTGATTCCTTCCCAGAGCTCCATTAGTTTGTGGGTGATATGCCGTTGTTTCAAGTTTATTTGTGTGAGAAACTTACACACTTTCTTGAAAAGATCGCTGCAAAAATTTGCCCTCGATCGGTTAGTAGCTGTTTGGGTATTCTATAGCGACATATAATCTCCTCAAAAAAAACCTTGGCGACCGTTTCTGCTTCCGCGTTAGGAAGTGGGTAACAGTCCATGAAACGGGTAAGATCATCTGCGAAAGTCAAAATATATTTGTTACCATTCGTAGTTGTTGGGAGTGTACCAACAATATCCATAAAGACCTTATCAAATGGTTTCTTTGAAGTGGCTGAAATTACCAGGCATAATTGTACGTCTAGCTTTTTTATTTATTTGACACTTTTTGCAACCTTTAACATATTTCTTGATAGTGTTAGGTAAACATATTTTTCCATCTAAAACTTGGTCGGATGCGAAGATATGTCTTAAGAACTCCAAGGTGACCTCCTAGTGGAGAATCGTGATATCTTTGTATTGTTTTAATAATATCCTCTTCCTTTTCAATGAATGACTTATTTTGGTATTCACCTGTAATAGGACTAGCATCTTCGTCCTCATCAGTTAGGCTTTCATTACATTGAAAAACTCTTTTTCTGTTAGTAATAGATATGTTCCCTGATTCTGTAAGATCCATACTTGGATTCTTGTCGTTACTGTCTATATCTTGGGTTTGTGCTTTATGTACATATGCCCTCGTTAAAACCTGAACGTCTGCATTTCTTTTGTCATGGGATACTATACGGCTTAGAGCATCAGCCACTACGTTATCTTTTCCTGGCTTATGTTTAATAGAAAATTCGTATTCAGCTAGTTTAAATTTGAAATTCGATATTCTTGTTGATTCATTCGTTATTTTGAAAAAATGAACTAAGGGCTTGTGATCGGTATAGAGGGTGAAATTTCGACCCAAAAGGTAACATCGAAAATTTTTTACTGCCCAGACCATAGCCAGGGCTTCTCTTTCTATTGTTGAGTAACGACGCTCTACAGGGCTTAAAATTCTACTAGCAAAAGCAATAGGCAAATCTAATCCGTCTCGTTTTTGAGACAATACTGCCCCAATAGTTGCTCCACTAGCATCAGTAGAAAGATCAAATTCTTTTGAAAAGTCTGGGTATATGAGAATGGGGGGTTTTGTTTTTATTTGTTTCAATGCAGTAAAAGCTTTTTCACACTCTTCGTTCCAGCAAAATTTTTGTTCCTTGTGAGTAATGTCTCGTAAAGGTTTTTCAAACTTGGAGAAGTTTGGAATACTCCTCCTATAGAAATTTATCATTCCCAAAAATGATTGAACTTCTTTAGTATTACTTGGGGGAGGTATTTGAAGAATGCTTTTTATTTTCTGTTCGTCCGGCAGTACTCAGTAATCCTGTAACCCAGAAAAACTATTTCCCGCCGAGGGAAATAACATTTCAGTGGCTGAAGTCGTAGATTAAATTTCTCTAACCGTTCAAGAACTGAAATTAATTTTTTATTGTGATCAGACAAATTACGACCATACACCACAATGTCATCTAGGTAGACGAAACATTTAATACCTTGAAGACCACTTAGAATATGATTCATAAGGCGCTGAAAAGTTGCTGGCGAACCTTTTAAGCCAAAAGGCATCCTATTGAATTCGTAGTGACCTGTATTTGTGCTGAAAGCTGTTTTTGGGCGGTCAGCTTTATCTATTAGTACTTGGTGATAACCACTTGCCAGGTCTAGTGTTGAAAAATATCTACTATTTCCCAGTTGATCGAGGATATCATCAATTCTTGGTAACGGAAAAGCGTCACCAATGGTAATTTCATTGATCTTCCTGAAATCAACCACCACCCGATACTTTCGTAAACCATTTTCGTCAGCTCTTTTGGGAGCCACTAGCAATGGGCTTTTCCAAGGACTTTTGCTATCAGAAATAATTTTATCGTTATACATTTTATCAACTTGTTCTTTTATTATGTGCCTATGTGCCTCAGGAAGACGATACTGTTTTATATTGATAGGAGTTGCATTTTTGGGAGTTGAAATTTTGTGATAGATAGCATTTGTGTACTCTAGCTTTTCGCCTTCTAGATGAAATGTATTGGAAAATCTTTGACATATTTCTTGAATTGTAGATCTTTCTTCAGGATTAAGATCCTCAAGGAAATTAAGTTCTTTAAGTAGTTTCTTATTTCGTTCTTCATCTGTATTTTGCTTGCTCGAATATTCACAAATGGGGTATACCGATTTTCCTAGGGTTTCTGATTTTTCTTTCGATAATATCTTAAGATCGTAGTCGTCAAGAGGAAAAAATTTAATTGGATGATCTCTTAAAGTAACTTCAAATGAATTTGTGTTAGCTAAACTTATAACAATGAGACCATTTTTTACTTGACCCACAGATGATGCTATATAGATTTGAGGGCTTATTTCCTCAGAATAACACACAAGTTCACTCTCTTCTGAATGATTTATGGGACATTCAAAACATGTTTCACTCCGAGGGCTTAAGGTCACATTGAGTTTAGTAATAACTTTATTCTTCTTTGTTTCTAATAGATCATCTTGCGAAGATGATTCTGTAACCGGAAACAAATTACATGGCGTACTGCTTCGAAATTTTTCACCCTACGAGGTTATGAAGCAGTCAATCAGCCTATTTTGTCTCACTTTTAAGCTTAAGGTCACATTGAGTTTAGGAATAACTTTATTCTCCTTCGTTTCTAAAAGATCATCTTGCGAAGATGATTCTGTAACCGGAAACAAATTACATGGCGTACTGCTTCGAAATTTTTCACCCTGCGAGGTTATGAAGCAGTCAATCAGCCTATTTTGTCTCACTTTTAAGCTTAAGTTCACATTGAGCTTAGGAATAACTTTATTCTCCATCGGGTCTAATAGATCATCTTGCGAAGATGATTCTGCTACCGAAACCAAATTACATGGCGTAATGCTTCGAGATTCTTCATCCGGCGACGTTGTGAGGCAGTCAAACAGCCTATTATGTCTCTCCTCCGGTTTGGTGATAGAACCGTCATCGTGCGAAGATGAATAAGAAGGCCATCCTGAAGAGGAAGGACCATCCTGAAAAGGATGCTGTGAAGACTTTTGAATAGGCAACTAATTTGTTCTATTAGGTTCGTAAAGAAATTTTAAAAGTTTATTCAGACCTTCAATGTTTGCATATTTAAACAAAATATCCTGACCAAGTATACTATCACAATCAAAATTGAAAATTTTTTCTGTAACATAAAACTTATATTTAATCGGTGGTTCTAAAAGTAGCTTGGCTTCACTAGAGCCAAGTGTAGTGCCCTTAGCATATATTCCATTTATGTCTATGGCATTGTTCTGATTAAATATAACATCTGGGCGTAGTGAATCTTCATTAATTAAACTAATGTCAGATACCGTATCCGCTAAAAATTTTAGTTTTTTTCTTAAACCTATATCAATTGGAATTTCAACTATACCGTTCTTGTTAAATTCCTTGCGTTCTTTAGATGCGTAGTCGAATGATTGAACGGTATTGCTTATCACCCGACAGTCATCTAGTTTTTTGGGTTCGAAATATTATTTTTCTCATCCCAACGCTTTTTAGTAAAACAATTCGATATTGAATGGCCTACCCTTAAACAGAAATCACACTTAGATTCTCTTGTTTGTTTTCGCGTTGAATTTTTTGGCATAACCGAGGGCCTAAAGTTGGTATTTTCATACATCTGCTTTGGTTTATTTTGGTTTTTACTACAATTAGTATTATCATGTCCGTATGCCCGAAAAATTTAACAAAACGGTGTATTTTTTCTTATTCTGCACTCTTGATATGTGTGATTATACTTGTTGCAGAAATTACACTTGACTTGAACATTGTTAGGAGGATTTGGAATAAAATTTTGGTTGGAATGCATATTGTTTTGCATGAACGGTTGATGCCTGTTTGAGGCCACATTCCATAATTGTTTGAATTTTGAAAAGGCAAACCTATGGGATACTGAACCAAACTGTTCGTTTCCAATTCTATTCTTATAAGTGTCTCACAAATTTTTTTTACCGACGTTTCTTTAGACATTATAACGAATTGCTTTATTAAGGGATTACATACCCCCGATTAAATTGCATACAATGCTGCTAGCTCCGAATCAGTAATTAATGCCTTAGCATCCGCAGGAAATTGTTCTTGTGCGGCACTCTTGCACTCCGCAACCAAATTCTTAAAATTAAAAATAGAAATGAATTAAGAGTTTCCGTTGGATACTGCCGAGTTTGTCGAAGATCATTCGATACCTGGATATAGGTTTTCCGAGGAAGAAAATAACCTCGGAGTAACTTTTCAAACTCGTCATAGCAGGCAAAAGTGCAATTTTGCATAGCTAAGTATGCATTGCCTCTTAAATTTGTCAGAATTAACTGACAGAAAGTTATTTCTTGGTCTAGCCCAAGACAAGATTTTATTTGTCTGCAGCAATTCAAAAATGCCTGCAGATCGGAAACTAAATTCGGTGTGGAGTCACCGTTGAAAATTGGTATCAAATTTGATATCAATTGTATCATAGAACTATGTTGCGAGCTAGCTACAAAAGAGTCATCGAGACTGTAATGTTTACTTGGCTCTCCATTGCCTTGTGACTGTGGCACTTGTCCAAATTCGGTCATTATTAATTCGAGTTTATTAAAACTACGCGGACCAGACTCTTTAAAATTTTTCAAATTCGATCGGAACAATTCAGTTTTGCTTGCCAAATTCGAACTTTTCGATGGACAATTTTGATTTTCGAACTTATCTAATAAATTTACTATATTTTTATCTAATATCTTATTATCTATTATTAAATTCTTAAGCTTACTGTTTTCCTTGCTTGACCTTGTTGTCTCCAGTCCAGATCTTAGTCGTCTTATTTGAAGAGTGTCGTCTTGGTTTTGTTGATGGATGTCTGCCTCTGCCTCTACTATCGTACTGTTAAGGTCCTCCTCACTGGACATTTAACGCAGAATACACGTACGGTACACTTTATAGTGTAAAATTTGTAATTGAGAGTGTTTCTGCTTTCAATCTTTAATTAATAACACTTTGGATATATTTTGCACAAACGAATAACCCCCCCGTGCAGTGTCGGGTTAGAATAGCACTGCAGCGCCTCCCCGCTTGTCGTAAAAGGTGACTAAAGGAACAATCATATCAAGACGACTAACATCAAAGTGAGTCTAGCGACACACATACCACCTAAAAATTCTCCCCAAGTATGCATGCAGATCCCGGGGTTTACACGACTGGAGATCACCGGTGTAGTAAAAGGGAAATCAAACTCATTAAATAGAGCATGCATGTGTCGAAAAGGATGAAAGGAAAATTTTTTAAAAATTTTGAGCATTATGAAAGTACTTGCAAACCTAAGAAGCACTACCCCGCAAGGCAGTTCCATTGCTATGCTGATCATGGACCGAGCAGCAATGTTCGGGTCAGAGCTATACGGATTCCGGGGGCTAGCAAAGTAATGCGACAAGTTGGACGAAAATTTAGAGTCGCGAGTTGGAATGTTGGAAGTATGACTGGTAGAAGTCTCGAACTCGAAGAGATGATGAGAAGGAGGCGAGTGGACATCTTGTGTGTTCAGGAAACGAAATGGCGAAACACAGCAAACAAAGCCCGTTTCTTAGATGTAAAGACCAAGGCTTACAAGATGTTTTACTATGGAACAGAACAAGGTAGGAACGGAGTCGGTATCATCCTTGACCAAAGTTTATATAACAGCGTGTTGACCATTCTTAAATTGGTGATGGAAGGAAAGGTCTGGAATATAATCAGTGCATATGCTCCCCAAATAGGGTGTGAGCAGGAGGAAAAAGATGCATTCTGGCTTGATTTTCATAACCTACTTAAGAACACCCCAAAAGAAGAGTATTTGTTTGTTGGAGGAGATTTGAATGGACATGTCGGGAAGACAAACGAAGATTATGAAGACTGCCATGGAGGTTTGGGATTCGGCACCAGGAACACTCCTGGTGAAGATATTCTAAATATGTGCAAGTCATACGGTCTAATCGTACTAAATACCATGTTCATCAAACAAGACTGACACCTTATCACTTACAGCAGTGGAGGAAATGAAACCCAGATTGATTACCATTTGGTAACCAATAACATGAAATCTCGGGTGAAAGACTGCAAAGTGATACTAGGAGAAGCTGCCGCTCAACAACACCGTCTTCTTTTAACAGAATTTTTTGCGGATGCGGTGAAGGAAGTCAAACAAACAAAGGCTCTTAGGAGAATCAAGTGGTACAATCTGGAGAAAACCAAAGGACAGCAATTCATTTCGTATATGCAAAGTCAGCTGTGTAATACCATCGACGCAGTTATAAATGCAATCACGGCACAAAATATGTGGGATCGCCTACAACGAACCTGCTAAGAGGGAGCCAAATCACTGTTAGGAGTCTCAAAAAGACACCACCAACAAGCTAAAGAAACCTGGTGGTGGGATGATGAAGCTAAAGCAGTGATTAGAAAGAAGAAAGCAGCTTTCCAAGCTTGGTCGAAGTGCCCCTCAAGAAATACAAATGAAAAAGCGCGTTTAAAAATGGAATACAAGAGCTGCAGAAAAGAAGCGAAGAAAAAGTGCGCCCAACTTCAAGCAAAAAGCACGGAGGGCCTTTATCGAGAGCTGGAAGAGATTTCTGCCCCAGCTGCTGAAGCAAATCAGGCAATCCAAGAGCTAAGACAAAGCAAATTGAATAAGGGAGCAACCATTTTCAAAACACCCGCTCAGAGAAGGAGAAATTCGCAGGAGATTCGTTCGCCGAAGTTCATAAATGATGCTCAAAGACTGCTACTTGTGGATGACGACAAAATTCTTCACAGGTGGCGAAAGTATTGTGATGATCTTTTGAATGAACAGTTTCCTCGGCGCCACTTTCCAACAGCTGCACCTAACTTTATGGAAGTATCCGACGTCACAGTCGAAGAAGTTAGGGAGGCAGTTAAGACCTCCAAAAAAGGCAAAGCGATTGGGCCAGACGAGGTACCATATGAGTTTTGGAAAAATATGGGAGACATCGGGTTGAGATGGCTCACGATTCTCATCTCCAAACTTATAAGAGGTGCCAGTTTGCCTAATCAATGGAGGGAAAGTTTTCTTCTTCCAATGTACAAGGGAAAGAAAAATACCAGAAGCTGTGACAACTATCGTTCGATCAAGTTGATGTCCAACACTATGAAGATCGTTGAGCGGATTTTGGATAGCCGACTGCGGAAAATAATAAGGCTGTCTGATGACCAATGCGGGTTTGTCGCGGGTAAGTCAACTACAGACGCAATCCAAAGTATAAGGATCTTTATGGAAAAACACCGAGATGCCTTAGAGGATTTGCATATTGTGTTGGTTGACTTCGAAAAAGCATTCGATCGACAACCACGAGATCTGATATGGATGGCCCTCAGACACCGAGGAGTTCCTGAAGCCTATGTGCGAATAATTATGGACATGTACGAGGGAGCAGTTACAAAAGTGAGAAGCCCATCTGGAGTCACCAAAGAATTCCAAATAACAGTAGGTGTACATCAGGGAAGTGTCTTGAGTCCACTGCTCTTTATTGCTGTTCTGGATTATATGCACGAAGGAAAAGTAACGGACAATAAAGTACAACAATTATTCTTTGCTGACGATGGAGCCTTTCATAAGCGAGGATCTTACATCCCTACAACGAGCACTTGACGTTTGGATTGATGTTCTGGAAGGAAATGGGTACCGTATTAGGGCTAAAAAGACTGAATACCTGTGCTGCCCTTTTTCTGATCCAGACAAGCCTATTCCAGACATTTATTTGAATGGAAATGTGCTTCCCAAGTGTGAAAAGTTTAAATATCTGGGATCTATGATCAATAGTGAAGCAACTTGTGATGACGACATCAATCATCGAGTAAGCGTTGGGTGGATGAAGTGGCGAGAAAAGTCCGCTATCTTCTGTGATCGAAAATTGCCCCCTAAGCTGAAGGGAAGACTCTACACAGCAGTTGTCCGTCCAGCTCTGACATACGGTTCACAATGTTGGACAATGTACAAAAAGTATGAGAGCAAATTGACGGCAGCCGAAATGAAGATGCTTCGAATGACAGCAGGAGTAACAAAGCTTGATCGAATTAGAAGTACTAAGATCCGTGGAAGCCTTCATGTCAAAAGCACCATCTTGGACAAAATTCAGCACGACCGGCTCAGTTGGTATTGTCATGTTCAAAGGAGAGATCCGCAGAACCCCGTCCAAAAGGCAATATCGTACAACGTTTCAACAAATTCGCGACGAAAAAGAAAAGGCAGGCCAAAAAACTCCTGGTACAAGCAAATGCAAAAACAGCAGCATTTGGTTGGCCTCAGACATGGAACAATCCAAAACCGGGAGGCTTTCCGACGTTTTCTGAGGTCAACACGGCGTACCCCATAGGCGGATTACTAGTGTGAAGCAGAAAAGTGGGAGAGTTGTGATCGCTTCAAGATCACTACTCGTAACGCCGGAAATGGAAAGAAGAAGAAGAAGAATAATTTTTTTTTTTTCGTTAGACGGCGCGAAGAAACTTTTTTATTCTGTTGATTTTTTTTTTTTTACTTCAGCTTGACTGCGAATCGAATCGAATAAAATTATTTGTTAAAAGTTCGTTGGAGTTTTATTATATTAAAGAAAGAAAACTGATTGGTTGAAATAAATATTTTTGTGGAATTTTTACAAGTATTTTGGGTTGCGCGCAAATGGCTACGCTCTTGCACACACAATCGGAAGCGATTTATTTGCTTGACTGCGAATCGAATCGAATACGTTTACGATTTTTTGTTTTTTTTTCGCAAATTATTTGTTAAAAGTTCGTTGGAGTTTTATTATATTAAAGAAAGAAAACTGATTGGTTGAAATAAATATTTTTGTGGAATTTTTACAAGTATTTTGGGTTGCGCGCAAATGGCTACGCTCTTGCACACACAATCGGAAGCGATTTATTTTTTCTTTTCACCGGCTGCGCCAATTTGTGAAGGAAAACACGTATGTATCTATTGTTTCGTGGTTCTGGTTAAACTCAATTCTTAAAAAGTAGGGAAGAGGCTATGTGGCGATCGCTTTGACAAGGTGAACACTGAACACCAATTCACACAAAGTGGGAAAATGCATTTCTTGCATATTACATGATGTGAAATATGCAACCTGCATTATGCGTTAAGAGAATTGGCTCACCTGTGTCTGGACTATGGCGCGTGTACATGGTTTCGATTACATGAAACGTGTATGCAATTGCAACATAGATCAAACATTACACCACAACCCATTACAAATAAAATTAAATGTATTTTTCTAGAAAATTTAATGGACCAAAAGTAATTTTAGGTATTTTTCCTAATTTAGTGTTAAAATAATGTGTCATTTTGAAAGGTTTCTCATTGACATAAAAATAAGCTTATATGATATAAAGAAGGACATACGACATACTCAAAGTATTTACACTAATATTTATTTTATATTTCTATCACTAAAAATAAAATTTTAAAAATTAATAATCCTAGTAATTTTCAATTTTTTTAGTATTTTTGTTTTCTTTGACATTCCAATGTTTAGTGCACAAATGTCCTATATCCCATGGAAAAATGGAGTTTGGTTTTCATTCATTCACCCATCGTATGGAACAGGGTCCTATATCCATTTCTGACTTTTTTCGAACTTTTTTTTTCTTTTTTTTACCGTAACAGTTTTTGACCCAAGGTTCGCAAATTACAAAAGAGAAATGTTCAATTAGAATGTATAAACATTCAAAAGTCATATTAGTTAAGTAAAAAGTAACGCAATTATTTTTCAAACCTTAAAATTCGTTTTCTGAGGAATAATTTCAATGGATATGAGGCACTTAAACTCTCAGGTGGACTGTGTCTGGAGACCCGGGAAATGGAAAAATGGCAAAACGAATTTCAACCCTTACAACTCTCTCAGAGCTTGAGACAAACCTTCTAAATTTCTGGGGCTTACCCGTTACCGGAGAGGACACCGCTGAAGTCGAGAATTCATATTGCGAAAACCTTTTCATCAAAAAAGACTCTCGAACCGAAAATGGCCGATATATCGTCCCAATCCCTTGGAAAGTTGACGCACCAGCATTAGGAAATTCTTACCAGAGCGCAATGAAATTCTATATTGGACAAGAAAGACGTTGGGAGCAAAACACGAAATCCATAAAAAAATGTCAAACGATTTTATGGAAGACTATCTCGCCTCAAATCACATGCTAGGCGAATAGTCGATCAACGGTGTTGGTTCCGTTGGTGAAACATAAACAAGTTGCTGGCTGGGCATAACACCGCTAGTAATTTGCTTGTTTTCTCAAATCGAGATCTATACTTGTTGGTTCGAATTAGGTAGCGCCTGCGTTTGATATTTTGTTTTATGTGTTTTTGTGAATTGTAATTTCGGGTAAGTTTCGGGTCGATTTTAGCAACATTTGGGGGTTGCGATCGAATTTCTTAGCTGTGTACGCTCACACTGCAAAATTCAGGCCAGCTGTTTTGGCACTGAGTGAAACACAGGTGGGTGTTGATTCTGATCCCTCAGAATTCAACCTGACTGGATATAGCTTAGTGCCACTATTCTTTTCCTCCCATGGCCTCGCCGTATATGTAAGACATGATATTGCTTACCAACTTCTACCACAATACGGCCTCTGTTCTAATACGAACTTTAATTTCATGTCGTTAAAATTCACTGTCCGTAAGCATATCATTCATTATTGTTTTATTTATAGAACCCCCAATTTAGAAAGCAATTCAACCTCTAACGAGTTTGATGCGCTATCTGAGTCCATAATAAGAATTGTCTCCCTTTATCCTCACACTGAAATCGCAATTGCGGGCGATTTAAATGTACACAATTCTGGTTGGCTTCGACATTCTGGCCAGACAACACCCGAAGGAAAATATGTTGAGATCTTCGCCGATTTTAACGAATTAACTCAACTTGTTGATGAGCCCACTCGGGTTCCAGATATTGAAGGCCATCTCATCCCGAAAAATATAGGGTTATAGTCTCATCTCCTTTAGGCAAATTGGACCATTGTGTTATATCGGTAGATTCTTCGTTTTCCGTCACGGTAAAAAAAGATAAAGCCTCTTAAAGATTTGTGTGGCAATACGAGAAAGCCGATTGGGACGGCCTGAATAATTTCTTTCGAAATTTTAATTGGTCATTGTGCTTTCTCGACGAAAACGTTGATACATCAGCTGATATGACATCTAACGTAACTCTCAACGGCATGAGAAATTTTGTTCCTCACAGAACAAGAAGTATCATCCCCAAAGAGAATTCGTGGTTTGATTCTAGCTGCAAAGAAGCGATTAAGGATCGAGAAAGTAGTTTTCGAAGATTTAAAGATAACCCTACAGTAGAAAATCGAAATCTGTTCAAACGGGCCAGAAATATCTGTAATGCTCAAATACAAAGGGCTAAGTTTTTACATGACCAAAAAGTAAGGCAAAAAATACTATTGTGTCCAAAGGGAAGTAAAAACTTTTGGTCTTTTGACAAGAACATTAAGAACTCGACCACGTCATCGGTCCCAAAGCTCGTCTTCAATGACTCTCCATACGTTAGCTCCATCGACAAAGCCAATTTGCTTGCAGCTCAGTTTGCTGCCAACTCGACACTTCCTCATGGCATATTGGCTTCACCTGAGCTTGAGTCTACAAATTCTGTGATGAAGCAGATATTTTTTCGAACTCGCTCGGTTGCGAGAGTCCTCAAAGATCTCAATATACATAAATCCGCTGGTCCAGATGGTATCCCCGCCGTTATTCTGAAGAGGTGTTCTTCTACGCTGGCAAAGCCACTGCGTAAACTTTTCCATCTTTCCTATTCTGCTGGGAATTTTCCGAGCAGATGGAAAACTGCTTTTGTCCAGCCAGTCCCTAAAAAAGGCGAACCTTCCTCCCCTTCCAATTACCGTCCAATTGCACTAACGTCCCTTCTTTCTAAGGTCATGGAAACGTTGATAAACCGTCAACTTATGAAATATCTTGAAGAACGAAAGCTTCTTAATGACCGTCAGTACGGCTTTCGTAACAAACGGTCCACTGGTGATTTGATGGCATATCTCACCGAAAAGTGGAACCAATATTTACATTCAGCCCTATTATCGTAACAGATCGGAACGAAATTTATTCCGATTTGTACGAAACGTAAGATATTTGTATTATGGTAATGTTTCCGACTGCTTAATCGTACATGCCTCCGAAAAAAGCGAAACAATGCTATGAAAATGTGAAACTCACCGCAACGCGTCTAGAATTCATGCGATGCATGGCGATTAAATGTGAAAATGATGGGAACGCATTTGGAATTCATGCGATGCATGCCGATTTCTTGGTTTTCTGTTCTATCCGATGTCTCCGACAGCAAAGTAGTCGCGGAAGGGTTGTACGTAAACAAAAAAATAAAAACATGAATTCTGAGAAGGGATTTCTTGGTTTTCTGTTCTATCCGATGTCTCCGACAGCAAAGTAGTCGCGGAAGGGTTGTACGTAAAAAAAAAAAAAAAAAAACATGAATTCTGAGGAAGGGACAGAACATAAAATAAACATTTTTATATCTGAAAGTTGGAAAATATCTGAAGAATTTCTAAGCGTTGTTATTTTTTGTTTACTTGACGTTCTTCTCCATCCATGATTTACAGACATGCAATTTATTCCACATATGTTTTATATCAACTACATGCGTCAGTGTTTCCTTTACGAAATGGATACCATAAACAAAATAAATGTTACGATCGGAACTTCTCTACGATCGTATGTTTCTCCGATATGTTACGATGATAGGGCTGATTGCTTTGGAGAACGTAAGATTATTGCACTTGATATTTCTAAAGCATTTGATAGAGTTTGGCATCAGACTCTTTTATCGAAAATGCGTGCTTTTGGTATCGATGAGTCTCTTCTTCGTTGGATTAGAAATTACCTTTCCGACTGTTCAATACAAGTTGTATTGGATGGCTTCAAGTCTGATACCCACCTCATAAATGCTGGTGTGCCCCAGGGCTCCAGCTCTCTTCCTCGTTTTCATTAATGATCTCTTGTCTGAAACTTCTAATCCACTTAACTGTTTTACTGACGACTCGACCCTCAGGCCCTTATTGCGAGTGTCGTTTGGCTGTCGATAAACGACGGTTGTCGATAGTCGAACGTCGAAAATGATATTCGGTATTGCGTATTCTTATTGTTCGATACTTTCAATTTTGAATTCGGTCGTTATCGTCTGTATTTTTGCGTTCGACTATAACTGAAACTAACTCAAATGTCAAATTATAGGATTTATTCACAAAGACTACTTTCATTATTCACAGTAACAGAAATCCTTGTCGATAGAGATACGCAATACCAAAAGAAAAATTTATCGAAGCTTTCGACCCTTGTCGCATCGAATGTTAGACGACACTCGCAATAAGGGCCTCATCTTTTCATATTCGTTCACGTCCCTGCTCTTCGGATGTGGAACTGGAGCGGTTGCGTATGATAAGCTCATTGAATTGACCTTGACAGCATTGTTTCATGGGATCATAAGAACCGAGTAGAACTGAATGCTTCGAAAACTCAATGCTGTCTCTTGTCGTTGAAGCTTAACATTCCCCCATTGCCATTATCCATAAATGGTACCTGCATCCAAGAAACCGAAAAGCTGTCAGTACTTGGTATGTGTGTAAACGATGATCTTTGTTGGATTGACCACATATTTGAAGTCGCCAAAAACGCTGCTAAATGATTAGGCTTCTTGAGACGATGCAGGAAGTTCTTCACCCCTTCTGATTTGGCTACAATTTATAAGGCCTTCATTCACCCAAAACTTTAGTATAACTCCCATATCTGATCAGGTGCTCCTCAAACATCTTTGCGCCTACTTGATAGGGTACAAAATAGAGCATTAAAATCGTAGAATCGTTTGATTCTCTTGAACATCGTCGAAACGTTACCTGTTTCACTCTGTTTTATCGCTTTTTTCACAAGCAGTGTTCTAGTGAAATAGCCAGTTGCATTCCTCCCCTGAAACAATTTAGCCGCAACACTCGCCTCACTAGGAATGCTCATCGGTTCTACCTTGATGAGCAAGGTAGAACCGCCCAACTTCGGGTGTACAGTCTAGTATTGAGATTCTTATTTTAGCCGCACCACCCGAATGTGGAATGCTTTGCCTGGCTCTGTATTTCCCCTGCATTACGATTCACAAAGGTTCAAAAGCAATGTGCATCAGTGTCTCCTATTAAATCCTCTCCTATTTTCCTAAATGCTCGCACTGTGTTCTATAACATTATAAGGGTATTCATAACCCCTTGATGTGCGCGCTAATTAAAAAAAAAAATTGTTTTTTTTACATTATGCATGTATTTTGAAAAAAATAATTCAGGCCCTTATTGCGAGTGTCGTCTAACATTCGATGCGACAAGGGTCGAAAGTTTCGCTTTTGGTATTGCGTATCTCTATCGACAAGGATTTCTGTTACTGTGAACAATGAAAGTAGTCATTGTGAATAAATGCTATAATTTGACATCTGAATTAATTTCAGTGATAGTCGAACGCAAGAATACAGACGATAACGACTGAATTCAAAATTGAAAGTATCGAACAATAAGAATACGCAATACCTGCAATAACTGATAAAGAAGGAAAAAAAAAATAAAAATTACAACAATAATCCAAACACAAAGTGCGGTCCCCTTCAGTGCCATCTCCTGCCCTGCAAGAGTGGCAGTCACAGCATTTGTACACATTTCATATGATTTGAATTTTTTTTCTTATCAATGCAGTGTGTGCAAATGTTGTGGCTGTGAGTTTGCTAGGCGAATAGTCGATCAACGGTGTTGGTTCCGTTGGTGAAACATAAGCAAGTTGCTGGCTGGGCAAAACACCGCTAGTAATTTGCTTGTGTACTCCAATCGAGATCTATACTTGTTGGTTTGACTTAGGTAGCGTCTGCGTTTGATATTTTGTTTTATGTGTTTTTGTGAATTGTAATGTCGGGTAAATTTCGGGTCGATTTTAGCAACATGAGGGGGTTGCGATCGAATTTCTTTGCTGTGTACGCTCACACTGCAAAATGTAGGCCAGCTGTTTTGGCACTGAGTGAAACACAGGTGGGTGTTGATTCTGATCCCACAGAGTTCAACCTGCCTGGATATAGCTTAGTGCCATTATTCTTTTCCTCCCATGGCCTCGCCGTATATGTTCGGAATGATATTGCTTACCAGCTTCTACCACAATACGGCATCTGTTCAAATACGAACTTTAATTTCATGTGGTTAAAATTCACCGTCCGTAAGCATATCATTCACTACTGTTTTATGTATAGAAGCCCCAATTTAGATAGCAATTCAACCTCTAACGAGTTTGATGCGCTATCTGACTCCATAGTAAGAATTGTTTCCCTTTATCCTCACACTGAAATCGCAATTGCGGGCAATTTCAATGTACACAATTCAGGTTGGCTTCGACATTCTGGCCAGACAACACCCGAAGGAAGGTATGTTGAGATATTTGCTGAATTAAATCTTTTAACTCAGCTTGTTGATGAGCCCACTCGGGTTCCGGATATTTCTGGCCATTCGGCCAACACATTAGATTTTTTTCTCACTTCTCATCCTGAAAAATATAAGGTCAAAGTGTCATCACCTCTAGGCACGTCGGACCATTGTGTCATATCGGTAGATTTTCCGGTCAAAGTGTCATCACCTCTAGGCACGTCGGACCATTGTGTCATATCGGTAGATTTTCCGGTTTCCGTCACAGTAAAAAGAGAAAAAGTCCCAAAAAGAACTGTATGGCAATATGAGAAAGCCAATTGGGACGGCCTGAATAACTTCTTTCGAAATTTCAACTGGTCTTTGTGCTTTCTCGACGGTAACGTGGATGCATCAGCTGATATGATATCTAACGTAATTCTCAACGGCATGACTAACTTTGTTCCGCATAGATCAAAGAGTATCATCCCCAAATAAAATTCGTGGTTCGATTCGAGCTGTAGGGAGATGATTAGGGAAAGAGAAAAATGTTTTCGGATTTTTAAAAATGACCCTATCGAAGAAAACAGAAATAAGTTTAAGTGCCCCAGGAACGCCTGCAATACTCATATACAGAAGACCAAGTTTTTATATGACCAAAAAGTAAGGCAAAAAATACTATTGTGTCCAAAAGAAAGTAAAAACTTTTGGTCTTTTGTTAAGAATATTAAGAACTCGACCACATCATCGGTCCCAACGCTCGTCTTCAATGACTCTCCGTATGTCAGCTCCATCGACAAAGCCAATTTGCTGGCAGCTCAATTTGCTGCCAACTCGACACTTCCTTATAGCATTTTGGCTCCACCTGAGCTCGAGTCTGCAAATTCTTTGATGAAGCAGATATTTTTTCGAACTCGCTCGGTTGCGAAAGTCCTTAAAGATCTCAACATACATAAATCCGCTGGTCCAGATGGTATCCCCGCCGTTATTCTGAAGAGGTGTTCTTCTACGCTGGCAAAACCACTGCGTAAACTTTTCCATCTTTCCTATTCTGCTGGGATTTTTCCGAGCAGATGGAAAACTGCATTTGTCCAGCCCGTCCCTAAAAAAGGCGAATCTTCCTCCCCTTCCAATTACCGTCCAATTGCACTAACGTCCCTTCTTTCCAAGGTCATGTAAACGTTGATAAACCGTCAACTTATGAAATATCTTGAAGAACGAAAGCTTCTTAATGACCGTCAGTACGGCTTTCGTAACAAACGGTCCACTGGTGATTTGATGGCTTATCTCACCGAAAAGTGGAACCAATCTTTACATTGTTTTGGAGAAAGTAAGATTATTGCGCTTGATATTTCTAAAGCATTTGATAGAGTTTGGCATCAGGCTCTTTTATCGAAAATGCGTGCTTTTGGTATCGATGAGTCTCTTCTTCGTTGGATTAGAAATTACCTTTCCGACCGTTCAATACAAGTTGTGTTGGATGGCTTCAAGTCTGATACCCACTTAATAAATGCTGGTGTGCCCCAGGGCTCCGTTTTGTCTCCGACTCTCTTCCTCATTTTCATTAATGATCTCTTGTCTGAAACTTCTAATCCGCTTAACTGTTTTGCTGACGACTCGACCCTCAGCTTTTCATATTCGTTTCCAAATTCACGTCCCTGCTCTTCGGATGTGGAACTGGAACGGTTGCGTATGATAAGCTCATTGAATTCTGACCTTGACAGCATTGTTGCATGGGGTCTTATGAACCGAGTAGAATTCAATGCTTCGAAAACTCAATGCTGTCTCTTGTCGTTGAAGCTTAACATTCCCCCATTGCCATTATCCATGAATGGTACCTGCATCGAAGAAACCGAAAAGCTGTCAGTACTTGGTATGTGTGTAAACGATGATCTTCGTTGGAATGACCACATATTTGAAGTCGCCAAAAACGCTTCTAAATGCTTAGGTTTCTTAAGACGATGCAGGAAGTTCTTCACCCCTTCTGATCTGGCTACAATTTATAAGGCCTTCATCCGCCCGAAACTGGAGTATAACTCCCATATCTGGTCAGGTGCTTCTCAAACATCTTTGCGCCTACTTGATAGGGTACAAAATAGAGCGTTAAAATTGATAGGTGATAGTTCAATCGTAGAATCGATTGATTCTCTTGAACATCGTCGAAACGTCACCTGTCTCTCTCTTTTTTATCGCTTTTTTACAAACAGTGCTCTAGTGAAGTAGCCAGTTGCATTCCTCCCCTGAAACAATTTAGCCGCAACACCCACCTCGCTAGGAATGCTCATCAGTTTTACCTTGAGCCCAACTTCGGACGTACAGTCAAGTATAGAGATTCGTATTTCAGTCGCACTACCCGAACGTGGAATGCTTTACCTGGCTCTGTATTTCCCCTGCATTACGATTCACAAAGGTTCAAAAGCAACGTGCATCGGTGTCGCCTTTCAAATCCTCTCCCATTTTCCTAAATGCTCGCACTGTGTTTTTAACATTATAAGGGTAGTCATAACCCCTTGATATGCGCGTTAGTTATAAAAAAAAAAAAAAAAAATACCAAATTTCATTTTCGATGTTCCACTTTCGACAACCGTCGTGTATCGACAGCCAAACGACACTCGCAATAAGGGCCTCAATCTTTTTGCCAACCGTTCCCGTCACTTACTGGAGGACCCTTGCTTTTAAGCTGCTCCGCTAACGCAGCCCATTCCTTTTTTACATTGGTTTTTTTTAAATTCCCTTCGAAAAACCTTTAGCTAACATTACGTTCCTCTCCATCAACTTGACGAGCGTCTTAAACTGGTTTTGGTTTGTCAAATTCAAATACAAGTCAAACAAATGTTTTATTAGTTATAAAATTTTTCAAAAAAAAATTCATTGAACAAGGTTACGTACTTGATGTTTTGCGGCCTTCCAGTTCGATGTCGCGATCGAGTTATTGAACGAGACATATCAACGTTTTTTTTCGTCGTCGTCGTATTTTTTCGACGAATGAAATGCAGAATAACTGCATTCAACCACATTTGACGTTTACAGACGACTGCACACGACATCAAAACGAGTGTACAAGATCGAAAACGACTTATGGAATGCAGATTGTGTCGTGTCGTTTTTTCCGATGTCGTTTTCGATATCGGTAATAGGTGTGAATGTTCACAAATCAACAATATGCCGCATTAAAAAAAATTCAATTAATTAAAATTGAACGAAAAATGAACGAACACGAACACCTTATTGTTTTCACAAATTAAAATTGTTTTTGATTGTAATTTAAATTACATTAAATTTGACACACGACGATGACGACACATATCAAAACTAAAATGAAAAAAAAAAAACACAATTAAAAACGCGTACATTGTATGCATTTCGGACTGTTTACATTCCATCATCAGCATCACGACTAATCCGAGTAGTGTTATCATGTTGAAATCGGCATTCAGATGAGAGAAAAGAGACTTGATGTTAATATATTTCTGTTATAGGAATTAATTGAATTGCTATCCCTTTGTATGAAATAGCTTTCATATGCATCTAATTTTCTCTCATCTGTTACATGCTTCTTAAGAGTTATACTGCTTGTATTTATCCTCAAGTTATCATGTTTGAGTGCATGTTCTGCGATAGAGGATCCCTGGCTTCTACCTTGTCTAATGTAGGCACAATGTTCTTTGAATCTTTTTTCCAAAGTTCTTTTTGTTTGTCCATAGTAGACTCCATCACAGTCACCACATTGAATAACGATAAGGAGGAAGACAAAAGATTTAATTGTAGAAAAAACTAATACAATGTTTCAAAGAAAAACAATAAATTGCGATTTTGACACTATAAAATCATTGAAATCCAAAGATTGTGTGTATATTAAAGCTGACAAGGGAAATAAACTAGTGATATTAAACAAAAGTGATTATGAAAATAGAATGTTGAATGTAATTGAAAAGTGTGAATATAAAGAAATTAAGAAAAGCCCTTTACCAAAAATGGTAAGAGAAAGCAGTGAAATGATTAAAACCGTGAGTTCAATCTTCGGCTTCTGGTTAAAAAGAAAATTATCTGTGTCCAATCCCCAAATACCCCTTATATATTGTCACCCTAAGATACACAAATCCGGTGATAGACCAATTGTTAGCAGTATTTCATCTCCTTGTTACATGTTGGCAAAATGGCTAGTTAATGAAATTAATTCATTACCTCCAATCAATAGCCTTTCAGTAAAAAATAGTTTCGATTTTGTTGAAAAAGTAAAAAATGAAATAATAAAAGAAGATGAAATGATGGTGTCTTTCGATGTTGTGTCCCTTTTCCAAAGTATCCCGGTTGTTATTGCTTTGAGTGAATTTCAAAATTATTTAAATGTGGTCGAAACAAATAATCAAAGAAAACAGTGTTTTTTGAGTGTGGCTAAACTATGCACGCAACAAAACTTTTTTCAATTTCGAAACAAGTTTTATAAAGTAGATAAAGGAACAAATATGGGAAATCGATTAAGCCCTTTAGTGTCAGAACTTTTCATGTCTGCTTTTGAAATAAGACTTCGGGAACAAAATTTACTACCGCGTTTTTGGTGTAGATACGTTGATGATGTGTGTTTTCTATTATTAAAAAAAAAAAAGATCAAGTTGATAGGACTTTAAATGTTCTAAATAGTCAATTTGAAACAATCAAATTCACAATTGAAACGGAAAACGAAAATAAAATTTGCTTTTTGGACCTTGAAGTCAGTAAAACCATCGACAACACACTAGATTTTTCTGTGCACCATAAACCCACAAGTACGCTTCGTTTTATAACAAGTGATTTACACTGTCCCATACAACACAAACAAGCCGCGTTTCATTCGTTAATTCACAGAATGTGTAAGCTTCCTTTATCGGCTAAAAATTATAAAAAGGAATATGAATATATTAAGAAAGCAGCAGAAGTGAATGGATATAGTGAAAGTTTAGTCGATAGATTAATCTATAAACACTCATATAAAATTAAAAAATGTAATATGTCGACCTTCTTTTCACAAAAAGAATCAAGTGACAAAAAACGTTTCTCAGTGTGCTATGTACCTACCTGAAATTACTAATAAAATATCAAAAAGTTTCCGCGAACATAATATGGAATTAGTTTGTGCAAGTAGATCAAAACTAAAAAACTTACTAGGATCTACGAAAGATAAGGCTACGTTTATGACCGAGCGTAATCGCAACGCGCGATGCGATGAGAATCGCTACTAGCGATAAATTATATTAGTGCATATGGTGGTGTTCACGACACAGCGATTTAGCGAAAAGCAAATTGAGCGATTACAAGCGATAAAAGCGACGAAAATTTGCAATCAAAATATTTTGATTCATTTGAGCGAAACCAGCGAAACAGCATTCATCATTGACGATATTTCTTTTAAGATGTACTCAAAAGTTTCCTTGTTCATGCGATAGTACTCTTTAAATTTTTCAGGAAATTGTAAAAGGCGTACGTGTAAATGATGGAATTCACCATAATATTTTCGTTCCGTGGCGATTGGGTGCACTTGAAAATTTTTTGTTTTATTTATATTTTTTAAATATTTTTTGCGCAACAAATAGCTGTTCTCTAACAATAAAATTTTGCGAGTTAATGCACGCATATTGCTTTCTCAACTGCTCCAACGTGAATAAAAAAAATGGTGAGTTGTGTTGTTAACTTTCAATCGCTTGCGATTACGCGCTACTATAAACACTCAATCGCCCGCGATAAACATAGCGAAAATGTGACAAGCGATGGAGCGATTCTCATCGCATCGCGCGTTGCGATTACGCTCGGTCATAAACGTAGCCTAAAGTAGATGACTTGAAAAAATCAGGTATATATGCAATTCAATGTGGTGACTGTGATGGAGTCTACTATGGACAAACAAAAAGAACTTTGGAAAAAAGATTCAAAGAACATTGTGCCTACATTAGACAAGGTAGAAGCCAGGGATCCTCTATCGCAGAACATGCACTCAAACATGATAACTTGAGGATAAATACAAGCAGTATAACTCTTAAGAAGCATGTAACAGATGAGAGAAAATTAGATGCATATGAAAGCTATTTCATACAAAGGGATAGCAATTCAATTAATTCCTATAACAGAAATATATTAACATCAAGTCTCTTTTCTCTCATCTGAATGCCGATTTCAACATGATAACACTACTCGGATTAGTCGTGATGCTGATGATGGACTGTAAACAGTCCGAAATGCATACAAGGTACGCGTTTTTAATTGTGTTTTTTTTTTTTCATTTTAGTTTTGATATGTGTCGTCATCGTCGTGTGTCAAATTTAATGTAATTTAAATTACAATCAAAAACAATTTTAATTTGTGAAAACAATAAGGTGTTCGTGTTCGTTCATTTTTCGTTTAATGTATACGGTTTTCACGCGTTCAATTTAATTTATTTAATTAAAATTGCTCTCAGACATTGTGGCTAGACCAGAGTCCGTACCAGGGAAAAGGTGATGGAAAAGGTTTTTTATGAATGGTTTCAAAAGAAAAGAACAAAGCACATTCCACTTTCTAATGAAATATGATATTTCAAACATAATTTGTATCAAAGAAAACATGACCCAGTAAATGCAACAGCCTGCAACTGTCCGAATTTCTGTTATTATATTTATTATTATTATAATTACAGTCACTCACACTCAAAGTGGGACACGTAAGAAATAAAATCTTCAATAAACTTCTTTGCGAAAAAAAATGCAGAGTTGCTCACTTTTTTAAATAATTTTTATTTTTATTGCTTAATATTGACCTCAAATTATTATAAAATAAAAAACAACTCCGATTTGTTTAAAAAAAAAAGATGAAAATGATCTGTCTAGTATTTTTTTTTTTTTTTTAATGCAGGTCACACTCAAAGTGGGACACCTGCTGTTTTCTAAGAAAGCTAACTGTAATTGCCACGTTATCTATATTATTTAGTTGCAGTTTTTGTAGAGCTTTCATTGTGATAGCATAAAAAAAAAATCGAAATGTCAGGGCAAACAACCTTTAAATAAAGGCAAATTGTGATTTTCAATTACCAAAAAGGAAAATCCGTTCGCAAAATAAGTGAAGTTGTTAAAAAAGTAGATCTATGGTGTTTAGTGTAATAAAACGGTTTCGGGAAGGTCGAATAGAAAATAAACCAAAAAGTGTTGAAAACAAAACAAACATTTGCGATAGAAATGTGCGATTTCTTTTAAGAAAAATAAGAAGTGATTATTTGCTGTCCGCCATTGGCCTTTAAAAAATGTTAAAGGGCACTAAAAATGTTGACTTAAGGGCAGAAAGAGTTCGCCGGTTTGTTAGGAGAAACGAATTGAGTGGCTGAGTTGCGCACAAAAAGCCGTTAATGTCAGAAAAGAATAGTCGTTTAAGAATGCAATTCGCCAAATTACTACCATTTCAAAGTAGAATAGAAAATGACTTTCGAATAGAATTGAAAGTAGAATCGAAATACATACTAGGCCCCCTGAACTGTCAACCATTCTATAACTTTAACTGTTCAATTCCGCATGAAAAAGAATACTAGCTTGAAACCTACCTACCTAGCCTAGCTACTTTCTGCCATGAAACGGAGAGCAGTGGCAAGTTTGAGGATTGGTGGAATCGCCGAGGACCGCTGTGGTTGTTTTAGATAATCCTTTATTTCATCCAGAACATACGTGAATGCTTCCTTGTTTAGCTTAAAGTAACTTAAAAACCTGAAATCAAAATAATATTAAAGACAAACAGTTCCACCAGTTTGTTTTTTTTTTTTTCATGTTTCAATACATACTTTCTGTTTGGAAGTTCCAATGGATTCGAGTGGTCTCGGATACTTTTCCTTATTTTGGATACATTTGAGGAAGTTTCGATCTCCATATCATCAAAATACAAATCATATGAACTCTGCATTGCTTGAATGCCTTTTTTATTTTTCACAACACTTGAACATAAACGAAACTTGACAGCTGATTTGACATAAAATACTCCTTAAAGAAGGCAATATATTTTTTTTAACTCAACTGAAAATAGTTTCCTTATGTAATACGGAAAATTAGTTCGGTTGTCTCAAAGTTCGGTTGCGTTATACACAACTCAACTGAGTTTGGTTGTTATCCATAATTTATTAAATTATTATTAAAAGCTTTATTTACCAATTAAAAAATGTTGTTTGAGTATACATAGTTAATGGTTTTGTTTACATTATTTAAATTAATATAATTTTTGAAAATCTTTACATATATTCAAAGTTAAGTTAGGCAATGTTTTTCAAGTTAATATTAGTTAGATAGATTTATGTCGATCTGGCGTAAGCCTCGCCATTGCTGCCCATAAATTTCTGTTCTTTCCGTCATTATAGGTACCAGTTGTTGTTGAATTGTTTAAGATCGTCTTCCCATCTCTTCTTTGGTCTACCTCTAGGTCTAATTTCGTCTAGTGGGGTCCATCTTGTTAAAATTTTTGTCCATCTGTTGTCTTGGATTCTCGAAATGTGACCGGCCCAGCTCCATTTAAGTTGTTTTATTCTTTGAGTTCCGTCTGTTATGTTAGTTCTTCTTCTTATTTCTTCGTTCTTAATTTTTTGAATAGTTCTTATATTAAGTAGTTTTCTTTCCATTTTGCATTGACAGATTCTTAATTTTTCAATAGAATTCGATGTAAGTCCCATTGTTTGTAAACCGTATGTCATCACAGGAAGTATTGTTGAATCTATGATGTATTTTTGTGTGTCTTTTCCAATTCTTGCATCTAGAATCTGTTTAACGTTCCAAAATTGTTTCCAGCTATTAGATATTCTTCGATTTATTTCCTTTTCTTCCTGGTTATCAAATGATTTCAGTTGTCCTAAATAAATGTAGTCATCAGTATACTCTATTTTATTATTTTGAAGCAAGATTTCCTTTCTTATATGGTTTGTCATGGCTTTAGTTTTGCTAAGATTTAATAAGAGTCTGTGGACTTTACATTCATCTGCGAGTTTGTTCACCATTTTTTCTAAGTCCTCTGGTTTGTCTGATAGAAGAACAATATCATCTGCAAATCTAAGATTGCTCAATTTCTCTCCCCATATATTTAATCCAAATTTATTTTTCCAGTCAAGTCGACAAAATATTTCTTCTAGTACCGCTGAGAAAAGTGGTGGAGAAATTGGGTCTCCTTGTCGTACTCCTCTTTTAATGTTAAATTCTCGTCCCATTTTGTCAGTTTTAATTTTTGCAGTATTGTTGTTATAAATGTTTTTGATTGTCTGAACAAATATTGGATTGATATTTTGATTTGTCAGTGCTGCCCAAATGCTTTTATGTTCTATCGTATCAAAAGCTTTACTAAAATCAACGAATAAAAGATAGAGAGGTTTCTTGTATTCATTAAATTTTTCTCTTTTGTTTATCATTATTTTTGTGTGAAATTTTTTCGACTTTGGTGTTTTTTGGTTTCATTATAGTGTTCTTTTTCTGAAGTTTTTATGATAGTTTCGAAGATATATTTTGAATATTTTCTGAAGTGTAAGTGGTGTTTATTATTTCATTTATTTTTCTTCCAAGTTGTATGCTATACCCTATACGTTGTTTGTTGCTCTGAAGTAATTTCTCTTGGTGTAAAATATTTCTGATGATTCCTGTTCATAGTTCTGTGGTTGATTTTGATTGTTGCGCGTATCATCCTATGGTCACTATCAAACTTTAACGTGGTTATCGTTGAAACGTCCATGATTGTTTTTATTTTATTTGTCAGTACTAGATCAATTTCGTTTTTTGTTTTATTATCTGGAGATATCCAAGTCCATTTAAATTTGTCATTTTTCTTAAAAAATGAGTTTGCAAATGTCAAATTAAATTCTTGTAACCAGCTAAGTAATCTGTTTCCACGTCTACTTCTTTGTCCATATCCGAAACGCCCAATGATATTTTCTTCGCCTTCATTTTGCAAACCCAACTTTGCGTTGAAATCTCCTATGACGTACATAACTTCTGTTTTTGTTGTTTCTGTAAGACAATTCACATAAACTATTCAACGATTAAATGATTGACCACCTGTACTCCGAAGATTTAAAACAAAATAATAGAATACATATGTAATTCACTACATAAATACGCAATGTGTAAATCTAATGTTCTCTAATGGCACTTTCCATTGGTTTCACTCGGGGAAGCACTCATTTTAAAAACCAATGGAACACCCAAAATAATTTCTGTTTACTTTAACGTAATTGTCTTTGTGTGAGTGAAACACCTATGGCTCTTAAAAAATATTCCTTGAATAAAGCTGTCGCAGTGAACAGACGTTGTTTTCTTTTTATGATATATATATTTGCATGTTGTAAATTAGTTGCTTTGCGTAAACCCGTTGCTTGCTTGCTTATTAACGCTTTTATAACATTTAATTGTTTTTTTTTTTTGCTTATAACCGTTGCTTGCCAAATTATTAACGCTTACATTTCATACACCTGTTCCAGACAGTCATAGAATTTATTGATTTCTTCGTCTGTAGCTCTATCTGTTGGGGCATATATTTGTATTACGGTCAATTTCGTGTTACTGATTTGTAGAGTGATACTACATATTCTCTCATTAAAGAAACGTATTTCTGTTATATAACTTTTGAGATCTTTTTTGATCAGAAAGCCAGCTCCGTACAGTCCTTTGGTTTCGCCTATGTAACAGAATATTCCATTAGGCGTATTTTATCGAAAATTTTCTATGTGCACTTATGTTCACTTAGAATAAAACGATTTTTTGGTTTATATTCATTTAGCACGTCACTTTCAATTTTCACTTTCAAAGTTGGTACCCTTTGCACTTGTTCTAAGGATAAGAAACACTTAAAATTTGCATTCAGAAGGATATAAATGCATACCTTTTATTTTCCATTTCTATTTTTCTCTATTTAATTCTCGATTCTCAATTTATTTGCCGTACCAATCGGTGATTCGCATGCGCAAGACGTGTTTAATTTTCCCTGCGGTACGTACAAAATCGGTAAACGAAATCGTTCACCTTGTGCTGAAGACACTTTGTCTTCACACGTTAAAACCATCAAAATGAGTTCTAAGGAACCAAACAGAAACAATAAATTTATACCTCTTCAATCATTACCTGATTCAGACAATAGTGACATAGAATGTGATGAGATTGTAGATCCAACCCCAACAGTGTCAAATAAACAATCTAAGATTCCATCTGTGTGTGTTCTCCAAAAACAAGTGAAGATGTCCATAAATTGTTTAGTATGCTAAAACTGTCAAATTATAGCATTAAAAAAATGTCAATTGGCATTAAAGTTGACTGTGAAAGTCTTGAAACACGAGAATCTCTTCGTGAAGCATTAAAAACAAATAATTGGCAGTTTTATACCCACGATCTCCCAACTATGAGATCATTCAAAGTGATGTTATACGTTTTACATGAAGTTAACACTGATGAACTAAAAAAAGAATTTATTTCAATTGGGCTAAAATGCCAAAATGTTAAAATCATTAAAAAGCAGTATGATCAGTTCATTGACATTTTTTATTTGATTTGTCTTGAAATCGGTTCAGTCAAACTAAATGAACTAAAGCGTAATATACGCTCAATATTTAAAACCCAAGTGAAATGGGACTTTGCTAGACGACCAAGAAACAAAGTAACCCAATGTTATAATTGCCAAATGTACGGGCACGGCGAAAAAAATTGCCACATTAAAACTCACTGTGCTAACTGTTCAGAAAATCATGGAACGAATGATTGCAAGTCTGTGAACATTAAATGTGCAGATTGCAACGAAACGCATAAGGCCAACGACCCCGCATGCATAAGCAGAAAAAGTTTTTTGGATATGCGAGAAAGACTTTCTTCACGAAACAAAAGTCGTTCTAATCAAGTGATGACTAGGCAAATCATTCAACAACAACAACCTTACTCATTTAAGGCAAGCAATAATGATTTCCCTGCACTTAAACCACACAAAACTTCGGCCGCAACTGCAGCAGCAAAGACAACTAATAGCTCTGATGCCCTTCCAAACGCATGGTGCAGCAGAACTCCCACTAAAACCGGTTCTGATCGGCAACAAACGAACACCAACACAACTGGCGTTCTCTTTTCAATGGAAGAAATTAATTCTCTAACAGCAGAGATGATCACACTTCTGAGTCATTGTCATTCTAAAGCAGATCAATTCAATTGTATTGCACAATTAGCAATTAAATATCTATACTCAGGTAAATAAATATGAATGGTAGCTTGAAAATGAACTGTTGGAATGCTAGAGGCATTCGATTTAAATGTTTAGAATTTTTCGCTTTTCTATCAAAGCACAATATCGATGTAAGCCTTGTTAACGAAACATGGCTAAATAAAAACATAAACATATCAAATAAAGATTATAAATGTTATCGTTTAGATAGAGAAGAGAGAAGAGGAGGAGGTGTAGCCGTGGTTGTTAAACGTTCAATTAAGCACAAAGTACTTCCAATTGTAAATACGATACTGATTGAAAATATTGGCATTGAAATACCCTTTGAGAATGGCCGTTCAATAAAAATAATTTCAATCTATTTTCCAGGTGGTAATTCCTCACCAAGTAAAAGATGCGAATTGAAAAATGATTTGTTGAAGTTGGTTAGATCTAACGATTTTTTTCTGATTGGGGGAGATTTTAATAGCAGACATAGAAGTTGGGGTTGCATTAGAGCGAATGCTTGCGCTTGGGGTAATATTCTATCTGATTTGAACACTAGGCATCCTTTTAGTATCTTATACCCACCTCATCCTACCTGTATTCCTCCTAATAATAGATCAAATCCGTCCACAATAGATCTTTTTCTAACAAATATGCCTGAGCTCGTAAGCCAACCTATGGTTATAAATGAACTTAGCTCCAATCATCTTCCAGTCGTATGTAGTGTCCATAGATCAGTTGTTCAAAATAATAATTATATTTATGATTACAAAAACGCTAATTGGAAAAAATATAAGAGAAGCATTCGCACCGAATTAGAACAATTACCTGAACTTGTCCCCACCGCAACGACTTGCGTGGAAATAGATGTAGCAGTACAAAGCTTTACAAATATTATACTCCAAAGCGTTGATCAATCTGTTCCAAAAAAAGGTCGATCTAATGTAACACTCAACACACTTCCTCTAGCATGGGGGGAAGCAATGAACTTGAAGTTGCCGTTGAACAGTCCTGTGAATCTATTAGGTCTCATATCGTAGACATACCAGAAAGCGTGCTAACTCTGGTTGATCTTGAGTGCATATTATCAGGACTAAAAATATCAAAGTCACCCGGACCTGACAGGTTATTAAACTTATATCTCAAGAAACTACTCAAAATGGGCATTGAGTTTCTACTCAATTTATTTAATGGATGCCTTAACTTAGGCTATTTTCCTAAGGAATGGAAAAAAGGAAAAATTATTCCTATTCCAAAGCCAGGGAAAGATGCATCGCCGAGTAACTATAGGCCAATAAGCTTGCTAAGCTCAGTGAGCAAAAAGTAGTTAAAAACAGGATCCAAAATCACTTGAGTTTACATAACATCTTACCGGTAGAGCAATTTGGATTTAGACCCAACCACAGTACTATCCATCAGATTCATAGGATAACAAAAGATGTTAATAATAACTTCGCAGTAGGTAAAAGCACAGGATTAGTCCTACTTGATGTGGAAAAGGCGTTTGACTCAGTTTGGCACAATGGAGTGATTCACAAATTAAAAATTTTGAACTTCCCCCATCATTGTTAAAACAATTTTCTCTTTTTTAGCTGGGCGTTCATTTAAGGTTTTTGTTAATGGTGAATCTTCCGAATCTAAGGAAATTTTTGCGGATGTACCCGAAGGATCAGTTTTGGGCCCCTTTTTATACAATATATATACATCTGACTTTCCGAAACTTAGGAGCTGCGAAACTGCCATATTCGCAGATGACACATGCATTTATTCAGCGGATTCAAATGGTTTAGTTATCGAAACCAATTTGCAATCTGCCTTGAATAACGTACAAAGCTACTTCCAAAAATGGAAGATTAAAATTAATGCTGGTAAAACCCAAGCTGTCTTTCTCACAAGAAAAAGAAACGCTTGTTTTTTACCTAGCGGAAGATTAAGAGTTAATGGATTGGAAACAGATTGGAAATCCAGTGTCAAATACTTAGGAGTTCATCTTGACAAAACCCTAACTTTCGGTTTACATATCCAACAAACAATAAATAAAGTCAATGTAACGTTAAGAATGCTTTATACGTTTATCAACAGGAAGTCAAATCTCAGTAAAGAAAATAAGCTAATTTTATACAAGGCAATTTTTCAAAGCATCATGCTATACGGCTCACCTGTGTGGGGAAAATGTGCAAAAAGTCATCTGCTTAGACTTCAAACTATGCAGAATAAAATTTTGAAAATGATGCTGAATTTGCCATGGCATTATTCGACAGAAGATTTACATAAAATCACAAATATTGAAAAAATTCCGTCTAGAATAGAAAAATTACGTAACAGATATGACATATCCTGTAGCTCATCTGATAACCACCTCATTTCAAATCTGACTTCATAAAAGCTGCAATACACATCCTTAAAAAGACTTATTTCTTCTCTTACTGTGATATAACTGTTTGTTTGTTTACTCAAAAGAAATTAAACTATTTTCTTAACTGCTGTTATGTTTATTCACAAATTTGTTATTTATTTTTATTTATTCATCTATTTGATTACTTATTTATTTATGATGTAATTTAAACAAGAAATACTTTTATGTATTTTATTAAATAGTTTTATTTCAGGGTCAAGTTGAAAGGCATACAGCCACTACGATGTCACAGAGTAGAGTGAGTAAAAAAAAATGACAACTGTCAAATAGAGTGTGAAATGCTAGTGTTGCTAGACGTAAAATTCAAAATTATATTTAACACCCTTCCTGAATTTAAGCTCTAACAAAGTGGAAGTATTAATAATTCTTTACAATATTCATTTAATTAAAAAAAATTCATTCAAAACTAATACAATTTAGGAAAGTAAATTATATGAACACATACCAAGTTTAGTTCTTAAAAATTGAAACTTTTCTTTTGATAAAGCTTTTGTGAGTATGTCTGCATAGGGTGCTTTCATAATTGCATAGTTGCGTTAGTCTGACCAATGCATAACTTTCATAAATGCAAATGACAAATGTAATAGTTTCATTAAAGCAAAACCCAAATATTTGCAGCGCAAATGTGCAAATGCTTTAATTCGTTTGCTTTTCGGTTTTCATTTTCAGAGAAAGAGACAGACAGTACAAAACACAACTATTTTTTTTTTTTTTTATTCGTCAAATGTCAGATTTCAAGAAGACTATTAATTACCGCGGAAAAAATACAAAACAAAGTAAAAGTAGAAAAAAAAAGGATGAAAACTCTTCAGGCTCCAAGTGATATATAAACAAAAAAGTACTGAATTAAATAAATAAACTGTTTTTTTGGATGGAAAAAGAAAGAAAAGTATTTTATGGAACTGTGTACACTGAAAAATTCTTTCAATTCTTTGACAGAAGACGCAAATCCGAAAAAGTGTTCATAAATGCATTGTAAAATGCATGCGCAAATATTTTGAATGACGTTAGTCTGATTGCAAATGATCGCATGTAAACAGAGCAACCGTGCAATAATGAAAGCACCCATACTGCTCACTACTATTAACAAATTCTAGTAAAATAATTTTTTGTTGGTATTTTTCTTTGATAAAGTAATATTTAATTTCAATGTGCTTACATCTTTTATGAAAGTTAATATTTTTAATGACACTAATAGCACTTTGATTGTCCAAATAAAGAGACATTGATTTTTGTTTGTATTGATTAATATCACTTAAAAATTGCTTGATCCACATTGTTTCTTTGGTAGCAGCACAGGCTGCCATGAATTCAGCCTCTGTTGTAGACAGAGCAACTGTTTGCTGTCTTTGACTGGACCAGGTTACAGCCGCCCCATTCCTAACAAACACATAGCCAGTGACTGAACGTCTCGTATCCAGATCATTTGCATATAACCAGTGATTTCAGCTGGTTGGTCAGTTCGTGTGTAGCATAGCCCGAAGTCTTTTGTATCTTTCAAGTATTTGAAAATCCTCTTGACTGCGTTCCAATGTATGGTGTTATAACAATTGAGAAATCGACTGACTAGACTCACAGCAAACATTATATCAGGTCGACTTACGATGGCTAGATGCATCAAGGAGCCAACTGCTTCTCTGTAGGGAATATCTTTATCAGCTTCTTCTTCTACTTTATGCAGCTTCATGTGAGGATCTACAGGTACACTGTTGGGATGAGAGTCAGTCATATTAAATTTGACTAACATTTGCTCTATATATTTAGTTTGATGTATAAATATACGTTTGTTGAATTGATCTATTTGCATTCCCACAAAATTTTTAGGTTCAGTTATTATTTTTATATCAAAAATGGTTTTAAGTTCTTGAGTTATTTCTTTTAGTGTTTGTTCATCTGAAGAAAATAACAGTCCGTCATCTACATATAAGCATAAATAACAATTCCTTTTACTGGTATTACAAATATATACGCATTGATCAGCTTTGCTATTGACAAAACCAAACTTCTTTAAAACAGAATCAAACTTACTGTTCCAGCATCGTGGAGCTTGTTTTAATCCATAGAGGGATTTATTCAGTTTGCAAACCATATTTTCTGTATGGAGAATTCCTTCTGGTGGTGTCATAAATATGGTCTCTTCCAGTTCTCCATAAAGGAATGCTGTTTTCACATCCAGCTGTATTATTTTAAGATTATTTTGTACAGCCACAGAAAGTAACAGGCGTATTGAATCATACCTGACCGTTGGTGCAAATGTTTCTTGATAGTCAATGCCCTTGGTTTGAGCATATCCTTTTGCACATAGACGTGATTTATATCTTAGTCCTGTTGGTTCCTCCTTAATTCGAAACACCCATTTACATTGTATTAGCTTGGCATTTCTAGGTTTTTCAACCAACGTCCACGTACTATTTTTGTGATGAGCATTTAGTTCCTCTTCAATAGACTTTTTCCATTTTTCTTTATCTGTCGAGTTCACAGCTTCTTTATATGTCATAGGAACATCTGCAGGGTAGCTTTCGTGTTCACACAAGTAATTTTTTTCTTTAATATCATCTGGTTTTACATCTTCAACCCTGTTCTTCCTAGGTCTCAAAGTCATGCTGCTAACTGGAGGAGAGTCTATACTGATGTCCGGTGTATACTCACTGCCTGAAGTTGATTGATTTTCACATACAGTATCATATGAATTTACGCTGGAATCTGTATCTTCTGTATCTTCTGTATCAGTGGTAATATTCTCTTCACTGCTACTATTATTTCTTGTAGAGCTCTTCTCTGACAGTTCTACCAGAACATAATCCCTTTTAACAGTAGTTTCAAGAAACGTAGCATCCCTGCTTTTTACCACTTTTCTAGATTTTGGTATCATGAATCTATATCCTTTAGTGTGGTCACAATATCCGATGAAGATCATTTTCTGTGCCTTAGGGTCCCCCTTCTTACGTTTTTCCTGCGGTAAATAAACCATAGCTTCACAACCAAATATTCGCATATGTTTCACATTTGGCTTTTGTCCGGACCACATCTCCTCAGGTGTTTTAAATGATAGGGATTTGGTTGGTGAACGATTTATTACATAAGCAGCGGTATGAACTGCATCAGCCCAAAGTTGTTTTGGCAAATTGGCATTGATTAGCATACATTTTGCTCTTTCTATAAGACTTCTATTCATACGTTCTGCAGTCCCGTTTTGTTGTGGTGTGTACGGTGTTGTTGTTTGGTGAATGATACCTGCACCTTTTAAGTATTCAGAGAAATTTTTGTTGACATATTCCAAACCATTATCAGTCCGAAGAGTTTTTATACGCGTACTGAGTTGGTTTTCTACTTCATGTCTAAATTCTTAAAATTTTTCTAGTGCGTCTGACTTGTTCCGAAGAAAATACACATAAATTTTCTTTGAGTAGTCATCAAGAAAAGTTATAAAATATTTGGCACCACCTAGCGTTTGTGTTTCCATAGGGCCACATATATCCGAGTGGACCAATTCAAGCAGACCACTTGATTTGTTTCCTTGACTTTTAAAAGGTAGTCTTGCCTGTTTGCCTTCTTTACAGGTGATGCATGTCAAATTTTCTGATTGTGCTGAGAAAATTACATGTTCAGTATTTTCGGACATTTTCTTTAAGCTGTTAAAATTTAGGTGTCCCATTCGTTGGTGCCATAAGAAGATATCTTGTTCTTCAACATCAGACATGCATGCATAGCCTCCTCCGGCCATGTTCAACCGGTACCTGTTGTTGATTATACTAGCTGTAGCTACTATTTGACCTTTGATGTTCATAATAATACAACCATTTTTGTCAAATCTTACTTGGCCCCCACTGCGAATAATCTGACTCACTGAGAGTAAATTGGTTGCGAGTTCTGGAACACATAACACATTTTTAAACAGTACTTTGTTTTCTTGACCTTTCTCATTGTATGTATTTAAACTCACTTGGCCTGAGCATTGCACTGATAATACTTTGTTGTCCGCTACTCTTATATTCTTTATAACAGAAGTAGTTTCATTTAAGAGAAAATTTTTATTAAATAGTTTTATTTCAGGGTAAAGTTGAAAGGCATACAGCCACTACGATGTCACAGAGTAGAGTGAGTAAAAAAAAATGACAACTGTCAAATAGAGTGTGAAATGCTAGTGTTGCTAGACGTAAAATTCAAAATTATATTTAACAATTTATTTATTTATTAACTCAATTATTTATTTATTTACTTACAAGCTGTGCCCGCAACTTCGTCTGCGTGGAATAGTGACTGTCAGCAGCATTTTTAATTTTTTAGGCTACTTATTTTGCAAATAAGACACATTCATGCGTTTTAGTAAACTATTGTTATATTTTATGTAAGTACATTTTTGCACACGATGTTCTTACCTTTTCCTTCTTTTGTCTAATAAAAAGTTTTTGCGAGTTTGATACACTCTTTTAAACTAAAATGACTAATCAGTGGGAACTAAAGAAATACGGGGAATAAATAGTTTTTTTATTTCGCTGTTCCAGTCATCATATAAAGCCGCATCCCAGATGTGTAATTTGTAGCTGTGTACAGTTCTAGATTACTCATTATTGGCACTGGAACACCAACTTGCATTCACTCCTGATAATTCCAAGGCATTGAGAAACTCTATAGGGTGTGATGTGACTTTCTCTATGTCCATAATATTGTCTACTGACTATTGTCTATATATTGTCTACTGATATGATGACATTCCAAAACATCCCCCAATACGTCAAACATAATTTATTAGTTTATATGGTTAACTATCTCATTAGTCGGGGCCGATATCGACTTTTCACACAGGCATTACTGATTGCCAATATTTATTTGAAGATCAAGATAGACATTTCTTCTCAGGTCAACTGTGTTATAGACAATTTGGCAGAAATCACCTCACGATGAAAGAACTTTTGAAATCGGTCCAGTAGCTTCAAGGTTCCCGTTTACGTTGCCGTCACCGTAGCAATATTGGGAAAACAAATACAGACCCTGTCCTTCTTCAGGGTCAAGTCAAGACTCGACTATCTCTGCACCAAAATTCATACAAATAGGTTCAATAGTTTGGGCGGTAGATAGTAACAAAGCAAAACAGACAGACGGAGTTGATTTCGGATCTATAATGTTAGTAAGTACTTCCGATCTCATGGGATAATAGGGATAAATTAAAGTTAATGTAACTTTGAGATAGTGTAGCGTTCTAACGGTGCGGGTGCATAACTTCACAGGTCATAACTTCACATGGGTCATAATTTCACCTCTAGTGGGTTACAATTTCACTTTTTTCGGGTAAAGTTATGTCCCACCTTAGGTGGGAATTAGCTTCACTTTTTTGTGGGCCAGAATTTCACTTCTGTGTGAAGTTATTTCCCACACAAGGTGGGACATAATTTCACTTTTTTAAGACCATTTCTCATTGCAGCTTCAAAGTCCGTCATAAATGAAAATGGACGAAACTCAAACAAATTTCTGTCCACAAATTGGCTTGCCAAGACGTACAAAAATGAATAAACCTATGATAGAAATATTGATATTTGAAGCTGTTTTTTCGTAGTATACACAGTTTGAATTTGAAAATGTGTTCAAATATAGTGTAGCTTTCATAAATCAATTATTGAAAAACAGATCTCTCGTTTTAGTAAATTATATTATATAGAAATAGTGTGAATAAACAAGCGTTGTTGGCGCTAAGTAGTAAGGCGACCGAAAAAAAAATTGCGCAATTTTTTTTTCGGTCGCCTTACTACTTAGCGCCAACAACGCTTGTTTATACACACTATTTCTATATAATATAATTTACTAAAACGAGAGATCTGTTTTTGAAAATATATGATGTCGAAGTTCGTAATTTCAATAATTGATTTATGAAAGCTACACTATATTTGAACACATTTTCAAATTCAAACTGTGTATACTACGAAAAAACAGCTTCAAATATCAATATTTCTATCATAGGTTTATTCATTTTTGTACGTCTTGGCAAGCCATAAAACTGAAGAGCTATATGTGCATTTGTTCCAATTTGTGGACAGAAATTTGTTTGAGTTTCGTGATTACAATTTATAATTTTTGTTGGCTTTTGACTGATTGGATTTCTAAAGATTTTTTACAATGTAGGTGGGAAATAATTTCACACAAATTTCAGGTGAAATTGTTGCTCACCTAAGGTGGGACATAACTTCACCCGAAAAAAGTGAAATTATAACCCACTATAGGTGAAATTATGACCCATGTGAAGTTATGACCTGTGAAGTTATGCACCCGCACCGTTCTAACGGGGAAGTACTTCTAGAAATCAGTTCAGCAGTTTCTAGGTTCCCGTTAACGTTTGCATTCTTGTGGGAATACAAGGATAACATACATAGCCTTTGTCCATCTTCAGGCACAAGACTATATCTCTGTACCAAAATTCATATATGTAAAAAGGTTTAATACTTTGGGCGGTTTTTGATAACAAATAAAAATAGATAGATATATTTCATTTCAGGCTTATGATATTAATAAAAACTCCTATTCCCGTGGGAATATGGTGACCGTTCCCGTAGGAATAATGGGGATGACTTACAGTTTATGTTACTCAGGGATAGTGTAGCATTCTGACGGGGGAAGAATTTTTGAAATCGGTGCTGTAGCTTCTAAGTTCCCGTATACGTTCCCATTCCCGTGGGAATATAGGGATAAAATATATAGCCTATGTCCTTTCACAGGATCTAGACTATATTTGTACAAAATTTCATTTAAATCTATTCATTAGTTTGGGCGGGAGATGGTAACATAGAAAGGCGAACAGACAGAGCTACTTTCGCACTTATTATATCTGTAAGGACTCCCGTTCCCGTAGGAATATGGTGACCGTTTTCTTGGGAATATGTGGATGAGTTGAAGTTAATGTTAATCCGGGATTATGGAGCATTCCAACGGTGGAAGAATTTTTGAAATCGGTGCTGTAGTGTCAAAGTTCCCGTATACGTTGCTCCCGTAAGAATATAGGGAAAAAATATATAGCCTATGTCCTTCCTCAGGTTCTGAACAATCTTTGTACAAAATTTCATTTAAATCGGTTTATTAGTTTGGGCGAGAGATGGTAACATAGAAAGGTGAACAGACTGAGCTACTTTTGCATTTATATTAATAGTGAGGACCGGTTCCCGTGGGAATATTCGAATGAAATACAGCCTATGTCCGTCCTTAAGTTCAGAACAATCTTTGTACAAAATTTCATTTAAATCGGCTTATTAGTTTGGGCGGGAGATGGTAACATAGAACGACGGACAGACAGAGCTTCTCTTACACCTATTATATTTAGTAGGACTCCCGTTCCCGTAGGAATATGTGGATGAATTAAAGTTTATGTTACTCTAGGATAGTGAAGCATTCTATCGGTGGAAACAATTTTGAAATCGGTGCTGTAGTTTCTAAATTCTCGTATACGTTCCCGTTCCCGTGGGAATTTAGGGATAAAATATATAGCCTATGTCCTTCCTCAAGTCTTAGACTATCTCTGTATCAAATTTTATTTAAATCGGTTCAGTAGTTTGGGCGGGAGATGGTAACATAGAAAGCCGGACAGACAGAGTGACTTTCACATTTATAATATTAGTTAGGATTTATTTATTTTCTTATTTATTTATTTATTTATTTATTTACTTATTTATCTATTTATTTGCCAATTTATCTAATACCTTATTTGACTGTTTGTTAATGTATTTATAATGTATATATTTACTTGTGTAATTATTAATTTATTTATTCATTTGTTGGTTCATTATTTTGTTATTTATTTCTTACTTAATATACAAATGTTTGTATAATCTTTGAAAAAAAAATTGTAAGAAGTCTATAATTTGGCTGAGGTGATTCTCAGATATGTCCTCCTCTTCTCTCCATCTAAAATATTCAATGAAGGTTTTTCTTGTAGCTTTTCCTTCTATCAATTAACTCAACTATCATAATATTATAAAACCATTATTATAAATTTTTCAGTAGAAAGGTAGCTTTATACCAAATCTCTGTAAATTGTGCAATATAGGTCTAATGAAAAGAAAATGTATAAATTACTCAGCTAGAGTAAAATATATATATCTAATTTATTTGCCGCATTCCAACTTTTTACTTTCGATGTAAACAAAACAAATGTCACTTTAATTTTTTTTTGCAATAGCTGTGTTCAATAAGATTCATTTTTATTTTTAGGATCGGATAATCGAATCGAACTCGGATTCAGATTTCGATGGTATTTATTTCAGTTGCTAGTTTGTGAATTAAAAACTCATTAAGTCATAACTTAGTAAGTGACTAATGAATTAAATAAGTCAAAAGCTTTGAAGAATAAAGAACAAGAGGGAAAACCATTGCTTCTCCTGCCACCACCAACTTAACACCACTTTATTCTCGGAATTCAAACTGGTTTTGAAAGCTGAAAATAAAGTGGTGTTTGTGAAGTCAGTTTGAGGACAGATGCCGTGATGTGTGTGTGGTTTTGCCTCTTCTTGTATCACCTCTGTGGTCAGAAGTCATAAGGTGTGTTTCTTTACTGAAAATTTGCACGAAATGCACCGAAATTCGGCGAAAGTCAGTCTAATCCCGTTCCGATTTTTCGTAGCAGTGCACAAAAAAGAGAGTGCTCTCGAGAGAATAAAAAAATTTCCCCGTCCTGCGAATTTCCGCCACCAAAATTTCTGTGGACAGAAATCGTGCACAGCCAAAACAAATACAACTGTCAAACAGACGTTTTTCCAAGCGTTGCGTTGCTGCGAATGTTTTGTTCAAGGCGTTTCTTTACTTTTAAGACAATTACGCTCTTTCAGAGAGTTTCTGAAAGAATTTTACAACCACTCCTTAAAAAAAAAATTTCTGTGCACAAAAAGTAACTTATTCAAACTGTTGTCGAAAATCAGAAATATGAACGAACACAACCCAAAGACTGCCAACCTCTGGGTGCCAAAAAAGAAATTTACCTACCACCCCTGTTGTTCAGTTAGCTAACTGCGATATTTATGTGCACTTAGGCTATTGACATAAGGATTTGTTGTTTTCCCATGAGCGATGTTTTGCTGAAGTGAACATAAGTGCACATAGAATTTCAATAAAACACGGCTATTGTCATTTTCATTTATTTGTTGTCCATATATTCTTGTTTCAGATAGCCCGATAATGTTCCATTCAATGCATGCTATCGCTTGTTTAAGTTCTTTCATTTTTTCGTCTGTAGATAAAGTTCTTACATTAAATGAGCATATGTTTACAGTATTTAGTGTTGATTTTGTTAAGTAATTTGGGGGGCTTAAGCCTGTTTGTTTTTTTTCTTTCTTGGTGTATATGTGAGAATGTTTTTTTTTTGATCAGTTTTGTTTTCTGTTTGAGTTTGGTTTTGGGTTAGAGGGGTTGTGATTTATTCTCCCTATGGTGATCAACCTTGTTGAGGGGGATTGTTGTTTTGAGGTGTTGTGGTTTGTATGTTTGTAATTGTGATCTGTTTTCTTATTTGTCGATTTTTCGGAAGAAGTATTTAATGCGTAGTTGTTAAGCTGTATTTGCTATTCTAAGCTTCGTGTTTTGCTACTAGTTGGTTTTTGGCTTTCACTGTTAGTTTTGTTTGATGTGCTAGTTTTATGTATAGTATCGTTTAGATTTTGTTGTGTCAGGAACCTTCCTATTGAGTTTGATGTTTGTTTTCCTTTAGGGGTAATGTTGGTTGAACCAATAATAGTTGTTTTTATTTTGTTTTTGTCATCTTTCTTCATTGGGTTTGTTGGTGAGTTTTCCTGTGAGCGTGTTCTTTTTCTTGGGTTTTCCTCTTCAGTATTTGTATTCACATTCCAAACTTTTCCTTCTACTATAAGTTCATCTAGTCTAAAAAATGCTTTTTTGCCTTGTTTTTTGAATTCTAATAACTTTGGGACTAGTGGTTTCCTTGCCTCAACAATTGATTTAGGAAGGTCTTCCGATATATTAAAGCTAGTTTTTTTTTTTTTTATAAGAGTATATTTTGTTTTTTCTCATAGCTTTCAAAGGTAAGGCGTATAGGTCTTATTTTGCCTTCGGACTTTTTCCCTAAACGATAACAGCTATCGAAGTCATTTGCTGTAAGTTGAAATTGTTCGTTGCTTTTGTTAAGGTTTTTAATTAGCATTGAGAGCAGTTCTTCCGGAGTGTATTCTTCCTCTTCCACTTTAAAGATTATAGTGTTATTTCGCCTCATTCCTATTTCGAGTTCAGATATACGTTTTTCCTGATTGGCGCATGTAACTCCTTGTTTTACAATTATTTTTCCTCTAGTTTCAACTATTTCTTCAAGCTTTTCAACTTTTTCAGAAAGAATTCCCACTTTCTCATCCGTATTTTTGTTGACTTTTTCAGTAGATTCACTGATATGCTTAAAAATCTCATCTTTTTGCTCCTTTAGTAGTGATTTTAAAGCATCTAGGGTAATAGCCATTTTTTAATTTACCTACTACTCTAATAAATACTATTTTTTTTTTTCTTTTTGGGAGACGGCGCTGGTATTTTTCGTATTATTTGTGTTTGTCAATAGATGGCTTGTTATGTAATTGCCTGGCGATTGACAGGTGTCCTTTTTGACAGTTTGTGAAGATCGTTGTGGAATCGTTGTTTATTTTGTGTTATTTATTATTTGTATTATATATTTGTCAATTGCTGTCCACTCTCTTGAGTGAAATTAAAAAATAACGTTTCGAAGCTCGATATATATATAAATAAATATATCAATATAAATATATATGTTCTTTCTTTTTTCCTTTTTGGATTTGTGAAAATATGCATTAAATACATCGATTCTGTAAACAAATTCGGTCGATTCCTTGACTTTGGATACAGCCCAGTGACTCGAGCCCACTTCGATAATTTAATATTTACTATTTCTCAATCAATTCACTTTTTAAATTCGCACCTCTACTTTTACGCGTTCACTTAGGATCTTATTACACTCACCTGTTATCCATAATAGGGGTGTAAAAACAGAAAAGTCGGAAGTACAACCTCCCTCCCATCCACAACCCTTCCCTCACTCACAATCCTGCAGAACCTGTTCGGGAGACCGCAGACCATCTTCCGAGCAGGCGATGAAAACATTCCTTAACCCCAGCAAACTAACCAAATCCGGCACATCACAATCCACCCACCGCAAAGACACGTGGAAACTTCGTAGAGCCCCAAGACCGGCTCAGGTACTTTTGAGCACGCGCAGAAAAACAAAATGGATATTATTCTAGGATGCGACGCAAATGCTCATCACACCCTATGGGGAAGTAATGACATAAACAAAAGAGGTGATTATATATATGATATGAATATATTATTATATTATCAAAAAGAATTTAAGCATATGAACGCACCTTTGTCACCAAAACTAAAAAAGAGGTCCTTGAGCACGCGCAGAAAAACAAAATGGATATTATTCTAGGATGCGACGCAAATGCTCATCACACCCTATGGGGAAGTAATGACATAAACAAAAGAGGTGATTATATATATGATATGAATATATTATTATATTATCAAAAAGAATTTAAGCATATGAACGCACCTTTGTCACCAAAACTAAAAAAGAGGTCCTATACTCTGTCCAACAAAGATTGTCAGTACAGGCCTTGTGGGAGAGCTTTTTTCGAAACTGTGGTGCCTGTCAACGCTCTCAGGACACCACACAAGTAATAATGTACGTAGCGCCCACTGAAATAAAAACAACCCACTGACCTACCTATGAGTTTTTCATGTAGTTTTAATAAAAATTTTGCGATAGTCCCCCATACAACTTGTCTGCCACACAGTCGATCCGTCGATGGCAGAATGAGAATGACTTGTGTTTTGTTTGCTATTCAACCCTCGTTTATTTGCTGAGTGCAATGAGAATGCGTACATTCAGACGGCGTTGCCATGACCAAATTTGACCGAAATAATACAACTCTTCCTTCAGAGTTTGTTAAAGAACTTTGAAAAATAATGCTTTTCTGAAGCTTTTGAGATAAATTTAATATGTAAGTACTGCCATCAGTGTATGTTGTTTTACTTTTTTCTTTTGTGTGCAAATACGTTATAATGCAACTATATAATGATATTTCTCACTTTGGTTGTACAGAAAAGCCATTTAAATCCGTTATGAAAAATGATGTGGGACGTTGGAAATGAAAAATACAGTCACTCACACTCAAAGTGGGACACCTAAGAAATAAAATCTTCAATAAACTTCTTTACGAAAAAAAGGCAGAGTTGCTCACTTTTTTAAATAATTTTTATTTTTATTGCTTAATATTGACCTCAAATTATTATAAAATAAAAAAAAAATATCAAAAAACAACCCCGATTTGTTTAAAAAAAAAGATGAAAATGATCTGTCTAGTATTTTTTTTTTAATGCAGTTCACACTCAAAGTGGGACACCAGCTGTTTTCTAAGAAAACTAACTGTAATTGCCACGTTATCTATATTATTTAGTTGCAGTTTTTGTAGAGCTTTCATTGTGATAGCATTAAAAAAAAAACGAAATGACAAGGCAAACAACCTTTGAAGAAAGGCAAATTGTGATTTTCAATTAACAAAAAGGAAAATCCGTTCGCAAAATAAGTGAAGTTGTTAAAAAAGTAAATCTATGTCTATGTCTAATCTAAAACAGCTGGTGTCCCACTTTGAGTGTGACCTGCATTAAAAAAAAAAATACTAGACAGATCATTTTCATGTTTTTTTTAAACAAATCGGAGTTGTTTTTTGATATTTTTTTTTTATTTTATAATAATTTGAGGTCAATATTAAGCAATAAAAATAAAAATTATTTAAAAAAAAGAGCAACTCTGCATTTTTTTTCGTAAAGAAGTTTATTGAAGATTTTATTTCTTAGGTGTCCCACTTTGAGTGTGAGTGACTGTATATTGAACGACAATATTATTTTCATGCACGTGTGTCGCCACTGATTACAACTGTCTTTCAGGAAGGATTCGTTACTCGGGTTGTTTTGTTAATAAGTGAAGTGCAAGTGATTTATAAAAAGTGTTTGATCACAAGAAAGTGTTTAATTATAAAAAAGTTTTTTATTATTACAAAGTATTTGTGTTGTGGGAAATTGTGTTCAAAGAAGTGAAGTGCAAAATTGATAAAAAAGTGTATTATTATTACAAAGTGTTTGTTTGGTGAAATATTGTGGTTAAGAGGCACAAGAAAATGGCTTTAACAACAAAAAGAGATCTAAGTGCACAGGAAAAGGAAAAAATAGTCAAATCGGTGGAAACTTTTCAAGAAAATTTTAAAAATAAATCGGCTGCTGTAAAGCACACTGCAAGAGTTTTTTGTGTAGCAGATCGAACTGTTTACAGGGCCTTAAATGAAAAAGAAAACAAGGGCCACAATTCACCGCCTAAGAAGAAAAATAAGTGCGGTCTGAAAAAACTTACCGATGACTTCGATAAATGCGCCATTAGACATTTAGTACATCACTTCTTTATGAATAATGAAATCCCTACACTTGACAAAATATTGGCGGAGGTGCGATTGAGTCCAAACATATCCACAATAAGCAGGTCAACCCTCCACACGATTTTAAAGAAGGATCTTGGATTCAAATTTGTCAAACGTCAGCGGAAAAGTATTCTGTTGGAGAGAAGTGACATTGTTTCGTGGAGACGGAAATACCTGCGACAAATAAAAATATATAGAGAAGAAGAAAAGAAAATATATTTCACTGACGAAACTTGGATTAATGAAGGGCATACTCGTCAACATGTTTGGATTGACCCGAATATAAAAACACCACGCCAGGCATTTGTTGAAGGCCTATCAACGGGATTAAAAACACCATCGGGAAAAGGAAAAAGATTGATCATAAGCCACATTGGAAGTTCTACTGGCTTCCTCAGAGATGGGCTTTTAAGTTTTGTTTCAAATAAGAGCGGTGACTACCACGAGGATATTAACTCAGAAGTCTACGAAAAATGGTTTAAGAGTATTTTGCCAGGATTGGAACCCAACTCCGTCATCGTATTGGACAATGCTTCATACCATTCCAGAAAACAAAATAAGGCGCCTTCAACCTCAACGAAAAAAGAAGACATAAGAAATTGGTTGAGAAGCAATGCCATAAGTTTCGAAGACGATATGATGAAAGCAGAGTTGTTGGAAATCGTCAAACGAAGAAAATCCAATTATGAAAGTTATGTTGTTGACGAATTGGCTCAAGCCGCGGGACATAAAGTGCTTCGTTTACCGCCTTATCACTGTGAACTCAACCCAATAGAATTGGTTTGGGCTCAGGTGAAAGGATGTGTAGCAAGCCGAAACAAAACATTTAAAATGTCCGAAATCAAGGAGTTATTAACAATAGCACTTGATAATGTTGACAACGTCAAGTGGGATAACTGTGTGCAACACGTTATAAATATTGTTGAGCCGAAAATGTGGGCGATGGATGTTTTCACCGAAGAAGCCACAGAAAGGCTAGTTATAAATCTGAACGAAGATAGTAGCACTAGCAACTACTCGTCGGATTGTAGTTAAGATCTTTTTCTATATTGAATAGATGTAAGTATCCAATTATTTAAATTAAAATTATTTTATGATGTTTTTGTTATGAAATGTATATTTTTATATTGTTAAATAGATTATTTTTAAATAAATGAAGTTATATTTATTTTTTGTTATTTATGTTGTTTTTGTTAAAAAAGGATTAGGCCTACTGGGGATACCTTTTAAAAAAAAAACGCACCTATTATCTTACCTCATGGTGGTGTGGAAAAAGATGATCAAATTTTTGTTTAAATCGTAATTGTGAAATTAAAAAGCAAAAGTGGTAGCGCTGGTACTTTTCTCTCTCATTTTGAAGCGATTTAGTATGATTTTTTATACATGCTATGGGAACGCTGAAAGAGCTTTCACGTGTGATAGACTTATGCAATATGTTGCAGCCAAAGTGAGATGCCAACGTCCTATCTTCCCTGTACTGACAATCTTTGTTGGACAGAGTATAGACATTGTCTTCATCTCTCTCTCAAAACCTTATCTATAGCTGGAGGGTGTCCTCCGAACCATCCTGCTCAGATCATAGACACATACGATCACCAGACATAAACATAATGGGCCCTATCGTGAATAAAACTTCCCTGGAAACATTTCCCATATTCGGAAAATTGGTATCGGCAATGATGTTCGAAAGTTCCTTGCGGAATTTTGAGCGATCGTGAATGAATTTCCCATGGGAAATTATCTGCCATTTTACTGAATTTGTATCGCATTCCAGGGAGATTTCTACTTTATTCTTGTTAGAGCACTATAGAACATATTCGAAAACTATCTTTGAAGTCATTTTTAATCTGTTAGGTTGTTAAAATTTATTCCGTGGGAGATTCATTTCGAAGGAGGTTCACGATCGGGCGTAATGTTCCATGGGAACAAAAAATTCCGTGGGAAACAAAATTCCGTGGGAGATTGCCGATAGGGCCCAATATCTTGTCTAACATATATTCAAGAGAAAAAAACAGACTGGGTCTCGTGCAAAACAGATCTAGAACATTCTCTAAATGACAAAAACACCAACATCAATAGCATAGCTAAATTAGATTTCTTTGCGGACTACGCAAAAAACTCTATCATAACTGCATTTCAGGACAACTGCTGGTGGATTAAGATCGAAAGTAAGGAAACTTTTCAACAAAGGAAAACGCAATGATGACTGGCAAACCTTCTCTAATGCTCTCACCAAATACAATAACGAAATTAAAAAAGGCAAAAGGCCTCTTTTAAACAATTTATAGAAAGTATCTCTGATGTCCCCTCTAGTTGTAGACTCCACAAAGCTCTCGCGTCCGACAAGCCGGCAAACCTAGGTACCTTTACCAAAGAAAACGGCTCTCAGACTAAGAACAAAATAGAAACTCTGGAGTTCATAATAAATACCCACTTTCCACAATCTATCATTATAGACCCAGTAGCAATAAACCTATCATCGCAAAGGGATCAGTAAATGCTTCCATATAGGGAAGACTGGACAACGGCCAGACAAATCTGCAACACCAATGTCATCAAATGGGCAATCTCAATCAGAACGGGGTTGCCATAATTTCTCCCATTCTATCCAAACTGTTATACCAATCCATGGCAAATAGCCTAGAAAAATTTTTTACCAAAAAAATGATGAATTGAACTATTATGTTCTGTTGTGCAATTCCATTTTTCGTGTCAGCTGATTGCAATTTCAGCCAAAATGGAACAAATGGTTCCAATAATTTGGATTCCATTTTCCAAATATATTACTGACAAGCTCGCAGCGGATTTTTTTTCGTGTGTTTTTATAATAAAAATCAGTTGCTGGTGTGAGACTGCGAAGGGTTGGGAGCTTGGCAACTGACATATTTTTCCATGTTCGCTATAAACCGTCATCAGGGAATGATGTTTCCATTTGTCTCAACTTTTCCTGATAGTTTTTCCTGATCGATATAATTGGCCCCTTTCGTATGCAATTCCTGAAAGGCAATTAGTCAGTTATTGTAATAGCAAGTGCAATATGCTGGTTCATATTGCTGCATGATTTTATTTTTATATTGAGATGGCATTTATTATTGATTTAAAATAAATAACGAATTTTGTTAAGTTTTGATTTGATATTTATAATTTAAAGACCAGCCAACATAATGCGGGGATCTTCTACGGCAGCTTTAATTTTGCGCAGGAACATGACAGCTTCGCGACCATCAATCAAACGGTGATCGTAGGTCAAAGCAACATACATCATGGGTCGAACGACAACCTTTACGAGAAAAATGAATCAAACCACTAAATTACATTGTTAAAAGAAAATATTTACTTGTCCTTTGACAGCTATAGGCCGTTCGAAGATTCCATGCATTCCTAAAATGGAACTTTGTGGTGGGTTTATAATAGGGGTCCCCATGAGAGAACCAAATACACCTCCATTGCTTATTGTAAATGTGCCACCATCCATGTCTTCGACAGCAATTGCTCCTCTTTTAGCTTTATCGCCAAGGGCAGCCATAGCAATTTCGATATCGGCATAGTTCATGCTTTCAACGTTTCGAATAACTGGAACCACCAATCCTTTTGGAGTTGCTACAGCAACTGAGATATCTACAAAGTCACGGTAAACGATTTCCTGAAAAGATAAAGTAAGTTTATTTTTCATAAAATAAGCTTTAAAAATCTATAAAATCGCTTTAATATTCTAAAACCGGCTAACATTGTATCACCTCTAGATTCATAAATTTATGTTAACTTAATAGCCGAAATAAATTCAGCTTTTTTACTACGATAATATTATTTTTGCTTTTCTAATATTCCAAGAAATCTTCTAGAGACCGAAAGCCAACGAAACAACAACCTGCCGCTCAGTAGGGCACATATGTAAAACGAGCCCCTGCCGGCCAAGGGCAGATCTCAAACCCCTGCAGCATCGTATTAACACCGGATTATGTGAACCCTCATATCAGAGGGGACTACAACCATGTAAATACTCCATGGGTATGAAACTACCAATAGCTTTGAATTAAAATAATGATTTCACAGTTGACGACCCTTACTTACTTACTCAAATGGGCATTACAGTTCGGGGTGAACCTGAGCCTCAACCAACATCTTACGCCAAGAATTTCGATTTTTTTATTTTTTTTTTTTATTTTATCATCTACAAGCTAACGCTCAACAGATTGCATAAAGGTGACAATTTTAAATAATAATTTTGCAAATATAATATAAAGTAGTACTTAAAATACAAAAATGTAAAACAACTTGTTTTTAAAAATATCTCGACTTAGAGTTAAGTCAAAAACATTGCTTACTTCATTGAATGAGGAAATTGCTCGTGAAAGAGGTTCATTTTTTCCGTAATTAGTTCTATGTGGTGGATGGGCGTTGTACTATTCGGGTAGGCTCTGACTGGTTCCAACTTGGCGGCGCCCAGATCCTATAACTTATAGTACACGTCAATTGTGCTTACTATACCTCCAAGCGGTATCCACTGGGACCTGGGATGCTCCGTCCAGAGCTGACCTGCTAGACTAGTAAGTGCGAGTGTTGACAAGGGAATCCGCAACAAAAGAATTGTGATCGATCAACACTATAATTGCTCTGCGAACAATGACTGACTGCACGAATCTCAGTGGTCTACGAGAGCTTTCGTGTAAATGTTCCAGCGGATGAATTCGAAAGACAGAATCAACGGTGGACTTCAGCAGTCATAAAAGCAGAAACCCCTGAAGGAGCTACTCCAACATATTTGGTTTAAAGGTCCTTCGGGGTCTTTCAATACTAGGACAGGGTATTGAAGTAGAGATGGTGGCGGATGAGCTCCTGTTGAGCCAACGGCAGCACTCACACCCCTGCAGCAGGGTACTGACACTGGATATTCCAGCCCTTTGTGTCCGAAGGTATCCAAAAGGACCTGGCCCTCCAGGTTGGGGGTTGTGCGTAGGGTTAACTACCCAACCACGGAAAAAAAACATGGTTCCGAAACAACCAAAAGCCTCGGATAACGATAATGATTTCAAAGTTGACGACCTAAGCAAACGAAAAAAGGACAATGACCTCCGGATCTGCACGTGGAACGTAAGATCTCTTAACGGACTACGTGCAGCTGGAGAATTAGCGGACGCCCTGGACTGCTGCAAAGCAGACATAACCGCCATCCAAGAAGTGCGATGGAGTGGGCCGGGCATAAAGAAGATGAAAAACTGTGACATCTACTATGGCGACTGCTACAGACAACAGAAACAGCGTTTATTTGGGTGCGGATTTGTCGTGAGAGGAAGACTCAGGGATAAGGTAATTAGCCAAAATCCAGTCAATGAGCGTATAATGACCATCCGCATCAGGGCTAAATTCGCCAACATTAGCCTTATATGCGCCCACGCCCCCACAGAAGAGAAAGACGACAACTCCAAAGACTGTTTCTACGAGCTCCTCGAAGAAACGTATGAGCAGTGCCCTAGACACGACGTGAAAATCGTTCTTGTCGATTTTAACGCAAAGCTAGGGAAGGAGGACATCTTTGGAAACACAATCGGTAAGCATAGCCTCCATGACAAAACCTCCGAAAACGGACTGAGGCTAATCGATTTTGCTGCGGGGCTAAATCTTGTTGTAAGTAGTACACGCTTCCCGCATCTCAAAATTCATAGAGGTACATGGCGATCTCCAGATCAATTAACCGTCAACCAAATTGACCATGTTGCTATTGACGCAAGCCACTCTTCCAGTGTGTTAGATGTCCGAACTTTCCGAGGGGCCAACTTTGACTCGGACCACTACCTTGTTGTAGCCAAGGTACGATTGAGGATATCTTGTTCACGACCATCACGAAATAACGCTGTGAAGAGATATGACGTCGGCCACCAAAACGAAACCCATGGTTTGATGAAGATTGCAGGCAGGCAAATACAGCCAAACAAAAAGCACGTCAAATGCTGATGCAACAACGAACAAGGGCTGCTTACGATCAGTATAACGAGATCTACAAGGAGAAAAGAAGGGAAGAACACCGACTTCTCAAAAAGAAAAAGAAGCAGCATGAGAAGCGCTCGTTTGAGGAAATAGAGAGGTGCCATGACAGGAACGAGATTCGGAAGTTTTACGAAAAGGTAAAAAGATCCTGCCAGGGTGGCAAACCCCGAACTCAAGCCTGTAAAGACCAGCAGGGAAACATAGTTATAGAGTCACAGTCGCTACTGAGGATCTGGAAAGATCATTTCTGCAGACTGCTTAACGGCGATGAGGACACAAATTCCGCTGTCAGGCAGATTGCCCCATTCAGCTTGGACGATGATCAAGAATGCCGTCCTCCCGACCTAGAAGAGGTTAAGCTTGCCATATGCAAACTTAAATCAAATAAGACTGCAGGTGCAGATGGCCTTGATGCCGAACTTTTCAAGGCAGCTGGAGATCAGTTGGAAAGGAGCATGCACCAACTGATCTGCATGATATGGTCGGAAGAAAGCATGCCCGATGAATGGAACCTTAGTATCGTATGCCCGATCCTAAAGAAAGGAGACCCTCATTTTTTGCGCCAATTACAGAGGGATAAGCCTCCTTAACGTCGCTTATAAGATCTTGTCTGCTGCAATATGTGAACGTCTGAAACCCCACGTCAACAACTTGATAGGTCCTTATCAATGTGGTTTTAGACCAGAGAAGTCCACAATAGACCAAATTTTCACATTACGGCAGATCTTGGAAAAAACCCGAGAATATAATATCGATATTCACCATCTTTTTATCGATTTCAAGGCCGCGTATGACAGTATCTACAGAGACGAGCTGTACAGAGCCATGTCTAGTTTCGGCATCCCTGCAAAACTCGTACGACTATGCAGGATGACTTTCGAGAATTCACGCTGCTCCGTCAAGGTCAGTAAAGAACTCACCGAGACCTTTGATGTCGAAAAAGGCTTTAGGCAAGGCGACAAACTGTCATGCGATTTCTTCAACATCATACTTGAACAGATTATAAGAAACTCTAACGTCAACACCAGAGGAACAATCTTTCAAAAGTCTGTACAATTACTCGCCTACGCAGACGATATTGACGTAATGGGAAGAAAAAAGCGTGATGTCATAGGTACTTTTGCGAGTATTGAAACAGAAGCGGCAAAAATGGGTTTGATGGTTAATGAGGGCAAAACGAAGTATATGCTGTCATCAAACAAGGACACAGAACATCGACGAATTGGACAAAACGTCACAATAGACAGACATAACTTCGAGGTAGTACAGGACTTCGTCTACCTAGGATCCGCTGTAGACACGGAGAACAACATCAGTGCGGAGATCAAACGGAGAATAACTCTTGCCAACCGTTGCTTCTTTGGGTTAAGAAGGCAATTGAGAAACAAAACCCTCTCCAGAAAAACCAAGGTAACCTTGTATAAGACCTTAATCATCCCAGTCCTGCTGTACGGCGAGGAAGCATGGACATTATCGAAAGCGGATGAGGAAACTCTTGGTCGTTTCGAAAGAAAAATTCTCCGAATGATCTTTGGTCCCGTATGCGAAGACAATGTGTGGAGAAGAAGATACAACAACGAGCTGTATGAGCTGTACCGCGACATGGGCAGAGCCAGAAGAGTACGCATCGCGAAACTACGATGGTTGGCCATGTAGAGCGGATGGACCCAAACGCTCCGGCTCGTCGGGTGTTCGAAAGCACATTGCAGGAAAATCGCGGAAGGGGAAGACCTCGTCTTAGGTGGCGCAATCAAGTGGATGAAGACCTCAACCGACTTGGAGTGCGAAACTGGAGAGAGCTCGCCCGAAATCGAAGTCGTTATAGAAGGATGTTGGTTGAGGCCCAGGTTTACCCCGAACTGTAATGCCCACCTAAGTAAGTAAGTAAGTTCTATGTGGTTGTTGAAAAAGGAAATTTCTTGGTCTTAAGTATCTTGAAGGAATGTAAATAGGAACTAAAGAAAGCAAAAAAGGGCTTCTTATATGATAACACAAAATATCCCTGACAAACATTATATCCATGGATTTCAAACCTAATAATTGGCATCTTGCTTTATAGTTGGGAACATACATAGTTTCAGCCTATTTAAAAAAAAAAACGAATTTTGTAAATCGCCTTTGAACTCGTTCTATCCTATCAGAATGGTCATTATAATAAGGATTCCAAATAACATCTGCATTCTGCATATTCAATAATAGATCTTACCAGCGAGTTGAACAACGTTAATAACACATGTGGGTCAGTGAAATCTTTAGTATTCCTTTTAATGAATTCTACCATTGAATTTGCTTTTGCAACTATATGATCAACATGGATCTTTGTCGAAAATGTAGAATCAAAGAAGAAACCAATATCCTTCACTTTATTAACATTAGTTAGTTTATCAGAATTAATTTGGTAGGGAAATATATAGAATTACACTTTTTGATATTGAGATTCAAATTATTCTGTAGACACCAGTGAGAGATACGATTTAAATCTGATTTGATTTTGTTGCAATCGTCAAAGCATTCGATTTTCAAAAACAGCTTGAGGTCATCAGCATAGAGCAATAGTAACAGATTTCTATTGTTTTGATAATATCATTAATATAAATGTTAAACAGCAATGGGCCCAAATGACTACCTTGAGGGACGCCAGAAATACAACTAATAGTCCTTGAAAGTTTATTGTCGATTAATACATGTTGGGATCTATTAGAAAGATATGAAAAAATCCAATCTAATATATTTGAATGAAAACCAAAGTTTTTAAGTTTTCTTATAAGAATGTCGTGGTCAAATGAATCAAAGGCTTTGCTGAAGTCAGTGTACACCACATCAACTTGACATTTATTCTCCAACGCATTTATAACATAGCTTGAAAAAACAGCCAGATTTGTGACAGTAGAACGACCAGAAACGAAGCCGTGCTGATATTCAGATAAGCCTTCTTTTATCAAAAACTCTATTTTATTCTTCACTATACTCTCGAATAGTTTTGGAATTGCCGCCAATTTGCTAATACCTCTATAATTTTCGGTATCGTTTTTAGAACCTGATTTAAAAATCGGAACCAAAAAAGTTCAAATGATCGTCATCGTGTAAAGACGTGTCTCGCTGGCAAACATAACACTATTAGACCACAGTCTTAATTATTAACCGCGATAAGTGTATTAATCGAGTAAAAATACAGTCTGAAGTGCGATAGCAAGTTGTATTCAGTACAGAAAATCATTTAAAAAATTTATCAAAAAGAAAAATATTTATTTGCAGCTTCATTCGTCATTTCGTCAACTTGATTATCTAACACACAATCAAACCAAATCTCATTCTCATATCTTTTGATACTAACACTAACGCTGTGAACACCCGCTCAATGAGGGGAGGTGGAACAACGGCTAAAATAGCATCTTCGTCGATCTCAACACCAAAGAACCATAGCAGTACAATTACACCAACATCAAAAAATACGTTTTCAATGGTAAACAGCGAAGTGGACTTGGAAGAGAAATTCAACACACACACTGCCACTATCCTAGAGAAGTTCTCGTCGTTCTCCACAGAATTGTCTAATCTGCGCGAATGTGTCATGCAAAAAATTACAGAGATGTATCAAAACTTGACGGCATCTATACAGGAATTAAAGTTTTCTCTTAATGACCTGCAACAACGTGTGAAAAAAGTGGAGGAACTCACTGCAAATTCTATTGCATCAGGAGATCTCATAGAGCTCAGACGGAGATGTGATGCCCTTGAAAGAAGAGACATTGCTGCTGATGCTGTTCTCTTTGGAGTCCCCCAATTGGATGAAGAGAACTTGCAATCAATTTTCCATCATCTCTGTTGCTCCGTTAATTGTAAGCCACCCGCTCTAAGAGGTATTTTTCGCACTAGTCAAAGAGATAGAATAAACGATCCACCTGTTATTTAAGTTCGGGTCAACACACGATAGAAATCAAGTGTTTAGAGCTATCAGCGAACATCGGCAAAAAGAGAAAAGACAACTATGTCTACACGACGCGACGTTGGGATAGACAGTAACCAACAAATCTACCTCAATGAAAGCTTAACACAAAAAAATCGTGCATTATTGCAAAAGTCGGTCCATTTGAAACGACGTAAGATCATCTACCGCTAGCACAAGACACGGTTCTGTCTTTATCAGATTGCATGGGAGCGGGCAAAATATTAAAATAGAAGATGAAATAACACTCAACGAAATTGCCGCGAAGAATCTAGCAGAAGTACAATGAGAGCAGCACCAGTAGCAGATATAAACATTTTAAGGAATTATTTAGTAATTATATCTTTATTAATCATATTTACTTTATTCACTTTTGTTTTTCTTTTCTCTTTTCTTTCATTATTTCAAGGCTCAATTCTCTATGTTATTCTTTTTTCTTTTTAAATATGCTTCCAAAAATTTTCAGCGAGGTTTCATAATTTCAAACTTAAACAAATATAAATCGGTGTTTCTTGTTCGCTTAGTTTGCCTTTTATGGCAAGGTCTTTCATCAAAATGAACATGAATATGCCAAGGGGTACGTCTAATGTTGAACTTAGGACTTTGTTAAACATTGTTTTCAATCAAATAAAAAAGGTATTAATGTTTGCCACATCAATGCACAAAGCCTTAATCATAAAATAGATTACCTGCGGTTTCTTTTTGAAGATAGTCCGGTTGATATTGTGTGCATTTCGGAAACATGGCTGAAGCCTGAGATGGGTAGTGAAATGTTTAAGTTAAGGAACTATAAAGAATCGAATCGATAAGATTGGTGGGGGTGTTGCTTTGTATATTAAGAACACCTTCAAGTTCAGGGTAGTTAGGAAATCAACTACAACGGAGCAAATCGAATACGCGTTTGTTGAGATAATGCACACCTTAGGGAAATTTCTCATAGGGTGTATGTATATATGTTACAGTCATAGTGATTAAATAGCTATTATACATAACGACTGGTCATTATATATAATACATAATGACTGGTCATTATATATAATTGCCAAATTCACTAGACAAAGTAATAAATTAATCACTTTGTCTGGACATTATTCATAATAACTTGTCAAAGTTAGTCAAAGTAATAAATACGGTCTAGCCGAATTGTTACCCCTCCCTCTCTTCATCCCGCTACCGCGTTCCTATGCAACAGCTTTCCGCATGGACCGCTTCGCGGGGCTCATTGTTTTAACCTAAATACATATAGTGACAAGAGTGCACAAAAAAAATTGTTTTTTCGACATGGAAAAAAGTAGTATCGGGCCTATTAGGCAAAATAAAACACCGCCAGATAAAAATTCGTTTTACGAAAGAATAAAATTGCCTTCCAAAATCATTAGTGAAGAAGAAAAGATAAAAATAGTAAAAGCAGTCTCGGAAGATTGGAATGGAGGAGACGAAAATGACGCTACCAATACCAACGCAACTGGTAGACAAAACGAGATGGAGATAACCCAAGATGAAATATTGAACACCATTTATGGCGCCAGGCAGCCATTGCAACCAACTAGCAGCTGTGTGATTATTGGTCACAACTTCAAAAGTAATTCCGCCAAACAATTGGATGTGGCAAAGCAAACAGAGGACTCTTTAAAAAAGATCCTTGTCGACGAAACAGGAACTTTCCAAGCAGTCATAGCTAGGAAAAGAAGACAACAAGTTAATCCTTCAAGTTATAAAAAACCAAAGGAATTATTCAACAACTCTAATCGTTTTATTATTTATTTATTTTATTTATTATCTTCTTTATTTTTTCATATATCAGATTACAAATATTTAATATTCAAAGAATTACAAGCATGGCTTAAAAGCCGTCTGCCGATTTAATCAAAAAATTAATTACATTATGAGTGCTAACAAATAAAAATAAAAACCATTGAAAAGTACATAGGATGTTCTAATGAAAGATAAATTTTACAATACAAAAAATCGAAAAAGAGAATCAATAAAATAACGAAATTCAAAAACGTTAAGTGAACAAAAAAATAAGATTATGAAATGAAAAAAGAAAAACAAAAAAAGTAAAGTTAATGGTAATTTTAGAGTTTCAATATCCGTTGAAAAGTGGGCTTTTAGTTTAGCTAAAACAAAACAACAATAGATTGAGTCTACATATTCACGTACAAATTTCTGTAAGCGGTAGCTTCAGAGACAAACCGGATAAGAAGTTTCCATCCACTCTCTCCATTTAAAATTGAATAACACTCCTCTGTCGAAAGAAAGCTCTTGTTAAAGCATAAACGCCGAATTTCTTGAAGCATTGGACAGCAGGCTAGGAAATGATAAACGTTTTCGATCAGGTTAAGGTTACACAGAGTACAATTATGATTGATATTATCTCTGTGAGGTCTATAATTTAGCTCGAGCATCTCTGTACGGACCTTAAATAGCAAGCTCATCTCATTGACTGAGAACGTATTGCGAAAATAATTAGACTCCCCCAAGCACAGATTCAATTAATCGTTTTAAAATTTTCGAAAACGAAATGGAAGATCATGTGCGTCAGTCCCAAGACGCCAGCCAAGAGGACAGCAATACTGAACATGACTACGCGGGAAGAGCCAATTCATCGGAAGTGCGCAACATCAGAGGCAACAGCAATAATACCAGCTTCAATCGAAGTGAATCCACAGGAACGGTCAACCAGAACAAGAACGGAGAACAATTTCGAAAACCTGAGCCATGGTGCCCCCCATTTTTACCAAGGGAATATCTTCAAAGTCAATTTTGGAATATGTGGATAAGTCTGAACATAATTTAGATGATATTAAATTCGTTGCAAATGGGTTTGATAAACTTAAAATCATAGTCAGGAATGTTGAGATGCACTCCTATTTTATGCAAATTTTCAAGGAATGTAAGGTTGATGCCTTTACCTTTACCCCTAAAAGCTTAAAAAAATATAATACCATCTTAAAAGGTATGTCAAACAAATTCTCCCCAGAGGAAATAAAAAATGAATTAAACAGATTGGATCCTTCATTGAGGGTTACTGTAAAAGTGTTTGAGACTAAATGGTCTAAAGTTAATAGCATTCCGCTGGATCTCTTCCTGTGCTCACTTGAGGACAGGGAAAGCCTCCAAAAAATTAAAAAAATTAAGTATATCCTCAGGCACAAGATTACTTGGGACTCGGTAAGAAACTCGGACACGACACAATGTTTCCGGTGTTAACGTTTCGGCCATGTGGCAACTTACTGCAGTTTTGCAATAAGATGCGTTAAATGCCTTAAAGAACACGAACCCGGGCAATGTGAAATAGGGGAAAAAACTGAGACTTCGGTCGTGTCTTGTGTTAATTGCAAAGAGATAGGCCACCCTGCAAGTTATAGAGGATGTCCTAACCGCGTTACCTTTTTTAAAAAAAAGAAAGAGGAAGCCTCAATCTCTAACCCAAAAAATACAATTAAAGTTAACAATAGCTTTCCAATATTTTCCGCACGAAATGGCATTTCTTATGCCGACCAACTAAGAGGAAATATAAGGCCCTCGGCCCCAGTTAGCTTACCGGGACCTAACACAGTCATACACAACAGCAATGATACGTCCGACTTTTTAAATGAGTCCGAGAGACTTTTTGGTGTCCCCATAACAACTCTTATTTCAAAAATTAGAGGCTTTTGGCCTATGTATACTAACTTAAATGAAAACCAAAAACCTGGTGCATACCTCGGCTTCATTGCCAGCCTCTCCCCGGCCTTACCATGATTTTAAAACTAGTTTCGTCCAATATCAACTCCCTTACCAAAGAAAAAGAAATCGAACTTGATCTACTCCTTGAAGAGATCAATCAAACCGCAGTCTTCCTTCAAGAAACTTGCTTTAAAAAATTTTCAAATAAGTGTCGATATAATGATCATTTTGACATAATAAGAAACAATGACGGTAGAGGTACTGCGATACTTCTGAAAAACACAATTCGCTCCTCACAAAAGCATTTTTCGAATAACATTATTTCAGCAACCATCGCTGTTATCCTTCTATCATCCCTTCAAACCTCAAAAACACTAGCTTTTGTTTCAGTATATGTGGCCTGTAATAGCGGTGCATCCCTACCAACGGCACTAGACGACCTTATGTCTTCTTTAGCTTCATTCGACTACGTCATTATTGGTGGCGATTTTAACTCCAGGCACCCACTTTGGGGCGACCCTAAAATAAATCAGAAGGGTTTGCACCTGGCCCGCTGGTTCCAGGAGACCCGTTTTCTTGATGTAGACATAGTGGTACCTCAGGGCCCCACCCGTCCGTCCTCAGGATCCCATATCGACTTCTTTATGATGTCTTCAAATCTCAGGTCAGTGGATAACATCTCATGCACTACACTCGACCATATTTCTGAGCACTTTTCAGTTTTTTCCTCAATTATACTTGACAATAACTCATTTTTCTCGGAATTACTTAAAGCTATCTCAGCTTCAAAAATACAAATTTGACGTCCTTCAACAGGATACTTAACTCCAAGCTTTTTCAGTTAAAAATTCCAACCAATAGAAATTTATCAAATCTTGAAATTGATGGCTTTATCGATGCAATATTGTCTGTTCTCTCAGTCTGCATAGATAGATACGGCAAGAAGATTAATCTAAGGAAAAATTGGCACAACATCACTCCATCAACGTTAAAACTTTTTAAAATTAGAAAGGCATGGAAGCAAAAACTTAAAAAAAATTTTCACCGCTTTGGCGATCGAACTAGCCAAAGCTACTCGGAGCTTTCCTCCCAAATCAGCTGCCTATCAAAAATAATCAGTGAAAAGGTAAAAATAGAGCTCAATATCCAATTCAGAAAGAAACTGGCAAACCTAAAGCCTAATTCAAATGTTTTTAAGGTCATTGACCAAATAACAGGCCGTAAAGCATCAAATAATCAACCTGATAACCAAGTTTTATTATATCAAGATTCTTGAATGTCCTCCCCATCAGAAAAAGTTGGAGCATTTGCATCCTATTACCAAAATTTATTCGTTCAAAAAAACCCATCCTATGACCCGATTAACACTTTGGAAGTCAAAACTTTTAACTCATCCTTTTCAGTCTGGAATGAAAATTTACAATTAACAGAATTCTCTCAATTTAATACTTCCCTTGATAGTAACAACGCTGCATTAATCCAAGAGAACACGGTTGAAAACATTATCTCCTCCTCCTCCCTAAACAATAAAAGTCTGCTGGGCCTGACCAGATCCCTAATTTCGTACTTCGTAAAGCCAAGAAAACTCTAGCATCCTACCTGACCCCAATTTTTAACAATTGCCTCAATAACTGTTATTTTCCGACAGCTTGGAAAATAGCCAGACTAATTCCAATAAAAAAAAGTTCCAGCAATAGCATTGAAGACTTCCGGCCAATTTCCCTTCTGTCAAACTTTAAAAATTTCTTGAAAAAATAATTCACAAACTAATTTTTGACTTCTTTGACAACAATAACCCTATACAACATGAGCAGTTTGGTTTTAAAAGGAATCACTCTACCGAACATGCCCTTCTTCACTTTCAAAATAGAATATTAATCAACCTAAGATTAGGAAAATGTACAACCGCTTGTGCGATTGATTTAAAAAAGGCGTTTGATTCAGTCTGGCATGAAGGACTGGCTTATAAACTTAACCAACTGAACCTCCCCCCCACACTCATAAAAATCTTGACTAGCTTTCTTTCCAAACGTTACCTAATTCCCATTCATGCAGGAGTACCCCAAGGTTCTATCCTTGGGCCCCTCCTTTTCAATATATGTATTCTTATTTGATTTTCCAACACATCACCTAAGTTCTGAAACAATCCTATACGCTGACGATACTTTAATATTCAGTGCCGATGAGAGACCCCACGAAGCCTTGAAAGTGGTGATAGAACATCTAAATACAGTAATACCCTATTATAAAAAATGGGGAATTGATATAAATTTCAACAAATGCGAGCTCATTTGCTTTCGAAATGCCTCTGGTAAGGGGCACCACCTCGCAGTTCGAGAGAGCAGATTTCTCAGGCTTTTCATAGATGGGAACTTGATTCCCATAAAAAAATCTATTAAATATCTGGGAATTAATCTTCATGAGAGGTTAAAAATGAACCCTCATGCTAGAAAAGCTCTTAACAAAAGCAAAGCTGCGGCATCAAAGCTAAAACTCTTACTGAATTCTACTGCTGTTGAAACCAGAACCAAACTCCTAATGTATAAAACGCTGATACGCCCTCTTATATCATGGTTTTACTATTTGGTTCCAAATAACGCCAAATGTGGTTCTTGAGCTACAAAGATTTGAACGCTACGTAATACGCAAATGCTTAAACAAATTCCGTAGGCCTGGAGGAAAATGGTATACAAATAAGTCAATTTACAATGATTCAAAAGTAGTTCTCCTGCTGTACTATTTAATAGGCCTCTCGAAAAAAAGATTAACAGCATTAGAAAACCACGAAAACCCCATACTTCAAAACATTTACGAAACCAATATCAACTGGTCAGTTTATGAAAGATATTAAACTTCGCCGGTAAGCATCCTCAATGAAGGATCCAATCCAGAGTTCATCCTCGAAGAGGACAACCTATTCACCCAACCATTCTATAAGAAACAACTTAATAACAGCTACAGAGGATAAGCAGCTTGACACTCCTCGAAAAGAAAATTGCTCATTCCAACGGAGTCAAAAAGAACACCCAATTTGCAAACGCTTTAATAATAGCAAAAAAAAAAAAACATTTAAAAAAATAAAATATATCATCTAGTTATGTTTGGATTGACCTTAATAAGTTAAATTTAGTAACTTGCGCTGTGAACAAATAATATATTTACAACTAAACTAAGAGAACCTTTAAGATAATTTATTCTAAATGTAAGCAAAAATCAAGCAAAAAATACCTTTAACTATAAATCCATTACATTATCATTTTGTAGACAAACAAACTGTTGTCTTCACAAAATCTATGAGACACACATAACTTTATCTATCGATTGAAATCAAATAGCTTGCTCTGTAATGTAGAGACAGAAACACTACCAAGCGAACTATAGTCGTTTCTTTCTCCTTTTTATATTTTCCCTTCTCCCCATTTTCGTTTTCTTTAGGTTAAGTCTTTTTCATAGGTTAAGTCATTTTCATAGCCATCGTCTTTTTGAGTGGACGTATTTAATAATAAATAAAAAAGTTGACGACAGTCTTTAAACACTCAGTGCATTTTATAAAAAACTTTATAGAATTTAAACACAAATCAGTATAGCCAGACCAATTCTAAGTCGGCAAATCCAATATACACAAAAAAAAGTACAGATACATTTATGTGATACATAGAACTTAAGAACATAACAGTGTAAAAAAAAAAAAGAAAAAAAAATCTCAATAAAGTTTACTACTACTACTACTAAATAATTAAAAGTGTTTTAGCAATAAAATAGTGAAATATATACACATAAAGTGTTGTCTTATTCGGTAGTTTATGTTTTAATTCAACCTTTCCTGTTTTGAAAAAAAAAAAAAAAAAAAATCTGAAGTGAGGTTAAAACCGAATAATTAAAATGTGTTTTTAAACAATTTAGAGGGGTCTCCGGCACTTTCTTTTTCGAGATTTATTCTATTGAAATGCCTCCCTAGTTGTTAAGTTTTAATTTAGGCCCCAACTCGTTATGTACCGAACTAAAGCCGCGCCAAAGAAAGTGTGTGTGAACCTTCATAGATAAATTAAAAAATGTTGTTTGAGTATACATAGTTAATGGTTTTGTTTACATTATTTAAATTAATATAATTTTTGAAAATCTTTACATATATTCAAAGTTAAGTTAGGTAATGTTTTTCAAGTTAATATTAGTTAGATAGATTTATGTCGATCTGGCGTAAGCCTCCCCCATTGCTGCCCATAAATTTCTGTTCTTTCCGTCATTATATGTACCAGTTGTTGTTGAATTGTTTAAGATCGTCTTCCCATCTCTTCTTTGGTCTACCTATAGGTCTAATTTCGTCTAGTTAAAATTTTCTGTTGTCTTGGATTCTCGAAATGTGACCGGCCCAGCTCCATTTAAGTTGTTTTATTCTTTGAGTTCCGTCTGTTATGTATTTTTTTTTTTTTTTTTTTTTTTTTTTTTTTTTTTTTTTTTTTAAATAAAAAAGAGGAGGCTTATATGCTAATCTGGAGAACTCAGACCTAATATCCGGTCCATTGTACTACCAGAGTAGCAGCCTTCCCTTTTTTTTGTGTTGCAGTACTTGGAAATAAGTTGTTAGTAATTTCACATATATAACCTCAAGGGCGGCGTCCATATGAAAATGGGAGGCTGAAAGAAAAGTTGATGCCCAGAGCGGGATTCAAACCCACGCGTCCGGCCTATCTACTAAACACTCTACCACTGCACCACGACCGCCGTCTGTTATGTTAGTTCTTCTTCTTATTTCTTCGTTCTTAATTTTTTGAATAGTTCTTATATTAAGTAGTTTTCTTTCCATTCTGCATTGACAGATTCTTAATTTTTCAAAGAATTCGATGTTAGTCCCATTGTTTGTAAACCGTATGTCATTACAGGAAGTATTGTTGAATCTATAATGTATTTTTGTGTGTCTTTTCCAATTCTTGCATCTAGAATCTGTTTAACGTTCCAAAATTGTTTCCAGCTATTAGATATTCTTCGAATTATTTCCTTTTCTTCCTGGTTATCAAATGATTTCAGTTGTCCTAAATAAATGTAGTCATCAGTATACTCTATTTTATTATTTTGAAGCAAGATTTCCTTTCTTATATGGTTTGTCATGGCTTTAGTTTTGCTAAGATTTAATAAGAGTCCGTGGATTTTACATTCATCTGCGAGTTTGTTCACCATTTTTTCTAAGTCCTCTGGTTTGTCTGATAGAAGAACAATATCATCTGCAAATCTAAGATTGCTCAATTTCTCTCCCCATATATTTAATCCAAATTTATTTTTCCAGTCAAGTCGACAAAATATTTCTTCTAGTACCGCTGAGAAAAGTGGTGGAGAAATTGGGTCTCCTTGTCGTACTCCTCTTTTAATGTTAAATTCTCGTCCCATTTTGTTAGTTTTAATTTTTGCAGTATTGTTGTTATAAATGTTTTTGATTGTTTGAACAAATATTGGATTTATATTTTGATTTGTCAGTGCTGCCCAAATGCTTTTATGTTCTATCGTATCAAAAGCTTTACTAAAATCAACGAATAAAAGATAGAGAGGTTTCTTGTATTCATTAAATTTTTCTATTAGTTGGTTAATAGTCTGTAAGCGGTGAGTAGTTGAAAATCCTTCTCTAAATCCGGCTTGCTCTCTTGGCTGTTTGTTATTTTGTGATATTTTTAGTTTTTTGAAAAAAGTTTATACACTGTCGATATTAAGCTGATTGGCCTGTAATTATTTATATCTTCTTTGTCTCCTTTTTTATGTAATAATATTATGATGCTTTGTTTCCATTGTTTTGGTATCTGTTGAGTTTTAAGAATGGCGTTGAAAATGGTGTGAGAGTTTGTTTTCCGAATTTTAAAATTTCTGCCTCGATACTATCACTGCCTGTTCTCTTGTCCCAATTCGTCGATGCAGTGTGTGATTTCCATTTCGTTGAAAAGTATCGAAACGTCATCAAAGTTGTTGTCAAGAAAAGTGTTGTTGTTGTCTGCTTCATTGTTTGTTGATGAAAACAGGGATTCAAAGAAATCTGTAGCTGTTTTATTTATATCTATCCTTTTGGTGAGTCTTTTTGTATCATTTTTTTATAGAAATGATCCATTCTTTTCCATCGTCACACAAAAATTGTTTTGTCTTTTTTATTGATTTGGTATTTTCTAATATGTCTTTCACCTCCGATTCGTTGTAGTTTTGGATATCTGTTTTTGACTGCAATTTAATTGTTTTTCTTAATTCTTTCAGTTCTTGTGTTTCATGTGCTGTCAGATTGGTTTTTGCTCTCAATTGTTCTCTTTTGTTTATCATTATTTTTGTGTTCTGTGAAATTTTTTCGACTTTGGTGTTTTTTGGTTTCATTATAGTGTCCTTTGCTGAAGTTTTTATGATAGTTTCGAAGATATCATAAATGTTTTGAATATTTTCTGAAGTGTAAGTGGTGTTTGTTATTTCATTTTTTTTTTTTCAAGTTGTATGTTATACGTTGTTTGTTGCTCTGAAGTAATTTCTCTTGGTGTAAAATATTTCTGATGATTCCTGTTCATAGTTCTGTGGTTGATTTTGATTTTTGCGCGTATCATCCTATGGTCACTATCAAACTTTAACGTGGTTATCGTTGAAACGTCCATGATTGTTTTTATTTTATTTGTCTGTACTAGATCAATTTCGTTTTTTGTTTTATTATCTGGAGATATCCAAGTCCATTTAAATTTGTCCTTTTTCTTAAAAAATGAGTTTGCAAATGTCAAATTAAATTCTTGTAACCAGCTAAGTAATCTGTTTCCACGTCTATTTCTTTGTCCATATCCGAAACGCCCAATGATATTTTCTTCGCCTTCATTTTGCAAACCCAACTTTGCGTTGAAATCTCCTATGACGTACATAACTTCTGTTTTTGTTGTTTCATACACCTGTTCCAGACAGTCATAGAATTTATCGATTTCTTCTTTTGTAGCTCTATCTGTTGGGGCATATATTTGTAATACGGTCAATTTCGTGTTACTGATTTGTAGAGTGATACTACATATTCTCTCATTAAAGAAACGTATTTCTGTTATATATTTTGAGATCTTTTTTGATGAGAAAGCCAACTCCGTACAGTCCTTTGGTTTCGCCTATGTAACAGAATATTCCAATGTCATTTTCATTTATTTGTTGTCCATATATTCTTGTTTCAGATAGCCCGATAATGTCCCTATCGCTTGTTTAAGTTCTTCCATTTTTTCGTCTGTAGATAAAGTTCTTACATTGAATGAGCATATGTTTATAGTATTTAGTGTTGATTTTGTTAAGTAATTGGGGGGTTTAAGCCTTCATCCCTCACGGTAGCAAGCCGGCTTGAGGGAGTTGTTGTTGTTGTTTGTTTTTTTTCTTTCTTGGTGTATATGTGACAATGTTTTTTTTGATCAGTTTTGTTTTCTGTTTTAAAAAGTGAGTTTGGTTTTGGGTTAGAGGGGTTGTGATTTATTCTCCCTATGGTGATCAACCTTGTTGAGGGGGATTGTTGTTTTGAGGTGTTGTGGTTTGTATGTTTGTAATTGTGATCTGTTTTCTTATTTGTCGATTTTTCGGAAGAAGTATTTAATGCGTAGTTGTTAAGCTGTATTTGCTATTCTAAACTTCGTGTTTTGCTACTAGTTGGTTTTTGGCTTTCACTGTTAGTTTTGTTTGATGTGCTAGTTTTATGTATAGTATCGTTTAAATTTTGTTGTGTCAGGAACCTTCTTATTGGGTTTGATGTTTGTTTTCCTTTAGGGGTAAACCAATAATAGTTGTTTTTATTTTGTTTTTGTCATCTTTCTTCATTGGGTTTGTTGGTGAGTTTTCCTGTGAGCGTGTTCTTTTTCTTGGGTTTTCCTCTTCAGTATTTGTATTCACATTCCAAACTTTTCCTTCTACTATAAGTTCAACTAGTCTAAAAAATGCTTTTTTGCCTTGTTTTTTGAATTCTAATAACTTTGGGACTAGTGGTTTCCTTGCCTCAACAATTGATTTAGGAAGGTCTTACGATATATTAAAGCTAGTTTTTTTTTTTTTTTTATAAGAGTATATTTTGTTTTTTCTCATAGTTTTTAAAGGTAAGGACTTTACTTTAACTTTACTTTTAATTAGCATTGAGAGCAGTTCTTCCGGAGTGTCTTCTTCCTCTTCCACTTTAAAGATTATAGTGTTATTTCGCCTCATTCCTATTTCGAGTTCAGATATACGTTTTTCCTGATTGGCGCATGTAACTCCTTGTTTTTCAATTATTTTTCCTCTAGTTTCAACTATTTCTTCAAGCTTTTCAACTTTTTCAGAAAGAATTCCCACTTTCTCATCCGTATTTTTGTTGACTTTTTCAGTAGATTCACTGATATGCTTAAAAATCTCATCTTTTTGCTCCTTTAGTAGTGATTTTAAAGCATCTAGGGTAATAGCCATTTTTTAATTTACCTACGACTCTAATAAATACTACTTTTTACTTTTTGGGAGACGGCGCTGGTATTTTTCGTATTATTTGTGTTTGTCAATAGATGGCTTGTTATGTAATTGCCTGGCGATTGACAGCTGTCCTTTTTGAAAGTTTGTGAAGATCGTGGTGGAATCGTTGTTTATTTTGTGTTATTTATTATTTGTATTATATATTTGTCAATTGCTTTCTACTCTATTGAGTGAAATTAAAAAATAACGTTTCGAAGCTCAATATATATATGTAAATAAATATATCAATAAAAATTTATGTTCTTTCTTTTTTCCTTTTTTGATTTGTGAAAATATGCATTAAATACCTCGATTCTGTCAAAAAATTTGATTTTCTTTCACTTCGATAATTTAATATTTACTATTTCTTAATCAATTCATTTTTTAAATTCGCACCTCTACTTTTACGCGTTCACTTAGGATCTTATTACACTCAGAATTGAGTTAAATAGAAGTTTTAATTGTTCTTTTTTGAGATTGTTGCACATAAGAAAACGGACGTAAAGTGCCTATAAACCTTAAATTATTCAATATGAAGATGAATATACAAAATGAGTTCAAAGAAAAGCTTAGTGATGACTAATAGCCGTGTTTTATTATCACAATGATTCAATCCGGATCGAATCTTGATAATAAAACAGCTTTGGATCATCATATTTTTTTATTATTTCCAGTTGGAAGCTGTAAGAAACTCGCTCTTTCAACTGACATTTCAAAAGAGTTGCAGAGTTTCCCTACGAACTTTTTTTCAATGGTTAATTTTTTGTTCTTTTTTTTTGTTGGTTGGGATAGATGCCGATTGTATCAACATACTAAAATACAAAGATGTTTTCAGTGTTGTGGTTAGACAAAGGCAAGACAAAGACAAAGTTTGTATTAAATGTGCGGAAAATGACGTGAAAGTGTGTACTAGTACTAATATTAAATGCATCAATTGTCACAATGCAAAAACAAACTTAAGAATGGACTTAGATGAAAATCATACGGATGATCAATTTGGTCCAGTTTTCCAGAGAAACTGAAAATTGCAGAAGAACGTACGGACTCACTAGCAAATTAGAAGATATTAGGTGTATCTATTTTACTATACAAGGTCAATCAAAATAATATTGATGAATTAGAAAGCATAGTGGAAAAGTTCTAGTTCTAGTGCTAACAGGGACACATGTTACAGACTCAAATGACCTAAATTATTTAGAACTTGAGGGATATTATTACCCTTTTAGCTGTGAAAGTGAATCTAATTATACCGGTGGTGTTCTGAAAAAATATTAAGTTAGTATGCAATATTGGTGTTTGATGTTAAGAGTGCAATATGAAAACTATCCTGTGATACATATATGTGGTGTATATATATTTTTATATTTGTAATGAGCTAGAAAACTGGTTAGAATATCTATCCCAATGTAGTAGATTTATAATGGTAGGTGACGTCAATATTGACTAGTTTGATGAAACGGACACGTACACGCGAAAAATTTCAAACATTTTCAACGATAACGGTCTAAACATAAACATAAATGAGCCCTTCGCGAAAAACAAGTAACTCAAAAAACATTGATTGAATATGTGATCACAAACTGCACTGACGTAGTAACTGTAGAGTGAATAATCACCCCTATTACCGATCTCGTCTCGTCTCGTCTTCAACGACGAGACGAGATCGGTAATAGGGGTGATTATTCACTCTTACAGTTACTACGTCAGTGCAGTTTGTGATCACATATTCAATCAATGTTTTTGAGTTACTTGTTTTTCGCGAAGGCTCATTTATGTTTATGTTTAGACCGTTATCGTTGAAAATGTTTGAAATTTTTCGCGTGTACGTGTCCGTTTCATCAAACTAGTCAATATTGACGTCACCTACCATTATAAATCTACTACATTGGGATAGATATTCTAACCAGTTTTCTAGCTCATTACAAATATAAAAATATATATACACCACATATATGTATCACAGGATAGTTTTCATATTGCACTCTTAACATCAAACACCAATATTGCATACTAACTTAATATTTTTTCAGAACACCACCGGTATAATTAAGTTCTAAATAATTTAGGTCATTTGAGTCTGTAACATGTGTCCCTGTTAGCACTAGAACTAGAACTTTTCCACTATGCTTTCTAATTCATCAAAATTATTTGATTGACCTTGTATAGTAAAATAGATACACCTAATATCTTCTAATTGCTAGTAGTCCGTACGTTCTTCTGCAATTTTCAGTTTTCTCTGGAAAACTGGACAAATTGGATCATTCGCCGTATGATTTTCATCTAAGTCCATTCTTAAGTTTGTTTTTGCATTGTGACAATTGATGCATTTAATATTAGTACTAGTACACACTTTCACGTCATTTTCCGCACATTTAATACAAACTTTGTCTTTGTCTTGTCTTTGTATAACCACAACACTGAAAACATCTTTGTATTTTAGTATGTTGATACAATCGGCATCTATCCCAACCAACAAAAAAAAAGAACAAAAAATTAACCATTGAAAAAAAGTTCGTAGGGAAACTCTGCAACTCTTTTGAAATGTCAGTTGAAAGAGCGAGTTTCTTACAGCTTCCAACTGGAAATAATAAAAAAATATGATGATCCAAAGCTGTTTTATTATCAAGATCCGATCCGGATTGAATCATTGTGATAATAAAACACGGCTATTAGTCATCACTAAGCTTTTCTTTGAACTCATTTTGTATATTCATTTTCATATTGAATAATTTAAGGTTTATAGGCACTTTACGTCCGTTTTCTTATGTGCAACAATCTCAAAAAAGAACAATTAAAACTTCTATTTAACTCAATTCTGAGTGTAATAAGATCCTAAGTGAACGCGTAAAAGTAGAGGTGCGAATTTAAAAAATGAATTGATTAAGAAATAGTAAATATTAAATTATCGAAGTGAAAGAAAATCAAATTTTTTGACAGAATCGAGGTATTTAATGCATATTTTCACAAATCAAAAAAGGAAAAAAGAAAGAACATATATATTTTTATTGATATATTTATTTACATATATATATTGAGCTTCGAAACGTTATTTTTTAATTTCACTCAATAGAGTGGAAAGCAATTGACAAATATATAATACAAATAATAAATAACACAAAATAAACAACGATTCCACCACGATCTTCACAAACTTTCAAAAAGGACAGCTGTCAATCGCCAGGCAATTACATAACAAGCCATCTATTGACAAACACAAATAATACGAAAAATACCAGCGCCGTCTCCCAAAAAGTAAAAAGTAGTATTTATTAGAGTCGTAGGTAAATTAAAAAATGGCTATTACCCTAGATGCTTTAAAATCACTACTAAAGGAGCAAAAAGATGAGATTTTTAAGCATATCAGTGAATCTACTGAAAAAGTCAACAAAAATACGGATGAGAAAGTGGGAATTCTTTCTGAAAAAGTTGAAAAGCTTGAAGAAATAGTTGAAACTAGAGGAAAAATAATTGAAAAACAAGGAGTTACATGCGCCAATCAGGAAAAACGTATATCTGAACTCGAAATAGGAATGAGGCGAAATAACACTATAATCTTTAAAGTGGAAGAGGAAGAAGACACTCCGGAAGAACTGCTCTCAATGCTAATTAAAAACCTTAACAAAAGCAACGAACAATTTCAACTTACGGCAAATGACTTCGATAGCTGTTATCGTTTAGGGAAAAAGTCCGAAGACAAAATAAGACCTATACGCCTTACCTTTAAAAGCTATGAGAAAAAACAAAATATACTCTTATAAAAAAAAAAAAAAACTAGCTTTAATATATCGGAAGACCTTCCTAAATCAATTGTTGAGGCAAGGAAACCACTAGTCCCAAAGTTATTAGAATTCAAAAAACAAGGCAAAAAAGCACTTTTTAGACTAGTTGAACTTATAGTAGAAGGAAAAGTTTGGAATGTGAATACAAATACTGAAGAGGAAAACCCAAGAAAAAGAACACGCTCACAGGAAAACTCACCAACAAACCCAATGAAGAAAGATGACAAAAACAAAATAAAAACAACTATTATTGGTTTACCCCTAAAGGAAAACAAACATCAAACCCAATAAGAAGGTTCCTGACACAACAAAATTTAAACGATACTATACATAAAACTAGCACATCAAACAAAACTAACAGTGAAAGCCAAAAACCAACTAGTAGCAAAACACGAAGCTTAGAATAGCAAATACAGCTTAACAACTACGCATTAAATACTTCTTCCGAAAAATCGACAAATAAGAAAACAGATCACAATTACAAACATACAAACCACAACACCTCAAAACAACAATCCCCCTCAACAAGGTTGATCACCATAGGGAGAATAAATCACAACCCCTCTAACCCAAAACCAAACTCACTTTTTAAAACAGAAAACAAAACTGATCAAAAAAAACATTGTCACATATACACCAAGAAAGAAAAAAAAAAAACAACAACAACAACTCCCTCAAGCCGGCTTGCCACCGTGAGGGATGTAGGCTTAAACCCCCCAATTACTTAACAAAATCAACACTAAATACTATAAACATATGCTCATTCAATGTAAGAACTTTATCTACAGACGAAAAAATGGAAGAACTTAAACAAGCGATAGGGACATTATCGGGCTATCTGAAACAAGAATATATGGACAACAAATAAATGAAAATGACATTGAAATATTCTGTTACATAGGCGAAACCAAAGGACTGTACGGAGTTGGCTTTCTCATCAAAAAAGAACTCAAAATATATAACAGAAATACGTTTCTTTAATGAGAGAATATGTAGTATCACTCTACAAATCAGTAACACGAAATTGACCGTATTACAAATATATGCCCCAACAGATAGAGCTACAAAAGAAGAAATCGATAAATTCTATGACTGGCTGGAACAGGTGTATGAAACAACAAAAACAGAAGTTATGTACGTCATAGGAGATTTCAACGCAAAGTTGGGTTTGCAAAATGAAGGCGAAGAAAATATCATTGGGCGTTTCGGATATGGACAAAGAAATAGACGTGGAAACAGATTACTTAGCTGGTTACAAGAATTTAATTTGACATTTGCAAACTCATTTTTTAAGAACAAGGACAAATTGAAATGGACTTGGATATCTCCAGATAATAAAACAAAAAACGAAATTGATCTAGTACAGACAAATAAAATAAAAACAATCATGGACGTTTCAACGATAACCACGTTAAAGTTTGATAGTGACCATAGGATGATACGCGCAAAAATCAAAATCAACCACAGAACTATGAACAGGAATCATCAGAAATATTTTACACCAAGAGAAATTACTTCAGAGCAACAAACAACGTATAACATACAACTTGAAAAAAAAAAATGAAATAACAAACACCACTTACACTTCAGAAAATATTCAAAACATTTATGATATCTTCGAAACTATCATAAAAACTTCAGCAAAGGACACTATAATGAAACCAAAAAACACCAAAGTCGAAAAAATTTCACAGAACACAAAAATAATGATAAACAAAAGAGAACAATTGAGAGCAAAAACCAATCTGACAGCACATGAAACACAAGAACTGAAAGAATTAAGAAAAACAATCAAATTGCAGTCAAAAACAGATATCCAAAACTACAACGAATCGGAGGTGAAAGACATATTAGAAAATACCAAATCAATAAAAAAGACAAAACAATTTTTGTGTGACGATGGAAAAGAATGGATCATTTCTATAAAAAAATGATACAAAAAGACTCACCAAAAGGATAGATATAAATAAAACAGCTACAGATTTCTTTGAATCCCTGTTTTCATCAACAAACAATGAAGCAGACAACAACAACACTTTTCTTGACAACAACTTTGATGACGTTTCGATACTTTTCAACGAAATGGAAATCACACACTGCATCGACGAATTGGGACAAGAGAACAGGCAGTGATAGTATCGAGGCAGAAATTTTAAAATTCGGAAAACAAACTCTCACACCATTTCTGACAAAACTTTTCAACGCCATTCTTAAAACTCAACAGATACCAAAACAATGGAAACAAAGCATCATAATATTATTACATAAAAAAGGAGACAAAGAAGATATAAATAATTACAGGCCAATCAGCTTAATATCGACAGTGTATAAACTTTTTTCAAAAAACTAAAAATATCACAAAATAACAAACAGCCAAGAGAGCAAGCCGGATTTAGAGAAGGATTTTCAACTACTCACCGCTTACAGACTATTAACCAACTAATAGAAAAATTTAATGAATACAAGAAACCTCTCTATCTTTTATTCGTTGATTTTAGTAAAGCTTTTGATACGATAGAACATAAAAGCATTTGGGCAGCACTGACAAATCAAAATATAAATCCAATATTTGTTCAAACAATCAAAAACATTTATAACAACAATACTGCAAAAATTAAAACTAACAAAATGGGACGAGAATTTAACATTAAAAGAGGAGTACGACAAGGAGACCCAATTTCTCCACCACTTTTCTCAGCGGTACTAGAAGAAATATTTTGTCGACTTGACTGGAAAAATAAATTTGGATTAAATATATGGGGAGAGAAATTGAGCAATCTTAGATTTGCAGATGATATTGTTCTTCTATCAGACAAACCAGAGGACTTAGAAAAAATGGTGAACAAACTCGCAGATGAATGTAAAATCCACGGACTCTTATTAAATCTTAGCAAAACTAAAGCCATGACAAACCATATAAGAAAGGAAATCTTGCTTCAAAATAATAAAATAGAGTATACTGATGACTACATTTATTTAGGACAACTGAAATCATTTGATAACCAGGAAGAAAAGGAAATAATTCGAAGAATATCTAATAGCTGGAAACAATTTTGGAACGTTAAACAGATTCTAGATGCAAGAATTGGAAAAGACACACAAAAATACATTATAGATTCAACAATACTTCCTGTAATGACATACGGTTTACAAACAATGGGACTAACATCGAATTCTTTGAAAAATTAAGAATCTGTCAATGCAGAATGGAAAGAAAACTACTTAATATAAGAACTATTCAAAAAATTAAGAACGAAGAAATAAGAAGAAGAACTAACATAACAGACGGCGGTCGTGGTGCAGTGGTAGAGTGTTTAGTAGATAGGCCGGACGCGTGGGTTTGAATCCCGCTCTGGGCATCAACTTTTCTTTCATCCTCCCATTTTCATATGGACGCCGCCCTTGAGGTTATATATGTGAAATTACTAACAACTTATTTCCAAGTACTGCAACACAAAAAAAAGGGAAGGCTGCTACTCTGGTAGTACAATGGACCGGATATTAGGTCTGAGTTCTCCAGATTAGCATATAAGCCTCCTCTTTTTTATTTTAAAAAAAAAAAAAAAAAAAAAAAAAAAAAAAAAAAAAAAAAAAAAAAAAAAAAAAAAAAAAATACATAACAGACGGAACTCAAAGAATAAAACAACTTAAATGGAGCTGGGCCGGTCACATTTCGAGAATCCAAGACAACAGAAAATTTTAACTAGACGAAATTAGACCTATAGGTAGACCAAAGAAGAGATGGGAAGACGATCTTAAACAATTCAACAACAACTGGTACATATAATGACGGAAAGAACAGAAATTTATGGGCAGCAATGGGGGAGGCTTACGCCAGATCGACATAAATCTATCTAACTAATATTAACTTGAAAAACATTACCTAACTTAACTTTGAATATATGTAAAGATTTTCAAAAATTATATTAATTTAAATAATGTAAACAAAACCATTAACTATGTATACTCAAACAACATTTTTTAATTTATCTATGAAGGTTCACACACCTAAATGAATGGAGATATACAAATGTTTCTATTAGGTCTGTAGATAGTTCCAATTAAAACCTTTTCATTACCATTGGATAACTCAACAAAAACAAATTCCATTTCGCTATCATCAGGAGAAGAGCCAATTAGTCTAGATTTAATTGCCTTCCTTAACATACATCTCTACGATTAACCCTATCGGATCGATATACTTTAAATACAGCAAGAGAACACATCCGGTTGTTTTGAGAAACATTGAACCAAGTTTCAGATACACACACCACGTCAACCTTAGTACCTTCAAATGTATAGCGAAATTCATCAATTTTGCCCAATAAACTTTGTGCATTAATATGACACAATCGAAGTCCAGTTTGACGTCGGCTTAATACGTTAATCATGGTGCGCAGATTAAAATCCCCCATTTTAAAACAAACTTACACGAGAGAGAAAACAAAAAGATCGAAAAAATTAATTTAATTAAATCTAAAGAAATCAAAGTGATGATAATAATAAGTGAGAGAGCAATAAATTCAAATATTAAGTATATATATAAATTTTTTTTTTTAATATTTTTTTTGCGATGAGTTACAAAAATAGAAGGAAAAGAATGAAAGAAAGAAAAAACTTAGTAATAACTTAAGTGTCAGAGTGGGCACGGCTGAGCTTTAGTTCGGTACATAACGAGTTGTAGTGAATGAAGCGAAAAATAGGGCCCAACCTCCGAATTTTTTTACTGTGAACCGATTTGCATGAAATTTTGGAATTGGGCTCATCTTACCCTTAAATTCAAAAGTGAAAATGATTTGCACACCGCCCCACCCTGGGGGTGGTTGCCACCCCTTCTCGGGGTGAATTTTTTTTTTTTTAAATAACCTCAGATATCGATAGAAGGCCTAATTTTAAGCAAAAAAACAAATATAAAGTTTTTTGTTAAGTCCAATATCTTTCGAGTTATTGGCAATTGAAAATTCGCAATTTGTTCACGTTTTTCATCTATTTATTGCAAATATCTCCAAAACTATACGTTTTATCGAAAATTTTATAATGAACAAAATTGTAGCAGGTAAAACAATGAACAATTTGGTTTTTTATAAAGTATTCTTAGAACAATATTAAGCTAGATATAAAAGATCAAAGCCATTTTTTATTTTGTCTGAAATTTAATGGTTGTAGTCAATGCCATATAGCGGCGAGCAGATGCATTTTATGCATTCTAATACTAGAGGATGTTAAGTAGTGCTTGAAATAAGCTTTAAAATGAGCACTATTAAAAGTCTTTTGCACGTAAAATAAGTGAGCTGTAGTGCAAATAAGGGGAGCATCTAATGTTTTTTTCTTTTTTTTTCCGCTCCGAACGGATACCTCGCTAGGGCCGATTATTAGTTTTGGGGTTAGAAAATGACACTTTTTATGGTTATAAATTCATAAAAAAGTTTCATTTTCAAACCACAAAAATCCCACTTACACCATTTTCAATTAAAAATTTCCCACTTAATAATACCGTCTGGCATTACTTAAACAAGTAATGTCAAAGTAAACTCTTATAAATAATTGAAAATGTAAAAAAAAGTGTTCTATTAGCAACAAAATAGTGAATTATAAACGAGGGTGGATTGATAAGTTTCCGGCCTGACCAAGAGATGGCGCAACTCGGCCTACCTTGAGGTGGCGTTCTATAGTAGCATGCTTTGATAGCTTGTAGCTTTAGTTTCAGCCCGATTGCCATGTTAGTTTAGGTTTGAGAGCACACTGAACAAGACGCCTCTGTGTTTTTTTTTTTTAATGGAAAAGTTGGAAAATCGTGCTGTCATCAAATACTTCTATTTGAAGAGGTTAAAGCCGAAGGAAATCAAGGAAGAGATGGACTCAACACTGGGGACATCCTCCCCATCATATTCAACAATTAAGCAGTGGTTTTCCGAGTTTAAAAAGGGTCGTGTGAGCACCTCTGATTAGCCTCGCTCAGGACGCCCTCTTGAGGTCACAACTGCAGATATGATCGAAAAAATCCATCAAATAGTGCTGGAAGACAGCAGATTAAAAGTGCGTGAGATAGCTGAGACCTGTAAGACGTCATGATGAACGTGTGCAAAATATTTTACACCAACATTTGCATATGGAAAAGCTCTGTGTAAGATGGGTGCCGCGTTTGCTAACAGTGGACCAAAACTTGATTCGAAAAAACATTTCTACCGCCAATTTGGCGTTGTATAAGCGTAATCCAAACGAATTTTTGCGTCGTTTCGTAACCGTTGATGAAACTTGGGTCCACCACTACACTCCTGAAACCAAAGAACAATCTAAACAGTGGATTGGACCAGGGGAACCAACTCCAAAAAAGGCAAAAACAGTTTTTTCGGCGAACAAGGTTATGGCTACTGTTTTTTGGGATGCAAGAGGTATTATATACATCGATTACCTTGGAAAGGGTAAAACTATCACTGGTAAATACTACGCAGACTTATTGCAACGTTTGAGCCACGAAGTGAAAATTAAACGACCTCATCTGGCGAAGAAAAGAATCTTGTTTCATCACGATAACGCACCAGCGCACAAGTCAATCACTTCGATGGCTAAAATAAACGATCTGAAGTTTGAATTGATGTCGCACCCTCCCTACTCTCCAGATCTAGTCCCGAGTGACTATTATCTGTTTTCTAGCCTCAAAAAATGGTTTGGCGGTAAGAGATTTGCGGACAATAAAGAAGTAATCGAAGTTGTAAATGGGTATTTTGAGGAGCTTGACGGATCAGTCTATAGAGATGGCATTATTAGACTAGAACACCGCTATGACAAATGTATCAGCCTTGGAGGAGATTATGTTGAGAAATAAAAAAAAAATAATCTTAAAAACGTTGTTTTTCTTGGTCAGGCCGGAAACTCAATCCACCCTCATACATATAAATTGTTGTCTTATTCGGTAGTTTATGTTTTCATTCAACTTTTCCTGTTTTGAAAGAAAAAAAAAAATCTGAAGTGAGGTTAAAACCGAATAATTAAAAAGTGTTTTTAAACAATTTAGAGGGGTCTCCGGCACTTTCTTTGGCGCGGCTTTAGTTCGGTACATAACGAGTTGGGGCCTAAATTAAAACTTAACAACTAGGGAGGCATTTCAATAGAATAAATCTCGAAAAAGAAAGTGCCGGAGACCCCTCTAAATTGTTTAAAAACACATTTTAATTATTCGGTTTTAACCTCACTTCAGATTTTTTTTTTTTTTTTTTCAAAACAGGAAAGGTTGAATTAAAACATAAACTACCGAATAAGACAACACTTTATGTGTATATATTTCACTATTTTATTGCTAAAACACTTTTAATTATTTAGTAGTAGTAGTAGTAAACTTTATTGAGATTTTTTTTTCTTTTTTTTTACACTGTTATGTTCTTAAGTTCTATGTATCACATAAATGTATCTGTACTTTTTTTTTGTGTATATTGGATTTGCCGACTTAGAATTGGTCTGGCTATACTGATTTGTGTTTAAATTCTATAAAGTTTTTTATAAAATGCACTGAGTGTTTAAAGACTGTCGTCAACTCTTTTATTTATTATTAAATACGTCCACTCAAAAAGACGATGGCCATGAAAATGACTTAACCTATGAAAAAGACTTAACCTAAAGAAAACGAAAATGGGGAGAAGGGAAAATATAAAAAGGAGAAAGAAACGACTATAGTTCGCTTGGTAGTGTTTCTGTCTCTACATTACAGAGCAAGCTATTTGATTTCAATCGATAGATAAAGTTATGTGTGTCTCATAGATTTTGTGAAGACAACAGTTTGTTTGTCTACAAAATGATAATGTAATGGATTTATAGTTAAAGGTATTTTTTGCTTGATTTTTGCTTACATTTAGAATAAATTATCTTAAAGGTTCTCTTAGTTTAGTTGTAAATATATTATTTGTTCACAGCGCAAGTTACTAAATTTAACTTATTAAGGTCAATCCAAACATAACTAGATGATATATTTTATTTTTTTAAATGTTTTTTTTTTTTGCTATTATTAAAGCGTTTGCAAATTGGGTGTTCTTTTTGACTCCGTTGGAATGAGCAATTTTCTTTTCGAGGAGTGTCAAGCTGCTTATCCTCTGTAGCTGTTATTAAGTTGTTTCTTATAGAATGGTTGGGTGAATAGGTTGTCCTCTTCGAGGATGAACTCTGGATTGGATCCTTCATTGAGGATGCTTACCGGCGAAGTTTAATATCTTTCATAAACTGACCAGTTGATATTGGTTTCGTAAATGTTTTGAAGTATGGGGTTTTCGTGGTTTTCTAATGCTGTTAATCTTTTTTTCGAGAGGCCTATTAAATAGTACAGCAGGAGAACTACTTTTGAATCATTGTAAATTGACTTATTTGTATACCATTTTCCTCCAGGCCTACGGAATTTGTTTAAGCATTTGCGTATTACGTAGCGTTCAAATCTTTGTAGCTCAAGAACCACATTTGGCGTTATTTGGAACCAAATAGTAAAACCATGATATAAGAGGGCGTATCAGCGTTTTATACATTAGGAGTTTGGTTCTGGTTTCAACAGCAGTAAAATTCAGTAAGAGTTTTAGCTTTGATGCCGCAGCTTTGCTTTTGTTAAGAGCTTTTCTAGCATGAGGGTTCATTTTTAACCTCTCATGAAGATTAATTCCCAGATATTTAATAGATTTTTTTATGGGAATCAAGTTCCCATCTATGAAAAGCCTGAGAAATCTGCTCTCTCGAACTGCGAGGTGGTGCCCCTTACCAGAGGCATTTCGAAAGCAAATGAGCTCGCATTTGTTGAAATTTATATCAATTCCCCATTTTTTATAATAGGGTATTACTGTATTTAGATGTTCTATCACCACTTTCAAGGCTTCGTGGGGTCTCTCATCGGCACTGAATATTAAAGTATCGTCAGCGTATAGGATTGTTTCAGAACTTAGGTGATGTGTTGGAAAATCAAATAAGAATACATATATTGAAAAGGAGGGGCCCAAGGATAGAACCTTGGGGTACTCCTGCATGAATGGGGACTAGGGATGAAGAGGCCCCTTCAAAGTTTACTGTTAGGTAACGTTTGGAAAGAAAGCTTGTCAAGATTTTTATGAGTGTGGGGGGGAGGTTCAGTTGGTTAAGTTTATAAGCCAGTCCTTCATGCCAGACTGAATCAAACGCCTTTTTTAAATCAATCGCACAAGCGGTTGTACATTTTCCTAATCTAAGGTTGATTAATATTCTATTTTGAAAGTGAAGAAGGGCATGTTCGGTAGAGTGATTCCTTTTAAAACCAAACTGCTCATGTTGTATAGGGTTATTGTTGTCAAAGAAGTCAAAAATTAGTTTGTGAATTATTTTTTCAAGAAATTTTTAAAGTTTGACAGAAGGGAAATTGGCCGGAAGTCTTCAATGCTATTGCTGGAACTTTTTTTTATTGGAATTAGTCTGGCTATTTTCCAAGCTGTCGGAAAATAACAGTTATTGAGGCAATTGTTAAAAATTGGGGTCAGGTAGGATGCTAGAGTTTTCTTGGCTTTACGAAGTACGAAATTAGGGATCTGGTCAGGCCCAGCAGACTTTTATTGTTTAGGGAGGAGGAGGAGATAATGTTTTCAACCGTGTTCTCTTGGATTAATGCAGCGTTGTTACTATCAAGGGAAGTATTAAATTGAGAGAATTCTGTTAATTGTAAATTTTCATTCCAGACTGAAAAGGATGAGTTAAAAGTTTTGACTTCCAAAGTGTTAATCGGGTCATAGGATGGGTTTTTTTGAACGAATAAATTTTGGTAATAGGATGCAAATGCTCCAACTTTTTCTGATGGGGAGGACATTCAAGAATCTTGATATAATAAAACTTGGTTATCAGGTTGATTATTTGATGCTTTACGGCCTGTTATTTGGTCAATGACCTTAAAAACATTTGAATTAGGCTTTAGGTTTGCCAGTTTCTTTCTGAATTGGATATTGAGCTCTATTTTTACCTTTTCACTGATTATTTTTGATAGGCAGCTGATTTGGGAGGAAAGCTCCGAGTAGCTTTGGCTAGTTCGATCGCCAAAGCGGTGAAAATTTTTTTTAAGTTTTTGCTTCCATGCCTTTCTAATTTTAAAAAGTTTTAACGTTGATGGAGTGATGTTGTGCCAATTTTTCCTTAGATTAATCTTCTTGCCGTATCTATCTATGCAGACTGAGAGAACAGACAATATTGCATCGATAAAGCCATCAATTTCAAGATTTGATAAATTTCTATTGGTTGGAATTTTTAACTGAAAAAGCTTGGAGTTAAGTATCCTGTTGAAGGACGTCAAATTTGTATTTTTGAAGCTGAGATAGCTTTAAGTAATTCCGAGAAAAATGAGTTATTGTCAAGTATAATTGAGGAAAAAACTGAAAAGTGCTCAGAAATATGGTCGAGTGTAGTGCATGAGATGTTATCCACTGACCTGAGATTTGAAGACATCATAAAGAAGTCGATATGGGATCCTGAGGACGGACGGGTGGGGCCCTGAGGTACCACTATGTCTACATCAAGAAAACGGGTCTCCTGGAACCAGCGGGCCAGGTGCAAACCCTTCTGATTTATTTTAGGGTCGCCCCAAAGTGGGTGCCTGGAGTTAAAATCGCCACCAATAATGACGTAGTCGAATGAAGCTAAAGAAGACATAAGGTCGTCTAGTGCCGTTGGTAGGGATGCACCGCTATTACAGGCCACATATACTGAAACAAAAGCTAGTGTTTTTGAGGTTTGAAGGGATGATAGAAGGATAACAGCGATGGTTGCTGAAATAATGTTATTCGAAAAATGCTTTTGTGAGGAGCGAATTGTGTTTTTCAGAAGTATCGCAGTACCTCTACCGTCATTGTTTCTTATTATGTCAAAATGATCATTATATCGACACTTATTTGAAAATTTTTTAAAGCAAGTTTCTTGAAGGAAGACTGCGGTTGGATTGATCTCTTCAAGGAGTAGATCAAGTTCGATTTCTTTTTCTTTGGTAAGGGAGTTGATATTGGACGAAACTAGTTTTAAAATCATGGTAAGGCCGGGGAGAGGCTGGCAATGAAGCCGAGGTATGCACCAGGTTTTTGGTTTTCATTTAAGTTAGTATACATAGGCCAAAAGCCTCTAATTTTTGAAATAAGAGTTGTTATGGGGACACCAAAAAGTCTCTCGGACTCATTTAAAAAGTCGGACGTATCATTGCTGTTGTGTATGGCTGTGTTAGGTCCCGGTAAGCTAACTGGGGCCGAGGGCCTTATATTTCCTCTTAGTTGGTCGGCATAAGAAATGCCATTTCGTGCGGAAAATATTGGAAAGCTATTGTTAACTTTAATTGTATTTTTTGGGTTAGAGATTGAGGCTTCCTCTTTCTTTTTTTTAAAAAAGGTAACGCGGTTAGGACATCCTCTATAACTTGCAGGGTGGCCTATCTCTTTGCAATTAACACAAGACACGACCGAAGTCTCAGTTTTTTCCCCTATTTCACATTGCCCGGGTTCGTGTTCTTTAAGGCATTTAACGCATCTTATTGCAAAACTGCAGTAAGTTGCCACATGGCCGAAACGTTAACACCGGAAACATTGTGTCGTGTCCGAGTTTCTTACCGAGTCCCAAGTAATCTTGTGCCTGAGGATATACTTAATTTTTTTAATTTTTTGGAGGCTTTCCCTGTCCTCAAGTGAGCACAGGAAGAGATCCAGCGGAATGCTATTAACTTTAGACCATTTAGTCTCAAACACTTTTACAGTAACCCTCAATGAAGGATCCAATCTGTTTAATTCATTTTTTATTTCCTCTGGGGAGAATTTGTTTGACATACCTTTTAAGATGGTATTATATTTTTTTAAGCTTTTAGGGGTAAAGGTAAAGGCATCAACCTTACATTCCTTGAAAATTTGCATAAAATAGGAGTGCATCTCAACATTCCTGACTATGATTTTAAGTTTATCAAACCCATTTGCAACGAATTTAATATCATCTAAATTATGTTCAGACTTATCCACATATTCCAAAATTGACTTTGAAGATATTCCCTTGGTAAAAATGGGGGGCACCATGGCTCAGGTTTTCGAAATTGTTCTCCGTTCTTGTTCTGGTTGACCGTTCCTGTGGATTCACTTCGATTGAAGCTGGTATTATTGCTGTTGCCTCTGATGTTGCGCACTTCCGATGAATTGGCTCTTCCCGCGTAGTCATGTTCAGTATTGCTGTCCTCTTGGCTGGCGTCTTGGGACTGACGCACATGATCTTCCATTTCGTTTTCGAAAATTTTAAAACGATTAATTGAATCTGTGCTTGGGGGAGTCTAATTATTTTCGCAATACGTTCTCAGTCAATGAGATGAGCTTGCTATTTAAGGTCCGTACAGAGATGCTCGAGCTAAATTATAGACCTCACAGAGATAATATCAATCATAATTGTACTCTGTGTAACCTTAACCTGATCGAAAACGTTTATCATTTCCTAGCCTGCTGTCCAATGCTTCAAGAAATTCGGCGTTTATGCTTTAACAAGAGCTTTCTTTCGACAGAGGAGTGTTATTCAATTTTAAATGGAGAGAGTGGATGGAAACTTCTTATCCGGTTTGTCTCTGAAGCTACCGCTTACAGAAATTTGTACGTGAATATGTAGACTCAAATCTATTGTTGTTTTGTTTTAGCTAAACTAAAAGCCCACTTTTCAACGGATATTGAAACTCTAAAATTACCATTAACTTTACTTTTTTTGTTTTTCTTTTTTCATTTCATAATCTTATTTTTTTGTTCACTTAACGTTTTTGAATTTCGTTATTTTATTGATTCTCTTTTTCGATTTTTTGTATTGTAAAATTTATCTTTCATTAGAACATCCTATGTACTTTTCAATGGTTTTTATTTTTATTTGTTAGCACTCATAATGTAATTAATTTTTTGATTAAATCGGCAGACGGCTTTTAAGCCATGCTTGTAATTCTTTGAATATTAAATATTTGTAATCTGATATATGAAAAAATAAAGAAGATAATAAATAAAATAAATAAATAATAAAACGATTAGAGTTGTTGAATAATTCCTTTGGTTTTTTATAACTTGAAGGATTAACTTGTTGTCTTCTTTTCCTAGCTATGACTGCTTGGAAAGTTCCTGTTTCGTCGACAAGGATCTTTTTTAAAGAGTCCTCTGTTTGCTTTGCCACATCCAATTGTTTGGCGGAATTACTTTTGAAGTTGTGACCAATAATCACACAGCTGCTAGTTGGTTGCAATGGCTGCCTGGCGCCATAAATGGTGTTCAATATTTCATCTTGGGTTATCTCCATCTCGTTTTGTCTACCAGTTGCGTTGGTATTGGTAGCGTCATTTTCGTCTCCTCCATTCCAATCTTCCGAGACTGCTTTTACTATTTTTATCTTTTCTTCTTCACTAATAATTTTGGAAGGCAATTTTATTCTTTCGTAAAACGAATTTTTATCTGGCGGTGTTTTATTTTGCCTAATAGGCCCGATACTACTTTTTTCCATGTCGAAAAAACAATTTTTTTTGTGCACTCTTGTCACTATATGTATTTAGTTCACACTCACAGTTCGCAAAATACGTCCGAACTCAACGGCTTGCTACGGTCGAATCTTTTAATTATTTATAAAAGTTTACTTTGACATTACTTGTTAAAGTGATGCCAGATGGTGTTTTTAAAAGTGAAATTTTGAATTGAAAATGGTGCAAGTGGGATTTTTGTGGTTTGAAAATGAAACTCTTTTATGAATTTCTAACCACAAAAAGTGTCATTTTCCAACCCCAAAACTAATAATAGCTTAAAATTCGCGCGAATTTTAAGCTATGATTGGTTTTGTAGTAAGAAAATGACACTTTTCGTGGTTGAAAATTAAACTTTCTTATGAATTTATATTACCAACAATTTATAATTTTAGCCATGTTCTATTGAATTCTGAAAAGAACTTTTAAGTATGTACTTAATAAATAAGAATATGTGATGGATTGAATGATGAACTACTCTCTCAAAAACTTTTCATTAAGTGAACTCAAATTAAAATTTTTATTAAAGAACAAAGCATTATTAACCACAAAACTAATAATAGCTTAAAATTCGCGCGAATTTTAAGCTATTATTAGTTTTGGGGTTAGAAAATGACACTCTTTGTGGTTATAAATTCATAAAAAAGTTTCATTTTCAAACCACAAAATCCCACTTGCACCATTTTCAATCAAAAATATCCCACTTAATAATACCGTCTGGCATTACTTAAACAAGTAATGTCAAAGTTAATGCCGTTTTCGTTTGGGAAAAAAGAGTACCCTAAGGGTACTCTTTTTGCTGTCAGAGTGACGTTGTGTTCGTTTGGCTGCTCTCAGGGTAATCTGAAATTACCCTCAGAGCAAGTTTTGCTACTCTAGAAATTTTTTCAGAGTAAACTCACACCAACATAAATGACATTTGTCGTTTGTCATTCTTGGCATCTCATTTCGAATTTTGTGTTCAACGGGCGAACTTATATTTATTGTAAATAAAATTAAATTAAAGTTTAAAATGAATCCTTTAAGTCAATAGCTGCTTCCATAGTTTTAAATTATTTTAATAATTTGTTTATAGTAACGGTATCAACGCGGGCGTTCACAAACCTATCGGTTTTGGTTCGCATAACTTGTCCATGCTGTTTTTGTTGTTGTCCGAGCTCAAAAAAATTCTTATTGCCTTAAATTACCTTTGTATAAATTCAATCTGGACATTTATGAAGTTTATTGCGTATCTTTTTTAGTTATAAATTCATTTTGTCAGTTTTTACTCCATTCAAAAAATGTTTACTTAATTGCTCATGAAATACGCAGAGATATGTTTCTGAACGTAGTCAATTGCATTGAAAGCAAACTATAATGTCAAACGCACACATACATTGACAAAAACGGAGTACTCTGATTTCATGTTCGTTTGAATTGTCAAAACTCAGGGTACTCTAAAAAAAAAAGGGTACTCTAGTTTTACCAAACGAAAACGGCATAACTCTTATGAATAATTGAAAATGTAAAAAAAAGTGTTGAATTAGCAACAAAATAGTGAAATATATACATATAAATTGTTGTCTTATTCGGTAGTTTATGTTTTCATTCAAATTTTCCTGTTTTGAAAAAAAAAAAAAATCTGAAGTGAGGTTAAAACCAAATAATTAAAAAGTGTTTTTAAACAATTTAGAGGGGTCTCCGCACTTTCTTTTTCAAAATTTATTTTAAGTGCCTCCCTAGCTGTTAAATTTTAGTTTAAGCCCCAACTCGTTATGTACCGAACTAAAGCTCAGCCCAGAATTCATATCATCGTAGATAATGTCATGTTTGATTGTTATCTCAAAATGTTTTGTTGCAAAACTTGCCAATGTTGATTTCCTTTGGGAAAACAAAAGCACTTTAAAAATCATAATCCTCTTGCTCAAAACAACAAATATCACTCCAATATACTTTTCTGACTTCAAACGCCAAACTGGTAAACGTCAAATGCTTTGTGTTGGGGTTAATGAAAGTGCGTGTGACTCTTGCCTCCGTTTCGAGATTCACAAAAGTGCTTTTTCGGCGCAAACAAAAAGTGATCTAGTGTCCGCGTAGAACGGTTTTCGAGAAAAAAGCCATTTTTAAAAGTTTTTTTGTGTACCAATGGAAATCGACAAAATTTGTTTGGGAAAAAAATGAATTTACATAAGTACTAAAATACACATTACAAAAATCCTTTTTTGGGAATTTATATCTTGATGAAAATATTTGACTAGATTTGAATTGTTCATTTCATATTTGTTAACAATTTAATCTGTGTGTAACAGCTTACCTAGGTCACAAAAAGTAAACAGTAAAAAAGTAAAGTAAACACTGAAAATAGTTAAAAAAAAAAAATAAAATAAGGAATTTTTTGCAAGTCAAGGGCAATTTCTCCGAATTTGGGAATTTATATCTTGATGAAAATATTTGACTAGATTTGAATTGTTCATTTCATATATGTTAACAATTTAATCTGTGTGTAACAGCTTACCTAGGTCACAAAAAGTAAACAGTAAAAAAGTAAAGTAAACACTGAAAATAGTTAAAAAAAAAAAATAAAATAAGGAATTTTTTGCAAGTCAAGGGCAATTTCTCCGAAGGGGTCTAATAATAGGGGTGAATGTTTTGTTCTGGTTTAAGAATTGTAAATATTATTCTATTACAAATTAGACCAAATTGTAAAACTGTCAATTTCCCTTTTTGAAAAAACCATTTGAAATACATTTATACAACAATTTATAATTTTAGCCATGTTCTATTGAATTCTGAAAAGAAATTTTAAGTATGTACTTAACAAATAAGAATATGTGATGGATTGAATGATGAACTACTCTCTCAAAAACTTTTCATTAAGTGAACTCAAATTAAAATTTTTATTAAAGAACAAAGCATTATTAGCTTTTAAAACCACTAAAGTATGAGAAAGGAAGTAGCTTAGTTAATTTTTAATAATTTTTAAAAAATTGAGTAAATCTTATATATAAAAATGAATCGCAAAATGTGTTGGTAAGCGCATAACTCAACAACGCCTGGACCAATTTGGCCAATTCTTTTTTTGTTGTGTTTGTTATTGTCAGGAGAAGGTTCTTATGACATAAGAAATTTAAAAGCTGATATTCCCACAGGAACGGGTTTGGGGACGGAAACTTAGAAACTATTAGACAGGTTTCTAAAGCGATTCCAGCATTAGGGGTGCTACATTATCCCCTCAATCAGTAATTTAGATTTTATTTCATCCCTATAATCCCGCGGGAACTGAAACGGGAACGATAACCGAAACCTTAAAGTTACTTGACCGATTTAAAAAATTCTTTCAACTCTTGGATGTTTCATTCATCTCTCAGTGACATAGACTAATGAATGATTCCTGTCAAGGTTTGATCCCCATATTCCGTCAGGAACGGGTTCGGGAATGGAAACTTAAAAATTACTGGACAGATCTCTAAAACCCTTCCTGCATTAGGATTGCTACATTATACCCCTTCATTAGTAATTTAGATTATATTTCATCCATATAATTCCACAGGAACAGAGACGGGAACGAGAACCGAAACCTTAAAGTTACCGATTTCAAAAATTTTTCTACTCTAGGATGTTACATTACCCCTCAGTGACAAAGACATATAAATGGTTCCTGTCAAGGTTTGTTCCCCATACTCCCACAGGAACGGAATTTAAAATATTGCGGGGATATTCCGACAGTAACGGGTTTGGGAAAGAAAACCTAGAAACTACTGGTCAGATTTCTATAACCCTTCCCCTTCCTGCATTAAGATTGCTACATTATCCCCCTCAATTAGTAAAATAAATAAATAAATAGGGTGGCGCAACAGAGCGAGGAGCTCCTGGGCCTAGCGCATTTCTCACAACCATGCCTTGTGAGGGAATGGAGGGGACCTACAATTTTTCGCCGGTTCCGAACGGCTAATTGAGAATGCGCTTTTCATGGCAATGAATTTACTTACGGAGGACTTGCCAATTCCTCGCGAAAGGCGATACCCGTGGAAAAACATTTTTGCATTTTGCCTCTGCTGGGATTCGAACCTCGAACCTCTGGGTTAGCAGGTGGACATGCTAACCATTACGCCACGGGTACCCTCAATTAGTAATTTAGATTATATTTCATCCCTATAATCCCACGGAATCAGAAACGGGAACGAGAACGGGAACCTTAAAGTTACTTGACCGATTTCAAGAAATTTTTCAACTCTACGATTATCGCCTTATATTTCACATATTTCCACGGTAGCGAAAGATTCCCACAGGAACGGGGCTGGAAACGGAAACCTAGAAACTACTGGACAGATTTCAAAAATTCTTTCGTCATTGGGATGCCACATAATTCCAAAGTTAAAACGATTATTTTTCATAAAAAAAAAAACGAAAACGGGAACCTTAAAACTACAGACCCGAGCAGCGCCGGGTGGCTCAGCTAGTTTCACATAAAATTGCCCCTTGTGCCTACACGGAGGGATATAAACCCCCTCCCATAAAATTTTTTTTCTTATTTTGACCCAATCTATCTATCCTGAGTCTTTGGCAAAAGGTATCTAAAAACACCCTACACAAATAAAAGAAAATTCTAAAAGTTAATATGTAATTAATTATAAAAATAATTAAAAAATTGAGAGCGGTGAACAATTTTGTTTGAACTTTTTTCTATACGCTATTTAAAATACATTTCCGAAAATTTCATGAAAATCCATGGACTGGCCCTGGATTCTTAGGTTTTGCCATTTTTATGTCTAACGGCCCTCCACTAAACATCAACTTGTCAAAAAAATATAAAATCTTCAATGCAGCCGTGAAATCTTCGCTTTGTTATGCTGCGCAAACATGGGGGATGCAAGAATATGAGGTGCTTGAAAAATTCCAGAGAAATTTCATAAAGAAAATGTAAAATATCCCCAGAACAGCACCAAACTATTCAATTTATTTGGAAACAGGTCTGCCAAAACTTCTAACTTCAACTTTAAAGTTCCAAGCAGACTACTTAACAAAAGTATTCGATGAAGATACTCGTTTATGTAAAATAATGATGCTTTATGAGATTCGGAATAAGGATTGCTGGTTAAGCACATGGGAAAACATAGTGACTAAATTTGATATCTCAAATATTTTCAAATCAAGATGCGAAGTCTTAAATTTGATTGGAAAATCATACAACAGAAGCTCTGAACAGTTTTGGAGTTTATGCAATTTGACTGCTAAAGAGGATTGTTTTCATTTTATAAGTATATGTCAAATTTTCAGAGAGCAGAGAAGAACGTGTTTTGGAAAACCCACCATCTCAATTGAAATCTTAAATGGTTCAAATTGGATAAATCTAGCTAATTTTGTTAGAACTGCTTAAAACTATAGAATGCTTTTAATGTCGGAATATTTGTAGTTCGTATCAATTTTATATATATTGTAATGTACACCCAACATTTATACCAATTTCATAATCGAAAACGTTTAACCGAAAACACAAGTGCTGGCAACGCTATAATGGAATGCTATAATCTATAATGGAAGACGTTGTTTGTGAGTGAGTGTGTGTGTGCAGAAATACCGGGAGGAGAATGTGTCTAGACATTATGGTTTATAGCAAAACTACCAGAAAGCTCTCGATGGTTCACAGTTCTATATAAAGAGGGAGCTGACGCAACCAGTTTCAGTTTAATTTAGAAAGTGATAGTGTGAATATTGGATAAACGTAATTGAGTTGAGTTCGAATAAAGTGTATATCGAAAGTAGATACTGAATAAAAGTGGTAGAATGAAATAGAAAGGTAGAGTTTTATTTTTGCGAACTAAGTGCACGTTACATTGGTGTCAGAAGTGTAAATAAAACTTATTTGAAAAAAAAAAAAAAGGAAGAGACTAGTAAAGTGTAAAAAAAAAAAAAAAGTTAAATACATTGAAAATGGGTAAGTTGTTGGAAGAGCTCAACTGCATTGAGCTTAAAAGTGAGTTAGGTAAGCGAAATCTTTCTAGAGCGGGTTCGAAAAATGAGCTCGTCCTGCGCTTGCGCAACTATTTGGAACAGCAAGGGGAAGACGTAAACACTTTTGTTTTTGAAACAGAAGTGGAGGAAGAGGAGGTTAGTGAAAGTGTAGATTTTTCTAGTATGATGAAGCTTTCATTAGAACAACAAAAGAAACTGATTGAAGAGCAACACCAGAATATTCTCGGACGTCTGGAAGAGCAACGAAACAATCAAAAGAAAGAACAGCAGAATGTTCTCGAACAACTCGAAGTACAACAAAAGAATCTGGAAGAGCAACGAAATGAGCAAAAGAAGGAACAACAGAATATTCTTGAAAGACTTGAGGCGCAACAGAATGTTTTGGAAGGGCAGAAAAACATGCTAGAAGGCAAATTGGGCAACATTGAGAAAAACGTATATGCCCTTGACGAACGCGTTGAAGGTATGGAAAAACAGCTTTCTGTTGTAGAGAATCGTTTCGAAATCGTAGAAAGCCGATGTGATAAACAATTCTCTGTTCTGACCAAGGAATTAGACCAGATCCGGAAAATAAAAATTCGAGAATCTGCTGGAGAACTTGCAAAGAAAAAGGAGATGAAACCGCCAACATTTGATGGACAGTCTTCTTGGCCAGTCTACAAGAGACAATTTGAGGCAGCCGCAACAACAAATGGCTGGGATGACGAAGACAAGTACATTGCACTGACTCTTGCTCTTAGAGGACCAGCAGCTGAATTACTTCAAACAGTTCCAGCTGGTAGGGGCGGCGATTTCAGTTCTCTCGTGGCAGCTATAGATAAACGCTTTGGAGATAGCCACTTGAAAGAAGTCTTCCGAGTCCAACTCAATAACAGAGTCCAGAAAAGGGGTGAAAGTCTACAGCAGCTCCAAGCAGACGTCGAAAGACTGGTTCACCTGGCATACCCGGATGCTGGAGAAGAAATCATCAACCAGCTTGCTGTTGAGTCCTTCGTTCGTGCCATTTCCGATATACATCTTCAGAGGTCTGTGCGAACTGCTAGAACACGTACTCTTTCTGAAACTTTAGCATTCGCATTGACAATTGAAGCAGCAGAACAGGCTTCTCATGGAGTACATCGACTTAGAGAAGCCATAGTCGAAGAATGCTCATGCCGAAGAGCTGAAATACAAAAGAACCAGCGCAGCGGACTAGCAAGATGTTGGACCTGCAACAAGACCGGGCACTTACAGCGTCAATGCCGACTACCACCAAATAAAGCCGCTTGTCAACATTGTGGAAGCAAGAGATCCAACCTAGAGCAAGGTAACAACAGCACCAGCGTTGCCTAACAATCCAACTTCGAGGGGCAGAGGCTGGTTTCTTGTATCGATGGCCCCAGACCCACCATCCAGGTCTCACAGACCAAACGAGACAACAAAAGTCTGACTGTGGAGACTACTATTAACGGGACCAAACATGTGGCTACCATCGACACCGGTGCCACAGCCTCCATAGTACGTCGAGACCTGGTAAAGACGACGTGGCTTCATAACACCAATAGCTACCGTCTAAGAACCGCAACGGGAGAAGCAGCAAGAGTATATGGAGAAGTGTGTCTTAAAATCCGACTGGCTGATCTAGTGTTTACTCATCAATTCCTGGTGGCAGATATATGTGACGAGTGCATCATTGGAATCGACTTTATGAAACAGCACGGAGTTGTTTTGGACATCGGTAATCAAATTTTGAAGTACCAAAATAAGGAGTTTCCAATGACCTATTCGAACGAAAGTACGTCGACACTGAGGACTGTCATCACGGAAGATCTGATTCTGCCTCCTTCTTCTGAAGTGTTCGTTTGGACAAAACTGGAAGGTGAGTTTGGAAGCCTTCGATACCTCATGGTGGAACCAGACCCAGAGTGTTCCTCCCAAAGCGTCATCATTGGGAAAACACTGGTAGCACCGAAAAACAAAATGGTCCCCGTACGATTACTAAACACCAGACCGTACGATGTAAGGTTGAAGAAAGGAGAAGTCGTTGGACGTTGCGAATCGGTTGCAGGAATTACGAGGATCACAGACGAAGCCCCGAGAAAAACTATAACTCCGGAGGAGCTCAAAACCATCAGAGCTAAAATACTGAATTCATCCAACCTTGATCACCAACAAACAAGGATGGCTGAAAATCTCCTACAAGAGTACACTGACATCTTCGCATCGCAAAAGGGACAATATGGTAGGACACAGTTGGTGCAGCATCGCATTAACACAGGAGATGCAAGACCGATTCGTCAAGCCGCAAGACGCCTTCCACTGGCCAAACAAGGTGAGGTTGAGGAAATGATAACAACAATGAAGAAGGACGGTCTTATCGAAAACTCCAAAAGTCCTTGGGCGTCACCAGTGGTGCTAGTGAAAAAGAAAGACGGAAGCACTCGTTTTTGTGTGGACTACCGAAGGCTGAATGATGTGACTAAGAAGGACAGCTATCCCCTGCCCAGAATCAGTGATACTCTAGATGCCATGGAGGGAGCCCAGTGGTTCTCGACGCTGGACTTGAAAAGTGGATACTGGCAAGTTGACATCCACCCAGATGATCGGGAAAAGACAGCGTTTTCTACAGGTAATGGGCTCTGGCAGTTCAAAGTTATGCCGTTTGGGCTATGCAACGCTCCGGCAACATTCGAGCGTTTGATGGAGTGCGTTCTTCAAGGACTGACGTGGAAAGCTTGCCTAGTCTACTTGGACGATGTCATTGTTTACGGGAAAACATTTGACCAACATTGCAAGAACCTAAAAGCTGTGTTTCAAAGACTTCGAGAGGCTAACCTTAAACTGAATCCGGAAAAATGTGCACTTTTCAAAACTGAAGTTAAGTATTTGGGACTCACAAGGAGTGAAGACTGATCCTGAAAAAGTTGATTGTGTCAAAAATTGGCCAACACCACAGGACAAACATCAATTCCAAAGCTTTCTTGGTCTTGCCACATATTACCGACGTTTTGTTAAGAACTTTGCTGGAGTTGCACGCTCCAGTGCTGAGTGCTGGCACATCAACACCTGGAAAAACATTCATCATCGACGCAGATGCAAGCAACGTTGGAATCGCGGCGGTACTATCCCAAGTGCACGATGGCGAAGAGAAAGTGGTGGCATACTACAGCAAGGTCCTCTCAAAACCCGAAAGAAACTACTGCGTGACCAGAAGGGAACTGCTAGCTCTTATCTTGGCAACAAAGCACTTCCATAAGTACATCTATGGACATAAATTCCTTCTGCGGACAGACCATGGTGCTCTGAACTGGCTGTTGAACTTCAAAAATCCAGAAGGTCAAGTCGCAAGGTGGATAGAAAGACTGCAGACTTATGATTACCAGATTCAACACCGCAGAGGAAAGCTGCACTCAAACGCCGACGCATTGTCCCGAAGACCTTGCAAAGAGGATTGCAAGCATTGTAGGCGGCAAGAAAACAAAGAAAATATTACCGCTCAGCGACTAAGAGCTGACCCCATAAGCGGATGGAGCAATGAGGAAGTGAGGACTGCTCAACAGGAGGATCCAGATATCGAACCCATTCTCGCATGGAAAGAAAATGAAGAGAAACCGGAATGGGGAGACATTTCTGACAGGGGTCCAGTTCTCAAAGCCTATTGGGCACAGTGGGACTCACTATATGTGCAAGAAGGTGTCGTCAGGCGAAGATGGGAATCCGCTGACGGTAAGTCATACGTGATGTAGCTGATCGTACCGCAATCGAAAGTCAGTGAAGTTCTTCGGGAGATGCATGACGGACCTTCTGGAGGCCACCTGGGAGTTAACAGAACACTGGAGAAGGTGCGACATCGGTTCTACTGGTTACATGCTAGAGATGACGTGGAGAAGTGGTGCCGAACACGTGACAAGTGTGCTGCAACCAAAGGACCTGGTAGAAAGATTCAATTAAGATTAATGGTTGTAATGGACTATTTTAGCAAGTGGCCTGAGGCGTATGCCATCCCAAATCAAGAAGCCAAAACGGTGGTCGACCAGATTGTGTCTAACTGGGTGAGTAGGTTTGGTGTGCCTATGGAACTCCATTCCGACCAAGGGAGGAACTTTGAGTCAAACATGTTCCAAGGAGTGTGCGGACTACTTGGCATTAAGAAGACGAGAACCACACCGCTTCATCCACAATCTGATGGCATGGTTGAAAGATTCAACCGGACCTTGAAAGAACACCTCACCAAGGTCGTAGGTGACTACCAAAGAGACTGGGATAGGCACGTACCGCTATTCCTGTTGGCCTATAGAAGCGCAGTACATAGCTCGACAGGACAAACACCATCTGACATCCTGTTCGGGAAAACCATGCGGCTGCCCAGCGAACTTAAATTTGGATGCCCCACAGAGGAGCCACAGGACACAAACAAGTATGTGGACGACCTCAAGGAAAGACTCGCTGACATACATAAAAGAACAAGGGAACGGATGAAAACCTACAGCGACCGGATGAAGACACGGTACGACACAAAAGCGACAACGGCAGGATTCCAAGCAGGAGATCGTTCTTAAGGAGGGGGGGGGCAGTGTAATGTACACCCAAAATTTATACCAATTTCATAATCGAAAACGTTTAACCGAAAACACAAGTGCTGGCAACGCTATAATGGAATGCTATAATCTATAATGGAAGACGTTGTTTGTGAGTGAGTGTGTGTGTGCAGAAATACCGGGAGGAGAATGTGTCTAGACATTATGGTTTATAGCAAAACTACCAGAAAGCTCTCGATGGTTCACAGTTCTATATAAAGAGGGAGCTGACGCAACCAGTTTCAGTTTAATTTAGAAAGTGATAGTGTGAATATTGGATAAACGTAATTGAGTTGAGTTCGAATAAAGTGTATATCGAAAGTAGATACTGAATAAAAGTGGTAGAATTAAATAGAAAGGTAGAGTTTTATTTTTGCGAACTAAGCGCACGTTACAATATTATACATATTAATCATCAGTCATTCCACCAACACTAGATAAGAGCTATTAGAGCCGTGGGTGTCATTATAATCAAAGAGATCATAATCCAATGAACATCAATTGGTTTTAGTATGAATAAAAACCGCCAGTTTATACTTCTACTGTGACATATTAATCATTCACAAGAACAAAATTACATGTTTTGCTATTTAAAATCAAAGTTTAAGAATTGTAAATAATTTCAAGTTAGCAGTCGAGCTGACGGCTAAGCCAATGTTTAAAATATAAATAAAAAAACCTATTAAATCAAAAATATTTTTAAATTTACAATAAATGAATGAATCTTTGAATTGAAAATTGAATTAAATTGAATTGAAATTGAACTACTCTAATATGTAAACAAAAAAAAAAGATAATCACACCAAGAAATCCTACCATCCAATGGAACACTACTAATGAAAATAATTACTAAGAAGGAATATTTATTGTTGATTGAGTTTGTTTTTAGATAGCAAAATAAAAACTCACACTTCCATCTATTACAGCATTCACAACGGGTTGATCCTGTAACGCATATGCTGATGCTTTCGCAAAAATAGACATAAATCCTATTTTAATTCCGTACTTTTTTTGAAATGATTCTAGATGTGCTTTGCGGAACTCCATTGCGGAACTTAAAAATTTTTGGCTGTTACATTCTGTACAATATTTTGGAAATATGTATTAGCAAACCTCATATCAATTTCGTTAAAAGTTGTTAGCATTGCATTTGTGTTTTGGGCTTCCTTCAAACGCAAAGCAATTTTAAGACGCATTCGATTCATTTTAACTCGCTGCTCGCTTCGCGTTCCAGATATTTCTCTAGAATAATCAGCTGGTGGTACCTGCAAGAGATTGACTTTGACAAACAAATCTTTTAAGAATGTTGGTATATAAAAATTTACTTTAACGGTCGGGTGAGTAATCCCTTGGGCGTGACGAATTGCAGCTACGGGTATTTGAGCTGCAGGGGCAGGTTTTGGTAATGGAGGCTGTAAAGGCGGTAGAGGAGTATCTAATTTTGGTGGCGTTGGTGATACTTTCGCAGTTGGTGGAGATTGAGATGGAGGCGTAGGAGGCGCAGAAGCCGCAGTTGGTTTTGGGGAATCAGAAGTTGCCACGGCAATCTCACCATCCATTTTTTTAAGCTTAAACAACTCTTGGCCAGATTTTACGGTATCACCGTCCGATACAAGAATGGCTTCGATTACACCTCCAAAAGGTGCGGGAACACCAACAGTGGTTTTGTCCGTTTCAATTTCCATAACAACCTGGTCTACTTTAACGTAATCTCCAACTTTCACAACAAATCTGAACAATATATAATTACATAAAGCTTAAAATTAAGAAACTCTATTCACTTGACATCTCCTTCAGACACAGAATCGGCAAACGGAGGAACCTTTACAACATCGGTTTGAAATAAATAAGCACTTGAGTGAATTCGGCATTTTGAATCCAAATATAAAAAAGACGAAGGGCTGAAAGCAGAATGTTAACAAACTTATAAAGTACATATACATTACATTAAATAACCATTTCTCAAAACCCAGTACATTTATCGACTCCTTCGTAACATCTCTTTGGCTGACTGAACTTAAGCATAACCGTCTAGTAATTTTAGCCTGGAAACGAATCTCAAATAAATCTGGTATGTATAAGAAACAAAACTGACAAGACTTTTCAAGAAATTGCGGTCGTAGAGCAAAAAATAAATAAATTTGAAATTTGTATTACGTAACTATAGGAATTTTTCTTTTTCTTACGTTTTTACTCTGATCTATTCCAAGCCTGAATTTGATCATATGGCGAGACACACAACGCGATGTTATTGTTAATAAACTCGCCATGTTAGAATTATATTTATTTAATGCGGAGAACTTTTTACTGGGACGTATTTATCAAAGCAGTCACACTCAAGTTGTTTAGCAATAATCTATTTAAAATTCCATCCACATATTATGAATACGTCGCTTTCGTTTGAGGAAAGAGAGCATTAAAAAACCACAGTTAAAGATAATACATATCTTAGAGGAATAAAGAACAAGAGGGAAAACCATTAGATACCGCGTTTCCACCAGAGATAAGAAATTGATTAGATGGCAAACCTTTACTTCTCTTGCCCCTCAACAACATTTTTTTACATTGTTGTTTTTGTAATCACATCCTCTGTCTGTGAATACGTGGAAGCTGTTCTCAAAGTGCTAGTAGTGAGATTTTGTGTAAAGTAAAGGTGGAGTGGAAGCTGTACTCAAAGTAGTAGAGGTGATTTTCGGTAAATCAGCTTGTAGGCAGTTTTAATGTGTGTGTGAAGTTTGCCATCTAATTAATTTCTTTTCTCTGGTTTCCACTTAGAATTGAATCACACTTCAATTCGAATTAGTGCCAGTGTATGGCTGCGTTCAGAACAGAGATAAGAAATTAATTAGATGGCAATCCTTTACTTCTCTTGCCCCGCAACAACCATTTTTTTACATTGTTGTTTTTGTAATCTCATCCCCTGTCTGTGAATACGTGAAAGCTGTACTCAAAGTGGCAGTAGTGAGATTTGCTGTACTCAAAGTGGTAGTAGTTAGATTTTGTGTGTGGACTGGAAGCTGCACTCAAAGTAGTAGAGGTGATTTTCGGTAAATCAGCTTGTAGGCAGTTTCAATGTGTGTGTGAAGTTTGTCATCTAATAAATTTCTTATCTCCGGTTCAGAAGCACCATCTTCGAAAATCTGAACTTATGCCGTTTTCGTTTGGGAAAAAAGAGTACCCTAAGGCCTTGGCCAAACCAATGCGGTGAGTGCGTGCGATGCGGTTGCGATAAGTCAAATCCCTATGTAGTCTAATGGACGTTTGACTTAAGGCATAGGGATTTGACTTATCGCAACCGCATCGCACGCACTCACCGCGTTGGTTTGGCCAAGGCTTAAGGGTACTCTTTTTGCTGTCAGAGTGACGTTGTGTTCGTTTGGCTGTTCTCAGGGTAATCTGAAATTACCCTCAGAGCAAGTTTTGCTACTCTAGAAATTTTTTCAGAGTAAACTCACACCAACATAAATGACATTTCTCGTTTGTCATTCTTGGCATCTCATTTCGAGTTTTGTGTTCAACGGTCGAATTTATATTTATTGTAAATAAAATTAAATTAAAGTTTAAAATGAATCCTTTAAGTCAATAGCTGCTTCCATAGTTTTAAATTATTTTAATAATTTGTTTATAGTAACGGTATCAACGCGGGCGTTCACAAACCTATCGGTTTTGGTTCGCATAACTTGTCCATGCTGTTTTTGTTGTTGTCCGAGCTCAAAAAAATTCTTATTGCCTTAAATTACCTTTGTACAAATTCAATCTGGACATTTATGAAGTTTATTACGTATCTTTTTTAGTTATAAATTCTTTTTGTCAGTTTTTACTCCATTCAAAAAATGTTTACTTAATTGCTGATGAAATACGCAGAGATATGTTTCTGAACGTAGTCAATTGCATTGAAAGCAAACTATAATGTCAAACGCACACATACATTGACAAAAACGGAGTACTCTGATTTCATGTTCGTTTGAATTGTCAAAACTCAGGGTACTCTAATGCTATGTCCGCACCTGAAGTTAACCTGGGTTTCGTTCCAGTTTGGTTTGAGTTAACCAAGTAGTGTCCGCATATGCCAAAAAGTTTTAAGTTTATCTTTTTGTCTTAAGTTAAAAAGAGACAGACATAAAGTGTGAGCAGAACGTCAACGACGTATGAGAGAATTCATTCTCTCTCCACTCACTTCCACTCTCTTAAATGTCAAATTCAATGGAATGTTGGAAATAGTGCATTCAGCACGCTTGGTTTCGAGTAGGTTATCTCGAAACCCAGTGACTAAAAAGGTTTCGTGTTGTATGGCAAACCACTTGGTTATCATGTTGGTTTGGGATTGTTTTGAGATAACCCAGGTTAACTCTCAGGTGCGGACATAGCATAAAAAAAAAAGGGTACTCTAGTTTTACCAAACGAAAACGGCATTAAGTTGCTGTCAGTCCACAGAGTAGATAATACAGAGTATCAACTTCCACCCCTTCAGCCCGAAACACCCGCAAAAAATTTTTCAATATGGCGTCCTATTTCTGAGTTTGAGGCTCTGTGCTCACTAGTATGAACAGTAAAAACTTAACAAAACGCCTGCATCGGTATGAAATTTTTTACTAATTTTTGTCTTTTACAGTGAAATACTGGTCAAACTGGAAAAAAAGTTAATTCCTGCAACTTAAATTAATTTTTCTAAGTTCTAGGCTGTATGAAAATTAAAAATTATCGATTTTTTTTGCAACCAAAAAAATTTTTTTACTTTTCAAACTCAACTGACTGACGGCAGTGGTAAGTGAAGGCCAGTGAGATCATCCGGGTGGGGTCATCCGGTTTAGTTTAGCTTGTAGGCAAAACGCACTACCTTGCTGAAGTGGACTCTCTGGCTATACTCTGTGTGTCAGTCCTCGCATTCAACGCACCAGATCTTCGAAAACTACTGTCAGTTTTCGTGGCTCTGATTGGTCAAAAGTGTCAGAAGTTTCAGCTGACATTTAGCTGACAGTTAGATTTTTCAGATTTTCGAACATAGATTTTCAGATGGAAAAAGCAGTCTGAAAATTCTTAAAAAAAGTTCTAGTTGTCAAAACAAGGAAAACAACGTATATGACAATCGGACTTTACTCGGTATTCTTGGGTTAGTTTTTTGTTTTACTAGTTTTCGCTTAATTGTTAAATTGGAATTGATTATTATTAACGTTCAGATATTCTGTTTTGTAAATCGATATTGAAAGTGAATTTATCAGCAACGAAAATATATTTTTGAGGGCACATGATTTTAAATTTTTTTATCAAAATTGATTGAAGTGAATTTAATTTGCATACTATCTTACACAAAAACGTTGAAATCGAATTCCTTAATTTCAAACTGGGAAAATCTGTATGTTTTCCAATTGCTTTTACCACTAACTATGTAGAACCGAAAGGTGAATCACAGTACAATTTTATATATAACACAGAGCTTAAATTGCATTCAATAACTGACAGATTGAATATGGAAGATTCGAAAATGCTGCGAATGCGGGCAGTTTTCCATACAAAAGTTCAGCTGACAATTAAGATTCTCAGATTTTCGAGTTTAGATTTTCAGATTTTCGAACATAGATTTTCAGATGAAAAAAACACCTGAAAATCTTAACTTCAGTTTGTACTTGTCAAAACATATGTTTTTTTCACTTGATATTGAAACTTAAGGCCCCGGCCCATAGAATGCGGTGCGTGCGTGCGGCACCGCTTTCAACTGACAGCTCGATTAAATACACACGTTCTTATGAGAGGTGACCCATAAGCACCGCGAGCAACGCGCCGCACGCGCCGAGTAGCCGAACTTCTATTTTGCCGCGGCTCTCACGCGGTGACAGAAGAGAGACATGCACAGTCACAACCAATTTGAAGTTTTCTCTTATATGGAAAGAATGACAATAGGCGCGTTCAAGAACCTATCGGATAGCCTATCTTGGATAGCCGTGTCTAGATACCTTTTTGAACGATCGACAACAGACAACAGCTGTGAAATATTAAAATTCGACTTTTGAAAACAGAAAAACATTCAAAATATCATTGCTAGACGATTATAACTTATTTTTTTCGATTTCCCACACGTAAACAACAACAACAAGCTATCCGGATGCGATTCTTGAACGCCCCCATTTTGACTAAATTTATCTGTCAAAACACCGCAACGGATTCTATGGGTCACCCCTATCAGTTGCGTGCGGCAAAACCAACCGCATCAGTTGCCGCGCCGCTTCTACCGCACGCACCGCGTTCATAGAAAGCGTTGCGCGCTTGCGGCACCGCTTCCAACTGACAGCTCGATTAAATACACACGTTCTTATGAGAGGTGACCCATAAGCACCGCGAGTAACGCGCCGAACGCGCTGAGTAGCCCAACTTTCTACTTTGCCGCGGCTCTCACGCGGTGACAGAAGAGAGATATGCGCAGTCACAACCAATTTGAAGTTTTCTCTTATACTGAAAAAGTGACAATGGGCGCGTTCAAGAACCTATCGGATAGCCTATCTCGGATAGCCGTATCTTAGATACCTTTTTGAACGATCGACAACAGACAACAGCTGTGAAATATTAAAATTCGACTTTTGAAAACAGAAAAACATTCAAAATATCATTGCTAGACGATTATAACTTATTTTTTTTCGATTTCCCACACGTAAACAACAACAACAAGCTATCCGGATACGATTCTTGAACGCCCCATTTTGACTAAATTTATCTGTCAAAACACCGCAACGGATTCTATGGGTCACCCGCATCAGTTGCGCGCGGCAAAACCCACCGCATCAGTTGCCGCGCCGCTTCTACCGCACGCAACGCGTTCTATGGGCTGGGGCCTTTAATCGTGTTTGGTTGTGAAGTTGCATAAAAATAAACGTGGTATTCCCTCACAGTTAAAATCAAAACTTGTACAAATATCTTCTGTGAAGAGTTCTTGTGTTTTATTTATGAAATTTCTGTAATTTGCCCCGTGTTTTTTTTAGTTTAGTTGCAATAACAAAATTAAAGAAGCAATAAAAACTCACCTTGAATGTGTTCTCCTAAGTGGATGAAATTGTGTGTTCTTGTCTTTATTTTTGTTTTATAAAATGCAACGTTACTGGTACAACTATAAGGGAGAGTCTGTCGTGGTGGAAATTCCCGAAGAAGTTTATCTTCGGATGCAAAATGGTAAGTAGAAGATGAAATGAATAAAAAAGAAAAGTTGTCATGGATCTTGTTTCTTAGATCCAGTACATTGACGTAATAGATATGGACTGCTAGTAACCAACTTAACGAGGGGTCCATTTAAGAGCAGCGCTTTAGTTTTGGGTGGTATTTTTATGAAGCTACCACTATAGCAACCATTGACGTAATAGATATGGACTGCTAGTTGAATGTCATTTCAATACAAACCTTGCAGAACTTTTGTCGACAGCGACGGTGCTGCTTTAGTTTGTTGTGCCAAAAAAATATAATACCAGTTCTACTGAAACCAGTGAAAAGCAAAAAGTTCTTCTCATTGCAGTACTTCAATGGTTATTCTGTTGCTATAGTGGTAGCTTCATAAAAATACCACCCAAAACTAAAGCGCTGCTCTTAAATGGACCCCTCGTTAAGTTGGTTACTAGCAGTCCATATCTATTGGGACTGGGAACATGAGTTTGCACACCACCTGCCGGTTGTTTTGGAACTAAAGTGGGGGCACAAAGTGAAATGCTGTTTTGACAGCCCATACAAATTGTACTGAAAAAAGAAGAAATGGTGTCGGATTAAATAATTTAAATAAGATATAAAATCAAATGAAAGTGATTGAACTATGAGCGCATTAGCATCTTAAAATGTTAAAGCTTGAATAAAACAGTGCACACGAGTGATTTTTACCTTTCAAATGTATTTAATTTGCTTTTGAAAAATTTAAGAATATGCCATTTTTGTATGGAAAAAAATGTAAACAAAGCTCTACGGAGATTTTGTTGAGGGGATGATAAATTTTGTTTAACTTAAATTTTCATTGAATTATGAGTGGTCTTCGATATTTTATTGATTTAAACTAACGCACATTATTGATTAAGAGCTTAATTTGTGCTTTTGTGGAAATTTTAATTCATATTTTTCAACTTAAATTTTTGTTGAAAATCACAGCTCGTTTTTGCACTTGCATTTTGGACACTTCCAGTAAACTTTTTGGTTGTGCTTTAATTTCATATTTTTCTTTACACTTTTGTTTATCCATTTCAATAAGAATTTCGAATATTCGACCGGCAAAACATTATATTTTTAAGCAATTTTTTTGGAAAAGTGGCAATTTCAATACAAAATGTGACTTGTTGTGCCCCTGCTCATTTCTATTTTTGCCGCTACGCGTCGTGATGGCCAGTCCCAATTACGTCAATGATAGCAACAGAATAACCATTGAAGTACTGCAATGAGAAGAACTTTTTGCTTTTCACTGGTTTCAGTAGAACTGGTATTATATTTTTTGGCACAACAAACTAAAGCAGCACCGTCGCTGTCGACAAAAGTTCTGCAAGGTTTGTATTGAAATGACATTCAACTAGCAGTCCATATCTATTACGTCAATGATCCAGTATATGCCGATGCAATTATGGAAAACTTCGACACCGTCCATGAGGAAGATATTGTTTTGTTATGGGTACTTAGGTACTTAGAAGAGGCGGGAGCAACAGCTCGTTGTAAACATACAATCCTACTTGTTCTGCACAGAAAAGAAAACAGTAAAAAAAGAATATTGAAATTTTATTAAATATTTTACCTTGAATTTCGTCTTCAAAACTCATTTCACAAAATTTACTTTCAACTTTCTTTAATTAGCACTAGAATTTAATTGGATACGATACCACCTTTGTCATCTGATTTTTCTTTATTAATAAAGATGGACGACCATAAAAAAGATGCACGACCATAAAAATTTATCTCGCGACGTTGCCACAACTAATCGAAGTAAAATCGACAAGTAAATAAGATGTTTTTGAGTAAAAAAAAATTACGTTTCTTGTTAGATGGTCGTTCATAAACTGACTGACTTAAGTTCAGATTGTGCTTCTGAACGCAGCCTATACCTACGTCGAATTGAAATAGGATTACCCGATCCGATACAGCTCTTGTAGCTGGATCGATTCGAAAGAGTGTGTGTTGTATACCTAAATTACTCGATTCAGTGAGGTAAGACTGCTATTGTACGGTGAAATTTGTTTCACGAAACTACTTCGAATTCTTCTTTGTTCTGTCATCCCGTGTCGCAAGTGTTATTACACGATGAAATCCAATTTCATCTAACTAGTTTCACATTTCTCTTTATCTTTCATTCGGTGCTTTTACTTTTGGGGAAAAATAGTTATCTAGTAGTGCCTGGTTGCTTCAAAACCTCTTTTATTAGCAATTTAAAAACAAAAAAGTCATTATTATTAATATTATTACTTATTTTTGAACCAAATGAAACAGAATAAACAAGCACACGAACGAAGACAAAGAGAAACGTCGAAGCTGTTTCACCGTGTAATAGAACTTTAAGACTGCTATTATACGGTGAAATTTGTTGCACGAAACTGTTCGAACACCATAAGTGCAAAAGGGAACGAAAGTTCGAAAAAAAGAGATGGACAATGAGCTACCGTGTGTCGCATGGGTTATGGTTTCGTGAAACAGCTTTGACGTTTCTCTTTGTCCTTGTTCGTGTTTTTGTTTATTCTGTTCCATTTAGTTCAATAATAAGTAATAAAACTAATAATAATGACTTTTTTGTTTTTCAATTGCCAATAAAAGAGGTTTTGAAGCAACCAGGCACTACTAGATAACTATTTTTCCCCAAAAATAAAATCACCGAATGAAAGATAAAGAGAAATGTGAAACTAGTTTCATGAAACTGGATTTCATCGTGTAATAACCCTTGCGACACGGGATGACAGAATAAGCACGGGTCACACACGGCTGCTGCCTGCCGCTTCTTACCAGCGGCTGGCAGTAGCAGCAGCAAGCAGCGGCTGGCAATGCGGTCACACTTATGTCGATTTCCATTGGTCGTTCAGAAGCCTTCTGAACGCTTCTCAAACCATTCCATTGGCATCAAATGACAGTTCCTCTCCTCGAAAGAAGAGAAATTTGATTCTTGGTTTGAAGAAGGAAGCGAAGCCAGAAGCACTCACACACTGAAACACTGTTGACGTCAAAATTGACAAATATCATTTGGCATCTCTAAAAATTGAAAAAAGTGACCTGAAAACAATATTAATTTTGTGAGATAAGTTCTAAAAACATTTTAAGACATATTCCTGAGGTTTTAAGTGAATTATGAAAAAAATTAAAAAAGTGAATGAAAAAAAATAGCGCTCGACGTTTCACACCGATACACAATACAAGCAACGAAACATCAAAACAAATAAAAGTGTTACTTTGGCATCCCGGATCGGAGCGTTTTTCAAATCACACTCTGACAGCTAACCGATTGACAGCAGCTGCCATACTTCAATTTCAATTTGTTATTTAGAATAGACTTTTTCTAATTTCTACACAGAACCCAAGAACAAAGAGCCTGTGTCTATGGCCGTTGATGGTGAGGATGAAGATGAAACAATACCAAAAGTATAAGAAACACCACCACACCACCTGCTGATAAAAAGAAAGCTAAATCAGCGGATGGTAAAGAATCTGCAAAAGCTTTTAAGCAAACACCGATTACACTGGTCTACAAAATTTCACTTTTTTGAATGCACACAAAAGCGAACTATGTTTTTTAAAGGTTTTTGGCTCGCTAAACTCAAATCTGGCCTCAGAATTGCTATGTCACATCACATTTTCAAAATATTAAGCATTCAAGATCGGAAAAATCCAGTTTTTGCTATATTTGAGCCTATGTTTTAACGTAAAAAAAATTTTAACCCAAAAACAAACCATTGCTTTTCCGATGACTTGCTATCCGCTGAATCTAAATCTGGTTTCAAAAAGGGTCTATTACATCAAATTACTGAGATATCTAGCTTCAAAAGTTGCAATAAACGGTCATGCATTATTTTGAGGACTGTTGCAGTCGCGAAAGGAAATTAGAGTCAGAAAGCGTATTTTCGATGGTTTTGGATGTGCTGAATTCAAATTCAGTCACAGAATTGCTCTGTCACATCAGGGTCTTGAGATTATAGCCAGAGTAAGGTCAAGACATCAACGCCTTATTTTTTGGAAACCTGATGTTGCAGCGTAAATCTCTGACTGAATTTGAATTCAGCACCAAGAAATCTTAAAAAAATATAATTTCTGACTCAAACCTCATTTCGAGACTATACGTAATCTTCAAAATAATGCGTGACCGTGTATTACGACTTTTGAAGCTAGATATCTCAGTAACTTGATGTAATAGAGCCATTTTGAGACCAGATTTGGATTCAGCGGATAGCAAATCATCGGAAAAGCAATAGTTTGTTTTTGGGTTAAAATTTTTTTTACGTTAAAACATAGGCTCAAAAATAGCAAAAACTGGATTTTTCCGATCTTGAATGCTTAATATTTTGAAAATGTGATGTGACAGAGCAATTCTGAGGCCAGATTTAAGTTCAGCGACACAGCGAGCCAAAAACCTTTAAAAAATATAGTTCGCTTTTGGGTGCAAAATTATTGTCGACCAGTGTTATCAATGAGATTGATGAACCCGAACCAGACAATAAACTTTAAAAAACATCTTCTCTAACTAAATAAAATATTTTCTTTTATTTCTTTGGTGCTGTGATTCATTCTAGTTGTGCTTTAAGCTGTCCATTTGTCTTTTTCAGAAACGCAACTTCGGCGTATTTTTTCTCTTCACGCAGTTCGTCGTTCGTTATGTTCTGATTTGATTTTCATAGTTGTGATGATTTCTTCCAAAGTCTCTTTATCTGTTTCCAATTGTAGGACAAATTCCAGTTTCTTGAGATGGGTTTGCTGGAGTCTAGTGTCTAGCATTTCTTGAAGGTTTATTACATAATGACGAGTAGCTAGAGTGCTGGAGCCCTAGGAAAAACATTTGTTTGAATCAATTTTTTTTATTAATTCTTTGTAGCTCCTCTTTGAGATATTTTTCTAAATTTTACATGTCACATAGTATGTGGTGTATATGCAGCAGTAGTTACAGCGTTATCAAAATGTGGAGTGCGTCAATCATTGACCAAAACTAAAGTACATTATCCTAGGTCCTTCAAGAAAAGTAAAGCTGACTACTGCTGCATTAGCTCCATTCTGTACTGGCAATAAAACCTGAACACAAATCCCTGTGAGGACTGTTAATAGGTACTAACTGTTTGTGTCCAAGTTGACCATCTTCTTCCCAGCAACGAGGTGGTAGTATCGAGTTTAAAATTTCTTCAGTTTCTCGTTTGATATCAAATATAATTGCTGCTGTCTGAGGCCTTGATATTTCCTTTAAATTTTTGACGGTAGCCGATAGTCAATTGAAGACAATTTCTGTTCTTGAGATTTTACACGATTCTCGGATTGAATGTAAACTTTTTTAGAACCTCCATTAGTTGACGTAGATCAGCATTATCTTTCATGTCGTCTGGAAAAGCAGGTGTGGCTGCTAAGTCGTCTTTTCAAAGAGTTCTTGATGTGCTGTCTAGCTTTGGCAATTTCAAAAAACTTAAGCACTGATTTGATGTTAAATCCTGAGATTCATTTTAGTAAAATCCTGAGATAAATTTTTAGCGTCATTTGTTGTTGTTTGGTTTGGTGGTATATTTTCTTGATCTTCTAGCTTCTCTCAGACACGTTGCCGCAACAGTTCCAGATAAATACTTTCGACTGCACCATTGTATGTTATTTGGTCAAGGAATCCAATAAGTTTTGTGGTTTCCTGGTGTTAAAAGAAGATGTAGAAGTAACCCAATGGTAGTCGACGCTCGACGGCAGCAATTGTTGTAATAAGAAAAAAGAAAAAATTGAGAAATGAGAAACGTTATTTGGTACGTTGGGTGTGTTCGGTGAGTTTACAAAATTTAGCAAATTGTATGAGTTTGTAGCAACACCGAACAGACCCAACGACAGCCTTCGCCATTTTCGATAACATTTCCAAAAAATAGTTTGGTAGCACATTTTTGTTATCGGGCTAAGGAAATAAGGCTGAATAAATTATGAGGCTAAGGGAAGCCCAGATAGCTAAATTTTTGTTGTATTTAGCACGTGAATTTTTTTAAGCCGTATAGGCTTGAGAAAAAAAACGTACCTATTATTATTCCCAAAATCAATAACGAGAATTACTAAAAAGCAACTTACGGCATCTTCAGCGTCTTCCTTTTTTAGATGTTTGATACAACAAAACCGAATTATTTTTATTTGAAATGAGCAAAACTGTCAAATCAATTCGCTGCTACTTACCAGCCGTCAGCCGATGCGGTCAGATTGCGCTACTAGCTGCCAGCCGCCGCTGCTTGCTACCAAAAGTTGAACATGTTTAACTTCGCCAGCCGCTGCTAAACACTCGCTGGCTGCCAGGGCTGGCTGCGAATTTTGTGGTCACACAAAGCTGATCAGCGGCTGGCAGTAGCGGCTACTCAATTCGCCGCTGGCAATCAGCCGCGTGTGACCCGTGCTATAAGTAGATACTTGCATCGAAATCTTAATCATGATCCGATTCGATTACCCGATTCTAAGTGGAAACGTGGTAAGAGTACTATTACACGGCAAAATTTGTTTCATGAAACTCACAAAGTATATCTGAAAGTCAACTCCCACCATCTCCACCCGCAAAACCCGCAAATTTTGAAAAAATTAACTTGAGTGAACAGGAAATAGTTCATTTGAAAAGTTCATTACTGAGGTGAAATTTACAGCAAAAAAATAAGAGTTTAACAGCTGACAGACAGCAAAGAGTAAATAAACTTTCTGAGGAAATCGCAAGAACCAAAAGGCAAGTCTTTTTCATTTGTTATTAGAATATTTTACTTAATTGTGATTTATAATTTAATAAACAGGTTTTTCAAGTGCTGCTTTGAATAGTTTTATTCGTCTAGCAATTGAAGCTAGAAGAAGAATTTCGTCAAGAAGGATTTCGTGGACTGTGCAAAAAGGTTACACCTAGACCTAAGCCGTGTCCTTATCCAAGATCCTTGGATCATCAAATCCATCGTTCAAAGACTAAGGACTCCTGGTTATACTTGACTGTATATCAGTGGCGTCCCTAGGGGGTGGCGGGGGGCGGTTGCCCCGAGCGCAACACGATTTGGGGGCGGCAAAATGAGCTCCGGTTCCTCAAAATTGAGAGGTAATACACAAAAAAATTTTCTCATACAAAATTTTTTTAATCACAATCAAATTGAGTTTTACATCTATGAAAAAGATGACGTTGATGACGTGCGGCGTACCCCACAGGCGGATCACTAGTGTGAAGCAGAAAAGTGGGAGAGTTGTGATCGCTTCAAGATCACTACTCGTAACGCCGGAAATGGAAAGAAGAAGAAGAAGAAGAAAAAGATGACGTTGACATTTTATATGAATTTTTGATGAAAAATTAAACTTCGATCTTATTTTCATACTCTCGAAACATTGAAACCTCAAACTTTTTTTTTATAACAATGATAAAACTCAAAAGTTAGCTTTTCTCGATTTCAATGCTGCAAATTCACGTATTATATCCTCGTAATCTAACATTGCAGCAGTTTCACTTTCGATTGAAAGAATTGCAAGGTTTGATGATCTACTTTGACTCATGGTTGATCTCAAGTAAGATTTGATCAATTTAAGTTTGATGAATGATCTTTCACAAGAAGCAACTGAAACGGGTATGGTTAGTAAAATTTGCAAAGCTGTCGCTAATGTCTTGTAAGCTTCTCGTCTCATTGATGAAATGTATAACAGAAGTTGTTCAGGCGAAAATCCAATTTCCTCTTCGCTTTTCTTCGCTCTTTTTAATAAAAGTAGGACGTCTTGAATATCATTGAACAAGTCTTCGTTGTCTACATTTTCCTTCTATTTTGAGAAGCTCATCTTTGTAAGAATCTCTGGGAAGTTGTATTATTTTTTCAAAGTCACAAAGGAAACCAAACAAACGTCAAACGTTCATCGAGCTTCTTCAAATTTGTGAAACGTGTAGATAATTCCATTGAAAGTTTATCCAAAATTTCAATCAGAGATCGTCGCATTTCTTCTTCCGAATTCAATTCAGAATCTTCAGTTGTTTCACCTGGCATATTTTGCTTTTTTCGAATTCTTTGACGATGTTCACACCCAACTCGTTACATTTTTCTGTAGCTTTATAAATGGCACGGTCGCACAAGTCGATTCTCCAATCATTCAGTGTGTCTGTCAACATTTGCAATTGTCCGAGTACATAAGTGAAACTGATTCCTTTTCTTGTAACCGTTTCTGAACTCTATCAAATGATACGAGAATTTCTGCCCAAAAAAACAAAAGAGCGAAGAAATCAAATGTTTCTATAGCGTTGATAACCAACGCTGCCTCTTGTCTGGTATCAATATTTTCTGTGACCGTATCTCTCAAGTGTTCCAGCGCTGAAGTGACTTCGTCCAATTGTGGTGATACTGGTCTCACAGCTTCAGCTTCTGAGCTCCACCTAGTTTCACAATGCTTTTTGACCGTTATACTCACGTATTTTTTGAGAACGTCCCATCTGTGGGTAGAGGAGGAGAAATAAGTGAAGAGACGCTGTATTGTTCCAAAAAATGTTACCGCTCGGACATTGACGTGGGCTGCGTGTACTCCTGCCAAATTGAGAGAATGATTATCACAAGGAACGAAAACAGCTAGTTCATTCAGGTCGATGATTCTCTGCTGGACTCCTGTATGGATACCGGCCTTTGTTGGTGCATTGTCGTACGTTTGAACTCTACAATTTTTCAGGATTAATTCATCTTCGTCCACTTTGTTCGTAATAGCTTCAGTAACTCCTTTTGCTGTTTTGATTTTCAGAGGTATGAAATCAATGAAGACTTCACTGATTTTTACTGAATTTGGTTTAACTTCGACGAATCTGATAATTTGAAACATCTGTTCCTCATGTGCGGAATCCGGAGCTGAATCGAACATTAGACTGCAATATTTCGCATCTTTGCACTGAGAAATGAGAAACTTACGCACTTTGTTCCCCTCAGCAGTGCCGATCAGCTATCAATTGCGATAAGACGCACCGCGCTCGTGTCCGTTAAAACTAATCTGTGCACTTTTCCCCACAAACAAATAATAAAGAAAAAATAGAAAAATATTACATCCATTTACCATACCATACCCTTCAATACAAAAATAAATTCAATAAATACAATAAACAAAAAAATTTCCTGCCGCGTCGCGCTGAATTAACTAAAATCTGTGATTCAATTCTATTCAGTGCTGTGTCCCACTCAATAAAAAAAGAAAAGAAAAAAAAAAAAAAAAAAATAGACCTAACACAGTGCGTTTCCTCTCACCCATCTCCTCCCCCACACCACTCGCATAGTTTCGTTGGCTGCACACACTTCTTCGATTTGATAATCTCTTATCTTATCTAGGCAGTGTGTGCAGGCAACGAAGCTGTGGGTTTGCTAGGCGGATAGTTGATCAACGGTGTTGATTCCGTTGGTTAACCAAAGTCAAGTTGCTGGCAGGGCATAACACCGCTAGTAATTTGCTTTGGTTTTCTAATAGATCTACACTTGTTGATTATACTTAGATAGCGTCTGCGATTGATATTTTGTTCTATGTGTTTTTGTGAATTGTAATGTCGGGTAAGTTTCGTGTTAGTTTTAGCAACATTAGGGGGTTGCGATCGAATTTCTTTGCTGTGTACGCTCACACTGCAAAATGCAGGCCAGCTGTTTTGGCACTAAGTGAAACACAGGTGGGTGTTGATTCTGATCCCACAGAGTTCAACCTGCCTGGATATAGCTTAGTGCCTTTATTCTTTTCTTCTCATGGCCTCGCCGTTTATATTCGGAATGATATTGCTTACCAGATTCTACCACAATACGGCCTCTGTTCTAATACGAACTTTAATTTCATGTGGTTAAAATTCACTGTCCGTAAGCATATCATTCATTATTGTTTTATCTATAGAAGCCCCAATTTAGATAGCAACTCAACCTCTAACGAGTTTGATGCGCTATCTGACTCCATAATAAGAATTATTTCCCAATATCCTCACACTGAAATCGCAATTGCGGGCGATTTCAATGTACACAATTCTGATTGGCTTCGACATTCTGGCCAGACAACACCCGAAGGAAAATGTGTTGAGATCTTCGCCGAGTTTAACGAATTAACTCAACTTGTTGATGAGCCCACTCGGGTTCCAGATATTGAAGGCCATGCGGCCAACACTCTTGACCTATTTCTAACTTCTCATCCCGAAAAATATAGGGTTATAGTATCATCTCCTTTAGGCAAATCGGACCATTGTGTCATATCGGTAGATTTTTCTACTTCCGTCACGGTAAAAAAAGATAAAGTCCCCAAAAGAACTGTGTGGCAATATGAGAAAGCCAATTGGGACGGCCTGAATAATTTCTTTCGAAATTTTAATTGGTCTTTGTGCTTTCTCGACGGAAACGTTGACGCATCAGCTGATATGATATCTAACGTAATTCTCAACGGCATGAGAAATTTTGTTCCTCACAGAACAAAAAGTATCATCCCCAAAGAAAACTCGTGGTTTGATTCAAGCTGTAAAGAGGCGATTAGGGATAGAGAAAGAAGTTTTCGAACATTTAAAGATAACCCTACTGTAGAAAACCGAAATTTGTTCAAACGGGCCAGAAATATCTGTAATGCTCAAATACAAAAGGCTAAGTTTTTACACGACCAAAAGGTAAGGCAGAAAATACTGTTGTGTCCAAAAGGAAGTAAAAACTTTTGGTCTTTTGTCAAGAACATTAAGAATTCGACCACGTCATCGGTCCCAACGCTCGTCTTCAATGACTCTCCGTATGTCAGTTCCATCGACAAAGCCAATTTGCTAGCAGCTCAATTTGCTGCCAACTCGACACTTCCTCATAGCATAGTGGCTCCACCTGAGCTCGAGTCTGCAAATTCTCTGATGAAGCAGATATTTTTTCGAACTCGCTCGGTTGCGAGAGTCCTCAAAGATCTCAACATACATAAATCCGCTGGTCCAGATGGTATCCCCGCCGTTATTCTGAAGAGGTGTTCTTCCACGCTGGCAAAACAACTGCGTAAACTTTTCCATCTTTCCTATTCTGCTGGGATTTTTCCGAGCAGATGGAAAACTGCATTTGTCCAGCCGGTCCCTAAAAAAGGCGAATCTTCCTCCCCTTCCAATTACCGTCCAATTGCACTTACGTCCCTTCTTTCCAAGGTCATGGAAACGTTGATAAACCGTCAACTTATGAAATATCTTGAAGAACGAAAGCTTCTTAATGACCGTCAGTACGGCTTTCGTAGCAAACGGTCCACTGGTGATTTGATGGCTTATCTCACCGAAAAGTGGAACCAATCTTTACATTGTTTTGGAGAAAGTAAGATTATTGCGCTTGATATTTCTAAAGCATTTGATAGAGTTTGGCATCAGGCTCTTTTATCGAAAATGCGTGCTTTTGGTATCGATGAGTCTCTTCTTCGTTGGATTAGAAACTACCTTTCCGACCGTTCAATACAAGTTGTGTTGGATGGCTTCAAGTCTGATACCCACTTCATAAATGCTGGTGTGCCCCAGGGCTCCGTTTTGTCTCCGACTCTCTTCCTCATTTTCATTAATGATCTCTTGTCTGAAACTTCTAATCCGCTTAACTGTTTTGCTGACGACTCGACCCTCAGCTTTTCATATTCGTTTCCAAATTCACGTCCCTGCTCTTCGGATGTGGAACTGGAACGGTTGCGTATGATAAGCTCATTGAATTCTGACCTTGACAGCATTGTTGCATGGGGTATTATGAACCGAGTAGAATTCAATGCTTCGAAAACTCAATGCTGCCTCTTGTCGATGAAGCTTAACATTCCCCCATTGCCATTATCCATGAATGGTACCTGCATCGAAGAAACCGAAAAGCTGTCAGTACTTGGTATGTGTGTAAACGATGATCTTCGTTGGAATGACCACATATTTGAAGTCGCCAAAAACGCTGCTAAATGCTTAGGCTTCTTGAGACGATGCAGGAAGTTCTTCACCCCTTCTGATCTGGCTACAATTTATAAGGCCTTCATCCGCCCAAAACTGGAGTATAATTCCCATATCTGGTCAGGTGCTTCTCAAACATCTTTGCACCTGCTTGATAGGGTACAAAATAGAGCGTTAAAATTGATAGGTGATAGTTCAATCGTAGAATCGATTGATTCTCTTGAACATCGTCGAAACGTTGCCTGTCTCACTCTCTTTTATCGCTTTTTTCACAAGCAGTGCTCTAGTGAAGTAGCCAGTTGCATTCCTCCCCTGAAACAATTTAGCCGCAACACTCGCCTCGCTAGGAATGCTCATCAGTTCCACCTTGAGCCCAACTTCGGGCGTACAGTCAAGTATAGAGATTCTTATTTTAGTCGCACTACCCGTATGTGGAATGCTTTACCTGGCTCTGTGTTTCCCCTTCATTATGATTCACAGAAATTCAAAAGCAACGTGCATCGGTGTCTCCTATTAAACCCTCTCCTACTTTCCTAAATGCTCGCACTGTGTTTATAACATTATAAGGGTATTCATAACCCCTTGATGTGCGCGCTAATTATATAAAAAAAAAAAAAAAAAAAATCATAGTGATGAGTTCGTTTTGAATTCTGGGAGAAAGATACGATAAGCATCCTGGTTGTGAAGAAATGTGTTCAAAGTGAGATATCATGACAGGATCAAATTTGGCCAAATATCTCAGCAGACCCAAAAAATTCCCAGGATTTAGATTATCGACTGACTCGCGATGTCCTCTCAGAGGCAAATTTTGCTGTGCAAGCGTTTGAATAGTTGCGATAATTCTTTCGAGTATATTCCTCCAATATTTTTCCGATCACTCTTCATATTTTCATTACACCGTAGGTAATGTATCTCAATGTTGTGGCCACGAGAAAATATCGGATCATTAAAAACTATCTATAGTATTGATCGCTTTTATACCAAATATATCCGACCAAGTATTAGCGATTGGTCAGTAACCTAAGAATATGTACGCAAATTTGCGTGAATAATGAATAGATCATCAAAATTGTAAAAAATTATTTGGAAAATTATGAGAGGACGTGATCTACGGAGTTTGTATGTATGAGGATCATATAAATCGAAAAGGGGGGGGGGGGGGGGGGGGGGGGCGGCAAATCATTTTTTGCCCCGGGCGCTAAATTTTCTAGGTACGCCACTGAGTGTATATGAAGGACAAAGGTGAACCCAGATCCTGCATATTGGTAAGAAGTAGCACAAATGTATTTTTACCACAGTAAGATACCAGACCAGTGACAACACCTACGGGCTGGTATCTGTTTACCTCGGCCACGATCATCCTGGCCCTCCTCCAGGCGACTTTTTAAAAAGGATTGTCGCTGAAGCAGAACGGCAGAAGATCTGCCTCATCATTGGATGCGATGCCAATGCGCATCACACAGTATGGGGAAGTACTGACATAAATGAAAGGGGTGAGTCACTTTTTGATTTTATTTTAAGTACTAACCTTATAGTAAGTAATACTGGCATTGAACCAACATTCATTACCAGAAACAGACAAGAAGTTTTAGATATCACTCTTGTCTCCGAATCGGTTCATCATAGGATTACTAATTGGAAAGTATCTACTGAACACTCCTTTTCTGATCATAGATACATTCAATTTAATCTTAATAAGGAACCTCTTAAGCAACCAATCTTCCGAAACTATCGGAAAACTGACTGGGAAAAATATCGGGTAGCTTTGAAAAAGTTTATGAAACCTGAACTTTTTACAAAACCCTACAAATAAACATGACCTAGACAAAAAAGTCAATGATCTTACCACTGCCCTTAACCATTCAATGCAGAAATCCTGTCCTCTTATAAAAATAAGAGGAAAACAGAAACCACTGTGGTGGAACTCGGGGCTAGAACCGCTCAGGAAGGAATGTAGAAAACTTTTCAACCGAGCTAAACAATCTAAAATTTTAATAGACTGGGACTCCTACAAGGAATCCCTTAAAACTTATGAATCAACAATAAAAGAACTTCCTGGAGAAACTTCTGTGGAAAAATAGAAGATACTTCAGAAGCTGCTAGATTAAGAAAAATCCTCTCAAAAAGTCCGACCATGCCTAGCAGTCTCAAAACAGCTGACGGCTGGACAGAATTCTGCTAAGAAACGCTCAATCTGCTTCTGGACACTCACTTTCCAGGCAGCTCTAAGAACTTATGCTACTATGATTCCATAGAATCAGGTAGCATAATAACTGACAACCCCGATCTGATAACAAGGGAAAAACTAGTTTGGGTCATTTACAGCTTTGACCCATACAAATCTCCTGGACCTGATGGTATAATTCCAGCCGAACTTCAAAAGGCCGTGGATATTATTAACCCTGTCCTTGAAGTAATTCTCATCGGCTGTAATACCTTGAACTACATCCCCAACCAGTGGAGAGAGGTCAAGGTCGTATTTATACCTAAAGCTGGGAAATCATCCCACGTAAACCCAAAAGACCTCCGACCAATAAGTCTATCATCTTTCTTTCTTAAAACCTTAGAACGACTGATTGATATCAACCTGCGTATAGCTATTGTAATAAGCTTTATTCTACATGTGCATACACCAAAAGAATGTAATAAGTTTCATTGTTCATGTGCATACACCATAACATTATATTTGACACTTGACAGTTGTTAGTAGTATATAAGAGCAGCTGAGCATCAACCGAACAAGCAATAAAGTGAAACTCCATTTAAGAATAAATTGTTCATTGTTCCTTTATTTCCTCAGCTTGTTACATGGTGTCAGAAGTGGGATAACGAACTTCAAAACGGAAAAATTAAAATTCCCAGATAATTAATTGCATTGCATTGCACACACAACGTGCTTAAAAAAATTTTATTATTTCATCGGATAAAATCAGTCAAAGGAAAATGGCGGATACACGGAAAGATTTGAGAGAGCTTGACTGTTCAAGCTTGTCCACGGATTGGAAAAATTGGAAGCGCGATTTCTTGGTATACATGATAGCGAAAAATAAAAATGCTGAACCGGAGACTACAAAAATTGCAACATGACGAAAATTGCAATTGGAACGAAAGGTGCAAATATCTACGACACATTATTTCCTAACAATGGGTCGCAAAATGCATTATTGGGTACAGTAACCGTACAACGAACGGTACCGACAGAAGGCGAAGTAGCGGAACACGTGATTGAAGAAACACAACAGCGTACATTGAAACAAGTGTTAGATGCCTTTGACCAAAAAAATGTTACCATGGAATCTTTTAAGTATAATAGCATTATACAAAAGGAACAACAACCCTTCAGTGAATTTCTAACAGAAATTCGTGCACAAATTGACAGATGCGATTTTAATTGTGCTTGTGGCAAATCATATGAAAATCGAATGCTAAGAGATCGCATAATAACCGGTGTTTTCGATAAAAAACTGCAGTTAAAATTACTGGATGGGCGCGATGAAACATTAGATCGTGTGATTGATATTTGCAAAACATTTGAGTCTGCAAATGTCAACAAAAATCTTTTGGAATCAAAAAAACAAACGGTTGCTGTTGTATCATCGGATAAATCAGATTCAATCAACGCTATTAATCGTCGTTTTTGCTTCCACTGTGGTCATGACTGGAAACCGGATCACAAAAATAATTGTCCAGCAAAGGATTTCACGTGTCAATGTGGAAAGAAGGGTCACTTTCGTCGGATGTGTCGCAAGAACAACAATAAAGCTAGAGCAATGGATGCAAAATTGGTGGAATCAAGTTCTAACAAGCGTGTCAATGATCTTCGTTGGTGTGATATGTCAGGTAAAATTAAGGAAAAAAAAATGTAAGTTAGGAAATATTCTTAAAGTAAAAAAATTTTATTATAGAATAAGTTCAATCCGGAATGAAAATAAAACATGGACTAAGACGTACCAAATAGGGAAAGAAAAAGTTAAACTTAAAATCGATACAGGCTCTGATGTCAATTGTATTCCATTAAGAATTATTAAAAAACTTAAAATTAAAATAGGCGGTCAACGAAATGACTTTCATGTATATGATTATAGTAGTAATAAAGTAAACATTTTTGGTATAGTTGAACTACAACTTTTGGATTTGAAATTAAATGAAAGTAAATTATTTGAATTTTCAGTGGTTGATGACGCATATGAACCGATACTCGGACGTGATACTTGCATGGAATTGAAATTGATTAAACGATTGAATATTGATTCAGTTACTTTGTCGGCGGATAAAGAGACTTTTGTGAATATCAATAGTGATGTATTTACTGGTATTGGAAAAATTCCCGGAAAAATTATTATTCATTTAAAAGAAAACTCAAAACCAGTTGTGCATTACAGAAAACGTTTCCCGAGTACAATTATTAAAAAACTGGAGTCAAAATTGGAAAAAATGGTGAAAGATGGGATAATTTCACCTGTGACTCATCCAACGGATTGGGTTAACAATTTGCAAATTGTGGAAAAGTCAAATGGTGATCTTCGAATTTGTTTGGATCCAAAACCGCTGAATGCATGCATAAAACGGGAACATTTTATAATTCCTACAATTGATAACTTCACATCTGAATTGGCAAACAAGAAAATTTTCACAGTTCTTGATTGCTCAAACGGCTTTTGGCAAACACAATTAGATGATAAAAGTTCAGAGTTAACGACATTCATGACACCCTTTGGTCGTTACAAGTTCAACCGACTTCCATTTGGCTTGAATTGTGCACCGGAAATTTTTCAAAGAATTATGATTCAGATATTTGGTGACATTCCTGGTGTTTTTGTCTATTTTGATGATATTGGAATTGTAGCTCCGGATGAAATTGAACATGATAGAATATTATCAGCTGTTCTGGAGCGTGCACGCTTGAATAATGTTAAATTTAACTCGGAAAAAATACAGTATCGCAAAGCAGAAGTTAAATTTATGGGTCACATTCTTTCTAATGGGACAATTAAGCCGTCACAAAAACACATTGACGCAATTTTGAATCTTAAAAAGCCAACTGACAAACATGGCGTAGTGCGTTTATTGGGTTTTTTAAATATCTTGCAAAATTTATCCCAAATGTGTCCAAATTAACGGCAGAATTAAGAAGATTGTACGAATGTACAATGATTATTTAAAAATGTAAATAAGAAAATGTTAAACTTAAATTAGTTAATCAAACACTACTTAGGATACAATCCACAATATATAAATGTCAAATCAATGTAAATAAAAACATAGAATTTGTTCTTCTTTTGACCTCTGGTTTATATATATAAGATAGAAATACAACCGATTTATAAAGAGTTTGAAGTGGACGTGTTTTCTTTTACCTTTTTCTTGGAAAGTTTTTAAAGAGTATTTTTTTCCTAGTTTTTTTGTGTTAAAATAAAACCTAGTCAGGAACATTTGGTCCTTCATAGCCGTTCTTACGAACATTTAGTGTGTGTGTGAAAACATTAACATTTAAAAAAGACAAAAGTGTGTAAATCGAAGAGTCGTTTAACGAACACTCTAGTGAACATATAAATATATATACAAACAAAAAGAACTCTTTCAGAGCTTAAAATAAGTTTCAATTCTACCGAATTAAACTCGCGATTAAAAAAGCCAATCTTAATAAACTTAAAAGTAGATCTGCTGCAGAAGTCAAGTCATCAAGGACTACAAGGTCATCCAAGGTTGTCACTGTAAAGAAGAGAAGAATTTAAGTAAGTTCGTTCTTGTTGTGTCGTATTTTATAAATCAATAAATTACTCAAACTTAAAAATGTCGAATCCTGCTCTTGGTTCTTCTTTGTTTTACGGAGCTCTCCAAAAAAGTCTCCTGGAGCAAATAGAGAGGAATTATAGGAATTTTAAAAAGAGACTAAGGCACGTCGTACCCGGGCAATTGCGAGTAGTCGTTTAGCCTTGCTGGAGGAAAATATGGCGTCCGCAAAAATCTACCACCAGAACGTCGTGGGGGGTTCAAAGTTGGAAGCTGGAACTGAAAAGGAGGATTATTTGGAAGTTTTTGACAAAACTAACGACACATACCTGGATTATAGGTCCGATTTAACTGAATTGTTAGAGAGTTTCTCTTCGGTTCCTGCATCGTCATCGCTGGCAGCAGGTCAGGCTGGTCAGAGTGTAGGCCAGTCAGGTATGGTCCGTACCGAGTTGAGATTGCCCAAAATTGATCTCCCTAAGTTTAATGGGGAATATACAAAATGGCGGTCGTTTCACGACCGATTTGATTCCCTGGTGTGTTCTAACAAGAACTTAACGGACATCGACAAGATGCACTTTTTGAAGTCCAGTTTAGAAGGCGAGGCGGATCGTTTGCTCCAGCATTTACCTTGTGTCGCAGGTAATTTTGACAAGGCATGGGAGTTATTGAAGGCGCGTTACGACAACAAGCGTGTTTTAGTAAACGCGCAACTGAAACTACTTTTCAGTCAGAAGTGCCTTGTGAAGGAGTCGGTAGATGAGCTGAAGGAGGTAATCTTCACCTCGCAAGAGTGTATCCATGCACTCAGAAATCTGGATGTACCTGTGGATCAATGGGACGTCATTTTGGTGCACATAGTGTATAACAAATTACCTTGTAATCTGCAGCAGTTGTGGGAAGAGAAGTTGGGGAACCAGAAAGAGTTGCCAAGCTGGAACGATTTTCTGGACTTTTTGGAAGCACGCTTCAGGACGTTGGAAGCCGTGAGTACAGAAACAGCGCAACCAAGTTCTTTCAAGAACGATGTGAGGAGACCAACTGTTACGGAGGTGCGGAAGGTGTTTCATACGAAAACTGCTGCCAGAACGGAGTTTGTCTGCCAGGTATGCCACCAGAGCCAACACTCTATAAGGAAATGCCAAAAGTTCCTGAACATGAACACAGCGGAAAGGAAGCAGACTGCTCGACGCCTGAGAGTTTGCGACAACTGCCTTTCTTCAGGGCATTTTGCGCCGAATTGCCCCTCGCCTGGCTGCTGTTACTTTTGCCAACAACGTCATCACACGCTTCTACATGTAAACTTGACCCAACACGCAGCTGTGCGCGCAAACAGCATGCCGTCGAGGACAACAACAACTTCAAGAGGTCAGAATGCAGTTTCGACATCTTTTAACGCTCATGCGCTGGAGTTTGAACCACGAGAAGTACAACAAGCTTCTACAAGTGGTCAGGTTTTGAATTACCACACGTCGCATGGTAGCAGAACGCACCAGGTGCTTTTAGTGACAGCTATTATGAAGGTGCGAGCAACCGATGGTCGTCAACACCATCTCCGAGCTTTGATCGACCCAGGATCAGAAGCATGTTTCATCACGGAAGATACAGCACAACAGTTGAAGTTAAAAAAGCGACGTACCTTTGTCGAGGTGTCAGGGTTAGGGTTGGTCAGCAGTGGCACAACGCAAACATGCGTGGATATTGAGCTTGCGTCATGCTCAACTCAACTCAACTTATGGAGGTGCGGTGCGGGCACTGGTCTTCAAGTCGCTGACTGGCCATCTCCCGGCCCAACAAATGATACCTGACAAATGGCAACATCTTAAAGGGTTAACGTTGGCAGATCCAAATCTCCATGTTCCTGGACCAATTAACATACTTCTTGGTAGCGACGTATATGCCGACATACTCCTTCCAGAAGTGAGAAGACCTGCAGATGGAGTCGGACCAACCGCTCAGAAGACGCAGTTAGGGTGGATTGTGTTAGGGAGAGTTCAAGAGGAACATCCCCGGCAAATACGCAGTTTTGTGCAGACTGCTGACCTGAATTCTCAGCTGCAGAGATTCTGGGAGATGGAAGAATTGCCGTTCCAGACACATGAAACTGAGGAGAACATCGCATGCGACGCGCATTTCGATGAACACACGAGACGCCTTCCTGACGGGCGTTATGAAGTGAAGCTGCCGTTTAAAGGTGGTTGTCTTCCAGCGATGGGATCCAGTAAGCAGAGCGCGGTCCGACGATTCCTGAACTTGGAGAAGAGGCTGGAGGCAAACCCAGCTCTTTGGGCAGATTATGCCAAATGCATACAGGAATATGCAACCCTGAGGCATATGGAAGAAATTCACGTCGGCGACTCGGTGTTGGCAACCCCATACCACTATTTTTTGCCTCACCATGCAGTTTTCAAGGAATCGAGTTCCACCACGAAACTGAGGGTCGTGTTCGACGCAACAGCGAAGACTTTGGATGGAAGTTCGCTCAATGATCGACTTTTGGTGGGCCCAAAATTACAGTCGAGCATTATTGATCTGGTTCTTCGATGGCGAACCCACAGAATCACGTTTACGGCTGACATCGAGAAGATGTATAGGCAGATGTTAGTGGAGACACCTGATACTTACTATCAGTTGATCCTGTGGAGAAACGATTGTTCATCTCCAATCAAAATGTATCGGCTTAAAACGGTAACGTTTGGCACAGCAAGTGCACCGTATCTTGCCATCAAAATTTTGAAGCGTGTAGCCGAAGATGAAGAATCGAACCTGCCAGAGGGCGCGAAGGTTGTCCGAGAGGACATGTATGTGGACGATCTTATCAGTGGTGCCGATACTGTGGAAGAAGCACGAACAAAACGCGACCAAGCGAATCAACTTCTGGCGTCAGCGGGCTTCAATTTACGAAAATGGACAAGTAACGTGAAGGAACTCGTCGAAGATATACCTGCAGCAGATCGAGAGTTAGATTTTGAGGTGCCGTTCAACATGTCAAATCACGTCAAAACCCTTGGCATCAAATGGTTCCCGGTAGACGACTACTTTTCATATCAGAATGTGCAGCAGTCATCAGAAGCAACAACAAAACGGTCAATGTTGTCCACAATAGCCAAACTGTTCGACCCACTTGGCTGGATATCACCAAGCGTCATCACGGCAAAATTAATGATGCAGCGGCTTTGGGAACTTAGTTGTGATTGGGATGATCCGGTTCCAGCTACACTGAAAAAAGATTGGGATGCTTTTCATGGAGAACTTCCGATGATCGAGACGCTTCGAATACCACGCTGGACTCAGACAAGCAAAACCAACAAGGACATCGAATTACATGGATTCTGTGATGCGTCTATGAAGGCATACGGTGCCGTAGTATACGTTCGTGTACTTGACAGCGATGGGAATATCCATGTTAATTTGCTCCTGGCAAAGACGAAGGTAGCTCCAAGTCAGCGTACGATCACGCTTCCACGTTTGGAACTTTGCGGAGCAGTAGTTTTAGCGCAATTGATGCAGTATACGAAGGACGTTTTGGCTGTTCCCGACATCAAGATGTTTACTTGGACCGACTCAACCATCGCGCACGCGTGGATACGAGCCACTCCCGCTAAATGGACTACGTTCGTTGCCAACAGAGTATCCGAAATTCAGCGGCTAGTGGGGATCGATTGCTGGGGACATGTCGCAACGCTTCATAACCCAGCCGATCTGGCGTCTAGAGGAGTGTATCCAGCAGAACTGACGTCATTGGAGACTTGGTGGATTGGTCCTGATTTTTTACGCAGTCAATGGGCATTCGATGTTCCGCATCAACCTGTTGACATCGAAACTGACGAGGAACGACGTACGGTTAAGGTACTAAACGCTCAAGTCAGTCAGGATGATCGCATACTTCAAACCATCTGCGACTGTTCGAATTTGTTGAAGGTGATTCGAGTTATCGCCACATGTTGTCGTTTCGCAACAAAATGTCGACGAAAAGCAATTTCTGATGGCCCATTTACTCCAAACGAATTGGAAGCAGCGCGTATCATCGCCGTAAAGGCCGCACAGAAAGAGATGTTCAAAGCAGAGCTTCAACAAATTTTGGAAACCTCGAAAATACCTAAGTCACTAAAGACTTTGAACGCATTCGTTGATGCTGAAGGACTTTTGAGAGTTGGAGGACGCTTGGAGAATTCTCTCCTCCCCTACGACGCGCAACATCCGATATTACTTCGAAACAGTCACCATTTTACCAACCTGGTTGTCAGAGATGCCCAAAAGAACACTTTGCATGGCGGCATCCAACAGATGATCAGTTACATCCGTCAAAATTATTGGATTGGCCAGATACGAAGAAGCGTGAAATATCAGCTTCATAGATGCACTTCTTGCTACCGGCAAAAGGCATCGGTAATGCAGCAGTTGATGGCGAATCTACCTGCACCTAGAGTCCAGATGTCACGACCGTTCAGTCATACTGGAGTCGACTACGCAGGACCCATCGAAATAAAAAGCTGGAAAGCTCGCGGAGCTAAAGTACTAAAGGGGTATTTCGCGGTATTTATCTGTTTGGCAACAAAGGCCATTCACTTGGAAGCAGTGTCTGACCTGACAACCCAGGCATTTCTAGCAGCATTTCGACGGTTTACGGCCAGGAGAGGTAGCTGCAAACAAATCTACAGCGATTGTGGAACAAATTTCGTCGGCGCTAATAACGAATTAGCCAAAATGTTGAAAGACGCAAAGCACGATTTTAAAGAAATTGCCGAAAACCTAGCAAATCACGGAACAAATTGGCACTTTATTCCCCCAGCTTCTCCACACTTTGGTGTATTATGGGAAGCGGGAGTGAAATCGGTGAAATACCATTTGAAGCGAGTTGTTGGAACCGAAAGGCTGACTTTTGAGGAGCTCACAACGCTTCTAACTCAGGTAGAAGCGTGCTTGAATTCGAGACCCTTATGCCCGCTCTCCGACAGCTTAGATGATTTGGATGCGCTAACACCTGCGCATTTTCTCGTAGGCGAATCTTTGCATGCTGTGCCACAAGGCGAACTCAACAACAACATCACGTACATCGACCGATGGAAAAGAGTACAAGCGCTGGCGGAAGGGTTTTGGAAAAAGTGGAGTTCCGAATATCTTGCGCGATTGCAGCAACGTCCGAAATGGACTCAAGTTCAAGAAGCTCCCAAAATAGGAGACCTAGTCTTGCTCAAGGATGAGCGACTCGCACCGACTTATTGGAGTCTTGCCCGAATCGAGGACACTCACGCGGGAACGGATGGTCTAATACGCGTCGTCACCGTGAAGACACAAAACGGAAATCTAAAACGACCTATCGTGAAAATCTGTTATTTACCGTCCAACAAACACCACGAACAATCGGCGTTGGTATGAAAAATTAATTCCTAAAACATAAGCTATGGTTACCGAAACATCGACAACAAAAAAAAAAAAAAAAGTATGCTGTTTTCAAAACACACGAAACTTGAAATCAACACATTTTCATTCAAATCACCAATACAAAGTTTGCGGGAAATTCTTCGCAATAATTAATCCATCGCAGCAGCCTCATCAATGCAGCAGAACAACAAACACATTTAATGTTTTATAAAACTAAACGCAATCATAATAATACTCACTTTTGATAAAAAAAAAAAATAAATCGCGATTAAATTGCGCAAAGCATGTCGGCACCATGCTCACGTCTCATGAAAATGAATTTACACAAGAAAAGAACGAACGAACACTAACAATTATACTGCTCTTACGCACCAGAATCCGCAAGGCAAAACATTTGTAAGAATGAAAAATCCTACAACGTACGATGATATGAATGAAAGTACAATTTATGCAGGCATGCATACTACAAATAGAGTACACATGACAAAATGAGAGGCACCACTTTTTTAATTTCTGTGGTACTACTCTTTTGTGTTGTCCATTTATGTTTATTAATGTACTAATCGCTTTTCTGTTTCGTTGCATGTATGCATGAGTAAGAGGAGTACTACCGTTGTTATTTATACCAATTGAAGAATGCAGTCAACTGTCAAAGGCCATCTGAAGAATCAACTGCACGATGTCGGTACTACAGTTCGAGATAAAATAGGGTGCTCCAGACGTGATTGTACTTGCAATTTCCGAGGCGGGAGAATGTACGAATGTACAATGATTATTTAAAAATGTAAATAAGAAAACGTTAAACTTAAATTAGTTAATCAAACACTACTTAGGATACAATCCACAATATATAAATGTCAAATCAATGTAAATAAAAACATCGAATTTGTTCTTCTTTTAGATAGAAATACAACCGATTTATAAAGAGTTTGAAGTGGATGTGTTTTCTTTTACCTTTTTCTTGGAAAGTTTTTAAAGAGTATTTTTTTCCTAGTTTTTTTGTGTTAAAATAAAACCTAGTCAGGAACAAAGATCAACCGGAAAAGATGTTGAATTTAAGTGGACCGAAAAACATGAAATAGAATTCACTAACTTATTAAAAATAATAACATCGGATCCAGTTTTAAGGGCATATGACCCAGACAAACCGGTTTTAATTCAGACTGACGCATCGAAAGATGGACTAGGATCAGTTTTAATTCAAGATGGTCATCCAGTTGCATTTGCTTCAAGAACCCTTGGTAAAAATGAACAAAAATGGGCACAGATCGAAAAGGAACTGTTAGCTATAGTTTTTGCGTGTGAAAGATTTCACCATTTCATTTATGGGCGTGAATTCACTGTTGAAAGTGATCATAAGCCCCTAGAAACTATTGGAAAACGTGATATTGATGATATTACACCACGTTTGCAAAAAATGTTCATGAGGCTTTTGAAATATCCACTCTTGAATATTGTTTATACACCGGGAAAAAATATGTTGGTAGCTGATTGTCTTTCACGTGCACAATTGGATGAAACATCTGAGTTGAGTGAAATGTCGGAAGTTGTTCACGCTATCACAAGAACTGTTTGTGCTTCGAGGGACAATTATGATTACTACAGAAAACTTATTGAATCGGATGAAAATCTAAAAAAGATTTGTGAATATATACAAAACGGGTGGCCTGGATATCACATCTAAATGAATATTGCCAAAATTTTCATAAGTTAAAGTCTGAATTGCATTTCGAAAATGGCTTATTATTTCTTAATCATAGACTGATTATTCCGGACAAATTGCAAAGTAAAATGATAAAGTGGTTGCATGCACCACATCTGGGTGTTGAAAAAACACTTGCACGGGCAAGAATGCTATATTATTGGCCCAGAATGAATGTACAAATCAAAGAAATGATTACATCATGTAACATTTGTGAAAAATTCAAACGAAATAATCAAAAAGAGCCATTGGTCCAGGAATTGAACCCAAAATATCCATATTATATGGTATCAATGGATTTGTTTGAATATGCTGGCCGGGATTTTTTGTCAATGTTTGATGCATATTTAAATTACTTAGTCGCTATTCAAGTTAATAACAAGATATCTAGTCATATTATCACTGTCATTAAAAATATTTTTGATAAAATTGGGTATCCAACGATTCTTAAGTCGGATAATGTTCCATTTAACTCGGGTGAATTTGCGAAGTTTGGTCGAGATTTCAATATCCAATTGAGGTATTCAAGTCCCACTTATGCGCAAAGTAATGGACTTGCTGAAAAGGGTGTAGCAATTGCAAAGAATATTCTTAAGCGGTGCTATGAAGCAAATGAGGTAGACAAATTTCAATATAGAATTCTTGAATACAATACAACGCCCATTGCTAGCATGCAGTTGACACCGTCTGAATTATTCTTTGGTCGATTGATCAAAACGGGACTTCCAGTATCGGAGCGCGTGCTCGTCAGAAAAAATTTTTCTGAGGAAATAATTCAAGAAAAAATTGACAACAAAAGGAAAAAACAAAAGTACTACTATGATCGGAACGCAAAGTCATTGCCTTTATTGAATATTGGTGATTTGGTTATTTTCAAGAAAAATGGAAAACAATGGCATTATGGCAAAATTGTTAGAAATGTGAATAATAGATCATATATAATTAGGGATTCTTTTGACAATCATTATAGACGTAATCGTAAATTTATTGCTAAAACAAAGAATGAAGATTTTAATGCTAGTGATTTAATGTATTGTAATGAACACCCAACATTTATACCAATTTCCTAATCGAAAAGGTTCAACCGAAAACACAACTGGCAGCACTATAATGGAATGGTATAAAATGACAGGCATTGCTTGTAAGCCAGTGTGTGTGAGTGTAGAGATTTTTGACAGCAAATGTGGAAACCATGGAGAAGAAACTGGAACGCTCTAGATGAGTGTTGTTCTATATAAATAGGACCGCTGACGCAACGAGCAGTCAGTTTTGATTATAGAGTGATAAAGTTAAGAGTGAAACGTTGTTAACCAGTGATAGTCCAATAGTCGAGTTGAGTTCGAATAAAGTATAGATACTGAATAAAGTGGTAGAAATAAAAATAAAAGTGAAGTTTTATTTTGCGAACTAAGCGCACGTTACATTGGTGTCAGAAGTGTAAATAAAACTTATTTGACTAATAAAGTGTAAAAAAAAAAAAAAAAGTAAAAAGAAAAATAATAATTATATACAGTGAAAATGGGTAAGTTGTTAGAAGAGCTCAACTGCATTGAGCTTAAAAGTGAGTTAGGTAAGCGAAATCTTTCTAGAGCGGGATCGAAAAATGAGCTCGTCCTGCGCTTGCGTAACTATTTGGAACAGCAAGGGGAAGACGTAAACACTTTTGTTTTTGAAATAGAAGTGGAAGAAGAGGAAGTAAGTGAAAGTGTAGATTTTTCTAGTATGATGAAACTTTTGTTAGAACAGCGAAACGAGCAAAAGAAGGAACAGCAGAATGTTCTCGAACGACTCGAAGTACAACAAAAGAAGCTGATTGAAGAGCAACAGCAGAATATTCTCGGACGTCTGGAAGAGCAGAGAAACGATCAAAAGAAGGAACAACAGAATATTCTCGAAAGACTTGAGGCGCAACAGAATGTTTTGGAAGGTCAGAAAAACATTCTAGAAGGTAAATTGGGTAACATTGAGAAAAATGTATGTGCCCTAGACGAACGCGTTGAAGGTGTCGAAAAACAGCTTTCTGTTGTAGAGAATCGTTTCGAAATCGTAGAAACCCGATGTGATAAACAGTTCTCTGTTCTGACTAAGGAATTGGACCAGATTCGGAAAATAAAAATTCGAGAGTCTGCTGGGGAGTTTGCAAAGAAAAAGGAGATGAAACCGCCAACATTTGATGGACAGTCTTCTTGGCCAGTCTACAAGAGACAATTTGAGGCCGCCGCGACAACAAATGGCTGGGATGACGAAGACAAGTACATTGCACTGACTCTTGCTCTTAGAGGACCAGCAGCTGAATTACTTCAAACAGTTCCAGCTGGTAAGAGTGGCGATTTCAGTTCTCTCGTGGCAGCTATAGATAAACGCTTTGGCGATAGCCACTTGAAAGAAGTCTTCCGAGTCCAACTCAATAACAGAGTCCAGAAAAGGGGTGAAAGTCTACAGCAGCTCCAAGCAGACGTCGAAAGACTGGTTCACCTGGCATACCCGGATGCTGGAGAAGAAATCATCAACCAGCTTGCTGTTGAGTCCTTCGTCCGTGCCATTTCGGATATAAATCTTCAGAGGTCTGTGCGAACTGCTAGAACACGTACTCTTTCCGAAACTTTAGCATTCGCATTGACAATTGAAGTAGCAGAACAGGCTTCTCAGGGAGTACATCGACTTAGAGAAGCCATAGTCGAAGAGTGCTCTTGCCATAGAGCTGAAATACAAAAGAACCAGCGGAGCGGACTAGCAAGATGTTGGAACTGCAACAAGACCGGGCACTTACAGCGTCAATGCCGACTACCACCAAATAAAGCCGGTTGTCAACATTGTGGAAGCAAGAGATCCAACCCAGAACAAGGTAACAACAACACCAGCGTTACGTATCAGCCCGTTTCCCATCAGGGAAACGAGTAAGAACCAACTTCGAGGGGCAGAGGCTGGTTTCTTGTATCGATGGCCCCAGAACCACCATCCAGGTCTCTCAGACCAAACGAGACAACAAAAGTCTGACTGTGGAAACTACTATTAACGGGAACAAACATGTGGCTACCATCGACACCGGTGCCACAGCCTCCATAGTACGTCGAGACCTGGTAAAGACGACGTGGCTTCATAACACCAATAGCTACCGTCTAAGAACCGCAACGGGAGAAGCAGCAAGAGTATATGGAGAAGTGTGTCTTAAGATCCGACTGGCCGATCTAGTGTTTACTCATCAATTCCTGGTGGCAGATATATGTGACGAGTGCATCATTGGAATCGACTTTATGAAACAGCACGGAGTTATTTTGGACATCGGTAATCAGGTTTTGAAGTACCAAAATAAGGAACTTCCAATGACTTATTCGAACGAGAGTACGTCGACACTGAGGACTGTCATCACGGAAGATTTGATTCTGCCTCCTTCTTCTGAAGTGTTCGTTTGGACAAAACTGGAAGGTGAGTTTGGAAGCCTTCGATACCTAATGGTGGAACCAGACCCAGAGTGTTCCTCCCAAAGCGTCATCATTGGGAAAACACTAGTAGCACCGAAAAACAAAATGGTCCCCGTACGATTACTAAACACCAGACCGTACGATGTAAGGTTGAAGAAAGGAGAAGTCGTTGGACGTTGTGAATCGGTTGCAGCAATTACGAAGATCACAGACGAAGCCCCGAGAAAAACTTTAACTCCGGAGGAGCTCAAAACCATCAGAGCTAAAATACTGTATTCATCCAACCTTGATCACCAACAAACAAGGATGGCTGAAAATCTCCTACAAGAGTACACTGACATCTTCGCATCGGCAAAAGGGCAATATGGTAGGACACAGTTGGTGCAGCATCGCATCAACACAGGAGATGCAAGACCGATTCGTCAGCCCGCAAGACGCCTTCCACTGGCCAAACAAGGTGAGGTTGAGGAAATGATAACAACAATGAAGAAGGACGGTCTTATCGAAAATTCCAAAAGTCCTTGGGCGTCACCAGTGGTTCTAGTGAAAAAGAAAGACGGAAGCACTCGTTTTTGTGTGGACTACCGAAGGCTGAACGATGTGACTAAGAAGGACAGCTATCCTCTGCCGAGAATCAGTGATACCCTGGATGCCATGGAGGGAGCCCAGTGGTTTTCGACGCTGGACTTGAAGAGTGGATATTGGCAAGTTGACATCCACCCTGATGATCGGGAAAAGACGGCGTTTTCGACAGGTAATGGGCTCTGGCAGTTTAAAGTTATGCCGTTTGGGCTATGCAACGCTCCGGCAACATTCGAGCGTTTGATGGAGTGCGTTCTTCAAGGACTGACGTGGAAAGCGTGCCTTGTCTACTTGGACGATGTCATTGTTTACGGGAAAACATTTGACCAACATTGCAAGAACCTAAAAGCCGTGTTTCAGAGACTTCGAGAGGCTAACCTTAAACTGAATCCGGAAAAATGTGCACTTTTCAAAACCGAAGTTAAGTATTTGGGACACATCATCTCTTCCCAAGGAGTGAAGACTGATCCTGAAAAAGTTGACTCCGTCAAAAATTGGCCAACACCACAGGACAAACATCAACTCCGAAGCTTTCTTGGTCTTGCCACATATTACCGACGTTTCGTTAAGAACTTTGCTGGAGTTGCAAAGAGTTTGCATCAGCTCACCGAAAAAGGGAAGCAGTTCAAATGGTCAGGTGAGTGTGAAAAATCTTTTCAGGAACTCAAATACCGCCTCTGTAACGCTCCAGTGCTGGCACATCCAACACCTGGCAAAACATTCATCATCGACGCAGATGCAAGCAACGTTGGAATCGGGGCGGTACTATCCCAAGTGCATGATGGCGAAGAGAAAGTGGTGGCATATTATAGTAAGGTCCTCTCGAAGCCTGAAAGAAACTACTGCGTGACCAGAAGGGAACTGCTGGCTCTTATCTTGGCAACAAAGCACTTCCATAAGTACATCTATGGACAGAAATTCCTTCTGCGGACAGACCATGGTGCTCTGAACTGGCTGTTGAACTTCAAAAATCCAGAAGGTCAAGTCGCAAGAAGGATAGAAAGACTGCAGACTTATGACTACCAGATTCAACACCGCAGAGGAAAGCTGCACTCCAACGCCGACGCATTGTCCCGAAGACCTTGCAAAGAGGATTGCAAGCATTGTAGTCGACAAGAAGACAAAGAAAATATTACCGCTCAGCGACTAAGAGCTGACCCCATATGCGGATGGAGCAATGAGGAAGTGAGGACCGCTCAACAGGAGGATCCAGATATCGAACCCATTCTCGCATGGAAAGAAAATGAAGAGAAACCTGAATGGGGAGACATTTCTGACCGGAGTCCAGTTCTCAAAGCCTATTGGGCACAGTGGGACTCACTATATGTGCAAGAAGGTGTCCTCAGGCGAAGATGGGAGTCCGTTGACGGTAAATCATATGTGATGCAGCTGATCGTACCGCAATCGAAAGTCAGTGAAGTTCTTCGGGAGATGCACGACGGACCTTCTGGAGGTCACCTGGGAGTTAACAAAACACTGGAGAAGGTGCGACATCGGTTCTACTGGTTACATGCTAGAGACGACGTGGAGAAGTGGTGCCGAACATGTGACAAGTGTGCTGCAACCAAAGGACCTGGTAGGAAGATTCAAGGTAAGATGCATCAGTACAACGTTGGATCGCCTTTTGAGAGGATTGCAGTAGATGTGGCTGGGCCTTTTCCAGAGACCAACGCTGGAAACAAGTACATTCTGGTTGTAATGGACTATTTTAGCAAATGGCCTGAGGCGTATGCCATCCCAAATCAAGAAGCCAAAACGGTAGTCGACCAGATTGTGTTTAACTGGGTAAGTAGGTTTGGCGTACCTATGGAACTCCATTCCGACCAAGGGAGGAACTTCGAGTCAAACATCTTCCAAGGAGTGTGCGGACTACTTGGCATCAAGAAGACCAGAACCACACCGCTTCATCCACAATCTGATGGGATGGTTGAAAGATTCAACCGGACCTTGAAAGAACACCTCACCAAGGTCGTAGGCGACTACCAAAGAGACTGGGATAGGCACGTACCGCTATTCCTGATGGCCTATAGAAGTGCAGTACATAGCTCGACAGGACAAACACCATCTGACATCCTGTTCGGGAAAACCATGCGGCTGCCCAGCGAACTTAAATTTGGATGCCCCACAGAGGAGCCACAGGACACGAACGAGTATGTGGATGACCTCAAGGAGAGACTCGCTGACATCCATAAAAGAACAAGGGAACGGATGAAAACCTACAGCGACCGGATGAAGACACGGTACGACACAAAAGCGACAACGGCAGGATTCCTAGCAGGAGATCGTGTGTGGCTTTATAATCCTCATCGTCAAAAGGGATTGTCACCGAAACTTCAGCAGAACTGGGAAGGTCCTTATACTGTTGTCACGAGGATTAACGACGTGGTTTACCGCATCCAAAGAGGATTAAGAGGCAAGTTAAAAGTAGTTCATTGTGACCGGCTGCATCGATATAGTGGCGAGGCTGCAGATGGAATTATTCGGGACGAACAATCTTAAGGAGGGGGCAGTGTAATGAACACCCAACATTTATACCAATTTCCTAATCGAAAAGGTTCAACCGAAAACACAACTGGCAACACTATAATGGAATGGTATAAAATGACAGGCATTGCTTGTAAGCCAGTGTGTGTGAGTGTAGAGATTTTTGACAGCAAATGTGGAAACCATGGAGAAGAAACTGGAACGCTCTAGATGAGTGTTGTTCTATATAAATAGGACCGCTGACGCAACGAGCAGTCAGTTTTGATTATAGAGTGATAAAGTTAAGAGTGAAACGTTGTTAACCAGTGATAGTCCAATAGTCGAGTTGAGTTCGAATAAAGTATAGATACTGAATAAAGTGGTAGAAATAAAAATAAAAGTGAAGTTTTATTTTGCGAACTAAGCGCACGTTACAGTATGAAGAAAATATAAAATCAGGTTATAGTGAAAAGTTACCAGAAATTTATATAACTGAACCTAGTTGTGAAACAAAAAATCTAAGTAATACTAATAATAGTAGAATTGACCAAGACCATACTTCCATGGGTAATGTGATTGCGGATGAATTTGAACAGTCAGTTGCCTTTGATAATAACAGTGCAGCTTCAGAATATGAAACTGCTGAAAGTGATGATTCAGATGCAAATGATAAGGAAGTACACTCGGAACCTGATATAGAGAATATGCCTAGAACACGAAGTGGTCGTATTAGTAAACCTCCACAAAGGTATGGTTGGTGAATATTGTAACAGTCATAAGCTAGTTTAGGTCTAGCCCACATATTATGTTAACTATACACTTATCCGGATTTAAATTAAAAAAAAAAAAAAAGAACGTGTAATAAGCTTTATTCTACATGTGCATACACCATAAGAATGTAATAAGTTTCATTGTTCATGTGCATAAACCATAATATTATATTTGACGCTTGACAGTTTTTAGTAGTATATAAGAGCAGTTGAGCATCAACCGCGTAAAGTATATGTACTTGGATATAACAAGCAATAAAGTGAAACTCCATTTAAGAATAAATTGTTCACTGTTCCTTTATTTCCTCAGCTTGTTACAGCTATAGATCCAAAATTGTTATCTACAGCACAACACGCCTACTGCAAGGGAAAACCTTTAGAAGCGGCCTTACACACCGCACTAAAGAATATTCCCTCCATCACAAAGAATTCACTCTGGCCGCTTTCCTCGACATAGAGGGCGCCTTCAATAACGTCAGCAACTCTGCAATTACAAAGGCACTAACGAAGCTCAAAGAAGATTGTTCCATAGTGGAACTGGCGGACAAGGCGGAGTCATATCCCCTCTTCTATGGAATCTAGTCGTCAATGAACTTCTAGTTGACTTTGAAGCTGAAGGATTCAAAGTGATTGCATATGCAGATGACGTCTCCATTGCTGTATCTGACAAACATGCTCACGTCCTTACGAATCTGATGCAGACCGCTCTAAATATACTAGTAAAATGGGCGAGAAAATGTGATCTAGGGGTCGACCCTAAGAAAACTGAACTCGTTCTCTTCACCAATCCGCCAGTGCAGCCATTCGTATGAAAGCTATCACCCAATGGACCTTAAATAACATCAGTCACGCTACGATCCTGAATTTATTCGGATCAATCCCTCGCCACTCCGACTACACCATCCAATTGTTTTTTGATAATAAATTCCAAGTCTCAATCCCACCGAGAACGACCTAGGAAGACGAAGAATTTTTGAGAGATGATTCAATTCATTTCTATACAGATGGTTGAAAAACCGAAGAAGGGGTAGGCTGCGGGGTATACTCAAACCGACTTAACGTAAGTCTCTCGTTCCGCCTTCCAAACCATTGTAGCAAGTTCCAAGCGAAAATTCTGGCGATCGAAGAGGTCTTATCATGGCTAAAAGGAAACGTGATATCCTCAATGAATATCCGGATTTTCTCAGATAGTCAAGCAGCCCTTAAATCACTCGGAGCTGTTTCTACGAACTCAGTAACCGATCTTAAATGTCGCTTATCTCTTAAGGAGATGGCTGAACAGTTCAATATTCACCTTATTTGGATGCACAGAGATATCATGGGTAACTGCAAAGCCGATGAACTCGCCAGAGAAGGAAACGTTCTACCGTTCTCAACCAGCAGGTTGAATATTGGTATACCATTCGGTACATGTAAACTTATGCTAAAGCTAGAGGCAATGGATAGAACAAATTATAGGTGAAAAAATATCACCACGTGTGTGGCAACAAAACGGATATGGCCAGGACTAGATCCAAAACGCACAGGACATTTGTTATCCACTACCAGATTGCAAGTTAGCTCCGTAATCAATGCCATCACCGGACATTGTCTGATAGGAAGACACGTCATAGGACTTGGCGTTTCCTCTAATGACTTCTGCAGAAGTTGCTTAGATGAGGAGGAGGAGGAGACAATCCCACACCTCCTCTGCTCATGTCCTGCACTCTCTTTTAAAAGAAAACGGCATCTAGGAAAATGTTTTCTTGATGATCCAAGCGATCTGGCGAACACAGATCCCCTGCATCTCCTTCGCTTTATTAAAAGCTCCAAATGGTTTTGTTAGGTTAGGTACTCCCTCGCATAATATCTATGGTATCACAATGGACCTAATATTGGTCTAAGTGTGTCAGTTTGTTTTCCTGACAGCCATTTTAAACCTAACCTAACCTAGGCCTAAGTCGATATCAATCTCGAAGTAAAACATGACTTTTATGCCAAGGCATTCAGTTAAGGGGATGCCTATTGTAAGAACCAGCAAGTTTCCTACTGTAATTCTAACGCAGATAGCTCAACTCTTTTTATTGAACAAACCAAATGATTACAGCAACATTCTAATCTGTTCTATAAAAAGAAGTAAAGTTTTCGAAGCAAAATTACAAAAGAAAAGCTTCAATGACAAATGTCGTACCAGAAAATCGGTATTGCGAGAGTCGTTGATGTAGTTTAACGCCACGCGTGACGCCACGTGACATTCAGCGTTAAGTCGAACGCAAATTTTTTGAACGACAAAATGAATATTTCGGTATTACAGTTGTCGTTGTGTATGAGTTATGCGACTAGTAAAACGTTATTTTTTGTCGATTAGAAATTTGCGAACGCCGAGTTGTTTTAATCCAAGAAAAATGTGAGTTCTGGTTGTTTCTTCGATTTTTCGGAACTAATTTATTATTTTTACTTATTTTAGGGTAAAGATAACAAACCAGGACCATTTTTTGGCTCTTATAGAGTTGATGGAAGAAAATCCTTCTACAGCAACAAATTTTTGGAGAGGCGTTTCACAAACTGAGGAACTTTTATTTTATTTAGTCAACTTTTCAAATGTCCAGCAATTGATTTCTTATGTTAATAGCTATTTCATTGTTTTCAACGAGAGCGATTTTTTGGATAGCATCGACATCAGCATTTTCGAAAGCTTGAGAATTCAACTCTGGTGGTTGCTCGGATCTGTAATGAATGCAAATGTTGTGTAGAGCTGAACACACATTGACAATTTTTACACTCTTTTGAGCTGTGTAGTGTAAAAGTCTAGCACCAAGAAGACAACGGAAACCGTTTACCAAAATCCCAATCGTCTTTCAATAACATTTCTCGTTTTCGAGTGTCTCATATTGAAGTCGCTTTGAACACTTCCTTCTGAAGGAGATCTAAAGGGTGTAATCAAAAACGATTCCAGAGGATAGCCAGCATCACCTAGGAATATAAAAAACCTTACAATGTGCACTTCAATAAAGTTTTGAAATAATTGTTAAGTATACCCAGAAACCAACTTGTTCGAACTCCGCCATCGAAGTTTCTTTGCAATATCCCTCGGAGTTCACTGGAGTTCCAAACAAAGGATTCATGGCTTGCTCCTGCGTGCCTGGCATCAACAAACCTAATACGCATTTTATGATCACATACCTTTCATTAAATTGGAAGTCATTAGTTTATATATTACACAAAAGATTCATGAAAAACATACAAACATAGTGTTGAGGCTATAAAAGCCTTTCCTGTTATAATATAAATGCTGTTAATCTTTTTTAGGAGCTTGAATTGGATCTTGAACTTGAAACTTGCCCCGTATATGGCTACCGTCAATACATCCAATGTCTCCCGGAATCCTTGCTTTTTGGTAAAAAAAATGCTTTAGCTTAATTTTTTTCTTCCTGCGATGTGTTGCTCCATTGTGCTAAGCATTTCTTTTAAGATAGTGCTCATTGTTGGCTGTGCAATGCCCAGATTGAAGTCGTTACCTACACCTTTCTGGTAACTGCCTTCAGCGAAAAGTCTCAACACAGCAGCAATTTTCAAAATCAGTGGCACCGACACAGAACTCCTGGTTTTTGGAACTTTATCCTGCAACTCTCGCAACAAGTAAAGAAATTCATCTTTATTCAGCTTGAAAAGTACATAACAATTCTAGAAATGCAAACAATCTAAATAATTACAATTCAAAGTCATCTTTGTTTGTACTTACTTCGTATCTTTCATTTTTTCATTTTTCATTTATTAGTTTCTTTATAAGTGAGTACATTAAGAATTAAATTCTTTTCATATCTGGTAGTTCTAATTGATTTGAGTTGTCTCGAATCCTTCTGCCCCTATCAGCATTTTGTTTGTTTGCGAAGTTCTTTGCACTTCACTTTCCTCGCTTTCACCACTATTTGTTATAGCAATAAACAAACCGAAGCTATTCATTATTGATTTTTATTCAAAAAAACATTCAAATTTCAAAAGAAAAATTATTTTTCTATTTAAATCCCAATCTTTCATCAACAGCTGATCATGTGGAACGCATTTGGATTGTAAGTAAGTGGCGTTCAAGGTACGTAATACCGATACTTAAACGCCTAAAAAGTGACTCGACAAATAAAGTGACTATTGTCATTCAGGTGTTACGTCTATCGCAATAGGGGTGAATATATCGATTGAAATATCGAACGACCATCGTCGTTATCAGTAACAATCGATAATTAAAATCGATTTTTAAATAATTCTTCTTTTGTATTAAGTGCATGGAAAACTAAAACGATTGCTAATTTGTTAATTACATCTGATAAAGAGATGAATGAGGAGCTTAGTAAAATGTGTAATGTTATCAATTGAGCTTAGTATAATATGCGTAGTTGCATTTCCATACTGTGTTATCGTGTTGCACCTTTTTCTTCGCCACACACTCTTCGAAAACAATCGGATGTAGGGATGTATTATTCCTTATTTGGTTGGTAGTATCTTTGTTTAATAAATTAATTATAGGATGAGAGCGAAAACTTAAATACCGCGGACAAACAAATAAAATAAAAGGGGTAAATAATGGCACAGCCGGTCGGCGTGCGAAAAGAATTGAAATGTCAGATGGTATTGAGGGGAGTGTTGGCAAGAAAAACAAAAGTGCATCCAGCAATGAAAATTTGCTGTCACCGCGGCTAGCTCAGCTGGGTGTGTTCGATAGGTTGATCTGAGGAAAATTAAATTAATCGAAAGTGAATTAAGGGGATGCTAATAAAATTTATAGAGGTAATCAATTGATAGGATAGGGTGTCCTAAAAATAGTGGGCGCCAGAAAATTTTTAAGGAGTAAATTTTCAAACCTTGATGTGAAAGAAAAAAAAAGAGATATGTTGGAATTCCCAAAGGGAAGTTTAGTTAATTTTATTGTAATAAACGGGTGTCTGGATAAAACCGTGGCCGGAGCCTGGACTAAAACCAGAATCTTTTCGATATAAAACCAAAGGTACAGATTTACTTTGTTGATGTTGGCAGGAGCCGAAATAAAGAAGAGTTTAGAAACAGAAAGTTGAAAGTTAAGAAAAATAGTAAAATAGGTTATTGTGTCGTTTGGACACAAAGAAGAATTACTTATGGAAAGTTTCCGAAAGAAAAAGTAATAGTAGAAATACAGGTAAAACGGTCGCGAGTCCCGCAATCTCGGGAAAGAAAATAAACGGTAGGACAACGAAGGCCTAGCGGATCTTAATTTTGCCTCAAATAAGGCGTCTCAAAAAGTACTCGAAGAATCCTTGGACAAGAAGGATTTTCCGAAATGAAAAATAATTAAAATCAAATACTTAGCTTTTCTATATACCACTCTCCCGTAGCTCCTCAAGAAAATATCGTCTCCGCTCTAATCTCAATTGTACCCTTACTAGGTTTTCCCAACTGGAATTTTTCCGCAAAAATCGGCTTAGTAGGGTATCTCCCACTCCAAATCAAATCAAAAAAAAAAATCTCGAATCTCAAAAATAAGTCGCGATAATCCCTCAGAGGCTTTCTATCAGATCTTTCTTCTTCCAAACTCAAGAATCAAGAGACCATCAAGATGGCGGGTTTTTCTCCTCCATGCGGCATCGGCCATCCGGCCATCCTCGTCAGACCTTTAAGCGTGGTGTTGTTCGGTCTCACTTTTACTGCAGCATTCCGCCATTAGGCTAGAATGTGCGAGTGAGATGTCACGAATCAACTACCCGCGGTCCTTTGCGTTCAGGTGATGTGATCACCAGTAGCCTAGTGGACGAGTTCAACCCCTAAAGAAAGACTTACTCCGAAAAATTATTTCATTCGCGAAAAGTCCCCAGCCCGAACCGGCCCAAACTAAAATACGAAGAAGATATTTTCTCGGAGAACACAGAACAGGAGAAGCTAAGTTTGAAAGTTCGAAGTACTGTCCGTAGACCTTCGTCCAGAGCGTTAGTAAAGGGAAATGAGACTAAAGTCGGAAACACGTCTCTAAGTGATTCTTCTTTTATGTCAATATCATTTAGATTTCAATTAAAAGTTGATAGTAAGTTTAGGTTGGGCAGAAGGCCATACTACTTTTGTCAAAGTGACGTAAAACGTTGGGTAGGAATTGATCATCTACCATGGATGTTTGTATTAAGTGTTGTTGTGTTGCCTTGGGTGTTTTGCCAGGTTCCATTAGGCAGTTTTTGTGTTTTTCGTGAGACCGCCCGTCTGCACGTTCATCAATGTTCGTTGGGGACCGTACAATCGTATGCAATCTAATTGGTGATAACATTTGCCCTTTAAAATGAAAACCTTGTCGATTTTTCAACCTACTGAAGGATTTCGGATTTCTATCATCTTTACATGATTTACATTCAAATTCATTCCAGTCGATAGAATTTTGGACTTTCCACTTACAAAAATTAAATTTTCATGCAGCAATATTTCATTGAATAATTAGTTTTCAAATTCTATAATCGACTTTATATTCCCACAAATAACGGAGATGTTATCACAATATAGGTATGAACTTACTGCATAGGGTATTGGTCGATTTTTAAAAGCATTTTAACAAAAATTAAATGATTTAAATGCTTGAATGCTACCCATATTGGGCCATCTGACAAGAATTAGGTTAAAACAAGGTTTAAAAATAAGAACTAAAAATACCTATTTAGTACTTTAATCGATAAAATTCAGCTTAAGCATTCTTCATGCACAAGTACGAAGTATAATTTTGTTCGATTTTTTAGCCAAAAATATCTATAATCGACTTTATACTCACTCATATATCGATAATTCATCGAAATCCACGATATGAAAAATATTACATAAAGTATAAGTCGACTTTTCAAAACATCATTTCAAATTCATAGTAGTTAAAATGCTAAAACAGCACCTACGTTGAATAATCTAACAAAAGTAAAGTTTAAAACTGCTTTAACAACGAGAATTTAAACATTTATCTAGTATTTACATCGATAAGTTTCAGCTGAAACACACTTCGACATCGATACCGACGTATCGATTATTTGTTTCGTAAATCGATGTTTTGCTTACATCGATTTTAATACTCTTCCCTATTGCAAAACTGAAAGGAGGGATGTGTCAGAAAGCGAGCAAAAGTTAAACATAGCTCAACTTTTTTTTGAAGGTTGGTCGCTTCGTTACGTTTGCTTACGTTTGTCAAACGACGCGTTTGAGGACAAAGCGTGATTGTGTGAAGGCTATGGCCCAATCACTGCGTCACGCGTTCGACTTCAGCGGCCACAACTGACAACACGATTAAAACACATGCCGCCGTATTAATAAACGCGGAATAGCTGGGCCAAGCCTTATTCCATGGATTAAGTGGAAAATGGTATAATGGTGGCTTTAATTAAATGGAAAATGGTATAATGTTAACTTAATCCATGGAATAAGTATTTCTCAGTTATTCCGCGTTTATTAATACGGCGGATGTACTCTTATGGGGAATGGCCCATAAGCAACGTACGTGGCGTCCGTGGCGGCGTTGAGATTAAAACATTTTTAATATCAACGCACTTAACGACTTTGACATTTGCTATTGGTATTTTTTGTTGGTTGGTAGACACACATGCTCACACACATGGTGCTCTGTGTAACAAAAGCGCATTAACGCGACGGATTCAATGGGCCATCCAAAATTTTCACATATTTTAAAGTTGAAGTTGAAGTTGAAGTTGAAGTGTGACGGAGTGATTGGGCCATAGCCTTGAGACTCTACAGATTTCGTATAGTTGAACTTTTGATTGTTCTGTCAAATGAGGTCGACGCGAGGCAAACGCGCTATTGTGTCTTCACTTTCAAACCTTCATTTTTATCTCTGGAGTAATAGCGAAAGATGCACACATGTACTTCTGCATTCGGTGGTATTAAGTTACCAGAGAATTATGCTAAACTTTTGCTTCTTGGTGGTGATTTGTTGCCGTTGGCAGCAGCTCCCATTGACACTGAGCAGGCAAAAGATGAAAGGCATTGATATTAATCTAGAAAACGGCGGGAGCTTTGGGAAACCTCTATCTGAAGTTGTCGTTCTACGAGACATAAGACTTGCAAAAACAACAATTTATTTTAAAAACTAAGAAAAACACTCACCTTCGCATTTTGTAGGAACAGCTCGGCCAATCCAATCCTCTTACATTATATACAATTGCAGTTGATATTTTTAAGGAACTCCAATTGGAGCAGCAAAGGCAAGAGGGATGGCAAAATATTATTTTATGTTTTGCAACGAAAAAACGAAATAGGTTATTTATTTATCTGGGGTGGGAAATGTCATTTTTTGAGCTCACCCCAGTTCTTTCGAGTGGTGAGTTTAAAGAAATGTGTGCACTGCTAAATTTAAGAAGTGTCTGCATCAGTATGCAATTTCTGATAACTTTTTCAATTTTTGAGTGAAATATTGGAAAAAATTGAAAACAAAGTTTATATCTGATACTTTAAATTTTTTTTTCTACATTCTAGACTGTAAGGAAGCCAAAAAATACCGACTTTTTTGCAACAAAATAAAAAAACGTTAAATTTTCGGAATTGATCTTACCTCAACCGTCTTTTTCCAATGACCTCACTTTCCGGCCCGGGGGCTTCCGCTCGTTTTAGCATAGGCGAAATGAACTATTTTTATGAAGTTGACCTTCTGTATATTCCTTATTCTGTGATGAAACTGTTCGAAGATTATAAGTCCAAAAAAGAACGAAAGTTCGAAAAAAGAAATGGACAATAAGCTACCCTGTGTCGTGTGGGTCCCAGAGTAGATAATACAGAGTATCCACTTCCACCCCTTCAACCCAAAACACCCGCAAAAAAAATTTCAACACAAATTCAAAATGGCGACCTATTTCTTGATTAAAAATGGAGTAGTGGTAGATATCCAAGCTTCAATAAATAAAAAAAAAAAACAAGATGACACTTATCTTTGACAATTGCAAAATATTGCAAAATTTTGTAATGTTTTATTTCTTGTAAGTATTTCTAACTGAATTAACTAAATTGATCAACCAGCAGATTTTCTAGGCAATCTACTATGGGGCTCTGGAAGCCAGATGTGAGCTGGCTGAGAAGGAAGGCCCATATGAAACGTACGAAGGAAGTCCAGTCAGCAATACAATGAATCGGGAAAACGAATTTGTTTCAGAGTCCACCAAGCCGCAAATGGGCACTCAATTTGTTGTGATGAGCTCGCACACGTAACATCAGATATATATACGTTTTGTTACGGTTACCTGGAGAGGGAAAAAAGAAAAATTAGTACAAATACACAACATAGAAAAGAAAAAGGAATAGCATCTTACATGAGATTTCCTTGGTAGGATTGAGGGTTGTTTCCTGTTCGGGGAATAGGGTCGTTTGAAGATCCGATGAGGTTTGCCCAAAGAAAAGGAAAAAGTTAAAGAAAGTTCAGGAGAATATACAACCGGAACACTGGCTGTTCTTGCATGGTCTTGAAAACAGACAAGCAAGATACAGCGCAGTGGTTGCCAAGGTTGAGAGACAGGCTGGGAACGGAAAGACGAATCATCAAGGGTGACTCGTTGTAAGGGAGATCTACTCTCCGCACTGCCTGAGGTACCTAAATATGTAAACACATGGTATACTTACCTGGCTGGACCACAGAGGTTTCCTGAGTGTGGAAGCTGCCCTGTGGGCGATGTGTTGATGTTTTCTTTTCTTTGGTCTTCCGTCCTGGTGTTTTATTTTTGTTGGGCATTATCCCAGCCTCATATGGGTTTTTTTTATAGGTTTCTTTTTGTTTTTTTTTTTTTTTTGTGAACCGACACGAATACGAACCACGCAGACCACGCAGAAAAATTAAATTAAATTTCGAAAACTTTTTTGACAAATGTCGAGTAGCTAACAGCTGACTGTCGAAGATGAGGGTAAGATGATAGTGAAAGACATCTGGTGGAGGTTTTTATAGGGTTCGTGTACGTGTTAAGTTTAAAATTGTGTTATACGTTAGTTTTGAATGTGTTATTAATATCATCGTTTTATGACCATCGAGGGTTATTGAACCAAAGAGTTGAGGAACGGTTACCACCAAAACTTGCGGTCGGCTTATGCAACCGTAAGTCACCAACTCTTTGGGTAACCGAATGTAGGTCAACAATTCGGGACCTAAGAAAAATTTTGTCGTGGAGTGTGGTTTAGTCGTAGCTCAGATTTAAAGCATACTGCTTAGTGTTTTGGTGTTGCATTAAAGGTATGGGAATAGCATCTAGTTTTTTGGTGTAAATATAGTTTAGTTAAAGATTAATTTTGCTTTTTTTTTGTGTAGTGTTAGATTTAAATTACTAGTGCAACGAAAAAAAAGGAAGCAGAGAAGAAACAGACACTGAGAAAAGTTTAAGACCTCATATAGGGGCTAAAATTTTTGTATCACGGGTAAGTGTCTGTTGAGTAGTTTGTGATGTGAGTGTAAATGTTTTAAATAGTTGCAGGAATAGTGCAGGTGGAGCTACCAATAACTGAGAAGTGCGAATCCAAAACCAAATCCCACGGCAGTTCCAAACGGTGAAAAAACAGGAAGATTTTAACACGGGTTCGTGGGAATCTCCGGCCCACCAAGTAAATTGGTTAAACACTTAAATAAAAGAAAGGCACATAAGGGTGGGGGTTAAATCTGCAGACTATAAAAGCAAATAAATCTGCAACCGTGGATAAGAAAAATAAAGGGATTTTTTTAAAAGTGTCTTAAATCGTACGAGACAAAAAAAAGGACCCGTTAAACAGCAAGAACCAGAAAGAAGTCGCCTAAGAGGGGGCGGAGCACTAAGTCTAGCAAACAAGCAAAAACCGAGCACTGGCTGCGAATGATACGCAATTATTATTAAGAAAAAGCGTGATTTTTTTTGTTATTTATTAGTTTTGTTCTTTTTAATGTAGTTTTAGTCAAAAATTTAGTTTTTTTATACCTATTTATACTTTTGTTCATATTTTTTTTACTATTCATTTATTCATTTTGTTTTGGGGAATTCGAAGGGTGGCGAAAAACAACCAAAGGTGGTTAATCAGTTCTATGATCTGTGCAGGTTGCTTTGCGTCGTCCTATTGGACTATATCCCCTTTGTAGAGCTCTATTTAGGCAGGTTTAAGAGTAAATCGTGGCGGAAGAAAAAGCTAGTGCCACAGTACCCACGGCTCAAGGTCGGTAACCATTTTTGGGTGCGAAAACGCCCCGAAGAGTCGACTGAAACACCACATTAACTTAAGAAATCAAAAGTATTAATTTTTATAAGTTTAATTGTTGGTTTTATTGTTGTTTTTTTTAGTTTTTTTGGTAACTTTAACCAACATTTTATAGATTTTTTTTATTGTTCTTCCTAGTTTTTTTTTATTTCATATAGTCATAATGTTTCTTGTTTTTTTGTATGCTTTGAAATTCATTTAAATAAAAAATGTTCATCCCTCTTTTTAAATAAAAAATGCCATACCATGCTGCAACATCATCAGCAGCTATATATTGGTGTTGTCGCGTTCTTTTTGTGGTGGTGGTTATTTTTTTTTGTTCAAATTAAAAGGCACGATTTATGTTTTTGATACGCGGTGAGGTACGGTGTGAAGGCAAGACTGCCCCCCTATTTCCGACGAGCTTAGTTGAGCTTCGCGAACGTGACATGCCTTCATTCCGTGCAGTCTTCCCTTTCCCCTTCTACGGTTAAGTGTCTTTCCTGTTCCTCTTCCAGTCCTTCTGTTGTTTTCCTTATCCTACCATTTCTTCCCGGCTACCATAGCTTACTTCCTACCCTACCTAATACCTACTGTGAGGATATCCTCATGTTGTTTTTTTATCCATTACTTTTGTCAATGCTTAGTATTTTCATTTTTCCTTTCCTTCCATAGGCACTTCCGTTTCCTTCATTTTTCCACTTCCTATACCAAATACTCCCAAATTCCCCTTTTATTGCTACATATCAAATGGCGCCCAGACGTGTTGTCCAAACGTTTAGTCCAAGTGTTGTCCAACGTACAAATAAAACACACTATCGTTCGATAGTGTTCAAACGTACAGTCTTGTCATAGTGCTTAATTTCTTTTCCCTAACAACAACGTATCAACCCGTAAGTCATGTTCTGGAGAGCTCTTCAGCAAGCCAGAACATTTGCGACGGTGCGTTTCGTTGCTGGTATTCCACTTGTTTTATGTGTACAATTGTCTATCTATAGTGTTGAGATATTTTTTTTTTTTTTTTTGTTGGAGGTTTTTAAAATACCAGCTGGAGCACTCAGACCTAAATACCGGTCCATTGTAATACCAGATAGCAACCTTCTATTTGTTATAGCTTTCCAGATGTTCGGAGAAAAGCCAAAAGACGCTGCCATGGTAAGGAGCCTAAGTTACCAGCTCTCACCATGTCTGCGCCGAGTATCTGTAACCTCATGCGAGAAAAAGCAGGACATTCACAGAGGAAGTGCTCTGCGGTGTCCTCATCTTCTCCACAAGATTCACAGAGTGTGGTATCACTTAAGCCTAACACGTTTAAATGCTTTGCAAAAGAGAAGTGCCCGCTGGCAACGCCAATAAGCTTTCTACAGTCTTTTCTGCTACGAGAAGTAGTCTTCTTACTAACGTTGGGGAGCATACGCTTGGTCTGTCTGCATCCAATGGAAGCATGCCATCTACGGTTGTGCTCTTCACAGATCCAATCGTTGATTGAAGCCCTCACTGAGGACGCTGGCAGACCTAGCGACGGTTCAGGTCCTGAGGAAGCTGTCTGAGATCCCTGCCTAGCGAGTTCATCGGCGATCTCATTTCCTGTTATGCCGTGATGGCCTGGAACCCAAATGAGACTCAAGGAATTTAATCTTCCGATCGCATTCAGAGAACTCTTGCATTCCTGGATCACTTTCGAAGTGGTTAGAGGGTTGAGAAGGGCCTTAAGCACAGCTTGGCTGTCGCTGCAAACAAAGATACTTCTCCCCGTCCATCCATTGTTCGTTACGTGGCTCAAGGCCAATAGGATAGCAAAAGCCTCCGCTTGGAAAACGGAAGCGTATGATCCCAAAGATGAGTGCAGTCGTATGTCGTCGTTCTCAACAAAGGCACCAGCACCAGAACCCTCGTCGGTTTTGGAGCCATCTGTGAAGATACGATAACAGTTCTTTCCAGGCTCCGATTCTGGAGCGAACCAGTCCTGAACCGAAGGAAAGTTGACTGAGTAATTTTGACGCAGTTTGAGCCTTGGGATCATCGTGTCAGACGGCATATCCATTAGACGTGAGTCAAAAGATATGCTGCTTGCGAGTTCCTCAAAGCTCCAGTGCGAATTGTGCCAGAGACCACATCGCTTTAAACGAGAAATGGTCTTGAGAGTACACCCCATGATGTAGGTATCAAGGGGAGGAAGATTCAACAGTGCGTCGAGAGCAGCTCCCGGTGTGCTAGGGAAGGCCCCGTAACACCCAGACAAATTGTTCTTTGAAGTTTGGCAAACGAGGCAATAACGTATTTACGCGAGAGCTTATTCCACCAAACAACTGACGCATAGGAGATGATTGGTCTTATCATAGCCGTATAGATCCAAAGGACCTTTTTCGGTGAAAGACCCCATGTCTTGCCAAAGGCTCCTTTACATTGCCAGAAAACTGACAGTGCTTTAGTAGTTTTAGACTCGACATGTTTCGACCAAAGAAGTTTGTTATCCAGGATTACTCCAAGATGCTGTTGAGATATGAATTCATATATGTCTTCGAATGGAAGGTCCTTGACGAACCATTCAAATCGCGATTTGAATTCGGAACTCATCAACATAGACAATTTCCCATTCCAATCTTACCTTATATATGTAAGTCATGATTTGGATAGCTCTTAGCAAGCCATATCATCTGCGACGAAGATGTTGCGGCTGATGACGACAACAGCATCCTACATCCTAGTAAAATAGTGTTTATGTTGTCTAAAATGTCATGTTTCACCTCAAAACAAATACATCGAGTTACAAAAAAAAAAAAAAAATTTTAAGCCATCAGGTGTTTAACTCAACGTAGAAAAGAAGTCGTCACTTAAACATACATACATACAAACATACACATACAAAGTACAAGCAAACATATAAAATTAAAAATAACTTTTGGAATTTGAATAAAAGCATAGATATTGTTTATTAATTGTTTCTGTTTTCTGTTTTGTTTCTTATATTAATATACGTTTTTGTTTTTTTTTAGTTATCTTATCAATATTGTTTTTTTTTTATGTTTTTTAATTTTTTTTTGTCTTACAGCTATAATTTACCTCACCTTATCTTAGAATTAAAACTAAGTAGAGTAGGATTTCAGAGTAAATAGGGTTAATGTAGGATCTTAAATTAGGTTTAGTTTAAAGTATAGGTAGCATAAGAATATGATATTTGTTTTTCCTTATAGGTCATAGATTAGTATAAGATAGATTGTTATACATTATATAGTTTGTTTACTTGCATCCATTTTTTTTTTTTGAAAAATTTATCATTCCTGATCGCTGCGAAAGAACAGGTTGCGTCTTATCAGCTGCTTTGGGCTGTGATATGAGCCCTAGAAAGAAAAATAACAAAATTAGCAACGTTGAAAAAAATTCAATACTTACCCGATCCGCTGCTAGAGAAAGTGCAATGCCGTTCGCTGGACATTCTCCCATCAAAAAAAGTTCTGCGGCTCCGTCAGGCTCAGAAGGGAACCGTGAAGTAGTGTCGATTTGAAAGAAGCTTTTTGGCAAATACCGCTGGAGATACAGAGTAGGGAAAAGACTGCATTTGCGATTCCGGGGAGACCTTTGTACCAGTTCAAGGTCATGCCTTTGGGTTGTGTAATGCAGCTCAAAGGATGTGCCGTTTAATGGACAAAGTTATTCCTGCACGACTCAGAGATCACGTTTTCGTGTATCTTGACGATCTCCTTATCATTGCCCCTGATTTCGAAACTCATATCACACTGCTGGAACAAGTAGCCAAATGCCTTAGGAAGGCAAACCTGACAATAAATTTGGCTAAGTCAAAGTTTTGTTTTAAAGAGTTGAGATATTTAGGATTGTTGGAGGAAGCAAATTGAAAACTGACCCGGCTAAGGTTGAAGCAGTGGTTAACTTCCCATTACCCAAAAACCCGAGGCATGTACGTCGGTTACTTGGTCTAGCAGGGTCGTATAGGAGGTTTATAAAAGATTTTTCGACCTTTACAAAAAAAAATTTGTGTTAAATGCACATAACCCACAGCAAAACTTAAATTCAATAAATAATCTTAGGGTGGGGTGACCCTTAAGTAACTAAAAAGAATTATTATATAAATGCTTAAGGAAGAAATCCAAAACAAAAAATAGATCAAATAAATTGATTAATAATTTTAAATACACACAGCCGTATTTATAATCGCATAATAAGCTCCGAACAACTTTAAAACACGCTTATTCATTGAATAAAACAAAAATCGTATTTATAATCTTTTTTTTTTCGTCAGTGAATAAGGGCTAAATAGCTTAAACGCCAATATGCGTGTTTTAAGCGTGTTTAAGCGCATAAATGTCATTTGATTTTGAGTATTGAGTTGTCATTCGGTGGTTTATTTACAACTTTGAGAATTTTAAAAATAACTAAAATGGAAATACACATAATTTGGATGTAGTAAATGTGTTTTCAATTGAAAGAAATATGCTGTGTTTTCTCTTTTTGTAAATTGGTTTCTTACAAGTTTTCCAGCTGGGAAGCGTTTTTGATTTTCCCTTTTTGGGCAAAACAACAAGAAATTAAAGCCAAAGAATTGTATTTGTGTAAAGCTAAAGAAATAAAAGGAACAAATGTTTTTCCGGTGTTTGGTTTCGAGCAAATTGCCAAAGCAAGTTCTGCACATTGGTGAATTGAAGCGAGTTATTGATTCTTCGATTCGGAACAATTATACGAACTGTACCTACTTCAGTATCGCATTGCATAGTTCAATTTCAAGTCCCATGACGTATATTGTGTGACCTACACATCATCTTATCTATGAAAGTACAATACCCTTAAATTACGCACCTACTGTAACTAACTTTGCGTCGTGTATCGATATTATAAACTATACAGCCCTATAGAACTCAAACTACGCTGCGTTGGGTGGGTCGAAGATAACATTCATCGCCTATTTGTATGTAGGTACTCTGTAGCTGTACTGTAGAGAGTGTCTGAGCCAAATACATTTGGGTGTCCTATGTTATTTGTCAAAAAAAAAAAAAATTGCCGTACCTGGGCGAAACGCAAAAAGGAGTTGAGGCGATCTTCACGTTCTAACAACTTTTCTAATAAGAAATTTATTTCTCTTTAGATTTTTAATTAAATTAAATTGTCAACTCCAGGACAAACTGCAACTTGTTGAAGCCAAATGTGTTGCACTTGAACGTCAAGTTGAATATCTCGAAGCCAAGTCTAATGAAAAAAATGTTATAATTCATCTGCCAGCAAATAACAGCTGCTCAACAGAAAACATAACCGATAGAGCGAAAAAACTTTGTTTGGATCTGTTACAGATAAATAACCCGGCGGCGATTACTTCAGTACGAACACTTAACACAAAAAATAAGAAATCAACTGACATTATAGTGGAAATGCAAAACAAAGACCAAGTAGGATGCATCTTAAGATCTGCAACAAAACTAAGAGGCACAGGCATTTCTTTACACAGGGATTATCCTGCTGCAGCACGACAAAGGCGAAGACGTTTACAGAAACTTAACACAGAATTTTTTAAGAAAAATAAAAACATAAACATAAACATAAAACATATTCGCGGGCAGCATCTGAAAATTGGTTAACATCAGTTTTATTATGACAGCCAAAACATTTTGAAATGTGACGATGACAGAGATGGAATGACAGCACTACAGAAAATCATCGGTGACATCCAGGTTTCCAGTGATCCTCAAACCGATTCGGGGCTCCCACTTTGTTTTTAATTGTACTGCCGTCTGCCACTGTAGTCATAGTTTGTTAAATAGTACTAAGAAAATTGAATTAATGAAAATAAACATTTTATCTTATAATATTCATGGTTTAAGTAACAAGAATCTATTCCCTGAGTTTCTTAACTTTATAAATCAGTATGAGATCATCTTTTTGTTTGAAACATTTCTAACAAAGGAAAATTTAAATAGTTTTGGAAGAGAATTTTTAAGTTATAATTATGAGTGGATACCTGCAATAAAAACGCATGAAAGGGGACGAGCCAGTGGTGGTTGCTATTACGGGTATAAAAAGAATTTGAAAAATAAAGGCACTATAATGTAGTTTTCACAAGGCAAACGAACTAGTGTTCCTGGACATACAAATCGACCATTAAAAATATCGGTTGTACCCTAGTTACTTAAATTGTAACAATTGGGAGGTGGATTTCCAACGTGTAACAGCCCATCTGAATATATCGTATAACCCCAATATTATGATAATAGGAGATTTAAACGCAAGAGTCGGAAAAGTAGAGGGTGCGTGTAACAGTCTTGAAGGTAAAATCCGCAGATCCAAGGACACACAAGGACAAATGCAAGAGGTAAAAAGATATTAGAGCTGTGTGATACGTATGGTCTGAGAATTTTAAATGGAACGAGTATTGGAGATGTAGAAGGAGAATTTACGTTCATAGGTGACCAAGGAAACTCAGTTGTGGACTATTGTTTAGCGGGTGGAAGCGGGAATAAATGTGTTAAGGATTTTGAAGTTAAACAGGTACCTTTCTCTGATCATTTACCGATTGTTGCTGTTTTTGGACACAAAAGTGAAATTGGAGAAGATAATCGTCCTCTGCTACCACTTCCGATGCTCAAATGGAAAGAATTTATGGGTGACAGCTATAGAAAAAACCTTGACATGAAGTTGTCCGGGGCGGAGCAAATTGATTTTACAACACTGGAAATAGTCGTGAAAGAAGCTGCTCCAAGTACAAGGTTCAATGCAAATGGAAAACCTCAAACGGCGCCATGGTTTGATAAGGAGTGCATCAAAGCACGAAATCCTTCATTTAAATGGCTCATGCTTTTTAGAGAAAACAGCACACCTATACGGAAACTTTCCTATATAGAATCAAATCGTCGATATAAGGAGATTTGCAAAGAAAAGAAAAAAAACCATTTTTAAATGGAATCGGCAAAGTTAGCAAACTGTAAAAGTTCCAAGGACTTTTGGGGATTAGTTAGAAAACTCAATGGAACAGTGAAGGTTATTAACCGGAATCTAAGCCCGGAGGTTCTTCGGAACCATTTTATCGACCTACTGAATCCGTTAGAAGCAATGTATTCATTCCATTATACCCCGCCGGAAATTAAAAATGAAACACTGGACGCTGTAATTACACAAGAGGAACTAAATGAAGCACTCTTATACTTAAAAGACGGTAAAGCAGCTGGATCTGATAAAATTCCAGCAGAATTTTATAAAAACGGTTCTGATCTAATGAAAAATAAGCTATGCCATTTGTTGAACGAAGTATACAATAAGGGGACAGTGCCTGAAAGATTCAAAGAAGCTTTTATCTTTACAGTTTTTAAGAAGGGAGAACACGCAAATCCGGAAAACTACAGGAAAATTTCGTTCCTAAATTCTTCATATAAAATATTTACAACTATCCTCAAGCGACGATTGGAGGAGTGGATAAGGCAGGAAAACGTGTTAGGGGAACACCAGGCAGGATTTAGAAGAGGATATTCCACAGTAGATCAAATATTTGTTCTCACTAGTATTGCGGAATCGTACCAAAAGCAGAACAACAAGCTGTATACCTTCTTTATTGATTTTAAAGCGGCGTTCGATTCAATAGACAGACAGGCGTTGTTATATAAACTTTACGGGAAGGGAATCTCGTGGAAGTTTGGTAAAGTTTTACAAAACTTATATGCGGGTACTCAATCGGCAATATGGAATGGTGAAGAGCTTTCGGAGTGGTTCGCAACTAAATCAGGAGTCAAGCAAGGATGTGCTTTAAGTCCAACACTCTTCGCGCTGTTCATAGATGACTTATTGGATGAACTCCCAGGTGGTGTTTGTTATGCAAATACTTGCATTAAAGGTCTCATGTTTGCAGATGATGTCGTACTGATGGCAAACTCACCGGATAGTCTTCAACTTATGATAAATCGACTTGGTGATTACTGTAAGCTGTGGAATTTAGTAATTAATCGAGAAAAATCCAAGGTTATGATTTTTAAAAAAGGAGGAGGGGGAAGGAGAAGTCATAGGGAAAAATGGCATTAACTGGGAGAAGAACTAGAGTTGGTGAGTGAATTCAAATACCTTGGTGTGCTACTAACATCGAGGCTAAATATGAATAAACACTTGGAAGAGAAAATGGGAAAAGCTAAAGTCGCAATCAACTCAACCTGGAAAATATGTTTTGCCAATCGCTCAATTGCTCACAGCAGCAAATATAAGGTTTTTAAAGCCGTCGCAGAATCGATTATGTTTTATGCTGCTCAAGTACGGGGCTACAAACAATATGATATGGTGGAGAAACTCTTAAGATTTTACATAAAACACATTCTCAGTATTCCGACCAATGCTCCCAATTATCTACTGATGATAGAAACAGGTCTATCACCGCTGTATATACAAACGTTGAGGATGCAGATGGACTATGTCATGAAGGTTATGGATATGGAAGATACACGTCTACCTAAGATAGCAGCTCTGAAAGCGGTGGAACAGAAACTAAGCTGGTACGCAGTATGGTTGGATTTAGCTCTTCAATGCAAGATGGAGGTTGATCTTAGCATTGGAAACTTACCCAACTGGCGTTCCATTTTAGAAAGTGGATGAGATGCAGGTTTTGAAGTACCAAGAAGAAGCTGAATCATCGGTGCATAGATCAGTGTATAGTCGCTTGACCCACAATTTGCTAGACAGAAACTATTTCAAAGATGAAAACAGTATACAAATGATATCAATGATCATAAGGCTGCGAGGAGAGATTTTAAATCTCAATTACGTGCCACATAGAGAAGACCTACCCTGTTTTTGCGAGTTATGTAATTTGAGAGAACGAGAAGACGTCTTGCATTTTATTGGAAAATGTCCGATCTTGAGAGAAATAAGAATACAGGTGTTTGGAAAAGGTTATCTTTCAGAGGAGGAGGTTATAAAAGAGTTAAATGAACTTGATGTGGATAAACTATTCAAATACTCCAAAACAGCTACAACGTATCGCAATAAAATAATGAGTGGGAATTTTTAAGTATACCATTAATAATTGCTACTTTTCAAATTTTCTTATTTTGCTAAAAGCTATTGTCAGAAATTAAAAAAATATAAAAAGAAATATAATTTAAATTATTATTAATTGTCAATCCGGCAGACGGCATAAAGCCATGCTCAAACGTTTTTTGTATAAATTATATGTATATTTATTATTAGTATTGGAATAAAAAACACTTCAAATTCAAAAATAGTTTGCGTCTTAGAAGGGTACGGCAACATCTAACAGATGAGCCCATTGCCGTACCTGGGCGAAACGCAAAAAGGAGTTGAGGCGATCTTCACGATCTAACAACTTTTCTAATAAGAAATTTTTTTCTCTTTAGATTTTTAATTAAATTAAATTGTCAACTCCAGGACAAAACAACACGACAATAGCAAAAAATTTTTTTTGTTATTGTTTAAAATTAATAATTTTTTTTACTTAAAAACTTCATAATTCTATTTTTCATAAGTTTTTCAAAGATCTTGCTAATAGATGGAAGCAGCGAAATAGGTCTGTAGTTCCGAATACAACTAGACTCACCGGTTTTAAATGAAGTTATCACATCAGCGCACTTTAGAGCGTCCGGAAAAATGCCAGTATTGATGCTCAAATTAAAAAGATAAGCTAGCATATCTACGATATAGTAAGCTATATTTTTTAAAACAAGGTTCGAAATACCATCAAAGCCACAAGAACCTGAATTTTTAAATAGTCCAATTTCCTTGAGAATTTCCAAAGCAGTTATTGGTTCATAGAAAAAACTATTTCTTTGGAATGGTAGAATCGCACAGAGAACATGGTGGAAAATACAACGGCCTTAACGTTTCTGCTATAGTAGCAAAGTAACAATTAAACATATTAGCGATATTACATTTATCCGATATTAATTGGTTTTCATTGCAAAGCAAGATGTTTTTACTGGGGGCGGAAGGTTTCCTTAAAATGCTGTTAACAATTTGCCATTCTTTCTTAATGTTTCCCTTCATGATATTTAATTGACTTTTATAATAGTTTTCTTTGCACATTACAATGTCTTTCTTGATTTGAGAACACAAGTTTTTATACTTATTTTTAAAGTGTATATTCAGCGGGTGCTTAGAGCATAGGGTACGAAGTTTATTTTTGGTTTTGACTTTATTAACCAACTGACTACTTCTCCATGGCTTAAGCTTCTTGCATGATTTGCGTTTCGGCAACACATATTTGCTCAGTTCAATATGCTCAATTAGAATTTCACTAAATGCATCATAGGACTTCGAAGGATTTTCTTCATATACTTCATTCCAGGACTCAAAGCAAAGCAACGACTTTAGCTTAGCAAAATCAATTTTATTTTTAATGTGAGAAGACTTATTTGATCTTTTTGCATTTTTCTTAGTTACACTACCTAACAAGACTGTCATTGAATTATCAGTTATTCTCAAATCAAAAACACCTTTTTCACAAGATTGTACCGAAATATTTGTAAATCGCCCATGAATATTATGATCTAAACATGTCCCAGAATCGCTTCTTGTTGGTTCATTTATGAAACACACTAGTCCATGAGAAGACAATAAATCCAAGTAATTGCATACAGTGGTACTATTATTCAAGATATTGATATTAAAATCACCAAAAATAATAAAATTTTTTGATCTTTCTAACTCAAGTAGGTTCGAAAATTCTTCCAAGAACACCGTAGTACTAAAATTGTGCAATCTATAAAAACACAAAAGAACAAACTGTTCATTATCTACTTTGAAAGATAATTTTAAGACATCCGCACTAATGAAATTGACTTTAGTGGCAACACAATCATAATCTTCTTTTACAAAACAGCCTACACCACCTGCAGCGTAGTTTTCATTACAATTTATAAAAAAATCTGGTAAGCAATAATCATCCTTCTCGTAATTGTAAATCCAAATCTCAGACACAACAACAAAATCAGGCATACACGCAAAACTTTCCAAATGAGTTACAAAAGTAGCAAAATTCTCTCTCAAACTCCTAACATTTTGATGGACAAAAAACAGTTTTTCATTGCAATAAGATTTATCAATAAATACTTTTTCAACAGTTGCAGTTGGATTGAAAATATCATTCTCAATAAGATCTTCAAAATTCATTTTAAACTTCAACTAGGTGTAAGTGTACTTACAAGAAAAAGAAAGTGCACGAGAACTAAATTTTAGCAAGATCTCCAAAAGACCTTATGACAATGACATTTCCAGCTTCCACTTTTCTCAAAAGAATCTTGTTATTTTTAAAGTGATTTGTCATTAGATCTAAACAAAAGTGGTTTCCGGTATTTCAAAAGCATACGAAAAGGTGGGTGAGTCTTGAATTGAGTAACAACTAGTCAAAAACAGGGCGAAACGGTTGCGATACCGTAATAATAAATAAAATACGCAACGTACATATATAACATGCAACGCACTCCCAAAAAATCGGTCGAACCAATGCAGTCGCCAAACAAAGCACGGGAATTGCAATGCCTACTAACACCCCAGTTGGTAGCTTGGACGCCGCTAGCCTAGTGTCCCTATTGAGTGCATCATTAGAAACTATGTTGGATCAAAAATTGGCCAACTTGCCAACAAAGTCCGACTTCCAGGACATGAGAGTCGAAATGAAGGCACTTAGAGATAATAATAAATCACTTACAAGATCAGCTGCAACAAGTAAATGCCAGCTGCATGGAGCTAGAAAGACACGTAGAACGTCTTGAATGGAAGGCTAATGAAAAAAATCTCATTGCCCATCTGCCGATGCAAGATGGCGTAAGCCCAGAGGTTAAAGAAAAGTCAATATGCATGGATCTGCTGAAGTCAAATAGTGATGACATAGTTGAATCTTCAAGAGCATTAAATACAGGTGGAAAGTTAGCTAATGTTATCCTAAGGTTGCGTAAAAGTGAAGATGTATCGAAAATCTTGAAAGCGGCATCGGCTCTTAGAGGAACAGGTGTATCCTTTCATAGAGACTACCCGGCAGTGACTCGTGAAAAAAGAAGGACCTTGATGAAGATTAAAACACATATAAACGCACAACATACAAATATTAAAACACAGTTGAGGGGACAAACACTTAAAATTGAAGAGAAAATATTTTATTTCAATAAAAATAATAATTTATTATGTGACGGAGAAAAGGCGACAGCTACTTTGAGAAAAATACTTGGAGAAAATGACACTTCTTTGACATACGTCAACGATCTATGTGTTTGTGGAAACACAGGTGCTATTACCAGTGCTTCCCAAACTGGCAGATCATTAAGCTCACAACAGAATTTTTAAGTGTAAATGCCGTCTGCATTAAAAATAAAATTATTAATAAAAATGAAATTTGTAAAAGTAAATATATAAGTAATCTTTCAAATATAAATGAAAAAAAAGTCAAGAAATTTAAATTATTATCATATAATGTATCTGGTTTTTTTTTCGAAGAGTTAAAAGTAGAATAGATTTTAATACATCAGTTAGAGTATATAACTTGGAAGATATGGAGGTGAAATTTACATGCAACGAATTCAAGTGGATCCCAGCTGGTGTATTAAGCTGAAGTTCAATAGCCAGGCATTTATAATTGTTCCTGTCTACTTAAACTGCAACCATTGGGATTCAGATTTCAACCAATTACAAGAAGTACTTCTAAGGATCGATGTTCAAAACACAATCGTCATTGGTGATTTAAATGCTCGCATAGCCGACGCAGCCGGTCACGAAAACACAAAAGCGGGAATAGCTCTAAATTCAAAGGACAAAACACGTAACGCAAGGGGTGACAAACTACTGGATTTTTGCGACTCATTCGGTTTCCATATACTGAACGGAACTACGTCTGGCGATGCAGCTGGTAATTTCACTTTCATTGGAGCACAAGGGTCATCGGTAATCGATTTTTGTTTAACAAGGGGAGGCTGGAGTTCTCATATTACAGAGTCTGAAGTAGGTCAACTTCCATATTCAGATCATCAACCACTAGTGCTCGAATTTGGTGTGGAAGCGGTAGATAGAGAAGGATCGATAGAACTGAAACTCTTACCAAAGATTGGCTGGAAAAACGTTCACGGTGATACATACAGACGAAACTTGGACACGATTCTATCAGCACACACAACCACGACATTCAGCCAGTTAGAGGAATGTATAAAAACAGCATACCCGGTGAAAAGACAAGTATCCGGAAAACGAGCCTGCGCCGTGCAGCCATGGTTTGACTCCGAGTGTTTCCAGGCTAGGAACCACTCATTTGCTTGGCTCAGATGACGAATTCAAAGTGCACTACATTGAGGCAAACAAACTGTACAAAAACCTATGTTGGAATAAGAAGAAGATGTACTTCGAAGAAAAAGCTAGGAACTTAACTTCCTGTACGAGCTCCGCCGAATTCTGGAAAGATGTCCGTATAATAAACGGGTGTAGACCTACCATAAGCAGAAGCCTAGATGCAGCAACACTTATGTCCCACTTCAATGTATTACTAAATCCTACTTTTACTGCAAACACCGTCAAATTTGCCTCACCCCGGTTTGAGGATGGATTCCTTGACGCTCAAATTACGTTAACCGAAACAAAAGTGGTAATAAAAGAGCTCGACGACGGCAAAGCACCTGGTCTAGACCGAATTCCAGGAGAGTTTTACAAGCACGGTTCGGAAAGACTAATGAGAACTATAACCAATTTGTGCAACGATATTTTGGAGAAAGGAGAAGTTCCTCAAGAAATGAAGAAAGCACTAATATTCCCGATGTTCAAAAAAGGCGATAAGAATGATCCAAGTAATTAAAGAGGCATCTCATTTCTTAATGTGACTTACAAAATTCTCACAACCATTCTCCCACGACGTCTTACTGCCTGGAGCAACCACAACAATCTCCTCAAAGAAAATCAAGCGGGATTCAGAGCTGGCTACTCAACAGTTGATCACATATTTGTCCTTCGTAATATAGCAGAATCTTTTGCAGTGCAGGGAAAAAAACTTTTTGCATTTTTTGTGGATTTTAAAGCTGCTTTTGACACGGTAGATAGGAATTCCCTAATGTACAAGCTTTACAACAAAGGTTTATCGCACAAAGGAGGTTGTTACAACCCTGACTTTCCTCTAAACGTTCCAACGCCCCCGCACGAACACTCCGGCAATTAAATGCACTTTGGAGAAAATCTTCAACCTTCCGGCCATGATGGATTTTCTTTTTTTTTTCATTTTGGCAGCCACACTACGCAGACGTCCCATAAGAAGCATAAAAAGACATAAAATTAAAGCGCGCATCATACATCTATTAATGAACTTACCTTTGAATTTACAAAATCTTTAACTTAGAAAAACAATAAATAGTACTTTGAATTTAGTGTAAAGCGCTGTTAATTTTCACTAGTTGCATTAGTTGCGGCAACATTCTTTAATTTTATTCTCGAATAAATTCGCGAAAAAAATATTTCTGTGTGTGGCCATTTTGTAAATTTGTGCAGCCAATTTGCCATCTACAAATTTCACAGCGAAGCAAATTACGCTAACCATTGTGGCAAAGCGACAACTTGTTCCAGACAAAGAAGTTTAATTGCCATTAACTGCTTTGTGCCAGTTTGCAATACAAACTTATTCACTGCGGAGCCATTACGCTAACCCTATTGTGACAAAGCGAGAATTTGTTCCAGCCGAAAGAATTAATCGCCATTAACTGCCTTCGTGCTGCCTAATTGCGGCAGCATTTGCAGATCCATTCGGCTGCCAACATTCATTAACCTTTGTTATAAAATTCTGAACATTATTCAGATACCAAACGAAAGGTGTCAGCCGCCTAATTGCGGCAACATTTGCATGTATATTCGGCTGCCTCATTGGGCGAATTTGTTATTGGGCAATTTGTTCTTGCCTAAGAGTGGTTAGTAACAAATAATAATTACAACAGCCATAGCCAGCGGCATTTCGAAAGAAAAATGCCACCATCTGATTCACTAGTCAACGAGAACGAGGACGAACACAATTGCCAAGCATGCCCAGAGCCTGACTCAGCATCCGATATGGTGCAATGCGATGCATATAAGTGCTGGTACCATTATACCTGCGCCGGCGTCAACGAGTCCATCAGCGAACGAGACTGGGTGTGCAAATCATGTTCCTCCTCAAACCGCTCTGCATTACCAGCCGATAGCGATCAGCCACCATCCAACGAAAATGCCGTCGTTGCTATACATCGTAGACCATCGCTCACTACCACCTCATCCAGATCATCAAAAGAATCATCGAGAAAGCACCATCAACTTGAGCTCCAGCGTCTGGAGGAAGAAAGAAGAATGCAAGAGGATCGTGACCGCGACTTCTTGAACAGAAAGTACGACATTTTAAGCAAGTTAGCTGACGTTTCGTCTGAGGAGGACGAGGAATATGGTGCGAACGAGAGCACAAGGGTGGGATCGCAGCTGCTACAGCAACGGCAAATGCAGAAACAACAACCGCTAATGCCTCAGCAACCGCAAAAGCAACCGCTAAACCAGCAACAGCAACCGCTACTGCAGTCGCCACCGCAAAAGCAACCGCTACCGCACCAAAAGCAACCGCTAATGCACCATCAGCAACCGCTAACGCAATCGCTATTGCAACAACAGCAACCGCTAACGCAACCGCTACTGCAACGACAGCAACTGCCAACGCAACCGCTATTGCAACAACAGCAACCGCTAACGCAACCGCTATTGCAACAACAGCAACCACTACTGCAACAACAGCAACCGCTACTGGCACCGCTTCTAAGATCACCACCGCCATCGACACCGTACTTGCAACCACAGAACTCCATGGAACTGCATAATACGGGAAGCAACATTACTACCAACGTTAGCTCGATTCAGCCCAATAGTCTTTCACGAAGCCAGATAGCTGCACGCCACCTAATCTCACGTGATTTGCAGACCTTTGATGGCAGCCCTGAGACCTGGCCACTATTCATATCCAACTTCTACAGATCCACTGAGCTGTGCGGTTTCTCAGATGAAGAAAATCTCATACGACTTCAGAAAGCTTTAAAGGGCAGTGCGTTAGATGCCGTTAGAAATCTCATCCAGCCTGACTGTGCAAACAGAGTCATCAACACACTCAAGATGCTTTTCGGACGGCCCGAGTTCATCATAAATACCCTCCTGCAGAAGATAAATGCAACACCTCCGCCGAAGGCAGAAAAGCTGTGTTCACTCGTCAACTTCGCAGTAGCGGTTCAGAATCTCTGCGCTACAATGGAAACCTCTGGGATGACGAGCCATTTGAACAATCCAACGCTGCTCCAGGAACTGGTAGACAAGTTACCACCTACTGTTCGATTTAATTGGGCACTGCACAAACAAACTTTGACCGTGTGCACACTGTCTGAGTTCAGCAACTGGCTCTACTATATAGCCGAAGCAACCAATGGCGTACTCAGTCAAAGTACCCAACTACAACCATCAGAAGGAAGAACTACCAGGCAGAATAACAGAGGCAAGGGCTTTGTTCACCATCATGCTCCTGAAACAAGGCCTATACTAGCACCGCTGTCTAAACGCGATTGTGTCTTCTGCCGTGGCCGATGTCTCTCTGTGGCCACCTGTCAGAAGTTTGCACAAGCAAGTCGTGCAGCCAAATGGACAGCGGTGAGGGAGCACCAACTGTGTCGCCTATGTTTGGAGCAACATAGCAGCTCTTAATGCAAATCAACAGAAGCATGCGGGAAAAACAACTGCCCGTTCAAGCACCATCGTCTACTCCATAATGACCAGAAGGATGACCGGCCGCCAAGAGAATCAAAAACAAACAACAACTACAGCAATGCAGACCAGGACTACCAACAAAAGGTACACTTGCCACAGTACAACTCCAACACACACACTTACAATGCTGAGTCCGTACTGTTTCGCATTGTTCCAGTCACACTGTACGGCAACAATTGCAAACTGCGTACGTTTGCATTTCTCGATGACGGGTCGTCATTTACCCTAATGGACGAAGAGATTGCGAAGCAGCTTAACATGAAGGGTGTCCACCAACCCCTTTGCCTCAAGTGGACTGGGGATACAAGAAGGTATGAAAATGATTCCGAAATTATTTCTTTACGAATTTCAGGTTCCGATTATGGCAACGAATCTTTCCTACCGTTGCAACCGTTAAGAGACGCCCATACTGTCAAGGGCCTACGACTCCCAACACAGTCGTTAGATCCCGAGAAGCTGGCATTGAAGTTCAATCACCTACGAGGGCTACCGATTGCACCGTACTCTAATGCCCAGCCACGCCTTCTCATTGCCCTAAACAACATCAACCTTGGAATTCCCCTTAAGTGCAAAGAGGGTTTTCCTGATCAACCAGTCGCCACCAAAACCAGACTTGGATGGGTCGTGCACGGGAACTGTTTGCCTCCATCATCATGAGGAACGGTTACTGTACACAGCCTCGACGCATGCGAATGTAAACGGCAACGAAACGATGACGACCTCCAGCGTATCGTGATAGAGTTCATCCGAGTAGAGGAAGTCGGAGCCTCAAATAAAAAAGTCAAGATGTCAGCTGAGGACGAGCGAGCTCTTAGTCTGCTGAACAGCTTCACCAGAAGGCTAACGACGTGTTTTGAAACCAGTCTGCTCTGGAAGTACGACGAAGTCCAATTGCCCGACAGTTTACCTATGGCGATGAGACGCTTCCTTTGCTTCCGCAAACGACTCAATCGAGAACCACATCTAGCTGCAGCCGTCGACTCTAAAATCCAGGAAAACGTAGCCAAGGGCTATGCCAGAAAGCTATCCAGCTCCGAATCTAAAGAGCGAGAACAAAGCTGCTGGTACCTACCCATATTCGTCGTCCAGAACCCGAACAAACCGGGCAAACTTCGCCTAGTCTGAGATGCTGCAGCGAAAGTGAAGGGAGTATCGCTAAACTCCGTTCTTCTAAAAGGAACGGACCAGCTCACTTCATTACCGGCTGTCCTCTCCAAGTTTAGAGAGAGAGCAATTGGCATCTGTGGAGATATCCAAGAAATGTTCCACCAAGTTAAGATGAAGAAGGAAGACCAACATTTCCAACGCTTTCTCTGGAGCAACGACGATACTAAAAAACCCGACACCTACATCATGCAGGTAATGACATTTGGCGCGACGTGTTCACCATGTTGTGCGCACTTTGTTAAAAACAAAAACGCTGACGATTTCGCCGAGACCTTCCCCAGAGCAGTACAGTCCATCCACGAAAACCACTACGTCGATGACCTAATGGACAGTGTGAGTACCATCGAAGAAGCAATCAAGTTGGCAAGAGACGTTCAATACATCCACAAACAAGGTGGTTTCCACATCAGGAACTGGGTTTCCAATTCTCTCGCAGTGATCAAAGCACTACACTCCAACGCTAGTGACCAGGTGAACCTAAACATGGAATCGGAGCCAGTAACTGAGAAGGTCTTGGGAATGTGGTGGTGCACCTCGTCCGACTGCTTCATATTCAAGCTGACGACCAACTCCAAGCACAAAGCCATCCTATCTGACCAGCGCCGCCCCACCAAACGGGAGGTACTAAGGGTACTGATGACGATGTTCGATCCTTTGGGACTATTGGCCAACTACCTCATGTATGTGAAGATACTCCTTCAACAAATTTGGAGGTGTGCTATTGACTGGGACGACGAGATCAAAGATGCCGAGTTCGAAAGGTGGATAAAATGGGTTAATCTACTTCCTGAAATCGAGGCATTGGAGATCCCAAGATGTTACATTCCTGGAGGAGTGCACCCAGAGACCGACATTCAGCTACACATTCTCGCCGACGCCAGCGAAAATGGCTACGCAGCAGTAGCGTACGCGAGATTCGCTTGGAACAACTCCGTGGCGTGTGCGTTACTAGGAGCAAAAACTAAGGTGGCTCCGTTGAAGATACTTACAATACCTAGACTAGAGCTACAAGGAGCTCTACTCGGTGCTCGTTTCGCCAAACATATCATCAGCTCTCACTCCATCGTCTTCCAAAGCCAAACATTCTGGTCAGACTCAAAGGTAATCCTCAGCTGGCTTGCATCAGACCATCAGAGGTACCGGCAGTTCGTCGCGTTTCGTGTGACCGAAATCCTGGAACTCACCGAACTAAGCGAATGGAACTGGATCCCAACGAAACTCAACGTTGCAGATGAAGCTACGAAATGGCAACGCACCCCAGACTTCAACTTCCGAACCGATGGTTCAGCGACCCAGAGTTCTTGAAACTCCCTGAAAACCAATGGCCAATGGCAGCGACCAGGGAACAATTGACGGTCGAGGAACTCAAGACACAATATATCGGTATCCACCAGCAAGAAACAACAATTTTCCATCCGGAAAACTTCTCTAGGTGGAAAACTCTGCTAAGAAGCACCACCTTCGTTCTGCGCTTCTGCCATAACCTCCAAGCTAAACATAAAGGACAACCACTAAGAGAATTACCCCTTACCAGCAGTGAACTTCAGTCAGCTGAAAATAAATTGTTTCGGGAAGCACAACTCAGCTCGTATGAAGACGAAATCGTCGATCTCTCCAATAACAACGATGTGGAGAGAACTAGCTCTATTTTCAATCTTTGTCCGATGCTAGATATAAACGGAGTCCTCCGTACCAACAGCAGAATTCTTTGCGCAGACCTAGCATTCGAAAAACTTAAACGACAAATCATCTTACCCAGGGGACACCCCGTCACCAATCTAGTCATCATGGATTATCATCGTCGCTTCAAACATAATAACCACGAGGCGGCAATAAACGAGCTCAGACAGAAATTTCACATCGAACACATGAGAGCTGCTCTTGGAGCCGTACGAAGAACTTGGCAAGACTGCAAAAACACCAACGCAAAGCCTAAGCCCCCCATCATGGCTCAACTCCCACCAGCACGACTAGCGGCGTTCACCCGACCATTCTCGTTTATCGGGATTGACTATTTCGAACCTTTGACCGTCACAACCTTACGAAGACAACAAAAGAGATGAGGCGTTCTGGTTACGTGCCTAACAACTAGAGCCATTCATATTGAAATCGCCTACTCACTGTCAGCTGACTCATGTATCATGGCCATACGCAACTTTATCGCCAGGCGTGGAACACCGAAAGAAATCTACAGTGACAATGGCACGAACTTTAAAGGAGCGGACCGAGAACTGAGAGAAGCGCTCAGGAGAATCGAAGAAAACAGAATGATAGAAGCGTTCACTACTTCCGAAACCCAATGGAAGTTTATACCACCTGGATCACCACATATGGGTGGCAGCTGGGAGAGATTAGTGCGTTCCATCAAGTCAGTTCTCCGACAAATGAGGCCACCAAGCAACATCTCCGACGAGCTGCTCAGAAACCTACTAATGGAAGTCGAAAGCATCATCAATTCGAGACCCCTTACCTACATCCCAGTCGACTCCAACAATCACGAAGCGCTAACTCCTAACCATTTCCTCCTAGGGTCGTCCAATGGGGCCAAGCCGGCACCAGTCTTCTGTTCTGACAGGATGGTTATGAGAAGCAACTGGTTGACATCACAACAATACGCCCAGCATTTTTGGAGGCGATGGGTACACGAGTACCTTCCAACCATCACGCGTCGCACCAAGTGGTTCACTCCAGTCAAACCTGTTGAGGTAGGCAACATCGTGCTCATCGTGGACCCCAACAACCCGAGGAGCTCGTGGCCAAAGGGACGAGTAGTGCGTACGATGACGGCGAAGGATGGACAAGTGCGAAGTGCATCCATACAAACTTCAACTGGCGTATACGAACGACCTGTCGTAAAGTTAGCTGTCCTGGAGGTTAGGGATCCGCAGATTTGTAAGCCCAAGGACATTACCGGGTGAGTGTTACAACCCTGACTTTCCTCTAAACGTTCCAACGCCCCCGCACGAACACTCCGGCAATTAAATGCACTTCGGAGAAAATCTTCAACCTTCCGGCCATGATGGATTTTCTTTTTTTTTTCATTTTGGCAGCCACACTACGCAGGCGTCCCATAAGAAGCATAAAAAGACATAAAATTAAAGCGCGCATCATACATCTATTAATGAACTTACCTTTGAATTTATAAAATCTTTAACTTAGAAAAACAATAAATAGTACTTTGAATTTAGTGTAAAGCGCTGTTAATTTTCACTAGTTGCCTTAGTTGCGGCAACAGAGGTGGTGCATATTTCTATGGAGCCTGGGCCCAGGGCATACACCTATGAGACTAGTACCAAATGAAAGCTTACGTTCAGCCCAATCAGTCTGCCAAATATTTTTGAATTCGGTCTTGGTGATTTTGAGATAATTAGATTTGAAGTTGAGCGCCGGAAATGGGAAAAATCTGACATTTCTGCAAATAATTACGTATATCTCGAAAAGTATAGCACGAAGGACAGTGATTTAGATATCACATAAGAGATCATAAAAATATCTTTCATTTCATATTAAACACATTTTTTGAAATGCCTTATATTTCGAAAAAACAGACCTAAAAGTTGTTTGAATAGAAACATTTTCGTTGACGTTTGCCAGCCAATATCTCGAAAAAATCAGTGATGACCTATATTTTTTTTTGCACCACTTTAATCCATAATTGGTAAGCTTTAATTTGATATATAATTAAGCTATTATACATAAAGCATATCACGTACATTATAAACAATTCCTAAAAAAAATTAAACAAAAAATATGTTCCACAGCAAATGCATTTTTTCATTGAATTTTTCGCAGTACCTACTCTATTTTTTACAAAACATAAAAGCAAAATACATATTAATGCTACAAATGAAAAAAAAAATTAATCTTCGCTTAGATCTATCAAAATACCATCCAAAAACAAATCTAAAAGAACTTGTTGCTAGGTACCAAGCTTAAACATACAAGTCCGCGCCCGTAAGGCCTAATTCATTGATAACTGATTGTTGGCTTGTGAGTAAATAATGTAGTGACACAAAAACAAATAATTCACAGCATTGATGGATTATTTTGTGATATTTAGCTTGGGTTTTCAGCATATAACTGTTCAGGAAACATCAATTTATGAAAATGATCGTCCTTCTATAGTCATTTGCGATGGAACATATGTGTACCTTCAAAAAAGTTCAAACTACGGCTTCCAGAAACAATCATACAGCCTACATAAGTATCGAAATCTGGTCAAGCCTTTTGTGATCACATGGTGTGATGGGTATATCCTGGACGTTATAGGACCTTATGCTGCAACTGTATCTGATGCTAACATAATTATTGTTATTAAATGGTTATTCAAAAGTTTTAAAGAAAAGAAAACAAGTCTTTATTCAATGAATGTGAAAAAACAGATTGAATATATATTTGAATCTAGAAAATGAAACTGATTCAATGACAATAGACTATTTTGATGAAACATAAAATAAACAAGTTTTCAATAAAACAAGTAATAATATTTAAAATTCAACACTCCCACTTTCTATTGAAAACTCCAATTATCTTTCGAATATAAAGAAAACGTTCTTTTGGTAATGCTTTTGTAAAAATGTCCGCAATATTGTCTTTTGTTGATATATATTCTAAACTAAAATAGCCTTCTTCAAATTTTTCTCGAATGAAATGGTATCTTACATCAATGTGCTTACTTCTTTTATGAAACTCGGGATTCTTTATTAATTTAATTGCACTTTGGTTATCCATATGAAATTTTGTAAAATCTTTTGTATGATTTGCCAGAAGTTCCGAAAACAATCGTTGAAGCCAAATTAATTCTTTTGTCGCTTCTGAAGCCGCTATATACTCTGATTCTGTTGTAGACAATGATACACATTTTTGCCTCGTACTGCTCCAACTTATTATTCCATCATTATATTTGAAAATAAAACCAGATGTTGATCTTCTCGTATCAATATCTCCAGCATAGTCAGCATCACTATATCCACATAAATAATTTTGATCTTCTTTTGCATGATATAGAATTCCATAACCAATTGTTCCTTTAATGTATTTTAATATGCGTTTTAAAGCGTTTTCATGAATGATTTTTGGCTTTTCCATATAACGACTTACTAAACCAATTGCATAGCTAATGTCTGGTCTTGTAGCAATTACTAGATACATCAAACTTCCAATTAGTTCTCGGTATGGAAATTTACTCGAATCCGAATCTTTAAATTTTGAAAGTACTTGATTTGGATCAGCTGGAATTGACACAGGATTACAATTTTCAAAATCAAATTTTTGCAGTATTTTCTTGACATAGGCGGTTTGGTGCATGAATATGGAGCCATCAGGAAGATGATCAATCTCAAAACCAAGAAAACAACCTATTTTCATTTGCTTAATTTCAAAATGTTTTTGTAAATGTTCTAATACTGAATATACAGTAGACTCATCATCACCACAAACGATTCCATCATCGACATATAAAGCCAATATGAGTAATTTTCCGTTCTCATTACTGTAGAACACACAAGGATCCGATTCACTAGTTTTGAAACCAAAAAAATTAACAAATGTTTTAAATTTTCGATTCCAGCATCTAGAAGCTTGTTTCAATCCATACAAACTCTTCTGTAATCTACAAACTCGTCCACTCTTGTCATCAAAACCAACTGGTTGGTGCATATAAACAACTTCTTCCAAATCACCGTTTAGAAAAGCCGTTTTCACATCGAATTGCTTTATATGCATCTTCTTCTTTGCAGAAATAGCAAGAATCGCTCTCAATGACGTAAAACGAACCACTGGACTGAATGTTTCTAGATAGTCTATTCCGTATTCTTGATGGAATCCACGACAAACCAATCTTGCTTTGAAACATTGAATCGAGCCGTCGGTATTAGTTTTCACCTTAAAAATCCATTTGTTATCAATTACCTTTTGTCCACATGGTTTTTTAACTAAACTCCAGGTCTGATTTTCCATAAGTGAATTGATTTCTTCATCCATCGCTTTGAGCCATTGTTTACGTTCTATTGAATTGACAGCTTCTTCATAGGACTTCGGTTCATTAGTTATCGTCAGTAAAGCCTTCGCCATCGAAGTGTGTTCTTGTCGCTTCCGTAAACGTGTAGTTAAAATATTGCTTTCTTCTATGTCTGATGATAAAACTGGTTTACTTGGAACATTCTTTTCAGATTTTTGACTAATTTCAGGTGTTCGATTTTCATTTTGACGAATTTCAGTTGATTGTCTTTCAGGTAGATTTATTAAGTCCGGTTGAACAATTTCGCTTGATTGGTTCTCTTCTTGTACATCATTATATTCTTCTTGAACAACACATTCTTCACGAACAATAGATTCCTTAATTTTTTCATTTATTACTTTCATAGAAAATGTGTCTTCTGCCAAAAACTTTACATCACGGACAGTTGTAATAATGTTATTTTCATCAATAACACGGATTCCTTTTTGAAACTCATCGTACCCAACAAATAAACATTTTCTGGATTTTGGATCTAGTTTTTTTCTTTTTTGTTTCGGAATATGACAATAAACTTCTGAACCAAAAACCCGAAAATGTTTGAATTGACATGGTTTCCCGTACCAAAGTTCAAATGGTGTCTCGTCTTTAACATTGCTTGTTCCCGTTCTGTTCAAGATAAAAACAGCAGTCTGAACTGCTTCTGCCCAAAGTTTAGGAGTAAGATCCTTCGTATAAATCATCGACCGAGCTGATTCCATTATTGTCCGATTCTCTCGTTCAATACAGCCATTTTGTTCTGGGGTGTAAGCAACTGAACGACAATGACGAATACCATTTTCTTCTAAAAATTTCTTAAAATTGTGGTTTACAAATTCAAGACCATTATCCGTTTGAAAGATTTTTATACGATGTCCACATTGTTTTTCGGAAATTTTTAAAACAACTTTAAATTTTTCCAACGCTTCGAATTTGTTTTTCAAAAAATACACAAAACGAAATTTTGAAAAATCATCTTTGAAAAGCAAAAAATACCTGGATCCCCCAAATGAATCTTCTTCTATCGGTCCACATATGTCTGCATGCATTATTTCACCACAATGCAAAGATTTTTCTTGTCTACACTTGAAGCTCAACCGATGTTGCTTGCCATATGCACATCCATCACAATCGAATTCTTCATCAGCAAAAGAAATATTGTGTTTCTTTAAAAAACTTCTTACGTGTGTTAAATTTTGGTGACCCAGACGTTCATGCCAGATTTTTATAGAGTCTTTTTTCATAGTTAACATCGAATTTTCGAAAATTGGTTCAATTACTTTAAAAAGCATTTGAAACATGCTTCCTTTTCGTGCTCCCACTGCAACAACATTTTCGCCATCCAATAGCTTGAAACAATTCTTATCTGAAAAGCTTGTATGGCCATGATCCATTGCTTTTGTTGATGAAAACAAATTTGCAAATAAATTTGGAGCAAACAAAACGTCTTTAATCGTTTTTTCTTTCCAATTGATCCCATTGAAAGATAGAATTTTCAAGTCACCTTGTCCAATAGCATGCATTACTTTTCCATCGCCAAGCATAATTTCGATCGGTTTATCCAATTTGGTAAATGTTGTGAACCAATCACGACGTCTACAAATGTGATTTGTAGCACCTGAATCTAAGTACCAAACATCACAGGATTCCAAGTGTTCAATTATATTGCTGAAGAAAACTTTGTCGCCATCTTTAGGTTCCTTAACCCTACAATCTCGTTTCCAGTGTCCAGATAAACCACACTTGAAACATTTACCAGGTCGCTTCGTCCTGTCCATCTTTGGAAAATTTGATTTTCTTATTGCTCCAGTGTTTCGCTTTGCCAACAAAGCTTCATTTGCCCGACCCTCGCTTAAACATATATTGTCAACTCCAAGTCGACTTTCTTCAACTAAAAGCCTGTTCGTCAAATTAATAATCGTCTGTTTTTCCTTAGCCGTAGAGTCCCACGCTGTATAAAAGTGTCTATATTCTGGTGGCAGCGTCATTAATATTTTTGTGATCAACATACTGTTGTCTATAGTGACACCCGCAATTTTCAATTTTTCAGCGATATTTTTTAAAGTTGATATATGTGTTGCAATATCGTGCTCTGGATTTTTTTGATACAGATAATATTGCTCTTCCAGAAGATGTTTCGCTGAATCATTGTTTTGTTCATAAATCGAATGTAACTTATTCCACATATCTTTTGAAGTGGAATAGTTACATAAATGAATCAGAATTTTTTGCCCACACGAATTCACAATTAGTTTCTGTGCCATAGCGTCCTTTTTATACCATTCTGTCATAGCTGGTTCTTCATTTGGTATTGACTGCGTTCCGTCTACATATCCATAGAGTTGCATCGCTTTCAGGTTTACTGTAACTTGGAACTTCCACATCATCCATTGTGAAGGGTTTGTAAATTTTTCAATTGTTGAAATACTTCCTTCCATCTTGACTTTTGCAATAATATGCTTTGCTCTTTATCGATCCCTGCGTCTTCGGTAATTTTCTATTACAGACACAAATTACGTAGTGATTAAAAGCTCCTTGATATGTTCAATTATTTGAAACACACAAAATATTGCCAATTATTCTTAAAAACTTTTAATATTTGCCTGGGCCCATAACCTATTGTTATTAAATGGTTATTCAAAAGTTTTAAAGAAAAGAAAACAAGTCTTTATTCAATGAATGTGAAAAAACAGATTGAATATATATTTGAATCTAGAAAATGAAACTGATTCAATGACAATAGACTATTTTGATGAAACATAAAATAAACAAGTTTTCAATAAAACAAGTAATAATATTTAAAATTCAACAATAATGAAACATCTTTTCAGAGACGATTATGGCACGTTCAGGCAATACTTTAGACAAAATGATGTTTTTATTTTAGACAGAGGATTCAGAGACCCAATCCCACATCTGGAATCTCAAGGATATAAGGCTAACATGTCTGTTGTTGAAGGTAACTTTCAACTTACCACAGCGCAGGCTAATAGATCCAGTTGTGTAACTATGTTCAGATGGGTCGTTGAAGTCGTGAACGGACGATTTAAAAGGTATTTTAAACTATTTCGACAAGATTTTTTCAATCTAGCTGCTGGTCATTTGATGGACGACTTCAAAGTTGCAGCTGAACTTCTTAATAAGTTTCATCCAACCACTGAAGACAGTGCTGATGCGAACGTTCTGCTAGAACTGGCCTTAAATCGTTTGAATTCTTCAAATTATTTAGGTGCGTTTGTAAGAGAAAATAATCTTAACAGAACCAGAGCCATGTTCAGCCGCATCGATGGCAATATCCGGAATTTAAGTAATTTCCCACAACTCACTATTCAAGAACTTCGTATGATATCATTGGAGAATTACCAAATTAACCAGGCTCGATCCTACTGTGGTGAACATTTAAAAGACCAGGGAACCTAAACCTATACAATCGAAGTCTGCGAAGATAGGATGCGAATTACCTCTACTGCTCTTCATAGTCTTATAGGCAACAATAACTTTTTATTGCGAGGGCGAATCAAATCCAGACATGTAAGTAGAAAAGTGTATCTCACTTACATCTTGGTGAATAGCGATGCAAACGCAGCACATAGTTCGAACGCAATAAAAGCTTACTATTGTAACTGTCTCGTTGGAATGAGGACTATTGGTTGTTGCGCTCCTGTCATGAACATTTTATGGTATTTGGGTTACACAATAGACCAGGAAGGGTTACGCAAGAGACCAGGAAGCAATAAATAGCACCAGCTTTGTTTTTGGATGGTATTTTGATAGATCTAAGCGAAGATTAATTTTTTTTTTTTCATTTGTAGCATTAATATGTATTTTGCTTTTATGTTTTGTAAAAAATAGAGTAGGTACTGCGAAAAACTCAATGAAAAAATGCATTTGCTGTGGACCATATTTTTTGTTTAATTTTTTTTAGGAATTGTTTATAATATACGTGATATGCTTTATTTATAATAGCTTAATTACATATCAAATTAAAGCTTACCAATTAAGGATTAAAGTGGTGCAAAAAAAAATATAGGTCATCACTGATTTTTTCGAGATATTGGCTGGCAAACGTCAACGAAAATGTTTCTATTCAAACAACTTTTAGGTCTGATTTTTTCGAAATATAAGGCATTTCAAAAAATGTATTTAATATGAAATGAAAGATATTTTTATGATCTTTTATATGATATCTAAATCACTGTCCTACGTGCTATACTTTTCGAGATATACGTAATTATTTGCAGAAATGTCAGATTTTTCCCATTTCCGGCGCTCAACTTCAAGTCTAATTATCTCAAAATCACCAAGACCGAATTCAAAAATATTTGGCAGACTGATTGGGCTGAACGTAAGCTTTCATTCGGTACTAGTCTCATAGGTGTACGCTCTGGGCCCAAGTTTGCACCACCTCCTTTGGAAGAGTCATCGAAAATCTGTTACAAGATACGTGGGCAGCAGTTTGGGATGGGGAAACAGTATCAGATTGGTTCCAAACGAAGATGGGAGTGAGACAAGGATGTCCTTTGAGTCCCATTCTGTTTACGTTATTCATCGACGATATAACGGACGGTTTACCTGGCGGAATAGAAATCGATAGTCTTAAGCTTAAAACACTGCTCTTTGCGGATGATATAGTGATCCTAGCACAGTCACCCCAAACGTTACAATTGATGATCAACCGACTACAAGAATACTGCGAGATCTGGAACTTAATCGTCAACACAGATAGATTAAAGATCATGATCTTCAATAGAGGGAGAGGTAGATTAAGAGCTAATGAAAACTGGCACTTCAACAACGAAAATTTGGAGATTGTCAACGATTTTAAGTACCTCGGTGTAATCTTCTCCAGCAATCTTAAACTAGATAACCACCTAGCTGACAAACAGATAAAAGCTAAATCCGCTATTAACTCCACATGGAAGATGTGCTTCTCCAATCAATATATAAGTCATAGCTCAAAATATAAAGTCTTCGAGGCGGTGGCTATATCAATCATGCTCTACGCGTCACAAGTATGGGGGAGCCACCAATATGAATCAGTAGAAAAGCTTCTACGTTTTTATTTAAAGCGAATATTCAGACTAGATACCATGCTTTGAACCTGGAAACTGGCTTATCACCGTTATACATCAAAACTCTGAAACTACGTTGTAAAGGTCTCAAATATGGAAGAGTGTAGATTGCCCAAAAAGATTTTAATGAAAACAGTGAAGATCGGTTGGTATGCAGAATGGCTACAACTAGCAAGAGCTCGCTATTTAGAACTAGATCAAGTCCAACTATTGAGCTTAAACTGGAAACAAAAACTCTACAGCATCATAGAAGCAACCGACACCAACATTAGAAACGACTACGAGAGTGAAGCACGAGAATCCATCTATAGACAGATATATAACAGCCTTAATTATAATCTTCAGCAGACCAACTACTTTCGAGATGAAAATGATGTACAAACAATCTCAAAGATTTTTGGACTAAGAGTTGAACTGTTGAGCCTCAACTACAGACCTCATCGAGATGACCTTCCAGTATTGTGCAATATATGTAATGAAGAAGAAAGAGAAGAAGTATTTCACTTTGTGGGTAAATGTCCAACGCTACGGGAAACAAGACGGTTCTTCCTCGGAAGTAATGTGCTCTCAAGAGACCAAGTCATAAACCTGCTAAATGAACTCAACAACCATTTACTGGAGTACTGTAAAACGGCCTTATCCTATCGCGAACGAACCGTAAGTGAAAATTTTTAAACAACACTTTTCGAACAAAATATCAAACAATCAATTCATTAATAATTTTAACTGTATCTTTATAAAACATACTCTTTTGAATTACTTTTACTATTCAGTCATAAAATGTTCCAATCGGCAGACGGCATAGCCAAGCCTAAAGATTTTGTAAATGAAAATTGTAAATTACTTATGAATTGTCTACTAAAATCAATCAATCTAAAATTTAAAATAAAAACAATCAAGGAAAATCAGGACCAGTTACCAGATTTAAAAGTAGAGGAAAATTATGTTTACAAATGATCATTGCCCATCAATAGTGACGAGGTTCCTTCAGAACATACCTGGAAATTGTGGATAGGGGCCGTCCATAAAATACGTCACACTAAAATTAGGTTTTTCGAACCCCCCCCTCCCCCAGTGTCACGCTGTGTCACACTTTCTGTGGCCCCCCATGAATATTACGTCACTAAAGCGTGGACCCCCCCCCCCCTTGCGCATGATAAAGTGCAGTTGTAAGTTTTAATTTTTTTTATAATAAATTAACAAATATATTTTGCGGATTCTAATGCCGCTAGAGCCGCGCCAAAGGGCTAGCGCTCATGTTTGAAAAAATAAACATTAGTAAAAATACATATCTATATGAAATGAATGACTTTTATCATTACAACGATTTAGAAAAAACTAGTCGAGAGAAATACTGTAGTAACATTTTTTTATGAACGGCGAACGTTACGTTTCCGTATACCCCCTCCCCCCTTGTCACATCTTGTCACGCTCAGTGAGACCCCTCCCTCCCCCCTGTATTTGAACGTATTTTATGGACGGCCCCATAGCTTCTGGGTTAACCAATGGCATCATTGCCATAGCCCATGAACCACTACAATCGGCTCACGGGGGAACGGCAAAAACTTTACACAAATACGGCAATATTTTTATTGGCCAAATATGACCGTACAAGTTCGTCAATATGTGTTTAACTGTTCTATTTGTAAACAGTGTAAATCGTCAAACCAAGTTCTACGTCCAATTATATCTAACGGCCATATTATTCACTCTTTAAATTTAAACCCAATAGAAATAAACCCAGTTGTCAAAATTTGATCCCGGGTTTAAATTTTGATCCCAGATTTAAAATAAACCCAGTTGTCAAAGTGAGAAACGTCAAATTGTTGAAAGTGCTGCTGGTAAATAAATTTTTGTTTGAAGAAATTGTAAGAATACTTTTCATTTATATATTGCATTGTCGATTAAATTTACATTCTATCTTTTTCATGATGTTAAAGATTCAAGAAATGGAAATTCCACCAATTGCTGCTTCACCAGACAATCGACAACATTTTCTGCCGGTTCCGAACGGCTAATCGAGAAAGCGCCCATCATGACAAGGAATTTACTAACGGAGGACTTGCCAATTCCTCGAGAAAGGCCACATCCATGAAAAATCATTTTTGCCTCCGTTGGGATTCGATCCACGAACATCTGGATTAACATTTCATTTGCATCACACTTGGATGCATAGGCATTCCGGGAATTAAGGACGCGTAAACAACTCCTTCTGAAAGATGCGTTGGCTGGGGCAGTCCATGTCCCGATTGGTCAACGATCGTGGAGCTTCTGTGTGTGATTGATTATTATAGCTGCTTTGAATGCTGATATGCATGACCTCCTTGGCATAGGCGATACTGTCTGCTTTCTGGCACAACCGTGATGTCGGTAGACTCTTGAAAATGCTTCGTTTCAATGCGTCTTCTAGATAACTAAAAAAAAAAATATTTCCAGCAAAATGTTTCTGCATTGCGGATGAACAAACTACGCGAAAAAAAATAACAATTTTTATTGACAAAACTATTCAGTGATCCATTTTTGTGTTTATGTAAAAAAAAATCAATAATAAATATTTCGACACGTATTACTACGTCTTTTAGTTTTTTTTTGTGTTTACAGATCTCCTATACCAGGTATTGGGAATGTTGCACTATCTTAGGACCAGCGGCAGTGGTAGCATCCTTTGCAATTTGCAGAGCACGATCAATGAAATCGATAACATTATCCATGTCTCCTTCTAAAAGACCTCGTGTTGTGAGTAGGGCTGCACGTTCACACCCCATTCTTCAGGATTTAAATCAAAGGCTGCTAGTGCACGTTTTTGAGCGAGAACCTCAATCTGATCAATGAATTGCCACCATAATACCTTTTACCAGGAAACCCCCAGAGTACTTATTGTGTGCACAGGTACTTAAAGTTTGCAATACAGCTACCGAGGTAAAATTCTCGCTTGCAATCATTTTTAGGCCACATCGTTGACGTACTTTCTCCTGTTTGATCAACGCTGTGAGCTCAGGATCACTTTCTTCGAGTCTATCGAAAAGAATCTTTGAATTTCTAGACATTTTCTGAGAGCACGTTGACACTGAAAAATTAAGAAAACTATACTGTTGTTGGCTGCTATTGGTTGGGTTGGCTTCTTCTAGTTACTGTCCACGCGTGACTGCTGTGTTTTTTAAATCATTGTGGCCATTTCTGATCCTGGAGCCCTTGCCACTTGGGTATCTTGAGTCGTCTAATCGAAAGACAAAATTAATTCCGATTTGAGTTTCAAAGAATCTATCAAATGTACTTACCTACCAAAATGCTTTGCCAATGCAAATGGTAAATAGAAGGAATATAACGCAGTCTTTTTTAGCAACAATTGACTTGTGAGACTCGTAATATATTTATTTGTTGGCTGTGTAAATAAAGTGATTGTCCGCAAGTAACAAAAATACAACAAATAATTTCTTTTAATTCACCTTTTACTTTTGACAGATGGATTGGGTTTGTTCGCGTAACATATATAAAGCACACTTTTTATGTCAAAATCTAGGTAAGTTTGCTTGATTTGGCTGCAATATTTGAAATTTCCCTATAGTATGCGAACGAACCGAAAATACATCCGGATGTAAAAATTTAAACCCGACAACGCAATGCGGTTTAAATCCATCGGGTTTATTTGGAGTGAATAATATGGATTTGCGTTTGACAATCGGGTTTATGCGATTTTACATCCGGATGTAAATTTAAACCTGGGTTTATTGGGTGAATAATATGGCCGTAACAGTTTCGTCACAGAACGTCCTTTTCAAAAATTGTATATCGACTTAATGGGACCTAACCCAAGAACCAAAAATGGTAACGCTCATATATTTGTAGTACTTGACCACTTTTCTAAATTTGTATTTTTAAAAGCCCTTAAGGTGGCTAATGCAATAAACGTTATTAAATTTTTATTATTATTATTATTATTATTAAGTTCTTTATTTTTTCATAAAAGAAATATACATTAGAATTATATAAAAAGATAAATGAAGCATGGCTTTATGAGCCGTCTGCCATTTGAAAAAAAAAATTTATAATTGTAACTGAGAGATTAATTTACATTATATTATAGTACATTTTGCTTTGTACATACATATATCAGTTATTATAAAATTTCATAGAAAGTAATATGCTTAAAATATAATATGTTTTTATATTTCATGTGTATAATAAAATATTGTTCAAACTGAGGTTATTTAATCAAATTACTGGTAACCTATACCAGTAATTTTTGATTAAATGACAAATATTAAATTTTTTTTTTGTTTGTTTTGCTATAAATTGAGATAAAGCATAAGATTGTTACTTTTACTTTAAAAGACTTTGAGTTTAGTTAAAACGAAAAATTTATCTTACATTTATATAAGAAAATTACAGAAGAAACTGCGTTATTCAGTGCAGACATGTTATCTGATTATTAAGGGCTTTTAGTTTAGCTAAAACAAAAATTATTATGAACAATACTCTGACTCAGAAAAGATTCATGTACGTATTTCGGTAGCTTTTTGCATGTGAAACGTAACAAATAAGTGATTTCCGTCCTTTTTCTCCATTTAGTATTCTAATACTTTCTTCTAGAGTAAGATAACTCGATCTAAAGTAGAGTCTTCGAATCTCTTGTAGCATCGGACACAACGCTAGAAAATGCAGAATATTTTCATTTTGGTTAAGGTTGCAAAGCGAGCAAATTGGATTAATATCCCCTCTATATGGCCTAAAATTAAGTTTGCTCATTTCAGTTCGGATTTTAAAGATCAAACCTATTTCGGATGGTGAGAACTCATTTCTAAAATAATTGTTTTCTCCTAGGCTAAAGTTCAGCTGTCGATAAATGACTCTGGATGGTGACTCTCTTGCACGATCAAGACAGCATCGATACATTTTGTCATCTATTAGAGAAATGCAGTCATAGAGTGTATTTCTAAGTTCTTCAATATTTTCCACTGTTAGTGTCATGTTGAAATTATTTGTAACAGCCAGATCATACCAGTTCTTTATAGGGCTATATCCACGCTGAAAGCAATGCAAAAGAATCCGTTTTTGTAGATTCTGATCGGTACGCTTCATAACCCTAACAACATAATCTGCATTTGCCTTCAAATTTCTCAAGAACATGGGAGGTAATCCTGACTCCACATGAATGGCGTACGATGGGGTATTGTTAGGCAACTTGAATATGCGTTTGAAAAAATATCTTTATTTCTTCATTTTGTTCGTAACCGTATATTTCGTTCCCATAACTAAAACAACTGTTAATCGTTGCATTGAAGACTTGAAATTTTGTTGCTGAATCTATATAACTATTGCAAAAAAACTCTGACCAAATGGTGTTTATGGCTGTTTTTGCTTTAGCAGATTTTTGTTTTAAATGAGATATAATATTTAAGTTTGAAGTTAGTACATAACCTAAATACTTAAATTCGTTCACCACTTCTATTACTTCATTGTCTATCGTCCAGTTACGATCGTAGTTGATAGAACGATTTTGGGATCTGAAAACCATTATTTTTGACTTGGCTGTATTTATTTTGAGATCCCACATATCACAATAACATTTAAGTTTATTGATTTGAAGCTGTAGGGTTAGTGGGTTCTCAGACAAGAGTACCATATCGTCAGCATAAAGAAGTACTTTAATTAGAAGGTCTCCAAACCCGATTCCCCCTGGTATGAATTTTTCCACATCGTTAATGAACAGCGAGAAAATTAGGGGGCTCAAAACGCATCCTTGAGGAACACCTACTTCACAATTAAATGGCCTTGAAGTACATTCACCGTTTTGAACTACTGCAGTCATATTCTGTAAAAGTTTTTCGTAAACTCTTATAAATTTGGACGAAATTCCTATATTTGAAAGCTTATGAAGCAAAGACCTTCTGTTAACAGTGTCGAAAGCTGCCTTAAAGTCAACAAAAAACACGTATAAACACTTTTTTTGTCGATTGAACGTCTTGCTAGTGTATTGAGAGCAAATATTTGGTCGATAGTTGAGAGGCCAGCTCGAAAGCCTGCCTGAAAACAGCTTACTATATTGTTCTGTACTGTCCAAGTGACGAGTCTGTAATAAAGGATTTGGGTAAATATTTTTCTAAGAGAGTTAAGAACAGAAATTCCTCTGTAGTTTTCTGGAAGATTGCGATCGCCTTTTTTAAATATCGCAGAAATTTTTGAACAAAGAAAATTGTTGGGAATTGTTTCTTCATTGAATATCTTATTAAAAAATTCCAGAATATAATTTAAGAACTCAGGGGGTGCATTTTTAAAGAATTCAATAGGAATACCATCTGATCCACAAGCTTTGTTATTTTTAATTTTTCTTAATCCCTCAGTAAGTTCGAGTATTGAGAATTGAGAGTCGAGATCAGGATTTATAATATTTGGGCGTGCAAAATTAATTTCGTTTTGATTTGGATCAGGTAGCAGAAGATTTTTAAAGTGGTTTGCAAGTATGTCAACATCTAGACTTAGAGATTTTATTCTACTACCGCCATTCAAAATGTGTACGTTATGCCAAAACGATTTTGAATCCCTACATTGAGCGATTTTAAATGCCGTATTCTTTAAGTTTAAGCCTTTTTTTTGGGCGCACAAATTTTTATAGCACTTATTTTGTTGTAGGTACATGCTCTTAAAAGATGAATTGTTTGTTCTTCGAAAAAGTTTTAATAAGGTGAATGATTTTTGTCTGCTTTTCTTGCATTCATTATCTTACAACTTGGAGTGGAAACTAGCGCCCGAATTCGTAACAGAAACTGCAGAATTCCTCACTGATAAAAATATCGAGTTCGTTACATCGTCAACAGAACTTGTGCTTGGATTAGGCATTCTCATAATTTCTTGGCTTAACTTTCGCCTATATAACACTGATTTGCTTTCTATCCATTTCAGTTTGTTTTTCATATTCTCAATGGTTGGTGTGCGCAAAAAAGAATACTGAAACTCACAGTAAACAATTATGGGCAGATGTGATGAATAGTTGGCTGGGTACACTTCGAAATCCTTAATCACATGCAGCCAATCCCCTCTAACTAGACAATAATCTATAACTGAGCAACCCTGATCAGACCCAAACGTAAAATTACCCTTTTCATCACTACGAGAAACACCGTTTAAAAGAAAAAAACCCAAATCTTGAATCATGTCTATTAAAACTTTTCCATTCGTGTTTAACCTTTTGTCTAACGATTTCCTTTCCAATGTAAACTGTTCATTGTCCTCAATATTCGAATTTTGGAAATCACTTATTCGACCATTAAGATCCCCGACAACCATTAAATTTTTGTTATTGTGTTGGACTAAAAAATCATGAAGTTCGTTTTATTTTGTATTCCAATCGTTAAAATTAAGGTAAACAGGAACAATCTGAAAATGTTTTGAATCAGATATAATGTCAATAATAAAAGTGTAAAAAATATTTTTGAATTCAATTCGATTATTTGAAGTGGACCTTTTTACACCACACATTATACCTCCGCTGGCTCTACCAAGCCTATTATTTCTAATAGCTGGGATACATTTTATTTTAAAGTTTTCAAAATATTTTAGATAAGGCAGTTCCTTTCCCTCTTCCAAAAAAGTTTCTAAGAGTATGAATACATTATGTTTTGAAATTAGTTTAAAAAATTCAGGCGTTAGTAATTTGTTTTTAAATCCTGTAATATTGTAGCAAAATATTTTTAATTCGATATTATATGAATTATTTGGGCAGAAAAAATTAGTGTGGCAGACGGCAACTCTATCCTAACTACGATAATAGCTGAGACCAGCACCTCCTTCGTTTTTCATGTTTCTGCTCATAGATGGCTCTCCTCTTCCATCTGCCTGACGTCTCGAAATGACATTGGCGATGTTGTTTCTGTTTATGTTTACGTTGTTGTCGAAAAAACACGCTGCTAGATCGCCGAAAGTTGCTGTCACATATTCAAACTCTTGTTTGGTTTTTATTATCAAACCTTTTAAGGAATCGTACGCAAATGTGTAGCTGTCGATTTGTAACTTTGTTCCTCTAATCCGTATTGAAAAGTTTGGATTCTTTTCAAGAAGTAAAGAGAAGAATTAAATTTTTACAAACGGAAGTCTTCGACACCTTTGGAGTTCCACAAATTATTCATTCCGACAACGGAAAACAATTTGTAGGTAAAGAGTTCCGAAGCTTTCTTCAAAAGTACGGAGTCAGCTGTGTCATTTTAAAACAGCTTTTTATTCACCCCAATCAAACGCTTCGGAAAGAGTAAACCGAACACTACTCGCGGCGATTAGGTCATACCTCAAGGATGATCAACGCGAGTGGGATGCTCCGCTCGATGAAATAGCAGTAGCGATCAGAAGCTCCGTTCACTCAGCAACCGGTGTAACATATTATTTTTCGCCTTATTCGAGATGAATATCATGACGCACGGCAGTAGTTATGACCTAGCTAGTAAATTGGGTGCACTGGAAGATGGTGAGGTAACAACTCTCTCCCGTCAAAGCAAGTTGCAGTGCATTCGAAAGAAAATTAGAGAGTCTATATTAAAAGCTAATGAAAAAAGCGCCAAGTCGTATAATACAAGGTCTCGTCTAGTAAGGTACCAGCCTGGACAAGAGGTTTACCGCCGAAATTTTATCTTGAGTGACGCATCAAAATACCTCAATACAAAACTGTGTCCCAATTTTACCAAATGTGGAATTGTAAAACCCGTATGCAAAAGTGTGTATGAACTGGAGGACCTTAAACGTAAAATTATTGGAATCTTTCATGCGAAAGACTTGAAACAATAAATTCCCAAGAAGTCCGTGTTAGTCGTCAAAATTACGTGTAATAGTCTAACTATTTATTCAAAAGGTATCTGATTCACGTATAACTTAACGAGCGGAGTAAAACTCTAAGCAATATTCGATCTGTGATATGACTGTTTGTTTATGTATAACTGAGTAATTCAGTTAAAACTTTAAGCAATATTCTACCTGTGATATCATTGTTTGTGCACGTATAACTATTAAGTCTAGATAAGACTTTAAAAAAAATTCCAACTGTGATATCAGTGTTTGTGGGTTATCGTTAAATCGCCTGTATGTAACATCGATTCACTATGTACCTGATTTTAAATTATCGAAAGGTAGCTGTCTTAACGACAAAATATGACCATATTTTATTTATAGCGAATCTGTGATATTTTTTTTTTATTTACATGAAAGGAACAAACTGTGATATCAAAAACCCATACACTGTGGTATAACACCGAACCACAATGATAGTAAGATCTGTGATATTAGACAATAGAGAAAACAACCTATGATACAAATTATAAACACCGTGATACAACACCCACTCCCTTTGTAAAGTAACCTGTGATATTTACACGAATAATATAAGTACATCGATACCGACCTGTGATTAACATAGATAGAACCAACTGTGATAAAAAAAAAACTCTGTGATATAACACCCAATCACAATTTCAGTAAACCCTGACGCAATACAACAATAGCAAAAACAACACCTGTGATACATGTTATGTTAAAAGAATAAGTGAGATGAAGAATGCCCAAAAAATATGTGAAGAGAGTGTTGGGGAAATAAAAAAAGTAAAAGAATACAGCAAAGCTTTCAAGGAGCAGAGTGAGAAAATATGCAATGATGTGAGAAGAATGAAAGATGATAATAATTCAGTGATCGAAAGTGTGAAAGAGATGAGAGTAGATATTGTAAAAGAATTAAAGTGTAGTGATGGAAACAAAGTATCATATGCCGATAAAGTAAAGAAAGGTGAGGGGATGAGTGCGCCGGTAATATTGAAACCAAAATCAAAACAAGAAAGTGAGAGAACAAAAAATGAAATTAAAAAAAAAATTAAACCATCTGAACTTAATGTGGGAGTGAGTGGAATTGCCAATAGACAGGGCGGTGCGGGTGCAATTCGGTGTGAAAGTAATGAGGCGCGTTCGATTTTAGCTAATGAAATGAAAGAGAAATTAAGTGACAACTATGATGTCCACTTACCTAAAATGCGTTTTCCTTAAATATTAATTACAGGAATAAGTGAAGAAATGGACGGTGAAAGAATAATAGAGGCACTAAAAAAATAAAATAATATAAATTGTAGTGAAATCAAATGCATAAAGGTATATAAATCATTTAAGAACCAACGTTTTTTCAACGCTCTTTTAGAAATTGACAGTAAAGGCTTTGATCAGGTAAGAAGCTTAAATAAAGTAAATATTGAGTGGGACAGATGTCCAATCTATGAAAACCTATCAGTACTTAGATGTTTCAAGTGTTGGGGATTCAACCACACGTCTAGCCGTTGTAGAGAAACTAACCAAGTCTGTGCAAAATGTGGCGAGGAGGGTCATTCGTTCAAAGAATGTACGAATGATTTCAAAAAGTGTGTAAACTGTAAGAAAGCAAAAGAAAGACTTAATTTACGTGAAATTGATTTCAATCACGACTGTAGGGATAGTGACTGTCCTTCGCTTCAACGCAAGTTGAAAATCGAAAACGAAAAAGTGATTTACTAGCAACTTACCTCATCGACAAAGTGCCTCTGTTTAAATATTGGCGGATTTCGAAAAAATTTCACCCAATTAGAAGTAATAACACTAAAATATGACTTTGAATTTATTTGTCTAACTGAAACGCATTTAACGTCAGATATTGAAGACTGTGAAGTGAAGCTAAAAAACTATAGAGTAATTAGATGTGATAGTATCTCCTCTCATACGGGGGGAGTGCTTTTGTATATTAAACCTGAGTGGAAAATTGAATTGTTCAGTAAGATAGCAATTGGAAAAATGATCTGGTGGTTGGCGATAAAAGTCTGTTTAAATAATATAAACATAATACTAGTAGCAGTTTACAGGTCGCCTCACAAGCAAAACTCGCCGGAACACGTTTTTTGTGATTTTTTTAAAAACAAAATAGAAGACATTTCTCTTTTATTTTCCGATCTAATTGTAATGGGCGATTTCAATATTGATTGGTTGGTGAATAGTTCTTATAAAAAAAGAATTTTCGAATGTATCACAGACATTGCAAGTAAACAAATTGTGACAGAACCAACAAGAATTACGCAAACCTCTGCTACCTTAATAGATTACGTAATTACAAACAGTGATGATATTCGGGTATGTGTTGTTAGGGATTTCAAAATAAGCGACCATGAGTCTTTGCTAATAACACTTGAAAAAATTTTGTTAGCAAAGAATGCACAAAAAAAGTAATAAGAACATTGACATTTAAAGAAAACGTTTTTCGTCGGGAACTTTGTGCTAGTGAAATATCAAATCTTTTTTGTGATGAAGTAAATGAATTTGGAGAATCCTTTAGTACTATTCTGATGAATTCTTTGAGTAAAATGATTGTATCAAAAACAATAGTTGAACATAGCAAGAACATGGGTTGGTTTAATCAATATTTGTATGTAATGAAGCAATCGAAAATTCAACTTCATCAAAGGGCAGTGTGGACTAACAGCAGAAGTGATTGGGAATGTTATAGACTTTTAAGGAATAGGTACGTGCGTGAACTTCAATTAGCAAAAAATAACTTTATTGCCAAAAGAATTGATCAGTCTAACGATCAAAAATCAATGTGGAGAACAATAAAATCTTTAGTGCTTAACGATGAAATAAGTGATATAAGAGAGATTGAGTGTGATGGTGAAAGTATAATAGATAAAAAAGAGATCGCCAATGAATTGAATAAGTTTTTTATTAACAGTGTTGAAGAACTAAATGATAGAATACAGTTTGAACAGTATTGTAACGTGCGCTTAGTTCGCAAAATAAAACTTCACTTTTTATTTATTTCTACCACTTTATTCAGTATCTATACTTTATTCGAACTCAACTCGACTATTGGACTATCACTGGTTAACAACATTTCACTCTTAACTTTATCACTCTATATCAAAACTGACTGCTCGTTGCGTCAGCGGCCTATTTATATAGAACAATACTTATCTAGAGCGTTCCAGTTTCTTCTCCATGGTTTCCACATTTGCTGTCAAGCATCTCTACACTCACACACACTGGCTTACAAACAATGCCTGTCATTTTATACCATTCCATTATAGTGTTGCCAGTTGTGTTTTCGGTTAAACGTTTTCGATTAGGAAATTGGTATAAATGTTGGGTGTTCATTACACTGCCCCCTCCTTAAGATTGTTCGTCCCGAATAATTCCATCTGCAGCCTCGCCACTATATCGATGCAGCCGGTCACAATGAACTACTTTTAACTTGCCTCTTAATCCTCTTTGGATGCGGTAAACCACGTCGTTAATCCTCGTGACAACAGTATAAGGACCTTCCCAGTTCTGCTGAAGTTTCGGTGACAATCCCTTTTGACGATGAGGATTATAAAGCCACACACGATCTCCTGCTTGGAATCCTGCCGTTGTCGCTTTTGTGTCGTACCGTGTCTTCATCCGGTCGCTGTAGGTTTTCATCCGTTCCCTTGTTCTTTTATGGATGTCAGCGAGTCTCTCCTTGAGGTCATCCACATACTCGTTCGTGTCCTGTGGCTCCTCTGTGGGGCATCCAAATTTAAGTTCGCTGGGCAGCCGCATGGTTTTCCCGAACAGGATGTCAGATGGTGTTTGTCCTGTCGAGCTATGTACTGCACTTCTATAGGCCATCAGGAATAGCGGTACGTGCCTATCCCAGTCTCTTTGGTAGTCGCCTACGACCTTGGTGAGGTGTTCTTTTAAGGTCCGGTTGAATCTTTCAACCATCCCATCAGATTGTGGATGAAGCGGTGTGGTTCTGGTCTTCTTGATGCCAAGTAGTCCGCACACTCCTTGGAAGATGTTTGACTCGAAGTTCCTCCCTTGGTCGGAATGAAGTTCCATAGGCACGCCAAACCTACTTACCCAGTTAAACACAATCTGGTCGACCACCGTTTTGGCTTCTTGATTTGGGATGGCATACGCCTCAGGCCATTTGCTAAAATAGTCCATTACAACCAGAATGTACTTGTTTCCAGCATTGGTCTCTGGAAAAGGCCCAGCCACATCTACTGCAATCCTCTCAAAAGGCGATCCAACGTTGTACTGATGCATCTTACCTTGAATCTTCCTACCAGGTCCTTTGGTTGCAGCACACTTGTCACAAGTTCGGCACCACTTCTCCACGTCATCTCTAACATGTAACCAGTAGAACCGATGTCGCACCTTCTCCAGTGTTTTGTTAACTCCCAGGTGACCTCCAGAAGGGCTTCTATGCATCTTTTGTAAAACCTCCTTGATTTTCGATTGAGGAACAATAAGTTGCATTACAAAAGATTTACCGTCAGGAGATTCCCATTTGCGCTGGAGTACTTCTTCTTGCACGCGAAGCGAATCCCACTGTGCCCAATAGGCTTTGACAACAGGGCTTTGGTCAGAAATGTCGTCCCAGTCAGGTTTCGTGTTGTTCTCTTTCCATTTGAGAATCGGTCCGATGTCTGGATCCTTCGTTTGAGCAGACCTCAATTCTTCCTTGTTCCATCCGAATATGGGTTCCATTCTCATCCGCTGAGTCTTGGTCTCTACTTTCCCCCAGCAATTCCATTGGGGGTTTTCTACCTGATGTCCAATTCGGTATTGATAAGTCTGCGGTCTTACTCTACAGCTCACGGATTGATTTTCTTGGACTTCACAACGTCGACAAGAAGTTTCAGTTTTAATTGGTGGAAACCGGCATTGTCGCTGTAAGTGCCCCGTCTTATTACAATTCCAACATCTGGCAAGTCCGTTCCGCTGGTTCCTTTGTAGCTTAACTCCTGTGCATGATCCAGCCTCGAATATGGCTTCTCTTTGACAATGTACCATTTGAGAAGCTTGCTCAGATGCTTCCATCATTAATGCAAACTCTAGAGTTTCAGAAAGAGTTCGTGTTCTAGCAGTTCGCACAGATCTCTGAAGATGTTTGTCAGAAATGGCACGAACGAAGGACTCAACAGCCAGATGGTTGATGATTTCTTCTCCAGCATCCGGGTATGCCAGGTGAACCAGTCTTTCGACGTCTGCTTGGAGCTGCTGTAGACTTTCACCCCTTTTCTGGACTCTGTTATTGAGTTGGACTCGGAAGACTTCTTTCAAGTGGCTATCACCAAAGCGTTTATCTATAGCTGCCACGAGAGAACTGAAATCGTTGCTCTTACCAGCTGGAACAGTTTGAAGTAATTCAGCTGCTGGTCCTCTAAGAGCAAGAGTCAGTGCTGTGTATTTGTCTTCGTCAACCCAGCCATTTGCTGTCGCAGCTGCCTCGAATTGTCTCCTGTAAACTGACCAAGACGACTGTCCATCGAATGTTGGTGGTTGTACTTCTCTTTGCTTTAGACAATCTCCACAAGTTTTCCGTAGCTCCATTTTCCGCATCTGGTCTATTTCCTTAGCCATGTTTTCGATTCGTTTCTCCAAAGTGGCAAGCTGACTTTCGCATTGACTCTCAAGCTTGGAAAATCGTTTCTCAACACATTCAATGCGTTTTTCTAGGCCACAAACATTTTTCTCAATGTTAAACAATTTGCTTTCTAGAATGTTTTTCTGACCTTCCAAAACATTCTGTTGCGCCTCAAGTCTTTCGAGAATATTCTGTTGTTCCACCTTTTGCTCGTTTCGTTGTTCTTCAATCAGCTTCTTTTGTTCGTTTCTTTGTGTTTCAAGTTGTTCGAGAACATTCTGCTGTTCCTTCTTTTGCTCGTTTCGTTGTGCTTCCAGTTGTTCGAGAACATTCTGCTGTTCCTTCTTTTGCTCGTTTCGTTGTGCTTCCAGTTGTTCGAGAACATTCTGCTGTTCCTTCTTTTGCTCGTTTCGCTGTTCTAACAAAAGTTTCATTATACTAGAAAAATCTACTCTTTCACTTACTTCCTCTTCTTCCTCTTCTATTTCAAAAACAAAAGTGTTTACGTCTTCCCCTTGCTGTTCCAAATAGTTACGCAAACGCAGGACGAGCTCATTTTTCGATCCCGCTCTGGAAAGATTTCGCTTACCTAACTCACTTTTAAGCTCAATGCAGTTGAGCTCTTCTAACAACTTACCCATTTTCACTGTATATAATTATTATTTTTCTTTTTACTTTTACTTTTTTTTTTTTTTTTTTTACACTTTATTAGTCAAATAAGTTTTATTTACACTTCTGACACCAATGTAACGTGCGCTTAGTTCGCAAAATAAAACTTCACTTTTTATTTATTTCTACCACTTTATTCAGTATCTATACTTTATTCGAACTCAACTCGACTATTGGACTATCACTGGTTAACAACATTTCACTCTTAACTTTATCACTCTATATCAAAACTGACTGCTCGTTGCGTCAGCGGCCTATTTATATAGAACAATACTTATCTAGAGCGTTCCAGTTTCTTCTCCATGGTTTCCACATTTGCTGTCAAGCATCTCTACACTCACACACACTGGCTTACAAACAATGCCTGTCATTTTATACCATTCCATTATAGTGTTGCCAGTTGTGTTTTCGGTTAAACGTTTTCGATTAGGAAATTGGTATAAATGTTGGGTGTTCATTACAGTATGAAAACTTGATAAATGAAAATAGTGATATAACGTTTAAGTTTGATATGGTTAGCATGAACGAGGTTAAAAACACAATGAAAAAAATGAATAATAAAAGAGACGTTAACGGTTTGTCAAATAATATGATGTTGTGTGCGTTTGATATTTTGGGTCCCTGTTTTACCAACTTAATAAACAAATCATTGCGTAGTGGCGTTTTTCCTAATCACTGGAAAGGATCAACAGTAGTTCCAATTGAGAAGGTAAAGGGAACTGTTAACCCGGCTGAATTTCGTCCAGTTAATATGCTTATGACTGAGAGTAAGATTCTAGAGAAAATAGTGCATACTCAGCTACAGAATTACATGGGGGCTAACAACTTCTTGTCTAACTATCAGTCTGGATTTAGGCAACAACACAGCTGTGAAGCTCTTTTGAAAATGGTGGTCACACAATGGAAAACTGAAATCAATGAGAAAAAAGTCATAGTTGCAGTTTTCTTGGACCTGCAAAGAGCTTTTGAAACCATTGATCGAGACATACTGGTGCAAAAACTGGAGCGATACGGTATTAAAGGAGTGGAACTGGAATGGTTTAAAAGTTATCTGTCAAGCAGAACGCAAAGAACAAAAGTTGGGAATGAAGTTTCGGAAGGTCGTGGAGTAAAACTGGGTGTACCTCAAGGAGCAGTGTTGGGAACACTTCTTTTCATAACATACATCAACAATCTGGAGAAAGTGCTACAACATACCGAAGCTAGGTTATTCGCGGACGATACTTTACCTTATATTGCTGGTGCTTCTGCTGAGGAGTGTATTCAACTATTGAATGCTGATCTTAAAAGGGTTGAATGGTACTTCAAGATGAACAAATTAAAGCTAAACACGTCTAAAACGAAGGCAATTTTAATAAATGGAGATTCAATAGATAATATTATTTTTAATAATGAAGTAATTAACAGGTTTGATGAAATAAAGTATCTAGGAGTGATTTTAGATAAAAAGCTTAGTTTTGAACAGCACATTAACTACACTTGTAATAAAATTGCAAAAAAAATTTTTTTCAAAGAATAAGGCGTAGATTATCAATGGCTTCTGCAATAAAAATATATAATGTTATGATAAAGCCTCATTTTGAATATTGTTCAACAATACTTTTTTTAGGAAATAACCAAATGGCAAATCGTTTGCAAAAACTGCAAAATAGAGGTATGAGATGTGTTCTATTGTGCAATATACTAACGCCTATTCATTATATGTTAAATGCTCTTCAGTGGCTTACTATAAACTAAAGAACAATATTTAATGTCCTAATTTTTATTTTCAAAATTAAAAATTTCATGTTACCTTCTTATTTTTTATTCAATCGAGTTGTTTATGTTGCAGATGTACAGCCTTATAATTTAAGAAGTAGAAACGACTTTAGATTACCATTATTCTCAACATATAGAGCTCAAAACATATTATTTTATAAAGGTTTCAAATTGTTTAATTCCTTGCCAAATGAACTTAAGACTGAGAATAACCTAATTGTTTTTAAAAAAAAGTTACATGTTAGATCAAATTACTTTTGATTAAAAAAAATAAATAAATAAATAGGGTGGCGCTACAGAGCGAGGAGCCCCTGGGCCTAGCGCATTTCTCACAACCATGCCTTGTGAGGGAATGGAGGGGACCTACAATTTTATGCCGGATCCGAACGGCTAATTGAGAAAGCGCTTTTCATGGCATGAATTTACTAACGGAGGACTTGCCAATTCCTCGCGAAAGGCGATACCCGGGAAAAAACATTTTTGCGCCTCTGCTGGGATTCGAACCTCGAACCTCTGGGTTAGCAGGTGGACATGCTAACCATCGCACCACGGGTACCACGACTTTTACTTTTGATTATAACTATGAATTTATTTTTTTGTAAATCTAACTTTATATAAAACATGTTTTTTTTTCTTTTTTAATTTTAAGTATATATAATAATTGTACCAAATAGCTAAAGCTAAATAAAGAATCAAATCAAAAAAAAATCAAAAACCAAATAAAGCCGCTTGTCAACATTGTGGAAGTAAGAGATCCAAGCCAGAGCAAGGTAACAGTAAAGTAAAAAATAACTTCGAGGGGCAGAGGCTGGTTTCTTGTATCGATGGCCCCAGAACCACCATCCAGGTCTTGTAACGATGCATTTAATACATCGCTACATGCTGCCTTTGAGCTAGCTGACCACACGCCATCCAGTAGCAAGAACTAAAACACCTATACCAGAAGCACGAACCGGAACCAGGAAATGACCACCAAATGCTATCTAAGGCACAAGCCGGAACCAGGAATTACATGGCAGAGAATATCCGAGGCACCAACCGCATACCCCACCCCCAGGGTAAGCTACACTAAATGAATAGCCGTGGAGAATATGGAACATATGTTCCTCCAACAGTGTAGAGTACAACCTACACGACACACTGGCCAATGCACAGCAGCACACGACCACCGTGTGTTTATTGTAGACTTCAGCAACAGAGTACATTGGGTGTGCTATGGATAAGCACAGCAGCGGTGGAGACATAAGGCAATATAAAATAAACGATAGGAGGCAACAACAAAATGTATTGAAAAGCGCACGCCGGAGAAGTATAAATAGGGCGAGCTGAGCTAAGAAAATTCAGTCAGCCGGCACCAGCGCAATGGTGCACATCTCCTGGTAGAGTGAGTATGCTTATAAAATATATTTAGTTGCAAATTATATTTCGTGCCACACAGGGCCGTACCAAATACTTGTGATCAGTCAGACCTAAAAGTCTTGGCCTTCGTTGCTGGCAGGGGCATTAAATAATACCTGTCATTAATAAAAGAAAACGTTCTTTCAGCTGGCTGCTCGTTGCCTAGAGCAATTTGTCGATATTAAATTGACTTTATTAAAACTAGTCTATTCCATAGATCTGACGGAATAAGCAACCAAGAGCAATACCGCTCGGAGAGCTACCGTATCATCCCCGAGTACCCGAAGCCAGCATTACCGCACTCACCGCCGCCGAACTACCAGAAGTGAACTTAGAAGTATCATCACACAGGCCCCGAGGGGTACTTGTGATCTTTTGCCGGAGGGCATATAATAATACTCAACCGCTAACCCGTGAGGGGAAGTTGGGATCTTACCGTACAGGGTCAGATAAGCGCCTGTGATCTTTTGCCGGAGGGCATATCATAATCCTCAACCGCTAACTCGTGAGGGGAAGCTGGGATCTCCACAGGGCCCAAGGGTTCTTGTGATCTTTGCCGGAGGGCATATAATAATACTCGACCGCTAACCCGTGAGGGGAAGTTGGGATCTTCACACAGAGCCGAAGGGCACTTGTGATCTTTGCCGGAGGGCATACAATAATACTCGCACGCTAACCTCGCTGAGGGGTAGTTGTGATCTTACCGCACAGGGTCAGTAAAGCGCCTGTGATCTTTGCCGGAGGGCATATAATAATACTCGCACGCTAACCTCGTTGAGGGGTAGTTGTGATCTTACCGCACAGGGACAGTAAAGCGCCTGTGATCGCTGCCGGAGGGCATATAATAATACTCAAACGCTAATCCCGCTCTCTCCTATAGGTACACCGCCGAATTAAGACCAGCCGCCATAGAGAAGCAACAACGACAGCAGCAGGCGAGAGGACCTGATACCAAAGCTGTATTGTACCATCCTAATGAAGAAAGGCGCATAAGCGCGACCTAAATATGTAAACTGTATTGTATTGTATATTGTACCTTGCAATTATAAATAACAAAAAGACAAGTTTGAAATAATAAAGAGTTTCTGACCTTCTATGCGAAGTTTTAGTGGTTTCATTCGCCGACCCTGGACAGCCGTGAGTCATACCTCGGCTGGGAAATAAAAATCACATCACAGTCTCTCAGACACAATGAGACAACTACTATTAACGGGAACAAACATGTGCCTACCATCGAAACCGGTGCCACAGCCTCCATAGTACGTAAAAAACTTATAATAATAAAAACTTATAACACCACCACAAACAAAAAACACAACCTCATTTCAAAAACATATATCGTGCCAAAAAAAATTTACACCACCACCACAAAAAGTACCTCATCTCACCCTAGGCACTATAGCTGGAGTGCAGTGCGGCTTTTCCACCCCTCCAGGAATCCCGTCGGCCATCGTTGGTGGGATTCCCCTCATGTAAATCTGCTATCAGGCACCACTTACCATAGCCACATCGTCACCCCTTCACCCCCTGAAATTTTCAATTCACGCCTTCATTTGGCTTATTGAGGGCCCATTAAAATCGGTCATTTTTCGCAAATAGGCGTGATGAACAAATTTCTTTTATTTGAATCTTTACTTTACATTGTTTCGTGAAAATATTCAGCAAAAAAAAAAACAGAAATCAGTAAAACAACAACAAAAAATGAACGCTTACGCTTAAACTCAGAAGGAAACCAAAACTTATTTAAAACATCTTAAAACAATGAAGAATTTAAAACTGACCTTGAATTTGAATTTTGAATCGCAAAAGTTTTAGGTTTATCTTGAGGGTAGTGGGTTCGCGAGGTTAGGTGCTGCCGGCCTTGACCTGGGTGCTCAAGGGTGCCTTCTTTAGCCAGCCCACGCTACTTTAAGTCCTACCTACTTAGAGCTCTAAAAAGGGGTTTTCCAATTGGACTACGTAAAAACCTCAAGCCAGTTCGAGGAGACACACTGTTCTTCGTTCCCCTACTTGAACTCAGACTCACACTCTCATAAAAAGAACAAAAATAAATCAGTTTAAACAGCAAAAAAAAACTTAACACTAATAAAATAAAAACTACAAAAAAAACTCTCAAAAAAAATCACGCCTAACAATAACATAAAAAAAACCAAAATGTCGATCGCTGTGTCGATCGCTGCCTCTTACTGGCGGTCCGCCAGCTAATTCGAATTCTGGGGCTCCGCCCCAATTTTAGGTCCACGGTCGCAGAGATCGTGTGGCTTTGACTCAGTTTCGAGCATATGGATATATATGTATATATGTAGGTACCCGAAATTTTTGCTATGGCTTATACATAAATGGGTGCAGTTTACTTGTGGGGTCCGGAGACTCCCACGGACCCAAATGTTGATCGTTGATGACTTTGATGACTTTCGTAGTCTGCTTCTTCGGCAATACTTTTTCATCTCGATGCACTCGTCAGGCAGTGGCATGTCTTGCCGGGTACCTCTCAGTAGCCGCCAGCGAATTTCCCTACAACTGGACAAAGTCACAATTTACACATATACTACACTATATCAACATTTACGGCACAGGTTTAACCGATTATCAAAAAATATTATAAATATTATAATAAAATTAATAAATATTAAATTAAAATATTTCACAATTTTGGTGTCTATGCTAATGCAACTATGCATATTGTCCACTTAGTTTTTTGTTTGATTTTTTTTTGCTGCTACAAAAAAAAACACATTATTAAATTTAATCAACACGACAAAAAAACTAAACGCACTTTACATCAAACTTGTTGGCCAAACGCGAAACACACTCTTTAACGCACAACTTTGAATCATTTTGTGGTCTTCAAAAAATTTCATCCGACCCAACAACCGGACTCATTGCAGTTTGTCCAATGCAACTGTTTGGCCGTTGTAACAGTTCGCCCAGTTACTTGGTCATCGACCCTGCTGACCACAGAGTAGAGTAGAGAGTCCACTTCCACCATCTCCACCCGCAAAACCCGCAAATTTTGAAAAAAAATGAACTTGAGTGAACAGGAAATAGTTCATTGAGAAAGTTCATTCCTGAGGTGAGATATACAGAAAAAAGAACTTTGACTAAAGCTTTGCGGGATCTCCTAGAACTATACCTCATTGAATCGTGCTTCAATTAAATTGGGGATTTCCTTTTGGTAACAAGAACTCAACCTTTTTGTAAGATATAATCTTGAAAACACTGTAGGGTTAAGTAATAATTGGTTTTAAGTGCACTTGGGAGAAGTAGAAGAAGAAGAAATAAAATTTTTGTCGTACATTCATATGTATAATTTTTTTGTATCTTTTTTTATCCCTACTCCTAAATGTATGTTCTTTTATTATTCTTTCGTAAGCCTAACACACTAGTTGCTTTCGAGTGGTGAGCTTAAAGCTATTTGTTGTAAAGTTTAATAGAACGTCTGCGTCGGAATGCAGTTAAGGTAATTTTTTTCACTTTTTGTGTAAAATACTGCCTGTAATGGAAAATAAAGTTTATATATGACACATAAATCAGTTTTTCAACATTCTAGACTGTAAGAAAGCTTAAAAATACCAACTTTTATGCAACAAAATAAAAAACGTTAAATATTCGGAATTGATCTCACCTCAACCGTCTTTTTCAACTGACCACACTTTCCGGCCCGGGGGCTTCCGGCCCGGGGGCTTCCGAACTTTTTGGATGAAGTTGACCTTCTGTATATTCCTTATTCTGTGCTGCTGACCACTTGACATTAAAGACCACAGAATAAGGAATATACAGAAGGTCAACTTCATCCAAAAAGTTCATTTTGCCTACAAGCTAAAACGAGCGGAAGCCCCCGGGCCGGAAAGTGTGGTCAGTTGAAAAAGACGGTTGAGGTGAGATCAATTCCTGAAATTTAACGTTTTTTATTTTGTTGCATAAAAGTTGGTATTTTTAAGCTTTCTTACAGTCTAGAATGTTGAAAAACTGATTTATGTGTCATATATAAACTTTATTTTCCATTACAGGCAGTATTTTACACAAAAAGTGAAAAAAAATAACTTTAACTGCATTCCGACGCAGACGTTCTATTAAACTTTACCCTTGTATATCTAAACTATAGTAATTTTACTGGACACCTTTTTTCATCTCCTTCATTGATCGTTAGGTGGCTCAACATCGCGTGGAGAAGCGCGAATCAGCTGATGTGGAATGTTTATTTTTAGCGTGCGTAAGAATGAAAAAAATATATATTTATATATATTTGTTTCCTGCTCTTACGCATATAATTCTCTTCCTCTTCAAATACAGTCTTGTGGAGTACATTCCAACTTTTGTGGTGTCCATTCAATTTCCATTTTGTCATCGGAACGGGTTAAAATAAAAGTACTATAGAATTTATATACAATGACTTTACTACAAATAGATTTAAGCTAACCACTCGAAAGCAACTGGTGTGGTAGGCTTACGAAAGAATAATAAAAGAACATACATTTAGGAGTAGGTATAAAAAAAGATACAAAAAAATTATACATATGAATGTACGACAAAAATTTTATTTCTTCTTCTTCTACTTCTCCCAAGTGCACTTAAAACCAATTATTACTTAACCCTACAGTGTTTTCAAGATTATATCTTACAAAAAGATTGAGTTCTTGTTACCAAAAGGAAATCCCCAATTTAATTGAAGCACGATTCAATGAGGTATAGTTCTAGGAGATCCCGCAAGGCTTTAGTCAAAGTTCTTTTTTCTGTATATATCTCACCTCAGGAATGAACTTTTTCAATGAACTATTTCCTGTTCACTCAAGTTCATTTTTTTCAAAATTTGCGGGTTTTGCGGGTGGAGATGGTGGAAGTGGACTCTCTGCTCTATCTGTGTTAAAGACCAACTTTAAATTCAAACATTCAACGACACTTAACAAATACACAAACCATTCCATATCTCCCAACCGATATCTCTTTCGCTTCACCTTATCCTGCTTTCCTTTAATTAGCTGTGGAATACAATCCACACACTGACATTTCGCAACTTTTAACACAAATCGAACATTCAAATTTGACTTAGCCGGTAAAACGTGGTAGGATGCATGTGCATGGCCAAAAATAGAAACAAAAATATCATACGAAAACACCAAAGTCATGGGCTCGGGCCTTCAACAAAAAAAGAAACACCCGCATACGCTTCTCGCAAACAAAAAAAAACAACCAAACAAACATTCACACACTCAACGCTGTACAAACATTCCCAGGTAAGTACCATTCCTTTTTAATTTCTTTTATTCGAGGGTGGTTGGTAGGGATGCTCATGGAAAAAAACATCGATGTTTTTCGATGTGATACATCGTAACCTTATATCGATGTTTGTCGATGCATCGCATAAAAACATCGATGTTTTTGATGTATCGATGTTTTTTGAGGAAAGCGTACGTTTCGCGTGTGCAGCTGCACATCATGTAGTCTGTCTCTGGATATATAGAGTAAAGGAGAAAAGAGCATATTAATATATTATGTATGACATGAATTAAACAGAAAAAAAAACACAAACACAGAAACACTGAAATCGATTTGGTTAGGTACTGCAACTGTGAGTTGTGAGTGTGTATTGTACGATGCTTGCTTTATTCAATATGGATCGAATGAAATACACCATCCCACTGATGTGAGATAAATTTAACTGTAGATTTAACACTTTAAGTGAGTCTTTTCAATGCTTGCTTCGTTCGATGCATCGAATAAAAAAAACTTCGATGCATCGGTAAACATCGAAAGGGTGCGAAACATCGGATTTATTCGATACATCGAATAGTAAACATCGATGTTTTCGATGTATCGATGTTTTTTGAGCTACCCTAGTGGTTGGTGCAAACCGCCTTCTACTCTGTCACCTTAAGTGACGGAGCGAAGGAAAACTTGCAGCACCACCCTCGTGGCCAGTGGTTTCGCTGCAACCTCCATTTCCCTTGAGTATCAGCTCACAGCTGATCAAGGAGAAGTCAATAAACCTGGTCGCGTAATTCAGCTATCTATTAAAGGCTCCTTTCTTAAGGTACCTCTACCTGTCCACTAACAAACCAGTACAACAACAAACGAACACAATAATGATCTCACGTTAGTAAGGTACCCAAAAGGAAAAACTTACTCCTTTTTGTTTTTTCTTTATCGTAGGTACCTGTTCCTACGTTTCACCACAAGCAATCAAAACATCACTCATCCATACTCCTAACATACGACATCAACTACTACAAAACACGACCTCAAAACCAAAACACACCTCATCCACGCAACATTCATTTAAAAGGATCATTCAATTATAGACATCCTCAAAGCCACATCCCTCTGCAGACCATGCTAAGACGACATCAATACAACATCAAAACAGTGGATAAAACAATAAAGACATCAACCTAACAGGAAACTAAAACCAAATTAGAAACCAAAAACACGGTAAGTATAAGGTTTATAGATACTTTCGTTTTCTGTTTTATTCTAAATCCCAATTCATTTTTCTTTTTCAGGTGCCTGCAACACCATCGGTAATCAAGTTTTGATGTACCGAAATAAGGAACTTCCAATGACCTATTCGAACGAAAGTACGTCGACACTGAGGACTGTCATCACGGAAGATCTGTTTCTGCCTCCTCCTTCTTAAGTGTTCGTTGGGACAAAACTGGAAGGTGAGCTGACCCAAAGCGTCATCATTGGGAAAACACTGGTAGCACCGAAAAACAAAATGGTCCCCGTACGATTACGAAACACCAGAGCGTATGATGTAATGTTCAATAAAGGAGGAGTCGTTGGACGTTGCGAATCGGTTTCAGCAATAACGAAGATCACAGACGAAGCCCCGAGAAAAACTATAACTCCGGAGGAGCTCAAAACCATCAGAGCTAGAATACTAAATTCATCCAACCTTGATCATAAACAAACAAGGATGGCTGAAAATCTCCTACAAGAGTACACTGACATCTTCGCATCGCCAAAGGGGCAATATGGTAAGACACAGTTGGTGCAGCATCGCATCAACACAGGAGATGCAAGACCGATTCGTCAACTCCCAAGACGCCTTCCACTGGCCAAACAAGGTGAGGTTGAGGAAATGATAACAGCAATGAAGAAGGACGGTCTTATCGAAAATTCCAAAAGTCCTTGGGCACTCGTTTTTGTGTGGACTACCGAAGGCTGAATGATGTGACTAAGAAGGATAGCTATCCCCTGCCGAGAATCAGTGATACCCTGAACGCCATGGAGGAAGCCCAGTGGTTCTCGACGCTGGACTTAAAGAGTGGATATTGGCAAGTTGACATCCACCCTGATGATCGGGAAAAGACGGCGTTTTCTACAGGCAATGGGCTCTGGCTGTTTAAAGCTATGCTGTTTGGGCTATTCAACGCTCCGTTCCGTCCGAGTGCGTTCTTCAAGGACTGACGTGGAAAGCGTGCCTAGTCTACTTGAACGATGTCATTGTTTACGGGAAAACATTTGACCAACATTGCAAGAATCTAAAAGCCGTGTTTCAGAGACTTCGAGAGTTTAACCTTAACATCATCTCCTCCCAAGGAGTGAAGACTGATCCTGAAAAGTTGACTCCGTCAAAAATTTGCCAACAACACAGGACAAACATCAACTTAGAAGCTTTCTTGGTCTTGCCACATATTACCGACGTTTTGTTTAAGACTTTGCTGGAGTTGCAAAGAGTTTGCATCAGCTCACCGAAAAAGGGAAGCAGTTTAAATGGTCAGATTAGCGTGAGAAATATTTTCAGGAACTCAAATACCGCCTCTGTAAAACTCCAGTGCTGGCACATCCAACACCTGGAAAAACATTCATCATCGACAGATGCAAGCGACGTTGGAATCGGGGCGGTACTATCCCAAGTGCATGATGGCGAGGAGAGAGTGGTGGCATATTACAGCAAGATCCTCTCGAAGCTCAAAAGAAACTACTGCGTGACCAGAAGGGAACTGCTAGCTCTTATCTTGGCAACAAAGCATTTCCGTAAGTAGATCTATGGACAGAAATTTTTTCTGCGGACTGACCATGTGACCATGGTGCTCTCAACTGGCTGTTGAACTTCAAAAATCCAGAAGGTAAAGTCGCAAGGTGGATAGAAAGATTGCAGACCTATGACTACTAGATCCAACACCGCAGAGGAAAGCTGCACTCAAACGCCGACGCATTATCCCGAAAACCTTGCAAAGTGCATTGCAAGCATTGTAGGTGGCAAGAAGACAAAGAAAATATTACCGCTCAGCGACTAAGAGCTGACCCCATATGTGGATGGATCAATGAGGAAGTGAGGACTGCTCAACAGGAGGATCCAGATATTGAACCCATTCTCGCATGGAAAGAAAGTGAAGAGAAACCTAAATGGGGAGACATTTCTGACAGGAGCCAAGTTCTAAAAAGCCTATTGGGCACAGTTTGACTCACTATATGTGCAAGAAGGTGTCCTCAGGCGAAGATGGGAATCCGCTGACGGTAAGTCATATGTGATGCAGCTGATCGTACCGCAATCGAAGGTCAGTGAAGTTCTTCAGGAGATGCACGATGGACCTTCTGGAGATCACCTGGGAGTTAACAAAACACTGGAGAAGGTGCGACATCGGTTCTACTGGTTGCATGCTAGAGATGACGTGTAGAAGTTGTGCCGAACATGTGACAAGTGTGCTGCAACCAAAGGACCTGGTAGAAAGATTCAAAGTAGGATGCATCAGTACAACGTTGGATCGCCTTTTGAGAGGATTGAAGTAGATGTGGCTTTGCTTTTTCCAGAGACCAACGCTGGAAACAAGTACATTCTGGTTGTAATGGACTATTTTAGAAAGTGGCCTGAGGCGTATGCCATCCCAAATCAAGAAGCCAAAACGGTGGTCGACCAGATTGTATTTAACTGGGTGAGTAGGTTTGGCGTACCTATCAAACTCCATTCCAACCAAGGGAGGAACTTCGAGTCAAACATCTTCCAAGGAGTGTGCGAGCTACTCGGCATTAAGAAGACGAAAACCACACCGCTTCATCCACAATCTGATAGGATGGTTAAAAGATTCAACCGGACCTTGAAAGAACGCCTCACCAAGGTCATAGGCGACTACCAAAAGGACTGGGATAGGCACGTACCGCTATTCCTGATGGCCTATAGAAGTGCGGTACATAGCTCGACAGGACAAACATTATCTGAAATCCTGCTCGGAAAACCATACGGCTGCCCAGCGAACTTAAATTTGGAGGCTCGACAGAGGAGCCACAGGAAACAAACGACGTCAAAGAGACACTCGTTGACATCCATAAAAGAACAAGGGCACGAATGAAAGCCTATAGCGACCGGATGAAGACACGGTATGACACAAAAGCGACAACGGCAGGATTCCAAGCAGGAGATCATGTGTGACTTTATAATCCTCATCGTCAAAAGGGATTGTCACCGAAACTTCAGCAAAACTGGGAAGGTCCTTATACTGTCGTCACGAGGATTAACGACGTGGTTTACCGCATCCAAAGAGGACTAAAAGGCAAGTTAAAAGTAGTTCATTGTGACCGGCTGCGTCGATATAGTGGCGAGGCTGCAGATGGAATTATTCGGGACGAACAATCTTAAGTAATGCACACCTAACATTTAATACCAATTTCTGAACCGAAAACGTTCAACCAAAAACACAAGCGGCAACACTATAATGTGTAGAAATATACCAGGAGGGGAAATGCTTGACAGCTAGATACTGGAATGGTCTGAAATTAACAACAAACTATAACGCTCTAGATGTAATGTTATTTTATATAAATAGGCCACTGAGGCAACCAAAAGTCAGTTTTGATTATAGAGTGATAATGTTAAGAGTGAGTTAATGTGATTATTGGTAGACTTGAAATGGAATAAAGTGGATATCGAATAAAAGTGGTAGAATTATATTGAAAGGTAAAGTTTTATTATTGCGAACTAAGCGCTAAGATAGTTACAGTACTATCTATCATATCCAACGGACGCGCAAGAAAAGTTGAACGTCGTCAGGAAACATATGGACAGATAAATGATTTACAAGCTGTTGGAGCTCGTTGACATATAGCGAGAATAATATTGGCCCGAAAATAGAGCCCTGTGGAACACCTGCTGGTGCTTTCAAAAATGATGACACTTGATTTCCCACTGCCAAACAATGCTTACGGTTGCTTAGATAGAGTAATAATTTGACCGCAAAAGAAGAAAATCCAAAACTATGCATAAGTTTTTTACAAAGGAAAAGGTTATCCACCGTGTCAAAAGCTTTTGAGAAATCCAACAAAGCTAAGATAGTAGCACAGTTGGCATCCATGCCTTTGCGAATCTCATCGACAACAAGCAAAAGTGCGGTTTTGCAACTTCTTTTCGGCCGAAAACCAGTCTGAGCAGAACTGAACTGATTATTGTTGTTTAAGTGGCGCTCGCATCTGCTTAAGCATTGATTTTTCAAACGCTTTGGACAAGAAGGGCAAAATGGTGGTTGGCCTGTATTCAGTGTTAGCTTGGTTTTGTGTTTTGGGTATGGGAAATATCTTTGCCTTTGTCCACGAAACAGGGTATTCACAAGTGGTTAAAATGTGATTGTAAATATGAGTGATATGCTTGAGGATTAATGGGAGAAGAAGCTTTAAAAATTTAGTATTTATTTGATCCAAACTTATAGCTTCTGACTTAATAGACAGTAGAGCTTCAACAACATCTTCTTCCGTCAAGCGAGTAAAACAGAATTTTGTCGTGTTGCCATCATCTTTGCTTGGTAGATCCGTAAAGAGTATTGAGTCGTGGCTTACAGCTGGCGTAGCTGACACTGATGCAAATCTAGAATATAAAACATTACAGTCGACATCAGAAATTACAGCTAATCGCTGTTAACCATTTCTCAGCTTACGAAGCTTTTGCCAGAAAGTTTTCCCAGACTGTGTTTCAGTATTTAAGAAACGCTCGTAGTACTGTCTCTTTGCAGCTCTTATTCGGAAAACAACTTAGTTGCAAAGAGATCGATAGTTTTCGTAAGACAACGGGATTTTGTATCGCTTCCAACGATCATAAGCCATATCACGATTTCTGATCAGTCTCAATAATTCAGTATTAAACCAAGGAGGAGAGTTGGAAACTGGCGACCTGAGTCGTATTGGGACATGCTCATCAAAGAGTGTTTTTATGTTGATTTCCAGAAATGATAGCTGTTGGTTCACCGACACCATTGTATTGTTCACCGACACCATTGTATTGTATAGATATAATCCCAAGAAATCTGTGCAACATCACAATGTAATCGTTCGCAGTCAATATTTTTGAAATCTCTATATCCTATGACATTATCGGTTATTTCAAATTGAATGTCATATGAAAGAGATATCAAATCATGTTTAGAGAATCCTGGGGCAGTAAGTTGACTGTAGAGCAAGGTTTTTGTGTTATCATCAACAAAAAAAAACATCAAGAAGAGAAGCAGATTCTTGTGCAAAGTGTGTTGCAGTCGATATGTTAACGGGTGTTAAGTCAATGCTTCTAAAGCTATTAATTAGTGTAGCAGAAGTACGACTATTCAGCCGATTACAGTTTAGATCTCCGGTGATAATAATGTTGGGAAATGAACAAGAAATTCCTTCCTTCCTAATATTAAAAATATGTGAAATATCAAGGTTCTTATTTGGTCTATAGATAACTCCTAGCAGCAAACTCTCGGCACCACAAGCAACATTAACAAACAAATAGTTGGATGTGCAGTTTGCGTTAGACTTACACACCACACGACCTCGTAGACCAATACGAACATAAGCAGCTACTCCTCCACCCAAATGATCTATTCGATCACCTCTAAAAAGCTCCTAACCGTTTATATCGTAAAGTGTATTCGGAATATTTGAATCAAACCAAGTTTCTGATATGCAAATTAAATATACTGTAACGTGCGCTTAGTTCGAAAAAATAAAACTTTACTTTTCACTTTAATTCTACCACTTTTATTCAGTATCTACTTTATTCGATTTCAACTCTATCAATAATCACATTAACTCACTCTTAAGTCTTAACACTATAACTCTATAATCAAAACTGACATCTGGTTGCCTCGGGTGGCCTATTTATATCGAATGACATTTCATCTAGAACTCTCCAGTAATTTCCACATGGTCTCCACTCTCCACTACTGTCAAACATTTTCTCTCATGGTATATCTCTACACTTACACTAGTGCTGCCGCTTGTGTTTTCGGTTGAACGTTTTCGATTAGGAAATTGGTATTAAATGTTGGGTTCGCGTTACACTGCCCCTTCTTAAGATTGTTCGTGCCGAATAATTCCATCTGCAGCCTCGCCACTATATCGATGCAGCCGGTCACAATGAACTACTTTTAACTTGCCTCTTAGTCCTCTTTGGATACGGTAAACCACGTCGTTAATCCTCGTGACAACAGTATAAGGACCTTCTCAGTTCTGCTGATGTTTCGGTGACAATCCCTTTTGACGATGAGGATTATAAAGCCACACACGATCTCTTGCTTGGAATCTTGCCGTTGTCGCTTTTGTGTCGTACCGTGTCTTCATCCGGTCGCTGTAGGTTTTCATCCGTTCAGTTGCTCTTTTATGGATGTCAGCGAGTCTCTCCTTGAGGTCGTCCACATACTCGTTCGTGTCCTGTGGCTTCTATGTGGGGCATCCAAATTTAAGTTCGCTGGGCAGCCGCATGATTTTCCCGAACAGGATGTCAGATGGTGTTTGTCTTGTCGAGCTATGTACTGCACTTCTATAGGCCATCAGGAATAGCGGTACGTGCCTATCCCAGTCTCTTTGGTACTCGCCTACGACCTTGGTGAGGTGTTCTTTCAAGGTCCGGTTGAATCTTTCAACCATCCCATCAGATTGTGGATGAAGCGGTGTGGTTCTCGTCTTCTTAATGCCAAGTAGTCCGCACACTCCTTGGAAGATGTTTGACTCAAAGTTCCTCCCTTGGTCGGAATGGAGTTCCATAGGCACGCCAAACATACTCACCCAGTTAAACACAATCTGGTCGACCACCGTTTTGGCTTCTTGATTTGGGATGGCAAACGCCTCAGGCCACCTTCTTAAATAGTCCATTACATCCAGAATGTACTTGTTTCCAGCGTTGGTCTCTGGAAAAGGCCCAGCCACATCTACTGCAATCCTCTCAAAAGGCGATCCAACGTTGTACTAATGCATCTTACTTTGAATCTTCCTACCAGGTCCTTGGGTTGCAGCACACTTGTCACATGTTCGGCACCACTTCTCCACGTCATCTCTAGCATGCAACCAGTAGAACCGATGTCGCACCTTCTCCAGTGTTTTGTTAACTCCCAGGTGGTCTCCAGAAGGTCCATCGTGCATCTCCTGAAGAACTTCACTGACCTTCGATTGCGGTACGATCAGCTGCATCACATATGATTTACCGTCAGCGGATTCCCATCTTCGCCTGAGGACACCTTCTTGCACATATAGTGAGTCTAACTGTGCCCAATAGGCTTTGAGAACTGGACTCCTGTCAGAAATGTCTCCCCATTCAGGTTTCTCTTCATTTTCTTTCCATGCCAGAATGGGTTCGATATCTGGATCCTCCTGTTGAGCAGTCCTCACTTCCTCATTGCTCCATCCGCATATTGGGTCAGCTCTTAGTCGCTGAGCGGTAATATTTTCTTTGTATTCTTGCCGCCTACAATGCTTTCAATGCACTTTGCAAGGTCTTCGGGATAATGCGTCGGCGTTTGAGTGCAACTTTCCTCTGCGGTGTTGAATCTGGTAATCATAAGTCTGCAGTCTTTCTATCCACCTTGCGACTTGACCTTCTGGATTTTTGAAGTTTAACAGCCAGTTCAGAGCACCATGGCCTGTCCGCAGAAGGAATTTCTGTCCATAGATGTATTTATGGAAGTGCTTTGTTGCCAAGATAAGAGCTAGCAGTTCCCTTCTGGTCACGCAGTAGTTTCTTTCAGGCTTCGAGAGGACCTTGCTGTAATGTGCCACCACTTTCTCTTCGCCATCATGCACTTGGGATAGTACCGTCCCGATTCAAACGTTGCTTGCATCAGCGTCGATGAAGAATGTTTTTTCAGGTGTTGATGTGCCAGCACTCAGCACTGGAGCGTGCAACTCCAGCAAAGTTCTTAACAAAACGTCGGTTATATGTGGCAAGACCAAGAAAGCTTTGGAATTGATGTTTGTCCTGTGGTGTTGGCCAATTTTTGACGGAGTCAACTTTTTCAGGATCAGTCTTTACTCCTTGGGAAGAGATGATGTGTCCTAAATACTTAACTTCGGTGCATATATTTCCGGATTCTGTTTAAGGTTAGCCTCTCGAAGTCTCTGAAACACGGCTTTTAGGTTCTTGCAATGTTGGTCAAATGTTTTCCCGTAAACAATGACATCGTCCAAGTAAACTAAGCAAGCTTTCCGCATCCGTCCTTGAAAAACGCTCTCCATCAAACGCTCGAATGTTGCCGGAGCGTTGCACAGCCCAAACGGCATAACTTTGAACTGCCAGAGCCCATTACCTTTAGAAAATGCCGTCTTTTCCCGATCATGAGGGTGGATGTCCACTTGCCAATATCCACTCTTCAAGTCCAGCGTCGAGAACCACTGGGCTCCCTCCATGGCATCCAGGGTATCTCTAATTCTCGGCAGGGCATAACTGTCCTTCTTAGTCACATCATTTAGCTTGCGGTAGTCCACGCAAAAACGAGTACTTCCATCTTTCTTTTTCACTAGCACCACTGGTGACGCCCAAGGACTTTTGTAATTTTCGATAAGACCGTCTTTCTTCATTGTTGTTATCATTTCCTCAACCTCACCTTGTTTGGCCAGTGGAAGGCGTCTTCCACTTGGACGATGTCATTGTTTACGGGAAAACATTTGACCAACATTGCAAGAACCTAAAAGCCGTGTTTCAGAGACTTCGAGAGGCTAACCTTAAACTGAATCCGGAAAAATGTGCACTTTTTAAAACCGAAGCTAACCCGGATTGGGTTAGAGTCACCATACGGTCACACTCAATTGAATTTTGAGTTTTCAAAACCCCCATCTACAGACCATGAAAATTTTAATTAAAGAAATCAAACAAATTAATTACAGTACTGCCCGGGTTAAGTATTTGGGACACATCATCTCTTCCCAAGGAGTAAAGACTGATCCTGAAAAAGTTGACTCCGTCAAAAATTAGCCAACACCACAGGACAAACATCAACTCCAGGGAGAGAGCCTGGTAACTTTGGTTGTGGCATTAGTCATTAGTGGTTTGTAAACAGAACAACTTCAGAGATAGAATTATATAGTTTGGAAATATTTGATAAAAGTGAGAGTGTTACCAATCGATAAAGCTCGAAAAGGAATAGTGCAGCTGATCGTACACCTGTTTTGTGCAATAGTTTTGAAAATAATTGATTTTGTGTTTGATTGATCTGCCTCATTGAAATTTTTTTGCAATTATTTCTATTTGACAGCTGATAGAAAAAAGCTCACTTATCGTAAGTACAAAAAATACATTGCATATATTAAGGAGCTTATGAAATATATATATCTATCTATATATATAAAAGAAAGTCGTGTTAGTTACACTATTCATAACTCAAGATCGGCTGAACGGATTTTTCTGAAAATTTGTGGAGAGGTAGCTTAGGACCAGGGGACGGACAAAGGACACATTTAATCCCTATATTCCTATGGGAACGGGAACGTAGAAACTACTGAACCGATTTCAAAAATTCTTTCACCGTTATAATGCTACACTATCACCGAGTAACATAAACTTTAATTCATCCCCATATTCCCACGGGAACGGGATTGGGAAAGCAAACTTTGAAGCTGCTGGACAGACTTCAAAAATTCTTTCTGCTCTAGGATGCTACACTATCCCTCAGAAGCATCTAGCATAGATTATATTTCATCCCTTTATTCCCACGGGAACAGAAACGGGAGCTAGAACAGGAACCTTAAAACCGCATGACCTATTTCTAAAATGTTTTCAACTTTAAGATGGGACATTATCACTCATGAACATAAATTATTTCATCTTCATATTCCCCAGGGACCCGGGCAAAGCCAGTAGACTCAGCTATATATTTTTTTATCCGGGAACGGGATTGGGAACGGAAACCTAGATACTACTGGACAGATTTCAAAAATTCTTTCAGAATTGGGATGATACATTATCCCTCAGTATCTAAGATTATAATTCATCCCTATTAGGAATTTTTCGGGAACGAAAACATGAACCTCAAAACTACTTGAACATTTTTGATTTTGATTTCAAAGATTCTTTCGAATTTAGGATGATAGATTAGGTTAGGTTAAAATGGCTGTAAGGAATGCAACGGACACACTTAAACCAATATTAGGTCCATTGTGATACCATAAAAATTATGCGAGGGAGTATCTCACTTAACAAAACCATTTGGAGCTTTTAACAAAGCGGAGGAGATGTAGGGGATCTGTGTTCACCAGATCGTTTGGATCATGATGATCCATCGCGTGATTGGGAACGCAAACCTTATTAATTTTTTTGACCAATTTCAAAAGTTCTTTCGAATTTTAGAACAGCTGAACCGATTTGGCTGAAAACTGGTGGGGAAAGAGTTCCCGTCCTTCTATTCCCGTGTAAATATGCGGATAAAATATAGTACATGTTACGTATCTCTCCGAAATGTTTCATCTAAAACTCAAAAGAACTTTTGAAACTGGTCAAATAGTTTTAAGGTTCCCGTTGTCGTTTCCGATCCGTTTTGCATTTGCTATGACCATAAATAAATCACAAAGTCAATCGTTGAATGTTTTTCCCATGGTGAATTATATGTGGCATGCTCACGAGTCGGAAGATCATCTGCGTTAATTGTTCTCGCGCCTGACGTAAGATGAAAAATACTTTCTATCACTATGTGCTTCAGTGAAAAGTGCAACACATGCAAATAAATAAATCTATCTATTTATCTATATAAAAATATAAAAAATAAAACAAATAAAAAAAATAAAAAATAGGATGTATGTATGTTCGGTATAGACTCGTAAGCCACAAAACGGATTTTTATGAAATTTCCAGGGTTGAAATAGTTTAGCCCAGAGATAGTTTCTGTCAAGGTTTGATCCAAATATTTCCACAGGAACGGGGTTATGAACGGAAACTTCGAAACTAATGGATTGATTTCAAAATTTCTTTCAGCATTAGGAGTGTGTAGCACACCCCTCCATCAGTATCTTAGACTATATTTCATCCCTTTAATTCCACGGGAACAGAAACAGGAACGAGAACGGGAACATAAAAGTTACTTGGCCGATTTCAAATATTCTTTCAACTGTATGTTACATTATCCTTGAGTGACATAGACTTATAGGAACGGGGTTGGGAACGGAAACTTAGAAACTACTGGACGGCTTTAAAAAATTCTCTCAGCAATGGGATGCCTTAAAATTATTTGACCGATTTAAAAATTCTTTCAACTCTAGGATGTTACATTATCATACATAGACATAGACTTACATTTCATTCACATATTTCCATGGGAACGGAAGATCCCATAGGAACAGGTTTGGGAACGGAAGCATAGAAGGTACTGGACAGATTTCAAAAATTCTTTTACTACTGGGATGCCACATAATCCCTTAGTAACTAAACGTAGACTTCATCCCTATAGTCCAACGGGAACAGAAACAGGGACGAAGATGGGAACCTTAAAGTTACTTGACCGATTTCAAAAATTCTTTCGAAACTAGAATGTAATGTAACATTATCTCTCAGTGACATAGACTTATAACTCATTCACATATTTCCATGGGAACGGAAAATTCCCACAGAAACGAGGTTGGGAACGGAAACTTAGAAACTACTAGACTGATTTCAAAATCTCAAGTATAAAAAAGTTTACGAAAAAATGAATGGCTTACACTATAGTATTTAGTATTTATTTAATTTTATGTTCGGCTTACACTGTAAGATATGATATCTTATTTATAGTGTAAAGTAAAATTCTACATTTACTACTAAATTTGATAAATTTACATTATTTTGAACGTACATAATATTTTTCATATATTTGAAGAGAATGTCTAAACATGACTAAAGTGAATTTTAATTTGGGTTTTAATTTGTGCTGTGCTACCTGTGTTTTTAATTAATTGCGGTAAGGAATTCCATAAACGCGTTCAATTCACAAAAAACTGACGTTCGGAAGTAAGGTTGTTAAAGCGGGGGATTAATAAAAGACACGCTCTGTTAGTATTCAAAAATTGTATTTCTTTAAAAAGTTCAACTGGTTGATGAGATAATAGTATACTCGAAAATAAGGTTAACGTTCGAAATTTCAATAGGTTTTCAAACGACATTCCCAAAAGTTTTGATGAATATTGTGAGATTCTGTCAAAGCGCCTCAATACATAAACATATTTTACTGCCGAGTTGAATGCAACAGTTAGTTTTCTTTTGCTTTCTTGATCGAGGTCACAGTAGATTTCACAACCATAGGTCATTATGGGTATAATAAGTGTTTTTACAAGTAAAGCACGGATTTTCGGTGGAGTGAAATATTGCGTGGTCCAAAGTGTGCGTAGAACACCATAAGTTTTCCCAACAACAGAGTTTACATGGTTAGTCCAAGTCAGATTTCGGTTAAAAATTACACCCAAATTTTTCGCAGATTGTACATATTCAATTGGAACACTATTCAACACAACAGGAGGGAAATATGAAAGATCTGTCTTATTTTTTGAAATTACAATACATTTAGATTTTGTTGGGTGGCGATTTCAAGTAGATCTTCATTTATACATGAGGCAGTGTGCTCAATCAACCCCAATGGACAGCTTACGTATAGTTGGACATCATCAGCATATAAATGAATTGAACAGTTCTTCACAATCGTACGAAGCTCATTTACATATATGGAGAATAGTAACGGACCTAAGATGGATCCTTGCGGGACTCCACTAGGATTTGGAAGAAAATCGGAGAGCTGCCTTTTAAACTCAACCGCCTGTGTGCGTTCTGCTAAATAGGAGAAAATTAGATTAACTGCATCGATAGAAAACCCATAAAGATAATAGAGCTTTTCACAAAGAATAGAATGGTTAACCAAATCAAAAGCCTTTGAAAAATCTAATAGGACTAAGAATGTAACATTTTTTTTTTTTTAGTAATTTATTTATTTATTTAGCATTAAACTTGCTATTTCAAGAAATGTTTTTACAATTTTATACATTAGTAGTTGTTTTTGACATATTCTATAGCTGAGCGCTTAAATCTAACAATATTATTTTCTAATTTTACTTCTCGAGGAAGACTATTAAAAATTTGTGCTCTTTTAAAAAATAACATATTTTGAGTTCTGCTATTTCTAAACAATGGTAAGTGCAAGTTATTATCATTTCTTAAGGTACGAGTTCGAAGTTCCCCTCTTATTATCAGTCTTTTTTGTAAGTAAACAGGCATCATATCATGTTTGATTTTAAAAATAAATATTAAAGTATTTAAAATAATTTTTTGTTTGACAGACAGCCATTTCAAGGTTCTTAACATATTTCTTATAGGTGTATACCGATTGCAACATAGTATGGATCTCATTGCTTTATTTTGTAAAATTTGTAATTTTGATATCATTAATTCAGTCCCCAATAATAGTATTGTAGGGCAATACTCAAAATGTGGCTGTATAATGGAATTATATATTTTAATTGCCATAGAAATACTTAGTTTTTTTTTTTTTTTTTTTTTTTTTTTTTTCATAGTCAATATTTTTCCTGATATCCTCTGTAACTTTGATTAAGGCTGTTATGCAACTATTAATCTTTCTGAAACCAGATTGCTTTGGTGTGAATAAATTTTCGCTGTGAAAGAAACTAAGTACTTGTTTTTGATTAATTTTTTCGAAAGCTTTTGATAAAAATGATAATATGGAAATAGGCCTGAACTCATCACATTTTGAATTTTTAGGCGCAGGTACAATTTTTGCCATTTTCCATTGTTTCGGAAACTCGCTGGTATAAATAATTGTGTTGAAAATGTGAGTTATGTATGGTAACAAGACAGGAAGAAGGAGTTTTAGAAACGAAGGATGAATTTCATCCAAACCTATAGCATTTGACTTTATACAGAGTATAGCTTCAACCACATCTTCAGAAAAAATTGTTGAGAAGCTAAAAGAATTTGTATTTGATGCAATTTCTCCATTAAAAGTGGGTGAGACGTAACTGAGATTGTTATGCAAAGTTGAATTCGACACAAATTTTTGATTCAGTACATTAATATCCAAGTTATTACTTGAAATATTGATAGGCTTACCAATGCCCATTTCCTTCAAATATTGCCAGGTTTGTTTACTGTTTTGGGAGCTTTGAAAACGACTAGAGTAAAGGGCAGCTTTTGCGTTTCGAATAGCCAAAACCGTTCTATTTCGTAGAGAGCGGAAGTTTTGATGAAAACTATCAATTCGAAAGGTTTTCCATCGTTTGAAGGCCAAATCTCGTTGCTGTATTAGTGATTTGACTTCTCTAGTAAACCAAGGTTTACTTTTGTGACAGTTGATTTTACTTTTTAACGGAACGTACCTATCGAAAAGTTCAAGTATCTTGCTATTAAGTAGATCTATCTGTTCAGAAGAAGTAGTTTTTAAAAGAATATCATTCCAATTATATGATATTACGTCAGATTGAAGAGCGATGTAGTTAATATTCTTGAAATCCCTATATACATAGGTATCAATTGAAATATTTACATGAAAATCGAGTACCATGAAAATAAGGTCATGTTTGGAAAAAACTGGGGCTGACAGCTGGTCATAGAAAATCACTTTGCTTTTGGAACTAACAAGAAATAAATCAAGCAATGTGGGTTCGAGAGCAGAGAAATGTGTAGGGATTGAAGAGTTGACGATATGAAAATTAAGACTAATAAACTCATCAATGAAAGTATTTTCTTCCAACAAATTGCAGTTGAAATCTCCACATAGGATTGTGTTCGGATATGAAGCAGATATTTGTCCAATAGTATTCAGTAGTGGTAGAATGCATATACTTTTGGAGGGTTTGTATATAGTACCGAGAAGGAGCTTTTCAGTTTCACTGTGTATTTCAACAAAGATAAATTCAATTTCACCGAATCCATCTGAAGAACCTTTAAGCTTACACTGTATACCCTCTTTAACATAAATTGCTACTCCTCCGCCTCTGCAACGCTTCCTATCTGATCGAAAAAGTTTATACCCCTTCAGTGCGTATGCTTGACTCTTTTGATCGTCTTTAAACCAAGTTTCCGATACACATATAACATCAACCGTTGAGTTTTCAAAAATATACCGAAATTCATCGATCTTACATGGTAAGCTTTGTGCACTGAGATGACACATCCGAAAACCAGTTCCTTGTTGACCCAACACATTAATCATAGAGCGCGTATTATATTCAGACATACTGTACAACCAGAATAATTAGCACAAGGAGAAACAAATAGCACAACCAAACAAACCAAAAATGAAAAAGGTTTTAAGTTCAAATTAAAATTTTAGTTACAAATGAGAAAAAATTATAAAAGTAAAAATAATAACTATTAAATTGTATAAAGACAAATAGAAAAAAGATAGTTAATATTAATTGATCAAGCTGGCATCCCTGTTCAAATCTTCAATGCAGTCGATTGTCTCAGCAGCATCATTACTTTGACGTTTTACGTACACCACTCCTCGTGACGTATATACAGATGAAATTTTTTTCTGCTTTTTCAGTGTTAAAGCGTGCTTTAGTATGTTGTAGTTAGTTTTCGTTAAAACTTCGCGCATGTAAAGAGAGCTTGTAGAGTTTATATCAATGTCTTGTAAACAAAGTTCTCTCTTTTTTAGTTTTCGGAACGAAGAGATAGATTTTAGTACAAAATTACGATCATAAGGAGAATGAAACTTAAGAAGAATCGGAGTGTCTTTGGACTCAGTGCGAGTGGCCATAGGATATATGTTGACCATAGATGGTGGCTTAATTTACAGAGAGTTGCATAACGAATTAAATAATGATTTCAAGTTTTCGTCGGGTATATATGGGGTACACCAGAAAGAAGTACATTACAAGCCACTGTGCGGTTCTCCTGCGTGTTTTGAAGTTTTTTAATCGCTTCGAGTTCGATTTGCACGTTTTCAGACTTTTTATTAGCATTATTTAGACTGTGTTTCACCTCTGAAAGTTCATTTTTTAGTGTGGTTGTGTTTTTACATTCACTCGCGCATTTCAATTCAAGAGCATTTACTCTTGATTGTGTGTTGTCAATAGATTTTTTTAGTTCATTTATTTGGTTGTCAAAGTTGCTCACTATTCTCTTTTCAGATTCATTTATGTGCTTGGCTAGAAGTTTTATTATATAATCACTTTGTTCTTTAAAACGTTGGTCCATCGATTTGGATTCTGTGTTGGTATTTGTATTTGGGGGGGAAGGGGCGATAGAATTCGTTTCGACGTTTTTGCGGGAGGTACCAGAACGTGTCTGCGACATTTTAATAAAGCGAGAATCAAAATCACTTTGTATAAATTAAATGCTTGATTGTCATATATTTTTATTTAACAAATAATAAAGACGCTTTATCTTCAGCAGTGAACTTTTATTTTAATGAGATAGTGAAGCACTCGGCAATAGTAAAACAGCGAAAACTAACTTTTATATTCGATTTAATGCCGAGAAACTTAACAAAGAGAGCCAGACCGAAATATACGTCTACTCTGTAGCAGTCATTTCACAAAAATGAAACAAACACTGTAAACTTCATATTTCTTTCATATTTTTTCACATTCCCCTAGAAATATAAAGTTGACAGTAAGTTTGCACTGTAAACTTTATATAGGTGTCGGTAAACATCGACCAAAACATTGCGTATTAGAAGGGTACAACAACATCTAACTGATGAGCCCATTGTTGCACCTGGGCGAAACGCATAAATGGAGTGATGGTCACAAAACTTTCTATTTTGATTTTAAAATCACAATACTCCAAATAACAATAATAAAATTATTTTATTATTAAATTTTTTCATGTAAACATTAGCCTGCCCACGGGCAAACATATTTTAGGTGCATGAATGTAATCACATTCCCCTAGAAATATAAAGTTTACAGTGTAATTGCACTGTTATAGGTGTCGGTAACTTACTTACGGTAAGTAACAGCACTTTATATAGGTGTCGGTAAACATAGACCAAAACATTGTAATGAACCATTACAAATTCACCCCCATATCAACTATACGACACAACCAAGTCAACCTAATCATACGATGCCCGATACATATCGCAACACAACAACACTACAGGCACCTCAGTATCAATACGTTGAATGGAATTTTCCATGTGGATTTCGTTCACCAGTACGACTCACACCCAGTTGTCGTCGAAAGGTGTATAAGACGACCAAGCCAAAACATGAAAAGTCAGTCTGCGCCGACCGTGGCAAGTGAGCGGTCATCTAGGGAAGGTTCAGGTGAGTGTAATAGTGTCCACCGCTATCTCGTTGTGAATTTAGTGTACCATCAACATGGACGTCGAAGAAAATCTTGCGTCCATCTACCTGCTGAAGAAGACGGAACTCATTGAGAAAATGGCTTCCAAAAAGTTAGATACTAATGGCACAGTGTCTACGCTGCGATCCCGCCTGAGTACTTACATCAAAGTTTCAAAGACTCACCGTTCGACACAGAACCTGTGCACGGAAATTTCACAGTTGGTTCAAGAACGTGAATACAAAGACGAAACCGAAGCACCACCGCAACCTGCTAATGCAACAGAAGTGGCAGAAGAGCCTAACGCCCAACTGCAGCTACATGTACCTCCAGCCGTAGGAGGTTTGTACCACCGGACTACTGGCGCCGGTCCAGCAACAATTTTAAGCTCAAGCACCTTGCGTCTACCCACACACTATCATGAGTTAGAGATTAGCAACCAACCAGGTCCATACAGGATGTACCGAGGTCCTGAGGCCGAGACCATGAACACCGTCCGTAAATGGGGCCTTAGGTTTGACGGTTTGGGAAATGCCCTCGAGTTCATGGAGGAGTTGGTAAATTGTTATTCGATACCAGCAGAGCACATACTCCGGACCTTCCCAGAAATCTTCAGAGGTTCCGCCCTAGAGTGGCTACAAATCAACAGAGGAAGTTTTCAAACATGGGAGGAATTTCGCCAAGCGTTCCTCAGGCACTTTTTACCGCCACGTTTCGTCCACAAGTTGGAGGAGGAAATCTGGCGAAGGAAACAAGGGCCTCGGGAGAAGGCCAAAGATTTAATCCGGGCTATGGAGTACCTTATTAGGCAACACCCTAAGAAGAGCCAAGAAGATAATGTCGATAGGATATACGACAGTCTTCGCCCGGAATACCGACTTTACGTCCGTAGAAAGGATTTTCAGACGATGGAGGAGCTCACCGATCTAGTCGAGGAGTTCGAGTATGTAAAGTCGGAAGAACGAAATCTACGACCCGCTCTGGCTCCACCTCCAGCGCACCGAGCACAGGGCAACTCAACTCCGTACGACCCCACCACACATTGCTGGAACTGCAAGCAGCGGGGGCACCAAAAGAGAAACTGCCATCGACCATTTCGGTTGTTTTGCTCCAATTGTGGAGAAGACGGACGGCTAACTAAGGACTGTCCATGCCGTCGATACAACATGCCAGCAGAAAACTGGAACATTCGAACTGCTGCCGTATTTCAAGCCGAGCATCAAAATCCCACAAATAGTCAAGGTCTTCACCAGATAGCAACTGTTTTCATGTCTCAACCTGATGTTACATCTAAACGAAGCCTGAATCGCCGAAGCAGGAGGAAACCAAGAAAACCTAAAACAGCTAGTCGATTTACCCGTTCGTGTACATGGTATAATAAACGCTGCATGCAAGATGAACATACCGAAACGGTTGAGATGGATTCATCAGCAAGCCAAGAAGGGCCACAACAAAACATACCGAGACAACCTAATACAGAACTTTGCATTGAAAATAGGATATTTGTACCAATAAAAGTTGAAGAAAAGAATTTCAACGCGTTAGTGGATACCGGCTCTACGAACTCGTTTGTCGGTCCAGCACTAAGAGACGAGCTCAGAGCTCTGGAAATTCCTGTGCGCTACCAGGAACGTAGAATTCGTTTAGCCGACGGAAGTCACACCACTAGCAGAGAGGTCTATTCAGTCGCCTTTAGTCTTGAAGGATGTTTGGTTCAGGGAGAATTCGCATTTTTACCAGAACTAACCAACGATGCGATCCTGGGAATGGACATATTGGGCCAAAAATTGTTTTCTATGTCTCTTGCAGGGCAACCACTTGTGAAACGAGGCTCGCAACGTCCCGGAACTGAGCCCCACCCTTCCGGAATTAAGGTTGTAGCTTATCAGCTACACTTCCGTCCACCACCTGTGGACCACCAGTCAAGACGAGAAGGTTCTCGTCTCCGAAAGAAAGGGGGGAATGTAATGAACCATTACAAATTCACCCCCATATCAACTATACGACACAGCCAAGTCAACCTAATCATACGATGCCCGATACATATCGCAAGACAACAACACTACAGGCACTTCAGTATCAATACGTTGAATGGAATTTTCCATGTGGATTTCGTTCACCAGTACGACTCACACCCAGTTGTCGTCGAAAGGTGTATAAGACGACCAAGCCAAAACATGAAAAGTCAGTCAGTCAGTCAGTCAGTAGACAGTTCAGTCAGTCACCGTCATCGTGAGAGGACGTACGCACAGCAGACTAAGAACAAATACCCAAACACACCGAACAAATACCCAAACACACCGAACAAAAAAGGGACACTCACCGACTACCTGCCAGGTACCTGATCTAGAAGAAGAACCGGACTGGTAATAGGGTTTATCCCATCCTAATTACATTTCTTGGGAAATATAATAAAAACTAATCCTCAAATATTTTGTTTTTCCAGGAAAGAATTAACCTTTTCTAGAAAACATAATCTCTTTTGCTAATCATTTTTATCACTTTTATTTTTCCAGGAATTCTTAATATAATTTTTAACATTTCAGGAAAAATGGAAAAACTGACCGCAGAAACGGCATTCACCGCTATCGCAGATTTGCTGAAGCGGATGCAAGCCGACCTGGGGTTAGAGCACCGGCAACGCCTCAGCGGCTTCATCAAGGAGCTGCAATGTTTGTCGACACATATATAAAGTTTACAGTGCAAACACAATGTAAACTTTATATTTCTAGGGGAATGGGATTGCATTCTTGCACCTAGAGAAGGGTTGCCCGTGGTCTGGCCGAAGTTTATTGAAAAAAGAGATTAATAGAAGAATTTATTGTTTTCTTGGAGTGTTGATTTTCAAAATCAAAATGAAAAGTTTAAGTGACCTTCACTCCTTATGCGTTTCGCCCAGGTACAAACAGTGGGCTCATCAGTTAGATGCTGTTTGTACCTTTCTAAAATGCAATATAAAGTTTACATTGTGTTTGCACTGTAAACTTTATATATGTGTCGACAAACATCGACCAAACATTGCGTCTTATAAAGGTACAAACAGCATCTAACTGATGAGCCCACTGTTTGTACCTGGGCGAAACGCATAAGGAGTGAAGGTCACTTGAACTTTTCATTTTGGGTTTATAATTGCCTTTGTAGTGTCTAGGTTCTTCAGTGTGAATTTGATGTTGTTGCTCTTTGCGAACCTGCTAATGTCGGCAACGTTTCCGTATATAACGATGATTGGTGGCATTCCTGTCTTCTTAGTTTCCTTAGATGTTACAGTTGCTGTTGTTGATGGTGAAGTACTTCCTGGCCCGGGGTTGGTTAAAGCTGGGATCGATGGCTGGGTGGTTAAACCCATTGTTATTATTGGAGTTTCCTCCTTCCGCTTCTTGTTGTCCTTTTTAATGGTTTTCTTTTGTCGCTTTGTTGTGCGGTTTTCTTCTTCTGAGCTCGAAGCTTCAGAAGGCGCACATTCGTCTCCTGTGAGGTTGACCATATCCACATGGTTTTCTGGCATTGGAGGGTTCGTCTTTGACCTTTTCTTACCAGTTACCGTGGTGAATTGGTCATCTTCGTTAGATTTATCGGCCTCGTCACCAGTCAGGCCGATAATTTCTTCATCCTCTCTTTGGTCGCTGATGGTTTCTTCCATTGGCTGCGGTCCATCAAGCTGTATTTGCAGCTCCTTGATGAAGCCGCTGAGGCGTTGCCGGTGCTCTAACCCCAGGTCGGTTTGCACCTTCTCGTCTCCGAAAGAAAGGCGGGAATGTAATGAACCATTACAAATTTTCCCCATATCAACTATACGACACAACCAAGTCAACCTAATCATAAAATGCCCGATACATATCGCAACACAACAACACCACAACACGACGAGAACCTTTTCGTCTCCGAAAGAAAGGGGGGAATGTAATGAACCATTACAAATTCACCCCCATATCAACTATACGACACAACCAAGTCAACCTAATCATACGATGCCCGATACATATCGCAACACAACAACACTACAGGCATTTCAGTATCAATACGTTGAATGGAATTTTCCATGTGCATTTCGTTCACCGTCATCGTGAGAGGACGTACGCACAGCAGACTAAGAACAAATACCCAAACACACCGAACAAAAAAGGGACACTCACCGACTACCTGCCAGGTACCTGATCTAGAAGAAGGACCGGACTGGTAATAGGGTTTATCCCATCCTAATTACATTTCTTTGGAAATATAATAAAAACTAATCCTCAAACATTTTGTTTTTCCAGGAAAGAATTAACCTTTTCTAGAAAACATAATCTCTTTTGCAGGATTAATAACTAATCACTTTTATTTTTCCAGGAATTCTTAATATAATTTTTAACATTTCAGGAAAAATGGAAAAACTGACCGCAGAAACGGCATTCACCGCTCTCGCAGATTTGCTGAAGCGGATGCAAGCCGACCTGGGGTTCCCCTAGAAATATAAAGTTTACATTGTGTTTGCACTGTAAACTTTATATATGTGTCGACAAACATCGACCAAACATTGCGTCTTAGAAAGGTACAAACAGCATCTAACTGATGAGCCCACTGTTTGTACCTGGGCGAAACGCATAAGGAGTGAAGGTCACTTGAACTTTTCATTTTGATTTTAAAAATCAACACTCCAAGAAAACAATAAATTCTTTTATTAATTTCTTTTTTCAATAAACATCGGCCAGTCCACGGGCAACCCTTCTCTAGGTGCAAGAATGCAATCCCATTCCCCTAGAAATATAAAGTTTACATTGTGTTTGCACTGTAAACTTTATATATGTGTCGACAAACATCGACCAAACATTGCGTCTTAGAAAGGTACAAACAGCATCTAACTGATGAGCCCACTGTTTGTACCTGATCGAAATGCATAAGGAGTGAAGGTCACTTGAACTTTTCATTTTGACTTTAAAAATCAACACTCCAAGAAAACAATAAATACTTTTATTAATTTCTTTTTTCAATAAACATCGGCCAGACCACGGGCAACCCTTCTCTAGGTGCAAGAATGCAATCCCATTCCCCTAGAAATATAAAGCTTACATTGTGTTTGCACTGTAAACTTTATATATGTGTCGACAAACATCGACCAAACATTGCGTCTTAGAAAGGTACAAACAGCATCTAACTGATGAGCCCACTGTTTGTACCTGGGCGAAACGCATAAGGAGTGAAGGTCACTTGAACTTTTCATTTTGATTTTAAAAATCAACACTCCAAGAAAACAATAAATTCTTTTATTAATTTCTTTTTTCAATAAACATCGGCCAGACCACGGGCAACCCTTCTCTAGGTGCAAGAATGCAATCCCATTCCCCTAGAAATATAAAGTTTACATTGTGTTTGCACTGTAAACTTTATATATGTGTCGACAAACATCGACCAAACATTGCGTCTTAGAAAGGTACAAACAGCATCTAACTGATGAGCCCACTGTTTTTACCTGGGCGAAACGCATAAGGAGTGAAGGTCACTTGAACTTTTCATTTTGTTTTTAAAAATCAACACTCCAAGAAAACAATAAATTCTTTTATTAATCTCTTTTTTCAATAAACATCGGCCAGACCACGGGCAACCCTTCTCTAGGTGCAAGAATGCAATCCCATTCCCCTAGAAATATAAAGTTTACATTGTGTTTGCACTGTAAACTTTATATATGTGTCGACAAACATCGACCAAACATTGCGTCTTAGAAAGGTACAAACAGCATCTAACTGATGAGCCCACTGTTTGTACCTGGGCGAAACGCATAAGGAGTGAAGGTCACTTGAACTTTTCATTTTGATTTTAAAAATCAACACTCCAAGAAAACAATAAATTCTTTTATTAATTTCTTTTTTCAATAAACATCGGCCAGACCACGGGCAACCCTTCTTTAGGTGCAAGAATGCAATCCCATTCCCCTAGAAATATAAAGTTTACATTGTGTTTGCACTGTAAACTTTATATATGTGTCGACAAACATCGACCAAACATTGCGTCTTAGAAAGGTACAAACAGCATCTAACTGATGAGCCCACTGTTTGTACCTGGGCGAAACGCATAAGGAGTGAAGGTCACTTGAACTTTTCATTTTGATTTTAAAAATCAACACTCCAAGAAAACAATAAATTCTTTTATTAATTTCTTTTTTCAATAGACAATTATAAACGCTTCTGACAGAGATGGATTTGCAAAAATAAGGCCTGCAGAAAACTTCACGAATCCAGAAGAAGTAGCTGAAATGATCCACGGCGGACGACCTAAAAAATCATCCGGACCTGACATGATCTCCAACTACATCATAAGAAGGTTTCCCCAAGTTCTGATGCTATTCCTGGCAATCATATTCAACAACTGCATCAACAACTGCTATTTCCCAAAGAGATGGAAGACTGCAAAAATCGTGCCAATCCCCATGAAAGGTGATAAAAGTACTGTCTCTGGATATCGTCCTATCTCACTACTGAACAACACCAGCAAAATCCTGGAGGGAATAATTCTCCGGAGACTAAAGGCATTCTGCAACCACAACAACATCATCCCAAGTATGCAGTTAGGGTTCCGGGAGAACCACTCCACCCTTCATCCGATTTTGAGGTTTCAAAAGGACGGACGTCGTAAGGACTCTGAACAGCTACTAGGTTGCTTTTTTTTTTTTTTTTTTTTTTTTTTTTATAAAAGAGGAGGTTTATGCTAATCTGGAGAACTCAGACCTAATATCCAGTCCATTGTACTACCAGAGTAGCAGCCTTCCCTTTTTTTGTTGCAGTAGTTGGAAATAAGTTGTTAGTAATTTCACATATAAAACCTCAAGGGCGGCGTCCATATGAAACTGGGAGGCTGAAAGAAAAGTAGATGCCCAGAGCGGGATTCGAACCCACGCGTCCGGCCTATCTACTAAACACTGTACCACTGCACCACGGCCGCCCTTGTGGGATGCTTCCTTGATATCGAGAAAGCATTTGATAGCATCTGGATCCAAGGGCTAATTCACAAACTAACTCTTCTTAATTTTAAAGGTACATTAATCAAAATAATTTTCAGTTTTCTCAATTGCAGGTCATTCTTCGTCCAAATTGAAAACAGCCAATCAGCAACCAAAGGTATCAGAGCAGGATTAGCTCAAGGATCAAAGCCCGGGCCCTATCTCTACAACATCTTTACCTCAGATCAGCCTCAGCCAAACAACGCCAAGAACTTGCTGTGTGCAGATGATTCCCTTACTTGCGCAACATCGATGTCGCCAGCAATTGCAGCCCAAAGAGTCGAGGATCACGTTAGACGTCTCTGGGAATACTACACCAAATGGGGCATCACAGTTAATTCGTCCAAATCCGAATTAACCTGCTTCAGGAGACCCACAAGACGTCGAAACACAAGATCAGCCGCAAACTGTCACAAAACAACCATCAAACTACCCGATGGAACACAGCTGAAGACGAAAAAAAGCATCAAGTACCTTGGCATAAACTTCGAGGAAAGATTACGCTTCAACCCACATGCAACAGCAGTTCTTAAAAAGGCAAACTACGCCTTCCACCTCATACACCCTCTAATGCGAAGAAGGAACGGACTCAGCCAGAAGACAAAGTTGCTGTTCTACAAACAGCTCCTCAGACCAATCATCACTTACTGCTTCCCTGCTTGGTTTAGTATATCCAAAACCAGCATGAAAAAAATCGGAGCATTTGAAAGGAAAATTCTGAGGATTTGCACAGGACTCAACTTTGACCGTCAACGACAGAGGTACTTCAGCAACAAAAAGCTATACGAAGCATCAGGAGTCCTTCCCATCGACAGATTCCTTTTGAACGCTGCAAGGAAAATAACCCACAGCTTGAGCAACCATCCCGCGAGCCGCGATACTTAGATATGATGGCATTACTGGACGAAGAAATCATTTCAATCAATGACGAAGAGGCAATACCCTTTTACGAGGTATCAGCCTCAGCTTATCACCGTGGCTAGAGCCCACACAAACCCCCTTCAACATAAAGACAACCGGATCTGAACAGCCTGAGATTTTTTTAATAACCTTATATATACATATTTTTATCATAGGCAATAATTATAATTATTTTAGCAAACAACACATTATTTAAAGTTAGGCCCCTTCTGTGCCAACAAAACAAAATATATCTAAATGTAATGTAATCTTAGAATTAAGAACCAATTGTATATATACCTGTTCAATAAAAATAGTTAAACAGTTAAAATGAAAAGTCAGTCTGCGCCGACCGTGGCAAGTGAGCGGTCATCTAGGGAAGGTTCAGGTGAGTGTAATAGTGTCCACCGCTATCTCGTTGTGAATTTAGTGTCCACCGCTATCTCGGTGTGAATTTAGTGTCCAACGCTATCTCGTTGTGAATTTAGTGTCCACCGCTATCTCGGTGTGAATTTAGTGTCCAACGCTATCTCGTTGTGAATTTAGTGTCCAACGCTATCTCGTTGTGAATTTAGTGTCCACCGCTATCTCGGTGTGAATTTAGTGTCCAACGCTATCTCGTTGTGAATTTAGTGTTCAACGCTATCTCGATGTGAATTTCGTGGCTCCTGCTATCTCAGAGCAACCATTAACTCCCACTTCCGAGTATCATTACAGACTTTTACCAAGAACCCAGCGTGACCTCAAATCCGAGCCCAGGAACTGGAAGCCCAGGACAGGAAACAGTACTCCGAGTGTCCTGAAGACCAAGCCACACGTAATCCAGGATAGGAGACCATCATTCGATTGGCCTGAAGATACATACGAGAACCTGGTCGTAAATCCTGGACTAGACCACACCCAACCGAACCCCAAGTGAAACTCCCCTCATCCGAAGAAGCCTACTTGGAATCTACCCCTAGCAATAGAACTAGAAACCTAAATTAAGATTATGAAAACTTAAGCCATTGTACAAAATATTATAAGAAAGTTATAATTTTGAATATCGGAAATAAAACTAACTTCAATAAACTAAAGTTTTGCTGCTTCTTTAGAAGACCTTGGATCCGCTGAGCCTACCACAGCCTTTGATAAAAAGCTTCCTCACAACATTATTATTAGTATTTGAAGGGTGAAACAACATCTAACTGATGGGCCCATTGTTGCACCTGGGCGAAACGCATAAATGTAGTGAAGGTTACAAAACTTTCTATTTTGATTTTAAAATCACAATACTCCAACAAACAATAATAAAATTCTTTTATTATTCAATTTTTTCATGTAAACATTAGCCAGCCCACGGGCAAACATATTTTAGGTGCATGAATGTAACCACATTCCCCTAGAAATATAAAGTTTACAGTGTGTTTGAAATATAAAGCTTACAGGTGCATCAACATCTAACTCATGAGCCCATTGTTGCACCTGGGCGAAACGCATAAATGGAGTGAAGAGCCCGACCCATAGAATCCGTTGTGTCCGTTTGCTGCCGGATTCAACTGACAGCAGTGAGTTTTACCGGACACAACGGATTGGGGTGACCCATAGAATCCGTTGCGGTGTGAAGAGAAAACTTCAGATTGGTTTTGACTGCGCATGTCATCAGTTCTGCCGGACGCAAAAGTTAAAAGTTGGGCAACTTTTTGCGTTGCGTTCGTTGCATCCGATGCTTATGGGTCACCTCTCATAAGATCGTGTGTATTTAATCGAGCTGTCAGTTGAATCCGGCAGCGAACGGACGCAACGGATTCTATGGGTCGGGCTCTTAAAGGTCACAAAACTTTCAAAAAGTATTTTAGGAAAGAGTCATAAGCATAAAATTACTACCTGGGAACGACAGAACATGATCAGCACCTGGAACAACTCAAATGGCCATCGTCAGTCAAAACTATTCATTGACTTATCCCACAAACGTATGAAAGAAATTCTTGACATGAGCAAACGTGACGCAAAGTTACTTACGGACTTCTACACTGGACACTGCTCGCTCAAGTATCATCTTAAAAATATGGGCATCAGCCAAGATGACACCTGTCGTCTCTGTCTTGAAGACATAGAAACAGCTGAACACATCTTATGCGAAAGGCTTAAAATATTCAATAAATTGTTCCCCTGTCCCCTTGATATCAGAAACACCTCTTCCTCAAGATTCTTAGGTTCTTATAAAACCTATACACTACGTGTTTGTAAACCTAAGGGAAGAGCACAAAAGATTTTTCAGGTCGACGTGCTTGTAAAGGTAATTTTCACCTTCACCCTATATAATTAAAAAAAGAAAAAAAAAAAGAATACAATTAACGTTGTTAATGACCGAATGAGAGTGAATGACAAATGTTTCTTATGGAATAAGCGAAACGAGCTTATGTGTGGTGCCTTCAAAGGCGAAAATGTTCTACAAAATCTATATTCGGGTGAATAAGATCATATTAATTGTAATTATTATGTGCTATTAGATAAACAGGCTCAAAAAAACTAAAAAAATTTCAAAAACAAAATCAAATAATACACTAACCCAAATTAAAAATGAATTACTAGAAATAACAAAACTTAATATAATTTCTTACAACGTAAACGGCCTAGAAAATAAAACTTTATTTGCACAATTTTTCACATATATTCTACCAAATGAAATATTTATTTTGATTGAAACCCATCTAACAGAAGAGAAAATTGTACAATACAGAAAATGTCTAAAAGATTTTGATACATACTGGAAGCCGGCAACTAGAAACAGTAGATTTGGAAGGGCAATTGTTGGGTTGGTGTATGGAGTCGACAAGAACTCGGTATCTCGAGGCATAGCTCATGAATATACATATAAGCTTCGAGGGGGTTGACTTTATAAAACTTAAAACGATTAGCGGTGACATGAATATACTTCCAGTATACTTAAGGGGTGCAAACTGGCAGAATGATATTGATTTATTGAAGTGGTTCTTTGTCGAAGAAAATATCTCAAATCCAATTGTAATCGGTGACTTGAATTTAAGAGTAGGTGATCTTCAACATCCCATGGATGATGTGTTCAACTCTGCTTTTACAGCTGGTACGGAAATGCGTCGTTCCAAGGATAAAACTTTTAATGGGAAAGGGAAGGACTTTTTAGAATTTTGCAATGACAATGGTTTGATTATCTTAAATGGAAGAACAAAAGGTGATGAGAAGGAAATTTAACATTTATCGGGAGTAAGGGAGAATCAGTAAATGATCTCTGTGCTTTTTCTCAAGATCTACTAGGATGTGTAGAGATGTTTAATGTCGAAAAAGCAATTTGGTCAGATCACATGCCAATAAAACTTACCATAAATCTTTGCACTTCTATAAATGAGTCAACTGAAAATAGATTTTTACCAAAACTGAAGCGGAGAGAGTCAAAAAAGTTGCAGTACCAGAATAAGCTTAATTCTAACCTAGCTAGCTTAGTAGCTGACAAACCTTCCATTGGTCTTACTGATCTCACGAACATTATAAAACTATCAAAAAGTGGTCAAAAAAATAACATACAATCATTTAAGCCTAAACACAAATGGTATAATTTGAATTGCGAATTAGCAAGAAAAAAAGGTTCAAACTTTTAAATAAATATCGAAGAACGAAAAACGTAGAAGAAAAACTTAACTATCTAAGAGCAAAAAAAGAATTTGCAGCAGCCTGCGACAAAAGTTAAATTCAATATTACCAACAAATTGAACTTCAACTCAGTAGGGTAAGAATTAGTAAGGATCTAGCAAATGAGCTCCGAAAGAAGACCTTAATGTACGCTCTCTAACTCCACCGTCAGAGTTTAAAACTTACTTTTCTAACCTTCTTAATCCCAACCAATGTATATAAACCGAATTTACTATGCACATAGTTTTATTGAGAACCGAGAGTTGGATAGATCTTTCTCCATAGATGAAATTAAGAAAATGCTTTCCAGTGTAAGACTTAATAAAGCTCCTATAGAAGAGAGAATTAGTTACGAATTTCTGATCAATGCAACGGATAATTTTTTTAAATTATCTAGCAGAAGCATATACGAACATGCTCAATGAATCTAGGATTGATGAATCTTTTAACAAAACAATTATATTTCCAATATTCAAGAAAGGTGATGTAAACCAGGCAAGTAATTATATAGGCATATCTTTTATGAACTGCATTGCGAAGACGATGATGGGAATCCTTAATGAAAGACATTACACTTGGGTGGAGAAAAACGATATCCTGTCAGAGTACCAATCTGGTTTCAGGAAGAATTACTCTACTGTTGATAACATTTACAACTTGGCATCAATAGTTCATATAAAACTCACGGAACTTGATAACTTATAAATTACGTTCCCTTGGTGTTTCAACAAAATTTGTCAATTTTATTCAAGACCAAGTCTACTTGGACAATGTCACTGTTTACGGGAAAACATTTGACCAACATTGCAAGAACCTAAAAGCCGTGTTTCAGAGACTTTGGGAGGCTAACCTTAAACTGAATCCGGAAAAATGTGCACTTTTCAAAACCGAAGTTAACCCGGATTGCGTTAGAGTCACCATACGGCCACACTCAATTGAATTTTGAGCTTTCAAAGCCCCCATTTACAGACCCTGAAAATTTCATTTAAAGAAATCGAACAAATTAATTACAGCACTGCCCGGGTTAAGTGTTTGGGACACATCATCTCTTCCTAAGGAGTAAAGACTGATCCTGAAAAAGTTGATTCCGTCAAAAATCAGCCAACACCACAGGACAAACATCAACTCCAGGGAGAGAGTTTGGTAACCTTGGTTGTGGCATTAGTGGTTTGTAAACAGAGAAACTTCAGAGAAGGAATTCTATAGTTTAAAAATATTTGATAAGAGTGAAAGTGTTGCCAACCGATAAAGCTCGAAAAGAAATAGTGCAGCTGATCGAGTACATCTGTTTTGTGCAATAGTTTTGAAAATAATTGATTTTGTGTTTGATTGATTTGCCTCAGTGAAATTTATTGCAATTATTTCTATTTGACAGCTGATAGAAAAAAGCTCACTTATCGTAAGTAAAAAAAATATATTGCATACTCTATGGAGCTTATGAAATTATATATAGTCTAAAAGTAAAACATAAAATATAAATGCCTATAAGTATGCAACGAACACCCACTAAGCCTACAGTAGAGGTAGTAAATAGTAATACTTCAAGAATGCCCAATACGAAAAGAAAGTGCAGTGGTTCATCTCCAGATGGTGAAATTTTGGTAGGAGGTCTTTCATCAAACAATTTAATGGAAACGATGAGGTGTTTACCTGACCAAAAGCTGCAACATTTACCCACAAAAACCGATTTGGAGGTTGTTACATCTCAAGTTAGCACTTTGGTATCCCGTTTTGAAGAACTTGCATCAGAGAATAAGGAATTAAAAGATCAACTCAAACTGCTTTCGATTGAAAAAGAAAAAGCAGGCAAACAATCAATTGGCTCGAGGATCAAATTAAGAGCAAAATCATTATTTTCAAAGGTGTTGAAGCACAAAGTTCTGCCCCTGTGGCAGTAAATCAAATCTGTGAGGTTATGAATCTATCATCTTTCGTTAAAATAAAATCGACAAAAAAAGTATACGAAAAAGATGGAAATATGACAGTAGTAGCAGAATTTGAATCGGCAAACACTGTAGAAGAGGTATTTAGGCACACGAGAAATTTAGCAGGCACTTCAATAAGCTTAGAGAGAGACCTGAGTTCCAAGAAACAGTCAAACAAAAAAGCATTGCTACAACTAAGAAAAAATATTTTAGCAAAGAGTCATAAGCATAAAACTAACGTTGCTAGTGACCGAATTTGTTTTTTTTTTATTTGTTTTTTCTTTATTTCGTATCAAAAACTTGAATATAAACACAAACATATAGTACAAGATCAAACAGTTCGGGTTAAGTTATTTGACAGAAATAGGTAAGTACAATCTATTGCCTTTAATAGACAAGTGACGAATTTCCGTGATAGTTTAATAAAATAATACACTAAAACTTATACCATTAAAACTATTGATGGGGAAAATATAAATAGAGGAATATATCTATATAAGAGCAAGAATAACAACATATAAAAAATTTCAAGCAATAATTACATCGTTGATGTTAAAAGAGCATCAATTTCAGAGTGATTAAACGAGGAAATCAATTTTTTAACATTTTTTAAGAATACTGTTCTCACTCATTCACACCTAAGTGTCTCTAGTAATCTATGAAACAAACGGGGAGCAGTAACATAATAATAACGCGAAAAATGGGTTTTATGTGTTGTTGGTACTGTAGCAAGGTATATGGTGTTGACTCTCAAGTTATGACTGCCATGTACTCTAAGCATCAAAATACCCGCAATTTTCAAAAAATATTTTTAAAATTTTGTAGCAGTATAGTTGCCATAAAGGAAGTAAATCGAGACATTTGAACAACTCAAATCTGGGTACTCTGCGATTAGCTTTGCACATTATTCGAATCGCATGTTTTTGTTGAGATAATAATGGTTCAAGTTTATTCGTATAAGTGCTGTACGAATGTACAATGATTATTTTAAAAAGGTGTAAATAAGAAAATGTTAAACTTAAATTAGTTAATCAAACAATACTTAGAATGCAATCCACAATATGTAATATGTCAAAACTAATGTAAACAAAAACGTAGAATTTGTTCTTTTGACCTTTGGATCAAGTAAATAATGTAAATACACAACCGATTTATAAAGAGTTTGAAGTGGACGTGTTTCTTTTACTTGGAAAGCTTACAAGTTATTTTTTTCCCTAGTTTTTTGTATTAAATAAAACCTAGTCATATCATTTGGTCCTTCGAGCCGGATCATCCCAATCACAACTAAGTTCCCAAAGCCGCTGCATCATTAATTTTGCCGTGATAACGCATGGTGATATCCAGCCAAGTGGGTCGAACAGTTTGGCTATTGTGGACAACATTGACCGTTTTGTTGTTGCTTCTGATGACTGCTGCACATTCTGATATGAAAAGTAGTCGTCTACCGGGAACCATTTTATGCCAAGGGTTTTGACATGATTTGACATGTTGAACGGCACCTCAAAATCTTTCTCTCGATCTGCTGCTGGTATGTCTTCGACGAGTTCTTTCACGTTGCTTGTCCACTTGCGCAATTTGAGACCCGCGGACGCCAGAAGTTGATTCGCTTGGTCGCGTTTTGTTCGTGCTTCTTCCACAGTATCGGCACCACTGATGAGATCGTCCACATACATGTCCTCTCGGACAACCTTCGCGCCCTCTGGCAAGTTTGATTCTTCATCTTCGGCTACACGCTTCAAAATTTTGATGGCAAGATATGGTGCACTTGCTGTGCCAAACGTTACCGTTTTAAGCCGAAACATCTTGATTGGAGAGGAACGATCGTCTCTCCACAGGATCAGCTGATAATATGTGTCCGGTGTATCCACCAACACCTGTCTGTACATCTTTTCGAAGTCAGCCGTAAACGTGATTCTGTGAGTTCGCCATCGAAGAACCAGATCAATAATGCTCGACTGTAATTTTGGACCCACCAAAAGTCGATCATTGAGCGAACTTCCATCCAAAGTCTTCGCTGTTGCGTCGAACACGACCCTCAGTTTCGTAGTGGAACTCGATTCCTTGAAAACTGCATGGTGAGGCAAAAAATAGTGGTATGGGGTTGCCAACACCGAGTCGCCGACGTGAATTTCTTCCATATGCCTCAGGGTTGCATATTCCTGTATGCATTTGGCATAATCTGCCCGAAGAGCTGGGTTTGCCTCCAGCCTCTTCTCCAAGTGCAGGAATCGTCGGACCGCGTTCTGCTTACTGGATCCCATCGCTGGAAGACAACCACCTTTAAACGGCAGCTTCACTTCATAACGCCCGTCAGGAAGGCGTCTCGTGTGTTCATCGAAATGCGCGTCGCATGCGATGTTCTCCTCAGTTTCATGTGTCTGGAACGGCAATTCTTCCATCTCCCAGAATCACTGCAGCTGAGAATTCAGGTCAGCAGTCTGCACAAAACTGCGTATTTGCCGGGGATGTTCCTCTTGAACTCTCCCTAACACAATCCACCCTAACTGCGTCTTCTGAGCGGTTGGTCCGACTCCATCTGCAGGTCTTCTCACTTCTGGAAGGAGTATGTCGGCATATACGTCGCTACCAAGAAGTATGTTAATTGGTTCAGGAACGTGGAGATTTGGATCTGCCAACGTTAACCCTTTAAGATGTTGCCATTTGTCAGGTATCATTTGTTGGGCCGGGAGATGGCCAGTCAGCGACTTGAAGACCAGTGCCCGCACCGCACCTCCATAAGTTGAGTTGAGTTGAGCATGACGCAAGCTCAATATCCACGCATGTTTGCGTTGTGCCACTGCTGACCAACCCTAACCCTGACACCTCGACAAAGGTACGTCGCTTTTTTAACTTCAACTGTTGTGCTGTATCTTCCGTGATGAAACATGCTTCTGATCCTGGGTCGATCAAAGCTCGGAGATGGTGTTGACGACCATCGGTTGCTCGCACCTTCATAATAGCTGTCACTAAAAGCACCTGGTGCGTTCTGCTACCATGCGACGTGTGGTAATTCAAAACCTGACCACTTGTAGAAGCTTGTTGTACTTCTCGTGGTTCAAACTCCAGCGCATGAGCGTTAAAAGATGTCGAAACTGCATTCTGACCTCTTGAAGTTGTTGTTGTCCTCGACGGCATGCTGTTTGCGCGCACAACTACGTGTTGGGTCAAGTTTACATGTAGAAGCGTGTGATGACGTTGTTGGCAAAAGTAACAGCAGCCAGGCGAGGGGCAATTCGGCGCAAAATGCCCTGAAGAAAGGCAGTTGTCGCAAACTCTCAGGCGTCGAGCAGTCTGCTTCCTTTCCGCTGTGTTCATGTTCAGGAACTTTTGGCATTTCCTTATAGAGTGTTGGCTCTGGTGGCATACCTGGCAGACAAACTCCGTTCTGGCAGCAGTTTTCGTATGAAACACCTTCCGCACCTCCGTAACAGTTGGTCTCCTCACATCGTTCTTGAAAGAACTTGGTTGCGCTGTTTCTGTACTCACGGCTTCCAACGTCCTGAAGCGTGCTTCCAAAAAGTCCAGAAAATCGTTCCAGCTTGGCAACTCTTTCTCCTCCCACAACTGCTGCAGATTACAAGGTAATTTGTTATACACTATGTGCACCAAAATGACGTCCCATTGATCCACAGGTACATCCAGATTTCTGAGTGCATGGATACACTCTTGCGAGGTGAAGATTACCTCCTTCAGCTCATCTACCGACTCCTTCACAAGGCACTTCTGACTGAAAAGTAGTTTCAGCTTGTTGTCGTAACGCGCCTTTAACAATTCCCAAGCCTTGTCGAAATTACCCGCGACACAAGGTAAATGCTGGAGCAAACGATCTGCCTCGCCTTCTAAACTCGACTTCAGGAAGTGCATCTTGTCGATGTCCGTTAAATTATGGTTTGAACAGACCAAGGAATCAAACCTGTCGTGAAACGACCGCCATTTTGTATAGTCCCCATTAAATTTGGGGAGATCTATTTTCGGTAACCTTAATTCGGTACGAACCATACCAGACTGGCCTAAACTCTGACCAGCCTGACCTCCTGCCATCGCTGACGTTGCAGGAACCGAAGATAAACTCTCCAACAACTCAGTTAGATCAGACCTGTAATCTATGTAAGTATCGTTAATCTTGTCATACACTTCTAAATAATCTTCCTTTTCAATCCCAGCTTCCAACTTCAAACCCCCAACGACGTTCTGATGGTAGATTTTCGCTGAAGCCATATTTTCTTCAAGCAAGGCTAATCGACTACTTGCAATTGCACGGGTACGACGTGCTTTTGGCTCTTTCTTGAAATTCCTATAATTCCTCTCAATTTGCTCCAGGAGGCTTTTTTGGAGAGCTCCGTAAAACAAAGAAGAACCAAGAGCAGGTACTGGTACTGGATTCGACATTTTTTAAGTTTGGGTATAATTTATTGATATATAAAAATACGACAACACAACAAGAACGAACTTACTTAAATTCTTCTCTTCTTTGCAGTGGCAACCTTGGATGACCTTGTATTGTAGTCCTTGATGACTCGACTTCTGCAGCAGATAGTTTTAGTTTATTTTAGCTTAGTGGCGTTTTTAATCTAATTTAATGGCGTTTTTGTCGCGCGCGATTTATTAGATTTAGTAAATTTAATTCGATAGAATTGTAAATTACACTTAATTTTCAACTCTGATGGAGTTCTTTATATATGTATATATATTTATATGTTCACTAGAGTGTTCGTTAAACGACTCTTCGATTTACACACTTTTGTCTTTTTTAAATGTTAATGTTTTCACACACACACTAAATGTTTTTAAATACTGTTCGTAAAAACGGCTATGAAGGACCAAATGATCTGACTAGATCTGTGAAATGTTGTCCACAATAGCCAAACTGTTCGACCCACTTGGCTGGATATCACCATGCGTTATCACGGCAAAATTAATGATGCAGCGGCTTTGGGAACTTAGTTGTGATTGGGATGATCCGGTTCCAGCTACACTGAAAAAAGATTGGGATGCTTTTCATGGAGAACTTCCGATGATCGAGACGCTTCGAATACCACGTTGGACTCAGACAAGCAAAACCAACAAGGACATCGAATTACATGGATTCTGTGATGCGTCTATGAAGGCATACGGTGCCGTAGTATACGTTCGTGTACTTGACAGCGATGGGAATATCCATGTTAACTTGCTCCTGGCAAAGACGAAGGTAGCTCCAAGTCAACGTACGATCACGCTTCCACGTTTGGAACTTTGCGGAGCAGTAGTTTTAGCGCAGTTGATGCAATATACTAAGGACGTTTTGGCTGTTCCCGACATCAAGATGTTTACTTGGACCGACTCAACCATCGCGCTCGCGTGGATACGAGCCACTCCCGCCAAATGGACTACTTTCGTGGCCAACAGAGTGTCCGAAATTCAGCGGTTAGTGGGGATCGATTGCTGGGGACATGTTGCAACGCTTCATAACCCAGCCGATCTGGCGTCTAGAGGTGTGTATCCAGCAGAACTAACGGCACTGCAAACTTGGTGGATTGGTCCTGAATTTTTACGCGGTCAATGGGCTTTCGATGTTCCGCATCAACCTGTTGACATCGAAACTGACGAGGAACGACGTACGGGTAAGGCACTAAGTGCTCAAGTCAGTCAGGATGATCGCATACTTCAAACCATCTGCGACTGTTCCAGTATGTTGAAGGTGATTCGAGTTGTGGCCACATGTTGTCGTTTCGCAACAAAATGTCGACGAAAAGCAGTTTCTGATGGCCCGCTTAGCCCAAGCGAATTAGAAGCAGCGCGTTTCATCGTCGTGAAGGCCGCACAGAACGAGATGTTCAAAGCAGAGTTTCAACAAATTTTGGAAACTTCGAAGATACCCAAGTCACTCAAGACGTTGAACGCATTCGTTGATGCTAAAGGACTTTTGAGAGTTGGAGGACGCTTGGAGAATTCTCTCCTCCCCTACGACGCGCAACATCCGATATTACTTCGAAACAGTCACCATTTTACCAACCTGGTTGTCAGAGATGCCCATAAGAACACCTTGCATGGCGGCATCCAACAGATGATCAATTACATCCGCCAAAAATATTGGATTGGCCAGATACGAAGAAGCGTGAAATATCAGCTTCATAGATGCACTTCTTGCTACCGGCAAAAGGCATCGGAAATGCAGCAGTTGATGGGAAATCTACCTGCACCTAGAGTCCAGATGTCACGACCGTTCAGTCATACTGGAGTTGACTACGCAGGACCCATCGAAATAAAGAGCTGGAAAGCTCGAGGTGCTAAAATACTAAAGGGGTATTTTGCAGTATTTATCTGTTTGGCAACAAAGGCCATTCACTTGGAAGTCGTGTCTGACCTGACAACCCAAGCCTTTTTAGCAGCATTTCGCCAGGAGAGGTAGCTGCAAACAAATCTACAGCGATTGTGGAACAAATTTTGTCGGCGCTAATAACTATTTAGCCAAAATGTTGAAAGACGCAAAGCACGATTTTAAAGAAATTGCCGAAAACCTAGCAAATCACGGAACAAATTGGCACTTTATTCCCCCAGCTTCTCCACACTTTGGTGGATTATGGGAAGCGGGAGTGAAATCGGTGAAGTTCCATTTAAAACGAGTTGTTGGAACCGAAAGGCTTACTTTTGAGGAGCTCACAACGCTTCTAGCTCAGATAGAAGCGTGTCTGAATTCGAGACCCTTATGCCCGCTCTCCGACAGCTTAGATGATTTGGATGCGCTAACTCCTGCGCATTTTCTCGTAGGCGAATCTTTGCATGCTGTGCCACAAGGCGAACTCAACAACGACATCACGTATATCGACCGATGGAAAAAAGTACAAGCGCTGGCGGAAGGATTTTGGAAAAAGTGGAGTTCCGAATATCTTGCGCGATTGCAGCAACGTCCGAAATGGACTCAAGTTCAAGAAGCTCCCAAAATAGGAGACTTAGTCTTGCTCAAGGATGAGCGGCTTGCACCGACTTACTAGAGTCTTGCCCGAATCGAGAACACTCACGCGGGAACGGATGGTCTTATACGCGTTGTCACGGTTAAAACACAAAACGGAAACTTCAAACGACCCATCGCGAAAATCTGTTATCTACCGTCCAACAAACACCAAGAGCAATCGGCGTTAATATAAAAATTAATTCTTAAAACATAAATTGTTTACTGAAACATCGTCAGAAAAAACGAATATGCTGTTTTCAAAACGCGGAGCTCTAAGCACGAAATAAATCAACACATTTTCATTCAATTCTTAATTCAACACAACAATCAACTCATCTTTAAAGCACCTGTAAAGTTTCGCAAAACCCAGCAATCAACACATCTTTAACAACTGGAAGCTGTTCAAACACATCTGTAAAATCTATAAAGCTGTTCAAAACACTTCAAAATACATCGTTTAAAACACCTGAAAGCTGTTCAAGAAATAATAAAACAAACAAGAACCTTTTTAAAATCATCTTTATTCAAAGACATAAAAATTTATAAGTTGCATGAAAGGCAATCTATGCACTTCATCTTTAATGCTGTGCTGCTACAACGCACACACAAACTCAAACTTAAAATCTAAAAGGAACTAAAACAACTTATTCTAAAAAACTTAAGCTACGATATAAAATTAAATTCTTAAAACACATCAGTTTTAAAACATTTCGACATGTTCAAGAGGAACATCGAAATCCAAGAAACACCGCACGTCGAAGACGAATTCCCGTCGGCAAAACACACAAACACACATTTTAATAAAAAAAAAAAAAAATTTCCTGTGCACTGCAACAATGCATACACTATTAATGATATTAAATCATGCTCGTAATTAAACAAATTAAATTAACAAATTAAAGGCAATTATGCAAAACACAAAATGCACTGCCATTTTAAAAACAAAAAAAGGAACACGATCCACATCACACAGAAAATGAAAAAACGCGAGATGTCAAATGCCATCGGCAAATGCATTTGACAATTTTGCATTACAAAACTGATCAATATTTAAAGATCAAAATATACAGTCCACTGAATATAAATGAATTAAAGCACTCATTATTTTCAATAATCAAAACACACCTACAACTTAAGCAAACTTATAAAATTCGCGAAACATTTCCGAAATAAATCGCGGTTTGTTTACAATCAAACTGTAAACAACAATTCTAGTTTTCCAACTGAACTAGAGAAGGATGGCACCAGGTCACATTAAATTGGCCATTACTATTGTGCATTCTAGCACACCGCGTATACCCATACACACACACACGCAGTATATATTCATATAATAAAATAAAAACTCTTTCACGCGCGACACCGAATACCGAAATCCGCGAAATAAATTGCAAAACCTTGCCCAAGCCACACACACATACATACTGTAACGTGCGCTTAGTTCGCAAAATAAAACTTCACCTTTCAATTTATTTCTATCACTTTTATTCAGTATCTATCCTTTATTCGAACTCAACTCGACTATTGGACTATCACTGGTTAACAACATTTCACTCTTAACTTTATCACTCTATAATCAAAAACTGCCCTCTGGTTGCCTCGGGCGGGCTATTTATATCGAATGACATTTCATCCAGAACTCTCCAGTAGCTTCCACATGGTCTGCAACTCTCCACTGTTTTGGCTGTCAAACATTTTCTCTCCTAGAATTTCTACACTTACACTAGTGCTCCCAGATGTGTTTTTCGGTTGAACGTTTTCGATTAGGAAATTGGTATTAAATGTTGGGTTCACGTTACACTGCCCCCTCCTTAAGATTGTTCGTCCCGAATAATTCCATCTGCAGCCTCGCCACTATATCGATGCAGCCGGTCACAATGAACTACTTTTAACTTGCCTCGTAGTCCTCTTTGAATGCGGTAAACCACGTCGTTAATCCTCGTGACAACAGTATAAGGACCTTCCCAGTTTTGCTGAAGTTTCGGTGACAATCCCTTTTGACGATGAGGATTATAAAGCCACACACGATCTCCTGCTTGGAATCCTGACGTTGTCGCTTTTGTGTCGTACCGTGTCTTCATCCGGTCGCTGTAGGTTTTCATCCGTTCCCTTGTTCTTTTATGGATGTCAGCGAGTCTCTCCTTGAGGTCGTCCACATACTCGTTTGTGTCCTGTGGCTCCTCTATGGGGCATCCAAATTTAAGTTCGCTGGGCAGCCGCATGGTTTTCCCGAACAGGATGTCAGATGGTGTTTGCCCTGTCGAGCTATGTACTGCACTTCTATAGGCCATCAGGAATAGCGGTACGTGCCTATCCCAGTCTCTTTGGTAGTCGCCTACGACCTTGGTGAGGTGTTCTTTCAAGGTCCGGTTGAATCTTTCAACCATCCCATCAGATTGTGGATGAAGCGGTGTGGTTCTCGTCTTCTTAATGCCAAGTAGTCCACACACTGCTTGGAAGATGTTTGACTCAAAGTTCCTCCCTTGGTCGGAATGGAGTTCCATAGGCACGCCAAACCTACTCACCCAGTTGAACACAATCTGGTCGACCACCGTTTTGGCTTCTTGATTTGGGATGGCATACGCCTCAGGCCACTTGCTAAAATAGTCCATTACAACCAGAATGTACTTGTTTCCAGCATTGGTTTCTGGAAAAGGCCCAGCCACATCTACTGCAATCCTCTCAAAAGGCGATCCAACGTTGTACTGATGCATCTTACCTTGAATCTTCCTACCAGGTCCTTTGGTTGCAGCACACTTGTCACATGTTCGGCACCACTTCTCCACGTCATCTCTAGCGTGTAACCAGTAGAACCGATGTCGCACCTTCTCCAGTGTTTTGTTGACTCCCAGGTGGCCTCCAGAAGGTCCGTCGTGCATCTCCCGAAGAACTTCACTGACTTTCGATTGCGGTACGATCAGCTGCATCACATATGACTTACCGTCAGCGGATTCCCATCTTCGCCTGAGGACACCTTCTTGCACATATAGTGAGTCCCACTGTGCCCAATAGGTTTGAGAACTGGACTCCTGTCAGAAATGTCTTCCCATTCAGGTTTCTCTTCATTTTCTTTCCATGCGAGAATGGGTTCGATATCTGGATCCTCCTGTTGAGCAGTCCTCACTTTCTCATTGCTCCATCCGCTTATTGGGTCAGCTCTTAGTCGCTGAGCGGTAATATTTTCTTTGTCTTCTTGCCGCCTACAATGCTTACAATCCACTTTGCAAGGTCTTCGGGATAATGCGTCAGCGTTTGAGTGCAACTTTCCTCTGCGGTGTTGAATCTGGTAATCATAAGTCTGCAGTCTTTCTATCCACCTTGCGACTTGACCTTCTGGATTTTTGAAGTTCAACAGCCAGTTCAGAGCACCATGGTCTGTCCGCAGAAGGAATTTCTGTCCATAGATGTACTTATGGAAGTGCTTTGTTGCCAAGATCAGAGCTAGCAGTTCCCTTCTGGTCACGCAGTAGTTTCTTTCGGGTTTCGAGAGGACCTTGCTGTAGTATGCCACCACTTTCTCTTCGCCATCATGCACTTGGGATAGTACCGCCCCGATTCCAACGTTGCTTGCATCTGCGTCGATGATGAATGTTTTGCCAGGTGTTGGATGTACCAGCACTGGAGCGTTACAGAGGCGGTATTTGAGTTCCTGGAAAGATTTTTCACACTCACCTGACCATTTGAACTGCTTCCCTTTTTCGGTGAGCTGATGCAAACTCTTTGCAACTCCAGCAAAGTTCTTAACGAAACGTCGGTAATATGTGGCAAGACCAAGAAAGCTTCGGAGTTGATGTTTGTCCTGTGGTGTTGGCCAATTTTTGACGGAGTCAACTTTTTCAGGATCAGTCTTCACTCCTTGGGAAGAGATGATGTGTCCCAAATACTTAACTTCGGTTTTGAAAAGTGCACATTTTTCCGGATTCAGTTTAAGGTTAGCCTCTCGAAGTCTCTGAAACACGGCTTTTAGATTCTTGCAATGTTGGTCAAATGTTTTCCCGTAAACAATGACATCGTCCAAGTAGACAAGGCACGCTTTCCACGTCAGTCCTTGAAGAACGCACTCCATCAAACGCTCGAATGTTACCGGAGCGTTGCATAGCCCAAACGGCATAACTTTAAACTGCCAGAGCCCATTACCTGTAGAAAACGCCGTCTTTTCCCGATCATCAGGGTGGATGTCAACTTGCCAATATCCACTCTTCAAGTCCAGTGTCGAAAACCACTGGGCTCCCTCCATGGCATCCAGGGTATCACTGATTCTCGGCAGGGGATAGTTGTCCTTCTTAGTCACATCGTTCAGCCTTCGGTAGTCCACACAAAAACGAGTGCTTCCGTCTTTCTTTTTCACTAGAACCACTGGTGACGCCCAAGGACTTTTGGAATTTTCGATAAGACCGTCCTTCTTCATTGTTGTTATCATTTCCTCAACCTCACCTTGTTTGGCCAGTGGAAGACGTCTTGCGGGTTGACGAATCGGTCTTGCATCTCCTGTGTTGATGCGATGCTGCACCAACTGTGTCCTACCGTATTGTCCCTTTTGCGATGCGAAGATGTCAGTGTACTCTTGTAGGAGATTTTCAGCCATCCTTGTTTGTTGGTGATCAAGGTTGGATGAACTCAGTATTTTAGCTCTGATGGTTATGAGCTCCTCCGGGGTTAACGTTTTTCTCGGGGCCTCGTCTGTGATCTTCGTAATTGCTGCAACCGATTCGCAACGTCCAACGACTTCTCCTTTCTTCAACTTTACATCGTACGGTCTGGTGTTTAGTAATCGTACGGGGACCATTTTGTTTTTCGGTGCTACCAGTGTTTTCCCAATGATGACGCTTTGGGAGGAACACTCTGGGTCTGGTTCCACCTTGAGGTATCGAAGGCTTCCAAACTCACCTTCTAGTTTTGTCCAAACGAACACTTCAGAAGAAGGAGGCAGAATCAGATCTTCCGTGATGACAGTTCTCAGTGTTGACGTATTTTCATTCGAATAGGTCATTGGAATTTCTTTATTTTGGTATTTCAAAACTTGATTACCGATATCAAAAATAACTCCGTGCTGTTTCATAAAGTCGATTCCAATGATGCACTCGTCACATATATCTGCCACCAGGAATTGATGAGTAAACACTAGATCGGCCAGTCGGATCTTAAGACACACTTCTCCATATACTCTTGCTGTTTCTCCCGTTGCGGTTCTTAGACGGTAGCTATTGGTGTTATGAAGCCACGTCGTCTTTACCAGGTCTCGACGTACTATGGATGCTGTGGCACCGGTGTCGATGGTAGCCACATGTTTGTGCCCGTTAATAGTAGTTTCCACAGTCAGACTTTTGTTGTCTCGTTTGGTCTGAGAGACCTGGATGGTGGTTCTGGGGCCATCGATACAAGAAACCAGCCTCTGCCTCGGCTGATACGTAACGCTGGTGTTGTTGTTACCTTGTTCTGGGTTGGATCTCTTGCTTCCACAATGTTGACAACCGGCTTTATTTGGTGGTAGTCGGCATTGACGCTGTAAGTGCCCGATCTTGTTGCAGTTCAAACATCTTGCTAGTCCGATCCGCTGGTTCTTTTGTATTTCAGCTCTTTGGCACGAGCACTCTTCGACTATGGCTTCTCTAAGTCGATGTACTCCATGAGAAGCTTGTTCTGCTGCTTCAATTGTCAATGCGAATGCTAAAGTTTCAGAAAGAGTACGTGTTCTAGCAGTTCGCACAGACCTCTGAAGATGTATATCGGAAATAGCACGAACGAAGGACTCAACAGCAAGCTGGTTGATGATTTCTTCTCCAGCATCCGGGTATGCCAGGTGAACCAGTCTTTCGACGTCTGCTTGGAGTTGCTGTAGACTTTCACCCCTTTTCTGGACTCTGTTATTGAGTTGGACTCGGAAGACTTCTTTCAAGTGGCTATCTCCAAAGCGTTTATCTATAGCTGCCACGAGAGAACAGAAATCGCCGCTCGTACCAGCTGGAACTGTTTGAAGTAATTCAGCTGCTGGTCCTCTAAGAGCAAGAGTCAGTGCAATGTACTTGTCTTCGTCATCCCAGCCATTTGTTGTCGCAGCTGCCTCAAATTGTCTCTTGTAGACTGGCCAAGAAGACTGCCCATCAAATGTTGGGGGTTTCATCTCCTTTTTCCTTGCAAACTCTCCAGCAGATTCTCGAATTTTTATTTTCCGTATTTGGTCTAATTCCTTGGACAGAACAGAGAACTGGTTATCGCATCGGCTTTCCAAACGATTCTCTACAACAGAAAGCTGTTTTTCCACACCTTCAACTCGTTCGTCAAGGGCACATACATTTTTCTCAATGTTACCCAATTTTCCTTCTAGAATGTTTTTTTGACCTTCTAAAACATTCTGTTGCGCCTCAAGTCTTTCGAGAATATTCTGTTGTTCCTTCTTTTGTTCGCTTCGTTGTGCTTCAAGTTGTTCGAGAACATTCTGCTGTTCCTTCTTTTGCTCGTTTCGTTGTGCTTCAAGTTCTTCGAGAACATTCTGCTGTTCTTTCTTTTGCTCGTTTCGTTGTGTTTCAAGTTGTTCGAGAACATTCAGCTGTTCCTTCTTTTGATCGTTTCGTTGCTCTTCCAGACGTCCGAGAATATTCTGCTGTTGCTCTTCAATCAGCTTCTTTTGTTGTTCTAATAAAAGCTTCATCATACTAGAAAAATCTACACTTTCACTTTCTTCCTCTTTTTCCACTTCTGTTTCAAAAACAAAAGTGCTTACGTCTTCCCCTTGCTGTTCCAAATAGTTGCGCAAGCGCAGGACGAGCTCATTCTTCGATCCCGCTCTAGAAAGATTTCGCTTACCTAACTCACTTTTAAGCTCAGTGCAGTTGAGCTCTTCCAACAACTTACCCATTTTCACTGTATTTAACTTTTTTTTTTTTTTTTTTGCACTTAACTAGTTTTTTTTTTTTTTTTCTTCTTTTTTTTTTATCAAATAAGTTTTATTTACACTTCTGACACCAATGTAACGTGCGCTTAGTTCGCAAAATAAAACTTCACCTTTCAATTTATTTCTATCACTTTTATTCAGTATCTATCCTTTATTCGAACTCAACTCGACTATTGGACTATCACTGGTTAACAACATTTCACTCTTAACTTTATCACTCTATAATCAAAAACTGCCCTCTGGTTGCCTCGGGCGGGCTATTTATATCGAATGACATTTCATCCAGAACTCTCCAGTAGCTTCCACATGGTCTGCAACTCTCCACTGTTTTGGCTGTCAAACATTTTCTCTCCTAGAATTTCTACACTTACACTAGTGCTCCCAGATGTGTTTTTCGGTTGAACGTTTTCGATTAGGAAATTGGTATTAAATGTTGGGTTCACGTTACAATACATATCTACGCATGCCGGCACCATGCTTCTTCACTTCTACATACCGTGCGTCAACTTCAATACAACTGACAATTGAATAAATTAACTATATGGATAATGGAAACGAGCCACAACCACCACCGGTTGCCGATTGTCATTCATCTATAGTATTGCAGTACTATACTCATTACCAGCAATATAAGAAAATCGTAGTATGCATGTACCATGTAGGCATTAAAAGATTCTTTAAACTGGTGTATATGGAATTATGTTATTTTTATAATGCACTAATACTAGGCGTGTTTTTTTTTATGCTAGTATATAGTACAGCATTCGAGTTAAAAAAAAACGATCTGTCCACAGTATTTTCAGTTCTATTTTCAGCAACAAGATGGAGCTCAACGTCAAAGCTTGCTGTTACTTTTCAAAGCTCTCTGTGAAATTCAAGATGAAACAAAATCAAATTCATACCAGGTTTGTTTCCTTATTTGTTCTATCAAATGAATAACGATACAAAGCCAGGTATGAATTTGTATTTTTTTTCTTATTTTCCATACATCAGATTCTCTCTTACAGCTCTTTTTTACTATTTTTGGAGGCATCGTCCAGCAGTGAAGAAAGCTCTATGTCAAAGTCAGCTGTTTTGTTGAAAAAAACTTTTGGGTATGTTCGGGGAGTATGTAAAAAGATATTAAAAACTAATCTTTGATGAGATTTTCCATTGGCAAACAGAATCAATTTATTTTTTATCCAAATCTTTGGGAAAGCAGTTCTACGCTATTGACCAGTCTTTCGATAGGTTAAGAAGGAAAATAAGTTGTTTTTATTTACAAAACCGTGAAATTGAACTATAATACTACCGCACAAATAAACACAACCCAAATTAAATTAAGTTGAAACACGTACTGCTAGTCCCAAACTTGAATTTCTATTGAAGAATGTATAATTTTCATTCATATATCTTTCCCTTTTGATCATTTTTTGCTGCTTTGTTTGTTTGTTTGATTTGTTTTTTTCTTGCATTTAGCTATATTTTTTAGTCAAATAATTCCCCAAGGAAAGCTATTAGCTTCAGCAAAAAAGAACTAGTGCAAAATCCTGTATTATATACACCACCAGGTGAAAAACAGGGCGAAAATTCAATATGAATATAGTTTTCATTTCTTTAATTTTTAATCGAGAGAAAAAATTTCTGTGCAAATACCACATTTTTTTTGAACACGTCCTTTCGAAAAAGCTTTGTTGAACTGAAATCAATGGTGGTGCCATCTTATTTTCAAAGCTGGAAACTATCAATCCACAGCAATGCCATCCCTGTTTTCACTGTGGAAAATTACGACAGTAAAATGATTTGTTGTTGTTCCCCAAGGGAAATTTTTACTGTACTATATACTAGCATAAAAAAAAACACGCCTACTATTGTCTCTTTACATGTAACTTAGTGGTCCCACTATCGTGAAACGTATTGGGAAAGAGGTCACTGATGAAACTAATGGGAAACAGTGATGCCAAATTTTCCTTAACGTCTCCGCGACATCGAACTTTTACTATTCATCATTCCGAGGCGGGAGAATGTACGAATGTACAATGATTATTTTAAAAAGGTGTAAATAAGAAAATGTTAAACTTAAATTAGTTAATCAAACAATACTTAGAATGCAATCCACAATATGTAATATGTCAAAACTAATGTAAACAAAAACGTAGAATTTGTTCTTTTGACCTTTGGATCAAGTAAATAATGTAAATACACAACCGATTTATAAAGAGTTTGAAGTGGACGTGTTTCTTTTACTTGGAAAGTTTACAAGTTATTTTTTTCCCTAGTTTTTTGTATTAAATAAAACCTAGTCAGATCAAGTGCCACCCCTAGATGTAATCCCATACTGCAGTCTCGATTTCAATAAAGCATTAGATATAAACTTGTTTTAAAATAGGTAGATTGCAGTACATACTGAAATGGAAATATTGTCTAACCATAGAATTAAAGTATATTTTTAAATAGTCCGTATGGTCCTTCCAACTAACCCTTTGATCCAATATAATCCCTAAGTATTTAAAACTCAAGCCCGTCAACGCGTTCAATTAAAAAACAACTCTCACTACAACTTACTTGACTGTTAAATATCAGATGAAAGCGTGTTTCAAGCAAACAAAATCGGCAGCAACTTGGCGAGTGATAGAAATAAAGGAAGCTCATCACACACTAGTCCCTTGATAATAAAAACCATAAACTTTGTTTTATTGTAGATAATCAGTTTATGAAACCCAAACCAACGTTGAAGTATATCTAAATCATAATTGACATCTGATAACATATCAAGTAAGCTATTGTTAGAATAGGAAAGGGCTGTATCGTCAGCGAATGCAGTAATTTTGCCTTTGAAAGGTTGACTGAACAAGGAATTAACATATACAAGAAACAATATCGGATCCTTGAGGAACACCTAAACTTAAAAAGTTATTTGAACTGAAAACATTTTTTACTTTGACCATTTGTTTTCGTTGTGACAAATAAGACACAAACCAATCATAGATAAATCCTCTGAATCCAGCGTTAAAGAGTTTTTTTTTAGTAATATGGAGTGGTTTACCATATCGAAAGCTTTGGTTATGTCAATAAATAATGTAGAGGGAATTTGGGAAGCATTCAAACTGTTGTATATTTCACCGCATAATTTCAATAAAGCACTTTCAGTCGATTTACCACTTCTAAATCCAAACTGAGAAATATTAAAAAAATTAGTCCTATCTATGAATGATAACATTCTAGTTCTTATGCCTTTCTCAAAAACTTTGAAAAAAAATGGACAAAATTGAAATTGGACGATAATTATTTTTTGATGTTTTATCACCTTTTTGTGAAGTGGAAGTAGAAGAAGAAGACACTCAGGAAAAATACCCTTTTGCACACAAAAATTGAAAATATAACATAAAACATCAGACATATTTAATACGCCATATTTTTTAATATAAAACTAGAAATTGAGTCAGAAGATGACGAATTTGATGTTTTAAGTGACTTAATAATTTTATAGATCTCCAGCGAAGAAAACTAGTCCAAAGAAAAAACTTTCTGGTATAATATTGCTATGGATTAAACTATTGTCGTAATGAAAAGTAGGATAACCCTCAATCCAAGATCCTATATTAGTAAGGAAGTTGTTAAATAGATTAGCAACTTCTAAAGGCTCAGTAACGATTAAGTCACTATCACTAATAAAAATATCTGTTTGAGGTCTATTACTGTGGAGGATTTCATTAACAACTCGCCATTCTTCCTTAGAATTAGCTAGGTTTTTTGCTAGTTTGTTGCTAAAGTATGTATTTCTACAAATAGGTATTTCAATTTTTACCTCTCTGTATAACTTATCATAGTAATTCTTTAGCCTTTGATTGTTAAGGTGTTTAGTAATAGCTGAGCAAAGCTTGTTTTTCTTTTTAATTTTCTTTAGTAGTCATCCATTGCTTGAGGCATTTCAATTTGCTACTTTGCTTACACAACTTTTGGCTACTATTCTCAATATGAGATTGAAGCTTATTGAAAAACAATTTAAATGCAACAGATGGATTATCCGATACATAAGCTTCATCCCAAAATTCTAAATTAAGGTTAGATCATTAAAACACCAAATCAATTTTTTTGAATTCGATGTCGGAAATTTGGTTTTCTCGAGAAATTCTACAGTTGACCTGAATACCTGTTAAATTATGGTCTGTGATTTTTAGGTCTTAATTAAAGGTCTTGTTATCAATAGCCGCGTTTTATTATCACAATGATCCAATCCGGATCAGATCTTGATAATAAAACAGCTTTAGATCATCATATTTCCAGTTGGAAGCTGTGAGAGACTCGCTCTCTCAACTGACATTTCAAAAGAGTTGCAGAGTTGCCCTACGAACTTTTTTTTCAATGGTTAATTTTTTGTAGGGAAAAATGATATTCATCCACTTTGTCAAATATATATTTTTTTGCACTAATTCTTATTAATTTCACGAATATATGTTTTGTTTTGTAAAACTTTTTCATTATGTCATGTATTATACAAAAATGAATAAATGTGAAGTTTCTCGGTATCTATCTAAAATATATTTCATTTCACACAGATAAAAATGTTCATGTGGCAATACTGTTGTTATTGGAAATATTGGAAATGATACCAACGTTTCAATGGAAAGTCTCCTCTTGTGTGAAATAGAAGAACTAATTTTTAGATCACAAAAATAGATCCAAATGAAAAGCAGGATTTCGCTTTGTTGTTGTAACGCTAATAAACCCATGATCTGATCCGGATCAGATCAATAATAAAACGCGGCTAATATAAGTGTACCTATCTTATAAAAACATGGTCCAAACAAGAAGTTAATCGAGTAGGCTGATTTAACACAGACTCGAAACCAAATGAAGAGAGCAGAGTTAAATAATTATCAACATCAGGTGAATCACACAGGATGTTCACATTTAAATCACTCAGCAAAACAATATTTTTGCATTTCTGTCTATCCAAAAAACACGAGAACTCATCCAAAAGGCACGTAAACACAAATATAACAAAAATTAACACCAGAGACCTCATAACTAACACTGATTATATCAGAACTTACTAACTTACACTTATTAATCTTAGAACCCATTATGTCATTTCTATAATATACTGCAACACCACCAGCAGCGTAAGTTTCATTACAAACCGCTTCAAAAACAAAATTTGGAATAATGTCATAATTACACTTCTCATCTTCAAAAATCCAAATTTCCGAGAGATAAATTAAATCTGGTAAATGATTCAAAGGTGCAAGGTGAAAAAGAAAGGTATTAAAATTTTTACGCATGCTACGAATGTTTTGATGAATGACTGAAACTGAAATACGGGAAAAATTGCCATTGATATGATGTTCTACACAAAAACAATTTACAACATCAGAAGTTACAGTGAAAAAACTACTATCATTACTTAAATCATTTTGAGAATAAATAGTTGAACTAAAATTGTTCATGATTTAGGTACACAAAACAAATTTGGATTATTTTTGAGCTAAGCTATTGGTTAAGCAATCGTTAATATAGATGTTATTGCTTTGCTACTGCCGCTATTGTTGTTGTTGTTATGATGAGCACCAAATATGTTAGATCTGATTTTATTTTTGTTCTCCCGCATTTTCTTCATTACAGCTTTCTTCCGTGAAACAGATGAAAACTTCACGCACACGATGTTAGAAATTGTTTTTTTGGTTTTTGCTTTTAAGCGGCCCATACACACAACACAAGTGTGCACACTTGTGTCGGTGTGGATAAATGTGGTACGTGTGTGGGGTGGTTTGCATTCGTTGTGCCACACGGTGCGAACAAAATGAAATAGTTTCCATTTTTGGTGGGGGTGTGGGTTATGGTGCTGAAGTGTGTGCCATTTCGTGTGGTGTGTATGGCGAAATACCACACCGGTGTGCACACAACGGTGTGCACACTTGTGTGGTGTGTATGGGCCGCTTTACACTCTTGACAAAGCACGATTCAATGTCAGTTAAATACATCTCCTCACTAGAAACAGCTGTGAGTAATTTTTTGACCTTCTCTTTTACATTCAAATTGTTCACGTCAGGAATGCCAACGATATCAAATGCACATTGTTTTTCCCGCTGTTACAGTACATTCAGCTTCACCTCCAGGCTCCAGGCTGTCAACTTTCTTATTAAGAGAAGCGTTGCACTTTTCAAGAGCCCTAATTTTTGCAAGTGTCTCTGTATTTACTTGCTTCAGCTGGGCAATTTCATTGTAAAGTACATGCATTGTTATTGTTTGCTGACCCATATTGTTGTCGTCGTGGGAAGCAATACTTGGGGTTGGGGTTCCGCCCACTAGAAGTTTTTTTTTACTGTTTAGCGGCCTATACACACCACACTAGTGTGCACACCGTTGTGTGATCTTAATTCCGTCACACTTAGATCAATGTAGATCCATTGTGATACCCTGACGTATTGTAACGTCCTTGAAACCTATGAATTTATGTCTGGTCAGTATTTAGCCATTTTGTGGCCTTAGTGAAGTTTAACAGACTGCTTTTTGAAGCGTCTGATAATTCTTCTAGTTCATTGAAAAAATAATTGCATAGAAACTTTTTCCTAATATGGCAGAGTGCTGGGCATTGACAAAGGAAGTGAGTTGTATCCTCGTGTTCATCTTCGTCATTGCATCCTCTACATAGGTCATTGGTGCAAAGACCCATTTTCTTTTTGTGATAACCTAGTAGGTTATGTCCAGTTGTGATACTGATAAGCATTCGCAATGAAGGTCTATTCAATGATAGCAGCTTTTCAGATTCTTTCTTATTATATTTCGGCCATATTTTCCTGGAAGTAACACAGGAATCTAGGCATACCCATTTTTCATTGGATTTTTGCATTATTTTGCTACCAATTATCTGTTTAATTTCACAGATTGGAATCCTGATTGATTGATCAATGAGAGAAGGGTCAAGTGTTGATCCTTTTCTCGCTACTTCGTCCGCTTTTTCGTTTCCCGGCATACCACTATGACCAGGAACCCAGCAGAGTCTAACGTTATGCTGCGTGCCAAGAACCTTTAGCTCTTCGCGACAGCAAGAAACAAGCTTTGATTTGATAAGAGTATCAGAAATCGCTTTTATTGCTGCTTGGCTATCAATGAAAAAAGTGATATCAGCATGTGATAGCGCCATCATGGACACCTGTTTTGCAGCGTGTGAAACTGCCAAAATCTCGGCTTGGAAGACGCTGCTGTGATTTGGAAGTCTGAATGAACTTGCTAGGTTTAGGCTTTCTGAAAAGAAACCTGCCCCTGTTCCAACTTCCATTTTAGAACCGTCCGTCGGTATAGATTGCGATAGACGTTTCGTAAGGTGTTTCATTCTCCCAATCTTGTCTATTGGGGAAGCTAGTTGTGAAGGATTTTTTAAAGTCCAAGTATGGAGTTATGTAATCCGTGCAGATATTGTTATCTGCGTATCTTGATAAAATCTGTGCGTGTCCTATTTGGCTGGTTTTCCAGACATTACATTGGTTTAGTCTAAGTGCACTATTTGCTGCCGCTTCTTGAACGTAGAGATCAAGAGGTGTGAGATTGAGGATTACTTCCAAACTCGCGGTCGGTGTAGTTCTCATTGCACCAGTTACGCAAATACAGGCAGATCTTTGAACTTTGGTTAGGGTTTTTAAATGCTTGGATTTTACCAACGGCTTCAACCAGACCAAATTGCCATAAGATAGGATAGGTCTAACAATGGCAGTATACATCCACAGGATGATCATGGGATTTGGTCCCCAGTTTTTGCCAAAAATCCTGTTGCACGAATACAGTGCTATCATAGATTTCTTATATCTTTCTTGTATATTGGGACTCCAATTTAGTTTTTTGTCTAAGATCACACTTAGGTATCTGGCTTGATCAGAGATTTTAAGAGGGGTCCCATTTAGTCTTGGTAACTCGAAAGTAGGTATTTTTCTTCTATTTGTTAAGAGTACCAGCTCTGTTTTGAGGGTGTTCACTGCAAGGCCGCACCTTTTTGTCCAAGCGCTTACCTTGGTTAGTCTATAGTTCAATTGTGCGCTAATAGTGGAAGGGAATTTCCCCGTTGCCAGAAGAGCTAGATCATCGGCATAGGCGCCACCACGACTTTTACGCCATCATGTTTGAGAGCTACGAGGATCTCATTCATGACCAGGATCCAGAGCAGGGGTGAGAGGATACCTCCTTGTGGTGTTCCCCTTGCCACACACTTTTTCAAGTTTGCACCTCCCAGTTCACTGTGGATCTGACGTTTTGTTAGCATATTCATGATCCAATTTGTAATTGTTTCTTCAATTTCTAGATCATTTAGGGCCTTCTTAATTGCACTGTTTTGTACATTGTTGAAAGCTCCTTCAATGTCCAGGAAGGCTGCCAGAGTGTATTCCTTATCTTGCAGCGTTTTTTCTATGGTTCTTACTACACAGTGAAGTGCTGTTTCCACACTTCTTCCTTTTGTGTAAGCATGTTGAAAGGTGGATATTACTTCCGGTTTTATATAGCTACGGATGTGTAAATCAAGCAACCTTTCAAAAGTTTTCAGTATAAAGGAGGTCAGACTTATAGGTCTGAAGTCTTTTGCTTCTATATGGCTGGGTTTGCCGGCTTTCGGTATGAAAACGACTTTAGCCTCCCGCCATATTTTGGGAATGTAGCCCCATATGAAGCTATTTTCAAAAATGTTCTTGAGATGTGCGATGACTTTCCTGCTGCTTTTTTGCAGCATCATAGGGAAAATGCCATCGTGACCCGGAGATTTAAAAGGTGAAAAGGAGTTGATAGCCCATTCCAACTTCTTTTCCGTTACGATATCTGCCGGGATTTCATGTCTAGAAAACCTAGTGTTTTCTATTTCACTGTTCTCTATAGGGCTGCATCCAGGGAAGTGCGATTCGAACAGATGTTCCAGACTCTCGACTGGGGATTCAGTCCAGTGGTTATCCGGTTTTCTCAGAGAACCAAGTGGTATGGTCTCCTTATAGAGGATTTTCCGTAGTCTGGCCGATTTGTTAGTACACTCAATTTCATTGCAAACATTTCTCCATGAGCAGCGTTTCGCTCGTTGAGTTTCATTTTTGAATTTCCTTTGGCTGGATTTTTAATGTTCCCAGTCATTTTCGGAGCCGGTCCGTTTGGCAGCATTGAAAAGTCTTCTAGTTTCTTTCCTAATGCTGCTCAGCTCGTTATTCCACCAAATTGGTTTTTTGTTCTTTTTTACCGTTGTGATCAGAGGACAGCTTTTATCCAGGGCATTTCTCAGAATCCCTGTGAGTTCTGCAGTCAACTTATCAAGGCTTTGCGGTTCAAGGTTCCTATTTATATTAAGGGAATCTATGTTATCGTCTATCGCCCAATCTGTACGTCTATTATTTCGAAATGGTTTGATTGGGCGATCTGTAGTGGGAATGATAAAGTTTATCAGACGATGGTCTAAGAAATAAATTTCTTCTAGTACTTTCCACTGCTCTACTGGACAAGTGTCCAAGTTATTTGTGAGGGTAATGTCAAGTACTTCTTTAGAGTTTTTTGTAACAAAGGTAGGTGTGTTACCTCTATTGATAACCAAAAGATTGTTTCTTAAAATAAATTCAAATAAGAGTTCCCCCCTAGAATTCGTGTCGGTGCTTCCCCATTGCACATGGTGTGCGTTGGCGTCGCAGCCCATAATAATATCTAGTCTACTCTTGCTTGTGTATTCTACCAGTTGGTAAGTGATATCCGCTGGTGGTCCTTCAATTCCATCATGTGGCATGTAGATGGAAGCCAAAATTAGTGATGGGAGTCCTACGCGTTCCATCTTTACTGCGGTCTGGTCTATTGTGCTATAAGTAGTTAGAAGAAAAAGATTTAACTGTTTTCTAGCTACTATGCATGTTCTATGGTTACTGTCTGGGCTGACAAAATTGAATTTGTACAGCGTGAGTTCTTTGGAGTGTAGGCCCTTAAATTTTCCTCTCGCAACCCAAGGTTCTTGAATAAGGGCTACATCAATTTGTCTACTCTCCATGAGGTAGACCAGGTTGGCGGAGGCGGCTTTACTATGTTGGAGATTGATTTGTATTAACTTCAATTCCATTGCATATTTTGTTTTTTATACAACGCCTTACTAACCTGTTTTTTGATTCTAGCTATCAGCCTGAGTTTGCATCGGGTAATGCCGACGCGAACTTTGAAGCTGACTCTTCTTAGAAGTGGTATGGAGTTGTGTGTCAACCTCACAATCACTTCAGTGCCTGTCTCCGTCTTCTCCACCTTCACGACCTTCCATTGGTCGCTCAAAAGTTCGGCATTCAGAGAAAGGATGTACCTTTCCAAACTGCTGGACCTATTGGACGGTTTATGTCCTTGATCTCAGTGGCAGTCACGAGCCGTAACTCAGCATTCTGCCAGGGAGCTGCCGTCTTCTTTACGAACTCCTGGAGCCATTGAAGGGTCCATTCATTCTCGCAGTTCATTACTTTGAAACCATGGATGGTAGTGAGGTCCCCGAAGAGTGGCGGTTGCTTGCTCTTAACGATCGCCTCATTTACCTCTTCCAGGATCCTTAGTTCCAGTAACTGCCATTCGTCTTCACTCAGTTTGCGGTCGGGTTTCCCAAAGTCGGCTATAGCGACTAGGCGACCCTTTGCAGCAGGGACTGAGGAAGTCTTCATCCTCTTTGGTAGTCTGTTGGGTGAGGAGTTGTTCGGGGAGGAGCTGGCATTCCTTACTCTTTTTGAGCAGTTCGGCATTTCGGTTTCGATAAGGGGCAGAGAGCCCGTCACAGTTCCGGTATTTGTTCCGCAGCCAGCTCGTTTATTGTCTGTCGGGTCTTGTCCAGTTCGTTTTGTTATGTCTGTTGGTGTCATTGTCCGTAGTCTTTGTTCAGACCTCATCAGAGCCTTCCTCGCCTTTCCCGTTAAGGAATCGGGGTCCTTTTTCGATAGGCGTCTGACTGTCTTTACCGCGTTGCGTTGTTGTCTTAGTTGAAGTTCGTCTTTGCTGAGGACCCTTGCTCGTCATTGTCTTGTATTTCTGTCGATGACAGTTGCCAGACTGTCCGTCGTTTTGTTGTGTGACGGATTTTCGGGGTTGGATTCCTCAGTCACATTCAGGTCTTGCGGAGGGCTATGGCCTTCTACACTACCATCAAGTTTCTGTTCTTCCTTCCCCTCAGCAGCGGCTTCATTTCCCATTTCTGGGTGAGAAGTACTGCTGTGCTTCCGTACTCTAGGGTCTGTCTGTTCGTCCTTCGTATTATGTCCTGTGTTCGTAGTCCCTACACCAGTCGTCGATGGGGTTCTCCTTTTCTTTGGCTTAATTTTATCAGTGTACGGAGCAGGCGGACCCATCGAAGTCTTTGCACTCTGACTTAGAGGGGAGAGAGGGTTCGGTGCTGGATTAGCAATTGGCCCATCCTTTCCCAAGCCTTCCCTTTCCACCAAGGCTCGTGTGCTGTGTGGTTTGTTTTGGTCGATTTTGTCAGTTTTTGCAGTTGTACCTTGCAGGGGGCTTGGTGCTAGACTAGCAGTAGGCCCGTCTTTTCCCAAGTTCTCCCTGTCTAGAAAGGCTCGTGCGTTATGTAGTCGTTTCCGTTCTAAGTCAGTCATTTCGTTCCAGTCAACTTTCCCCAGCCTTTTAACCGTGCGTTCGCAGTTGGAGATTTTACTCCGCCTGGACATGCACGATAGGTTGGAGATATCGGAGTCTGCCATAGAGCTAGCATCACTGATATCATCGACAATGATGGCTTCGCCACTGGCTCCATCTTCCATACCAAAGCTGAAGAAAGGGTCGAGTAGGAGGTTTTCCTCTTCCTCAGTCATTTTCGTACAATTGTTGTTGTTCTTGGAGTTGTTCATTTTAAATTCCTTTTTATTACTTGAGTAAGCTTTTGCGATTACTTTATAAGTTGGATCTGTAAGAAAAAAGAATAAGAAAAAGAAAAGAAAGAAAAAAGAAAAATATCCAAAATTATAAGTAAAATTGTCACACAAACCAAGCAAAAAATGAAATGAGAAAAGTCAGTCACTGGCGACTTCTCCTTTCGATATTGAGATCGTAAGGCAAAGCCCAAGCCAGCAGCCGTGACATCTGCTGACATTTTAGCGTATATCCCCGCTATTTTTTTTATATCTTTATGTGTCCTTTTCATAATTTTCATAGGGGTGGGTCTCACTTAGTTTGCCCAGAACCCTAGCTGGTAGCTGATTTTCCGCCCAGGAGCATCCAACCGTAGCCATCCTGCTTTAGGTTCTAGCGCAAGCCTCCTCACCACTCCTAGGTAGAGACCCGTTGAGGAGGAAGAATTGGCATTTCGCCATACACACCACACCAAATGGCACACACTTCAGCACCATAACCCACACCGCCACCAAAAATGGAAACTATTTCATTTTGTTCGCACCGTGTGGCACACCGAAATTTGGTGTGCAAACCACCCCATACACGTACCACATTTATCCACACCGACACAAGTGTGCACACTTGTGTGGTGTGTGTGGGCCGCTTTATTCATGGATGAGATGGAGTGAACAGGGCTGTCGTTTCTGATAAGCCCAAAGCAGTACATTCCAAAAAATTTTGCATAATTTTTAGACAAAAGCAATACGCATACAATTTTTTTCAATTCATATTTTTTTTATTGTTAACTATTTCTTTATGACAAAAAATAAACTTAGATACATATCAACTTAATCTATCTATAAGTCTTTTAGTTTAATTGTTTATTATTATTAATTTCACTTCATTTTTATAAAATAGAAACTTTTTTACAATAAAAATAGCACAATATTGCAGCCGACTTTAATTTATTTTTATGAATATTTTTAACACATTTTAATATGTAATTTTAGCATAAGAATATTTTTTAAGGCCGTGACATAAAATTATATTAGAATTCAGGTAAATAGTAATAATTTTGAAGGACAAAAAATTTTAATTGCCTTTTTTATATTATTTGTAATTTGATAAAATTTCTTGCAGCCTACTCCATAGCGCTGCTATGCCTTATTAATTCCCTTGGCATTAAAATTGAATTGACTGTGGATGTCAGTAAGGAGTTTCTTATTTATCTTTTATCAAAGCTACTTGCGGAAATACGCGCTCTGCACTCGCACTGCTATGCGGAAAGCATTAAATGGATAAAAAGTGCTTTTAAAAGGAGAAACATTAGAGCATTTAATGCGTTTTTTAAACTAAATGTAGCGCTCCAAAAATTTTCAAATTTCAAATACATACTTATCATATTTTGATGTGAAAGAGCCCTCCACTCATCATCAAGGTCATCGACAAGTTCTTCTTGAATCAAATCTGGAAACAATTGTATAAGCGGGGTAAGGCTTGGGGACTTATTATGTGGATCAATTATTTGTACGGGTTCTAAAACTTTATCTAGAAACTTTATTCTTTTTCTAATTTGCGTACATAATTCAATGAAGTAATCTCTACACTTTTTTCTTATATTTTTTATAACTTCACCTCTTAAGTCCACAGAGCCAATTAAAATGTTAGCTTGTGCCCCAAGGTAGATTTTTTTTTAGTTTAATACCCTTTTCACATCGCACAAAAATCTGGATTTTGATTTTGATTTGGGTGGTACTGGATTCAACCAATTCACACTGCGGCGAAGTACTAGAGTAGATTTTGTGCTATGGCTGCCGCCCACAAAAGGAGACAGCCAGAAGTGGAATATCTGGCTAGAAAAATTTATAGACTACGAGCTTAAGCAATCACAAGTTAGAGCGCAGCAAGAGGAAAAAGATAGAGCAGACTTTGAAACAAACGCGAAAATGTTGCAAAGAATCAGGTTTGTATTTTATGTTTTTTAATAAGTCAAGTTAATTCACTACTTAGCCTCTATTTAGATTGCCCCTGGTATGAATTTCTTTTCTTTGGTGGCTCTGTAGCTGCAAAACAAGTTGAATACGGCTGGAAGGAAGTTGTTCGTAAAAGCTTTACAAAACAACAAACTTCTTTCCTCATCTTCTCATATTCAACTGCACCTGAGATGGCATGCAAGAAGGTCCAAGTTCCTGTCAATGCTATATCGCGTGTAATTTGCACGGCGGGTTGCAACATAAATGCTATCCGAGCAACAACTAGAGTACATATCACAACAAATTTGCGGGTCCAATTTGCACAATTAATGTTGCAGACGCTGCTGTTAGCATGGGAGTTGCAGTGATTGTGTCACATGCAAGTCAGTTGACACCATTGCAACCACAAGGACGTCTAGCAATACCTATACTTCACAGCAGCAGTTCAAAACCCTAATAAAAAATATTTTCATTATTTACATATATAAATCAGGTGGAACAAAAACCAGTTACTGAAACTTCAAATAAAAAACAACTAGTAGGAATTCCTTTAAAGCAAAGAGAAAAGAAAAACTATAATGTTGATAAGCACACTCTTAGGATTGGTTGTAACCATTTATTTGAACTAATTTATGAAAAATAAATATCAAGGACTTATTCAATGTTATCGCAAATGTTGTCTTATTTCTACTTTTTAACATTGGTTTCTTCCTGGGTGAGGAAATCAGAAGGTATTCAATACCTTCTTTATGCGGTTTTGATTCTCCAGTGACTTGTTTTCGTTTAGCTCGTTGAAAATTTTCTTTTTTAAAAATCGGAGCTTTTTTCTGTATTGGGAAGCTGATTTGTAGAGGTGCTGGGAAGAATCATTTCTTGTGCACGGTAGAAGTCCCCAATCGGTTTCTGTTCACTCAGTTCTTGGACAAACTTATTTCTAGAATTCGGTTCTTTCGGAACTAAAAGAAAACTTTTTATATTGCGGTTCTATACATTTGAGGAGATTGCTTACTATTCTTACGAAATCTGCTGTAGAGTTCCATGATGTCAACTAGGCCCACCAATCTAGTTTCATAAATAAATTGCTAGTGTCCGACCGAAGCTTCGGCTTCGGCTTCGGCCACATTCGGCAAAAAAATTTACAATCGGCTAAACCTTCGGCTTCGGCCAAAATATGCCGAAGTTTTGGCCGAAGCCGAAGGTTTAGTTTTTGGCTGTTGTGCGTTGTGGTAGGGGCTGAAAAAAAATTCAGTTTTTCGTAGAACGTAGAACAGTGTTGAGTTATTTGTTGTTCTTTTCCTTAATTTCAATAAAATATTAATATAAGTTCAAATTGTTATTATTTTTGAAACGTTAATTTAATTTATCCCGTTAATTTGGTTACTGCATGCACACATTGGATTCGTTTTGAGCTTTACCCAGAGTTGACCCAGGCTTCCTTGAGAACTCTATGAGTCCTCAAAAAACACTAAACCACAAAATCACCACAAATCCCTGTCATTTGAATAAAAATACATGCCATTTAACAGCCCTCAACTCGCCCCAGAAGAAACCAAGGGCGAATCTTTTTGTACCAAACCCAGGTCAACCCCAAGGCTCAAAAAACACTCAGTTTGGCATTCAGGACAAACTAAGGTTTCTCAAAAAACGCTTTGTGGCGACCACAGAGTGACCTCAGGGCTTCAACTAACGAACCTATTCTAGAAAAAAATCACAATTTTTTTCATTTTTAGTCAATCTGGAACGAAAATTCTTCAAGTTATTGAAGCTTCGGCTTCGGCCGAAGGTTAATGTCAAGCCGAATAATCGGCTTCGGCTTCGGCTTCGGCTACAAATCGACCTTCGGTCGGACACTATAAATTGCATTTTCTATGTTAGCATAGGAAACCTCAACTAAGCATTGGTAGGCTAACTATCCGTTCACAGTGTTGCATTTGGTGCATCAATTCAAACACTTTATCTTTGGCTAATGCTTTTAAGTTCTATTTCGGAATCATCAGGCACCAGTACAGTTGGATGACAGGAAATAAGCTTGATTGCAGAAACGAGTTCGGTGGGTCCGGGGCAGTAACCCTCAATGTACCTACTCGTATTTTATCATTTAGTTTGTGGGTATACTTGGCATCTGAGTAGGAGCAATCATCCTCAATGAAGCCATTAGACATTCCAATTAGACTCTGAGTTGGACCCATTAGCCGAGACCATCATGTTGCTTTAACTGTAGGAGACGGTGCATAAAATACAACACCGTTGGTTTTCGAAGACTTTGCCACTGTGTAGGGACCAGATTTCAGAGTAACTTTCATATTTTGCAATTATGATTCAATTTAAATTTTGTCGCTGGATACATCAAGGAAATAAAAAAAAGATCACTCACTGAATGTTACCTAAGCGATCTGGAATTCCATTCTATGTACGAAATTCGAACATGGAAATGACAGTTCGTATCCACCTGAACTGACTCAGCTGTCTGTAAGAAGAAAAGTCATCCATCCATTTCCGCGTTTCTTCCTTTTCGATTTACACTCTCACCGAGTGCAGTCAAGTCTTGCTCTCCAGAGAAAAAGAAAATTTATTCCTAAAGAACCAAAGACCTTCCTATATAAAAGAATACAATAAAGCTCCAATCCACCGCCATCAAAACGACAGGTAAGCCAAGTGCTTTAATAAATGTGCCGAATAAGAGCCTACAACCTTTTTTTTTTTTCCTTTCATTCGTGATTTACAGCTGAGGTTAGACCACCTTTCCACGAGGTTATTCACTTAATTGACGTGATCGCTGACACGCGATCACGTCCAAAACGTCGAGGCATCTTTCCTCTGCCACAAGAAAAAAGGTTCCATTCCACGCGGAAGTTTCTACTCCACATGCTTGGAGTTCACCTACCTCAACCTCGACACCTATAAGTCATCCGGCAGTGCACAGGGGAACCCAACGATTGAATGTGCACTTCACTACCCCGAGTCCACATCCTAATAAGCTGGACATTAGTATACCTACGCTAAATACAAGTAGCCTTTCTAATCCATTGCGCATGAAGTGGAGCTGTCTCAGTGACGACAGCCGCAACTTAATCAGTGGATAAATTGTTATTGCTGTTGCTGTCGGAACGAAAGCCCTCGCACCGAACTCTCTATGACCATTCGCGATTAGTCAAAACTACGTCACCAATTCTCAAACAATTGAGAACAGTCATCATACCTGCCAGAACAAAGCGATAACGACATCCTAAAGATCATCACCACGAAGCTTTAACATATAAGATAAACTTATTCAACTACATGTGAAAGTTTTCTCTTAACTACACAAAAAAAAAAAAAAATAAGAAAAAAAAAAAAAAAAAAAAAAACAAAAGCTCAAGCTAAGTATTCTCTTTAGTTATCCTAAGTCAGTTCAAATTGAAAAGAGAATTTATATCCCCACTGTTTAGCTGCGCTTAACAAGATCCAGCGCCCAGGCCACAACAAAGCTGATGTGCACACCATCTTTGGGAAGCCGGTAAGTCATTTGCTAAATTGTTTTATTGCTGTTTGTTATATTGTCCTTCCAATTTGAACATTTACCTTATGGATAGAAAGTGAATATTAATAATTGCCTCTCTTAAATTATTTTGGAAATTTACCTAATACCTTTTATTTTTATCGCGTAAATTTGAAGCGTTATTAAGTTAAGAGAAAAGAGATCATATTATTAGATAATAGATAATAGAACGTTGAAACAATTCAACGAGTGAAAGTAAATAGAACTAATTTGAAAGTAGTGCATGGTCATTGGAACCATGTATCGCCTATCAAACTCAATTTGAATACAAAATCCATTTACACTTAGATCCATTAAAAGTTAAAGATTTCGTTTTATAATTCCGTTGCTATGACATTGTCACTTCGCATCGAGTTGAATTACAAATAAATATCTAAATATGAAAAAGACTCCATACATTGTCGTACACTTGTTTTTGTACTTTTGAAGATCAGCTGGGATGCAGTGATCGTTCACGGTAGTGCTTAAGGGATAAGGTGAGGTTTAGTAAAAACAAAATGAGTTATTACTAAAGAGTAACTCGAACTTAAATTAGGGGTTATCGTATAAAAATTTGTGGGACGATAACCATGGAGTTTTCAAACTGTATGGATGAAAACAGAGGGTGGGCTACACTGGGACCCCAATAACATCCGGGGATCCCATTTGAACAGGGAAGTAAAAGAGTTTTGGTGTTTCCTTCCTTTTTTTCGTTACAAACTTTTAAGTTTTGGGAAAGATTGTGGGTTATATATATTATTTTTCGTTTTTTTGTTGTTTTCAATTCATGTCGGCATGATAATCAAATGCGGTAGTTCAGCGGCGAACACAAGTACCCACCCCACCGACGAGCAAGCCAATGAGGAAGCAAGCATGCCGAGCCGTGTTCATAAGCTGGACAACTTATTTCATGTTCATTTGTTTGTTCAGAGATTCCTGTGGATCTGAGTAAACAAACGATCTAGAACAAATTCGCTTATGTGAAATAAGAAGATCTGAAAACCGTTACACAGGTGGCGCCTAACGTGGGGCTATGGAAAACCAAAAAAAAAAAAAAAAAAAGATTTTATTCCATGATTAATCAGGACCTATTATTAGTACAGGTGTAGCCATTTAGAGTGTTTTTTTTTTATTAATTTGCTTAAACTCAATCATTGAAAGAGAGCGATCTTTTTTTTTTGTGGGGATTGTTTTTAGTAGTCGTCCCAAAGCATAGGTCAGTCCTTTATGCTTGTGGCTGCGTAAGCTCTAAAAACAATGAAGTAATCTAAGCTCAATTGGATCAATGGCCGAGACATTGTGTACTAGCTACAAACGTTCTGACTGTTGCATTGATTTTTTTTGTGCTATGATACCAAAATTTGTTTGTGCGTTTAGTGGTCGTGGTCGGCCGGAAGATCCTAGTTCTGAGAGACTCTGTTCTTTCTGTTGCGACCAAGATCATGTTTCAATTATTAATTAAATACCTAAAGGGCTAGATAAACGAATAAATACTTACGTCTTCCCAAAATCTATACTCGATAAAAGCAAATAGTGACGGAGAGTAATCTTACGAGCGGCCTAAAGCTTTTCGGTATCATATTATCTTATTCTTAGTTGCGTTCGTAAATTATGACCCCTCTATTAGCATCAAAAAAAAAAAAACATAAAACTGAAAAACGATTGTAACAAAAAGATTTAACAAAAACGTCTTTCTTCTCCTGTAACTTCCTTAGTTTTTTCCAACTTCACCTTCCCAAGCACGTATGAAAATCCATTTCTGACTTTAGATTAAAATTGAAAAACTCTTCAATTTAAAAAAAAAAAATTTTTTGTTTTACTTCGAGGAGGTACACAAAAAAAAAAAAAAAAGTACAATACAAAACAAAATTTGACTTCTTGCGGTAACATCGATAATCATAAGAAAACTGTGAGTTAAGCCAATAAGCATAAGAAGGCTTTTAGTTTTAAACTATACATAGGTAAAGATATATTAGTTTGTAAATTTTTGAGTGTTTTCGGAAATTTGAATTCCTCCTGAACTTAGGAAAGCACTCATTATGTCCTATAATTTACGGAATAGAGAAATATCGCAACCAGGGCCATCATCTTCACAAGATACGAGTGGCGATCAACACACATCTGATCCACCCGAAGATGGTCCACCCAGTGCGGCAGCAAACCCCACAAGCCAATGCGGCGGGGAAGAGCTCAGTGGGCAGGTAAATTTTCATTTAAATGAAGATCTTCAACGCTACGTTCAGACTTTAGTCTCTACTTCGTTAGACCTAAGTCGAACAGCGGAAATGCGGGCTAGAAAAGTTGAATACGAAGAAGAGCGGGCAAAAATACGAGAAGATGTCGCGAACACCATTCGTGACACACTGAGAGCGACAACTCCGCCGGTTGCCTCCATATCATCACATGAGTACAATCGAGTGCAAGATCATGGTACGGCCAACCATAACCCAGGAATGGTAGGAGACGTGAATCGTCAGACGGTTCAAAATCCAACACCTTCGGTAGACCACCTGAGTGAAAATGCCCAAAGTTTTCTTCGCCAAATAAACAACCTGAATCTAAATGACCGGAGTACGACCCCGATACCCCCTGTTTCTCAAAATAGCTCTAACAGAGCGATTGCGTTCTACAAATGGGGTTTAAAATTTGATAACAATAGAATGACAGTGGACGATTTTCTATATCGTCTTAAAAGGCTAAAAACAAGTTATGGTGTCTCGTGGGAAGATATTTTCCTTCACTTCCACCTCTTTGTATCAGGGACCGTCGAGAGTTGGTTCTGGACATTTGTGAAGACCAACCCGCAAGCAAACTGGCAAAATCTGGAATACGCCTTAGTTGAGCAATACAGGAGTATTGAGACCGACTCGGAACTATCTCGAAAAATGTTTGACCGCCGTCAGGGACAAACTGAGAGTTTCGACGAGTTCTACAATGCGATTCTAGTGATGAATGCTCGTCTTCAATGTCCCAAGTCTAGAATTGAATTGATTGAGCTGATCAAACAAAACGTTAAGAGAAGAACGGGTGAATTGCTAATAACTTTCAACACCACCAGCCTAGCCGAGATGGTTTATGTTTGTCGGTCTATCGAGAAGCATGCTAACGAACACTTCCGCCCGAAACCATTTTCTCAAAGTGATGGCCGAAAGCAAATAAGTGAATTAGAAATGTCTACAGTAGAATCAGAGTTGTTAGAGGTTGACGCGTTGAATACTTCACATACCCAGCAAAACTATGCAAATTATCTTTGCTGGAATTGCAAAACAAAAGGTCACTCGTTCGTCCAATGCCCAAACCCACAGCGTAGTTTATTTTGTTACAAGTGTGGTATGGAGGACACAACTACTCCCAAGTGTACTAAATGTTCGGGAAACTACAAGCGGGGCAATCCTACTACTGGGGAGTATTGCCGACCCAAGAAAGACCTAGGACAAATTTAGACACTCATTCGAACGCCTCTACCTCAAAGAATTCTAACTGGTTACCAGATGACGCTAAACCCCCGAATTCGTCCCAACAATCAAACCCCATAAAAAAACCACAGTCAACCCCTCAACCCTTGAAATCCGTACAAATCCTTGAAAGGGAACACAGTAATAAAAACGAGCCTTTTCGGTCGTTAGATAAGCCAGTTTCACTACATAATCGATTAAAAGCTTACTATGAGGCTCGCGATCGAATTTTTTTCAAAATCCCAGATCGAATTCAAAAATTGAGAACTCGTTTTAACAACAAAAGACAAAAACATCAAGAAATTTGCGCTACAACGCTTTGCGACACTGAAGATCCTAGACCCTACGCGAGTGTTTCGCTTTTGGGGAGAACCGTTCTTGGGCTCTTGGACAGTGGCGCGAGCATTTCTTGTCTCGGATCAGGATGTTTAGAGTGGTTAAATAGCCTGGGGATACCGTACAAATCTTTCAAATCAAACGTTAAAACTGCGAGTGGCCAACCACAACAGATAATTGGCGAAATTTCCACAAATATAACTTATAAGAATATCATTAAAGAAGTTAAACTATATTTGGTCCCGACCTTAGAACAACCTTTATATCTTGGGATCAACTTTTGGCTACTTTTTGGGGTTGCGCCTCAAATTGTTTCTGAAATTAGTATCGGTCCTCTTCGAGCAAGGGATTCAAATGCACATGAGCTATCAGTGAGTCAATCCAGAGAAATCGAAAATGTTATACACATGTTTCCGTCTTATGCCAAAGAAGGGCTTGGGCGCACAACATTAGAAGAACACACAATAAACACAGGGGATACCGAACCCATTAAACAACGAAACTATCCCGTGTCTCCTGCCATTGAGCGATTAATGTACGAGGAATTGGATAGAATGTTGGCCTTAGATGTCATTGAAAAGAGTGAGAGTGCCTGGAGTTCTCCGGTAGTTTTGGTGCGAAAGCCCGGGAAAAATCGCCTGTGCCTAGACTCCAGGAAGCTCAACAAAGTAACTAAGAACGACGCCTATCCCTTTCCTCACGTGGAGAATCTGTTAAGTCGTCAATCCGATACACACTTCATAAGCAGCGTGGATCTGAAAGACGCTTTTTGGCAGATCCCTCTAGCAGAATCGGCTCGGGAAAAGACAGCGTTTAGTGTTCCCGGTAGACCCTTGTATCAATTCAAGGTTATGCCCTTTGGCCTCTGCAATGCAGCTCAACGCCTGTGCAGACTTATGGACAAAGTGGTTCCGAATGAGTTGAAACAAAGTATATTTGTTTATTTGGACGATTTACTGATAGTTTCAAGCACATTTGAAGAACATGTGGAAGTACTTATAAAGCTGGCCTCACTATTACGGAAAGCAGGTTTGACGATTAACCTTGAAAAGTCACGATTTTGCTTCAAAGAGCTTAAGTATTTAGGTTTTATCGTTGGGGGAGGGTGTATAAAAACAGACCCAGACAAAGTGTCTGCCGTACGAGACTTTCCAACACCGACTACTACACGACAGGTTCGAAGGTTTTTAGGTCTGTCTGGCTGGTACCGACGATTTGTTCCTAACTATTCTAGTCTTGCAAGTCCCATTACTGACACTTTAAAGAAAAGTAAAAAGTTTGTTTTCACACCCGAAGCAGTTAAGGCTTTTGAAGAACTAAAGAAAGCATTAACAACAGCTCCAGTGTTAATAAATCCCGACTTTGATAAGCCGTTCATTTTATTGTGTGATGCTTCGTCTACAGGTGTTGGGTGTGTCCTTAGTCAGCTTGATAAAGAAGGTGCCGAAAAACCAATATGTTATTTTTCGTATAAATTAAATCAGGCCCAACGCAATTATAGCGTCACGGAGCTAGAGTGCTTGGCAGCAGTACTAGGTGTCGAGAAGTTCCGCCCCTATGTGGAAGGGCATAGTTTCACCATAGTGACCGACCATTCGAGCCTTCGTTGGCTCATGAGTCAGAAAGATTTAAGCGGGAGACTGGCGCGCTGGAGTCTAAGGCTTCAAAGATACTCATTTGTGATAGAGCACCGGAAGGGCTCTCAGAATGTTGCGCCAGATGCACTGTCGCGTGTGCATGCGGTAGACGAGATTACTTCGCAACAACTCTCTTCTGACAGTCACTCCAAAGTTCTACAGGTCAACCTCGATGATCCGTCTTTCGATTCCGATGAATACAAGAGGTTGATCAAAACCGTGCAGGAAAACGAAACCCAGCTTCCTGACCTGAAAATTTCAGAGAATTTTGTATATAAGAAGGTTAAGCACTGTACGGGCGACCCTATCGAAGATGACTGCATTTGGAAGCTTTGGGTTCCCTCCGCGTTGACCAATGACTTGATCCGACTGGCCCATGATCCCCCCCAAGCTGCTCATGGTGGAGTGGCAAGAACGTTGTACCGCCTACGGGAGCGCTTTTATTGGCCGAACATGGCAGCCCAAGTCAAATTGTTTGTGGGGAACTGTATAGTTTGCAAAACATCTAAGGCCCCTAACTTTGTTCTAAGACCACCAATGGGCCAATCTTTTGTTGTTGATAGGCCGTTTCAACATGTTTTCATAGATTTTCTTGGCCCCTATCCAAGATCTAAAAATGGGAATTGTTTTATCATGGTTTGTCTCGATCAAATGACCAAATTCGTTTTGGCGACTGCAATTAGAAAAGCAACAGCGGCTGCAGCAATCCGGTTTTTAGAAGAACAGGTGTTTTCCATTTTCGCAGTGCCCGAGTCACTGTTATCTGATAATGGTAAACAGTTCGTCGGAAGAGAATTTGCCAAGTTTCTTGAAACATACGGTATAAAGCATATTCGAACTGCTTCATATTCCCCACAAGCTAATGCGAGTGAGAGGGTGAATAGGTCAATCCTGGCAGCCATACGATCTTATATAGGCTCTGATCAGTCCAATTGGGACAAGAACCTTGCCTGGATCCTCGGTGCGTTAAGATCGTCCGTACACTCGGCCATCGGCGTTTCGCCACATGAAGCCTTGTTTGGACAAAGCAAGCTAGAACATGGATCAGATTACGAATTGCTCAAGAGATTGAGGAGTGTAAATAACCCCGAATTCGATATTCTTCCAAAAAGCACGAAAATGAACATGCTTCACAACCGCATAAAAGAATCTTTAGAACGCGCTCATAACATTTATGAAAAAAGTTATAATACTCGAAGCAAAACTACAAGATATGTTGTTGGACAAGTTATTTTGAAGCGAAACTTCATATTAAGCGATAAATCGAAAAAAAGAAATGCGAAGCTATGTCCTAAATTTGTCCAAGCCAAAATTAAAACAGTTGTAAGCAACAGCCTATATGAATTAGAGGACTTGAAAGGAAATCCATTAGGGATTATACATGCCAAAGATATTCGTTCCTAAGAGAACGGATTAAGACGTCCTCGGTCCTCGTTGCCATTTCATTTTTATGCTTTAACAATTATAAAAGTGAAATGCTGTGTAGGGACCAGATTTCAGAGTAACTTTCATATTTTGCAATTATGATTCAATTTAAATTTTGTCGCTGGATACATCAAGGAAATAAAAAAAAGATCACTCACTGAATGTTACCTAAGCGATCTGGAATTCCATTCTATGTACGAAATTCGAACATGGAAATGACAGTTCGTATCCACCTGAACTGACTCAGCTGTCTGTAAGAAGAAAAGTCATCCATCCATTTCCGCGTTTCTTCCTTTTCGATTTACACTCTCACCGAGTGCAGTCAAGTCTTGCTCTCCAGAGAAAAAGAAAATTTATTCCTAAAGAACCAAAGACCTTCCTATATAAAAGAATACAATAAAGCTCCAATCCACCGCCATCAAAACGACAGGTAAGCCAAGTGCTTTAATAAATGTGCCGAATAAGAGCCTACAACCTTTTTTTTTTTCCTTTCATTCGTGATTTACAGCTGAGGTTAGACCACCTTTCCACGAGGTTATTCACTTAATTGACGTGATCGCTGACACGCGATCACGTCCAAAACGTCGAGGCATCTTTCCTCTGCCACAAGAAAAAAGGTTCCATTCCACGCGGAAGTTTCTACTCCACATGCTTGGAGTTCACCTACCTCAACCTCGACACCTATAAGTCATCCGGCAGTGCACAGGGGAACCCAACGATTGAATGTGCACTTCACTACCCCGAGTCCACATCCTAATAAGCTGGACATTAGTATACCTACGCTAAATACAAGTAGCCTTTCTAATCCATTGCGCATGAAGTGGAGCTGTCTCAGTGACGACAGCCGCAACTTAATCAGTGGATAAATTGTTATTGCTGTTGCTGTCGGAACGAAAGCCCTCGCACCGAACTCTCTATGACCATTCGCGATTAGTCAAAACTACGTCACCAATTCTCAAACAATTGAGAACAGTCATCATACCTGCCAGAACAAAGCGATAACGACATCCTAAAGATCATCACCACGAAGCTTTAACATATAAGATAAACTTATTCAACTACATGTGAAAGTTTTCTCTTAACTACACAAAAAAAAAAAAAAATAAGAAAAAAAAAAAAAAAAAAAAAAACAAAAGCTCAAGCTAAGTATTCTCTTTAGTTATCCTAAGTCAGTTCAAATTGAAAAGAGAATTTATATCCCCACTGTTTAGCTGCGCTTAACAAGATCCAGCGCCCAGGCCACAACAAAGCTGATGTGCACACCATCTTTGGGAAGCCGGTAAGTCATTTGCTAAATTGTTTTATTGCTGTTTGTTATATTGTCCTTCCAATTTGAACATTTACCTTATGGATAGAAAGTGAATATTAATAATTGCCTCTCTTAAATTATTTTGGAAATTTACCTAATACCTTTTTTTTTTATCGCGTAAATTTGAAGCGTTATTAAGTTAAGAGAAAAGAGATCATATTATTAGATAATAGATAATAGAACGTTGAAACAATTCAACGAGTGAAAGTAAATAGAACTAATTTGAAAGTAGTGCATGGTCATTGGAACCATGTATCGCCTATCAAACTCAATTTGAATACAAAATCCATTTACACTTAGATCCATTAAAAGTTAAAGATTTCGTTTTATTATTCCGTTGCTATGACATTGTCACTTCGCATCGAGTTGAATTACAAATAAATATCTAAATATGAAAAAGACTCCATACATTGTCGTACACTTGTTTTTGTACTTTTGAAGATCAGCTGGGATGCAGTGATCGTTCACGGTAGTGCTTAAGGGATAAGGTGAGGTTTAGTAAAAACAAAATGAGTTATTACTAAAGAGTAACTCGAACTTAAATTAGGGGTTATCGTATAAAAATTTGTGGGACGATAACCATGGAGTTTTCAAACTGTATGGATGAAAACAGAGGGTGGGCTACACTGGGACCCCAATAACATCCGGGGATCCCATTTGAACAGGGAAGTAAAAGAGTTTTGGTGTTTCCTTCCTTTTTTTCGTTACAAACTTTTAAGTTTTGGGAAAGATTGTGGGTTATATATATTATTTTTCGTTTTTTTGTTGTTTTCAATTCATGTCGGCATGATAATCAAATGCGGTAGTTCAGCGGCGAACACAAGTACCCACCCCACCGACGAGCAAGCCAATGAGGAAGCAAGCATGCCGAGCCGTGTTCATAAGCTGGACAACTTATTTCATGTTCATTTGTTTGTTCAGAGATTCCTGTGGATCTGAGTAAACAAACGATCTAGAACAAATTCGCTTATCTGAAATAAGAAGATCTGAAAACCGTTACAACTGTTTCAGTTTCATTTGCTGTTAAATTTTGGGATCATAGATGGTTTTCTAAAAGATTTTCAGATATCACTAGCACACATTTATGTGCCTTTATAAATTCTACGAATAAAAACAACATCAACTCGTTTAATTAAATTAAAGTTAGCCAAAAGAAATTAAAATTAACAATAGAGGCAATTTTCTAGAAATGTATGCATACACTTTTCTGATACAACAACATGTCAGCAACTAAACTGTTCGATTTCTATAGTAAAATACAAAATTTCTATGATAAGTGCCAGGTTTCTTAAGCATTGTTGTTGTTTTTTCTGATAGTTCATTTTCGTTCGCTGTTCTGAAGTTCGTTCCATTTCACCATTTTTCAGTTTTAGTACATTTTGGAGGAGATTTTGTAGAAATCCGAAAAAAATAGACTAGAAAATATGTAAATTTTGTATTTAGAAACTAGTCGATTTTTTTGAGATTTCGGCTTTTTATTACTTTTTTCGCTCGAAATCCGGATTTCGGCGCAGTGTGAAACCGGTATAAAAAGCAATTTTTTTTCGTAACGAATGTAGTAGATTTAGTTAAGGGTGATCTTAGTGGCGGTAACACCGTTGAAAGCAAAACGTGAATACGCGGTTCTTCAGACTGGTACTGAATGCTAATTTTGTTTGTTATTTTTAAAATGTATTGCAAGAAATAGAAGCATGATTTTAATTCATCTATATCTATACATATAATAAAAACGTAACAGTTTGTTTGTTTGTGCACGCTAATCTCAGAAACGGCTTATTCTATCTAGATGGGGTTTTCAGTAATATATTGTGGTTGTGGTAAGCTTCACTTAACATTTAGTTTTTATTTCATGTCAATCGGTTCATAAATAAAAAAGTTATGCCAATTCTTGCGGACGAAGTCGCTGGCACACCTAGTCGGTCATATGTGCGTAAATGTTATGAGCTAAATCTGAAATCTGTACTAGCTGATATGTGAAGAAAAAATGTTTCAACGAAACCCAATACTCTAAGATTCTTGACACAACATTTTCAAGCCATCTAGTGGAAGATGTTTTTAATACCTTGGGCGAACTTGGTAGTGCATTTTCATGCAAAATATGTAAAGTAATGCCATATCTACATTTTTTTTCGATATTTGTTTTTATGAACAACGAATTCGAAAAAGCAATTCAAAAAGGACAATGCAGTAAAACAAAAAAGTGTGCAGTACGGTAGTACGCACCAAGCTAAAACAATACAAATATTGCTTTTGCAGTACGTTCGACAGCATTGGGAGTGAATGGACGAATTAGAGAGATTCAAGTCAATTTCTCTTTTTTCTAATTCGGCACACTTTCCATGAAAATATTCTTTACATTTAATGCATTGAATCTTGAGTTCTTGTCTATCAACTTTAGATTGGCATGAGCCGCACTACATTTTTACACTGTTAAGTTTATCAACACTGATGTTATTAGTAAAATTAAAGCTTTTTCTTTTTTTTTTGTTTATTTCATAGCTTGGTTATTCAAAAATCGTTGCACTTTCCAGTCTTTATGTCAAAACTTAATCAAGGAAATCTATTGAAAATAAATACATTTTTTCATGATAGAGTCAGATTTTTTTTTGGTTGTCAAAACTATCGAGATTTGAATTTAATTTCATTTTAGTTTCAAATATATGTACATAAGTGTGGTATGTTGAACCACTTAAAGAAAACAAGTCAAACTTTACTTTTATAAAATATAAGATATACTTTTATTACAAACTATTTTATTAGCACAATATAAAGATTATAGTTGAGAACTTAAGCTGAGGCAAGTCTTTTCTTTTTTTTAACAACTTCAATCTAATTCAGGCATTACAAGAATTGATGATCTTCATCCCCCCTTAGATATTTTTGTTGAACTAAGCAACGCATCTCACGTTATTAATAATTCAAATAACTGTTTATATACTTTTGACTTTCGAAAGGCGAATTTCGATTTGCTTTCGAATGAATTAAGCAGGGCTGGTATTGAAAAATATATCAACCCTTACAAATATTGACGAAGCAGTCGCTTGCTTTTACTTCATTTTAAAAAATTGGATGAAAAAACCATTCCCCAAAAGACGCTCAGAAATGCTATTTTTTGTCAACCGTGGTTTACCAAGGAACTAAAGGCTCTGAGGAATAAAAGAAACAAGGCTTGGAAGACCTATTTAATTACTCTTTCTCCAACTGACCACCAAATATTTATAAGTTTTTTTGAAGACTTCATAACGCTTTCTCAGAATCTGTACTCTAGCTACGTCACCCAAATGGGCTATTCTCTGAAAAACGATCCAAAAAGCTTTTGGTCCTTTGTAAATTCGAAAAAAAAATCAGACGGCTATCCAGCCAACTTTATTTATAATGCCATTTCTTTAAAAAATACTCCCGACATTTGCAATGCCTTTGCGGACCATTTTAATGGCTCTTTTTGTAATACAAATCTAGAAATTGATGAAAAATATTTTGAATATTTAACTCACTGCTTGCAAGTGAATTTTAATAATATCCCTATTCAAAGAGACAGAATTACCTACTACCTCTCTTCTCTCAATGATGACGTTTCTTCTGGTCCGGACATGATTCCGCCAATTGTTTTAAAGAAGTGTTCCTCACGTTTATGCTATCCACTCGAACATCTTTTCAAGCTTTTTTTAAAATCTGGAATATTCCCCACTCTTTGGAAAAAATCTTTTATTACACCTGTTTTCAAAAAGGGTGTAAGAACCGATATAAAAAACTACAGACCTATTTCAAAGCTCTCATGCATACCTTAGGTATTTGAACAAGTAGTCTGCGAAAGCGTATCCTTTTTTTTTCAAGGAATGTTGTCTGCCACCAGCAGCACGGATTTATGCAAAGAAGATCGACGGCTACCAACCTTCTATCCTTTCATCATAAGTGTTCCAATGCTCTTGAATGTGGGAACGAGCTTGATTGCATTTACACTGACTTCTCTAAGGCGTTTGACCAACTGTCTCATAACGTCATACTTTATGAACTAAAAGCCTTTGGATTTCCCCCAGTATTTATTGCTTGGACAAGTTCCTACTTAAAAAATAGGTCTTATGAAGTCAAATTTCGTAACGTTTTGTCAAAACCTTTCAATGCTATGTCTGGCGTGCCACAAGGTAGTCATCTCGGCCCCTTGCTTTTCATTATTGCAATAAATGATGTAATTTCTTGCATCTCCTATAGCGACATTTTAATCTTTGCTGATGATATGAAAATTTTTAAAATCATCGAAAATGCTTCAGATCGCGACTTCTTACAAAAAGATATTGATAGTTTTGTTGTATGGTGTTCAATGAACGGACTAATTTTAAATACTTCCAAGTGGCAAAGCATGACCTTTTCCCGCAAAAGATCTCCTAGCATTGGAAAATATTCAATATCGCAACAATCCATATCTCAAGTTTCTAGATTCCGGGACCTCGGTGTTCTTTTTAGTACCAACCTCGAATTTAATGAACACATCAACTTCATTATTAACAAAGCAAATTCAATGCTTGGCTTTATTAAGCGATGGGCAAAAGAATTTAATGACCCCTATGTCACCCTCTCTTTGTATAACTGTTATGTTCGTCCGCATCTAGAATATGCGTGAATATCCTTGGGAAGATCCTTTCAATCTCCCTCCCTATGAAAATCGTATTCGCTTATTAAATCTTCAAACCCTCTCACAGAGAAGAATCAACAATGATTTAGTGTTTTTTCATCAATTAATAACCGGTATAATTGATGCTCCCGACTTGCTCTCCCACGTAGGATTCAACTATCGCGGAGGAACTCACCAACTACGTAATTTAGAGTTTATACATCGCTCCCACCACCGAACTAACTATGGCATGCATGAGCCATTTGCTCGCATGAGAAGGTTATTAAACTCCAATCCTTTTATTGCCGATTTCAACATCAGTAAAAATAGTTTAAAATTAATATTAAGAACCAGTTTACCATCAGCATGATTCATGTTTAGTATTTTTTTTATTACAGTAGTTTAATTTAGTTTTTGTTTTTATAAACCTTGTTCAGTATTGTTTCACTAGTTTAGTTTGTTCTATTAATGTTAATTTTAATATAATTTATGTTTCACTTTGTAAATGTTGTAATGTTTTTTTTTTATTTTTCCTCGTATACGTTCCCTTTGTGCTTGTGTTGGCGTTATTTACTAACCACTAACACTTGCATTAATGATGAAGAGCGTAGATAAGTGTGTACAAATGAGCTTGCTTTAAGTTCAGTGCCACTTAAGTCTCTGAGATGCAAAAAAAAGGCCTTACAATTTTGAATACAATAAAAAATTTTTAAATAAACGTTTCTTTTCTTTTATTCTTTTTAGCATAAATCAAAAGTTACGTGTTTTAGATTTTGTTTTTCATCGACGTTGTTTGTATAAAAGGCTGGTTTAAGTCGATCAATAGATATTATGTGTTTTTTAGCGTTTATTAATACCGAAAACGTTTTTTTAGATCGGTCGATTACTTCGAGCGGGCCCTTGTACGGTGGATTCAGACTTCCGCGGTTCACCTCCTCCCGCACTAAAACGTATTTGCATGTTTCTAAATCTTTGGGGACAAAGATATATTTTTGTTCACGGTTTCTTTTATGACACGGTCGGATTTGAGAAATAGCTTGTGTAATTTCTCGAGCTGTTAAAGAATTTGAAATTGGATTTAAAGGCTTTGGTTCGACTAACTCTGCAGGTAAACGTAAGTTTTGTCCGTATAACAATTGAGCTGGAGTAACATTCAAGTCGTCGATTATTGTGGATCGAATACCAAGAAGTGTCCAAGGCAAATTTGAAAACCAATTTTGCTTATCCTCGTGCGACCGTAAAGCTTCTTTAAGCTGTCTGTGAAAACGTTCCACTAATCCATTAGCTTGTGGATGATTGGATGATACGCTGTAGTTCGAATCCATTTTGTACCGAGGGTTTCTGATAGTTCTTTGAAGGTGCTTGACTCGAATTGAGTTCCTTGATCTGTTGTGATCGTTTAAGGTACCCCAAACCTTGAAACCCAGTTCTGTACAAAAGCTGATACAACGGTGGACGCGTTAATGTTTTTGATTGGAATAGCCTCTGGCCATGAAGAGAAACGATCTTTAACTGTTAATAAATAAGTGAAACCTTGTGAAGGTGGTAGAGGACCGACCAAATCCATGTGGATATGTGAAAATTTACTTTCGGGGACAGGAAAATGTCCATGTTCCGAAGTGGTATGTCTTGAAATTTTCGACTTTTGACAAGCAATACAACTTTTTGTCCATCTATTTACATCGCTGTTCATTTTAGGCCAAAAATATTTTGTTGTAATAATTTTACGCATTGGTCTTGAACCTGGATGTGAAAGTTTGTGATGGATGTCAAAAATTGTTCGTCGAAAAATTTCAGGAACATATGGACGAATTTTTCCAGTGGAAGTTTCACACCAAATATCGACGTCGTTAATTGGGATATGTATATGTTGTATCTAATTTAAAAGATGGGGTTGCTTGCGTCAAAAGGACTTTAAGCTCTTCGTCGTTTTCTTGCTCTTTAAGCACACTCGGAATGCTGACATTTTGAAAATTTATCAACTCGACATACGATCGCGATAAGGTATCGGCCACGACGTTTTGTATGCTTTTGATGAAGCGAATGTCGGTTGTGAATTCGGCAATAAATTCTAAATGTCGAGTTTGACGAGGAGATTTCTCAGTTTTCGACCAAATTGCGTTTGTTAGCGGTTTGTGATCCGTCAAAATGGTAAATTGTCTACCCTCTACGTAGTATCGAAAATGCTTGATGTTTTTGAAAATCGCAAGAAGTTCGCGATCGAATGTAGAGTATTTTCTTTCGGCCGGACTCAGACGTATGGAATAGAAGCCCTAAGGTTCCCAGCTATTATTATGGTATTGCTGGAGGACTCCTCCGATCGCGTCGCTGGAAGCGTCTACCATAATGCTAGCTAGCGCTAGAGGCTTTGGATGAAACAGCATAGTACGCTGCGATAGATCTCGCTTGAGAACTTGGAACGCTTCTTCGCACATGTCTGACCATTCGAAAGTTTGTTTTGTCTTTGGTTTTTCATTTTTCGATGTTTTTAAAAGTTCACACAAAATTTTAGCCTTAGATGCCATACTTGGCATGAAACGATTATAAAAATTAATCATACCGAGGAAGCGCTGGAGTTGTTTGATTGAGCGAGGACTAGGAAACTCGTTGATGGCCTTAACTCGTTCCTGCGAAGGAATGATTCCACTTCTGGAAATGTTGTTACCCAAAAAATCGAGTTCGCTTACTCCTAGTTCACATTTCGCTAAATTAACGTTGAGTCCGTGTTCCTGTAACCTTCGAAAAACTTCACGTAAATGCACTTTATGTTCCTCTACCGACTGACTTGAAATGAGAACATCGTCTAAATAAACGAAAACGTTGGAAAGTTTGGGCACCGTTGCGAACTGCGAATGGCATTCTCAAGAATTCGAAAAGCCCAAAAGGTGTTATGACCGCTGTTTTATGAACGTCCTCTTCTGCGACCGGTATTTGGTGGTAAGCGCGAATCAAATCGAATTTTGAGAAAATTACACAACCGTCGAGGTTAGCCGAAAAGTCTTGAGCGTTAGCGATCGGATGCCTGGCAAAAATCCTCGATCGAACCCTCCAAGTGGGTGCCGGGCGGGCAATGTTCACTACATATACTTATCAGTGTCTGTACGATGTCAGACGGTGACAGCCAAGGTTAGGTTGGATCGCTGGGTGGTTGTGACTTCTCAATAGTACAATCCTTAGAAATCCAATCTCACCATAGATACGAGGTTCCTAGTTTCAGTGGTGGTGTGAGCATTCATAATCCGTGCCGAAGAATTAAAGGTTGGGGGATAGGGGCAGGGTCCAGAATAGACTAGCCTTACCCCGGTACACGGCTCTGCCGGGGCTGACCTTTTCCTTCCGTTGTTACTCGTGGGACTTTCTATGGAATTTTTAAAAACTAACAAACAAACAAACAAACAAACAGACAAAAAAACGAACAAAAAGAGAAAAAAGAAAACTGGGGGGAGGCAACGAAAGTTGTAAACATTCTCCGATTTGGCTGAAAAGTCGAAGCAGGAATGTGAGCCAACGGGCATACCTTCCACCAGTGGGATACAAGGTTCGCACACAGGCTCTGAACCAGCTGCGAAGCCAGTTCAGGTCTGTGCAGTGGGAACCAAGAATCCCGACTCTGGCGAGCAGCACAGCCCGCTGGAAACTGGCCAAGAGCATGCTGCAAAGCTAGTTCTAGCCAGTGAATCGGAGGGCAAACGGACCGCCACTGCTAATAGAGGGGATGAAGTCCCCAATATTAGCTTTGAAAACAATTCGCCTGCTTTGGTGCTATCATCAAGACAGGACGAGATGAAACTTACAAAGAGGGGAAATGGAGGGGTGATCAACGACTCCGTCTCCGCCTTGAACGCCTTTAAAATAAAGGACACGGGGAGGGCCGTTCAGACTGGCAAGGTTGGGGAGGCGATTAGCAACCCTAACTCCACGGGTCGGTGCGTACCCTCGTCGAGTACAATGAATCCTCCAATTGGTGGAGCGGGAGAGGTGATTAACAACTCCAGCTCGGCCAAGGGGGGGAATCAGATCAAAAAAACGCCCGCTCAGATACGTCGCCAAGCCAGAAGGGTAATTGAAACGGTGGGTGGTAAACCCGCAGTGGAGAGAACCCCGGGTGAGGTTGATAAATTGAAGTGGGCAAGTAAAATTGCAGAAGAGACCAGCCAAGACTCAACGTCGAAGCGAAACAGATCGTTTGAGGTTGAAAAACCTCAACCAAAAAAGCCAAGAGTCGGGGTTAGCGTTCCATCGACACTGGTGCCGGGGCAATCCTTTGGTGACGTGGTAAAGGGACAGATTGTTGTCGCGGTCATCGACGGGAGCAATATGGATGGAAACATCTCTGCCGACAGGTGGGCGGACGTCAAGGCTCACCACGCTTTCAGGTTTATACCTGTTATCGAGGCGAATCCGGGACCCCTCCCAAAAATTAGCGACGCTGGCTGGCATCAAAACCGCGTCAAGCTGATCGCCTGCCAAGACCAGAGATCGCTTCACCTATATAAACTTGCTGTCAGCGGTTTAGGTGAGATCTGGCCAGGTGCTAAGCTAGAGGTTGTGGCAAGGGAGGATATCCCAAGCAGACCGAGAGCTCGTGCCTTGGTACCGGCCCTACATGAATCGCGGGAGATGGTTCTCCAGTTGATTAAATACAGCAACCCGGATCTGCCCACTCACGATTGGACGGTTCCGGTGATTGAAAAAGAGTCGGTGGGTCGTTATCGGTCGGCTCTTGTCATCCTGAATAAGGAGTCATTAGAACCTCTGGCGGCACGCGGGGGTGTTATTCAGTACGGCTTTGACAGCCTAGTGCTGAAAATATACAAAAAAGATGAGGACGCTGCAAAGCTTCCAAAGCAAGCGGCTGAATCCGAAGCCAAGGAGTCCACTGCGAGCGTCGAATCTTCCATCATGGAGACAGACGCGGCAAGTTGCTCTGATTCTTTGGAACAGTTGTCTTGCTCGAAACTGGTCGAAAAGACTACAATAATAGTGTCTGATCAAGACGCAACTGAAATCAAATCGTCCGATAAGGACGACAACAACAAAGGTGGAGTCTTAGACTCCGACGATGAAATGCTTGGGGCTCTCCTTTCTGAGGATGAGTTGCTAGACTCCGCCTCAGATATGGAGGACCTTAATGCTACAGTGTTGGAGATTAAGCTGGATGATTGTAGCAATGCTGCAGATACTCCAGATTAATCTCCAACACTCCATCAAAGCCTCGGCCGGACTCCTTCTCCGACTAAGCAAGTCCGGCGAGGATATAGTCCTGATCCAGGAACCATGGATTAATAAATCCGTGGTAAAAGGACTCAGGACGAAAGATTATTCTCTGCTGTATGTGACGGACAAAGGTGAACCAAGATCCTGCAAACTGGCAAAGAAAACACTTAACGTATTTTTACTACCTAATTACAGCAATTGCGACACCACAACAGTAAAACTGCAGACCAACAGTGGGGCTTACTGGCTCACGTCCGCCTATCTAGGCCATGACCAACCGGGGCCGCTACCAGGAGAGACGCTCGAGCGCGTAATAAAAAGCGCAACAAAGCTCAAAGCGGATCTTATAATAGGAAGTGACGTCAACGCACATCACGCAGTATGGATGAGTACGGACGTAAATGAAAGGGGTGAGTCTCTTTTTAATTTTATACTAAGTACTAACCTTCTTATCTGCAATATCGGTAACGAACCAACCTTTGTCACAAAAAACAGACAAGAGGTTTTAGATGTTACCTTTGTATCTCAATCAATCTATAACAAGATTGAAAATTGGGCTGTATCTAAGGATTACTCCTTCTCTGATCACAGATACATCCAATTTAGTCTAACAGATGACACACCAAAACCCATAGGCTTCCGTAATTATAGGAAAACTGACTGGGTAAAATTCAGGGAAATCTTCAAACATTGTTACAACTACAATGACAATAGCTTCCCTTCAAACCCCAAGGATCTTGACAGCAAAGTCGACGATCTAACTAGTGCTCTTAACCATGCCTTGTGTAACTCCTGTCCTCTTACCATAGTAAGAGGGAAGAAGAAACCACACTGGTGGACCAAAGAGCTAGAACCGCTCAAGAAAAGTTGTGCGAAGCTTTTCAATCGAGCCAAATCTTCCAGAAATCCCATAGACTGGGATCTATATAAGGAATCCCTTAGGATTTACAAAAAGAGATTACGAATAAGCAAAAGATCCTCTTGGAAAGAATTCTGCAATAAAATTGAAGACTCCTCAGAGGCATCTAGACTTAGGAAAATCCTATCAACGAGTCCAAACATGCCAAGTTCTATAAAAGATGAAAACGGCAACTGGACCAGCTCATATGAAGAAACATTAAACTTGCTACTGGATACTCATTTCCCTGGTAGCTCGTTGACAATAACAGATGAGGAGCACTTGCCTCGACTCGCAAACCAATCAGGTAAAGGTCTTATCTCTAGAGATATACTGTTATGGGCAATAAACAGCTTTGACCCTTATAAATCACCAGGGCCTGACGGGATCATCCCTGCGGAGCTGCAGCAGGTTTCAGACATCATCATCTATAACTTAGAGATGATCATGAAAGGATGCATCAGCTATGCCTATATTCCCAAGGCCTGGAGAGAAGCTAGGGTCGTCTTTATACCTAAAGCCGGCAAAAGCTCCCATGTAAATCCAAAAGATTTAAGACCTATTAGTCTATCTTCCTTCCTCCTTAAAACACTGGAAAGAATGATTGACATACATTTAAGACAAGAAATTAAACCTAGTCTGATCTCAACGGCGCAACATGCCTATACAAAAGGTAAATCAGTGGAAACTACACTCCACTCTCTGGTTTGCACCATTGAAAAATCCCTGCACTACAAAGAATACTCTCTCGTCGCATTCCTAGACATAGAGGGTGCATTTAACAATGTTAACAATTCAGCAATAACTAATGCTCTTGATGGCCTGCTCATAGAGGAACACATCAAAAACATGATAACAACAATGCTCAGCAGCAGAATCATTAGTTCCGAAATGGGGAACTACAAAACAAGCAGAATGGCCAATAGAGGAACCCCGCAGGGAGGAGTTTTATCTTCCCTACTGTGGAACCTGGTCGTTAACAAATTGTTAATCGACCTAGAGGACGAAGGTTTCAAAACTATAGCCTATGCCGATGATGTAGCAATTGCCGTTTCAGGCAAGCACCCACAAACCCTAGCTGAGCTGCTACAAACAGCACTTAACAAGCTTAACAATTGGGCTGCAGATTGTGGTCTGAACATCAATCCACACAAAACGGAATTAGTTCTCTTTACGAGGAAATACAAAATTCCGGACTTCAGACCCCCAACTATTAAAGGGGTAACTCTCACACTGTCAAATCAGGCTAAATATCTAGGTCTCATTTTTGACAAAAAACTTACCTGGAAAACCAATATTGAGGAAAGAGTAAATAAAGCCAACGTTGCACTCTTCTCCTGTAAAAAAGCCATTGGCGGGAAATGGGGTTTCTCGCCCCAAATCACCCATTGGCTGTTTACCTCGGTAATTAGACCGATACTCACATACGGGGTGATAGTCTGGTGGACAGCACTAGACAAGATGATCAACTACAACAAGCTGGCCAAAGTTCAAAGAACGGCTAGTCTGTGTATTAGTGGCGCACTGAGGACAACCCCATCGGACGCCCTCAATGTACTACTAGATCTCACACCCCTAGATATCTTCAGCAAACAAGTCGCAGCTAGCTCAGCTACTCGACTCAGAGCTACATCACAGTGGACCAATAATCAAATCGGCCACACTACCATTCTAGATAACTTTAGATTCTTACCGAATCGATCCGACTACACCACCCCCAAGTTGGTGTTTGACAATAATTTCCAAGTAACCATACCTTCAAGAGAAGCTTGGGAAAATGGCGCTCTTTTGGAAAATGAAGCAATACACTTCTACACCGATGGTTCAAAAACCAGCGAAGGTGTGGGAAGTGGAATCTACTCAGAAAAACTGAATCTCAGTCTTTTCTTCCGCCTACCCGATCATTGTAGTGTGTTCCAAGCGGAAATTCTGGCGATTAAGGAGGTGCTGTCTTGGCTCAAAGAAAACGTCATATCCTCCACGGATATTCGGATCTTCTCAGACAGCCAAGCTGCCCTTAAATCTCTTGCCTCTGTCTCTACAAAATCCATCACGGTCCAAAATTGTCAGATGTCTCTGAGGGAGATGTCAAATCAGTTTAACATTCACCTTTCATGGGTGCCAGGGCACAGGGACATACCAGGCAACTGTATGGCAGACGAACTAGCCAAAAAGGGCACGACCACTTCCCTACGCTCAGAATGGAACATCATAGGTGTACCTATCGCTACATGTAAACTCCTACTTAGACAAGACGCTTCAAGGATAACAAACACTAGATGGACTGAGAGTAACAACTGCCTTGCAACCAAAAAAGTTTGGCCGTGTGTTGACTCAAAACGCTCGAAGAGTTTGTTGGCCCTGAACCGTCTGTATCTAGGTTCTACCATAGGTGTTCTTACGGGACACTGTCTAATAGGGAGACACGCCAAAAGACTTGGTGTGTTTTCCAATGATTTCTGCAGAAGCTGCATGGACGAGGAGGAGGAAGAAACCGTTCAACACCTTCTTTGCTCATGCCCTGCACTACTTCATAGGAGGAAAACTCATCTCGGTGAATTCTTCTTCGACGATACTAGCGACCTAGCTTACATAGACCCTAAAAGTCTTTCGAAATACATTAAAAGTTCCACGTGGTTCGACTAGCAGGTGATTAACCGGCTAGTCCCGTAATGGAAGATTAATAAGTGATCAACTCGTTAATCTTACATGGGGTTTCTGAGATCAGTAAGTGATTAACTTGCTGATCTCTGTGGTATCACAATGGGCCCTTGCGGCCTAAGTGTGTCAGGCAATGTACTCATTGACTGACAGCCACTTCCACCTAACCTAACCTAGCGATCGGATGTTTATCTGGTATAGTCGCTTGATTTACCCATCTGTAGTCACCATATGGTCTGAAGTCCAAAGAATTTTTTTTGGGAACCATGTGAAGTGGTGAAGCTACATGTGACTTTGAGACACGACAAATACCCAGATCGATCATCTGCTGAAACTGACGCTTTGCGATTGCTAACCTCTCAGGAGTGAGTCGTCGAGCGCTAGCTGAAGGGAGTTGACCAGTTGCTTCTATCCGGTGGACAACGTCATGTTTGACCGGTAACGTAAAGTCTGGTGGAGCCTTAAGCTCAGGAAACTCATCAAGGATAGCGCCGAATAAACTTGGAGTCGAAAATAGTTTTGGAGAGCTTGTGTTCGTGGATTTGAGAAGACAGCTGACCTGAATGTTAGTGGTTTTATCGACTAATCGTTGGCTTCGAAGGTCAACGGTTCGGTTGAACTTATGTAAGAAATCAGCTTCTATAATAGGGTGATCGATGTCGGCAATAACAAAAGTGAAATCGAACGCGCGTCTAAGATTCAAGTCAACTGTTAATCGTTTGCAACCGTACGTGTGAATTTTTCCACCGTTCGCAGTCAGTAAAATAAAATCGTTTGGTTCTCTGATATGCTGGCAGAATTTTCGAGGAATTATTGAAATTTCAGCACCAGTATCGATTAAATATTGAAGCTTTGTGTTTTTATCTCGAATAAAAAGACGGCGTGAAAAATTTGCCTCCCTCAAAGCCTCATTTGAGATCTGGCGAATTAGTTTTTTGTCAATTTATTTGCTTCAGATTGAAATGAGCATGATTGCATTGAACAATTCCTCGCGTTATTCCCGAATTTTTTATGAAACCAGTAAATCGATTTATTTTCGTTTTGAGACCTACTCTGCGAACGGGGTCTATCTCCATACCTATCCCTTGAAAAACTTCTGGACGCTCTATTAAAATTGTTGGACTTTGAAAATTTATTTTCAAGTTGTTCGATTTTAAAAATTAATTTTTGTAAAAGTTCGGAATCAGATCCAGAAAAGAGATTACGAATAAGCAAAAGATCCTCTTGGAAAGAATTCTGCAATAAAATTGGAGACTCCTCAGAGGCATCTAGACTTAGGAAAATCCTATCAACGAGTCCAAACATGCCAAGTTCTATAAAAGATGAAAACGACAACTGGACCAGCTCATATGAAGAAACATTATACTTGCTACTGGATACTCATTTCCCTGGTAGCTCGTTGACAATAACAGATGAGGAGCACTTGCCTCGACTCGCAAACCAATCAGGTAAAGGTCTTATCTCTAGAGATATACTGTTATGGGCAATAAACAGCTTTGACCCTTATAAATCACCAGGGCCTGACGGGATCATCCCTGCGGAGCTGCAGCAGGTTTCAGACATCATCATCTATAACTTAGAGATGATCATGAAAGGATGCATCAGCTATGCCTATATTCCCAAGGCCTGGAGAGAAGCTAGGGTCGTCTTTATACCTAAAGCCGGCAAAAGCTCCCATGTAAATCCAAAAGATTTAAGACCTATTAGTCTATCTTCCTTCCTCCTTAAAACACTGGAAAGAATGATTGACATACATTTAAGACAAGAAATTAAACCTAGTCTGATCTCAACGGCGCAACATGCCTATACAAAAGGTAAATCAGTGGAAACTGCACTCCACTCTCTGGTTTGCACCATTGAAAAATCCCTGCACTACAAAGAATACTCTCTCGTCGCATTCCTAGACATAGAGGGTGCATATAACAATGTTAACAATTCAGCAATAACTAATGCTCTTGATGGCCTGCTCATAGAGGAACACATCAAAAACATGATAACAACAATGCTCAGCAGCAGAATCATTAGTTCCGAAATGGGGAACTACAAAACAAGCAGAATGGCCAATAGAGGAACCCCGCAGGGAGGAGTTTTATCTCCCCTACTGTGGAACCTGGTCGTTAACAAATTGTTAATCGACCTAGAGGACGAAGGTTTCAAAACTATAGCCTATGCCGATGATGTAGCAATTGCCGTTTCAGGCAAGCACCCACAAACCCTAGCTGAGCTGCTACAAACAGCACTTAACAAGCTTAACAATTGGGCTGCAGATTGTGGTCTGAACATCAATCCACACAAAACGGAATTAGTTCTCTTTACGAGGAAATACAAAATTCCGGACTTCAGACCCCCAACTATTAAAGGGGTAACTCTCACACGTCAAATCAGGCTAAATATCTAGGTCTCATTTTTGACAAAAAACTTACCTGGAAAACCAATATTGAGGAAAGAGTAAATAAAGCCAACGTTGCACTCTTCTCCTGTAAAAAAGCCATTGGCGGGAAATGGGGTTTCTCGCCCCAAATCACCCATTGGCTGTTTACCTCGGTAATTAGACCGATACTCACATACGGGGTGATAGTCTGGTGGACAGCACTAGACAAGATGATCAACTACAACAAGCTGCCCAAAGTTCAAAGAACGGCTAGTCTGTGTATTAGTGGCGCACTGAGGACAACCCCATCGGACGCCTTCAATGTACTACTAGATCTCACACCCCTAGATATCTTCAGCAAACAAGTCGCAGCTAGCTCAGCTACTCGACTCAGAGCTACATCACAGTGGACCAATAATCAAATCGGCCACACTACCATTCTAGATAACTTTAGATTCTTACCGAATCGATCCGACTACACCACCCCCAAGTTGGTGTTTGACAATAATTTCCAAGTAACCATACCTTCAAGAGAAGCTTGGGAAAATGGCGCTCTTTTGGAAAATGAAGCAATACACTTCTACACCGATGGTTCAAAAACCAGCGAAGGTGTGGGAAGTGGAATCTACTCAGAAAAACTGAATCTCAGTCTTTTCTTCCGCCTACCCGATCATTGTAGTGTGTTCCAAGCGGAAATTCTGGCGATTAAGGAGGTGCTGTCTTGGCTCAAAGAAAACGTCATATCCTCCACGGATATTCGGATCTTCTCAGACAGCCAAGCTGCCCTTAAATCTCTTGCCTCTGTCTCTGCAAAATCCATCACGGTCCAAAATTGTCAGATGTCTGTGAGGGAGATGTCAAATCAGTTTAACATTCACCTTTCATGGGTGCCAGGGCACAGGGACATACCAGGCAACTGTATGGCAGACGAACTAGCCAAAAAGGGCACGACCACTTCCCTACGCTCAGAATGGAACATCATAGGTGTACCTATCGCTACATGTAAACTCCTACTTAGACAAGACGCTTCAAGGATAACAAACACTAGATGGACTGAGAGTAACAACTGCCTTGCAACCAAAAAAGTTTGGCCGTGTGTTGACTCAAAACGCTCGAAGAGTTTGTTGGCCCTGAACCGTCTGTATCTAGGTTCTACCATAGGTGTTCTTACGGGACACTGTCTAATAGGGAGACACGCCAAAAGACTTGGTGTGTTTTCCAATGATTTCTGCAGAAGCTGCATGGACGAGGAGGAGGAAGAAACCGTTCAACACCTTCTTTGCTCATGCCCTGCACTACTTCATAGGAGGAAAACTCATCTCGGTGAATTCTTCTTCGACGATACTAGCGACCTAGCTTACATAGACCCTAAAAGTCTTTCGAAATACATTAAAAGTTCCACGTGGTTCGACTAGCAGGTGATTAACCGGCTAGTCCCGTAATGGAAGATTAATAAGTGATCAACTCGTTAATCTTACATGGGGTTTCTGAGATCAGTAAGTGATTAACTTGCTGATCTCTGTGGTATCACAATGGGCCCTTGCGGCCTAAGTGTGTCAGGCAATGTACTCATTGACTGACAGCCACTTCCACCTAACCTAACCTAGCGATCGGATGTTTATCTGGTATAGTCGCTTGATTTACCCATCTGTAGTCACCATATGGTCTGAAGTCCAAAGAATTTTTTTTGGGAACCATGTGAAGTGGTGAAGCTACATGTGACTTTGAGACACGACAAATACCCAGATCGATCATCTGCTGAAACTGACGCTTTGCGATTGCTAACCTCTCAGGAGTGAGTCGTCGAGCGCTAGCTGAAGGGAGTTGACCAGTTGCTTCTATCCGGTGGACAACGTCATGTTTGACCGGTAACGTAAAGTCTGGTGGAGCCTTAAGCTCAGGAAACTCATCAAGGATAGCGCCGAATAAACTTGGAGTCGAAAATAGTTTTGGAGAGCTTGTGTTCGTGGATTTGAGAAGACAGCTGACCTGAATGTTAGTGGTTTTATCGACTAATCGTTGGCTTCGAAGGTCAACGGTTCGGTTGAACTTATGTAAGAAATCAGCTTCTATAATAGGGTGATCGATGTCGGCAATAACAAAAGTGAAATCGAACGCGCGTCTAAGATTCAAGTCAACTGTTAATCGTTTGCAACCGTACGTGTGAATTTTTCCACCGTTCGCAGTCAGTAAAATAAAATCGTTTGGTTCTCTGATATGCTGGCAGAATTTTCGAGGAATTATTGAAATTTCAGCACCAGTATCGATTAAATATTGAAGCTTTGTGTTTTTATCTCGAATAAAAAGACGGCGTGAAAAATTTGCCTCCCTCAAAGCCTCATTTGAGATCTGGCGAATTAGTTTTTTGTCAATTTATTTGCTTCAGATTGAAATGAGCATGATTGCATTGAACAATTCCTCGCGTTATTCCCGAATTTTTTATGAAACCAGTAAATCGATTTATTTTCGTTTTGAGACCTACTCTGCGAACGGGGTCTATCTCCATACCTATCCCTTGAAAAACTTCTGGACGCTCTATTAAAATTGTTGGACTTTGAAAATTTATTTTCAAGTTGTTCGATTTTAAAAATTAATTTTTGTAAAAGTTCGGAATCAGATCCAGAAAAGAGATTACGAATAAGCAAAAGATCCTCTTGGAAAGAATTCTGCAATAAAATTGGAGACTCCTCAGAGGCATCTAGACTTAAGAAAATCCTATCAACGAGTCCAAACATGCCAAGTTCTATAAAAGATGAAAACGACAACTGGACCAGCTCATATGAAGAAACATTATACTTGCTACTGGATACTCATTTCCCTGGTAGCTCGTTGACAATAACAGATGAGGAGCACTTGCCTCGACTCGCAAACCAATCAGGTAAAGGTCTTATCTCTAGAGATATACTGTTATGGGCAATAAACAGCTTTGACCCTTATAAATCACCAGGGCCTGACGGGATCATCCCTGCGGAGCTGCAGCAGGTTTCAGACATCATCATCTATAACTTAGAGATGATCATGAAAGGATGCATCAGCTATGCCTATATTCCCAAGGCCTGGAGAGAAGCTAGGGTCGTCTTTATACCTAAAGCCGGCAAAAGCTCCCATGTAAATCCAAAAGATTTAAGACCTATTAGTCTATCTTCCTTCCTCCTTAAAACACTGGAAAGAATGATTGACATACATTTAAGACAAGAAATTAAACCTAGTCTGATCTCAACGGCGCAACATGCCTATACAAAAGGTAAATCAGTGGAAACTGCACTCCACTCTCTGGTTTGCACCATTGAAAAATCCCTGCACTACAAAGAATACTCTCTCGTCGCATTCCTAGACATAGAGGGTGCATATAACAATGTTAACAATTCAGCAATAACTAATGCTCTTGATGGCCTGCTCATAGAGGAACACATCAAAAACATGATAACAACAATGCTCAGCAGCAGAATCATTAGTTCCGAAATGGGGAACTACAAAACAAGCAGAATGGCCAATAGAGGAACCCCGCAGGGAGGAGTTTTATCTCCCCTACTGTGGAACCTGGTCGTTAACAAATTGTTAATCGACCTAGAGGACGAAGGTTTCAAAACTATAGCCTATGCCGATGATGTAGCAATTGCCGTTTCAGGCAAGCACCCACAAACCCTAGCTGAGCTGCTACAAACAGCACTTAACAAGCTTAACAATTGGGCTGCAGATTGTGGTCTGAACATCAATCCACACAAAACGGAATTAGTTCTCTTTACGAGGAAATACAAAATTCCGGACTTCAGACCCCCAACTATTAAAGGGGTAACTCTCACACGTCAAATCAGGCTAAATATCTAGGTCTCATTTTTGACAAAAAACTTACCTGGAAAACCAATATTGAGGAAAGAGTAAATAAAGCCAACGTTGCACTCTTCTCCTGTAAAAAAGCCATTGGCGGGAAATGGGGTTTCTCGCCCCAAATCACCCATTGGCTGTTTACCTCGGTAATTAGACCGATACTCACATACGGGGTGATAGTCTGGTGGACAGCACTAGACAAGATGATCAACTACAACAAGCTGCCCAAAGTTCAAAGAACGGCTAGTCTGTGTATTAGTGGCGCACTGAGGACAACCCCATCGGACGCCTTCAATGTACTACTAGATCTCACACCCCTAGATATCTTCAGCAAACAAGTCGCAGCTAGCTCAGCTACTCGACTCAGAGCTACATCACAGTGGACCAATAATCAAATCGGCCACACTACCATTCTAGATAACTTTAGATTCTTACCGAATCGATCCGACTACACCACCCCCAAGTTGGTGTTTGACAATAATTTCCAAGTAACCATACCTTCAAGAGAAGCTTGGGAAAATGGCGCTCTTTTGGAAAATGAAGCAATACACTTCTACACCGATGGTTCAAAAACCAGCGAAGGTGTGGGAAGTGGAATCTACTCAGAAAAACTGAATCTCAGTCTTTTCTTCCGCCTACCCGATCATTGTAGTGTGTTCCAAGCGGAAATTCTGGCGATTAAGGAGGTGCTGTCTTGGCTCAAAGAAAACGTCATATCCTCCACGGATATTCGGATCTTCTCAGACAGCCAAGCTGCCCTTAAATCTCTTGCCTCTGTCTCTGCAAAATCCATCACGGTCCAAAATTGTCAGATGTCTGTGAGGGAGATGTCAAATCAGTTTAACATTCACCTTTCATGGGTGCCAGGGCACAGGGACATACCAGGCAACTGTATGGCAGACGAACTAGCCAAAAAGGGCACGACCACTTCCCTACGCTCAGAATGGAACATCATAGGTGTACCTATCGCTACATGTAAACTCCTACTTAGACAAGACGCTTCAAGGATAACAAACACTAGATGGACTGAGAGTAACAACTGCCTTGCAACCAAAAAAGTTTGGCCGTGTGTTGACTCAAAACGCTCGAAGAGTTTGTTGGCCCTGAACCGTCTGTATCTAGGTTCTACCATAGGTGTTCTTACGGGACACTGTCTAATAGGGAGACACGCCAAAAGACTTGGTGTGTTTTCCAATGATTTCTGCAGAAGCTGCATGGACGAGGAGGAGGAAGAAACCGTTCAACACCTTCTTTGCTCATGCCCTGCACTACTTCATAGGAGGAAAACTCATCTCGGTGAATTCTTCTTCGACGATACTAGCGACCTAGCTTACATAGACCCTAAAAGTCTTTCGAAATACATTAAAAGTTCCACGTGGTTCGACTAGCAGGTGATTAACCGGCTAGTCCCGTAATGGAAGATTAATAAGTGATCAACTCGTTAATCTTACATCGGGTTTCTGAGATCAGTAGGTGATTAACTTGCTGATCTCTGTGGTATCACAATGGGCCCTTGCGGCCTAAGTGTGTCAGGCAATGTACTCATTGACTGACAGCCACTTCCACCTAACCTAACCTAGCGATCGGATGTTTATCTGGTATAGTCGCTTGATTTACCCATCTGTAGTCACCATATGGTCTGAAGTCCAAAGAATTTTTTTTGGGAACCATGTGAAGTGGTGAAGCTACATGTGACTTTGAGACACGACAAATACCCAGATCGATCATCTGCTGAAACTGACGCTTTGCGATTGCTAACCTCTCAGGAGTGAGTCGTCGAGCGCTAGCTGAAGGGAGTTGACCAGTTGCTTCTATCCGGTGGACAACGTCATGTTTGACCGGTAACGTAAAGTCTGGTGGAGCCTTAAGCTCAGGAAACTCATCAAGGATAGCGCCGAATAAACTTGGAGTCGAAAATAGTTTTGGAGAGCTTGTGTTCGTGGATTTGAGAAGACAGCTGACCTGAATGTTAGTGGTTTTATCGACTAATCGTTGGCTTCGAAGGTCAACGGTTCGGTTGAACTTATGTAAGAAATCAGCTTCTATAATAGGGTGATCGATGTCGGCAATAACAAAAGTGAAATCGAACGCGCGTCTAAGATTCAAGTCAACTGTTAATCGTTTGCAACCGTACGTGTGAATTTTTCCACCGTTCGCAGTCAGTAAAATAAAATCGCTTGGTTCTCTGATATGCTGGCAGAATTTTCGAGGAATTATTGAAATTTCAGCACCAGTATCGATTAAATATTGAAGCTTTGTGTTTTTATCTCGAATAAAAAGACGGCGTGAAAAATTTGCCTCCCTCAAAGCCTCATTTGAGATCTGGCGAATTAGTTTTTTGTCAATTTATTTGCTTCAGATTGAAATGAGCATGATTGCATTGAACAATTCCTCGCGTTATTCCCGAATTTTTTATGAAACCAGTAAATCGATTTATTTTCGTTTTGAGACCTACTCTGCGAACGGGGTCTATCTCCATACCTATCCCTTGAAAAACTTCTGGACGCTCTATTAAAATTGTTGGACTTTGAAAATTTATTTTCAAGTTGTTCGATTTTAAAAATTAATTTTTGTAAAAGTTCGAAATCAGTTCCAGAAACTGAAGGTGAATTAACTTGGGCGATATGCGGAGCTGGTGAGGATTGGTAGAGTCTATCGGCTAAAGCGAAAATCTCACTTTGAGTTTGAGAGTACTCAACTGCCATGCGGCAAACGCGAATAGTCGATGGAAGTCGATTTAACCATAACTTCATAACTAATGGTGTGTTGACGAGATCATTCCCACTTGCCAGACTTTCCATACTCCTATAAAGCTCAGATGGTTTCATATCTCCGAGTTAAACCTTGTTTAATAAAGAGTCCAAACGCTTTTCTTCACTATCCCGATTTCGTTCCAGCAAAACTTTTTTAAGGTTTTCATACTTTTCTTGCGTGGGAGGGGAAACTAAAACGTCGGCGACCGATTCCATTGTTTGATTATTCAGTGACGCCACTAAATAATCGTATTTCGTATTGCTGCACTAATATTTTTTAGTCGGAACTGCGTTTCGAATGTGAAATGAATCCAAAATGGTGGAATTTTGATAGATATTAGTGAAGCGTGTTGAATGGAAACGGTAGCGGCTGGTGTTAAAACCTCGTTGCTTCCCCCTGCGTCTCCGGTAGTCTTACTGTCGAGCGATATTTTAAATTTATCAAAACCAATTGAAAATCCGATTAAAAATTCTTTACCAAAATCCACTTAAAAAAAAATTTTTCACTCCAAATCGTAAAATTATTCTCGCGGCAAATTCGAGAGGAGTCGAAACGGGATTCCGAAACAACCGTATGACCTCTAAACCTGTTACCTCTACACACGTATATATCACGTATATGTATATACCGTAACCAGCGTTTTGTAAAACCACGTTTCAAAAAAAAAGTACATGCGATTTATATGTAATCTATGGATATGTGATTTAATAAAGAGAATAAAGAAAAATAACGTTTTTACATATAATATACGGATATGTGATTTAATAAAGAGAATAAAGAAAAATAACCTTTTTACATATTTCTGTAATTTCTAAAATATTTTTTTTTACTCACTGTTGTTTTTTTTTTTTTTTTTTTTTTTTTTTTGTGGTGCTTTTAAAGTTGGATGGATGGTTGGTTCTTGTTCTTCGCTGAATGTGGTGCTTTTGCAGTTGGATGGATGTTAGTTCTTATTGTTCGCTGAATGTGGTGCTTTTGCAGTTGGATGGATGGGTGATTTTGTCGTTCGCTGGATGATGGGCTTGTTATTTGCTTTGCAAAATGGCGACTATGGTTCTACGTAGTATGTATTTTATTGCTTTTTCCACAATAAAATGCCAAAACTCGGTGTTCGCTTTATTAGCTTGCTATTAGTTTTGCAAAAATGGCAAAAATCGGTGTTAGAACCAACCAGGTATGCTTTTTAGCAATGGCGAATATGCCGGCCCTCCGCGTGCTCGATGCAAAAAAAAATTTTCTTTGCGTGTATGTACAAAAATTTTGCCTTAATTTCGGGGTCACCAATTGTGGTATGTTGAACCACTTAATGAAAACTAGTCAAACTTTACTTTTATAAAATATAAGATATACTTTTATTACAAAATATTTTATAAGCACAATATAAAGATTATAGTTGAGAACTTAAGCTGAGGCAAGTCTTTTCTTTTTCAAGCAATGACAATTCGTTTTCTAATAACCGGTCCTTGCCGGTTCGACAATTTGAATCGGTTCGTATTTATTGTTACTTATTCTTGCCACATTTGGCGCTGGGGCGAAGCAGGGATGTAGCGAGTAGGTTTAAGTGTTTTTACTTCGCTACAATAAGTATGCCGACTCGGAAGACTTAAATAATGAGCCCCAAACTAATTGCCAATCTAACAGAGCTATGAGTGGGTCATCAAAGCAAAAAGCATCTAGCATAGCTCTCAAAGCCGCACAAGAGGCAAAATCAGCATCAAATGCTCAAACCGCAGACGGACAATATGGTTATCGTCAGGTTAAAGCTCAGTTAACTGAAAAAGGCTTTTCAAGCTGCTCGCGTGCTGCAGAAGCTGCATTGGTTGGAAAACAGGGAATTTTCGAACAACTTGAAAAAGAAGCTTGCGAAGCTGAAGCTGTAGTACAAGAAGAAACTGCTTCCATGCAAAACACCCAAAACAATGGAAATAATGCCATGCAAGCTGCTCAACAAGCAACCACACAACTGAGAGGACATTTACTCAAGCAGTGCAGAACAAAAAAAAAAGGTCAAGATGAAGAAACTGTTAGTTTTAAAAAAGAAATACTACGGCAGAAATTTTCCAAGCGGAGTTAAAACTCAAAAAAAATTCTTGCATTTATGATTAAATTAAAAACCACTTCAGCCAAGTCTGCACTTTTTTAATTTTGTGTTTATTATTTTCCTTACAAATAAAATAAGATTACAGCGTCTATATGCCTCATTCAAAGTGATATGTCGGTCTGACAATTTTCTATTTTGAAGGAATAGTTGTGATTTGAACAAAAATCAAGCCTGAACAAACTGAATTTCAGTTAATCGTTGTTTAAATGGAGCTAACCCAGAAAAATTGACTTGTTCCGACTAGGTTTATTTTCTAAATTGATAAAAACTAGGAAAAAACTAATTTAAGAAAAACACACAACTTCACTTTTTCACTTGTAAATTGGTTGTAATTTAATTCTTCTCAACTTTTAGTCATATGACTTAAGGTACATTAACTTCATTGCTTTTGGTAAATATTCTATATTTTTGTTTATGTTTACAATTTGTGGAACGTATGTTTTAGTATTGTTTATTTGAGTGTAGATTCTTCATACCCAGTTCCAAACATTCTCCCGCCTCCAAAAAATTCGAAAACTCCATCTGCTTATGGTGCACCCTGTCCAAAAGTCTGCACTGTAGTACCGACGATGATGTTCAGCTTCTTCTTCACAGATGGCCTTTGACATTTAGGTGCCATCCGTAATTGGTATAAATATTGACTGATGGTGGTACTCTTCTTTCTCATGGTATACATGTAAAGAGAAGAAGAGATATTAGTACATTCAATTAAACAAAAATGGACAACACGAAAGAATAGTACAAGAGACACCAAACGTGCATACTGTATATGTTGTATGCTTTGCCTGCGTACGCTAAAATTTTCATTCACTTATCGTATGTTTCATTCTTACGTGTGTTATACATTCCGATGCGCAAGAGTAGTACTTGTTGTTCATTTTCATATGTAAATTCGTTTTCGCGAGCATGGCGCCGGCATGCTACGCGCAAATTAAATCGCGAATTTTATTGATATTGAGTTTTATTTATTGTGTTTAATTGTAAATTAATTGACTGTGATATCTGGTGGTGATTTGGTGATTTTTTTGTATCCTTATATTTGAATCAGTGTGGAGATAGTTGCGTTGCATTTCCCGCAACTATGTAATGTTGGATTTTTTTTTTTTTTTTTTTTTTTCGAGATGGATGGAACATGGAATATGTGTGCTAACCCACATTCTAAGCTGATAAGTGTTTTGTTCGTTTTTTATTTTGATTTTTATTTCCTCCAAAATTAGAATTTTATTATTCTATCCGAGTATGCATTATATATATATTATAATGCATGAAATTTTTGATATATATATGTATATTTGTTAATATTGTTGTTGTTGTTGGCGCTGTCGCGTTTCCGGCAATTTGTATCGATTTTCGTGATCGCGGTTTTGTGTGTATGTATGAATGTGTGTGTGTATAAATGTTCTTTATTTGTTGCTTGCGGCCTGTGCGATTTCGGTCTCTTTCTAGTTGGACATTTTTCGGTTCCAACTAGGATTTTGTTTACATTTTGCTTGGTAAACAAGCGCAAATTTTACAAATTTTTACGAAAACGATTCGCGTTTTTCAAGTTTCGTAAGTGTTAGGAGTGCTTATGTTATTTTATTTAAAGTGAAGTTAACGTTGTGTTCTTAAGAATTGCCAGTGGACTTATGTAGTAAATATTTGTCAAATGCATTTTGCCGACGGCATTTGACATTGTTGCGATTTTGACTTTTTTTTTTGCGATGTGGATCGTGTTAATTTCCATAATGGCAAAGTGTTTTATTTGTTAAATGTTTTGTAAAGATATTGATTTTAACTTGTTGACTTTATGCAGTGTTGCAGTGTTTTCAATTTCCAATTTTAATCGTGTGTTTTATCGACGACAACGATTTTCATTATTTTATTTAACCGACGGGATGTGACATCGACGTGCAGCTGTGGGTGGCATCTGTTTTCGATGTTTTCTTTGACAGAGAATTTGAAATTACTGTTTTGTGAAATTTTGTAGATTTTGATTTAGTTTTTTAAGAAATATTTTGTAATGATTTCTACTAAATAAATTCTGTTTGTTGTAAAGTTTTGTTTTCCATTTATTCTGTGTTAAAGCTGAGTTGATTGATGATTGTATGTTGACATTATATGGTTAGAGATCTTTCGTAAAAGGATCACTTTAACCAATTCCTTTATTATTTCTTGTTTCTTCAGCGAATGTCTCGGTGAAACGATTCCTGATGATTACTGGTTTTTTGTTGCTTCAGCGAATTTTTCGGCGAAAAGATTCCTGTTCAATATTGTTTTTTAAGCTACTTCAGCGAATGTCTCGGTGAAACGATTCCTGAAGCGATGCGTTTTGAAACGTGTTGTAGTATTCAAGTTTAAGTTTTGAAGTAAGAATAAGTGAGTTTTCGTTGAAAGACTCTGGTATCATGTTGTTCAGCTTTTAATGAAGTGGTGATGCGTTTGTTGGTTTTCAAACCTTTTAATTCCATTTGTTGAAATGAAATTTTTGTGCTGTTTAATTTCCAGGTACGGTACAAATGATCATGTATGATATTTCAGCTACGATGTGTTTTGAAAGAACATGGTGATCTACTTTTCCCTTAAAGAAATAATTCGTTGCAGGAATTATAAGTTGGTCGATTGTTGTTTTCAACTTTGCGTTGGACTTAAATTAAACCTTATGTATCCAGGGGTTTTGAATAAAATGAAGAGATATTATCTTCGGAGAAGATAATGGTTACAGCAGGTAGGTATACTGTTGTTGATTCGGTTGAATCCAGGGGCATTGTATTAGGTTTTGAGTAACCTTCGAGGAAGATGTAGGCACCATCAGCTAAGGTTGGTGTTGACTCGTTTGCTAAATCCAGGGGCGATGTATTTTCAGGTTCTTAGAGGTAAATCTTCGGGGAAGAAATATGATTCAACAGGTGTTGATTCGTATGCTGAGTCCAGGGGCAGTGTATTTTTGAGGTTTTTCAGGTAATTCTTCGGGGAAGAAATTTAATTCAGCAGATATTGATTCGTACTGAATCCAGGGGCGGTGTATTATGTTTGTTGAAATGAAATTTCGATTTTTGTTTTGCGGTTGATTGATAGCGATTGTTTTTCAAATCTGCGTACTATCCTCGGTGGCCTGGTTTGACGGCAGCCAACATAATTTTGCTATTGGACGCTTTAAGCATCCGTTCTTTGCCTTCAAGGTGACGACTCGGATAAGTCCGTCTGATCCTGGATGCGCCTCAGTGATTCTGGCCATGTTCCAGTATGTTGCTGAGAGACGCTCATCCTTGATTAGCACCAAGTCACCTACGTTTCGAACCTTTTCCGTGTTCATCCATTTCGGGCGTTGTTGAAGCCTGCAAAGGTATTCCGAATGCCACTTCTTCCAGAATTGGTCAGCCAGGACCTGAATTCTCTTCCAGCGTTCTAAGTGAGTGATGTTCTGGGTAAGTTTCCGTTGCGGTAAGGCGTGAATTTGTTCTCCGATGAGACAGTTAGCGGGGGTTAAGACGTCCAAATCGTCCATGTTGTCGGTTAGCGGACACAAGGGTCTCGAATTGAGACATGCTTCTACTTGTGTTAGAAGCGTCGCGAGCTCCTCAATGGTGAGTATATCACTTCCAACAACTTGTTTGATGTGGTACTTGGCCGGTTTCACACCTGCTTCCCATAATCCTCCGAAATGGGGAGAAGCGGGAGGAATAAAATGCCATTCAGTACCGTGGTTTGACAGTTCTTCCGCTACTTCCTTCCAGCAATGCTTTGCGTTTTCCAACATTCTGCCTAGCTCCGCGTTATCACTTACAAAGTTTGTTCCACAATCAATGTGCAGCCTTTTACATATACCTCAACGTCTTGTAAAGCATTTGCACGCTGCTAAAAATCCTTTGACTTTGCGACAGTTGGATGCAGACCTGAGATATGTAGCAATCTTCCGGATCACTCGTAACAGCTTCGAGAATTTTTGCACCACATCGAGTGTCCTATTATCCTTCGCACTCATCTGCACGGCGTGCGTTTGAATTGAGCGCTCCTCTTCGGCAGTTGCAACCTCTTCAGCTTCCTGGAATTCTCGTACTTCCCACCCTAAGTCCGCGAACTGCGTAAAAGTTCGGACATGAACCGGGGTTTCGGTCGGAACTTTTCCAAAAATAATCCAGCCGAGATGTGTTTTTTGGGCCACTGGACCTTGGCCGTCTTGACTCCGTACTACTTGTGGAAGGAGTATGTCGGCGAAAACGTCGCTTCCAAGTAGTAAGTCCACCGGAGCAGGTAAAAAGTAAGTGGGATCTGCTAAACAGAGTCCCTCTAAATGTTGCCATTTCTTTGGTTCGATTCGGTGGGCTGGAAGATGCCCAGTCAGTGACGTGAAAACCAGTGGTCTTACAGCACCTTCAAACGTCGAGTATTGCGACGCAAGCGTTAAATCGACGCTGCTATGTGTTGTGCCACTGCTGACCAAACCCAACCCACTTACTCTCGCCACGGTCTGACACCGTTTTAGCTTCAGCAATTGTGCAGCTGCTGCTGTTATAAAAGTTGCTTCAGAGCCTGGGTCGACCAGGGCTTTTAGCATACGGAACTTCCATCTGCTGCCATGACTTTGACAACGGCTGTTGCCAACAAAACCTTCGCCGATGCACAGCTGCCTGCTGACGCATGGAAGGTGTTTAAATCTCTACCGCTCGAGCTAGCTCTGCCGTCCATATGGAACTCAGGCGCGTCTGGGTTGACGGAGACCTGAGTAGCGGTGAAATCTGTTTTTTTCTTCTGGGTTGGCTAGGTTGTGATGTTGTGTTTGTATGTAGCAGTGAATGCTGGCGCTTTGTACAAAATGTGCATTTTTTGTCGCTTGGGCAGTTTGAGGCGAAATGACTGTACCCACACACCTTTGCCGTCTTGACTACCTGCGCGCGCCTTGCCACATCAATATTCAGGAACTTTTGGCATTTCCTCAATGAGTGCTGGCTCTGGTGGCATACTTGGCACACGAACTCCGTTCTGGCAGCATTCTTCACGTGAAACACCTTCTGCACCTCCGTACCGGCTGGTCTCCGCACATCGTTCTTGAAAGAAGTTGGTTGCACTGTATCTGCACTCACTGCTTCCAAGGTCCTGAATCGTGCTTCCAAAAACTCCAGAAAGTCGTTCCAGCTTGGCAACTCTTTCTGGTTCCCCAACTTCTCTTCCCACAACTGCTGCAAACTACAAGGTAACTTATTATACACTATGTGCACCAAAATGACGTCCCATTGATCCACAGGTAAATCCAGATTTCTGAGTGCATTTATACACTCTTGCGAGGTGAAGATTACCTTCTTCAGCTCATCAACTGACTCCTTAACAAGGCACTTTTGGTTAAAAAGAATTTTTAGTTGCGCGTTCACTAAGACACGCTTGTTGTCGTATCGCGCCTTTAATAACTCCCATGCCTTGTCAAAATTACCCGCGACACAGGGCAAATGCTGGAGCAAACGATCCGCCTCGCTTTCTAAACTGGACTTCAAAAAGTGCATCTTGTCGATGTCCGTTAAGTTCCTGTTAGAACACACTAGGGAATCAAATCGGTAGTGAAACGACCGCCATATTCCCCATTAAATTTAGGGAGATCAATTTTCGGTAACCTTAATTCGGTACGAACCATACCTGACTGGCCTAAACTCTGACCAGCCTGCCCTGCTGCCAGCGCTGACGATGCAGGAACCGAAGACAAGCTCTCCAACAACTCGGTTAAATCGGACCTATAATCCAGGTAAGTGTCGTTTATTTTGTCAAAGCCTTCAAAATAATCTTCCTTCTCTATCCCAGCTTCCAATTTGGAACCCCCAACGACGTTTTGGTGATAGAGTTTCGCTGAAGCCATGTTTTCCTCAAGCAAGGCTAAACGACTACTTGCAATTGCACGGGTACGACGTGCCTTGGGCTCTTTTTTAAATTTCCTATAGTTCCTCTCTATTTGCTCCAGGAGGCTTATTTGGAGAGCTGCGTAAAACAACGAAGAACCAAGAGCAGGAACTGGATTCGACATATTTATTTGTTTTTGTATATTTATTCGTTTATAAAACAACGTACACAACAAGAACGAACTTACTTAAATTCTTCTTCTCTTTGCAGTGGCAACCTTGGATGACCTTGTAGTTGTAGTCCTTGATGACTCGACTTCTGCAGCAGATCTAGTTTTAAGTTTACTTTAGCTTAATGGCGTTTTTAATATAATTTAATTGCGTTTTAATCGCGCGCGATTTATTAGATTTAAGTAAATTTAATTCGATAGAATTGTAAGCTACACTTAATTTTCAACTCTGATGGAGTTCTTTATATATGTATACTAGCTGAGCCGCCCGGCGTTGCTCGGGTCTGTAGCTTTAAGGTTCCCGTTTTCGTTCCTGTTTTGTTCCTATGGGATTATAGGGATGAAATCTTTGCTTAGTTACTGAGGAATTATGTGGCATCCCAGTGCTGAAAGAATTTTTGAAATCAGTCTAGTAGTCTCTAAGTTTCCGTTCCCAACGCCGTATCTGTGAGAATTTTCCGTTCCCATGGAAATATGTGAACAAATTATAAGTCTATGTCACTGAGAAATAATGTTACATCCTAGAGTTGAAAGAATTTTTGAAATCGGTCAAGTAACTTTAAAATTCCCGTTCTCGTTCTTGTTTCTGTTCCCGTGGGACTATAGGGATGAAGTCTATGCTAAGTTACTGAGGGATTATGTGGTATCCCAGATCTGAAAGAATTTTAGAAATCTGTCTAGTAGCTCCTAAGTTTCCGTTGCCAACCTTGTTCCTGTGGGATCTTCCGTTCCCATGGAAATATGTGAATGAAATGTAAATCTATGTCACTGAGAGATACTGTAACATCCTAGAGTTGAAAGAATTTTTGAAATCGGTCTAATAACTTTAAGGTTCTTTTGAATTTTAGATGAAACATTTCGGAGGGAACATGTACTATATAACATCCTACTAATATTATAAACGTGAAAGTTTGTATGTGTGGATGCATGTTTGTTACTCTTTCACGCAAAAACTACTGAATGGATTTTACTTAAACTTTCCAATAATATAGCTTATACATGAGAATAACACATAGGCTACAATTTATCCCTAAATTCCCACGGGAACGGGAACGTATACGGGAACTTAGAAACTACAACACCGATTTCAATTTTTCCACTGTTAGAATGCTTCATTATCCCCGAGTAACATAAAAACTAATTCATCCCCATATTCCTACGGTTCCCTATATTCCCACGTGAGGAGGAACATATACGGGAACTTTGACACTACAGCACCGATTTCAAAAATTCTTTCACCCTTAGAATTCTACACTATCCCCGAATAACATAAAAACTTATTCATCCCCATATTCCTACGGCTCCCTATATACAACACCAATTTCAAAAATTCTTCCACCTTTAGAATGCTACACTATCCCTGTGTAACATTAACTTTAATTCATCCACATATTCCTACGGGAACGGGAGTCCTTACTAATATAATAAGTGTGAAAGGAGCTCTGTCTGTCCGTCGTTCTATGTTACCATCTCCCGCCCAAACTAATAAACCGATTTAAATGAAATTTTAAACAAAGATTGTTCAGAACCTTAGAAAAGACATAGACTATATATTTTTACCCTATATTCCCACGGGAGCAGGAACGTATACGGGAACTTTTACACTACAGCACCGATTTCAAAAATTCTTCCACCGTTGGAATGCTCCATAATCCTGGATTAACATTAACTTTAACTTATCCACATATTCCCACGAAAACGGTCACCATATTCCCACGGGAACGGGAGTCTTTACTAATATTGAAAATGCGAATGTAGCTATCTCGGTATGTTTTTCGTATGTCTCCCGTTCAAACTGCTAAACAGATTTTATTAAATTAGCTACAGAGATGGTCTAGAACATGCGGAAGGATAAAGGTTATATATCTATCCTTATATTCCCACTGGAACGGAAATGGGAATTCAAAACCTACGGTCTCAAAAGCATTTTTAACAAGGCTACAAGGTGTTGAAATAGGGGTTGAATGTTTTTTTTTGGAAATACCGCCATTTTTAAGGCTAGGAGTTTTATTTCCTAAAAAGTTTAAAATGCTGCTGAAAGTCACTATTCCACGCGGACGAAGTCGCGGGCACAGCTAGTGTACTATATTTTATCCGCATATTCCCACGGGAACAGAAGGATGGGAACCTTAAAAATACAGACCTCAACAACGCCGTGAATGTCGAGGGATAAGGGGTATATGAGTATGTTTTAAGCAGCCCAGGGTGTTGAGCGAAGATCTCCGCTGACTCATTAACTTGCTGATATTTGGACTATGCATGCTTAGTCTGACACGATAAGTCAGCTTTTTTTTTTTTTTTATAGAACAGTGTTTTGTTTATAACGAAAGCTAACGCATTGCATTGATGTCGTCTCTGTTGCACGCTGCTCTATTTTTATTTGAGCCAATGAAACGATAGTCAATGCCCAATGTCGGTTTTTTTTACTGCTTACATTTCCTTTTCTGATTTTAAGCATTCCGTTTACATTTTATGTCTGTGGCGTGATAAAAATGTTTTAGACGGGGTCGTCTCCTTGTCCTTCGAAATTGGTCAAATAGTTATATGTATAAGGTTGCTTTCGCGTATGATCCTTAATTCGAAAGAATTTTTGAAATCGGTCGAGAAGTTTTGAGGTTCATGTTTTCGTTCCCGTAGAAATATAGGGATGAATTATAATCTTAGTTACTGAAGGATAATGTATCATCCCAATTCTGAAAGATTTTGTGAAATCTTTCCAGTAGTATCTAGGTTTCCGATTCCAATCCTGTTCCTGGATAAAAAAAAGTATATTGCTGAGCCTTCTGGCGATGCCCGGGTCCCGTGGGAATATGAGGATGAAATAATCTATGTAAATGTGGGGTATTGATAATGTACCATCTTAAAGTTGAAAACATTTTTGAAATCGGTCATGCGGTTTTAACGTTCCCGTTCTAGTTCCCGTTTCTGTATATATGGTGTATATGGATGAAATATAGTCTATGTTACTGAGGGATAATGTAGCATCTTAGAGCAGAAAGAATTTTTAAAATCTGTCCAGTAGTTTCGTAGTTTGCATTCTCAATCCCGTTCCCGGAATATGGGGATGAATCAAAGTTTATTATTACTCGGTGATAGTGTAGCATTCTAACGGTGAAAGAATTTTTGAAATTGGGTCAGTAGTTTCTAGGTTCCCGTTTACATTCCCGTTCCCATAGGAATATAGGGATAAAAAGATATCTTAAGTCCGTCTCCTGGTCCTAAGCTGTTTCAGACAAATCCGTTCAGCCGTTCTTGATCTAAGAATAGTGTAACTAACACGACTTTCTTTTATATAAGTAAATATTTTATTTATTTAATTTTATTAAAAAAAACTTTATTTCTTAAACGGGCAGCGTTTCCGCCTGCTTTGATACAATTGACAAAGTGAACTTATTTTCTAGAGTTTAAATACTATTTTTTTGCTGACACATCCCAGTTCCCACAGGTTGCATCGCATCGCGTACGTGATGGAATTTGCGATGTCGGCTTTATGTTGTTCTCATGGAAGGTGTTGTATTCCAGACTTGTTGTTGACTGTTGTGAGGTGTTAGTTTTCGTCATATTCGTATTCAGCATAATTGTCGTTAACTCCTCCACCGTTAAAAAGTCGAACGTCCTCGTTCGATTATCCTTTCAAAATAACGGAATTTGGTTAATGCTTGAAGCCTTTGGTAAAGATGTTTCTATTGTTTTATTTAGGTGCGTTTCGGGTGTGGATTCCAAAATTACTGGCTTTGTTTCGACTACTGTGTTAATTTTGATGGGTTGTTTATTTCGGGGGCATGATCTCAGGAAGAAGAACAGGATAAGTACGACTACTAACGTTGATAGGCCAATATTGGTTGATAGGCTTATTATGTTTTTGTGCTCTAGTAGTTTTATGTCGTTAATGTTGTTTGTATGCAGCTCTTTTATCATCTCTAGGGATAACAATTCTTCAAATGTTCCATTCTTTGAAAACGGTTGCATTATTGCGGGTAAGGGCTTCGTGGTTGAAGTTTCACTTGAAACGTAGGTTTGGTTGTTTACTGTAATGGTTTTATTGCGGTATTGGATAATAAATGTGCCGGTGAGTTTTATTTCTTCGCTGTCGATCAGAATGGTGCCGTTATATTGGTTTAGGAGTAGTAGTCCAGGAGAAATTTCTTCAATTGTGGGTATGTGGTGGTTGTTGATTCTGGTACAACTGGGTGTCTGACTTCTTAATAGTTTCATTATGCAAGTAGAATTACTTATGTCTATAAGGTTCTTACGACTACAAATTGAGAGATTATAAAATTTTTTACAATTTGATTTTATGCCAAAAAGTTTTTGCTTACATTTCAATACATGTTCATATGGAATCTTGTTTATAAAATTATCTTTCTTTACGGGTTTTAGTAAAATTGTTTCACATGTTTCAATTTCTGTTGTTGGTAAAGTTAAAATATAAATAATTGTAGAGAGATTGGATGCGATTTTAACATCACTAAATTCTAATGCTTCTTCTAAATTGATAAAAGGCAAATTTTCTTTTTCCAAAATTTCTTTTGTTATATTAATTTCTGTATTTGTTAAAATGTAGGAATTTACTACACCGGCTTTAGCCCAGTGGATAGCATAGTCAATGTTAATAATTTCTTCTTTTATGATTTCAATTTTATATTTTATATTAGTTTCTAGTTCATTTTTGACAATTTCGCTTGTTCTTAATTTGTTTAGAATTTTGTTCGTAACATTGGTAATTTGATTGATTTTTTCGAACGACAATCTATTTATTATAACTTGTTTATTGTTGTTTTCTAGAACATTATTTATTTTATTACTAATTATTTGGAAGTCGTCATGGTCTGGATTACCAGCAATCCATTTCCATGCGCTTCCTATAAAATCAATTGAACGTTTGGTTTTCATTTTTGGTTTTAATCGAGTTAAGTGGTTTTGGATTATTGAAATTTCATGGGAAAGGTAAGGATAAATTGTTTCGCTAGTGCTAATGTTCTGATAAATTATTAGTCGTATGTCATCGATAAGTTTTTGGTATAGGTTAAGGTCTATAGTATGAATAATTTTAAAAGTACCCGTTTGTAATTTTGCAGTCCCCTTTCCTAGTGTTATCATTTGTGAGTTAGTATAGTCCAGTATTTGAATTTCTCCATTGCACGGAGTGAGAGTGAGTAAAGCTCTGAAATTAAAAGATGGATTATTAGTTGCGAATATGGCCCTTGTAAACAATTTTCCCGGATTCTGTAAGTATTGTTGTGTTTCTGTTTTCTTTCACAATTTCTTCCTTAAATCTTTTAGAAAGTTTAGTCCCTAATCGTTTATTTTGTCTTACGTAAACAACTTGTCCAGGCAGATACTGTTTAATTTTATGTCTTGTCTTGTTTTGTTGTGTAAGGTCAACTTGTTGTTTGTGTAAAAGTTTCTGTAAGTTGTTCTGTCGAGTCTTCTCGTAATCGTCAGGTCCAAAATCTACATTTCGGCCAAAGAATAAATCAACAGGTTTTTTCCCTGTTGTAGAATGGATACTGTGATTGTACTCATTCACAGATCTTTCCAGAAGTTCTTCAAAGTCTCTATGTGTTCCATTATCTTTGATGCATCTCATTATCTCGGAAAGCGTCGAATGGAACCTTTCGATTTGTCCATTAGCTTCACTTCTGTATGGGGGTGTTGTGTAAACATTTATGCCTAGTTCGTCTTTCAACATAAATAATATTGATGCAGAGTTTAGTGATCGTTCATTGTCAATAACTATGGATTTTGGTACGCCGAAGAAAAATATTATGTCTCTAAGTGGTCGTCTGACGTCTTCTGTAGACTTACTTTTGATTATTTTTGTCTGTGCGTATTTTGTAAACTTGTCTAACGCGGTCAGAACTAGTTTTTTCTCCGTAGAGAAAATATCGATGTGGACAGTATGTCCAGGAAAATTTGGCATAGGCGTTTTATTTAATTCTGGATCATTTGGGTGCCTTTCATATTTATTTTGTTTACATACTGCACAGATTTTTACGATTCTTTTAATTTTACCTGCCATACCGGGGAAATAATATTTTTGTAAGATTTGTAATCGGTTTTCTTGGGGATTTCTGTGAGCTCTATTGTGTGTCTCAATTATCAGGTTCTCTTGATCCTGTTCATTGTCTATATTTTTGACCTCTTTTTGAGTAAATCTTATTTTATAGTTATTAAAATGTAAAGGGAAAACTTCTTGAATAAGTCCCATTATCCTTTCTCCTGTTTTTATGCCGTTAATTACCGAAGGATTAAGATATCTTTTTAGAATAGCTGTAAGAATTTCTTTATTGAACTCGGGCTCGTTAATAATGTGCTGGTGGTACCCTGGGAAAATTATTTTAAATTGATAACTAGATGATTCGGATAAGTTAAGAAATATTTGACTCTTGAAAACATTAATGGGTGCTTCGACTATTGGTATTAAATTTTGCGATGAGCTTTCGTCACTATGTTCAGTAGGAGTTAATGAGAAAATGTGAGTGTTCGGTGGGCGCGATAATGAGTCAGCAACTACGTTAGAAGTGCCTGGTTTGTAATGAAGTTCATAATTATATTCCTCCAGAATCGCTTTCCAGCGTTTCATTTTGGTGTTTGAATTCTTGTTACTTAGTGCGTGCGTGAGTGGTTGATGGTCTGTAGTAATTTTGACTTTCTTTGATCCGTAAAGGAACATTCTGAGGGAAGTGAGTGCCCAAATGATTGCGAGCATCTCCTTTTCGTTGGTCGCATATGTTTCTTCGGTTTTATTGAGACATCTTGATAAAAATGCGATGGGATTCTTGTCCTGGGATAGGACTGCTCCCAAGGCGGAATTGGAGGCGTCTGTAGCAAGTTCAAAGCTTTTAGTGAAATCTGGGTAAGAAAGTTATACTTCCTCTGACACAAGAGCATTTTTAATTTCGCTCCACGCGTCTTTTGCTTCATCATTGAAGTCGATCAATTTGTTTTTAGATATTTGCTTTGACAAGCGTCCATTTTCCCCTCTAAGAAGAGATGTTAGGGGCTTTGCGATTTTTGCATAGTCCCGTATGAACCTTCGGTAGTAGCCAGACATACCAAGGAAGGACCTCAAGTCTTTTAAAGTTTTTGGTGGTGGGAGATCGAGAATCGCCTCAACCTTTTTCGGATTGGTCTTTAAACCTTCTTGGGAAACGATAAAGCCTAAGAACTCGACCTCTGTTCGCAAGAATTCGCACTTGTCCACTTGGACTTTAAGGTTTGCTCTTTCGAGTGTTCTAAAAATGATTTCAAGGTTTTGGAAATGCTCTTCTTCATTTTTTCCGAAAATGATGATATCATCGATGTAAACATAACAACGATGACCAATATGTTGACGTAGTACGTCATCTAGTGCACGCTGGAAGATTGAAGGGGCATTTTTCAGCCCAAAAGGAAGACGAGTAAACTCGTATTTTCCATTATTAATCGAGAAGGCGGTTTTTTCTCTATCCGATTCTTTAATAGAATCTGGTGGAATCCACTTTTTAGATCCAAAGTGGTAAAATATTTATTTTTCCCTAAGTTATAAAGAACTTCGTTGATCTCAGGGATCAGGTAGCGATCGGCAATTGTTACCGTATTCAACTTTCGGTAATCTATTACCATTCGGTATTTTTTTATACCTGAGGCGTCTTCTTTCTTACTGACTATCCATACTGGGGAGTTGTATGGTGATCTCGATGGACGTATAATCCCGTCACGTAAGAGTTCGTTGACTTGTTTGTCAATTTCGGCTTTCAAAGCCATGGGATATGGATACGATTTTGTATAAATTGGGTTGTCCGTGGATGTTCGTATCTCTCCTTTGACGTTTGTAGTAAAGGTGAGTTTTTTATCAGGGTCAGCAAATAGATTTGGATATGATCTTAACATTTGTCTTAATTGAGAGTTTTGAGTTTGAGATAAGTGAGAGCATCTGATATTAAGATTGTGTACTGATTCTATTTCTAATTGTTGCAGTGGAAAACTGTATTTATCTTTTAAAGTGAAATAATTCTTTTCGGTATAAATTACTGCACTGAGTTCTTTGAGACTGTCGTTTCCGACAATGCCATCAAAGGTCTCTAGACCGGGGAGAATGAAAAACTGTAGTTTTCCTATTTGTGAGCCAAAAATATCAATTCTTGCGTGATGCGTTATCTTAACTTTCCCACCTACTGAGTGGGCAAAAAATTCTTTAGTGTTTTTAATGGGATTGCGAATATAACAAGATTTCACATAATTTTTGTTTGAACCTGTATCGAGGAGAAATTTAAGTATTTTTCCGCTCTTCATCCTATATTGAAAATATGGGATAGAAGAGCAGTTTAATCTAAAAAATTTATATTATCCAAATTGTCTCCATACTCTATTTCTTCTCCCTCTGCTGGTGCAATATATTCCATAAGGGTTTGTTCGACTTCGTTAACATCGTCATGTTGATCGGGTTCATAGCTTTCAGTAGAAGGGCCAGCATCATCCGTTGGAATAGGATTTGTTTCTGTGAAAAAGGTTCGTTGGATTTTGTTTGGCGCGTGCGATTGTTGAGGTGCCCATCGTTTTTGTGCGTAAGGTGCTTGTTGGTTATTTTGTTGATAGTTTTTTTGGTAGTTTTGTTGATAGTTGGGTTGGAACATTGGTCTATTTTGGTAATTGATGTTACGTGACTGCGTAGAAGATCCTAGTTCCATTGGTGTTACCTTTGGCTGTGGTTGTGGCTTGGGAGGAAGCGGAATACGGTTGAAGTGGGGTGTTTGATATTGATGAGGCTGTTGAAATTGCCTGTTTTGGTAATTATTTTGTTGGAAATATTGTCGTTGAGGACGAGGTATGTGCGCTAGTTCGGGATAAAATTTTGTTTGGTTTTGCCGTGGAGGCAGTTGGGGTGTTGGTGTGTTAGTTAAGCGTTTAAAATTTACCTGACTGGGCATAGTGCATTCGATAAGTCATGTTATCGAGTTTAAGGCACATATGCAGAGCTTGCGGCAGGGAAGTTGGTTCCCTTATGCTTAATAGTCGGGGTAGATCCCCGTTTAACCCTCTGATAAACGTATCGAGGGCCTTGTCACGATATGCGTTCGTCATTGCCCCTAAAGAGTCGTCCGTTAGATCCAAACAAGCGATTTTATCTAAAATCAACGAAAGATGTTGATAAACTTGTTGGTAGAAGTCCGTAATGGACTGGTTGCGTTGAGCAAGACTTGTTAATTGGTACTCGAGTGTACCAATGTCACGTTTGTCCGAATAGTGCATCATTAAGCACTGTTTGATCTTTCCCCAATCTAGTGGTGTCCTGAAGGACTCTAAAGCAGTATCTGCTTCTCCCACTATTTTGTGGCGAACCATATGGAGTATCGCATAGTATTTGGATGTTCCCCTTAGACAGTCGTACATCGTGAAGATGCGGTCGACTGTTTTTCTCCAGGAGTTGAATTCGCCTGGTCTTCCTGAAAATTCCCTTAAACATTTTACTATATCTGGTACCTTGTCTAAATCGTTCGTGTTTGTCGTAAAGTCAATATGTTGTTCTACGTCATCTGTATCTACAAAAGGGTTGTTTAATTTTTTTACAGTATTGACAACTAATTCGCTAATTTGCCTAATCAAGTCAGGGGAAAGTTGGTTTGGGGAAAGTTGGTTTTGGGGATTGGAGGTGGATGCTTGGGATCTGGTATTTACGGTTGCTTCATTTGAATTAAGTGACATATTTTTTAGAAGTTTTTCGACTGAGTCGAGATCGTTTCCTGGCATTGAACAGTGATTTTAATCTTTAGATTTAATTTCTAGTAAATAATAGGATTTTGCAATTTTGCTTTCATTCAACTTCAATTGTTTTATTATTGATTCTAACTTTTCGATTTAATTTCTAGTAAATAATTTTCTGGGTTTGTTATTTTTCTTTCACTTTCATTCAAATTCAATTGTTTCGTTATTGATTTTAATTTTTCGATTTCATTTCTAGTAAATAATTTTCTGGATTTTTAATTTTTCTTTCACTTTCATTCAATATCGATTGTTTTACTTGTAATTCTTAAGAAATAGTTATGGATTCAACTTATTGCCTTTTTCTTGGCTTACACTTGACAAAACAACAAAAAAAATATTCTTAAATATTTCTAACTTACAAAATTAAAACGGCGGTGTCCATCGGCGAAAGCTTGATGAATTTGATGGAGCGGCTAGCTAGTTTTCTGCTTCCCTTTCTTCCGTTGTTGAGGTATTAGCTGACAATGGCTACTCAGGGGCCCTTTGTTTGTTTGTTTCTCCACACACACACACACACGCGATTTCGGGTTCAGGACCTAGATTTTTCGACCGGTTACACTACTTTAGGGTTTCGGATTTTACACGATCTAGGTCCCTGCTCGGGCGCCAGTAAATATTTTATTTATTTAATTTTATTAAAAAAAACTTTATTTCTTAAACGGGCAGCGTTTCCGCCTGCTTTGATACAATTGACAAAGTGAACTTATTTTCTAGAGTTTAAATACTATTTTTATGCTGACACATCCCAGTTCCCACAGGTTGCATCGCATCGCGTACGTGATGGAATTTGCGATGTCGGCTTTATGTTGTTCTCATGGAAGGTGTTGTATTCCAGACTTGTTGTTGACTGTTGTGAGGTGTTAGTTTTCGTCATATTCGTATTCAGCATAATTGTCGTTAACTTATATATAGATATATAGATTAAGTATTCATTACACATATCGAGTTTTCATTGTTTTTAAGATGTATTATGCTATTCGGGGCGGAGACAAATCCAACGAACCAATAACCATGAATATTGGTTTAGCAGATCTCGAGTTATAAGTGTTGTAACAAACCCGTCTTTGTTTTATATATTAAGATAAGATATATTTATATGTTCACTAGAGTGTTCGTTAAACGACTCTTCGATTTACACACTATTTGTCTTTAAATGTTAATGTTTTTACACACAAATTATTTGTTTTTAATCACTGTTCGTTGAACGGCTTCGAAGGACCAAATGTTCCGACTAGGTTTATTTTCTAAATTGAAAAAAACTAGGAAAAAACTAATTTAAGAAAAACACACAACTTCACTTTTTCACTTGTAAATTGGTTGTAATTTAATTCTTCTCAGCTTTTAGTCATATGACCTAAGGTACATTAACTTCATTACTTTTGGTAAACATTCTATGTTTTTGTTTATGTTTACAATTTGTGGAACGTATGTTTTAGTATTGTTTATTTGAGTGTAGATTCTTCCCGTCCAGTTCCAAACAGACTGGTTAGCAAAATCTTTGACTAAATGCTCTGATCAGAGATTCCTTGATTAAAAATTTCGTGAACAAACCGAAGGATTATCGTCTGGAATAATCATTGATTAGAAATAATCAAGCTTGAACAATTCGGCCCTTAATATAATTTCTCACAACGTAAACGGTCTTGAAAATAAAACTTTATTTGCACATTTTTTCACATATATTCTATCATAGGAAATATTTAATTTAATTGAAACCCATCTAACAGAAGAGAAAATTGTACAATACAGAAAATATCTCAAAGATTTTGATACATACTGGAAACCGGCAACTAGAAACAGTAGATTTGGAACGGCAATTGTTGGGTTGGTGTATGGAGTCGACAAGCATTTGGTATCTCGAGGCATTGCTCATGAATATACATAAAAGCTTCGAGGGGGTTGACTTTATAAAACTTAAAACGATTAGCGGTGAGATGAATATACTTCCAGTATACTTAAGGGGTGCAAACTGGCAGAATGATATTGATTTATTGAAGTGGTTCTTTGTCGAAGAAAATATCTCAAATCCAATTGTAATCGGTGACTTGAATTTAAGAGTAGGTGAGTTTCAACAACCCATGGATGATGTGTTCAACTCTGCTTTTACAGGAATGGTACGGAAATGCGTCGGCGTCGTTCCAAAGATAAAACTTTCAATGGAAAAGGGAAGGACTTTTTAGAATTTTGCAATGATAATGGTTTGATTATCTTAAATGGAAGAACAAAAGGTGATGAAGAAGGAAATTTAACATTTATCGGGAGTATAGGAGAATCAGTAAATGATCTCTGTGCTGTTTCTCAAGATCTACTAGGATGTGTAGAGATGTTTAATGTCGAAAAAGCAATTTGGTCAGATCACATGCCAATAAAACTTACCATAAATCTTTGCACTTCTATAAATGAGTCAACTGAAAATAGATTTTTACCAAAACAAAAGTGGAGAGAGTTAAAAAAGTTGCAGTACCAGAATCAGTAGCTGACAAACCTTCCATTGGTCTTACGGACCTCACGAACATTATAAAACTACCAACAACTGGTCAAAATAATAACATACAATCGTTTAAGCCTAAACACAAGTGGTATAATTTGAAATGCGACTTGGCAAAAAAAAAGGTTCAAACTTTTAAATAATTATCGAAGAACGCAAAACGTAGAAAAAAAACTTAACTATCTAAGAGCAAAAAAAGAATTTGCAGCAGCCTGCGACAAAAGAAAAATTCAATATTACCAACAAATTGAACTTCAACTCAGTAGGGTAAAAAATAGGTGCCATGACATTGTGCCAAGCCACATTATGCCAAATGTAGAAATTTGGCACAATGACGCTTTTGCAGAATGACATTGGGCCAAACTTTAGGATTTAGTATAATGACGCTTTGTAGAAGTGCCATAGGGCTAAATTAGCTAGTGACATTGGACCAAATGTAGAAATCTGCATCATCATTTTCATCTGTGTTCACAGTCCTTTGCGACATGACTAAAGGTAGACTCTCTCTCCAGGAAAAATGGGCATTTAATGGAGAGGAAGTAAGAATTACTTTTAACTATACATACTTGGGTGTTCTTCTTACTCCAAAGATGTCATTTAGTAAGCACGTGGATGTTAGGAACAGCTCAGCAAAAAAACAGCATAAACGCCACTTGGCAAAACAAAAAAAAAAACAAAATGAAGGTCACTTGAACTTTTCATTTTGATTTTAAAAATCAACACTCCAAGAAAACAGTAAATTCTTTTATTAATTTCTCTTTTCAATAAACATCGGCCAGACCACGGGCAACCCTTCTCTAGGTGCAAGAATGCAATCCCATTCCCCTAGAAATATAAAGTTTACATTGTGTTTGCACTGTAAACTTTATATATGTGTCGACAAACATCGACCAAACATTGCGTCTTAGAAAGGTACAAACAGCATCTAACTGATGAGCCCACTGTTTGTACCTGGGCGAAACGCATAAGGAGTGAAGGTCACTTGAACTTTTCATTTTGATTTTAAAAATCAACACTCCAAGAAAACAATAAATTCTATTATTAATTTCTCTTTTCAATAAACATCGGCCAGACCACGGGCAACCCTTCTCTAGGTGCAAGAATGCAATCCCATTCCCCTAGAAATATAAAGTTTATATTGTGTTTGCACTGTAAACTTTATATATGTGTCGACAAACATCGGCCAAACATTGCGTCTTAGAAAGGTACAAACAGCATCTAACTGATGAGCCCACTGTTTGTACCTGGGCGAAACGCATAAGGAGTGAAGGTCACTTGAACTTTTCATTTTGATTTTAAAAATCAACACTCCAAGAAAACAATAAATTCTTTTATTAATTTCTCTTTTCAATATATATCACTTCATTTCTAAAATAACCTGGATCTTCGAAGCGAGATGTGATTTAATCTTTCTGAATGGAAGCAGATATAGCGGCAACGAATCATCCTTATGCAGCCTTTGCAACATGAGAGAGGAAGAAAATATTCAACACTTTTTGGGCCGATACCCAGTACTGCGACAATTCAGAGTCAGATACTTCAAAAAACCGACATTGGAAGAATACGAATATATACGTGTGCTTAATGGCGAAGATTTACTAGCCTGGGACCAACTGGTCATTTATCTCACGGTGGCCATAGCCTACAGAAAATTTCTTCTTGAAGAGTTTAACTAAACAAATGAAATAAAGATCGAAATATATTTTAATAATGTTGCAAATAAAATTGAATGCCTTTTTAAAATAACAAAAATTAAAAATTTTTTAGTTTAAAATTTTTGCTAATGAATAAATTTTTTGATTTTTGTCATATCTTTTCATATTTAACCCTCTGCGACTGACGTGACTTTTTTGTTACAATTCCACTGACGTGGTAGTCCACCAGACACCTTTTGGAAAGCTTGTATTTCAAAAACTAGACTTCTGATTATATTTTTAATCATTCCATTTTGAAGCTTAGAGTATTCTTTACTAAATTAAATAGCTCATATTATGTTAAGTAAAAAAGCACATGTAAGGTAATAATTTTTATTTATAACATAAATATCTCTTCAGAACGTACCGCTTTTATAAAAAAAAGTTTAAAATATCAAAATAAATATTTTTTTCATTCAAATTATTAAATTCTCAAAGTTAACACTCATAAAAATAATAATAATAAAATAAAATTTGAATCCATCGGTTGAAAAAAATAAAAATAAAAAATAAAAATCACAAATTTTTTTGGCAGTTTTCACAAATTGGCTTCGAGCATTGAACATAGATAAGCTTCAAACAATCACAGTAATCATTTTTAAACATTGCGACTCATTATTGATATTTAAGTGAGCCATTTAAAAAGAAAACACATAAATTATACTCTCCCAATCAGTTTTACTGACGTGTGGTCTGGGAGACACTATGAAAATAAACAATAACTTTGAGGTGGTGGTCTCACAGACACTATGAAAATAAAACAATAACACTGAGGTGGTGGTCTCACAGACACCTACCTTAATGCTGACGTGGTGGTCTCGTAGACACCCTACCTTGTAAAATACACCATGAGCACGCAAAGACAGCTGACTTTACACTTACGCATGCTCGAACATACAATTGTAAGGTACTGAAAATGCACCGGTCAAATTTCAAAAATTAAGGGCGATATAACAGATTTTACATTTTGTGGTGTCTGTCAGACCACCACGTCAGTCGCAGAGGGTTAATAGGAATAAAATGTATAAATTTTATTTACAAATAACAATATTTTCAATGAAAATTATATATTAAATTACTCGACAGACGACTCTTAAGGTCATTGTCGTAAGTTTAAAATTTTAATAATATTTAAAAACTAGACAAATGAAAATCTTTGTATATATTTGAGATTTTAGTTAAAATAAAATCATTTTACATACATACATACATATATCAACTCCAAAGCTTTCTTTTTTAAGAGGGAATGCAAAAGACTTTAAAGATGCTTACATTCTTAGAACCTTATATAATTCTTTAGTACTTCCGTATCTTGAATACTGTTCTATAGTTTGGTGCCCATTTTATGATAATAGGATACAAAGAATTGAACGAATTCAGAAAAGATTCACAAGATTTGCACTTCGAAATTTTAATTGGATGGGTGATATGCCGAACTATACTTTAAGATGTGCACTTATTGATTTAAAAACTCTTGAAGTTAGAAGAAATGCTCAAAGTATAATTTTTATTAAAGATATTCTCTCCAATAAAATAGATTCCATTGATTTATTGAGTTTAATTACGTTCTATGTTCCGGAAAGAATACATCGAAACAGGAATTTTCTTTTTAATATACTAGTCATATAACTAACTATGGTTTAAATGAGCCCATCTCGCGGTCTTTGGCATTGTACAACTCAGTATGCAATGAAGTCGACATGGTAATGAATAGAGATCAATTTAAACGAGAAGTCGTAAAGTTGCTTAGTTTGTAAGTTCATGGAAAGTAAAAGAAAAATCTAATTATTTGTGTAAATATTATCAGAGTATTGCTTGTAATATAAATGTATTAATGTAGTCAGCAGACTTAATCCATTGATGAAAAATAAATAAATAAAGGGGAAGCAATTCAAATGATCAGGTGAGTGTGAGAAACCTTTCCATGAACTCAAATACCGCCTCTGTAATGTTCCAGTGCTGGCATATCCAACACCCGGCAAAATATTCATCATCGACGCAGAGTGAACGACCGATTTACTCACCTCATTTTAGCAAGGCTCAAACTTTACTAATAGAAAGATTTAGGCCCGACAGTTGCAAAAGTGTCTGTCTTACACTACGGTACGCTCCATGAGGCCTTAAGATTAGGGCTTGAAGTTGTAAAAAATAAGTGCCCATTCACCTCATTTCAGCAAGGCTCATCTTTTAATATATCCTTCATTGATTCAATACATACACGAAAATAACAATGCAAGACGTTTTAGCTCTCCATGACATGCTGTAAGACGCTCGTGTATATTGTGATGCTTTCTTTAAGGGCTGAGGTAAACTCAGCCTGTCCATTGTCGAAGGTATTCTCGACGAAGCACCAGAAGTCGAGATAAAAATTCCACCAAACCTTATCCAAAACACAACACGTTTATTTTTCCAATAGTAATTCTTTCTTTATTGTCCGTATCAGGTTTTACTTAAGCTAATAACAATTCTGTAATTGGCGCAACTGCCAAAGAATAATCGGGTGGCTGTGAGCCTGTCCTCGATACCTTCAGAAGGAGGGGAAGGGGGAATCAACACAGGTATATCTGTCTTCAGCACAAATGCCGAAGAATAATCGGTTGGCGATACGCCTGTCCTCGATACCTTCAGAAGGAAGGGAAGGAGGAATAAACACAGTAGTCTTGTCCCCGGCGCACAATGCCGAAGAATATTCGGTTGGCCTTCAGCCTGTACCCCCTACGCTCAGAGGGAGTGGAAAGAGGAATAAACGCAGTAGTTTTGTCATTGGCCTTATGACGCTTTACAAAAGCGACACTGTACCAAACGCTAATGTTCGGCCCAATGTCGCTTTACCAAAGCGTCATTGTGCCAGATTTCTGCATTTGGCATAATGTCACTTGGCACAATGTCACGGCACCTAAAAAATAGTAAGGACTGATGGAATCTAGCAAATGAGCTTCGAAAAAAGACCTTAATGTATGCACTCGAATTCCACAATCAGAGTTTAAAACATATTTTTCTAACCTTCTTAATCCCAGCCAACGTATAAACCAAATTTACTATGCACATGCACATAGTTTTATTGAGAACCGAGAGTTGGATAAATCTTTCTCCATAGATGAAATTAAGAAAATGCTATCTAGTGTAAAACTAAATAAAGCTCCTGGAGAAGACAGAATTAGTTATGAATTTCTGATGATTGCAACGGATAATTTCTTAAATTATCTAGCAGAAGCATATACGATAGGATTGATGAATTTTTTAACAAAACAATTATATTTCCAATATATTCAAGAAAGGTGATGTAAACCAGGCAAGTAATTATATAGGCATATCTTTAATGAAATGCATTGCGAAGACGATGATGCCAATCCTTAATGAAAGACATTACACTTGGGTGGAAAGAAACCATATCCTGTCAGAGTACCAATCTGGTTTCAGGAAGAATTACTCTACTGTTGATAACATTTACAACTTGGCATCAATAGTTCATATAAAACTTGGTGAGAAAAGGAAAGTGTATGCGTTTTTCGGGAATTTTAAAGCTGCGTTCGACAAAATCTCACGGAACTTACTAATTTATAAATTACGTTCCCTTAGTGTTTCAACAAAACCTGTCAATTTTATTCAAGCCATCTATGCCAACACTTATTCGGCTGTGTGGAATAGGAAAGAGATGTCGGAGAATTTGGAAACATTCAATGGAGTCAAGCAAGGATGTCTCCTCTCACCCCTACTTTTTGCACTGTACATTAATGATCTGCATGAATGTTTGGGAGGAGGTCTCCAAATCGAGAATAATAATGTGAATGCAGATGATATGGTCATCCTTGCAGACGACATCCGAATTATGTAAAAAATAATAGATCGACTAGAAGAGTATTGCAACAATTGGTGTTTAGAAGTTAATATGGGAAAATCAGAAATAATGGTGTTTCGAAATGGAGGTAGACTCTCTCTCCAGGAAAAATGGGCATTTAATGGAGAGGAAGGAAGAATTACTTCTAACTATACATACTTCTTCTTTCTCTAAAGATGTCATTTAGTAAGCAAAATGGAAACTTTTTCTGGCGGTATGTAGGGCTATCCAAACATATGGGGCGCAAGTTTGGGGGTTTGGAATATTCGAAGAAGTAGATAAGCTACAACGCTATTTTATAAAACGGATATTAAAACTACCAGCGAGCACACCAAACTACGCGCTTTCACTCGAAACTGATGCTGAAGACGGCCTTTTTTATGTTCTGGATCTTCACCTGCGATATGTCAAGAAAACCCTGTTCGATTTTAACGAAAGTAGACTACCACATCGACTCTCGAAAAATCTTTTACATAGGAATCAATTTTGGGTAGAGTTAAATTAAATCGGATCTGAATTCGGAATATATTAAGACGAACTTTTGCGGTCAGAGGAAGAATGGATCATGAAAAGTGTTGCACTGTGTGATTCTCTCAAGCTCAAAACATTTGAAGAAAATAAAAGAAAAGCATTGGCCAGCAACTCACTCATCTACACGGTCTTAGATCACTCAAAGGGTTTTAATTATATCACATCATTTCTAAAATAACCTGGATCTTCAAAGCGAGATGTGATTTAATCTTTCTGAATGGAAGCAGATATAGCGGCAACGAATCATCCTTATGCAGCCTTTGCAACATGAGAGAGGAAGAAAATATTCAACACTTTTTGGGTTGATACCCAGTACTGCGAGAATTCAGAGTCAGATACTTCAAAAAACCGACATTGGAAGAATACGAATATATACGTGTGCTTAATGGCGAAGATTTACTAGCCTGGGACCAACTGGTCATTTATCTCACGGTGGCCATAGCCTACAGAAAATTTCTTCTTGAAGAGTTTAACTAAACAAATGAAATAAAGATCGAAATATATTTTAATAATGTTGCAAATAAAATTGAATGCCTTTTTAAAATAACAAAAATTAAAAATTTTTTAGTTTAAAATTTTTGCTAATGAATAAATTTTTTTATTTTTGTCATATCTTTTCATATTTAATAGGAATAAAATGTATAAATTTTATTTACAAATAACAATATTTTCAATGAAAATTATATATTAAATTACTCGACAGACGACTCTTAAGGTCATTGTCGTAAGTTTAAAATTTTAATAATATTTAAAAACTAGACAAATGAAAATCTTTGTATATATTTGAGATTTTAGTTAAAATAAAATCATTTTACATACATACATACATATATCAACTCCAAAGCTTTCTTTTTTAAGAGGGAATGCAAAAGACTTTAAAGATGCTTACATTCTTAGAACCTTATATAATTCTTTAGTACTTCCGTATCTTGAATACTGTTCTATAGTTTGGTGCTCATTTTATGATAATAGGATACAAAGAATTGAACGAATTCAGAAAAGATTCACAAGATTTGCACTTCGAAATTTTAATTGGATGGGTGATATGCCGAACTATACTTTAAGATGTGCACTTATTGATTTAAAAACTCTTGAAGTAAGAAGAAATGCTCAAAGCATAATTTTTATTAAAGATATTCTCTCCAATAAAATAGATTCCATTGATTTATTGAGTTTAATTACGTTCTATGTTCCGGAAAGAATACATCGAAACAGGAATTTTCTTTTTAATATACTAGTCATATAACTAACTATGGTTTAAATGAGCCCATCTCGCGGTCTTTGGCATTGTACAACTCAGTATGCAATGAAGTCGACATGGTAATGAATAGAGATCAATTTAAACGAGAAGTCGTAAAGTTGCTAAGTTTGTAAATTCATGTAAAGTAAAAGAAAAATCTAATTATTTGTGTAAATATTATCAGAGTATTGCTTGTAATATAAATGTATTAATGTAGTCAGCAGACTCAATCCATTGATGAAAAATAAATAAATAAAGGGGAAGCAATTCAAATGATCAGGTGAGTGTGAGAAACCTTTCCATGAACTCAAATACCGCCTCTGTAATTTTCCAGTGCTGGCACATCCAACACCCGGCAAAATATTCATCATCGACGCAGAGTGAACGACCGATTTACTCACCTCATTTTAGCAAAGCTCAATTTTTACTCATAGAAAGATTTAGGTCCGACAGTTGCAAAAGTGTCCGTCTTTCACTACGGTACGCTCCATGAGGCCTTAAGATTAGGGCTTGAAGTTGTAAAAAATAAATAACCTCATTTCAGCAAGGTTTATCTTTTAATATATCCTTCATTGATTCAATATATACACGAAAATAACAATGCAAGACGTTTTAGCTCTCCATGACATGCTGTAAGACGCTCGTGTGTATTGTGATGCTTTCTTTAAGGGCTGAGGTAAACTCAGCCTGTCCATTGTCGAAGGTATTCTCGACGAAGCACCAGAAGTCGAGATAAAAATTCCACCAAACCTTATCCAAAACACAACACGTTTATTTTTCCAATAGTAATTCTTTCTTTATTGTCCGTATCAGGTTTTACTTAAGCTAATAACAATTCTGTAATTGGCGCAAGTGCCAAAGAATAATCGGGTGGCTGTGAGCCTGTCCTCGATACCTTCAGAAGGAGGGGAAGGGGGAATCAACACAGGTATATCTGTCTTCAGCACAAATGCCGAAGAATAATCGGTTGGCGATACGCCTGTCCTCGATACCTTCAGAAGGAAGGGAAGGAGGAATAAACACAGTAGTCTTGTCCCCGGCGCACAATGCCGAAGAATATTCGGTTGGCCTTCAGCCTGTCCCCCCTACGCTCAGAGGGAGTGGAAAGAGGAATAAACGCAGTAGTTTTGTCATTGGCCTTATGACGCTTTACAAAAGCGACACTGTACCAAACGCTAATGTTCGGCCCAATGTCGCTTTACCAAAGCGTCATTGTGCCAGATTTCTGCATTTGGCATAATGTCACTTGGCACAATGTCACGGCACCTAAAAAATAGTAAGGACTGATGGAATCTAGCAAATGAGCTTCGAAAAAAGACCTTAATGTACGCACTCGAATTCCACCATCAGAGTTTAGAACTTATTTTTCTAACCTTCTTAATCCCAACCAACGTATAAACCAAATTTACTATGCACATGCACATAGTTTTATTGAGAACCGAGAGTTGGATAAATCTTTCTCCATAGATGAAATTAAGAAAATGCTATCTAGTGTAAAACTAAATAAAGCTCCTGGAGAAGACAGAATTAGTTATGAATTTCTGATGAATGCAACGGATAATTTCTTAAATTATCTAGCAGAAGCATATACGAACATGCTCAATGAATCTAGGATTGATGAATTTTTTAACAAAACAATTATATTTCCAATATATTCAAGAAAGGTGATGTAAACCAGGCAAGTAATTATATAGGCATATCTTTAATGAAATGCATTGCGAAGACGATGATGCCAATCCTTAATGAAAGACATTACACTTGGGTGGAAAGAAACCATATCCTGTCAGAGTACCAATCTGGTTTCAGGAAGAATTACTCTACTGTTGATAACATTTACAACTTGGCATCAATAGTTCATATAAAACTTGGTGAGAAAAGGAAAGTGTATGCGTTTTTCGGGAATCTTAAAGCTGCGTTCGACAAAATCTCACGGAACTTACTAATTTATAAGTTGCGTTCCCTTAGTGTTTCAACAAAACCTGTCAATTTTATTCAAGCCATCTATGCCAACACTTATTCGGCTGTGTGGAATAGGAAAGAGATGTCGGAGAATTTTGAAACATTCAATGGAGTCAAACAAGGATGTCTCCTCTCACCCCTACTTTTTGCACTGTACATTAATGATCTGCATGAATGTTTGGGAGGAGGTCTCCAAATCGAGAATAATAATGTGAATGCAGATGATATGGTCATCCTGGCAGACGACATCCGAATTATGTAAAAAATAATAGATCGACTAGAAGAGTATTGCAACAATTGGTGTTTAGAAGTTAATATGGGAAAATCAGAAATAATGGTGTTTCGAAATGGAGGTAGACTCTCTCTCCAGGAAAAATGGGCATTGAATGGAGAGGAAGTAAGAATTACTTCTAACTATACATACTTGGGTGTTCTTCTTTCTCTAAAGATGTCATTTAGTAAGCAAAATGGAAACTTTTTCTGGCGGTATGTAGGGCTATCCAAACATATGGGGCGCAAGTTTGGGGGTTTGGAATATTCGAACAAGTATATAAGCTACAACGCTATTTTATAAAACGGATATTAAAACTACCAGCGAGCACACCAAACTACGCGCTTTCACTCGAAACTGGTGCTGAAGACGGCCTTTTTTATACTCTGGATCTTCTCCTGCGATATGTCAAGAAAACCCTGTTCGATTTTAACGAAAGTAGACTACCACATCGACTCTCGAAAAATCTTTTACATAGGAATCAATTTTGGGTAGAGTTAAATTAAATCGGATCTGAATTCGGAATACATTAAGACGAACTTTTGCGGTCAGAGGAAGAATGGATCATGAAAAGTGTTGCACTGTGTGATTCTCTCAAGCTAAAAACATTTGAAGAAAATAAAAGAAAAGCATTGGCCAGCAACTCACTCATCTACACGGTCTTAGATCACTCAAAGGGTCTTAATTATATCACATCATTTCTAAAATAACCTGGATCTTCAAAGCGAGATGTGATTTAATCTTTCTGAATGGAAGCAGATATAGCGGCAACGAATCATCCTTATGCAGCCTTTGCAACATGAGAGAGGAAGAAAATATTCAACACTTTTTGGGTCGATACCCAGTACTGCGAGAATTCAGAGTCAGATACTTCAAAAAACCGACATTGGAAGAATACGAATATATACGTGTGCTTAATGGCGAAGATTTACTAGCCTGGGACCAACTGGTCATTTATCTCACGGTGGCCATAGCCTACAGAAAATTTCTTCTTGAAGAGTTTAACTAAACAAATGAAATAAAGATCGAAATATATTTTAATAATGTTGCAAATAAAATTGAATGCCTTTTTAAAATAACAAAAATTAAAAAATTTTTAGTTTAAAATTTTTGCTAATAAATAAATTGTTTTTATTTTTGTCATATCTTTTCATATTAAATAGGAATAAAATGTATAAATTTTATTTGCAAATAACAATATTTTCAATGAAAATTATATATTAAATTACTCGACAGACGACTCTTAAGGTCATTGTCGTAAGTTTGAAATTTTAATAATATTTAAAAACTAGACAAATGAAAATCTTTGTATATATTTGAGATTTTAGTTAAAATAAAATCATTTTACATACATACATACATATATCAACACCAAAGCTTTCTTTTTTAAGAGGGAATGCAAAAGACTTTAAAGATGCTTACATTCTTAGAACCTTATATAATTCTTTAGTACTTCCGTATCTTGAATACTGTTCTATAGTTTGGTGCCCATTTTATGATAATGGGATACAAAGAATTGAACGAATTCAGAAAAGATTCACAAGATTTGCACTTCGAAATTTTAATTGGATGGGTGATATGCCGAACTATACTTCAAGATGAGCACTTATTGATTTAAAAACTCTTGAAGTTAGAAGAAATGCTCAAAGTATAATTTTTATTAAAGATATTCTCTCCAATAAAATAGATTCCATTGATTTATTGAGTTTAATAACGTTCTATGTTCCGGAAAGAATACATCGAAACAGGAATTTTCTTTTTTATATACCTAATCATATAACTAACTATGGTTTAAATGAGCCCATCTCGTGGTCTTTGGCATTGTACAACTCAGTATGCAATGAAGTCGACATGGTAATGAATAGAGATCAATTTAAACGAGAAGTCTTAAAGTTGCTAAGTTTGTAAATTCATGTAAAGTAAAAGAAAAATCTAATTATTTGTGTAAATATTATCAGAGTATTGCTTGTAATATAAATGTATTAATGTAGTCAGCAGACTTAATCCATTGATGAAAAATAAATAAATAAAGGGGAAGCAATTCAAATGATCAGGTGAGTGTGAGAAACCTTTCCATGAACTCAAATACCGCCTCTGTAATTTTCCAGTGCTGGCACATCCAACACCCGGCAAAATATTCATCATCGACGCAGAGTGAACGACCGATTTACTCACCTCATTTTAGCAAGGCTCAAACTTTACTCATAGAAAGATTTAGGCCCGACAGTTGCAAAAGTGTCCGTCTTTCACTACGGTACGCTCCATGAGGCCTTAAGATTAGGGCTTGAAGTTGTAAAAAATAAATAACCTCATTTCAGCAAGGCTCATCTTTTAATATATCCTTCATTGATTCATTATATACACGAAAATAACAATGCAAGACGTTTTAGCTCTCCATGACATGCTGTAAGACGCTCGTGTATATTGTGATGCTTTCTTTAAGGGCTGAGGTAAACTCAGCCTGTCCATTGTCGAAGGTATTCTCGACGAAGCACCAGAAGTCGAGATAAAAATTCCACCAAACCTTATCCAAAACACAACACGTTTATTTTTCCAATAGTAATTCTTTCTTTATTGTCCGTATCAGGTTTCACTTAAGCTAATAACAATTCTGTAATTGGCGCAAGTGCCAAAGAATAATCGGGTGGCTGTGAGCCTGTCCTCGATACCTTCAGAAGGAGGGGAAGGGGGAATCAACACAGGTATATCTGTCTTCAGCACAAATGCCGAAGAATAATCGGTTGGCGATACGCCTGTCCTCGATACCTTCAGAAGGAAGGGAAGGAGGAATAAACACAGTAGTCTTGTCCCCGGCGCACAATGCCGAAGAATATTCGGTTGGCCTTCAGCCTGTACCCCTACGCTCAGAGGGAGTGGAAAGAGGAATAAACGCAGTAGTTTTGTTATTGGCCTTATGACGCTTTACAAAAGCGACACTGTACCAAACGCTAATGTTCGGCCCAATGTCGCTTTACCAAAGCGTCATTGTGCCAGATTTCTGCATTTGGCATAATGTCACTTGGCACAATGTCACGGCACCTAAAAAATAGTAAGGACTGATGGAATCTAGCAAATAAGCTTCGAAAAAAGACCTTAATGTATGCACTCGAATTCCACCATCAGAGTTTAGAACTTATTTTTCTAACCTTCTTAATCCCAACCAACGTATAAACCAAATTTACTATGCACATGCACATAGTTTTATTGAGAACCGAGAGTTGGATAAATCTTTCTCCATAGATGAAATTAAGAAAATGCTATCTAGTGTAAAACTAAATAAAGCTCCTGGAGAAGACAGAATTAGTTATGAATTTCTGATGAATGCAACGGATAATTTCTTAAATTATCTAGCAGAAGCATATACGAACATGCTCAATGAATCTAGGATTGATGAATTTTTTAACAAAACAATTATATTTCCAATAAATTCAAGAAAGGTGATGTAAACCAGGCAAGTAATTATATAGGCATATCTTTAATGAAATGCATTGCGAAGACGATGATGCAAATCCTTAATGAAAGACATTACGCTTGGGTGGAAAGAAACCATATCCTGTCAGAGTACCAATCTGGTTTCAGGAAGAATTACTCTACTGTTGATAACATTTACAACTTGGCATCAATAGTTCATATAAAACTTGGTGAGAAAAGGAAAGTGTATGCGTTTTTCGGGAATCTTAAAGCTGCGTTCGACAAAATCTCACGGAACTTACTAATTTATAAATTACGTTCCCTTAGTGTTTCAACAAAACCTGTCAATTTTATTCAAGCCATCTATGCCAACACTTATTCGGCTGTGTGGAATAGGAAAGAGATGTCGGAGAATTTTGAAACATTCAATGGAGTCAAACAAGGATGTCTCCTCTCACCCCTACTTTTTGCACTGTACATTAATGATCTGCATGAATGTTTGGGAGGAGGTCTCCAAATCGAGAATAATAATGTGAATGCAGATGATATGGTCATCCTGGCAGACGACATCCGAATTATGTAAAAAATAATAGATCGACTAGAAGAGTATTGCAACAATTGGTGTTTAGAAGTTAATATGGGAAAATCAGAAATAATGGTGTTTCGAAATGGAGGTAGACTCTCTCTCCAGGAAAAATGGGCATTTAATGGAGAGGAAGTAAGAATTACTTCTAACTATACATACTTCTTCTTTCTCTAAAGATGTCATTTAGTAAGCAAAATGGAAACTTTTTCTGGCGGTATGTAGGGCTATCCAAACATATGGGGCGCAAGTTTGGGGGTTTGGAATATTCGAAGAAGTAGATAAGCTACAACGCTATTTTATAAAACGGATATTAAAACTACCAGCGAGCACACCAAACTACGCGCTTTCACTCGAAACTGATGCTGAAGACGGCCTTTTTTATATTCTGGATCTTCACCTGCGATATGTCAAGAAAACCCTGTTCGATTTTAACGAAAGTAGACTACCACATCGACTCTCGAAAAATCTTTTACATAGGAATCAATTTTGGGTAGAGTTAAATTAAATCGGATCTGAATTCGGAATACATTAAGACGAACTTTTGCGGTCAGAGGAAGAATGGATCATGAAAAGTGTTGCACTGTGTGATTCTCTCAAGCTCAAAACATTTGAAGAAAATAAAAGAAAAGCATTGGTCAGCAACTCACTCATCTACACGGTCTTAGATCACTCAAAGGGTCTTAATTATATCACATCATTTCTAAAATAACCTGGATCTTCAAAGCGAGATGTGATTTAATCTTTCTGAATGGAAGCAGATATAGCGGCAACGAATCATCCTTATGCAGCCTTTGCAACATGAGAGAGGAAGAAAATATTCAACACTTTTTGGGTCGATACCCAGTACTGCGACAATTCAGAGTCAGATACTTCAAAAAACAGACATTGGAAGAATACGAATATATACGTGTGCTTAATGGCGAAGATTCACTAGCCTGGGACCAACTGGTCATTTATCTCACGGTGGCCATAGTCTACAGAAAATTTCTTCTTGAAGAGTTTAACTAAACAAATGAAATAAAGATCGAAATATATTTTAATAATGTTGCAAATAAAATTGAATGCCTTTTTAAAATAACAAAAATTAAAAATTTTTTAGTTTAAAATTTTTGCTAATAAATAAATTTTTTTATTTTTGTCTTATCTTTTCATATTTAATAGGAATAAAATGTATAAATTTTATTTACAAATAACAATATTTTCAATGAAAATTATATATTAAATTACTCGACAGACGACTCTTAAGGTCATTGTCGTAAGTTTGAAATTTTAATAATATTTAAAAACTAGACAAATGAAAATCTTTGTATATATTTGAGATTTTAGTTAAAATAAAATCATTTTACATACATACATACATATATCAACTCCAAAGCTTTCTTTTTTAAGAGGGAATGCAAAAGACTTTAAAGATGCTTACATTCTTAGAACCTTATATAATTCTTTAGTACTTCCGTATCTTGAATACTGTTCTATAGTTCGGTGCCCATTTTATGATAATGGGATACAAAGAATTGAACGAATTCAGAAAAGATTCACAAGATTTGCACTTCGAAATTTTAATTGGATGGGTGATATGCCGAACTATACTTCAAGATGAGCACTTATTGATTTAAAAACTCTTGAAGTTAGAAGAAATGCTCAAAGTATAATTTTTATTAAAGATATTCTCTCCAATAAAATAGATTCCATTGATTTATTGAGTTTAATTACGTTCTATGTTCCGGAAAGAATACATCGAAACAGGAATTTTCTTTTTTATATACCTAATCATATAACTAACTATGGTTTAAATGAGCCCATCTCGTGGTCTTTGGCATTGTACAACTCAGTATGCAATGAAGTCGACATGGTAATGAATAGAGATCAATTTAAACGAGAAGTCTTAAAGTTGCTAAGTTTGTAAATTCATGTAAAGTAAAAGAAAAATCTAATTATTTGTGTAAATATTATCAGAGTATTGCTTGTAATATAAATGTATTAATGTAGTCAGCAGACTTAATCCATTGATGAAAAATAAATAAATAAAGGGGAAGCAATTCAAATGATCAGGTGAGTGTGAGAAACCTTTCCATGAACTCAAATACCGCCTCTGTAATTTTCCAGTGCTGGCACATCCAACACGCGGCAAAATATTCATCATCGACGCAGAGTGAACGACCGATTTACTCACCTCATTTTAGCAAGGCTCTAACTTTACTCATAGAAAGATTTAGGCCCGACAGTTGCAAAAGTGTCCGTCTTTCACTACGGTACGCTCCATGAGGCCTTAAGATTAGGGCTTGAAGTTGTAAAAAATAAATAACCTCATTTCAGCAAGGCTCATCTTTTAATATATCCTTCATTGATTCAATATATACACGAAAATAACAATGCAAGACGTTTTAGCTCTCCATGACATGCTGTAAGACGCTCGTGTATATTGTGATGCTTTCTTTAAGGGCTGAGGTAAACTCAGCCTGTCCATTGTCGAAGGTATTCTCGACGAAGCACCAGAAGTCGAGATAAAAATTCCACCAAACCTTATCCAAAACACAACACGTTTATTTTTCCAATAGTAATTCTTTCTTTATTGTCCGTATCAGGTTTCACTTAAGCTAATAACAATTCTGTAATTGGCGCAAGTGCCAAAGAATAATCGGGTGGCTGTGAGCCTGTCCTCGATACCTTCAGAAGGAGGGGAAGGGGGAATCAACACAGGTATATCTGTCTTCAGCACAAATGCCGAAGAATAATCGGTTGGCGATACGCCTGTCCTCGATACCTTCAGAAGGAAGGGAAGGAGGAATAAACACAGTAGTCTTGTCCCCGGCGCACAATGCCGAAGAATATTCGGTTGGCCTTCAGCCTGTCCCCCTACGCTCAGAGGGAGTGGAAAGAGGAATAAACGCAGTAGTTTTGTCATTGGCCTTATGACGCTTTACAAAAGCGACACTGTACCAAACGCTAATGTTCGGCCCAATGTCGCTTTACCAAAGCGTCATTGTGCCAGATTTCTGCATTTGGCATAATGTCACTTGGCACAATGTCACGGCACCTAAAAAATAGTAAGGACTGATGGAATCTAGCAAATGAGCTTCGAAAAAAGACCTTAATGTATGCACTCGAATTCCACCATCAGAGTTTAGAACTTATTTTTCTAACCTTCTTAATCCCAACCAACGTATAAACCAAATTTACTATGCACATGCACATAGTTTTATTTAGAACCGAGAGTTGGATAAATTTTTCTCCATAGATGAAATTAAGAAAATGCTATCTAGTGTAAAACTAAATAAAGCTCCTGGAGAAGACAGAATTAGTTATGAATTTCTGATGAATGCAACGGATAATTTCTTAAATTTTCTAGCAGAAGCATATACGAACATGCTCAATGAATCTAGGATTGATGAATTTTTTAACAAAACAATTATATTTCCAATATATTCAAGAAAGGTGATGTAAACCAGGCAAGTAATTATATAGGCATATCTTTAATGAAATGCATTGCGAAGACGATGATGCCAATCCTTAATGAAAGACATTACACTTGGGTGGAAAGAAACCATATCCTGTCAGAGTACCAATCTGGTTTCAGGAAGAATTACTCTACAGTTGATAACATTTACAACTTGGCATCAATAGTTCATATAAAACTTGGTGAGAAAAGGAAAGTGTATGCGTTTTTCGGGAATCTTAAAGCTGCGTTCGACAAAATCTCACAGAACTTACTAATTTATAAATTACGTTCCCTTAGTGTTTCAACAAAACCTGTCAATTTTATTCAAGCCATCTATGCCAACACTTATTCGGCTGTGTGGAATAGGAAAGAGATGTCGGAGAATTTTGAAACATTCAATGGAGTCAAACAAGGATGTCTCCTCTCACCCCTACTTTTTGCACTGTACATTAATGATCTGCAGAGAGGTATTGCAACAATTGGTGTTTAGAAGTTAATATGGGAAAATCAGAAATAATGGTGTTTCGAAATGGAGGTAGACTCTCTCTCCAGGAAAAATGGGCATTTAATGGAGAGGAAGTAAGAATTACTTCTAACTATACATACTTGGGTGTTCTTCTTTCTCTAAAGATGTCATTTAGTAAGCAAAATGGAAACTTTTTCTGGCGGTATGTAGGGCTATCCAAACATATGGGGCGCAAGTTTGGGGGTTTGGAATATTCGAACAAGTAGATAAGCTACAACGCTATTTTATAAAACGGATATTAAAACTACCAGCGAGCACACCAAACTACGCGCTTTCACTCGAAACTGGTGCTGAAGACGGCCTTTTTTATACTCTGGATCTTCTCTTGCGATATGTCAAGAAAACCCTGTTCGATTTTAACGAAAGTAGACTACCACATCGACTCTCGAAAAATCTTTTACATAGGAATCAATTTTGGGTAGAGTTAAATTAAATCGGATCTGAATTCGGAATACATTAAGACGAACTTTTGCGGTCAGAGGAAGAATGGATCATGAAAAGTGTTGCACTGTGTGATTCTCTCAAGCTCAAAACATTTGAAGAAAATGAAAGAAAAGCATTGGCCAGCAACTCACTCATCTACACGGTCTTAGATCACTCAAAGGGTCTTAATTATATGACATCATTTCTAAAATAACCTGGATCTTCAAAGCGAGATGTGATTTAATCTTTCTGAATGGAAGCAGATATAGCGGCAACGAATCATCCTTATGCAGCCTTTGCAACATGAGAGAGGAAGAAAATATTCAACACTTTTTGGGTCGATACCCAGTACAGCGAGAATTCAGAGTCAGATACTTCAAAAAACCGACATTGGAAGAATACGAATATATACGTGTGCTTAATGGCGAAGATTTACTAGCCTGGGACCAACTGGTCATTTGTCTCACGGTGGCCATAGCCTACAGAAAATTTCTTCTTGAAGAGTTTAACTAAACAAATGAAATAAAGATCGAAATATATTTTAATAATGTTGCAAATAAAATTGAATGCCTTTTTAAAATAACAAAAATTAAAAAATTTTTAGTTTAAAATTTTTGCTAATAAATAAATTTTTTTATTTTTGTCATATCTTTTCATATTAAATAGGAATAAAATGTATAAATTTTATTTGCAAATAACAATATTTTCAATGAAAATTATATATTAAATTACTCGACAGACGACTCTTAAGGTCATTGTCGTAAGTTTTAAATTTTAATAATATTTAAAAACTAGACAAATGAAAATCTTTGTATATATTTGAGATTTTAGTTAAAATAAAATCATTTTACATACATACATACATATATCAACTCCAAAGCTTTCTTTTTTAAGAGGGAATGCAAAAGACTTTAAAGATGCTTACATTCTTAGAACCTTATATAATTCTTTAGTACTTCCGTATCTTGAATACTGTTCTATAGTTTGGTGCCCATTTTATGATAATGGGATACAAAGAATTGAACGTGTAGGAAATTCTCAGAACAACATTATTGAAAATCACACTCGTTTCTATGATCATGATCATTTATGGAATTCATTCATAAAGTTGATATACGCGCACTCAAGATAAATCTATCTTAATAAATGTGTGAAATAATACGATTCATAGTAAAAGATTGTTTTTCCAACTTAAAAATAAAACAAAATCTAGTCTAATCAGAGCCTTAACTATTTGGCACAATAATCCTATTTGTGGAACGGTCCTAAGTTGTAACACTCTTGTGAGTAACTCTGTGGAGACTTGATTTATTGTGAATAGGTCAATCTCCATCTAAATTCCGATTCCATCTTAGACCAAGTAGCCGGCAAGCTACAGGTTAGTAAAAGTCGTCCATATTTTTTCATTATTCTGTCGACAACCAACCAAGTAAGTGTTCAAGAGAAAGTAAAGAAAATTTGAAAATTTCAGTGCGGTGTTAGGGAATAATCCCACACATGAGGGTGATTTGAAATAGTAGAATTCCTTTTACTAGCAATAGAGTCTAATGTCAAACAAATATGTTTTAGGTAGATACGATTACATGGGAAAAATTAAATTGGTGCAATGATTGCAATTTTTTTTCGTTGCAAAAGAAAGCAGCATGGTTTTGCTTGCACGTCGACGTCGATGAGAATCCTAGTTCAGTTATAAGGCAGGGAAAAGATTATCCAGAAAAAAAAATAAGCGGTTTACGATTACATACAATCAGGTAAATGGATAAATCATTTTTATTTGGTGTGTGGAAGAAAATAAAAGGGCAAATAATCCCAATTAGAAAATTTTACCGAGAAGCACACGCGGTAAGATAAAGTAGAGGCCAAGTTAAAAATGGACATATCTTTTGTGATTTTAACAGGCAGCCAGAAGTTCATGGTGAGATCTACGTGACGATAGGAAGAACACCAAAACTACATTTTTCAAGTTTTTGGAGGTCGGAAGACGACCCGAAGAAAATTTTAACATCTTTATACTTTTGAAGAATATATATATATATCTTGCGAAGCACGAGGACTTTTACATATGTCAAGGGTGGATCACGTCTATGTCGGTATACAGTTAAAATGGCGTTGTAGAAAGGTTTACGCAAAAATTCTAGGCACTACTAGCCCAAGAGAACCTAAAACAATTTGTCAAAGCGAATACATCGAACAGTGAAGGAAACAAGGAAGACTTCTTGAGAACGTCCTGTTTTGCGGACAGGTACGCTAGGCGTGTGCCTAGAGAAGCACTAACGCTCGCTACAGTAGCAGTTTTGATCGATGGAAGATCGAAAGGAGGAAACCAGGGATCACCCAGGCGTATTATATGATAGTTAAATAAGTGAATTTAAGTCCTATCGTAAAAGAATAAGTAAATTAAGTGCCACGCTTGAAGAGAAAGTACAGATAGAGTAGTGTAGTTAGATGTCAGTGAACTCCCAGTCAAGAAAGTGTTTGAAAATATAACACGAGAAAAAGGAGAGAAAAAAAGAAAGTGTTTGAAAATATAACACACTTGCCGATCGAAAACCGTTGTGAAGGGGAAAATCTAACAGTTAGATATATAAACGACATAACAGTTAGCTTTCGGGAGTACCGTAAGAAAAAGAACACGTTTTCATGCCGTAAACGAGAACCAAGCAGGGAATTTAGCTAGCTTAGGGTAGATGAAGTTAGATAATTTTTATGAAAATTCTTCCACTCTACAGAAGCTTAAAGATTTATTTCGATTTACAGCTTATGAAACAAACGTGGATAAGAAAGCAAGCATGAGATAACACATATTAAGAAAACATCTTTTGAATAACCATTTTTGACAGCTATATCGAATGAAAGAAGAAATAACCATGTCTTCCGAAGTTAAAAGTGCACTTTTCAACGAGGAGATTTATGGGTGAGTGATAATTTCTATATTATTTTTGGTAAATTTCATATTTTTATTTGGACAAGAGTAAACTTTATGAATTCTTATGACTCCTGAAAAGATAACGTAGAGTTTAGTTGATAACATCTACATTTACGAAAATTACATACGTAAAACTTTTTTGAAATAAACTTTTTGATTTTTAAGAAAGCGACGCGCTTATGTTTCGCGATAACATTTTTTTTTATTGGAAAATACGTGCAAGTCGTACCTAAACGAAAGGTATATATTAAGATATTTTTTTTTTTTGAAAGCTTGCAACACATTATGAACGAAGAGAAAGAGGAACCGATGGGTAAACTATCGCCAAAGAAATAATTTTAAAATATTGAATAATTTAAAGTAGATTAAGAAAACCTTATTGGGACTTTGATTGTGTGGAGTGGAGACCCTCAATACGTCCTTAAACAAACAGTTCTTTGAGTTAAATTATCTATACGATGAGTAATAGATAATAATTGAGAAATTAAATAAACAATACAGTAAATTAAAGTAATAATTTGAGTGGAAGGATAAATTTTGAAGTATATTGGTTTTTAAGATATTCGATAAGGTTAGTAATCTGTAAGGAGAGAAATAAATTATAGAAAGATGAATTTCGCTTTATGGAAAGAAATCTTGTGAATTTGTTTTCTTTTAGTAGCTTAGAGTTGAAGATACAGTTTTCAGAACTCGTTTAAGTCGAGAATCTGGCGAAGTAGTCATGTTGGCTTAACGAGGTTAAGGATGGGTCGAGGGGAAATGGGTCAGAGAGTGTGAAGGGAGATAGGTAGTAGGTTTCCCGGAGTAGGATGGGGGATTCTCTATATACAAAGAAAGATTTAAGCCTTTAGAGGATTCCACTAACCTGTGAAGAGAGCATTCTTGCCACAGGATAGGGGCGGGTAGAGAGAAAGGCAGAGAGCACGTCAACACCAGCGTCTCTCAAATAAAGGGGTTTTCGAACAAGTGGAACCAAATGAAAACCAAAGGTTTTGTGTCGGCCTGTACAAACCGACGCAAATGGGAAGGGTAAAGAATAGGTTCAGGGGTCACCAACAACTACCGATCTATAAGATCCAGGTCGGTTGGTCAGGATTAATGTAACACCGTCTCGCTCCAACTGCAAGAACCCCACTCTAATCGGTGAGTTAGCATTCGTGCACCCAAATGACCAGGCGGTTGTAGCAGCGAAGACAACCCCCGTTGGAAAACCACGCGATTCACATACCTTCTGGGGATATGTGTTGAGTGTGGCGTGTAAGGCGAGGTAGAAACTTCTTTGAGTAGGATAGGTAGTCCGGGAGGGGAAAAGATAGTATCTTTTCTGATACTGGAGGTGATTAACCTCACCCCTAGTTTTTTTGTGTCTCTCGCGACCTACTTTGAAAATTTAAATGAAGGATACCATCGGTGATTCAGTGAGTTATGATAATGAGAAAAACTTAGCGACGGACTAGAGGAGCCGCGAAAAGTTTCCAAAGTTATTATGACTTGTGTTTTTTTTGGTAGAGAAAATCCGTGAAGTTGTCGTGTAAGAGATAATTCAATTGTTAAGTCGGTAGGTAATGGTGTTGGTGGAATGATACGCGAGACATCGAAGCGTATACTTTAAAGATGGGAGTCAGTTTCGTGGCAGTGGGGTAAAGGACCCTCCACGACTATCTACTTCCATTTCTGTGAAGGAGGTAATTCATAGGAGAATTTTTGGTTTCAGTGAACTATAGAAGGAAGAGGCTTCTGCTCGATTCCAAAGGAGGGCAGTGAGAATCACTTCTTGTTTGAATGAAGAGGAATCGATCGAAAATGAATAATATATATATATCCGTTACAGATGATGATATATACAATAAATTCCGTTACAGATGGCGCCCAACGTGGGGTACGAAAATTTTGGATGACACGAGCATTCAATTTTTTTTTGTTCTGATTTTTGAGTTTACAAAAATTTTTTTTTTTTGTCATGTTTTAAAAATTTTTTTTTGTGAGTAGAACTTTTTGTAGAAGAAGTTCACTCGAGGATTCACTCGAGGGAGTGGTCGGTTATTTATGATCCGGAAGTTTTGGTGTTAAGTAGAACTTCGTCTGTTGTAATAAGACTGATTGACTTTCCTCGACCTCGATTTTTTTTTTGAGTTAGTTCTTATGTCCGCACTTTGGTGTTTGTTACCGGGTGGTCTGTTGCTTAAGGCTAGACTCTGAAATTTTGTGGAACGAGTTTGGAGTAGCGATATTCTTAACCTCCTAACCGGTGGTTAGTTGAACATTTTCCTGACACACGTCTGTTGTAGGAGTATGGAGTTAGTTATTCCGGATTCACTTTTTCGATGAAGAGGTTCTTTCATGAACCATTACTCCAGTTTCTGGAGGGAGTTTTTTCTTTGAAGTAGAAGTAGGCTATTTTGGATACGTTGACCGGTGGTTAGTTGAACATTTTCCTGACACACGTCTGTTGCAATGTAGCAAATATCCGATCTCTATTGAAGACGAAAAACTTTCCTCTCTTTTGTAGTTGGAGTTAAAACACTTCAAAAATTTCACTTCGCAAGTTCTTTCGACGTAGATAGAACCAACGAAATATTTTTTTTATATTTACAACACAAAATGATTTTTCTCTTAGGAGTAGGGTATTGTTGTTATCCCCACTCCAAGATCCATTTTCTTAAGACCCAACAATTTAGGAGATAAGTTATTATTTTTTTGAGTATATTTTTGAGATTTTTAGTAATTTTTGCCTGGTGGCGTTTAAGTTTAAATTTTGCCTGGTGGCGTTTCAGTAAATTTTTGCCTGGTGGCGCTTTAGACATTTAGTTATATGGTTATTATAGAGTTAATATTAGTAGATTTTTTTTGAAAATTCAGCTAAGTTAGTTTTGTTTTGGAGAAAGAAGATTTTTAGTAGTTACAGAAGTTATTTAGGATAAGAGATACAATTTTGTTTGAAGAAATCTTTAAAAATTGAACTTAGGTTTAAGGTTAGTTTAAGCTCACAGATCATTCTTTGGATAGTCTATTTGATTCAAAGTGAATGAGAATTTGAACAATTTAAAATCTGATTTCAAGATTTAAATTTTTCAGTATCTAAGTAAATAGTTAGTTAAGTTTATTTAAGAAGTTTTTTTTTCTGATGAATAGGAGAGGTAGAAGGTTATTATATCAACCCATTCCGCGTGAAGAGCGACATAGAAGAAGGGCGAACATGTTAGCAAACCAGTTGAATCAAAGTCGTAGGGATAGACCCGAAAACGACGAGGGTGAACCTGAAGTCCCGATCCAAGATCCGGAGATGACGGACGCTAACTTGCAAGTAAACGCAGAGTTGAATGAACCAGTGGCGAATTCTAGTCGTAACGCGCGAGAAGAATCTTTTAACACGAGTGATCGATTCGATATTTATGTACAAGAGGTAGTGACGGCAACTATAGGTCTCAGTAGGTCCAAAGATCAAAGATTCATTAGGGAAGAGTTGGCTCGTAGTCAAGCTAGCATCTTAGAGCAAGTAGGGAAGATCATAAAAGACACTTTCGCTACGGTTCCACCCCAATCACAGCCAGTCGTTACCAGATCTTTACATGAAGAACCGACACCCCCAGTTCGGAGGGTTGAAACTAATTTACTTTTACCGAGTAGTCAGGAAGACGTCGCAAAGGAACGAGCAGGCGATCCAGAATGTTGAGGTGGCAAGGACATCCAATGCGGATGACTTCTTAGCCCGAGTAAGTCGGATGAATCTTAACGATTCCCCAGCAGTTTCAAACGTGCCGGTATCCGCACCATCACCTGCTAGTTCATTCCTGAGGTTCCCACACTATCACAAGTGGGGAATCAAATTTGATACGAAGAACATGAAAATAGACGATTTTCTATTTAGGTTAGATAAAGTGAGAGAGAGCTATCACGTTTCATGGGATGAAGTGGTGAGCAACTTTCATCACTTTGTGAACGGTTCAGCGGAAAATTGGTATTGGACTTGGTCCAAGAGTAGGCCGAGAGCGACTTGGTTTGAGCTCAAATCAGCCTTGCTAGAGCAGTATAGGAGCCTCGAGACCGACTCGGAGTTGACCAGGAAGATGATGGATAGAAAACAGAATTATAACGAAACTTTTAATGATTTCTATGATGACATCATAAAATTGAATTCAAGATTAAAGATTCCTAAGTCCACTATCGAGATCGTCGAATTAGTCAAACTGAACGTGAAAAGAAGAATGGGAGAATTGTTGATTACTTTCAACACGAGAAGTCTAGCCGAGTTAGTCTACGTATGTAGAACTATAGAGAAATTCCTGAACGGAAAAGATAGTGAGAGCCTACGTTTTAGACCGCAAGCTACTTTTACGAACCATCCAGTTCGGAAACAAGTACACGAATTGGATCAACATCAACTAGCGATAGAGCCAGCGAAACCAGACTCATCTTTAGAAGCATTCTATGAGAAGGAGGCATTTAAGTGCTGGAACTGTAAGGGCGTGGGTCATCTTTTTAGAGACTGTCCTGACGCTAGAAGACGACTCTTCTGCTTTAAGTGCGGGCGAGAAGACACGGTGACTCCGAATTGTCCGATCTGTTCGGAAAACCCATCAAAGAGCAGTTTTCCAATCGAGGGGGAAGTGCGAAGACGAAGTACTCGAACAAGTAGCAAACCCTATCATTTCTCATAATAACATTACCATCTTAAAACCTAAAGAAAAAAAGTCTATAGAAAAACCAAACGAGACACAATCAGACGAGACAAAAGTATTTCCGTTAAAGAGACCTCTACACGAGCGTCAAATACAATATTTTAAGGCATGGAAACGAATTCTAACATTTACCTGTCGTTCCGATAAAATAGCTAGTCTGAGGGCTAGAATGCAAAAGAAAAAGAAATGGCGTAAAACAATAGCGGCAACAAATCTTAAAGTTAAGGATAACGATCCTCGTCTTTATGTTTCAGTGGAAGCGTTTGGGAAATCGTGGCTCGGACTTTTAGATTCAGGCGCTAGTATTAGTTGTTTAGGAGCAGGAGCTCTAGAGTATTTAGGAGAACATAATATTCCGTTTAAGAAGTATTCGTCAGAAGTCACTACTGCTGACGGATCGAAACACGCTATTGTTGGTATAGTTACAGTGGCAATTCAATACAAAGACACAGTCCACGAATTCGATTTGTTCATCGTACCGTCCCTAGCTCAAGAACTCTATCTTGGAGTTGATTTCTGGGCAATGTTCAAAATAGCTCCTCATCTAATTTCAGCCATGAATACAAATTTAGAATCCAGTGACGAAAAGAAAGAACCGGCTAAGTGCGTTTTGTCTAACCAAGAGAGCGAAATGTTGAAAGAGGTCATAGAGCTTTTTCCATCTTTCGCAGATAAAGGTTTAGGACGAACTCACCTTGTCGAACATAAGATAGATACGGGAGACGCGGCACCGATAAAGCAACGTCATTACCCCATATCTCCTGCGGTACAAGCGTTAGTTTATGACGAATTAAATCGTATGCTTGAGTTGGGAGTGATCGAGGAGAGTTCTAGCCCATGGAGTTCGCCTGTCGTATTAGTACGAAAACCAGGGAAGAACCGGTTGTGTTTAGACTTTCGGAAGGTTAATTCAGTAACAAAAAAAGATGCGAATCCGATTCCTCAGATAGAAGGATTGTTAGCACGCCTTCAAGAAACTCATTTCATCTCAAGTGTAGATCTTAAGGACGCTTACTGGCAGATACCGTTAGAGCAAAGTTCGAGGGAGAAGACAGCTTTCACCGTCCCCGGTAGACCACTCTATCAGTTCAAGGTGATGCCGTTCGGTCTCTCAAACGCGGCTCAAAGCCTGCAGTACCTTATGAATGTGATTGTTCCCCAGGAACTGCGTGAACAAGTGTTTGTTTATTTAGATGATCTGTTGATCATATCGAAAAATTTCCAAGAGCATATGGAAGTAATGCGAGTTATCGCTGACCGATTGTCAAGGGCCGGATTGACCATTAACGTTAGAAAATCCTAATTTTGTTTTCAGGAACTAGAACACCTAGGATACGAAGTAGGACCGGGTTGTTTGAAGCCCAATCCTGGTAAGATTTCTGCAGTCGTAGATTTCCCTGTACCCACATCCACACGGCAAGTACGTCGATTTCTCGGAATGGCGGGATGGTACAGACGTTTTATTGAGAATTTCTCAGGAGTAGCGAGTGCTATGACTGACACCTTAAAGAAAAACCAAAAGTTTCAGTTTGGTGAAAAAGCGATTAAATCTTTTGAAGCGATAAAGAAAGCTTTAACGAGCAAACCAATTTTGATAAACCCTGATTTTAGTAAACAGTTTATTATTCTGTGCGACGCTTCTGACACCGGCATAGGCTGTGTGTTGTGTCAAAAGGATGAATCAGGGGTAGAAAGGCCGATTTACTATTATTCACAGAAGTTGAATGCGGCGCAAAGGAACTATTCAGTCACCGAGCGGGAGTGTTTGGCACCTGTGAAAGGCATACAAAAGTTTAGACCTTACGTGGAAGGGTATAGATTTTTGGTTATCACCGACCACGCAAGCCTTAAATGGTTGATGAGTATGAAGGATCTAACGGGGAGATTAGCGCGTTGGAGTCGTCAATTATAGGGGTTTGATTTTGGGATTGAACACCGGAAGGGTACGCTGAACGTAGTGCCAGACGCTTTATCTCGTACACATGAGATAGAGAGCCTACATTCGGATGTATGTCCACCAGGGTCTTTGTCAACAAATCCAAACAAAGTATTGCATGTATATCTGGAAAATCCAGCTTTCAAGTCAGAGGAATATCTCCAGATAATAGAGCACATCAGAAACAACGAGGATAGATTACCCGATCTTCGTATTTCGAAAGATTTAGTGTATAAAAAAATCAGACATTGTACTGGAAACCCGCTTCAGGATCTTCAGGTCTGGAAGTTGTGGGCTCCCACGACGTTGACGGAACGATTGATCCAACAGGCTCATTGTCCGCCGAGAGCATCTCATGGAGGAATAGCAAAAACCCTGTATCGACTTCGTCAGCAATTTTTCTGGCCAGCTATGGCATCACAAGTCAAAGGTTTTGTAGGTAGTTGTGATACTTGCAAAGCGACCAAGTCAAGTAATACGATTTTGCGTACGGAGATGGGAGACGCGTTTATAGTCGAAAGACCCTTTCAACACGTATACGTGGATTTTCTCGGACCTTATCCGCGATCTCGTAAAGGAAACTCATATATAGTGATAGCGTTAGATCAGTTAACGAAATTTGTTTTCATTAAACCTTTAAGAAAGGCGAGTTCTGCTGAAGTAATCAAGTTTTTAAGAGACGAAATATTTTTAATTTACGGGGTACCCGAAAGTTTGTTGTCAGACAACGGATCTCAATTCTTGAGTAAAGAATTCAACAAGATGACAGAAACCTTCGGTATAAGACATATCAAGACGGCGGCGTATGCCCCACAAGCAAACGCCAACGAAAGAGTTAACCGCTCCATCTTATCGGCGATCCGGTCTTATATCGATCCGAGGCAATATAACTGGGACGAGTACCTATCCTGTATAAGTAGTGCATTACGTACTTCGGTTCACTCTGTATTGGGCATGTCGCCAAATGAGGCCTTGTTCGGACAGAGGATGATAGAACACGGAACTGATAACAAACTACTTAGAGAGCTGAATGGTTTGAACCATAGTGAAATTGACTGGTTACCGAAAACAGCTAAGATGAATATCTTACACTCTCATCTAAAGACAGCTTTAGAGCAAGCACACAAAACATATGAAAGCAATTACAACCTTAGAAGCAGGTTTATCAAATTCAAAATAGGAGACAACATTTTTAAACGAAACATCGTAGCGCCAAACTCAGTCCGAAATTTTTGAAAGTGACAGTCGTAAAAGTAATAGGAAACAACTTATACAAAGTCAAAGATGAAAAAGGATTCGAATCTTTAGTTCACACGAAGGATTTGAAGAAATAAATGTAAAGAATTTTAGTTCAGTAGCCCGGCTGTGTCAGCTGTGCATGAGACTCTTTGTTCAACGAACAAGACTAAAGACAATTTCTTTTCTTGTTCATCCGACGAGTTGAGAACTAGTCGGAGGAACAAGTTTTGTAGGAAATTCTCAGACCAACATTATTGAAAATCACACTCGTTTTTATGATCACGATCATTTATGGAATTCATTCATAAAGTTGATATACGCGCACTCAAGATAAATCTATCTTAATAAATGTGTGAAATAATACGATTCATAGCAAAAGATTGTTTTTCCAACTTAAAAATAAAACAAAATCTAGTCTAATCAGAGCCTTAACTATTCGGCACAAAAATTCCTATTTGTGGAACGGACCTAAGTTGTAACACTTTTGTGAGTAACTCGGTGGAGACTCGATTTATTGTGAATAGGTCAATCTCCTTCTAAATTCCGATTCCATCTTAGACCAAGTAGCCGGCAAGCAACAGGTTAGTAAAAGTCGTCCATTTTTTTCATTATTCTGTCGACAACCAACCAAGTAAGTGTTCAAGAGAAAGTAAAGAAAATTTCAGTGCGGTGTTAGGGAATAATCCCACACATGAGGGTGAGTTGAAATAGTAGAATTCCTTTTACTAGCAATAGAGTCTAATGTCAAACAAATATGTTTTAGGTAGATACGATTACATGGGAAAAATTAAATTGGTGCAATGATTGCATTTTTTTTTTCGTTGCAAAAGAAAGCAGCATGGTTTTGCTTGCACGTCGACGTCGATGAGAATCCAAGTTCAGTTATAAGGCAGGGAAAAGATTATCCAGAAAAAAAATAAGCGGTTTACGATTACATACAATCAGGTAAATGGATAAATCATTTTTATTTTATGTGTGGAAGAAAATAAAAGGGCAAATAATCCCAATTAGAAAATTTTACCGAGAAGCACACGCGGTAAGATAAAGTAGAGGCCAAGTTAAAAATGGACATATCTTTTGTGATTTTAACAGGCAGCCCGAAGTTCATGGTGAGATCTATGTGACGATAGGAAGAACACCAAAACTACATTTTTCAAGTCTTTGGAGGTCGGAAGACGACCCGAAGAAAATTTTAACATCTTTATACTTTTGAAGAATATATATATATATCTTGCGAAGCACGAGGAATTTTACATATGTCAAGGATGGATCACGTCTATGTCGGTATGCAGTTAAAATGGCGTTGTAGAAAGGTTTACGCAAAAATTCTAGGCAGTACTATCCCAAGAGAACCTAAAACAATTTGTCAAAGCGAATACATCGAACAGTGAAGGAAACAAGGAAGACTTCTTGAGAACGTCCTGTTTTGCGGACAGGTACGCTAGGCGTGAGCCTAGAGAAGCACTAACGCTCGCTACAGTAGCAGTTTTGATCGATGGAAAATCGAAAGGAGGAAACCAGGGATCACCCAGGCGTATTATATGATAATTAAATAAGTGAATTGAAGTCCTATCGTAAAAGAATAAGTAAATTAAGTGCCACGCTTGAAGAGGAAGTACAGATAGAGTAGTGTAGTTAGATGTCAGTGAACTCTCAGTCAAGAAAGTGTTTGAAAATATAACACGAGAAAAAGGAGAAAAAAAAGAAAGTGTTTGAAAATATAACACACTTGCCGATCGAAAACCGTTGTGAAGGGGAAAATCTAACAGTTAGATATATAACCGACATAACAGTTAGCCTTCGGGAGTACCGTAAGAAAAAGAACACGTTTTCATGCCGTAAACGAGAACCAAGCAGGGAATTTAGCTAGCTTAGGGTAGATGAAGTTAGATAATTTTTATGTAAATTCTTCCACTCTACAGAAGCTTAAAGATTTATTTCGATTTACAGCTTATGAAACAAACGTGGATAAGAAAGCAAGCATGTGATAACACAATCATATTAAGAAAACATCTTTTGAATAACCATTTTTGACAGCTATATCGAATGAAAGAAGAAATAACCATGTCTTCCGAAGTTAAAAGTGCACTTTTCAACGAGGAGATTTATGGGTGAGTGATAATTTCTATATTATTTTTGGTAAATTTCATATTTTTATTTGGACAAGAGTAAACCTTATGAATTCTTATGACTCCTGAAAAGATAACGTAGAGTCTAGTTGATAACATCTACATTTACGAAAATTATATACGTAAAACTTTTTTGAGATAAACTTTTTGATTTTTAAGAAAGCGACTCGCTTATGTTTCGCGATAACATTTTTTTTTATTGCAAAATACGTGCAAGTCGTACCTAAACGAAAGGTATATATTAAGATATTTTTGTTTTGAAAGCTTGCAACACATTATGAACGAAGAGAAAGAGAAACCGATGGGTAAACTATCGCCAAAGTAATAATTTTAAAATATTGAATAATTTAAAGTAGATTAAGAAAACCTTATTGGGACTTTGATTGTGTGGAGTGGAGACCCTCAATACGTCCTTAAACAAGCAGTTCTTTGAGTTAAATTATCTATACGATGAGTAATAGATAATAATTGAGAAATTTGAGTCAATAAACAATACAGTAAATTAAAGTAAGAATTTGAGTGGAAGGATAAATTTTGAAGTATATTGGTTTTTAAGATATTCGATAAGGTAAGTAATCTGTAAGGAGAGAAATAAATTATAGAAAGATGAATTTCGCTTTATTGAAAGAAATCTTGTGAATTTGTTTTCTTTTAGTAGCTTAGAGTTGAAGATACAGTTTTCAGAACTCGTTTAAGTCGAGAATCTGGCGAAGTAGTCATGTTGGCTTAACGAGGTTAAGGATGGGTCGAGGGGAAATGGGTCAGAGAGTGTGAAGGGAGATAGGTAGTAGGTTTCCCGGAGTAGGATGGGGGATTCTTTATATACAAAGAAAGATTTAAGCCTTTAGAGGATTCCACTAACCTGTGAAGAGAGCATTATGGCCACAGGATAGGGGCGGGTAGAGAGAAAGGCAGAGAGCACGTCAACACCAGCGTCTCTCAAATAAAGGAGTTTTCGAACAAGTGGAACCAAATGAAAACCAAAGGTTTTGTGTCGGCCTGTACAAACCGACGCAAATGGGAAGGGTAAAGAATAGGTTCAGGGGTCACTAACAACTATGACGCCCCATTGATGAGTTAAAGAAAGTGAATGAAACTGATAAGACACAAATTTCAGAATAGAATAAATGAAGGAGTGCGAGAGATGGGTACGATCTTTCTTTTCGTGTCTGCATACCAAGATTTTCGGGTCCTAGGATTTTTAAAATTATGTCCGATCTATAAGATCCAGGTCGGTTGGTCAGGATTAATGTAACACCGTCTCGCTCCAAATGCAAGAACCCCACTCTAATCGGTGAGTTAGCATTCGTGCACCCAAATGACCAGGCGGTTGTAGCAGCGAAGACAACCCCCGTTGGAAAACCACGCGATTCACATACCTTCTGGGGATATGTGTTGAGTGTGGCGTGTAAGGCGAGGTAGAAACTTCTTTGAGTAGGATAGGTAGTCCGGGAGGGGAAAAGATAGTATCTTTTCTGATACTGGAGGTGATTAACTTCACCCCTAGTTTTTTTGTGTCTCTCGCGACCTACCTTGAAAATTTAAATGAAGGATACGATCGATGATTCAGTGAGTTATGATAATGAGAAAAACTTAGCGACGGACTAGAGGAGCCGCGAAAAGTTTCCAAAGTTATTATGACTTGTGTTTTTTTTTGGTAGAGAAATTCCGTGGAGAAGTTGTCGTGTAAGAGATAATTCAATTGTTAAGTCGGTAGGTAATGGTGTTGGTGGAATGATACGCGAGACATCGAAGCGTATACTTTAAAGATGGGAGTCAGTTTCGTGGCAGTGAGTAAAGGACCCTCCACGACTATCAACTTCCATTTCTGTGAAGGAGGTAATTCATAGGAGAATTTTTGGTTTCAGTGAACTATAGAAGGAAGAGGCTTCTGCTCGATTCCAAAGGAGGGCAGTGAGAATCACTTCTTGTTTGAATGAAGAGGAATCGATCGAAAATGAATAATATATATATATCCGTTACAGATGATGATATATATAATAAATTCCGTTACAGATGGCGCCCAACGTGGGGCACGAAAATTTTGGATGACACGAGCATTCAATTTTTTTTTGTTCTGATTTTTGAGTTGACAAAAATTTTTTTTTTTTTTGTCATGTTTTAAAAATTTTTTTTGTGAGTAGAGCTTTTTGTAGAAGAAGTTCACTCGAGGATTCACTCGAGGGAGTGGTCGGTTATTTATTATCCGGAAGTTTTGGTGTTAAGTAGAACTTCGTCTGTTGTAATAAGACTGATTGACTTTCCTCGACCTCGATTTTTTTTTGAGTTAGTTCTTATGTCCGCACTTTGGTGTTTGTTACCGGGTGGTCTGTTGCTTAAGGCTAGACTCTGAAATTTTGTGGAACGAGTTTGGAGTAGCGATATTCTTAACCTCCTAACCGGTGGTTAGTTGAACATTTTCCTGACACACGTCTGTTGTAGGAGTATGGAGTTAGTTATTCCGGATTCACTTTTTCGATGAAGAGGTTCTTTCATGAACCATTACTCCAGTTTCTGGAGGGAGTTTTTTCTTTGAAGTAGAAGTAGGCGATTTTGGATACGTTGACCGGTGGTTAGTTGAACATTTTCCTGACACACGTCTGTTGCAATGTAGCAAATATCCGATCTCTATTGAAGACGAAAAACTTTCCTCTCTTTTGTAGTTGGAGTTAAAACACTTCAAAAATTTCACTTCGCAAGTTCTTTCGACGTAGATAGAACCAACGAAATATTTTTTTTATATTTACAACACATAATGATTTTTCTCTTAGGAGTAGGGTTTTGTTGGTATCCCCACTCCAAGATCCATTTTCTTAAGACCCAACAATTTAGGAGATAAGTTATTATTTTTTTGAGTATATTTTTGAGATTTTTAGTAATTTTTGCCTGGTGGCGTTTTAGTAATTTTTGCCTGATGGCGTTTAAGTTTAAATTTTGCCTGGTGGCGTTTCAGTAAATTTTTGCCTGGTGGCGCTTTAGACATTTAGTTATATGGTTATTATAGAGTTAATATTAATAGATTTTTTTTGAAAATTCAGCTTAGTTAGTTTTGTTTTGGAGAAAGAAGATTTCTAGTAGTTACAGAAGTTATTTAGGATAAGAGATACAATTTTGTTTGAAGAAATCTTTAAAAATTGAACTTAGGTTTAAGGTTAGTTTAAGCTCACAGATCATTCTTTGGATAGTCTACTTAATTCAAAGTGAATGAGAATTTGAACAATTTAAAATCTGATTTCAAGATTTAAATTTTTCAGTATCTAAGTAAATAGTTAGTTAAGTTTATTTAAGAAGTTTTTTTTTCTGATGAATAGGAGAGGTAGAAGGTTATTATATCAACCCATTCCGCGTGAAGAGCGACATAGAAGAAGGGCGAACATGTTAGCAAACCAGTTGAATCAAAGTCGTAGGGATAGACCCGAAAACGACGAGGGTGAACCTGAAGTCTGTGATGCTTTCTTTCTAAGGCTGAGGTAAGCTCAGCGTGTCCAAAGTACTCTCGACGAAGCACCAGAAGTCGAGAAAGATTCCACCAAGATTTAGCCAAAATAAACAACCACAACCAACTTTTATTTTTCCAATAAACTCCCTTTTTATTTATCGACTTAATAACATTAGGTTTTACTTAAACTAGCATATACAATAATTCTGTCCTTAGCGCAAATGCCAAAGAATAAACAGGTGGCTACAAGCCTGTCCTCGATACCTTCAGGAGGAAGGAAGGAGGAATAAACACAAGTAATATTGTCCTCGGCGCAAATGCCGAAGAATAATCAGGTGGCTAAAAGCCTGTCCTCGATACCTTCAAGAGGAAGGAAGGAGGAATAAACACAAGTAATCTTGTCCTCGACGCAAATGCCGAAGAATAATCAGTTGGCTAAAAGCCTGTCCTCGATACCTTCAGGAGGAAGGAAGGAGGAATAAACACAAGTAATCTTGTCCTCGACGCAAATGCCGAAGAATAATCAGGTGGCTAAAAGCCTGTCCTCGATACCTTCAGGAGGAAGGAAGGAGGAATAAACACAATAATTCTGTCCTCGACGCAAATGCCGAAGAATAAACGGTTGGCTATGAGCCTGTCCTCCCTACACTCAGGAGGAGTGGAAAGAGGAATAAACAAACAGGATCTCGCTTCTGCTTTATGTCCAAAGCACCAATGCAATGGAATTATCGTTGAAACTACTTTTGCGTCAGCAGCTTCCAATGTCCGTGGAAATTGCCTTATGGGAATCCACACGGAATAAACGTTTGAGTCTACCGGACTCTGTCCTCAGCACAAATGCCAAAGAATAATCAGGTGGCCTTCGGCCTGTCCTCCCTACACTCTGAGGGAGTGGAAAGAAGAATAAACAAGCAGGTTCTCGCTTCTGCCTTATGTCCAAAGCACCAATGCAATGGAATTATCGTTGAAGCTACTTTTGCGTCAGCAGCTCCCAATGTCCGTGGAGATTGCCTTATGGGAATCTACACGGAATAAACGTTTGAGTCTACCGGACTCTGTCCTCAGCACAAATGCCAAAGAATAATCAGGTGGCCTTCGGCCTGTCCTCCCTACACTCTGAGGGAGTGGAAAGAAGAATAAACAAATTTGGATAGCTGTCGCCGTCCTTCTCAAAAATGCAGTGGGATAGTACCAAGGTACCAAATCCCAAGTTTTCAATTGAGTGGTGTACACTCTACCGAAGCGGAGCAGAAAACTTAATTTTACCTCTACAAGTTACATCCCTATATAATATTTCCTACGACATGTGAATGTGAGCTCTATAAATGAGCAAAACCCATTGATCAATTTTTGTGGCGAATGCACATTCAATGTCGTACGCCGATGCCTGTGTTTGCACATAACGAGTGGGGTGAATGGGCGACCTGGAAATGCGTAGGTAACTTGTGTGTGTTGCTGTGTGTGCGGAGGTATTCGGTGCGTTTGTTGGTTCGGTTGCTCTGATATACCTATATTTTGTGTATATCGTTCGAATTTCGTTGAACGAAATATCCGCACTGTGACGGTTCGTTACAGAGCCCCCTCTGTTCACGAGACGAGAACCTTCTCGGCTTAAATTAAACATTTTTATTTCAAAGAACTTAAATATATTTCCCTTTTTTTTTTTTTTTTTTTTTTTTTTTTTTTTTTTTTTTTTTTTTTTTTTTTTTTTTGAATAACCAAAAATTTAATTCATATGTAGTACAATGTTAATAAAACAAATTTAATTCAAAAAAATATATACATCTCCTTCTTCATCTTCTGGGCTTCCAGTGTCTCCTATGGTATAATGTCGATGACTTTTGTGGCTGCCTTATATTTTAGGCTGGCTTGCGTCCCCTTTTTATTTAATCGCACCGAAATTCTCCCCCATGGTCGGTGGATGTAGAACGTCCTATGATGTCCTTTACCTCGCAAAGTTATGCCCGCGAAGGGGTCTTCCGGCGCAGCGGGAGTCTGGGAGCACTCGCGCACGAAGCTGACGGGAATCGCTTGGGGGATTTCTGACAAGGTCGTTGGTACGTCAGGACCTTCATTTGGTGTTGGGGACCGCGTTCTGGCGACGAATTCCTGGCTGGTGGAGGGCTGCGGTGGTTGGCGTTCTTGGCTAGTGGAGGGCTGCGCTGGTTGGCGTTCGTGGCTGGTGGAGGGTTGCGATGGCTGACGCTCTTGGTTGGTGTTGAGCGGCCGCTTAAAACCCATCCTCTTTGGTTCGTCTTGGGGCACGAGCTTCTTCTTTCTCTGGAGCAACTGCTCTGCAGCCGCTCTCCGATCTCTTACCATTTTCATTCGGCTCCGAGGAGAATCGGGGGCTGCGATTGCTTTTGGTGACGGTGCTCGCCCTTGTTGGCCAATCAGTTTAAAATGTACTGGTTCCCCGGTACGTCTTGGGGCAGACATGGCCGGTCTGGTTGGGATTCGTACCGTAGGATCGATTTTTGGATCCTTCGGTATGCGTCCTCCTCGCGTTGACTGGTTCGACCTCGATTGATTTGGTTTAGGTGGGCGTGTTCTCTCCAATGACTGTAGTCTGTCGAAGCGTGGGCTTGTCCTACCCGTTGGTTTTCTCTCCATTTCTTCTTGGGTTTCTTTTTGTCTTAGACTTCTACTTTGTTCGGCGGTTGGATGATGAGTGATATCTTTGCGCTGAAGTACCTCTTTATTTATGCATTTTTCTTGGCATGACTGGATGTGAACCGAAGGGCATGAATTTATAGCTGAGGCGTTTTTGGTTGTTGTTGCTTGATTATTTTCTTCGTGTTCGCTTTGGAATCCTTTGAGATCACGTATATGAGCGCGAATATTTTTTGTTCCTCTTCGTTGGTTTTTACCTTTGAGGACAACAATTACTGGGGAAATGAAACGGGCGACCTCGTAAGGTCCTTCGTATCGTGGCGCAAGTTTTTCGGTGAAATAATTTGCACCCGAAGAAAGTACATGTGACTTTTTGTATACTTGGTCCCCAATGCTTGGTCGCCAGGCTCTGCGTCGGAGATTATAATGCCGGGCTTGGGATTGACTGGCTTTCTGTAGATTAATCTGAACCATCTGGAACAGGGTCCGCATCCGTTCTTGTCGAGTATTAATGTCTTCTGCTGGTGTGCCTATCGGTAAGGCGGTTCGTAATTCGTGAGGGATCCTAAGTTCACGACCGAAATTAAGCATTGCGGGGCTGAACCCCGTCGACTCGTGTCTGCTAGAATTCATAGCAAAGGATAACTCTGGTAAGTATTCGTCCCAGTTGCGGTGGTTATCTTGCACGTATTGAGCAATCATGGTTTTTAATACCCTATTGACTCTTTCCGTTGGATTCTCTTGTGGCGTGTAAGGAGCGGTTAGACGTTGTTCAATCCCGAGGTCGGTTAGGAATTGTATGAATTGATGGCTGGTGAATTGGGTGCCATTGTCCGAAAGGAAGGTCTTCGGCGTTCCAAAGCGGGTGATGATTCGTTCGCGTACGGCTTTAACGAGGGTGGCGGTGGTGGCGGCTCGGAGTGGTATTATTTCTACCCATTTTGTAAATTTGTCCATTATGACAAGCAACATGGTGTTTCCATTTAAGGACTTCGGAAGTGGTCCCATGAAATCGGCACACACGGTCTCCCAAGGTTCGTTGACCGGAGTCGTAAACATCATTCCGCTCGGTTTTTGTTGTGAAACTTTATACTTGTTGCAGATATGACACTTTCGGATGTATTTTCTTATATCCCGGAACATTCCTGGCCAATAGTAACGCTGGGTCACGCGTGACGTGGTTTTAGCTATGCCAAGGTGGCCGGCCGTGACGTCGTCATGATTCTCGAATAGAATCTTGTCGCGCTCGTTGAGGGGGACGCATATTTTCCAATCGTATTCATTCGAGTTGGCTAATGGGTGACTGGATTGGAAGCGGCGGTACAATTGGTCGTTTACGGTTTTGTACTCAGGGAAGTCAATGGGGTGCTTTTCTATCAAGTTTTTCTTCTTTTGTGTCCAATCTGGACCGGTTTCAATGACGGCAGCTAGCGCGTCGGCTTCCGTGATTGGTAAGGGGTCGCGTGATAATGCGTCGGCGACGACATTCATGGCCCCTTTTCGATACTGAATCTCGAAATCATATTGCTGTAATTCCAGCGCCCATCGCGCCAGTCTTCCGGATGGATTTTCTAGGGAATGAAGCCATTTCAGGGAGTGGTGGTCTGTGACCACTCTGAAATGGTACCCCTCGAGGTAAGGGCGCATTTTCCTTATGCCCCATAAAATCGCGAGACATTCCTTCTCAGTTGTAGCGTACTTTTGTTCGAGATCCGTTAGTGTTCGACTTGCATAGGCGATGACCTTCTCTTGGTCTTCTTCTACCTGAGAGAGTACTATGCCTAGTCCATAGTTACTCGCATCGGTTTGTAGTGTAAACGTCAGGTCGAAGTTCGGGCAGGCGAGGACTGGTGCCTCCGTCAGCTTCCTTTTGAGTAAGTCAAATGCGGCTTGGTGAGGTTCCCCCCAATGCCATTTCGCGTTCTTCTTGAGGAGGGACGTAAGCGGAGTAGTAACGGTCGAGAAGTCTTTGATAAAGCGTCTGTACCAAGAACAGATACCAAGTATGCGGCGTAGCTCTTTTATACAGGTCGGGACACTTAACTCTTGAACAGCTCGGATCTTCTCAGGATCGGTCTGGATTCCGTCCCTACTAACTACATGTCCAAGGAATTTTAGACTCTCGCGACAGAAGTTACATTTTTCCGCGTTGATCCTCATGTTAGCTTCTCGCAGCTTTTTGAAGACTTCAGATAAGTGTTGTAAGTGCTGTTCAAACGTTTGACTCACGATTATAATATCGTCCAGATAGACGAAAACATGATCCATCATGTCTGCTCCAAAGACTGAGTCCATGGCTCTCTGAAACGTTGCACCTGCTGAGTGCAAACCAAATGGCATCACATTCCATTCAAAAAGTCCCCTTCCAGGCACGGTGAACGCGGTATACGGTCGGCTTTTCGGGTCAAGAGCAATCTGCCAATAACCTTGTTTTAAGTCTATCGTAGAGATAAACTGGGCGCCGCGTAGTTTGTCGAGTATGGCCGATATATATGGCAAGGGGTAGGCATCTTTATAAGACACTTCGTTGAGCTGGCGGAAATCAATACATAATCTCCATGATCCTTCTTTCTTCCGCACCAGCACGATTGGTGAGCTATATGGGCTCTTTGAGGGTCTGATTTTCCCTGTTTCGAGCAACGAGTCTATCTCTTCATCTATGACCTTCTGCATGGCCGGGTTCCGGGGATAATAGCGTTGCTTGAACGGCTCTTCGTTCTTAAGTCGGATCTTATGAGGGGGAACGTGGGCCATGCCTCTTAGGTCTTCAAAAGCGGGGAGTTCGGTATCGAGGAATTCTTCGAGTTTTTTATCCTGATCATATGGTAAATGTAAGATGGCCGAGCACCTTGGCTTGGGGTCGTAATACCCTGGCTTTTTACCTTCCACGATCTGATTCCCTATGAATATCTCTAGCCCAGCTTGTCCTAGTACGTCTATTCCGAGTAATGCGTCGGCTTCTAGGGATGGCATGTACGTAACGTCTTCGTTAATTTGTCTCCCATTGAGTTCGAATGAAACTCTGTATTTTTCTTTCGTGGTGGCTGACGTTCCGTTTGCCATACTTATCTTTTGATATAATACATAGCTGGGTATTTGCAGACGGCGAAGATGTTCTCGGAATCGTCTGTTAATATATGTTTTCGTTGAGCCGGTGTCTAGCAAGGCGTAGTAAACCTCCTCCTCAATTTTGATTGGCACATAGGGCCGTGGATCTTGGTGGGGTTCGTGGTACACTACGGCTACGTTGTCTCGCCTCCGGCACGAGCAGTCCTTGGTTAAGGTACCGTCTTGCCCACAGAAAGTACAGAACAGCCGGAACGGCTTTCGGCAATTTTCTCTACGGTGGCCTCGCTGTTTGCAATTCCAGCAGTGAGTCTGGCGATCGTAGGCGATTTCGGGAGGAGCAGTTTGGTGTCGCGTAGGGGTGGAACTCGTATTTGGTCGTGGCTGAGTCGTTGGTGTGTACCTTTCATCTTTTTTAATCGCGTCGCATTCCTCGACGAGGAGTAATAGTTCGTCGACTGTCTGGAAGTCTTGACGACGCGCATATAACCTATATTCGGGTCTCAGCCCATCGAATATTCTGTCGAGATTGTCTTGTACAGTCATCCGTGGATGTTGGTGTATCAAGTACTGGGTCTTCGAGATATACTCTTTTGCGTTTTCTCTCGGCCCTTGACGTCGGTGATATATCTCGTCTTCGAGCTTAGTCAGGTATCGAGGTGGTAAGAAAAATTGAATGAAGGCGTGGTGGAAGTCTTCCCACGTCGTCAAATCCTCCAGTTTAACTCTCAACCACTCCAATGCCTTTCCTTTGAAAAACTCGGGGAGCGTGCGAAGCATATGGTCTTTCGGGATATCATAGCACGTCGTTAGTTCTGACACCCGTTTGATGAATTCCAAGGGGTTCCCAGTTCCATCGAACCTGAGACCCCATTTCCGGACAGTGTTCATCACTTCTGCCTCGTAGCTCAAGGTGTACCGACCTGATGATCGAGAGTGTGTTGGTAAACTCTGTGAGGGTCCCATATGGTTGGAGAGCTGGCCCGAGGGTCGTTCTTCCGTACGCCCCGGGGTACTAGGTTCTTGTCTATTCAAACCTCTACTCATAGTAACAGGAAACTGGATTTCCGTGTAATACGGGGCCGTAGGTGCATGTGGCGTTCTTTGGTCGGTGGTCGTCTGAGTAAGTACAACAGGAGGAATCGCCACACTGGTAGTAGGATCTTCATCCTCATCGAGACGTTTCTCTATCGTATCTTCCCACGTCTGGCAAAGATTCTGTGTCGAGCCGTGGTCTCTCAGCTTCCTTAAATGTTGGCTGAGGCGTTTTCGTAGTATTTGTACACTACCTGTCGCGTCTAATTTACGGGCTGCCAGTGTTTCAACCAGCTCAGGTTTCTTCATAAAATAAATGAAGCCCAAATTCTTACATGGGTTCAAGTATTGATCGTCATGGTCCTCGGATTCTGACATATTGCTGGTTCTAGTCGGATATGCCGTCGGCGGTGGTCGGGAGAAGAATGTCGATTTCAAAAATTTGCTCTCGTAATTTATCTAGCCAAATTACGGCGTTGGTTGGTATGTGGTCTCTTAGAAGGTGGGACCTTTCGAAAAGTATTGGTTTTGACTTGGTTGTTTGGAATCTTTTAATGTCCCTGCTCGGGCGCCATTTTGTGATGCTTTCTTTCTAAGGCTGAGGTAAGCTCAGCGTGTCCAAAGTACTCTCGACGAAGCACCAGAAGTCGAGAAAGATTCCACCAAGATTTAGCCAAAATAAACAACCACAACCAACTTTTATTTTTCCAATAAACTCCCTTTTTATTTATCGACTTAATAACATTAGGTTTTACTTAAACTAGCATATACAATAATTCTGTCCTTAGCGCAAATGCCAAAGAATAAACAGGTGGCTACAAGCCTGTCCTCGATACCTTCAGGAGGAAGGAAGGAGGAATAAACACAAGTAATATTGTCCTCGGCGCAAATGCCGAAGAATAATCAGGTGGCTAAAAGCCTGTCCTCGATACCTTCAAGAGGAAGGAAGGAGGAATAAACACAAGTAATCTTGTCCTCGACGCAAATGCCGAAGAATAATCAGTTGGCTAAAAGCCTGTCCTCGATACCTTCAGGAGGAAGGAAGGAGGAATAAACACAAGTAATCTTGTCCTCGACGCAAATGCCGAAGAATAATCAGGTGGCTAAAAGCCTGTCCTCGATACCTTCAGGAGGAAGGAAGGAGGAATAAACACAATAATTCTGTCCTCGACGCAAATGCCGAAGAATAAACGGTTGGCTATGAGCCTGTCCTCCCTACACTCAGGAGGAGTGGAAAGAGGAATAAACAAACAGGATCTCGCTTCTGCTTTATGTCCAAAGCACCAATGCAATGGAATTATCGTTGAAACTACTTTTGCGTCAGCAGCTTCCAATGTCCGTGGAAATTGCCTTATGGGAATCCACACGGAATAAACGTTTGAGTCTACCGGACTCTGTCCTCAGCACAAATGCCAAAGAATAATCAGGTGGCCTTCGGCCTGTCCTCCCTACACTCTGAGGGAGTGGAAAGAAGAATAAACAAGCAGGTTCTCGCTTCTGCCTTATGTCCAAAGCACCAATGCAATGGAATTATCGTTGAAGCTACTTTTGCGTCAGCAGCTCCCAATGTCCGTGGAGATTGCCTTATGGGAATCTACACGGAATAAACGTTTGAGTCTACCGGACTCTGTCCTCAGCACAAATGCCAAAGAATAATCAGGTGGCCTTCGGCCTGTCCTCCCTACACTCTGAGGGAGTGGAAAGAAGAATAAACAAATTTGGATAGCTGTCGCCGTCCTTCTCAAAAATGCAGTGGGATAGTACCAAGGTACCAAATCCCAAGTTTTCAATTGAGTGGTGTACACTCTACCGAAGCGGAGCAGAAAACTTAATTTTACCTCTACAAGTTACATCCCTATATAATATTTCCTACGACATGTGAATGTGAGCTCTATAAATGAGCAAAACCCATTGATCAATTTTTGTGGCGAATGCACATTCAATGTCGTACGCCGATGCCTGTGTTTGCACATAACGAGTGGGGTGAATGGGCGACCTGGAAATGCGTAGGTAACTTGTGTGTGTTGCTGTGTGTGCGGAGGTATTCGGTGCGTTTGTTGGTTCGGTTGCTCTGATATACCTATATTTTGTGTATATCGTTCGAATTTCGTTGAACGAAATATCCGCACTGTGACGGTTCGTTACAAGTCCCGATCCAAGATCCGAAGATGACGGACGCTAACTTGCAAGTAAACGCAGAGTTGAATGAACCAGTGGCGAATTCTAGTCGTAACGCGCGAGAAGAATCTTTTAACACGAGTGATCGATTCGATATTTATGTACAAGAGGTAGTGACGGCAACTATAGGTCTCAGTAGGTCCAAAGATCAAAGATTCATTAGGGAAGAGTTGGCTCGTAGTCAAGCTAGCATCTTAGAGCAAGTAGGGAAGATCATAAAAGACACTTTCGCTACGGTTCCACCCCAATCACAGCCAGTCGTTACCAGATCTTTACATGAAGAACCGACACCCCCAGTTCGGAGGGTTGAAACTAATTTACTTTTACCGAGTAGTCAGGAAGACCCAGTTACGTCGCAAAGGAACGAGCAGGCGATCCAGAATGTTGAGGTGGCAAGGACATCCAATGCGGATGACTTCTTAGCCCGAGTAAGTCGGATGAATCTTAACGATTCCCCAGCAGTTTCAAACGTGCCGGTATCCGCACCATCACCTGCTAGTTCATTCCTGAGGTTCCCACACTATCACAAGTGGGGAATCAAATTTGATACGAAGAACATGAAAATAGACGATTTTCTATTTAGGTTAGATAAAGTGAGAGAGAGCTATCACGTTTCATGGGATGAAGTGGTGAGCAACTTTCATCACTTTGTGAACGGTTCAGCGGAAAATTGGTATTGGACTTGGTCCAAGAGTAGGCCGAGAGCGACTTGGTTTGAGCTCAAATCAGCCTTGCTAGAGCAGTATAGGAGCCTCGAGACCGACTCGGAGTTGACCAGGAAGATGATGGATAGAAAACAGAATTATAACGAAACTTTTAATGATTTCTATGATGACATCATAAAATTGAATTCAAGATTAAAGATTCCTAAGTCCACTATCGAGATCGTCGAATTAGTCAAACTGAACGTGAAAAGAAGAATGGGAGAATTGTTGATTACTTTCAACACGAGAAGTCTAGCCGAGTTAGTCTACGTATGTAGAACTATAGAGAAATTCCTGAACGGAAAAGATAGTGAGAGCCTACGTTTTAGACCGCAAGCTACTTTTACGAACCATCCAGTTCGGAAACAAGTACACGAATTGGATCAACATCAACTAGCGATAGAGCCAGCGAAACCAGACTCATCTTTAGAAGCATTCTATGAGAAGGAGGCATTTAAGTGCTGGAACTGTAAGGGCGTGGGTCATCTTTTTAGAGACTGTCCTGACGCTAGAAGACGACTCTTCTGCTTTAAGTGCGGGCGAGAAGACACGGTGACTCCGAATTGTCCGATCTGTTCGGAAAACCCATCAAAGAGCAGTTTTCCAATCGAGGGGGAAGTGCGAAGACGAAGTACTCGAACAAGTAGCAAACCCTATCATTTCTCATAATAACATTACCATCTTAAAACCTAAAGAAAAAAAGTCTATAGAAAAACCAAACGAGACACAATCAGACGAGACAAAAGTATTTCCGTTAAAGAGACCTCTACACGAGCGTCAAATACAATATTTTAAGGCATGGAAACGAATTCTAACATTTACCTGTCGTTCCGATAAAATAGCTAGTCTGAGGGCTAGAATGCAAAAGAAAAAGAAATGGCGTAAAACAATAGCGGCAACAAATCTTAAAGTTAAGGATAACGATCCTCGTCTTTATGTTTCAGTGGAAGCGTTTGGGAAATCGTGGCTCGGACTTTTAGATTCAGGCGCTAGTATTAGTTGTTTAGGAGCAGGAGCTCTAGAGTATTTAGGAGAACATAATATTCCGTTTAAGAAGTATTCGTCAGAAGTCACTACTGCTGACGGATCGAAACAGGCTATTGTTGGTATAGTTACAGCGGCAATTCAATACAAAGACACAGTCCACGTATTCGATTTGTTCATCGTACCGTCCCTAGCTCAAGAACTCTATCTTGGAGTTGATTTCTGGGCAATGTTCAAAATAGCTCCTCATCTAATTTCAGCCATGAATACAAATTTAGAATCCAGTGACGAAAAGAAAGAACCGGCTAAGTGCGTTCTGTCTAAGCAAGAGAGCGAAATGTTGAAAGAGGTCATAGAGCTTTTTCCATCTTTCGCAGATAAAGGTTTAGGACGAACTCACCTTGTCGAACATAAGATAGATACGGGAGACGCGGCACCAATAAAGCAACGTCATTACCCCATATCTCCTGCGGTACAAGCGTTAGTTTATGACGAATTAGATCGTATGCTTGAGTTGGGAGTGATCGAGGAGAGTTCTAGTCCATGGAGTTCGCCTGTCGTATTAGTACGAAAACCAGGGAAGAACCGGTTGTGTTTAGACTTTCGGAAGGTTAATTCAGTAACAAAAAAAGATGCGAATCCGATTCCTCAGATAGAAGGATTGTTAGCACGCCTTCAAGAAACTCATTTCATCTCAAGTGTAGATCTTAAGGACGCTTACTGGCAGATACCGTTAGAGCAAAGTTCGAGGGAGAAGACAGCTTTCACCGTCCCCGGTAGACCACTCTATCAGTTCAAGGTGATGCCGTTCGGTCTCTCAAACGCGGCTCAAAGCCTGCAGTACCTTATGAATGTGATTGTTCCCCAGGAACTGCGTGAACAAGTGTTTGTTTATTTAGATGATCTGTTGATCATATCGAAAAATTTCCAAGAGCATATGGAAGTAATGCGAGTTATCGCTGACCGATTGTCAAGGGCCGGATTGACCATTAACGTTAGAAAATCCTAATTTTGTTTTCAGGAACTAGAACACCTAGGATACGAAGTAGGACCGGGTTGTTTGAAGCCCAATCCTGGTAAGATTTCTGCAGTCGTAGATTTCCCTGTACCCACATCCACACGGCAAGTACGTCGATTTCTCGGAATGGCGGTATGGTACAGGCGTTTTATTGAGAATTTCTCAGGAGTAGCGAGTGCTATGACTGACACCTTAAAGAAAAACCAAAAGTTTCAGTTTGGTGAAAAAGCGATTGAATCTTTTGAAGCGATAAAGAAAGCTTTAACGAGCAAACCAATTTAGATAAACCCTGATTTTAGTAAACAGTTTATTATTCTGTGCGACGCTTCTGACACCGGCATAGGCTGTGTGTTGTGTCAAAAGGATGAATCAGGGGTAGAAAGGCCGATTTACTATTATTCACAGAAGTTGAATGCGGCGCAAAGGAACTATTCAGTCATCGAGCGGGAGTGTTTGGCACCTGTGAAAGGCATACAAAAGTTTAGACCTTACGTGGAAGGGTATAGATTTTTGGTTATCACCGACCACGCAAGCCTTAAATGGTTGATGAGTATGAAGGATCTAACGGGGAGATTAGCGCGTTGGAGTCGTCAATTATAGGGGTTTGATTTTGGGATTGAACACCGGAAGGGTACGCTGAACGTAGTGCCAGACGCTTTATCTCGTACACATGAGATAGAGAGCCTACATTCGGATGTATGTCCACCGGGGTCTTTGTCAACAAATCCAAACGAAGTATTGCATGTATATCTGGAAAGTCCAGCTTTCAAGTCAGAGGAATATCTCCAGATAATAGAGCACATCAGAAACAACGAGGAGAGATTACCCGATCTTCGTATTTCGAAAGATTTAGTGTATAAAAAAATCAGACATTGTACTGGAAACCCGCTTCAGGATCTTCAGGTCTGGAAGTTGTGGGCTCCCACGACGTTGACGGAACGATTGATCCAACAGGCTCATTGTCCGCCGAGAGCATCTCATGGAGGAATAGCAAAAACCCTGTATCGACTTCGTCAGCAATTTTTCTGGCCAGCTATGGCATCACAAGTCAAAGGTTTTGTAGGTAGTTGTGATACTTGCAAAGCGACCAAGTCAAGTAATACGATTTTGCGTACGGAGATGGGAGACGCGTTTATAGTCGAAAGACCCTTTCAACACGTATACGTGGATTTTCTCGGACCTTATCCGCGATCTCGTAAAGGAAACTCATATATAGTGATAGCGTTAGATCAGTTAACGAAATTTGTTTTCATTAAACCTTTAAGAAAGGCGAGTTCTGCTGAAGTAATCAAGTTTTTAAGAGACGAAATATTTTTAATTTACGGGGTACCCGAAAGTTTGTTGTCAGACAACGGATCTCAATTCTTGAGTAAAGAATTCAACAAGATGACAGAAACCTTCGGTATAAGACATATCAAGACGGCGGCGTATGCCCCACAAGCAAACGCCAACGAAAGAGTTAACCGCTCCATCTTATCGGCGATCCGGTTTATATCGATCCGAGGCAATATAACTGGGACGAGTACCTATCCTGTATAAGTAGTGCATTACGTACTTCGGTTCACTCTGTATTGGGCATGTCGCCAAATGAGGCCTTGTTCGGACAGAGGATGATAGAACACGGAACTGATAACAAACTACTTAGAGAGCTGAATGGTTTGAACCATAGTGAAATTGACTGGTTACCGAAAACAGCTAAGATGAATATCTTACACTCTCATCTAAAGACAGCTTTAGAGCAAGCACACAAAACGTATAAAAGCAATTACAACCTTAGAAGCAGGTTTATCAAATTCAAAATAGGAGACAACATTTTTAAACGTAATTTCATATTGAGCGACAAAACGAAACATCGTAGCGCCAAACTCAGTCCGAAATTTTTGAAAGTGACAGTCGTAAAAGTAATAGGAAACAACTTACACAGAGTCAAAGATGAAAAAGGAATCGAATCTTTAGTTCACACGAAGGATTTGAAGAAATAAATGTAAAGAATTTTAGTTCAGTAGTCCGGCTGTGTCAGCTGTGCATGAGACTCTTTGTTCAACGAACAATACTAAAGACAATTTCTTTTCTTGTTAATCCGACGAGTTGAGAACTAGTCGGAGGAACAAGTTTTGTAGGAAATTCTCAGACCAACATTATTGAAAATCACACTCGTTCTTATGATCACGATCATTTATGGAATTCATTCATAAAGTTGATATACGCGCACTCAAGATAAATCTATCTTAATAAATGTGTGAAATAATACGATTCATAGCAAAAGATTGTTTTTCCAACTTAAAAATAAAACAAAATCTAGTCTAATCAGAGCCTTAACTATTCGGCACAAAAATTCCTATTTGTGGAACGGACCTAAGTTGTAACACTCTTGTGAGTAACTCTGTGGAGACTCGATTTATTGTGAATAGGTCAATCTCCTTCTAAATTCCGATTCCATCTTAGACCAAGTATCGGCAAGCAACAGGTTAGTAAAAGTCGTCCATTTTTTTCATTATTCTGTCGACAACCAACCAAGTAAGTGTTCAAGAGAAAGTAAAGAAAATTTCAGTGCGGTGTTAGGGAATAATCCCACACATGAGGGTGATTTGAAATAGTAGAATTCCTTTTACTAGCAATAGAGTCTAATGTCAAACAAATATGTTTTAGGTAGATACGATTACATGGGAAAAATTAAATTGGTGCAATGATTGCATTTTTTTTTCGTTGCAAAAGAAAGCAGCATGGTTTTGCTTGCACGTCGACGTCGATGAGAATCCAAGTTCAGTTATAAGGCAGGGAAAAGATTATCCAGAAAAAAAATAAGCGGTTTACGATTACATACAATCAGGTAAATGGATAAATCATTTTTATTTTATGTGTGGAAGAAAATAAAAGGGCAAATAATCCCAATTAGAAAATTTTACCGAGAAGCACACGCGGTAAGATAAAGTAGAGGCCAAGTTAAAAATGGACATATCTTTTGTGATTTTAACAGGCAGCCAGAAGTTCATGGTGAGATCTATGTGACGATAGGAAGAACACCAAAAATACATTTTTCAAGTCTTTGGAGGTCGGAAGACGACCCGAAGAAAATTTTAACATCTTTATACTTTTGAAGAATATATATATATATCTTGCGAAGCACGAGGAATTTTACATATGTCAGGGATGGATCACGTCTATGTCGGTATGCAGTTAAAATGGCGTTGTAGAAAGGTTCACGCAAAAATTCTAGGCAGTACTAGCCCAAGAGAACCTAAAACAATTTGTCAAAGCGAATACATCGAACAGTGAAGGAAACAAGGAAGACTTCTTGAGAACGTCCTGTTTTGCGGACAGGTACGCTAGGCGTGAGCCTAGAGAAGCACTAACGCTCGCTACAGTAGCAGTTTTGATCGATGGAAAATCGAAAGGAGGAAACCAGGGATCACCCAGGCGTATTATATGATAATTAAATAAGTGAATTGAAGTCCTATCGTAAGAGAATAAGTAAATTAAGTGCCACGCTTGAAGAGGAAGTACAGATAGAGTAGTGTAGTTAGATGTCAGTGAACTCCCAGTCAAGAAAGTGTTTGAAAATATAACACGAGAAAAAGGAGAAAAAAAAGAAAGTGTTTGAAAATATAACACACTTGCCGATCGAAAACCGTTGTGAAGGGGAAAATCTAACAGTTAGATATATAACCGACATAACAGTTAGCCTTCGGGAGTACCGTAAGAAAAAGAACACGTTTTCATGCCGTAAACGAGAACCAAGCAGGGAATTTAGCTAGCTTAGGGTAGATGAAGTTAGATAATTTTAATGTAAATTCTTCCACTCTACAGAAGCTTAATGATTTATTTCGATTTACAGCTTATGAAACAAACGTGGATAAGAAAGCAAGCATGTGATAACACAATCATATTAAGAAAACATCTTTTGAATAACCATTTTTGACAGCTATATCGAATGAAAGAAGAAATAACCATGTCTTCCGAAGTTAAAAGTGCACTTTTCAACGAGGAGATTTATGGGTGAGTGATAATTTCTATATTATTTTTGGTAAAGTTCATATTTTTATTTGGACAAGAGTAAACTTTATGAATTCTTATGACTCCTGAAAAGATAACGTAGAGTCTAGTTGATAACATCTACATTTACGAAAATTATATACGTAAAACTTTTTTGAGATAAACTTTTTGATTTTTAAGAAAGCGACTCGCTTATGTTTCGCGATAACATTTTTTTTTATTGCAAAATACGTGCAAGTCGTACCTAAACGAAAGGTATATATTAAGATATTTTTGTTTTGAAAGCTTGCAACACATTATGAACGAAGAGAAAGAGGAACCGATGGGTAAACTATCGCCAAAGTAATAATTTTAAAATATTGAATAATTTAAAGTAGATTAAGAAAACCTTATTGGGACTTTGATTGTGTGGAGTGGAGACCCTCAATACGTCCTTAAACAAGCAGTTCTTTGAGTTAAATTATCTATACGATGAGTAATAGATAATAATTGAGAAATTTGAGTCAATAAACAATACAGTAAATTAAAGTAAGAATTTGAGTGGAAGGATAAATTTTGAAGTATATTGGTTTTTAAGATATTCGATAAGGTTAGTAATCTGTAAGGAGAGAAATAAATTATAGAAAGATGAATTTCGCTTTATGGAAAGAAATCTTGTGAATTTGTTTTCTTTTAGTAGCTTAGAGTTGAAGATACAGTTTTCATGTTGGCTTAACGAGGTTAAGGATGGGTCGAGTGGAAATGGGTCAGAGAGTGTGAAGGGAGATAGGTAGTAGGTTTCCCGGAGTAGGATGGGGGACTCTTTATATACAAAGAAAGATTTAAGCCTTTAGAGGATTCCACTAACCTGTGAAGAGAGCATTCTTGCCACAGGATAGGGGCGGGTAGAGAGAAAGGCAGAGAGCACGTCAACACCAGCGTCTCTCAAATAAAGGGGTTTTCGAACAAGTGGAACCAAATGAAAACCAAAGGTTTTGTGTCGGCCTGTACAAACCGACGCAAATGGGAAGGGTAAAGAATAGGTTCAGGGGTCACTAACAACTATGACGCCCCATTGATGAGTTACAGAAAGTGAATGAAACTGATAAGACACAAATTTCAGAATAGAATAAATGAAGGAGTGCGAGAGATGGGTACGATCTTTCTTTTCGTGCCTGCATACCAAGATTTTCGGGTCCTAGGATTTTTAAAATTATGTCCGATCTATTAGATCCAGGTCGGTTGGTCAGGATTAATGTAACACCGTCTCGCTCCAACTGCAAGAACCCCACTCTAATCGGTGAGTTAGCATTCGTGCACCCAAATGACCAGGCGGTTGTAGCAGCGAAGACAACCCCCGTTGGAAAACCACGTGATTCACATACCTTCTGGGGATATGTGTTGAGTGTGGCATGTAAGGCGAGGTAGAAACTTCTTTGAGTAGGTTAGGTAATCTGGGAGGGGAAAAGATAGTATCTTTTCTGATACTGGAGGCCATTAACCTCACCCCTAGTTTTTTTTGTGTCTCTCGCGACCTACCTTGAAAATTTAAATGCAGGATACGATCGATGATTCAGTGAGTTATGATAATGAGAAAAACTTAGCGACGGACTAGAGGAGCCGCGAAAAGTTTCCAAAGATATTATGACTTGTGTTTTTTTTTTTTGGTAGAGAAATTCCGTGGAGAAGTTGTCGTGTAAGAGATAATTCAATTGTTAAGTCGGTAGGTAATGGTGTTGGTGGAATGATACGCGAGACATCGAAGCATATACTTTAAAGATGGGAGTCAGTTTCGTGGCAGTGGGGTAAAGGACCCTCCACGACTTTCAACTTCCATTTCTGTGAAGGAGGTAATTCATGGGAGAATTTTTGGTTTCAGTGAACTATAGGAAGAGGCTTCTGCTCGATTCCAAAGGAGGGCAGTGAGAATCACTTCTTGTTTGAATGAAGAGGAATCGATCGAAAATGAATAATATATATATATCCGTTACAGATGATGGTATATATAATAATTTCCGTTACAAACGAATTCAGAAAAGATTCACAAGATTTGCACTTCGAAATTTTAATTGGATGGGTGATATGCCGAACTATACTTCAAGATGAGCACTTATTGATTTAAAAACTCTTGAAGTTAGAAGAAATGCTCAAAGTATAATTTTTATTAAAGATATTCTCTCCGATAAAATAGATTCCATTGATTTATTGAGTTTAATTACGTTCTATGTTCCGGAAAGAATACAACAGGAATTTTCTTTTTTATATACCTAATCATACAACTAACTATGGTTTAAATGAGCCCATCTCGCGGTCTTTGGCATTGTACAACTCAGTATGCAACGAAGTCGACATGGTAATGAATAGAGATCAATTTAAACGAGAAGAGAATTATTACAAAACATTTTTAAAAGAAAAAAGAAAAAATTTTATTAGAAAAATGTATGTTGAAGATCGAAATGATCATACCTCAACTCCATGTTGCGTTTCGCCCAGGCACGGCAATTGGGCTCATCAGTTAGATGATTGCCGTACCCTTCTAAGACGCAATTTTAGTTCGGAATACACCGACACTTATAAAATTCACTGCACTCACATGCAGTGAATTTTATTTTCTAAGCAAATGTACGAGCCATTATTAATAAACTTAGAAAAGTAAACAAAGTTTTCCATGGTATGGTATAAATTTATTTAAAAGAAAATAGCAAACAAGTGTTTGTTATTGTTTTTGACTGATGAGCCCAATTGCCGTGCCTGGGCGAAACGCAACATGGAGTTGAGGTATGATCATTTCGATCTTCAACATACATTTTTCTAATAAAATTTTTTCTTTTTTCTTTTAAAAATGTTTTGTAATAATTCTATTCAATTTACAACTCCAGGACAAAACAAAAACAATAACAAACACTTGTTTGCTATTTTCTTTTAAATAAATTTATACCATACCATGGAAAACTTTGTTTACTTTTCTAAGTTTATTAATAATGGCTCGTACATTTGCTTAGAAAATAAAATTCACTGCATGTGAGTGCAGTGAATTTTATAAGTGTCGGTGTATTCCGAACTAAAATTGCGTCTTAGAAGGGTACGGCAATCATCTAACTGATGAGCCCAATTGCCGTGCCTGGACGAAACGCAACATGGAGTTGAGGTATGATCATTTCGATCTTCAACATACATTTTTCTAATAAAATTTTTTCTTTTTTCTTTTAAAAATGTTTTGTAATAATTCTATTCAATTTACAACTCCAGGACAAAACAAAAACAATAACAAACACTTGTTTGCTATTTTCTTTTAAATAAACGAGAAGTCTTAAAGTTGCTAAGTTTGTAAATTCATGTAAAGTAAAAGAAAAATCTAATTATTTGTGTAAATATTATCAGAGTATTGCTTGTAATATAAATGTATTAATGTAGTCAGCAGACTTAATCCATTGATGAAAAATAAATAAATAAAGGGGAAGCAATTCAAATGATCAGGTGAGTGTGAGAAATCTTTCCATGAACTCAAATACCGCCTCTGTAATGTTCCAGTGCTGGCACATCCAACACCCGGCAAAATATTCATCATCGACGCAGAGTGAACGACCGATTTACTCACTTCATTTTAGCAAGGCTCAAACTTTACTCATAGAAAGATTTAGGCCCGACAGTTACAAAAGTGTCCGTCTTACACTACGGTACGCTCCATGAGGCCTTAAGATTAGGTGCTTAGAAATTGTTTAGAAATTAAAATTCACTGCATGTGAGTGCAGTGAATTTTATAAGTGTCGGTGTATTCCGAACTAAATTTGCGTCTAAGAAGGGTACGGCAATCATCTAACTGATGAGCCCAATTGCCGTGCCTGGGCGAAACGCAATATGGAGTTGAGGTGATCTTTTCGATCTTCAACATACATTTTTTTAATAAAAATTTTTATTTTTTTTTTTCTTTTTAAAAATGTTCCTGTAATAATTGAATTCAATTACAACTCCAGGACAAAACAAAAACAATAACAAACATTTGTTTGCTATTTTTCTTTTAAATAAATTTATACCAAACCATGGAAAACTTTTGTTTACTTATCTAAGTTTTTAATAATGTCTTGTACATTTGCTTAGAAATTAAAATTCACTGCATGTGAGTGCAGTGAATTTTATAAGTGTCGGTGTATTCCGAACAAAATTTGAGTCTTAAAAGGGTACCGCAATCATCTAACTGATGAGCCCAATTGCCGTGCCTGGGCGAAACGCAATATGGAGTTGAGGTGATCTTTTCGATCTTCAACATACAATTTTTTAATAAAAAAATTTTTTTTTCTTTTTAAAAATGTTCCTGTAATAATTCAATTAAGATTAGGGCTTGAAGTTGTTAAAAATAAATAACCTCATTTCAGCAAGGCTCATCTTTTAATATATCCTTCATTGATTCAATATATACACGAAAATAACAATGCAAGACGTTTTAGCTCTCCATGACATGCTGTAAGACGCTCGTGTATATTGTGATGCTTTCTTTAAGGGCTGAGGTAAACTCAGCCTGTCCATTGGCGAAGGTATTCTCGACGAAGCACCAGAAGTCGAGATAAAAATTCCACCAAACCTTATCCAAAACACAACACGTTTATTATTCCAATAGTAATTCTTTCTTTATTGTCCGTATCAGGTTTTAATTAAGCTAATAACAATTCTGTAATTGGCGCAAGTGCCAAAGAATAATCGGGTGGCTGTGAGCCTCTCCTCGATACCTTCAGAAGGAGGGGAAGGGGGAATCAACACAGGTATATCTGTCTTCAGCACAAATGCCGAAGAATAATCGGTTGGCGATACGCCTGTCCTCGATACCTTCAGAAGGAAGGGAAGGAGGAATAAACACAGTAGTCTTGTCCCCGGCGCACAATGCCGAAGAATATTCGGTTGGCCTTCAGCCTGTCCCCCTACGCTCAGAGGGAGTGGAAAGAGGAATAAACGCAGTAGTTTTGTCATTGGCCTTATGACGCTTTACAAAAGCGACACTGTACCAAACGCTAATGTTCGGCCCAATGTCGCTTTACCAAAGCGTCATTGTGCCAGATTTCTGCATTTGGCATAATGTCACTTGGCACAATGTCACGGTGTGGTATAAATAATTCACCCGACACGGTTGACTGTCAAGAAACAACTCAACTTTTCCATTATTAAGATTCAATGTGATCGTGGCTCAAACAAGGTCAACGCAAAAATCACTGAACGTGGGAAATTGCGTGGCTTGCATATTACACATAGTGAAATATGCAAGCACTGCGTATAAACGCATTCGATGACTTTGGTTACCTGTGTCTGGGCTACGTTGCACGCACTCGGATTAGATTACGACAACCAAACGTGCATGCAACTGGAATATTACACCACATTTCCTCCCCCTTTGGAAAAGCTTTCAATTTATTTAAACAAGATCATAGTTAAAAATTATTACAATAAAAAAACAATTAACGATTTGATATTATAATTTTAGTTTACATCTTCTAATAAAATTATTGTTTTATTTTTAGTTTAACATTAATATAAGTCTTACTCTAAGATTTTTTTTTTGTTTTTTTTTTATTATTATTATTTATTTATTTTTTAGTTTACATCTTCTAATAAAATTATTGTTTTATTTTTAGTTTTACAATAATATAAGTCTTACTCTAAAATTTATTTGTTTTTTTTTTTTTATTATTTATTAAATTTTTTTTTTTTTTGCATAAGCTGGTTACAGATGGTTTTTTTTTTAATTTAAACATGTAAATGTGCATATCGTGTATTTATACATATCATGTCTGAACATTTTGACAAGTTGTTAAATTTTTATATACGTTATTTAGGTTACATTAGTTCAATTATGAATTGAAAATATTTCACATTATATTAAAACTTTTGCTTTTGGAAACGGGGGAATTCATTGGATAGGTAAGGTCTGTTTTTCCATTTGTTTTTTCATCTGAGGATACTAACAATGGTAGGCTTTGGCGAAGGGAATTGATTGGATAGGTAAGGTCTGTGTTTTCATTTGTAGACACTAATAATTTCATTTTTATGGGATGGGAGTTGTCGGTAGTGAAGGAATTAGATTTCTTTGCACATTTAATGCAAATTATTTTAAGCAGGATAGTTTTAAACGATAGAAATAAAAAGAACATGGGGAGTAGGATAATCACTCCGTAAATAGCTGATTTAGTTAGCCAAGTGTCGTTTTTGAATTTATGATCCCGCAGATGAACTTCAAGAGGAAGACTGTTTGTGGCCAACTCAAACCCTACAATGTTTAGATCTTTTGAGTGAGATCGATGTTCGAAACTTACATCAGGAATCTCAATGTCTGCCATGAAACTTGAACTGAAAAATATAGTAATATTTGACAATTTTACCGTCTGTTGGACAGTTTCTAAAGTTATTTCCGTGGACATGGCCTTGCATCCTGGATCTAGGCTAACTATTCCTGTGTCTTTAATGAGAGCTATTTTGTAGAATTCTCTACACATTATTTTTAAAGGGATTTCATGTGGAGCAACATATAACCAGGTGTTAGCTTTATTTAGGTTGTACCAAATCTCTTGAGTTGAATTAAAAACGCGAATATTACAGTTTTTTGGTTTCTTGTACCCTGCCATTAAATTTATTATACAGTTCCCTGAATTTTCATTCCGAACAACCAAGTTATTTTTATTTAAATAAAAGTCCTCTTTGTATTTAATTAAATGGCTGAAACTGTTAGAACTTAAGAAGGCGTAACCACGTTTAGCGGTACTAATGGCCAAATAGGGCTCGTCAACTTCCACGTACCAATAAATATTGTTTCTGCTCTTGAGTGGGAGTGGGGTAAGTTGGTAAAGCTCATATTCGTCGGATATTAACGGAATATCTAACACTATCATGAGCTCAGATGATATATATCTCACCGTTATCTCTACAATTTTTTGTAAATCAGCAGGGACAAAGCTCTTTACCTTGAAGGGAAGTTTAAAGGTTACAATGTTCTTTAACTGAATTTCTTGCAATGCATTCTTAAGTTCTGGGGACGATAGCAGAAACCTATTCAAGTGCCCCATTTTTGCATCGTTTATAATATCTAGAATCTGGTTCTGTCTAAACTCTAGGCTAACTGATTCAGTTGTCAAAAACATTTTTTTTTTTTTGTCGATTTAACTATATATCTGCTCTAGAGTTGTCAAATTTTCTAATTTTGAGTAAATGTCGGTTAGGTCGTTTTGTATTCGTGCAAAGTTAGTGCTATATTTTTCATAAGAAACGTTTAGACTCCTACCTAGGTTAGAAATTACTGACCTGTTTGTTGAGAACATGAGCGATAGACTTTTGATTCTCTTGAAGTTCTTGCACAGACATTAATTTCTTGTGCGTCTCTATCGTCCATAACTCCAAACAGAGCGTTAGTAATTTCACCCACAGCATTTATAACTCCGCGTTTTTGGCGAACTTTCGGTTCGTTTCGGTTTTAGCCAAAAATAATAAAACCAACGTTGACATAACATAAAACCAAAAGTACAAAAATATATGGATTGAATGGAATTCCATAAAATGTTAAATAACTTGGAATTGAAGCTTAAAACCAGATCAATAGAAACATTTTTAGAAAGGTCAGTAATTGGAAACAAGAATGTAACTAAAATAAAATCTAGAAGAAAGATTAAAAATTAGCGGAAGCTTCTTGCTATGAGTTTGAAAACTAATTAATCTGCAACTCGTTAACCTTTAAGAATACTACAAAGAAGTATTTAAGGAGGAGCGACTAATTTCTTGACTCGTTTGGCATTCCGTAAATTTTTGTCTTTTGCAGGTAGATAGGGCAATGAATTTTTTGTAAATAAAATTTTTAATGAAAAGGCCTTAAAATATGCTGGTAGACACTTCTATTCATAAAAATGTTTGAGTCGATTGTAATGAACCCTTTCAAGCTTATTTTTACGTGAAATAGAAGTGTTCACGTTGTTATGAACTTCCTTAACTTCAAAAGGCCCTGTAAACAAGGGACAAAGTTTGTTTTTTCTGCTCATGTCTTGCAGAAGAACCAAATCACCTATTTTGAAAGACTGTGGATCTATCTTTTTATCAAAATACTCCTTTGTCTTTTCCTTACTCTTATCAATGTTAGTTTTAGCAACCTGATAAGCCTTCTGGAGTTTATGTCTTAGTTCAAAAAAATAGTTTTCGTGATCATATATAGAAGTTGGTGTCCTCGTTATGCCAGTTGGCATAGGGGATTTAAAACCGAAGAGAACGTCCATTGGAGTTAGCTTGGAGCTAGCGTGTGGAGTGTTATTGTGCACATACATAGCTTGTCGGAGCCATTGATCCCAATCAGCAGGGTTGCTTTTTGAAAATGATCTTAAGTACTCTGCCAATGGCCCATGGTTACGTTCCAAGGCTCCATTTGCTTGTGGATGATAAGCCGTAGTTTCAAGTTTCCTGATGTTTAGAAACTTGCACACCTTTTTAAAAAGTTCACTACAAAAGTTAGCACCCTGATCTGTCAATAGTTGCTGTGGCGATCTATATCTGCTAATTATTTCATCATAGAAAACCTTAGCTACAGTTCCTGCTTCCATATTGGGGAGTGCATAGCAGTCCATAAATCGAGTTAAATCGTCCTCAAAAGTTAGTATGAATTTGTTTCCTAGAATAGTGGTAGGTAAAGGTCCCACAATATCCATGAAAACTTTGTCGAAGGGTTTTCTCGAAGTTGCCGATATCATCATAGGCATCAAAGTACGTTTCGATTTTTTGTTAATTTGGCACTGTTTGCAGGCTTTAACATGCTTTTTTATGTCAGCAAACATATTTTTCCACTTGAAGTTGGATCTTATCCGTAAGTACGTTTTTAAGACACCATGGTGTCCACCTAATGGAGAATTATGGTACTTTTTTTAAACTTCACTAATTTCGTCTTCCTTTGTTAGATATTTTGTTCTACTGTCTTTCTTTTTGCTATCGCTTGAACATTCCTGCTGTAGATAACTTGTGTCGCTATCACTATCAGTTACACTTTCACTGTCAGAGCAACATGGATAATTATCTACTTTTGATTGATTTCAACTATCAGCTTTTACCAAAGCTGTCTTTGATCTTGCCTGATGTCCGTTATTGTGCTTATTGTTGGAATTATTTGAATCGTCTTTAGTTTGGGAATTAGATTGTGCTATAGTTATTGCATGTACCTTATTCATATCATAGTTATTATCGGGAATTCGGCTAAGGGCGTCAGCCACAACATTTTGCTTTCCTGGCTTGTATTTTATTTCGAAATCAAACTCTGATAGTTTGTGCCGAAAATTAGTCAACCTGGTGGAATCTTGAGAAATTTTAAAGAAATGGACCAATGGCTGGTGGTCTGTATATAATATAAATTTCCTACCTAGCAGGTAACACCTAAAATTTTTGACAGCCCAAACTATGGCCAAACCTTCTCGTTCAATTGTGGAATAGCGACGCTCTGTAGCACTTAAAATTCTACTTGCAAAGGCTATCGGCAAGTCAAGACCATTTCTAATCTGAGAAAGAACAGCTCCTAATGTTGTTCCACTGGCATCCGTGGTGAGGAAAAATTCTTTTTTGAAATCTGGATAGATAAGTATTGGTGGACTAGAAAGAATAGCTTTCAAAGTAGTGAAAGCCGTTACACAATCGCTATTCCAACTAAAAGGAACGTCTTTGTGAGTGATATTACGTAAAGGTCTTTCTAAAGCGGAAAAGTTAGGAACGCTTCGCCTGTAAAAATTTGCCATCCCTAAAAATGACTGAATTTCTTTAGAATTTTTTGGTGTTGGGATTTCTAATATGCTTCTCACTTTAGCCTTGTCTGGAAAAACGCCGTTTTGAGTAATGTTAAATCCCAGATAAACGATCTCCCGCCGAAGAAAATTACATTTACGAGGTTGTAACCGCAGATTGAAATCTCGAATTTTTTCGAAAACACATATCAGTTTTCTGTTGTGATCTTCAAGATTTTTTCCATAGATCACAATGTCATCCAGATATACAAAACATTTGTTGCCCTGAAGCCCTGTCAGTATGTGATTCATAAGGCGTTGAAAGGTTGCTGGTGCAAACCGAATGGCATTCGAATAAATTCATAATGACCTCTATCAGTGCTGAACGCCGTTTTCTGTCTGTCATTTTTTTCGATTGAAACTTGGTGATAGCCACTCGCTAAATCTAGTGTTATCTTATATCTATCTATCTATCTATCTATCTATCTAGTGTTGAAAAATATCTACTATTGCCTAATTGGTCGAGAATGTCATCGATTCTCGGCAAGGGAAAAACATCACCTACAGTAATTTCGTTGAGCTTTCTAAAATCAACGACAACTCTGTACTGCTTATTTCCATTTTGATCAACTTTTTTGGGTACAACTAAAAGCGGACCATTCCATGGACTTATGCTATTTTTAATTATATTATTTTTTAACATTTGTTTAACCTGATCATCTATTATTTGTTTTTGAGATTCAGGTAATCTATACTGTTTGATGTTAATGGGTCCCCGACTTGTATCAGTGGGAATTGCGTGAGCCATAGCTCTTGTGTGCGGCAACTTGTCTCCTTCAAGATAAAAAACGTCTGAGAACTGAGTACAGATTTCTTCGATAGTTTCTTTTTCCTCTTGGTTAAGAGTTTTTTGCAGACTTAGTTCTTTGAATAGTCTGTTTAGTCTTTCAGTTTTCTTTTCTTTATTGGCATGGTTTGGTTTGGTGACGCTTGCAACAAATGAAGATTTTAAATTTCTTGTTCCATTAGAATTGCAACAAGTATCTGAGACTATATAATAACAAAGATTGTAATGGTGTATGGTGACGTCATGGAGGTTTTTTTTCTTCAGACGCAGTGTTTGCTATACTTAAAACTACTTGACCATTGTGTATTTTATTTAAGCATGCACCAATAAAAACTTGAGGTATAATCTCGCAAGAATAACACATCAGTTCAGTGCCATTTGCGGCATCGTTAATGATGCTTGTTTTTTGCCTAACGTTGATGCTTACCCTTTTTGACAAACTCAACTTAAGCAAAATTTTTATAAATAAAAAATCGGAATTTTTGTGATAGTTGCACTTAATAATATTTTTTTTATTGCCAATATTTGATTAATTATAGATGGGGTTTAATATTTAATCAATCGATGTGCGCTTATATACGCCTTCCAATTGATTGCTTTTATTTTTAAACAAATAAACTTTGTTCAATCCTTACTTATTCAACATTTACTACGTTCTACTCAACAGAGATAAGGTTTTTAATTCACGTTCGAATGATATATAATATCATCAACCGACTTCAAATTAACTCCTTCTCTCTTTTACGATTTACTACAAAATTTAGTTTTTAAATTTTCAATTTTTCTACTTACATATCAAAATATATTTGTTTTGCTTATAGCTAGCTTAAACAATTTCCAATTTGATTTACGACTTTACACCTTTTGATACCTTCTCCTTGAGATCAGGGATTAAAGTGTCTGATTGTGAAAAATCCCGGGCCTTTTATACTGTCTTTTTGCTCCGTGGTACCGTTTTCGTGCAATGAAATGCTGCCTGCTCCTTATTAATGTTATAATTCGTCTAAATCTGTGCATAGACAAATTTTTACTTCTTTGTTTGGCATCACTTTTTCCTTTTTCGTGCAGCTTTGATTCTGCGCCATCTTGACTACGATGGCCATTTTTTCTCTCCCTCTAACCTATTGGGTATATTGAATAAATTAAAAACATTAATTTTCTCGATAGTTATATAAAATTTTTATGAAATTGTTTCGAAATCGCGTTCGGCGTTGAAAAGTTTATTTACTAAACGCGCCCATTCGTTTGTGTTGTTAAAGTTCGCCGTCAAAATTGACACCTTTCAACTGACACCTGTTGAAGGTGACGTTTATTTCAATTTCGTGCGTGTTTTTTCTTTAATTTCGTTTGTTTTGTCTGAATTGTGTATAAATAATTATCGTAAGTATTAATTGTTGTATTTTGTTTGTTTAAATGTACTTCTTTGTGAACTTCAAGTGGTAAAGTGTAATGAAAAATGTGTTGTCCTATTGCAGGTTTTAAAACATAACCTGTAGTGTATTAAACGTTTAGTTTTTGTTCTTAAATGTGTATAGTTTTAGTTTGTACTTGATAAACTTTGTTGTATGTTTATTAATACATTGAATATGCTCTAAAAGGTGTTTTTCTTTTTCCCTACAGCTAGTTTACAAGGCTTCTGCTGTCGGTGCTTCGGTGGGCAAGACCGGCAAATTTCTTTATATTGGCAAAGTGCCGACTTACGTTCTGGTTGGTGAGTATGTATCTTGTATATATCTTAAATATCTATTAATCAGTTTTTTTTCTTTGCAGGTTTTAGTTTGTAAGTGTATATCTTAGCCTTTAAGTATGTATTATGTATATTAGGTATTTAAGTGAAAAACAGTGTATATAGTTCATAAGTATTCTTTTTATTAAAAGTTCAACTCATGTTACTTTGTTATTGTTTTTTATTGTCGTTATTCTAAGTTGGTGAGTGAACAATGCTGTTAACTATTAGGTCTGTTTCTTTACTTTGTGGACAGAAATTCACAATCTGTCAAATTTTAAGGAGTGGGGGTAAAACTCTCTCACAAAGTCTGACAACCTCTCTGAAAGAGCGTAATTGTCACAAAAGTAAAGAAACGGCTCGAAACAAAAAATTCGCTAAACGTCAAAACAAAAAAGTAAAATTTCAGCTGTGAATGGAAATCCTAACAAACTAATTAAAAACCTTTGTAAAAAATATTAGACTGAAGAGTATTAAGTGAGCAACAAAAAATCTCAAGAATATTTATTAAAGTGAGCAATTAAATCAGTTAAAATCGGTTAAAATCGTTAAAATCGGTGTTTTACAGCAAAAAGTGTCATGTGAGTTGAGTAAATTAGTGCTTGAACGCGAATTAAGTGTTTTTATATTTTCAGTGATAAATAGCAATGGAATATCTTAATTTAATTGTGGAACTAACGGAAGAGGCAGATGAAGACCTATTACAAATAATCCTGGAAGATTCAGAAGACGAAGAGGAGCTGGTAATGCTTTTGGAGCTCAGCAGTAGTGGAAGTAGAGGAAGCCGAAACTGCATTGTGAACTACATCGAAACCATTGTTCCTATGTATTCGGAGTTGGAGTTTAGGACGCACTTTAGGATCAAAAGATCCCTCTTTGAAAGCTTGTCAGCTAGGTTCGAGAAATCGACCATTTTCCTAAAGTTGCGTCCTGATAAGCGAATAAGTGCCAGTAAACACACATTGGTATTTTTATGGTTTGCTGGGCACGAAGCATGCAGCTATCGGGATGTGGGCGATCGTTTCGATCTTGCGATTTCCTCTGTCTGCAGAATAATCAGCAGGTACATCACTTTTTTAAGTTCGTTGAGCCCAGCCACTATAAAATGGCCCAATGAAGAGGAGATGGAACGTACCAGCACGTTTTTCAAAAACAAAGCGGGATTTGCTAAGGCAATTGGTAAGAAAATTTAACTCACTTTTCAAATAATGTACCTAACCAATGATCTGTTTCGTCACATTTAGGTTGTATAGACGGTACACATGTGGTCATCGATCCACCAAGCGTCTCTAAAGATGACTACATTGACAGGAAGGGCAATGTGAGTATTTGCGTACAAGCCGTCTGTAATGAACAGAAAAAGTTCATTAGTATTTCGGTGGGTTTCCCAGGGTCTTCCCATGACAGCTGGGTGTATCGAAACACGTCGGTTCCCGACAAACTAAATGCACTCCCTGAAGGTAAATGTTTTCGTTGTTCTACATCAGCCAGTATATAACTTCTTGTTTTTAGGGTACTACCTTTTAGGTGATTCGGCATATCCTTGTTGGAACCGTTTGATAACACCATACAGGGACAACGGGCATCTGACAAGTGCTCAAAAGAATTTCAATGTAAAGCTAAGCTCCTGCCGCGTAGCCATCGAGCACTCGTTTGGCATTTTAAAGCAGAGGTTTCGGCAGCTATATTACTGCAAACTACGAGGGGTCAAAAAGATATGCCACTTCATCAGGGCATGTGCAGTACTGCACAACATAGCTGGCGAAGATGACATCGAATTTGTTATCGAAGAGGAGCAGAATCAGAACATTGAGGAGAACATCCCATTGAGAGAAATCACCAGAGGCAATGCTGTTAGGGATGCGATTTGCCAACAACTAAACCAACGAACCAACCAGTGAAAACTTTTCATATAATGTTATGTTAATGTTGTAACCTTTTTTTTTTTTTTTAATAATTATGTTCTGTTTTAGCTAAACTAAAAGCCCATTTCACTTTGTTTTAACAAAAGCCACAGTATTCAAAAAGTTTAAAAAGCAAAGCAATAATAATAATGAAATACATATATTTAATTTGTAAAAATATATTCAATTCAAATTAAGCACCAGTCAATTTCATGTACATACATATCTAAACAATAATCTAAAATCTAATCATATAACTATGAAAAAATATATGAAATAAATAAATAAACAAGAATTGGTTTTTTAAAAAATCTTATTAGCAACTTTATTTCTCCGACATTTTTTCTAATATTTTGCTCAGGGTCGAATTTCTGATTTCATCAGCGTTTTGTTTTTGTTCCAAAAATTTGATGATTTTCGAATGATATTCCTTCCTTTCATCTTTGATCTCCTCCAACGTTTTCCAGGTCCTGTCCGAACCCACAGTGGCGCTGGTGGTCCGCTGCCTTTTCGGAGGCGGTGACACAGCTAACTCGTCTTCTGTAAGTTAAAAAAAACAACCAGGTTAGTATAGAGAAATTGTTTGCTGTCTTTTAGGTAGTTTTAAGCAAAGGAAAAAGTCAAAAGTGAACTAAAACTAAACCATGTCGACAATTTTTGAAAAACTGGTATCAGTGAAAATCTTTGAATGCGACATTCTTGTGCACATTATGCTGAGCTCAGAAAGCCTCCATTCATCTTTGTAGCACAATTATTAACAAACTGGCAACAGTTTAAGTTTCCATTTTTTCTTAACACATATAAAGTTTTTTCTTAAAACAGAAAAAATGGAAACTTAAACTGTTGCCAGTTTGTTAATAATTGTGCTACAAAGATGAATGGAGGCTTTCTGAGCTCAGCATAATGTGCACAAGAATGTCGCATTCAAAGATTTTCACTGATACCAGTTTTTCAAAAATTGTCGACATGGTTTGATGTCGACTTTCCAATGGAAACGGCGTTAAATGGAAAATTTCTTCAAAAAAAAAAAAAATTATACAGCTTGTGATAAATATCATTTGTAATCAGAAAATATATGCTTCATGGCTGTATGGCTATTAATATAGATGAAATCCCATAAATATACCAAGAGTTTCTGACAAAATCAGAAATTGAAAAATTCTTCGTGTATTTGGTAACCTTTACTTCTATATGAATAGACATACAGCTACAAATTAAATATTTATCAATCAAAAGTTAATTCACTTCAATAACAATCTGAAATTTAGGAAAAATGTACCCAGTTCACTTACCAGATGTTGATGGTGCCACTGTCTCGCAGCTAGTTCCAGCCCTGCTCATGAGCTGCTCCCTTGAAATGCCATCGGGCATATGTTCTTCTATGAAATATTCGGGGTGTACCCCCCTCTTCTCACCCAAAATGCGGTCAAGCTCACTAGAACAAAATTTAACAAAAAGTTTAAAAACAATGTTTCTCAATTCAATTCAATGAGAGTACATACCTCTCGAAGGGGCATATTAGCCTATCCCGCCCCGTTTTGCTATTATGCAGCTTGGTTTGCTTGTAGCGGCGCTCCAAACTTCGGTATTTGCCCTGAACTTGGGCAACACTGAAGTTGTATCCCTCCTTTTCCAGCTCGGCTGCTATAATGGCCCACATTTTTTTTTTGTTTTTCAGGCTGCAAGTCTTCCCTACTTTGGGGAGCAACATTTCTAATTGAGCCAGCAACAATTTTGTTGGCGCTTCCACCCAAATGTCTTTGGTGGCATTATCTTCACCGTTCGTACCAACAGCAATCTCTTCGTCACTAAAACTCTCGTGGATTGCTGGAACTTCCGAAATTATTATGTTCGGAACGAAGCAATCGTCTTGAGATTGCTCCAAGACATGTTGTTGTAGCTGTTCCTGGTAATTTTCGTCTGAAATAAAAGGAAAATGTTGGATTTTGAAAGAAATTGTTTTGCCATAAAAATAAACACAAAATTCACCCACTCACCTGTTTGTATACGCCTAAAAGTGTTAGGCGAACACTGAATTTGAAAATTTTGCCCTTTATTTTCCATTTTTTTAATTATTTTTCTCAATTTCTTCCAATTAAATAATTTTTCAACTAACGCACCAAACCGAAACTTCATTTGTTCTTGTTTTTTTTTTTTTTTTAATTTGACTTTTGACAGTCCAACTTTTCTGCCCACAGAAATTTAGGTGGCAGAAATTCGCAGGGTGGGGAAATTTTTTACTCTCTCGTGAGCACTCTCTTTTGTGCACTGCTGTGAAAAATCGCTGTGCGGGAATGGCATTTGACTGACTTTCACCGACTTTCGGTGCATTTCGTGTGAATTTTCAGTAAAGAAACACACCTATTATTTCGCTCCTCGGGGGTAAAGTCACTGTAACTTTAGAAGCAATAACATTTTTAGGGAATGACTTCACCGTAGGCTTAGCTTGTTTTTCAAAAAATTCGTCTCCGATAAGTTGGGTTGGGCAACCAAATTGCGAAGGTGGATAAGTTACAGGACAAACTGTTTGCCCAACTTCATCAAATGGTTGAACACCGTGATTTGATTTGACTTAACTATCGGAAAAGAATTCTTCTGTGAGTGGTTCTTAGTAGCCATCCCAATATTTTGTTCACAGAGAACACCCTTCGTATGAAGAAATTTTACCGATCTGTTAGGACCTTCAATATTGGTGTAAGGAAACAGAATGTCCTGCCCCAAGATACCATCACAATTTAAGGATGGAATTTTTTCCGTGACATGTAACTTACATTCAATTGGCGGATCTAGTAAAGTTTTAGATTCTACTGACCCTAATGTAGTGCCGTTGGAAAATATTCCATCAATTGCAATAGCATCTGTTTTGTTAACAAAGACGTCATCTCCAAGCACGTCTTTATCAACTAAGCTGACGTCTGAGCCTGTATCTACTAATAAATTTAAATTTCTTTATAAGCATATGTCTACTGGAATATTTACAGTTATATCCTTTACCAATTTTTCGTTGGGTGAGGGTTTGGTGTTTTTTGCCCTCATCCAACCCGTTATTAGTTTTTTGACTGTTTTTGATTTTTGTCCCAGCGCTTCTTTGTAAAGCATTCCTCTATGCCATGCCCCTTTCGCAAGCAAAAATCGCATTTTTTTTTGTTTTACTCACTTCGTTTCCTATTCAGGTCATTTGTAAGCGTTACCGAATAGTTCGACTGTTGCTTGCCCCTATAAGCAGGCTGCTGTGGATCCGGTGGGTTGGCAACTGATCTCAATGAGATATTTTGGCTGCAGTTGCCAGCCTCATGCCCATAAATTTTGCAGTTTGGACAAAAAGGTGTCGTTCGTCGCTTCCTGCACTCTTGGAAAGAATGGTTTACCTCATTGCAAAAATTGCAATTTATAGAGCCACTCTCCCCAACTCTAGGAGATTTTTGCTCGTAGGTAGGTATTTGATAAGGGGAACTCAAAGACTAAATTCCTGCACTTGCTTGCCTGGGGTTTTCGCAACAATTTCCACTAAAACTTGTCATGCTGTTAGTATTAAACACCGGATATTTTTGTTCGTAAGTGGGTAACTGATAAGGGGAATTCAAAGAATAAATTCCTGCACTTGCTTGCCTGGGGTCTTCAAAACAATTGCCATTAAAACTTGTCACACTGTTAGTATTGAAAGGAGGAAATTTTTTTTCGTAAGCGGGTAACTGACTAGAGGAATTTAAAGAACAAATTCCTGCACTAGGTTGTCGAGAGTTTTCACAATAACTGCCATTAAAATTTTTCATGCTGGGATTATTATACGGGCCTACTCCGTAATCAGTTGGACTATGCAAATCATATTGCCAAGCTCCTTCACTGTTAAAAGACGACGCGAAAGCATTTGGAAACCCAGTAGCCATGTATGCTAATTGAGGATCTATTAGCTCTCGCTTTAAAATTTTTTGGATAGTTTCCGATAAGCTACTCTCATCAAGACCTAGGGCATACTGTCGGAGATGTAAATTACACAGCCCTGTCTTGAAAGAGTGTATTGCGGCGAGCTCGAGGTCCTTCATTATTGGCGTAGAATCTGGGCCATAGCTTGTTTTGGCCTCTTCTTGGCAATTACTTAATAACCTATTTAATCTAAAACCGAATTGCGTTACGGTCTCATTTGAAATTTGCCGACACTGACGTAGCTCGTTTGTTATTTGAATGTACGTTTTTCTTGGTAGAAAATTTTGGTTCAGCACTTGTTCTAAGTTTTCGAGGCTCGCCACTGATTTCATTGAAATCAAAGCAAAGGCATTGCCCCGCAGCCTTGTTAACACAAGGTTGTTAAACAGAGGCTTTTCAGCCTCTTCAAGGCATTGCCACACTTGTTTGCAGCAACCTATAAAGCTTTGCACCTCGAGCACTATCCCTGGGTGATAAACACCCGAAAACGTGGGAATCAAAGTTGACACCAAACGTGCAACCTTTTCGTAGCTCATTGCGGGATGTTTTTTAAAAATATTTGTTGGTTGTATATCAATATTCTTTATGGCCTTTTCTAAGTCAGCTAACTGAAGTGTTAAGGAAATGGAAGGGATAGGAAATTCGGGACTTGGTTGGTTGACTATGTTTCCTTTTTTAAAATTACTTATATCTATCTTAAACTGTTTTGATAACTTACTTAGTTTTGCTAGGCGTTCTTTTTGTCTGTCGTCTATATCGCCTATTTTTTTATGGAGTTGCTCCTCAATTGAAGGTGTTTGTTCCAGCTGGTCTTCACTTCCGTCTTCCGTCGGCTTGAATTGTTTTCCGGATCTCGTTACTGAGTCTTCACTCATTCCTCATAAGGTATAATTAGTTTGTTTTTGTTTTTTCGTTATTTCTCTTCTTGTTGTTTACACTTCACTTATGTCGATTTCTTTTCAACCATTTGCAGTCGATAGCAGTCGTCATAAATTCCATTCTTTTTAGGTATTTAGGAAATAGAAAAAGTAGCAATTTTTTTTGAATGTGTCTGTATCTAATTGACAGATAAAGAGAAACAAGCACCAAAGGACAAAACACTTGCATTCATATTGTTAAGCACACAATTTTTATATATATTTTTTTTTTTTTTACAAAATGTTTTTCAAATTCACAACTAAATGCAAAACAGTTCTGCTTCCTTTAATTTTTTTTTTCTCATACGCTGATGCTTTTCTTTGTTATTTTTGATTTCTTGTCGTAGAATTGTTCACTTTACTGTTCACTTATAGACTTTTTTACTTAAGAGACTTTGGTCGTAGTGCTCTTTCCTGGCTGCGCCAAATTGTGGTATAAATAATTCACCCGACACGGTTGACTGTCAAGAAACAACTCAACTTTTCCATTAGGAAGATTCAATGTGATCGTGGCTCAAACAAGGTCAACGCAAAAATCACTGAACGTGGGAAATTGCGTGGCTTGCATATTACACGTAGTGAAATATGCAAGCACTGCGTATAAACGCATTCGGTGACTTTGGTTACCTGTGTCTGGGCTACGTTGCACGCACTCGGATTAGATAACGACAACCAAACGTGCATGCAACTGGAATATTACACCACAACGGCACCTAAAAAATAGTAAGGACTGATGGAATCTAGCAAATGAGCTTCGAAAAAAGACCTTAATGTATGCACTCGAATTCCACCATCAGAGTTTAGAACTTATTTTTCTAACCTTCTTAATCCCAACCAACGTATAAACCAAATTTACTATGCACATAGTTTTATTGAAAACCGAGAGTTGGATAAATCTTTCTCCATAGATGAAATTAAGAAAATGATATCTAGTGTAAAACTAAATAAAGCTCCTGGAGAAGACAGAATTAGTTATGAATTTCTGATGAATGCAACGGATAATTTCTTAAATTATCTAGCAGAAGCATATACGAACATGCTCAATGAATATAGGATTGATGAATTTTTTAACAAAACAATTATATTTCCAATATATTCAAGAAAGGTGATGTAAACCAGGCAAGTAATTATATAGGCATATCTTTAATGAAATGCATTGCGAAGACGATGATGCCAATCCTTAATGAAATACATTACACTTGGGTGGAAAGAAACCATATCCTGTCAGAGTACCAATCTGGTTTCAGGAAGAACTACTCTACTGTTGATAACATTTACAACTTGGCATCAATAGTTCATATAAAACTTGGTGAGAAAAGGAAAGTGTATGCGTTTTTCGGGAATCTTAAAGCTGCGTTCGACAAAATCTCACGGAACTTACTAATTTATAAATTACGTTCCCTTAGTTTTTCAACAAAACCTGTCAATTTTATTCAAGCCATCTATGCCAACACTTATTCGGCTGTGTGGAATAGGAAAGAGATGTCGGAGAATTTTGAAACATTCAATGGAGTCAAACAAGGATGTCTCCTCTCACCCCTACTTTTTGCACTGTACATTAATGATCTGCATGAATGTTTGGGATGAGGTCTCCAAATCGAGAATAATAATGTGAATGCAGATGATATGGTCATCCTTGCAGACGACATCCGAATTATGTAAAAAATGATAGATCGACTAGAAGAGTATTGCAACAATTGGTGTTTAGAAGTTAATATGGGAAAATCAGAAATAATGGTGTTTCGAAATGGAGGTAGACTCTCTCTCCAGAAAAAATGGGCATTTAATGGAGAGGAAGTAAGAATTACTACTAACTATACATACTTTGGTGTTCTTCTTACTCCAAAGATGTCATTTAGTAAGCACGTGGAAGTTAGGAACAACTCAGCAAAAAACAGCATAAACGCCACTTGGCAAAACTTTTTGGCAATGAGAAATACAAGTCTGAGTGCAAAATGGAAACTTTTTCTGGCGGTATGTAGGGCTATCCAAACATATGGGGGGCGCAAGTTTATAAAACGGATATTAAAACTTAAAGCGAGCACACCAAACTACGCGCTTTCACTCGAAACTGGTGCTGAAGACGGCCTTTTTTATACTCTGGATCTTCACCTGCGATATGTCAAGAAAACCCTGTTCGATTTTAACGAAAGTAGACTACCACATCGACTCTCGAAAATTCTTTTACATAGGAATCAATTCTGGGTAGAGTTAAATTAAATCGGATCTGAATTCGGAATACATTAAGACGAACTTTTGCGGTCAGAGGAAGAATGGATCATGAAAAGTGTTGCACTGTGTGATTCTCTCAAGCTCAAAACATTTGAAGAAAATAAAAGAAAAGCATTGGCAAGCAACTCACTCATCTACACGGTCTTAGATCACTCAAAGGGTCTTAACTATATCACATCATTTCTAAAATAACCTGGATCTTCAAAGCGAGATGTGATTTAATCTTTCTGAATGGAAGCGGCAACGAATCATCCTTATGCAGCCTTTGCAACATGGGAGAGGAAGAAAATATTCAACACTTTTTGGGCCGATACCCAGTACTGCGAGAATTCAGAGTCAGATACTTCAAAAAACCGACATTGGAAGAAAACGATATTATACGTGTGCTTAATGGCGAAGATTTACTAGCCTGGGACCAACTGGTCAATTATCTCACGGTGGCCATAGCCTACAGAAAATTTCTTCTTGAAGAGTTTAACTAAACAAATGAAATAAAGATCGAAATATATTTTAATAATGTTGCAAATAAAATTGAATGCCTTTTTAAAATAAAATAAATTAAAAATTTTTAAGCTTAAAATTTTTGCTAAAAAATAAATTTTTTTATTTTTGTCATATCTTTTCATATTTAATGGGAATAAAATGTATAAATTTTATTTACAAATAACAATATTTTCAATGAAAATTATATATTAAATTACTCGACAGACGACTCTTAAGGTCATTGTCGTAAGTTTGAAATTTTAATAATACTTAAAAACTAGACAAATGAAAATCTTTGTATATATTTGAGATTTTAGTCAAAATAAAATTTTATTTTCATTTATCATCATTTTACATACATACATACATATATCAACTCCAAACGTGTCCAAAGTGGTAACACTGGTTCTTGTGTGTTTAGTTTGTGTTCTAATCGGGTCTCATTTATTTTCATTTATCTTGTGTAGTTTAATAATTTTAAATATAAGCCGCAAGTTAAATAAGTGTTTAAAGATCGTATCTTTGTTTAAAGTGCTATTTTGTTTTGTAATCTAACTTAATTTCAGTGTGTTTACAAGTATTTTTGCTTAGTTTAATTGTGTAGTGATTGGTAAGAAAAAGTTTTTTATCTCCGTTCCTATTAATTGAGTGAAGTTTGAGTTGTTTTCTTTTTAATATTTGTCTCTCCCTTTAACTACTTTGAATTCCTCATCTATCCTTTCTCCTCAAACTATAATTTCCTTCCTGTAACCACATTTCAAATATTTAACTTTGTAAGCTCTTTATTGTCGTCTGCTTGGTGCAGTTGGTAAAAGCGTCGATTTTGAGCATTGCGTGTAAAGTCGATCTGCTGGCTACTGACAGGCCTTCATATCCTCGAAGTGGCTCTTATTTGGATCTATTGCTTTTAGACTCAAGACTCAAACTGACCGACGACATTCTTCGACGGACGAAAAATTGTTTGACGACGCCGACGGTTGAGTACGACAGTGACCACTGTGGACTTGCCGCCGTCATACTGCTTCTGAACGACCTTGTGGAACTGGAGGAGTACGTGTCATCGCACTCTTACAACTACGGTAAGACACGTTGGCCGCGCTTTTCCGGTGCCGTCTCAAGGGAACTTCGTTCGAACGGTATTGCGCCGCCATGCAACAGGAATCTGTCGAACGTTGAGATCGATGGGTACCTGCATAGTATGGAGGATGCAATCCGTAGTACAATGGACAGGACAATTCCTAAATGTAGGCAACTTGACTATACGAACATGTACAGAAACGCGACAATAGACGCACTTTACAAACAAAAAAGTAGACTCCTGTCAAGACTAAAACTCTTGCACAGGAGGTTTACTGACCGACACGATTTGGAGATTAGAACTCTGAAGTCACAGATAAAAAATCTCCAACAGTTAATGAAAGAAAACTACAGAATATCTGTATCTCTTTTCTGGCACAACAAAATTCGGGCTGTACAGTCCAACAACCCGAATATGTTTCCGGAAATAAACAAAATTTTTAGGAGAAAAGATCAAAATGACCTTCAGGGTATTAAACTCCAAAGGACAACAGAGAACAGAAACTTACTTATGACAATAGGGATAGATCCGGATGAGGCCATCTTGGATGATGACCACTTTATAGTGCAAGATGCTCAAGAGAAGGTAGAGACTGTGGGTGCTGTTTTTGAGCGAGTATATAAGGTGAATGAGTGCATTCGCCCGAATTACGACCTTGAGAATAGAGCCTTCGTTGGACACTTCTATCTTAGAGACGAGATCTCGCATTGGCGATCCGAGAATCCTGGTTTCACTAGGTTCAATGACGACCGACTTGCAAATGCAGTCATCGTCCAGCGAAACGGGGATAACACCCTGTTCGTTTCTAAGATGGACCTCTTGGAAATTTTTCACAAAATAAAGAAAAAGAAGTCAGCAGGAGTCGACGGCATACCCAATGTTCTTGATAAAACTGACTCGGGGTCATACTGCAAGGGCGATGTCTTCGAACAATGGCCTGATATTTGGGGCTTACTACCTCAACATAGAATATATGGAGAGAACACTTTTCAGTGGCTTTGTCCCACCGGAGGCTTTTCTCTATTTTGACATGATAGGTTTGATACAGGACAGATTGGCGGTTCCGTTAATCTACCACGTCTGCCGTAAGTCCGTAGAACGACGGCTCCTTTACAGCCGGGACGTCGCCACAGTAGGCGGAGAAGTTGAAGAGCTCCTCCGGTACAGTAGTGCGGTTTCAGATCGCGACCGACGGGACGTTATCAAAACATCGAATATGTTCTGGTGGTTGTGTGAGCAACTAAATGTAAATGTTACTGATAGCGAGTCGCCTATGGCTGGCTTACAAAGGTTTAGTGTGTAAGACTTAGGGTATAGGGGGTAGGCATAGTGGCAACCAAAAAAAATTATAAAAACAAAAAAATAAAAAATTTTGCGGCGTCGAAAATCAAAAAAAATTTTAAAAAATCAAAATCAAAAAAAAATGTAAAAATTTCTGTGCGTCCCCAAAATTCAAAAAAAAATAGAAAAAATACAAAATCCCAAAAAAATTATAAAACACAAAAACAAAAAAAAAAAAATTATAAAAAGCTACTATGGCTGCTCTAGTTTTAAGTAGTTTTAATTAGTTTTAATTAGTTTTAAGTAGTTTTAATTAGTTGTAAGTAATTTTAAGAAAAACCAAAAAATGTTGATCTTTGAAACTAAGTTTTTTAAACTTTCTTAGTTTTAATATTAGTTCTAGGGTGAAATAGATATATTGTATCTTTAGGCCGAAAGGCATTAGAAATAAGTTATTGTGTAATTTAGAGTAACCGCCTAGGGTCAGTAAGTTAATTAAGTTATTATGTAAGCTAGTTTAAACATTTTTGCTAGCAAGTAAGTAGTTATAAGAAAGAAACAATAAAAATGAATTTAAAACTGAGAACTGAACTGAAAGCGTCGATTTTTTTTTTAGTATACACTTAGTAAGCCGTTCTTACTTACGAGAGTGCTAAGACTTTGATGGGTCCGCCTGCTCCATACGCTGATAAAATTCAGCCGAAGAAAAGGCCAACCCCATCGATGGCTGGTGCAAAGACTATAACGAATACAGGACATAACACGAAGGACAGACAGACAGACCCTAGAGTACGGAAACACAGCGGAACTCCTAACCCAGAAATGGGAAACGAAGTCCTTGCTGAGGGGAAGGAAGAACGGTTGCGTGAAGGTAGTGTAGAAGGCCTCAGCCCTCCGCAAGACCTGAACGTGACTGAGGAATCCAACCCCGAAAACCCGGCACTAAACAAAACAACGGACAGTCTGGCAACTGTCATCGACAGAAATGCCGGACAACGACGACGAGCTGGGGTCCTCAGTAACAACGAACTACTACTGAGACAAAGACGCAACGCGGAAAGGATCGTCAGACGCCTGTCGAAAAAGGACCCCGAATCCTTAACGGTAAAGGCCAAAAGGGCGCTGGTCAGGTCCGAACAAAGACTACGGACAGTGACACCAACAGACATAACAAAACGAACTGGACAAGACCCAACAAACAAAAAACAAGCTGGCTGCGGAGCAAGTACCGGAACTGGCGAGGTGGCCTCCCTGCCCCTTGTCGACACCGGTTTGCCGAGCTGCTCAAAAAGAGCAAGAAATGCCAGCTCCTCCCCAAATAACTCCTCACCCAACAGGATACCTAAGAGGATGAAGACCTCCTCAGTCCCTGCTGTAAAGGGCCACCCAGTCGCTATCGCCGACTTTGGGAAACCCGACCGCAAACTGAGTGAAGACGAATGGCAGTTACTTGAACTAAGAATCCTGGAAGAGGTAAACGAGGCGATCGTCAAGAGTAGGCCACCGCCACTCTTCGGGGACCTCACTACCGTCCATGGTTTCAAGATGATGAACTGCGAAAATGAATGGACCCTTCAATGGCTCCAGGAGTTTGTGAAGAAGACGGCAGCTCCCTGGCAGAATGCCGATTTACGGCTTGTGACTGCCAGTGAGATTAAAGATCTTAACCGACCAATAGGAAAACTATTGGTCAGAGGCCCCGCTATTCCCCGCGATCGGCTGGAAAGGTATATCCTTTCTCTAAATGCCGAACTTCTGAGTGATCAATGGAAGATCATGAAGGTGGAGAAAACGGAGACAGGAACTGAAGTGATTGTGAGATTGAACCACAACTCCATACCACTTTTAAGACGAGTCAGCTTTAAAGTTCGCGTTGGCATAACCCGATGCAAGCTCAGGCTGATAGCCAGAATCAAAAAACAGGTTAGTAAGGCGTTGTATATAAAACAAATTATGTCATGGAATTGAAGTTAATACAAATAAATCTCCAACATAGTAAAGCCGCCTCCGCCAACCTGGTCTACCTCATGGAGAGTAAACAAATTGATGTAGCCCTTATACAAGAACCTTGGGTCGCAAGAGGAAAAATTAAGGGCCTACACTCCAAAGAACTTACGCTGTACAAATCTAATTTTGTCAGCCCAGAAAGTAACCTCAGAACATGCATAGTAGCTAGAAAACAGTTAAATCTTTTTCTTCTAACTACTTATAGCACAATAGACCAGACCGCAGTAAAGATGGAACGTGAGGGACTCCCACCTCTAATTTTAGCTTCCATCTACATGCCACATGATGGAATTGAAGGACCACCAGCGAATATTACTTACCAACTGGTAGAATACACAAGTAAGAGTAGACTAGATATTATTATGGGCTGTGACGCCAACGCACACCATGTGCAATGGGGAAGCACCGACACAAATTCTAGGGGGGAACTCTTATTTGAATTTATTTTAAGAAACAATCTTTTGGTTATCAACAGAGGTAACACACCTACCTTTGTTACAAAAAACCGTAAAGAAGTACTTGACATTACCCTCACTAATAACTCGGACACTTGTCCAGTAGAGCAGTGGAAAGTACTAGAAGAACTCTCTTTCTCAGACCATCGTCTGATAAATTTTATCATTCCCACTACAGATCGCCCAATCAAACCTTTTCGTAATAATAGACGAACAGATTGGGCAACCTTTAGTAGGGAGGTAGACGATAACATAGATTCCCTAAATACAAATAGGTACCTTGAACCGCAAAGCCTTGATAAGTTGACTGCAGAACTCACAGGGATTCTGAGAAATGCCCTGGATAAAAGCTGTCCTCTGATCACAACGGTAAAAAAGAACAAAAAACCAATTTGGTGGACCAACGAGCTGAGCAGCATTAGGAAAGAAACTAGAAGACTTTTCAATGCTGCCAAACGAACCGGCTCCGAAAATGACTGGGAACATTACAAATCCAGCCAAAGGAAATTCAAAAATGAAACTCAACGAGCAAAACGCTGCTCATGGAGAAATTTTTGCAGCGAAATTGAGTGTACGAACAAATCGGCCAGACTACGGAAAATCCTCTCTAAGGAGACCATACCTCTTGGTTCTCTGAAGAGACCGGATAACCACTGGACTGAATCCCCGGTAGAGAGTCTGGAACATCTGTTCGATTCGCACTTCCCTGGATGCAGCCCTATAGAGAACAGTGAAGTAGATACCACTAATTACTCTAGACATGAAATCCCGACAGATATCGTAACAGAAGAGAAGTTGGAATGGGCTATCAACTCCTTCTCCCCTTTTAAATCTCCGGGTCACGATGGCATTTTTCCTATGATGCTTCAAAAAAGCAGAGAAAAAGTCATCCCACATCTCAAGAATATTTTTGAAAGTAGCCTCATATGGGGTTACATTCCCAAAATATGGCGGGAAGTTAAAGTCGTTTTCATACCGAAAGCCGGCAAACCCAGCCATACAGAAGCAAAAGACTTCAGACCTATAAGTCTGACCTCCTTTATACTGAAAACTTTTGAAAGGTTGCTTGATTTACATATCCGTAGTTTTATGAAACCGGAAGTAATATCCACCTTTCAACATGCTTACACAAAAGGAAGAAGTGTGGAAACAGCACTTCACTGTGTAGTAAGAACCATAGAAAAAACGCTGCAAGATAAGGAATACACTCTGGCAGCTTTCCTGGACATTGAAGGAGCTTTCAACAATGTACAGAACAGTGCAATTAAGAAGGCCCTAAATGATCTAGAAGTTGAAGAAACAATAACAAATTGGATCATGAATATGCTAACAAAACGTCAGATCCACAGTGAACTGGGAGGTGCAAACTTGAAAAAGTGTGTGTCAAGGGGAACCCCACAAGGAGGTATCCTCTCACCCCTGCTCTGGATCCTGGTCATGAATGAGATCCTCGTAGCTCTCAAACATGATGGCGTAAAAGTGGTCGCCTATGCCGATGATCTAGCTCTTCTGGCAACGGGGAAATTCCCTTCCACTATTAGCGCACAATTGAACTACACACTAACCAAGGTAAGCGCTTGGACAAAAAGGTGCGGCCTTGCAGTGAACCCCCTCAAAACAGAGCTGGTACTCTTTACAAATAGAAGAAAAATACCTACTTTCGAGTTACCAAGACTAAATGGGACCCCTCTTAAAATCTCTGATCAAGCCAGATACCTGGGTGTGATCTTAGACAAAAAACTAAATTGGAGTCCCAATATACAAGAAAGATATAAGAAATCTATGATAGCACTATATTCGTGCAACAGGATTTTTGGCAAAAACTGGGGACCAAATCCCAAGATCATCCTGTGGATGTATACTGCCATTGTTAGACCTATCCTATCTTATGGCAACTTGGTCTGGTGGAAGGCGTTGGAAAAATCCACGCATTTAAAAACCCTAACCAAAGTTCAAAGATCTGCCTGTATTTGCGTAACTGGTGCAATGAGAACTACACCGACCGCGAGTTTGGAAGTAATACTCAATCTCACACCTCTTGATCTCTACGTTCAAGAAGCGGCAGCAAATAGTGCACTTAGACTAAACCAATGTAATGTCTGGAAAACCAGCCAAATAGGACACGCACAGATTTTATCAAGATACGCAGATAACAATATCTGCACGGATTACATAACTCCATACTTGGACTTTAAAAAATCCTTCACAACTAGCTTCCCCAATAGACAAGATTGGGAGAATGAAACACCTCACGAAACGTCTATAGCAATCTATACCGACGGTTCAAAAATGGAAGTTGGAACAGGGGCAGGTTTCTTTTCAGAAAGCCTAAAACTTGCCAGTTCATTCAGACTTCCTAATAACAGCAGCGTCTTCCAAGCCGAGATCTTGGCAGTTACAAACGCTGCAAAACAGGTGTCCATGATGGCGCTATCACATGCTGATATCACTTTTTTCATTGATAGCCAAGCAGCAATAAAAGCGATTTCTGCCACTCTTGTCAAATCAAGGCTTGTTTCTTGCTGTCGCGAAGAGCTAAGGGTTCTTGGCACACAGCATAACGTTAGACTCTGCTGGGTCCCCGGTCATAGTGGTATACCGGGAAACGAAAAAGCGGACGAACTAGCGAGGAAAGGATCAGCACTTGACCCTTCTCTCATTGATGAATCAATCAGGATCCCACCCTGTGAAATGAAACAGATCATTGGTAACAAAATAATGCGAAAATCCAATGAAAGATGGGAATGCCTAGATTCCTGTGTTACTTCCAGGAAACTATGGCCGAAATATGATAAGAAAGAATCTGAAAAGCTGCTATCATTGAATAGAATTTCATTGCGAACGCTTATCAGTATCATAACTGGACATAACCTACTTGGTTATCACAAAAAGAAAATGGGTCTTTGCACCGATGACCTATGCAGAGGATGCAATGACGAAGATGAACATGAGGACACTAGTCACTTCCTTTGTCAATGCCCAGCACTCTGTCATACTAGGAAAAAATTTCTAGGAAATTACTTCTTTAATGAACTAGAAGAATTATCAGACGCTCCAAAGAGCAGCCTGTTAAACTTCACTAAGAACACAAAATGGTTAAACACTGAACAGACATAAAATCATAGGTTTCTGGGACGTTACAATACGTCAGGGTATCACAACGGATCTACATTGATCTAAGTGTGATGGTAATAAGATCAACCGTCAGCCCATTTTACCTAACCTAACCTAACCTAGTAAGCCGTTCTAGGTTCAACTCCCAGTCCATCCCAAAAAATTTTTTTTTTTTTGTTTTGTCCAATATTTTTAATTTTTTTTTTTGTTCTGCTCTCAAATACTTTTTTTATTTGCTAACTATGGATTGTGCAGCAGTAAAATGTCTGGATAGTTCCAAATTACCCTTCAACTTCGCATGCTATGGTGTATGTGGCAAAGCATTTCATGCAAAATGTATTGGGGTGAACAATGCGCTTTTAGATAAAATAAGTGCTTTTAAAAGTGCTTGTTGGTATTGTGAGGAGTGTAAAAAGATATCTCTCTCCCACTTAGCAATTAAAATGTCTACGTTCAAACTAGATATTGAAAAGCTGTCGAAAGGTTTTGACCAACTTTCCAAAGTTTTTAATAAATCTGTTTTGAACTTAGCTTCATTTTCCTCTCCCTGTAGCTCTGTTGACATGTCTACATCTACAGATGACTTAGAAATTCCAATTCCCAAAAAAACTCTTGACTTGAAAGATCTTAATGCTCAATCTACGTCGTCGGTTCCTGTTTCGGTTCCAAATACGGGTACTAAAAGGAACCGTGAAGACACAGGGGCAAACAAAAATTTGAGCCCTCCTTCAAAGCGCAAGACATTGAGAAGCAACTCTGTCAAAGTTAATGGTCCTTCTGTCCCGATGGAACTAGTAGTTGAGGTAGTGGATCTCGAAAATAGATCTTTGTCAACTAATTCCAGTTCTGAACCAGAGTCTGGTGCATCTTTCATACCAATAGAGAAGGTTCCAAAACTGAAATTAATTTTTGTGTCTCGGCTTAGGCCAGATCTTAATACAAACGATGTTTCGCATTATCTCGTTTCAAAGAAATTGATTCCTAATGAGAGTTTTATTAAATGTAGTAAGATAAGTAAAACTGATAGGTTTGTGTCCTCGTTCAAATTGCTTGTCCCGCCCTCGTCTTTCGACTCTATTTGTGACAGTAACTCTTGGCCTGGTGGTGCTCTTGTTAAAGAATTTTCCATCAACAGGAGAGTTAAAAACAAATTGATTACTAATACTGCTCCAAAAAACTAATTAGATTTTCCCTCTTTTATCAAAATGTAAGAGGTCTTCGCAGTAAAACTGCTGATTTGTATGTTAACTCCCACGTTTTCAAACATGACGTATTTGCTTTGACTGGAACTTGGCTAAACTCAAGTCACTTGAACACCGAAATCTTGAGTCCTGAATTCTCGGTCTACTGCAAAGATCGGCACGTAGACAGACCAGATGATGTTCGGGGTGGTGTTTTGATTTCGGTCAGGAACACATATATGTCGTCTCGTATAGGTACACTTTCCGTTTGAACTGTTTATTGATGTTGTTTGTGTGAAAGTCTGTACACTGTTAAAAAATATTTTTATTGTAAATGTAAATATTGTTCCAAAAAGTTCAGCCTCAGCTTATTCTGAACTGGCCCTGATTTTGGATCATATTTTTGAATTGTCTGACTTAGAAAGCAAAATTCTTTTAATTGGTGACTTTAATCTACCATACGTTGAATGGTTACCCTCTGACGATGGATCTTTCCAAAAACCTTCTCCAACTTCACCACAGAGTGAGCTTTCTTGTTTAGATAATATTATTTCTACCGACTTACAGCAAGTTAGCTGTATTAGAAACTATCAGAATCGTATGTTAGATTTAGTTTTCTCATCCGCAGCAATTAGCACGGTAGTTCTTCAGTCAAATTCGGGCATTACTAGAATTGATGATATTCATCCCCCTTTGAACATTTTTATAGAATTAAGCAACGTCTCTCGAGATATTAATAATTTAAAAGACTGTGTATATACTTTTGACTTTCGAAAAGCGAATTTCGATTTGCTTTCGAATGAATTATGCATTGCTGGTATTGAAAATATATCAACTATTGCAAATATTGACGAAGCAATCGCTTGCTTCTACTCGATTTTAGAAAATAGCATGAAAAAAACAATTCCCCAAAAGTTGCTTAGAAATAGTAGTTTCAGTCAACCGTGGTTTACCAAGGAATTAAAGGCTCTAAGGAACAAAAGAAACAAGGCGTGGAAGATCTATTTAACTACTCTCTCTCCAACTGACCACCAACTATTCATAAGTCTTTTTGAAGACTTCAAAACGCTTTCTCAAAATCTATACTCTAACTGCGTCAATCAAATGGGGTGCTCTCTGAAAAGTGACCCAAAAAGTTTTTGGTCCTTTGTAAACTCTAAAAAAAAATCAGACGGGTATCCCCTCAACTTTGTTTTTAATAGCACTTCTTTAAAAAATACTCCTGAGATTTGCAATGCCTTTGCAAACCATTTTTGTGGATCTTGTTGTAGTACGAATTTAGAAATTAATGAACACTTTTTTCATTATTTAACTCACTGCTCGCAAGTGAATTTTAATAGTATTCCTATTCACAGAGACAGAATTACTTACTTCCTTTCTTCTCTTAAAGATGACGTTTCTTCTGGTCCGGACTCGATTCCGCCAATTGTTTTAAAAAAGTGTTCTTCACGTTTATCACTTCCACTTGAATATCTTTTCAAGCTTTCTTTAAAATCTGGAATATTTCCCACTCTTTGGAAAAAATCTTTTATAACACCTGTTTTCAAGAAGGGTGAAAAAATTTATATAAAAAACTACAGGCCAATTTCAATGGTCTCATGCATACCCAAGCTATTTGAACAAGTAGTCTGCGAAAGTCTATCCTTCTTTGCAAGGAATGTTATCTGCCATCAGCAGCATTTATGCAAAGAAGATCAACGGCTACCAACCTTCTATCTTTTTATCATAAATGTTCCAACGCCCTTGAATGTGGGAACGAGCTTGACTGCATTTACACTGACTTCTCTAAGGTGTTTGACCAACTGTCTCATAATATTAGATAAGATAAGATAAGATAATTTTATTATTTCTTATAAATTCATAATTTCAGTACAAAATTTTTGGTGCAAAAATGTAAAAATTCAGTAAAAAATATAAGAAAAATGAGACATTCTATGTTCAATACACATGGTAAATGAACAGAATTGAATGCCACTTCGATAGAATCGTAACAATTTCAACAGAATTATGGGTGGGGTGACCCTTCTTTGAAATATACAATAATAATATAATACAATTTTTTTTTTTTTTTTAAATAAAATGTTACCAAAAAAAAAAAACCAAAAGCAAACAATTTCATATGCAAATATTTATATCAGAGAATCAGAAATAAAATTTTCCAAGTTCGGAAAGTTAAAACTAAAAAGCCATTTTTTTTAAATATTTTATAAACAATCCAGATGTTGACAGTGTCCTTATAGCCTGGGGAAGCTTGTTAAATAATCGGGTTGATGAAATAGAATAAAAGTTACGAAAAGCTGTAGTCCGGAAGACGGGTACAGTACAGATGTTTGAAGAATTTCCACGTAAATTATAATTTGATATTACACGAAAATTACGGTTCCCAGACTTCATAAAGAATGTGTTAAGAACTTTAAAACAATACAAATGACGCACAGGAAGAATTTTAAGATCGCAAAACAAAGGAAAACTCGGGTGACGACTCGGCTTAAGACCAATTTTTCTTAACACATATTTTTGCATAGTTAGCAAAGGTTGAATTTTGTTCAAATATGCACCTCCCCAACAAACTATACCATATTGCAGCTTAGAATGAAATATTCCATAAAAAATAGTTTTCAACAAATCAGATGATATTATCCTACTTAAATAATAAAAGTTCCTTAGTGTATATCGGAAATACTTCCGCAAACCGTCCGTATGCTCCAAGAAATTTATTTTAGCATCAATAGTAAGACCTAAGTATTTAAAATTGCTAACACTTTCAATTAGAAAGCAATTGTTACTACAGCTATGGTTTTCTAAAAATGTCAAAGAATCTGAATTAGTATACGAATCGCAGTTACAAACAGGCAGTTTGTATCGTGAACATTCTGGAGCATGAAACGTGATATCCACTTCAAAGTTAGGTAGAGAAGACAAACTGAAAAACATAATTTTTGTTTTCGCACTTATAACCAAACCGTGTTCCGCAAACCATATTCTCAATAGCTCAAGATCAAAGTTTATATCAGAAATCTGATTCAAATAACTACTTGAACCATATGAGAATCCAATATCATCTGCAAAAGCTGTAAGCAAGCCTTTAAAATTAAGAGCGAACCAAGAATTGATATAGATCAAAAACAAAATTGGACCCAGAACAGAACCTTGAGGTACACCAATATTAAGGAACATTTGTCGACTTCTTGTCCCCTCGATTTTAACTCTCTGCGATCTATTACTTATATAGGATTTAAACCAATCAAGCATAAAACCACGAAAGCCTGCCTTTTCTAATTTATTCAACAGAATAGTGTGATTCGTGTCAAACGCTTTTGTAATGTCTACAAACAAACCAGCCGTATTCCTTTTCTTATCGAGATAAGACATAATATTGTGATGCTTCTTTGGTTTCCCAGCTGGGGTAGGACTCAGCGGGCCAGGGTATTTCCCAAGGAAGCCAGAAGACTTGGGATGCGACGGTCCAACTTCTTGCGTAATAAAGGAGAACTCCGACACGGCAAATGTTTTTTAGAGATTTTCTTTATTATTCTACTTCAGAACGAGAAGCTTACAGTGTTGTATACAATGGTATTCTTTTTACGTTAAGGTAATCTTGAAATTTTAAAACGGAAAGCTTACAATATTGTTTACAATGATATTCTTTTACTTAATGTAATCTTGCATCTACGTTAATTGCTCGAAAAATAGAAAGTGAATTATTATGCCTGAAGGGCCAAGTTTCTCTACGTTAATTGCGTTAAATAATGTATAAATGAAGAGTCGGCTTTCTTGGTTATTTTTCACCTTTTTAGGACTTTGCGGTCGACGGTATTGCGGCGAGGTCGGTGAGTGCCTTTATGCTGGTTGTATTAGGTGCAACCTTTACTGTAGCACCTGGCGGTTGGTCGTTCGGTCGCGGCGTGCTAAATTTTGGAATAAACAAAGATTAATTATTATTAATAGACCTTACAGCGTAGTGCCCACTGGGTCCTAGCGCTGGTAGGCCGGATAGTCTAATCGACACGGGAGCTAGGGTTGACTATTAAAGTCAAACGAGCGGCGGTCTTGGTATCTTTAATGGACTTTAGAGTTGAGATGTGCCTCCTGGGTCCATACTCAATATAAAGCCAATTACAACCAAACTATTTCGGGAGCGGAACGGGGTAGACTGCTAGAGTCGATATGGCGGCAGATTCTGGTGTATTTAATGGACCTTAGAACTGAGATGTGCCTCCTGGGTCCATGCTCAATATAAGGCCAATTAGACCAAAATACAATGTGCTGCTAGGGGTTTCTAAGTTGCTATCCTTTTAATGGACCCTATGCAATGTGATGTTCCTCCTGGGTCCATACACACTCATACGGCCAATTATTTACAGGGCAACGTTCAATATTCGAGGCTGAGATGGTGACTATAAAAAGTCAGACGGGGCGGTAGATTCGATATTTAATGGACTTTAGAGTTGAGATGTGCCTCCTGGGTCCATACTCAATATAAAGCCAATTAAAATCAAAAAAAAAAGTGACTGTGCAAGTCGGCAGAACAGAAATCTTTCGCAATTAATCAGAGTGGTATTCCCACAGCCAATGTTAGCTCGTGATTTCTCTTCTCTTTCTGGGGTCGATTTCACATCTACTTATCATTTTTATGGTGATAAGTGGATGTGAACTGGAAAAAAAGGAAAAACAAAATGCACACAGAATTTTTCTTTCATCGTACTTGTATAGATGGTTTGCAGCATAGACGATGTATGCGTATTAATGGCTGAGCTCTGGGGCGGCGAAAGTAAAAAGTGTGACGTTTCGTCACAGACCCCCCTTACTTTTGGAGACGAGAACTTTCTCGTCTTATCTCCTTGCCGGAAACTGATGAAGAAGCGGTTTTTTTTCAACTGATTATTTTAATTATTTCTTTATTTTTTTATTTTTTTTTATTTTTTTTTTCTTAAATCTTTTTTTTTTTTTTTTGTTTATTATTATCTTTTTTTTTTTTTTTCAAAAACGTTATAATTTTTACTTAGTAATGCTAAGTCAAAAAAAGGATAACCTCAATAATAATGGTAAGAAAAGAAAACAAGGTAAGCAATACTTAAAGCTATAAAAAACCAAAAAATAAGGCAAGTAATGCTCCAAGCTATCAAAAAAAATACAAGGTACTTTAATGTATGTCCATAAGGGACACATCGGCAGAATCGGAAGTCTCCTTTCTACGCAGCGCGCTGAACCGTGCTCTCTGTCGGCGTTTTTGGGCGACTCCAGTTTTCCTCCACGGGTTTATGGGCGCATCGTTGGTTGTGGAGCTTACGGCGGCCAGGGTGTCCGGGGATCCATCTTCTCGGTTAAAAGATGTTCCGGCGGTAGCTGTCATCATTGCGGCGGCGGTGTCTGTTGCTGGAAAATTTTTGGGCTCTGGCGGCATGGGCAAACGGCAGGCCGAGTCGAAGTTCAACCTACGACAAATTGCGTTTCTGGTGTCTTCAGGTCCGGCGGTGATGGTTCGGAATGATCCCCGAAGAGTGCATAAACGGCCACCATGCTGCAGTGAGGGATGTCCCTTGGCGTAACGGGCTGTTCTAGGATCGCCCCATTGCTGAGCCAAGCTCATAGTTCTGGCAGCAGCCTGTATCACTGCCCTCCGACTCACTTTTATTGGATCGAGCTCCAACGGCTTTAGGATCCATTCCATCGGTCGGGTTGGTCGGTTATTCCTCGGTATCTTATCAGCGTGTTCTGGTGGTGGGCTCAGTGGAGAGTCCCGGCTGCTTTTTTGCTGAATCCGGTTTTTCCATAAGTGAGTTGCCTTGCCCTTGATGTCGCGGACCATTGACATGTGTTCCTCGATCGGCGGTGGGCGTCGGACTGGGTGAGCTCCCGGCTTGTCACTCCCTTTGACGTTTACCCTGGGATCTCGTCGAGCAGGGGGTTGGGGTCTTGCGGGTTGCGCCTTCTGAACGGATCGTATAATGCCGATTCTGAATTGTGGCGAGTATGAAGAACCTGGAGGGTGTGTTTGGTGTCTCCGTGTTGGTCGGTCATTTTTCCTCGGACGGGGTTCGTTTTGCGAGGTCTGGTTTCTAGTGTTGACGATATGGACGAGGTAGGTTTACTGGTACCGGAGTGATTAAAAACTGGTTTTACTTCTATGACTGCTGGCACGGGAATGAAGGTGAACGGACTGGTTCCTTCTTTCTTGTTTTCTGGTGCAGGTGGTCGCGCTTGTGCGAAGAGAGGACCTTTGATGACTGCGGCTGTTTTATGACTAATTATACTGGCGGATGAATTTATTTTAAGTGAATCATCTGTACTAGGTTCGGTTTCTACGGGGAACATTTTCAGGTCTCTCACATGAACGCGGGTATTAACAACTGGTCCTTTGTTTATCCCTTTCTTTCGTAGGGCTACAATTACCGGAGTGAGGATTTTTGTAACCTCATACGGACCGTCGTATTGTGGGGCTAATTTGTCGGTAAAACAATTTACTCCGGAGGACATTACTCGTATACGCTTATAAACTTGTTCTCCTACTTGCGGTCGCCAAGTGCGGCGGCGGAGATTATAATGCTTAGCTTGCGTTACTGTACGGGCACACAGTATGTCGGTACGTCTTTGAGTTTCGTCTCTCCAACATGTTACTTCGTTTCCACCTAACGTCAGCTTACAACCGGCTTTGCTTAGCAAATCCATACCCAAGATGGCATCCTCGGCAAGGGTCGGCATATACATTGCTTCTCCAGACAATGTTTGCCCATTAAAACTGAAGTGGATGGGGTAGTATTCCGATGTGTGTGCTGAGCGGCCGTCGGCTAACTCGATGACATGAGCCTGGTTTCGTGCTTGCATTCCCATCCTACAGCATTCTTTGCGTAGGTCTTTCCCGACAAACGAACGGGTAGAACCTGTGTTGACCAGAGCGTGGAATATGCGACTCGGGGTCTTGATTGGCACAAACAAACGGGGGTCGTCCCTGGTAGGCGATGGAGCGGCTGCGACCGGGCTGCGGCGGCACGGACAATCTTTTGTCAGGCGGCCATCTGCGCCACAAAAGGAGCAGAACAGGCGGAACGGACGGCGGCACTCTTTCTTGTTATGTCCCCTCTGTTTACACTGCCAGCAATGGGTTGCGCGGTCGTATGGTGTGCTTGGATATGGCGGCTGGGTGGAAGGCACTACTGCATTGTAGTTCCGTGGACTTGACTGCGGTGGTATTTGAATGCGAGGGATCGGTACGGTGTTAAACGTCTGTGGCACGGTAGAGCGAACGGTTCGGTCTTCTTGCCGGATGAACTCATATTCATCCGCCAACTCCATCAACTCCTCCAACGTATCAAAATCACGCCGCTTGACGTAGAGTCGATATTCGGGTCGCAGGCTGTCGTAGATTCGGTCGATGTTATCAGCGACCGTCAAACGCGGATGTTGCCGGATTAAATACAACAACGCTCTGATATAATCTTTGGCCTTTTCACGTGGGCCTTGGTGCTTCCTCATTATCTCGTCCTCGAGTTTTTGGTAGTATCTGGATGGTAGAAAGTACTGTATGAACGCTTGTCTGAACGTTTGCCAATCGTGGAAGTTCTCACGGTTGATACGTAACCATTCCAGAGCGGAACCTCTGAAAATTTCGGGGAGGGCACGCACCATATTATTCAGGGGGAGTTCATAGCATTGGGCTAACTCCTCAACCCTTTCTAAGAACTCTAGGGGCTTGCCAGTGGAATCAAACCGAAGACCCCACTTCCGTACTACATTCATCAGTTCAGCCTCGTAACTTAAGGGGAACCGGTGCGGGAACTGGGGGCCTGGCAAATTTCCATAAGCAATACCAGTGTCGGGGTGACGGCTGGTCGAAGGGGCGGAAGTGGCTCGTTCAAACTGTTGCGGGGTAGGACGCGACCGCGATACCATTTGTGACGTCGACGTCCCTGGAAGCTGCAGAGCTGGCACTTGGAGACTGGATTGGTATATCGGTCGCTTAGCATCCGCGTTCAATGATGCGTTGTTTCCTCGGTCGGTATTCTCGTCGTCTGCGTCGTTGCGGGCCTCGATTTTCTGCTCCCACTCTTCACACAAGTTCTGCGTCGATTTATGCATCCGTAACTCCTTTAGATGCTGGCTTAGACGTTGGCGTAGTTCACGCACGTTGCCTTCAGTGCTTTGTCCCCGTAAACTCAGTGTCTCGATGAGTTCAGGTTTCCTCAAGAAGTAAATAAAGCCGAGGTTCTGGTACGGGCTTGGTTCTTCTCCGGAGCGGTCGGAAGAGTGGTCAGACAAGTCAGGATCTTTCTCGATGTTTGCCATGTCGAAACTTGGTTAGTCGGAATCGGTCGGTTTCGGAATCGGTCGGTGGACGATGCGTTGGTTCCAGGTCACGGTCGGTCGCTAAGTGAACCTTCAGCAAGGTCCCTGCTCGGGAGCCAATTTGTGATGCTTCTTTGGTTTCCCAGCTGGGGTAGGACTCAGCGGCCAGGGTATTTCCCAAGGAAGCCAGAAGACTTGGGATGCGACGGTCCAACTTCTTGCGTAATAAAGGAGAACTCCGACACGGCAAATGTTTTTTAGAGATTTTCTTTATTATTCTACTTCAGAACGAAAAGCTTACAGTGTTGTATACAATGGTATTCTTTTTACGTTAAGGTAATCTTGAAATTTTAAAACGGAAAGCTTACAATATTGTTTACAATGATATTCTTTTACTTAATGTAATCTTGCATCTACGTTAATTGCTCGAAAAATAGAAAGTGAATTATTATGCCTGAAGGGCCAAGTTTCTCTACGTTAATTGCGTTAAATAATGTATAAATGAAGAGTCGGCTTTCTTGGTTATTTTTCACCTTTTTAGGACTTTGCGGTCGACGGTATTGCGGCGAGGTCGGTGAGTGCCTTTATGCTGGTTGTATTAGGTGCAACCTTTACTGTAGCACCTGGCGGTTGGTCGTTCGGTCGCGGCGTGCTAAATTTTGGAATAAACAAAGATTAATTATTATTAATAGACCTTACAGCGTAGTGCCCACTGGGTCCTAGCGCTGGTAGGCCGGATAGTCTAATCGACACGGGAGCTAGGGTTGACTATTAAAGTCAAACGAGCGGCGGTCTTGGTATCTTTAATGGACTTTAGAGTTGAGATGTGCCTCCTGGGTCCATACTCAATATAGAGCCAATTACAACCAAACTATTTCGGGAGCGGAACGGGGTAGACTGCTAGAGTCGATATGGCGGCAGATTCTGGTGTATTTAATGGACCTTAGAACTGAGATGTGCCTCCTGGGTCCATGCTCAATATAAGGCCAATTAGACCAAAATACAATGTGCTGCTAGGGGTTTCTAAGTTGCTATCCTTTTAATAGACCCTATGTAATGTGATGTTCCTCCTGGGTCCATACACACTCATACGGCCAATTATTTACAGGGCAACGTTCAATATTCGAGGCTGAGATGGTGACTATAAAAAGTCAGACGGGGCGGTAGATTCGATATTTAATGGACTTTAGAGTTGAGATGTGCCTCCTGGGTCCATACTCAATATAAAGCCAATTAAAATCAAAAAAAAAGTGACTGTGCAAGTCGGCAGAACAGAAATCTTTCGCAATTAATCAGAGTGGTATTCCCACAGCCAATGTTAGCTCGTGATTTCTCTTCTCTTTCTGGGGTCGATTTCACATCTACTTATCATTTTTATGGTGATAAGCGGATGTGAACTGGAAAAAAAGGAAAAACAAAATGCACACAGAATTTTTCTTTCTTCGTACTTGTATAGATGGTTTGCAGCATAGACGATGTATGCGTATTAATGGCTGAGCTCTGGGGCGGCGAAAGTAAAAAGTGTGACGTTTCGTCACAATATGATCACAGAACTGTAGCAGAGCATCTTCTGTAGACTTCCCTCTTTGAAAACCAAATTGTAAAGGACCAAAACACTTAGTTTTATTTAAAAATTTTACTAATCTAGCCTTAACAAGTTTTTCAAAGACTTAACTGAAAACAGGCAGTAGTGAGATGGGCCTATAATTTTTTATGTCACTTGCAGAACCTTTTTTTAACAAGGGTACCACATCAGCGCACTTAAGACCTTCAGGATAGACACCCGAAAAAACACACCAATTGAAAATAAATGACAGGATATCGATTAAGAAAAATGCAATTTTTTTAACAACCAGACTCGAGATACCATCAGCTCCGCAGGAGCTAGAATTTTTCAAACTGCCAATTGTTTCAAGTATCTATAGAAGAGTTATGGACTCGAAAACAAAACTAGTTATTACCTTGCATCTGTTCTGTGCTTCTGCAAACAGACAAGCAGAGAGAACAAAAAGGTTGTGAGTAACAAGTTTGTAAACTGTTTGCTACATTAGTAAAATAGCTGTTAAATGAGTCGGCAATTTTGAGTTTGTCAGTTATATCGCACCCGTCAATGCATAAAGATTTAATGTTACTTGAACACGAAGGTTTGTTTAGTAAGCTATTTATTATTTTAAATTCACCCTTTGGGTTACCCTTAGAAGAATTTAGTAGAGACCTATAATAGTTGTCCCTGCAAATTGGAATTTCTTTTTTGAGTTCGGCACACAATTTCTTATATTTTTGTTTTAGGTTTATGTTATTTGTGTTCTTATTACACTTGATTCGTAGTTTGTTTTTACCTTTAATTTTATTTACTAGATACCTCGAAATCCAGGGTTTAAGCCTTTTATCAGTCTTTTTTGGTGGCACAAGCGAAGAAATGTGTTTATTAAGACAGTCAATAAAAGCCGAGTATGAAGACGAAGCATCTACACTCGAAAATACACACTCCCAAAATTCATAAAGCAAAAGATTCTTAAGCTTATCAAAATTTATTTTAATTGATTCTTTGAAATTTTGCAATTTCTCACTAATTTTGTTTTTAGAGATATCAACTAAAAGTGATGTCATAGAGTGATCAGTAATCATCAAATTCAGAACAGAACTCTCACAGTTAGAAACAGAGACATTACCGAAGCGTCCATAAATGTGGTCTAAACAACTACCTGAAACTGTTCTTGTTGGCTCATTAATAAACGATTCTAAGCCATGCGAAGCTAGCAATGTTAAATACATTCCGACCATTTCATTATTATCTAAAATATTAATTTTGAAATCCCCTGTAATAATTAAGTTTTTTTCCTTTTCCTTTTCTAAGAAATCTGAAAAATTTTTTATGAACATCAAAACATTGAAAGACTGTAATCTACAGACACACAAAAATACGTACGGGTCATTATCAATTTCAATGTAAACTCTTAAAACATCAGCACATTCAAAATTAACAAAGGAGACATCGAGTATTTTGTAATCGTCTTTCACAAAACATCCGACACCACCAGAAGAATAGGTATCATTAGTGTTCGCAAAAACAATTGAACCCTGGCAAACTATAATCACTTATTTCAAAGTTATATATCCAAATTTCGGATATAAAAACAATATCTGGAATGCATACAAAAGAATCAACATGTGTGACAAAATCAACAAAATTCGCTCTCAAACTTCTGATATTCTGATGCACAGTAAAATTTTTTTTATCGCAATATGTGTTATCTAAAAAAACATTATCAAAATTCAATATACTTTGATTGGTGGTTGGAGGGTAATCTTCTATATTATAATTAAAATCAAGCATTGTTATTAAAAATAAGAGCACTAAATAAGTGCAAGATCATTAAAAGATCTAATAGAGATTACTCTTCCACCATCAACCTTCCTAACAAGTATTTTATTATTCTTGTACCAGACATATTTTGCACCTTTCTGTTTTACTGCTTCTTTAGCTTTCATCAGTAGAGCCTGTGTGTATTTTGTAAGCGAATCATTAATGTAAATCCACTTGCCGGTACTGGTGCCGCTGCTGCTGCCACTGCTGTTGTTGTTGGTACCAACGAATCCACACACATGTGTATTAAGATTTTTTTTACATTTTCTCTTTGCACTCATAATTTGCTGTTTCACGGTTAGATCAGAGAAACTCACACAAATAACTGACTTTGAAGTCGATGAAGAGGAAACACCTGACTTAACACCTTTAGTCTGCACTTTCTTCACAAAACATTTTTCAATTTTATCATCGTGAAGATCGATGGACAAAGCTTTACTGAAAATTTCTTTTGCTGTGGATAGGGCATTTATGTCGGTGACGTCGGGTATGCCAGCAATTTCAATGTTGTTGCTTAGAAAGCGTTGTTGTTGCCAATTCAGATTGCTCTCCAAATAATTCACCTTCAGCTTGAGATTATTGTTTTCGGATCTTAGCTCGTTCATTTGTTGCAGGAAAAGTTGATTTGTGTTCTCCAAATTTGTTAATTTTTTGTATATCATTTGCAGTGTACATTCATTTTCACAATCAGTAGAAGACAAATGATCAGATTTGTTCTGAGTATTGCATCGCTCTTGCTCTAAATTTTTTTTGACAGGAGAGACCGCAATGCTGTTGTTGTTTATAAGAGGTGGTACTGCCTGTGGGGGACCATGCAGAGAACGACGTCTAAGCACTGAACATTTGTTACATCGAAATGGTTTTCCACTTGTTTTAAAAAAATCTGCATCAGCTTTTTCGATGTTTACACAAGCACAATGAAAGTAATTATTACAGTCTTTACATTCTATTTTCAAGGAGGAATTGCGATCAATTTTTTTCGAGCACACGAAGCAAATCATTTCGAGTTTTAATTTAAGTATTGATTCAAACAAGTTTCAATGAGATGCGAACCCCACGACAGTCTCTCTGAACTGATTATTATACTATATAAACTAAAAGCATTTGGATTTCCCCCATTATTTATTGTTTGGATAAGCTCCTACCTAAAAAATTGGTCTTATGAAGTCAAATTTCGAAATGTTTTATCAAAACCTTTCAATGCTTTGTCTGGTGTACCACAAGGAAGTCATCTTGGTCCCTTACTTTTCATTGTTGCAATTAATGATGTAATTTCTTGCATTTCCTATAGCGACATTTTAATCTTTGCTGATGATATGAAGATTTTTAAAACCATCAAAAATGCTTCAGATCGAGACTTCTTACAAAAAGATATCGACAGTTTTGTTCTATGGTGTTCTAAAAACGGATTTAGTTTGAACGCTTCCAAGTGCCAAAGTATGACCTTCTCCCGCAAAAGATCGCCAAGTTTTGGAGAATATTCAATATCGCAACAATCCCTATCTCAAGTTTTTAGATTCCGTGACCTCGGTGTTTTATTTAGTATCAACCTCGAGTTTAATGAACACATCAACCTCATTATTAACAAATCAAATTCAATGCTTGGCTTTATTAAGCGATGGACAAAAGAATTTAATGACCCCTATGTCACCCTCTCTTTGTATAACTGTTATGTTCGTCCGCATCTAGAATATGCGTCTCAGGTGTGGTCACCATTTTATGATATTCATAAATCTCGAATCGAAGCAGTACAGCACAGATTCATACGTTTCGCTCTCAAAGGTCTTCCTCTCACAGAGACGAATTAACAATGATTTAGTTTTTTTTCATCAATTAATAACCAGTTCAACTGATGCCCCCGACTTGCTTTCCCACATTAGTTTCAACTATCGTATAGGATCTCACCAACTACGTAATTTAGAGTTTTTACATTGCTCCCACCACAGAACTAACTATGGCATGCATGAGCCATTAGCTCGCATGAGTAGGTTATCTAGCTCCTATCCTTTTGTTTTCGATTTCAACCTAAGTAAAAATACTTTAAAATTAAAACTAAGAACCAGTGTGCCACCTGCATGACTTATATTTGATATTTTATTTTGTTATTGTTATTTAGTTTCTGTTCTTATATATGTATAGTTTTTGTTTAATAATGTTTTTTCTATTTATTAATGTACTTTTTTTTGTTTTTTTTTGTTAAGAATTGTAATGTCTTTTATTTTTTTTCTCGTATACGTTCTCTGTTGAACCATCCAAAAAAAACCTCAAACCAATCAACAACATAAGAAGCATCAAAACAATTGAATAATCTAAACCACTTTGTAACATAAATGAATTTAATAAATAAACTAAAGAATTACAAGATTGTTTACATATATATATATAGGCTAGGTTAGGTTAGGTTTATATGGCTGTCAGGAACACAAACTGACACACTTAGACCAATATTAGGTCCATTGTGATACCATAAGTATTATGCGAGGGAATACCTCACCTAACAAAACCATTTGGAGCTTTTAATAAAGCGAAGGATATGCAGGGGATCTGTGTGTGCCAGATCGCTTGGATCATCAAGAAAATATTTTCCTAGATGCCGCTTTCTTTTAAAAGAGAGTGCAGGACATGGGCAGAGGAGGTGTGGGATTGTCTCCTCCTCCTCCTCATCTAAGCAACTTCTGCAGAAGTCATTTGAGGGAACGCCAAGTCTTATGGCGTGTCTTCCTATCAGACAATGTCCGGTGATGACATTGATTACGGAGCTAACTTGCAATCTGGCAATTGATAACAAATGTCTTGTGCGTTTTGGATCTAGACCAGGCCATATCCGTTTTGTTGCCACGCACGTGGTGATATTGTACCACCTATGATTTGTTCTATCCATTGCCTCTTGCTTTAGCATAAGTTTACATGTAGCGATTGGTATACCAATATTCAACCTGCTGGTTGAGATCGGTAGAACGGTTCCTTCTCTGGCGAGTTCATCGGCTTTGCAGTTACCCACGATATCTCTGTGCCCCGGCACCCAAATAAGGAATATATATATATATATATACAAGGGAACCTAAATACACAACTATCTATAACTAACTTAAACCTGAAAAGAAAAAAAAAAAAAACAAACCATTAGATCATTCTCAAATTAACATACATCATCTACTTAGCTGATCGATCAAGTACTTCGCTCGCCCAGTGCAGCACTCACCCATCAGCATACGTATCTAAAAAGAAAAAAAAGGTAAATAAACAAGCGAACGTATGAAAAGGCATGTACATACCCAACTACTGCATATACCAATTGGGCAGCGGAGTCTCAGGAAAACAATTTAACACTGCAGCAACAACTATTTCTCGTATTGAATTGATCTGAAATCAGAAGACACAAGAAATATAAAAACAAAGAATTTATTCATTGAAATTAGCAAAGACAATACGAAACTACACAGAAAATGCAAGTTTTTTCTAACCTTCAATTAGGTTGAAGGTTAAATTACATGAACTACCTAACAAACTCATAAAATCACTTATTTTTGGATTTAAAAACAACTTGCAATAAATTTGCAAACAATTAAATTAATTCAACTCGCGATGTCACTAAATGTCAAACAGTAGACATGCGCGAACTTTTAAAGTCAATTTGGCGTCTTACCTTTATGAACAGAATACACAAGGTACATTAAGTAAGGAAAATATGAAATAAAAATTGCATTATTTTTGTGAAATAGTATTTCAGTTAGTAAAAATTCAATAATTTAGTTAATTTCATAAACAATAAGGAGAAAAAAAGAGATAGGGAATAATTATGGCAACCAGAGGGAGAAGTAAAACCTCGGGCAAAGGAGCACGAAAAAAGCAAATGTCGTGCAACGGCATTGCCAAGTGCGAATAATCATTGAGTATAAAATTTATTTAGTATACTTACCACAGTAAAGGAAAGGGTATATTTACAATGAAATTAATATAAATTAAAACAATTTTTTTGGTAAAAGGGTTTGATTTAGTGGAACTTCAGTAGTGTTGAGCAAATTATTACTTAAGGCATTATGACAAGCTTTAAATTTAATTTTTTCTATCTTTCATGAATTCACCACACCTCCAAATGGAATGAAACAAGCAAAATGGCAATGATGCAACCACGAAAAAAACGGAATACAACTGCACGAAAGCAACTATAAAAGGAGAGGAACCAGCAGTCCAAAATCACTTCAAGTTCCTGAAACCATCGGAGTAGTACCAAGTGAACCAGTTTTTTTTAAATTAATAACTTAACTTAAATTAACAGCGAAAAATCTCATCAAGGGTAAATCATAATTGAAATCGATCTAGTTTGATCGAATATATTTTTTGATAAACTTGTTGAACTTGTCAATAATTGTTGTAGTGTAGTTTGATCAAAGTCGAAATCGTTCAGCGAACATAAACGCTGTGCGAGTATAATTTGATTATAACTGCAAGTAGTAGCCTATGTGTACAGTTAAAAATTATATATAGAAATTCAAGTTAAAGTAGAAGTGGCAGCTCGGGTTACCATAGTGTTGGTTGTGTGTCATAATACTCCTTGAGTTTTCTTCGTCTTTTTCAATTTCTGCTGTGATTTATATGTGTCTCATAGTTTATTTGTGTGCTTTTAAGTCGATATTCTTAGTTGACATCATTGTACAGTGAAATTGTGTTAAATATCTAAACTTTTGCCAATTTAAAAGTGTTTAGCTTTGGTAAGCGGTGTAGTTCTCTTGTTCAAAAAAAAAAAAAAAAATCCGTAACCTTAATTGAGTGATAATTCAAGTGCAAGTCTCTTGAGCACTTTACGTTGCTTGAATTATCATAATTACTGCATGAAAGCTTTTTTTGTGTTTTACAATCATAATTTTTAAGTTTTAAATTATTTTTTTTGTAGTGCAAATTTTAAATTGCTCCACGGCGTAGTTGGTTAGAGCGAAGATAGTTGTGTCAAGCATCTCAGGTTCAAATCTCTTACTATTCCAAGCAAACGTTTTTTTTTTTTTTTCTTTAATTAAAACTAAACTTTTATTCTCAATCTTTCCGTTTTTCTTTTTCTTTTTTTACTTTTTTTTTTTTAATTCTTTAATTAAAATGGAATGCTCAGCGGTGAAATGTCTGGACTCTTCCCCTAATGCATGCCTTTTTGCATGTTACGGCCCTTGTGGGAAGTTTTACCATGCTAAATGCGTTGGGTCAACCACCTTATTTATAGAAAAGATTGACGCATCAAAAATTGCAGTTTGGTTCTGTCCTGATTGCAGGAAAATCTCTCTATCCCAACTTGCATTTAAAATGTCGTCATTCAAGACTGAAATAACCAAAATCAAGAAAGGATTAGATGAACTCTGTAATAATTTTAATGATGCGGTTTCAAACCTTAATAACTTTTGAGCCCCCAAGTTTTCGGTTGACATATCAACCTCAACTGATGATTTGGAAGAGCCGCATACTCCTCTGCTTAATGTTTCATCAAAAACAATCGACTTATTAGTGCAGTCTACTTCAGATATTTCTAAACCTAATAAGTCTAAAAAGAAAAAGCAAGATACTCACTCTTCCGAAAAACGTTTATGTCTCAGGAGCTGTGTTGGTCCTACAAAAAATAACAATGAAACGACAACTGTCGATTTAGCTGTTGTTTCTAGTAGGCCTTCTAGTGTTGATAATCAAATTACCGAACTACCTCATATCCCCAAACAAGTCGAATCAGTTCCCGAAACCATTAATGTGAATTATCCTCCTATTGAACAATTTCCAATTCCCAAACAAGTGGAATCAGTTCCCAAGCCTAAACAAATTTTTGTATCCCGCCTTAAGCCTGATTTAACATCCAATGATATTATATCCCATCTAACTGTGAACCACAACATATCTAATGACTTAATTATTAGATGTACCAAAAAAAGTAAACCTAACAGTTTTGTTTCGTCCTTTAAAATGTTTGTCCCTCCGTCACAGTTTGATTATCTTTGCAGCCCGAATCTCTGGCCTTCAGGCACTCTTTTAAAAGAATTTATTGGTTCTTCCAAGAAGAAACGTGTTGAAAATAGTACCGTCAATAATGTTTCAAAAAACTAAGAATGAATGAAAAACCAGAATGTAAGGGGGCTTCGTAGTAAAACTACTGATTTTTTTATTAATTCTCAAGCTTTTGCCCATGATATTTTTGTTCTTACAGAAACCTGGCTTCATTCAGGCATTCTGGATACAGAACTTTTTAACTCAGAATTTCAAGTATTTAGAAAGGACCGCCATTCTCATGTAGACGCAGACGTAGGAGGGGGTGTTCTCATAGCTTGTCGCAATAGCTTTTTGTCGTCTAATATCAATTTTCCTTTTACTTTAGCAATAGATCTAATTTGCATTGAAGTTACCTTTGAGTCTAAGACAGTCTATGTAATTGGCACGTACATTCCCCCAAAAAGTTCTGCCCCTGCCTACAATGAAGTGGCTTTAGTGTTAGATTATTTAAACAATCTTTCTTCTTTAGATATAAATATTGTACTGCTGGGTGACTTTAATCTATCTTATATAGTTTGGTCTCCATCAATTGACTGTTCATTTCAGAAAGCTTCCTTGGAAACCTCTCAACAAGAGCTTATCTTATTGGATTATCTAATTTCTACTGACTTACAACAAGTGAGTTGTATTAAAAACTCTTTAAATCGAAATCTCGATTTAGTCTTTACCTCTGACGCTGTTAGTACTGTCGTTCTAAAATCTAATTCCGGCATTACTAATGTAGATGACTATCACCCTCCTCTAGACATTTTCCTTGACCTAAGCGGTCACATTCATAGTTATAGTAATTCATATGACTGCTCGCATATATTTGACTATCGAAAGACTAACTTTCAAATGCTTTCTGATGAACTAAGTAGATCTAATATTAATAATATATCAGCTTTCAATAATATTGACGAAGCAGTTAGTTACTTTTATTTTATTCTTAACGACTGCATGAACAAAGCTATACCCCTCAAAATTTCAAAGAATGTGAGCTCTAATCACCCATGGTACACTAAGGAACTAAAAAAGCTTCGCAACAAAAGAAATAGTGCTTGGCGGACTTACATTAAGACGCGTTCTGAATCTGATCACCTTTCTTACATCTTTTTTTTTGATGAATTTAAATCACTATCAAAAACTCTGTACTCAAGTTATGTTCACAGAATGGGCAACTCATTAAGGGACGATCCAAAAAGTTTCTGGAACTTTGTCAATTCAAAGAAAGATTCGGATGGATACCCAGATAACTTTACATATGGTAATGACACATTGACAAAAACATCCGACATTTGCAACGCTTTTGCTCATCATTTTTGTAATTCCTTCTCTGATTCTACTGTTCGTATAGATCGTAGTTACTTCGAGTTTCTACGTAAATGTCCTAAAGTTAATTTTAATAATATCCCAATTATCCTAGAAAGAGTCCTTAACAATATTTCATCTTTGAACGATGATTACTCTGCTGGCCCTGATGGCATCCCTCCAATAATTTAAAAAAAGTGTAAGTCCCAAATTGCATTTCCCCTTCATTATTTGTTTTCATTATCGTTAGATTCTGCTCGATTCCCTTTACTGTGGAAAAGATCTTTTATTACACCTGTATTAAAAAAAGGTATTAAATCAGATATTCTTAACTACAGACCCATATCTAAGCATTCGTGTATTCCCAAATTATTTGAACAGCTTGTTTGTGAAAGCTTAACTTTCGATATTAAAAATATAATTTGCAAACAGCAGCATGGTTTTGTACAGAAAAGATCAACAGTAACAAACCTTGTATATTTCCTTCATAAATGTTCAAACGCGCTTGAAAGCGGGCAAGAGTAAGATTGTATATATACTGACTTTTCAAAGGCTTTCGATAAACTATCTCACGATATTATATTGTTTAAACTAAATGCATATGGATTCCCTTCAACCTTCGTTAATTGGATCAGATCGTACCTTACTGATAGATCATATGTGGTAAAATTTAGAAGCATTCTTTCAGACTCCTTTAAGGCGCACTCAGGAGTACCACAGGGTAGTCACCTTGGCCCTATCCTCTTTATACTTGCCATTAATGATGTTACTTTTAGCTTGTCATCGAGCGAAATTTTGATCTTCGCGGATGATATGAAAATTTTCAAGAAAATAGACTGCGCAGCCGATCGTCTTATTTTACAATCTGTTGTTGAAACTTTTGCCACATGGTGCGATAAAATGGATTGATTCTCAATCCAAGCAAATGTCAAAGTATAACTTTTTCAAAGAAACGTACACCGGCTTTGCATAATTACTCGATTTCTCATCAAATATTATGCAAGGTGTCCAGTATTAAGGACCTCGGCGTTTACTTTAGCTCCAATTTAGAATTTACATCTCATATCAATTACATTGTTAGTAAAGGAAATTCAATGCTTGGCTTTATTAAAAGATGGGCTAAGGAGTTTACGGACCCCTACGTCACTCTTTCGCTGTATAACTGTCATGTTCGACCCCATCTAGAATATGCTTCTCAAGTATGGTATCCTTATTATGCAGTCCACAATTCAAGAATAGAAAGTATACAGCGAAGATTTATTAGATTTGCTCTTAAGGGACTTCCTTGGACTGATCCTTATGACCTTCCACCGTATGAGCATCGTATTCAACTTTTGCAGATGCAACTGCTTTCGCATCGCCGAATAAATAATGATTTAGTCTTTATTCACCAGCTCATAACAGGACAAATTGATGCTCCTGACTTGCTCGCATGCATAGGTTTTAACTACCGGGGAGGCTCATACCAACTGCGCAACTTGGAGTTACTTCACTGTCCTTATCATAGAACTAATTATGGATTGAATGATCCTATTACTCGTATGATAAAAGTTTTGAACCTAAACTCAAATTTAATAGATTTTCATATTAGTAAAACTACGTTAAAGTCCTTAATTCGAACCAGAGCTCCACTCTCTTGACTATGTTTTTTTTATGTTTCTTATATCTATAATTGTCATATTTAATAATTAATTTTACGTTTATATGTAGCTATCTAATTGGTTTTTGTATATGTTTATCAATAATTTTGTAATATTTCTTAGTTCTGTTGTCTTTAGTGTGTAAGATTTAATTTTTGCTTACTAACAACTAACACCTCGCTAAATGATGACAGTGATACATATTTCTGAGTACTTAAGGGTGAAAAAACTCTTGAAGAAAAGATACATTGTTTCACAAGCTTGAAATAAGCTGTTCTGATAGTGAAAAAAAAGTCGTTTAGCAAACATACGCTATACGAATATAACTTGATATAGCTATGTAATTGAGCGGATTGAAGACATTCAACAAATTATACGTTGAGTGTATATAATCCGACACTAGATATATAGGTTAAGCGAGTTGAAAAAATAAAGACTAAAAAATCAGTTAATGAAAATATACACATTCCAACTCTTTTCAATTATAAATTTTTGGAAGCATCTGTACTCTACAGATTTTGTAAGTATAAGTTGCGCCAGAAACATTGGTGGTTCCATCCAGGAATTGTGTACTATTCATTGACGAGGTTTCGTTTTTATTTATTGTAGCGCTAGCTACAATACTCTCGTTGGTTTTTTTTGTTCACGTTGTTTTTTTTGTGAGTATAACAGCAAAAAAAATCAATTATACTGCTCTCTGCACCGTATTTACAACTATTACAAACCCGTAGACACACATCATGTCTAAGGGAAAATGTCTAGAGGAAATGCTAGTCACTCAAATTGTTTTAAAAACAAAAATTGAGAAGACGATAGAAAATGGAAAAAAAACCAGGCTAGAAAAAAGAACCGTTGGATTCTTCAAACAAAAGCTGATTGACTTACGTTCCTTATGGCAAGAGTTTGTCCAGCAAGATCAGCAAATTCATGAGTTCATCATAACCACCAGGTCGGAATGTGAAAATGCATACATCAAAAAACAGCATTTGATGATGTGGAAATAAAATATTCCGAATACATGGGTGAGCTTGAAGATGGGTTGAGCAATTTGTCTTCCGATATAGATCAAAGCCGAATGCCCCCATCTGAAACACGGAGCTTCAATACACAGTTACCAAAGATAACACTGCCTAAGTTTGATGGTGATTACAATTAATGGAGGTCATTTCACGACCTATTTAAGTCTTTGGTTCACGACAATACGCAGCTGCAACTAGTTCAAAAACTACATTATTTGATAGGTTGTCTTACGGGTGAAGCAGAGAGAGTGCTAAAATCTACTCCAATTACCAATCAAGATTACGAGCCGGCATGGAAGAAATTGAAGGAAAGGTTTGAAAATACAAGAACCTTAGTGAATTTTCATCTCAAAGCTCTTACAAATCAGACAAAAATTTCCATCGAATCAGGAAAAAACTTGATGGTGCTAATTGACGCTACCGAAGAATGCTTGCAGCAACTCAAAGCATTAAAGGTGGACACTAGCACGTGGGATGCATTGCTGATTTACCTAACGGTGCAAAAGCTACCGTTTGCTACAATGCGTCTCTGGGAAGAAGAATTGGGAGATGATCAAAGTCTTCCAGACTTCAAAGCATTTATGAAGTTCTTGCACACAAGAAGTCGTGTGTTAGAATCAATAAGTAGCACAATGGTTCCAAGACCAGCTACAAGTACAGTTAAAAGGGAAGGTGTTCAAGCATACCACACCATTGTGAACGCCAGCTGCCCTGCTTGCAACGAAAGGCATAACGTTTTAAAATGTCCTTCCTACCTAGGTATGGATGTCCCGACTCGGAGAAAGGTAATCAAGGCAGCGAATAGATGTCTAAATTGTTTTTCCAACAATCACATGCATACCAAATGCAAAAATAAATATCGCTGCATGAAATGTCAGCAACTACACCATACCACCCTGCATTTGAATGCATCCTCTGCAAAGGATCTCATAAAAGAATCGGGAAACCACAACGTCGAAAAAACAAACACATTTTTTTCTTCAAAAAGTCATAGCGCTTTATTACCAACTGCGTTGGTAGCTACTCGTGACTGCAACGGTCGCTTAATAATCTTACGATGCCTTCTAGACTCTGGCTCGCAAACCTCGTTCATAACCGAGGAAGGCTGCAATAGGTTACAATTGCGAAGTAAGTCCTCATCAGTGGAAATCATTGGTTTTAGCAAAAACCAAATCGCTTGCTCCAAGCAGCGAGTGCAGCTGAGACTACAAGCCATTAAGGCTAGCCACAATGTAGTCGAAAGCAACATGTTCGTGTTGAAAACAATAACGGACTCACTACCAGCGAAGGAAATAACGTTTCGAACCTGGAAACATATTCAAAATCTCGAGTTAGCAGACCCGATGTTTTGGAAACCCAACTCCATCGACGCTTTACTCGGAGCGGATGTATATGGTCATATCATCCGTGAGGGCGTACGATACGGCCCTGAAGGGGCTCCTGTAGCGATTAATACAATGTTTGGGTGGATCATCATTGGCAAAATTGCGAACCCATACACCTCGTCAGTGAGGATATTTACCGCCACGATACAACAGGCAACAAAGGAGCTCAATTTCGAAATGCAGAAATTTTGGGAATTAGAAGAAGTGCAAGGCTTCAATAAATACACCCCAGAAGAGCAAAAATGTGAGGAGCTATACAAGGCAAACTATGAACGATTACCGAATAAACAATATATGGAAAAACTACCGTTCAGTGAACCAAATAGTCCAACGTTAGGCATGTATAGAGGACTTGCACTTAAACGTTATGAGTACCTCCAAAGAAAATTGGAAAAAAATCAGCAGCTTAAAGAAGCTTATGAATCGATGAATATATAACCATGGGTCATATGGAAGCATGCAACCAGCCCATAGAAAATGAATCAAACTATTATATACCACATCATGCAGTATTTAAACAAAGTACAACCACTAAATTACGTGTAGTGTTTGACTCTTCTGCACGTACAACTAATGGGAGGTCCCTAAACGAGCAACTGCTCAATGGACCTACGTTGCAACCTAAACTGTTTTCAACGGTCCTAAATTGGAGAAAATATAAGGTTGTAATAACCGCAGATCTTGAAAAAATGTACCGAATGATTTGGATGCATCCAGAGCATCGTAGTTTTCAACGCATCTTGTGGAGGGACCCCAAAACAAAGGCACTTAAAGATTGCTGTCTAAGGACAGTTACCTTCGGAGTAGCACCCGCACAATATTTATCCGTACGAACGGTGCAACAATTGGCAGAGGATGAGCGATGTGAATATCCATTAGCTGCGAGGGCTACGCTGTCTGATTTCTACGTCGATGATTTGCTAAGCGGAGCGGAAACAATCGAAGAATGTCTCGAACTACAAGGACAATTTATAGAGATGTTTAAGATGGGTGGCTTCAAGCTCCGAAAACGGGCTAGCAACAAGTTGGAGCTCATTGAGCAAATTTCAATAGAAGATAGGGAAGTTAAGGGTTCACTAGAACTCCAGGAAAAGGAAACCATAAAAACTTTAGGTATCCGTTGGTACCCAGCAGAAGACTATTTTACATTTAATGTTCAAGGTCTGGCAAATACCAAGGTGACTACTAAACGATCGATATTGTCGCAAATAGCATCGCTGTACGATCCAGTAGGATGGATCTCTCCAATCATAATAGCAGCCAAAATTTTGATCCAAACGCTTTGGGTAGCTGGATATTCTTGGGACAGCAAGGTCTCTCAGGAAATAATCACGCAATGGCAATCTTTCAAGGAAGACTTGGAAAACCTAAATAAAATCAAAATACCACGATGGGTTGGATTGTCAAGAGACAATCCAGTCCAGGAGATTCATGGGTTTTGTGACGCATCCATCAAAGCATATGCTGCAGTACTTTACGTGCGTGTTCAAGATAGCATGAATAATATAAGGGTTGAGCTACTTACAGCTAAATCAAAGGTAGCACCGGTAAAGCCAGTTACACTACCCCGGCTAGAATTAAACGGAGCATTGTTACTAGCCAAACTCTAAATGGCTACAAATCAAGACACGCAATTGCAAAATTCTCCAATATACTTATGGACAGATGCAACATTTGTCCTACAATGGATATGTGAGCACCCATCCAAGTGGAAAACCTATGTGGCCAATCGAGTTGCGGAAATACAAGACGTATTACCTGCGGAGAATTGGCATCATGTTCGCACAAATGACAACCCAGCCGACTTAGCCTCTCGAGGAATAACCGCTTAACAGTTATTTAACTGCAACCTATGGTGGCATGTGCCTGAATGGCTAGCTAAAACCCGAAACATGTGGCCTGATGACCCAATTCAGCGTACCTGCACCAATTAGGAAGCTAAACAACCAAAAACAACCAGTTTGTTTGCACAACCAGCTAACGACATATTATCAGCGTATTCCTCCTATGTTAAACTCAATCGAGTAGTCGCTATGATCCTGCGTTTCATACGAAACTGCCGTTATCCTGCACTAAAAGAAACAGATGCCTTATCAACTCAAGAGTTAAAGGTTGCAAACATCTCAATTTTAAAAAATGTTCAGAGGATATCATTTCCAAAGGATCTGGAATCCCTCCAAGCAAACCAACCTGTGCCGAGAAAAAGCCAACTACTAACTCTGAACCCCTTTTTGGATCAAGATGGTTTAATCAGGGTAAGTGGCAGATTGGAAAATGCAAATATTTCATATGATATGAAGCACCCAATCATTCTGCCACAGGACCATCACATCAGTAACTTAATTATCATCAAAACACACAAAGAAACATTACACGGAGGTACGTCACTGGTATTAAACACCATACGTAGCCGGTATTGCTCCGAGAGTCAATATCACAAAGGCATTCACACATGTAGGTGTCGACTACCATCGAAGGGCTAGGCTCTATAAGGGATATTTTTGTATATTTATCTGTCTAGCAACGAAAGCTATACACATAGAGGCTGTATCTGATCTAACCGCGATGGCATTTCTGGCGGCGTTAAAAAGATTTGTGTCACGGTGAGGCTTATGCTCCGACATATACTCCGATTGCGGGACAAATTTCAAGGGAGGAAAGGCCATAGTAGATAAGGATATAGAGCAAGCTCTAAAGGAAGCAACACCAGACATCAAAAATTTCCTAGCCAATCAACATATTAGCTGGCATTTTAATCCGCCGGCTGCCCCGCATCACGGAGGATTATGGGAAGCTGGTGTAAGATCCATTAAATATCACCTACGGCGCGTTATCGGAACTGCATTATGTACCTTTGAAGAGCTAACAACACTGCTCGCTCAAATTGAAGCATGTTTGAACTCCAGACCCCTGTGTCCATTGACAAACGAAGTCAACGACCTAGCGGTTCTAACACCAGGCCACTTTCTTATAGGCCAAGCCTTGAATGCTGTTCCTGAACCAGACCTTCTAAGCTCCAACATCACAGCTAATCGTCGATGGAAATTGATTCAGCAAATGAGTCAGCATTTTTGGAAGAAATGGTCAAAGGAGTACTTAAACCGTTTGCAACAGCGGAACCCAATTTGAAGGTTGATGACATAGTCCTTGTGAAAGATGACAATACCCCGCCCACAATGTGGCCATTAGGAATTATTGAAAAGGTCCACCCTGGCAAGGATCAAATGGTCAGGGTAGTAACGGTCCGAACTCGCAACACCTTATGCCTAAGACCCGTCGTCAAAATATGCCGTCTACCGATAGACACAGCAGAAACTAAAACGACAACATGAAAACTTATTCGTAATAACATCTGCCTATGTGTTGTTCGTCGTAGTTCTGTATATGTTTATGTTTAATTAAATCAAGCATCACGCCCATTAAATTTATCCTTGCAGGCAGCAATAATGGACGACTATATCACAATCCTAGAAGACATTCGATTTTCTCCACCAGCCAGCCCAGGGTTGCAAGCACTTATAGACTCCAACCTTAAGTTAGAAGCCATGAGAAAAAAGGAGGGCGAAGATCGAATCGTAACAGAAGGATACTCGATATGCGTGACAATCAACGGCAGAACCGTTGATAAATTAGAGAATCTAAGACCATCCACCACAGTTGAAGAGATACGAATGCGCCTCGATAACGACATACAACGCTTCACCACAAGAGAAGAGGAAGACATCTTCATAAATCGAGAGACGTTGTGCCGGCTTGATTTTGAGAGAGTTCAATTTAGCAAAAGGAAGCAATTTGCAGTCAATCTTCCTGATCGATACCAGGTAAAAATGAACGTTAATTTGGCCGGAAAGGTTGTATTTCATCACCACCATAAAAGAGGTATTGAAAAGATTAAGGCAAGGATCGTTGAACGCAACCGTTCAAAGGGGGGAGTATGTTGAACCATCCAAAAAAAACCTCAAACCAATCAACAACATAAGAAGCATCAAAACAATTGAATAATCTAAACCACTTTGTAACATAAATGAATTTAATAAATAAACTAAAGAATTACAAGATTGTTTACATATATATATATTCAAGGGAACCTAAATACACAACTACCTATAACTAACTTAAACATAATTGTCTTAAAAACTAAAGCAAGAAACCAAAAGAAACATCACCTCAAAAGAAAAAAAAAACAAACCATTTAGACCATTCTCAAATTAACATACATACATCATCTACTTAGCTGATCGATCAAGTACTTCGCTCGCCCAGTGCAGCACTCACCCATCAGCATACGTATCTAAAAAGAAAAAAAAGGTAAATAAACAAGCGAACGTATGAAAAGGCATGTACATACCCAACTACTGCATATACCAATTGGGCAGCGGAGTCTCAGGAAAACAATTTAACACTGCAGCAACAACTATTTCTCGTTTTGAATTGATCTGAAATCAGAAGACACAAGAAATATAAAAACAAAGAATTTATTCATTGAAATTAGCAAAGACAATACGAAACTACACAGAAAATGCAAGTTTTTTCTAACCTTCAATTAGGTCGAAGGTTAAATTACACATTTAACACATTAAAACCACATGAACTACCGAACAAACACATAAAATCACTTATTTTTGGATTTAAAAACAACTTGCAATAAATTTGCAAACAATTAAATTAATTCAACTCGCGATGTCCCGAAATGTCAAACAGTAGACATGCGCGAACTTTTAAAGTCAATTTGACGTCTTACCTTTATGAACAGAATACACAAGGTACATTAAGTAAGGAAAATATGAAATGAAATGTTCAAAAATTTCATTATTTTTGCGAAATAGTATTTCATTTAGTAAAAATTCAATAATTTAGTTAATTTCATAAACAATAACGAGACAAAAGGAGATAGGGAATAATTATGGCAACCAGAGGGAGAAGTAAGACCTCGGGCAAAGAAGCACTAAAAAAGCAAATATCGTGCAACGGCATTGCCAAGTGCGAATAATCATTATTATTTAGTATACTTACCACAGTAAAGGAAAGGGTATATTTACAATGAAATTAATATAAATTAAAACAATTTTTTTGGTAAAATTGTTTGATTTAGTGGAACTTCAGTAGTGTTGAGCAAATTATTACTCAAGGCATTATGACAAGCTTTAAATTTCATTTTTTCTATCTTTCATGAATTCACCACACCTCCAAATGGAATGAAACAAGCAAAATGGCAGTGATGCAACCACGAAAAAAACGGAATACAACTGCACGAAAGCAACTATAAAAGGAGAGAAAACAGCAGTCCAAAATCACTTCAAGTTCCTGAAACCATCGGAGTAGTACCAAGTGAACCAGTTTTTTTAAAATTAATAACTTAACTTAAATTAACAGCGAAAAATCTCATCAAGGGTAAATCATTATTGAAATCGATCTAGTTTGATCGAATATATTTTTTGATAAACTTGTTGAACTTGTCAATAATTGTTGTAGTGTAGTTTGATCAAAGTCAAAATCGTTCAGCGAACATAAACGCTGTGCGAATATAATTTGATTATAACTGCAAGTAGTAGCCTATGTGTACAGTTAAAAATTATATATAGAAATTCAAGTTGAAGTCGTTTAGCAAACATACGCTATACGAATATAACTTGATATAGCTAGGTAATTGAGCGGATTGAAGACATTCAACGAATTATACGTTGTGTGTATTTAATCCGACACTAGATGTATAGGTTAAGCGAGCTGAAAAAATAAAGACTGAAAAATCAGTTAATGAAAATATACACATTCCAACTCTTTTCAATTATAAATGTTTGGAAGCATCTGTACTCTACAGATTTTGTAAGTATAAGTTGCGCCAGAAACATTCTCTTTGTGCTTGTGTTGGCGTTATTTACTAACCACTTACACTTGCATTAATGATGAAGAGCGTAGATAAGTGTGTACAAATGAGCTTGCTCTAAGTTCAGTACCGCTTAAGTCTCTGAGATGCAAAAAAAAAAGCTTTCTTGGTTTTTTAAGAGGGAAAGCAAAAGACTTTAAAGATGCTTACATTCTTAGAACCTTATATATTTCTTTAGTACTTCCGCATCTTGAATACTGTTCTATAGTTTGGTGCCCATTTTATGATAATGGGATACAAAGAATTGAAAATTGAAAAGATTCACAAGATTTGCACTTCGAAATTTTAATTGGATGGGTGATATGCCGAACTATAGGTACTTCAAGATGTGCACTTATTGATTTAAAAACTCTTGAAGTTAGAAGAAATGCTCAAAGTATAATTTTTATTAAAGATATTCTCTCCAATAAAATAGATTCCATTGATTTATTGAGTTTAATTACGTTCTATGTTCCGGAAAGAATATATCGAAACACGAATTTTCTTTTTTATATACCTAGTCATAGAACTAACTATGGTTTAAATGAGCCCATCTCGCGGTCTTTGGCATTGTACAACTCAGTATGCAATGAAGTCGACATGGTAATGAATAGAGATCAATTTAAACGAGAAGTCTTAAAGTTGCTAAGTTTGTAAATTCATGTAAAGTAAAAGAAAAATCTAATTATTTGTGTAAATATTATCAGAGTATTGCTTGTAATATAAATGTATTAATGTAGTCAGCAGACTTAATCCATTGATGAAAAATAAATAAATAAAGGGGAAGCAATTCAAATGATCAGGTGAGTGTGAGTGTGTCCGTCTTACACTACGGTACGCTCCATGAAGCCTTAAGATTAGGGCTTGAAGTTGTAAAAAATAAGTGCCCATTCATCTCATTTCAGCAAGGCTCATCTTTTAATATATCCTTCATTGATTCAATATATACACGAAAATAACAATGCAAGACGTTTTAGCTCTCCATGGCAAGCTGTAAGACGCTCGTGTATATTGTGATGCCTACTTTAAGGGCTGAGGTAAACTCAGCCTGTCCATTGTCGAAGGTATTCTCGACGAAGCACCAGAAGTCGAGATAAAAATTCCACCAAACCTTATCCAAAACACAACACGTTTATTTTTCCAATAGTAATTCTTTCCTTATTGTCCGTATCAGGTTTTACTTAAGCTAATAACAATTCTGTCCTTGGCGCAAGTGCCAAAGAATAATCGAGTGGCTGTGAGCCTGTCCTCGATACCTTTAGAAGGAGGGGAAGGAGGAATCAACACAGGTATATCTGTCTTCAGCACAAATGCCGAAGAATAATCGGTTGGCAATACGCCTGTCCTCGATAGCTTCAGAAGGAAGGGAAGGAGGAATAAACACAGTAGTCTTGTTCCTGGCGCACAATGCCGAAGAATAATCGGGTGGCCTTCAGCCTGTCTCCCCTACACTCAGAGGGAGTGGAAAGAGGAATAAACGCAGTAGTCTTGTCCTCGGAGCACAATGCCGAAGAATAATCGGATGGCTTTCAGCCTGTCCTCCTTACACTCAGAGAGAGTGGAAAGAGGAATAAACTCAGTAGTCCTGTCTTCGACGCACAATGCCGAAGAATAATCAGGTGGCTTTCAGCCTGTCCTCTCTACACTCAGACTAAGTAGAAAGAGGAATAAACTGAAACTCAAGTGGTCTTGTCCTCGGCGCACAATGCCGAAGAATTATCGGTTGGCCCTTAGCCTGTCCTCACTACATTCAGAGGGAGTGGAAATAGGAATAAACAAATTCGGATAGCTGGAGCCGTCCTTTCAAACAGTGGGTGGGGTTAGTACCAGGTACTGAATCCCAAGTTTTAATTGAGTACCATGTACACTCTACCGAAGCGGAGCAGAAACTTAATTGTACCTGTTCGAGTTACATCCCTATATCATATTTCCTACAACAAGCGAGTGTAAGCTCTATAAATGAGCAAAACCCATTGATCGTTGTTTGTGGGGAATGCATATCCAATGTCGCGTGCTGATGCCTGTGTTTGCGTACAACGAGTGGGGTGAATGAGAAACTTGTTGTTGCTGCGGGTGTATCTTATGTATATCGCCCGATATTTGTTGAACAAAATATCCGCACTGTGACGGTTCGTTACAGAGCCTCTGTTCACAAGACGAGAACCTTCTTGGCTTAAATTTAATATTTCTTTTCTTTCAAAACAATTTTATTTTTTTTACATATTTTTTTATGATTCAATTCAAATGTTTTTTTTTTTTCCTTTTCTTTTTTTTCAATATTTTCATATATTTTTTTTTTTTGACTATTCAAAATTTTTTTTTTTATTTTTTTTTTCTTTTTTTTCTCATTTCATTCAATTTTTTTATCTTTTTTTTTTTCATTTCATTCAATTTTTTTTTCCAATTTTTTTTTTTCGAACAACAAATTTTTTTTTTTTCTTTTTTTTTTCTCTTATACAACCAAAATAATGGTCTTTCGCTTTCTACAATCTCCTCTACTTCGCGATATCGATCGCCTACTTCCAAATTTGTATATTCCATCACAGAATAGACTGGTATTGTTGCCTTTGGCGTTGCTGAGATGGTCGGTGGGGTAAAATTGGGGCGTATAGCTTCCTTCTGTTGCACGAAGGTATATGGTTCAGCTGAGAGCCCTTGGCTGGTGGATGGTTCGGGTGACTGAGGTCTCTCCTTCTTTTGGTTTGTGGCGAGTGGTCGTTTGAAACCTGTCATCTTCTGTCCTTCTGGTGTTGCTGTTTTTTCTTTTCGAGTAATTCTACCGCAGCTGCCCTTTGGTCCCTGATAGCCTTCATATCGGGGATTGTGATTGGCTTCGGTGACGGTGTTCTTTCTGGTCGAGTCAGTACCCTAAAATGTACAGGTTCGCTGCTGCGTGTGGGGGCAGCCATGGATGGATGGTCGAGTCTAGATTCTGGTTGAGGGGTCGATATAACCTGGAATTTTACTTCCTACGATCTGATTTCCGATAAGTATTTCTAAACTGGCTTCCAGTCCAAGTAATGCGCTAGCTTCTAGGGATGGCATGTATATCACGTCTTCATTGATTTGCATCCCGTTTAATTCGAATGAGATCCTGTATTTTTCTTTCGTTGTGGCGGAAGTTTCGTCCGCCGTACTTATCTTTTCATATGATATATAGCCAGTGCCTAGTACAGCGTAGTAGACTTCATCCTCAAATTTGATTGGCACGTAAGGTCGTGGATCTCGGTGAGGTTTGGCGTGTACGACGGCCACGTTGCTGCGACGACACGAGTAGTCCTTGGTTAAGGTGCCATCTTGTCCGCAGACAGTACAAGACAAACGAAACGGCTTTCGGCAATTCTCTCTACGGTGGCCTTGCTGTCTACAATTCCAGCAGTGACTCTGGCGATCATAAGAGACTTTGGAGGCGGAGGTTTGGTGGCGCATAGGGGTGGAACTCACATTCGGTCGAGACGGAGTAGTAGGTATATATATACCTTTCATCTCTTTTAATAGCGTCATACTCCTCGACGAGGAGTAACAAGTCATCAACTGTCTCAAAATCTTTAGGACGTGCGTATAATCTATATTCAGGTCTTAGTCCATCAAATATTCGGTCAAGATTGTCTTGTACGGTCATGCGTGGATGCTGGTTGTTCAGTACATATTCTTTTGCGCTTTCTCTTGGCCCCTGACGTCGGCGATATATTTCATCCTCGAGTTTAGTAAAGTATCGCGGTGGTAGGAAAATCGGGGTAAATGCTTGGTGGAAGTCTTCCCACGTTGTTAAACTATCAAGCTTCACTCGCAACCACTCCAATGCATTTCCTTTTAACTACTCGGGGAGTGTGCGAAGCATATGATCTCGCGGGATATCGTAGCATGTCGTTAATTCTGTTACTCTTTTTATAAATTCCAAGGGGTTCCCAGTTCCATCGAACTTGAAACCCCATTTACGGACAGTGTTTATCACTCCTGCCTCATAGTTTAAAGTATACCGACCCGATGATCGAGGGTATAGTGGTAGACTCTGTGATGATCCTAAATGGTTGTAGAGCTGGCCCGAGGGTCGTTCTTCCGTACGCCCTGGGGTGCTAGGTTCCTGTCTAGTCAGACTTCTACTCATACATTGAACAGTAAACTGAATCTCCGTGTAATGCGGAGTCTTCGGTACTTGCGGCATTATTTCGTCGGCGATCGTTTGAGTAGGTAAAACAGGAGTAATCGCGGCACTGCTAGTTGGATCTTCATCTTCATTGAGGCGTTTCTCAATAGTATTTTCCCACGTCTCGCAAAGATTCTGTGTCGAGCCGTGGTCTCTCAACTTCCTTAAATGTCGGCTGAGACGTTGTCGTAGTATTTGTACGCTACCGGTCGTTTCTAATTTACGAGCTGCAAGTGTTTCAATCAGCTCAGATTTCTTCATAAAATAAATGAAACCCAGATTCTTACATGGGTTCAAGTATTGATCGTCCTTGTTCTCGGAGTCAGACATAGTGCTGGTTCTAGTCGGATATGCCGTCGGCGGTGGTCGGGAGAAGAAGGTGGATTTCAAAAATTTGCTCTCGTAATTTATCTACATAAATTACGGCGCTGGTTGGTATGTGGTCTCTTAGAAGGTGAGACCTTTCGAAAAGTATTGGTTATGGCTTGGTTGTTTGGAATCTTCTATAGTCCCTGCTCGGGCGCCATTTTGCGATGCTTTCTTTAAGGGCTGAGGTAAACTCAGCCTGTCCAAGGTATTCTCGACGAAGCACCAGAAGTCGAGATAAAAATTCCAACAAACCTTATCCAAAACACAACACGTTTATTTTTCCAATAGTAATTCTTTCTTTATTGTCCGTATCAGGTTTTACTTAAGCTAATAACAATTCTGTAATTGGCGCAAGTGCCAAAGAATAATTGGGTGGCTGTGAGCCTGTCCTCGATACTTCCAGAAGGAAGGGAAGGAGGAATAAACACAGTAGTCTTGTCCCCGGCCCACAATGCCGAAGAATAATCGGGTGGCCTTCAGCCTGTCCCCCCTACACTCAGAGGGAGTGGAAAGAGGAATAAACGCAGTAGTCTTGCCCTCGGCGCACAATGCCGAAGAATAATCGGATGGCTTTCAGCCTGTCCCCCCTACACTCAGAGGGAGTGGAAAGAGGAATAAACGCAGTAGTCTTGCCCTCGGCGCACAATGCCGAAGAATAATCGGATGGCTTTCAGCCTGTCCTCCCTACACTCAGAGGGAGTGGAAAGAGGAATAAGCACAGTAGTCTTGTCCTCGGCGCACAATGGCGAAGAATAATCGGGTGGCTTTCAGCATGTCCTCCCTACACTCAGAGGGAGTGGAAAGAGGAATAAACTCAAGTGGTATTGTCCTCGGCGAACAATGCCGAAGAATTATCGGTTGGCCCTTAGCCTGTCCTCACTACACTCAGAGGGAGTGGAAAGAGGAATAAACAAATTCGAATAGCTGGTGCCGTCCTTTCAAACAGTGGGTGGGGTTAGTACCAGGTACTGAATCCCAAGTTTCAATTGAGTACCATGTACACTCTACCGAAGCGGAGCAGAAACTTAATTTTACCTGTTCGAGTAACATCCCTATATCATTTTCCTACAACAAGCGAGTGTGAGCTCTATAAATGAGCAAAATCCATTGATCGTTGTTTGTGGCGAATGCATATCCAATGTTACGTGCTGATGCCTGTGTTTGCGTACAACGAGTGGGGTGAACTGGAAACTTGTTGTTGCTGCGGGTGTATCTTATGTATATAAATTGAATTTTGTTGAACAAAATATCCGCACTGTGACGGTTCGTTACAATATGTAAAAAAAAATTAACCCATTCACCTCATTTTAGCAAGGCTGGTATTTACACACAACTAAGATGATATAAAAACAAACACACATTTCAAGTGTAAGACGTTTATTCGGTCAATAACCCTCCGTTACACATCAGTCTTAGAACGAAATAAATCGGGTGTATTTTTATTTTTAAATTAATATTTTGAAGTATAAAAATATTTAAATAAATTTTTAAGAAAATAGGTATCTTTGTAAAAATTCTTATTCAATTTCGCAGTTTGAATCAGATTCATCAGAATCGGAGTCCAATGAAGAAGCTTCTTGATCATCGTCTGAAAACAACAAATTGATGCATTATTATTGCTTCGAAATAATTTGAATTTTAAAATGTTACCATGGTCATAATTAGTATTTGGGTTGAATGAAGCCTCTTCATTCACATCACACACGGTTTTTGGAAGCTAGTTTCCATCAAACCAATGGAAATCATATTCATTGTCTTTAAGACTCCATCCATTTTTACATGTACATATTACAAAAATCCAGAAGGTCAAGTCGCAAGGTCTATAGAAAGACTGCAGGCTTATGACTACCAGATTCAACACCGCAGAGAAAAGCTGCACTCAACGCATTATCCCGAAGACCTTGCAAAGTAGATTGCAAGCATTGTAGGCAGCAAGAAGACAAAGAAAATATTACCGCTCAGCGATTAAGAGCTGACCCCATATGCGGATGGAGCAATGAGGAAGTGAGGACTGCTCAACAGGAGGATCCAGATATCGAACCCATTCTGGCATAAAAAAAAAATGAAGAGAAACCTGAATGGGGAGACATTTCTGACAGGAGTCCAGTTTTCAAAGCCTATTGGTGTCCTCAGGCAAAGATGGGAATCCGCTGACGGTAAGTCATATGTGATGCAGCTGATCGTACCGCAATCGAAAGTCAGTGCAGTTCTTCGGGAGATGCATGACGGACCTTCTGGAGGCCAGAAGTAATGCCGAACATGTGACAAGTGTGCTGCAACCAAAGGACCTGGTAGAAAGATACAAGGTAAGATGCATCAGTACAACGTTGGATCGCCTTTTGAGAGGATTGCAGTAGATGTGGATGGGCCTTTTCCAGAGACCAACGCTGGAAAAAAGTACATTCTGGTTGTAATGGACTACTTTAGCAAGTGGCCTGAGGCGTATGCCATCCCAAATCAAGAAGCCAAAACGGTGGTCGACCAGATTGTGTTTAACTGGGTGAGCAGGTTTGGTGTACCTATCAAACTCCATTCCGACCAAGGGAGAAACTTCGAGTCAAACATCTTCCAAGGAGTGTGCGGACTACTTAGCCTCAACAAGACGAGAACCACACCGCTTCATCCACAATCTGATGGGATTGAAAGAAAACCTCACCAAAGTCGTAGGCGACCATCAAAGAGACTGGGATAGGCACGTACCGCTATTCCTGATGGCCTATAGAAGTGCGGTACATAGCTCGACAGGACAAACACCATCTGAAATCTTGTTCGGGAAATACGGCTGCCCAGCGAGCTTAAATTTGGATGCCCGACAGGGGCACCAACGAGTATGCGACCGGATGAAGACACTGGCAGGGTAGGTAGGTAGAGTGGAAATGTTTGACAGATAAAATACTGGAGTGTGGAGACCATGTGGAAATTACTTGGAAGTTCTAGATGGAATGTCATTCGATATAAAAAGGCCGCCGCGCCGAGGCAACCAAATGTCAGTTTTGATTGCAGAATGATAATGTTAAGAGTGAGTTAATGTGATTACTGGTAGAGTTGAAATCGAATAAAGTAGATACTGAATAAAAGTGGTAGAATTAAATTGAAAGGCAAAGTTTTATTTTTGCGAACTAAGCGCACGTTACAATATCTTATTTCTATTGCAGGCAGTGAAGCTGGACATTTTAAAGTTTGTTCATTCCACCCGCGTTGAACTATTGTTCAAAATTACGAGAGCATCTCGAAGGTGATGTTTCCTGGATCTTCAGTACCTGTGTTCTCGGATGTTTTGATTGGTTTCGTATTTGGTTTGAAGCTTTTGGTGTATAACCTTCGAAGCAGGAGAATCACAATGATAATGGAAACTAGTAATCCCAGGTAGCCCACCGCAAATTGATGAACATCATTTGTTGAAAGATCGTTAGAAGGCAAGGCCATCGTGAGGTTCTGGAGTTGCTGTTTTAGCGTATTCAGTTCTTGTAGATGGTTTTTGACCGAAAGCGGATTATGTGTTAATCTGTCAAGTTGATCTGGAACAAGTGTGTTAGATAGATTGGTGTGAGGGGAAACGGAAATTCTGGAAAAAGATGGGTAGATGGAATGACCACTTAAGGCAATAAGATTGGTCTTTATGACGCAGCTCGGATCGATACGTAGTTTTTCTGTCCCTTCTAGTGTTGTTTGGGTAACTGTTTCATTGCACACAATGTTTAGGGTCGTCCGCTCCTTCAATACGTAAATCCATTCGTTAGGATTGCATAGTTGTATCCAGTGAGGCCCCTTGCTGGTTATGGTAGGTTGACAGTCCGGAGACTTCAATCCTTGACTTAGATAAACAAATTCGCATGCACTAATTTCTGCTCCTTGCTTGTAAATGGGATGATGCTGGTTGCATGAATGCCTTTCTGTGGTATAAGAGAAACATTGTTGAAATTCGGCTTCGGATAGGGGATAGTATTGATCTCGATGCAAAGTAACCATGATATACCTTAAAGACGGGTTTATTGTGAAGAAAGTTCCATTTATGAGTGCAGGCACTGGTGTCACCTTGAATAGTTCAAAATCATCCAGACTTAGCAAAGGGAAAGTTATTTTTAAGATTATGTGATCTTTAAGTGCTCTGCCGTGGATGCTTATAAGATGGCAAAGCGTCAAAACCTCATCTTGGGAGACGGGAAGTCGAAGTGTTGATGGGAGGCTTGATTTTATGTGGAGATGTTGAAGTTGTCGAAGTTGAGCAGGAGAAATTAGTTGAGGATTTACTTTGCCATGCTGAGTATCGATTAAAACATCTATCAAGGCAGTCTGAGTCTTTTGTACTTGCGATAATGAAAGGATAAGTTGCACGGCAATTGCATTGAATAGTTGCCGTAATTGGTCCTCATGACACTTCTGCCTGATTCCGTCAATAAGTGAAGTGAAATGTTGAAGATCCTTTTCTATTTCTAGAAAGTTGTTGGTAGTTTCTTGTTGAGACTACTGAAGAATATTCATTGTGGCGTCAATTATTGATGTTTGGTTTTTAATAAGATGACCATTGGCTTTTTGAATTTTATTAATTGATTCCGACATCTTATCCGCATATTCCGAATCGAGTATTCCGAAAAGACCGTTTGCAATGTTTTCAATGAAGTTGAATGCTGCACGGCGAACTCTCATTCTGTTATTTGGATGGGGTGATAGTAATTCGTTTCGTCTTTCTAGATCTTCTTTAAGTGCCATGCACAAATCATGGCACTTAATGAAGATAGTTGCCTTACATGTCTTATTTTGATTCGGCAGCTACTGACAAATCTTTATCAGGTTGTTTTTATATTGATCTATTGACTGGTATTGTGCCCAATATGTTTTCATGTCATAATAGGCTACAATGTCCCAACTGCTAGAAGAAATTGTTGCTGTTTCCAAATTTTCAAAATAGATTCCTGGCTGTGAAGTGAAGGGTGACACTTTAATCTGGTTACCCATAACAAGAGGTAAAAATAGTAGTATTGCTATGAATACTGTGGTACTCGTCATGAATGGGTTGTTTTTTCTCTTCTTTAATGGTGGTCTAACATCTGTATCGTCATCTTTCAGCTCCTGAGTTGATGTCGAGGATTTACTGATTTAATGAGTTCTGCTGGCTGCTTGTCTGTGCGGATATCTAACTCATCCACCTGGATGGGCAAGGGAGCCAGTCTATTTATTGTTCTTCGTAGTATGGTGGTAGCTGTCTGAATTTCTGCGACTCTTACGACTCCATCTGCACCGGAATACGTCTGAATAAATCTTCCCGACGGCCATTTCATCACAGGACAATTATCTTAATTGATAATGACCATCGTCCCTGGAAGTAGATTGTCGCTTTTATGATTCCATTAGCCATTTGTGCCATTGCCGGAGCTCAGTGAGATATTCCAAATGCCATCTTTTCCAGAAGTCTTCCTTTATGCCATTGATTACTTTTAGTTTGTCTGGAAGGATGAGGTTCAGTGCCTTAGCTGTTGTGTCGCTTGTGCTGGTGAGAGGTTCGCCTATGATGAAATGCCCTGGGGTGAGTGCCGTCAGATCGTTAGGATCGTTTGACATTGATGTTATCGGCCGTGAGTTAAGCACTGCCTCGATTTCTATCTTGACGGTCTCTAGCTCTTCATATGTCAATGAGGCTGCTCCTAAGCATCGATACAGGAGATGTTTCGCGGACTTCACAGCAGCTTCCTAGAGGCCTCCAAAGTGGGGTGCTCTAGGAGGAATGAAATTTAACTCGATTCCTCTTCTAGCGAACGTATTTTCTCTTGTGCGTCCTGAGTGTTAATGTGAACTGTTAATTCTTGTAGTTGGTTGTTGGCACCAACAAAGTTTGTGGCGTTGTCGCAATATATGTTGTGACAATTACCTCGTCTTCCCAGGAATCTTTTTAGGGAGGCAATAAAACCATTAGTGGATAGGTCTGTTACTAGTTCGAAATGAACTGCCTTTGTTGAGGAATAGCAAAACACAGCTATGTAGGTTTCTTGTGGATGTTTTCCTCGTACCTTGTAGTGTATTTTGATTGGCCCACAGAAATCCACTCCAGAGTTGATGAATGGGCGTGCTGATTGGACTCTATTACATGGTAGATTATCCATAATTTGAGCTAATAAAATCTAGGTTTTGCCCTTGTACGTCTGACGCATATTGACGATCCTTTAATGGGCCAGAATCTTTGTTTTATTGTGGCCAATAATGCTTGCGGCCCACAATGGAGATTTTCCTTGTGATAGGATTCCATTAGCATCCTCGTGAAAGGATGAGAATACGGCAGAAGTCGGGGGTGCTTTGCCTCATATGAGAGTGGTGAGGCTACGAACCGACCACCAATGAGAGAGAGAGTCGTAAGAGATAGACGTGTTTAACAAAAGTTCCAAGTAATTTAAAGAAAATCTAATTTAATTGATTAATTTAATTGTGTTCTGTTGCAGAAAAAGACTGCTAAGTGTTTGAATAGCAAATGAGGTTTATTTCAAAATAAGAAATAACAAACAATTGCAAAAAGTGTAAAAAAAACAATTCGCGGAGAATCGGGCTTAAGATGTGCGGGCGTGTGTAATAAAATATTCCACAGTGCAGCCGGTTGCAGTGGGCTCGACTCAAATAGTGCCAATGTTTTGGATACGTGCAAAAATATTAAATATGTGCGACGGCGATGATTGTGTTTTGTATATACACAACGTTGACCTTGTCTTAAAAGATATGTTGGAATCAGTGAAGAAGAATAGTGATCATTTGAAAGAATATAAAAATGAGTTTGAAAGTGCGTTAGATGATAACAAGCGGGAAATTATGCATTTACTGCAAGCAATTGAAGAGAGGTATAAGAAGAAAATTGATGAAATGAAAAGTACGCAAGAAATATGTGAAAAGAGTGTGGCTGAAATAAGTAAAGTGAGTGATTTAAGCAGATCTTTTAAAGAGCAAGGAGAAAAAATATGTGATGATGTGAAAAAAATGACAAACAATAATAATACGGTCATGAAAAGTGTGAAAGAGATGAGAGTTGATATCGTTAAAGAGCTTAAGTGTAATGAGAATAGCAAGGGTTCATATGCTGATCAAATAAAAAAATCGATTAGTGCGAGCGTTTTCAATGCTGGGGATTAAACCATAGATCAACAGTGTGTAGGCAGAGTTGCCAGGTATGTGCTAAATGTGGGGAAGAGGGTCATACTTTCAAAGAATGCAAAAGTGAAAATAAGAAGTGCATTAATTGTAAAAAGACAAAAGAGAGGCTAAGCCTGAGTGAAATTGACGTTAACCATGATTGCAGAGATAGTTGTTGCCCTACGCTGCAAAGAAAATTAAAGATGGAGAACGAAAGAATAATGTATTAGCAATCAAATAAATTGATTGAGTGCTTATGTTTAAATATAGGGGGAATGCAAAAGACCATTGCTCAATTAGAAGTGTTAGTATCAGAAAATAATTTTGAATTTATTTGTGCCACGGAAACGCATGTTACATCTGATGTTCAAGGCTCGGAAATAAAAATAAACAATTATAACGTTGTTAGATGCGATAGTATATCGAAGCATACGGGAGGAGTAGTTTTTTCTATAAAGCCCGAACGGCAAGTTCAAGAAATTGTTAATATAGCAATTGGTAAAATGATTTGCTGGTTAGTTATCAAAGTGTATTCAAAGAACAGAAACATAATTTTGGTTGGAGTCTATAGATCCCCAAACTCTTCTGAAAATGTTTTTAGTGATTTTTTTAGAGAGAAGATTGAAGATATTGTGAGTGCCGAATACACTGAAGTAATTATAATGGGTGATTTTAATATAGATTGGTTTTCGCACGGGACATACAAAACATGCATTTATGAAAGTCTTTCGGATACTTCATTAAAACAAATAGTTACTGAACCGTCGCGTGTCACAGAGACCTCTTCTACTTTGATAGACTATGTAATTACTAACGGTAAAAATGTAAGAGTGAAAGTAAACGAGGAATTTTAAATAAGTGATCACGAATCACTAGTAATCAACATCGAAACGAGTAGTGTTAAAGAGAATCGTAGTAAAGAGGTGATAAGAATCATTGTTATTCAAAGAAGACCGTTTTCGTTGAGAGCTATTAAATGGTGGAGCCTCAAGTTTCAGAAGTAATGCTGCGGTGAATGAATTAGCAGTATCGATAAGTGGTATGGTAAAGTCTGATTTGGAAAAAATGATGTTTAATAAAACAATTGTTGGAAGTGAGAATTTCTGTTGGTTTAATAATAACTTGCGTAGCATGAAGAAAACGAAAACTCAACTTCATCGGATAGCCGTGTGGTCAAATAATAGTAGTGACTGGAACAGGTATAAGATATACAGAAATGAATATGCGAATGAGCTTCAATGTGCTAAAAATAATTTTATTACAAAAAAAATAGACCAAGCTACCGATCAAAAATCAATGTGGAGGGCGATTAAAACACTTGTGCTTAGAGAAGAGAGGAATGAAGTGGGAAAAATAATCTGTGATGGTGAATCAATAAAGTGTAAAAAGGAGATAGCTAATAAGCTTAACTATTTTTTCATTAAAAGTGTAGAAGAGATAAATGATAAAATACCTTTCATTCAATATAAAAATCTGGTGAATAATAATGATGAACTATCCTTTAAGTTTAAATTAGTTAATGTGAACGAATTAAGTAGTATTCTTAAAAATATGAATAGTAAAAGAGACTTAAACGGTTTGTCGTCTAAAATGATATTATGTGTTTTGGACATCATTGGCCCTTCTCTCTTAAGAGAAAGAATCTCTACGAAATGGTATTTTCCCTCATCATTGGAAACAATCATCGGTTGTGCCAATAGAAAAGGTCAAAAAGACATTAAATCCCGCGGAGTTTCGACCGGTCAATATGCTAATAACGGAAAGTAAAATTTTAGAAAAAGTTGTTTGCGGGCAACTACAAGCTTATATGGAAACTAACCATATTTTGACGGACTACCAATCAGTATCTAGGCAGCAGCATAGTTGTGACGGAATGGAAAACAGAAATAAAGGACAAAAAAGTGGTTGTTGCTGTTTTTCTGGACTTGCAAAGGGCGTTCGAGACAATAGATCGGGATACACTTGTACTAAAATTGGAGAAGTACGGAATAAGAGGAGGGGAACTACAATGGTTCAAAAGTTATCTGTCAGATCGAACTCAAAGAACAAAGATATCTGATGACTTTTCGAGTGTCCTAGATGTAACGTTGGGTGTACCTAAAAGAGCAGTGTTGGGAGCTCTTCTTTTCATAATTTACATCAACGATTTGGAAAAGGTGCTGCAGCATGCTAAAACCAGGCTTTTTGCGGATGATACTTTGCTGTATGTTTCTGGAAATTCTGCGGATGATTGCATCAATCAACTAAATGCTGATCTGGATAGAGTAGGGGTCTATTTAAAAATGAATAAATTGAAGCTGAACACGAACAAAACAAAGGCAATTATAATAAATGGTGGTTCGGATATAAATATTATATGTAAGTAATGGAGAAATAATTGAGAAAGTTGAAGAGATAAAATACTTAGGGGTGATTTTAGATAAGAAATTAAATTTTGAAGCTCATTTAAATTATGTGTGCAGTAAAATTTGCTAAAAAAATCGGGTTATTCCAAAGGATAAGGCGCAAAATTTCATTGGTATGTGCAATAAGAATATATAATGTAATGATAAAACCACACTTCGAATATTGTTCAACGATACTTTTCTTAGGACCCAATCAAATGATTAACTTACTTACTTACGTTTGGGTCCATCCGCTCTACATAACCCAACCATCGTAGCCTCGCGATGCGTACTCTTCTGGCTATGCCCATGTCGCGGTACAGCTCATACAGCTCGTTGTTGTATCTTCTTCTCCACTCATTGTTTTCTCATACGGGACCAAAGATCATTCGGAGAATTTTTCTTTCGAAACGACCAAGGGTTTCCTCATCCGCTTTCGATAAAGTCCATGCTTCCGCGCCGTAAAGCAGGACTGGGATGATTAAGGTCTTATACAAGGTCACCTTGGTTTTTCTAGAGAGGGTTTTGTTTCTCAATTGCCTTCTAAACCCAAAGAAGCAACGGTTGGCAAGAGTTATTCTCCGTTTGATCTCCGCACTGATGTTGTTGTCCGCGTCTACAGCGGATCCTAGGTAGACGAAGTCCTGTACTACCTCGAAGTTATGCCTGTCTATTGTGACGTGTTGTCCAATTCGTCGATGTTCTGTGTCCTTGTTTGATGACTGCATATACTTCGTTTTGCCCTCATTAACCATCAAACCCATTTTAGCCGCTTCTGTTTCAATACTCGCAAAAGCACCTATGACATCACGCTTTTTTCTTCCCATTACGTCAATATCGTCTGCGTAGGCGAGTAATTGTACAGACTTTTGAAAGATTATTCCTCTGGTGTTGACGTTTGAGTTTCTTACAATCTGTTCAAGTATGATGTTGAAGAAATCGCATAACAGTTTGTCCCCTTGCCTAAAATCTTTTTCGACATCAAAGGTCTCGGTGTGTTCTTTACCGACCTTGACGAAGCAGCGTGAATTCTCCAAAGTCATCCTGCATAGTCGTATGAGTTTTGCAGGGATGCCGAAACTAGACATGGCTCTGTACAGCTCGTCTCTGTAAATACTGTCATACGCGGCCTTGAAATCGATAAAGAGGTGGTGAATATCGATATTATGTTCTCGGGTTTTTTCCAAGATCTGCCGTAATGTGAAAATTGGGTCTATTGTGGACTTCTCTGGTCTAAAACCACATTGATAAGGACCTATCAAGTTGTTGACGTGGGGTTTCAGACGTTCACATATTACAGCAGACAAGATCTTATAAGCAACGTTAAGGAGGCTTATCCCTCTGTAATTGGTGCAATTGTGAGGGTCTCCCTTCTTTAGGATCGGGCATACGATACTGAGGTTCCATTCGTCGGGCATGCTTTCTTCCGACCATATCATGCAGATCAGCTGGTGCATGCTCCTTTCCAACTGGTCTCCAGCTGCCTTGAAAAGTTCGGCATCAAGGCCATCTGCACCTGCAGTCTTATTTGATTTAAGTTTGCATATGGCAAGCTTAATTTCTTCTAGGTCGGGAGGACGGCATTATTGATCATCGTCGAAACTGAATGGGGCAATCTGCCTAACAGTGGAATTTGTGTCCTCATCGCCGTTAAGCAGTCTGCAGAAATGATCTTTCCAGATCCTCAGTAGCGACTGTGACTCTATAACTATGTTTCCCTGCTGGTCCTTACAGGCTTGAGTTCGGGGCTTGCCACCCTGGCAGGATCTTTTTACCTCTTCGTAAAATTTCCGAATCTCGTTCCTGTCATGGCACCTCTCTATTTCCTCAAACGAGAGCTTCTCATATTGCTTTTTTTCGTTTTGAGAAGTCGGTGTCAAATCAAATCAAATGATTAATAGATTACAAAAACTACAGAACAGAGGAATGAGATGTATTCTGATGTGTAACAGACTAACTCATATACAGTATATGTTAAATTCTTTAAAATGGCTTTCAATTAATCAAAGAACGATAATGAATGTGCTATGTTTTATATTCAAAATCAAAAACAATATGTTACCAAGATATTTATCTAGTCAAATAGTTTATGTTGCCGATGTACAGCCATATAACCTTAGAAGTGGTGGAAATTTTAGATTACCATTTTGCACAACATCAAGATCTCAAAATGTATTATTGTATAAGGTAGAGCTGTGTCAATCGCGATTGATTCGGTCTTTTTGACCCGTTCACGGAAAAAGATTGATGATTGCAAATACACAACAGCAAGCGAACCATTCAATCTTCATTTCAATCGTTTCAAAAGAACACTGACTGCAGTGAACGGAACCGATGAAACTGAAACCAATCACTTGAACCAAACGAACGATAGAGACTGAAACCAATCACCAATCACCTGAACCAAACGAACGATCGAGATTGAAACCAATCACTTGACCCAAACGAACGAACGAGATTGAAAGTGAAACCAATCATTTGAACCAAACGAATGTTAGCGACTGAAACCAATCACCAATCACTTGAACCAAACGAACGAACGAGAATGAAATCTGAAATCAATCATTTGAACGAAACGAACGAGAGAGACTTAGCCAGGGAAGATAACGAATAGTTAGAATAGAGAAATAAAGAAAAATGCAATAAAAATTAGTTGTTTCACACGAAGCTTAACAATTGGGCTGTAGATTGTGGTCTGAACATCAATCCACACAAAACGGAATTAGTTCTCTTTACGAGGAAATACAAAATTCCGGACTTCAGACCCCCAACTATTAAAGGGGTAACTCTCACACTGTCAAATCAGGCTAAATATCTAGGTCTCATTTTTGACAATAAACTGACCTGGAAAACTAATATTGAGGAAAGAGTAAATAAAGCCAACGTGGCACTCTTCTCCTGTAAAAAAGCCATTGGCGGGAAATGTTGTTTCTCCCCCCAAATCACCCATTGGCTGTTTACCTCGGTAACTAGACCGATACTCACATACGGGGTGATAGTCTGGTGGACAGCACTAGACAAGATGATCAACTACAACAAGCTGGCCAAAGTTCAAAGAACGGCTAGTCTGTGTATTAGTGGCGCACTGAGGACAACCCCATCGGACGCCCTCAATGAACTACTAGATCTCACACCCCTAGATATCTTCAGCAAACAAGTCGCAGCTAGCTCAGCTACTCGACTCAGAGCTACATCACAGTTTACCAATAATAATCAAATCGGCCACACTACCATTCTAGATAACTTTAGATTTTTACCGAATAGATCCGACTACACCACCCCCAAGTTGGTGTTTGACAATAATTTCCAAGTAACCATACCTTCAAGAGAAGCTTGGGAAAATGGCACTCTTTTGGAAAATGAAGCAATACACTTTTACACCGATGGTTGAAAAACCAGCGAAGGTGTGGGAAGTGGAATCTACTCAGAAAAACTGAACCTCAGTCTTTTCTTCCACCTACCCGGTCATTGTAGTGTGTTCCAAGCGGAAATTCTGGCGATTAAGGAGGTGCTGTCTTGGCTCAAAGAAAACGTCATATCCTCCACGGATACTCGAATCTTCTCAGACAGCCAAGCTGCCCTTAAATCTCTTGCCTCTGTCTCTATAAAATCCATCACGGTCCAAAATTGTCAGATGTCTCTGAGGGAGATGTCAAATAAGTTTAACATTCACCTTTCATGGGTGCCAGGGCACAGGGACATACCAGGCAACTGTATGGCAGACGAACTAGCCAAAAAGGGCTCGACCACTTCCCTACGCTCAGAATGGAACAACAAAGGTGTACCTATCGACACATGTAAACTCCTTAGACAAGACTTAGACTTAGACAAGACGCTTCAAGGATAACAAACACTAGATGGACTGAGAGTAACAACTGCCTTGCAACCAAAAAAGTTTGGCCGTGTGTAGACTCAAAACGCTCTAAGAGTTTGTTAGCAATGAGCCGCCTGTATCTAGGTTCTACCATAGGTGATCTTACGGGACTTTGTCTAATAGGGAGACACGCCAAAAGACTCGGTGTGTTTTCCAATGATTTCTGCAGAAGCTGCATGGACGAGGGGGAGGAAGAAACCGTTCAACACCTTCTTTGCTCATGCCCTGCACTACTTCATAGGAGGAAAACTCATCTCGGTGAATTCTTCTTCGATGATACTAGCGACTTAGCTTACATAGACCTTTAAAGTCTTTCGAAATACATTAAAAGTTCCGCGTGGTTCGACTAGCAGGTAATTAACCGGCTAGTCTCGTAATGGAAGATTAATAAGTGATCAACTCGTTAATCTTACATCGGGTTTCTGAGATCAGTAGGTGACTAACTTGCTGATCTCTGTGGTATCTGGTATCACAATGGGCCCTTGCGGCCTAAGTGTGTCAGGCAATGTACTCATTGGCTGACAGCCACTTTCACCTTACCTAACCTAGTTGTTTCACAATAAACGTTGCAGATAATAAGGAAATGGTAGGAAATGTAATTTTTTAAAGGCTATCAGAAGATTAAAACCAAAAATACAAAATTTAGAAAGATGAATAGAAACTTTATTTAGTTTTTATTTAAGATACTTCAAAAGGCGTGTTTTTTTCACAAGACTGTATACATATACATAACATCATTTTACATGAAAAGCAAAAACAACATCCCCGTCAACCGATGTTATGGATAAAAGGATGGTTAAGTCAGGGATAGATTTTTGACGTTTAGTCGAGTATTGAATGAGTTTTTCGACTTTTCATTTTAATTTTTTTTTAAGGTTGGTGCGTCTAGAGACTTCCATGTATCTCGAACTAAAGCAAAATGGGTGGCAAAGGGTTTGTTCATAAGTGTGTAACTGAATAAAATCGTGTGCCCACTCTTACACTCCAAAATTTAGTTTCGGAAAATTTTTGATTTTTAGAATTTCATAGATTTCAAGAGTTAGATTTGTAAATTTATATAAAGATACATAAAACAACGTAATACCAATTAAAAAAGGTCTGTTTAGTGACTGAAAGCACTTTTTGCATATTTCTTTTCACATTTTTCTCTGAATGTTGACATTTTTTACAAAAATTGTTGTTAAGTATGCCATAAAAATGGTTTTATTTTTTTATTATTAATAGTTTAATTCGTTTGAAACAAGTAACAAAATATTTTTTCCAACTCACATATATATCACAATCTCATATGAATTCAACTCCAGCATGTAAACAGAGTCAAAAACACACAAGAGAAATTCCTTGTTGCGTATGTGAACGGAATCCCCGTCAACTTGGCAGCGCTATAACACGAAATTCGATTTTTTATATGCAAATAATTTGGAAAACATTTGGAAAAATTTGGAAAATGGTTTTCACAATTTGGGAAAGTCCCAAAAAAAGTTATTTACAATTTAAAATTTGGCGTATACTTGGTAGCGCTAGCAATGAAATTCAGAAATTTTGGTGTCAATCGATCGGGGACAATTTGGAAAAATTTGTAAAAGACTTTTCTGAATTTGGCAAACGATAGTTTTGCCAAAAAATGCAAAAAACATGATACTGGTGAGCCGCTGTACATTTTATTAGCAGCTAATTAAACTAAAATGCTAATAACTTTTTTCCTATACTTTCCCAAATTACAAAATAAGTTATTTTAGTTTAAAGAGACCTTGATTGAATTTAGGAAACCAAATCAGATCATGAAATCTGTGATTTTGGTACTATTTTAGTCAAAAATATTTTGTAATGCGTTTTTTAATGGAAAATTAAATTTTTCAACTAAAATGCTAATAATTTTTTTCCTCTACTTTCCCAAATTATAAAATAAGTTATTTTAGTTCGAAGAGACCTTGATTGAATTTACGAAACCAAAGCAGGTCGTGAAAACTGTGATTTTGGTACTATTTTAGTAAAAAATATTTTGTAATGCGTTTTTTAATAGAAAATTAAATTTTTGCAACTAAAATGCTAATAACTTTTTATTTCCTCTACTTTCCCAAATTACAAAATAAGTTATTTTAGTTCGAATAGACCTTGATTGAATTTAGGAAACCAAAGCAGTTCATGAAATCTGTGATTTTGGTACTATTGTAGTCAAAAATATTTAGTAATGCTTTTCATAATGGAAAATTGAATTCTTACAACTAAAATGCTAATAACTTTTTTTCTATACTTTTCAAATTACAAAATCAGTCTTTTTAGTTTGTATAAAGCTTTATTGAATTTGGAAAATCAAATTAGTTCATGAAATCTGTGATTTTGGTACTATCTAAATCAAAAATATTTTTGAACCAAACTGTACGAAAGTACAATGTTTTTTATGAGAAATGTTTAAATTGAAATATTAATCGAACAATGCTTAAATAGAATCCACAAATAATTTTTTTTTTTTTTTTTTAATTATATAGGGCGAAGGTGAGAATTACCTTTACAAGCACGTCGACCTGAAAGATCTTTTGTGCTGTTCCCTTAGGTTTAAAAACACGTAGTGTATAGGTTTGTTCATTCGAAGCTGAGGTCATGTAAGAACCTAAGAATCTTCGAGGAAGAGGTGTTTCTGATATCAAGGGGACAGGGGAACCCTTTATTGAATATATTAAGCCTGGATCTAGCTAATGCAGGGCATTCACATAAAATGTGTTCAGCTGTTTCTATGTCCTCAAGACAGAGACGACAGGTGTCATCTTGGCTGATGCCCATGTTTTTAAGATGATACTTGAGAGAGCAGTGTCCAGTGAAGAAGTCCGTAAGTAACTTTGCGTCACGTTTGCTCATGTCAAGAATTTCTTTCATACGTTTGTGGGATAAGTCAATGAATAGTTTTGACTGACGATGATGGCCATTTGAGTTGTTCCAGGTGCTGATCATGTTCTGTCGTTCCCAGGTAGCTAATTCGTTTTTAAGGCTACTGATTGGGAGACCACAGTAGGGTTCAGGGCCTTTGAATTAGGACTGAGAGCCAAGTCTAGCAAGTCGATCAGCCTCTTCGTTACCCGGTACGCCTTCATGACCAGGCACCCATGAAAGAGTTATTTTATTGTGAGTAGCTAATTGAAGTAAACATGTCAGGCAGTTCCTAACTAGTTTGGATTCGATTTTTGTCGAGGATAGAGCCTTTAGTGCTGCCTGACTGTCAGAGCAGATTAGGATGCTTGATCTTCGGAGGTTTCTTCTAATGCATTCCCTAATACAGAATTCTATAGCCATTACCTCTGCCTGGAAGATAGTAGTTGTGTTACCAAGGGATGTAGATGATTTAAAGTTGGGACCGTAATTTCCTGCACCTACACCGTTGTTTGTTTTTGAACCGTCAGTATACCAGATGTATTGGAAGTTACTTGTAAGAATTACAGGGTTCTTCCATGCTGAGCGGTTTGGAAAGATTACTTTAAAGGGACGATGTAACATTATGCGTTTAGGCATAAGGTCCGAGGAGTGGGCCGCAGGCGATTTCAGTATTGGGAGCACCTGCAGAATACTCATATGTCCTTGTAAGTTTTCCTTTCTAGAGTAGTTGGTGAGATGAAGCTTTAGTCCGCTTAGTGCAGCAGTCTTCTTTACTCTTTGATGTAGCGTTAGAAAGTTTATTAAATTTTCCTCCATTTAATAAACTTTCTAACGCTAAAGTTGGGCAGGTGCGCATTGCACCTGTGATACCTACACAGGTTAGTCTTTGTAACTTTTGCAAGGATTTGCGGGCATAAACTTGTTCTGTTTTTTGCCACCAGATCAGTGAAGCATAGGTTATAATGGGTGTGATAATAGTGAGGTAAGTCCAGTAAATCAATTTTGGCCTAAGTCCCCACTTTTTACCAAAGAGCCTAGAACAGGCCCAGAAAGCATTTGTTGCTTTTGCTATGGTTTTGTCTAGATGTGGTTTCCAATTGAGTTTATTATCCAGGGTTACTCCTAGATATTTGACCTCTTTGGAAAAATTTATTGGAACACTATTTAGGGATAGTGTTTGGAGATCGATTTTACGTCTCCTGGTGAATGGAATGATGACTGTTTTGGTGGGGTTGACCTTAAGCCCCTTTAACTTTGTTCAGGGCACTTTGCATACGGTTTGTGACCTGTGCTTCTTGATTGCCTTGAATAGAGATGACTAGGTCATCAGCGTAGCCTTGTGTATCAAGGCCCAGCTTATTGAGGTCGTCCAAGAGCTGATCTATTACAATTGACCAGAATAGGGGAGATAAAACACCCCTTTGGGGACAGCCTTTCACAGCATTAACTGTTATTGATATTTGACCTAGTATGGTGGAGATGATTCTGCCACTTAGCATAGAGTCAATCCATTTAATGGTTGGTGTGTCAATTCCTTTGACAGTTGCAGCGGTTTGAATTGACAAGTACGTAGTATTGTCAAAGGCGCCAGAAATATCAAGAAAAGAGCAGAGTATGATGTCTTTCTTTGCAAACGCATTCTCAATTTTGCTGACCAGCTGATGGAGAGCTGTAACAGTGGACTTACCAGTTTGGTAAGCGAATTGGTTAGCATTGAGAGGATTTGCTATTAAGGCCGTACTGCGAATGAGTAAATCAATCACTTTTTCCATGACCTTTAGAAAGAAGGATGTGAGACTGATTGGTCTGAAGGATTTTGGGTCTGAGTTTGATCTATTGCCAGCTTTTGGTATGAATACTACTCTCACCTTTCTCCAAGTTTGAGGAATGTAGCTTAATTCAAAACTAGATCTATAGATAAGTGTGAGTGAGCAGATTATGGTATCAATTCCATACTGCAAGAGAGCAGGAAAGATACCATCCTCCCCGGGCGCCTTGAAAGGCTGTTGTGAGGATACTGCCCATTTGATGGAGTCTTCGTTAAAAAATTTTCTAGCTAGACTTCTTGTTGTGCTATTAGGTGTAGTGTAACTTACATTTGTGGTTAGAGATTGATCAGTGGTATGTATACAGTCAGGAAAATGAGTGGCCAAAAGTAGGCTCAGAGTTTCACTGTAACTTTGGGTAAAACTACCATCCGATTTTTTTAAGAGACCAATACCGTTGTTATGATCTTTAGCTAAGGCTTTTTGAACTCTGATTGAAGAAGGCAAGTTATCGATACTTTCACAGAAGTTTTTCCAGGTATGTCGTTTTTGCCTTCTTATCATCGAGTTGTAAGTCGTTAAAGTTGTTCGATATTCGCTCCACGAATTGGTTCGTTTAGCTTTGTTGAACATCTTTCGAAGCTTTCTTTTTAAATTCTCCAATTCACTGTTCCACCAGGGAACATCGCGATTTGAGTTGGACTGTCTAATGTGACAGCTGGACTCGTATGCGATTGTGATTTGGGAGCTTAAGCGTGTTGCTTCCCTTTCAAGTTGATAAGGAGAGTCAATGTTTGGATAGGATGGTTCAAATTCACAACGAAGTGTCTCTGTGTAGAGATTCCAGTCCGTGTGTCTTGGTACCCTATTGTTTTCTATATTGTTGTGATTCGGCCTTGACAGATCAAATCTGATGTGCCGGTGGTCCAAGAATGATAACTCTTTCGAGACATGCCAATTGAGAATGTTGTTGGCTATGGCAAAACTTGCCACTGTCATATCCCACACTTCTTTCCTAGTGGAGGTGACAAAGATAGGTTCATTTCCCTTATTTAGAATATCTAAGTTTGAGTGCATGAGAAAATCTAAAAGTGACTCACCTCTTTTGTTGATGTCTTTGCTACCCCATATGGTGTGATGGGAGTTGGCATCACAACCAAGTAGTAGCTGTCTTCCCCTTGCGTTGCAGTAGCTAACAAGTTTTTTAACCTCTTCAGGTGGTGCGGAGGTAGTATCACCCGGGTAGTAGGCTGAGGCTATTACAATGTTTTGTAAGCCTCTTGCCGTGGGGATCTCAGCTAGTACCGCAACGAGATCATTTGTGATGAATTCTGGAATGGGAAGAAAGTTAGTTCTTTTATGGATAAGAAGCGCAGCTCGTGGTTGGAGTTGCGTGTTGTCGTATATTAACTTACACGATTGTGTTGGAAGGCCTTTTATTTGGCCTCTTACCACCCATGGTTCCTGGACTAGTAAGCAGTCCAGATCCTGCTTGACAAATTCCCTGCTTGCCACAGCTGAGGCAGCTTTGGCGTGCATGAGATTTATCTGCAGGAATTTTAGGGTGGTGTAATTCATTTTGTTTTGGGTGTTGAGGTAAAGCTCGCCGGTGCTTTTAATAGCCTCTGCCGAGCTTTACCTTTGGGCCTGGGGTCCCGTTTTTGAGCCATGAATCTGGCTGTGCTGCTTTTTGCAGCTGGTGTTGCGTTCTCGCATTTTGTTGTTGTTTTAGCGACGGTTGTTGAGCAGGGAAGGGGGGGAGTTGTTGTTGCATTGCCAGAGGTACCTTTTGATAAGGAAGGCCTTACGGCTGACTCCTTTGGCAAGGTAGTTGTGGCATTAGCAACTGGGGGGGGAGGAACTGGGATTGTTGGAGCTGTCAGCCTGTTTTGTAGATCTGACGTTGGTGAAGGCTGTGGAGCACTATTACCTGTCGTCAGAGTCAAACAGGCTGTCTTGACAGGGGAGTTAGGTGGGGGTTTGGGGGCACCAGTTTTGTGAGGGGCTTTAGGATGGCGGAGTTGAACATCGCCAAACCTAAAGTCTATGATGTCTTTTTTGGTTTTCAGTAGAGCCACGGATTTATGGTCCACCGAAAAGGTAAGAATAGAGGCGGCACCTTTGGCTTCTCTTCTTATGACCCTCCATTCAGGGAGACCCTCATTCTGGACTTTGATCGCAGTGAGAATCTGCTCGTTCGTTCATGTAGGGCCAAAGGGGAAATGGCCCACCAGAATTTGGTTTTTGGGAATTTCTTCCTCTTCAACCGCCTTCAGTGAGGCATTCTCCCAAGGCTTTAATTTTGGAATTTCGCCTTTTAGCCAATCAGCCGTGACCTTATTTTTGCAGTTGAAGACAAGCCATCCTGGTCTGAAATTGGTACCAAAGAATTTGGGGCTGATATCCCCTGTCTTTTGGCTACAAATCAAACCAAAGATGGTGTCTTGCACTACTGTCATTTGGTCAGTGTTAAGTAGCGTTTCCGGGTAGTCTGAGGCAAGGATACCTATTTTGTAACTCTCCAGTGCTTGCTTAAAATTTTGTTGCTCTATTTTTTGTTGATTTGGAGGCGGATTTGATGTGGAAGGCACATCAACAGACCTCTGCTTGTGAGCAGTGTTGGGTTTTGCCATTTTGGCACGATTTGTGTCCCTAGGGAAGGATTCAGAGCGATTCCTCTTTTCTCCCTTTAGAACGGCCGTTCTGGCTCTTTCCCTGGCTTCGGCTTCGTTAAGGCCGCTAGCCAGAAGGAATTTAAAGCGTTTGCGAGCAGCTCCACAAAGCTTGACGCGCACTTTTTGGGTTGTTTTGATCGTTTGATCAGAGTGTGTTGAAGGGGCAGCTTCGTTTAGAAGTTTCGCCTCCTCCAAAGAACCAATAGGTGGAAGGTCGTCAAGACCTGTCTCCATTGGTGTGGATGCACTTAGAGCAGCATCACTCTCTTTAAAATTTTTATTTATATTTTCAATTTTTGTACCCACGAGTAATAGGGAAAGGAGGTCACCATTGGCAGAGCCGTATGCCAACGTAAAGGACTTACAATTTAAACTGGATTTGCCTAGGTATCCAGAGTTCGCAACTACTGACTAAGAGCTCCTTAGCCATTCAGCCTTCGGCGTCGCTGTTCAACCACTGGCTTGAGGATTGTTTATCGACCTTTACTGGTCTAGATCCGTTATGTTCGGTTATTGCGTAAGCAAGTTGCAGTGGCACCTCGAGCAGGATGTTATTTGCTAACGCATAACGGTCTTGAAAAGGGAGAGGCTAGAGTTTCATGGAATATCAGACTTTTATTGCGCTTCACCTGTTCCTGGGACTTATGTCCCAGGCCAACATCCACAAATAATAAATGTCAAACCAAATATAAACAAAAAGATAGAATTCTTCACTTTAACCTCTGAATTGTATACAAGTAAATAATGTAAATATATAAACCGGATTATCAAGAACGAAGGTGCACCACTGCACGTGTCTTTTTCTTTTATTTATTTATTTATTTCACCTACGAGCAATCAGCTCAACAGATTACATATTACAACGCAATAAAAGAAAAGTTTTAAATTAATTTTAAATGAAATAATAGCAAGGTTTCAATTTCTTAAAAGTAAGTAATACAATTCATTTCGGAATTTATCTCTGGAGAAAGACAGGTCAATATGACCATAAATCTCATTGAACTCTCTAATTGATCTTGAAATTGGTTCACTCATGCCATAGTTATTTCTGTGCATTGATTGAAAAAGAAGATTTCTATCCCTCAACGGTCTCTCCGGAGCATAAATACAAATTAAGGACAACAAGGGAGGACACTTTATATGATAACATAAAATATCTCGGACGAAAACTATGTCATGACTAGTTCTACGTGATTTGAGTGACTGCAAACCTAGAAGATTTTGCCTAGCTATGGAATTTGGAAGAAAACTCCATCGCATTTTGTAAAATGCATACTTCGTAAAATTGTTCTGAACTTTCTGAATTCGATCTGAAAGATATTGTTGGTGAGGGTTCCAGATGATGTCTGCATACTCTAGGTTGGGTCTTACTAGTGAGGTATAAAGAGACACAAGGGTGTAGGGGTTAGTGAAGTCTGTTGAGTTTCTTTTTATAAATCCCAACATCGAGTTTGCTTTAGATATAATAGCTTCAAAATGTGGTGTACAAGGGAATTTGGAGTCAAAAATTACGCCTAAATCTTTGAACTTTTCAGTTCTCTGAAGAGGGTTGCAATCAAGATAATATGAAAACTCTTGCATATGATGCTTTCTTGAGAGAGAAATCACAAAACATTTCTTGGTGTTAAGATTCAAACGATTTAACATACACCATCGACATAGATTATCAAGATCCAATTGGAGTTTTTGACAATCACTTATAGAGGTTACTTTCAGAAAAAGTTTCAGATCATCTGCATATATGAGGCATTTGCTGAAGTTAACACAGTTAACAATATCATCAATGAATATTATAAACAGTAGAGGACCTAGATGACTACCCTGTGGAACACCAGAGGTACAATTTATCTGCCTTGAGGTAAATGCGTCAATTTTGACTTTTTGAACTCTTCTTATGAGGAAGGAGCAGATCCATTTAAGGAGGCTTGAGTGGACACCAAATGACTCCAATTTTTGAAGCAATATTTTGTGGCAAACCGAGTCAAATGCTTCGCTAAAATCCGTATAAATAACATCCACTTGGTTTTTGCTTTCAATAGCATCAACAACAAAAGAAGAGAAACATGTTAAATTGGTGATTGTCGATCTTCCCGAGATGAACCCATGTTGAGTATCACTTATATGTTCCTTCACTAGGAAATCAAGCTTTTTTTTGACAAGGCTTTCAAAAAACTTAGGAATTGCAGACAGTTTACAAATTCCTCTGTAGTTTTCTACATTGTTTTTGGAACCCGTCTTAAAAATGGGAATCAAGAAAGAGGATTTCCAATCATCTAAGAACACTCCCGATGCCAGTGATGAATTGAAAATGATTAGTAATGGAAGAGAAAGGGAATTGGAACATCTTTTTAAAACTATTGCTGGAATGCCATCAACGCCAGGCTTAGCGTTCGGATTGAGATCTTGCAATCCTTCTAAGACATCGTTAAGATCTAATTGTAAGGACCCTATATTTACTTTAGGATTGCAATCAGGAAGGTGAACCAGATTTTCATTTGATTTTGAATAGACCGATTCAAAAAACTTAGCAAATAGCTCAAGGGTGTTTTTAATTTCATCAGATTCCTGATTTTTATAAAACATAGAATTTGGAATCCCCAGTGATTTTCGTTTAGAATTTATAAAAGACTAAAAACTTTTTGGGTCATTTTTTAAATTGAGTTCAACCTGCATAACATAATTTCTGTGCGAGAATCTACTTAAAACCATGAATTCCCTACGAAGATAACAAAACTATATTTGGTCAGCCAAATCATTTGATTTCTTAAACTTAGCGAAAGATTTATTTTTTAAATTTTTAAGGTGTGTCAGCCTGTTATTATACCATGGAGGTTTGGAAATATTCTTTTTCTTTTTATGTGGCAGAAATAGATTGAAAGCATTATTTAAAATCTTCGAAAAGCGATCAAACATATTTTGTAATTCTAGGTTTAAAAATTCAGTTTTCCAGTCAACAGTTTCAAGATAATTATCAAGTTCAATAAAATTGGCTTTTAAAAAGTTAAATGATAATGAATCGTTACTATTAATTTTTAAATAAATGTACAGTTGAATTTCAATATATAGTTCTTTGTGATTGATAGAATCATTTAATAATGAAAAAGGAAGCGTTTCATATACAGAACCCTTGAATTCATCATGTGGTATGAAAACAAGATCAAGAATATTATTCAAACTATTGACAACGTTATTGACTTGACATAAGTTAAGAGCAAATAAATGGTCAACAAAAGTTATTTCGATAGCACTTCTCAAGTTACATGGAATAAGCATATTTTCATTAGAAGAATAAGACCATTTCACATCAGTTAAATTAAAATCACCAATTACAAAAACCTTCTGTGGACAGTCATTTAAATTACTTACAAAATCAATGTTGGCAAGGTGCTTCTCATATATATCAATGGTGCTTCTAGGTGGTATGTAGCTTGTGATGATATAAACGGAAGTACCTGTTCCGAGACGAAGTGACACACATAATTGTTCGATGTCTATGATTGGCAGCGGTATTAAGTGGGATGGGAAGCATGAGCGAACTGCCATAAATAGACCACCTCCGCGATCTTCTGCAGTAATGCATCGATCTCGTCGAAAGACTATGTATGAACCGCCGTTGACAATTTCAGAATCGGAAATTCCACTCCAAAGCCAGCTTTCAACAATAACAATAATATCATAGTCTACATGGTTAGATGATTGGTATAAGGCGGCAAGTTTGGTTCGAATTCCACTTGCATTGTGTAAATATAATTTTAGGCAATTGGCATTCATAGACTTAATATTGCTTCGTTCATTAGAATATATCAGAGGGGCTCTTTCAGCTTTTAAAATTTAAAAGAAAAAAAAAACATTGGATGCTCCCCTTATTTGCACTACAGCTCACTTATTTTACCTGCAAAAGACTTTTAATAGTGTTCATTTTAAAGCTTATTTCAAGCACTACAAAACATCCTCTTGTATTAGAATGCATAAAATGCATCTGCTCGCCGCTCGGCATTGACCACAACGATTAAATTTCAGACAAAATAAAAAACGGCTTTGATCTTTTATATCTAGCTTAATATTGTTCTAAGAATACTTTATAAAAAACCAAATTGTTCATTGTTTTACCTGCTACAATTTTGTTTTTTATAAAATTTTTGATAAAACGTATAGTTTTGGAGATATTTGCAATAAATAGATGAAAAACGTGAAAAAATTGCGAATATTCAATTGCCAATAACTAGAAAAGTATTGGACTTAATGAAAAACTTTATATTTGATTTTTTGCTTAAAATTAGACCTTTTATCGATATCCGAGGTTATTTTGAAAAATAAAATTCACCCCCGAACATAAAACAACGTAATACCAATTAAAAAAGGTCTGTTTAGTGACTGAAAGCACTTTTTGCATATTTCTTTTCACATTTTTCTCTGAATGTTGACATTTTTTTCAAAGGCAGTTGTTAAGTATGCCATAAAAATGGTTTTATTTTTTTATTATTAATAGTTTAATTCGTTTGAAACAAGTAACAAAATATTTTTTCCAACTCACATATATATCACAATCTCATATGAATTCAACTCCAGCATGTAAACAGAGTCAAAAACACACAAGAGAAATTCCTTGTTGCGTATGTGAACGGAATCCCCGTCAACTTGGCAGCGCTATAACACGAAATTCGATTTTTTATATGCAAATAATTTGGAAAACATTTGGAAAAATTTGGAAAATGGTTTTCACAATTTGGGAAAGTCCCAAAAAAAGTTATTTACAATTTAAAATTTGGCGTATACTTGGTAGCGCTAGCAATGAAATTCAGAAATTTTGGTGTCAATCGATCGGGGACAATTTGGAAAAATTTGTAAAAGACTTTTCTGAATTTGGCAAACGATAGTTTTGCCAAAAAATGCAAAAAACATGATACTGGTGAGCCGCTGTACATTTTATTAGCAGCTAATTAAACTAAAATGCTAATAACTTTTTTCCTATACTTTCCCAAATTACAAAATAAGTTATTTTAGTTTAAAGAGACCTTGATTGAATTTAGGAAACCAAATCAGATCATGAAATCTGTGATTTTGGTACTATTTTAGTCAAAAATATTTTGTAATGCGTTTTTTAATGGAAAATTAAATTTTTCAACTAAAATGCTAATAATTTTTTTCCTCTACTTTCCCAAATTATAAAATAAGTTATTTTAGTTCGAAGAGACCTTGATTGAATTTACGAAACCAAAGCAGGTCGTGAAAACTGTGATTTTGGTACTATTTTAGTAAAAAATATTTTGTAATGCGTTTTTTAATAGAAAATTAAATTTTTGCAACTAAAATGCTAATAACTTTTTATTTCCTCTACTTTCCCAAATTACAAAATAAGTTATTTTAGTTCGAATAGACCTTGATTGAATTTAGGAAACCAAAGCAGTTCATGAAATCTGTGATTTTGGTACTATTGTAGTCAAAAATATTTAGTAATGCTTTTCATAATGGAAAATTGAATTCTTACAACTAAAATGCTAATAACTTTTTTTCTATACTTTTCAAATTACAAAATCAGTCTTTTTAGTTTGTATAAAGCTTTATTGAATTTGGAAAATCAAATTAGTTCATGAAATCTGTGATTTTGGTACTATCTAAATCAAAAATATTTTTGAACCAAACTGTACGAAAGTACAACGTTTTTTATGAGAAATGTTTAAATTGAAATATTAATCGAACAATGCTTAAATAGAATCCACAAATAATTTTTTTTTTTTTTTTTTAATTATATAGGGCGAAGGTGAGAATTACCTTTACAAGCACGTCGACCTGAAAGATCTTTTGTGCTGTTCCCTTAGGTTTAAAAACACGTAGTGTATAGGTTTGTTCATTCGAAGCTGAGGTCATGTAAGAACCTAAGAATCTTCGAGGAAGAGGTGTTTCTGATATCAAGGGGACAGGGGAACCCTTTATTGAATATATTAAGCCTGGATCTAGCTAATGCAGGGCATTCACATAAAATGTGTTCAGCTGTTTCTATGTCCTCAAGACAGAGACGACAGGTGTCATCTTGGCTGATGCCCATGTTTTTAAGATGATACTTGAGAGAGCAGTGTCCAGTGAAGAAGTCCGTAAGTAACTTTGCGTCACGTTTGCTCATGTCAAGAATTTCTTTCATACGTTTGTGGGATAAGTCAATGAATAGTTTTGACTGACGATGATGGCCATTTGAGTTGTTCCAGGTGCTGATCATGTTCTGTCGTTCCCAGGTAGCTAATTCGTTTTTAAGGCTACTGATTGGGAGACCACAGTAGGGTTCAGGGCCTTTGAATTAGGACTGAGAGCCAAGTCTAGCAAGTCGATCAGCCTCTTCGTTACCCGGTACGCCTTACAGAATTCTATAGCCATTACCTCTGCCTGGAAGATAGTAGTTGTGTTACCAAGGGATGTAGATGATTTAAAGTTGGGACCGTAATTTCCTGCACCTACACCGTTGTTTGTTTTTGAACCGTCAGTATACCAGATGTATTGGAAGTTACTTGTAAGAATTACAGGGTTCTTCCATGCTGAGCGGTTTGGAAAGATTACTTTAAAGACGATGTAACATTATGCGTTTAGGCATAAGGTCCGAGGAGTGGGCCGCAGGCGATTTCAGTATTGGGAGCACCTGCAGAATACTCATATGTCCTTGTAAGTTTTCCTTTCTAGAGTAGTTGGTGAGATGAAGCTTTAGTCCGCTTAGTGCAGCAGTCTTCTTTACTCTTTGATGTAGCGGAGGAAAATTTAATAAACTTTCTAACGCTAAAGTTGGGCAGGTGCGCATTGCACCTGTGATACCTACACAGGTTAGTCTTTGTAACTTTTGCAAGGATTTGCGGGCATAAACTTGTTCTGTTTTTTGCCACCAGATCAGTGAAGCATTGGTTATAATGGGTGTGATAATAGTGAGGTAAGTCCAGTAAATCAATTTTGGCCTAAGTCCCCACTTTTTACCAAAGAGTCTAGAACAGGCCCAGAAAGCATTTGTTGCTTTTGCTATGGTTTTGTCTAGATGTGGTTTCCAATTGAGTTTATTATCCAGGGTTACTCCTAGATATTTGACCTCTTTGGAAAAATTAATTGGAACACTATTTAGGGATAGTGTTTGGAGATCGATTTTACGTCTCCTGGTGAATGGAATGATGACTGTTTTGGTGGTGTTGACCTTAAGCCCTTCTTTATTGCACCAGTCATTAACTTTGTTCAGGGCACTTTGCATACGGTTTGTGACCTGTGCTTCTTGATTGCCTTGAATAGAGATGACTAGGTCATCAGCGTAGCCTTGTGTATCAAGGCCCAGCTTATTGAGGTCGTCCAAGAGCTGATCTATTACAATTGACCAGAATAGGGGAGATAAAACACCCCCTTGGGGACAGCCTTTCACAGCATTAACTGTTATTGATGTTTGACCTAGTATGGTGGAGATGATTCTGCCACTTAGCATAGAGTCAATCCATTTAATGGTTGGTGTGTCAATTCCTTTGACAGTTGCAGCGGTTTGAATTGACAAGTACGTAGTATTGTCAAAGGCGCCAGAAATATCAAGAAAAGAGCAGAGTATGATGTCTTTCTTTGCAAACGCACTCTCAATTTTGCTGACCAGCTGATGGAGAGCTGTAACAGTGGACTTACCAGTTTGGTAAGCGAATTGGTTAGCATTGAGAGGATTTGCTATTAAGGCCGTACTGCGAATGAGTAAATCAATCACTTTTTCCATGACCTTTAGAAAGAAGGATGTGAGACTGATTGGTCTGAAGGATTTTGGGTCTGAGTTTGATCTATTGCCAGCTTTTGGTATGAATACTACTCTCACCTTTCTCCAAGTTTGAGGAATGTAGCTTAATTCAAAACTAGATCTATAGATAAGTGTGAGTGAGCAGATTATGGTATCAATTCCATACTGCAAGAGAGCAGGAAAGATACCATCCTCCCCGGGCGCCTTGAAAGGCTGTTGTGAGGATACTGCCCATTTGATGGAGTCTTCGTTAAAAATTTTTCTAGCTAGACTTCTTGTTGTGCTATTAGGTGTAGTGTAACTTACATTTGTGGTTAGAGATTGATCAGTGGTATGTATACAGTCAGGAAAATGAGTGGCCAAAAGTAGGCTCAGAGTTTCACTGTAACTTTGGGTAAAACTACCATCCGATTTTTTTAAGAGACCAATACCGTTGTTATGATCTTTAGCTAAGGCTTTTTGAACTCTGATTGAAGAAGGCAAGTTATCGATACTTTCACAGAAGTTTTTCCAGGTAAGTCGTTTTTGCCTTCTTATCATCGAGTTGTAAGTCGTTAAAGTTGTTCGATATTCGCTCCACGAATCGTTTAGCTTTGTTGAACATCTTTCGAAGCTTTTTTTTTAAATTCTCCTATTCACTGTTCCACCAGGGAACAAAAACAAACCTCGTTGACTTTGTCTCATTTTCCCTCTCAGCCTTGGAGAATGGAAAGGAGGTCGATGTAATTTCAACTGACTTTAGTAAAGCTTTCGATAAAATCTCTCACAAACTTATTCTTTTTAAACTTTCCACCCTCGGTTTTGAACCCATTCTGTTGAGATGGATTTCTTCTTATTTAGAAAACCGTTTTTACAGCGTTCGGTTCAGATCCGCCTTATCCAGCCGCTTTCCAGCTACATCCGGTGTTCCCCAAGGCAGCCATTTAGGCCCTCTCCTCTTCATTCTCAGTATTAACGACATTGAAATGATCATCAAACACTCCTCTATCTCTCTCTATGCGGACGATACTAAGTTTTACCGGATCATTTCTTCTTCTGAAGACTCTTCCCACCTCCAACTTGACCTCGACAAATTTTCAATAAATGTTTCCAAGTGCCAATCAATAACCTTCTCACGTAAACGCATCAAATCTACTCCCCGTCTCTATCTTCTAAACGGTCAAATCATTTCCACCGTTGAGGTGATCCGGGACCTTGGGATTATTTGCGACCGTGAGCTGAATTTCCTCAAACATATCGACGATATAATCCATGAGGCAAATTCAGCACTTGGCTTCGTGAAGCGATGGTCCAAAGAATTTGCAGACCCTTACGTAACCCGATCCCTTTACATTTCATTTGTTCGTCCACTTCTTGAATACGCTTGTCAAGTCTGGTCGCCTTTCCAGCAAGTGCACATTGCCAGAATTGAGAGCATACAACGCCGTTTCCTCCGTTTTGCTCTTCGAGGTCTTAAATGGAGTAATCCCGTGATATTACCTCCTTATCAAGACCGAATCAAACTCCTAAACCTAAATACGCTGAAAAATCGAAGAGAAATATTTGACGTTCTCTTCATTCACCGAATCCTCACAGGTACCATTGACTGTCCAGCCCTTAACGAATCCATTTTTCTAAATATTAACCGTCGTAACACCCGGAATCCCCGTCTCTTCTATCTTCCCACCCATCGAACCTCTTACGGCTCCAATGAACCCATCTCCCGAATGCCAACTCCCACTCCTCTTGTTTTGACTTCTGTATGAGTACTCCCTGCCTAAAACTTCGTCTCCTTAGCCCTCCAACTACTTAGTAAGTCTTAGCTATTAAGTTTCTTAGTTTGTAAGTTAATAGCTTATACTCCCTGACTCTACTAAGCCCTCCAACTAGTTAGTAAGTCTTAGCTATTAAGTTTCTTAGTTTGTAAGTTAATAGCTTGTATTAAGCCTAATAAATGTTGGTTTTGCCCCAACCAAAATTACACGTTCCTGAAAAGTAACAACATAATTGATTCAAAGAATCACATTCTCAAATCAACTCATCTTTAATATTATACCGTACAACATTCAACTTTACGAAATAAAACATCAAATTATACAATTTTTATTCATCTTTATTGTAATATCAAACACAACACAAAATACATCTCAATTGAAACAACATTTCAACATTTTGTAATACGCTGCGACAATGCACACATCAAGTTATCAACTCAACTTTATATCTTTCAATTCAAAAATCACTGCCACAACGCATGCAAAACGAATAGAATATAATATTTAAACAATTTAATTTTTCGATCAACAATTCTATATTGGAATAAAAAAAAAAAGAAAAAGTCTAAATGGAAATTGGACACCTTCCACAAAACTTAAGAAAAACATCGACAGCACATCAAACGTCAAAAAGCCGTCGGCAAAACTAAATTGAAACTAATGAAAAACATCGCTTTACAAAACCAATCAAAATTAAATTACACAAAACACAATGTCATTTGTAAATTTACAACACCCAAAATAATTTCAGAATCTAATCAATATTAACTGAATTTAGTAAAACGCAATCAAAAACGATTAATGTACTTATTATGTTTTATGTACACAAAATATGATTCAGTATACGTGCTACGCGCCGAGCTGCACTTGAATCGTATCGGTTCAATAAAAATCACAAATGCACCACCACTTTTCAATGCAATCATATTTTTTATTGCAATAAAATGTCTTGCAATTACACTACAAGCATTTTACACCACGTAACTTACACTTATTATTCATTTCGCAAAAAATTCACGAAATAATACGCGTTTGCTTACCTCGCAAAAATGTAAACAAAGTTCTAGTCGGAACCGAAAATGTCCGACTAGAAAAAGGCCGAAACCACTTCGTTTTTTCAATAATTTAAACATACGCACATACATACACACACAACCGCGATCGCGAAAATTGATAAAATTTGCCGGAGCGCGCGACGACGCCACCACCAACAACAACAATATTTCTGCTCCTAATATTAATTTTCCTGATGCTAGTAACTGATGAAATAATTCAGCTCCAAGTAGCAAGTCGATGGGTGCAGGTTCTTTAAAGCTAGGATCAGCCATTTGTATGTTGGTTGGAGTGTTCCAGGACTTAATGTTGATTCTCCGTGTTGGTTAGGTCGGAGTAATTTGGCGTAAGACAAAGGCTTCAAGATTGACAGTGAATTCTGATGTTCGAGAACTCAACGTTAAGTTCACTCTTTTTGTGGCTTGTTTGGTGCCCTCACCAATTCCAAGAATACGCATTGTTTCGGTGAATTCAAGAAGATTAGGTTTGGACAGTCTTTCTGTTATAAAGTTGTGACATGTGTCCAGGATTGAGGCAGTTTATGCATAGATGGATTTTTGACAATTGCTATGCGGCTTTCGGGAGAGAGTTGGAGAAATATTTTGAATAAATAACGCTTATGATCTTTGCTGCTACAAACGGGACATACTGATTTAGTGGATTTTTCTTCTGCCATTGACGTCAAAGATCTTGCAGCGGGTTTGCGCCATTGTTCCTGTGTGTGACGTCCCTTGCTTCCGAGTGTCTCTAAGGATTGAAACCATAACTCCAAAAATTGTAGCCTTGGATTTTTTATTGATTGCTCCCAAAGAGTATGATTTAGATTAGATTAGATTAGATTTTATTCAAGATAACTAGTTACAATTTTACATCATTGAGGAACATTGAATAATATAGAGGCATGACATAAAAGTTGTCTGCCTGAGTAGCAATTTTTCAAAAATTTTAACAATTTGTTTTTATTAGATATGTACATGAAATTGACTGGTGCTTAATTTGAATTGAATGTATTTTTACAAATTAAATATATGTATTTTATTATTATTATTATTTTGCTTTTTATACTTTTTGAATACTGTGGCTTATGTTAAAACAAAGTGAGATGGGCTTTTAGTTTAGCTAAAACAGAATATGATTATTAAAAAAAATAACTTTTAGTTTAGTCAAAACAAAAATTAAGTTAGATCAAAACAAATTTTTTTTTTTTTTTAGCAACTTATATAGGAATAATATTTGTTTGTTAGAAATTTTCAGTAACTATTCTCGTTCTATAAGAGTTGGCTGCTATGAAGTAGTCATAAAGTTGTTTCCAATTTTGGCTATTTAGAAAGCTTTTTACTTCATTCAAATCAAGAACATTTTTTTTAAAGTAGAAACGCCTTAGCTCTCTCAGTATTGGACAAACGCCAATGAAATGATGCACATCTTCCTTTTCCTGTAAATTGCAGATAGTGCAATTGCAAGATCCTTCGTTACGATATGGTGTAGAGTTCAGTCTTAACATTTCTTCTCTGATTTTAAAAATTGTTCCAATCATAAGGCACGAATCGCTGCTTTGAAAATAGTTGTTTTGATTAAGGTTGTAATTTGCCCTCGAGTAATATTGTCGCTCTGTTGACTCTCGAGCTCTTTCAATAAAGCTGTATTTTTCATTTTCATCTGTTAGCTGTATAACTTCATAGACACATTTTTTCCATTGGTTCGTATTTATTTGCCTGGCAAAAATCCTCGATCGAACCCTCCAAGTGGGTGCCGGGCGGGCAATGTTCACTACATATACTTATCAGTGTCTGTACGATGTCAGACGGTGACAGCCAAGGTTAGGTTGGATCGCTGGGTGGTTGTGACTTCTCAATAGCACAATCCTTAGAAATCCAATCTCACCATAGATACGAGGTTCCTAGTTTCAGTGGTGGTGTGAGCATTTATAATCCGTGCCGAAGAATTAAAGGTTGGGGGATAAACCAATCAATAACGAGCTCTTCTGGATGCTTGGCAGGGTCCAGAATAGACTAGCCTTACCCCGGTACACGGCTCTGCCGGGGCTGACCTTTTCCTTCCGGAGTTACTCGTGGGACCTTCTATGGAATTTTTAAAAACAAACAAACAAACAAACAAACAAACAGACAAAAAAACGAACAAAAAGACAAAAAAGAAAACTGGGGGGAGGCAACGTAAGTTGTACACATTCTCCGATTTGGCTGCAAAGTCGAAGCAGGAATGTGAGCCAACGAGCAAACCTTCCACCAGTGGGATACAAGGTTCGCACACAGGCTCTGAACCAGCTGCAAAGCCAGTTCAGGTCTGTGCAGTGGGAACCAAGAATCCCGACTCTGGCGAGCAGCACAGCCCGCTGGAAACTGGTCAAGAGCATGCTGCAAAGCTAGTTCTAGCCAGTGAATCGGAGGGCAAACGGACCGCCACTGCTAATAGTGGGGATGAAGTCCCCAATATTAGCTTTGAAAACAATTCGCCTGCTTTGGTGCCATCATCAAGACAGGACGAGGTGAAACTAACAAAGAGGGGATATGGAGGGGTGATTACGACTCCGTCTCCACCTTGAATGCCCTTAAAATAGAGGACATGGGGAGGGCCGTTCAGACTGGCAGGGTTGGGGTGGCGAATAGCAACCCTACCTCTGCGGGTCGGTACGTACCCTCGTCGAGTACCATGAATCCTCCAACTGGTGGAGCGGGAGAGGTGATTAACAACTCCAGCTCGGCCAAGGGGGGGACTCAGATCAAAAAAACGCCCGCTCAGATACGTCGCCAAGCCAGAAGGGTAATTGAAACGGTGGGTGGTAAACCTGTAACGGAATTGCTGTTCCTAACCCACAACATTGCGATCTTTTGCCTCTTCATTGAATTCCTCTGAACCACAGGATTCTCAAAGGTCCTCAATGAAGGTGGATTAGGTTGTTCAGTCGGCGGAATGCGGGGAGGCACGCTAGCGATGGCCAATAGGCTTGCTCGTCGGAGGGGTGGGTTCTTGCAAACGCCACTGAACTGCCGTTTACAGTAAAACGTGCCTGAAAAGCTATAAATTTAAAAAGAACAACTAAAAACTGCCAAAATATCAATAAGTCTCTCAACAAACACTTCTTTTTGGAACTATACGGTGGTCTTAGTTCCTGAGGGTGACCCTCCCACTGTTTGATACTCTAAGTACAAACGCCATGGTTAACGCTCCCTCTGAATACTTTCGCGATAACCCCTAAAGCGAAGTCAACTTAAGTTAGACCTGGCTTATCATTTCCGCCTCCACACTTCCCCTCAACCTACCACTTCTCCAAGCTCACATTCGAAAATCTACTCACTCGACATTATGTTATGTCACTAATACAAAAGTTCATAATAATTCCACCATTATACGGTTTATTCAAAAAGTAGAAATATTATCACGAAAAAGATTAAGAAGAATAATTCATATGTCTATCGTTAGTATAAAATTCAATTCATATATATATATATATATATAAGATCAATAATATTAAAAAAAGATTAAAACAGAAACAAAGGTTCATTGACCCTATGTATGAATCTCATAAAATCAAAATCTATGTAGTTATTCAAATATACTAATCATCGAAATCACTCAGCAATGTATTACGCAAAAATGTTAACAAATATGTATATCTATATACATATATGCCGGTCGAATCAGCTGTTCGTTTATGTTAACGGACCTAGGTCGATAACCCTCCAGACAACTTTAGCATGTGACGAGCACTGCTCCGATTCACTCATATGATAAAATAATTCTCAAATACAAATACAACAATTATGACTCACCAATATCACTCCTCCAGTAAAGTTGTGCGCACGACTCGTTGGCGGGTAAGATGTGAAAAAATTGGAGTTTCTTTCTTAAACTCTTTTACTAAGCTAAACTTAAAAAAAAAGGAAATTATGTTTATCATATGTTTGTATTGGTGGTCATGAATGAGTTGGACTCTTATACTCAACTTGATTGATTACGACGAGCGAGGTTCATACATCTCACTGAAAACTTACTTTAAAAAAAACTAGGTCAACAATAATTGGATAGTCGATGCCTGGATCTTGACGTAGAAGGTAGTCTACGGACCTTGATGATGATTGCCGATACGTTGGATGTTATTGTCGAAGTAAGTATTAGGTAGGTATCATATTTCGGTTAAGTACTCCCTCTTTGACACGTATATCTACCCTTGATCCCGAAAGCTTTTTATACTAGCTGGCTGGCCTAACACGTGTCGACGACACACGTGGCCTTGATGAATCGTTCAAGGGCACCAGCCAGCCGGTGTTTTACGAACGTAAAGAAAGTGAAAGGTGTTCCTTTTTCGAGGCTTTGATAAGCCTTTTGACGTAAGTACTGTGATGGAGATCCTTAGGGCGTATTCCAAGCTTTTTCTGGGTGTAGTACAGGACCAAGAGATTCTGTTTTTTCCTTCGCAAGCTTGAGGGTGCTAGGCGTCTTGTCGGAGCCTGGGCGCTGATTGTGTGTAGCGGCCACGATCGACGAGTAGACGCCCTTTTCAAGTCTAAATAAACCAATCTCTATCTGAGGTTATGTTTTTCTAAAGCATTTTACACTAATTTACCTTGTGAGACTTTATTTAAGTTATACAAAATGTTCCGTAGGTTCCTATGTATGGTTTTTCGCAGAGCCTTAGCCTGTGACTCTAAGAATGGTGGATGGCTTTCGAGCCACAAGATCCTTTAATTTAGATGTAGCACAACCAAGGACGGAGACGGGTTTTCCTATGTGCTTTGCGACCCAAGATACGGACGGACAAAGGTTTTAGGATGTTAAAGTCCTACGCCTATCATAATGACACGTAATAAAAAAAACAAAAAAAAAAAAAAAAAGGTAGCACAATTTGCTTAGAAAAGCAACTTACTTTTTCGTCCCTCGTCAATCACTTATACCTTGTGAAAATCGAGCTAGCACTTGCTCAGAAAAAATTGATTTACGCGCAATTAACTCGCTATATAGTCAAACTTTATATATGTTTCATTAAAAAAAAACAAAAAAAAACTTCTTCCACTTTTACTCCCAGTAGGATTGATCCTTTTATGCGTCACGATCAATCTCTATGTGACGGAGTAGCGATCTTCACAGCACGATGGTTTGGGTAGAAAAGGAAGTAATTTTGCTACGTCGAACCCAGCATGGCTGATTGGAATGACATGGGATTGAAACGATAACTAAAGTTTGCAATCGAATCGAAAAGTTAACGAACGAATGAAGGGGCAGCGTTCACTGCTTCCATAATTGTTTGATGATAAAGTTTATTAAAAGAAAAAATTTGCGAGGTAGTGGCCAATACACAACTTTCCAATTCCTGGGTAATATTATCCCTGGAATGGGAAAGAAAATGCCACTGTTGTATTTTTGAAGTTGGAAGTTATCGGTCGTTTGCTTGAATTTCATCCAGTTACTCGCGGATGTCCTTCGCGTGTACTACCCCTAGGTTATTGCCATTTAGGTCGGTAAGCTCATATAAATTGTTGCCTTCTATGTTTTTGACTCTAGCCGCCACAAACTTTGGACATAACTTCGCGTTCCTACTTTTTGTCTTATCACTTAGGATGAAATTTCGCTTAAAAACTTTTTGCCCTATCTTGTAACGTCGACCCTTACTCCTGAGGTTGTAATTTTTTTCATAAATTTTGTGTGACTGTGCTAAAGAGTCTTTTATTCTCTTGTGGATGATATTCATTTTCGCTGACTTGGGTAAAATAGTAAATTCGGGATTGTTTAAGCTTCTTAGATTTTTAAGTAACTCATAATCTGAGCCATGTTCAATCTTACTCTGGCCAAAGAGAGCTTCATGAGGCGACATACCAATCGCCGAATGAACTGTTGAACGTAACGAGCTCACGATGGATGGTAAGTGCTGGTCCCACTGAGATTGGTCTTTACCTAGATACGAACGAATTGCACTGAGTATCGAGCGGTTTACTCGTTCACTGGCATTTGATTGTGGTGCATACACCGCAGTTTTAACATGTCTTGTTCCATAATTCGTTAGAAATTTTGAGAATTCCTTGCCAATAAATTGCTTGCCATTGTCTGACAAAAGAGATTCGGGTACCCCGAAGATAGAAAAAACGTCATCCTCTAAAAATCTTACTGCAGCTTCAGCTGTCGCTTTTCTTAGAGCTTTGACCAGCACAAATTTAGTCAGCTGATCCAGACAAACTATGATGTGCGTGTTACCTTTTTTTGATCTTGGGTATGGACCCAAAAAGTCAACATAGATGTGTTGCAATGGTCTCTCTACTACGAAGGCTTGTCCCATCGGTGGTCTAAGAACGGAATTAGGTGCTTTTGAAGTTTTGCACACATTACACTGCCCGACGAACGATTTTACCTGAGCCGCCATATTAGGCCAGTAAAATCGGTCGCGTAGACGATATAATGTCTTCGCTATTCCACCGTGAGACGCTTTTGTAGGCTCGTGGGCTAACTGGATCAAACTAGTCGTAAGCTCCGATGGAATCCATAGCTTCCATATGCAGTCATCCTCGATAGAATCACCCGTACAAGGTTTCACTTTTTTATAAACGAAACCATCTGATAAACGAAGATCAGGTAACTGGTTTTGGTTTGCCTCGATGGTTTTAATAAGCTCTTGATATTCATTGGACTTAAATGCTGGATCTTTAAGATCGATGTGTAAAACATCTGAAATATTTGGTCCTTGTGTCAACGATGTTATCTCATCGACGCTATAGATACGCGAAAGTGCATCTGGAACTACATTTTGCGTACCTTTTCTGTGTTCTATTTCGAACGAGAATCGTTGAAGTCGAAGACTCCAACGTGCTAGTCGCCCGTTTAAATCTTTTTGATTCATAAGCCAACGTAGGCTGGCATGGTCGGTAATGATTGTAAATTCTTGACCCTCTACATACGATCTAAACTTTTCTACTCCTAGAACCGCTGCTAAGCACTCAAGTTCGGTTATACTGTAGTTGCGCTGTGCTGACGTCAGCTTGTGAGAATAATAGTAAATTGGCCTTTCGACTCCTTCTACATCTTCCTGACACAAGACACTTCCTACACCGGTAGTAGATGCGTCGCAGAGAATCTTGAAAGGTTTTTGAAAATCAGGGTTAACTAATATAGGTGCCGAGGTTAAAGCCTGTTTGAGTGCTTCAAATGCTTTTAACGCCTCTGGCGTGAAAGTAAAAGTTTTGCTCTTTTTGAGCGTATCTGATAACGGAGAAGATAAAGACGAATAATTGTTAACGAAGCGCCTATACCATCCTGATAAACCCAAAAATCGTCTTACTTGTCTTGCAGTCTTCGGAATGGGAAAATCCCTGATGGCAGATACCTTATCTGGATCTGTCTGGATACATCCACCCCCTAATATGAAACCTAAGAATTTTAATTCTCTGAAGCAAAATTTGGATTTTGTTAAATTTATAGTTAAACCTGCGTTTTTCAAGAGCGTTGCAAGTTTTGTTAATATCGAAATGTGTTCATCAAATGTTGACGAGACCACCAACAGATCATCTAAATATACGTAGATATGTTGTCTCAATTCATGTGGCACCACTTTGTCCATGAGTCTACAAAGCCTTTGTGCGGCGTTGCAGAGACCAAAGGGCATTACCGTGAATTGATATAGGGGATTGCCTGGCACAGTGAACGCTGTCTTTTCCCTAGAGGCTTTCTCCAGCGGTATCTGCCAAAACGCGTCCTTCAAGTCCACAGTGGATATAAAGTGCGTGTTTGTCTGGCGACTAAGCAGACCATCAACATGATGAAGCGGATATGCATCTTTCTTTGTTACTTTATTCACCTTTCTGGAGTCGAGACACAGCCGATTTTTCCCCGGCTTTTGCACTAATACCATCGGCGAGCTCCAGGGACTTTGACTCACTTCTATGACCCCTAAATCGAGCATCCGTTGCAACTCCACTTTTATCAGGGCCCCTACCACTGGAGAAACCTGGTAATGACGTTGTTTCACCGGCTCAGCATTACCTGTATTTATTATGTGTTCTTCTAGCGTTGTTTTACCAAGCCCCAATTTAGCTGCGGATGGAAACAAGCTTATAACATTTTGAAGGGTTTTAGTTTGATCTGCAGATAGCTCGTGAGCATTTGAATCGCGTGAACTGTCTAACTCTATGGAAGATATATTTGAAAAAATCTCATTTGCAATACCGAAAGACTTCCAGAAGTTTACCCCTAGATACAAGGAGTTTTTTAGCGATGGCACTAAATATAATACTATATTTTTCGAAATTCCTTTATATGTAACTAAAGTTAAAAGTTCACCTATGATATTTTGAGACTGTCCGCTAGCCATTTTTACTTTCGAATTGAAAGTTTTAAAAGAAATACCCTCTGAATTAAGTAAGTCTAGACATCCAGCACCTAAACAGCTAATGCTTGCTCCGCTGTCTAAGAGCCCTAGCATACTTTTACCGAAAACCGTAACATTGGCATATGGCCTTGGGTCATCGGTGTCACATAGTATTGTTGCACATACTGCTTTGTGTACTTAATTTTTTTTTTTGAATTTTTCTCTGAGCTTTACAACACGTTCAGAGGGAGTTTTAAAAATGCGGTTACGCACCACGTAATAGTTTTTTAAACGCTCATGTAATGATGGAGGTTTTTGGACTACTTCCGCAGATAATGTGTCTTCCTTTACATTGGGTTCATCTGCTGGTCTTTTAAGGATTTCGATATTAAAATTTGGATTTAAATTTTGTTTACCTTCATTGGTCAAATCTGGAGAGCTTGAAAAATCTGGGTTTGAAACGATAATTGATTTTGAAATATTTGAAGGTTGAATATTTTCTATAGGATTTTTTGCTCCGGGTTCGATTGTGTAGGGCAAAACTCCCCGGATGGATTGCCCCGGTTCCGGTTTCCCGAACACTTTGGACACTTCGGAGATGTGGTGTTTTCTAAACCACACCGGAAACAAAATAAGCTCCGCTGAGCACTTGGACACTGCTTGTAGGAATGACCTTTTGTTTTGCAGTTCCAACATATATACAGGTTAAAATTTCTTGGCTGCGAAATAGCCTCTATAACTTCACTATCTTGAACTTCTTCATTATCAAAGTCTATCTCACTTACTTTGGGTTTAGTGCTGGAGCTTGTGACCGGAAACGTTTTTGTTCGTAAGCTTTCGTACTGATTAACGCGTTTCTCGATAGTACGACACACGTAAACGATCTCTGGCAAACTCTTAGTATAAAATGTTATTAAAAGTTCTCCTGTCTTTCTCCTTACGTTCTGCTTTATGAGATCTATCAAATCAGCAGAAGATTTTGGCTTTTGCATGCGTGAGTTTAATTTCATTATATCTAGATAAAAGTTATCGAAGGTCTCGCTTTGACCTTGGCGACGATCAAACATTTTCCGGGATATTTCTGTATCTGTTTCGAGCCTTTTATATTGCTCTAGGAGCGCTAACTCTAAATGACGCCAGGTGGCGCCAGGGTTGGATTTAAGATAAATCCACAACCAGGTTTCTACTTCACCTGCGACAAAAATTTGAAAATGTAGGAAAATGTCATCCCACGATACCTTGTAACAGATCTTCAAACGATTAAGTCGAAAAAGAAAATCTTCTATTGACATCTTCTCATTGTCGAATTTGAGACCCCATTTCTTAAAATCGACCGGTCGATTCCAAGTTGTTGGATTCGACACTCTATTACTTGAACCTGCCGAAGTAAAGTTTAAATTATCTAGTCGATTCATAAAATTTACAAAACTTTCACTCGGATGAAAATTTTCCGAGGCTTCTCGAGTGCTTTCAGGAGCTTCAACTGAAAATCTATTTTGAATTTGATTTAAATTATTAGCTTGGTTTTGTCTTGGATTTGTATTATCAGGATTTTGAACGCCGTCCTGATTTTGGTTTCGGATTCGGTTTGGAGTTGGGATCTGTTCTTGGTTTCGTTCCTGGATAATATCTTCTTCAGTTGGAACCTGTAACGTACTATGATCTAAAGGTGACTGTGCACGGAGTTCATCCGTAACAGTATGTCGAAGTATACCCATAGCTCTTAACTCTTCTCAGATGGTTCTACTCATTTCCTGAACTGTTTTAAGTCTTTCGGCTTCATATTCTTCTTGACGTGTCTGAAGATCTTCAGCCCTAATTAGCCCTATCGACGCAGTAATAACATTTTGGATATATCTCTTAAGATTTTCATCCTGAGAAAGGTTCAACTGACGCGGTCCTGAAAGAGGTGGGTCTCCATCTTCTGGCGGATTATTGGTGTTCCCTTCCGAGTTCTTACGACGCGTACTACTACTACTCGTATGTTCTTCGTCCTCAACTGTTGTTTTTTTCGGTTGTTTTGGTGGCATTTTTTAAAAACGTATTTAAAACAAAATGTGTATCTTTTTAGCTAGGGATTAGAGGTATTTATATACCGGACAGATAAAATACTAGTTTGGGTATTCGTTTGGGAGTTCAAAACAAATAAAAAAAATTATATATAATATCTCGAAAGCAATCAAAAAAAAAAAAATCTACAAAATATGTCTTCTATATCATTAATTGTGAGCTTGGAAAAATAAAGAACGCTTTAGGCAAGCGTGAAGGTGAAAAATAAATAAAATAAAAGAAGGTTGCTGATTTGTTGTGTGTTTGTCGTATCAAAATGAATCTATCTTTCATAGGCGCAGCAAAGAGATAAGCGAATTTCATGCTCATCCTCTAAGGTCGTCTAGCTAAAAAAATTAAACTCTACAAACTACACTACGATTTGTTTAAAGTATTAAAATAAGTTTGTGACATTAAAAGCGTTTTAATTTGTATCTTTTTCTTTGGGACAATTTTGTTTTGAAATAGCTTAATCTCGAATCTATAAAATTGGCTGGAACATAACTCGGGCGCAACAGACGGAGAAGTGGTCTACTGGCACCGATATCTCCCGGTCGTCCGATGAAATCCTCCAGACCAATGCTAAACCGTCAATAAGAACTCTTTTGTTCAATCAATGCTATTCTGAAAAAGTTGTAACTTACTACATGCATTATCAGGACACTGAATCATGAAAAAAAAATTCTGTTTTCTCATTCACCTTCTAGGAACATGCTGCTAGGAGTTGTACTTAAACGAAAACTATACTCCCGGACAAATCCTACTCGGCTCATAAATAAATTCTCTTTATCAAAACTAAAGATGTACAAAGGGTAAAGCAAAAATTTAAAAATTGAAATTGGCTAAAGTTGGAATAAAAAAAAATGTTTTTGAGGTTTTGCACCCGTCTACATTAATACAAAATTCGAGCCCCACGATGGGCGCCACCTGTGTAACGGAATTGCTGTTCCTAACCCACAACATTGCGATCTTTTGCCTCTTCATTGAATTCCTCTGAACCACAGGATTCTCAAAGGTCCTCAATGAAGGTGGATTAGGTTGTTCAGTCGGCGGAATGCGGGGAGGCACGCTAGCGATGGCCAATAGGCTTGCTCGTCGGAGGGGTGGGTTCTTGCAAACGCCACTGAACTGCCGTTTACAGTAAAACGTGCCTGAAAAGCTATAAATTTAAAAAGAACAACTAAAAACTGCCAAAATATCAATAAGTCTCTCAACAAACACTTCTTTTTGGAACTATACGGTGGTCTTAGTTCCTGAGGGTGACCCTCCCACTGTTTGATACTCTAAGTACAAACGCCATGGTTAACGCTCCCTCTGAATACTTTCGCGATAACCCCTAAAGCGAAGTCAACTTAAGTTAGACCTGGCTTATCATTTCCGCCTCCACACTTCCCCTCAACCTACCACTTCTCCAAGCTCACATTCGAAAATCTACTCACTCGACATTATGTTATGTCACTAATACAAAAGTTCATAATAATTCCACCATTATACGGTTTATTCAAAAAGTAGAAATATTATCACGAAAAAGATTAAGAAGAATAATTCATATGTCTATCGTTAGTATAAAATTCAATTCATATATATATATATATATATAAGATCAATAATATTAAAAAAAGATTAAAACAGAAACAAAGGTTCATTGACCCTATGTATGAATCTCATAAAATCAAAATCTATGTAGTTATTCAAATATACTAATCATCGAAATCACTCAGCAATGTATTACGCAAAAATGTTAACAAATATGTATATCTATATACATATATGCCGGTCGAATCAGCTGTTCGTTTATGTTAACGGACCTAGGTCGATAACCCTCCAGACAACTTTAGCATGTGACGAGCACTGCTCCGATTCACTCATATGATAAAATAATTCTCAAAAACAAATACAACAATTATGACTCACCAATATCACTCCTCCAGTAAAGTTGTGCGCACGACTCGTTGGCGGGTAAGATGTGAAAAAATTGGAGTTTCTTTCTTAAACTCTTTTACTAAGCTAAACTTAAAAAAAAAGGAAATTATGTTTATCATATATTTGTATTGGTGGTCATGAATGAGTTGGACTCTTATACTCAACTTGAGTGATTACGACGAGCGAGGTTCATACATCTCACTGAAAATTTACTTTAAAAAAAACTAGGTCAACAATAATTGGATAGTCGATGCCTGGATCTTGACGTAGAAGGTAGTCTACGGACCTTGATGATGATTGCCGATACGTTGGATGTTATTGTCGAAGTAAGTATTAGGTAGGTATCATATTTCGGTTAAGTACTCCCTCTTTGACACGTATATCTACCCTTGATCCCGAAAGCTTTTTATACTAGCTGGCTGGCCTAACACGTGTCGACGACACACGTGGCCTTGATGAATCGTTCAAGGGCACCAGCCAGCCGGTGTTTTACGAACGTAAAGAAAGTGAAAGGTGTTCCTTTTTCGAGGCTTTGATAAGCCTTTTGACGTAAGTACTGTGATGGAGATCCTTAGGGCGTATTCCAAGCTTTTTCTGGGTGTAGTACAGGACCAAGAGATTCTGTTTTTTCCTTCGCAAGCTTGAGGGTGCTAGGCGTCTTGTCGGAGCCTGGGCGCTGATTGTGTGTAGCGGCCACGATCGACGAGTAGACGCCCTTTTCAAGTCTAAATAAACCAATCTCTATCTGAGGTTATGTTTTTCTAAAGCATTTTACACTAATTTACCTTGTGAGACTTTATTTAAGTTATACAAAAGGTTTCGTAGGTTCCTATGTATGGTTTTTCGCAGAGCCTTAGCCTGTGACTCTAAGAATGGTGGATGGCTTTCGAGCCACAAGATCCTTTAATTTAGATGTAGCACAACCAAGGACGGAGACGGGTTTTCCTATGTGCTTTGCGACCCAAGATACGGACGGACAAAGGTTTTAGGATGTTAAAGTCCTACGCCTATCATAATGACACGTAATAAAAAAAACAAAAAAAAAAAAAAAAGGTAGCACAATTTGCTTAGAAAAGCAACTTACTTTTTCGTCCCTCGTCAATCACTTATACCTTGTGAAAATCGAGCTAGCACTTGCTCAGAAAAAATTGATTTACGCGCAATTAACTCGCTATATAGTCAAACTTTATATATGTTTCATTAAAAAAAACAAAAAAAAACTTCTTCCACTTTTACTCCCAGTAGGATTGATCCTTTTATGCGTCACGATCAATCTCTATGTGACGGAGTAGCGATCTTCACAGCACGATGGTTTGGGTAGAAAAGGAAGTAATTTTGCTACGTCGAACCCAGCATGGCTGATTGGAATGACATGGGATTGAAACGATAACTAAAGTTTGCAATCGAATCGAAAAGTTAACGAACGAATGAAGGGGCAGCGTTCACTGCTTCCATAATTGTTTGATGATAAAGTTTATTAAAAGAAAAAATTTGCGAGGTAGTGGCCAATACAAACCCGCAGTGGAGAGAACCCCGGGTGAGGTTGATAAATTTAAGTGGGCAAGTAAAATTGCAGAAGAGACCAGCCAAGACTCAACGTCCAAGCGAAACAGGTCGTTTGAGGTTGAAAAACCTCAACCAAAAAAGCCAAAAGTCGGGGTTAGCGTTCCATCGACACTGGTGCCGGGGCAATCCTTTGGTGACGTGGTAAAGGGACAGATTGTTGTCGCGGTCATCGACGGGAGCAATATGGATGGAAACATCTCTGCCGACAGGTGGGCGGACGTCAAGGCTCACCTCGCTTTCAGGTTTATACCTGTTATCGAGGCGAATCCGGGACCCCTCCCAAGAATTAGCGACGCTGGCTGGAATCAAAACCGCGTCAAGCTGATCGCCTGCCAAGACCAGAGATCGCTTCACCTATATAAACTTGCTGTCAGCGGTTTAGGTGAGATCTGCACGGAAAGAAATCCAAGATCAGATCAAGGAAAATCTGCTGTAAATCACGACAAACGAATCCAGTTTTAGACCTTGGATCCGATATTAGCAAATTGCGACTTTTTGTTTGCAATTTGAAAAAAAGAGCGAAATGATGATATTGACACTCAAAAATTGTATTTCAGAAATTTTAAGTATCATTAAATATTTTCCAGCGAAAAATATTGTGACTCGCAAATCGCAATTCAAAACTAATTTGTAGTAAAAGCAAAAATCGAATAACAACCCCTTTTTTGAAACTGTATAGGCTAGTGGTATAGGTAGTTATAGGGCGATATGGGACTTTTGAATTGTTTTGTTGTGATTCAGTGTCGGTGTGCATATTAGAAAGAAAACAATGCAGGCTTAGGCGCTGTGTGGATTTGAACCAGACGTCTTGAGGTTGTGAGTCGGCGATGATAACGTTGAGCTGCGAAGGTAAATAAAAAATGATCGCTTAAAATGTGACCATAAACAGACAGTTAAATAAGAGTTTGTGTTCAAGAGAATAGAGAAATACGACTCATCATTTGTAATTTACTGTACAGTATTTTCGTAGATTACGTTCGTCTGGGGTCAATATCTACATCGTCCTCTAAATTTCCTGATTTGAGCATTTCGAAAAGCAAATCGCCATACTTATTTTGTAAACCACGATGAATAAATTGTAAAAAACGAAGCTGTGCTCCGGAAGTAGTAGATTGCGATTAAAAGCTTATAAACTACTAAAAAGACAAAATTCTTAAATTACGATACTTGATTGGAAATCACAAGTTAAAAAAATTTATAATTTGGGATGACATTTAGAGTAAATTGCTATTTTTTCGATCAATTTATAATTAAAGCGGTGTAGTTAACAAAAAGAAAAGAATGGATCATTTCTATAAAAAATGATACAAAAGGACTCACCAAAAGGATAGATATAAATAAAACAGCTACAGATTTCTTTGAATCCCTGTTTTCATCAACAAACAATGAAGCAGACAACAACAACATTTTCCTTGACAACAACTTTGATGACGATTCGATACTTTTCAATGAAATAGAAATCACACACTGCATCGACGAATTGGGACAAGAGAAAAGTTCAGGCAGTGATGGTATCGAGGCAGAAATTTTAAAATTCGGAAAACAAACTGTCACACCATTTCTGACAAAACTTTTCAACGCCATTCTTAAAACTCAACAGATACCAAAACAATGGAAACAAAGCATCATAACATTATTACATAAAAAAGGAGACAAAGAAGATATAAACAATTACAGACCAATCAGCTTAATATCGACAGTGTATAAACTTTTCTCAAAAGCATTATACAAAAAATTAAAAATATCACTAAATGACAAACAGCCAAGAGAGCAAGCCGGATTTAGAGAAGGATTTTCAACTACTGACCACTTACAGACCATTAACCAACTAATAGAAAAATTTAATGAGTACAAGAAACCTCTCTATCTTTTATTCATTGACTTTAGTAAAGCTTTTGATACGATAGAACATAAAAGCATTTGGGCAGCACTGACGAATCAAAATATCAATCCAATATTTGTTCAGACAATCAAAAACATTTATAACAACAATACTGCAAAAATTAAAACTGACAAAATGGGACGAGAATTTAACATTAAAAGGGGAGTACGACAAGGAGACCCAATTTCTCCACCACTTTTCTCAGCGGTACTAGAAGAAATATTTTGTCGACTTGACTGGAAAAATAAATTTGGATTAAATATATGGGGAGAGAAATTGAACAATCTTAGATTTGCAGATGACATTGTTCTTCTATCAGACAAACCAGAGGACTTAGAAAAAATGGTGAACAAACTTGCAGATGAATGTAAAATCCACGGACTCTTATTAAATCTTACCAAAACTAAAGCCATGACTAATCATATAAGAAAGGAAATCTTGCTTCAAAATAATAAAATAGAGTATACTGATGACTACATTTATTTAGGACAACTGAAATCATTTGATAACCAGGAAGAAAAGGAAATAAATCGAAGAATATCTAATAGCTGGAAACAATTTTGGAACGTTAAACAGATTCTAGATGCAAAAATTGGAAAAGACACACAAAAATACATCATAGATTCAACAATACTTCCTGTAATGACATACGGTTTACAAACAATGGGACTAACATCGAATTCTATTGAAAAATTAAGAATCTGTCAATGTAAAATGGAAAGAAAACTACTTAATATAAGGACTATTCAAAAAATTAAGAACGAAGAAATAAGAAGAAGAACTAACATAACAGACGGAACTCAAAGAATAAAACAACTTAAATGGAGCTGGGCCGGTCACATTTCGAGAATCCAAGACAGCAGATGGACAAAAATTTTAACAAGATGGACCCCACCAGACGAAATTAGACCTAGAGGTAGACCAAAGAAGAGATGGGAAGACGATCTTAAACAATTCAACAACAACTGGTATAATGACGGAAAGAACAGAAATCTATGGGCAGCAATGGGGGAGGCTTACGCCAGATCGACATAAACTATCTAACTTATGTATTAACTTGAAAAACATTACTTAACTTAACTTTGAATATATGTAAAAACTTTTAAAAATTATATTAATTTAAATAATGTAAACGAAATCATTAACTATATACATATGTACAAACAATTTTTGTTTTTTAATTGGCAAATAAAGCTTTTAATAATAATAATAATAATAATAAGTTAACAAAAAAAAAGGGATTTCGCAAATTACAAACTAGAAATTCGCAATTGGCGATTTTTCAATTCTCTCCGTGTGGCCAGGTGCTAAGCTAGAGGTTGTGGCAAGGGAGGATATCCCAAGCAGACCGAGAGCTCGTGCCTTGGTACCGGCCCTACACGAATCGCGGGAGATGGTTCTCCAGTTGATTAAATACAGCAACCCGGATCTGCCCACTCACGGATGGACGGTTCCGGTTATTGAAAAAGAGTCGGTGGGTCGTTATCGGTCGGCTCTTGTCATCTTGAATAAGGAGTCATTAGAACCCCTGGCGGCACGCGGGGGTGTTATTCAGTACGGCTTTGATAGCCTAGTGCTGAAAATATACAAAAAAGATGAGGACGCTGCAAAGCTTCCAAGGCAAGCGGCTGAATCCGAAGCCAAGGAGTCCACTGCGAGCGTCGAATCTTCCATCATGGACACAGACGCGGCAAGTTGCTCTGATTCTTTGGAACAGCTGTCTTGCTCGAAACTGGTCGAAAAGACTACAATAATAGTGTCTGATCAAGACGCAACTGACAACAAATCGTCCGATAAGGACGACAACATTAAAGGTGGAGTCTTAGACTCCGACGATGAAATGCTTGGGGTTCTCCTTTCTGAGGATGAGTTGCTAGACTCCGCCTCAGATATGGAGGACCTTAATGCTACAGTGTTGGAGATTAAGCTGGATGATTGTAGCGATGCTGCAAATACTCCAGATTAATCTCCAACACTCGATCAAAGCCTCAGCCGGACTCCTTCTCCAACTAAGCAAGTCCGGCGAGGATATAGTCCTGATCCAGGAACCATGGATTAATAAATCCGTGGTAAAAGGACTCAGGACGAAAGATTATTCTCTGCTGTATGTGACGGACAAAGGTGAACCAAGATCCTGCATACTGGCAAAGAAAACACTTAACGTATTTTTACTACCTAATTACAGCAATTGCGACACCACAACAGTAAAACTGCAGACCACCAGTGGGACTTACTGGCTCGCGTCCGCCTATCTAGGCCATGACCAAACAGGGCCGCTACCAGGAGAGACGCTCGAGCGCGTAATAAAAAGCGCAACAAAGCTCAAAGTGGATCTTATAATAGGAAGTGACGTCAACGCACATCACACAGTATGGGGGAGTACGGACGTAAATGAAAGGGGTGAGTCTCTTTTTAATTTTATTCTAAGTACTAACCTTCTTATATGCAATATCGGTAACGAACCAACCTTTGTCACAAAAAACAGACAAGAGGTTTTAGACGCTACCTTTGTATCTCAATCAATCTATAACAAGATTAAAAATTGGGCTGTATCTAAGGATCACTCCTTCTCTGATCACAGATACATCCAATTTAGTCTAACAGATGACACACCAAAACCCATAGGCTTCCGTAATTATAGGAAAACTGATTGGGTAAAATTCAGGGAAATCTTCAAACATTGTTACAACTACAATGACAATAGCTTCCCTTCAAACCCCAAGGATCTTGACAGCAAAGTTGACGATCTAACTAGTGCTCTTAACCATGCCTTGTGTAACTCCTGTCCTCTTACCATAGTAAGAGGGAAGAAGAAACCACACTGGTGGACCAAGGAGCTAGAACCGCTCAAGAAAAGTTGTACGAAGCTTTTCAATCGAGCCAAATCTTCCAGAAATCCCATAGACTGGGATCTCTACAAGGAATCCCTTAGGATTTACAAAAAGAGGTTACGAATAAGCAAAAGATCCTCTTGGAGAGAATTCTGCAATAAAATTGAAGACTCCTCAGAGGCATCTAGACTTAGGAAAATCCTATCAACGAGTCCAAACATGCCAAGTTCTATAAAAGATGAAAACGGCAACTGGACCAACTCATATGAAGAAACATTAAACTTGCTACTGGATACTCATTTCCCTGGTAGCTCGTTGACAATAACAGACGAGGAGCACTTGCCTCGACTCGCAAACCAATCAGGAAAAGGTCTTATCTCTAGAGATATACTGTTATGGGCAATAAACAGCTTTGACCCTTATAAATCACCAGGGCCTGACGGAATCATCCCTGCGGACTTGCAACAGGTTTCAGACATCATCATCTATAACTTAGAGATGATCATGAAAGGATGTATAAGCTATGCATATATTCCCAAGGCCTGGAGAGAAGCTAGGGTCGTCTTTGTACCTAAAGCCGGCAAAAGCTCCCATGTAAATCCAAAAGATTTATGACCTATTAGTCTATCATCCTTCCTCCTTAAAACACTGGAAAGAATGATTGACATACACTCAAGACAAGAAATTAAACCTAGTCTGATCTCAACGGCGCAACATGCCTATACAAAAGGTAAATCAGTGGAAACTGCACTCCACTCTCTGGTTTGCACCATTGAAAAATCCCTGCACTACAAAGAATACTCTCTCGTCGCATTCCTAGACATAGAGGGTGCATTTAACAATGTTAACAATTCAGCAATCACTAATGCTCTTGATGGGCTGCTCATAGAGGAACACATCAAAAACATGATAACAACAATGCTCAGCAGCAGAATCATTAGTTCCGAAATGGGGAACTACAAAACAAGCAGAATGGCCAATAGAGGAACCCCGCAGGGAGGAGTTTTATCTCCCCTACTGTGGAACCTGGTCGTTAACAAATTGTTAATCGACCTAGAGGACGAAGGTTTCAAAACTATAGCCTATGCCGATGATGTAGCAATTGCCGTTTCAGGCAAGCACCCACAAACCCTAGCTGAGCTGCTACAAACAGCACTTAACAAGCTTAACAATTGGGCTGCAGATTGTGGTCTGAACATCAATCCACACAAAACGGAATTAGTTCTCTTTACGAGGAAATACAAAATTCCGGACTTCAGACCCCCAACTATTAAAGGGGTAACTCTCACACTGTCAAATCAGGCTAAATATCTAGGTCTCATTTTTGACAAAAAACTGACCTGGAAAACCAATATTGAGGAAAGAGTAAATAAAGCCAACGTTGCACTCTTCTCCTGTAAAAAAAGCCATTGGCGGGAAATGGGGTTTCTCCCCCCAAATCACCCATTGGCTGTTTACATCGGTAATTAGACCGATACTCACATACGGGGTGATAGTCTGGTGGACAGCACTAGACAAGATGATCAACTACAACAAGCTGGCCAAAGTTCAAAGAACGGCTAGTCTGTGTATTAGTGGCACACTGAGGACAACCCCATCGGACGCCCTCAATGTACTACTAGATCTCACACCCCTAGATATCTTCAGCAAACAAGTCGCAGCTAGCTCAGCTACTCGACTCAGAGCTACATCACAGTGGACCAATAATCAAATCGGCCACACTACCATTCTAGATAACTTTAGATTCTTACCGAATCGATCCGACTACACCACCCCCAAGTTGGTGTTTGACAATAATTTAAAAGTAACCATACCTTCAAGAGAAGCTTGGGAAAATGGCGCTCTTTTGGAAAATGAAGCAATACACTTCTACACCGATGGTTCAAAAACCAGCGAAGGTGTGGGAAGTGGAATCTACTCAGAAAAACTGAATCTCAGTCTTTTCTTCCGCCTACCCGATCATTGTAGTGTGTTCCAAGCGGAAATTCTGGCGATTAAGGAGGTGCTGTCTTGGCTCAAAGAAAACGTCATATCTTCCACGGATATTCGGATCTTCTCAGACAGCCAAGCTGCCCTTAAATCTCTTGCCTCTGTCTCTACAAAATCCATCACGGTCCAAAATTGTCAGATGTCTCTGAGGGAGATGTCAAATCAGTTCAACATTCACCTTTCATGGGTGCCAGGGCACAGGGACATACCAGGCAACTGTATGGCAGACGAACTAGCCAAAAAGGGCACGACCACTTCCCTACGCTCAGAATGGAACAACATAGGTGTACCTATCGCTACATGTAAACTCCTACTTAGACGGGACGCTTCAGGGATAACAAACACTAGATGGACTGAGAGTAACAACTGCCTTGCAACCAAAAAAGTTTGGCCGTGTGTAGACTCAAAACGATCAAAGAGTTTGTTGGCCCTGAACCGCCTGTGTCTAGGTTCTACCATAGGTGTTCTTACGGGACACTGTCTCATAGGGAGACACGCCAAAAGACTTGGCGTCTTTTCCAATGATTTCTGCAGAAGCTGCATGGACGAGGAGGAGGAAGAAACCGTTCAACACCTTCTTTGCTCATGCCCTGCACTACTTCATAGGAGGAAAACTCATCTCGGTGAATTCTTCTTCGATGATACTAGCGACCTAGCTTACATAGACCCCAAAAGTCTTTCAAAATACATTAAAAGTTCCACGTGGTTCGACTAGCAGGTGATTAACCGGCTAGTCCCGTAATGGAAGATTAATAAGTGATCAACTCGTTAATCTTACATCGGGTTTCTGAGATCAGTAGGTGATTAACTTGCTGATCTCTGTGGTATCACAATGGGCCCTTGTGGCCTAAGTGTGTTAGGCAATGTACTCATTGACTGACAGCCACTTCCACCTAACCTAACCTAACCTCGTATTTATTTCGCTTTGGTGTAACGTAATTCCACAATCCGCTGCTAATCTAAACCAATCTTTCATAACACGATTTTTGTTCAACATTGCGTACAGGAGAACTATCTTGGGCAGTCTGTAATCATTCATTTTTGTAACTCTTACGAGATAATCAGCATGTAGTTTTAGGGTTGCGATAAACATAGTTGGGAGTCCGGTTTCTAAGTAATACATGTGCTTGGGTGTATTAATAGGTAAGTAGAAAATTTTACGCAGAAAGAAACGAAGCAGGTACTCAATGTTTTCAAATCTCTGCCCTCCCCAAAACTGTGCACCATAGAAGAGAATAGACTGTGCAGTAGCATTAAATACACTCATTTTTGAGCTTACAGCTATGTGCTTACTGCTGAAAATCCTGTTCCAGTTCGAGCAGATTGCTGTCTTGGCTTTACCCAATTTAGTTTTCAAATGTTTTTCCATTTTTTAGTTGAACGTCAGCTCCATTCCCAATTAAGTGTATGTTTTTACCACTTCCAAAACGCGTTCACCATATTTCCATACTTCGTTTCTTGCTAATCTTCCAGATCCTTTTTGAAATATCATGATTTTCGATTTGTCAACGTTGACTTCCAAGCACCACGTTGTGCAGTACTCTAAAAGCTTGTTAATCATCATTTGGAATGAACTAGGTGATTCAGCAAGTATCACGATGTCATCTGCAAACATAATGACTTTCATTTTCAAACTACCGATCTCTACTCCACACGGAAGCCAATCAACCAGATCGTCCAGAAACAGTGCAAACAGAAGTGGACTTAAATTACAGCCCTGTTTTACTCCGCTATTTATTTCCAATTTCTTCGATTTATCCATGCCATTAAATATTTTTGCTGTAGTTTGTTGGTACAATTTTTCTAATGCTCGAACGAACTTTGCTGATATTCCTTTGTTATAAAGCTTGTAAAACAATGCGTTTCGATTTACTTTATCAATGGCCGCTCTAAAATCAATAAAGCACGTATACAGCTTCTTATTTTGGTCCAATTTCATTTGAGCTGTTGATGTTAGTACGAATATATTATCAATAGTGGAGTAGCCAGTTCGGAAGCCTGCTTGAAACTCGCTGAGTTTGTTGTTCTCATTCACCCATGTGTTCAACCGTTTATAAAGCAATAGGGTGTACGTTTTCAATGCGGAGTTTAAAAACGATATACCTCGATAATTTGCTGCGTCGCTTGGATCCCTTTTTTTGAAAATTGGCCAAATGAGTGATTCACAAAAGTGCTCAGGTAGAGTGCCGAAGTTAAAAATAATATTAAATGCATTTGTTAGACTTTCTTTGAATGTGGGTGTATTATATTTGAGGAATTCTATTGGTATTCCATTGGAACCTGCTGCTTTTCCATCTTTCAAAGATTGAAGTACTAATTCCACTTCTTCCAAAACTATTACTTTGTCTAAAGTTTCCTCTTTTAAACATGGTTTAGCAAAGCTCCAACTATTTTGTTCCAGTATGTTCAATAAGGAAATATAATGTGTCCGTAAATTTTCCACTGGTAAAGCAGCAAATTGTATCGTGTTTGAGTTCCCGTTCAACTTTCTTGTCAAGGTCCAAAATTCTGCGGAATCTCTAATTTGAATTTTTCCCCATAAGCCCTTTTCTTTTCCTTGCACATCCGATTATATTGGGAGTTGGCTTCAACGTACTCTATTTTGAAGCTCGGCAAATTATGTTTTCGTAGTGGATTGAGTAGAGATAATGACCTTTTTCTTAACTTTTCACAAGCGTAATCATACCATTATGACTTATTTTGTAAAGCTGGAGTTTTCTGCGTCGATTCTGCAACCTTTTTTTATTATACTATCAAGATCGATTTAGGTAGGTAATTTACGACTGCGGTAGTTTTCTTGATGTAGAGCATAGAATCTATTTTTTGTTGAAATTCGTTCATTTGTTTTTTATTCCAACGTAGATTTTCAGTTAAGTTTTCGTTTGTTTCTTCTTTCTGGACTGTTCCACTTTTTACTATCATTGTTATTGGTAGATGATCAGAATATACTTGATCTTCCACCACAAAATCTTCCATAATAGCAGGCCATTCACCACCAATGAGTCCGTAATCTATTGTAGATCTGCCTTGTTTTCCAATAAACGTTAATTCCTCTCTTTTGTTTCCTTCAGTGCATCCATTCAAAATACTTAGTCCAAATTCATTACATAGTTCTAAAATTTTTTTTCCTTCCGCATTTATTTTTTGATCTTGAGATATTCTCTGACTATTTCCTAGTACCAGTTCCGGTTCACTATCCGCCGTCCTTGTATTTAAGTCTCCGATTATTGCTAAGTTATGAGATTTAAGGGAACACAAAAAATCATACAGTTTTTCATACTCCTGTATGAGTATGAGAAATCCGATCAAAACGCTTTATCATGAAGTGTAGGATTATCGGATCCCAATTTTCGGTGTCGACACCTAGTTTTTGAAGGCTGAGCAGGCGTTCTTGAGTCGTGTCGTGCAGCGACTTTATCATTGAAGAACTCTCATTTTGAATGATGGGCTGCGCCATTAATTTGTTCAATAATGCTGTTACCAATAGTCGTGTGTTTTCGTACCGATTCGATATGGTTTCCCAAGCAGTATTGTAATTCGCATCCGACGTTCTGAAATGTTTAATGGACCTCTCTGCTTCCCCAGTGTGGTCTTTAGATACCACATTTTTCGGCATTGCGGAATCGGTTGATTGTGAACCAATTCCATGAATAGGTCTCGAAATTGTACCCATTCAGCGTAGTCACCATCAAATTTTGCTAGTACTACCTTTGGTTACTTTACCGTCCCGAATTCGAGTTGGATCGACCATATAATTTTGTAAGTGCACCTTATACTTCCGCCTCAATCTGAAAATAGTGATCTACATCGTAGACCATAGCATCCGGCTCTTCGAGCAGGTCCCAAGTTTTGTAGTGCTAACCTTGGACTGCTAACCAGTGCTGTTCAATCGTCCATAGCCTTATTGTGTAAAATCTTGTCTTGGACTTCCCTGTCATCAATAAGATGCTTAAGAGACGTCTTAATCGTTGCGATCATCGACGCCTGTTTTTTAATCAAGTTCTTTAATTGAGTGAATGGCGAAACGATTATTGGAGATGCCTCTGAGCAGGCAGATGGAGCTGCCCCTGAAATATTTCCCGCTCCTTGCAAGACTTTCATTGCGTTAGTTTCACCTTGACTCGTAGATGGTGCAGGTTGAGAAACGGTTGGTTTTGGAACAGTTCCCGTTCCTCATTTCAGGAATGATGGCTTGAAGAGTTTGTCTTATCTCTTCAGATATTTTTTGGACATACAGTCCAACACATATGACATGGTGAGTCCATCTGCACATGAGACTTAACCTTTTCGTGGTTTCCATGGAATTCCAACCAAAGACATTCTACTGCTTGCAATCTTTTTGCTTTATACCCAGCAGTTTTGCGGTCAGCACCGTCCTTTGAAATATTTATTTTGAGTCGTTGAAGTTCATCATATAAAGCCTTCTGGCGGGCTACGAATTTGTATACCTCAAATTCTTCCATTGTAGTGCTCTGCTTTTATAAGTGTAACAACTGAAAGTCTGAGCAGGTCACTGAAATTGACTTTGATAAAATGTGTGGCAATGCTCTGATGCCGAAAACCCTGGATATGATGAATTTGCAACTGATGCGTTTGCAAATCTGCTCGATTGAATATATTACTATTGATATAGCTGTTGCTGTTACGGTTGCTGTTGCGGTTGCTGTTGCGGTTGCGGTTGCTGTAGCGGTTGCGGTTCCGTTTGCGGTTGCTGTTGCGGTTGCGGTTGCTGTACCAGTGTTTGAGCCCTGGTAACGCTTCACGTATTATTGACTGATATCACGTCGGGGTCACCAAAAAAATGTACATTAACTTACTTACTTGTCGATCAAAGTGATGCACTCTGACGACAGGAGATAGTTCAAGCGATGCGCTAGAAAATCTCTAAGTTATAATACACTTAATTTTATTTGTTGAAATCAAAGTCTCTTATCACTTGTGGGGAAAAACAAAAAATGTACATTTACTCACTTTTTTGTCGATCAAAGTGATGCACTCTGACGACAGGAGATAGTTTAAGCGATGCGCTAGAATATCTCTAACTTATAATGCACTTCATTTTATTTATTGAAATCAAAGTCTCTTACCACTTGCGGGGGAAAACAATGATTCAATAAGCAAGACCAGTCAATAACACGATCTTTATGTGAATGCATTATAAGTTTATTTCTTACAAGAATATTTATACAATAATAATGCTTACTTTGCAAAAACTAAGCCACCAAACTAATTAGGGCACATTGACAGGTTCGCTTATTGCAACAATGGTCATGATGAGTAATTTTTTTGGAGACCTGAAATGAAATACACATTATCAGTCGTATTTACAATCCCATTCCAAAGTATGTCTAACTTTGGACAGCTCTTAGAACATTGTCCAACTCCAAATCGTATTTATAAACACTTTCATCGCTGTCTATGGAACGTCTAACTTTAGACACCGAAACAATTTAATTTATAAATTGCATAAATTTCATCGTTTTATGAGACTTGGAAAAGCTGTAACTCAAAGTCAAATCAGCTGCTTTTTTGGTCTGGTTCAAGTGCTACGCCACACTCTTTCAGAGCCATTTAGTTGTTGTACTCGTATATCGAAACACAAAAAATGGTACTGCACGGATACATCATGAACGCCACCAGTTAGTTTTTCGTTCGAAGTTGACAGTTTGAAGGGTTGTATAGATATAGACAACTGTTGGAATGCATTTATAAATACGAAATTGGCTAAGGGTTGTCCAACTCTTTAGACACCGTCTATTTGGACAGTTGTTTAAGGATGTTCTAAGCAAATTTTACAAATACGACTGATAGTGTCTAAGGCAACGAATCATCCATCTACAGTGAAACGAATATTTCATAAGGCAACGAATACTTCACAGTGCAATACTGTGATGAAGAACACATCTGTTAAACTGAAATATCTGAGAGAAGAGTATAATTTTTTTTAATGTAAATTCCCTTTTAGTAGGACGTAGTGTGTGCGAGAAATGTGTAAATAACACTGATGAGGATGTATTTAGTAGAAGCTAGATGTGTGGCTGTTGAAATCTAAGCCGCAAAGTTTTTTGAAATAATTTGGGATGTAACGTAGAAGAAAGCTTAACATAAAACTTTTGAAAGATGCCTTGTCTTTTGTGCGTGTTAGTAGAAAATGTCATTTTTTCTCATAAATTTTCGTCTTTTATCAGTGTCGGTTCGTATCGGTAGCTCATATTATAACCTAAAAAACATAACACACGACATAACATCAAATGACCCGCCTCCATGTCGAGTCGATATAACAAAAATTATTGCACGTGGAGGCAGCCTGTAAAGGGTCCGCCATCTAATGTTTTTTTTTTCAACTAGTGCTTATTTCGTGAATGGTAACACATAATTTGTTTTATCCGTCCGCTGAACGAATATTGTTGTGTATACGCTTGAACAACGCTGGGAAATATTGCGACATTACTTTGAAAATCATGGTAATGCTGCAGAATGTGTGCGAAAATTGCGTACGGATTTTGGAAAAAGAGAAGCACCGTAAGCGTATGTAAACAAGCAAAATTGTCGCATCTGGGCCACACAAAATCCGCACGCTTACAGTGAAAAGCCGATACACCCAAAACGAGTCACTGTTTGGTTCGGATTTTGGTCCAGAGGCATAATTGGGCCATTTTTCTTCGAAAATGAGCAAGGAGTGGCCGTAACAGTCAATAGCGATCGTTATCGTGTCATGTTGAACGAATTTATGTTCACAAAAATAGAAGAGGAGGATATTGGCAACATTTGGTTTCAACAGGATGGCGCTACGTGCCACACAGCCGAAGCTACACTCGATGTTTTGCGCCCTGTTTTTGAAGATCGCTTTAGAGCTGATGTTGTTTGGCCACCTCGGAGCTGCGATTTAACACCGTTGGACTATTATTTGTGGGGTGCCGTAAAAAATAAGTGTTACGCTTACAAACCAGAGACAATTGACGTTTTAAAGGACAATATTCGTGAAGCCATTTGTAAAATACATCTGCACACAATCGATAATGTGCTTAAAAATTGGACCGATCGTGTAGGCTATTACATGGCCAGCCGAGGCAGCCATTTAAATGAAATTATTTTCTGTTATAAACCGGAAGGATTGTACTTTCAAATAAAAAAAGAAGTTTGAGAAAATATTCAGCAGTTTTTTTTTTTACATTTTAACAAAAAAAAAAAAAAATTTGGCGGACCCTTTAGATACTAGTCTGGTCATTTCTGCGCCCCTCCAGGGGATGCGCCCTGTGCCTGGGCACCGCTGGCACCGCCCTAGTTACGGCACTGCGTACAAGATCTAATGACAACGTCTATTTTTTTATAGAAGGCGAAGATGTAAAACTCTCAATTTTTAAGATACAATGGAGAGTACCACACATTACGCTATCCGATTCGGATAAACTTACACTGTTAAAACAAATACAAACAAATCCTATACAATTCCACTTTCAGAATCGTGAAATGCAAGAGTTGAGTACCCTAGTCTACCTATAAGTACTGATCATATATGGAGAGTTAAGACTTCAACACAACTAGAAAAACCTAGATTCATTATTATAGCACTTCAAACGGGTCGAAAAAATCATCGTAAGGATGCCAGCAAATTCGATCATTGTGATTTAACTAATTTAAAGGTTTCTTACATTTAGTTATTTTAATTTCGATATCCCTCTCTTTTCCTCAAACCCTTCCCTATCATTTCTCTGTTGTTTGCTCTTAGCAATGTGAACGAAACATAGTTTTGAGCAAATTACAAAATAGGTGCATGTCGTAATCAGCGGATGAGCTGAACTGATGTCGGCGTTTGGTGTGTCGAGCCAGAAGCCTCTGGAGGCTCGCACACCATTTACTTGAATTTAATGTCATACTTCGTCACCCACAAACATCATCATTCTCATTTATCGACATTCACATCATTATCATCATCACAACTATCATCTTTACACTCATCATCATGCACACATCTCATTACACACACTACACAAGCAGGATATCACATACACAACACTATACACATACATACACATGTCACAGAGGAGAACAATAGAAATGGCACGTGTGAACGCCATACTTCGTTATGAGACTCACTGTGCAGCGTAGTGCTGCAAGTGTAAACACCCTAAATTTAACTTTTATTATTGTAAAACCGAATCATAAGAATGAAACGTTAATAGTTTTCCCTTTTTCCCCAAATCTGCGCAAAGATCCACCGAATAGGGTAAAGTAGTTCATTTTGGTTTTGGTAGCTTTTCCTCCCTTCTTCAATTTTCGAAAAGTTGTAACACAGAGAATTTTATCCTTCCCCTGACTCAGTAGAATATATAGTAGAGTAACTGGGAAAATGCCGAGAGGTATTATTTTCAACTTTCAGGAACTTTCGTTTTTCTCGACATGTTTTATGGGAGGGGTCTGATCTCGACTAATGAGCTGGATAAGTTTTGGGAACAAACCCCCAACAACTTTTTCAGTTCAGTGTGATTGGAAAATTGTGCGAGTGAAAGGTCTCGCTGGAATTCGACAACGGAGGTGCATGTCAGCCATAAGGCTGCATGTGCTAGAAAGCCGTGACAGAAAACCTCGAGACACGATTGGTTGATTGTATGAATGTGTGTGTGAACTTGAGGGTCGAGAAAGGACAAGTTGACAAGATCAAGTGGTTTTTTTTTTGGCGAATTTGAAATTGTAAAAAGAGTAAAAGAAAGTTTAAGAGTGAAATTTGAAGATAGTTTGAAAAATAGTTTTGTTGTTTAGTCAGTTTTAAAATTGTTAGAAAAGCTTTGAACATTAGAGTCAGTGGAAGGAGAAATTTCAAGGAGAAGCAGATATCGTCAGACGGACGAAAATTTAGAAAATAGAAGGAGGAAGGAATAGCTACAAATAGAAAAGATAAGTAGAGTGTTTTAGTTTTTTTAGTGTTGTCAATTAAGATTCGGCTGATCTTTGCCAACGATATTCTCAAAATTGTGAGACACGCGACCCTTATAAATTCATATTAATTGTTCTTTTCGCGAAAGAACAATTAACGTTTCATTTTTCCGGTTGTTTCATTTGTTTACCTTTCTAAACGGTTCGCCTAACCGTCTACCATTGTATCAGTTTTATAGTTGAAAAGATTTGGGTTTTTAATCCCACTTTTTGTACGGTTTTCCCAACAAGCAAACACAATAAATAGCTTTAAATCCCTTCCGGGAATTTAATTGCATTGTTTTTTTTTTATTCTTCTTACTATTTCAGAACTAATTCTTGGTTTGGAAATTTCACCTAAATATTTCCTTGCGCCCATCTTTTCTTAGTACACCCTGTACTGAGAAATAATACATTTTAATTCGTCTTTTATTAATCAATTAATCGGTTCTTTTATTCGCGACCGATCGTTTTTTTCGCGCTACGTTATCGTATAATTTATTTGTGAACCCATCCCAGCTGGGCGCAGGGACATAACTCCACGGGACATAAGTCCACTATGGACTTGTGTCCCACTTTAGTGGGACATTAGTCCAAAACTGGATTATGGATCTACGTCCCACCGCGGTGGGGCATAAGTCCATAAAAGAAATGTTTGGACTTATGTCCCAATTTACATGTTGTGTTTGAGGGAAATACAAAACCTTTGGCGAGATGAACCTTCTCCAAAAAATTGGCAATCAAAAGATATTTGGACTACATTAAAAATGTGTTTAACGGGCTTTTTCTTTGCTAGTTACTAGGCAGGGCTACCATTATGTCAAGAAGTCAGCGTTATGTCTTATAGTTAGAAAACCAAAGGTTGTTAGAATACCGCCGCTCGCTCTTCGCTATTTATAAGCAAGAAACTGAAGAAAAATTAAAATGTAACAGGGAAAGGAAAAAGAAAAAAGTGAAACAAAATCATTCTGCTTTCTTTTGTTTTCCTCAAACAGAAAAACATTGAATAAAATTAGAAAAAAACAATAGAAAGCGGAATAAGATTTTGTTTCTGAGAACTAAGAAAAATAAAAGTTAAAATTCGCAAAGTAGAGATATGGTTTTCCGGAATTTGAAGATAATACATATTTTATTTTTAGAACAAGATTTTTTAATTTTAATTTCTCAAAAATTAAAATTTTTTAAATTTATTTTTTAAACAACGGAACTCTACTAACTTCTAAAAATAAAATATGTATTATCTTCAAATTCCGGAAAACCATATCTCTACTTTGCGAATTTTACTTTTTATTTTTCTTAGTTCTCAGAAACAAAATCTTATTCCGCTTTCTATTGTTTTTTTCTAATTTTATTCAATGTTTTTCTGTTTGAGGAAAACAAAAGAAAGCAGAATGATTTTGTTTCACTTCAAGAGAAAAACAATAAATAACTTTGTTGCAAAATTACCCAAGTCATTGTATTCAATTATAATAATTCAATATCAGGAATACCATGCAAGGAGTTTTTTTTTAGAAATTTTACTGAACGAAAATTTGATTTTTCAGGGGGTTAAATAAGTTTTAATAAAATAAAGAAATTTTATATAAAAAGTTACCTTTTTACATATCAATTTAATCTTATAATATTTTTTTTTAAAATACTAAAATTTTTAAATAGTTTTTGGCTTATAAACTTGAAGAGCGGCGGTATTCTAACAACCTTTGGTTTTCTAGTTGTATTTCATAAGGCTTTTTATTTACTATTATTTATCGAAACATTGAGATTCTATGCAAATTGTGAACTTATGTCTCACCTAAAATAAAAATAAATGTGGACTTATGTCCCTTATTGGTGGGATATAAGTCCATAATCTACTTTTTATCCAGTTTTGGACTTATGTCCCACTGAAGTGGGATACAAGTCCATAATGGACTTATGACCCGAGGAGTTATGTCCCTGCGCCGTAAATTTGCAGCACGCATGGAGCACCCTGTTCTATTTTTGCACTGCTGTACCGACGGACGTCGTGTTCACCCACAGATGGCCTCTGACAATTATGTTGGAAGGAATTGGTATAAATACCAATTACCAATTCGTTAATGGTGATCCTCTTCTTTCTCATTGTTACATGCAAAGAGACAAATGAGATGTTAATACATTATAATAAACATAAAAGGACAATACGAGAAAATAGTACAACAGATACCAAAGCAGAAACCCAAAATTTAGCCTTTCGTTTTACTTGTGTACTCTGTACTGTATATGTTGTACGCATCGCATGCGTAAGTTGTGTTTTCTCCCATTGACTCGTAGTGCCGTGTACGTTCGTTGCATTCTTCCGTTGCCTTTTCCTTATCTTGCGGTTTGAATAGTGAAAGTATAGTAAATCATCCTGTGTTGCTGTTCGTTCTTCTTGTGTTCTTGTCTTCTCATAAGTAAATCGTTTTCGTGAGCAGAGCATGGTGCCGACATGCTTTGTGCATAATTTAATCGTGAATTTTTAATTGTGTGATTATGTTGATTAAATTTATTTAATAAACTGATTGTGATTCGTGTTAATGAAGTCGTTGATTGTTGTTGTGGTGTGGATTAAGTGCGTCGAATTTCTCGCACTGTGAACTTTGAAAAATGTTATCGAACTCCGATGGATAGATGGATTGTGTTTACTATGTGTGCCTAGCCTATCCACATATTGACTCGATAAGTGTTTTTTTTCTAATAATTTCTTTATAAATAGATTTTATCATTTATCGGCATGAAATTTTGATATTTTATATATAATATATATATATGTATTGTTGTTGTTGGTGGCGTTATCGCGCGTAATTATCGATTTTCGCGATCGCGGTTTGTGTGTATGTGTGTGTGTATGGAAAAATGTTTTTAAAAAAAGCGAAGTGAATTCGGTCTCTTTCTAGTCGGACATTTTTCGGTTCCGACTAGAACTTTGTTTACATTTTCGCGAGGTAAACAACGCGTATTATTTCGTGAATTTTTTTGCGAAATTAATATAAGTGTAAGTTGCGTGGTTATATTAAATGCTTGTAGTGCAATAGCAAGACATTTTATTGCAATAAAAAATATGATTGCATTGAAAAGTGGTTGTGAATTTGTGATTTCTATTGAACTGATATGATTCAAAGGCAGCTCGGCGCGTAGCACGTATATTGAATCATATTTTGTGTACATAATCGTCTTCGATGACGTTTTATTAAATTCAGTGAATTTTGATTAATTTATGAAATTATTTTGTGTTTTTTTTTTTTTAATTTTACCAATGAAATTGTGCTTTGCGTAATTTGACTTTTGATCGGTTTCTATAACGCGATGTTTTTGATCAATTTCAATTTTGTTTTGCCGACGGCTTTTTGACCTTTCGGAGAAGATAATGTTAACATCCTGGGAGAAGATAATGTTAACAGCAGGTAGATACACTGTTGTTGATTCGGTAGAATCCAGGGGCGATGTATTAGGTTTTTGAATAATCTTCGAGGAAGATGTATGATTCAGCAGGTTTGTATTGATTCATATAAAAATCCAGGGGCGTTGTATAAAATTTTGGGTTTTGAATATCTTCGAGGAAGATATAGGTACCATCAGATAAGGTTGGTGTTCATTCGATTGCAGAATCCAGGGGCGATGTATTTTAAAGTTTTCAGGTAAATCTTCGGAAATGAAATATGTTTCAACAGGTGTTGATTCATTTGTTGAATCCAGGGGCGGTGTATTTTCAGGGTTTAAGATAAATCTTCGTGGAAGAAATATGTTTCAGCAGGTATTGATTCGTACTGAATCCAGGTGCGGTGTATAATGGTTTTCAGTTTGTAAAACCTCATGGAAGATGTTTTTATTAAATAATAGCAGTATGTTCCTCGTGATCGTTGCAAGGAAGACGACAAATTTTTGCGATGGGCCGTTTTAGGGTTCCATTCTGCGCTTTTACGGTGACGACGCGTACTTGTGGACTGCATTTAACGATCTGTTTATTTTTATGTTATATGTATGTAATATTCAGTACGTTTCAGTACAAACGCAAATAAACTAATCAACTGCATAAAGAACACGATTGGTAACCCAAACATAAACAAAAGCGCTGGATTCAAACAGAAATGGTTTGACAAAGAATGCATGACCGCTCGTAAAAAATCGTTTGAATTGTTGAAAGCAAGATTGTTGAACAAGAAAATCGTACTCACATACACTTGCAAAGTGGTATCATGAAGCTAACGACTTCTACAAGAAACTGTGTTTGAATAAGAAATCTCTTTTTGAAAACAATCTTGGTCGAATCAAATGTACAAAAGAATTTAGGAAAACCGCCAGAGAAATTAATGATACTAATTTAAAGATTGGAATAGGAGTGTCTGCTTGTGATCTAGCTATCCACTTCAGATATCTCCTGTATGGCCAATCAGAAATAAGATTCTCGTTTGCTCAACCTTGGTTATCTGATAACATTTAAAACTGTGAAATCACAATAAATGAGTTGAAGTCTGTACTTCTCAAAGGAAAAAATGGAAAAGCACCCGGAGAAGATGGAGTTCCATACAAATTCTTCAAAAATGCTACCGAAACCTTTCACGAAAAACTCAACTCTCTCTTCAACAAAATCTACATGTCTGAAAATATACCTACATCCTTTATGAGATCCGTTATTTTCCCAATTCACCACAAAGGTGATTTAAACAACGTTGAAAACTACCGTGGAGTTTCTTTCATGAATGTACTAGCAAAATTATTCTGTGGTGTTCTAGTAAAAAGACTTGATACATGGGTAGAAGTGAACAATATACTATCTGAGTCTCAAGCTGGCTTTAGCAAGGATTACTCGACGATTGACCATTTATTCACATTAACTTCTATTGTTAAAGCTTTTCAAGCAACAAATAAAGACGTGTATACCTTCTTTGTCGACTTCAAAGCAGCCTTTGATCTTATCAACAGAAATGCCCTCATTTATAAACTTTCAAGAATTGGTATGTATATCAACGAAACTTATCAACGTTATCCAAAGACTTTATGCGGAGTCAAAAGCAGCTGTGTGAGACGGATCTTCACTATCTGACTGGTTCGAAACAAATAATGGAGTAAAACAAGGTTGTCCCCTAAGTGCGCTATTGTTTTAAATTTTTATAAACGATGTGGTTACCTGTCTACCTGGAGGGATTAATATAGCCGGTTCAAGAATTAATGTTCTAATGTATGCTGATGATCTGGTCATACTGTCGGAGTCTCCAGAAAATCTTCAACTCATGATCAATCGTCTGTCAGACTATTGTCAAGAATGAGGTCTTGTTATTAACATTAACGAATCTAAAGTTATGGTATTTGACCACTCCACCAGAACCCAAACCCGAAACAATTGGTATAATTATTTGGGAGTATAAGTATTTGGGAGTGAAACTAACTCGTAACATAGATTTTAGCTCACACCTTCAAGATAAATCGAAGACATCTCAAAGCCTTTTGAATGTAGCATGGAAAAACATCTTCCTGAATAGCCGAATCAGTCTATCAGCTAAGTACAAAGTTTTCGATGCTGTAGTTAAGTCAACTTTGTGTTATGCGGTGCAAATCTGGGGTATTGATGAATACGAAACCATCGAAAAACTATAAAGAAATTTTTTAAAGAAACTGTTCAAGTTACCACTTAATACTCCAAATTACGCCATTCATCTCGAATCTGGACTCCCTAAACTGTTTACCTACACCCCAAAATTGCAAGCCGACTATATTTTGAAAGTTCTCTCCCAGGCAGATACGCGCCTAACCAAAAAGATGCTGATGTACGAGCTGAGGAATGAAGATTGGTTGCTGTCCAAATGGAACAAAAATCTATGCAATTACCAATCGGAATCCTATACATATAGAGCACTATTGATCAGTGAATTTGCATAACGAATTCTCGTATAAAAATTAAACAAAAGAAACCATTAACAATAATAAAATAAATTTACAAGCACTGCTAACCGAGCTGACGGCTATGCCATAGCTCTAAATTCATTGTTAACCCTTGTTTACAAACCGGCAAAAGTCGTGTCCACCCGAACTGTTGTCCAAATGGACCCCACGATTTTTTCTTCGAAATTTTTTTGATTTCTGACTTATATTGTTCAGTTATAGTTCTTCTGGCTATTGTATGAATTGTTTCTAAGTATTATATATAGCAGGGATAAAGAAATTTAAGCAGAGATGTCATTATGCAGGTATGTAGGAGGTCAGCAATAAAATTTTTCAATTTCAAAAATGATGAAAATTGCCTAATTTCGCAAATCTGGGATTCCCGCCTATCCTTTTCGATATGTCTTTTGTACGTAGTTACTGATTGTAAAATTCATCCACATCAATTGTTCCTGGCAGGTATGCCTATCTCAAAAAAAAATAGTCATTAGTTCAGTTTGGTCAGCTCATCAAATAATTTTATGACCTGAAAAGGATTGAATTTCCCCAATACATGCCAATCAAGCCTGCCATATATGGTTTGAAGTTTAGGTGGCTTAGTGAAAGCTCAAAGGGCTATCCACTGAAGTTTTCTATCTACACTGGTAGCTCTGACCAAAGTACAGGACTTGGTCGTGGATATGATGTTCTGATGTCGTTGATGCCATCATATTTCAATTCTGGACGCAACCTCACTATTGATCATTTCTTTACGTGTCGGTGGATTTGGCATTGAAGTTGCTGGATAAGAAGATCGGCGCAGGGGCATAAGTCCCCGGGACATAAGTCCCAAATTATATTTTTGGGACTTATGTCCCATCTAAGTGAGACATAAGTCCCAACTTCGATTTGGGAGTTATGTCCCACGCCATCGGGACATAAGTGCCAAAAATAAAAGTTGGGACTTTTGTCCCTCCGAATATACTTTTTACAAGCTAAGACTTTTTTTTCAGAAGCCCTTCTGAAAAATTGTCTGTGTTTTTCTCAAATTATTGAAGCTTCTTTTTTCAAAATGCAAACTTACTACTCATTAGAAAGTAGAGATATGGTTTTCCGGAATTAGGAGATGTTATTTTACTTTTAGAATTTAGTAAAAAAATTTTAGTTTAAAAAAGAAACTTAAAAAATTTTGATTTCCGTTTCGAAGGCTTTGTTTGAAATATGTTGTAAGGGCAGCGGGCGATGGAAAATGTTTACTTTAATTATAGCTGAGGTATTTGCACATATAGTTCCTCCGACTTTCTATTCATTAGAAAGTAGAGATATGGTTTTCCGGAATTAGGAGATAATATTTTACTTGTAGAAGTTAGTAAAAATTTTTTAATTTAAAAAAGAAACTTAAAAAATTAGAATTTTTGAGTATTTGAGAAAATAAAATTAAAAAATCGCGCCGGGACATAAGTCCCAACTTTTATTTTTGGGACTTATGTCCCATCTAAGTGAGACATAAGTCCCAACTTCGATTTGGGAGTTATGTCCCACGCCATCGGGACATAAGTGCCAACTTTTTTCCGTTGAAGATGGGACATAAGTCCCAACTTTTCAGGAATAGAGCTTAGTAAATCGTTGTACATTTCGACTAGGCAACCAAACAATTTTTGCTTGCCATAAAGTTGTTGGTCCTTGACACCTTTCTCTCAAGTGATTTTAGGTAATGGAACCAATGACCTCTAGATTTTTTCAGAATCGTTATATACTCTTTGAATACCGATTCGAAGGCTCTGTTCGAAATATTATATTCCATCCAGCGGGCGATGGAAAATGTTTACTTTAATTATAGCTGAGGTATTTGCACATATAGTTTGTAACAAAATCTACCCATGCCCCTTTCTCCTCTAGTAGACCACCCTTACAACCACATGGCTACAGGCACATGTGGCTGATCCGGGCAGCAGAAGAGAAAGGGGTGTCCAGTCTACGGCCCCCTTTTTGGCATGCTTGCAGATGTAAGGCTTAGCTCGTCGGCGGGGTGGGTTCTTGGAACCGTAGATCTGGACCGGTGTTACGAAATATTCATGCCGAGAAAATCTTTCGAAAAAAAAAATGGGGCTCACGATGTCGTGCTGGGGAGCTATATGAGTTTCCAGTAGGGGGAGGGTCTAGATGACATTGACCCTGGGAGGATTTTCCCACCCATGTGTTTATAAAGACACCACCATGGCTACCGATACCTCCTAGAATGTTCGGTAGCCCCAAACCTGAAAATTTTCCGTCGCCCTGTCCTCGACTTCCTACATCACCTTACCTCTTCTCAACTTATGGTATCTTTATACCTCGGCCATTCCGTCGCTATTCCATTCAAAAAAAAAGAAAACTTCTTCCCAAAGAGATGAAAAAAAAGAAATGGTTCTTTACATAGAAAGGCGTACAATTTATTTAGAAAATAAGGTGAAAGTAATAAAAATACAAAAGGTTTTATCAAATTAATCTATGGCAATCAAGGTATGCATACTTATAATCCCTTTTTATTTTCTTTTTGTTTTTCCTTTTCTTATTAATTGAAATCTGAATTTATATTCCTTCTAGTTGGCAACCTTGGTAAGTATGATTTCATAAGTTAAGTAATTTAAATTTTGTTTAATTTCTCTTTTCTGCTGGCCACTCTATTAGGTAGGTACATATAAAATAATTATAAAATTTGATTTAATTTAATTATCTTTTCCTTTCATTTCAGATGGCAACTTGTACTTGGGTAACGATAATATTTAATTTATTTCTTAAGTTCTTTTCCAATAACAACTCAAAATTTTCTTGGAATAATTGAAGAAAAAAAAAAAATAATAAATACTCTAAACAAAGTAAATTAACTAATCGTAAAAATTTTTTTTTTTGTGTGAGGTGGCAACCCTGCTTCCTTAGTAAAATTTTTTTTTTTTTTTTGTTTATTTATATGAATGTATGAAATGCCATACAAGTAATTGATATACACCAATTCTAGGAATAAGATTATGGAAAAGGATCAATAAAAGTTTCCTAAGCACGACCAAAAAAAAAATTTTGTTTTTGTTTTATTGTTTTCATATTACTTACTCAGAAGCTATGACTTTTGAAGCCATTCTCCGGTCCCGCGCAGTGCACTACCTGGAACTGGGGTTTTCTGGAAATAAATAAAAAAAAATCGCGCGACTCGAAGTTTCCCTTTTTTTTTTTTTTTTTGTTCTGTTGCTTAACCGAGGGTACTTTTATTTACATTCTTTTCTTTCAATATTTTCCCTTTTTTCTCTCACTCTCTTTTTGTTGTTTTTCTTTTTTTTTTTTTTTTTGAATTTTTAAATTTTGCTAGGGGAGAGGGCTGGCAACCCTATTTACCTATACTCTTTAAGACATACACTAGAGATATTTATTAAGGTATTAGATTTTATCTTGATCTTTATTTTAATTAATCTAATTATTATTGATTGGATACAGAAAAAAAAAATATATGATTTTTAATAATTTTAGAATCACTTTCACCGATTTCAAGGAAAATACCCAAGGGATGGAACAAAAACTATTCAGATTGTCATTAAATTTAACTAATCAAACACCACCATAAGCGTTACTGCTGCTGTTGCTTTTCTTCCTTTCTTCTGCTATGCACCTACTGCTACCGCTACTGGGTTCTTCAACTTTTCGTTCACTTCGTGGTACACTCCTTTGTATTCTCACAGTTATCAAAATTCACGCCAAATTTTCTTTTGTCTTTTTCTTCTTTTATTTTCTACATTTAATGCACTAAGAGCGTGACTATGGGATGTAACAAATAAACCTTTTAATTTTCAATCTTTTTTACAGCTATTTATCCCATTTGAAACAAAATGTCGTGGACATGCTTTCTTACTTTTTTGTGGAATTTTTTTTACGGGGAAACACTCGAACTTAAAATCGTTTGTTGTTACGAACCACGTCGATGAAAATCAAAATGTTTGCCTTTGGTTGAACATTATATTTTGGGTTTTAAATTATTATCCCAAACGACCCGCAATAATACTTTGTTCTTTTACACAACACCGCACTCGCACTTTAACCTTTAATTTTTCTATTAGGTATTCTTTTTTTTTTCTTTTCAGCGGCACAACATCGCATTTGCACTTTTAAGTTTTAATTACAAATTTTCTCTTCGGTTTTCTTTTGTTCTTGGCTTTTTGTTTTCTTAGACTTATTTTGTCACACACCGCAAACGAGATTTAATTTTTCTTCCGCTCTACTTAAATGACCACACGATAATGAATTCTTTTTTGACTTCCCACCCCAGGTACCCATCAACACTTTCGCTGATCTCGTTATGTACCAACTGGACCGTTGCGTACATTGTACATCTGCAATGCAGCAGTCAGTTAGTACATAACGAGCTCACGCCACCAAATTAACGGGCAACCGTCTGGGCTGATCATCACCCGATCCATTTACTTTACTTCAAATGAAGGACGGTGTTTTTTGCCCAACGTTGATGCTTACCCTTTTTAACAAAATCAACTTAAGCAAAATTTTTATAAATGAAAAGTCGGAATTTTTTGTGATATTTGCAGTTAATAATTTTTTTTATCTGCCAATATTTGATTTAGTATGGATGGGGATTACTATTTGTTCAATTGATGCGCGCTTATATAAGCCTTCCAATTGATTGCCTTATTTTTAAACAAATAACTTTGTTCAATTCTTAATTATTCAAATAATAATATTTACTACGTTTACTCAACAGAGATAAGGGTTTAATGCACGTTCGACCGATATATATTATCATCAACCGACTTCAAATTAACTCCTTCTCTCTTTTACGACTAACTACAAATTTGGTTTTTAAAAATTTTAAAGTTTTTTACTTACGTATCAAAATATATTTGTTCAGCTTATATTTTAGCTTTAACAATTTTCAATTTGATTTACAACTTTACACTTTTTGGTACTCTCGCCTTGAGGTCAGAAAAAAGAGTGACTGATTGTGAAAAATCCCGGGCCTTTTATACGATCTTTTTGCTCCGTGGTACCGTTTTCGTGCAATGAGATGCTGCCTGCTCCTTAGTACTGTGATGATTCGTCTAAATTTTATTTCTTTGTTTGGCATCACCTTTTTCCTTTTTCGTGCAGCTTTGATTCTGCGCCATCTTGACTACGATGGCCATTTTTTCTCTCCCTCTAACCTATTGGGTATATTGAATGAATTAAAAGCATTAATTTTCTCAATAATTATATAAAATTTCATTACAATTGTTTCGAAATCGCGTTCGGCATTAAAAAGTTTACTTACTAAACGCGCCCATTCGTTTGTGTTGTTAAAGTTGGCCGTCAAATTGACATCTTTCAAATGACACCTGTTGCAGGTGACGTTTGTTTTGATTTCGTGTGTGTTTTTTATCTAATTTCGTGTTGTTTTATCTAAATTGTGTAAAATTAATTGTTGCAAGTATTAATTGTTGCATTTTGTTTTGTTTAAATGTACTTCTTTGTAAACTTCAAGTGGTAAAGTGTAATAGAAAATGTGTTGTCCTATTGCAGGTTATAAAACATAACCTGAAGTGTATTGAACGTTTAGTTTTTTTGTTCTTAAATGTGTATAGTTTTAGTTTGTACTTGACAAACTTTATTGTATGTTTATTAATACATTAACTATGATCTAAAAAGTGTTTTTCTTTTTCCCTATAGCTAGTTTACAAGTCTTCTGCTGTCGGCGCTTCGGTGGGCAAGACCGGCAAAATTCTTCATATTGGCAAAATGCCGACTTACGTTCTGGTTGGTGAGTATGTATCTTGTATATATCTAAAATATCTACTTATCAGTTTTTTCCTTTGCAGGTTTTAGTTTGTAAGTGTATATCTTAGCCTTTAAGTATTATGTATATTAGGTGTTTAAGTGAAAAACAATGTATATAGTTCATAAGTATTCTTTTTTATTAAAGTTCAATTCATGTTACTTTGTTATTGTTTTTCATTGTCGTTATTGTAAGTTGGTGAATGAACATACTCCCCTGTTGAACGGTATTACGTTCAATAATTCTTTGTTAAATTTTCTGAATCCCTCTGCGATGGTGGTGATGAAATACCACCTTCCCTGCCTTGTTGACGTTTACCTTTACTTGGTATCTGTCAGGCAGATTCACAGTAAATTGTTTCCGCTTGCTATTACGGATACGTTCGAAATCCACCCTTTTTAGTGTGTCACGATTAATGAAAATATCTTCGCCCTCACGAGTAATGAATTTTTGGAAATCGTTGTCGATTCGCATCTCAATCTCCTTAACAGTGGATGAAGGCCTCAAGCGATCTAGCGAGTAAATCGTTGATCCGTTGATCGTCACGGGAATAGGGTTTCCTTCTATTGTATGGCTATCGGTATTTTCAACAGAGATTTCTTTCAATGTTCCAATCCCTTGATCATTGGATATATCCATCAGCTCAAGATTGGATCTTATGAGCTCTCGAAGAGGGGTTGAACATTCTAATGGGGAAAATCTGATATCTTCCAGGATTTTTATGCAATCTAGATCTTCCCATTCGGTTTTCATGATGATCGCTGTATGAAAACATATCGTTAGATTTATAAAAACAAAACTTTGCTTTGTAGACTACTAGCCAAATCTACAACAGATCATGACGGACGCACATAACTACTACAAACAACACATATAAACGACTTTACGGTTTAATCAATTTCATGTTGCTATAGCAGGTTGATCGATAGGTAAACGACAGATTTTGACTATTGGTCTTTGACAAGTATTGTGTCTTGACCTTACTGTGACTACTCGAACTAGTCCGTCTTTACCAGGATGAATGATCTCTACGACCCCTAAGGGCCAAATGGTGGGAGGCGTGTTTTCCTCTTTTATGAGAACAACGTCTCCAACCTTGATATTTTGTTGGCTGGAAAACCACTTAGGTCTTTGTTGTAACCTATTTAAATATTCGGTTGACCATTTTTTCCAAAAGTGCTGATTCATTTGCTGAATGTGTCTCCATCGTTGTGAATGTGTTGAATTTGATGAAATTAAACTTGGTTCTGGAATGGCGTTTACTGCTCGACCAATTAGAAAATGTCCTGGAGTTAAAACATCTAAATCATCAATATCATTTCTTAATTCACATAAAGGTCTGGAGTTTAAGCATGCTTCAATCTGAGTAAGTAAAGTTGTCAATTCTTCAAAGGTGCATACTGTCGTACCTAGAACACGACGTAGATGATACTTGATGGATTTTACCCCAGCCTCCCATAAACCACCATGATGAGGTGCGGCTGGCGGATTGAAATGCCAGGTTATGTTTAAGTTTGACAAGTAATTCTTGATATTCGGTGTTGCTTCCTGGATCGCTTGCATTATTTCATACTCTAGTATTGCTTTTCCTCCTTTAAAGTTGGTTCCGCAATCGGAATATATATTTGAGCATAATCCTCTTCTTGATACAAATCTTTTCAATGCTGCAATAAAGGCCATTGAGGTGAGATCGGACACAGCTTCTATATGTATAGCTTTAGTTGCCATGCATACAAATATGCAGAAATACCCCTTATAATGTCTAGCGTTTCTATGAGTTGACATTTTTAGCTGTATGGGTCCCGCATAGTCTATTCCGACATGTTCGAAAGCCCTCGTAATATTTACGCGAGGTGCTGGTAAGGTACCCATCATCTGCTGCATTGTTGCTGCTCGCTGCTTAGCGCAGATCACACACTTATGTATCACTCTTGTGATGACTCGTTTTGCGTCAATAATCCAAAAATGATTTCGCAGGGTGTTGAGAACCAATGAGGTGCCGCCATGGAGTGTTTCCTTGTGTACCTTTTCAATAATTAAATCACAGATTTGATGTTCTCTTGGTAAAACGACAGGGTGTTTCTTGTCGTACGGAATGTTTGCATTTCCAAGTCTTCCACTGACTCGGATCAAACCATTTTTATCTATAAAAGGATTAAGTGTTATCAACTTGCTATTCTTAGATAGAGGTTTATTGTCTTTGAATGTGTTCAACTCCATCTTAAAGGCTGTTGTTTGTACTGCTTTAAGAATGATGATGCTGGCCATGTTTAGCTCCATTACAGATAAGGCATTTGTTTGTTTCTGCATGGGATTACGACAATTTTTGATAAACCGCAACATTGTGGCTATAACTCTAATAAGTTTCGTGTACGTTGAATATGTAGGAGGCCATTCATTTACCTGCGTTGATAACAAAGCGTTTATTGATGAAGTCTTGGCTTCCAAGGTTGTACCTTCTAATTGTTGTGGACCTTTAGGCCACATTGTTTGATTTTTGGTGAGCCACTCTGGACCACGCCACCATAGATCACTACTAAGTAGCTGTTTCGCGGTCGTTCCACGTGATGATAGATCAGCTGGATTATCCTTTGTAGGAACATAGCGCCAGTGTTCAGTAGGTAAAATTTCTTGGATTTCAGCAACTCTGTTGGCGACATAGGTCTTCCATTTTGATGGATGCTCCTTGATCCATTGTAGAACAATCATGGCATCAGTCCATAAATATACTGGTACATCTTGAAGTTGCATGTCTTGAATGGTTGTTTTTGCAAGTTTTGCAAGCAATAACGCGCCATTTAGCTCTAGACGAGGTAGTGTAATTGGTTTGACTGGTGCAACCTTTGATTTTGCGGTCAAAAATCTGACCTTAACACTTCCATTAATGTCTTGAGTTCTAATATACAGAACTGCGGCATATGCTTTAATAGAAGCATCGCAATAACCATGAATTTGATTTGTATGGTTGGCTTTGGAAAGTCCAACCCATCGTGGGATTTGAATTTGATTTATATTTTTTAAATCTTTTTTGAACTCCCACCATTGTTGTGAAATTTCTTGGGAAACCTTGCTATCCCAAGAGTATCCACCTATCCATAGAGTTTGAATTAACATTTTTGCAGTGATAATGATGGGTGATATCCATCCAACTGGATCGTATAACGATGCTATTTCGGATAGTATAGCTCGTTTGGTATTTGCCTGTGTTTCTGATATACTTTGTACATTGAACGTAAAATAATCTTCTGCAGGATACCATCGTATTCCTAGCGTTTTTATAGACTCCTTGTCTTGTAGCTCTAGCGAACCCTTTACTTCTCTATCCTCGGGTGGCAAGTGAGATATGATTTCAGGACGATTACTTGCCCATTTTCGTAGGTTGAAGCCACTTTTATAAAGCATTTCTCTCAATTGTTTTTGTAACTCGAGACACTCTTCTACAGTTTCAGCTCCACTTAATAGATCATCAACATAAAATTCTGATGTAGTGGCCTTGACTGCTAAAGGATAGTTTTCTCGATCATCATGGGCTGCTTGTTGAACTGTACGAACGGCTAGAAATTGCGCCGGTGATATTCCAAAGGTGACAGTTTTGAGACGATAGTCTTGCAGCTCCTTTGTTTCTGGATTCCTCCAAAGGATCCGCTGGAACGTGCGATGATCTGGATCCATCCATATCATCCTATACATTTTCTCGACATCTGCTGTTATTACGACTTTATGTTTTCTCCAATTGAGAACTGTAGAGAATAATTTGGGTTGTATGGTTGGACCAATTAATAGCTGCTCATTTAATGATTTGCCATTTGTTGTTTTGGCGGAGGCATCAAATACTACCCTCAATTTGGTTGTAGTACTTTGTTTGAATACCGCATGATGTGGTATATAATAATGCGGCTCATTGTTTGTTGGTGGGCTACACAATTCCATATGTCCCATTGTCAAATATTCATCCAGGCAAGCTTCATATTCGCATTTAAGTTGAGCGTTTTTGGCTAACTTTCTCTGTAAGCATTCATAACGCCTTAATGCGAGCTCTCTGGAAAGCCCTAGAGTCGGACCGTTGGGATCTATGAAAGGTAGTTTAACCATATATTGATTATTTGCTAATCGTTTATAATTGGCTTTGTATAACTCCTCACATTTCTTGTCGTTTGGAGTTTGAATGTTGAAATTTGGAACTTCTTCCATTTCCCAAAATTTTTGCAATTGAAAATTGGGATTGTTACTGGATTTGACCGTTGCGGTGAATACCTTGACCGATGTGTTATTGGGTGAAGAACTATTTCCTAGAACTACCCATCCAAAAATTGTGTTAATCGCTAATGGAGTTCCACTTGGACCACAATGAATTCCTTCACGAATAACATGGCCATATATATCAGCCCCAAGCAACGCATCAATTGCGCTTGGCTTCCAGAAAGTTGGATCTGCCAGCTCACGATCCTGGAGATGTTTCCACTCGTGTGTTGACGTTTCCTTGACCGGCAGTAAGTCGGTAATCGTTTTTAATACAAACATTTTTACCTCTAATGTAGGTGTCTTTGTTTTGACTGGTTGAAGTTTTATTTGCACTTGTCGGTTGCAGTGTGCTGTTTGATTTTTGCTCAAACCAACAACTTCAATTGATGTGGGTATTCCACTTATTTGTAGCCTTTGGCAGGCAGACTCCGTAATAAATGATGTTTGAGATCCTGTATCGAGGAGGCATCGCAAAACCACGGAGTGACCATTGCGGTCTAACGCTGCTACCAACGCTGTTGGCAGCAAAGCGTTATAACTATCGGTTGCAAGGAAATTGCTCGTCTTTTCCACCTTACTGTTAACTTCTCCTGATATTGAATCCTTTAATGAAGATTCACTGACGTGAAGTGTAGTATGATGTGGCTGTTGACATTCCTTGCAGCGATTTTTATTCCGACACTTAGTGTGTGGATGTTTGTTGGAAAAGCAGTTCATACATCTGTTCGTTGCTTTGATTGTTTTTCGACGCGTTGGTACATCCATATTTAAATATGTCAAACAATTTCCAACATAGTGTTTTGCCTTACAAGCAGGGCAATGATTGTTGAGGGTGGTATGATATGATTGAATACCTTCCCTTTTAATACTAAAGGGAGTTGATTTGGCACCTACGTGGCCTCCAACGTATTCCCTTTTAATATTGGAAGTAGTTGGTTTTGCCTCTATAGTGCTTCCAATGGATTCTAGAACAAGAATCCTTTTGTTCGAAAAATTTAAAAAATTTTCGAATTTTGGGAGATTTTGACTATCTCCTAGTTCCTCTTCCCAAAGACGTAACGTCAAAAACGGTAGCTTCTGCACCAGCAAATAAATTAGCAGAGCATCCCATTGAGTGGTGTCTACCTTCAATGCCTTGAGCTGCTGCAAGCACTCTTCGGTTATGTTAGTTAACGTCTTTAGGTTCTTTCCTGTCTCAAGGGTAATTTTTGACTGGTTGACCAAGTTTTTCAAATGAAAGTTAACCAAGATTCGCGTATTTTCATAACGCTCCTTTAACTTTTTCCATGCTGGTTCATAGTCTTGATTTGTGATGGGAGTATGTTTCAATACTTTCTCAGCATCACCAGTTAAACATCCTTTCAAATAGTGCAATTTTTGAACGGGTTGTATTTGTGGATCGTCGTGGATGAGTGATTTGAATAAGTCGGAGAATGATCTCCACGAATTGTAATCTCCATCGAATTTGGGCAGTGTTATTTTTGGCAACTGGGTCTGCTTGAACTTCGGTTCTGCATTATTATTTGTCGAAATTTGATTGGCCTCTGGCGCTGTTCGACTGCAGCCTTCTTCAAGTTCCGCCATATATTCATAATATTTGACCTCCACTTCATCAAAATATTGTTTTGTTATGTAGGCATTGTCGGATTCCACCTTTGTGGTAAGAATAGCTTCGTGAATTTTCCGATCCTGGTTGACAAACTCGAACCATAGATCGCGCATATCTATGATTCTTAGCTTATAGAAGCTAGCAGTTCTCTTGTCCAACCTGGTTTTTTTGCCATTTTCAATTGTTTTTTCAAGTTTTATTTTCAAAACTGTTTGTTTGATAAGCAATTTTTCTAGGTCGCTCATGATTAATGAATTTTAGCGTGTATCCCGTTTTCGAAAAAATTGATTTTTTTTGCAGTTTAAGAAACAGAAAAAAAACAAAGTGAACAAAAAAAAAAATAAAAAAAATCAAATATGGATTTTTAAAAATACTATTAACTGATATCACAATTCCTGGATGGAACCACCAATGTTTTTTGCCCAACGTTGATGCTTACCCTTTTTAACAAAATCAACTTAAGCAAAATTTTTATAAATGAAAAGTCGGAATTTTTTGTGATATTTGCAGTTAATAAATTTTTTTATTTGCCAATATTTGATTTAGTATGGATGGGGATTACTATTTGTTCAATTGATGCGCGCTTATATAAGCCTTCCAATTGATTGCCTTATTTTTAAACAAATAACTTTGTTCAATTCTTAATTATTCAAATAATAATATTTACTACGTTTACTCAACAGAGATAAGGGTTTAATGCACGTTCGACCGATATATATTATCATCAACCGACTTCAAATTAACTCCTTCTCTCTTTTACGACTAACTACAAATTTGGTTTTTAAAAATTTTAAAGTTTTTTACTTACGTATCAAAATATATTTGTTCAGCTTATATTTTAGCTTTAACAATTTTCAATTTGATTTACAACTTTACACTTTTTGGTACTCTCGCCTTGAGGTCAGAAAAAAGAGTGACTGATTGTGAAAAATCCCGGGCCTTTTATACGATCTTTTTGCTCCGTGGTACCGTTTTCGTGCAATGAGATGCTGCCTGCTCCTTAGTACTGTGATGATTCGTCTAAATTTGTGCATAGACAACCTTTTATTTCTTTGTTTGGCATCACCTTTTTCCTTTTTCGTGCAGCTTTGATTCTGCGCCATCTTGACTACGATGGCCATTTTTTCTCTCCCTCTAACCTATTGGGTATATTGAATGAATTAAAAGTATTAATTTTCTCAATAATTATATAAAATTTCATTACAATTGTTTCGAAATCGCGTTCGGCATTAAAAAGTTTACTTACTAAACGCGCCCATTCGTTTGTGTTGTTAAAGTTGGCCGTCAAATTGACATCTTTCAAATGACACCTGTTGCAGGTGACGTTTGTTTTGATTTCGTGTGTGTTTTTTATCTAATTTCGTGTTGTTTTATCTAAATTGTGTAAAATTAATTGTTGCAAGTATTAATTGTTGCATTTTGTTTTGTTTAAATGTACTTCTTTGTAAACTTCAAGTGGTAAAGTGTAATAGAAAATGTGTTGTCCTATTGCAGGTTATAAAACATAACCTGAAGTCTATTGAACGTTTAGTTTTTTTGTTCTTAAATGTGTATAGTTTTAGTTTGTACTTGACAAACTTTATTGTATGTTTATTGATACATTAACTATGATCAAAAAAGTGTTTTTCTTTTTCCCTATAGCTAGTTTACAAGTCATCTGCTGTCGGCGCTTCGGTGGGCAAGACCGGCAAAATTCTTCATATTGGCAAAATGCCGACTTACGTTCTGGTTGGTGAGTATGTATCTTGTATATATCTAAAATATCTACTTATCAGTTTTTTCCTTTGCAGGTTTTAGTAGTTTTGTAAGTGTATATCTTAGCCTTTAAGTATTATGTATATTAGGTGTTTAAGTGAAAAACAATGTATATAGTTCATAAGTATTCTTTTTTATTAAAGTTCAATTCATGTTACTTTGTTATTGTTTTTCATTGTCGTTATTGTAAGTTGGTGAATAAACAGACGGTATGGCAAGAAATGGAAAAAAGTTGCGGTGTTCTTCGGTGCATGATAAGCAAATATATGTGTATGTAGGCAAATATGTACGTAGGTATAAGGCTAGGGGAATTTGATGTTGTGGAGTGCGATGTTGGTGCGATTTTTTTTTCTTTTCTTTTGCAAGACTTGTGTGTTATGTGATTATGTATTATTAGATATTAGTTGGTTATTGGGATTTTTATTATTGTTGTTTTTTTGTTATTAGTTCAGGAGGTTTATTTTATTATGAGGTTGTACGTATTATAGGGTTTATGTATTATAATGGGATATTAAGTTCGGTCGGTTTTAATGTGTTTCAATATGTTATGTTTTGAGTGAGGCTAAGTATGTATGTTTGTGTTGTATATCTTTAGGCTAGGTTTTATTAGGATAGGAATACTTATGCTAGTTGATAGGTTTTATTTAGGATAAGTACTTTCATGCGAGGTTTTATTAGGAATAAGAAGAATTAGAATAGGTTTTATTTAGGCTAAGAGTATTTAGGCTAGGTTTTGTGATAGGTTTTAGTTAGGATAGAAATATTTTGGCTAGGCTTTGAGATAGGTTTTATTAGGATAGGAATATTTAGGCTAGGCTTTGAGATAGGTTTTGATTCTTATTTATGTTCCCCACAAAACTTCTCATTTTAAGGATAGAAAAGAGTGAAAAGGAGAAGAAGAGGAACAGCTGTTATCTAGGGTCCCCTGAGAGTCTCATGCACGGACTGAGAGCCGGGTTTTTATGACCTTATATTTTTATGTCTTTGCCGTGATAGACTCCGACTTTCTTGCCACTCATGTCTTCTAACTCATATAAGTTATTTCCCACTACCTTCGCTATTCTCATTTTGAGAAATTTCGGACTAAGCTTCGCACAAAATTGCTTAGATGCGTTGCTCAGCACGAAATTTCGTCGGAAAACCTCGTCACCCACCTTGTAGTTGGCAACTTTGCTGCGTAAATTGTAACTTTTCTCGTAACGAGAATGCGCATTTGCCAGCGCTGATTTTAGGTTTGCGTGTAGGATGTTCATTTTGGCTGAATTTGAAATTTGGACTCCAGAGTTGTTGACCGCGTTCAGTTTCCTGAGTAGCTTGTAGTCCGACCCGTGCTCTATGCAGCTCTGTCCAAAAAGCGCTTCATAAGGTGACACATTTATAGCGGAGTGGATCGTGGTGCGTAATGCGCTAGCGATTGAAGGTAGTTGGCGGTCCCAGTTTCTTTGGTCGTGAGCGAGATATCCTCGGATGGCGGCCAGAATAGACCGGTTTACTCTCTCGCTTGCGTTTGCCTGTGGGGAGTAAACGGCCGTCCGGACATGGGTGATGCCGTCTGTTGTCATACACTTCTCAAACTCACGACTAGTGAACTGCTTCCCATTGTCTGTAAGGATGGTCTCGGGAACACCAAAAAGGCAGAACACCTGTTCGTAGAGGAATTTGAGTACCATCTCCGTTGTCGCCTTACGAAGTGCCTTTATCTGCACGAACTTCGTCAGTTGATCTAGCGCCACTACAATAAACGTATTCCCGTCTCGCGAGCGTGGGTATGGTCCCAAGAAGTCGAGGTACACCATCTGAAAGGGTCTCTCGGCTATAAACGCCTGTCCCATAGGTGGTCTAAGGGTAGTGTTTGAAGCTTTCGAGGCCTTACAAATGTCGCACTCTCCAACGAAGTCCTTAACCTGCGCTGCCATGTTAGGCCAGAAGAACCTTTGCTGAAGTCGATATAGGGTCTTAGCGATCCCTCCATGCGAAGCTCTAGGAGGCTGATGAGCCAGCGAAATCAGGCGAACAGTCAGCGGTTGAGGAACCCATAGCTTCCAAATAAGTTCGTCGTCTATTGGATCTCCTGTGCAATGTCTGACCTTCTTATACACGAAACCTTCCGAGACTTGAAGGTCAGGTAGCTTATCTTTTTGTTCTTCGATGCTTTCCATGAGCTTGAGGTATTCCGAAGATTTAAAACTTGGATCCTCAAGGTCGATATGTAAGACATCGGAGGGATCCTCCATCATCGAGACATCACAGCCCAAAGCATCTACCTCATGTACCCGTGAAAGAGCATCAGGCACAACGTTTTGGGAACCCTTGCGATGCTCGATGGTGAAATCGAATCCCTGAAGCTTCAGGCTCCATCTCGCCAGACGTCCACTCAAGTCCTTTTGACCCATCAGCCACTTCAAACTGGCATGATCTGTGACTATCCTAAAGGGATGTCCTTCTATATAGGCTCTAAACTTCTGGACTCCCATGACTGCAGCTAGGCACTCACGCTCGGTCACGCTATAGTTGCGCTGGGCCGTGTTTAGTTTCTGAGAATGGTAGTAAATCGGGCGCTCAATTTTGTTTTCGTCTAGCTGACTTAGCACGCAGCCAACTCCGGTGTCGGACGCATCGCACTGTATCACGAATTCTTTGCTAAAATCCGGGTGAACCAAGATAGGTTGGGAAGTGAGGGCAATCTTCAGTTTGTTGAAGGCGTCGGTTGCTTCTTCGGTGAAAGAAAACTTCTTGCCTTTCTTTAAGGTGTCGGGGATTGGCGCGGTTACTGTAGAGAAGTCCTTCACGAAGCGTCGGTACCATCCCAAGTCCAAGGAAACGTCTGACCTGTTTCAAGGAAGTCGGGACAGGGAATTCTGAGATGGCTGCTACTTTCCCTGGGTCGGTCTTGAGGCATCCATCTCCCACAATATAGCCAAGGTACTTCAGCTCCTTGAAGCAAAACTTAGACTTCTGGACATTCATGGTCAGTCCAGCTTCCTTCAGCCGTTCAGCCAAAACCTTTAACAGTTCGACGTGCTCATCGAACGTGCTCGACACCACCAGCAGATCATCCAGGTACGGGAAGATTTTCTCTCGCAGCTGATGCGGTACCACTTTGTCCATGAGCCTGACCATGCGTTGTGGCGCATTACAGAGGCCAAATGGCAACACCGTAAACTGCAACAGGGGCATGCCAGGCACCGTAAACGCAGTCTTTTCCCGGGATTCTTTCTCCAGAGGGATCTGCCAGAACGCGTCTTTAAGATCCACGCTCGAGATGAAACGAGTATCGTGAAGCCGCGATAGCAATCCCCCTATATGAGATATTGGATACGCATCTTTCTTGGTTTTGGCGTTAACCTTCCTGTAGTCTAAACACAAGCGATTTTTGCCGGGCTTGCGCATAAAAACTACAGGGGAACTCCACGCACTTGTGCTCTCTTCGATCACACCAAGTTTAAGCATACGCTCCAATTCCTCATACAGGAGTTTCTGCACCGCTGGAGAAACCGGGTAATGACGTTGTTTTATGGGCTCGGCATCCCCTGTGTCGATGGTATGTACCTCCATACTTGTTTTTCCTAAGCCTTGTACGGCAGAGGATGGAAACAAATTGATGGCATCTTTCAACCGTTGTGATTGATCTGCCGTCAGCTCGTGAGCATTCGGATCCACATCCAATACGTCTGAGCACGGAACTGTCGAGATTTCAGAGATCAGCTGAGGAGCGATTTCAAACTCCTTCCAAAAGTCGATCCCGAGGTACAGTCTTTGCTGCAAGGATGGCACCAAGTATAGGGGAATTGTTTTCGTCGTCCCTTTATAACTGACCTCTGCATAGAATTTGCCTACTATGCTCTGATGCTTTCCGTCCGCAGTTTTGACCTCAGACGAGAGTCTGGCATAGTTCTGACCGTGTTTACGCAGGAACTCGTAACCGTCGAAGCCCAGGCAACTGATGCTAGCACCGCTATCTAAGAGACCGGATATAGGCTCTCCGAAGATCTGTACCGTGGCGTACGGTTGAGGGTCATCTGTGTTGCATAGAGTAGTCGCTTCAATTGCTCGGTAGGTCTTCTTCTTCTCCGCAAACTTCTTCCTCAGCTTCGCCACTTTCTCTGATACTACCGTGGTTTGGGTACCAAAGATCCGTTTCCTGGCGTCGTAATAGTTCTGCAGGCGTTCATGCAACGGTATAAGAGGTCTAAGAATGCGTGGCGACTCTGGTTCTGCTTCACTGGGCTGTTGAGGGCGGGAAAGAATTCTGGGGGATGGACTGGGTGGGGAGGCAGTAACGGGTAGGATGACAGGAGCTGGTGGGGTGGCTGGAACTGGTAGAGGGTCGGGGAAGTTAACAAAGGCTGGGACGGAGAGGAAGCTATTGGGGTACAAAGAGGAAGGTGAGTTTATTGGGGCTCCGGGGTCTTCTCCAGAGAGCAATTTCCCCGAGGCTTTAAACTGCTCTTCGTCTCGTTTCCCGCACACCGAGGACACTGCGGAGAGGTGGTATTTTCCAAACCACACCTAAAACAGAAAAGAGACCGCTGGGGATTTGGACATTCGAAGAACGAATGGCCTCGGCCCTGGCAATTCCAGCACGTGAAGTTGCGAGTGTCTCTTTCTCTCTTAGGGTGGAGCGCCTCAATGTCGGGATGACGAGGTTCGTCTTCTCTCTGTTCCGCCGCAAGCTCCGACACAGCACTACGACGGGGTGGTGGCAAGGGTGCAAGGCGCTGTTTCGGTACTAGGCCTTCCCGATCGTTTAGGTACTTTTCCACCTTTCGACAAACGTGGACTATGTTCGCCAGCGAGTTGGTGTCGAAGGTGATCAGCAGCTTACCCATCTGCGGCTTCACATTATTTTTGACGACGTCGACGATCTCCCTGTCGGTTTTCGGTACCCTGAGCCTACCGTTGAGTTCTTGTATAGCCGTGTAGAAATCCTCAAACGCCTCGTTCGATCCCTGGTGTCGATCATAGAGTCTTCGCGACAGCTCCGAATCCGTTTCCAGACTTCTGAAGTGTTCTACCAGCGAATTTCTTAGGGTCAACCAAGGGGCGGTAGGGTTTAGTTTGAGGAATCCCCAAAACCAAGTTTCTACGGGGCCCTCGATAAAATGGTGAAAATTAACGACCACGTCATCCCAGGTTGCACCATAACCAGCGCGCAGCCTTTCTAACCGGAACAAGAAGTCATCCACCGACATGTTTTTATTGTTAAATTTCACCCCCTATGAGTTGACCTTGTCGTGGTGGGGGTGCTTATGGACATCTTCTCCAGCAATCCAGCTGCAGAACCTGACCAACCAACATAACTCAAAACAAAACCTCAATGTTAGAAAACTTGAAAACTGAAAAAATGGAAAAAGTAAATAAAAGGTATAAAAAACGAACGGGGATATACGTTCAAAAGTCGGCAGGTGTCGCGACTGCCAGCGATGGCTTGGCCTCGAAAGAGGATAAGTCGCCAGTGACAAATTTATTTACGAAGAAAGGAAAAGCGATTTGCGGAAGGGCTGGGGAGCCGACTGCAGTTCAAGGAAGGCCTCACAAGCTAACCAAGAAATGTGGAGAGCCCTCTGGTTCTAACGCCCCTCCTAAGGAGGATGCCCATACCAGTGGAAGAGTTGCAGTGACTCTTTGTAGCACTTCCACTTATACTGCCCGTATTGTAGGGACCCCGGAGAAGACAGTTGCAGCAAGTAGAGGGGCCGAGACTTTCGGTTCCAACGCGAACTGTGATATGTTGACGAAAGGGCTACCCTCATCAAAAACACTGCCCCAACCTCCCACCTCATCCCATCCTATGTCAAAGGACTCAAGGTCTACCAACCCGGACGGTACGGGTGCCGAGACTTTCGGCTCCGTGGCTGAAAGGGGAGGACCTCCTTCGAGCTCCGGAAACACTCCTTCCCTCCCCCAAGTTGTAGGCGAAACTGTGACTTACAGTGGGACAAACAACGAAAGGGTGTCCAATCCCCCTAACCCCAAAGTTGGAGGTGAAACTGTGACTTACAGTGGAACTGAAAACAAAAGGGTTTCCAATCCCCCTAACCCCCAAGTTGAATGTGAAACTGTGACTTACAGTGGAACTGAAAACGAAAGGGTTTCCAATCCCCCTAACCCCCAAGTTGAAGGTGAAACTGTGTCTTACAGTGGAACGGACAAAGAAGGGCATCCCAACCTCCCTACATTCCCAAACCACAAAGAAAGGCGGAATGCGGAGAAAATTGCGAAGGTGTTAGGTGCGGTACCTAAACCTAAGCTTGATTCAACGCAATCTGCCAAACTTGAGTGGGCAATGAAAATCATTGCAATAAATGAAAAACACAGCGAAGACTCAACGTCTAAGCGCCAACGCTCGTTCGAGCAGTCAACCCCGAACGCCAAAAGGCCTAAGGTGCAAAAACCAAGCACCCTCAGCTCCAAAAAAGACATGTCGTACAGTGACGCACTGAAGGACAAACCCATTTTCGCTGTCATTGACAGGAGTAACGCGGATGGTGCGATCTCTTTCGATCAATGGGCGATCATCATGAACAAGCTCCAGGCCTCCTACTGGACTCTTATGAGGGAAAACCCAGGGGAACCTGCCATCTTTGAGGACGCAGGATGGTATCAGGGGCGCGTCAGGTTAATCGCGTTTGATGGAGAAAGATCGCGCGATCTGTATAAACTTGCGATAAGCAGGTTAGAGGGACTCTGGCCTGGTGCTAAGCTTGAAGTCGTGTCAAGGGAGGATATCTCTTGCAGGCCTAGAGCTCGCGCTAGATTACCAGCAGAACTCTCCTGCAAAGAAACAATCATGAAAATGATTCAATTCGGCAATCCAGCCCTTCCTACCCATGACTGGAAAGTCGCGAAGCTGGAAGAGCCGGAGGGTCACTATAGATCGGCTATAATAGTCATCAATAAGGACTCCCTAGCTCCCCTGGCTGCGACAAAAGGCGTGATTCGGTTCGGCTGTTCAAATATTGCCTTAAAAATATACAAAAAAGATGAAGAACAGAACATCGTTCCATCTTCCATAACAAAAAGTGCGTCTTCAGTGGAAGAACCCGCAGGGCAAGTCGACCCTCCATCCATGGAGATAGACGAGCTCGGCACATCTTCTGCTGAAACGTATGATAACAAACCCTCCACATCCGACTTGGATGCCCAAGACGTCGTCAAATTCTCCGACTTGGAGACTGATGACTCCGCTAACGAGGTTTCGCTCAGCGAGGATGACCTTCTTAGGTCAAACTCTGAGAGCGAAACAGACGACGACCTCAACCAGACCGTGGTGGGGGTTAGTCTACTTAGTTGTTCCCAAGATGGTGCAGCTAACTCAGATTAACCTCCAACACTCCAAGCAGGCTTCGGCCTCCCTTCTTCTCCGTCTAAACAAGAGGGGGGAAGACATTGTCCTTATCCAAGAGCCTTGGATCATCAAGTCCACCGTTCGAGGACTAAGGACTCCTGGATATACTCTACTGTATATGAAGGACAAAGGTGAACCCAGATCCTGCATATTGGTAAGAAGTAGCACTAATGTATTTTTACTCCCTCATTACAGCAATCGTGATGTAACCACAATAAGATACCAGACCAGTGACAACATCTACTGGCTGGTATCAGCTTACCTCGGCCATGACCATCCTGGCCCTCCTCCATGCGACTTATTTAAAAGTATTGTCGCTGCAGCAGAACGGCAGAAGATCTGCCTCATCATTGGATGCGATGCTAATGCGCATCACACAGTATGGGGTAGTACTGACATAAATGAAAGGGGTGAGTCACTTTTTGATTTTATTTTAAGTACTAACCTTATAGTAAGTAATATTGGCAATGAACCAACATTCATTACCAAAAACAGACAAGAAGTTTTAGATATCACTCTTGTCTCCGACTCGGTTCATCATAGGATTACTAATTGGAAAGTATCTACTGAACACTCCTTTGCTGATCATAGATACATTCAATTTGATCTAAATGAGGAACCTCTCAAGCAACCAGTCTTCCGAAACTATCGGAAAACTGACTGGCAAAAATATCGGGTAATTTTGAAAAAGTTTATTAAACCTGAACTTTTACAAAACCCTACAAACAAACATGATCTAGACAAAAAAGTCAATGATCTTACCCCTGCCCTTAACCATTCACTGCAGAAATCCTGTCCTCTTATAAAAATAAGAGGAAAACAGAAACCACTGGGGTGGAGTTCGGGGCTAGAACCGCTCAGGAAGGAGTGTAGAAAACTTTTCAACCGAGCTAAACAATCTAAAACTTCAATGGACTGGGACTCCTACAAGGAATCCCTCAAAACTTATAAATATCAACTGAGGAAAAATAAAAGAACTTCATGGAGAAACTTCTGTGGAAAAATAGAAGATACTTCAGAAGCTTCTAGATTAAGAAAAATCCTCTCAAAGAGTCCGACCATGCCTAGCAGTTTGAAAACAGCTGACGGCTGGACAGAATCCTGCGAAGAAACGCTCAATTTGCTTCTGGACACTCACTTTCCAGGAAGCTCTAAGAACTTATGCAACTATGATTCCACAGAACCAGGTAGCATAATAACAAACAACCCCGATCTGATTACAAGGGGAAAATTAGTTTGGGCCATTAACAGCTTTGACCCATACAAATCCCCTGGACCTGATGGTATAATTCCAGCCGAACTTCAAAAGGCCGCGGACATTATTATCCCTGTCCTTGAAGTAATTCTCATCGGCTGTACCACCTTGAACTATATCCCCACTCAGTGGAGAGAAGTCAAGGTGGTGTTTATACCTAAGGCTGGGAAATCATCCCACGTAAGCCCAAAAGATCTCCGACCAATAAGTCTATCATCTTTCCTTCTTAAGACTTTAGAACGACTGATTGATATCCACCTGCGTACAGCTATAGATCCAAAATTGTTATCTACAGCACAACACGCTTACTGCAAGGGAAAATCTGTAGAAACGACCCTACACACCCTGGTACGTACTATAGAATATTCCCTCCATCACAAAGAATTCACTCTGGCCGCCTTCCTCGACATAGAGGGTGCCTTCAACAACGTCAGCAACTCTGCAATTACAAAGGCACTGACGAAGCTCAAAGTAGATGATTCCATAGTGGAGTTGATATATCTAATGCTAAAAAGCAGGAGAATCAACTCTACTCTAGAAAACTTCTCTGCAAAGAGATCTGTCAGTAGAGGAACACCGCAAGGCGGAGTCCTATCCCCTCTTCTATGGAATATAGTAGTCAATGAACTTCTAGTTGACTTAGAAGCTGAGGGATTCAAAGTGATTGCATATGCAGATGACGTCTCCATTGCGGTGTCCGGCAAACATGCTCACGTCCTTACGGACCTGATGCAGACCGCTCTAAATAAACTTGTAAAATGGGCGGGAAAATGTGATCTAGGGGTCAACCCTCAGAAAACTGAACTCGTTCTCTTCACCAGGAAATATAAAATTCCTCAACTAATAACTCCATCAATAAATGGAATCTCACTTGTACTTTCAAACGAAGCCAAATATCTAGGTATAATCCTAGACAAAAAGCTAAATTGGAAAGCCAATATACAGGAAAGAATCAGGAAATCCACCGTGGCCATATTTTCCTGCAAAAAAGCCATTGGTAACAAATGGGGTTTCTCCCCCCAAATCACCCACTGGCTCTACAACGCGGTCATCAGACCAATACTCACATACGGAGTAGTGGTATGGTGGACCGCTCTTGATAAAAGGACCTACTGCGACAGTTTAAGCAAGGTCCAACGAACAGCCTGTCTGTGTATAAGCGGAGCACTGAGATCAACACCCTCAGCTGCACTAAATACACTCCTAAACCTCACACCACTAGATATCTTCAGCAAACAAATGGCCGCCAGTGCAGCCACTCGTATGAGAGCTATCTCCCAATGGACCGATAACAACATCGGTCATGCTGCAATCCAGAATTTATTCGGATCAATCCCCTGTCACTCCGACTACACCATCCCCCAATTGGTTTTTGATAATAAGTTCCAAGTCTCAATCCCACCGAGAACGACCTGGGAAGACGAAGAATTTTTGAGAGATGATTCAATTCATTTCTATACAGATGGTTCAAAAACCGAAGAAGGGGTAGGCTGTGGGGTGTACTCAAACCGACTTAACGTAAGTCTCTCGTTCTGCCTTCCAAACCATTGTAGCGTGTTCCAAGCGGAAATTCTGGCGATCAAAGAGGTCCTATCATGGCTAAAAGAAAACGTGATATCCTCAACGAATATCCGGATTTTCTCAGATAGTCAAGCAGCCCTCAAATCACTCGGCGCTGTTTCTACGAACTCAGTAACCGCCCTCAACTGTCGCTTATCTCTTAAGGAGATGGCTGAACAGTTCAATATTCACCTTATTTGGGTGCCGGGGCACAGAGATATCGTGGGTAACTGCAAAGCCGATGAACTCGCCAGAGAAGGAACCGTTCTACCGATCTCAACCAGCAGGTTGAATATTGGTATACCAATCGCTACATGTAAACTTATGCTAAAGCAAGAGGCAATGGATAGAACAAATCATAGGTGGTACAATATCACCACGTGCGTGGCAACAAAACGGATATGGCCTGGTCTAGATCCAAAACGCACAAGACATTTGTTATCAATTGCCAGATTGCAAGTTAGCTCCGTAATCAATGTCATCACCGGACATTGTCTGATAGGAAGACACGCCATAAGACTTGGCGTTCCCTCAAATGACTTCTGCAGAAGTTGCTTAGATGAGGAGGAGGAGGAGACAATCCCACACCTCCTCTGCTCATGTCCTGCACTCTCTTTTAAAAGAAAGCGGCATCTAGGAAAATATTTTCTTGATGATCCAAGCTATCTGGCACACACAGATCCCCTGCATATCCTTCGCTTTATTAAAAGCTCCAAATGGTTTTGTTAAGTGAGGTATTCCCTCGCATAATACTTATGGTATCACAATGGACCTAATATTGGTCTAAGTGTGTCAGTTTGTTTTCCTGACAGCCATTTAAACCTAACCTAACCTAACCTATTGTTAAATTTCAACCCCCACTTATGAAAGTTCTGAACCTTAAAGCCCGATCTTGAAAACCTTGGTGCTGAGTCGGATTGTTGTACGGGGTCGCTCAATGTCAGATTGTGGAGTTGACGAAGGAACTCATCCATGTTGGAGTGGTCAGTAACGTTAGTTCTTCAGGGTGGCGATGGGTAACGAGACGGCGATTGATTCTGCGGCGGTGGTATGGGTAGTCGACTGCCATTTGCATTTCTGCTTGGGGAACGCTCGAACGATCTGGTCGCCATATCCGGACGATAAGCGATGTCCTGCGGAGGCATTGTAGGTTGGGCTTGTTAACGAGCTGTCACAGGCGTTGGAGCCAACGCAAGGGTTTCCCGGATGATGCTCGCTAGCTCATCCCGTAACGAAGCTCTACTTCGTTCCATTTCACCCATGAAGAACTTTAAGTCTTCCGCGCGTCGATCTCCAACAGCGGCGGTGACTACTTCCGTGATATAGCCGGACAACCTCTCCTCGCTCCCACCTAAGGATTCGCGCACTTGTGGTGTTAGTTCCGGTAACCTGAACTGAGGCCTCCGGGTAGTTCCGTGAGAAGCTTCTTGCGCCAACAAAGAAGCGGCTCCTTCCTCTGGTGGATTTCCGTTGTTTGGGGAATCGGCAGTATTAGGTACCTCGCCAAGGTCTCCATACGAGTCACTAAAAAGTTGTGACCGTAGTACTCTGCCCCGCAGACTTGTATTATTTTTATAGCCCTTCTTACGGCCACGCATTATTTAAAAATTTTTTGTTTATTAAAATTCAAATTAAAAATGTTTTGAAAAAAAAATTCTTTTTCTCTGATTTAAAAAAAATTTTTTCCCTGTATAAACTCTCTTCTTTTTTTTTTTCTAAACTAAACAAAATCTAACTTTCACGATTTGAATAAAAAAAAAATTCCTTTCTTCTTTTTTTTTTTTTTTGTTTTGGATTTAGAGAAAAATTTATTTTCCGGTAACAATATCTACGCTTTCAAACTTTCAATATTTCATTCAGTTGAGATAGAGGAAGGCCGATACAAATAAGAAGCTTAAAATGAGAACAGAGCGACAGAGCCCCCTAACTGGAACGAAACTCAACTTTATATAGCGAACAACCATAGAGCAACTACATGCAATTCATCATCCTTGGATTCTTTAAAGTATGAGCTGGCAATGCTCCGCAGGCTTCGCAGCCAACTGGCAGACCAGCCTCCAAATTTTTGAAATTTAGCTAAACAAAACTTGTTTTCCCATACTAAACAACTGAAGCTGAACGAAATCCCTTCAAACTTAGGCTTTAATAAAAAAAAACAATTGATTTTCTTGAGACTCGAGTTCTAGCATATACGCAACAGCGTAAACAGAGACCAAAATTCTCATTTACCGGACGATAGCGACCAAAGTGTCTTAAGTGCTTGAGTTTTATGACAAAAAAATTTTAAAGAATCCACGACCAGATTATTGGATGCGTCCACGCTATGGTCACTAACCGTATTCAAGTTAGACTCCCAAAGATGAAACAAACTAAAAGTTTAAGACATTCGGGCCCCACGTTGGGCGCCACCTGTAACAAAATCTACCCATGCCCCTTTCTCCTCTAGTAGACCACCCTTACAACCACATGGCTACAGGCACATGTGGCTGATCCGGGCAGCAGAAGAGAAAGGGGTGTCCAGTCTACGGCCCCCTTTTTGGCATGCTTGCAGATGTAAGGCTTAGCTCGTCGGCGGGGTGGGTTCTTGGAACCGTAGATCTGGACCGGTGTTACGAAATATGCATGCCGAGAAAATCTTTCGAAAAAAAATGGGGCTCACGATGTCGTGCTGGGGAGCTATATGAGTTTCCAGTAGGGGGAGGGTCTAGATGACATTGACCCTGGGAGGATTTTCCCACCCATGTGTCTATACAGACACCACCATGGCTACCGATACCTCCTAGAATGTTCGGTAGCCCCAAACCTGAAAATTTTCCGTCGCCCTGTCCTCGACTTCCTACATCACCTTACCTCTTCTCAACTTATGGTATCTTTATACCTCGGCCATTCCGTCGCTATTCCATTCAAAAAAAAAGAAAACTTCTTCCCAAAGAGATGAAAAAAAAAGAAATGGTTCTTTACATAGAAAGGCGTACAATTTATTTAGAAAATAAGGTGAAAGTAATAAAAATACAAAAGGTTTTATCAAATTAATCTATGGCAATCAAGGTATGTATACTTATAATCCCTTTTTATTTTCTTTTTGTTTTTCCTTTTCTTATTAATTGAAATCTGAATTTATATTCCTTCTAGTTGGCAACCTTGGTAAGTATGATTTCATAAGTTAAGTAATTTAAATTTTGTTTAATTTCTCTTTTCTGCTGGCCACTCTATTAGGTAGGTACATATAAAATAATTATAAAATTTGATTTAATTTAATTATCTTTTCCTTTCATTTCAGATGGCAACTTGTACTTGGGTAACGATAATATTTAATTTATTTCTTAAGCTCTTTTCCAATAACAACTCAAAATTTTCTTGGAATAATTGAAGAAAAAAAAAAAAAAAATAAATACTCTAAACAAAGTAAATTAACTAATCGTAAAAAATTTTTTTTTTTGTGTGAGGTGGCAACCCTGCTTCCTTAGTAAAAATTTTTTTTTTTTTGTTTATTTATATGAATGTATGAAATGCCATACAAGTAATTGATATACACCAATTCTAGGAATAAGATTATGGAAAAGGATCAATAAAAGTTTCCTAAGCACGACCAAAAAAAAAATTTTGTTTTTGTTTTATTGTTTTCATATTACTTACTCAGAAGCTATGACTTTTGAAGCCATTCTCCGGTCCCGCACAGTGCACTACCTGGAACTGGGGTTTTCTGGAAATAAATAAAAAAAAATCGCGCGACTCGAAGTTTCCCTTTTTTTTTTTTTTTTGTTCTGTTGCTTAACCGAGGGTACTTTTATTTACATTCTTTTCTTTCAATATTTTCCCTTTTTTCTCTCACTCTCTTTTTGTTGTTTTTCTTTTTTTTTTTTTTTTTGAATTTTTAAATTTTACTAGGGGAGAGGGCTGGCAACCCTATTTACCTATACTCTTTAAGCCATACACTAGAGATATTTATTAAGGTATTAGATTTTATCTTGATCTTTATTTTAATTAATCTAATTATTATTGATTGGATACAGAAAAAAAAAATATATGGTTTTTAATAATTTTAGAATCACTTTCACCGATTTCAAGGAAAATACCCAAGGAATGGAACAAAAACTATTCAGATTGTCATTAAATTTAACTAATCAAACACCACCATAAGCGTTACTGCTGCTGTTGCTTTTCTTCCTTTCTTCTGCTATGCACCTACTGCTACCGCTACTGGGTTCTTCAACTTTTCGTTCACTTCGTGGTACACTCCTTTGTATTCTCACAGTTATCAAAATTCACGCCCAATTTTCTTTTGTCTTTTTCTTCTTTTATTTTCTACATTTAATGCACTAAGAGCGTGACTATGGGATGTAACAAATAAACCTTTTAATTTTCAATCTATTTTACAGCTATTTATCCCATTTGAAACAAAATGTCGTGGACATGCTTTCATATTTTTTTGTGGAATTTTTTTTACGGGGAAACACTCGAACTTAAAATCGTTTGTTGTTACGAACCACGTCGATGAAAATCAAAATGTTTGCCTTTGGTTGAACATTATATTTTGGGTTTTAAATTATTATCCCAAACGACCCGCAATAATACTTTGTTCTTTTACACAACACCGCACTCGCACTTTAACCTTTAATTTTTCTATTAGGTATTCTTTTTTTTTTCTTTTCAGCGGCACAACATCGCATTTGCACTTTTAAGTTTTAATTACAAATTTTCTCTTCGGTTTTCTTTTGTTCTTGGCTTTTTGTTTTCTTAGACTTATTTTGTCACACACCGCAAACGAGATTTAATTTTTCTTCCGCTCTACTTAAATGACCACACGATAATGAATTCTTTTTTGACTTCCCACCCCAGGTACCCATCAACACTTTCGCTGATCTCGTTATGTACCAACTGGACCGTTGCGTACATTGTACATCTGCAATGCAGCAGTCAGTTAGTACATAACGAGCTCACGCCACCAAATTAACGGGCAACCGTCTGGGCTGATCATCACCCGATCCATTTACTTTACTTCAAATGAAGGACGGTATGGCAAGAAATGGAAAAAAGTTGCGGTGTTCTTCGGTGCATGATAAGCAAATATATGTGTATGTAGGCAAATATGTACGTAGGTATAAGGCTAGGGGAATTTGATGTTGTGGAGTGCGATGTTGGTGCGATTTTTTTTTTCTTTTCTTTTGCAAGACTTGTGTGTTATGTGATTATGTATTATTAGATATTAGTTGGTTATTGGGATTTTTATTATTGTTGTTTTTTTGTTATTAGTTCAGGAGGTTAATTTTATTATGAGGTTGTACGTATTATAGGGTTTATGTATTATAATGGGATATTAAGTTCGGTCGGTTTTAATGTGTTTCAATATGTTATGTTTTGAGTGAGGCTAAGTATGTATGTTTGTGTTGTATATCTTTAGGCTAGGTTTTATTAGGATAGGAATACTTATGCTAGTTGATAGGTTTTATTTAGGATAAGTACTTTCATGCGAGGTTTTATTAGGAATAAGAAGAATTAGAATAGGTTTTATTTAGGCTAAGAGTATTTAGGCTAGGTTTTGTGATAGGTTTTAGTTAGGATAGAAATATTTAGGCTAGGCTTTGAGATAGGTTTTATTAGGATAGGAATATTTAGGCTAGGCTTTGAGATAGGTTTTGATTCATATTTATGTTCCCCACAAAACTTCTCATTTTAAGGATAGAAAAGAGTGAAAAGGAGAAGAAGAGGAACAGCTGTTATCTAGGGTCCCCTGAGAGTCTCATGCACGGACTGAGAGCCGGGTTTTTATGACCTTATATTTTTATGTCTTTGCCGTGATAGACTCCGACTTTCTTGCCACTCATGTCTTCTAACTCATATAAGTTATTTCCCACTACCTTCGCTATTCTCATTTTGAGAAATTTCGGACTAAGCTTCGCACAAAATTGCTTAGATGCGTTGCTCAGCACGAAATTTCGTCGGAAAACCTCGTCACCCACCTTGTAGTTGGCAACTTTGCTGCGTAAATTGTAACTTTTCTCGTAACGAGAATGCGCATTTGCCAGCGCTGATTTTAGGTTTGCGTGTAGGATGTTCATTTTGGCTGATTTTGAAATTTGGACTCCAGAGTTGTTGACCGCATTCAGTTTCCTGAGTAGCTTGTAGTCCGACCCGTGCTCTATGCAGCTCTGTCCAAAAAGCGCTTCATAAGGTGACACATTTATAGCGGAGTGGATCGTGGTGCGTAATGCGCTAGCGATTGAAGGTAGTTGGCGGTCCCAGTTTCTTTGGTCGTGAGCGAGATATCCTCGGATGGCGGCCAGAATAGACCGGTTTACTCTCTCGCTTGCGTTTGCCTGTGGGGAGTAAACGGCCGTCCGGACATGGGTGATGCCGTCTGTTGTCATACACTTCTCAAACTCACGACTAGTGAACTGCTTCCCATTGTCTGTAAGGATGGTCTCGGGAACACCAAAAAGGCAGAACACCTGTTCGTAGAGGAATTTGAGTACCATCTCCGTTGTCGCCTTACGAAGTGCCTTTATCTGCACGAACTTCGTCAGTTGATCTAGCGCCACTACAATAAACGTATTCCCGTCTCGCGAGCGTGGGTATGGTCCCAAGAAGTCGAGGTACACCATCTGAAAGGGTCTCTCGGCTATAAACGCCTGTCCCATAGGTGGTCTAAGGGTAGTGTTTGAAGCTTTCGAGGCCTTACAAATGTCGCACTCTCCAACGAAGTCCTTAACCTGCGCTGCCATGTTAGGCCAGAAGAACCTTTGCTGAAGTCGATATAGGGTCTTAGCGATCCCTCCATGCGAAGCTCTAGGAGGCTGATGAGCCAGCGAAATCAGGCGAACAGTCAGCGGTTGAGGAACCCATAGCTTCCAAATAAGTTCGTCGTCTATTGGATCTCCTGTGCAATGTCTGACCTTCTTATACACGAAACCTTCCGAGACTTGAAGGTCAGGTAGCTTATCTTTTTGTTCTTCGATGCTTTCCATGAGCTTGAGGTATTCCGAAGATTTAAAACTTGGATCCTCAAGGTCGATATGTAAGACATCGGAGGGATCCTCCATCATCGAGACATCACAGCCCAAAGCATCTACCTCATGAACCCGTGAAAGAGCATCAGGCACAACGTTTTGGGAACCCTTGCGATGCTCGATGGTGAAATCGAATCCCTGAAGCTTCAGGCTCCATCTCGCCAGACGTCCACTCAAGTCCTTTTGACCCATCAGCCACTTCAAACTGGCATGATCTGTGACTATCCTAAAGGGATGTCCTTCTATATAGGCTCTAAACTTCTGGACTCCCATGACTGCAGCTAGGCACTCACGCTCGGTCACGCTATAGTTGCGCTGGGCCGTGTTTAGTTTCTGAGAATGGTAGTAAATCGGGCGCTCAATTTTGTTTTCGTCTAGCTGACTTAGCACGCAGCCAACTCCGGTGTCGGACGCATCGCACTGTATCACGAATTCTTTGCTAGAATCCGGGTGAACCAAGATAGGTTGGGAAGTGAGGGCAATCTTCAGTTTGTTGAAGGCGTCGGTTGCTTCTTCGGTGAAAGAAAACTTCTTGCCTTTCTTTAAGGTGTCGGTGATTGGCGCGGTTACTGTAGAGAAGTCCTTCACGAAGCGTCGGTACCATCCCGCTAGTCCAAGGAAACGTCTGACCTGTTTCAAGGAAGTCGGGACAGGGAATTCTGAGATGGCTGCTACTTTCCCTGGGTCGGTCTTGAGGCATCCATCTCCCACAATATAGCCAAGGTACTTCAGCTCCTTGAAGCAAAACTTAGACTTCTGGACATTCATGGTCAGTCCAGCTTCCTTCAGCCGTTCAGCCAAAACCTTTAACAGTTCGACGTGCTCATCGAACGTGCTCGACACCACCAGCAGATCATCCAGGTACGGGAAGATTTTCTCTCGCAGCTGATGCGGTACCACTTTGTCCATGAGCCTGACCATGCGTTGTGGCGCATTACAGAGGCCAAATGGCATCACCGTAAACTGCAACAGGGACATGCCGGGCACCGTAAACGCAGTCTTTTCCCGGGATTCTTTCTCCAGAGGGATCTGCCAGAACGCGTCTTTAAGATCCACGCTCGAGATGAAACGAGTATCGTGAAGCCGCGATAGCAGTCCCCCTATATGAGATATAGGATACGCATCTTTCTTGGTTTTGGCGTTAACCTTCCTGTAGTCTAAACACAAGCGATTTTTGCCGGGCTTGCGCACCAAAACTACAGGGGAACTCCACGCACTTGTGCTCTCTTCGATCACACCAAGTTTAAGCATACGCTCCAATTCCTCATACAGGAGTTTCTGCACCGCTGGAGAGACCGGGTAATGACGTTGTTTTATGGGCTCGGCATCCCCTGTGTCGATGGTATGTACCTCCATACTTGTTTTTCCTAAGCCTTGTACGGCAGAGGATGGAAACAAATTGATGGCATCTTTCAACCGTTGTAATTGATCTGCCGTCAGCTCGTGAGCATTCGGATCCACATCCAATACGTCTGAGCACGGAACTGTCGAGATTTCAGAGATCAGCTGAGGAGCGATTTCAAACTCCTTCCAAAAGTCGATCCCGAGGTACAGTCTTTGCTGCAAGGATGGCACCAAGTATAGGGGAATTGTTTTCGTCGTCCCTTTATAACCGACCTCTGCATAGAATTTGCCTACTATGCTCTAATGCTTTCCGTCCGCAGTTTTGACCTCAGACGAGAGTCTGGCATAGTTCTGACCGTGTTTACGCAGGAACTCGTAACCGTCGAAGCCCAGGCAACTGATGCTAGCACCGCTATCTAAGAGACCGGATATAGGCTCTCCGAAGATCTGTACCGTGGCGTACGGTCGAGGGTCATCTGTGTTGCATAGAGTAGTCGCTTCAATTGCTCGGAAGGTCTTCTTCTTCTCCGCAAACTTCTTCCTCAGCTTCGCCACTTTCTCTGATACTACCGTGGTTTGGGTACCAAAGATCCGTTTCCTGGCGTCGTAATAGTTCTGCAGGTGTTCATGCAACGTTATAAGAGGTCTAAGAATGCGTGGCGACTCTGGTTCTGCTTCACTGGGCTGTTGAGGGCGGGAAAGAATTCTGGGGGATGGACTGGGTGGGGAGGCAGTAACGGGTAGGATGACAGGAGCTGGTGGGGTGGCTGGAACTGGTAGAAAGTCGGGGAAGTTAACAAAGGCTGGGACGGAGAGGAAGCTATTGGGGTACAAAGAGGAAGGTGAGTTTATTGGGGCTCCGGGGTCTTCTCCAGAGAGCAATTTCCCCGAGGCTTTAAACTGCTCTTCGTCTCGTTTCCCGCACACCGAGGACACTGCGGAGAGGTGGTATTTTCCAAACCACACTTAAAACAGAAAAGAGACCGCTGGGGATTTGGACATTCGAAGAACGAATGGCCTCGGCCCTGGCAATTCCAGCACGTGAAGTTGCGAGTGTCTCTTTCTCTCTTAGGGTGGAGCGCCTCAATGTCGGGATGACGAGGTTCGTCTTCTCTCTGTTCCGCCGCAAGCTCCGACACAGCACTACGACGGGGTGGTGGCAAGGGTGCAAGGCGCTGTTTCGGTACTAGGCCTTCCCGATCGTTTAGGTACTTTTCCACCTTTCGACAAACGTGGACTATGTCCGCCAGCGAGTTGGTGTCGAAGGTGATCAGCAGCTTACCCATCTGCGGCTTCACATTATTTTTGACGACGTCGACGATCTCCCTGTCGGTTTTCGGTAACATGAGCCTACCGTTGAGTTCTTGTATAGCCGTGTAGAAATCCTCAAACGCCTCGTTCGATCCCTGGTGTCGATCATAGAGTCTTCGCGACAGCTCCGAATCCGTTTCCAGACTTCTGAAGTGTTCTACCAGCGCATTTCTTAGGGTCAACCAAAGGGCGGTAGGGTTTAGTTTGAGGAATCCCCAAAACCAAGTTTCTACGGGGCCCTCGATAAAATGGTGAAAATTAACGACCACGTCATCCCAGGTTGCACCATAACCAGCGCGCAGCCTTTCTAACCGGAACAAGAAGTCATCCACCGACATGTTTTTATTGTTAAATTTCATCCCCCACTTATGAAAGTTCTGAACCTTAAAGCCCGATCTTGAAAACCTTGGTGCTGAGTCGGATTGTTGTACGGGGTCGCTCAATGTCAGATTGTGGAGTTGACGAAGGAACTCATCCATGTTGGAGTGGTCAGTAACGTTAGTTCTTCGGGGTGGCGATGGGTAACGAGACGGCGATTGATTCTGCGGCGGTGGTATGGGTAGTCGACTGCCATTTGCATTTCTGCTTGGGGAACGCTCGAACGATCTGGTCGCCATATCCGGACGATAAGCGATGTCCTGCGGAGGCATTGTAGGTTGGGCTTGTTAACGAGCTGTCACAGGCGTTGGAGCCAACGCAAGGGTTTCCCGGATGATGCTCGCTAGCTCATCCCGTAACGAAGCTCTACTTCGTTCCATTTCACCCGTGAAGAACTTTAAGTCTTCCGCGCGTCGATCTCCAACAGCGGCGGTGACTACTTCCGTGATATAGCCGGACAACCTCTCCTCGCTCCCACCTAAGGATTCGCGCACTTGTGGTGTTAGTTCCGGTAACCTGAACTGAGGCCTCCGGGTAGTTCCGTGAGAAGCTTCTTGCGCCAACAAAGAAGCGGCTCCTTCCTCTGGTGGATTTCCGTTGTTTGGGGAATCGGCAGTATTAGGTACCTCGCCAAGGTCTCCATACGAGTCACTAAAAAGTTGTGACCGTAGTACTCTGCACCGCAGACTTGTATTATTTTTATAGCCCTTCTTACGGCCACGCATTATTTAAAAATTTTTTGTTTATTAAAATTCAAATTAAAAATGTTTTGAAAAAAAAAATTCTTTTTCTCTGATTTAAAAAAAATTTTTTCCCTGTATAAACTCTCTTCTTTTTTTTTTTTTCTAAACTAAACAAAATCTAACTTTCACGATTTGAATAAAAAAAAAATTCCTTTCTTCTTTTTTTTTTTTTTTGTTTTGGATTTAGAGAAAAATTTATTTTCCGGTAACAATATCTACGCTTTCAAACTTTCAATATTTCATTCAGTTGAGATAGAGGAAGGCCGATACAAATAAGAAGCTTAAAATGAGAACAGAGCGACAGAGCCCCCTAACTGGAACGAAACTCAACTTTATATAGCGAACAACCATAGAGCAACTACATGCAATTCATCATCCTTGGATTCTTTAAAGTATGAGCTGGCAATGCTCCGTAGGCTTCGCAGCCAACTGGCAGACCAGCTTCCAAATTTTTGAAATTTAGCTAAACAAAACTTGTTTTCCCATACTAAACAACTGAAGCTGAACGAAATCCCTTCAAACTTAGGCTTTAATAAAAAAAAACAATTGATTTTCTTGAGACTCGAGTTCTAGCATATACGCAACAGCGTAAACAGAGACCAAAATTCTCATTTACCGGACGATAGCGACCAAAGTGTCTTAAGTGCTTGAGTTTTATGACAAAAAAATTTTAAAGAATCCACGACCAGATTATTGGATGCGTCCACGCTATGGTCACTAACCGTATTCAAGTTAGACTCCCAAAGATGAAACAAACTAAAAGTTTAAGACATTCGGGCCCCACGTTGGGCGCCACCTGTAACAAAATCTACCCATGCCCCTTTCTCCTCTAGTAGACCACCCTTACAACCACATGGCTACAGGCACATGTGGCTGATCCGGGCAGCAGAAGAGAAAGGGGTGTCCAGTCTACGGCCCCCTTTTTGGCATGCTTGCAGATGTAAGGCTTAGCTCGTCGGCGGGGTGGGTTCTTGGAACCGTAGATCTGGACCGGTGTTACGAAATATGCATGCCGAGAAAATCTTTCGAAAAAAAAAAATGGGGCTCACGATGTCGTGCTGGGGAGCTATATGAGTTTCCAGTAGGGGGAGGGTCTAGATGACATTGACCCTGGGAGGATTTTCCCACCCATGTGTCTATACAGACACCACCATGGCTACCGATACCTCCTAGAATGTTCGGTAGCCCCAAACCTGAAAATTTTCCGTCGCCCTGTCCTCGACTTCCTACATCACCTTACCTCTTCTCAACTTATGGTATCTTTATACCTCGGCCATTCCGTCGCTATTCCATTCAAAAAAAAAGAAAACTTCTTCCCAAAGAGATGAAAAAAAAAGAAATGGTTCTTTACATAGAAAGGCGTACAATTTATTTAGAAAATAAGGTGAAAGTAATAAAAATACAAAAGGTTTTATCAAATTAATCTATGGCAATCAAGGTATGTATACTTATAATCCCTTTTTATTTTCTTTTTGTTTTTCCTTTTCTTATTAATTGAAATCTGAATTTATATTCCTTCTAGTTGGCAACCTTGGTAAGTATGATTTCATAAGTTAAGTAATTTAAATTTTGTTTAATTTCTCTTTTCTGCTGGCCACTCTATTAGGTAGGTACATATAAAATAATTATAAAATTTGATTTAATTTAATTATCTTTTCCTTTCATTTCAGATGGCAACTTGTACTTGGGTAACGATAATATTTAATTTATTTCTTAAGTTCTTTTCCAATAACAACTCAAAATTTTCTTGGAATAATTGAAGAAAAAAAAAAAAAAAATAAATACTCTAAACAAAGTAAATTAACTAATCGTAAAAAATTTTTTTTTTTTGTGAGGTGGCAACCCTGCTTCCTTAGTAAAAATTTTTTTTTTTTTTGTTTATTTATATGAATGTATGAAATGCCATACAAGTAATTGATATACACCAATTCTAGGAATAAGATTATGGAAAAGGATCAATAAAAGTTTCCTAAGCACGACCAAAAAAAAAATTTTGTTTTTGTTTTATTGTTTTCATATTACTTACTCAGAAGCTATGACTTTTGAAGCCATTCTCCGGTCCCGCGCAGTGCACTACCTGGAACTGGGGTTTTCTGGAAATAAATAAAAAAAAATCGCGCGACTCGAAGTTTCCCTTTTTTTTTTTTTTTTTGTTCTGTTGCTTAACCGAGGGTACTTTTATTTACATTCTTTTCTTTCAATATTTTCCCTTTTTTCTCTCACTCTCTTTTTGTTGTTTTTCTTTTTTTTTTTTTTTTTTTGAATTTTTAAATTTTACTAGGGGAGAGGGCTGGCAACCCTATTTACCTATACTCTTTAAGCCATACACTAGAGATATTTATTAAGGTATTAGATTTTATCTTGATCTTTATTTTAATTAATCTAATTATTATTGATTGGATACAGAAAAAAAAATATATGATTTTTAATAATTTTAGAATCACTTTCACCGATTTCAAGGAAAATACCCAAGGAATGGAACAAAAACTATTCAGATTGTCATTAAATTTAACTAATCAAACACCACCATAAGCGTTACTGCTGCTGTTGCTTTTCTTCCTTTCTTCTGCTATGCACCTACTGCTACCGCTACTGGGTTCTTCAACTTTTCGTTCACTTCGTGGTACACTCCTTTGTATTCTCACAGTTATCAAAATTCACGCCCAATTTTCTTTTGTCTTTTTCTTCTTTTATTTTCTACATTTAATGCACTAAGAGCGTGACTATGGGATGTAACAAATAAACCTTTTAATTTTCAATCTATTTTACAGCTATTTATCCCATTTGAAACAAAATGTCGTGGACATGCTTTCTTATTTTTTTGTGGAATTTTTTTTACGGGGAAACACTCGAACTTAAAATCGTTTGTTGTTACGAACCACGTCGATGAAAATCAAAATGTTTGCCTTTGGTTGAACATTATATTTTGGGTTTTAAATTATTATCCCAAACGACCCGCAATAATACTTTGTTCTTTTACACAAGCACCGCACCGCACTTTAACCTTTAATTTTTCTATTAGGTATTCTTTTTTTTTCTTTTCAGCGGCACAACATCGCATCAAATTTTCTCTCCGGTTTTCTTTTGTTCTTGGCTTTTTGTTTTCTTAGACTTATTTTGTCACACACCGCAAACGAGATTTAATTTTTCTTCCGCTCTACTTGAATGACCACACGATAATGAATTCTTTTTTGACTTCCCACCCCAGGTACCCATCAACACTTTCGCTGATCTCGTTATGTACCAACTGGACCGTTGCGTACATTGTACATCTGCAATGCAGCAGTCAGTTAGTACATAACGAGCTCGCGCCAATCGCGCGATTTTTTAATTTTATTTTCTCAAATACTCAAAAATTCTAATTTTTTAAGTTTCTTTTTTAAATAAAAAAATTTTTACTAACTTCTACAAGTAAAATATTATCTCCTAATTCCGGAAAACCATATCTCTACTTTCTAATGAATAGAAAGTCGGAGGAACTATATGTGCAAATACCTCAGCTATAATTAAAGTAAACATTTTCCATCGCCCGCTGGATGGAATATAATATTTCGAACAGAGCCTTCGAATCGGTATTCAAAGAGTATATAACGATTCTGAAAAAATCTAGAGGTCATTGGTTCCATTACCTAAAATCACTTGAGAGAAAGGTGTCAAGGACCAACAACTTTATGGCAAGCAAAAATTGTTTGGTTGCCTAGTCGAAATGTACAACGATTTACTAAGCTCTATTCCTGAAAAGTTGGGACTTATGTCCCATCTTCAACGGAAAAAAGTTGGCACTTATGTCCCGATGGCGTGGGACATAACTCCCAAATCGAAGTTGGGACTTATGTCTCACTTAGATGGGACATAAGTCCCAAAAATAAAAGTTGGGACTTATGTCCCGGGGACTTATGTCCCTGCGCCAAGAAGATCACTAATCTTGGCACGATTCGGAAAAACAAAAGAGATTTGCGTAGACCTTTTGTAGCGAAGGAGGTTCTTGATGAGCAGAATGAGCCTGTAAAGGTCAATAACAAAAAGCAGTATCGTCCAGTCCACTCATCCATTTTTGGATTTTCTGGAAAAATGGCGTTGGTGAGTTATGTTCCGAAGCCAAACAAACAAGTGGTATTGCTATCAACACAACATAACTGTGAGAAAGCCACTTCCGGTCATCAAAGTAAGCCTGCAATGATACTGGATTATAACAGCACCAAAGGTGGAGTCGATGTATTCGACCAAATGGTCTCAGTTTATTCATGTACACGCAAAACAAATCGCTGGCCGATGGTTGTATTCTACAACTTACTGGACGCAGCAGCTCTAGCAACTGTTATCATTCTTCGACACTGCAATCCACCTAGAAGAAACAAAAAATTGTACAGAAGTGATAAACTCATCGAACTAGCGGAGGAACTGGTTGAGTCAGAATTGAATAACCGTTCCCAACCTGCAACACAATCTGGCATTGGAAAATCTGCATTGGATGCTCTCTGTATTTTGGGGAGAGTTCAGGAAAAATTACCAACAGTCCCTGAAAGGTTCTCTTGTAAAAGAAGCAGATGTCACCTTTGCCCAAGAGCAGATGACAAGAAAACCAGAACCACCTGCGATGGATGTGGCAGATGTTGTTGCCCTTGCCACACTAGAACCTTATATGTTAAATGTCTCCCGAAACTGCCCACAACTTCAAGTTAAATTCTTCTAAACATAAACTAGGCTGCTTTTAAAATAAAATAATTATTTATTAGAAAAAATATGATTTTTCATAGAATTTCAGTACTGGGGTCCAAATGGACCCCAGTTCGGGTGGACGGGTTCTTTTCACAAAAAAATTGCAGAAAAATCTGTAAACATCTGATAATCGTTTCAACTTAAGAAATGAATAAAAAATTGAATTTTGTTCACTGAGTAAAAAACCCATTTAAAAAAAATTAAAAACAAAAAAGTTATGAGTGTTCAAACATGCTCTGGGGTCCAAATGGACCCCAGTTTGTAAATTAGGGTTAAACTCATTGTGAAATAAGAAAACGAAAAATAAATGAATTTACTTACTTACTTACTTACTTACTGACTACTACTAACTCGGCCAATTGAAATTGAACTAATAAAACACAAAGTCTAATTGAGTGGTATTTATACTAGTCTTTATTTTAGTAGAAATGAGTGACTAATATCAAAACAATGTTGATTCATAAATCATCTTAAACCGATTCCACTTCTTCAATTAGAGACTTAACAATATATGGTTTTTGATCTTGTTTATGCTGTTCTTATGCATTTTGGGATCCTTCAACGCGAGGCGATACGAAAGCAACGGCTTGCTGCTGCCCCCCACTCACTATTACTTGCGAGTCGTTATTCTGCAGGGGTACGCTTTCAGCTTCTTGTAAACACTCAGCTACTGATGCTCCCATTATTGGCGGATTGGCTGCAACAGACACAGCTGCTGAGCTAGTAGATGTCATGTAATCAGCGTGGAAGCTTGTTGGCGAAGAAGACATTGACTCTATATTACCACTTCCGGTGGTATGAACCTGCTGTTGGGGAGGTACCAATGCGGTGTTACCGCCCGAAGCTGATCCTTGTCCTACGCCTATACTACTGTTTTGAATTGTTCGCAAGACCGCTGCAGTTCGGCTGTTTTGAACTGAAATTGGTCGAATGCTTGCCAATGGAGTGGCGCCACCCCTCCAGGGGGTCACTGTAGCAGATTGGTGACTACTCGAGCAGGACATGGGTTTCACGATAACTGTGCGTGGCGATGATTCAGAAATGCAACCTTTGTCGGAAATTGCGCTTGAACTTGTGGACGGTTTGGCTGATTGCTGCAGACCGAGCTGCCTATTTAGCTGATTAATGCGCATCAATAGAGACTCGCTTTCACGAGTAAGTCTCGCAATGGATTCTTTGTTGCCTGCGCTTTGTTCAAGCAAGTCCTTCTCTAGCCGTGACAGTTTTTCATCATATTGGGTTTTGATGCTTATTATAATAGAATCATGATCGTCGTTAGACTGCTTTAGAGATTGAAGCTTAGTTTTCGTTTGGGCTAACTCTTGAGACACTAAGTCCGTGGATTCAGTCAAATTCACGATTCGGGCTTTGGCTTCAATCAAAAGAAGTTTACCTCTCTCGTCCTTCTCAATAGCAGATTGTAAGTCTTCGTTTTCTTTACGATCTTTTTCAGTGTTTGCCGTTGATGTTCCAGCTGCAGATTCACCAGTTGCTTGTGCAATAATAGATTCCACTTGAAGTGCATTAGCGTCGCCTGCCACTGCTTGCTTGTTCGATAGTTCAATAAAGTAATCCTTGTAGCGCTTAGCTATTTTCCTGATTTGAATTTCCTTGTCCTTTGAATCGGAGAGCTGAGCATCCTTGGCTTCGAGTTCTTCGGTTATCTTTTGAAGAGCTTCTTCCTTCTGCAGAAGTTGGTTCTTTAACTCCATAACTTCTTGCGTTAGTCGAGTGTTTTGCTGATTTAGTACATTGAAGTCATCTGTTAGTTTTTTTCTTTTCCTCGGTCATTGTTTGGAGTTGTCGTGCATAGTTTGTCATTTCTGACGACGAAGACGAAGCTGGAGTCTTATCGATTTTGATCGAATTCAACTCTTCGCTGACTTGTTTAAGCACATCCTTTTCAGTTGTCAACATCTTTGCCAAATTTTCTCTCTCAGCCTGTAACCGCTTGAACTCTTCTGGGTTTTTGTTACTCTTTTCTATTTCTTCTATCTCCCAGAACTTCTCCATTGATGACGTGACCGCTGACATGATTTTGCCACATTGTCGTTTCTGTTGTAGTGAGCCGGAAACTATCCACCCGAAAATCGTATTTTGTCCCACGATGCCATTGTGCTTCCTAACTCCTTCTTCAATTAACTTTGGATATAAGTCACTTCCAATGATAATGTCAATACGATCTTTTGTATTCAGGATTGGATCTGCCAGAATATAGTTTTCCCACTCCATTTTATTAAATTCAAATGATTCGTCAGGTAGTGGTTTTATGAGGGTGGGTAACACCAAAAGCTCTGCCTGCATTTGGTTGTTGCTCATAAATCTTGGTCTTATCTCTAAATACACTCTTGATTTTGATGTACCTACTGCTGCATCTGAGAGTCCAGTTAATTCTGTACTTATTCTTTGCCTTGGCAAGGAGAGGATCTGCGCTGCTTCCTCAGATATCATTGATATTTGAGAACCTTGATCAATCAATGCCCGAAATAGACATGTTTCACCATTTGACGATTTGGCTGATATCTGTGCTGTAGCTAATATTACCATTGGATTATCTATCTTCTTTACCATAAGGGAAGATAATGAGTTCTCTTTTTTATTGTTGTTGCCTGAGGGGTTAAATTTTTTGTGTTGACTTCCCTCGACCTTTTTTTTCGTTTGGTAGTTTTCGTTGTGTAGTAGAATGTTGTGTGATTTATTACACTTCTTACATTTTATTTGAGAGAAACATTTGGTTTCTGCACTGTGTTTAAGATTCTAATGACGTTAGAATTATGGCGCGAATCTGAAGTACTTTCCCGCGCAATATGAACTTTCAAGTTAACCCAAATTGTAAAATGAATTATTAGCTTTTAAGACATTGTAGAATAAAGTTCTTCTTTTGTTAATTATATATATCAGATATATCAAGTGGCGACGAGGATTTAACATGGAAGAAGCGTTAAAAGAAATGCTTATATCCCAAAAAGAATGGATCAATAAAATATTAGCTGACAATAAAGCTTCTATTGAAAAATTGGTGACCCAATGTCCATCGCAGGGTACAGCAACAATTCCCCAGTTCCATTCATTTGATAGCGAAAAGGAATCTTGGGAAAGCTATCTCTTCCAACTGCAACAGCATTTCACTGCCAACTCTCTACAAGACGACAATCTAAGAAAAGCCCATTTTCTTTCAACGTGTGGCAGTAAGACCAATGAGATACTGAATAAGCTGGTAGGAACAGAAGAGGTAAGTAGACTCACATTCAAAGACCTCACTGCGAAATTAACCAAGCATTTTGAATCCAAACTTCACGTTCTCGCTTCGAGGTGCAAATTTCTTAAACAAAAGATGCTCCCAGGGCAGTCATATGCAGAATGGATAGCAGACATGAGAGGTCTTGCAAGAGACTGCGCATTTGTATGTTCCAAACCAGATTGCAACACGTCGTATGCAGATAATATGATAAGAGACATGATCGTCTTTTATACACCTCACGACGCTGTTCGGACGGCCGCAACGCAGAAAAAGAACCCATCACTGGATGAAATAGAAGAACTTACCACCGCTTACGAATCAACACAACAAGCTTCAAATATACTGAAGGGAAGCAGCACATCAAATCCATCAATGTCTTCAGAAGTTAATCTTGTAAACGCCTCAGGTTATCGAAAGCCCTCAAGTAAGTCTTATGATATTAATTCTAACTTAAGAAAATCATGCCCAAGTTGTTTCACACAACACCCAAGAAGTTCTTGCAAACATCTGGACTCACTTTGCGACCTTTGCCAACGGCGTGGTCACATACGAAGTGTTTGTTTGTCGGCTAAGCAGCACGACAGTCCACCCGCATCGCAATCACAGCCCCGCCACCAAGCTAAGAATCGAAAAAATAAACATTCACGCAGTACTACGGCTAACCAGCGACACCACAGCCGGTTTGGCGGCAACCAAAGGCAGACAGAATCTGCACATTCGATTAATGAAATCGTAGACGACAGCGTTATCGTTGATCGTGTAGCTGATGTAGTGTCATCTGCAAGCTCAGTTAACGATGTCAATAAAAATAAAATATTTGTTTCGCTTCAAGTAAATCAGCGCCATTTGACTTTCCAGTTAGACACCGGTGCCACATGCTCGCTAATAAGTCTGGAGGGGTACAAAAGTCTTGGCAGCCCCCCTTGCGAGCCGACCTCGTGGTCACTTAAAGCTTATGGTGAGATATCGGTACCAGTTAAAGGTTTATTAAAGGTAGAGGTGCAATGTAAATCACAAAAACAAGCTTTACAGCTATTAGTTTGTGATATTGCGCGTGGCGCAAATATTATGGGTTTAGATTGGTTTGCAGCATTTGGTTTTCAGATTCAAGAGGCTAATTCAGATTCCGTATTGCAAATCGGAACGGATTCAAGGAACCAGTTATTAGCTGAGGCGAAATCACTATGCAAGAAATATCAAGCAGTGTTCAAATCCGAATTAGGATGTAGTAAGTTTTATGAAGCACATCTTACTTTGCAACCCAACTCGCAACCTAAATATTTCAAATACCGCCCGATACCGTTTGCTCAAAAGGACGCTGTATTTCAGGAACTTGAGCGTCTGCGTAAGTTGGATATAATACGCCCAGTAGAATCAAGTCAATGGGCTGCACCTATTGTCGTGGTAAAAAAGGCGAATGGAAAGTTACGCATTTGTGGTGACTTCAAGATTACCATTAACCCTAAATTAGAAATAGATCGGCATCCTGTACCACGTATTGAAGAGCTTTTTAGAAAACTGCAAGGCGGGCGATATTTTACAAAAATTGATTTATCAGATGCTTATCTCCAAATTCCTCTGGACAACGAGTCAAAGAAACTCTGCGTCATAAGCACTGAATTCGGGTTGTTCGAGTATCAAAGACTCCCATTTGGAACATCCAGCTCCACCGGCATTTTTCAACGTTACATGGATCAGCTCACTTCCGATCTGGATTTTTGTGTTTCTTACTTAGATGATGTAATCGTTTCCGGACGCACGGATGAGGAACATCTAAGCAATCTAAAGGTTTTTCTTGAAAGGCTCGACTATCACGGCCTACGCTGCTGCTTGAATAAGTGTCAGTTTGTCCAAACGGAGGTCGATTATCTTGGCCACATAATCGATAAGACAGGCATACGTCCATCAGAAGCTCGTGTTAAGGCAATAGTCGATCTTCCTGAACCAAAAAACCTCAAGGAGCTGGAAGCTTTTATTGGTAAGCTTAACTACTACAACAAATTCATTGAAAACTTTGCGCAAATGGCCGCACCTCTGAACAAACTTAGAGCAAAAGACGTAATTTTCAAGTGGAGTAAGGAACAACAAAACTCATTCAAACTTTTCAAAGAGACAATACTACAAGTCTCAAGATTGACCTACTTTCAAGATGATCTGCCAATAGCCCTGGCTACCGATGCTTCTTCACACGGTATTGGGGCAGTCATCTCGCATGTGTATCCTGACGGAACAGAGAAACCAATCGCGTTTGCCTCGAAAACGCTGAATTCATCGCAGAAGCAATATAGCCAAATCGAAAAAGAAGCTCTTTCGATAATTTTTGGGGTATCCAAATTTCAACAATATTTATATGGTCGTCAATTTGAACTTATAACGGACCACCAACCTCTAGTAACGATTTTCAGCCCTAGCAAAAAATTGCCTCACATGACCATACAACGGCTCCAGCGTTGGGCAATTTTCCTAATGGGATACACGTATACCATTCGTTATCGTCAAACAACCAAACATGGAAACGCAGACTGCCTATCACGTTTACCAGCAGGCCCTGATGAAGAGTTTGATAAATTAGAAGAAACTTGCAACCAGCTTGACGACGGTAGTATTTCAACAATAGAGAATTTCCCAATAAATTCCGACACCATCGCAAGGTGTTCTGAAAATGATGCAGATATTAGAAAAATATTCAAGTACATACAGCTTGGTTGGCCGAACCGATTGCCGGCTAATGAAAATCATTTACTTCCCTATTTTCGCAGAAGGCTTTGTCTAAGTGTGTCTACTAACATTCTTCTCTTTCACAGCCAAAGTCCAAGGGTGGTGATCCCTCTCGAATTGCAACCTAAAGTCTTAACTCTCCTACATCAAGGTCATTGGGGAGTTACTCGGATGAAGCGAATGGCCCGTCGATACTGTTGGTGGCCCGGAGTAGATGACATCATCGAGGCTACTTTCGCCAAATGCAACGCATGCCAGTCGAATGCTAGCCGCTCACCTAGGGAGTACTCTAGTTGGACAGTACCAGATAACGCGTGGGAGCGCATACACATAGATTTTGCTGGACCTTTTCAAAACTCTATGTGGTTAATTGTAGTGGATTCGAAATCAAAGTTTCCTTTCGTAATACGAATGTCTTCCACAACTACATATGCAACCATCCATGCCTTGCGGTCAATATTCGCGCTAGAGGGACTTCCTAAAACAATAGTATCTGACAACGGCACTCAGTTCACCTCGAAGGAATTCCAGCAGTTCTGTCGGAATCATTCTATTCGACATGTGACGTCAGCTCCGTTCAACCCAGAATCCAATGGGTTAGCCGAAAGGATGGTGAGAACTTTTAAGACAGCCTTTCTCAAAATCATGGAAGGAAGTCAAAAAGGCGATGATGCCCTTTCCACGTTTTTATCAACTTTTCGCACCACCCCAGATGAACATGGAATATCTCCAGCAGAAAAACTTCATGGGCGTCAACATCGAACTTTACTTTCTGTGATCGTCCCTGATAAAAAAGAAACACCAGAAGACTTCAATTTGCCTAAGCGAAAGTTTCAACAAAACCAGTCAGTATTTGTGCGACAGTATCTGCACAAAAGAAAATGGACTGCGGGACGAGTCATGAAGTCCCTAGGAAGGATGATGTATCAAATTGAAACTGAGAGTGGAATCTGCCGACGTCACCAAAATCAAATAAGAGCTAACACATCTAGAGACATGGCCAAAAACGTCTCTCAACAGCAAGAATCTCTAGGGCAGGCAAGTTCTAAATTTCAATGTTCTAATTCTATCTCTTTTCCCAGTGAAACTCTTACAAACCAAACTCCACCTAAAGATAATTTGAATATTCCTGATGACGATGTCTTCATTAATCCGAATTCATATCCACCTGTGGTTGATTTGTCAGAAGAGCCTGAAACGTCAACTGAAGCACCTATCGATGAAAATGAAGCACAAGCCCGCCCCTCACAGTTCCCAGATAGGAATCATCCCATGCTTAGAAGATCAGAGCGTCTTCGGAGTAAGACCGTTCGTTTTGTTTCTAATTAAACGAAGGGGTAATTGATACACCCTGTATTAATTACGTATGGAAAACCGGCACCCACAACTTACGGATAATCTGTCAGTGTCAGTATCTAATGACGTTAGAATTATGGCGCGAATCTGAAGTACTTTCCCGCGCAATATGAACTTTCAAGTTAACCCAAATTGTAAAATGAATTATTAGCTTTTAAGACATTGTAGAATAAAGTTCTTCTTTTGTTAATTATATATATCAGATATATCAAAGACATATACTGCATATTTGCTTATTGCGTATATATGCTAATCGATTGGGTATCTCGGTGTTTAAGAATTTCTCACAATAATAAATTTGATGACCACTCTGCTTACAAAATTCACAGTTCCACTCCCTTCTGTCTGATTGGAAATTTTGTTTTTTGTATTCTTTGCTTCGAGTCATTGTTTGTTGTTGAGATTCAAGGGTTTGAAATAATTGCTCAAGAAAATCCATAACATCCTCCAGTTTTTGTATTTGGTTTGGTTTTTTGATGTGTTGCTCATATAATTGTAAACCCTCCTTGTCAAATTTTCGAAGAAGTAGGTGAGCAAATATTTCATCGTTTTCATTCTTATCTTTGCCTATTGTCGTTGTGATGATGTAAATACATTCCTTTGCTGCATCGTGAAGCTTTTTAACACTAGAAGGTGATGTAGCGTCCATCATTGGCATGTCCAGTAAGTAATTCAATTGTGTGGAGAAATTGATTCTTTTATTTTCGTACCTTCTGACGAGTGTCTTCCATGCTTCATTATAGTTCGCCGACGATCCTTGTATGAGGCTAGCAATTGAAGTTCGAGCTTCGCCAGTTATACATGATCGCAAGTAATTTAATTTCACAGAATCTGGCATATTATTCTTATTGTGAACCAAATCTATGAACAGGTCGGAAAATATCTTCCACTCTGCAATTTTTCCATAGAATTTAGGCAGTTCAATTTTAGGACTTTTTGTTAATACATTTGCATATGGATCAGAGTTTATGCTTTCATGTTTTTCTTCCAACTTGGAAAGAAGTAATTTCACATCTTCTTCCAACTCGATTATATAATTTTCTTCTCTGAATGCCTCTTCTTGTATTGGATCCATCTTAGACAGCTCAACTTGCAGTCGGTCATTCCATCGTTTCAATTTTCCAATCCATATGTTTTTGGTATGAGGATGGGAAATTGACTCTAGTTTCGCTTCGTCTATTGTTTTTTTTAAGCTCTCCATTATTGTACGTATTTTCGTTATATCTATATGAGTTTCGTGATTTTTTATTGTCTTCATCATGATCTCATTCATTTGTTTTTGCTGCAAGTCTAGTCCAGTGGCTAGCTGCTGATTAACAGTTCTTAGTTCTGCTATTTTGCTGGACAACATTGCATCGCTTGTGCCTTGTTCTACACTGTCCAGATCTTTGTGTTTCAGCAAATTTTGAATTTTCTGAAAGTAGCTCTCTGCTCCTTTCATCCATTGTTCCTTAAAATAGGGAACCTCAATAACACCAAGCTTATGAAGTAGCTTGTCATTTTCCTTGAATGCTTGAAGATTCTTATCAGCATAGACAAGAATTTCTTGATTTCTGCTGCGCATTGTTACACTTTCTCCTTCTTTCAAAAACTTTTCAAGGTTTTTTAATACTTCAACCTGTTTTTCAATTATTTTTAAATGCTCTGATGACATTGTTGAATTTGTTGTTTTTTTTTTTTTTTTTTGTATTATGTTATCTGTTTATCCGTTTTTTTTTTTTCACTTGTCAGTATTTAAGCTCTGACAACGCTTTTTCACTGTATAGATATATTTTTTTTTTTTACTTGTCAGTATTTGAATCTCTGACAACGCTTATTTTCACTTTATCAGTATTTGTAGCTCTGATAACGCTAAATTTTCACTTGTTCGTTTTATTAAAAATTTCTTACCACTGGCGGGGAAAATTTTTAATACACGTCTCGAAGGACCAAATGATTGAATAAAACCTCGGTTTGTAAAGTCGAAATAATACTGATTTATTTCACTATGTTACTTCTATATATATACAATTTTTTATGTTCTTATCTTTCTATTCTTAATATCTATGTTGTTTACTTAGGTTAATGTACATAGTTTATCTGTAGATAACCGTCAGTGTATGCATAGGTTGATCTATCTTATCTTATTTCACATACACTTGAGGTTATCTATAGATTGGTTATGTTCATGTTTGAACAGATATGATGATACTGCTGTCCTCAATCTATCGTAATCTTTTCAGGCCGATGATTTAAAATTTCCGCTTTGCCAAAAGGACATAAGGTAGGATATTGACCTCCATTACGACTAATAATATTCGAACTAGGGAAAATCGATCCAATAAGAGTTATTTCACCACCCGTAGCTCTTTACCGTCCTCCTCCTTTTCATTTGCGGCGTTACGAGTAGTGATCTTGAAGCAATCACAACTCTCCCACTTTTCTGCTTCACACTAGTGATCCGCCTGTGGGGTACGCCGCCTTGACCTCAGAAAGCGTCGGCAAGCCTCCCGGTTTTGGATTGTTCCATGTCTGAGGCCAACCAAATGCTGCATTTGCTGCAAATGTTTTTGCATTTGCTTGTACCAGGAGTGTTTTGGCCTGCCTTTTCTTTTTCATCGCGAATTTGTTGAAACGTTGTACGATATTACCTTTTGGACGGGGTTCTGCGGATCTCTCCTTTGAACATGACAATACCAACTGAGCCGGTCTTGCTGAATTTTGTCCAAGATGGTACTTTTGACATGAAGGCTTCCACGGATCTTAGTACTTCTAATTCGATCAAGCTTTGTTACTCCTGCTGCCATCCGAAGCATCTTCATTTCGGCTGCCATCAATTTGCTCTCATACTTTTTGTACATTGTCCAACATTGTGAACCGTATGTCAGAGCTGGACGGACAACTGCTGTGTAAAGTCTTCCCTTCAGCTTAGGGGGTATTTTTCGATCACAGAAGATAGCGGAGTTTTCTCGCCACTTCATTCACCCTACGCTTACTCAGTGATTGATGTCGTCATCACAAGTTGCTTCACTATTGATCATATATCCCAGATATTTAAACTTTTCACACTTGAGAAGCACATTTCCATTCAATTAAATGTCTGGAATAGGCTTGTCTGGATCAGAAAAAGGGCAGCACAGGTATTCAGTCTATTTAGCGCTAATACGGTACCCATTTCCTTCCAGAACATCAATCCAAACGTCAAGTGCTCGTTGCAGGGATGTAGGATCCTCGCTTATGATGGCTCCATCGTCAGCAAAGAATAATTGTTTTACTTTATTGTCCGTTACTTTTCCTTCGAGCAAATAATCCAGAACAGCAATAAAGAGCAGTGGACTCAAGACACTTCCCTGATGTACACCTACTGTTATTTGGAATTATTCGGTGACTCCAGCTGGGCATCTCACTTTTGTAACTGCTCCCTCGTACATGTCCATAATTATTCGCACATAGGCTTCAGAAACTCCTCGGTGTCTGAGGGCCACCCATATCAGATCTCGTGGTTGTCGATCGAATGCTTTTTCGAAGTCAACCAACACAATATGCAAATTTTCTAAGGCATCTCGGTGTTTTTCCATAATGATCCTTATACTTTGGATTGCGTCTGTAGTTGACTTACCCACGACAAACCTGCATTGGTCATCAGACAACCTTATTATTTTCCACAGTCGGCTATCCAAAACCCGCTCAACGATCTTCATAGTGTGGGACATCAACTTTATCGAACGATAGTTGTCATAGCTTCTGGTATCTCCCTTTCCCTTGTACATTGGAAGAAGAAAACTTTGCCTCCATTGATTAGGCAAACTGTCACCTCTTATAAGTTTAGAGATGAGAATCGTGATCCATCTCAGCCCAATGTCTCACATATTTTTCCAAAACTCAAATGGTACCTCGTCTGGCCCAATCGCTTTGCCTTTTTTGGAGTTCTTAACTGCCTCCCTTACTTCTTCGACTGTGACGTCGGATACTTCCGTAAAGTTAGGTGCAGCTGTTGGATCATCACAATACTGTCGCCACCTGTGAAGAATTTTGTCGTCATCCACAGTAGCAGTCCTTGAGCATCATTTATGAACTTCGGCGAACGAATCTCCTGCGCATTTCTCCTTCTCTGAGCGGCTATTTTGAAAATGTTTGCTCACTTATTCAAGTTACTTTGTCTTAGCTCTTGGATTGCCTGATTTGCTTCAGCAGCTGGGTCAAAAATCTCTTCCAGCTCTCGATACAGGCCCTCCGTGCTTTTTGGTTGAAGTTGGGCGCACTTTTTCTTCGCTTCTTTTCTGCAGCTCTTGTATTCCATTTTGAAACGCGCTTTTTCATTTGTATTTCTTGAGGGGCACTTCGACCAAGCTTGGAAAGCTGCTTTCTCCTTTCTAATCACTGCTTTAGCTTCATCATCCCACCACCAGGTTTCTTTAGCTTGTTGGTGGTGTCCTTTTGAGACTCCTAACAGTGATTTGGCTCCCTCTTAGCAGATTCGTTGTAGTCGATCCCACATATTTTGTGCCGTGATTGCATTTGAAACGGCGTTTAAAAAATTCTGTTAAAAGAAGACGGTGTTGTTAAGCGGCAGCTTCTCCTAGTATCACTTTGCAGTTCCCGAGATTTCATGTAATTGGTTACCAAATGGTAATCAATCTGGATTTCATTTCCTCCACTGCTGTAGGTGATAAGGTGTCGGTCTTGTTTGATGAACATGGTATTTGGTACGATTAGACCGTATGACTTGCACATATTTAGAATATCTTCACCAGGAGTGTTCCTGGTGCCGAATCCCTAATTTCCATGGCAGTCTTCATAATCCTCGTTTGTCTTCCCGATATGTCCATTCAAATCTCCACCAACAAACAAATACTCTTCTTTTGGGATGTTCTTAAGTAGGTTATGAAAATCAAGCCAGAATGCATCTTTTTCCTCCTGCTCACACCCTATTTGGGAAGCATATGCATTGATTATATTCCAGACCTTTCCTTCCATTACCAATTTAAGAGACATCAAACGGTACTGGACTTCAAAATGGTCAACACGCTGTTACATAAACTTTGGTCGACAACGGCCTTGTCAACCGAAAAGAGTCGGTTCTCATTAGAACACCGTAATTAAGTCGTAATGAGCGCTGTTAGTGACAAGATGGGGAACCGTCCGTATCTACTGCGTGCTGTTGTCATGTGTTATTTGTTCTATGTAGTAATGGTCTTTGTCGCCCGGCTGCAACCCCCCTACTCCGCAGATTTATGTGTGGAGTAGGTTTCATGTAAATGTAAATGTAAATGTAAATAAACTTTGGTCAAGGATGATACCGACTCCGTTCCTACCTTGTTCTGTTCCATAGTAGAACATCTTGTAAGCCTTGGTCCTTGCATCTAAGAAACGGGGTTTGTTTGCTGTGTTTCGCCATTTCGTTTCCTGAACACACAAGATGTCCACTCGCCTCCTTCTCACAATCTTTTCGAGTTCGAGACTTCTACCAGTCATACTTCCAACGTTTGTTACGGTATATTTTCCCGCAACAAAAACCTTTCTTACATATAGTTATTTACATTTCGATATCCCTCTCTTTTCCTCAAACCCTTTCCTATCATTTCTTCGTCCCATCATTTCTCCGTTGTTTGCTCTTAGCAATGTGATCGAAATTCGAAACATAGCTTTGAGCAAATGACAAAATAGGTGCATGTCGTAATCAGCGGATGAGCTGAACTGATGTCTTTTGGTGTATCGAGCCAGAAGCCTCTGGAGACTCGCACATCATTTACTTAAATTGAATTTACTTAAATTGAATGTCATACTTCGTCACTCACTGTCATCATCATTCTCATTTATCGACATTCACATCATTATCATCATTTACACATGCTTACATTCATTAACTTATACCATCATTCACCCTTTATCATCATGACAACTATCATCTTTACACTCATCATCATGCACACATCTCATTACACACACTACACAAGCAGGATATCACATACACAACACTATACACATACATACACATATAACAGAGGAGAGCAATAGAAATGGCACTTGTAAACGCCCTACTTCGTTATGAGACACACTGTGCAGCGTAGTGCTGCAAGCATAGGCGGATCCACAGGGGGGGGGGGGTTTCGGGTCCGGTAACCCCCCCCCCCCCCCCCCCAATCGGGAAAATAAAGTATGTTATTTTTAACATTGATCGGCTCCTAATTTTCAAAATTTCGTAACGGGACGGAGAAATACAGCATGAGCAAGACAAAAAAGTAAAGGAGAAGCAATATTATTATTTTAAAAATTCAAGAACTTTATTGATTGGCCGTGGATTCGTTGTTTCCACATCTAGATCTCTGACAGAAAATTTTCTTTCGAAAAATCCGATATATCTTCGTAAAATGTGAAGATGTCAGCGCATTTCTTTTCGTTAAATTCTTGTTTAAGAAACAGTTGCCCGAAGCTTTGGAAAATGGATTTGTGTTCCGAGAACCGACTTTTGAGTTGAGAAATGATCGTATCAAGAAACGGAATGTAGAAAGAAATTCTGAAGTAGTCTTCAATACTTTGGGCTTGAACGTTGCAACGATTTTTTTGTTGATTGCAACGGCGGCGGCTTGGCAATTTCATTGTGATCTCGTGTTCAGAACAAGTTCTAGCATCATGCTCATAAATAACGTGGAAAGTAAAATCTGCGTTTTCGCGTTTTTACGTAAATTCATTCAAAGCGTCATCTGTCAGCTTAGTAGCCTCACCCTGATCTTGGTTTTTAGATTGCAATTCTCGACTCAAAGGCAAAACAATATAATTAACTGATTCCATAATGTGACAGACAATTTGGAATCCAACCGTCGAAATCGCTGTCAAAAAATGCAATGCATTTTGCGAAGTATCTCGATCTTTCCACGTTGTGATTTCTTCCAAAGATTCAATAACAGCCGGTTGCAATTCAACGTACGTTCCAACTGCAACCTACCTGGTAGGAGAAACTTAAAGTTTTGTTTATTTTTCTCACTTTTGTGTGTCATTTTTGAAATTTCTTGGTGTAGAACGTCTTGTCTCTTAGGCCAGTGTAAAAATGTTTCTATCGCTCCGATAGTTTCAAACGCATTTTTGATTCCTGACACTTCGCATTCTGCATTGACTACCAAACTAAAGCTATGTGCAGCGCAATGTACATAAATTGCCAGTAGTGCAGTCAATGAAGCGAAAAATAGGGCCCAACCTCCGAATTTTTTTACTGTGAACCGATTTGCATGAAATTTTGGAATAAGGCTCATTTTACCCTTAAATTCAAAAGTGAAAATGATTTGCACACCGCACCGCCACCACCCTGGGGGTGGTTGCCACCCCTTCTCGGGGGTGAATTTTTTTTTTTTGAAATAACCTCAGATATCGATAGAAGGCCTAATTTTAAGCAAAAAAACAAATATAATGTTTTTTGTTAAGTCCAATACTTTTCGAGTTATTGGCAATTGAAAATTCGCAATTTGTTCACGTTTATCATCTATTTACTGCAAATATCTCCAAAAATATACATCCTCTTGTATTAGAATGCATAAAATGCATCTGCTCGCCGCTAAATGGCATTGACCACAACGATTAAATTTCAAACAAAATAAAAAATGGCTTTGATCTTTTATATCTAGCTTAATATTGTTCTTAGAATACTTTATAAAAAACCAAATTTTTCATTGTTTTACCTGCTATAATTTTGTTCATTATAAAATTTTCGATAAAACGTACAGTTTTGGAGATATTTGCAATAAATTGATGAAAAACGTGAACAAATTGCGAATTTTTAATTGCCAATAACTCGAAAAGTATTGGACTTAACAAAAAACTTTATATTTGTTTTTTTTGCTTAAAATTAGGCCTTCTATCGATATCTGAGGTTATTTCAAAAAAAAAATTAAATTCACCCCCGAAAAGGGGTGGCAACCACCCCCAGGGTGGTGGCGGTGTGCAAATCATTTTCACTTTTGAATTTAAGGGTAAGATGAGCCTTATTCCAAAATTTCATGCAAACCGGTTCACAGTAAAAAAATTCGGACCTAAAATGCTTCATTGACTGCACTACAGGGGGAAATACGATCTCAGACGAGCCTGTGCATCAATGAATTGGACACTCATTGCCGGAGCTCCGTCGAATCCTTGGCCATACATATATGAGCAATTGACGCCAACATCATGTAAATATATTCTGATTAAATCTGCATAATAGGTACAATGCTATAAGTATAAGTAAAACTATTCGATACAACCGTCTAATTGTTTTGAAAATGATATTAAGATCACCAACTAATTTTTCAAGATTCATTACTTTATTCATCTGCCTGATGTTTTGCTACCACGATTATGCTCAATAGAACACAAATGATTAGTTTTCAATTTTTTGCCGGTTTCACCACGGAAGCAAAAGTAAAACGAATATCCTCGATCATCCAAATCACATTCCGAAAAATTACCAGGAATAGGAGCATTTGTGGCATTAATTTGGGTCTCCATCGTGCTTACTTTCCATTTGGTTTTGATGTCTTTACCTACAATTTTATTTATCAATTCCTTGTTTGTTGTGAGAAAGGCTTAGCAAATCACCTCGTTCGACTCTCTTAGATATCACGTTTCTTGGTACTTCTAATGGTCTTTCTTTGTGCGATGAATCACAGTTAAGACAGCAAATGATCCGCTGAAAATAAACACGGAACCTATTTAAATAAAATTAGAATTTTGTATATTTTCTTACTGCTCTTTTTAAAAGGTTTACCTTTTATTCATCCAATAATATATAATTGGGTTGACCATAGCATTGGACATAGCAAGCCAATAAAATCCTAAATACATATGCTGAACGTATCTTGTCGATGTAACTTTGTTATTATGATATGAGTATATAAAAAACATATGGTACGGAAGCCAACATATTGCAAAAATTGACACAATCGCTATAAACATTCGTACAACTTTTTTTTTTGATTTCATTGCTTCATTCTGACGTTCAGTATTTTCTCCAATCAATCTGGTTCCCCAAAGTACTCGGCCCATTAAAAAGTAACATATCATCATAACAAGCATTGGAATTCCATATGTTAAGATGAGTATTACTATGTTGTAGCTAGAAATAAAAATTAAAAATTGGTTTTGTTAATAAATAACTCTGCACCTTTCTATACATATGCAGAATGCAGCCGTATTTATAATCGCATTTCAAACTCCGCGAAACTTGAAAAATGAAAACACGCTCACTCATTGACTAAAGCAAAAATCGTATTTACAATCGTTTTTCGCCAGTGAGTGAAGGCTTAGTAACTTAAACGCCTATATACGTATTTTAAGCTGGTTTTAGAGCATAAATGTTATTTGATTTTGATTATTGAGTTGTCATTCAGTGGTTTATTTACAACTTTGTGAATTTTGAAAAATAGCTAAATAAAATGGAAACTTACTCTTGCTAATTACATTAATTTTATAAATAATTATTATGTTGTAAATGTGTATTCAATTGAAAGAAGTAGAGCGCAAAAAGTCTACAAAAAATGATTTGATCCAATGTAGCTTAGAGAATCATTATTTCCTTTAACTTTTTCCATTTCCTTTTTTTAGGTTTTACTTCTATCAACTGATTTTCACTAAGAAAACAAACAAAAATGTAAAGTATAAGTATAAGTATAAATAATAAGTTAAACTTTTCAGTCTCAACTTAAAATGATAAATAAATAAAGAGTTTCTTTATAATTTTGACATAAGGTATGACTGTATGAGTAACTACACGAGTGAAAAAAGGATTATAAATAAGAATTTTTATTCACTGATTAAAGTCTGAATAAGTTCTTATTCACTTGCTAACTATTCAGCGTTTTAAGCTTGTTTTAGTGTAATCTAATAAATACGTCTTATGCTGTGTGTGAATTGCGTAGTGCTGAGTGTGAATTGCATTAAGGCTGTGTTAAACACATTAAACTGGGTTAAATTTTGACATGTGAATATGATGGGATCAAATGAAAAGGGTTGAGATTTGACGTTTGTCAAGAAAGAGAGATCTGTGTAGTTTTTGCTACTTTGGATTGCATTCACAACTCTTTTTTTGTTGCTGGACAAACGGTAAACAAAGCAGTTAGCAGTAAGAACGACACACGGAAAATACGACAGAAAGAAAGAATTACCCGAAAACATTGCAGTAAATGTTGGTTTGAACTTTTTTTTATCGAAAAACATACAGAATTATAATAATGAATTAGCTGTTTTCAGGGTCTCACGAAGAAAAACTATAAGTCATTCAAATCTGCTTTGAGCTGGAAAACATGATTACATCAAACAATGCAAAACGAATGATGGATAGAAGTATCATTGTATATGGAAACTATAGTATTATTATGTAAAATTGAGGAATTTGTTACGCGACCTTTTGAATGTTATAAAGTTGTCTTTGAGCAGGCTCAAGGTCAAGAAAAACAATGTTGTTAAATGGTTAACGACGTTTCGAGCATGGATACGCTCTTCATCAGGTCTGTTTATTTGAAATAAATAAAACAACTGTAAATTAAATTGTTCAACAAGAACACAATGGTTATAACAATAAACTTACAATAATTAGACATGAAATTAGTTTTCACAATTAATGAATATAATAAGCAAAAATGAACTCCACAAGTATATACAAGAAGGACTATTGTCATTTAAGTAATTTTCACGACAATTTAAATTTAAATTTAAAAATTTTGGCAACAAAAAAGTTTAAAAAACTAAATCAACAAACTAACAATGGAGATCTTAATTTGTTGTGACGATCAGCTGGCTGTATATGTTGCTTTCCTTCCCGACGATCAGTCACCTTGTCGCGGTGGGGGGCTTAAGTAGTTCATTTGAACCAAGCTCGATGCCGAAAGGTGGCCGAAGGATGGGGAAAATGAATGAAAACCAAGAATTGATCAAAAAACAGTATGGAAGATAACCCAAAGGATTTTTATTCTCCAGGTGGCAATCGTAGAAGCGAAAATCCACCCGTAATCTTCACTACGGCAGGGGCACGGATTCTGAAGGTCCCATCTAACATACAAACGCACACCTTAACTGGTGGATACACGCGAGTCGAAGGTACCGCAACAGGTTACCTCCAAAGCTAATCTCTCACCCGGGCTTAGCTGTTGGCCAGAGCGGTGCTATCACCGGACTAAGTGAAGCTGAACAAGTGGATCCCACTCCAACGATGACATCCTCCGGAGAACAGCTTTCCAAGCGCCAACAGAAGCTGGAGATAAGTCGAGCGGCAAATGCTCAGTGCAAAGAGGACACCAGGGTGGCCGAAGGCACTGAATTAAGTTGCAAACCTTTGGTGACGGCGGCGAAAAGGGACAGGTTGGAAGAGGTCTCATCCACCAATTCAGGACGGCCTCCTGTAACCGAAGTCACCCCAACTTCTGCAAACGCGAACAGTCAAAAGGAAGAAGGTTTCCGGAAGCTCTGCAAATTGTCCTGTTGGTCTAACTGGAAAGTCGGTGAATGAAACTGAAGGAACAGGTCGCAAGGCTTGCAAATTCGGTCCACGGACACTAGCTGGAAGGGACGAAGCCAGCATGGTTAAACTCCTGGAGGTCCAACCGAAACGTTGGTGAATGAAACCGTGACTGCTAGTCAGTCTGGTCCACGGACACTGACCGGACGGGATAAAGCCTCGAAAGGAGAAAAATCCGTCGCACAGCGAAATAAAAGACGGCTGCCCTATAAAAGAGCGGCTGTCTCGCTTTTCAAAGTGCGTATCTGTAAAACTGGCAATGACAACAGCATGTCCATCACAGAGCGCAAGCATCTGTGGGAGCTGGCTATGGCAGAGAGTACGCAGATCCAGTCTGAGGGATGTTGCTTGGAGGACGGAACCTTTTTGGTCGAGTGTTCTAATCAGCAGATTGCTGACTGGCTACGTGCATCTGTGCCTTAAATTCCACATCTCCTAAATTCCTCTTTTGAAATTCACAGGGTGCTAGTTTTGACAAAAGCCATCTGTTTTATCCCGGGGCAACTCAGGAAAACTGAAGATGTGCTTCAACGCCTCGTTACCCAGAATGATGGTATTGACACTACGAAGTGGAAAGTCCATTACCACAAGAAGCTAGGAATCGGGATGGTGAAGACGGATCTTACCTTTTTGTGGGAGTAGATCAAGCTTCTGTAGCTATCATCAAGGCTAGGTACGACTCCCGTCTGCATTTTCATCTTGGAAGGATTTATTTCCAACTTAATTCCAATCGGTGAAAGTAATGGATGGATTACTAGTATTTATCAATGATAATAGCTCAGATAAACCTTCAACATTCTAAGGCTGCTACTGCACTCCTATGTAGCAGGCTTTCCGTGTTGAATACAAAAACTCACCTCGTAGCAATCCAAGAGCCATAGGCCTGGAAGGGCCGAGTTCTTGGTCTTGGAGGGCTACGAGGGTTCAATATTCTCTATGACGAACGGTCTGACCTACCCCGGACCTGTCTCATCATACCGAGCTCTTTTGCAGCAAGCAAACTTGATCACTTCTGTGGTCAAGACCTGGTTGCGACTATGATAAACTACGAAACGAACGGTGAGTGGAAAACTTTCGTCGTTGCGTCAGTTTACTTTCCCTGGAACTCCGTTCTACCCACTCCCTCAAGACAGGTTGTGGATTTGGTGGAGTTTTGTGAAAACCGGAAGTTGGGGCTTATCATGTGCTGTGATGTTAACGCTCAAAACATAGTTTGGGGCAGCGTCAAATGCAACATGAGAGGCAACCATCTTCTTTATTATATTCTGTCTTCTGACTTAGACATTAACAATGTTGGTAATACGCCAACTTTTGTTACGGCTATACGACAGGACGTAATTGACTTGACACTATGTAACAGATATGCAAAGGAAATTACCAACTGGAAAGTGTTGCTGGACGTGTCACTCTCAGACCACAGATACATTTAATTCCATGTAGCAAATGTGATTCCCACTCCTTTAGTTACAAGAAATCCCAGAAAAACTAACTGGACACTTTTCAACGATGAGCTCGGTAATTTCGTCAAAACTCTACCTAAGCTCTCAACATCACAAAAAGTGGAAGATGCAGTTCTAGAAGTGAATTGTGTCCTTAAAAGTAGCTTCGAGCTGGCATGTCCAGCTAGACAATTACCTAGTAGATCTATGGTTCCGTGGTGGAACAATGAACTACAGAAACTTCGCAGGGAAACCAGAAGTATTCTGAATAGGTCCCTCAAGACCAAATCAGATGTCGACTGGAACCTGTATCGATCTAAACAGAAGGACTTTAAAAGGTTAATTCGAAGATCAAAGAATGCCTCTTACAAAGTATTCTGTGAAAGTATAGAAACACTCAGTGAAACTAGTCGACTTACTAAAGCCCTTAAAAGGAGCAAAGTAAACAAACTAGAAACGCTCAGGAAATCAGACGGTTCCTATACCGAGTCCAAAGCAGAGACACTCAGTCTTATGCTGGAAACTCATTTTCCAGGAAACCAGATATCAATCGGACCACAGCAATCTATTTCCCTTAGATCAGGTGAATCCGATAAATCCGCTCTACTTAGCTGGTACACGTCATCGTTAGTTGTTACCGACGAGGCCATCAAATATGCCGTGGCATCTTTTGACAGTTTCAAGTCACCTGGCACTGACGGTGTTTACCCAGCTATGTTGCAGGAAAGTATAAACCTTTTGCTTCCTACTTTGAAAAATATTTTCACTGGTAGTTTAGCCATAGCGTATATACCAACTCCATGGCAGAGTGTTAGAGTCGCCTTCATACCAAAAATTGGTAAACAAGACTACTCACTCGCCAAGAGCTTTAGACCCATTAGTCTTACCTCCTTTCTGCTTAAGACGCAATGGTTAAGATTTACATTCGTAAAACCTCACTCAGGGTGTAATTGACCCTCTGTCTCAGATGCAACATGCTTACCAAAGAGGAAAATCTTGCGAGACCGCACTTCAAAATCTTGTTAGCAGGATTGAATGCGCGCTTGACAGGAAAGAATTTAAGGTAGGCATTTTCATCGACATTCAAGGTGCTTTTGACAATGCTAGCTTCGATGGTATGTGCAATGCTGCCAAAGAACACGGTGTGAACGAGTCATTAGTGTTGTGGATTAAAGCAATGCTAATGAAGAGAACCGTAATCGCTGAGGCGGACTGTGGACAATATGTTGCAACGGGAGTTAATAAGGGCTGTCCACAAGGTGGCGTTTTATCTCCTCTTCTGTGGTGCATGTTGATCGACTCTCTACTTGTAATGCTCAATGGTTCTAACGTTCATGCCCAAGCATATGCAGACGACGTCGACGTGCTCTCGGTTGGCTCCAGCCTCCAAGCTGTCTGTTCCCGAGCACAGGCTGCGCATTGACTGGTCTGACCCAACTTATGCTTAAAGGCGTCAACATCCCCTTTTCAAATGAAGTCAAGCATCTTGGAGTAATCCTGGATAACAAACTTCTTTGGTCGAAACATGTCGAGTCTAAAACTACTAAAGCACTGTCAGTTTACTGGCAATGTAAAGGAGCTTTTGGCAAGACATAGGGTCCTTCACCGAAAAGGGTCCTTTGGATCGGCTATGATAAGACCAATCATTTGCTATGCGTCAGTTGTTTGGTGGAATAAGCTCTCGCGTAAATACGTTATTGCCTCGTTTGCCAAACTTCAAAGAACAATTTGTCTGGGTGTTACGGGGGCCTTCCCCAGCACACCGGGAGCTGCTCTCGACGCACTGTTGAATCTTTCTCCCCTTGATACCTACATCATGGGGTGTACTCTCAAGACCATTTCTCGTTTAAAGCGATGTGGTCTCTGGCACAATTCGCACTGGAGCTTTGAGGAACTCGCAAGCAGCATATCTTTTGACTCACGTCTAATGGATATGCCGTCTGACACGATGATCCCAAGGCTCAAACTGCGTCAAAATTACTCAGTCAGCTTTCCTTCGGTTCAGGACTGGTTCGCTCCAGAATCTGAGCCTGGAAAGAACTGTTATCGTATCTTCACAGATGGCTCCAAAACCGACGAGGGTTCTGGTGCTGGTGCCTTTGTTGAGAACGACGACATACGACTGCACTCATCTTTGGGATCATACGCATCCGTTTTCCAAGCGGAGGCTTATGCTATCCTAATGGCCTTGAGCCACGTAACCAACAATGGATGGACGGGGAGAAGTATCTTTGTTTGCAGCGACAGCCAAGCTGTGCTTAAGGCCCTTCTCAACACTCTAACCACTTCGAAAGTGATCCAGGAATGCAAGAGCTCTCTAAATGCGATCGGAAGATTAAATTCATTGAGTCTCATTTGGGTTCCGGGCCATCACGGCATAACTGGAAATGAGATCGCCGATGAACTGGCTAGGCAGGGATCTCAGACAGCTTCCTCAGGACCTGAACCGTCGCTTGGTTTGCCGGCGTTCTCAGTGAGGGCTTCAATCAACGATTGGATCTGCGAAGAGCAAAACCATAGATGACATGCCTCCATTGGATGCAGACAAACCAAGCGTATGCTCCCCAATGTAAGTAAGAAGACTGCAACATTTTTGCTAGCTCGTAGCAGAAAAGACTGTAGAAAGCTTATTGGCGTTGCCAGCGGGCACTTCTCTTTTGCCAAGCATTTAAACGTGTTAGGCTTAAGTGATACCACACTCTGTGAATCTTGTGGAGAAGATGAGGACACCGCAGAGCACTTCCTCTGTGAATGTCCTGCTTTTTCTCGCATTAGGTTACAGATACTCGGCGCAGACATGGTGAGAGCTGGTAAATTAGGCTCCTTATCATGGCAGCGTCTTTTGGCTTTTCTCCGAACATCTGGAAAGCTATAACAAATAGAAGGTTGCTATCTGGTAGTACAATGGACCGGTATTTAGGTCTGAGTGCTCCAGCTGGTATCTTAAAAACCTCAAAAAAAAAAAAAAATGTTGCTAAGATTTTCACAGTCAGATCTTCTTTTGACTGTGTTCTTAGTGTTGAGAATATGCAACATTTCCAGCAACATTCTCTTATTACAGTTTCTCTCTGTGTCCAGTATCGCAACGTTATCAAAATCTGGCTTGTGTGCTTCCTCAATACAATGTAAAGCCAGTGCAGTTTTCTGTGCCTCACCATTGTTGATGTCAGGTTGGTGGCCGGAGAGTCGGTTTCTCAGTTTTTGTTTCGATGTGCCTACATACACCGAACACCGATGCACAAGAGGTGTTATTTCTACTACCCAAACAATTAATTTTGTAGATTACATCACACTTGTCTAACTTATCAACACTTCCCTTAGTATTTGTAAACACTAATGACTTGAGCGTGTTGGTGGACTTAAACGTTATTCTCGTTGAGTTTTTGTCACGTATAGGTGCTGCTTTCATACGTGTTGACAAAGACGGGATAAAGAAAGCACTCTTGTAAATCATAAGAGGGGAATCAGCAGGTTGTTCCATCGTTGTCTTTTTTTCCCAAATGCTAATCAATTTGTGTATTATCGCCATGGGGAAAGAATTCGAGAACAGGGTGTCTCTAATGATGTCGACGTTTTTTCGACGAAAATTGTTATGGCAGGTATTTAAAAATCGATTAATAAAATTTTGTGCAGTATTGAATATAACCTTTTGGGGTTGTTTTGAAAGGTAATTATTAATAAGTCTACCTGAAGAGGTTGGTTTCTTATACCAATCAAAAATAATGCCTCCATTATGTCTAACAACCCTGACATCGAGATATGGTAATGATCCATTTTCTTCGATTTCAACCGTGAATTGAATACGGTTGTTAAAAGAGTTAAGAGCTGTCAAAGTTGACTCGACTTCATTCGTCTTCAAAATGACCGTTCTTTGATAATAGATGTTATTGAGAAGAAATGAAACGTCATTAAGCAACACACAAACTTCAAAAAATCATACTTTATGGAGATGCTTCGTTTTTGTATGATAGAATGCAATTATGTGGTGTTTGAAAATAGAATTTACCAACAGAAACAAGGTGTACCTATGGGCAGTCCAGCGTCACCCATTTAAGCTGACATAGCAATGGAGGCCTTATTGGAAGACGTCATTGGTAAATTAACTGTCAAACCCAAGGTTATTACCAAATATGTGGATGATTTGTTCGCCATTTTGAAGACGAATGAAGTCGAGTCAACTTTGACAGCTCTTAACTCTTTTATCAACCGTATTCAATTCACGGTTGAAATCGAAGAAAATGGATCATTACCATATCTCGATGTCAGGGTTGTTAGACATAATGGAGGCATTATTTTTGATTGGTATAAGAAACCAACCTCTTCAGGTAGACTTATTAATTACCTTTCAAAACAACCCAAACAGGTTATATTCAATACTGCACAAAATTTAATTGATCGAGTTTTAAATACCTGCCATAACAATTTTCGTCGAAAAAACGTCGACATCATTAGAGACACCCTGTTCTCGAATTCTTTCCCCATGGCGATAATCAACAAATTGATTAGCATTTGGGAAAAAAGACAACGATGGAACAACCTGCTGATTCCCCTCTTAAGATTTACAAGAGTGCTGTTGTGTAATAACATTCATTCGAAAAGAGCCACAACCAAAATACTAGGTACAAACAAAAAGCACGTTTTCATTGATACTTAATATCATAGTAAAACGATGTACACAATTCTGTTGTCCCCTTTGGCCAACTAAAGCTAAGTTCAAAGACATCGTTTTGACTACGTTGCTTTATGAGGCACTGAATTTATTTTCTTACACTACTCCCGAATGCAAGCTATAAGTGAGCAACAGTTGTCAACATTAGAAAATGAGACGATTGCCCCAATAATTTTGTTATGAGAAGCAGAATGCTGATGCATTCTTATTTGTTCATAAGAGGGGATATCCCAAATAGATTTGTAATAGGCGCGTTTTATCGAAATTCTATGTGCACTTATGTACACTTCAGTAAAACATCGCTCATGGGAAAACAACAACTCCTTATGTCAATAGCCTAAGTGCACATAAATATCGCAGTAAGCTAACTGCACACAGGGATGGTTGGTAAATTTCTTTTTTTGGCACCCAGAGGTTGGCAGTCTTTGGGTTGTGTTCGTTCATATTTCTGATTTTCGACAACAGATTGAATAAGTCTGTTTCTTTACTTTTTGTGCACAGAAATTTTTTTTTTAAGGAATGGTTGTAAAGTTTTTTCAGAAACTCTCTGAAAGAGCGTATTTGTCTTAAAAGTAAAGAAACGCCTTGAACAAAACATTCGCAGCAACGCAACGCTTGGAAAAACGTCTGTTTGACAGTTGTGGTATTTGTTTTGGCTGTGCACGATTTCTGTCCACAGAAATTTTGGTGGCGGAAATTCGCAGGACGGGGAAATTTTTTTATTCTCTCGAGAGCACTCTCTTTTTTGTGCACTGCTACGAAAAATCGGAACGGGATTAGACTGACTTTCGCCGAATTTCGGTGCATTTCGTGCGAATTTTCAGTAAAGAAACACACCTAATGGCTAATAGAAGAGTCAGGTGGTGACTTAGTGGGGACATAAATAGACACGCAGTTACTAACACACACACACACACACACACACAAGGGAAGTTTCGCAATCGGTCAGAAAAAAAGAACATCAGACAGAACACATAAGAACATCAGAACCAAGGCAACCAAAAACATGAGTCACAAAATGAATCTAATTGAACACAGCCATTGCGAAAAAAAATTAAAGTGACATTTGTTTGTTTACCTCGAAAGTAAAAAGTTGAAATGCGGCAAATAAATTGAGAATCGAGAATTAAATAGAGAAAAATACAAATGGAAAGTAAAAGGTATGCATTTATATCCTTAGAATGCAAATTTTTAATGTTTCTTATCCTTAGAACAATTGCAAAGGGTGCCAACACTGAAAGTGAAAATTGAAAGTGACGTCCGAAGTGAATATAAACCAAAAAATCGTTTTATTGAAAGTGTACATAAGTGCACATAGAAAATTTTCAATAAAACGCGGCTAATATAATTTAGGTATAAATAGCTGTAAGAAAATGTAAATAAATCAATTCCATTTCATATACTGAGTGTGAATTCATTATTAAACATCGGCTCTATAGCTATCTATTTTATGCGAGCTGCGCTGGATAAAGATACAGCAAAAGTAGGGAAAAGTTAATAGTATTACTGAAACATAACATGGCGATCCTGCCAACTTGTTCGGTTAAATTTTAATAACCAACAAGACGCGGACCAAAAGAAAAAAAAATCAGTTAACTTTCAAACGTATCCCTTTCAAATTGAGTTTTATCCTTCAGATGAATCGCTGACAGCCGTCCAGCAATCGCAATATTTCAATGAAAATATTTGTTATATGTATACTTGCAAGTTTATGATAGTTTATATTGAAACCAATGAAAACAGATTAAATATGTCTGCACCAGCATTTAAAGATCTTCCAAAAGTTGCCAACGACCTTAAAAGCTAACTCGAAGGTTTCAACACCATCATCATCTACATTACATGACGATCTTTTGTGGATTTCAGGACAACCAATCCAAAAATTAAATAACATTACAATGGGGCAACCACAATCGAAGGAAGTGATAAATAACAACCTGAGTAGCAGCCAGCAGATTCTAAGCAGTTCAAATATAAACAATATAACTCTAGTAATACTTATCATTCTATTAATAGCGAAAATTCAATCTTATTATAAGATATATGTTAAGAAACAAATAATACAAAATAGAATAAATAATGTTTAAAAAAAAAAAAATTGTAATTTCCGTTCAATGAATAAAAAAAAAATATATATATTGTGAAATCTAATATCGAAGTCAACACATTCTTACTATAAGAAAAAAAATTTTTTTTATAAAATACATTTGAAGTCATTTCTGTTATGGATAGTATAAAAAGCATTTACAAAATATTAGTAAATTTAAAAAAAAGTCCAAACAGAGAATATTCACAAGAATACATTGACAAAACAAAAAAAGAAATTGACAAGATATGGAAAGAAATACTTATAGAAATTACTGACGAAACGGAAATAGAAGAAATATCAGTAAACTTCAAAGAAATAGAAAAACGAATTTTGGAAATACTTAAGCCAAAAACAAAAAAAACTGGACCTAAAAAAATGGCAGAATTCAATATGATAACAGCTACAAAGCTAATTACAGAATTTAACGGTGAATCAAAAAACCTTTCAAATTTTTTTGGGCTTATTTAATTCAATCATGATACTTTAGGTGGAGAAAGTGAAAAGAAAAAATTAATTAAATTTGTTATAGCAACTAAAGTAACTGACAAAGCAAAAAACAGGCTTCTGACTCTAGACAAAGAACCTGACAATTTCTCAGATTTAAAGAAAGTTTTAACAGATATGTACAAAACAAAAATAAACCCATTGAAACTACATAATGATTTAGCAAGACAGCATCAGGGAAGACAAGAAGTTAACAAGTTTGCAGAGCGGAAGTACTAATTTCACAATTAAATGAGATTCAGATAGCTGAACAGGGTGAAGCCAATAAAAGAATTATAATAAAGTTAAATGACCAACTAGGATTAGATGTTTTTAAAAATGGATTAAATGAAGCATGTAGACAGGTAGTACAAGCATCAAGAGTAGCTACATTTAATGAAGCTGTACAGATAGCAATTGAGGTTGAAGCACGACAAAATAACATCATGCAGTTTAGGACAAATCATAGTGGTAGATACCAATACAACCATAATTCTTCCTATCCAAAATTTACAAATAATGATAGAAACAACAATAGACAGTACAATAACAACAATTATAACAATGGTTATGAAAGGAACAAAAATAACAATAGAGGTAGAGGTATAGCAAGGGGATACCACAATAATAATACCAGGTCGAAAAACTTAGAGATCCCCGGGCAGCAGAATCGGGGATACCAAAGAAGGTTCTAAATTTCTATGGGGAATGTGACACAAATTTCGTTAACATAAGAATAAAACATTTAAACAAAACTTTCAAATTTTTAATTGACACGGGTGCTGATATTTCAGTTTGTAAAGAGTTTCTGGTAAAAGATTTAAATGAATATTCGTCATGTCAAATAAATGGCATAACAAATAAAACAATATTTTCGAAAGGTAAAACAGAACTAGAACTCATGCTTGGAGAAACAAATATAAAACATCAATTCCACGTGGTTAGTGAGGAAATAAATATATCAACAGATGCAATACTAGGAAGAGATTTTTTCAAAACTTATAACTGTAAGATTGATTATGAAACTTGTGTGCTGACAATCTTAACACAAGAAGAGGAGATTGTGCTACCATTAAATATGTCTATGAAAAACATTGGAAAATTAAAAATTCCACCAAGATCAGAAGTAATGAAAAGCATAAATTTAGATTTAAGTGAAGATAGTGTTATCATTGGGAATGAAATGAGATTAAACAGGGAATCTTCTTAGCAAATTCAATATTACCATCAAAAGGTGTTAAACATGTTAAGATATTAAACAGTACAGATAAAGAGGAAACGATAAAAAACATAATGATAGGAGTGGAACCGTTGAGTAAATATAGAATATTATCAAACAACACAAAATTTAAAAATAGACATAAATTTCAAAATCTAATAAAAAACATTCAAGTAGATAACTTGGATACAGCTGCTGCACAGTCAGTATTAAAAATTTGTGAAGAATTTCAAGATGTTTTCCATGACGAAGATCAAGAACTGACCACAAATAATTTTTATGAACAACATATCACTGTATCAGATAAAAATCCAGTTTATATAAAGAATTACAGACTACCAAATGCACAATTAGAAGAAATTCAAAACCAAGTGTCTGAGTTACTTAAGAATGACATAATAGAAGAGTCTACCAGTCCATATAACTCACCATTACTTATAGTTCCAAAGAAAAGCATTAACGGACAAATTAAGTGGAGATTAGTAGTAGATTTAAGATCACTGAATAAAAAGGTTGTAGATGATAAATTTCCACTCACAAGATTAGAAGATGTGTTAGATAAACTAGGTAATGCTAAATATTTTTCCACTCTAGATATGACAAGCTCATTTCATCAAATTTCAATAAACAGACAATCTAGACCATTAACGGCATTTTCAACAAATGAGGGTCATTACCAATTCAAGAGACTACCTTTTGGATTAAAAATATCAACAAATAGTTTTCAGAGGATGTTGTCGATCGCTCTTAGTGGTCTAGAAGCCTCAGCTTTTTTATATGTAGATGATGTTATAGTATTTGGTAAGAATTTGAAAGATCACAATGAAAATTTAATTAAAGTTTTAGCAAGGCTTCGTAAATACAACTTGAAACTAGACTTAGAAAAATGTGATTTCTTGAAACCAGAAGTAATTTACTTAGGTCATTTAATAACATCAAATGGAATAAAGCCAGATCCAAGAAAGTTTGAGACAGTAAAAAACTATCCACTGCCTAAGAATACAGACGATGTACGATGATTTGTAGCATTCTGTAACTATTATAAAAAATTTATAAAAGACTTTGCAGAAATAGCTAAACCTCTAAACCAGTTATTGAAGAAGCAACAAATATTCTCTTGGACAGAAGACTGTGACAAATCATTCAACCAACTTAAACAAAGCTTAATAACTCCTCCAATATTGAGCTATCCAGACTTTCAGAAACCTTTCATACTAACTACAGATGCGTCCAATTTCGCATTAGGAGCAGTGCTCTCACAAGGATAGATTGGTTCTGATAAACCTATAGCGTATGCTAGTAGATCCCTAAATAAACACGAATTGAACAAACCCATTATAGAAAAAGAATTGTTAGCAATACATTGGGGAATAAATTATTTCAGGCCTTATCTTTTGGTAGAAAATTTATAGCTTACACGGATCATAGACCCTTAGTCAGTTTATTTACGCATAAAAATCCTTCATCCAAATTGACAAGAATTCGAGTTGACTTAATGGATTATGATTTTGAAATTATATTTAAAAAGGGGAACATGAATGCGAATGCAGATGCTTTATCAAGAATAAAAATTGAATCTGACGAATTAAAAGAAATGATACCGAAATATAACATAGACGTTTTAACAAGAGCGATGAAAAAGAATAATAATAAAATACTAAATGAAGAAGAAAATTTTGCAAATATTGAAATATAACAGTGCTTTCTTTATCCCGTCTTTGTCAACACGTATGAAAGCAGCATCTATACGTGACAAAAACTCAACGAGAATAGCATTTAAGTCCACCAACACGCTCAAGTCATTAGTGTTTACAAATACTAAGGGAAGTGTTGATAAGTTAGACAAGTGTGATGTAATCTACAAAATTAATTGTTTGGGTAATAGAAATAACACCTCTTGTGCATCGGTGTATGTAGGCACATCGAAACAAAAACTGAGAAACCGACTCTCCGGCCACCGATCTGACATCAACAATGGTGGGGCACAGAAAACTGCACTGGCTTTACATTGTATTGAGGAAGCACACAAGCCAGATTTTGATAACGTTGCGATACTGGACACAGAGAGAAACTGTAATAAGAGAATGTTGCTGGAAATGTTGCATATTCTCAACACTAAGAACACAGTCAACAGAAGATCTGACTGTGAAAATCCTAGCAACATATACAGCCAGCTGATCGTCACAACAAATTAAGATCCCAATTAGTTAGTGTGTTGATTTAGTTTTTTTAACTTTTTTGTTTGCCAAAATTTTTAAATTTAAATTTAAATTGTCGTGGAAATTACTTAAATGACAATAGTCCTTCTTGTATATACTTGTGGAGTTCATTCTTGCTTATTATGTTCATTAATTGTGAAAACTAATTTCATGTCTAATTATTGTAAGTTTATTGTTATAACCATTGTGTTCTTGTTGAACAATTTAATTGACAATTGTTTTATTTATTTCAAATAAACAGACCAGATGAAGAGCGTATCCATGCTCGAAACGTCGTTAACCATTTAACAACATTGTTTTTCTTGACCTTGAGCCTGCTCAAAGACAACTTTATGTATTATTATGTACACTTTTGAACTGATGGCGAACCTATTTGTCTCTAGTCCAACTCAGCAGTCTCCGTTTCAAGCTATTGGTTTCACCATTGTGTGTAGAAAAGCGAATGCTGCGCTACCGCGTTCCTCCAGTACATAACATTGTCAAATTGCGTTTTGATCTTACTATAGTTTCTATATTCGATGGAGGTATTTGTTGCAAATTATATTTATTGAAAGCAGGAAAAACATTTTCCATTTGAAAAAGTTTCGATTTACCCATTGTATATGGAAACTTAGTAAAACCATGGCGGGGAAAGCGCTGGTATCGCCCCCTGTCGTCAGCATTAAACGTACTCCCTTCTCAATCGGAACAAGTAAATCGTAGAACCCTGCCAACATGCTGTCAATACGTCATATATTATTGTTCTTTGTTAGGGCAGCTTTGCTTCGTAGATGTGTTAGCAATATAAAAGAGTGATGTGCGAGTGATGTGCTTTTTGATTCGAAATGATAAAAAGTTTGTTGTTTTGCATTTGGCGTGTCATGACATTGTTTGAATTTAAACACATTTATTAATTGATGAAAATACCATCCACAACCATCAAAGCATCCAAAAAAATACCATCCACAGCCTAAGTGAACAACCACAGCCAAATTTTTTGAACCGATAAAACCTTTAATGGGGACGACGGGGGGCGATACCAGCGCTTTCCCCGCCATGGTGCTACTATAGAGTCCTCATACTATGGATTTACCTAACTTTTTTGAATAAAATAAAACAGTGTGCTCCGAAAGTACGGTAACACAGATTTTTGTGAGAATCCAATGATACCCTACTGTGAATTACACAAAAAATTATTAAATTATTGCTGAAAATGTTTAAATCTATTCTTTTGTAGATGTATTGCCGAACGTTTTATTGATACCTTAAGAGGCTTTGAGCCTGTAGGAAGTTATGGAAGAACTTATCACAAAGATTTAAGGTAGGTAGTTTGTTACTCATTTTTGGGAACGGTTTATTTTAAGTTTGTTTTTTGATCCCCGTCATTTTTCGAGCACGCACTGGTGGAGGACATCGAAAGCCGGCCATATTTTAAGAAATTTCATTAATATGCAATATCGAAACAGGTGCGGGGACATAAGGCCACGGGAAATAACCCCACTGATGGTTTTACTTCCCTCTATGTGGGAAATAAGCACACTTTCATGAAGTGGACTTAATTCCCATGCAAGGTGGGAAATAAGTCCCAAAATATCTGTGTGGTTTTATTTCCCATCAAGTTTGAAGAAATTTTAACCCATGAACAAAAAATCAAACAAACATTTAAGTATGTTTTTAATTTTATTATATATACAAATAATAATAATTAAATTGCAAGAAAATATAGATAAATGATACCAAATTTAATCAACAAAATTATAAATATTTCGGATCAAAGGTATAAATATGAACACAAACATTTCCATTATACAATGACGAAAACTATTGGAAACTTAAATAATTCAAAACAACGAAAATATAAACCATGAAACCATGTCTAAGAGTTCTACGAATTGTTTTTATATAAAAAAAAAGTTCTTCAAGAGCTTTAATTAAAAATGTGAAAAATAGGAACAAATAAAAAATTTTTTTTTTTTTTGTCAGGAGTAAATCTTCAAAAGACACTTAGCAGTATTCGATACCAAGTAGTGTGGGATTCTTACCCACTAAAAACTCCTCGTAATCAGAACCAATCTATGAACGATCGACAACAGATTTTTCTTTCTCAATAATATTATCGCTTTAAGGGAAGCTTAAACTTTTAATGCTTCCCATGACTTTTAGGCCATTAGCTCGTGTGGCTTGGTTCTTCTTAATCTCCGAACATTCCCTCTCGTATTTAATACTTACTCCATTTCAGAGTTGATATGACTGATTGTATGATACAGCATGTTTTCTTACAACTTCTGTAACCATTTCTATTTGTAGGTCACGATGTAAATCGCTATTTCTTATATACCATGGTGCATTTACTATTCCACGAAGGACTTTGTTTTGGAACTTTTGGATGATTTCAGTATTTGTTTTCCTTGTACAGCCCCATATTTGGATTCCATAGGTCCAAACAGGTCTAAGTACTTGTTTATAAAGCATTATTTTATTTTCGACAATTCGTCTGAAGAGCCGGTTTGAGATATAAGATTTTAGTATTTCGTAGTACTGCCTGGGTAGGTCCCTTTGCAGTTTGTACACTAGCCCCTCATGCCATACCTTGTCGAATGCTTGAGCAACATCTAAAAATATAGCCGAACATACTTGTTTTTCTTCTAATGCTTTTTCAACTGCATCCGTTATTCTATGAACTTGGTCTATCGTGGAATGTTTATTTCTAAATCCAAACTGATGATTTGGGATTAGATTTCTTTCTTCTATGACTTTGCTTAGTCTTTTCAGTAGCAATTTTTCAAAGACTTTTGCCATTATTGGTATAAGCGATATTGGTCTGTAAGACGTCACTTCTGTTGGTGGCTTACCTTGCTTTGGTATAACAATTACTTCAGCAATTTTCCAATGATGTGGGACATATTGGGTCTTTAGGCATGCATTTATTATGAATTGGAGTTTTATGAAGGCTTTTGATGGCATTTCTTTCATAAAAAAAATTCATTAAAATTCGCGCGAATTTTAAATTTTCACATCACAAATCCATATTCCCCTGACCAAAATTTTTTTCCGCTTCGCTTTTTGCTTTATCTCCGGTACAAAATACAATGTCGCACGCAAAGAAAATCCAAAGTCCGTAACTCGAATTTCACACTAAAGTTTTATAAACTACTAAAAAACTAATCATCAATTTTTTATTTGTTCCTATTTTTCACAATTTTAATTAAAGCTCTTGAAGAACTTTTTTTTTTATATAAAAACAATTCGTAGAACTCTTAGACATGGTTTCATGGTTTATATTTTCGTTGTTTTGAATTATTTAAGTTTCCAATAGTTTTTGTCATTGTATAATGGAAATGTTTGTGTTCATATTTATAATAACCAACGGTTCGGTTGTTTACAACGTTTCATTCAGTTAAATTTGGTCGCTCTTCGAATTTCTTCATGTGAGTTTAATTCCCATAAGAAAGTGGACTTATTTCCCACCGGTCGTGGGAACTAGGTCCACTTCATCAAAGTGTGCTAGGTCCACTTCATTAAAGTGTGCACATAGTGGGAAGTAAAACCATCAGTGGGGTTATTTCCCGTGGCCTTATGTCCCCGCACCATCGAAACATAGTTACCATCCGAGCCATTCCATATGAAAACGGTCAATGCAAAGTGTTAATACGACTCCGATTTCGCTCAAACTTTGTGGAAATGTTTCTTTGCTAACAAAGTACGAAATAGTCAAAGGTTTTTTTTTTTTTTAATTTTCTTTTCTCGTCCAGCCTCACTCAAAGTTCCGAAAATTGAGATTTAATGATTTTCAGGGTTTGTACTCTAAAATTGTCTGTATTCAAGCGATCAGAACGATTAAAGCTGATAAAATATTCTTTTTTTATCAGGTAAGAGGTTTAAGAAATTTGAGTTATTTAAGAGACCTGATCCTTTCAAAATTAACACATTTTGTATACCTAAATTAGCACGAAAAAAAGAAAAATTACCAAACGAAAATGCTGACCATGCGTCTGGATCATTTCCACCGTAAGCAAAATAAGCATTGGGAAATGCAAAGTAGGTAAATTTTTTTGGAAGGTTGCAGTTGACAAAAAAAAAATCAATTTTGTGTAATCATGTTTGTAGTTCAGTCTTAAGTTAAGAGTCAAGTAATAATAAATAGATCAATTTCAATAGCTTAATAATAATTTCTTATTTAATTATAAAATTTAATTTATTTTGATGTATTTTATTATCGATTGTTATTGGCTCTTTAGGTGGATTAAATCAAACTTTTTTACGAAAATAAATAACTTATTCTTCTATCAATTGTTGTGCCCCACACCCAATTACTCAACTGTAAACCAAAAACCCAATTCTTAGAAATTGCCCCGTCGCTTCTTTAACGTACGACATAGTTTCGATTTCGATAAGTGTGTCATGCATTGGTTATGTCACAACAATAACAATGCATGTCAAGCAAACCGAAATACGTTAACAAAGAAAGCGACGAGGAACATACTGTGTAGTGTCAGATTGCAGACCAAGCTATTGTGAGAAATAGCACGCACATATGGTTTGCATATGGTGGTTGCAGTATGTGTGGCCTAGATTGCGTGGTTGACCTTGCACCAATAGTGACGATCATAGCTAATAATGACGGAGTGTCGAAAAGAATGAAAAGACTCTGATTTAAAACGTTGTTCTTGTTCACTCTCGTTCTCCAAACGAACACAATCATTTAGGATGAATATTAATAAATATATATTCTAATGAATCTTTATAAATTATTTATTTTATATCTTATACCTTTATACCTTTTAATATAATTTTTTTATTTAATAAATTTAAATTGTTTCATATTATTCAATAACATTTATCTATAATATAAAAATAAGTCGGGTTTTCCTTCCTGACGCTATAACTCCAGAACGCAAGAACCGATTTCCACGGTTTTGCATTCGTTGGAAAGGTCTCGGGCTCCGTGAGGCTTATAGCAAAGAAAATTCAGGAAAAATAATATAAAAATAAGTCGGGTTTTCCTTCCTGACGCTATAACTCCAGAACGTACGAAAAAGGTCTCGGTCTCCGTGAGGTTTATAGCAAAGAAAATTCAGGAAAAATGTCAAGAGAAAAGCAGGAAGGGAAAACCGTTTTTCACATACAGCGCCATCTCTGATCCATAGCATGTAGTACAACGGCGCCAGTACGTGGTGTGTGAGTATCCCCCACGAAAATAAGTACGTTCCATTTTAAGTTGATGGCGCCGGTGCTTGATACATTGTTTGACATCTACCCATTGTGCTCTGCTCAGTCAATTTCATGTGACATTTACTAAGCGCACGTTCTTTCAAAGCTAACTTAAAACCGGTATTGTGTTTACTGTGAAATTGTGAAATTGAGGCTATTCGTTTCCTAAAAGTTCAATTGGAAACCATCAAATCAATCAAGCATATTGTGCAAATTTTTATTCAACTTGAGCAGCAACTATTTGTCTTTAATGTGGTAAGTTGAACTGTGTAAATTATGTGGATCGTGCATCTGAGGTTAAATTCACCAGTCAGACCATAGTCCAAAATGCCGAGAGTATGACGTGTGAACATCGGCCGCCCGCCGCACAAGACATGCAAGCCAAGGCAGCGACATGGCTGTGTTTGGTATTTCGTCGGAAAATGCGAATGACGAAATCAGCAACTTCCAAATGGGCAGATACGTCAGTACTAATGAAGCACTGTGGCGATTATTGTCATTTCAAATTCATGAAAGATATCCCACAGTTGTACATTTAGCAGTGCATTTGGAAAATGGACAAAGAGTTTACTTCGCTTAGGCTAATGCGGCTCAACGAGCTGAGAGACCACCATCGACAACATTGAAAAAGTTCCAGTTGATGCGACAACTGGATTAACTACTCTTACCAAGGACTTTTGCCGATTTGTAGAATCTCAATAAGCTCTTATTGAAAATATTTTCCCTAACATTAGTGAGAATTATCAGAATTATGCTTGGTTAAGTCAACGAGCAGTTCTCGCTGCAAACAATAATGATGTAATGCACTGAATTTCACCATTCAATCAAAAATCGATATCGATTTAGTGACATACAAATCCGTTGATTCCATAACAAGTCCCGATGATGAAATAAATTATCTAACGGAGTTTTTGAACTCTCTGGAGTTACCAGGATTTCCACCACATAACTTGCAACTTAAAGTTGGTTCAGTTGAATCCACCGCGACTTTCCAACGGTACTCGACTTGCGGTGAAAAGACTTATGCCGAATTAGACTGAGGCAACCATTATTAACGGAAAGTACGCAGGTGAAAATATATGTATTCCTCGAATATCAATGATTCCGACTGATCTTCCGTTTGACTTCAAACGATTGCAACTTCCGGTTCGCCTTGCGTTCGCAATGACAATTAACAAGTCGCAAGGCCAATCGCTTTGAGGGATAAATTTTGAAAATCATTGTTTTTCACATGGGCTGCTATACGTTGCGTGTTCACGAGTTGGGAAACCCTCCGCTTTGTTTGTGTTAACGTCAGACCAAAAAACAAAAAATGTGGTTTACCAAAGAGTACTTCAATGAAACGGAAAATTTGCGGACACGTATGACGCTTCGATTCAGTATTTACTTTGGATTCACTTTCATTTTTTACTTAGAGAAGTTCAACTAAATTACACTTCATTTTTGTAATCGAAATGAATTCATTACAGTTGTAAAATGAAATAAAATCTTTCCTTTTCGAATATAAAACAAAAAAAAAATTTTTTCTTCATCTTTTAATCCCCAAACGAAATGTTACAAAAAACGAAGCCATCTGGTGGCGAAACGGAGTTCGCCGGGTTTGCTAGTTATTTATATTTATCTTACTAATCTCACTAATATTTTAAGGGGGAAAGGTTTGATTGTTTGTTTGTTTGTCTCGAATAGGCTCCGAAACTACTGCACCGATTTGAAAAATTCTTTCACCGTTGGAAAGCTACACTATCCCTGAGTGACATAGGCTATATTTAGTTAAGAAAAAAAAAATAGAGTTCCTTACCAAAACTCCGATAACTAATGAACTTACTATTATTATAAAGAGGAAAAGTTTGATTGTTTGTTTGTTTGTTTCGAATAGGCTCCGAAACTAAGTTAAGTTAAGTTAAGTTAAGATCACGAAATAATCATGCCAAGGAGCTCTCTCGCGGTCGGCTCCCTACTGAATGGTCGTGTGCGGAATTTGAAAAAAAATTGTCGCTTGCTAATATTTTGTCGCAAAAATATGACCTCAAAGTCAAAACTTTGTTGGGGGAAGAAAATTTTAACAACATTTAAAATTGAAATTCTTACAACCCTACCTGCTAACGAAACCTTTCACGAAAAACTCAACTCTCTCTTCAACAAAATCTATATGTCTGAAAAAATACCTCCATCCTTTATGAGATCCGTTATTTTCCCAATTCACAAAAAAGGTGATTTAAACAACGTTGAAATCTACCGTGGAATTTCTTTCATGAATGTACTAGCAAAATTATTCTGTGGTGTTCTAGTAAAAAGACTTGAAACATGGGTAGAAGTGAACAATATACTATCTGAATCTCAAGCTGGCTTTAGAAAGGATTACTCGACGATTGATCATTTATTCACATTAACTTCTATTGTTAAAGCTTTCCAAGCGAGAAATAAAAAGGTGTATACCTTCTTTGTCGACTTCAAAGCAGCCTTTGATCTTATCAACAGAAATGCCCTCATTTATAAGCTTTCAAGAATTGGTATTTCAACGAAATTCATCAACGTTATCCAAAGACTTTATGCGAAGTCAAAAGCAGCTGTGTGAGACGGATCTACACTATCTGACTGGTTCGAAACAAATAATGGAGTAAAACAAGGTTGTCCCCTAAGTGCGCTATTGTTTTAAATTTTTATAAACGATGTGGTTACCTGTCTACCTGGAGGGATTAATATAGCCGGTTCAAGAATTAATGTTCTAATGTATGCTGATGATCTGGTCATACTGTCGGAGTCCCCAGAAAATCTTCAACTCATGATCAATCGTCTGTCAGACTATTGTCAAGAATGGGGTCTTGTTATTAACATTAACAAATCTAAAGTAATGGTATTTGACCACTCCACCAGAACCCAAACCCGAAACAATTGGACCTATAAAGGCACTACTTTGGATATTGTAGGCGAGTATAAGTATTTGGGAGTGAAACGAACTCGTAACATAGATTTCAGCTCACACCTTCAAGATAAATCGAAGACATCTCAAAGCCTTTTGAATGTAGCATGGAAAAACATCTTCCTGAATAGCCGAATCGGTCTATCAGCTAAGTACAAAGTTTTCGATGCTGTAGTTAAGTCAACCTCGTGTTATGCGGTGCAAATCTGGGGTATTGATGAATACGAAACCATCGAAAAAGAAAAGAAACTGTTCAAGTTACCACTAATTACTCCAAATTACGCCATTCATCTCAAATCTGGACTCCCTAAACTGTTTACCTTCACCCTAAAATTGCAAGCCGACTATATTTTGAAAGTTCTCTCCCAGGCAGATACGCGCCTTACCAAAAAGGTGCTGATGTACGAGCTGAGGAATGAAGATTGGTGGCTGTCCAAATGGAAGCATTTGGGAACTATCTGCGATGAAGAAATGGTAATAAGTGTGGACAACTTAAATCTTGTAAAAAACCAGCTCTACAGAATAATACAAAAGTAAGAAGATTCAGTACGTGATGATTTCTCAGTAAGAGCTCGTAACTCTGAGAGTAGAATATTATATTCACAGCTTAACACTAATTTGCTAGAGATGAACTATTTTCGTGACGTGTACAGTTACAGAGAAATATACCTCATTTTCAAAATAAGATGTGAAATACTCTTTTTAAGCCATACAATTTAAGTTTTAATCAATTTTGTTCAATATGCAATCTTAAAGCTAAAGAAGACTCTTTTCACTTTTTAAGTATATGCCCAGCTTTTTCTTCACAACGCCTGATATACTTCGGAAAAAAGACACTGGCCATGAAAGAGGCAATTGAAATATTGAACGGACTCAACTGGAAAAATCTATGCAATTACCTATCGGAATCCTATATATATAGAGCACTATTGATCAGTGAATTTGCATAACGAATTCTCGTATAGAAATTAAACAAAAGAAACCATTAACAATAATAAAATAAATTTACAAGCACTGCTAACCGAGCTGACGGCAAAGCCATAGCACTAAATTCATTGTAAAACTCATTGTGAAATAAGAAAACGAAAAATAAATGAATTTACTTACTTACTTACTTACTTACTTACTTACTTACTTACTTAGGGTCGTACTAAGCCTTTAGGAGAGCAATTTAAACACAGTTTTAAAGATTATTATTTCTACAAGAAATTAAGTCTAAAATTCGGTCTTTACCATCAGTATTGACAGAGAAATCGAGTTTCACAGGTCAGGAAACACCAAAGTCAGCCTTTTTTAAATTGTCAAAGAATGATGTCAAAGTTGAGAAACGAACTTTACTGTGCTAATATTTTTTTTCTTAGAATATGACCAAGAATCATTTCAGAAAGTATATGTTACACGAAATACGGGACACCCTGTATGTAAAAGCCGCTAGCCCGGGTGGGTGACCTATATTTTAAAATAAAACATTACTTTTAAGAAATACGCCTGTTTTTGTAGTTCAAAGGCAGTAAACATTGAACAGTCACTACGAAAGTGTTTTTTTCAGTTATCTCCTCACCTGAAAAATAAGCAAGTACGAAAAATAAGAATTTGGAACTCACTGCCCAGAGAAATTAGGGGCATAAATTGCATTACAGGGATACGAAAAGAGATCGAAAAATATTATAAGAACTAACTAGTTTCATCACATGTAAATATGTACTAAAACTGTTTTGTATAGCTATTTCTTCAATTTCATTCAAAAACATCTTTTATTAAATAAATTTTCCTAATTTCTTTTTTCTCTTTTGTACAATTTACAATATTTCTTTAAAACTTTATAACCAAATATTAGCAGCTATTGTACTTTTTAGGAGCTGCACTATATACATAAAAAAGAAAAAAGAAAAATACTACTTAATTACGTAAAATTTTGAAAAAATATGGTTTGAAGAAAAAAAATTAAGTTTTTTTTCAAAATTTTGATTTGAAAACTAATATTTCAAAAACTATTCATATGAACAACTTATTTTTAGATTTTATTCAATGTATAGGTTTTTGGCTTTTCAAAATGCTATAGCATGACTCTGTAGGTATTACCGTTATTTTTAAATAATATTTTTTTCATTTTTAGTGATTTTTTTCTTAAATTGCCCCTCCCGCCTAAACGGGGGAAAATGGACCCCCCTCCCATACGATTTTTTTGCTTGTCTAGGTCCAACCTACACACCCTATCTTTTTGTAACACCTTATGCAAATCACCCTGTATAAGATATTTTTTTGTCTTATGTACAGTGTAAGCTTATCATAAATAAAATAAATACTAAAAAAAATAAAAAGACTACGGCTTTCAAAACATGTGCCAAGAGCAAAGACAGCCAAAATACGTCGCATTAGAGAATCTTTAATAGAAACAGACAATCGCCTTACAATTCAAAGGGAGTATACTTCGCAATCTCGAGCTATAGAGTCTATCACTAAGCGTCAAAACGTTTTGCCAATCAACATAAAAGAAATTCACAAGCTCGCGTATCGGTGTCTACTACCAAGCGTTTTCAGCGACTTTAGTATCCAGAACATCACGAGATTGCTTTTTGAAGTCTAACACCGAACGCTTTCAGCGATTTCCTAAGTTCTTTCAACATTAGAATGTTTCTTTTTCTTACTCAAATATTGAGAGCAGAGACTATGCTATAAACTAGGTTGAAGTAGGACCCGAGCTACGCCGGGCGGGTCTGCTAGTATTTGATAAATATTTAAAATTTTCATTATTTTTAAATTTATTATCCTTAGGTGGGCTACCACAAATTTTATGATCTGCTCCTAAATGACTTGCAATTCAATATGAAACTTTTAATAATCAATTATTTATAATTACTATTATAATTATATTAACATTATAAACATTATTTTTTTATTTACGATTATGTTATACAGTTTTTATATTCAATTATTTTGAAAATATGTAATTGAATTTTTCATATTCAATGAAATTATGTTATAATAAATTTATATCTAATTTTTTCTTTTATATCTTCTTTTGGTTTATTTATTAAAAGTTTCTTATGAAGATTTTAAGTCAAATAAAACTAATAGCTTTCAAAGTTATAAATATAAAATATCTTTTAAATCTTAAGTTTTAATTTAACTTTGTCTAGCATAACGTTGACGTGAGCTCTTCCATTTACAAAACTGCAGTAATCAAGTAAGGCCGCTTTATGTAATTCGGATGTGAAATGTTGAACCGATTTTCTCTCTTTTTGTGTACTCCGACTCTTCATTTTATGCCACTGACGAACACCCACCGAAAGCCATTCCGGATTAGCGAATTGTCTTTGAATTCTTACTAAGAATAAAACGCAAGCAAAGCAAATCATTCCATAAAACAAATAAGTTTATTTTTAACTTGAATGTTGAACTTGCTACTGGTTTTAAAAAACAAATCGACCAGCTCAAACATTTCCATTCGCCTCAATTCGGTTGAGATAACTTGACTCGGCAAATCTTCTTTTTTTTCCACTTTAATTTGTCGACTTCTTTTTTTTTGGGCAGCAAATCAACTATCGCAAACACTTCCATTCGTGCCTTTTTGGTTGAGTTGACTTAACCGTAATTTACAAACTGGGGTCCATTTGGACCCCAGAGCATGTTTGAACACTCATAACTTTTTTGTTTTTCATTTTTTTTAAATGGGATTTTTACTCAGTGAACAAAATTCAATTTTTTATTCATTTCTTAAGTTGAAACGATTATCAGATGTTTACAGATTTTTCTGCGATTTTTTTGTGAAAAGAACCCGTCCACCCGAACTGGGGTCCATTTGGACCCCAGTACTGAAATTCTATGAAAAATCATATTTTTTCTAATAAATAATTATTTTTTTTTAAAAGCAGCCTAGTTTATGTTTAGAAGAATTTAACTTGAAGTTGTGGGCAGTTTCGGGAGACATTTAACACATAAGGTTCTAGTGTGGCAAGGGCAACAACATCTGCCACATCCATCGCAGGTGGTTCTGGTTTTCTTGTCATCTGCTCTTGGGCAAAGGTGACATCTGCTTCTTTTACAAGAGAACCTTTCAGGGACTGTTGGTAATTTTTCCTGAACTCTCCCCAAAATACAGAGAGCATCCAATGCAGATTTTCCAATGCCAGATTGTGTTGCAGGTTGGGAACGGTTATTCAATTCTGACTCAACCAGTTCCTCCGCTAGTTCGATGAGTTTATCACTTCTGTACAATTTTTTGTTTCTTCTAGGTGGATTGAAGTGTCGAAGAATGATAGCAGTTGCTAGAGCTGCTACGTCCAGTAAGTTGTAGAATACAACCATCGGCCAGCGATTTGTTTTGCGTGTACATGAATAAACTGAGACCATTTGGTCGAATACATCGACTCCACCTTTGGTGCTGTTATAATCCAGTATCATTGCAGGCTTACTTTGATGACCGGAAGTGGCTTTCTCACAGTTATGTTGTGTTGATAGCAATACCACTTGTTTGTTTGGCTTCGGAACATAACTCACCAACGCCATTTTTCCAGAAAATCCAAAAATGGATGAGTGGACTGGACGATACTGCTTTTTGTTATTGACCTTTACAGGCTCATTCTGCTCATCAAGAACCTCCTTCGCTACAAAAGGTCTACGCAAATCTCTTTTGTTTTTCCGAATCGTGCCAAGATTAGTGATCTTCTTATCCAGCAACTTCAATGCCAAATCCACCGACACGTAAAGAAATGATCAATAGTGAGGTTGCGTCCAGAATTGAAATATGATGGCATCAACGACATCAGCACATCATATCCACGACCAAGTCCTGTACTTTGGTCAGAGCTACCAGTGTAGATAGAAAACTTCAGTGGATAGCCCTTTGAGCTTTCACTAAGCCACCTAAACTTCAAACCATATATGGCAGGCTTGATTGGCATGTATTGGGGAAATTCAATCCTTTTCAGGTCATAAAATTATTTGATGACCTGACCAAACTGAACTAATGACTATTTTTTTTGAGATAGGCATACCTGCCAGGAACAATTGATGTGGATGAATTTTACAATCAGTAATTACGTACAAAAGACATATCGAAAAGGATAGGCGGGAATCCCAGATTTGCGAAATTAGGCAATTTTCATCGTTTTTGAAATTGAAAAATTTTATTGCTGACCTCCTACATACCTGCATAATGACATCTCTGCTTGAATTTCTTTATCCCTGCTATATATAATACTTAGAAACAATTCATACAATAGCCAGAAGAACTATAACTGAACAATATAAGTCAGAAATCAAAAAAATTTCGAAGAAAAAATTGTGGGGTCCATTTGGACCCCAGTTCGGGTGGACACGACTTTTGCCGGTTTGTAAACGAGGGTTAACTCAGCAAATCTACTTTGCTGACTCTGGAAAATCGGGGAAAGGGTGCTGTACTCCCATACCCCCTCGCTACGCCACTGGTCTTGATGTCAGCTCTGTGCTGTTTACGGATCCAACGTGGGCGCAGGGACATAAGTCCCCGGGACCTAAGTCCCAACTTTTATTTTTGGGACTTATGTCCCATCTAAGTGAGACATAAGTCCCAACTTCGATTTGGGAGTTATGTCCCACGCCATCGGGACATAAGTGCCAACTTTTTTCCGTTGAAGATGGGACATACGTCCCAACTTTTCAGGAATAGAGCTTAGTAAATCGTTGTACATTTCGACTAGGCAACCAAACAATTTTTGCTTGCCATAAAGTTGTTGGTCCTTGACACCTTTCTCTCAAGTGATTTTAGGTAATGGAACCAATGACCTCTAGATTTTTTCAGAATCGTTATATACTCTTTGAATACCGATTCGAAGGCTCTGTTCGAAATATTATATTCCATCCAGCGAGCGATGGAAAATGTTTACTTTAATTATAGCTGAGGTATTTGCACATATAGTTCCTATAATAATCGCGCGATTTTTTAATTTTATTTTCTCAAATACTCAAAAATTCAAATTTTTTAAGTTTCTTTTTTAAATTAAAAAATTTTTACTAACTTCTACAAGTAAAATATTATCTCCTAATTCCGGAAAACCATATCTCTACTTTCTAATGAATAGAAAGTCGGAGGAACTATATGTGCAAATACCTCAGCTATAATTAAAGTAAACATTTTCCATCGCCCGCTGCCCTTACAACATATTTCAAACAGAGCCTTCGAAACGGAAATCAAAATTTTTTAAGTTTCTTTTTTAAACTAAAAGTTTTTTAATAAATTCTAAAAGTAAAATAACATCTCCTAATTCCGGAAAACCATATCTCTACTTTCTAATGAGTAGTAAGTTTGCATTTTGAAAAAAGAAGCTTCAATAATTTGAGAAAAACACAGACAAATTTTCAGAAGGGCTTCTGAAAAAAATGTCTTAGCTTGTAAAAAGTATACTTGGAGGGACAAAAATCCCAACTTTTATTTTTGGCACTTATGTCCCGATGGCGTGGGACATAACTCCCAAATCGAAGTTGGGACTTATGTCTCACTTAGATGGGACATAAGTCCCAAAAATATAATTTGGGACTTATGTCCCGGGGACTTATGTCCCTGCGCCTCCAACGTGAGGGGAGGAATGTTGGTCTTCGGTCGGTTTAAATGTCCTATTGATCTTTTTTGACAATACACTGAACTGCTCCTCCATTGCCTTGTCTTGAAGCTAACTCATAATCCATTCTGTTGACCCATTCAACCCAGTGATGAGAGAAGAATCGCTCCGTAAGAAATGGGCACGACTGGGTCGCACGAACTTGTGATAGTATGCCACTTACAATATCAAAATCTAAAAGCTGAGTACAAGGTCTTAGTACTCTTCATTAAAGATTTGGTGTTACATGGCTGCCAGCTAAGTATTAATTATATAAATTTAATATAATCACATAAATTATTGAAAGAAATTAAATTAAATATTCCAAATGATCTAGGAAAAAATCTAATTATGCAAGTTCTTACATGTTGCTAGAAGTTATATCGACAACAAATTTGAAAAAAAAACTTGATACACTCTTAAAAAAACTAATGAAAATTCAAAAGAATAAAATTTTATAAATGTTAATACGCAATCTTTGGTAAGTAGACTTTGCACTTCTATAAGATTAAATCTAGTCTTAGCCTAAGAAATTGTCTCAGTCGAAAAAACCGGGTTGAAAGTAGCGATACTTTGTGTGGTAACGATTTTAGAATTTTTCCATAAATTTTTTTTTCATCATCAGAATAACCTTTGAGAAATAATCCTTCACATAAAATTTTAACAAAATCGTTAGAGCCGATTTCGAGAAAAATGCTAGAGACGCAATGCCCAAAACCCTTCTATGGGCTGCTCCACAGACCCTAACTGCAAAATTTGACCTATAATCGCAAGTAAAAAGAAAAAATTCAAAGGCAAATTAAAACAAAGAAAAAATTAACATCTTGAAAACCGTAATGGTCTTACAATAAAACAAATTAAAGGCAATAGATTTTCTATTCTTTTTATTTTTCCATTCCGAATAATTTTTTTTTTTTTCAGAATAATTTTTTTCTTCTCACTGGGTTAACCTCTGGTCAGAACGATTGCTTTCAGGAAAACAATTTTCAGATCGGAAATAATTCATGAAATAAGTTCAGTATTTTCTAGGTTCCCGTTTACGTTTGCGTTCTTGTGGGAATACAGGGATAATATATATAGCCTATATGTCTAATGTCTATATGTCTATCTTCAGGCTCAAGACTATATCTCTGTACCAAAATTCATATGAATAGGTTGAAAAATAGACAGACAGAATTATGATATAAGTAAAGACTCCCATTCCCGTGGGAATATGGTGACCGTTCCCGTAGGAATATGGGGATAACTTACAGTTTATGCTACTAAGGGATAGTGTATCATTCTAACAGGGGAAGAATTTTTTAAATCGGTGCAATAGTGTCAAAGTTCCTGTGTGCGTTCTCGTTCCCGTGGTAATATAGGAGTAACAAATACAGCCTATGTCCTTTTTCAGTTTCTGGACTATCTCTGTACAAAATTTCATTTAAATCTGTTCATTAGTTTGGGCGGGAAATGGTAACAAAGAAAGGCGAACAGACAGAGCTACTTTTGCATTTATAATATTAGTGAAGACTGGTTCCCGTGGGAATATTCGAATGAAATGTAACCTTTGTCCTTCTTCAGGTTCTAGATCATCTCTGTATAAAATTTCATTTAAATCGGTTCTGTAGCTTGGGCGACAGATGGTAACGTAGAAAGACGAACAGACAGGGCTTCTTTCGCACTTATTATATTAGTAAGGACTCCGGTTCCCGTAGGAATATGGGAATGAATTAATGTTTATGTTACTCGGAGATAATGTAGCATTCTAATGGTGGAAGAATTTTCGAAATCGGTGCTGTAACTTCTAAGTTAATGCTCCCGTGGAAATTTAGGGATAAAATATATTGCCTATGTCCTTCCTCAGGCTCGAGACTACCTCTGTACAAAATTTCATTTCAATCAGTTTAGTAGTTTGAGCGGGAGATGGTAACATAGAAAGGCGAACAGACAGAGCTACTTTTGCATTTATAATATTAGTGAAGACTGGTTCCCGTGGGAATATTCGAATGAAATGTAACCTATGTCCTTCTTCAGGTTCTAGATCATCTCTGTATAAAATTTCATTTAAGTCGGTTCTGTAGCTTGGTCGATAGATGGTAACATAGAAAGAAAAACGGACAGAGCTTCTTTCGCACTTATTATATTAGTAAGGACTCCGGTTCCCGTGGGAATATGGGGATGAATAAATTTTTCGAAATCGGTGCTGTAACTTCTAAGTTCCCGTATACGTTCCCGTTACCGTGGGAATTTAGGGATAAAATATATAGCCTATGTCCTTTCTCAGGCTCGAGACTGTCTCCGTACAAAATTTCATACCAATCAGTATAGTAGTTTGGGCGTGAGACGGTAACATAGAAAGTCGGACAGACAGAGTGACTTTCACATTTATAATATTAGTAAGGATTATAGTAAGAAAATATTCTTTATCTAAAGCTATATAAATGTCTAAATTGATTATTTCATTCGGCCTTTTTGCTGTCTCTGCTATTTCAAACATAATCTTTTGTGGGTTTCTATCATGTTTTTGCAATGTGACATATTTTGCAATTATTATTGTATCTTCTAATAACTTCTTTAAGTTTGGTAAAATTATAAGTTTTTCTGATTTCTTGATACGTTTCTTGTATTCCTCTATGGTTATTAATTTCATTGGGCATATCGATAAGTTTTTTTGTGCTTCTAATAATTTTCATTGAATTTTGACCGCCAAAAGAGTTAACATATTCATTTTGAAATTTTAAAAATATTTCGTCATCTTTACAATAAATTCCTACTTTTCCTTTTTGCGGTAGAAACTCTTTTAATTCTTTTATAATATAATTAGAAAATCGTAACTCTAATCTTCTAACTCCTTTTTATGGCATTGTCATATTACTTCCTACGTCATGTATGTAGATCTGAGTTCTAAATAAATTTAAAGGGGTTTCAGTAATACCGATGTGATCGTTTAGTTCTTCTCTACCACTATGCATGGTTGCCATATCTGAAACATCATGTGCATTAACATCAAGTCTGCTTAGAAAGTCTGCAATCTTGTTTTCTTTACCTACTAAATATTCAATGTCAAATTCGTACTCACTTAGTTTTATTTTCCATCTAATTAATTTGGAATTCGGTTCTTTTAATGAATTTAGCCAGACCAATGTTCTGTGATCTGTTTTAATCAAAATCTTTTGTCCATAAAGATAAAGCCTGAAGTGTTTGGATGCCCATACCATAGCTAAACACTCCTTTTCTATTGTGCTATCGTTTTTTTCATGCTCGTTAAGAGTCCTACTAGCATAACATATTGTGTTTTTCCCTTGCATTAAAACCGCTCCGAGTGCAACATTGCTTGCATCTGTTACCAACACGTAAAGAATTATTCTGATTTAATTCTGAAATCTGGGTATTGAAGTATTGGATCCCTTCATAATAACTCTTTTAATTTATTACATGCACCAATTAATTTAATGCCACAATGCAATTTATTAAATGCACCAATATATTCTCTGTCTTCAGTATAAATTTTTCATTTTTCTTTAAGTATTTTGTCATAATAATCGAGTAATAATCGATTTTTATTGAGACTTTTTTTTTCATAGTTACAATTTTATGTGAGTAAAATATACAGCGTTTTTAAGAAGTGGCTGACTTTGAATTGGTCTAGCTTTAACATAATGGTTTTGATTTAAAGAATAATTATTTATATTAATACTTAAAACAAATTAATATATCAAATGAAAAAAAGAAAAAGTTTTTAAGTGTTGCTCAAGGACACTTACTGATCTTACAGTTTGTGAAGGTTTTCTTAAAACTAATGATAGAAAGAACTTATTTACAACTTACGACTAAAATAATAATAATAATAATAATAATAACTTAGAACTAAAAAGGTGCTTAAGTCAATTCAAGCGAAATGACATTAGCACAATTCCGAATTTAGGAATGAACGAAAATAACACACTACACATTTTAATGTAATAAAATAATGTTTAAATTAATTCAAGATGAATTAGTTAGAGAAATGTTATCCTCTATAAGTGACGGGATTGCTCCTCGTGAAGAAGCCAGAAAGATATTCGTTGTTGTTTAGTTGGAGGCTTTGTCTGGAGGAGTCGTTAGCTAGGCTAATTGGGGACATATAATATCTTTTTTCTAACATAAAATTTATATTTTCAAAATACATATTTTTTATTAGAGGGTTTTCATGATAACAAAATTTTTGTATTCTTTTAATTGCCAGGTCAGAAAGATAATATAAAAAAGGTTGAATTTTGGATTCTTTATATAAAATTGAGTTTTTAAACCATTTTCCATTAGGCCTTCTATATTTGCGAAGACAATTTCTTAAAATATATCTCTCGAAAATTTGAAATTCCTTAGCTACTGTGGGAGAAATTTTGAACCAAGAAATAAAACCGTAAGAAAGTATGGGACGAATAAGAGTCTCATACAATAAAAGTTTTGTATTTTTATTAATAAATTTAGATCTAAAAAGAAATTTAAGTTGACCGGCTGCTACTTTACTTTTATTGAGTTTGAGTCTTGCGTGGGGATTCATTCTTAGTCTATGATGAAGATTTATTCCTAGATATTTTATTTGATTTTTTAATGGAATTGGATTACCGTTGATAAAGAGTTGAAGCTGTTTTCTCTCTTTAACTGCTAGGTAATGTCCTCTAGGGGAAGGATATCTAAAGCAAATCAGTTCACATTTTTGAAAATTTATTGAAATTCCCCATTTATCAAAATACGAAATTACCTGCTCAAGGTGAGATTTAATTAGTTTAAGTCCTTCATGGGGTCTTTTGTGTGGGGCATAAATGATTGTATCGTCAGCATATTGAATACTCTTTGAAGGTCCTATGGAAGATGGGAAGTCGTGAATGAATATACTATAAAGGAATGGACCTAGAAAAGAACCTTGCGGTACACCAGTATGAATTTGAATATGATTTGAAAAAAGTGAACCAATTTTTATTTTAAGGCAACGATTGCAAAAAAAACTGTTTAGAATTTTAATAACATTAACTGGAAAATTTAGTGAAATCATTTTGAAAATAAGTCCGTCTGGCCACATTGAATCAAAAGCTTTCTTAAGATCCAATGCGCATGTTACCGTACATTCTCTTTTTCTCAAAATATCTAAAATATTATTTTCTAAAAGTAATATTGCATGTTCTGTAGAATGACCTTTCTTAAATCCAAATTGTGTATTAGGAATAATATGGTTTTCTTCACAGAATGGTTCAATTTGTTTACATATAGCTCTTTCTAAAATTTTACCAAAATTTGAAGTAAGGGAAATCGGTCTAAAATTGTCAAGGTCATTACTATAACTTTTTTTCTTTATAGGGATAAGAATGGCTTCCTTCCAAGCCGTGGGAAAATAAGAATTATTTATACAATTGTTAATGATGGTTGTAATAGGTCTTAGAACTGGTTTACTGCATTTTCTGATAAAGAAATTTGAAAGAAATACGACTTGAAAGCTCTTGATAATTTGGATTAATTTGATTTCCATTTAAATGGAAGATACGTTTTAGTTGACTTTTCCAAACCTTCCTAGTTTTCATAAGGGCAATTGTATTCTGACTGATATTTTTAAATGAACTTTTAATTTTGCGTAAAGATGAATGACTGGACAAGCAAGTATTTAAAGCATTGGTGATAAATTCAATATGACTGTCAATTTCTGTATTTGATAAATTTACATCATTAGGGATATGGTGGTTAGAAATAATATGGTCGAGTTGTCTATTGCAGTTATTCCAATTGGTGTATTTGAACGAAAGTGGTTTTAATTGAGTATCAGGTAAAGGGTTAAAATTTATAAAATTTAGAGCTAACAGAACTGAGAAATGATCGGATAGTGCATCGAGAGTAAGACAGGAATAATTTTGAGATTGTGGAAAACCAGAAGTAAGACTGGGAGATGTTAAAAAGAAGTCAATGTGAGAAGATGATCTAGGATACGTAGGTTCGCCCGGAGAAATTATATCTGTTTGGAAAAAATTATTTTGATACCAATTAAAGAGATTCGATCCATTTTGATTTATAACCGTATCTCCCCACATAATGATGTCGGGAATTAAAGTCACCACCAATAAAGAAATGACTAAATTCAGATAATGTATTGAAGAGCTCATCAAAAATTTGCTGAAATGTTTGTCCAATGCTGCTAGGTAAATAAATTGAAGCAAGTGCAATTCTTTCTGAATGACAAGTGGAGTCATTAGATGGAATACTTACGATTGTAGCCGAAATAATACTGTTGTTGTATGACTGAGTGTTGGATTGTATCTTTGAGAAGATTTCCAGTGCCAACGCCTGAATCATTTCTAATGAATTTATAATTTTCGAAGTGTCTTTTATGCTTAGATTGTAAGTGTGTTTCTTGTATAAAAATAACTGTGGGTTTAATATCCTCAATGAGAAGACACAGGTCTGCGCACTTTTCAGAGGATATTAAAGAGTTTATATTAATAGTTAGAGCCTTCATATTCATGTTAAAAGTGAAGCAATAAAGCCGAGATATGCACTCGGTCTATCTTGATCATTAAGAAGTCTTTTACTTTTGACAGTAAAATATTAAGTGGAATCCCGAAAAGATTAACTGACTCATTCATAAAGTCACCAAAAATTGATTTTTCACCTTGAAGTGACTTGGTTGGTCTTACAGAACGAGCAGATGGAATGTTATCCTTAACTACTTCAGCAAAAGAAATTTGAGGAGTTCGTTTAAAAATTGCTGAGTTTACTTCAGTTAATCTTCTTAATCGGACATTATTATTCATAGAGGATTTAGTTTCATGTTTTTGAATGTATTCAATCTTTTTTTACATTTGCTAAAATTTGCTGGATGGCCAAGTTCCTCGCAGTTGACATAATAAACTTGAGATGAAGAGCCGTCTTCATTTGTATTAGCTGAACAATCTACAGAATTTTCACCATGAATTTTGTTGCATTTAACACAGCGTGGAGTAAAGGCACAATATCTACTTGAATGACCAAATCTTTGACATCTAAAACATTGGATTGAACCGTGTCTTTTTATGGAATCCCACCATATGCTATGATACATAATAAACTTAATTTTTTCAATTTAGCAATTTCTTCATAATTTTCGACAGTGCAAATGAAAACATCTAAACTAATATTATTATCTCTAGACCATTTTGCGGAAAAAGGTTTAATTTGAATTATTTTTAAAGAATTATCGATTTCAAGTAATTCTTTTCTGACTTCTTCAGGAGAGAAGCAACCATTAAGACCTTTTAGGAGGATTGAAGGATTTCTTAATGATTTAGGTGTAAAAGAAAAAACTTCTACTTTATCTGATTGCTTAAAATTGTCAATAAACATAGTATGTAACTCAGTATTTTTAACAAATAACTTAACTCTACCATAGCCTATATTTTTAAATTTAATGTTATTAATTTCATCACTAAATTCAGATTTAATAAAGTCAATAATTTTACTTGTTTTGAGTCCTTTGATATAAATGGGAGGGCACCATTTTAAGTTTTTCTCTTCTGTGATGGTTGGTTGAACAGTTGATTGAGTACTTGGGTGAATATTTGGTTGAATAGTTTCATTGCTATGATCTTGACCTTGCTCTTCAAAAGACATCATTTCATCTTCATTTGAACTAATTGCGTAAAATTTGTTGTTCGATAATCTATTGTAGTTTTCTTTGATTGGTTGAACAATCTTCTTCTTTGAGGATGACGGAGTATGGTCTAAAGCTATCTTGTGAAGGAGTCACAGCCAACGACCTCGTAATGAAATGCTCTATTATTACCATTAACAGGTTGTCAACCCTCGGCTGTACCTCGATATCCGATCCTCTCACATTCAGTCAAATGCATTACACTTGACTTGCATGTGTATCCATAGAGTGCATTGTACTCGGAACAATATGACTCCCAACGGCAGGCCACTGCCAGCCGGCAGAAGTAATAAGGGGTCATATTGCTTTGACTGCATGCGCTCTGTATATGTCACAGCAATAGTCTTTGGGTATGAGCATTTGTTTATGATATAGGTCATTAGCGCTCACCCAAAAGAATGTGATGATGAAGCGTTTTAATCGGATATCGAAGTGTAGTCGATTGTTCGATAACCAGAACTCGAGCATAGTAGCTTTGTATAAATAGGGTATGAATTTGGAAATAAAGTTGTATTGTGATCGTGGAGTCGATCCGAAGAACACTCTAGTCTTATTATTTGATATATGGCTGTTAGCCTAAAAGTATAAGCTTGGACGTTTTCTTCTTTAGTCGTTTTCGGTACCACCCTCAACTTTGCAGTTAGTGCGAAAGAGGTTCGAGCGAAAGCAGTAAATGCTAAGCGATTGGTGCTGAAGTACAAGCGACTTCACAATCGGCCTCTTTCTCCTATCCATAACTTTAATGAAGCAGTCTTGATCTTTGATAAGAATTTCACGGAGTTTATTTGAAGACAATTCCAATTTAGATTCTTCAATATTGGGAACGTTTTTTACTGGGATCTCAGATGGGGTCTTCATGGTCTTAATTGTACAGTCAGTACTTTGGTTGGAAGTATCTGGTATTTGGGGTGGCTTTTGCGGCCACCCGTGGATAACACTCATTTTATAATGGATCTTTCTTGTTTCTATGTTTTTTGTTTCTTTTTTTATATCAAAATTAATTGTTTTATATCAATTTTCAATTTTTGAAAAATTTTTTTTTTAAGAGAAAAATTCAAAGACGTCCGATCACTACGAAGTCGACTCAGTGAATCTCAAGTATTTTGTCATATGACTAGCTATTTTGGAATAATCTTTGATAAATTTTCTGATAAATCCTGTTAGTCCTAGAAAAGATTTTATTTCTTTTTCTGTTTTTGGAAGAGGAACCTCTTTTATTACTTAAATTTTTTTGAATCTGCTTTCATGCCTTCCGTGGTAATAATATACCCCAAAAATTCTGTATATTTTGTAAAAAATTTACACTTATTGACTTGAACTGTTAAATTATAATCATTTAATGTTTAAAATATTTTGTTGATAGAATCAACATGTTCTTGCAACGATGTGCTAAAAATAAGAATGTCATCTAAATATACTACTCCAATTTTACTTATATATTCATGAAGAACGAAATTTATCATTCTCATTCATTGAAAGTTGAAACGTCGGCATTCGAATGAATTCAAAGTGTCCGCATGAAGTGCTAAAAGCCGTTTTGTGCCTGGATTTTTCGTCGACAAGGATTTGGTGAAATCCTTTTGCCAAGTCAATTGTACTAAAATATTGGGCTTTTCCCATTTTATCAAAGATGTGCTCAATATTAGGCATAGGAAACTTGTCTGCGATAGACTTTTCATTAAGTTTCCTGTAGTCTATTACAATTCTCCACTGTTTTTTTCCAAATTTTTGGAACAACCCAAATGGGAGAATTATAAGGGCTATTAAATTGTTTAAATGTTTGATCATGTATAAGTTATCTTTGAAATGATGTTAGGGCTTTGATGATCAGTTTATTTTTGATGAAATTAATTAATAAAAATATTTAAAAATTCATATTTTTCCCGACGTTTCGCCAGCTGCTTTCCAGCTTCTTCAGGGGTTTATATTTATTTTCTTGAAAAAAAAAACATAAATACACAGAGTGATTAGAATTAAGAATACATACATATAAATTGACATTAATTAGTGTAATTATTAAATTTTATTATTTCACTTACTTTTTAGATTTAAAATCTTGTTTACATTTGGTTACTTTGACTTGAAATAAATTAAAATAATTTTAGATTTAGATTAGATTAGATGAATCTTTATTGTTGAATAAAATAATAAATAAGTACAATTTTTAAAGATTATAAAGCATGTCTATTAAGCCGTCTGCCGCTTTCTAAGAAAATTACACTTAGAGAATGCAAATTAAGGTTAATTAAAGTTTATTTACAATTTTAAGTAATGGACAATAAGATAAGAAATCAAAAAGTTAAATAAAAAGTAAAAATTAAATAATTAATAAAGTACCATTTTAAGCACATATTACAATTTTTCAGTTTTACATATTTTATTACAGTTTTAAAATAAAAAGTAGATATTATGTTTTAACAGAAAAAAATAACAGTATTCTATAAAATTTCATAAACGCAAAAGAAAAAAAAATGCAAGATCTAGAAATATAGGGCTTTTAGTTTAGCTAAAACGAAAAATGTGAAAATTGATTTAAATTTAAAAAAACGGGCTTTTAGTTTAGCTAAAACAAAATTATATACAGTGTGTATTACTCACGACAAATTCAAATATGTACCTCTGTAACTACTTGCGTGAGAAATATATCGTACCAGCAACTTCCATCCAGATTCTCCATTGAGAACAGTGACAAATTCGTCATACCTAAGATAACTCTTATTGAAATAAAATCTTCGAATTTCTTGTAAAATAGGACATATTGCTAGAAAATGATAGACGTCTTCATTTTGGTTCAAAGTACATAATCCAAAAATGGGGTTAATATCACTGCGATATGGTCTAAAATTAAGTTCAAAAGTTTCCGTTCTGACTTTAAATATAAGGCTCATATCAGATGCAGAAAGCTCCCTTCTAAAATAATTGTTTTCGCCTAGGTTTAAATTCAAAGTTTTATATATATAGCCCTAGAAGTAGACTCCCTAGCCTTATCAATATGCATCTGATACCTCCGCTCGTCTACTTTCGTAATGCAATCGTAGAAAATATTTTGCCATTCTCCTACATTGTTTGGGCTCAAATTTAAAGGAACACCATGTTCCAAAGCAAGTTCTTGCCAATTCTTAAAAGGAGTGTAACCGCACCGAAGAGAAACAAGCAGTATTCTTTTGTGTAAGTTATTATCAGCTCTTTTTATAACTTTGGTTAAAAATTAAGCACTAGCCTTCAAGTTTTGTATGAAAATCTGAGGTAAACCGGACTCAACATAGATAGCATAGTTTGGAGTATTCCAAAGGGCAATTTGAATATTCTTTTGAAGAAATATTTTTGGATTTTTTCAATATCATCCATCCATTGATAACCGTAGACTTCGTTACCATAGCAGAAACAAGTGTTAATTGTGGCGTTGAAAACTTTGAATTTTGACGTTTCGTCCACAAAGGGCTTCGAAAAAAATTGTGACCACATTGAATTAACTGCTGATTTGGCTACAGCCAGTTTATTTTTTATATGAGCATTGACACTCAAATTATTCGAAATAACGAAACCAAGATATTTAAACTCATTGACTACTTCGATGCTGGTGCCATCTAATGTCCAGGACCTTGGGTTTCTTTCGGACCGAGTTTGGTTTCGGAATATCATTATTTTAGATTTTGCAGAGTTTATTTTTAGATCCCATTGATCGCAAAACGTTAAGTTTGTTAATTTGAAGCTGAAGTGTCACTGGGTTGTCAGCAAAAATGACGAGGTCATCAGCATACAATAACATTTTTATGAATATATCACCAAAGGAAACTCCCCCTGGTATATGGTTCTCGATGTCGTTTATAAATAAGGCGAACATTAACGGACTTAAAACACATCCCTGTGGAACGCCCGTTTCTGAGCTAAATGAATTTGACATATTCTTTCCATTACACACTACAGCAGACATATTCAATAACAGCTGCTCGTAGACCCTTATAAACTTTGTTGACACCCCGATTACAGCGAGTTTATATAATAATGACCTTCTGTTTATAGTGTCAAATGCCGCCTTAAAATCAATAAATACTGCAAATAAAGGTTTTTTTTTGTCTATGAATCGTCTAGCCACTGTAGTTAGGGCAAACATTTTATAAACCGTCGAAAGGTTGGCCTGGAAACCAGCTTGAAAACAACTGATGACATTATTGGACTGTACCCAATTCGACAACCTAAGATATAGAATCTGAGTGAAATTTATTATTCTTCATTTTTTTCAACGATATAAGTAGCTCAGGCATTGTAAAGTTGGAGTCTAAGTCCGAGATAAAAACGTTTGGAAGTGCAAAACTTATTGAATTTTGGTTCGGATCTGGTAGTAAAAGGTTTTTAAAATATATAGCGAGTTGATCAACATTGATACTTAAAGACACAGATTTATTGCGCCCTCCCAAGACCCGAGCATTGCACCAAAAAGATTTAGAGTCCTTACAGTAAATGAGATTTTTGGCCGCTTTACTCAAATAAAGTTGCTTTTTTTGCTTGCAAAGATAATTATAAACTTTATTTTGCTGCAAGTAAAGATGTTTGAAAGCATCAGTATTTGATTCCCTAAAGAGTTTTAAAAATTTAAAACTTTTATTTCTACATTTCCTGCAATCTTCATCGTACCATTTAGATTTCGACCAAGGTGTAATAAAACGTGTACTATTTGGAGTTGCAGACTGCCGTATTAGCTCACACGCAACATTTGTCCCTTCTTCTACTGAATCAGGAATTTGAACGTTAGAAGAAAGTATGTGGCGTCTTAAATTTTGCTTGTACACCATGGCCTTATGTTCCACCCATTTAAGTTTTTTATCAATTGGAGAGTTGTTTTCAACATACATTTGGGCATTATTAGACAAATATTCACAAGAAACTACTATCGGAAGATGCGATGAAAAATTGGTTGGATAAACCTCAAAATTCTGAATAATATCCATCCAATCCCCCTTCACCATACAATAATCAATTGTTGAGCATCCTTGGAAGGAAATGAAATATAGTATAATTCCCTATAGGATCTCCAATTGTAACACCGTTTAACATAAAAAAACCAAAATCTTCCATCAATTCTATTAGACATTTTCCGTTGGAATTTAGATTTCTATCTAACGAGCTTCTTTCGCACGAGAAAAGGCCGTTGTTCAAAATTGAAGAGTTCTGAAAGTTGCTTATTCGCCCGTTTAAATCACCTATTAGCATTATATTTTCATTACTGTTATTTAGAAGAAAGTTTTGAAGGTCTTCAAAATCTAAATTCCATCCGCTATAATTTAAATAAATTGGAACAATTTGAAAATGTTTTGATTCACACATAATATCAATTATAATTTTGTTTTCAATGTTTCTAAAACCGACTCGATTGATTGATCTTATATTTTTCTTGTAGCCAAGCAACATTCCGCCACTAGCTCTACCAAGTCTATTATTCCTAATAGCTGGGATAAATTGGACACTAAAGCTTTCAAGATATTTACGATATTGCATTTCCTTCCCTTCTTCTACAAAAGTTTCTAATAAAATAATAATATCATAATTAGCAATAAGTTTAAAAAAATCAGGCATTTATAATTGGTTTTTTAAACCTGTAATATTATAGGAAAAAATTTTTAAATGAAAATAATTATTTTGGCAGACGGCAACACTATTCTATAAGTTATTACATCGACTACCACTGCTGCTGCTGCTAGTCTGACCATTCTGGTTATGTACATTTTGACGGATAGTTGGCGCTGCGGTCGTTAGAGGTTTTATGTTTTTGCTGTCAAATAAGCACATTGCAGCATCTCCAAATGTCGCTTTGACAAATGCAAATTCTTCGTTTGTTTTGATTTGTAAACCGCGGAGTGACTCGTAGAAGAAAACGAATTTTTCAATGTGTAATTTGCTTCCTTTTACATACATTTTCGGAGTTGGATTTAGTGCGAGAAGTTTTCCTTTTATCTCGTTAAGCGTTTTTCTTTTTTTTCCGGAAAAGAAGTGATTGTTCTCTGTGCACAAAAACCCCAGATCCTTTCAATCTTGGTGCGGCTTCAATAATTTTTCTCGCAGTACCTTCGTCTTGTCGATTAAGAACCATTGTTGTTATTTTGTTGTGTTGGTTATAAAACTCTTTTGTGCTTTGTAATGAAAATTCTGCATTTTCGTTTAGGTCAAGAAGGCCAAGACAAGTTTTCTTAGCATATTCAAGCTTGTCTGTCTTATTGTCTGAAGGGAAATGCAAAACAACACATTAGATTTTTGAATATGAAAATAATTTAACATGAAATGAACAACACATTAATAAATTAACACTTATTGGACAACAAAACTTAAGTCTAATACCACATCAATTAATTGTTACTAATGGCAATACTATATATCGAGCTGATATTGTCTAAGTCTTCTTTATGGTTCATTGTTGTTGTTAGTTTTTGTTGAATCCGAAGACTTTCTAGTGTGTGGTGGGTGTTGGTGCGGTTTTCCTTGTCCAAAATAGTAACGTTGTCAAAGTCTGCGACATGCTCTTGTTCTTGCATGTGTCGTGAGAGAGCGGTAGCGTTTCTTTTATTTCTTATGTCAGCTTCATGTTCCGACAATCTCACTGCAAGTTTGCGTTTTGTTGTTCCTATGTATACCATATTGCACTCATTGTTGTCATTTCCTTTGCATGGTATTTGGTATACTGCACTATGTTGATCTGTTATTTGTGTGGGTGGTTCTGTTTTTGTGATTACTGAGCTTAAGGTACGGTTGGCTTTATGTGCGAATTTAGTTTTTTCTCTGTCAAGTGGTATTGTTTTGTTGAGAGTTGTATTGTCGGTTAGATGTGGGATATATGTTAAAGAGTAAAATGTAGGGTTGCCATCTTTTACTTTTTGTGTTGTATGTTGTTTATTTATGTTTTGTATTTGGTTAAGTTTATTATTAATTAGATCGTTAATTATTAAGTTAGGATAGTTATTAGTTTGTAGGATTGTTTTTATTTTGGTTATATTTTCTTTGTGGTATATGTTGTCACTGATGTCTAAAACTTTATTTATGAAATTTGTTGCAGTATTGATCTTGCATTTCATCGGTTGAGAAGACAAATAATAATTGATCATTCTTCCTGATGAAATCGGTTTACTATACCAGTCAAAGGAGATGCTATTTTGGTTTTTTTATTAGTTTCACTTCAAGAAACGGTAGTTGGTTGTTGTTTTCAATTTTTATGGTGAATTTTAGTTTTGTGTGATATTTGTTGAGAGTTTCTAATATTGTATTAGCGTCATTCTTTTTTATGATAGCAACCATATCGTCGACATATTTGGCTATAAATTTTGTTTTTGTGTTTGATTTTTTCAGTTTGTCTATTGTTTCGTCTAGTAGGTGGTCAAGTCAGTGTGTCAGTGTAGGTGTCGGGGGGGGGGGGGGGGGGGCACATCTCATTGTAACCATTTAAGAGTTCAATATGAATTGCGTTGTCTGTTCTCAAAAAATGTATCGCAGCTCCGTTAAAAAAATATCGTGCGGTGACTGCAAAAACTTTTTTCATCTCCCTTGCGTCAATGTCCTACAAGAAGATGTCGATTTTTTCGAATCAAGTGGTATACACATTTTCGTTGTGATAAGTGCTCAGTTTTAAGACGTAGATCTCTTCATATGCCTGAGCAGACAAAAAATACTAACATCAGCAAACCGGCTGCAGCTCCAAAAAATTCCAATAAAACTAACAAAAACAAAGAGACTGTAACAATGGCAGCAAACGACAAAAACATTGCGCACACAACATCGCAGAACAACAACATGCATGATGAGTGTGGTGAGTTACTAACGTTGAGAATGGTGTATGAAAAACTCACTAGCCTAGAGAAAATAAATCAACAATATTTGAACTCTATGAACGAATTGCGCAAAGATAACGAGATTCTTAAATCTAAATTTGATATGTTGGAGAACAAACTCAATTGGCAGCAGCAACTTCATCTAAGCAACTGCATTGAAATAACTGGGGTACCCAATGTCAACAATAACACAGCAAAAAACATAGCCAAGAAAATATTTCACGATGCTCTAGCTGTGGAGGTTCCCGACAACAACATCGACAAGTGCTTTGTTCGTAAAGTTAAGAGTAACAATGAGAAAGTGGGTGACAGCTATTCAAGTGAACGTTCGATCATTTGCTTGAGTCTAACCGATTCTTCTCTTAAACAGCGTATTATGAGAGCCAAGGCAGCAAAAAAGAATTTGTTAAAATCAAAAGTGTTGGAAAGCAGAGGAGTCAACGGTTGTGATCGTGTTCGTGATGGCAGTGGCAGCAGTGATGGTAGCGGTAAAAGCAGTGGTACAAACATTTACATCAATGATGCGTTAACAAAATACACACGAGCATTGTTCATGAAGGCGAAGGAGATTAAGAGGCAAATGGGGTTTAAGTATTTATGGTTCAAAAATAACCAAATTTTAATAAGAAAGATAGAAGGTGGAAAAATCATTAAAATAAAGTCATTCAATGATCTTGCGCTTATTTAGTGCAATTTTTTTTTTTTTTTTTGACATTTTAAATAGATTTTAATAATTTAAATATTTTAAATGATGATTTTTCTATCTATGATCTGAAAAACACTAATTGTGAAGAAATTTATTCGAATCATTCTTTTTATTTAAACTCTCCTCTTTTTGTTCACCAAAATATTAGAAGCTTGAGGGAGAATTTTTCTTCACTTGTATTACATATTGATTCTTTTGCGCGTTTGCCTGATTTTGTTGTGGTTTCGGAAATATGGATTTATGATTTTGAGAAAAGTGATTATGAGTTACCTGGGTTTAATTTTCATGCTATTACCAATGAATCTTATGCAGCAGGAGGAGTTGGCTGTTTCGTTAAATCAGATTACAATGTGTTTGATGTGTCTAAATTTGAGATTTTAAGTGCCGACATTCTAAAACTGTCTTTTAAGCTAAATAATGAGGTTTATATAATGCTTTGCGTTTATAGACTACATATGTTTAGTGTGAATGTATTTTTAGAGGAATTTTCAGTCATTTTGGACAGTGTAAATCAAAGAACGTTATAATATTAGGTGATATCAACATTAATATTTTGGAAAATAGTGACATTGCTTCCACATATTTAGATTTACTTGCTTCACATGGTTTAGTACCATTCATTAATGAAGTTACTAGAACTGGATCAGGAACATGCCTAGATCATATTATTGGTGGTTTTTCTTCGTCGACAGTTTATTTTTGTGAGAAGTGTGTTTTTGATCTCAATATAACTGATCATTGTATGACAGGGTTATTGGTAAGTCTTTTGAATAGTGATAACGTTAACATAAATGTAATAAGTACTCCTAATACGTTTACAAAAATTGACTACCTTAAGTTAAAATCTTCCTTGGCTTTCGAATTTTGGGAAGTTGTATTAGATGAAGCTGATGTTTCGAAAGCTTACGATATGCTTGTTAGCACTCTGAGTAGGCATATATCTTGTTGTACTATCCAACACAGTCAAAAAAAAAATCAGAAAAAAGGCTCAAGCCTTGGATAAGAAAAATTTTACTTAATAAAATCAAGAAAAAAAAAACTTCGCTTAAAATGTCGTCGAAATCCAGGTAATTTATTTCTAAATCAAAAATATAAGATTATGTGTTCTGCATTAAAGGCAGATATCTCTAATTGTAGAGAAAATTATTTTACAAATAAATTTAACGCAGCTGAAGGAAATATAAGACTCGAATGGCAGTTTGTTAACGATATTCTTAAGCAAACAAAAACTGCTAAAAGACCATCAATCATAGTTTCGAACGGATCCCCAATTACTGAGAAGCTAGGTATAGCTAACGCTTTCAATAAGTACTTCTCCACGGTAACAAGCAAAGGTGTGTCGAACTCCTCTTACTCCACTTGCACCGAGTGTAGTCCTATATTAAGCTTTGGTGATCTTTCACAGAGACAAAGTTTCGTATTCGAGCCTATAACAGGGTTAAAACTTTTAAGAATAATAGGTGGTCTAAAAAATTCTTGTTCTTTTGGGTTCGATGGTTTGTCAAATCAGGTACTTAAAAACATTGGATGTTTTTTAGTTGACATTCTGTAGCATCTTTTTAATAAAAGTATTTTTGACGGAGTTTTTCCTGATGCTTTGAAATGTGCCGATATTCTGCCGTTATTTAAAAAAGGTTCTATTAATGAATTATGTAACTATAGACCGATCTTCCTCTTACCTTCAATAAGTAAGATTTTTGAGAAAGTGGTAAAAAATAGAGTAGTGAGTTTTTTAAGTAAGACTAAGTATTTCAGTTCAATACAATTCGGTTTTCAAAAAAATAAATCTACAGAAGATGCGTTGTTAAATTTTTGCTCTCAAATTTTCATGAGCTTGGATAAAAAGATGTTTACAGCTGGGTTGTTTGTAGATATTACAAAAGCTTTTGATATGGTTAACCATGTACTTTTGCTTAGTAAAATCGAAAAAGCTGGTTTTCGAGGGTTTATATTGAGAGTGGTTTAGGTCTTACTTAACCAATAGGTCTCAAAGAGTAAAGATTGACGACAGTAGAAGCGAAGTAAAGTTCCTTAATATTGGAGTTCCTCAGGGCTCAGTGTTGGGTCCTATACTCTTTCTGATTTACATAGATTCGCTGTTCAGAATGCCCTTCAAGGGAATGTTGACAGCTTTTGCGGATGATGTTGGCTTTGGCTTTGGATCGGAGAGTGTTTTGGATTTCACCGCGGATATAAATTTTGACATTTATTTATTGCGATTGTGGTTTGCTGAACATAAATTGTTGATTAGCTCAAAAACTAAGATAATGTTTTTTAATTTGGAGGGTCAAAATAGTTTTGGAGCGGATGCATTCTTTCATGCTTCTGACTGCCAAAGATTTGAAATATCTCACTGCAGCTGCAGTAACAGCTTGTACAATTGTTCCTTTCGGAGCTGTCTCAATTGCACCGAAAAATGTTTCGAAATTGAAAAAGTTGAAGAATTTAAATACTTGGGCCTCACGATCGACTCTAGAATGAGCTTTGTAAATCATACTGAAAATTTGAGAAAATACTTTCGTAGTACACTGCGAAGCTTCTATTTCTTGCGCAATACTTGCTCTCGAAAGCTGTTGATGAAAATCTATTATGGTGTTTTTCATTCAAAATTGCAATACGGAATAACTTGTTGGGGAGGAGCATATTTGAAAAGAATTCAGCCTCTATTGATATTACAAAAGCGTATTTTAAAATTGATTTGTAGGAAGCATCGTCTGTTCTCTAGTTTTCCACTGTTCAAAGATTTGAAACTTCTTCCAGTCCGTCACTTATATTGCTTTAAAGTGATGAAGATTTTCTTTAGAAGGTCGGGGAATTTTAATTTCAGACTCATCAATAATTATTGTTTACGGACTAATTCTCTTCATTTAGTATCTATACCCAGGTTTCGCACAACAGCTTTCCGAAATTTCTATGATATCATGTCGTGTCGTTTGTTCAACAAGCTTCCATATAATTTAAGAGTTCTTACAAATATTAATTCTTTTGTAAAAGCCGTGAAAAGTTGGCTTTTGAGTCATGATTCAAAAAGTATTGAATTGCTCCTCAATGTCCTTCATTGATATTTTGGTTTTATTTGACTTGTTTTAGTTTACTGATGTTTTTTCTTTAATTATTTAACAAGAATGAAGTTATTAAAAAAAAAAAAGTTTAAAAAATTGTATCTGTTTTTCACTTTGATGGTATAAATTTAAGGGTCACCCCACCCATTTGATATTATTTACATTCATATATAGTAATTTTTTTTTTAATTTGATGTGGCATTACTTCTATTTCTTTAAAAGAATTACTTGTGTCACTATTATTTCTGAGTTATTATACTTATTGTAAAATTGTTATAAAATTGAATTTTTACCTAGAAATAATAAAAATAATACTACTACTACTACTACTACTATTAAGTACAATATCTGCAATTGTTGGGGATAAGGGGTTTCCCATTGGCATGCCGAATGTTTGAGTGAATAGTTTATTGTCATACTTGAAATAATTATTGTCTGTTAAGCAGAATTGAAGAATTTTGAGGAACAGATTTTTAGGTATATTTGTATGTGTTTTCAGATTGTCCCAATTTTTCATTATTATTTTTATAGCCGTGTACGTCGGTATGTTTGTAAATAGCGAAACTACGTCAAACGATACCATAATATCTTCGTCCTTCAATACTACGTCTTTTATTTTGTCTTTTAAAATAAATGAGTTTCTTACATTGTAGTCTTCAGACTTAAGGGCTTTTACTTGGCCTTATTTTATTTCGTTGTAGCATTTCTTTAATTTGTTTATACACTTCAGATTTATGAACCTATGAAAAACGGTATACATATTTTTGAAAAGACAGGAACTTCATCCTTTGTGTCTATAATGTGTATTACATCTTGCATATTGGTCAAATTATCACCCTCTTTGTAAAACAGATCTTTATTTTATTTTATGATTTTTTTTAATTCAATTTTCTCTTCTTTATTTAGATCTTGGCTTTTTATTTCTTCAAAAATTTGATCTAAATAACTTACTTACTTACTTAGGTGGGCATTACAGTTCGGGGTGAACCTGGGCCTCAACCAACATCCTTCTATAACGACTTCGATTTCGGGCGAGCTCTCTCCAGTTTTGCACTCCAAGTCGGTTGAGGTCTTCATCCACTTGATTGCGCCACCTAACCCGAGGTCTTCCCCTTCCGCGATTTCCCTGCAATGTGCTTTCGAACACCCGACGAGCCGGAGCGTTTGGGTCCATCCGCTCTACATGGCCCAACCATCGTAGCCTCGCGATGCGTACTCTTCTGGCTATGCCCATGTCGCGGTACAGCTCAAACAGCCCGTTGTTGTATCTTCTTCTCCACACATTGTCTTCGCATACGGGACCAAAAATCATTCGAAGTATTTTTCTTTCGAAGCAACCAAGGGCTTCCTCATCCGCTTTCGATAAGGTCCATGCTTCCGGGCCGTAAATCAGGACTGGGATGATCAAGGTCTTATGCAGGGCTTCCTTGGTTTTTCTGGAGTGGGTTTTGTTTCTCAATTGCCTTCTTAACCCAAAGAAACAACGGTTGGAAAGAGTTATTCTCCGTTTGATCTCCGCACTGATGTTGTTGTCCGTGTCTACAGCGGATCCTAGGTAGACGAAGTCCTGTACTACCTTGAAGTTATGTCTGTCTATTGTGACGATTTGCCCAATTCGTCGATGTTCTGTGTCCCTGTTTGATGACAGCATATACTTCGTTTTGCCCTCATTAACCATCAAACCCATTTTTGCCGCTTCTGTTTCAATACTCGCAAAAGCATCTATGACATCACGCTTTTTTCTTCCCATTACGTCAATATCGTCTGCATAGGCGAGTAATTGTACAGACTTTTGAAAGATTGTTCCTCTGGTGTTGACGTTTGAGTTTCTTATAATCTGTTCAAGTATGATGTTGAAGAAATCGCATGACAGTTTGGCGCCTTGCCTTAAACCTTTTCCGACATCAAAGGTCTCGGTGAGTTCTTTACCGACTTTTACGGAGCAGCGTGAATTCTCCAGAGTCATCCTGCATAGTCGCACGAGTTTTGCAGGGATGCCAAAACTAGACATGGCTCTGTACAGCTCGTCTCTGTAAATACTGTCATACGCGGCCTTGAAATCGATAAAGAGGTGGTGAATATCGGTACATATTATGTTCTCGGGTTTTTTCCAAGATCTGCCGTAATGTGAAAATTTGGTCTATTGTGGACTTCTCTGGTCTAAAACCACATTGATAAGGACCTATCAAGTTGTTAACGTGGGGTTTCAGACGTTCACATATTACAGCAGACAAGAACTTATAAGCGACGTTAAGGAGGCTTATCCCTCTGTAATTGGTGCAATTGTGAGGGTCTCCCTTCTTTTGGATCGGGCATACAATACTGAGGTTCCATTCATCGGGCATGCTTTCTTCTTACCATATCATGCAGATCAGCTGGTGAATGCTCCTTTCCAACTGGTCTCCAGCTACCTTGAAGAGTTCGGCATCAAGGCCGTCTGCACCTGCAGTCTTATTTGATTTAAGTTTGCATATGGCAAGCTTAACTTCCTCTAGGGAGGACGGCATTCTTGATCATCGTCCAAGCTGAATGGGGCAATCTGGCTGACAGCGGAATTTGTGTCCTCATCGCCGTTAAGCAGTCTGCAGAAATGATCTTTCCAGATCCTCAGTAGCGACTGTGATTCTACAACTATGTTTCCCTGCTGGTCTTTACAGGCTTGAGTTCGGGGCTTGCCACCCTGGCAGGATCTTTTTACCTTTTGCTAAAACTTCCGAATCTCGTTCCTGTCATGGCACCTCTCTATTTCCTCAAACGAGCGCTTCTCATGCTGCTTCTTTTTCTTTTTGAGAAGTCGGTGTTCTTCCCTTCTTCTCTCCTTGTAAATCTCGTTATACTGATCGTAAGCAGCCCTTGTTCGTGTTTGCATAAGCATTTGTCGTACTCTTTGTTTGGCTGCATTTGCCTGCCTGCATTTTTCATCGAACCATGGGTTTCGTTTTGGTGGCCGAGTGAAACCCAGAACCTCAGAGGCAGCGGTTCTGATGGCTTCTTGGCATTGCTGCCACTGGTCTTCAATGTTTAATGCTGGCGGCATGGGATTCAAGGATAATTGAAGGGACACTCGATTGGAAAAGGCATTGGCAATCTCTTGCGATTTTAGCTTTCCGACGTCATATCTCTTCACAGCGTTAGTTTGTGATAGTCGTGAACAAGATATCCTCATTCGTACCTTGGCGGTAGTAGTGGTCCGAGTCATGGTAGTGGTCCGAGTCAAAGTTGGCCCCTCGGAAAGTTCGGACATCTAGCACACTGGAAGAGTGCCTTGCGTCGATTGCAACATGGTCAATTTGGTTGACGGTTAATTGATCTGGAGATCGCCATGTACCTTTATGAATTTTGAGATGCGGGAAGCGTGAACTACTTACAACAAGATTTAGCCCCGCAGCAAAATCTATTAGCCTCAGTCCGTTTTCGGAGGTTTTGTCATGGAGGCTATGCTTAATGATTGTGTTTCCAAAGATGTCCTCCTTCCCTAGCTTTGCGTTAAAATCGCCAAGAACGATTTTCACGTCGTGTCTAGGGCACTGCTCATAAGTTTCTTCGAGGAGCTCGTAGAAACAGTCTTTGGAATCGTCATCTTTCTCTTCTGTGTGGGGGCGTGTGCGCATATAAGGCTAATGTTGGCGAATTTAGCCCTGATGCGGATGGTCATTATAAGCTCATTGACTGGATTTTGGCTGATCACCTTATCCCTGATTCTTCCTCTAACGACAAATCCGCACCCTCCATAGTAGATGTCACAGTTTTTCATCTTCTTTATGCCCGGTCCACTCCATCGCACTTCTTGGATGGGGGTTATGTCTGCTTTGCAGCATTTCTGGGCGTCCGTCCAGCTGCACGTAGTCCGTTAAGAGATCTTACGTTCCACGTGCAGATCCGGAGGTCATTGTCCTTTTTTCGTTTGCTTGGGTCGCAAACTTTGAAATCATTATCGTTATCCGATGCTATAAGTTATTTCGGAACTAATATTTTTCTACGTGGTTGGGTAGTTAACCCTACGCGCAACCCTCAACCTGGAGGGCCAGGTCCTTTTGGATCCCTTCGGACATAAAGGCTGGAATATCCAGTGTCAGTACCCTGCTGCAGGAGTGTGAGTGCTGCCGTTGGCTCACCAGGAGCTCATCCGCCACCATCTCCACTTCAATACCCTGTCCTATTATTGAAAGACCCTGAAAGACCTTTAAACCAAAAATGATGGAGTAGGTCCTTCAGGGGTTTCCGCTTTTTTGACTGCTGAAGTCTACCGTTGATTCTGTCATTTGAATTCATCCGCTGGGACATTTACGCGAAAGCTCTCGTAGACTACTGAGATTCGTGCAGTCAGTCATTGTTCGCAGAGCAATTATAGTGTTGATCGATCACAATTCTTTTGTTCCGGATTCCTTTGTCAGCACTCGCACTTACTAGTTTAGCAGGTCAGCTCTGGACGGAACATCCCAGGTCCCAGTGGATACCGTTTGGAGGTATAGTAAGCACAATTGACGAGTACTATAAGTTGCAGCATCTGGGCGCCGCCAAGTTGGCACCAGTCAGAGCCTACCCGAATAGTACATCGCCCATCCACCAACTTCTAAATAACTTATTGGAGTAAACCATCTAAATAACTTATAGGAGTAAAATCAACCTCGTTGATTTCATTTAAATATTTTTAATCTATCCGGTCAACCTGGGATTCAAATAGTATTAGGTTTTCATTTTAGATTTTATAGATTAGATTAGATTAGATTAGATTTTATTCAGTTTTTTCATTTGTTCGTACCTACAATGATTATTTTTACAAAATAAAAAATCATAAAATCGTTAAAGCATATCATAGCCTTCTGCCGGACTGACAAACATATTTGTACATTATGTACATATGTTAATATAAAAATAGTAATTTATGAAACGGTAACTATAAATTTTAATATTTTGCCCCTTAAATGCATTCATGTAATGTAACGATTTATATCTAAATAAAATATTTGAATTTTTCAGGTACTATTTATATTATTAGTTTTTTAAAAATCTTCCGTTTGTAATCTTTCTCTGTACTTCAAGGTAATTTTGCAGTACTCTTAAAGGCGTAAAACATCCTTCTCATTTAGTTGTATTAGAACTTGATCCACCGATAAGAAATCGCTTCCGAAAATGTTCCTTCTCGTTTCTCTTAGCGTTGGACATTTTCCAATGAAGTGAATGGTATCTTCTCTTCCCCCTAGGTTGAATAATGAATATACTGCACTCCAATGGCAAATCAGGTGAGTGTGGTATATAATTTAGGTTGAGTAATTCGCTCTGCAGCCTGACCATTGTACTAATGATTTCCACATTATTTGAATCTTGGAAGTAGTTTTGGCTTAACAAGTTGTAATTGAGTCTACTGTAGATTGTTCTGTAAAACGAACCAGTTGCTTCAGCTATGTATTCTGCTCAACATTGTTCGTCTACCTTTGCTATTATTTCGTAGAGATTTCTTCTACTACTTGTTCCATCTTCTCTGTTGATGTTCAGGCTCATATTACACCCTTGCGCCAGTGCCAACCATACCAGTTATTTTTGTCTTGAATAGCTTTGAGGACAAGTTTCTTTATCAGCCGATTCTCATGCATATTGACAATTTTAACCTAATACAAGACTGTGATGAAATAACTTGATAACTAATACTAATAAATCAAATTTATATTTCTATTGATGGGGAAGCAATAGAAATTTCTCAGAATACAATTAGTTACATAAATTTTCAGGGTATGAATATAAAATTACATCATGGGATTTAATAAGGTATCAATTTCTGAATGGTTAAATGAGAAAAGCCACTTTTTTATTTCATAACTTCGCTTTGTTACTTATTACTCACCCCTATCACGAAATCCATTCGGAGAAATCTCCGAATGGAAAATCACGATTCGAATCCCGAAAAAAGCAATCACAAGATCCGCAGGAATTCTAAAAAAGCATTGCCTGATTGAAAAAATAGTTTCCATTTTCGAAATCAGCTGTCCTATGTCAAAATAAATACTCGAAGCAATAGAAACAAAAATCCCTAAACTTAAAAAAAAAATTCCTGATGGATTTCTGTTAAGTGGTCCCAGAGTACTTTCCAATCTGTCAAATACAAATTCATTTCACTTAACAAACCATAAAATAATCTGTGAAATCCAAGTTTGTTTACAGATAAAATTCAAGTGTTGTTTTGAGTGGTAACAGATAAAAAGTAATCTAACAATCTTACGACTGCTATTTAAACACTCCAAATCTGTAAATTTCGCTAAAATTTGGAAACGGGCACAACAAAGACAGTCATTTGAAAAAATGTATTTTCTTTCGGAAAAAATTTTTTTCATGTGTTTATAAATATAACCGATGTTCTTAAAAATTGAAAACAACAAGCAAACAGACAACAGGCTATATGCAATATTATCCAGTAATACAGACATAGCAAAAGGATACGCTAAACGTCCAAAAGAGGAAGTTAATGACCACTGGGAGGAAACAAAAACAGAGTTGGATCTAATTTAATTTACGAGATAATTTTTATTTTTGTTGTTTTTTCTTAAGTAGAATTATATTTTGTAAAATTGTTTTATACAAATGTGTTTTTTTATATTTTAGCAAATGGATTTAACCTATGGCTCTACGCTCTACGACAGAAGAAACTTGTCGTAGAAAAGGATGTTGATGTTTTAAGGTTCCCGTTCTCGTTCTTCGCTTCCGTGGGAATATGGGGATGAAATCTTTTTTACTGTGGGATTATGAGGCATCCCAACGCCCAAAGAATTTTTGAAATCTGTTCAGTAGTTTCTAAGTTTCCATTTGCGACACCGTTCCTGTGGGAATCTTCCGTTCCCGTGTAAATATGTGAATGAAATATAAGTCTGTGTCACTGAGAGATAATGCAACATCCTAGAGTCTAAAGAATTTTCGAAATTGGTCAAGTAGCTTTAATGTTCCCGTTCTCGTTCCCATTTCTGTTCCCATGAGATTATAGAAATAAAATATAATCTAAAGTTACTCATGGAGGAGGATAATGTAGTACCCCTAATGTTGAAAGAATTTTTGAAATCTCTGTTCCGAATTAAAGGCAATAAATAAGCAGATTTTTGAATTTATTAAGTTTTTTTTTATTAGAAAAATACAAAAAAAAACTAAGTACCTACATTTATCATTCATTATTTCTGTATTTTATTACATAGGCTGCCCTTGACTTAAGTACCTTGTGATACACGACATTTTTTGTTTTATTATAAGGCACAAAAACAAACAACGCAGATGGTCTTCCGACCCGTGAACATGCTACATATAATTGACCGTGTTAAAAAATGGATATTCTAGAATCAAACCACAAACTTTTAAGGATTGGCCTTGTGATTTGTTGATGGTCATTACAAAATGCAAGACGGATCGAAAATTGAAGTCTTTTAAATTCAAACGGCATATCGGTTGGGATCATCGGGATCCTCGGAATGAGAACTTCCTCACATTTGAATTTTCCTTTAAGTATCGTCGCGTAAATTACATTGTTCATCAATTTTCTAACCACCAAACGCGTATCGTTCCACAGTTTTGGTTGGTTTATGTTTCGAAGCATGATTACTACGGAGCCAACCTTTAGCCCCAAATTGTGCGGTGGTGGAAAGTCAGGCACATCCAAGGAGTTTAAAAATTCAATTGGATAGTTGGTGGCTTCATCTTCATTTGTGACGCTGTCAATAGATTTGAATGAATGCATATTTCCAATGATCTTATTTTGAATTATGTATAGTACAAGTCATCTACATCTTTGTTCTTAGCCGCTAAAATTGCTCGCTCACTCAACCATTCTTTATTTTTGCAGTTTGAAATAATGTTTGGAAATTAATTGATAAGTTCGTCTTTTGATGAAACAAAACTACAGAAATTATTTGGAAATGATATCAATCCGCTCGATTCATTGACAGGTACTTGACCATTACCGATAGTCAGAAATTGCTCAGAGAAATCTTCAGCAGATGTATCATTAAGCAACGCAACTCTCTTGTTTGTTGTCAGCTGCAGTTTCTTCACATAGCGCCATAGATTCGATGATTCGAGGCAAGCGTTTATTTCGTCGGCAGCCGTAGATCTTGGAATTACTGGCATTGTTTGACGGAAATCGCCAGACAGTAAAATCATTGCTCCTTCAAAACATCTCGAGTCATTTCATAAATCTTTCAATCTTCGGTTAAGTGCTTCTAATGCACGTTTATGCGCCATTGTGCATTCGTCCCAGTTGATGATTTTTGATGCCGGTAAAACTTTGGCCATTGCTGAGTGTTTTGCAGTATTATACGTTGGTTCTTCAATAGTTTGAAGATTTAACGGTAATTATAATGCTGAATGTGCCGTTAGGCATCCATCTAACAATGTGGCTGCTATTCCAGAAGAAGCAACTGCAACCGCTATGTTGGATCTCGCACGAACAGTGGCTAAAATTACTGACATGAGGAATGTCTTACCAGTTCCACCAGGGGCATCTAAGCAATATAAACCACCATTTTCATCGTCGATTGCCTTTATTAAAGTATCAAAAACTTCTTTTTGTTGGGAATTCAACAGGGGTACATTCATTTGAACTACTAAGTCTAATTTCTGGTGATCATATTCACGTTCCCGTCTTAATTCTCGATTAAATGCGTCATTCATTTCACTAGCGCAGCGCTGTTCACGTGCAATTTTTCCAGTCCTTTCATTTGCAGTATTTTGTATCCTTCTTGCATTACGGCTTTGTCGGCGGCGGAATTGTTAACCAAACGTCACTTCACTTCAATTAATTACCTATAAATTACCTAAAAATTAATTTATTTCAAAACTCAAATTTTCAACCATTCATTCATAGACAAAATTACTTAGCTGCTCGAGATGCGCGTTTTGTTATTACAACTCTGATGCGTTTTTGGTTTACCACCTTTTATAGTTCACTTCACTTTATTAAATAGGCAATGGCTTTATTTAATAGATTATATTTTATTTATTTATTATTGATTTCATACAAAAATCAAATTTGTTTCTCACGATAAGTAAATCTTTTTTTGTTTTTTTTTTTGTAAAGAACAGTGTTTTATATATAACGAAAGCTAACGTATTGCATTGATGTCGTTCCCATGAGAATATAGGGATTAAAAGTATCCTATGTCCGTCTCCTGATCCTAAGCTCCCTCACCACCAATTTTCAAACAAATCGGTTCAGCCGTTCTTGAGTTATGAATAGTGTAACTAACACGACTTTCTTTTATATAAAATATATATATAGACTAGCTGAGCCGCCCAGCGTTGCTCGGGTCTGTAGTTTTAAAGTTCCAATTCGCGTGGCATTATGAGGCATCCCAACGCCGAAAGAATTTTTGAAATCTGTTCAGTAGTTTCTAATTTTCCATTTGCAACACCGTTCCTGTGAGAATCTTCCGTTCCCGTGGAAATATGCGAATGAAATATAAGTCTATGTCACTGAGAGATAATGTAACATCCTAGAGTAGAAAGAATTTTTTAAATCGGTCAAGTAACCTTAGTGTTACCGTTCTCGTTCCCGCTTCTGTTCCCATGAGATTATAGAAATGAAATATAGTCTAAGTTACTGTTGGAGGATTATAATGTAGCACCCTTGATGCTGAAAGAATTTTTGAAATCTCTGTTCCACCTTAAAGGCAATAAATAAGCAGATTATTTAATTTATTAAGTTTTTCTGTTATTATAAAAATGCAAAAAAAAAAAATTGAGTACGCGCAAAAACAAACAACGCATATGGTTTTGCGACCCGTGAACATGCCACATATAATTGACCATAGGAAAAACATGGATGTTCTAGATTCAAACCACAAACTTTTGAGGATTGGCCTTGCGATTTGTTGATGGTCATACAAGGTGGATCGGAAATTGAAGTCTTTTAAATTCAAACGGCATATCGGTTGGGAACATCGGGATCCTCAGAATGAGAACTTCCTCTCCTTTGAATTTTCCTTTCAGTATCGTCGCGTAAATTACATTGTTCATCAATTTTCTAACCACCAAACGCTTACCGTTCCAGAGTTTTGGTTGGTTTATGTTTCGATGCATGATTACTACGGAGCCAACCCTTAGGCGCAAATTGTGCGGTGGTAAGACAGGCACATCCAAGGAGTTCAAAAATTCAATTGGATAGATGGTAGCTTCATCTTCATTTGTGACGCAGTCAATAGATTGCAGAATGAATGCATGGTTCCAATGATCTTATTTTGAATTATGTAGTTCAGGTCATCTTCATCTTTAATTTTAGCCGTTGAAATTGCTCGCTCATTCAACCATTCATTATTTTTGTAGTTTGAAATAATGTTTGTAAATACATTGTTGATAAGTTAATCTTTTGATGAGACAAAACTACAGAAATTATTTGCAAATGATATCAATCCGCTCGATTCATCGACAGGTACTTGACCATTACCGATAGTCAGCAATTGCTCAGAGAAATCTTCAGCAGATGTATCATTAAGCAACGCAACTCTCTTGTTTGTTGTCAGCTGCAGTTTCTTCACATAGCGCCATAGATTTGTCGATTTGAGGCAAGCGTTTATTTCGTCGGCAGCCGTAGATCTTGGAAATACTGGCAGTCTTCTCTTCTTCTTCTTTCCATTTCCGGCATTACGAGTAGTGATCTTGAAGCGATCACAACTCTCCCACTTTTCTGCTTCACACTAGTGATCCGCCTTTGGGGTACGCCAAAATACTGGCAGTGTTTGGCGGAAATCGCAAGACAGTAAAATCATTGCTCTTCCAAAACATCTCGAGTCATTGCGTAAATCTTTCAATGTTCGCTTAAGTGCTTATAAAGCTGAGCCGCCCGGCGTTGCTCGGGTGTGCAGTTTTAAGGTTCCCGTTCTCGTTCTTCGCTTACGTGGGAATATGGGGATGAAATTTAATCTTTTTTACTGTGGGATTATGAGGCCGAAAGAATTTTTGAAATCTGTTCAGTAGTTTCTAAGTTCCCATTTGCGACCTCGTTCTTGAGAGAATTTTCCATTCCCGTGGAAATATGTGAATAAAATATAAGTCTATGTCACTGAGAGATAATGTAACATCCTAGAGTTGAAAGAATTTTTGAAATCGGTCATGTAACTTTAATGTTCCCGTTCTCGTTCCCGCTTCTGTTCCCATGAGATTATAGAAATGAAATTTGGTCTAAGTTACTGATAGAGGAAGATAATGTAGTACCCCTAATGCTGAAAGAATTTGAAAATTTTGAAATCTCTGTTTCGCCTTTAAGGCAATAAATTAGCAGATTTTTGAATTTATAAAGTTTTTTTTTTATTAGAAAAATACAAAAAAAAAATTCATTATTGTTTCTGTATTTTAGTACACCCGTGGTGTGATGGATTGCATATCCGCCTGTTAATCCAGAGGTTCGAGTTCGAATCCCAACAGAGGCAAAAATGTTTTTTCCACGGGTATCGCCTTTCGCGAGGAATTGGCAAGTCCTCCGTTAGTATTCATTGCCATAAAAAGCGTTTTCTCGATTAGCCGTTCGGAACCTGCAGAAAATTGTAGGTCCCCTCCATTCCACCACAAGGCATGGTTGTGAGAAATGCGCTAGGCCCAGGGGCTCCTTGCTCTGTAGCGCCACCCTATTTATTTTATTTTAATTACTTATATTGTTTTAGTACATAGGTTGGCCTTCACTTAAGCACCTTGTGATACACGACATTTTTTGTTTTATTATAAGGCGCAAAAACAAACAACGCAGATGGTCTTCTGAGCCGTTTCACGGGCTGCCTCACTTTGCTCTCTTGATTGAGAAGTACGAAGTCGAGCCATACTAACGCGGCGCTGTTCACCTTCAATTTCTTCAGTCCTTTCATTTGCAGTGTTTCGTATCCTTCTTGCATTATGGCTTTGTTGGGAAAGATTCGCATCGTCTTGGTGGCGACATTGTTAATCTAACTTCACTTCACTTCAATTCACCTAAAAATTTATTTATTTCAAAACTCAAATCTTCATCCATTAATTCATAGACAAAATTACTTACCTGCTCGAGATGCGCGTTTTGTTATTACAACTCTGATGCGTTTTTGGTTCATCGCTTCACTTTATTAAATAGGCAATGGCTTTTTTTAATAGAATTTATTACATTTATTTAATGAGTTTTTTAGTTGAGATATTCCACGTGTTTTTTAATCTAATAAATGAAAATATTAGTAAAGTTTTTAACTGTTAAAAACTTTACTAATCTTTTCATTTATTTATTTAATATTGATTTCATACCAAAATCAAATTTATTTCTTACGATAAGTAAATTTTTTTTTTGTTTTTTTAAAGAACAGTGTTTTGTTTATAACGAAAGCTAACGCATTGCATTGATGTCGTTCCCATGAGAATATAGGGATTAAAAGTATCCTATGTCCATCTCCTGATCCTAAGCTACCTCATCCCCAATTTTCAAACAAATCGGTTCAGCCGTTCTTGAGTTATGAATAGTGTAACTAACACGACTTTCTTTTATATATCTTACTAGCTGAGCCGCCCGGCGTTGCTCGGGTCTGTAGTTTTAAGGTTCCCGTTCTCGTTACTGTTTTGTTCCTATGGGATTATAGGGATGAAATCTTTCCTTAGTTACTGAGGAATTATGTGGCATCCCAGTGCTGAAAAAATTTTTGAAATCAGTCTAGTAGTCTCTAAGTTTCCGTTCCCAACCCCGTATCTGTGAGAATTTTCAGTTCCCATGGAAATATGTGAATAAATTATAAGTCTATGTCACTGAGAAATAATGTTACATCCTAGAGTTGAAAGAATTTTTGAAATCCTTCAAGTAACTTTAAAATTCCCGTTCTCGTTCTTGTTTCTGTTCCCGTGGGACTATAGGGATGAAGTCTATGCTAAGTTACTGAGGGATTATGTGGCATCCCAGATCTGAAAGAGTTTTAGAAATCTGTCTAGTAGCTCCTAAGTTTCCGTTCCCAACCTTGTTCCTGTGGGATCTTCCGTTCCCATGGAAATATGTGAATGAAATGTAAATCTGTGTCACTGAGAGATATTGTAACATCCTAGAGTTGAAAGAATTTTTGAAATCGGTCTAATAACTTTAAGGTTCTTTTGAAATTTAGATGAAACATTTCGGAGGGAACATGTACTATATAACATCCTACTAATATTATAAACGTGAAAGTTTGTATGTGTGGATGTATGTTTGTTACTCTTTCACACAAAAACTACTGAATGGATTTTACTTAAACTTTCCAATAATATAGCTTATACATCAGAATAACACATAGGCTACAATTTATCCCTAAATTCCCACGGGAACGGGAACGTATACGGGAACTTAGAAACTACAACACCGATTTCAAAAATTTTTCCACTGTTAGAATGCTTCATTATCCCCGAGTAACATAAAAACTAATTCATCCCCATATTCCTACGGTTCCCTATATTCCCACGGGAGCAGGAACGTATACGGGAACTTTGACATTACAGCACCGATTTCAAAAATTATTTCACCCTTAGAAGGCTACACTATATCCGAGTAACATAAAAACTAATTCATCCCCATATTCCTACGGTTCCCAACATTCGCACGGGAGCAGGAACGTATACGGGAACTTTGACACTACAGCACCGATTTCAAAAATTCTTTCACCGTTAGAATGCTACACTATCCCCGAGTAACATAACAACTAATTCATCCCCATATTCCTACGGCTCCCTATATACAACACCGATTTCAAAATTTCTTCCACCGTTAGAATGCTACACTATCCCTGTGTAACATTAACTTTAATTCATCCACATATTCCTACGGGAACGGGAGTCCTTACTAATATAATAAGTGTGAAAGGAGCTCTGTATGTCCGTCGTTCTATGTTACCATCTCCCGCCCAAACTAATAAACCGATTTAAATGAAATTTTAAACAAAGATTGTTCAGAACCTGAGGAAAGACATAGATTATATATTTTGTCCCTATATTCTCACGGGAGCAGGAACGTATACGGGAACTTTTACACTACAGCTACGATTTCAAAAATTCTTCCACCGTTGGAATGCTCCATAATCACGGAGTAACATTAACTTTAACTTATCAACATATTCCCACGAAAACGGTCACCATATTCCCACGGGAACGGGAGTCTTTACTAATATTGAAAATGCGAATGTAGCTATGTCGGTATGTTTTTCGTATGTCTCCCGTTCAAACTGCTAAACAGATTTTATTAAATTAGCTACAGAGATGGTCTAGAACATGCGGAAGGATAAAGACTATATATCTATTCTTATAATCCCACGGGCACGGAAATGGGAATTCAAAAACTACGGTCTCAAAAGCATTTTTAACAGGGCTACAAGGTGTTGAAATAGGGGTTGAATGTTTTTTTTGGAAATACCGCCATTTTTAAGGCTAGAAGTTTTATTTCCTAAAAAGTTAAAAATGCTGCTGAAAGTCACTATTCCACGCGGACGAAGTCGCGGGCACAGCTAGTGTACTATATTTTATCCGCATATTCCCACGGGAACAGAAGGATGGGAACTTTAAAAATACAGACCTGAACAACGCGGTGAATATTGAGGGGTAAGGGGTATATGAGTATGTCTAAAGCAGCCCAGGGTGTTGAGCGAAGATCTCCGCTGACTCATTAACTTGCTGATATTTGGACTATGCATGCTTAGTCTGACACGATAAGTCAGCTTTTCTTTTGTTTTTTTTTTTTATAGAACATTGTTTTGTTTATAACGAAAGCTAACGCATTGCATTGATGTCGTCTCTGTTGCACGATGCTCTATTTTTATTTGAGTCAATGAAACGATAGTCAATGCCCAATGTCAGTTTTTTTTACTGCTTACTTTTCCTTTTCTGATTTTAAGCATTCCGTTTACATTTTATGTCTGTGGCGTGATAAAAATGTTTTAGACGGGGTCGTCTCCTTGTCCTTCGAAATTGGTCAAATAGTTATATAAGGTTGCTTTCCCAATCACGTTCGCGTATGATCCTTAATTCGAAAGAATTTTTGAAATCGGTCGAGAAGTTTTGAGGTTCATGTTTTCGTTCCCGTAGGAATATAGGGATGAATTATAATTCATTTCATTTTTGATTCATTTTTATTTACTTTTTCTAATATCTACTTACATGCTAACAAAAATGTGTAAGACTAGCTTATATAATAACTTAATTAACTTACTGACCCTAGGCGGGTACTCTAAATTATTCAATATCTTACTACTAATGCCTTTCGGCCTTAAGATAACTTATGAATCAAAAACTAGAGCTAGTTAAAACTAAGAAAATTTTTTAAAAAACTTAGTTTGAATGATCATTTTTTTTTTTTTGTTTTCTTAAGACTAATTAAAACTAATTAAAACTAATTAAAACTACTTAAATCTACTTAAAACTAGAGCAGCCACAATAGCTGTAGGCTTTTTTTTTTTTTTGGTTTTTTAAGTTTTGTAATTTTTTTTTAGGGTTTTTTGTATTTTGTTTTTTTTTTTTTTGTATTTTGTATTTTTTTTTTGGATTTTATGTTTTTTTTTTTTTTGGTTTTTTGTGATTTTTTTGTTTGCCACTGTGCCTACCCCCTATACCCTAAGACTAACACGCTAAACCTGTGTAAGCCAGCCATTTGCGACTCGCTATCATTATCAAATTCGTGTTGTTGATCCGACAACCACCAGAACATTTTCGACGTTTTAACAACGTCACGACGATCGCGATCTGAGACCGCCCTACTGAACTGGAGGAGCTCTTCAGCTTCTCCGCCTACTGCGGTGACGTCTCGGTTGTAAAGGAGCCGTCGTTCCACGGACTTCCGGCAGACGTGGTAGATTAGGAGAACCGCCAACCTATCCTGAATCAGCCCTACCATATCAAAATAGAGGAAAGCCTCCGGTGGGACAAATCCACTGAAGCGCGTTTTCTCCATATATTCAGTGTTGGGGTAATAAGCCCCAAAAATCAGATGATTGGTCGAGGTCATCGCTCTAGCAGTGTGACCACGAGTCAGTTTTATAATGAAGTTGTCGATCCTGTTTAATTGAGCCCCTTTGTAAAGGACCTCATTAGGATAATATTTTCTGTACTCCGACCCTGGTGTTCTGTGCAATCCAAGACAGGTAAGCAGACACTGTCTCTCAAACACCCGAATCTTTTCCATTTGAGACGCTGTAACATTGAACCACACAGGGCACCCATAGACAATCATTGGCCTTATGAGGGCCATTTAGCAAATCACCTTCACTCTGCTATCAAGTTGACTGCTGTGAAACAGTCGCCTTGTCAGTGCAAAAGCTCCTCTAGCCCTGGCCAGAGCCGCATCCATATGTTTGTTAAAATATAGATACTGATCTGGCTAGCCAAGGTACTTGACTACTACTTTGCTTGGCAGTGGGTGTCCATGTAGATCAACGATCACCAGCTTGCGCCAGTTCTTTCTCGTATCCCATGAGGCCCGAGCCAACGGGGTTCTAAACACAATTGTTTCCGATCATCGCAATATTGCTGGATCTTATCGAAGTCACGCTGCAAGAGTGTTCTGATGACTTCGATCTTTGGACCTGTTCTGTATGCAATAAGGTCGTCAGCGTACGCAATAGCATGGTGAAGAGAACCAATTAGATCGCCAGTGAAAATGCTAAATAAAATAGGCGAATTCACCGCTCCTTGTTGCAGACCGTTCTGTATTTTAAAAGCTCTGGTCGAAGTTTTATTGCAACTTTTCACAACAAACGTTCTACCACGAAGCATGTCATTGAGAATATAAAGCAATGGTTTAATCATGCCATACCTGATCAACTTATAGAAAAGACCGTCTAACCAAACGGTATCGAAAGCCTTCTCCAAGTCAACCAGACATGCAACCGTACACTGTTTTTTAGCTTTGTTCCATTGAATATCTGATACTAGTTTAGACGCGGCATGTATGGTATCATGGCCCGCCTTAAAACCGAACTGATTTTCAGGAATAATATTTTTGTCCTCAGCCCATGTGGACAGAGCTCTATTGAAAACCTTCTCGAATACCTTGCTGATACTCGGAAGAAAACTAATTGACCGAAGATTTTCTGGATTGGAACCATCCATCCCTTTTTTAAGGAGAGGATGAACCACTGCCGTCTTCTAACGCACTGGATAATATGCATTATTCAGCGCATTGTTGAACAACGTGGTGTATATGTCCACCGCTTCCGAAGGGAGGTTTCGCAGCACAACATTGGGTATGCCGTCGACTCCTGCTGACTTCTTTTTCTTTATTTTGTGAAAGATGTCCACGAGGTCCGTCTTAGAAACGAACAGGGTGTTATCCCCGTTTCGCTCGGCGATGACTGCATTTGCAAGTCGGTCGTCATTGAACCTAGTCAAACCAGGATTCTCAGATCGCCAAATCGAGATCTCGTCTCTAAGATAGAAGTGTCCAACGAAGGCTCTGTTTTCAAGGTCGTAATTCGGGCGAATGCACTCATTCACCTTATATACTCGAAATAGCACCCACCGTCTCTACCTTCTCTTGAGCATCTTCCACTATAAAGTGGTCATCATCCAAGATGGCTTCATCTGGATCTATTCCTATTGTCAAGAGTAAGTTTTTGTTCTCTGTCGTCCTTTGGAGTTTAATACCCTGAAGTTCATTTTGATCTTTTCTCCTAAAGATTTTGTTTATTTCCGGAAACATACTCGGGTTGTTGGACTGCACAGCCCGAATTTTATTGTTCCAGAAACATGAAATGGAAATTCTATAGTTTTATTTAATAAGTTGTTGCAGATTTTTTATCTGTGACCTCAGAGTTCTAATCTCCAAATCGTGTCGGTCAGTAAACCTCCTGTGCAAGAGTTTGAGTCTTGATAGGAGTCTACTTTTTTGTTTGTAAAGTGCGTCTATTGTCGCGTTTCTGTACATGTTCGTAGAGTCATGTTGCCTATACCTAGGAATTGTCCTGTCCATTGTACTACGGATTACATCCTATATACGTTGCAGGTATCCATCGATCTCAACGTTCGACAGATTCCTGGTGCATGGTGGCGCAATACCGTTCGAACGAAGTTCCCTTGAGACGGCACCAGAAAAGCGCGGCCAACGTGTCTTACCGTAGTTGTAAGAGTGCGTCGGCACGTACTCCTCCAGTTCCACAAGGTCGTTCGGAAGCATTTTGACGGCGGCAAGTCCACAGTGGTCACTGTCGTACTCAACCGTCGTCAGTTTCAGTCTTGAGTCTAAAAGCAATAGATCCAAATAAGAGCCACTTCGAGGATATGAAGGCCTGTCAGTAGCTAGCAGATCGACTTTACACTCAATGCTGTGGATCCCCAGCGTATTGAAAAGCTGGGTCCCCCTTGGATTGGCTAATTGATTTCCCCAATCTTGGTGTTTAGCATTGTAATCACCGGCCAAGAGAAAATAGTTTTCATCTGAGTTCAGTTTCAGACATCGAAAAAGTGTTTCAAGCTCTGTTATAAAACATGAATTTTGAGAAGCCTCCGGCATAAGCATAGATCGCGACCACATACAACCGCCTCCCCTGTTGGAGAGGGATGCATACGATACACGCTTCAAGCAACTGGAATCGGCGTACTTCACCACTATATATTACTTTATGAGCAATGCCCTTACGTATCAAGATCGCTACCCCACCCGCGAAAGTCGAGTTGGGTCGGTCCCTCCTTACGATAATGTAATTATTATTCGTCAAATTGTGATGCTGGTTTAGCCTAGTTTCGCTAACCATACATACATTGGGACGTTGGTGTTTTAACAACTCAAGGAAGTTGGATCGTCGTTCTACCCTAACTAGCGAATTCACATTCACGGCTAGGATCTTAAGAGGCCTCTCCGGCTGCGCGCCCGTTAACCCAAAAATTGATCAAACAAAGGCACTGCACGGTAGATTACATCCACCCTACGCGCCTGCTCACTTATTTGCCGTGATAGTTCACTCATTTGTGCCTGAATGACACGCAGAGCGACCATCACCTCTGACTCCCCAGAAGCTTCCATTGACACAGATGGCTGTGCGGCCGCTTTCTGGGGAGGTTGTACCGTTTTCCCAGCCCCCACCCCATTTGGGCGTAAGAAACTTCGGGAACGACGGCCCTTGGAATTGGTCTGGCTGTTCGCCTTCCCTCATCCTTAGTTGCTGTTGGAGCAGCTTTTTTTGATTTTTTAATATTCTGGTATCGAGGACAACCCCGATAATTAGCAGGGTGCCCATCTCCACCACAGAGAACGCACTTCAATAGGGTCTTGTCTTCGACCCTTGTCTCACCGAGCTTACACTCTTTGTCTTTGTGGTTCTCTCCACACTTGACGCACCTCGACTGCATTTGGCAGTTAAATGCGGCGTGCCCGAACCGTTGGCAACGAAGACATTGTAAAATGTCCCCGTGCCTGTTCAATTTTTCCCATCTTGCCATCTGGTAGTCCAAGACGGAGATTTTCCTTAGACTCTCAAGACGGCTATTGGGTGATAAGGTGACGAGAAACATCGGCAATAGCCGCTTCTCCCGTCTTGCCTTGGCCGTGGTGAACGACTTGACCCCGATGAACTCGAGATCGTCGCCCGCCAACCTGCGGAGTTCAACTAAGAGCTCCTCTGAGTCAGAGGTAGGCTCTACCCCTTTCAATAGCATTGTTTTCGGTTTCTCCTCTTTGGGAGTATAACTAAAGTGTTGGGTGGTTGTTGTTTGCAACAACGCCCGAACGATCTTGTGGTCACCAATGTTTTCGCATTGGATCGCATGTCGATCTTGGCCTAATCTTTTAATTGTAAATTTGTTACCAATGGCGGACTTACACAAGTTTTTGGTAGCTTGAAGTTCCATCTTTAGGGTTTTGATAGGGGGCACCCTGCTCTTTGTTCTCTTCTTTTGTTGTTGTCGGATTGGCTGCTGCTCTGCTGGTTGCTGCTGTTGGTCTGCTGGCTTCTTCTGCTGCTTCTGGATCTGGCTCGGTGTCGCGGCTTTTATAGCCGCAGTCCCCCGTGGCTGCTCTTCGGTAGCAGTTTTCTTATTTAACTCAGCTTTTTTAGCTGTAGTCCCGCGTTGCTGCACGGACGCAGTTTTTTGGTTTGCAGCATTTTGTGCTGCTGCTGCTTGTCGCTGTTCTTTTGACGCATCAACTTTTGGTTGCGACTGGTGTTGATGCGCCTCCCTCTCCGCTCGCCTACGATCCTCTTGCCTTTGTTTTATTTCGGCAATTCCTTTACTAAACTTAGCCAGTGTCTCCGTGAGAAACTGGATCCGCTGTTCTTCTTCCTCGTCGTTGTTGATGTTATCTGCCAAGGCTGCGAACGAATTGCCGCTACCTGTATAACGGCCCTCGCCACCGTTTGACTCATAATCGTAAGTCGAGTTGAGACTTACGATATTTTCTGTGTCCGTCGACATTAAATCGTCATCGACCTCCTCTGCCGCTCCCTTCGCCTTCTGCTTTCGGGGCACTAAATTCGGCATAACCTTTAGGCGCCGCCTCCTTTTAACTGCAGTTCCAGCTGCCTCTGCTGTTGTTGCGGTTGTTGCCGCTATCAGTTTTGCAGTTGTTGCCGCTGCTGTAGTATTTGTTGTTGTTGCCGCTGCTGTAGAATTTGTTGATTCCAACAATTCTTTACTCGCAGAGTCTTCTTTCGATGCCCCTGCCTTCTTCTCTTTCACCATCTGCTTTTTTTCCAATCAATGACGTTTTCAACCGTCCGGTTATCAAAAAAAGCTTCCAAAATTTTGGTCGCCTCTGAGTGGGATTTGAACCCACGACCCTTGGCTTCAGAGTCCGCCACTCTACCACTGTGCTAACTTTTCAGTTAACAAATCGATAGCTAAATTAGCACTTAAACTTTCACTAACTTGAAAATACACTGTCACTGCTCTGCTATAGTCTTTCCTGCACGAAAGTCAAAGATCGACTGGATGAATTATAATCTTAGCTACTGAAGGATAATGTATCATCTCAATTCCGAAAGATTTTGTGAAATCTTTCCAGTAGTATCTAGGTTTCCGAACCCAATCCTTGATAAAAAAAATAAATAGCTGAGCCTTCTGGCGTTGCCCGGGTCCCGTGGGAATATGAGGATGAAATAATTTATGTAAATGTGGGATATTGATAATGCACCATCTTAAAGTTGAAAACATTTTTGAAATCGGTCATGCGGTTTTAAGGTTCCCGTTCTAGTTCCCGTTTCTGTTCCCGCGGGAATGTATGGATGAAATATAGTCTATGTTACTGAGGGATTATGTAGCATCCTAGAGCAGAAAGACCGATTTCAAAAATTCTTTCGAATTAAGGATCATACTCGAACATGATTGGGAATGCAACCTTATATAACTATTTGACCAATTTCGAAGGACAAGGAGAAGACCCCGTCTAAAACATTTTTATCACGCCACAGACATAAAATGTAAACGGAATGCTTAAAATCCGAAAAGGAAAAGTAAGCAGTAAAAGAAAAAACCGACATTGGGCATTGACTATCGTTTCATTGACTCAAATAAAAATAAAGCAGCGTGCAACAGAGACGACATCAATGCAATGCGTTAGCTTTCGTTATAAACAAAACAATGTTCTATAAAAAAAAAAACAAAAGAAAATATGACTTATCGTGTCAGACTAAGCGCGCATAGTCCAAATATCAGCAAGTTAATGAGTCAGCGGAGATCTTCGCTCAACACCCTGGGCTGCTTTAGACATACTCATATACCCCTTATCCCTCGACATTCACGGCGTTAATGAGGTTTGTATTTTTAATATTCCCATTCTTCTGTCCCCTAGGGAATATGCTGATAAAATATAGTACATGTTACCTCTGAAATGTTTCATCTAAAATTCAAAAGAACCTTAAAGTTATTAGACCGATTTCAAAAATTCTTTCTACTCTAGGATGTTACAATATCTCTCAGTGACATAGATTTACATTTCATTCACATATTTCCATGGGAACGGAAGATCCCACAGGAACAGGGTTGGGAACGGAAACTTAGAAGCTACTAGACAGATTTCTAAAATTCTTTCAGATCTGGGATGCTACATAATTCCTCAGTAACTTAGCGTAGACTTCATCGCTATAGTCCCACGGGAACAGAAACAGGAACAAGAACGGGAATTTTAAAGTTATTTGACCGATTTCAAAAATTCTTTCAACTCTAGGATGTAACATTATCTCTCAGTGACATAAACTTATAATTATTTCACATATTTCTATCGGAACGGAAAATTCCCACATAGTTACGGGATAGGAACGGAAACTTAGAGACTACTAGACTGATTTCAAAAAATTTTCCAGCACTGGGATGCCACAAAATTCCTCAGTAACTAAGCAAACATTTCATCCCTAAAATCCCATAGGAACAGAAACAGGAACGAGAACGGGAACCTTAAAACTACAGAACCGAGCAACGCCGGCCGGGCGGCTCAGCTAGTAGATTATACACAAGGTTGCAAAAATAACGAATAGACATACATAAGAAATGGATTGGACTCAAAACTGATCCTTACGGTACGCCCATATTTAAAGATTTTCTGAACTAAAAGCATTTTTAATCTTTTTATTTTATTATTGATTGCATAAATACGAAGAAAACCATTTATAAATCGAGCCTCTAAAACCCGCCTCATAGATCTTAAACAATAATTGTTTAATGGCATTCTATCACCTTTTTATATCAAGGAAGAACTACAGCAGTTTTCAAGCTTTCTGGAAAAACACCTTTCTCTACACAAAAGTTGAAAATAAAACAAATAACATCTTAAATATGAAAACTTATATGTTTCAAAAGGAAACCAGTAATATTATCAGCGGACGATGAACTAGATGTTTTATGAGACACAATAATCTTTGAAGTTTCAAGTGCAGAAAATGGTTCAAAGTAGAAACTATCAGACTGCGTGTTGTCTTGAACCAAAGAAGTTTCACAGAGAAGTGTGGAATCAGTTACATTTGAAACACTATTATTTGAGCCGATATCAACAAAAAAATTATTAAACTAGTTAGCAACTTCAATGGGCTCAGCAACAACGTTCATTTTGAACAGATATTATATCAGGGTGTGCTTTATTTTTATTAAGAATATCGTTAACCACTCGCCATTCTTCCTTAGGGTTTCCAATATTTCTTGCTAATTTATTACTATAATATCGATTTTTACAAAGCGGAATTTCGATTATTTCCTCTTTACACAGCTTTTCATAATACTTCTCATTCTCAGACTTCTAAGATGTTTCTTAATAATAAAGGAAAGTTTATTTTTCTTTTTGATTTTTTTAACTAGTGAAGGACTCATCCACTGCTTATACTTAAATTTGTTGTTGCTTTAGCTTATTTCCAAACTACAATTATGGATATGATGTTGTAGTTTATTGAGAAACAATAAAAAGCAACTGTAGGATCGATCGCAGAGTACCAGTGGCGTGGCGTCCATATAACACGATTCCTATCGTCTTACCTTTTAAAATGTGTCCCTTGTTCGTAGAAAAAACCAGCAACATAAGTCTACAACAAGTCTACAAAGCAGTCAACAGCCTATCTTTGCCCATACATACAATGTTCTTCAAGCACTTTTAAATTTGCGAGATACACACACAATACACAAAGCATACACAAAACACAAAGCATTGAAAATCGCCGCGCAGAACATATTCTGTGTTTGTCCCTGTCTTTCCTACGATATACTTCCACCCCGGTACCTCCCTTTTCAATACACGTTCTCTTATTGAAAAAAGTAAGACGATAATCTTCGTCTTACTGCAATTTCTGCTTGGAAAAAATAATACAGTTTTCGCCTTAGAGTAATGTACGGCGAATTCGGTTTTGTTGTGCTGTTTTTTTTTTTTGTTCTACTGATCATTGTTTTGAATTATTTGCAAGTTTAAAGTGAATTTCAACCTAAATGACTTAAAGTATAGAAAAATTGGCTTCGATTAATCCACGTTTGGAATTTAAGGTAGGTACCTTCTGTTTATTCCTTATTAATTTGTGTAGGAGCCATTCCATATGAAAACGGTCAATCCGAAATGTTGCTATACCTTCGATTTTGCTCAAACTTTGTAGAAATGTTCCTTTGCTATCGAAATACGAAATCGTCAGAGGATTTTTTTTTTGTAATTTTCCTCTCCCCTCCAGCCATACTCAAAGAACCGAACATAGCGATTTTATGGGCTTCAGACTTTGCACTCTTAAATTGTCTGTATTCAAGCGATTAGGACGATTAAGGTGTAATTTTAAAGCTGATAAAGCATTCTTTTCAAATCAATCAAAAAGTTTAAGATATTTGAGTTGCTTTAGAAACCTGATCCTTTTGAAATCAACACATTTTATATACATTTTTGCCATTTTTGAAGTAGTCCTGTGCCTAAAATATCAATAGTAAGTCCCTTAAATATTGGGACTTATTTAATAAATATTAAATATTTTGATTGATTTGAAAAGAATGCTTTATCAGCTTTAAAATGACACCTTAATCGTCCTAATCGCTTGAATACAGACAATTTAAGAGTGCAAAGTCTGAAGCCCATAAAATCGCTATGTTCGGTTCTTTGCGTATGGCTGGAGGGGAGAGGAAAACTACAAAAAAAAAAAATCCTCTGACGATTTCGTATTTCGATAGCAAAGGAACATTTCTACAAAGTTTGAGCAAAATCGGAGGTATAGCAACATTTCAGATTGACCGTTTTCATATGGAATGGCTCGTAGGTGATTCATTTTTCTCGACTTACCATTTGAAAATATCCACGCCACGCCACTGCAGAGTACCCATTCATTCCAAAATTTTAGATTTAAGCTTGACCTTAATGCTACAAAATCAGTTTTTTGAAATTCAATTGTTGTTTTTTTTCGTTTGTCCGTTGAGCCTAGAGTTGTCCCTAGAGCGAATTAATCGTGTTCGTTTTATTTACTTACTTACTTACTTACTTAGGTGGGCATTACGGTTCGGGTTGAACCTGGGCCTCAACCAACATCCTTCTGTAACGACTTCGATTTCGGGCGAGCTCTCTCCACTTATGTACTCTAAGTTGGTTGAGGTCTTCATCCACTTCATTGCGCCACCTAAGACGAGGTCTTCCCCTTCCGCGATTTCTCTGCAATGTGCTCTCGAAAACCCGACGAGCCGGAGCTTTTGGGTCCATCCGTTCTATATGGCCCAACCATCGTAGCCACGCGATGCGTGCTCTTCTGGCTCAGCTCATACTCGTTGTTGTATTGTAACGCTTCTTTTACGAGGCTGGGGTATGACTCAGGGTGTCCAGGGTCTACCCAAGGAAGTGTCGTAAGACTTGGGTTTTGGCGGTCCAACTTCTCAAAATGAAGACGCGGAAACGGTCGGTTTTAAATTATAACTCTAAATTTAATACTAAAAGTCTCTTCAGGATAAAGTTTACAATTATTTTGTTTTTACAATTTTTACAAGATTTAATAAGGTCAATAAATTCTTGAACGAAGTACAATTATGATGTTAATCTAGGGGCGGCTGATATAGATCCTCACTCGAGTAAAAGCGATGATTTCTCTCGGATACGGCTGTGTCCTACGGCTACTATTTCCTCGGTGCGGCGGCGGTAACTTCTAGACTGGGTCTGCGTTTAGGCAGGGCGCTCTATCGGCCGCCGCGGATTTCGTGAAAAAGGTCTGCGTTGTATGTAAGGCAGAACAATTTATCGGCGGTGACGGACTACGTAGGAAACGCCTGCTTTGCGTCGCACGGCAGGGCAATCTATCGGCGGCTGAGGACTTCGTAGAAAGTGCTGGAGTCGGCTTAGAGGCCCAGCACTCGGTCGGCAGCGGCGGACCTCGTGGTAAAGGGCTGCGGTGGGATACCAAGGGGTATTCAAACGCGCAGCTCAGTTAGCCAGAGCAATTTGAATTTCCTTCCCGGGGTCTGTTGAAAGTCAAACGGTCGAAAATTAAAGACGACACCAAATGCTCAGCTCGGATAGCCAGGGCAAGTGGAATCTCTTTTGCACGGAGACTATTATAAGTCAAAAAGTTGAATTTTAAAGACGACACCAAATGCTAAGCTCGGATAGCCGGGGCAAGTGGAGTCTCTTTGCACGGAGACTGTAAAAAGTCAAAGAGTTGGATATTAAAGACGATACCAAATGCTCAGCTGGGATAGCCAGGGCAAGTGGAATCCCTTTGTACGGAGACTGTAAAAAGTCAAAAGGTAGAATAGTAAAGGCAATACCAAATGCTCAGCTCGGATAGCCAGGGCAAGTGGAATTTCTTACGGCGGAACGGGAGAAAGCGATTTGGTAAAATTCCTTTTATTCAGCTCAGATAGCCAGGATAAATGGAACTTGATAAAACTCTTTCTCATTTCTGGTGATTAATTCACCCCTATTCATAGATTTTGCTACAAAGACAAAATGTGAATTATAATGCAATGACAAATTTCCATATAAAAATTTGATGGCGATTGCCAATGCTTTTCTCCATAAGAAAATGCACTTGAAGAGATACGCCGTTGAAAGGTAAACATAGTTTGGCCTTGGAGTGTGTGTTTACTTTGTTTTGATAAAAGAGAGGTGGAGATTGTTATTGCATATCTCTATAAAGAAATGTACACGCCTGGAAGGTAAACAACGTTTGGCCATATGTTAGTAAAATAAATAGTGTAGTGCTTTGGTGTGGCCTTTTGGGTCGGAGGGCACAGATCCCCCCTGTCTTGAGTCTTGAGTCTTGTTTGGTTTTCTGTTCTGAGGGACTTTTTTTTTTTGTAATAACGTTATAAACGAAATAATCGTATAATCTAATACTCATCCTGAGAGAAAGAACAAAAACAAAAAACACAACCGACCATACCCAAAAATCACCTTAACTCATGCTGCAGTACTTCCATGGGTGAGGCTTCATTATTTTACCCCCATTGGGATCACCTTCCCTTTCCCCTGGAACGACAGCACCTCGCACCTCGGTCCCAGCGTCGTTGGGGGTCGCATCTATGATGCCGCATCCGCTGCGGGTGGTAAAGGGCTTTGTGTCCCTCCGGAACATGGGCTCGATGCCCCAAAATGGGTCTAATTTCGGGTTTCGTTGGCGGTTGGCTCGCCTCTTTTGCGCTCGGGTGGGTGGAGGCTGATCGTGGACTTCCCCTGGTAAATCCAACTCATGCATGCGGGTGCCACTGGTGCTCACCATATCTCCCTGGCAATCCGGGGAGCTAGGGCTCTGGGTTGGTTCTCCCGACGGGGGAACGAACGCGGATCCTTGCGGTTTAGACGGGAGGCTGTTGGGCCTGTTAATAGCTCGCGTACAGTCGAGCAGCGCACTTCGACCATTGACGGTAAGTCAATCTCCCGCAGCTCCCAGGCGATGGTTGCCGGCTTCGGCTTAGGGTTTTGAGGAGCCGCCCGTTGCAGCTCGTTAAGCTGGCACTCATTCCATAGTGAGCTCGCCTTGTCCCTGACTGACTTGACCTGCGTCATCCGCCCTTCAGGGCCTAGCGGTGGTCGGATGAGTATGGCCGGTGGGTGGATTGGTTTGTAGTTCACTCGTCGGGTGGTGGTAACTTCGACGGCTGGGTCGGCTCGTACTAGCTGCAATATGACTGGACGGTCTCCGGGGTGAGGTCGACGGGGGTGAGTCAGCCGCCTTTTGCAAGGGTTGTCGGGAGAGACGGGTCGCGGTCTCTTAGATTGCCCTGGCTTTTCACCTCTTTCCATTTATAATTTCTGGTTATAATTAATTTTTCTTCTTTCACAATTAGGTCTGTGCTTGACGGTGGTCGGTGACTGACTGAAGTTTTCTTCGTTAATATTCGCCTGCGCATTATCTGTTGCCCAGCTGTCCTTTTTATTACATGCATTTGCTGTTATTGTAACTCCTTTTAGATCTCGTACGTGTACTCGAGTCGTAGCAGCTGTATTATTACGAGGTCCCAGCTTACGTAGTACATTTATAACTGGAGAAATAAATTTGATTACTTCGTATGGTCCTTCATATTTTGGTGCCAGTTTTTCGGTGAAGTAATTTGCAGCTGATGATACTACGCGGTCTTTTTTATATACTCTTTCGCCGATGCATGGGCGCCAAGGGCGGTGTCTTAAATTGTAATATCTCGCTTGTGTTTGTGAGGCGCGTTGAAGATTCATTCTGGCGAGCGAGAACAACGTTCGCATACGTTCGGTTCGAAGGTTGGGCTCCTGAAGAGGGGAATTCGGAGATAGATCGGATAGCAGATGGCCTGGCACTCGCATTTCTCGTCCGAAATTGAGGAATGCAGGGGAAAATCCCGTTGACTCATGACGACTGGTATTGAGTGCAAATGATAATTCGGGTATATGTTCGTATCATTTTCTCTGGTCGCCTTGAGTGTATTGCGCCATCATTGTTTTCAACACACGATTCACCCGTTCGGTATAGTTTTCTTGAGGTGCGTAATTCCCAACACTGCCAGAAATTCCTTGAATGGACGGCTCGTGAATTGACTTCCGTTGTCTGATATGAAGGTGCGAGGCACTCCGAAACGAGTAATAATTCGCTCGCGTGCGGCCTTTATCAAACCAGTGGCGGTCGCCGCATGAAGAGGGATCGCTTCTACCCATTTGAAAACTTGTCTGCTATCACTAGTAGCATAGTGTTAACTCTGGCTGACCGTGGCAACGGTCCTATAAAGTCAGCGCACACGACGTCCAACGGAAAATCGGAGGGTGTAGTGTGCATCATTCCACTAGGTTTCTGCTGTGATGGTTTAAAATGGATGCACACGTCACATTGTTGAACATATTTGGCGATGTCTCGGAACATGCCCGGTCAGTAATAGTGCTGCATAATCCGCACAGTCGTCTTCGCGATTCCCAGATGTCCAGCAGTTACTACGTCGTGATTTTCAAACAAAATCTTTTTGCGGTCGGCGGTCGGCACGCATAGCTTCCACTCGGACGTGTTCGGGTTGGCGGCAGGATTTGTAGAGTCGAAACGGCGGTATAGTTGATCGTTTTCTATTTTGTAATCGGGGAAATTGCTAGGAGTGAAATGTACCTGTTCTTTCCGCTTCGTTGTCCAATTAGGGTTGGCGTCGCGGGCGGCGGCAATTCGGTCTGGTTCGGAGATCGGCAGGGGTCCCGGGACAGAGCGTCCGCTACGACGTTGAGTGCTCCCTTACGATATTGTATGGTAAAATCGTATTGTTGCAACTCCAACGCCCATCTGGCCAGTCTCCCCGATGGATTCTCTAACGAATGCAACCATTTGAGTGAATGATGGTCCGTTACTACCTTGAACTGGTACCCTTCTAAATACGGTCTCATCTTCCTGATACCCCATAGGATAGCCAAGCACTCTTTCTCAGTGGCCGCGTATTTGGCCTCTAGCTCCGTTAATGTGCGACTGGCGTACGCGATCACTTTTTCGTGCCCTTCCAAGTGTTGCGTTAACACCACCCCTAGTCCTGTTTGACTGGCATCGGTTTGCAACTTGAACTCCTTAAAAAAGGGAAGGATGGTTCCAATCCAGGAAATCTCCGGTCAATTAGTCTTCTTCCGAGTATCAGCAAGGTATTCGAGAAGGTTTTCAATAGAGCTCTGTCCACATGGGCTGAGGATAAACAAATTATTCCTGAAAATCAGTTCGGTTTTAAGGTGGGCCATGATCCCATACATGCCGCGTCTAAACTAGTATCAGATATTCAAGGGAACAAAGCTAAAAAACAGTGTACGGGTGCATGTCTGGCTGACTTGGAGAAGGCTTTCGATACCGTTTGGATAGACGGTCTTTTCTATAAGTTGAGCAAGTATGGCATGAATAAACCACTGATATATATTCTCAATGACATGCTTCATGGTAGAACGTTTGTTGTGAAAAGTTGCAATAAAACTTCGAACAGAACTTTTAAAACACAGAACGGTCTGCAACAAGAAGCGGTGAATTCGCCTATTTTATTTAGCATTTTCACTGGCGATCTAATTGGTTCTCTTCACCATGCTATAGCGTAAATTATGTTCACTAAGTCGAAAGGTTTATAAAAAAAAATATCTTTATTACTCAACATATAAATTACACGTATAAACTTAAAACAACTTGTTAACCACGGCTTCTATATTGACTCTGTTGACTGTGTAGACTTTGTGGTACCCGTGGTGTGATGGATAGCATGTCCGCCTGTTAATCCAGAGGTTCGAGTTCGAATCCCACCAGAGGCAAAAATGTTTTTTCTACGGGTATCGCCTTTCGCGAGGAGTTGGCAAGTCCTCCGTTAGTATTAATTGCCATGAAAAGCGCTTTCTCGATTAGCCGTTCGGAACCGGCAGAAAATTGTAGGTCCCCTCCATTCCCTCACAAGGGATGGTTGTGAGAAATGCGCTAGGCCCATGGGCTACTCGCTCTGTTGCGCCACCCTATTTATTTTTTATTATTTTTATTTATGACTGTGTAGACTGTGTTGACTGTTTGCATTCGACGTTCTTTAGATCAATCTATTATTGCTGGCTCAGCTTTTAGTGAACTCTAACGAGTCCAATCGATTGCCAAACCAAAGCTCGTGTTTGGTGTCGTCCTATTGGCAGACGCTGACGTTGGTTTTTTGGTAACTGCAGCGGTGGGAACATCCGTTGCTGGTTGGTTCCCTGAACTTGATATAACCTCTCCCTATTTAAAATGAAAACTCTCCTGAGTTATATAGAATGTACGTTTGAGTTCTTTTGATTTTATATAAACATAAATTATTAAACTAATAATTAATAGTACAATTATGATTCCAACATAAATATTAAACATAACATGGTTCTTATGGTTGAATTTTAATTCGTTAATGTTTTCGATATTTTCTATTTGTTTTATTATTATATCATCGAAACTTAATTGTTCTTTAGTTGTATTAAGGCTTATTTCGTAAGGGATAATAAATCTTTCCTCAAATACATCTTTATTGTTAATAAAAGTGTTATTCAATATTTTGAGTTTGCAGCTATTAAAGTTTAATAAAAAGTTTCCATTTAAAGGTGTAATTCTATCATCACAAGTACTTGACAAATTTGTATCTTTAATATTCTTTAAAAATAACAAACCATTTTCAATTTCATTAATTTTCATTTGGTAGTTCTTCGTTTTCATACAGACAGTATTGTTTAAACATAAATTTGGTTTCCTTAAATTTTTAAATTCTACATTGGGTTCGTATTTTGATATAACCCGTACGCTGACGACCTCATTGCGTACAGAACAGGTCCAAAGATCGAAGTCATCAGAACACTCTTGCAGCGTGACTTCGATAAGATCCAGCAATATTGCGATGACTGGAAGTTGAAAATCAACTTCCAGAAATCAGAAACAATTGTGTTTAGAACCCGTTGGCTCTGGCCTCATGTGATACGAGAAAGAACTGGCGCAAATTGGTGATCGTTGTTCAGTATGGTAACCCACTGCCAATCAAAGTAATAGTCAAGTACCTCGGCATCTGGCTAGATCAGTATCTATATTTTAACAAACATATGGATGCGGCTCTGGCCAGAGCTAGATGAGCTTTTGCTCTGACAAGGCGACTGTTTCACAGCAGTCAACTTGATAGCAGAGTGAAGGTGATTTGCTAAATGGCCCTCATAAGGCCAATGATTGTCTATGGGTGCCCTGTGTGGTTCAATGTTACAGCGTCTCAAATGCAAAAGATTCGGGTGTTTGAGAGACAGTGTCTGCGTACCTGTCTTGGATTGCACAGAACACCAGAGTCGGAGTACAGAAACTATTATCCCAATGAGGTCCTTTACAACGGGGCTCAAATAAACAGGATCGACAACTTCATTATAAAACTGACACTGCCAGAGCGATGACCTCGACCAATGGCCTGATTTTTGGGGCTTATTACCCCAACACTGAATATATGGACGCTTCAGTGGAGGCTTTCCTCTATTTTGATATGGTAGGGCTGATTCAGGATAGGTTGGCGGTTCTGCTAATCTACCACGTCTGCCGGAAGTCCGTTGAACGACGGCTCCTTTACAACCGAGACGTCACCGCAGTAGGCGGAGAACCTGTAGAGCTCCTCCGGTTCAGTAGGGCGGTTTCAGGTCGCGATCGTCGTGACGTTGTTAAAACTTCGAAAATGTTCTGGTGGTTTTCGGAGCAAAAATATGAATTTGATATTGATAGCGAGTCGCCAATGGCTGGCTTACACAGGTTTAGCGTGTAAGTCTTAGGGTATAGGGGGTGGGCAGAGTGGCAAACAAAAAAATCACAAAATTCAAAAAAACAAAAGAAAACATTAAATCCAAAAAAAAAAAAAAATACAGAATACAAAAAAAAAAATTTTTTAAATACAAAAAAAAACCCCCAGAAGCTGCTACTGTGGCTGTTCTAGTTGTAAGTAGATTTAAGTAGTTTTAATTAGTTTTAAGAAAACACAAAAAAAAAATGATCCTGAAAACTTAGATTTTTAAAAATTTTCTTAGTTTTAACTAGTTCTAGTTTTTAATGCATAAGGTATTTTAAGGCCGAAAGGCATTAGTAGTAAGATATTGAATAATTTGGAGTACCCGCCTAGGGTCAGTAAGTAAATTAAGTTATTATATAAGCTAGTTTTACACATTTTTGTTAGTATGTTAGTAGATATAAGAAAAGCTAAATAAAAAAATAAATTGAAAATGAAAAAAAAAATAAATTTAACATATGTATATGTTTTAGGGATGTTTGCAGGAAAATGTAAAACAAAGAGTAAACATAAATTTTTTTTTCAAAGTTTATTGAAATGAAAATACATTTTCAAAATTTGTAAGTTAGTAAAAAATATTCGATAACGAAATATGTTACAATAATTCGAATAAAATATAGTCCCTTTAAAAGTTTTAAATGAAACGAAAAGAAAAATTTCAAAAAAAAGTTTCTCTTCGTTCTTAATGTTTTATAATGAAAAACTATTTAGTTTTTTATAGCTTAGACAGAACACTGCACTAGAAGGTAATTTCATGAGATTTTTCGGAAAAATAAATGCACATAATTTAGATGTACACGAACACTGGGGATTTGGAGATTTCGTGGGGATTTTGGCAAAAAAGATTAAGTAGGTGTGGATTTCATCAATGTGCCATATGTCTGTGGGGATATTAGCAAGCTGGATTTTAATTTCTGGGGATTTTAAATGATGGGGGTTTGTTTTTTTGGGGATTCCGTACCACTCTCGAATATTTCACGTTGGTTTCAAAAACACTCAGAGCTCCATGTGCAAGGGTTACCATGTGATATATTCATGCCCACAATTCAGCAACTACACACCAAGCGAACTGTGTCAAAAAATCAAGCAGACAGGACTATGTTACATCTGTTTGCTACACTCCAAACAAAGTACATGTCTTAGCAAACGTCTATGCAAACATTGCAACAAAAAACACCATTCAATGTTGCACATTGACTGGCAGAAAAAACAAGTGAATCACTGCTTCCAAGATCAAAGCATTGCTCTTTCGACAGCAATGATCAACGCAAGTAGCAGTAATGGTAACAGTATCAAGTTACGAGCATTGATCGACCCAGGCTCTCAAGCTACATTGATTACTGAATCAACAGTTGAACTATTGGGTCTTAAGAAAAAGAAGGTGAATGTTGAAGTGTGTGGCCTAGCGCAACGAAAGCTGGCACTTCACACCAAAAAGTGGAATAATGATTACTTCATGGTTCCCATCAGAATTCAAGCTGCAAGTAGAAGCTCTTGTCTTACCGAAATTGACAAACCAGCCATCAAAGAAATTCAAGCACAAAAGTCTAGGAAATTTGCAGAAACTAGAGCTTGCAGATCCAACATACAATAATCCTGGATCAATTGACATGATCAATGTTAAAAATTAAATACTACTTTCTTTTAACTATTTAAAGTGGCATCACCTATCTTCTTGAACTATTTCTTACATAGCATTATTTCTGTCAACCACTACATATACCATTATATATATATATAAATATACAGTAATTCCCGTTTATCTGCCTCCCCGCTTTGATGCACAACCCGCTTATTTAAGCAATCTTATACAACCCTTGTTATTTTGTTTCAAATCGCTCACAAATTTACCCTCTTAAATGCCTATCGGTTATTTACCCAACCCGCTTAACGCCCTCTATTTATCAACACGTTTGTCTAAAAAGCATGCAATTTTTTTCGGATAACTACCTTACCTACACAAAATAAAAATCAAACATTCCTTGTTCTCTTTCGAAATCAGCACAGAAGCACAACTAACTTCACAGCTATTGAAATGACATCAATGTCCAACAAAAACACAAACAACAACTTTAAAATATATTGATTGTGAAGGTGATTTATCGTTTTTAGTTTCATTTGTCCGGTTGTACTTTTGCAGAAACGGGAAAAGCAATGGCTACTAAACGAAGAAAGGTAACAGCATTGAACATCAAGCAAAAGCTAGAAATTTTGAATCACCTTCAAAATAAAACAAAAACAAAAAAGGAATTAGTTGCCAAATATAAATGCGATGTCTCCACAATAAACAGATATGTTAAAAGTGAAAAAAAATTCGTGAAGTTGCCGTGACAAGTAATGTGAAGCGTAAACGTATCCGAAATAGTGCACACAAGGAAATCGAGAGCGCTTTGACCAAATGGTTTGATCAGGCGCGAATGAAAAATGCTGTGATATCAGGTGCCATCATTTTAAATAAAGCCAAAGAATTTGCGTTAAAACTCAACTCTGATTTTGAACCCAGTAATGGGTGGCTGTGGCGGTGGCAAAAAAGAGAAAACATTCAGTTCAAAACAATTCACGGCGAGAGTTGTGCTGCAGATGCTTGTGGAGCCGATGTGTTCACTGAAAGCGCTTTGCCTTCGCTATTGCAAAATTATAGTCTTGATAATATTTTCAACGCCGACGAGAGTGGTTTGCTTTATAAGGCTTTACCTAAAGGAACTCTAGCTCGCGCAGGCAGCAATGTAAGTGGGGGGAAACACGAAAAATCTCGTATAACTTTGCTATTTTTGTGCAATGCTACGGGAACGCACAAAAAAGTGTATGTTGTAGGAAAGACACTTAAACCCCGCTGCTTCAAGAATAAAAACGTTCCACTTCCCTACTACGCTAATAGCAATGCTTGGATGACATCTGCCTTATGGAATTTAATCTTGAAAAATCTGGATGATGAAATGATAAAAGCAAATAGAAAGATTATATTACTCGTCGACAATGCAGCATGCCACAAAGTTTCTATCAACTTAAAAAATATAAATTTGCAGTTCCTTCCACCGAACACTACTGCTCTCATTCAGCCTCTTGACCAAGGCATCATACATAGCTTCAAGGCACATTACAGGCAAATTATTATTCGGAAACAAATTCTAGCTTTAGAAAGAGGGTTGAATATTAAAGAGTACGTAAAAAGCATTACTTTATTAGATGCACTGTACTACGTCAAAAGAGCCTGGTGGCTCGTCTCATGTGAAACTATACAAAATTGTTTTCGAAAGGTATGTAAGTCAGGTTGGGATTATTCTATCATTCGCAAAATAACGTTAATGTTGTTTTTTTTTCCTCATAAGGCTAAAATTGTCGTTGGTAATGAAGATGAAGAAGATGCAGCCTTTCAGCAACAAGATTTGGAGTTGCCAATAAGTAATGAGAATTTCATTGAATTCGTGATGTGCGACTCAGATCTTCAATGTTTTGGTGACTTGTCAGACGAAGAAATTGTAAGGGAAGTACTGGAAGAGATAAACCCAGTTAGTTATGATGACTATTTAGAGCAAAGTGAAGAAGAAATTGCACACCCGGAAGCTCCTTCTTTAAAAGATGTGTCAAAGGCACTAGACGTTTGTCGCCGTTTCGTATTAAGCAAAAATATTGGTCGTGAGGAGTTGGAAAGGTTCGAGGAATTGGTTTACAAAACTGAAATAAAAAATATGAATCAAAAGAAAATAACGGACTATTTCCAACTCTGAGCGACTAATATCTTGCCAAGAATTTTTTGTTATATTAATGATGTACATACTTTATTCGTGCAATTAAAAATGAATTTTTTTGTTTAAATTAAAAATAATTTGTTGTCCTTTACCCAATGAAGTATTTTCGTAATTTTTTTAAGGTATGTACATCCTTCCCCGGTTACGAACGCTTTTAAGGTATTAAAGCGGGTTTTTTTTATCAGCAGGCACATAACCGGGTTCGAGTAACTGCCTTTCCCGGTTAATTGCACATAAAAGATAGCAAAACCTAAAAGGTACTTATCCGGGGAGCACTGTATATACCTATTAAATATGTATTTCTGAGAACTATGTAAAGACGTGCAGTTAACAATGAATTGACAGTTAACTATTTTCTCTGACCCGATATCATTCGGTTAAATTCTGATTAAATAAAACTTGTTATAAATTGGACATTTTGGAAAGTTTTTCATTTTCTCGAACTCTTATTAAGAATTTTCTTCATGGTGCCGAAACCCGGGAATTCGTGTCGGAAAGCAGATTTAACAAGTTTCATTTAAAGTAATAATTGGTGTTCAAGCAAGAACATAAAATCTGCAGGCAGCCAAATGTGCGCGGTAATTAGTGTTATCTCAGAAAACCTAATCACGCACAGACGGCTGCCTAAAGATAACAAAAAATATATAGAATTAGTGCAGACCGTCATAAACACACGGACGGCTGCTTTATTGCAGACCGTCATAAATATACACGGACGGCTGCTTTATCGCAGACCGTCATAAATGTGCACTGACGGCTGTGTTAAAGGTAGAAATAGGAATAGATATAAGGAAATGTTAAACTAGTATTTAAGGCAGTGAAATGTAAAAATGGTTTTCATTCTGTTTGTAGCTATACGAATTTACACGCGTACGACTACGAAACATTTGGTCCTTCGAGCTTATAAAATTCTCCCCCGCCAGTGGTAAGAGATTTTTAAAACACGAACTGAATCAAGATAGCGTTGTCAGAGCTACAAATACTGATAAAAAAGTTAAAACAAAGTCACATTAGTGAAAAAACCGTTGTCAGAGCTTAGATACTGACAAAGAAAAAAAAATATATATATATATATACAATCATAAAACGAATAAAGGTGCAAAGCAATGTTTTCAAACATTTTAAGTATTGAGGAGCAAGCACGATTTGATGAGTTAATGATAAGGACATCTTTAATGTTAAAGGCGACCATGGCAGAGTTTGATATTTCACCTTGTCCATTGACAAAAACAGAAGAACATGGAAGTGTCTTAGAAGTGCCAGGAGTGCATACAGCAATGGAAAAATGTATAAAGACAATAGAAGATGCAAAAGCAGCGACGTTCAATTCTCTCAACAAGCACATTTGGATAAGAAAGATTAAACGAGGGAATGAAAATTTACAAACACAACTATTCAAAATGAATAAAATCGAAAGAATGGCATTCATTGAAGACAACAACATAATTGAGTTGGAAAATAAGGTAGGACTCCTTCTACACAAATTGGAAAATATTGATCAAATTAAGGAGTCGGTTAAGACAATCCAAAACCATAATGAAAAGATACGCAAAGAGAATTTTATTTCTGAATTCGAAGCTAAAATTGTGCAGCTAGAAAATGACAATCTTCAACTTGAGTTGAACAGTGCAGTTACTCAAAAGAATCAAATTAAAAATGAGCTGGTAATTGCCAAACTAGCCTTTGAAGATGAAAGAAGAAGGAAACAACTAGTTGAAGACCAACTTGTAAAAGCAAGACTTCAGCTTGATAGTTCAACAGCATTACAACAGACTATTGAAGATAATATTAAAACAATGAAACTTCAATTTGAAAATAAATTAAAGGAAAACAAAAATGATATTGAATGAGTCAAACTTCAGTTGGAAGGTGAAATCAAAGAAAAACATCATATGAAAGAAAACTTAAGAAATGTAAATCTACAGTTGGAGAGGGAGACTGCAGAGAAACAAAAACTACAAGAAGAATTCATATGTCTTAATGTCCAGCTGGAAAATGAGAAGCTGCAATTGGCTATTGAGAAGGAGGAGAGAGGAATCAGAATCCAATGCAAAGAAAATGTGTTACGTCTTGAGCAGATATTGCTTAAGCAAATGGAAGGGAATGGATGGAAGGAAGGAATGTTTTGCCAGACTTACTCGTGAAAACGCAGCGCTATTCACCCTCTTCAATCAACCTAGCAAGCAGTTCGTTCGGCAGCAATCAGCCAAACCATCCACAACTTTAAACGAAATCTCCAAAAAAATATGCAGTTCCGAATCGTCGCAACGCCAAAGATCAGCTATTGTAACATGGAAAGGCGTCAACGCACAATTGGCAAGCATTCGACCAGTTTCAACTCAGAATAGCTGGACTTCAGCATTCGAGCCAACAAGGCGATACAGTAGTTTAAACGTGGGACAAGGATCTGCTTCGGACAGTAAAACCGCACTGGTGCCTCCACGACAGCATATTTATATCACTGGAAGTGGTAATAAGTCGTCAAGATCATCTTCTTCAACAAATTCCCAAGCCGACTACATGCCATCTACTAGATCAGCAGCCGTGGCAAGTGGAGCCGTTGTACCTATGAGAGCATCTGAGGGAGCACAGGAAGCTCAAGGCTTCTCGCTTCAGAAGAAGAACTCGGAGGTAGTAGTCAGCGGTGGAAAACAGCATGCCGTTGCCTTGGTATCACATCATGATAAAGGATCCAAAAATGCACCGGCTATTATTCAAGGCCAACAGGAACTCAACAAACAACCCAGCAATCCGAGTACAGCAAGTTCATCACAGAAGTCAAACGTCATTCAAGCGAACCGATATTTGAGTCAAGAGTTTAAGGACGCCATCAGAAACCACGAGTCACTCGAACAAAGGCTTAAAGGGAACTTCTGGCAATCATGGAAGGACGAGTATTTAGTGTCTCCGCAGAAACGTAAGAATATGTGGAAGAATAAAAAGAAAAAAATAATTTTGGCACCTTAATATGTACTTTATGTCGGCCCGCAAAATGTTCAAACATGAACCTAAAATCTGCAGGCAGCCAAATGTGCGCGGTAATTAGTGTTATCTCAGATAACCTAATCACGCACAGACGGCTGCCTAAAGATAACAAAAAATATATAGAATTAGTGCAGACCGTCATAAACACACGGACGGCTGCTTTATTGCAGACCGTCATAAATATACACGGACGGCTGCTTTATCGCAGACCGTCATAAATGTGCACTGACGGCTGTGTTAAAGGTAGAAACAGGAATAGATATAAGGAAATGTTAAACTAGTATTTTTATTTTTTTTTTTAGTTTTTAATTCATTTTTATTTCATTTTCTTAAATCTACTTAGGAGCTAGCAAAAATGTATAAAACTAGCTTATATAACAACTTAACTAACTTACTGACCCTAAGCGGGTACTCTAAATTACTCAATAGATTTAGATTTTTAGATTTTAGATTTTATAAATTATTTATTCATTTTTTTATTTTCTTATAACATTATAATTTTAGATTAACAAACTGTCGTACTGAAAACAATAAAACAACATTAATAATTTAAATAAGCAATGGCGTTGCCGTCTGCCTGATTGACGAAATTTAAACATTTGATTAATAAATTATGATTAAAATAGAAATTTAATAAAATAAAACTGATTAATTGATAAAACCATGACATATTGGGAATTATATTTGTATTTTCTATGCAAATTCATTAAGAATATTATTTCTGTACGTTAACGCAGTGTCTATAAATTTGTGTAGTGCTGACCAATTTTCTCCATTAAGGATGCCTTTAGTTTGTTCCATTGTTAATGAAAGTTTCCCGAAAAACATTGATCTTAAATCTTTATAAATCGGACATATTGCCAAGAGATGGAAAGTGTCTTCTTTCATTTGGAGATTGCATATAGTACAAATATTTGTTGTGGTTCTTTTGAATGGCGCACCGTTTAAATTCAACATATCGCATCTTGCTCTACAAATTTGAGATATCGCCCTTATGGTATAACTGTCATTGAAATAGTTTTTTTCATTGAGATCATAGTTGAGTTCAGGATATATAAGCCTGTTCATGGACGATGTTGCACTAGTTTTATTTTCGTTTCTGTGGAGAGTGTCGCATATTTCTAAAACTTTATAAAGTTGTAGTTTCAAAATGATTGGATTATCGTATTGAATATCCAGGCTAGTATCACATTCATCAGCTAAGGCTATCCAATCTTTAACCCATTCTACTCTATTATTCATACTGTATCTAGTGAGTATGAGTGGAAGTCTATGTGCGGGGTATATTAGTACTTTGAGCACGTAGTCAAAGTGTAATTTCAGCGTGAAATTAAAAATGCTAGGTAGTCCGGTTTCTAAAGTTAGTACGTAATTCGGTGTAGTTGTGGGAAGACGGAAGAGCTTTTTCAGGAAAAACCGAAGAAGCCTTTCTACTTCCTCGTACTTTTTATATCCCCACGTTTGCGCACTATAGCACATTGTAGAACTCATAACAGATTCAAAAACACGGTATTTTGCAGATATTGGTATTTCGTGTTTGTTTATTATTTTTGTCCAGGCTGCATTTATAAGATTTTTGGCAGCTGAAAGTTTATTTTCAAGGTGGAAATTGAGCTTCATATTTGGTGTTAGAAGTACTCCTAAGTATTTATATTGTGAAACAGTTTCGATTATTTCACCATTATAGAACCATTTCTCGTTTTTGGTAAGTTTGGTTTCTCTATTGCGAATGATCATAATTTTTGATTTTTCTAGATTTACTTTCAGGTTCCAGAACTTACAGTAGTTATTTATTTTATTGATCATAAGCTGTAAGCTTTGGGGAGATTCCGCCATTAGCACAATATCGTCTGCATAAAGCAGCACCTTAATAGTTTGTCCTGCTATTCTTATTCCTGCGGGTAGATGGTCTGCTATATCGTCTATAAATATTGCAAATAGGGTTGCACTAAGTAGACATCCTTGTTTTACTCCAGACTTAGTTTCAAACCAGTTTGACACATTATTGCCATCCCAAACTTTTTTCCGTGTGTTAGTATACATGTTTTTTAAGACATTAAGCATTTTAGTTGACATTCCTTTTTGCGATAATTTATAAAAAAGAGCATTGCGGTCTATCGAATCAAATGCTGCTCTAAAGTCTATAAAAAACACATACAGTCTCCTATTTTGCCTAAGGAAGAATTGTGCGATGGTTGTTAGCGTAAAAATGTTGTCAACAGTAGAATATCCTTTGCGAAAACCTGCTTGGTATTCGCTAATTATACAGTTTTTTTCTACCCATGTATTTATTCTCAACTGAAGAATAGCGCAGAATATTTTGGCGATGGAGTTCATAAAGGAGATTCCTCGATAATTGCTCGGCGTATTGACATCACCCTTTTTGTATATTGGATACACAATAGCATCTTTGAACTCCTGGGGTACCTCACCTGTTCTAAAAATGTAATTAAATGCATCTAACATTTTTTCTAAAAAGACGGTCGGTGCATGTTTATAAAATTCATTCCCTATCCGATCAGGGCCAGGAACTTTATTATTTTTGGCATTGTATAGGCACTGCTCGAGTTCGCTAGTTTGAATTTCAGAATCGAGAGCGCTATTGATTATAAATGGTTCGGCAAATTGAACACTTTCACTGATTCCTGTGGGATTGAGTAGAAGCTTGAAGTACTCAGCTAACTCCTGTGCGGATACATGAATTCCTTTTACATAATCTACACCTTTAAGTTCTTTGATTTTTACCCAAAAGCTTTAACTGTTGGTGGTGCTTGCTAGTTCCTCAGCTAAAGATCTATAAAAGTTTTCCTGTTTTACTTTGCATAGCGCTTTATATTTTTTGTTTGCATCGAAATACTGTTGAGACAGGTTTACTCAATATCTTAATTCTAATGCCTTTCGGCCTACAGATAACTTACGGATTTACAAACTAGAACTATGGTTAAAAACTAAGAAAATTTAAAAACAAAAAAATTTGTTTGCTGGATCATATTTTTTTTTTTTTTGATTTTTATTAAAACTACTTAAAACTACTTTAATCTATTTAAAACTACTTAAACCTAGAGCAGCCACAGTAGCTTTTTTTGTTTATGTTTCGTATTTTTTTTTTAATTTTTATGTTTTATAATTTTTTTTTGGAATTTTTATGTTTTATGATTTTTTTTTTTGATTTTTGTATTTTTTTTTTTTTTTGCTGTTTTAAAATTTGTTTTTTTTTTTGTTTTTGGTTTTTTTTTTTGTAGGCCACTGTGCCCACCCCCTATACCCTAAGAACTTACACGCTAAACCTGTGTAAGCCAGCCATTGGCGACTCGCTATCAATATCAATTTGAGTTTCGTGCTCAGACAACCACCAGAACATATTTGACATTTTAACAACGTCACGACGATCGCGATCTGAGACCGCCCTACTGAATCGAAGGAGCTCTTCAACGTCTCCGCCTACTGCGGTGACGTCTCGGTTATAAAGGAGCCGTCGTTACACGGACTTACGGCAGACGTGGTAGATTAGCGGAACCGCCAATCTATCCTGAATCAGCCCTTCCATATCAAAATAGAGGAAAGTCTCCGGGGGGACAAATCCACTGAAGCGTGTTCTTTTCATATACTCTCTGTTGGGGTAATAAGCCCCAAATATCAGGCCATTGGTCGAGGCCATCGCTCTTGCAGTGTGACCACGAGTCAGTTTTATAATGAAGTTGTCGATCCTGTTTATTTGAGCCCCGTTGTAAAGGACCTCATTGGGATAATATTTTTTGTACTCCGACTCTAGTGTTCTGTGTAATCCAAGACAGGTACGCAGACACTGTCTCTCAAACACCCGAATCTTTTCCATTTGAGATGCTGTAACATTGAACCACACAGGGCACCCATAGACAATCATTGGCCTTATGAGAGCTATGTAGCAAATCACTTTCACTCTGCTATTAAGTTGTCTGCTGTGAAACAGTCGCCTTGTCAGAGCAAAAGCTCCTCTAGCCCTGGCCAGAGCCGCATCCATATGTTTGTTAAAATATAGATACTGATCTAGCCAGAGGCCGAGGTATTTGACTACTACTTTGCTTGGCAGTGGGTGTCCATGTAGATCAACGATCACCAGCTTGCGCCAGTTCTTTCTCGTATCCCATGAGGCCCGAGCCAACGGGGTTCTAAACACAATTGTTTCCGATCATCGCAATATTGCTGGATCTTATCGAAGTCACGCTGCAAAAGTATTCTGATGACTTCGATCTTTGGACCTGTTCTGTACGCAATGAGGTCTTCAGCGTACGCTATAGCATGGTGAAAGGAACCAATTAGATCGCCAGTGAAAATGCTAAATAATATAGGCGAATTCACCGCCCCCTATTGTAGACCGTTCTGTATTTTAAAAGTTCTGGTCGAAGTTGTATTGCAACTTTTCACAACAAACGTTCTACCATGAAGCATGTCATTCAGAATATATAGCAGCGGTTTACTAATGCCATATCTGATCAACTTATGGAAAAGACCGTCTAACCAAACGGTATCGAAAGCCTTCTCCAAGTCAACCAGCCATGCACCCGTACACTGCTTTTTAGCTTTGTTCCATTGAATATCTGATACTAGTTCAGACGCGGCATGTATGGTATCATGGCCCGCCTTAAAACCGAATTGATTTTCTGGAATAATATTTTTGTCCTCAGCCCAAGTGGACAGTGCTCTATTGAGAACTTTCTCGAATACCTTGCTGATACTCGGAAGAAGACTAATTGACCGAAGATTTTCTGGATTGGAACCATCCATCCCTTTTTTAAGGAGAGGATGAACCACTGCCGTCTTCCAACGCACTGGATAATATGCATTATTCAGCGCATTGTTGAACAACGTGGTGTATATGTCCACCGCTTCCGAAGGGAGGTTCGCAGCACAACATTGGGTATGCCGTCGACTCCTGCTGACTTCTTTTTCTTTATTTTGTGAAAGATGTCCACGAGGTCCGTCTTAGAAACGAACAGGGTGTTATCCCCGTTTCGCTCGGCGATGACTGCATTTGCAAGTCGGTCGTCATTGAACCTAGTCAAACCAGGATTCTCAGATCGCCAAATCGAGATCTCGTCTCTAAGATAGAAGTGTCCAACGAAGGCTCTGTTTTCAAGGTCGTAATTCGGGCGAATGCACTCATTCACCTTATATACTCGAAATAGCACCCACCGTCTCTACCTTCTCTTGAGCATCTTCCACTATAAAGTGGTCATCATCCAAGATGGCTTCATCTGGATCTATTCCTATTGTCAAGAGTAAGTTTTTGTTCTCTGTCGTCCTTTGGAGTTTAATACCCTGAAGTTCATTTTGATCTTTTCTCCTAAAGATTTTGTTTATTTCCGGAAACATACTCGGGTTGTTGGACTGCACAGCCCGAATTTTATTGTTCCAGAAACATGAAATGGAAATTCTATAGTTTTATTTAATAAGTTGTTGCAGATTTTTTATCTGTGACCTCAGAGTTCTAATCTCCAAATCGTGTCGGTCAGTAAACCTCCTGTGCAAGAGTTTGAGTCTTGATAGAAGTCTACTTTTTTGTTTGTAAAGTGCGTCTATTGTCGCGTTTCTGTACATGTTCGTAGAGTCATGTTGCCTATACCTAGGAATTGTCCTGTCCATTGTACTACGGATTACATCCTATATACGTTGCAGGTATCCATCGATCTCAACGTTCGACAGATTCCTGGTGCATGGTGGCGCAATACCGTTCGAACGAAGTTCCCTTGAGACGGCACCAGAAAAGCGCGGCCAACGTGTCTTACCGTAGTTGTAAGAGTGCGTCGGCACGTACTCCTCCAGTTCCACAAGGTCGTTCGGAAGCATTTTGACGGCGGCAAGTCCACAGTGGTCACTGTCGTACTCAACCGTCGTCAGTTTCAGTCTTGAGTCTAAAAGCAATAGATCCAAATAAGAGCCACTTCGAGGATATGAAGGCCTGTCAGTAGCCAACAGGTCGACTTTACACTCAATGCTGTGGATCCCCAGCGTATTGAAAAGCTGGGTCCCCCTTGGATTGGCTAATTGATTTCCCCAATCTTGGTGTTAAGCATTGTAATCACCGGCCAAAAGGAAATAGTTTTCTTCTGAGTTCAGTTTCAGAGTTCGAAAAAGTGATTCGAGCTCTGTTATAAAACATGAGGGTTGAGAAGCCTCCGGCCGGCGCATAGATCGCGACCACATACAACAGCCTCCCCTGTTGAAGGGGGATGCATACGATACACGCTTCCAGCAACAGGAATTGGCGTACTTCACCACTATATATCACTTTGTGAGCGATGCCCTTACGTATGAAGATCGCAACCCCAAACGCGAAAGTCGAGTTGGGTCGGTCTCTCCTTACGATAATGTAATTGTTATTCGTCATTTTGTGATGCTGGTTTAGCCTAGTTTCGCTAACCATACATACATCTGGACGTTGGTCTTTTTAACTCAAAGAGGTTGGTTCGTCGTTCTATCCTAACTAGCAAATTCACATTCACGGCTAGGAATTTGAAAGGCCTCTCCGGCAGCGCGCCCGTTAACCTAAAAATTGCTCAAGCGTAGGCATTGCACGGTAGATCACATCTACCCTGCGCACCTGCTCACTTATTTGCCGTGATAGATCGCTCATTTGTGCCTGAATGACACGCAAAGCGACCATCACCTCTGACTCCCCAGCAGCTGCCTTAGACACAGATGGCTGTGCGGCCGCTTTCTGGGGAGGCTGTACCGTTTTCCCAGCCCCCTACGCCATTTGGGCGTAGGAAACTTCGGGAACGACGGCCCTTGGAATTCGTCTGGCTGGTTGCCTTCCCTCATCCTTAGTTGCTGTTGGAGCAGCTTTTTTTGACTTTTTAATCGTCTGGTATCGAGGACAACCCCGATAATTAGCAGGGTGTCCATCTCCACCACAAAGAACACACTTCAGCAGGGTCTTGACCCTTGCTTCCCCGAGCTTACACTCTTTATTATTGTGGTTCTCTCCACACTTAACGCATCTCGACTGCATATTGCAGTTGAACGCGGCGTGGCCGAACCTTTGGCAACGAAGACATTGTAATATGTCCCCGTTACTATTTAATTTTTCCCATCTTACCATCTGATAGTCCAGGACGGAGATTTTCCTTAGACTCTCCAGACGGCTACTGGGTGATAGGGCGACGAGGAACATCGGCAACAGCCGCTTCTCCCGTCTTGCCTTGGCCGTGGTGAACGACTTAACCCCGATAAATTCGAGATCGTCGCCCGCCAACCTGCGGAGTTCAGTTAAGAGCTCCTCTGGATCAGAGGAAAGCTCTACCCCTTTCAAAAGCATGCATTTAGGTTTCTCCTCTTTGGGACTATACGAGAAATGTTGAGTGGTTGTCTTTGCTAACAACTCCCGAACAATCTTATGTTCACCAATGCTATTGCATTGGATCGCATGTCTATCACCCCCGAGTCTCTTAATAGTAAAACTATCGCCAATGGCGGACTTACATAAATTTTTTGTGTCGTTGAATACCATCTTAAGAGTATTTATTGGGGGCACCCTGCTCTTGTTAGTGGTCTTCTTTTGGGGCTGCTGCTGCTGTTGTTGCGCTGGCTGTTGTTGTTGTTGCTGTTGCTTCGGCTTCTGCTTCTCTGCTGACTGCTGCTTCTTGCTGGGGATCGATGGCGCGGCTTTTTTAGCCGCGGTCCCCCGTGGCTGCTCATGTGTAGCAGTTTTTTTTCCTTCTACAGCTATTTTAGCTGTGGCTGCGGTTGCATTTTTATTGACAGCAGCCTTTGTTGTTGCCGGCTACTGTTGCTTGGCAGTTTTCTCTGCTGGTGCCTGCCGTTGTTGTTTTGGCTGCAACGGTTGCTTGGCCTCGCATTCCGCTTTCCTGCGGTCTTCTTGTTTTGCTTTTATAGCCTCGATCTCCTCAAACAGCTTTTCTATTATTGAATTTAACTCTTGCAGTCGCTTTTCTTCGTTTTTATCTGTGTTTATGTTTATGTCGTCGTCTACACCGCCTCCGTCTGCTAGTGCAGCGAAGGAGTTGCCGCTACCGTTGTAACGGCCTTCGCCACCGTTTGACTTATAGTCATATGTTGAGTTCAAACTAACTATGGACTCTGTGCTGGTCGACATTCCATCGTCGTCGACCTCCGCTGCTGCTCCCCTCTTTGCTTTTTGCTTGGGCATCATGTTCGGCTTAGGTTTTAAGCGCCGCCTCCTCTTAATTGCAGTTGTTGCTACTGCTGTTGTTGCTGTTGATACTGCTATCTGGTCAGCGGCTATTGCCGCTATCTGATCTGTGGCTGTTGCCGCTTCTGTATTTGTTGTTGTTGTTGTTTCCGCCAACTCCAACGTTCTTGATGATGATGGACCGGACAGGTCCATCAAAGCACCACTTGCCTCCTCAAATTCTTTGAGGAGCCGCTCCCTCTCCTTTTGTTGGGCGATTTTCTTCAACATTCTGGTTGATATGTACTTTTATGTTTGCGTCGGGATCGAAATCGTGTCCCTCCACACCGACGAAATAAGAAAAAAACTTTCTTTATTGCCACTGCTGGGAGTCGATCCTGAGACCCTCTGCACCGAACTCGAACACTCTATAGTTAGGCTACTGCACTTGTTAAAAATTAACTGCTTTTATTACTTCTTAATCACAAACCGAATTTATTAAATACTGCCAAAGTCGCCAACACGTCTATGCGCTCTTGCAGTTGCTGAACGACTGTGATTAAACTAGTATTTAAGGCAGTGAAAATTATTCTCATTCGAACGTACACAGCGAGTGGTTTTCATTCTGTTTGTAGTTATACGAATTTACACGCGTACGACTACTAAACATTTGGTCCTTCGAGCTTATAAAATTCTCCCCCGCCAGTGGTAAGAGATTTTTAAAACACGAACTGAATCAATATAGCGTTGTCAGAGCTACAAATACTGATAAAAAAGTTAAAACAAAGTCACATTGGTAAAAAAAGCGTTGTCAGAGCTTAGATACTGACAAAGAAAAAAAAAATATATATATATATATACAATCATAAAACGAATAAAGGTGCAAAGCAATGTTTTCAAACATTTTAAGTATTGAGGAGCAAGCACGATTTGATGAGTTAATGATAAGGACATCTTTTATGTTAAAGGCAACCATGGCAGAGTTTGATATTTCACCTTGTCCATTGACAAAAACAGAAGAACATGGAAGTGTCCTAGAAGTGCCAGGAGTACATACGGCAATGGAAAAATGTATAAAGACAATAGAAGATGCAAAAGCAGCGACGTTCAATTCTCTCAACAAGCACATTTGGATAAGAAAGATTAAACGAGGGAATGAAAATTTACAAACACAACTATTCAAAATGAATAAAATCGAAAGAATGGCATTCATTGAAGACTACAACATAATTGAGTTGGAAAATAAGGTAGGACTCCTTCTACACAAATTGGAAAATATTGATCAAATTAAGGAGTCGGTTAAGACAATCCAAAACCATAATGAAAAGATACGCAAAGAGAATTTTATTTCTGAATTCGAAGCTAAAATTGTGCAGCTAGAAAATGACAATCTTCAACTTGAGTTGAACAGTGCAGTTACTCAAAAGAATCAAATTAAAAATGAGCTGGTAATTGCCAAACTAGCCTTTGAAGATGAAAGAAGAAGGAAACAACTAGTTGAAGACCAACTTGTAAAAGCAAGACTTCAGCTTGATAGTTCAACAGCATTACAACAGACTATTGAAGATAATATTAAAACAATGAAACTTCAATTTGAAAATAAATTAAAGGAAAACAAAAATGATATTGAATGAGTCAAACTTCAGTTGGAAGGTGAAATCAAAGAAAAACATCATATGAAAGAAAATTTAAGAAATGTAAATCTACAGTTGGAGAGGGAGACTGCAGAGAAACAAAAACTACAAGAAGAATTCATATGTCTTAAGGTCCAGCTGGAGAATGAGAAGCTGCAATTGGCTATTGAGAAGGAGGAGAGAGGAATCAGAATCCAATGCAAAGAAAATGTTTTACGTCTTGAGCAGATATTGCTTAAGCAAATGGAAGGGAACAAGGAATGTTTTGCCAGACTTACTCGTGAAAACGCAGCGCTATTCACCCTCTTCAATCAACCTAGCAAGCAGTTCGTTCGGCAGCAATCAGCCAAACCATCCACAACTTTAAACGAAATCTCCGAAAAAATACGCAGTTCCGAATCGTAGCAACGCCAAAGATCAGCTATTGTAACATGGAAAGGCGTCAACGCACAATTGGCAAGCATTCGACCAGTTTCAACTCAGAATAGCTGGACTTCAGCATTCGAGCCTACAAGGCGATACAGTAGTTTAAACGTGGGACAAGGATCTGCTTCGGACAGTAAAACCGCACTGGTGCCTCCACGACAGCATATTTATATCACTGGAAGTGGTAATAAGTCGTCAAGATCATCTTCTTCAACAAATTCCCAAGCCGACTACATGCCATCTACTAGATCAGCAGCCGTGGCAAGTGGAGCCATTGTACCTATGAGAGCATCTGAGGGAGCACAGGAAGCTCAAGGCTTCTCGCTTCAGAAGAAGAACTCGGAGGTAGTAGTCAGCGGTGGAAAACAGCATGCCGTTGCCTTGGTATCACATCATGATAAAGGATCCAAAAATGCACCGGCTATTATTCCAGGCCAACAGGAACTCAACAAACAACCCAGCAATCCGAGTACAGCAAGTTCATCACAGAAGTCAAACGTCATTCAAGCGAAACGATATTTGAGTCAAGAGTTTAAGGACGCCATCAGAAACAACGAGTCACTCGAACAAAGGCTTAAAGGGAACTTCTGGCAATCATGGAAGGACGAGTATTTAGTGTCTCCGCAGAAACGTAAGAATATGTGGAAGAATAAAAAGAAAAAAATAATTTTGGCACCCTAATATGTACTTTATGTCGGCCCGCAAAATGTTCAAACATGAATCTAAAATCTGTAGGCAGCCAAATGTGCGCGGTAATTAGTGTTATCTCAGATAACCTAATCACGCACAGACGGCTGCCTAAAGATAACAAAAAATATATAGAATTAGTGCAGACCGTCATAAACACACGGACGGCTGCTTTATCGCAGACCGTCATGAATGTGCACTGACGGCTGTGTTAAAGGTAGAAATAGGAATAGATATAAGGAAATGTTAAACTAGTATTTAAGGCAGTGAAATGTAAAAATAAAATTATTATCATTCGAACGTACACAGCGAGTGGTTTTCATTCTGTTTGTAGTTATACGAATTTACACGCGTACGACTACTAAACAATTGGAGTTTTCGTTTATACTCTGACAATAGTTTTTTTTTTTGTATATACGAGTATATAACTAAAATGGAGCTGCAAACACGTGCCGCTTTTCGCAGTCAAATTACGAAGATCGTCAACGTTTTTAAAGCAAGAAGTTGAGTCTATTGAAGGAGCGGGCAATGCAAAATCCGGTAAATCCACAACCCACTACAATCAACCAACAACGGCAGCTGGTCTCCTCATACCCGAGTTAAATATTTGTATGGTGACCTTTAAGAATAAAGCAATGTTCAATAGGGCAATCACCTTCAGTGATTGCATTAATAGTAGGTATCTCATTTCTCCTAGATTATAATAGCAGAAACCAAATGAAATAAGAGACACTGCAACAACCTTCCGCTGTTGCATTTCCGTTCCCACACAATTTATTAGAATCAGCAAACCTGACGATGGGAAAATATTGAAGTTGAAGGCCATCGTCACAACTGTCATTAGCTTTAAGAAAATAGTAAAGAAGATTGATTAGTCTCAATCGACCTGGCAAACAACAACGTTCTTTTATTCAACTCCCGCGAGTACCACCGTTTCTAAATGTTTCTTTTGCAAATCTACTGAAAATTGTACAAGAGATTGTGACTCCACGCAATCTATAGATGAAAAGAAAGAGATGCTTAAGAAACACGGCATGTGTTTTATGTGTACTCAAAGGGGACACACTTCAAAATTTTGTAGAGTGAAGGGTTTAGTGTGTAAAAAACTTAAACGCATGCACTCAGCGGTCTTGTTTAGAGGAGAAGCCAGGGAAAATAACGGAGAGAGTGCAAGTAAAAAACCTACCTTAACGTCATCGACAAATTTGTGCTCATCAAACAATTACGGCAAATTCTCTACTAATGTTTTTTTGCAGACAGCACGCGTTTTTCTTTCTTCAAAGACAAATAATCAAAATTTATTCGTGCGACTGATCATAGATGGTGGAAGCTAAAAAACCTACATAAGAGAAGAAGTCGCCAATAAATTAAAATTGCCCATCATTGGATTCGTGAACATGAGTGTTATTCCACGATTGCAGACTTAGTTCTTGATTATGTTTTAGATGAATGTTTTAAGGACATGGAAGAAAAACCCACGTTCATCGCCAAATATGTGGATGATATATTTTCCATTATGGACAAACGAAATGTTGACAATGTACTGCAGATCCTCAACGGATTTCATCCAAAAATTCAGTTCACGGTTGAGAATGAACACAATAGAACACTACCATTTTTAGATGTCAAAATCCACCGTGAAGGGAGTCGCTTGCTCTTTGATTGGTACCAAAAACCTACAGCGTCGGGAAGATTGATTAATTTTCGTTCTAATCAAGCAAGACACATCATCATTAACACTGCTTCTAATCTGGTTAACAAAGTTTTCAAAATTAGCGACACACAATTCCACTCTGTCAACGAGAAAAAAGTAATCAAAATCCTTAGCGATAATAACTATCCGTCTACAGTTATTCGCAGTCTTTTGTGGAAGCACAAAACAAAAATTTCACGGGGTAACAATACTCCAGAACCAGTTAACGTATACCATAAAAGCATGGTATACGTCCCAGCGCTGACTGAAAATTTCAAAAAAACTGTTACTAAAAATCTAACAGATACTCGTCTTTCGTTCAAATCGAATAAAACATTACACCAATGCTTCACAAAACTTAAAACAAAAACTGAAAAGGACACACAAACTGATGTCATCTACAAAATAAATTGTAAAGGCAAACCCAACGAACCGTGCAATCTTTGCTACATCGGAACCACCAAACAATTTCTTCAACAACGAATGTCTAATCATAAGTCAGACATAAGACAAAAAAATCCGGACAAAACAGCTCTGTCTTATCACAGCATTGAGAGCGGTCATTCTCCAGACTTTGATGGCGTTAAAATTTTACAGACGGAGAAACATGTTTCTAAAAGATACACGTTAGAAACATTACATATTCTCAACAACAACAACAACATGAATAGAAAACAAGACACACAAAACATTTCGGCCGTTTATTGTTCACTCCTGTCCTAAATTTCTCTGTCTAAGTTAGTACAGACTAAACTTCACTATCAGAAGTAGCTTGTTAAATTTTTCAATGATTTAATATGTATATCATTTTTTTTCCTTTTTGTTTATTTCTTCTTTTTTATATAAGTGAGTGTACTTATTGTCATTTTGTTAACAACTAATGTTTACATATTTTTGTTTTTTTGTTCAAATAAAGTTCCCCTGAAGAAGGCAGCAACCCCTGCCGAAACGTTGGGAAAGTTAATGTAACTTCATTGTTTCATTACAAAATTCAATGTGACCAAAAAAGCCGACGGAAAAACAGATTTCCACTTCACTTATATATCTAAAAATTGGTCAATAAATCAAATAGTACATAAGAAACAGTTAAATTCGACTGTAAAACAGCAGATGACCAACTCCAGTACAAAACCAACTCTCACAAAAGTAACAAGTAACCTTAAATCTAAAAATCAAACCATTCGTTGTCATGCTTTTAAACAGATAAGATCTTTAATATAAGTCTAAATGTTCAATGTCTTGTGTTTTATTTAACAAGTGGCCGTCCTTACAGTTCAGAAGTGGGATAAAGTGCACGTGAAAAAAATATATTGGAAGTGCCAGTATATAATTACATACAAAGTGTTTCAACAGACTTTTCATAAAGAAATTAAGATTATTATTCATCTGTTGGAGTGAATTAAAAACGAAGAGAAATGAATTGTGCTGTGGAGGAAAGAATGTAATTTTTTTTGGGAAAAGCAACTGTTCAGCAGCTAAAAGAAATGCTTTGTGCCCTGAAATTAACGACAACTGGTTCAAAGCCAGTGCTTTTACTTCGTCTCCGAGAAGCGTGGGAGAATTTAGACGAGAACGAGCTTGAACAATATGTACCTGAATTACCAGCAGACGACAACGAATCATCTCTTTCATCATTACCAGAAAAAAATAACGCATCACATGATCTGGACTTAGAAATACAAAGTCTTCAGCAGCAGCTTTAAAAGAGACAAGAAATCGCCAAACTTAGAAAACAATTAGCCGAACTCACATTTATGGAAGATTCTTCAAAAACCAAAGCAACCATTTACAACTTCAAGGACATCGAAGAATCAATCAACCATTTCAGTACCTAGCGATGACAATCTCTCAATTGAAAAATGGCTTACACAATTCGAAGAATGTGCTGAAGTTAAGGAATGGGATTCCAGAATGCAGTTCATATATGGTAAGTACCTCTTGAGTGGTACGGCAAGGCTTTTTCTTAGAACCATTTCCACAAAGAATTGGGATGACCTAAAACGCGCGCTGTTGAAAGAATTTGCTAAAAAAGTGACTCAAGCAGACATTTACAATCAACTACGCAATCGAAAGAAAAAACGCGACGAGTCATTACCACAATACATCTTTATCATGCAAGAAATCGCACCTCTACATCGTGCGACAAACTCTCAAACAAAGCCAGCAGTATGTGCAGTTCAAACAATGGAAAACACATCGTTCGATCAACGGGAAGAGGAGGTGGATTTTAGTGAGATAACTTGCAATTCTAATAAAAACATGTTTGAACACCAAATTAGGTACAACTTTAAACAAAAACACGACAAAGGACCCAACTATACAACATCTTTGGCTACGCTTTTGGATTCTGGCAGCGCAATAAGTTTTATACAGCAATGTTATGTGCCAACTTTTTTGTCGAAGACAGTGCATGCCACATCCAAAAAATTTACTGGCATCAACAACAGCCCGCTGGAGATTGTAGGTAGTGTAAGTTCACAAATATTTTTGAAAATAACATAGTAAGCTTTGACTTAATTATTGTTAGAAATAATAGCATGAAACATCCGGTCATCTTTGGTAGAGATTTTCTAAAATTAAACGATATGGTATTATCGAAATTTAATGAAAAAAATAATGTAAATTTGAACGTGGTTGACAATAATCAAATTCAAACTAGTAATGACAAACTTAGCGATTTAAATGAAAATTTTGAAAACCAGATTCTTGCTATCGATATCTCGGACGAAGACCTTTGTGAAAACCTTGTAAGCAGTGTCATCATAAACGAAAGCTTAAAGTTTGATATTCAAAATAAAATTAATAAAATAGTTTTGGAGGCTTGTTCCAAGAAGCTAACTGAAACCCCACCAACTCTAGCTAGCGAAATAAAAATGAAAATTACATTGAGCAAAGGCGAACTATTTTTTAGCACTCCTTATGTCCATAAGATCAAAGTAAAAAATATTCCAGATGATATGATCAAAAGAAATATTATTTGCGATAAAGAACTTGAAGATTTAAACGAAATACATAAAGAGCAATCTCGTATTGAATTAGCTCAGACTCGAGAACAAGCGTCCAAAGCTATTCAAAAGCATCAACTCTATAATAAGCAATACTATGATAAAAAGCATAAGCAACCACTCACTTATCAAGTGGGAGATTTTGTAATGTTAAAAAATGTTGACACCATCCCTGTGGTAAATAAAACATTGCTACCAAAATACCGTAGTTCTTTGAAATCTCTAAAATACTTGATAATGACAGGTATGTCGTCAAAGATATCGATGGTATGCAAGTTTCTCGTGTACCCTACACAGGAGTTTGTTCTCCATGTAATATGAAACCTTATGTAAAGTTAGCACCCTAAGTTTTAGTTTGATTATAACCATATACGAAAATGATTGTTGAAAAGTATTCTTATTTTAAAATATAATAATACTAGCTGAGCCGCCCGGCGTTGCTCGGGTCTGTAGTTTTAAGGTTCCCGTTCTCGTTCCTGTTTCCGTTCCTATGGGATTTTAGGGATGAAATCTTTGCTTAGTTACTGAGGAATTTTGTGGCATCCCAGTGCTGAAAGAATTTTTGAAATCAGTCTAGTAGTCTCTAAGTTGCCGTTCCTATCCCGTACCTGTGGGAATTTTCCGTTCCCATAGAAGTATGTGAACTAATTATAAGTCTATGTCACTGAGAGATAATGTTACATCATAGAGTTGAAAGAATTTTCGAAATCGGTCAAGTAACTTTAAAATTCCAGTTCTCGTTCGTTCCTGTTTCTGTTCCCGTGGGACTATAGCGATGAAGTCTACGCTAAGTTACTGAGGAACTATGTGGCATCCCAGATCTGAAAGAGTTTTAGAAATCTGTCTAGTAGCTTCTAAGTTTCCGTTCCCAACCCTGTTCCTGTGGGATCTTCCGTTCCCATGGAAATATGTGAATGAAATGTAAATCTTTGTCACTGAGAGATATTGTAACATCCTAGAGTTGAAAGAATTTTTGAAATCGGTCTAATAACTTTAAGGTTCTTTTTAATTTTAGATGAAACATTTCGGTGGGAACATGTACTATATAACATGTACTATATTTTATCAGCATATTCCCACGGGAACAGAAGGATGGGAACCTTAAAAATACAGACCTCATTAACGCCGTGAATGTCGAGGGATAAGGGGTATACGAGTATGTCTAAAGCAGCCCAGGCTGTTGAGCGAAGATCTCCGCTGACTCATTAACTTGCTGATATTTGGACTATGCGCGCTTAGTCTGACACGATAAGTCAGTTTTTCTTTTGTTTTTTTAAAGAACATTGTTTTGTTTATAACGAAAGCTAACGCAGTGCATTGATGTCGTCTCTGTTGCACGCTGCTTTATTTTTATTTGAGTCAATGAAACGATAGTCAATGCCCAATGTCGGTTTTTTCTTTTACTGCTTACTTTTCCTTTTCTGATTTTAAGCATTCCGTTTACATTTTATGTCTGTGGCGCGATAAAAATGTTTTAGACGGGGTCTTCTCCTTGTCCTTCGAAATTGGTCAAATAATTATATAAGGTTGCTTTCCCAATCACGTTCGAGTATGATCGAAATCGATGATTGAAATCGGTGGAGTAGTTTTGAGGTTCATGTTTTCGTTCCCGTAGGAATAAAGGGATCAATTATAATCTTAGCTACTGAAGGATAATGTATCATCCCAATTCGGAATGATTTTGTGAAATCTTTCCAGTAGTATCTAGGTTTGCGATCCCAATCCAGGATAAAAAAAAATATATAGCTTAGCCTTCTGGCGTTGCCCGGGTCCCGTGGGAATATGAGGATGAAATAATTTATGTAAATGTGGGATATTGATAATGCACTATCTTAAAGTTGAAAACATTTTTAAAATCGGTCATGCGGTTTTAAGGTTCCCATTTTAGTTCCCGTTTCTGTTCCCGCGGGAATGTATGGATGAAATATAGTCTATGTTATTGAGGGATTATGTAGCATCCTAGAGCAGAAAGAATTTTTTAAATCTGTCCAGTAGTTTCGAAGTTTGCGTTCCCAATCCCGTTCCCGTGGGAATATGGGAATGAATTAAAGTTTTTGTTACTCGGTGATAGTGTAGCATTCTAACGGTGAAGGAATTTTTGAAATCGGTTCAGTAGTTTCTAGGTTCCCGTTTATATTCCCGTTAACATAGGAATATAGGGATAAAAAGTATAATATGTCCGTCTCCCACCAATTTTCAGACAAATCCGTTCAACCGTTCTTGAGTTATAAATAGTGTAACTAACACGACTTTCTTTTATATATATAGATAAATGCTCTTATGTTTAAATTATTTATTATTTGACTGATGTTATTTTGAAAGTAAAAATGGACCAAAATATATTTATATATATAGTATAAAAAGAAAAGAAAATGTTAATATACCAATATATCTGAGTATATCGTAAATATGCCACATATGTATTCACATATTGAAAATGAAAATTTAATAAAATACTTGTAAAACAAAAGTTCTTTTCGAACCTAAAAGAATGTAAACGTTTAAAATGTATGTATGTATATGTTAGAATCATTGAAGTAAATGATAATCGGGACGATTATGTGTCAGGTATGCCCGAGCTGTAAGCCTTTATTTATGGCTTCCACTGTAATGCTAAAATGACCACACATATTTATAGAAGATATACAGATATACGTATGATAAGGCCACTAATCACACCATGTAATAAGTACAATAAGAAAAAGTAGTATATAAGAAACAGCTAAATTCCACTGTAAAACATCAGATGACCAACTCATGTACTGTTCTCTCAAAAGTAACAAGTAACCTTATGTAAATCTAAAAATCAAACCATTCGTTGTCATGCTTTTAAACAAATAAGATCTTTAATATAAGTCTAAATGTTCAATGTCTTGTGTTTTATTTAACAAGTGGCCGTCCTTACACCTTTCTTCTTGAACTATTTCTTACATACTGTTATTTCTCTGAACCGCTACATATACCATTTTATATATACGGGTGTCCCGTACTTCGTGTATTATCCTTTGGGGTGTGATTCTTGGTCATATTCTAAGAACAAAATTGTTCTACAGTAAAGGTCGATTCTCAACTTTGACAATAAAAAGGCTAACTTTGGTGTACCCTGACCTATGTTAATTTCGATATCTCTGTCAATACTAATGATAGAGACCTGATCTTAGACTTAATTGTTTGTAGAAATAACAATCTTTAAGACTTTATTTAAGTTTAGCTTCCACAGGTTTACGGTTGCCAGATTTTCAACTTTAAGTGGTTTTCAAATTTTCTTCCCGAAACAAAGTTTTGACTTTGAGGTAATTTTTTTGCAAGAAATGCCTGATAAACATAGAGTTTCTTTATTTTTTACAGATGAACAAAGCAATAATTAGAAAAAAAACTCATTAATAAGTGCACTTAAAAACTCATACATTTTATGATATTTGAAAAAATACAAAATGGGTAAAATTAAAAAAAAAAATGATTTTTAAATTTGAGATTTGTTTGAATAAAACAATAATATGGGTACTTTTAGTAGTTTTTTTATGTATTTTATACAAATACAATTATAACAAGTGCTCAAAGTGCCTACGCAGACATTTTTTTCTTATATGAGTTTGCAATGTAAATTCAAGAAGAGCACAACGAAGATACCAGGAACTTTATCCTAACTGAAAATCTGGCAACCCTAAGCCTAAAAGAATCCAATTTAAATACAGTTTCAAAGATTACAAGACTACAAGTAAGAGTTATCGAGAACAAACACCCACAATGAAATTCAAAAACATGCTCTGGCATGCATTCAAAACGAAGGAGCGCTCTTTAAGCACTTGTTATAATTTATTTTGTATAAAATACATAAAAAACTACTAAAAGTGCCCATATTATTGTTTTATTCAAACAAACCTCAAATTAAAAAAAAAATTTTTTTTTAATTTTACCCATTTTGTATTTTTTCAAATATCATAAAATGTAGGGGTTTTTGAGTGCACTTATTTTTGAATTTTTTTTTTATTATTGCTTTGTTCATCTGTAAAAAATAAAGAAACTCTATGTTTAACAGGCAATTTCTGCAAAAAAAATGACCTCAAAGTCAAAACTTTGTTTCGGGAAGAAAATTTGAACACCACTTAAAGTTGAAAATCTGGCAACCGTAAACCTGTGGAAGCTAAACTTAAATACAGTCTTAAAGATTGTTATTTATACAAAAAATTAAGTCTAAGATTAGGTCTCTATCAATAGTATTGACAGAGATATCGATTTTAACATAGGTCAGGGTACACCAAAGTTAGCCTTTTTTTAAATTGTCAAAGTTATGTCAAAGTTGAGAATCGAGCTTTACTGTAGAACAATTTTTTTCTTAGAATATGACCAAGAATCACACCCCAAAGGATAATACACGAAGTACGGGACACCCTGTATATATATACCTATTACCTATGTATTTCTGAGCACTATATAAAGACGTGCAGTTAATAATGAGTGGACAGTTAACGATTTTCTCTGACCCGATATCATCCGGTTAAATTCTGATTAAATAAAACCTGTTATAAATTTCGGAAGTGGGCGGCAAATGAGGCAAGCATATTGGAAGGTATTCCAGTCGAGTCGCGGAGCAAGAATATTATAATATTGCCACTGATGACACCATCAAAACATTAGGAATTCATTGGAGGCCTATAAGTGACACATTCCAGTTTAAGGTACACTTGAACGACATAAATTCAAGGGAGCTGGTACTTACAAAACGGAAAACGTTATCCGAAACTGCAAAACTTTACGACCCTCTTGGTTGGTTGGCTTCAGTGACTGTAGGCGCAAAAATATTGATGCAGAGAATTTGGAAATCAGAAGTTGATTGGGATGAAATACTCCCTTTGAATTTACAAAATCAATGGCACGAGTTAAAACAAAACATTGCAGCCGTTGAAGAGATAAGGATCCCTAGATGGATAGAAACGACAAAAAACCAAAAAATTCAACTCCATGGATTTTGCGACGCCTCTGAAGCAGCTTACGCAGCCGTAGTTTACTCCAGAGTAGCTTTGCCGATTGGACTTCTTCGTACCAATATCCTTGGTGTAAAAACCAAATGCAAACTTGAAACTTGAAAAACTTCCAAAATTAGAGCTGTGTGGTGCTCATCTTTTGTCTAAATTGATGTCAGACATATTAAGAACATTCGGCTCACAAGTTGGAGATGTCTTCGCCAGAACTGATTCAACAATAACCTTGGCCTGGATCCAGAAGTGTCCACCGACCTGGAAGTTGTTCGTGGCCAACAGGGTATCAGAGATATAATCAGCAATAAAGCCTGATCTTTGGAGATATGTGCGATCTTCGGAGAACCCTGCTGACTGTGCATCCAGAGGCTGCTTGCCAGAACATATAGCAGAGAATCAACTATGGTGGAATGGTCCAGTCTGGCTAAAACAGGACATTGTTGAATGGCCGTCACAAATTCAACTTGACCATCCTCCCACATATGCTCAAAAAGAAACTACTCATCAAAAAGAACAATACAAAATACTGAAAAATTCCCGAACCACTGCTGTTCAAAGTGCAATAAAAAAAGCAGACATTTTATCTGTAAACGAAATCAATAACGCCAGAAACGCAATCATACGGGCAGTTCAAGAAAAAATCTTTGCAGAAGAAATAAAATGTAGCAAGAGTGGTAATGAGTTGAGCAAAAAAACTAAAATATTGTCATTAAACCCATACTTAAATGGCGACAACATACTGGTATTAGGAGGTCGATTGCAGAATTCACAATTGATGCAATCAGAAAAACATCCATATATATTACCACACAATGAAAAATTTACAAAGCTGTTGATTGAAGATGCTCATGCCAGCACACTGCACGGTGGAGTTCAACTAACGCCGGCAAAACTTAGACAACAGTATTGGATACTACAAGCTAAACGCGTGATCCGTGAAGTCATACGCAAGTGCATTAGATGCTACCGCTTAAGTGCACAACCTAGTGTCCAAAAAATGCAAAACTACCAGCGGCCAGAGTGACACCATCGAGACCGTTTACTCATACGGGAATTGATTACGGTGGACCTGTTCAAGTATTCATCTCCAAGGGAAGAGGAAACCGATCAACAAATGGCTACATAGCAATCTTCGTTTGTTTTGCGACCAAAGCAGCACATATTGAGCTGGTTAGTGATCTTAGCTCAGCAGCATTTCTAGCTGCACTTAAAAGATTTACTGCAGGGAGAGGAATGTGCTCGCACTTTTACAGTGGCAACGGCAAAACGTTCGTTAGAGCTAGCAAAGAAGTCCAACAACAACTAAGAGCTTCCATCAAACAAGCAGAAAGGGATGCATCAATCAAACTTATGAAAGATGGCACACAATGACACTTTATATCACCAGCTTGTTATTGGAGATACAACCCTCACTTTTGAAGAATTGGCCACTGTGTTAGCCCAAGTAGAAGCCTGGTTAAATTCTCGGCCATTAACTGCAAAAGAAAATGACGTTAGCGAAACGACCATACTAACTCCTGGTTACTTTCTCGTTGGAAGCGCTTTAAATGCTTCTCCAGAACCCATAATCGAGGAAACAAGAACGTACAGTTCACGTTGGCAGCTGTTACAAAAGATGACGCAAGAATTTTGGAAAACATGGTCTTCCGAATATCTATCGCAACTCCAACAACGACCTAAATGGAAACAAAGTGAAGACAACATTAAAGTTGGTGACATTGTTCTCATTAAAGAAGATCTTATGCCGCCGCCCACCTGGGTAATGTGTAGAATATCCAAAGTCCACCCAGGAAAAGATAATGGGGTTCGAGCTGCAACTGTGTTTAGTAACAATAAACACATAAAACGACCCATTACAAAATTATGTTGCTTACCAATACAGACACAAGACCCAAAACCAAGAATCAGCTCACATTTAGAAGATGAAGAAGAAAAAGAGAAAGTGGCACAAGTTTCAACAACTAATACAAATACCCAAAAAAAGGAAATCCTGTGCCCAAAATAACAAAATAATGTAAATAAACCGGCTAGAATAGTAGCTACACTGCTCCTGCTTTTTTTTGCTGGGAGGCTGAAACGCAACATCATTGGATGCGGCCAATAAGGGTGCAGAAATAACACCATTCACAAACCATCCGGGCATTTACTTTGCTAAATTAATGACATTTACTTGCTTTTCGGTGTCCTAGAGTTTGTCGAGCAGTACGAACAAGACATCGAAAGCCTCAAAACCAATGATAATCACTTACTTGGACTCATCAAAAACCAAACGTTGATTGCTGAGGCTACTGCTAACATACTACGCAAAGATGAAGAATCAGTTACGCAACAACTACATGTGTTTCAAAATAACCTAGAGCTTTTATCAGCTAACGTGAAAGCTGACAACGAAGAAAATACAGATGCACAAGATCTTCTTACTATATCAGCATACTCTACACTAGCCATGCTTAGTTTCCAACAAACGTAAACCTCCCTGCTAGACGTGTTAACAAACCTGCACCATTCAAAAATCAAATCAGTCAGTTAATCATAACACCAGATCTTTACTCTCAAAGACGACGGAATGTTAACGCTACAACAAAACTGTATTTTGAAGGAAGATACCATGATCATAACGTTGCATAAAATCCATTCAAGTGAGCTATATACGGCATTCATCCCAGCCGGCAATATAACTACTTTACTACAGGAAGCGCCACTGAATACTTCAAGTCCACAGACATTTCCAGAGGTATTCCTTGAAAATGGGAACGAGAACGTCAACTAACTTCAAAATTGAATAACAGCTCTTAAGAATCATGAGCAGTTACTCGCCAACACCACCTCACACCACATGTACCACACAATAAGCTATAGTTTGATTGGGGTGCTTTTCATCGATGTCACCCTCCTCATTCTGTTCAAAAGGAGATGTCAGCACGATCATGCCAACCCTGTGATTGAGCTGCAGACCCGCGAGATTCCAGTACCGAGAAAAAGGAGATTCTCAACTTCCGACTTCCAGGTATAAACCGGTTTTGGGACGTTCCATGATCACCCTGACCTTTGAGTCTCGTCAGTTGAGGGAGGCACCAGCATGTTGAGACAACAACCACAACGCATTATGCTGTCCTAAGCGCAAACAGAGCGCACCTCGCGGGGAGAGTACCTACGATAACTTTGGCGACAAAAAATTATGACGGATTTTGGTGGAGGGGTTCAATACAAGCATTTTTTACTATGGGAGGGGGGGGGTCTATCTCCCCCCGTTTAGGCGATAGGGACAATTTTATAAAAACTGACTTAAAATCTAAAAAAAAAATATTGTAGAACAACGGGAAAACTAACAGATACAATTTATATTTCTTATGAAAGCAAGAAATCTGCACTTTATAATTATTTTTAAATGAAGTGATTTCAATTTACAGTTTTTGAAATAACTGCCTTCAAAGTCAAAATTTAGGAAAAAAAATTTTTTAAAATCACTTTGAGTATTATGTTTCTTGTGATTACAAATGCCAATAAAAAAAAAAATTTGAAGTAGTTAGTTGCTTCAATAAATTTTTTATCAAACGCTGTTAATTTATTTTTTCTATGTTTTATAGTTTTCGAGATAATTGAAAAATAGTAAAACCTTAGAAGTATGCAATATTTTCAAAAAATTATGGAAATACGTACGAATTTACAGTAATGTTAGGAAATAGACTAGTGAAAGTATAAAAATTCATCAGATAGGTGCTTATGTGCAATTAATTTCCTTTCCGCATGGCCCGCTTCGCCGGGGACTAATTATTTTAACCCTTTTTCCGCAGGGTTAAGCTGCTCATGCTAAATATGAAAATATTTTTTAGATTTTAAGTCAGTTTTTATAAAATTGCCCCTACCGCCTAAACGGGGGGAGATAGACCCCCCTCCCAAACTAAAAAATACTTGTATTGAACCCCTCCACCAAAACCCGTTATTATTTCCTGTCGCCAAAGTTATCGTACTCGTGTCCACCTCGCGAGTTCCCATACATTTGTATCATAGTCTTATTCATATTTCACTTAACTCAAAAAACTGTCCATGTTCACATCACAGTCACATATTCATTAAACTAGCTGTGCCCGCGACTTCGTCCTCGTGGAATAGTGACTTTCATTTAATTTTTTAAGTTACTTATTTTGCAAATAAGACACATTCATGCGTTTTAGTAAACTATTGTTATACTATTTTATTTCAGTACATTTTCGCACACGACGTTCTTAGTTTTTCCATCTTTTATCAAATAAAAAGGTTTTGCGAGTTTGATACACTCTTTTAAACTAAAATGACAAATCAGTGGGAATTAAAGAATTACGGGTAATCAATAGTTTTCTTACTTAGCTGTTCCAGTCATTATTAAAACTTTTATAATGCCGCACCCCAGATGTTGTGTAATTTGTAGCTGTGTACAATTCTAGATTACTTATTATTGGCATTTAAACGCCAACTTGCAGCCACTACTGATAATTCTAAGGAATTGAGAAACTCTATAGGGTATGATGTGACTTGCTCAGTGTCCATAATATTGTCTACTGATAGATATTCGACAACATCCCCCAATACGCCAAAGATAATTTATTAGTTTATATAATTAACTATCTCATTAGTCGGCGCCGGCGCCGAAATCGACTTTTCACACAGCCATTACCGATTGCCAATATTTATTTGAAGATCAAGATAGACATTTCTTCTCAGGTTAACTGTGTAATCGACAATTTGACAGAAATCACCTCACGGTGAAAGAACTTTTGAAATCGGTCCAGTAGCCGTAGTAGGTTCCCGTTTACGTTGCCGTAAACGTAGGAATATTGGGATAATAAATACAGCCCATGTCCTTCTTCAGGCTAGGCTCAAGACTACCTCTGCACTAAAATTCATACAAATAGGTTCAATAGTTTGGGCGGTACATAGTAAAAAAGAAAAACAGACAGACGGAGTTGATTTCGGATCTATAGTGTAAGTAAGTACTTCCGTTCCCTTGGGAATATGGGGATAAATTAAAGTTAATGTTACTTTAAGATAGTGTAGCATTCTAACGGGGAAATAATTCTTGAAATCAGTTCAGTAGTATCTAGGTTCCGGTTAACGTTTGCGTTCTTGTGGGAATACAGGGATAACATATATAGCCTATCTCCATCTTCAGACTCAAGACTATATATCTCTGTACCAAAATTCATATAAATAGGTTTAATAGTTTGGGCGGTTTTTGACAACTAATAAGAATAGACGGACAGATTTAATTTCAGACTTATGATATTAATAAAGACTCCCATTCCCGTGGGAATATGGTGACCGTTCCCGTAGAATTATGGGGATGACTTACAGTTAATGCTACTCAGGGATAGTGTAGCATTCTAACGGTGGAAGAATTTTTGAAATCGGTGCTATAGTGCCAAAGTTCCCGTGTGCGTTCTCGTTCGCGCAGTAATATAGGGATAAAATATATAGCCAATGTCCTTCCTCAGGTTCTGAACAATCTTTGTACAAAAACTCACTCTAATCTGTTCATTAGTTTGAGCGGGAGATGGTAACATATAAAGGTGAACAGACAGAGCTACTTTTGCATTTATAATAATAGTGAGGACCGGTTCCCGTGGGAATATTCGAATGAAATAAAGCCTAGGTACGTCCGTCCTTAATATCAGAACAATTTTTATACAAAATTTCATTTAAATCGTTTTATTAGTTTGTGCGGGAGTTGGTAAAATAGAACGAAGGACAGACAGAGCTACTTTCACACTTATTATATTAGTAAGGACTCCCGTTCCCGTAGGAATATGTGGGTGAATTAAAGTTTATGTTACTGTGGGATAGTGAAGCACTTATCGGTGGAAAAAATTTTGAAATCGGTGTTGTGGTTCCCGACTTCCCATATACGTTCCCGTTCCCGTGGGAATATAGGGATAAAATATTTACCCTATGTCCTTCCTCAAGTTTTAGACTATCTCTGTATCAAATTTTACTTAAATCGGTTCAGTAGTTCGGGCGGGAGATGGTAACATAGAAAGCCAGACAGACAGAGTGTCTTTCACATTTATAATATTAGTTAGGATTAGGATTACAAAGAAGTAGTATGCCTGTCTGGCACCAAAAAATAGAAATAGAATTATTTGCAATGTAAGCTAGTTCTATGTATAAATAGTCTTGTAAGAAATAAAGCATTGACATTCGCAGTTTAAAACCGTTAGTGTCAGTTCTATTCATTATATTGCTCTGGGTTTCTTGTTAATACTTTCCCCCGCCAGTGGTAACAGGTATTAACAGTCATTCTGGTGACGTTCTTGAAATTTTTGGTTAACCTTGATGTTGTTTTGAGTCTTTGTTTGTTTTTCATTTTTTTTTCCTTTATATTTTTAAGTCACCCGTTAATTTTGATTTTAACACACTATTAATTTTAGTTAACTATTTACTTATTAGTTTTTGTGTGAATTGTGAAAATTAATTTGGTCTTACTGATGAGACTACTTTTTTTTCTTTAAGAAATAAATTTTCTTTTATTAATTCCGTAGGTTATTTTTGTATATTCGCAATATTAATTAATTTATTAATAATCGTTTACAAGAACCACGACCGACTGCGCCAGTTACGTTCCGAGATTACTTAGAACAATTAAAAAAAAAAAAACAAGGAATGTGCAATATCTTTATTCAACGGGTTCAAACCTTAGACTAACTTTCTTTGTGTGTGAATCTTAATTCTAAGAAGAGATAATAACCATGTTCATTCGTTTTTTCAAAATCTCTTCAAAACGAAGCATAATTTCAATGCAATTCGAAAGTTTTTTGTAGAGAGAAGATTTTTCCATCAAAAAGCATCGTTCGAGTAATTGTAAAAAAAGTTTTCTATCCAAAACGTTAAAATTCCCGACAGAAAAAAGTCAAAATTTTAAAATTTTTAAGCTTTGTCTGTTTTTTCAATTGCATTTCTTTCTGGCATTTAGGGTTATCGGGAACTTTTTTCCCAAATTCGAAAAATTGGTATCGGCAACTTCTTTTCGAAATTGGGAATTAAAATTCCTAGGGAAAAATACCTATCGGGAACTCATTTATTATGGGAAGTATAGTGTTTTTCCTTGCGAAAACTTGTTCTCATGGGAAAAAAATCCGTGGGGAATTCCCGATAGTAGGAACTTGTTTCCGAGAAGGGAAACATTTCTTGGGAAAAATATTTCCCAAGGAATTCCCGATAAAGCAGATTGCTTCATAAAAAAGAAAGTAATTAAATTTTCTTTTTTATGCTATATAACGGAGAACTTTCTGCGTTTGGAAGGAATTCACTGAAATATAACCACTTAATCATAGAAATTTATCGTTGTTTTTAATACTTTTTATACTGACTGCCGCTTCTTTGGATGGAACAAAATTGAACCAGACCCTTAACAGCTGTCGTTTCCAATATTTTTGCAGTTATCAGAAAGTTAAAATTTTGCGCTGGCACAAATACCACCAACACGCGATTCCATCAAACATCATGGTCGATTTGAACCCTCTAATTCAATAGCACTTTCGGTTTTTACTTCATAACTAGCTCATTAATCTATTCGTGTAGTAAAAATCCGCCCTTTTCGAGTTGCTTTATATGCCCTTTTTTACGACACCATCAATAGACTACAAATCAAGACCGGAGAAGCGGCTATTTTCAATGTTCCTCCTCACCTTGTCTCCCAATAGCCATCTGGAGAGTCTAAGGAAAATCTGGGTCCTACACTACAAAACAACAAAATATAACAAAACAAAAAACTGCTCCAACAGCAACTGCCCATGAGAAGAAGTAATCAGCCAGACCGATTCTAAGGGCTGGAATGGGGGAAATGGGGAATAGGAAATCGGTACAAAAATCGCACCGCCATCTGTGTCAAAGGCTGTCGCTAAGGAGTCAGAGATGATGGTCGCTCTACTCATCATTCATGTACAAATGAGCGAACTATCGAGTCAAAGAAGGAAGAAAGCGCACAGGCCTTTCAAGATCCTATCCGTGAATGTGCACTCGCTATTTAGGTTGGAACAACGAACCAGCTTCTTTTAGTTGTTATATGAACAACGTCACGATGTGTGTATGGTTAATGGAACTAAAGTGGAGGGCCGTAGGCTTTTTACCTAAGAATCCAGGGCCAGTCCATTGATTTTCATGAAGTTTTCGGAAATATGTTTTGAATAGCGTATAGAAAAAAGTAAAAAAAAAAAATTTCAGCGCTCTGATTTTTTTAAATATTTTTGAAATGAATTATTAACTTATAGAATTTTCTTTTATTTATGTAGGGTATTTTAAATACGGTTTTACAAAGGTTCAAGATCGATAGGTTGGGTCAAGACAAACAAAAACGGTATGGGAGGAGGGGTCTATATCCCCCATACAGGCGCGAGGGGCATTTTTATAAAAAATTGACTCAATTTCTTAAAAAATTTTAAAAACCAACTAAGCTACTTCTTTTCTTATACTTTAGTGTTTTTGAAAACTAATGCTTTCTTCTTAATTAAAAAATTTAATTTGAGTTCACTTAATGAAAAATTTTTGAGAGATCAAGCCTCAAAATCAAAATTTTGAAAAAAGAAAATATTTTTTTTTTTTAATAATTTTTTTTTACAAAATTTTGCCCCTTTAAGGGCCATTTTTTCTTTCCATTTTCAATGCTTTTATTAATTTTTACTAAAAAAGCAAAAAACCGAACTAAAAAATGTTTCTTGGTTTTAGAGAAATTAAAAAAAAAACGAAGGGTACTTTTTTCCAGAAAATAAAATGTCGTTAATTTCCCGCTGATTGAACTTTATTCCCGGATGTGAAATATGTAATGTGTTTCAAATAGCATATGAAAAAATGTTAAAAAAAAATTTGTTGTGATCTTAATTTTAATATAAATTATAAATAACTAATAAAAGTTTAGATTAGAGTTATCTTTTAATTATATTAGTCTTAAGTTAAATTTTAAAAATAAGACCTATTACAAACTTGAACTTTGGTTTCAAAGGACAGCACATATACTGATTTGTGCCCCAAATGCTGTTTCTGGTCAAACGAGTTAATGAAACCGAAAAATATGTTTTTTTGCGAAATAAATACTCGCGAATTCTTCTACGTGCGTTCAGTATGCAAATAAAACAAATATCAATTAGGGATGCATTAATTTTTAGTTAGAAGAAAGAACACTACATCGGCATACTCTCGACCTTAAAAAAACTTCAAGTCACAAATTTAACTGATTTAGATCTCTTTGAACGGTTGAAAATTGTCAATTTGGCCAAAAACCATATTTTTTCGGTTTTATCAACTCGTTTGACCAGAAACAGCATTTGGGGCACAAATCAGTATATGTGCTGTCCTTTGAGACTAAAATTTAAAACTTATGATAGTTCTTCTTTCTTAAATATAACTTAAAACTATGAATAATTAAAACTAATTCTAAAATATTAATAGTTATCTATAATTTCCATTAAAACTAAAATCGAGCGAAATATTTTTTTTTACATTTATTTACATATTTGCTATTTAAAGCACATTTCAGGTTTCACTTCTGAGAGTTAAGTTCAATCAGCGGAAAAATAACAACATTTTGTTTTCTGGAAAAAAGTACCTTTCGTTTTTTATAATTTCTCAAAAACCAAGAAAGATTTTTTCGTTCTTTTTTTTTGCTTTTGAGTAAAAGTTATTAAAAGCATTGATTCCTGGAAAAAATGGCACTTAATAAGGCAAAATTAAAAAAAAAAAAATTTTTTTTCAAAGTTTTGACTTTGAGGTTTGACTTCTTAAAAACTAATTATTAAGTGAACTCAAACTATAATTTTTACTATGAAACAAAGCATTAGCTTTCAAAAACATTATATAGCTGATTTTTTTTTGATTTTTTTTAAAAAATTGAGTCAATTTCATATTAAATTGCCCTTCGCGCCTACACGGAGGGATATAGCATATAGACCCCCTCCCATTCAATTTTTTTTCTTTTCTTGAGCCATCCTATCCATCCTGAGTCATTGGCAAACGGTATCTAAAACACCCTACATAAATGAAAGAGAATTCTAAATGTTAAAAATTAGTTTTAAAAATAATTAAAAAATTGAGAGCGGTGAAATTTTTTTTCTTAACTTTTTCTATGCGCTATTTAAAACACATTTCCGAAAACTTCATGAAAATCTATGAACTGGCCCTGGATTCCTAGGTTTTGCTTTTTTATGTCTAACGGCCCTCCACTAGGTCGACAGTCAAATAAACAATACTAAAACATACGTTCCACAAATTGTAAATATAAACATAAACATAGAATGTTTACCAAAAGTAATATACTTAATGTACCAAAAGTCATATGACTAAAGTTCGAGAAGAAATTAAATACAACCAATTTACAAGTGAAAAAGTGAAGTTGCGTGTTTCATTTAAAATTAGTTTTTTCCTAGTTTTTTTCGAATTTAGAAATAAACCTAGTCGGAACATTTGGTCCTTCGAGCCGGAATTCAAGGTCACCACTACAAAGAGGAGAAAAAATTAAGTAAGTTCGTTCTTGTTGTGTTCGTACTTTATAAATAAATAGTTTATACCCAAACAAAATAAAATACGTAAAAATGTCGAATCCAGTTCCTGCTCTTGGTTCTTCGCTGTTCTACGGTGCTCTACAAAAAAGCCTCCTGGAACAAATAGAGAGGAACTACAGGAACTTCAAGAAAGAGCCCAAAGCACGTCGTACGAGTGCAATTGCGAGTAGCCGCTTAGCCCTGCTTGAAGAAACGTCGTTGAGGGTTCAAAGTTGGAAGCTGAAATAGAAAAAGACGATTATTTTGAGGTCTATGATAAAATCAACGATACGTACATAGATTAAAGGTCTGATTTAACAGAATTGTTGGAGAGTTTGTCTTCGGTTCCTGCAACGTCAGCGATGGCAGCAGGTCAGGCTGGTCAGAGTTTAGGCCAGTCAGGTATGGTTCGTACCGAACTGAGGTTACCAAAAATTGATCTCCCTAAGTTTAGTGGGGAATATACAAAATGGCGGTCGTTTCACGACCCTGGTGTGTTCTAACAAGAACTTAACGGACATCGACAAGATACACTTTTTGAAGTCCAGTTTAGAAGGTGAGGCGGATCGTTTGCTCCAGCATTTACCCTGTGTCGCGGGTAATTTTGACAAGGCATGGGAGTTATTAAAGGCGCGATACGACAACAAGCGTGTCTTAGTAAATGCACAACTAAAATTACTTTTAAGCCAAAAGTGCCTTGTTAAGGAGTCTGTTGATGAGCTGAAGGAGGTGATATTCACCTCGCAAGAGTGCATCCATGCACTCAGGAACCTAAATGTACCTGTCAATCAATGGGATGTTATATGGGTGTATAATAAATAACCTTGTAATTTGCAGCAGTTGTGGGAAGAGAAGTTGGGAAACCAGAAAGAGTTGCCAAGCTGGAACGATTTTCTGGAGTTTTTGGAAGCACGCTTCAGGACTTTGGAAGCAGTGAGTGGAGAAACTGCGCAACCAACTTCTTTCAAGAACGATGTGCGGAGACCAACTGGTTCGGAGGTGCAGAAGGTGTTGTTAAGTTCTAACTGTTACTTTCTTGCTTTTGCTGTATAAGCGCAGCTCGCTTCAAATTGATGGCTAGAGAGCCGCAGTTTGATAATGAATTCACAGTGTAAGGAATGGAATTGATTTTATTTACATTTTCTTACAGCTATTTATACCTAAATTATATTACACATCTATTTGGGATATCCCCTCTTATGAACTATATTACAAATAAGAATGCATCAGCATTCTGCTTCTCATAAGTTACTAATTGGGGCAGTCGTCTCATTTCTAATGTTGACAAACTTGCATTCGGGAGTAGTGTAACAAAATACATTCAGTGCCACTCACAAAGCAACTTAGTCAAAACGATGTCTTTGAACTTAGCTTTTGTTGGCCAAAGGGGACAACAAAATTGTGTACATCGTTTTACTATGATATTAAGTATCAATGAAAACGTGCTTTTTGTTTGTATCTCGTATTTTGGTTGTGGCTCTTTTCGAATGAATGTTATTACACTACATCCCTCCCCTTTAAAAAATGATATTTGTTTACATTTGTAAAATTTAAATAAATATTATTCGGTTTTTTTTTTTTTTTTTTTTTGTATGTACATATATATGGATTTAGGTTTGTGTTATCTATTGATGTTTATTGTTAGTTTGTATTTCTGGCTTTAATTAAATTGTTATTGTGTACTTCTTTGTTTTTGTTTTCAATGCTTATAATACTATTTGGACCATTTTGTGCAATGATTTTATATGGACCTTTGAAGGGTTTATCTAGTTTTATTTTATTTCCTACTTTTATATAGACAAAGTCTCCTATTTTGAAATTTGATGCTTTTACATTTAATTGATTGTTACATATTTTAGTTTTATTTAATTCTAAGTTTTCCTTAGCTCTATTATGTGCATACTTTAACTTTATTTTAAATTCATTAACATAATTAACCAAGTTATAAATGCTCTGTTTATTTTTAATGATTTCACAAGGTAAAGCACATAATTTTCCATATACTAATTCAAATGGTGCATAATTTGTAGTACTGTGTGGTGTAGTATTGTATGTGTAAGTGTAGTATGGTAGTAACTCTTCCCATTCGTCTTTTCCGTTCATATTCATTAAATAGTCGTTCAGAACTCTATGGTTTCTTTCTATTGAGCCTAAAGTTTCATGGTGAAATGGCGTAGATGTAGCTTTTTCTATTTTTAATAATTTGCATATGTTTACTAGTAGTTCATTTGTGAATTCTGTGCCTTTATCTGTTTTTAATTTCCTAAAACAACCATATTTTAAAATGAATTTTTCTACTATAGTCTTTGCTACTGAAACGGCATCTTTTGTAACTAATGGAAATGCTTCAATGAATTTTGTAAGCTCACATTGAATTGTCAGAATATACCTGTATCCATTCGATGGTCTGAGTGGTCCTACTGTATCTATTGTTATTGTTTCAAATGATGTATTTGGTGTGTCTGTTTTTGTGAATTGTTCTTTTGTATATTTTGTTATTTTAACCTCATTACAAATTTTGCACTTATTTATATAATTTCTAACCATCTTATTCATATTCTTCCATACATATTTCTGCTTAAGCTTTGCTATACATCTTCTTATACCTATGTATATGTCCTCCTAATTTATCATCATGATACCTTTTTATTATTTCATTCATTTCTTTTATATCATGCACTCTTTTTGGCGCATTGTATAATATAATGTCTAGACAATTTTCTTTTTCATTTTTCTGCAGTTCATTAAATATCTTCTTAAATTTGTGCACTGATATTGTTTCAAATATTTCATTATTCATTGCTAACGCTAGCTTTTCTAACTTCACATGCTTTGCATAGGACAACAGTTTCCTCAGAATCAATTTTAAATCTGATAATGATTTATCACTGTATCCAACATGTATTCTATCTTTGACTGAATATATTCTTTCTTTTTGGGTACCCATTAAATTTTTTATATTCTCAAGTTGCAACTTCTTAATATTCCTAGTGTCTGAAATTGATATGCATTCCCATATGTGAAGGTGATCAGTCTCCACTGGTGGCATGGTTTCCGGATTTTCTTCTTTTTCACTAGTGTTTTTTTATATTTCTCAGCTTCATTGCTCTAGTTAGGACATTTATGCTTACTTTTGGTATCATCTCTTTTAATTCTTCTGAACTTATTTTTATTCTGGATAATGCATCAGCATTCGTATTCATCTTTCCTTGCTTAAAAACTATGTCAAAATCGTAATCCATTAAATCTACTCTAATTCTAGTCAACTTAGATGAAGGGTTCTTATGAGTAAATAAGCTAACTAATGGTCTATGATCTGTGTACACAATAAATCTTCTTCCATACAGATAAGGTCTGAAATGATTAATTCCCCAATGAATACCAAGTAATTCTTTCTCTATTACAGATTTATTTAGTTCATGTTTGTTTAATGCTTTACTGGCATATGCAATGGGCTTATCATCGCCTACTTCTCCTTGAGATAAAATCGCTCCTAGTGCATAGTTTGATGCATCTGTTGTTAGTATAAATGGTTTTGAAAAATTTGGGTAAGATAGGATAGGTGGTGACATTAGTTTTAATTTAAGTGTTTCAAAAGCAATTTGACAATTTTGTGTCCAGCTAAAAATTTGATTTTTCTTTAATAATTGGTTTAGTGGTTTTGCAATTTCTGCAAAATTTTGTATGAAACGTCTATAGTAATTACAGAAAGCTACGAATCTTCGAACTTCATCTACATTATCTGGTTTAGGATATTCTTTAATAACATTGTATTTATCTGGGTCTGTAGTTACACCTTTTGCAGTTATTAAATGTCCAAGATAAACTACTTCTGGACGTAGAAAATTACATTTGCTTGGGTTTAGTTTTAAATTATATTTACGTAACCTTTTAAAAACTTCTGTTAGATTGTTATTATGCTCTCTAAGATTTGATCCAAAAATTATTATATCATCTACGTATAGAAATGCAGATGCTTGCAGTCCACTAAGTGCAATTGATAACATTCTCTGAAAGCTATTTGTTGAAATTTTTAATCCAAAAGGTAATCTTTTGAATTGAAAGTGACCAGTGTCCGTAGAAAATGCTGTCAATGGTCTGGATTTCGGATGTATGTATTGGTGTATTTGGTGAAATGAACTTGTCATATCTAAAGTTGAAAAATATTTCGCTTTTCCTAATTTATCTAATACGTCTTCCAAACGAGTTAGTGGGAATTTATCATCAACTACTTTTTTGTTCAAAGTCCTAAAATCAACCACTAATCTCCATTTTTTGTTACCTTCTTTGTCCTTTTTTGGAACTATTAATAAAGGTGAATTATAAGGACTTATAGATGGTTCAACTATATCTTCATCTATCAACTTTTCAACTTGGTTTTTGATTTCATTCAAATTAGCATGCGGGAGTCTGTAATTTTTTATGTATACTGGTGTTTTATCTATAGTTGTTATTTTCTGTTCATAGAAATTATTTTTTGTTAGTATTTCATTTTCTAAGTGAAATATATTTTGAAATTGCTTGCATAATTTAAGTATTTCTGTCTTAGCGTTGTCATCTAAACTATCTACTTTTATTTCCTTTTCTATTTTCTTAAACCGATCTTCATCTACTAAACTATTTTTAAATTGTAATATTTCATAACTCGAGATTGGTTCTATTCCTAATGAGATATGTTTAAGCGTTACTTCTGAATCAGTTGTATTTAGTATTTTCACATGTTTGATTCCTATTGCTGGTATTAATGAATTTGCTAAAAATACTCCCTTTTTTATTTCTTTTCCATGTATTACGCTGTCTTCTTTTACGTCTAAATCGACTTTATGAATTATCTCTGTTCTTGCTGGAATTTTAATATCATTTTTAATGTCTCTTGTATTCATATTCATTGGTAAAACCATTTCTTCCCCATCTAATGGAATTATTAGTACACATGTTTCATAATCAATCTTACAGTTATATTGTAATAAAAAGTCTCTACCTAGTATTGCATCTGTTGATATATTTATTTCCTCACTAACCACGTGGAATTGATGTTTTATATTTGTTTCTCCAAGCATGAGTTCTAGTTCTGTTATACCTTTCGAAAATATCGTTTTATTTGTTATGCCGTTTATTTGACATGACGAATATTCATTTAAATCTTTAACAAGAAACTCTTTACAAACTGAAATATCAGCACCCGTGTCAATTAAAAATTTAAAAGTTTTGTTTAAATGTTTTATCCTTATGTTAACAAAATTTGTGTCGCATTCCCCATAGAAATTTAGAACCTTCTTTGGTTTCCCCGATTCTGCTGCCCGGGGATCTCTAAGTTTTTTGACCTAGTGTTACTATTGTGGTATCCCCTTGCGTACACATTTTTTTTTATAGTAAGAATGTTTACTTCGATATTATATTTCACAATGTATATGTATATATATATATATATATTTTTTTTATTCATTGAACGGAAATTACAATTTTCTTTTTTTGTTTATTTTATCTCTTTTTCGCTTCAAGATTCTTTTAAAATATTAAAAAAATATCATCAATCCGTATTTTCGAAAGTTACTTTTAAAAGCAACCTTGCATGCATCCTATGCATCCTCCTGCGTTTATGCTTCGACCAACGAATGCGTTTCTTACTCCACTTTGCTTTCATTTTCTTCTCTGATGGTTTTCTTGGTGTACTGAAATCCACAAACGATCGTCATGTAATGTAGATGATGATGGTGTTGAAATCTTTGAGTTGGCTTTTAAGGTCGTTGCTCATTGGCAACTTTTGGAAGATCTTTAAATGCTGGTGCAGACATATTTAGTCTGTTTTTATTGGTTTTAATATAGACTATCAAAAACATGCAAGTATACATATCTTTAAAACTCAACTTGAAATTTGTACGTTTGAAAATTAACTTATTTTTGGTCCGCTTCTTGTTGTTAAATTAAATTTAACGAACAAGTTGGCAGGATCGCCATGTTAAGTTCTAACTGTTACTTTCTTGCTTTTGCTGTATAAGCGCAGCTCGCTTCAAATTGATGGCTAGAGAGCCGCAGTTTGATAATGAATTCACAGTGTAAGGAATGGAATTGATTTTATTTACATTTTCTTACAGCTATTTATACCTAAATTATATTACACATCTATTTGGGATATCCCCTCTTATGAACTATATTACAAATAAGAATGCATCAGCATTCTGCTTCTCATAAGTTACTAATTGGGGCAGTCGTCTCATTTCTAATGTTGACAAACTTGCATTCGGGAGTAGTGTAACAAAATACATTCAGTGCCACTCACAAAGCAACGTAGTCAAAACGATGTCTTTGAACTTAGCTTTTGTTGGCCAAAGGGGACAACAAAATTGTGTACATCGTTTTACTATGATATTAAGTATCAATGAAAACGTGCTTTTTGTTTGTATCTCGTATTTTGGTTGTGGCTCTTTTCGAATGAATGTTATTAGGTTAGTTTAAAATGGCTGCCAGGAATACACCCGACACACTTAGACCAATATTAGGTCCATTGTGATACCATAAAAATTATGCGAGGGAGTACCTCGCTTAACAAAACCATTTGGAGCTTACAATAAAGCGAAGGAGATGCAGGGGATCTGTGTGCGCCAGATCGCTTGGATCATCGAGAAAATATTTCCCCAGATGCCTCTTTCTTTTAGAAGAGAGTGCAGGACATGAGCAGAGGAGGTGTGGGATTGTCTCCTCCTCCTCCTCATCTAAGCAACTTCTGCAGAAGTCATTAGAGGGAACGCCAAGTCTTATGGCGTGTCTTCCTATCAGACAATGTCCGGTAATGACATTGATTACGGAGCTAACTTGCAATCTGGTAATGGATAACAAATGTCTTGTGCGTTTTGGATCTAGTCCTGGCCATATCCGTTTTGTTGCCACGCACGTGGTGATATTGTTCCACCTGTCATTTGTTCTGTCCATTGCCTCTTGCTTTAGCATAAGTTTACATGTAGCGATTGGTATACCAATATTCAACCTGCTGGTTGAGATCGGTAGAACGGTTCCTTCTCTGGCGAGTTCATCGGCTTTGCAGTTACCCACGATATCTCTGTGCCCCGGCACCCAAATAAGGTGAATATTGAACTGTTCAGCCATCTCCCTAAGAGATAGGCGACAGTTAAGGGCGGTTACTGAGTTCGTAGAAACAGCGCCGAGTGATTTGAGGGCTGCTTGACTATCTGAGAAAATCCGGATATTCGTTGAGGATATCACGTTTTCTCTTAGCCATGATAGGACCTCTTTGATCGCCAGAATTTCCGCTTGGAACACGCTACAATGGTTTGGAAGGCGGAACGAGAGACTTACGTTAAGTCGGTTTGAGTACACCCCACAGCCTACCCCTTCTTCGGTTTTTGAACCATCTGTATAGAAATGAATTGAATCATCTCTCAAAAATTCTTCGTCGTCCCAGGTCGTTCTCGGTGGGATTGTGACTTGGAACTTATTATCAAAAACCAATTGGGGGATGGTGTAGTCGGAGTGACAGGGGATTGATCCGAATAAATTCAGGATTGCAACGTGACCGATGTTGTTATCGGTCCATTGGGAGATAGCTCTCATACGAGTGGCTGCACTGGCGGCCATTTGTTTGCTGAAGATATCTAGTGGTGTGAGGTTAAGGAGTGTATTTAGTGCAGCTGAGGGTGTTGATCTCAGTGCACCGCTTATACACAGACAGGCTGTTCGTTGAACCTTGCTTAAATTGTCGCAGTAGGTCCTTTTATCAAGAGCGGTCCACCATACCACTACTCCGTATGTGAGTATTGGTCTGATGACCGCGGTGTAGAGCCAGTGGGTGATTTGGGGGGAGAAACCCCATTTGTTACCAATGGCTTTTTTGCAGGAAAATAAGGCCACGGTGGATTTCCTGATTCTTTCCTGTATATTGGCTTTCCAATTTAGCTTTTTGTCTAGGATTATACCTAGATATTTGGCTTCGTTTGAAAGTACAAGTGAGATTCCATTTATTGATGGAGTTATTAGTTGAGGAATTTTATATTTCCTGGTGAAGAGAACGAGTTCAGTTTTCTGAGGGTTGACCCCTAGATCACATTTTCCCGCCCATTTTACAAGTTTATTTAGAGCGGTCTGCATCAGGTCCGTAAGGACGTGAGCATGTTTGCCGGACACCGCTATGGAGACGTCATCTGCATATGCAATCACTTTGAATCCCTCAGCTTCTAAGTCAACTAGAAGTTCATTGACGACTATATTCCATAGAAGAGGGGATAGGACTCCGCCTTGCGGTGTTCCTCTACTGACAGATCTCTTTGCAGAGAAGTTTCCTAGAGTAGAGTTGATTCTCCTGCTTTTTAGCATTAGATTTAACAACTCCACTATGGAATCATCTACTTTGAGCTTCGTCAGTGCCTTTGTAATTGCAGAGTTGCTGACGTTGTTGAAGGCGCCCTCTATGTCGAGGAAGGTGGCCAGAGTGAATTCTTTGTGATGGAGGGAATTTTCTATAGTACGTACCAGGGTGTGTAAGGCCGTTTCTACAGATTTTCCCTTGCAGTAGGCGTGTTGTGCTGTAGATAACAATTTTGGATCTATAGCTGTACGCAGGTGGATATCAATCAGTCGTTCTAAAGTTTTAAGAAGGAAAGATGATAGACTTATTGGTCGGAGATCTTTTGGGTTTACGTGGGATGATTTCCCAGCCTTAGGTATAAACACAACCTTGACTTCTCTCCACTGAGTGGGCATATAGTTCAAGGTGGTGCAGCCGATGAGAATTACTTCCAGGACAGGGATAATAATGTCCGCGGCCTTTTGAAGTTCGGCTGGAATTGTACCATCAGGTCCAGGGGATTTGTATGGGTCAAAGCTGTTAATGGCCCAAATTAATTTTCCCCTTGTAATCAGATCGGGGTTGTTTGTTATTATGCTACCTGGTTCTGTGGAATCATAGTTGCATATGTTCTTAGAGCTTCCTGGAAAGTGAGTGTCCAGAAGCAAATTGAGCGTTTCTTCGTTTTCTCGTCCAGCCGTCGGCTGTTTTCAAACTGCTAGGCATGGTCGGACTCTTTGAGAGGATTTTTCTTAATCTAGAAGCTTCTGAAGTATCTTCTATTTCACCAAAGAAGTTTCTCCATGAAGTTCTTTTAGTTTTCCTCAGTTGATATTTATATGTTTTGAGGGATTCCTTGTAGGAGTCCCAGTCTATTGAGATTTTTGATTGTTTAGCTCGGTTGAAAAGTTTTCTGCATTCCTTCCTGAGCGGTTCTAGCCCCGAGCTCCACCACAGTGGTTTCCGTTTTCCTCTTATTTTTATAAGAGGACAGGATTTGTGAAGTGAGTGGTTAAGGGCAGTGCTAAGATCATTGACTTTTTTGTCTAGATCTTGTTTGTTTGTAGGGTTTTGTAAAAGTTCAGGTTTAATAAACTTTTCCAGTGTTACCCGATATTTTTGCCAGTCAGTTTTCCGATAGTTTCGGAAGACTGGTTGCTTGAGAGGTTCCTCATTAAGATCAAATTGAATGTATCTATGATCAGAAAAGGAGTGTTCAGTAAATACTTTCCAATTAGTAATCCTATGATGAACCGAATCGGAAACAAGAGTGATATCTAAAACTTCTTGTCTGTTTCTGGTAATGAATGTTGGTTCATTGCCAATATTACTTACTATAAGGTTAGTACTTAAAATAAAATCAAAAAGTGACTCACCCCTTTCATTTATGTCAGTACTACCCCGTACTGTGTGATGCGCATTAGCATCGCATCCAATGATGAGGCAGATCTTCTGCCGTTCTGCTGCAGCGACAATCCTTTTAAATAAGTCGCATGGAGGAGGGCCAGGATGGTCATGGCCGAGGTAAGCTGATACCAGCCAGTAGATGTTGTCACTGGTCTGGTATCTTATTGTGGTTACATCACGATTGCTGTAATGAGGGAGTAAAAATACATTAGTGCTACTTCTTACCAATATGCAGGATCTGGGTTCACCTTTGTCCTTCATATACAGTAGAGTATATCCAGGAGTCCTTAGTCCTCGAACGATGGACTTGATGATCCAAGGCTCTTGGATAAGGACAATATCTTCCCCCCTTTTGTTTAGACGGAGAAGAAGGGAGGCCGAAGCCTGCTTAGAGTGTTGGAGGTTAATCTGAGTTAGCTGCACCATCTTGAATGAATGTTATTACACTACAGTGTTTCACGTGAAGACGGCTGCCAGAACGGAGTTTGTTTGCCAGGTATGCCACCAGAGCCAACACTCACTGAGGAAATGCCCGAAGTTCCTGAATATGGATGTGCAAAGGCGCGCGCAGGTAGTTAAGACGGCAAAGGTGTGCAATAACTGTCTGGGGTACAGTCATTTCGCCTCAAACTGCCCAAGCGACAAAAATTGCACGTTTTGTTCGAAGCGCCACCATTCGTTGCTGCACATCAACATAACATCACAACCTAGCCAGCCCAGAAGACAAACAGATTTCACCGCTACTCAGGTCTCCGTCAACCCAGACGCGCCTGAGTTCCATATGGACGGCAGAGCTAGCTCGAGCGGTAGAGATTTAAACACCTTCCATGCGTCAGCAGGCAGCTGTGTATCGGCGAAGGTTTTGTTGGCAACAGCCGTTGTCAAAGTCATGGCAGCAGATGGAAGCTTCCATTGCCTAAGAGCTCTGGTCGACCCAGGATCAGAAGCCACTTTCATAACAGCAGCAGATGCACAATTGCTGAACTTAAAACGGTGTCGGACCGTGGCGAGAGTAAGTGGGTTGGGTTTGGTCAGCAGTGGCACAACGTATAGTAGCTTCAATCTAACGCTTGCGTCGCAACACTCGACGTTTGAAGGTGCTGTAAGAGCACTGGTTTTCACGTCTCTGACTGGGCATCTCCAACCCATCGAATCGATCCAAAGAAGTGGCAACATTTAGAGGGACTCTGTTTAGCAGATCCCACTTACTTTTTACCTGCTCCGGTGGACTTACTACTTGGAAGTGAAGTTTTCGCCGACATACTCCTTCCACAAGTAGTACGGAGTCAAGACGGCCAAGGTCCAGTGGCCCAAAAAACACATCTCGGCTGGATAATTTTTGGAAAAGTTCCAAAACCCCGGTTCATGTCCGAACTTTTACGCAGTAAAAGATAAAAATCGCTACATGTCAAATGCCGTCGGCAAAATGCATTTGACAAATATTTATTTATTAATTGATAATGGGAGCTTGATCATATATATAATTTGTGAGAAATTTTTGTTTTTTGGGCTTTTATGATCACTAAGTTGGATGCGATCAATAATTGAATAAAAATCAATCCATCTTGGTTTTACCCTACGTTTCGCCAATTGTTTTCCAGCTTCTTCAGGGGATTTATTTAGTATTTGATATTAAAAAAACATAATTGAAATTTGCACAAAAAGTGCGAAAGAAGTAAAATATGGACAACACTAGTATCACAACATTTAACAACTAGTTTATGGCAACACTATACAAAGAACTGAACTCATTTATTTATTAAGTCCACTGGCACTTTAAAACACAAGGTCAACTTCACTTTAATAGAAAGTAACATAAGCCCTCCTAAGACTTAAGAAACTTTAAAAACGCGTACTTTATTATATTATCATCATACCGTGGGCGTCAAAAGAAAGTGTACAGCTATGAACTGCATTTTTGTAACCCTGTTAAAGCAAGTGGGTTCGTTATTTATAGTAAAAAACTAAGTTTATTTTTAAGGTGTAGTCACTGAAGAGAACATTTCTCCAGAATGAAGATCTTTCTTTTTGATACTTCTTGGCACAAAGAAGTCTTCGTTTCTGATTTTTTCAGAAATGTATGGCTTTTTGCGAGGAACTCTTCCATGTAGCCCGCTACTATGGAGGGTCCGCAGAATAGTGCTCACGCTAACGTTGACTCCAGAAGATTGGGAAATATTTTCAGCAATCTTTACTGCACTAGACGCGGGATTTTTTTGCACTTCCCTGACAATAGCACGTTCATCACCTACGGACAGCCTTTTTAGTCTTCCGGAAGGAGGTCGATCTCTTACATCCTTGAACTTTTGAAATTTGTCCAAAATTTTTTTCACCGTGCTATGGCATCTGCCCACTGTTTTGGCTATTTCGCGGTAAGATTTTCCTTCCTTTCTTAATTTTATAATAAGTTCCCGTGTTTCTACTGCACTTTGTTTACCCATTTTAAAATAATTTGAAAAAATAGTTCAAGCAACAAGCAACTTTCGATGGAAATGAACTCAATAGCACTTTTAATCAATTAGTTATGTGTTGCAAAGAAAACAAAATAAATTTAACGGTTGTTTTCCCGATAAGCGGAAAGTTACACAGTATGTGTGGCAAGTTGTACACTTTTTTTTGACGCTATAAAACTGGAGAATTTTTCTTTCTTGTTTTATTGTATTCTTACTTCATTACTTTTTGTTAAGTTTTATGTGGCAAATCATTGAAAATAAACTACCTTAAAAAATAGCATTAGTATTTTACTAAAATATCTAATCCCCTTTCTTTACCAGGGTCGTAAATATAAAATTCAATGTTGTACACTTTCTTTTGACGCTCACAGTATATATAAAATTCTCGTGTCACGGTGTTCGAACTTGAACTCCTCCGAAACGGCTTGACCGATTTTTACCAAATTTTATACGCATATTCAGTAGGTCTGAGAATAGGCTACTATCTATTTTTCATACCCCTTAGTGATAAGGGCCATCTACCATTAACATTTATATATTATATAGAAACTTTCCGGCTATTTTCAGCTTAGTCCAGCGGGTGTTCCTGACAATTTTATTAAATAACTTAGATCCGAGCAACGCCGGGCGGGTCAGCTAGTCATATATATAAAATTCTCGTGTCACGGTGTTCGAACTTGAACTCCTCCGAAACGGCTTTACCGATTTTTACCAAATTTTTAATGCGTATTCAGTAAGTCTGAGATTCGGCTACTATCTATTTTTCATACCCGTAAGTGATAAGGGCCATCTACCCTTAACATTGTTTTTTTTAATTTACACTGTGACACGAGAATTTTTTTTTTTTCTAGCTTCCTGTGGGAACAACGCTTTGAATAAGTTTGACCCGAGCAACGCCGGGCGGGTCAGCTAGTAATTTATAAAATTCGCGCTTGTTTACCAAGCAAAATGTAAACAAAATCCTAGTTGGAACCGAAAAATGTCCAACTAGAAAGAGACCGAAATCACTGTAACTCGCAAGCAACAAATAAGAATTGTACATACACACACACGTACACACAAAACCGCGATCGCTTAAATCGATAAATACCCGAAAACGCGCAACATTGTCACCAACAACAACAACAATATTAATATATATATAAATCAAAATTACATGCAAAAATCGATAAATAATAAAATTAATTTTATAAGGAAATAAAATCAAAAAAAAAAAAAGGAACAAAACACTTATCAGTTTTTATAATATGTGGGTATAGGCACACATATATATCCAGACATCATCCATCCATCGCAAAACATTTCAACATAGTGCGGGAAATGCAACGCAACTATTTCACACTAAAACCTATGCAAAAAAAACACAAAATCACCACCAAGTTTAATAAAACAGCCACTCATTAATTTATAAAATAAACATAACTCAATACTGAACTCACTATCAGAAAACAATCGCGATTAAATTTGCACAAAAGCATGCCGGCACCATGCTCATTGCTCACGAAAACGATTTACATATGAGACGTAGACGATAGAGGAAGAACGAACAGCAACACTTTCTTGTTTCTTTACTACGTAAGCCGCAAGAAAAAGGAACGGAAGAATGCATCGAACGTATACGACACAACGACACTACGATTGAATGGGAAAATACAACTTACGCATGCGATACATACAACATCTACAGTATACACGTCAGAATGAGAGGCAACATTTTTAAATTTCTGTTTGGTGTCTCTTTTACATTATACTATTCTTTCGTGTTGTCCATTTATGTTTTAATTGAATGTACTAATTTCTCTTATGTCTCATTCCATGTACACCATGAGAAAGAAGAGTACCACCATCAGTCAGTAATTATACCAATTAAGAAGGCAGTCAAATGTCAAAAGCCATCTATGGAGAATGGAGAATTCGCAAAACGTCGTCGGTACTACAGTGCAGATTTCTGGACAGGGTGCACCACAAGTAAAGGATGGGATTTCAAATTTTTTGGAGTCGGGAGAATGTTTAGAACTAAATGGAAAAATTTACAGTCGAAATAAACAATACTAAAACATACGTTCCACAAATTGTAAATATAAACAAAAACATAGAATGTTTACCAAAAGTAATATACTTAATGTACCAAAAGTCATATGACTAAAGTTCGAGAAGAAATTAAATACAACCAATTTACAAGTGAAAAAGTGAAGTTGTGTGTTTCATTTAAAATTAGTTTTTTCCTAGTTTTTTCGAATTTAGAAATAAACCTAGTCGGAACACTAAGCCAGCAACTTTATCGTTAGGAGGGGCAGACCTTATTCAACTTTCGAGGGTAGAGTTGCGATCTTTATACGTGAAGGTATTGCTCTTAAACTGATATATAGTCGTGAAGTTCGCCGAATCCGGTTGGTGAAAGCGTGTATCGTATGCATCCCTCTAGATCAGGGGATGTTGTTTGCTTCAGATAATTATAACTATTAACGCGCACATCAAGGGGCTATGAATATAATGTTATAAGACACAGTCTGAGCATTTAGGAATAAAGGAGTGACCATTTTTTGTTGTTTTTTTGTCTACGATTTGTGTTAATTGAATTTTACCATAAAATATTTTGTACAATGAAATACACAATAATTTTTGGGTTATAGATTTATATTTGAAATAATAATTTTCACAAATGAAAAATGTTATAATTATGGCGACGCGTTTCGGACTTAGTCCATCTTCGGGCTCGAACTTGGTGTAATATTGATGTTGTTCGTTTTTCTTCCTTATACCTTATGTTGTTGTTGTGTTTTATCGTTGAGTTGTTTATTGTTATTGTTGTTATAATTTCTATTGCTGTCTTCTTTTGTCTGAATATTTTAGCTGTTATTATCTTTGGATTATTGGTAAGCTGTTTTTTGTTATTGTTGTTATTAATTTCTATTGTTGCCTTCCTTCTTCTGAATATTTTAGTTATTATTATCGTTGGGTTATTAGTGTATGTTTTTTGATGTTATTGTTGTTATCATTTCTATTGTTGTCCTCTTTTGTTTAAATATTTTTTTATTTCATACAGCGGGTTGGTTTTTAAAGTTAATTTGTCATTTAGAAGGTTGTCTTTTTCTATTTTATATGCTTTGTAAATTTCGAATTCTTCTGTTGCGTCTAAAATTTTTCCTTTCCTGCATATGTGTAGGGGTTTCAGATTATTATTTATATTGGTGTAGTTATGGTTATAGTCAATTGAATGTTGTGCGTATGTCGATCTTGTGTTGATTTTTGGTTCAAGGCTCCAAAAGTCGACAGGGAACAAAAACTTACTTCTGACATTAGGAATAGATAAAGATAATGCCATTTTGGATGATAACCACTTTAAAGTGAAATTTGCTCAAAAGAAGGGAGAGACAGTGGGTGCTGTTTTCGAGCAAGTACAGTACCTCACACTCAAAGTGGGACACCTAAGAAATAAAATCTTCAATAAACTTCCTTACGAAAAAAAATGCAGAGTTGCTCACTTTTTTAAATAATTTTTATTTTTATTGCTTAATATTGACCTCAAATTATTATAAAATAAAAACAAAATTTCAAAAAACAACCCCGATTTGTTTAAAAAAAAAAGATGAAAATGATCTGTCTAGTATTTTTTTTTTTTAATGCAGGTCACACTCAAAGTGGGACACCTGCTGTTTTCTAAGAAAACTAACTGTAATTGCCACATTATCTTTATTATTTAGTTGCAGTTTTTGTAGAGCTTTCATTGTGATAGCATTAAAAAAAAAAAATCGAAATGTCAAGGCAAACAACCTTTGAAGAAAAGCAAATTGTGATTTTCAATTACCAAAAAGGAAAATCCGTTCGCAAAATAAGTAAAGTTGTTAAAAAAGTAAATCTATGGTGTTTAGTGTAATAAAACGGTTTCGGGAAGGTCGAATAGAAAATAAACCAGAAAGTGTTGAAAGCAAAAAAAAAATTTTTTAAGAAAAATAAGAAGTTATTCTTTGCTGTCCGCAATTGGCCTTTAAAAAATGTTAAAGGACACTTAAAATGTTGACTTAAGGGCAGAAAGAGTTCGGCGGTTTGTTAGGAGAAACAAATTGAGTGGCTGAGTTGCGCACAAAAAGCCGTTAATATCAGAAAAGAATAGTCGTTTAAGAATGCAATTGGCCAAATCCAGCAAATCTTCGGTCAATTAGTGTTCTTCCGAATATCAGCAAAGTAGTCCTGAAAGTTCTCAATAGAACACTGTCCACATGGACTGAGGTCATGATACCATACATGCCGCGTCTAAACTTTTATCATTTATTGAATAAAACAAATCTAAAAATCAGTGTACGGTTGCGTGTCTGGTTTATTTGGAGAAGATATTCGATACCGTTTGGTAAGACGGTCTTTTCTATAAGTTGAGCAAGTATGGCATGAATAAACCACTGCTTTATATTCTGAATGACATGCTTCATGATAGAGCATTTGCTGTCAAAAGTGGCAATGTATAACTTCTACCAGAACTTTTAAAATGCAGAACGGTTTGCAATAGGGAGCGGTGAATTCGCCTACTTTGTTTAGCATTTTCAGCGGCGGCGGCGTTATAATTTTTCCCCTTCACCATGCTATAGCGCACGCCAAAGACCTCATTGCGTACAGATGTACAGAACAGGGCTAAAGATCGAAGTCACCAGAATACTCTTAAAGCGTGACTTCGATAAGATTCAGTAAAATTTTGATCTGAGCGAACAACTGTACGAGAAAGAACTGGCGAAACAGGTGATTATCTACATGGCGACCCACTGCCAGGCATAGCAGTAGTCAAATACCTCGGCCTCTGGCTAGGTCAGTATTTATATTTTAACAAAAATATAGATGCGGCTCTTGCTAAGGCTTAAGGAGCTTTTGCTCTGACAAGGCGACTGTTTCACAGCTGACAACTTGATAGCAGAGTGAATGCGGCCATCATAAGGCCAATGACTGTCTATGGGTGCACTGTGTGGTTCAATGTTACAGCGTCTCAGACAGTGTCTGTCAACCAGCTTTGGATTACACAGAACAAAAGATTCAGAGTACAGAAAATACTATCCTATTGGGGTCCTTTACAACGGGGGTCAAATAAACAAAATCGACAACTTCATTATAAATTTGACTCGTGGTCACACTGGAAGAACGACGACTTCGACCAATGACCTGATGTTTGAGGCTTATTACCTCAACATAGAATATATGGAGAAAACACGCTTCAGTTTATTTGTAAGGCGTAGCGTGTAGGCCTTTGGGTATAAGGGGTGGGCGCTGTGGCACATGAAAAAAATGAAAAACTAAAAAAAAATTATAATAAATTTCAAAAAAATTTAAGGTTGTTTTTGTAGTTTTGAGTAGTTTTAAGAAAACAAAAAAAAATGTATTTGAAAACTAAGTTTCTTAAGTTTTCTTAGTTTTGACCATATATATTTCCAGCTTGTAAATCAATAAGTAATTTATGAGTTAGTAATGCCGAAAGGCATTAGAATTAAGATATTGAGTAGTTTAGAGTACCCGCTTAGGGTCAGTAAGCTAGTGAACTTAATATTTATATAAGCTAGTTTTATACTTTTTTGGTAGCATTTAAGTAGATTTAAGATAATTAAATAAAAGTGAATTAAAAATGAAAAAAAAAGAATTGGTTGCCATCATCAGAGTAAAGTGAAATTTGGTGTACAAATAGCGCAAGGGTTTTCTATAGGATAAGGGGGTATGTTTCCCAACATATATTAGTTCTTATCTTCTGTTTTAATAGATATCAATATGTAAATTTCAGATTTTAAAGTAGCAACAATTTTAATAAATAGAGCCTACTCAGGCTGTCTGCTTTCACTTATAAAATTCAAAATATACAAAGGTTTCATTCATGATTTTGATAGCCTTCTACTTACAGATAATCAGACATAGATGTGGGATATCTTCCATCAGGCCACATCATAAAACACACAGTCCGGGATTTTCCATTATAATACCTGAAACACAATTGTAAAAAAGGAAAACATTTTAGCAAAAATAACAACCATTGACGTAATATAATCATAAAAAGAAATTTTAGTATTCGTATGCACCTACAAAGAACCTGGACGAATTCAGAATATCTTTAAAGAAGCAAACCAACAAGCCCATACAGGATCTGCCATTGGCAATACCATCTACCAACAATATTCCAGTCAGAGAGCGACTGGTTGAAACATTGCTTCTGTGAATCATCTCCTTTAAGAATAGCCAAGAACCGAGGTCGGTGGTTCCTTTTTCTGTAAACTTCAATATCATTTCGTAATAGAAAGAAGTCTCGTTGTTTACACTTTAACTTATTTTTATGTTTTTAGTTTATTTTGTTTAATTTGCTGTACCATTAAGAAACAGTGTCTTATTAATTGTGGTAGCTTTTTAAAGCTAGTTTTAAAGAAGGAATTAAAGCTAAGATTATAATAATAATAAATACATAGCAAGAAGTTTGTATTATATTTTACATAACTTTGCAAATAAAGTAATATGTCAAACTGCGAGTAGATAACACGCATTGTATATGAAAACTATAGTAATATTACTGAACCCCTTTTTCTAGGGTCATTATTGATCACTAGGGTGCGCTGCGTCGGATGGGGAATGTAATGACTGCAAAGAGGCAGCTGCTATGCACATGGTGGATGGTGGAATGTATTATTTGGGGCGGAGATTTCGTATGGGTTAGAAAGAAAGGCATAATTGTTTCAATTTAAACGAATGTAGAAAACCGAAACCGGTTTATTGGTACCCAACGATATCATATAACATACGAGATTCGATGTGGTAGTAGCAGAACTTTATTGAGATTTCTTTAATAAATCGAGATTTCAGAGTGGTAGTGAATAGTAATACGCAAGATGTCTGTGGCATTGAAAGAAAATGCGCGATCAGTTTTCGTAAATGCATAAACTTATAAATTTTTTTTTTTTTTTGCATCTCAGAAACTTAAGCGGTACTGAACTTAGAGCAAGCTCATTCGTACACACTTATCTACGCTCTTCATTATTAATGCAAGTGTTAGTGGTTAGTAAATAACGCCAACACAAGCACAAAGAGAACGTATACGAGAAAAAAAAATAAAAGACATTACAATTTTTAACAAAAAAAACAAAAAAAAAAGTACATTAATAAATAGAACAAACATTATTAAACAAAAACTATACATAAATAAGAACAGAAATTAAATTACAATAACAAAATATCAAATATAAGTCATGAAGGTGGCACACTGGTTCTTAGTTTTAATTTTAAAGTATTTTTACTTAGGTTGAAATCGGAAACAAAAGGATAAGAGTTAGATATCCTACTCATGCGATCTAGTGGCTCATGCATGCCATAGTTCTGTGGTGGGAGCAATGTAAAAACTCTAAATTACGTAGTTGGTGAGATCCTATACGATAGTTGAAACTAATGTGGGAAAGCAAGTCGGGGGCATCAGTTGAACCGGTTATTAATTGATGAAAAAAAACTAAATCATTGTTAATTCGTCTCTGTGAGAGGGTTTGAAGATTTAATAGGCGAATACGATTTTCGTAAGGAGGAAGATTGAAAGGATCTTCCCAAGGAAGACCTTTGAGAGCGAAACGTATGAATCTGTGCTGTACTGCTTCAATTCGAGATTTATGAATATCATAAAATGGTGACCACACCTGAGACGCATATTCTAGATGCGGACGAACATAACAGTTATACAAAGAGAGGGTGACATAGGGGTCATTAAATTCTTTTGCCCATCGCTTAATAAAGCCAAGCATTGAATTTGATTTGTTAATAATGAGGTTGATGTGTTTTCACATAACTCGAGGTTCATTAAACTCGAGGTTGATACTAAATAAAACACCGAGGTCACGGAATCTAAAAACTTGAGATAGGGATTGTTGCGATATTGAATGTTATCCAATACTTGGCAATTTTTTGCGGGAGAAGGTCATACTTTGGCACTTGGAAGCGTTCAAACTAATTCCGTTCTTAGAACACCATCGAACAAAACTGTCGATATCTTTTTGTAAGAAGTCTCGATCTGAAGCATTTTTGATGGTTTTAAAAATCTTCATATCATCAGCAAAGATTAAAATGTCGCTATAGGAATTGCAAGAAATTACATCATTAATTGCAACAATGAAAAGTAAGGGACCAAGATGACTTCCTTGTGGCACACCAGACAAAGCACTGAAAGGTTTTGATAAAACATTTCGAAATTTGACTTCATAAGACCTATTTTTTAGGTAGGAGCTTATCCAAACAATAAATAATGGGGGAAATCCAAATGCTTTTAGTTTATTTAGTATAATATTATGAGACAGTTGGTCAAACGCCTTAGAAAAGTCAGTGTAAATGCAGTCAAGCTCGTTCCCACATTCAAGGGCGTTGGAACATTTATGATAAAAAGATAGAAGGTTGGTAGCCGTTGATCTTCTTTGCATAAATCTATGCTGCTGATGGCAGATAACATTCCTTGCAAAGAAGTATAGACTTTCGCAGGCTACTTGTTCAAATAGCTTGGGTATGCATGAGAGCTTTGAAATTGGCCTGTAGTTTTTTATATAAATTTTTTCACCCTTCTTGAAAACAGGTGTTATAAAAGATGTTTTTCCAAAGAGTGGGAAATATTCCAGATTTTAAAGAAAGCTTGAAAAGATATTCAAGTGGAAGTGATAAACGTGAAGAACACTTTTTTAGAACAATTGGCGGAATCGAGTCATCTTTAAGAGAAGAAAGGAAGTAAGTAATTCTGTCTCTGTGAATAGGAATACTATTAAAATTCACTTGCGAGCAGTGAGTTAAATACTGAAAAAAGTGTTCATCAATTTCTAAATTCGTACTACAAAAAGATCCACAAAAATGGTTTGCAAAGGCATTGCAAATCTCAGGAGTATTTTTAATAGAAGTGCTATCAAAAACATAGTTGAGGGGATACCCGTCTGATTTTTTTTTAGAGTTTACAAAGGACCAAAAACTTTTTGGGTCACTTTTCAGAGAGCACCCCATTTGATTGACATAGTTAGAGTATAGATTTTGAGAAAGCGTTTTGAAGTCTTCAAAAAGACTTATGAATAGTTGGTGGTCAGTTGGAGAGAGAGTAGTTAAATAGATCTTCCACGCTTTGTTTCTTTTGTTAGAGCCTTTAATTCCTTGGTAAACCACGGTTGACTGAAACTACTATTTCTAAGCAACTTTTGGGGAATTGTTTTTTTCATGCTATTTTCTAAAATCGAGTAGAAGCAAGCGACTGCTTCGTCAATATTTGCAATAGTTGATATATTTTCAATACCAGCAATGCACAATTCATTCGATAGCAAATCGAAATTCGCTTTTCGAAAGTCAAAGGTATATACACAGTCTTTTAAAATATTAATATCTCGAGAGACGTTGCTTAATTCTATAAAAATGTCTAAAGGGGGATGAAAATCATCAATTCTAGTAATGCCCGAATTTGATTGAAGAACTACCGTGCTAATAGCTTCGGATGAGAAAACTAAATGTAACATACGATTTTGATAGTTTCTAATACAGCTAAGCAGCTGTAGAAATAATATTATCTAAACAAGAAAGCTCACTCTGTGGTGAAGTTGGAGAAGGTTTTTGGAAAGATCCATCGTCAGAGGGTAACCATTGAACGTATGGTGGATTAAAGTCACCAACTAAAAGAATTTGGCTTTCTTAGTCAGACAATTCAAAAATATGATCCAAAATCAGGGTCAGTTCAGAATAAGCTGAGGCTGAACTTTTTGGAACAATATATACATTTACAATAAAAATATTTTTTAACAGTGTACAGACTTTCACACAAACAACATCAATAGACTGTTCAAACGGAAAGTGTATACGAGACGACATATATGCTAAATATAATTTCAGTCAACAATTCTGCGGCGCACATCAACGACGACTGGCTTCTGGTTTTTATCTTACATGATATTCACCAAAAGCACTCGCAGATTTGCTTGTGTTAGTACAAGGGCTTGCAGCCCTGCACTCTTACATTTGCACTCTAACACGGCCATTCTGACCCTTTTCATCGCTCTCGATGAAACATGTACTATCATCATAACATAGACAACTCATTTTCAATACAAAACTTTAATTTTAAGACCAGAGAAAAAAAAATCATAATTCCATTTAAACAAAGTTAAAATAAAAAGGAAACATCAAGGAAATCAAATGATCAAAACTAAGATTAGCATAACGACATCTTTCGTTTATCCTTGAAGTAAGGCAGGTGTCATTCGTTGGATCTGGATTGGGTTGGGCCCGACATTTCTGTAATAATTTAAAATTTAAATCATCAAATCTTTTAAGGGAATAAAAAAAATATTACAAAGTCACTAGAGTCTATGATCGAGTCGTTGTGCCAATAATTTAACATTCTGGAATGATCCAAACAATTAATTCAGCCTTAAGCAAGATTAGTCAAAGGCAATCCTGAGCTTTACTATGCTTTAACTGATTTCGTACGTAGAATTATTTTCTAACACCGAACAGGTTCATAGCTCAGAGGCAATCTTAAGCATGTCTATAACCAAAATATTTCTCTAATATTGAACAGGTTCATAGCTCAGAGGCAATATTAAGCATGTCTATAACCAAAATATGTCTCTAATATTGAACAGGCTCATAGCTCAGAGGCAATCTTAAGCATGTCTATAACCAAAATATGTCTCTAATATTGAACAGGTTCATAGCTCAGAGGCAATCTTAAGCATGTCTATAACCAAAATATTTTTCTAATATTGAACAGGTTCATAGCTCAGAGGCAATATTAAGCATGTCTATAACCAAAATATTTTTCTAATATTGAACAGGTTCATAGCTCAGAGGCAATATTAAGCATGTCTATAACCAAAATATTTAACATGACACAACGAAACGATCCGATATCTTACTTTGGATAAAATCTTAGACAACGTACCATTTTGACCATCATCATTGGCCATGTTTAAGGGACGGATCATTTCTCTTGCGGCAACAAGAATAGTGTTGGAATTCGCCTTCTTTAATTTATATCGGTCATTTGCCAGGATACCAACAACTTCATATGGCCCACGAAAATGAACGTCCAATTTTGATTTACGAATTTGGTTACTGCGATAGGCAACTAATGTTCCAATAGACAAACGAGTTGGCTTACATTTATCTTTATCGAATCTTATTTTCATTTGCTGGGCACTTTGTTGCAACCGCTCGTCGGCTAGCCTTCGTATTGCTTGAACATCATCGTACTCTGGTTCTATACCAAGTTCCGACAACAAAGCTCCTACTTTTGGAGTTCGCCCATTAACTCCGGTTAATATCTTTAAAGGTGATAAGCCAGTTGCTTTGTTAACGGTTGTATTTAAGGCTAGTTGTATACGGCTGACGTATGAAGTCCACTCAAGATTAGTGTCCATGTTTGTTCTCATTAAATTAGCTACAGTGTCAACGTACCTTTCCACCTGGCCATTAGCCCTACTAGCGCCTGGAGCTATCAAGTGGTGTTCAATACCAAAAGAAACACATAGCTTTCTGAATTCTTCGCTGGTAAAATTCGACCCACGATCGGTAACCACCTTACAAGGGGCACCAAATAGCGTTACAAAATTATGAAATAGTTCTATCGTTTCTGATGCTTTGAGGGTTTTACAAGGAAACAGCAGGATAAATTTCGTAAAAGAGTCGATAATGATGAATAGTTGACGAGAGTCTTTGCAATTTTTATCATGAAACGGGCCCATATAGTCGGCATGAATTGTGTGAAATGGAACCGGTTTCTTTTCTATAGGATGTAACTCGCACTGCTTCTTACCAGATGGTCTCTTGGCCACAATACAAACTAAGCATGATTCTACAAATTTCCTAACGCTTTTTGGCATTGCCGGCATCCAGAAATGTTCTCGCATTTTGCTTAGCGTCTTCTCCCAACCTACGTGGCAGTTGTCTTCATGATAACGCCGTATAATCGACAACCTGCACTGTTGAGGTATAAATAGTTTTTCGGTTTTGTTAACTTTTTTATACAATAGTCCACTTTTTACTACATATTGCGATTTGGCATCGGTATCATTAGCGTTTATTTTTTGAATTATCTCTTTAACATTTGGATCCTGACGCTGCTCGATATTTAGCCATGTGTCTGTAAGGCTGTTCAAACGGTAACAAGTAGCTTTTATATTCGGTATATTACGACTTAAATAATCGGCATGGAGCATAGTCTTTCCTTTTCTGTATTCTATCTCGAAGTCGTAGTCTTGTAAATACATCCACCATCTCGCGACGCGTGGAAGTAAGTCTCTTTTTTGTTTAGTTGCTTTTAAGGCATTGCAATCGGTAACGACGAGGAATTTTATTCCTAAAAGATATGCCCGAAAATGCTTAACTGCGTTTACTACGGCCAGAGTCTCTAACTCATAGCTGTGGTATTTGGACTCGTATCCCTTTGTTGCCTGACTGTAAAATGCGACCACGTGTAAGCGACCCTTTATTTGTTGAAATAAAACAGCGCCATATCCTATAGCACTGGCATCAGTGTGCAGTTCTGTATGTAGCTTTGGGTCAAATATCACTAGCACAGGTCGTGTTGTGAGCAAGTTGATTATATACAGTCTTGCTGATTCACATTCGTCAGACCACTCGAACTTTGAATTATTTTTGGTGAGAGAAGTGATGCAGCTGGTTTTCGCAGCAAATTCAGGAACAAATTTGCGAAAATAGTTCGCGAGCCCCATAAACTGTCGCACCATTTTTACATTTGCCGGAGTAGGAGATCGAACCAGCGCGTCGATTTTGCTGCAACTAGGTCTGATGCCCTCACAAGATATTTCGCGCCCTAAGTACTCGATTTTTGTTTGTAAAAATTTGCATTTTTCTATGTTTAAGGAGAAGCCTGAACTGGTTAGTGCCTGAAGGACTGCATCGAGTTTTTCTAAGCCATCTACTTCGGTTTTTGACGGAATGAGCACGTCATCCAAGTAGACCAATGCTGTTGAGTCTTTTAGATTTCCTAGGGCAATATTAATTGCTCGCTGAAATACAGCAGGTGCATTGGCTAGTCCAAACGGCATACGTAGGAATTCAAAGTGTCCATCTGGCGTGACAAAGGCTGTTTTTTCGACGGATTCTTCATCGATTGGAATTTGGTAAAATCCGGACGCCATGTCTAGTGAAGTAAAATAAAAATTCCCTGCCAGTCTGTCCAGCTGATCGTCTATTCTGGGCAACGGATATCGATCTTTTAAAGTTATTTTATTGAGAGCCCTGAAGTCCACACAAAGACGATTCTGACCGTTCTTTTTCCGAACGAGAACCACAGGACTGGCATACTGAGAGCTACTATCTCTAATAATTCCGTGATTTTTCAGGTCAGTTACTATTTCCGCCGTTATCTGACGTTCACTGAGAGCCATACGATAAGGTCTATAAAATATATTCGTTTCTTTTGATATGCGTATTTTTAATGCGCCTGTAGTAACTTTTGCGGTAGGGAATCCGGTTATTATGTTCTTGGAATATTTTTGTAAGATTTCGTTCAATCTTCTATCAGTTGTAGGAGCCAGTTTTGAATGTGCTTTAACTATTTGTGAGGTAAGGCACCTTATTGGGTTGTTTCTTCGTCGTAGCGTTGACCCGTGTATATCAACTGAAATTTCTAGAGACGGATCTTTGAGGATGTCCCTACCTACTATTATTTCATGCTTAAGAATTTTCTGGTCCATGATGTGAAAAGTGACCTCGACAACTATATCTTTAAATTCAACTTTGGTGTTAAGTTTCTCAGTTGACGTTATAGAATCGTTTCCGATTCCTGAAACCAGCAAGAAGTGAGCATTTCTCCTTGCAGACAGCTTATCGGCAATATCAGAGCGAATCAAAGATCAATCTGAACCAGAGTCCAACAGACAATGAAAAGCTTTCCCTTCTATTAAAACTACAGTCGTTCCTTCGGAAGAGTTATAATTTTGGCACAAATTCACTCTTTTTCTTTCAGACCTTTGTTTTGCCCAGCATGTGTTCTCTTCATGCCCCGATTTTCGACAAAACGTACATTTTTTTGTGTTTGAGGCCTTCTCAAAAATGTTGCTGCGTGGCTGGGTCTGGGTCGAAACAGGGAAACCCGATGGTGGCACTACCACTTCTTTGATTCACCACCGAATTCAATATTTGGCTTAGCGCATCTGTTGTCATAAAATTATTACTTACGTTTTCACCTCCAGACGTCATATCATTTTGTTGCGAGCTCTCGCTCTTCCTATTCTCTATTCTCTTCCTTGGCATTTTTCAGATATTTTGCAGAGAAAAGAGAACTCACACACCACCAAAAACAAAATATTTATCTGAACACAATTATGCTCACGCTATGCTTATTGTTGGGAAACCGCAACGCGACACGTATTATTCTTTGAAAGCAAAAAAAAAAGAAAAGAGGATCGTGATTCCTGAGTTGATATGTACTATGGAGAGTGAGTGTGGCAAAAACGGCAAGTTAACACACAAAAAATGCGGAGAAATGACTACAACACATAAACAGTTTATTTTTCAAAGGGGGTAGGTTAACACAACAGCAGAACAACACAACAAAATGTGGCGAGAATGGCTACACACTTATACGGTTTGTTTCAAAACGAAATGCCGAGAAAAAAAAAATTGATTCCACACATAGGTATACACTTTGTTTGTCAAGGATGGTAAGTCAAGCCGACAACACGACGAAATGCGGCGAAAAATAAATACACACAAGTACATGTACAGTTTGTTTCACAAAGGCGGAAAAGAAAAAAAAAGGAAGAAAAATGACGACAACGCTTTATTAAGTTTGTTTCTTCAACTTATAGTACTTCACTATTCACTAGTTCAAATAAAAACAACGGAACCAGTTTCGATTTGATAAATAATTCGCTTCTACTAATTCACTTATCGATCAACGATCCCACTTCTGATGCTAAATATAATTTCAGTCAACAATTCTGCGGCGCACATCAACGACGACTGGCTTCTGGTTTTTATCTTACATGATATTCACCAAAAGCACTCGCAGATTTGCTTGTGTTAGTACAAGGGCTTGCAGCCCTGCACTCTTACATTTGCACTCTAACATATAAGTGTTCCTGACCGAAATCAAAACACCACCCCCGACATCATCTGGTCTGTCTACATGCCGATCTTTGTGGTTGATTTGCAAAGAAGAGGTTGCAGATTTTCAAGTCTGAATTAATTTTTTTAAATTGAAAATAGTACAAATGAGAAAAAATTGTACTGGAAACTGGGACTCATCAAACTGAGATTTGCTCTCTCTCTGAACACTGAACATAAAGAATGGTTGTTTCGATAGTAATAATAATATAATAAATATAATGATAGGTTTGTTCGCTGAAGCAATAGGGTCCCCCTGTGGTCGCCACAAAGCATTTTTTGAAAAATCTAAACTAGCCATGAATGTCAACCTGAGTGTTTTTTGAGCCCTAGGATTGACTTGGCTTTTCCATATACTCGCCCTAGGTGTACTTTGGTGTGGCGTTTTGAGGGCTGTCAAATGGCATGTGATTTTAACGACAGGGTTATGTGGTGATTTTGTGGCTTTGCGTTGTTTGAGAATAGGAAAACCCAGGTTTTTTTGACAACTTATAGCATTGTTATGGGAACCTTGGTCAACCCTCGGTAAATTCCAACGAACGAGCATAATTTGTATTAGAGATTTTTCGTTTCTCTGAAAAAATAAGTTTTTTAAAAGTTACATAAGTATAAAAGCAAAGTATAAAAATTAAAAGTTAAGTAAAAGTAAGAACGGTCGGAAAGGTAGTTTCTAATCCAACGAAGGAGAGACTCATTTTTTTTTTTTTTTATAATTGACGCGCACGTCAAGTAACCCCTTGATAATGTTGTAAAAACACAGTGCGAACATTTACGAAAATAGGAGAGGATTTGAAAGGAGACACCGATGCGATGTACGTTGCTTTTGAATCTTTGTAAATCGTAATGTAGGGGAAAACAGGGTCGGGTAGAGCATTCCACATGCGGGTGGTGCGACTAAAATAAGAATCTCTATACTTGACCATTGATACCAAAATCACGCATTTTCGATTAAAAAAGCCTAATGCAAAATTCTATTATCTATTGAAAAAAAAACCGGTAAGTTCTATGGAGGGTACCGTTTTTCGATAGTGCCGTTTTCGAGAAAAATAGTATTATCATATGACAGGTACCGTTATTTGAAGACCTAGAGACCCAATTCTGAAAACCTCTCTGTAGGCAGACTTTAACTTTAAACAACGAAGTGTATTTTAGAACTTAAAAGCGAATATGCAAATGCATAGTGCAGGGTGGTTCTATTCTTTTTATATAGTTTACATAAAATGATACTTACACTAGTGCTGCATTTTGAGGTTTCACACACAACAAAAAACAAAACAAAATAGTTCAGCAAATTGACGTCTTATGTTGCACCAGTGTAGACGAGCTTGCTGCATTCCTCAGCTGCTTTTTGGCTTTAGATTTGACAGTGCTGATTACTACTATTACCGCTGCTGCATCATTGTGTTCAGGCAGTTAGCGTAGATTGTCAAAATGCTTATTTTTTAATTTTCAAATCAATTAGCAATTTGCTTTGTAGTGCAGATGAAAATGCACTACTTTTTCTAGTTACTACCATTTTAAACGGATTTGCATAAATTTTTTTATCTGAATACAGAAGTTCAGTTCTCCTCAATATTTCATCGTGTTTCTCTTTTTAAATCTTAAAATTTTAATTTTAATTAAATATCATTGTTTAAATTATCATTGTCATGTACCTACATTCAATCGTATCAAACTGGTGATAAACGTAGGTAACAAAATGTAACAAATGAGGGAAGTATTTTACCCGATTAACTACGCGTAGTTATTCGAGTAGATTACGTCAAGTGGTTTACTTTGCCATCTCTGATAATAATGCAGTAAATGTCGAAAATAAAGTATTAAACTTTTTGTATAAAAACTAGTAGTTACTTTCTTATACTTGCGATTATAGGTACTATCAGGCAAGTTTTGCAATCGTGCAGAAAAAAAAATTTGAGTTAACAACTAAATATGACATTACGATATGATAGAGGATACGAAAAAAGTGGGTCCTGTAAATCTGTCTGTCTGTCGGTATGTAGATCTACAGCTTGAACCGCTTGACCGATTTGCTTCTAGATTTGTTAAAGTTAAAGTCTGCCTACAGAGAGGTTTTCAGAATTGGGTCTCTAGGTCTTCAAATAACGGTACCTGTCATATGATAATACTATTTTTATTAATACTATTTTTCTCGAAAACGGCACTATCGAAAAACGGTACCCTCCATAGAACTTACCGGTTTTTTTTTTCAATAGATAATAGAATTTTGCATTAGGCTTTTTTAATCGAAAATGCGTGATTTTGGTATCAATGGTCAAGTATAGAGATTCTTATTTTAGTCGCACCACCCACATGTGGAATGCTCTACCCGACCCTGTTTTCCCCTACATTACGATTTACAAAGATTCAAAAGCAACGTACATCGCATCGGTGTCTCCTTTCAAATCCTCTCCTATTTTCGTAAATGTTCGCACTGTGTTTTTACAACATTATCAAGGGGTGACTTGACGTGCGCGTCAATTATAAAAAAAAAAAAATGAGTCTCTCCTTCGTTGGATTAGAAACTACCTTTCCGACCGTTCTTACTTTTACTTAACTTTTAATTTTTATACTTTGCTTTTATACTTATGTAACTTTTAAAAAACTTATTTTTTCAGAGAAACGAAAAATCTCTAATACAAATTATGCTCGTTCGTTGGAATTTACCGAGGGTTGACCAAGGTTCCCATAACAATGCTTTATGAGTTGTCAAAAAAACCTGGGTTTTCCTATTCTCAAACAACGCAAAGCCACAAAATCACCACATAACCCTGTCGTTAAAATCACATGCCATTTGACAGCCCTCAAAACGCCACACCAAAGTACACCTAGGGCGAGTATATGGAAAAGCCAAGTCAATCCTAGGGCTCAAAAAACACTCAGGTTGACATTCATGGCTAGTTTAGATTTTTCAAAAAATGCTTTGTGGCGACCACAGGGGGACCCTATTGCTTCAGCGAACAAACCTATCATTATATTTATTATATTATTATTACTATCGAAACAACCATTCTTTATGTTCAGTGTTCAGAGAGAGAGCAAATCTCAGTTTGATGAGTCCCAGTTTCCAGTACAATTTTTTCTCATTTGTACTATTTTCAATTTAAGAAATTTAATTGAGACTTGAAAATCCGCAACCTCTTCTTTGCAAATCAATTTATAAGTTTATGCATTTACGAAAACTGATCGCTTATTTTCTTTCAATGCCACAGACACCTTGCGTATTACTATTCACTACCACTCTGAAATCTCGATATATTAAAGAGATCTCAATAACGCACATCGAATCTCGTATGTTATATGATGTTGTTGGGTACCAATAAACCGGTTTCGGTTTCTACATTCGTTTAAATTGAAACAATTACATATGCCTTTCTTTCTAACCCATACGAAAGCTCCGCTCCAAATAATACATTCCACCATGTGCATAGCAGCTGCCTCTTTGCAGTCATTACATTCCCCATCCGACGCAGCGCACCCTAGTGATCAATAATGACCCTAGAAAAAGGGGTTCAGCAATATTACTATAGTTTTCATATACAATGCTCGGATATCTTGATGACTATGGTCTGTTGTCATATGCTCAGTTCGAAGGGTCAAATTATTTACAGCTTGTGCGGTAAATTGCTTAATTTGTATTTTTATAGTGTTCCTAATGGTCATATAATTATGTTTTGTGTAAATTACGGCTCCTAAGTCTTTCAAACTATCATTTCCTAGTATGCCATGAAAAGTTGTTAGGTCTGGCATCAAAAAGAATTTAATTTTCGTGTCTCTAAGTCCAAATAAATTTGCAAATGTGTGGTGTGTGATACTTATTTTATCTCCAATTGAATTGGCGTAAAATTTTTCGTTATTTGGTTTAGGAGTTTTTACTAGGGAAGATTGTATATAGTTCTTATTAGAACCAGTGTCTATTAATATTTTCAGCGCTTCTCCACTGCTTGTTTTAACTTCTATATATGGCAGTGAAGAGCTGGCTAGTCTAAAAAATGAATATTATTAAGTTCGGATGTTATTTCAGCAATGTTATCATCAATGTGGGAAAGTGGCTCGATATAGTTACTAAAGCTTTGATCATATTGTTCATCATAGTGATATGGAGTGGAAAGGTATTCTTGTAACTCTTGGTCTTGAGCTGGTGGATAAGGTTGGATAGAATCATCTTGTAGTGAAGGCTCTAGTTTTTCCTGAGAAGATGTTTCGATATGGAAATTTCGTTGTAATTTGTAAGGATAATTTGGTTGTTGTGGAATTTGACTTGCTCTTTTATGTGCTGGAGGCCATCTCTGTTGTTCCTGTTGTGGTCTATTAGCATAATTTACGTTAGCAGTCCTAATCGTTGATGTTTCCAAAGGAACACCTCGTGGTTGTGGCCGTGGTGGTGGTCTGAAGACATTTGGTTGTTGTTGATATCCTTGGTTCTGAGGTTGATAGCGAAAACCAGTAGGATATTGCTTGGGGTTATTGTTATTGAATGAGTTTGGATGAGGATTTGGATGAGGATTTTGTGCAAAATGCGCAAGATGTGGATAAAATGGGACTTGATACCTTGGTGAGGTATTTGTCTGGAATCTTTTTGGAGGTAGTTGCGGAGGTATTGGGTTAGTAAATTTCTTAGTATTGTTGTTTGTCGCGATTGCGTATTGAGCGCGATAATCCTGGTTTTCTAGTTTGAGGCAAAGGTGGAGCGCTTGTGGCAGGTCTACCGGTTCCCGGATACCGAGAAGCCTAGGTAAATCTCCATTAAGACCCCTTATAAAGGTGTCTAAAGCTTCATCTCTGTACCCATGCATAAGCATATTAAATGCTTCTGTACCCATCTCCATAGATGAAATTTTATTAAGTATTAGCGTTAAATGAGAACTAACTTGTTGATAGAATTCTTGTACGGAAGAATTACCTTGTACCAGTGATGTTAGCTGATATTCTAATGTTCCCAGATCTCTTTTGTCTGCGTAATGCAGAGTGAGACATCTGGTAATATTATCCCAGTTTAAGGGTGTATTATATGATTCAAGAACATGGTCGGCTTGACCAACTATTTTGTTCCTAATAACATTCATTATGCCAAAATATTTTGGTGATCCTCTAATGTTGTTATAAATCCTGAGAACTCTTTCTACGCTTTTTCGCCATGAGCTGAATTCTCCTGGCTGTCCAGAGAATTCCCTTAAGCTCTTGACGATGTCTGGAATTTTTTCGAGCTCAGAAATATTGGTTTCTTGGTCGGGATTTTGTCTGATCACTTCCCGCAAATTGATCGGAGTTATTGTTTATTATTGACTGAACAATTCGTCTACCATCTGTCCTAAGGGTCTGATTTACCATAGAAGAGACTAAGTTTTGTAATTCAACAAGCGTTAAATTACTATGTGAAGGGGTTGTAGATGGTTGATTTTGTTGAGGAATAACGGGAGGTCTAATAAGGTTTTGTGGATTCGACATGATAAAAAGGTTATATGATCACAAAAAAAAATTATTTCCTTAAATTTGTTATAGTCAAGTGAATATTTTTCTTAAGTCTTCATTTTCTAGTATGTTAATTTCGAAATTTAATTTCTAAGTTTCATTATTCTTATCACTTTAGTTTTCCTTTTTTTTGTAACAAATAATTTTCCTTTAATTTTTGATTTCCTTATTCTTTCACTTAATTTTTCTTTATTAATTCTTTGCTTAATTTTTCTTTGTTCAGTTACTATTCTACTTTTATACAATTTAATTATATTTTTTTTTCATTTCACTTTTTGATTTCCTTATTTTTCTACTTAATTTTTCTTTAAAAAAAAATTTTTTTCAGTTACTGAATTCTATTTGTTCTTTCAATTGTCACTTCTTAACATTAATGCTTACATAAATTTTATTATTTCCATCGTTCTTCTGGTCTTGTCCTTGTGGTGGAGCTGCTGGATTCACTTTGATCCTCCTTTTTCCTCTGGATACTAAGGCGCTTCTTTTCTCCACACTGATTATAAATTGATCACTTAACACTTTCTGTCCAGAACCTAAATATTTTTTTCTTCTTATTTTTCACTTTTTGAGCTACTTGAGGTCTTTTGTGAAAGCGCGATTTATTTTTCACTTTTTGAGCTACTTGAGGTCTTTTTGTGAAAACGCGACACTAAAGAAAATTTCACTCAGGTCCCTGCTCGGGCGCCAGTTAATTTTTACTTATATAAATTTTTATAAAAAAAAAACATTTATGTTTCTTTTTCCTTTTATGCTTTATTAATCGGGCAGCGTCTCCGCGTCCGGAATAAAAATGGGCAACTTATGACAAATGTAATTTTGTTTCGATTACTTAAATACTATTTTAATGGTGACCTCACCTCAGCAGTAATAGCATTAATTTTGAATTGCATTAAATTCTTGGAAGTTCAATAAGAACATAAACAATTCTTGGAATTTTGTCTGCATGCGCATATTGAATTGGAGCATTGAATGGGAACTCGCGTGTTGATTGATCAGCAGAAAATATGTTTGGAAATCAGAATAACAAACGTTAACTTACACAAGCAAGTCAAGTGTTATGCATTTCTATGCAATGCAACTGAATGTGAGAGGATCGGATATCGAGGGTTGACAACCTGTTAATAGTTGTAGAGCAATTAATTAAGAGGTCAGTGACAGCACTGGTTTGTGTGTTATTAGTCTTGCTTAATTTAGCTCTGTCGAAAATTTCATTTCATTAATTGACTGAACAATTCGTCTACCATCTGTCCTAAGGGTCTGATTTACCATAGAAGAGACTAAGTTTTGTAATTCAACAAACGTTAAATTACTATGTGAAGGGGTAGGAGATGGTTGATTTTGTTGAGGAATAACGGGAGGTCTAATAAGGTTTTGTGGATTCGACATGATAAAAAGGTTATATGATCACAAAAAAAAATTATTTCCTTAAATTTGTTATAGTCAAGTGAATATTTTTCTTAAGTCTTCATTTTCTAGTATGTTAATTTCGAAATTTAATTTCTAAGTTTCATTATTCTTATCACTTTAGTTTTCCTTTTTTTTGTAACAAATAATTTTCCTTTAATTTTTGATTTCCTTATTCTTTCACTTAATTTTTCTTTATTAATTCTTTGCTTAATTTTTCTTTGTTCAGTTACTATTCTACTTTTATACAATTTAATTATATTTTTTTTTCATTTCACTTTTTGATTTCCTTATTTTTCTACTTAATTTTTCTTTAAAAAAAAATTTTTTTCAGTTACTGAATTCTATTTGTTCTTTCAATTGTCACTTCTTAACATTAATGCTTACATAAATTTTATTATTTCCATCGTTCTTCTGGTCTTGTCCTTGTGGTGGAGCTGCTGGATTCACTTTGATCCTCCTTTTTCCTCTGGATACTAAGGCGCTTCTTTTCTCCACACTGATTATAAATTGATCACTTAACACTTTCTGTCCAGAACCTAAATATTTTTTTCTTCTTATTTTTCACTTTTTGAGCTACTTGAGGTATTTTGTGAAAGCGCGATTTATTTTTCACTTTTTGAGCTACTTGAGGTCTTTTTGTGAAAACGCGACACTAAAGAAAATTTCACTCAGGTCCCTGCTCGGGCGCCAGTTAATTTTTACTTATATAAATTTTTATAAAAAAAAACATTTATGTTTCTTTTTCCTTTTATGCTTTATTAATCGGGCAGCGTCTCCGCGTCCGGAATAAAAATGGGCAACTTATGACAAATGTAATTTTGTTTCGATTACTTAAATACTATTTTAATGGTGACCTCACCTCAGCAGTAATAGCATTAATTTTGAATTGCATTAAATTCTTGGAAGTTCAATAAGAACATAAACAATTCTTGGAATTTTGTCTGCATGCGCATATTGAATTGGAGCATTGAATGGGAACTCGCGTGTTGATTGATCAGCAGAAAATATGTTTGGAAATCAGAATAACAAACGTTAACTTACACAAGCAAGTCAAGTGTTATGCATTTCTATGCAATGCAACTGAATGTGAGAGGATCGGATATCGAGGGTTGACAACCTGTTAATAGTTGTAGAGCAATTAATTAAGAGGTCAGTGACAGCACTGGTTTGTGTGTTATTAGTCTTGCTTAATTTAGCTCTGTCGAAAATTTCATTTCATTACGTAAGTAAGTAAGTAATCGTATTTTATTATTACAAAAAGTAAATTACAAAATTTTTTAAGCATATGATATTTTACAAAATATTATGACTATAACTATTAAGTTGTCTGTCAGATTGGCAAATTCATGAATTGAATGCATTTTAAAAACTTTATTCTTATTATAAGATATATTTCTATTATATTATATTTATGCAAATTTCAAATTTTCTTCATTGTTTACATCATTTACATAAGTACATTATACATTCATACATTATTATTACTAAGAATATTATTTTTATTACTCTCCTTCCTTTATATTATACATAATAAACAGCGAGTAGTTCATGTTATATATGAAATGAGGCATCAGTTATATTCGTTAACTATTAAGTTTCTGTATTTTAAAGAATCAGTGACATATAAATATAGAGATCTGTAGTTTTTACCATTCATCTCATAAAAGAATTCTTCCCTACTCAAAGTATCTTTACCAAAGTATAAACATCTGATTCTTTTGTAAACAGGGCAGATTGCTACAAGGTGGAATGTATTTTCGACTTCATCCAAATTACATATAGAACAAATTCCGTTCGTATTATCCTTAAATGCTCGTGCATTTATATCAAGGAGACCGCCTCTTAGCTTGAAAAGCAAAGATATTTCCTTAGTTTGGAGTACATCATTAAAATAAGATGGAACTTTTGGGTATTGTAGATGGCAATAAACGTCATGAAATTGCGACATATGTGCCATTTCAATGTTTTTTTCCCACGAGATATTTATTAATTTTTCTATTACCATATTATGTTTCTCATTCCAGTTTAGGTTTTGAGCGAAAAAATTAAGTTCCGTCCCAGTATCGTTGAACACAGTTTTTTTTTTTTTTTTTTTTTCAGTTTTAATTCATTTTTTATTTCTTTTTCTTAAATCTACTTAGTGAGCTAGCAAAAATGTATAAAACTAGCTTATATAACAACTTAACTAACTTACTGACCCTAAGCGGGTACTCTAAATTACTCAATATCTTAATTCTAATGCCTTTCGGCCTAAAGATAACTTATACGGATTTACAAACTAGAACTATGGTTAAAAACTAAGAAAATTTAAAAACAAAAAACTTAGTTTGCTGGATCATATTTTTTTTGGTTTTTATTAAAACTACTTAGAACTACTTAAATCTATTTAAATCTACTTAAACCTAGAGCAGCCACAGTAGCTTTTTTTTTTTTTTTTTGTTTTCTGTTTCGTATTTTTTGGAATTTTTATGTTTTATGATTTTTTTTTAGATTGTTGTACTTTTTTTTTTTTTTTTGGGTTTTTAATTTTTTTTTGGTTTTTTTTTTTTTTTTGGTTTTTAATTTTTTTTTTTTTTTGGTTTTTTGGTTTTTTTTTTTTTGTATGCCACTGTGCCCAACCCCTATACCCTAAGACTTACACGCTAAACCTGTGTAAGCCAGCCATTGGCGACTCGCTATCAATATCAATTTGAGTTTCGTGCTCAGACAACCACCAGAACATGTTTGACATTTTAACAACGTCACGACGATCGCGATCTGAGACCGCCCTACTGAACCGAAGGAGCTCTTCAACGTCTCCGCCTACTGCGGTGACGTCTCGGCTATAAAGGAGCCGTCGTTCCACGGACTTACGGCAGACGTGGTAGATTAGCGGAACCGCCAACCTATCCTGAATCAGCCCTTCCATATCAAAATAGAGGAAAGCCTCCGGTGGGACAAATCCACTGAAGCGTGTTCTTTCCAAATACTCTCTGTTGGGGTAATAAGCCCCAAAGATCAGGCCATTGGTCGAGGTCATCGCTCTTACCGTGTGACCACGAGTCAGTTTTATAATGAAGTTGTCGATCCTGTTTATTTGAGCCCCGTTGTAAAGGACCTCATTGGGATAATATTTTTTGTACTCCGACTCTGGTGTTCTGTGTAATCCAAGACAGGTACGCAGACACTGTCTCTCAAACACCCGAATCTTTTCCATTTGAGACGCTGTAACGTTGAACCACACGGGGCACCCATAGACAATCATTGGCCTTATGAGGGCCATGTAGCAAATCACTTTCACTCTGCTATCAAGTTGTCTGCTGTGAAACAGTCGCCTTGTCAGAGCAAAAGCTCCTCTAGCCCTGGCCAGAACCGCATCCATATGTTTGTTAAAATATAGATACTGATCTAGCCAGATGCCGAGGTACTTGACTACTACTTTGTTTGGCAGTGGGTTACCATACAGATCAACGATCACCAGCTTGCGCCAGTTCTTTCTCGTATCCCATGAAGCCCGAGCCAACGGGGTCCTAAACACAATTGTTTCCGATTTCTGGAAGTTGATTTTCAACTTCCAGTCATCGCAATATTGCTGGATCTTATCGAAGTCACGCTGCAAGAGTGTTGTGATGACTTCGATCTTTGGACCTGTTCTGTACGCAATGAGGTCGTCAGCGTACGCTATAGCATGGTGAAGAGAACCAATAAGATCGCCGGTGAAAATGCTAAACAAAATAGGCGAATTCACCGCCCCCTGTTGTAGACCGTTCTGTATTTTAAAAGTTCTGGTAGAAGTTATATTGCAACTTTTCACAACAAACGTTCTACCATGAAGCATGTCATTCAGAATATAAAGCAATGGTTTACTCATGCCATACCTGATCAACTTATAGAAAAGACCGTCTAACCAAACGGTATCGAAAGCCTTCTCCAAGTCAACCAGACATGCACCCGTACACTGTTTTTTAGCTTTGTTCCATTGAATATCAGATACTAGTTTAGACGCGGCATGTATGGTATCATGGCCCGACTTAAAACCGAACTGATTTTCTGGAATAATATGTTTGTCCTCAGCCCATGTGGACAGAGCTCTATTGAGAACTTTCTCGAATACTTTGCTGATACTCGGAAGAAGACTAATTGACCGGAGATTTGCTGGATTGGAACCATCCTTACCTTTTTTAAGGAGAGGATGGACCACTGCCGTCTTCCAACGCACTGGATAATATGCATTATTCAGCGCATTGTTGAACAACGTGGTGTATATGTCCACCGCTTCCGAAGGGAGGTTTCGCAGCACAACATTGGGTATGCCGTCGACTCCTGCTGACTTCTTTTTCTTTATTTTGTGAAAGATGTCCAAGAGGTCTATCTTAGAAACGAACAGGGTGTTATCCCCGTTTCGCTGGGCGATGACTGCATTTGCAAGTCGGTCGTCATTGAACCTAGTGAAACCAGGATTCTCGGATCGCCAATGCGAGATCTCGTCTCTAAGATAGAAGTGTCCAACGAAGGCTCTATTTTCAAGGTCGTAATTCGGGCGAATGCACTCATTCACCTTATATACTCGCTCGAAAACAGCACCCACCGTCTCTACCTTCTCCTGAGCATCTTCCACTATAAAGTGGTCATCATCCAAGATGGCCTCATCCGGATCTATTCCTATTGTCAGTAGTAAGTCTTTGTTCTCTGTCGTCCTTTGGAGTTTAATACCCTGAAGGTCATTTTGATCTTTTCTCCTAAAGATTTTGTTTATTTCCGGATACATACTCGGGTTGTTGGACTGCACAGCCCGAATTTTATTGTTCCAGAAAAGAGATATAGATATTCTGTAATTTTCTTTAATTAACTGTTGGAGATTTTTGATCTGTGACTTCAGAGTTCTAATCTCCAAATCGTGTCGGTCAGTAAACCTCCTGTGCAAGAGTTTGAGTCTTGACAGGAGTCTACTTTTTTGTTTGTAAAGTGCGTCTATTGTCGCGTTTCTGTACATGTTCGTAGTGTCATGTTGCCTATATTTAGGAATTGTCCTGTCCATTGTACTACGGATTGCATCCTCCATACGTTGCAGGTACCCATCGATCTCAACGTTCGACAGATTCCTGTTGCATGGCGGCGCAATACCGTTCGAACGAAGTTCCCTTGAGACGGCACCGGAAAAGCGCGGCCAACGTGTCTTACCGTAGTTGTAAGAGTGCGTCGGCACGTACTCCTCCAGTTCCACAAGGTCGTTCGGAAGCAGTATGACGGCGGCAAGTCCACAGTGGTCACTGTCGTACTCAACCGTCGTCAAACAATTTTTCGTCCGTCGAAGAATGTCGTCGGTCAGTTTAAGTCTTGAGTCTAAAAGTAAGAGATCCAAATAAGAGCCACTTCGAGGATATGAGGGCCTGTCAGTAGCCAGTAGATCGACTTTACACTCAATACTGTGAAGCCCCAACCAATTGAATAGCTGGGTCCCCCTTGGATTGGCTAATTGATTTCCCCAATCTTGGTGTTTAGCATTGTAATCACCGGCCAAAAGGAAATAGTTTTCTTCTGAGTTCAGTTTCAGAGTTCGAAAAAGTGATTCGAGCTCTGTTATAAAACATGAGGGTTGAGAAGCCTCCGGCGCATAGATTGCGACCACATACAACCGCCTCCCCTGTTGGAGAGGGATGCATACGATACACGCTTCAAGCAACCGGAATCGGCGTACTTCACCACTATATATTACCTTATGAGCAATGCCCTTACGTATGAAGATCGCAACACCACCCGCGAAAGTCGAGTTGGGTCGGTCTCTCCTTACGATAATGTAATTGTTATTCGTCATTTTGTGATGCTGGTTTAGCCTAGTTTCGCTAACCATACATACATCTGGACGTTGGTCTTTTAACAACTCAAAGAGGTTGGTTCGTCGTTCTATCCTAACTAGCGAATTCACATTCACGGCTAGGATCTTGAAGGGCCTCTCCGGCAGCGCGCCCGTTAACCTAAAAATTGCGCAAGCGTAGGCATTGCACGGTAGATCACATCTACACTACGCGCCTGCTCACTTATTTGCCGTGATAGATCGCTCATTTGTGCCTGAATGACACGCAGAGCGACCATCACCTCTGACTCCCCAGCAGCTGCCTTAGACACAGATGGCTGTGCGGCCGCTTTCTGAGGAGGCTGTACCGTTTTCCCAGCCCCCCATGCCATTTGGGCGTAGGAAACTTCGGGAACGACGGCCCTTGGAATTGGTCTGGCTGGTTGCCTTCCCTCATCCTTAGTTGCTGTTGGAGCAGCTTTTTTTGACTTTTTAATCGTCTGGTATCGAGGACAGCCCCGATAATTAGCAGGGTGTCCATCTCCACCACAAAGAACACACTTCAGCAGGGTCTTGTCTTCGACCCTTGCCTCCCCGAGCTTACACTCTTTATTATTGTGGTTCTCACCACACTTAACGCATCTCGACTGCATGTGGCAGTTGAACGCGGCGTGGCCGAACCTTTGGCAGCGAAGACATTGTAATATGTCCCCGTTCCTGTTTAATTTTTCCCATCTTACCATCTGGTAGTCCAGGACGGAGATTTTCCTTAGACTCTCCAGACGGCTACTGGGTGATAGGGTGACGAGGAACATCGGCAATAGCCGCTTCTCCCGTCTTGCCTTGGCCGTGGTGAACGACTTAACCCCGATAAAGTCGAGATCATCGCCCGCCAACCTGCGGAGTTCAGTTAAGAGCTCCTCTGGATCAGAGGAAGGCTCTACCCCTTTCAAAAGCATGCATTTAGGTTTCTCCTCTTTGGGAGTATACGAGAAATGCTGAGTGGTTGTCTTTGCTAACAACTCACGAACAATCTTATGTTCACCAATGCTATTGCATTGGATCGCATGTCTATCAACTCCGAGTCTCTTAATAGTAAAACTATCGCCAATGGCGGACTTACATAAATTTTTTGTGTCGTTGAATACCATCCTTAGAGTATTTATTGGGGGCACCCTGCTCTTTTTAGTGGTCTTCTTTTGGGGCTGCTGCTGCTGTTGTTGTTGTTGTTGTTGCTGCTGCTTCGGCTTCTGCTTCTCTGCTGGCTGCTGCTTCTTGCTGGGGATCGATGGCGCGGCTTTTTTAGTCGCGGTCCCCCGTGGCTGCTCATGTGTAGCAGTTTTCTTTCCCTCTACAGCTATTTTAGCTGTGGCTGCGGTTGCATTTTTATTGACAGCAGCCTTTGTTGTTGCTGGCTGCTGTTGCTTGGCAGTTTTCTCTTGCTTGGCCTCGCATTCCGCTTTCCTACGGGCTTCTTGCTTTGCTTTTATGGCCTCGATCTCGCCAAACAGCTTCTGAATTATCATATTCAACTCTTGCAGTCGCTTTTCTTCGTTCTTATCTGTGTTTTTGTTTATGTCGTCAACTACACCGTCTCCGTCTGCTAGTGCAGCGAAGGAGTTGCCGCTACCGTTGTAACGGCCCTCGCCACCGTTTGACTCATAGTCATATGTTGAGTTCAAACTGACTATGGACTCTGTGCTGGTCGACATTCCATCGTCGTCGACCTCCGCTGCTGTTGCTGTTGATACAGCTATCTCGTCAGCGGCTGTTGCCGCTATCTGATCTGCGGCTGTTGCCGCTTCTGTATTTGTTGTTGTTTCCGCCAACTCCAACGTTCTCGACGATGATGGACCGGACAGGTCCATCAAAGCACCACTTGCCTCCTCAAATTCTTTGAGGAGCCGCTCCCTCTCTTTTTGTTGGGCGATTTTCTTCAACCAGAAGATGTGCACTTTTAAATTTGCGTCGGGATCGAGATCGTGTTCCTCCACACCGACGAAATAAGAAAAAAACTTTCTCTAATGCCACTGCTGGGGGTCGATCCTAAGACCCTCTGCACCGAACTCGAACACCTCTTTAATTAGGCTACTGCCCTTATTAAAAATTCACTGATTTTATTACTTCTTAATCACAAACCGAATTTATTGAATACTGCCAAAGTCGCCAACACGTCTATGCGCTCTTGCAGTTGCTGAACGACTGTATCGTTGAACACTTTAATCCAATCATTCACCCAGAATGTTGACTCTTTTACCGTTTCAGCTACTAATATTTTGGGAAGCCGGTTTTTTGGATAACTATTAACTTTGCGTATATACTCAAAATGTAATTTGAGTGTAAATATAAACATTTTGTTGATACCAGTCTCTAAATGAAGCATATAGTTAGGTGTGTTTTTTGGCAGGAACAACATTTTTTTGATAAAAAAACGAAGCAATTTTTCAACTTCTTCGTATTCACCTTGTCCCCATACAGGGGCAGCGTAGCACATGATTGAACGAGAGGCAGCATCGAAGATCTTTAATTTATTGCTTTGTGATATATACTGATTATGAATGAAAGATGACCACACAGAATTGATTGCACTTTTAGAGCTACATAATTTTTGTTCCAGATGTTTCTTGAAACGTAGGTTAAAAGTCAAAAGTACTCCGAGATATTGATATTCATTTACTTCATCGATTTCAGAATCATTAAGATACCATTTTTGATCACGGGGGCGGCGACCACCTTTTCGAAAAACCATACACTTTGACTTTGCGAGATTGATAATCAGCTTCCATGTTGTACAGTACTCCGAAAGTTTATCAATCATAGCTTGTAGGTCTTGGGGATTTTGTGCCATAAGCACAAGATCATCCGCATACAGTAAAACTTTCACTGTGGTACCGCCTATTTCAACGCCCCCTGGAAGTACGTTACTGAGATCATTTAGGTATAGAGCGAATAAAATAGGGCTCAGATTACAGCCTTGCTTAACACCTTGGCGAACACTAAAAAAGTCAGAGAAAGACGACCCGTCCCATACTATGGACTCAGTGTTTGAGTAGAGAGATTGCAAAATTCTTATAATTTTATTTGACATTCCAAAATAACTCAACTTGTAGAAAAGTGCACTTCTTGGAATCGTGTCGAATGCTGACTTAAAATCAACGAAGAAAGTAAAAACTTTCTTATTTTGCTTCAGTTTTAAGTGTACAATACTGCTTAGGCTGAAAATGTTATACACAGTCGAGTATCCTTTACGGAAACCAGCTTGGAACTCATCTAAAACCTTATTGAAATCTACCCATTCATTGATACGATTAAGATTAATTTTATTACAGTATTTCTATTGATTTTAATATCATTGTGAATTGTTTTAGTGTTTTGAAGTGTTTAAAATCAATTAAATTTGTTTGATTCCTACATTTTTGTAGTGAATTAGTTTTATTTGTTTGTCACTCTGCATTCATTGTGTTTGGTGAGAAACAGATTTTTTTTTATTTTGCTGTTCCGTTTGAGTGTGTTTTGAGTGATTTCAATAAACTTTCTCTTCTCTTTCTATTATATTGTAAATCTTAATCATCATCTTTGTCTAAATTAAGTATATTACAATTTAATTTTGTATATCAAAAGTAAAAACTTCCCTTAAATTATCTGCATGGTGGTGCAATCGTCTAGCAGACCAGCATTTTTAGTACACTTCAACTCCCGGGACAAGTTCAAATCCCATTGGGGTCACTTTTTTTTTTTTTTAATAATTGTTATTTTGATTTCACCTTATTTTTATTGCACTTGCAAATTAATTTAATTTTTAATTCCATTTTTAACATGACTTGTACAGCGGGTAAATGCATCGAAAACGCCAGTGCTCCTCTCTTTGAATGCTATGGGCCTTTCGGGAATGTCTTCTATTCCAAGTGTATTGTCTCAAGCAATGCATTTTTGGACAAAATCAAAGTCAAAGATTGCTTGTTGGTATTGCTCAGAATGCAAAAAGATATCCCTGTACCTACTGGCTATTAAAATGTCCAATTTTAAACTAAAACTAGACATTTTGAAGCTGTCGAAAGGCTTTGAGGAACTTCTTAAGGTTTTCAATGACAGTTTTTCTAACCTTGCTTCATTTTCATCTCCTTATAGTTCCGTTGATACTTCAACCTCAACTGATAAATTGGGGCCTTTAATCATTGAGAAACCCCAATTGTTAGTAGACCTTCAATCGCAATCGACTTCCAAGCATTATCCAAAAACTCAAAAAAAAATCGCGATGGTGCAGTAGCTAATCAAGTTTCTAGTCCTCCTCCAAAGCGCAAAACACTGAGGAGCAATACGAACAAAGATCAACTGAACAGTTTACTCGTTCTTCCTAAGTCCAATGCGTCAGTGAGTAAAAATCCCATCTCTAATAGTGACCTGGATGCAATAGAATCCACTACATCAATGATCGAAAACTCGCTTTCTGTGGACACGCAGGATGTAATTGAACCTGTTTCTCTGGGAAGAAATGTCCTTATGGAAGCAGTTCCCAAATCTAGATCCCTTTTTGTCTCACGACTTAGACCAGAAATGATTATGCCAAAATATTTTGGTGATCCTCTAATGTTGTTATAAATCCTGAGAACTCTTTCTACGCTTTTTCGCCATGAGCTGAATTCTCCTGGCTGTCCAGAGAATTCCCTTAAGCTCTTGACGATGTCTTGAATTTTTTTGAGCTCAGAAATATTGGCTTCTTGGTCGGGATTTTTTCTGATCACTTCCCGCAAATTGATCGGAGTTATTGTTTATTATTGACTGAACAATTCGTCTACCATCTGTCCTAAGGGTCTGATTTACCATAGAAGAGACTAAGTTTTGTAATTCAACAAGCGTTAAATTACTATGTGAAGGGGTAGTAGATGGTTGATTTTGTTGAGGAATAACGGGAGGTCTAATAAGGTTTTGTGGATTCGACATGATAAAAAGGTTATATTATCACAAAAAAAAATTATTAATTCCTTAAATTTGTTATAGTTAAGTGAATATTTTTCTTAAGTCTTCATTTTCTAGTATGTTGATTTCGAAATTTAATTTCTAAGTTTCTTTATTCTTATCACTTTAGTTTTCCTTTTTTTTTGTAACAAATAATTTTCCTTTAATTTTTGATTTCCTTATTTTTTCACTTAATTTTTCTTTATTAATTCTTTGCTTAATTTTTCTTTGTTCAGTTACTATTCTACTTGTATTCAATTTAATTATGTTTTTGTTTCTTTTCACTTTTTGATTTCCTTATTTTTCTACTTAATTTTTCTTTAAAAAAATTTTTTTCAGTTACTGAATTCTATTTGTTCTTTCAATTGCCACTTCTTAACATTAATGCTTACATAAATTTTATTATTTCCATCGTTCTTCTGGTCTTGTCCTTGTGGTGGAGCTGCTGGATTCACTTTGATCCTCCTTTTTCCTCTGGATACTAAGGCGCTTCTTTTCTCCACACTGATTATAAATTGATCACTTAACACTTTCTGTCCAGAACCTAAATATTTTTTTTTTTTATTTTTCACTTTTTGAGCTACTTGAGGTCTTTTGTGAAAGCGCGACTTATTTTGAAGAAGAATTGAAGTCTTTTTGTGAAAACGCGACACTAAAGAAAATTTCACTCAGGTCCCTGCTCGGGCGTCAGTTAATTTTTACTTATATAAATTTTTATAAAAAAAAACATTTATGTTTCTTTTTCCTTTTATGCTTTATTAATCGGGCAGCGTCTCCGCGTCCGGAATAAAAATGGGCAACTTATGACAAATGTAATTTTGTTTCGATTACTTAAATACTATTTTAATGGTGACCTCACCTCAGCAGTAATAGCATTAATTTTGAATTGCATTAAATTCTTGGAAGTTCAATAAGAACATAAACAATTCTTGGAATTTTGTCTGCATGCGCATATTGTATTGGAGCATTGAATGGGAACTCGCGTGTTGATTGATCAGCAGAAAATATGTTTGGAAATCAGAATAACAAACGTTAACTTACACAAGCAAGTCAAGTGTTATGCATTTCTATGCAATGCAACTGAATGTGAGAGGATCGGATATCGAGGGTTGACAACCTGTTAATAGTTGTAGAGCAATTAATTAAGAGGTCAGTGACAGCACTGGTTTGTGTGTTATTAGTCTTGCTTAATTTAGCTCTGTCGAAAATTTCATTTCATTACAGTAAGTAAGTAAGTAAGTAAGTAATCGTATTTTATTATTACAAAAAGTAAATTACAAAATTTTTTAAGCATATGATATTTTACAAAATATTATGACTATAACTATTAAGTTGTCTGTCAGATTGGCAAATTCATGAATTTAATGCATTTTAAAAACTTTATTCTTATTATAAGATATATTTCTATTATACTATATTTATGCAAATTTCAAATTTTCTTCATTGTTTACATCATTTACATAAGTACATTATACATTCATACATTATTATTACTAAGAATATTATTTTTATTACTCTCCTTCCTTTATATTATACATAATAAACAGCGAGTAGTTCATGTTATATATGAAATGAGGCATCAGTGATATTCGTTAACTATTAAGTTTCTGTATTTTAAAGAATCAGTGACATATAAATATAGAGATCTGTAGTTTTTACCATTCATCTCATAAAAGAATTCTTCCCTACTCAAAGTATCTTTACCAAAGTATAAACATCTGATTCTTTTGTAAACAGGGCAGATTGCTACAAGGTGGAATGTATTTTCGACTTCATTCAAATTACATATAGAACAAATTCCGTTCGTATTATCCTTAAATGCTCGTGCATTTATATCAAGGAGACCGCCTCTTAGCTTGAAAAGCAAAGATATTTCCTTAGTTTGGAGTACATCATTAAAATAAGATGGAACTTTTGGGTATTGTAGATGGCAATAAACGTCATGAAATTGCGACATATGTGCCATTTCAATGTTTTTTTCCCACGAGATATTTATTAATTTTTCTATTACCATATTATGTTTCTCATTCCAGTTTAGGTTTTGAGCGAAAAAATTAAGTTCCGTCCCAGTATCGTTGAACACTTTAATCCAATCATTCACCCAGAATGTTGACTCTTTTACCGTTTCAGCTACTAATATTTTGGGAAGCCGGTTTTTTGGATAACTATTAACTTTGCGTATATACTCAAAATGTAATTTGAGTGTAAATATAAACATTTTGTTGATACCAGTCTCTAAATGAAGCATATAGTTAGGTGTGTTTTTTGGCAGGAACAACATTTTTTTGATAAAAAAACGAAGCAATTTTTCAACTTCTTGGTATTCACCTTGTCCCCATACAGGGGCAGCGTAGCACATGATTGAACGAGAGGCAGCATCGAAGATCTTTAATTTATTGCTTTGTGATATATACTGATTATGAATGAAAGATGACCACACAGAATTGATTGCACTTTTAGAGCTACATAATTTTTGTTCCAGATGTTTCTTGAAACGTAGGTTAAAAGTCAAAAGTACTCCGAGATATTGATATTCATTTACTTCATCGATTTCAGAATCATTAAGATACCATTTTTGATCACGGGGGCGGCGACCACCTTTTCGAAAAACCATACACTTTGACTTTGCGAGATTGATAATCAGCTTCCATGTTGTACAGTACTCCGAAAGTTTATCAATCATAGTTTGTAGGTCTTGGGGATTTTGTGCCATAAGCACAAGATCATCCGCATACAGTAAAACTTTCACTGTGGTACCGCCTATTTCAACGCCCCCTGGAAGTACGTTACTGAGATCATTTAGGTATAGAGCGAATAAAATAGGGCTCAGATTACAGCCTTGCTTAACACCTTGGCGAACACTAAAAAAGTCAGAGAAAGACGACCCGTCCCATACTATGGACTCAGTGTTTGAGTAGAGAGATTGCAAAATTCTTATAATTTTATTTGACATTCCAACATAACTCAACTTGTAGAAAAGTGCACTTCTTGGAATCGTGTCGAATGCTGACTTAAAATCAACGAAGAAAGTAAAAACTTTCTTATTTTGCTTCAGTTTTAAGTGTACAATACTGCTTAGGCTGAAAATGTTATACACAGTCGAGTATCCTTTACGGAAACCAGCTTGGAACTCATCTAAAACCTTATTGAAATCTACCCATTCATTGATACGATTAAGATTAATTTTATTACAGTATTTCTATTGATTTTAATATCATTGTGAATTGTTTTAGTGTTTTGAAGTGTTTAAAATCAATTAAATTTGTTTGATTCCTACATTTTTGTAGTGAATTAGTTTTATTTGTTTGTCACTCTGCATTCATTGTGTTTGGTGAGAAACAGATTTTTTTTTATTTTTCTGTTCCGTTTGAGTGTGTTTTGAGTGATTTCAATAAACTTTCTCTTCTCTTTCTATTATATTGTAAATCTTAATCATCATCTTTGTCTAAATTAAGTATATTCCTTATTTTGATTTCACCTTATTATTTATTGCACTTGCAAATTAATTTAATTTTTAATTCCATTTTTAACATGGCTTGTGCAGCGGTTAAATGCATCGAAAACGCCAGTGCTCCTCTGTTTGAATGCTATGGGCCTTGCGGGAATGTCTTCCATTCCAAGTGTATTGTCTCAAGCAAAGCATTTTTGGAAGTGCGTCAAAGATTTCTTGTTGGTATTGCTCAGAATGCAAAAAGATATCCCTGTACCTACTGGCTATTAAAATGTCCAATTTTAAACTAGACATTTTGAAGCTGTCGAAAGGCTTTGAGGAACTTCTTAAGGTTTTCAATGACAGTTTTTCTAACCTTGCTTCATTTTCATCTCCTTATAGTTCCGTTGATACTTCAACCTCAACTGATAAATTGGGGCCTTTAATCATTGAGAAACCCCAATTGTTAGTAGACCTTCAATCGCAATCGACTTCCAAGCATTATCCAAAAACTCAAAAAAAAATCGCGATGGTGCAGTAGCTAATCAATTTTCTAGTCTTCCTCCAAAGCGCAAAACACTGAGGAGCAATACGAACAAAGATCAACTGAACAGTTTACTCTTTCTTCCTAAGTCCAATGCGTCAGTGAGTAAAAATCCCATCTCTAATAGTGACCTGGATGCAATAGAATCCACTACATCAATGATCGAAAACTCGCTTACTGTGGACACGCAGGATGTAATTGAACCTGTTTCTCTGGGAAGAAATGTCCTTATGGAAGCAGTTCCCAAACCTAGATCCCTTTTTGTCTCACGACGTAGACCAGAAATCACGTCAGATGATGTTTTGCGTCATTTGGTTGACAAAAAGAGTATCCCCTCTGTTACGTCAAATAAATGTAATAAAATCAGTAGAAACAATAGCTTTGTTTCTTCATTTAAGTTAGTTGTTCCTCCCTCCCTCTCTAATTCTATACTGAATAGTGATTCTTGGCCTTGTACAGTTTACATTACATTACGCAAGAAAAAAGCAGTTAGAACTGAACGGATACCTGAACCAAAAAAGTAAATAGAATTACCCTTTTCTACCAAAATGAAGGGGGCATCGTACTAAAATTACGGATCTTTACCTTAACTCTCAAGTCTTCTCGCATGACATATTTGTCTTAACTGAAATCTGGCTCAATCCAAGTCATTTGGACACTGAGCTCTTTAGTCAGGACTTCTCAGTTTATCGTAAAGACCGTCATTACGATAAGCCAGAAGATGTGGGAGGTGGTGCATTGATTTCTGTAAGAAATATTTATATATTTATCAGCTTATACTGAGCTCTCTTTAGTTTTAGATTATGTAATGGAATTGTGTTGTATGAAAAGCTATATTTTATTGTTGGGCGATTTTAATTTTCCAGAAGTGAATTGGGTCCCTTCTAAAGACGGATCCTTTCAAGTTGCATCTTTGACTTCGTCTCAGCAAGAGCTTCGTTTACTTGACAATATCATTTCCTCAGACTTACAGAAATTAAGCTGTATTAGAAACTTTATGAATCGCATGCTCGATTTAGTTTTTTCATCTGACGCAGTTAGTACTGTTGTTCTTAAATCTAAGTATGGCATTACTAACTTAGATAATCTTCACCCACCCTTAGATATTTTTCTGGATTTGAGCTCTGATTTATATGTTCGAAGTAGCTCATTTGACTGTTCATATACTTTTGACTTTCGGAGAGCGAATTTCGATTTGCTTTCCGAAGAACTCATCAGAGCCGATATACGTAATGTATCAGCTTCTGACAATATCGACGCTGCAGTCAAATGCTTTTACTTGATTTTGGAAAATTATATGAAAAAAAATTATCCGAAAAATCCTTAAAAATTCCTGCTTTAGTCAGCCTTGGTATACCAAAGAACTAAAGATTCTGCGGAACAAAAGGAACAAAGCCTGGAAAGCCTACATTAAGACTAATTCTACATCTGACCACAATGTTTATATTAGTTTTTTTGAAAACTTTAACACGCTCTCTAAAACTCTTTACTCCAACTACCTTAGACAGAAGTCTTTCTCTTTAAGGGATGACCCGAAAAGTTTTTGGCGATTTGTGAATTCAAAGAAAAAATCTGATGGGTACCCAGTTAACTTTATTTCTGGTGATACTCCTCTAGAGAATACTAATGATATTTGTAATGCCTTCGCTAATCATTTTCGAAGCTCTTTCTGTGATACCCCCGTAGTAATCGATGAAAACTACTTTACGTATTTACGTAACTGCTCTCAAGTAAGCTTTAATAATATCCCTGTTCATAGTGACAAAATTTTAAAATATTTATCACTTCTGCAAGATGACTTTTCGTCCGGCCCGGATGGAATCCCGCCAATTCTTTTAAAGAAATGCCGTTCCATAATAATGTCCCCACTTCAATATCTTTTTCAGCTTTCAATCAAAACAGGTGTTTTCCCAAGTCTTTGGAAAAAGTCCTTTATCACTCCGGTTTTTAAAAAGGGTGATAAGATAGAAATAAAAAAACTACAGGCCTATATCCAAACTGTCTTGCATCCCCAAACTCTTTGAACAAAAAATATTATTTGCAGGCAGCAGCATGGCTTTATGCAGAAAAGATCAACGGTAAAAAACCTTCTTTCTTTTCTTCACAAATGTTCCAATGCGCTTGAAAATGGGTATGAGCTCGACTGTAATTACACTGATTTTTCCAAAGCATTCGATCAACTCTCTCATGATGTTATATTATATAAGCTCAAGGCTTTCGGATTTCCTACAATATTTATTATATGGATATGCTCTTATCTCGAAAATAGAACGTACCAAGTAGAATTTCGTAACAGATTTTCGAATCCCTTCAATGCTCTGTCGGGTGTACCACAAGGCAGTCACCTTGGGCCTTTGCTTTTGTTTTGTTTTGTTTCCATCAATGACGTTGTCTCGTGCATTTCGTATAGTGAAATTCTAATTTTCGCAGATGATATGAACATTTTTAAATCCATTCAAAATACTTCTGAACGTGCACTCCTTCAAAAAGATATCGATAGCTTTGGAACATGGTGTAAAAAGAATGGTCTTAGTCTCAACCCCTCGAAGTGCCAAACTATGTCTTTCTCGAAAAAACGTGAACCTAGTTTAGTAGAGCTATGTATTTAATGTCTAGTCATTCATTGTATAATGTCTCAAGTTTTCGTGACCTAGGTGTTTACTTCAATATTAACCTTGAATTGAGCACAGTGAGCACATAAACTCAATTGTTAGGAAAGCAAATTCTATGCTGGGTTTCATAAAGAGGTGGTCAAAAGAACTTGATGATCCTTATGTATGTAACACTATCTTTGTATAGCTGCTACGTTCGCCCTCATCTCGAGTACTCCTCACAAGTTTGGTCTCTCCTATATGAAATTCATAAACATCGTATTGAGGCAGTACAACACAAATTTATACGTTTTGCTTTGAAGGGTCTTTCTTGGGAAGATCCATTCAATCTACCTCCTTATGAACATCGAATTCAACTTTTGCAATTACAAACCCTTAGTCAAAGACGTATCAACAATGACCTAATATTTTTCCATCAGCTTATGACTGGCTTTATTGATGCTCCCTACTTGCTCTCGTCCATAAGTTTTAAATACCGCGGAGGATCTCACCACTTGCGTAATTAAGAGTTGATTCATATACACCATCATAGAACCAACTACGGCATGCATGAGCCGCTATCGCGCATGAGTAGGCTATACAATTCTAATTCCCTACTTATACACTTCAATGTTAATAAAAATTGTCTAAAACAAAAATTTAAAACCAGTACTCCACATGCATGATTTTTGTTTCTTAGTTTATATGTCCATGAAAGTATTTGTAGCTTATGTTTTATTTTATTTCTAGTAGTTTATTTAATTATTATTGTAATTCATGCTAGGTGTTCTATATTGTATGTCACTATTTGTATTTTTTTTTTTTATAAATATAATATATTTTCTATACGTTCTCTTTGTGCTGGTTTTGGTGTTTACTAGTCTCTAACACTTGCATTTAGCATTTATGATGAAGAGCGTAGATATAAGTACGTACAAATGAGTTTGCTCTAAACTCTGTGCGACTTAGGGCCGGTTTGTTCAAGCTTGATTATTTCTAATCAATGATTATTCCAGATGATAATCATGGATTCGGTTTGTTCACGATATTTTTAATCAAGAAATCTCTGATCAGAGCTTTTGATCAAAGATTTTCTAACCAGGCAATTTAACTGGGTAAGCTCCAGTTAAACAACGACTAACTGAAATTCAGTTTGTTCAGGCTTAATTTTTGTTCAAATCACAGCTATTCCTTCAAAATAAAAAATTGTCAGGCTGACATATCTCATAAAATATTTTTTTGGAAATCAATAAGCATCTTCACTGAATTGTTTGAAATGGAGTAAATTCTTCTATAAATTTATTAATGAAGAAATTCTACTAGATGTGCATGAAGAAAACATAGCACTTGTTGAATCAATTGATGTCGCCAGGATGAAATTAAATTCAAATGTCGATAGTTTTGACAACCGAAAAAAAAACTGAATCTATCATGAAAAAATTTATGAATTTTCAATAATTTCCTTGATTAAGTTTTGACATATATAGACTGGAAAATGGAACGATTTTTGAATAACACATGATTTACTAACCAAGCTATAAAAAATGGGCACGACTGGGTCGCACGAACTTGCGATTGTGTTCTAAATACGATATCAAAATCTAAAGGCTGAGTTAAAGGTTTTTGTATTAGCTCTTCATAATATATTTTGTGGTACAGAAAAAAAAAGTTATAGTTTCGAAATTATTTTCAAAATTCAAAATTTTTTAAAAAAATCTATAAAAATTTCCAAAACTAAATTTTTTTAAATATTGATATAAATATGATATATCTTTTTTTCACAGTTTACGACTTCTTAAATCCAAAATTTCGCCAAGATCGTGTAAGCCATTAACGAGAAAGTCGGTTTTAAAAAAAACGGTACTATTGGAGGTACCGTTTTTAGCCTTTTTCCAAAATTTTGTTTTACATCATAAGAAAGACAATCCAAAATTTATACCTCACACAAAATTTTATCGAAATCGTTGGAGCCGTTTTCGAGAAAAATAAGTATTATCATATCGGTTGTATGGCAGGTACCGTTATTTCAAGACCTAGAGACTCAATTCCAAAACCCCTTCTGGGATAGTGTAGCATTCTAAGGGTGAAATAATTTTTGAAATCGGTGCTGTAATGTCAAAGTTCCCGTATACGTTCCTGCTCCCGTGGGAATATAGGGAACCGTAGGAATATGGGGATGAATTAGTTTTTATGTTACTCGGGGATAATGAAGCATTCTAACAGTGGAAAAATTTTTGAAATCGGTGTTGTAGTTTCTAAGTTCCCGTATACGTTCCCGTTCCCGTGGGAATTTAGGGATAAATTGTAGCCTATGTTTTATTCTGATGTATAAGCTATATTATTGGAAAGTTTAAGTAAAATCCATTCAGTAGTTTTTGTGTGAAAGAGTAACAAACATACATCCACACATACAAACTTTCACGTTTATAATATTAGTAGGATGTTATATAGTACATGTTCCCTCCGAAATGTTTCATCTAAAATTCAAAAGAACCTTAAAGTTATTAGACCGATTTCAAAAATTCTTTCAACTCTAGGATGTTACAATATCTCTCAGTGACATAGATTTACATTTCATTCACATATTTCCATGGGAACGGAAGATCCCACAGGAACAAGGTTGGGAACGGAAACTTAGGAGCTACTAGACAGATTTCTAAAACTCTTTCAGATCTGGGATGCCACATAATCCCTCAGTAACTTAGCATAGACTTCATCCCTATATAACTTTTAAGGCTTTCGCGGTTGTTTATTGACATTTTAAATTTTTATGATTTCGGATTAGCCGCGTTAATATTAGAAATATATAAAATGAGTGCACTACAGTACTCACCCCGAACGTTTCGCTTCAAGTTACATTGAGCGTTGTCACCGGGAAACTGCTTTTTGAAATGTTATTCTCTTCTTTGACTACGCAAGTTGTAGCGGTGCGTAGACGGTTCTATTTGAAGCTGTTGTTGTTGCTGAGTAAAAGATTGGGAGCAAACAGTGCTCACTATATCGCTGGATGTTTTAATGGCTATCTGAATAGGCCGTGCGATGTTGATGACGGGGTCCCATGTACGCGACAATTTTATGCTGTCATCGCGATTGAAATTTTGATGGCGTTTTATTTCAATCGCTTCGCGTATAAGCCGAGGGATATAATGAGGCTCGTGAGCTAAAACTTTAGCTTGATCGAAGTGAACCCAGTGATGTTCGCCTGGATTGTCTAGGATGTGCTCGACTATTGCCGACTTTTCCCGCTGTTTTTTGCTGACAGCACTTATGTGTTCTTTTAAGCGGGTGGCAACACTTCGTTGGGTTTGTCCCACATAAGAAGACCCGCAGCTGCAAGGGACTAGATAGACACCCGGAATCTGTAAAGGAAAGTGGTCCTTTGGTTTTTGGAGGTAGCCTTTCACCTTTTTTGGTGGTAAAAAGATGGATTTTACACCGTACCTCTTCAACACTTTCCCAACTTTATCCGTTACGCCTTTTACGTAAGGGAGAAAAGCTTTCTTCTCTTCTTCATCCCTTTCCCGTGGCAACCTTGGCTTCCATGTTCTTTGCCTTTTGGAATACCCATTCGCTTTAAGGACGTTGTCCACGAAAGTAAGTTCAGCGGCGAGGTGGTCATTATCACATATTCTATGTGCTCGCTGAACTAACGTAGACACAACAGACCTCAAGTTTGCCGGATGGTGATGGGAAGTAGCATGCAGGTATCTATTTGTATGGGTGCTCTTTCTATAGACTGTGTGTCCTAATGTGCCATTCATGTTCCTTGTTACTTTCACATCCAGAAATGCAATGGAATTATTGTTCTCTTTTTCCATCGTAAACTTCATTTTTGGATGTTGCGAGTTAAGATGTTCCAGGAAACTCACTACGGTGGAACTTTTGAGGATGCAAAATGTGTCATCCACATATCTCAACCAGACTTTGGGTTTTTCGGCAGCACTACTCAAGGCCTTTGTTTCAAAATCTTCCATCCACAAATCTGCAACCAAAAAAGCTAAAGGTAAGCCCATGGCCACTCCATCTATTTGTAGATAAAATTGTTTATTGAAACAAAAATAACCTGAGGACAGACAAAACTCCAAAAGTGGCATATAGTTTGCATTGATACCGGCAGTTGACATAAGTTTACGAATGACAATAATCACCTCCTGTACTGGCACATTCGTAAAAAGCGACTCAACATCAAAACTCACCATGACTTCATCTGCTTCGAGTTTCAAGCCACCTAAAATGGACACAAAATGTGCGGAATAACTTAACAAAATCCGTTGTAAATTTGTCAAACACAAATCTGAGTCCAGCAGCCATAAGCATTCTCAGCAAAGGTATGAACTGGGGTGTCACATAATTCCTCAGTAACTAAGCAAAGATAAAAAGAAAACGAATTAACTACCTGGGAACGACAGAACATGATCAGCACCTGGAACAACTCAAATGGCCATCGTCAGTCAAAACTATTCATTTACTTATCCCACAAACCTATGAAAGAAATTCTTGACATGAGCAAACGTGACGCAAAGTTACTTACGGACTTCTTCACTGGACACTGCTCTCTCAAGTATCATCTTAAAAGCATGGGCATCAGCCAAGATGACACCTGCTGTCGTCTCTGTCTTGAAGACATAGAAACAGCTGAACACATCTTATGCGAATGCCCTGCCATAGCTACATCCAGGCTTAAAATATTCAATAAAGGGTTCCCCTGTCCCCTTGATATCAGAAACTCCTCTTCCTCGAAGATTCTTAGGTTCTTACATGACCTCAGCTTCGAATGAACAAACCTATACACTACGTGTTTTTAAACCTAAGGGAACAGTACAAAAGATCAGGTAATCAGGTCGACGTGCTTGTAAAGGTAGTTTTCACCTTCACCCTATATAATTCAAACAAAAAAAAAACAAAGATTTCATCCCTATAATCCTATAGGAACAAAACAGGAACGAGAACGGGAACTTTAAAACTACAGACCCGAGCAACGCCGGGCGGCTCAGCTAGTATAATATAAATTAATCTCTCAGTTACAATTATACATTTTTTTTTTTCAACTGGCAGACGGCTCATGAAGCCATGCTTCATTTATCTTTTTATATAATACCAATGTACATTTCTTTTGTGAAAAAATAAAGATCTTAATAATAATAATAATATATGTTTCGTGTCTCAGCGAAATTATAAATTCAATTAGGCAGTTAGAGCTAATCAAATCGGACTTAGAAGGATCTCCTTCCAAGGATAAAACCAATTCCGTTAATATTAGTGAATCTTCATCGTGTATTAAAGTTCCTCCTTGCGATACGGATGTGTTTTCTGGGGACTATTTAGAATGGCCCTCGTTTAGGGGTATGTTTACAGCAGTGTATATAAAATATCCTAAGCTATGTAATGTTCGGAAACCGTTCCACTTACGCTCCAAAACAAAGGCTGAAGCACATAACATAGTTGCAAAATTTACACTTACTTCCGATAGTTTCGTCCTCGATTGGAAAGCTTTAACTGATCACTGATCAGTTTGAAAATAAGAGAATCCCAGTCAACCATCAGTCAAGAATTCTATTCAATCTTCCGGTAGTTAGTATTGAATCGGGAAAAAGTATTAAGAAACTTCAAAGTGATATCAATGATTGTTTTTCTATATTAAGCTTATGAAATAGATACTTCTTCTTCGGATTAATTTCTTGTGTTCCTTTGCTCAAATCGTCTTCCTGAAAAAACCCAATCAATGTGGGAACAATCCCTTAAAAGACTCCGTGATATTCCAAAGTGGTCAGAAATGGATTCCTTTTTGACAAATCAGTACCAAATCCTGGAAACTGTTTCAGACATTAAAGGTATAAGCTCTAAAGATTGTATTCCTAAGAATAGCAACACTATTAAACAAAACCAACCACAACGTTCATTTCATACACAATCATCAAACTTTTCTTGTTCTTTGTGTAAAAGATCTCATCCTATTCGGCTTTGTTCTAAATTTCTTTCGCTTTCAATCTCTGACAGAGTGTCGAAAGTGAATCTTTTCAAACTATGCAACAATTGCTTATCGCCTACACATTTGGCTAAGGATTATCCAAGTGCTCATACCTGAACATATTGCGGAAGAAGGCATCATACACTACTTCATTTTCCTTCTAAATAACAATTTAATCAATCTTCTGCATTGCAAACTTCTGGTACAAGCAGTTTATTTCACAATCAAATACAGTCCACTTCACAAAAAACCCCTCCAGTTCAAACATATTTTACGCAAGGAAGAAAGCGCATTCTTCTCGCTACTGCTTTAGTTGAGATAAGACATCTCGGTTCCAAGTTTACAGTACGAGCACTACTAGATCCAGGATCAGAAGCAAGTTTCATTTCGGAAAATGTTTAGAAGCGACTAGGGCTTCCAGTTAAACCTATACAAGCTGACATTTCCGGCATAAGTGCAGTTGTTACTACCTCGTCTTCTAAATTGTGTTCTTTTACTATGGGTTCTAAATATATGGATTCATTTTGCATGCCCATAAAAGCGCTTGTACTTAAGCGACTCACCGGTCATTTGCCTTCACACAACTTAGCTCCTGAAGAGTTTTCAGGTGACATCAATTTACAATTAGCTGACCCTTTCTTCTACAAAGCCTCAAATATAGAAATATAGACTTAGTAGACCTTCAACCATTTTAGAAGGTTAGAGACATCAAGTGTATAGTTCCCTAGTTGCACAGAAAACAATGTTTGGGTGGGTTCCAGGTCCCCTTCAAACAAGTAAGGTTCAGTCTTTTTCGACATTTTTATCATATTGTAATGCGAACCCAACACTTAATACTAGTCCACTGAAATTAGTAAAAAAAAAGGCCAAACTGCGGAATAATTCATACAAAAGGTATAAGGGTGTTTTTAGGTACATATTGGTGCCCCGAATAACCCCTCAAAAGTCCCCTACGATATCTTGTACGCATAACAATTGGCAACAAAGTAAAGATCGTAAAAAACGGTTTTTCGGATTTTTCTCGTTAATTATTGATTTTACGATAAATATACCTCTATACAAAATGAAAGAAGAGATAATTATACACAAAAAAGGTCCCATAACATTTTTTTGTCCGAGCAATATTTCTAATGATAAGCTCCGCTGAAATTTTTGAAAAAAAAAAAAAAAAAAAATTTCGCCTGTTTTTTTACAATATAGGGTTTAAATATTTAAAAAAACAACAATTATTTTTCTGAAAATCATGAATAAAAATTTATTACATAATTATACATCTATTTGTTTATTATTTATTGATCTTCATCCTCTGGCTGCACATTAATACTTTGCAAGAAAATCTGCCGGATTAACTTCATCCAAATCTTGAATTTCGATGTCGTCGGCTTGTTGCTCAGATTGATCATCCTCAATTGGTTCTGTATTAGAACAAGACAGACCATGACAATTCCCACAAACTGCTGAACAATGCAGCCCCAATCTCCGGCATCCACACATTGGCCCACAACCTTTTGTACAATTACAAAAAATCATATGCAAAAGACAATCAGGTGCAGGAGGTTGAGTTGTTGTCTTCGGCCACAACAGGTTGTCCTTTAACATCCATCCCCAGTCCAGAGGATTTAATTCGTTACCCAACCATTTTTGAATCTGATAGTAGACACGGAAGAGGTGCTGTTGTGCTGCTTCAAAAGTGGGTGGCAACAAATTCAATTTTACAGGTTTACCTTTGCTCACAGACTTAGTGAAAGATGAATACCGATGGTTGTTGATTGAATTTTCTTTCATTGGAGCACCATAAACTGCGAGGAAGAACTTGAGTCCATTCGAGGAAATGGTGTCACGGGAAGTATCAGTATCATTAAAACATTCAGCTGCAACACGTAAGTCATTCCGTTTTTTCATTAGTTTCAATGCTGCTGTTTTGCCTTTATGAAAAAGAGCCGATGTAGTATCACACCCAGAGAATGCGTGCAAAAATAAAACATACTGCGTAAAACACCCTTCTTGTGGGGGAGAAATAAGAGGCTGGGGGTGAAATAAACTTGAAGCTTCATACAATGATGCTTCTTTGTATGATACACATACACCAAGGTTTGATAAAATATCAACTAAACGTTGTGATGCAAATTGTCGGTGACAATATACGGCCAACCCGAGTTGCAGAGGAGATCGGAATGACCGAGGACGGAGTGCAGACATAATCATGTGACAAATCGTTTGGCATACCCTTCTTTTTGACTCGAGATTTCCTTTTTTATTTTTCAAAAGAAGTTTTTCCACAAAAAAAACCAACGTTTCAGGAATATTTTCATTTAAATCATTGAACAAGCTTGTGCTAGGCGGATAAACACTTGTTTCGTAAATGTTAGTGTGTATATCTTGACGTAAAATATCTGCAGATGTTTTAAGAAGCCTGCGTCGTTCTTCATTAGGATCAGTTTTTTTCTTTTCGTACCATGCTTGATTCAAAATATTTATATGAGTTTCTCGAAAAGAAATAATTGTAAATCCTGTTTTTTTACTGGTAATAACGATTCTGTCTCCGTATTTCTCTTCAAGTTTTTTTTTTATCGTTTTGTCATCGGGTATATAATCAGACGCAATAACTTCCATTAATTCCTTCAATGTAAACTGGGAATCTTCATTGTCTTCAATAAAGGAAAAAATTTTCTCCATTGATGCTGTGATATTTTCATTTGTAGGACGACCGGATTTTTTTTCTCGAGATACTGGTAGATTAAATTTATTCAAACAGGTTTGGTGATATTTTGCTTCAGCTGCAACTAAATCTGTGTTTATTAATATACGTTTCTGAACAGCTTTGGCCCACTCATCTCCTCTTGCTTTAGCTTTATCAATGATATTTGTTTTAAAATCAAGAGTAGAGACATGACAGATTTTTAAACGAAGATCTTTTCGTTTTTTATTTTCCTTTTTCTCATCTGCATCTTTTCCACAAATAAAACAACAATTTTTGAAATTAAAATCTGATTGATTTGACCTCATTCTCTTTTTCAAAGGACTCGTTGAAGCTCCCGCTTCTTCTTCATTCTCTCTTTTTTTTTTATAAGCGTTGATACTCGATGGACGTGTATACTCTTTACGGCACTGAACATGAACTGTCGTTGAAGTTAAATTTTCCAATTGTTTGTGTTTTCCATCACCTCTTTCAACACTGGCATTTATTAACTTGTCTAATCCACGCTCAACGTCGACAGTAGAACCCTCGCCAAGCGATTGATCACAAATAAAACACTGGGAATCACTTTTACTCATTTTTTAACAGATCCTTCACATACGATAGTAAAATACGTTCGCATGCGACAAGGGACTATTCAGTACTGATGAATTCCTGTCCCGTGCTAGCTAGAGACATACATACACATACATATGCTACCCAGGTATACCTGAATCGACAAATAAAGAGAAAACGATCCTGCACAAGCGGGTTTAGTCTGGAAGATTGAGGGGAGGAGCAGATGTTTAGTTCAAGGTTCTTTTCGAAGTAATCGGCCTTTGTAGTAGTGTAAATGTGCCGGCATCGATTCATAAGTAAAAAAAAACTATCAAATTTTATGCATAATATCTATCTAATACATTAAAAATTCTTAAAATGAATCTACGCTAATTTTTTTAAATATTTAAACCCTATATTGTAAAAAAACAGGCGAAATTTTTTTTTTTTTTTTTTTTCAAAAATTTCAGCGGAGCTTATCATTAGAAATATTGCTCGGACAAAAAAATGTTATGGGACCTTTTTTGTGTATAATTATCTCTTCTTTCATTTTGTATAGAGGTATATTTATCGTAAAATCAATAATTAACGAGAAAAATCCGAAAAACCGTTTTTTACGATCTTTACTTTGTTGCCAATTGTTATGCGTACAAGATATCGTAGGGGACTTTTGAGGGGTTATTCGGGGCACCAATATATACCTAAAAACACCCTAATACCTTTTGTATGAATTATTCCGTATCAAAATCCTAATTTCTGTGGACTATACCTAATCTCTGACAGGCTGTAGATCCATATGTCGGACACACAGACAAACAGACAGACAGACAGACAGACAGAATTGCAGGACCCACTTTTTCGTGTTCTCTATCATCGTAATGTCATATTTTATTGTTATCTTAAATTTTTTTTCTGCACGATTGCAAGACTTGCCTTATAGTACCTATAATCGCAAGTAAAAAGGTGAACAAACACTCTTTGGTGATCACAGATTCTTAGTCATGGATTAAGAAAAATCCTTGATAACAAAATTGCTTATTTAACCCGCTCTGAACAAACCGGCCCTTAGTCTCTGAGATGAAAAAAAAGGACGGTGGCTGTGACTCCTTCACACTAGTGTTGCCGCTTGTGTTTTCGGTTGAACGTTTTCGATTATTAAATTGGTATTAAATGTTGGGTTCGCATTACAATTAGGGTTGCAAACGATACATCGATGTTTTCAAAAAATCGATGTTTCGGTCATAGACATCGATGTTAGCATCGGCAAAAACATCGGCATCGCACATTCATTTCCTTGAACATTCCCTACACGTGTAAAGTGTAATTCTTAAACAAAAAAATTTTTTGATCACTGAATTGCCACAACAATCTCCCTACAAACGAAAAATAGATCTTTCTCTGTAGATCTTTTGTAAGTTAGTAGGTATGAAAACTAATTCTAAGAAAAGGGCAACCCGTTCAGTGAAAAATATTTTTGTAAGAATCGGTTCAAGGATTTATTCACACAGACATAAGACGTAACTGGTAACAATTGTAGTTTAATTATTAAATGTTAATTATTAAATAGTTCACTATTCCTTTTCAATTGGCGGCAGAAATAGAGAAATGCAAAGTACTTCATTCATGTTTCGTTTGAGTTGCGACTTGCGAGTTGTCAAAGTTACGTTAAGTTAAGTGTATTCAAAGAGATCATATGAAATCTGTTTTTAAAAAGCCAGCAAAAATTGTAATGCTTTATCTTCCCATCGTTGCCACGCCTGTCTCAAGCGAGCGTTTGTTCTCGGGAGTTGGGGCAAGAATTACTCAGGACAGAAATAGACTTCTGGGGACAAGACTATCAAAGCTTCTTTTGATTCGATCTTAAAATTGTTGGATTTGATCAGATAATTTGAATATTTGTAATATTAATTACGTTCAAATAAATAGTAACGTTCGAGTACGCACCCATAACCGCACATTCAAACACATTCATCCACCTTATACCACACGTTTTGTTCGAGTATTTTATAAACAACTTATTTTAGACAGAAAACTCTCTCCGTGAGAGAGTAAACAATTTCCCGCTACACATTCTAGCCGAAGAAATTTCTATGAGCAGAAATGTGCGAAAATTTTTTTTTAAACAATTTGAAGTTAATTCGTAATTGTTACGAAGAGTATTGCCCCTTCCAAAGACTGGCAAAGACAGTGAAAGTACCTACTTTAGTATTTTGGTTTTGAATGGCTTAAGTCCATTTGAAATCATCGAAAAAAAATTAGGTTCCCTTTCCTCAATACCCAGTGACTTTGGGAATATCACAATAGCATCTGTTGGCGGAAACCAATTCAGCCCGTTAATTGAACAGAAGCCAACTGAAAGAAACGTTTGATATGCTTACTTAAGACAAAAAAAAGTCTGTTCAAATTTGAAGTTTAAATACGTGTAGGTTTTGTGTCAACAAAACGTTCGAGTACTTTTATGTATATTAATCGCTCTCAGAGAAATTTTACCCCCACTCCTTAAAATTTATCTGACGGCCGATTTTGGTGCACAAAGTACTCGAACGCACATAATGTTTTGTATCGCATTTTGCAAATGAATCCTGTCGATTTGAATTTGGAACTGGTAAGACTAGTAAATTTCCATAAAATTAAGTAAATTCCGTAAATAGAGCGAATTTTTTTCATTATTGACAAGATAATTAAAAAATCGGCAAAACATCGGAAAAACATCGATGTATCGTTGTTGACATCGATGTTTTTTTGACATCGATGTTAGTCGGAGAACATCGATGTTTTCCAACATCGATGTTTTTTACAACGATGTTGCAACCCTAATTACAATATGATAAAAATGTCGAAAAAGACTGAACCTTACTTGTTTAAAGGGGACCTGATAGAACCCACCTAAACATTGTTTTCTGTGCAACTAGGGAACTATACACTTGATGTCTCAAACCTTTTAAAACGGTTGAAGGTCTACTAAGTCTAAGTCTACTAAGTCTATATTTGACGCTTTGTAGAAGAAAGGGTCAGCTAATTGTAAATTGTTGTCACCTGAAAACTCTTCAGGAGCTAAGTTGTGTGAAGGCAAATGACCGGTGAGTCCCTTAAGTACAAGCGCTTTTATGGGCATGCAAAATGAATCCATATATTTAGAACCCATAGTAAAAGAACACAATTTAGAAGACGAGGTAGTAACAACTGCACTTATGCCGGAAATGTCAGCTTGTATAGGTTTAACTGGAAGCCCTAGTCGCTTCTAAACATTTTCCGAAATGAAACTTGCTTCTGATCCTGGATCTAGTAGTGCTCGTACTGTAAACTTGGAACCGAGATGTCTTATCTCAACTAAAGCAGTAGCGAGAAGAATACGCTTTCTTCCTTGCGTAAAATATGTTTGAACTGGAGGGGTTTTTTGTGAAGTGGACTGTATTTGATTGTGAAATAAACTGCTTGTACCAGAAGTTTGCAATGCAGAAGATTGATTAAATTGTTATTTAGAAGGAAAATGAAGTAGTGTATGATGCCTTCGTCCGCAATATGTTCAGGTATGAGCACTTGGATAATCCTTAGCCAAATGTGTAGGCGATAAGCAATTGTTGCATAGTTTGAAAAGATTCACTTTCGACACTCTGTCAGAGATTGAAAGCGAAAGAAATTTAGAACAAAGCCGAATAGGATGAGATCTTTTACACAAAGAACAAGAAAAGTTTGATGATTGTGTATGAAATGAACGTTGTGGTTGGTTTTGTTTAATAGTGTTGCTATTCTTAGGAATACGATCTTTAGAGCTTATACCTTTAATGTCTGAAACAGTTTCCAGGATTTGGTACTGATTTGTCAAAAAGGAATCCATTTCTGACCACTTTGGAATATCACGGGGTCTTTTAAGGGATTGTTCCCACATTGATTGGGTTTTTTCAGGAAGACGATTTGAGCAAAGGAACACAAGAAATTAATCCGAAGAAGAAGTATCTATTTCATACGAGCTCAATATAGAAAAACAATCATTGATATCACTTTGAAGTTTCTTAATACTTTTTCCCGATTCTATACTAACTACCGGAAGATTGAATAGAATTCTTGACTGATGGTTGACTGGGATTCTTTTATTTTCAAACTGATCAGTGATCAGTTAAAGCTTTCCAAGCGAGGACGAAACTATCAGAAGTAAGTTTAAATTTTGCAACTATGTTATGTGCTTCAGCCTTTGTTTTGGAGCGTAAGTGGAACAGTTTCCGAACATTACATAGCTTAGGATATTTTATATACACTGCTGTAAACATATCCCTAAACGAGGGCCATTCTAAATAGTCCCCAGAAAACACATCCGTATCGCAAGGAGGAACTTTAATACACGATGAAGATTCACTAATATTAACGGAATTGGTTTTATCCTTGGAAGGAGATCCTTCTAAGTCCGATTTGATTAGCTCTAACTGCCTAATTGAATTTATAATTTCGCTGAGACACGAAACATATATTATTATTATTATTAAGATCTTTATTTTTTCACAAAAGAAATGTACATTGGTATTATATAAAAAAGAAGCACTCCGGGAGTGCCGACAAAAGTGAAAACAGAATTGAATTTTCAGTAAATATTTTAATGTACAGGAAAATCTTTTCATTGAAATGTTTCTTTTTAGTGCTTATAATAAAAATAGATAAATAGTGGCAAAATTTTATTCAATGTTTTATAATATATGTACATGTACATGTACATATGGAAGAACATCAATGAAACTTATGAGTTTTCATTCACATTTTCAGCTTTTCCATTATCATCTCATGCAATCATCGTATTCTAATAATGAAGTAATAGGCCTATGGTAACTAAAACAGAAAACGAAAAATTTTGACTCGAACCTATTTAAATATATCGCAAAGACTGCACCAACTGTCGATTTATATTTCGTTGTACTAAGGCTGCGGTCATTCGTCATTGTTAAATTATATTCTTCTTTTAAAAATTAAAATTTGTAGCATCGGCGGAGTTGATGTTTAAAGTCACCATTCAAAATCATTGGCAAATCATCAAATCTCTCCCCAATTTTGCCGTGAAGGTGTGCAGAAGCGTATTCAGAATAAATAAATAAATTTTTATATAAAAACTGTCGTATTACACTTAAAAACGTATTCGGTGAAATATAAACGCCAACTATTATAACTTGCTGTTCATTTTCACAGTTGCAACGACAAACAGATAGATCGCCGATATCAAAATAGTACTAGACATACTAGTGTACCTCGTATGCAAATTCATATGATTTGCACAAAAAAGGGCAGTTGTATCTGACAACCATTTATAGATAGCTACTCCTGCTGCTGGACGATCGTGCCTTCTGAAACTTGCAACTAAATTGAAATCAGGAATATCATATATTTCTTCTTCACCCATGTGAGCCTCTGTTAAAATTAATACGTTAATTTTCTTAGCGATAGTGTCTATTGAGTAATGGTTTTCAAGCTATTTTCATGCAACCGTTTCAATTCCATCGATAAATCATCGCGATGAGTTGTTGATCTCTTCTAATTTGTTGTAAAAAGCGTCTCCTACTCTGTCATGATGAAATTTCCAGCTTCACTTATCCAGCCACTCTTCATTGTAATGGCAGTAAAATATTTGGTGCTTTTTATTTTTTCTGCGTTGCATAAATTTTTCTCTGTTTCTTCAATTGATTTCTTTCTTCTCTGTATTTCTCCGAGTTGGTAAGTACAATTACAATGTAATGTAAGTCATTTAGCAACATAAAAATTAAGGTGTCTCTTGGCTCAATGGTAGAGTCGTTGGCTATTAAACTGAGGGTCTCATGTTCGAATCCCAGCCGTGGCGATCAATTTTTATTTATGTTTTCACTTTAAATAAACAAAAAAACACAAGTCATGGCTGGGAAACGAACCCTGGGCTATGACGACTTTACATACGAATTACGATGAGCCAATCAAAAAATGGTGCCAAACGCGCTTAAAGAAGTTTTCACTTCAAAAAGATAAATGAAGCATGGCTTCATGAGCCGTCTTCCAGTTGAAAAAAAAATGTATAATTGTAACTGAGAGATTAATTTATATTATACTAGCTGAGCCGCCCGGCGCGGCGTTGCTCGGGTCTGTAGTTTTAAAGTTCCCGTTCTCGTTCCTGTTTTGTTCCTATGGGATTATAGGGATGAAATCTTTGTTTTTTTTTTGTTTGAAATATATAGGGTGAAGGTGAAAATTACCTTTACAAGCACGTCGACCTGATTACCTGATCTTTTGTACTGTTCCCTTAGGTTTAAAAACACGTAGTGTATAGGTTTGTTCATTCGAAGCTGAGGTCATGTAAGAACCTAAGAATCTTCGAGGAAGAGGAGTTTCTGATATCAAGGGGACAGGGGAACCCTTTATTGAATATTTTAAGCCTGGATCTAGCTAAGGCAGGGCATTCGCATAAGATGTGTTCAGCTGTTTCTATGTCTTCAAGAGAGAGACGACAGGTGTCATCTTGGCTGATGCCCATGTCTTTAAGATGATACTTGAGAGAGCAGTGTCCAGTGAAGAAGTCCGTAAGTAACTTTGCGTAACGTTTGCTCATGTCAAGAATTTCTTTCATACGTTTGTGGGATAAGTCAATGAATAGTTTTGACTGACGATGGCCATTTGAGTTGTTCAAGGTGCTGATCATGTTCTGTCGTTCCCAGGTAGTTAATTCGTTTTCTTTTTATCTTTGCTTAGTTACTGAGGAATTATGTGACACCCCAGTGCTGAAAGAATTTTTGAAATCAGTCTTGTAGTCTCTAAGTTTCCGTTCCCAACCCCGTATCTGTGAGAATTTTCCGTTCCCATGGAAATATGTGAATAAATTATAAGTCTATGTCACTGAGAATTAATGTTACATTCTAGAGTTGAAAGAATTTTTGAAATCGGTCCAGTAACTTTAAAATTCCCGTTCTCGTTCTTGTTTCTGTTCCCGTGGGACTATAGGGATGAAGTCTATGCTAAGTTACTGAGGGATTATGTGGCATCCCAGATCTGAAAGAGTTTTAGAAATCTGTCTAGTAGCTCCTAAGTTTCCGTTCCCAACCTTGTTCCTGTGGGATCTTCCGTTCCCATGGAAATATGTGAATGAAATGTAAATCTATGTCACTGAGAGATATTGTAACATCCTAGAGTTGAAAGAATTTTTGAAATCGGTCTAATAACTTTAAGGTTCTTTTGAATTTTAGATGAAACATTTCGGAGGGAACATGTACTATATAACATCCTACTAATATTATAAACGTGAAAGTTTGTATGTGTGGATGTATGTTTGTTACTCTTTCACACAAAAACTACTGAATGGATTTTACTTAAACTTTCCAATAATATAGCTTATACATCAGAATAAAACATAGGCTACAATTTATCCCTAAATTCCCACGGGAACGGGAACGTATACGGGAACTTAGAAACTACAACACCGATTTCAAAAATTTTTCCACTGTTAGAATGCTTCATTATCCCCGAGTAACATAAAAACTAATTCATCCCCATATTCCTACGGTTCCCTATATTCCCACGGGAGCAGGAACGTATACGGGAACTTTGACATTACAGCACCGATTTCAAAAATTATTTCACCCTTAGAATGCTACACTATCCCGGAGTAACATAAAAACTAATTCATCCTCATATTCCTACGGTTCCCAACATTCCCACGGGAGCAGGAACGTATACGGGAACTTTGACACTACAGCACCGATTTCAAAAATTCTTTCACCGTTAGAATGCTACACTATCCCCGAGTAACATAAAGACTAATTCATCCCTATATTCCTACGGCTCTCTATATACAACACCGATTTCAAAAATTCTTCCACCGTTAGAATGCTACACTATCCCTGTGTAACATTAACTTTAATTCATCCACATATTCCTACGGGAACGGGAGTCCTTACTAATATAATAAGTGTGAAAGGAGCTCTGTCTGTCCGTCGTTCTATGTGACCATCTCCCGCCCAAACTAATAAACCGATTTAAATGAAATTTTAAACAAAGATTGTTCAGAACCTGAGGAAAGACATAGACTATATATTTTTTCCCTATATTCTCACGGGAGCAGGAACGTATACGGGAACTTTTACACTACAGCTACGATTTCAAAAATTCTTCCACCGTTGGAATGCTCCATTATCCCGGAGTAACATTAATTTTAACTTATCCACATATTCCCATGAAAACGGTCACCATATTCCCACGGGAACGGGAGTCTTTACTAATATTGAAAATGCGAATGTAGCTATGTCGGTATGTTTTTCGTATGTCTCCCGTTCAAACTGCTAAACAGATTTTATTAAATTAGCTACAGAGATGGTCTAGAACATGCGGAAGGATAAAGGCTATATATCTATCCTTATATTCCCACGGGAACGGAAATGGGAATTCAAAAACTACGGTCTCAAAAGCATTTTTAACAGAACTACAAGGTGTTGAAATAGGGGTTGAATGTTTTTTTTTTGGAAATACGGCCATTTTTAAGGCTAGAAGTTTTATTTCCTAAAAAGTTTAAAATGCTGCTGAAAATCACTATTCCACGCGGACGAAGTCGCGGGCACAGCTAGTGTACTATATTTTATCCGCATATTCCCACGGGAACAGAAGGATGGGAACCTTAAAAATACAGACCTCAACAACGCCTCGAATATCGAGGGATAAGGGGTATATGAGTATGTTTTAAGCAGCCCAGGGTGTTGAGCGAAGATATCCGCTGACTCATTAACTTGCTGATATTTGGACTATGCATGCTTAGTCTGACACGATAAGTCAGCTTTTCTTTTGTTTTTTTTTTTATAGAACATTGTTTTGTTTATAACGAAAGCTAACGCAGTGCATTGATGTCGTCTCTGTTGCACGCTGCTCTATTTTTATTTGAGTCAATGAAACGATAGTCAATGCCTAATGTCGGTTTTTTTTTACTGCTTACTTTTCCTTTTCTGATTTTAAGCATTCCGTTTACATTTTATGTCTGTCGCGTGATAAAAATGTTTTAGACGGGGTCTTCTCCTTGTCCTTCGAAATTGGTCAAATAGTTATATAAGGTTGCTTTCCCAATCACGTTCGCGTATGATCCTTAATTCGAAAGAATTTTTGAAATCGGTCGAGAAGTTTTGAGGTTCATGTTTTCGTTCCCGTAGAAATATATGGATGAATTATAATCTTAGTTACTGAAGGATAATGTATCATCCCAATTCTGAAATATTTTGTGAAATCTTTCCAATAGTATCTAGGTTTCCGATTCCAATCCTGTTCCCGGATAAAAGAAATATATTGCTGAGCCTTATGGCGTTGCCCGGGTCCAGTGGGAATATGAGGATGAAATAATTTATGCAAATGTGGGATATTGATAATGTACCATCTTAAAGTTAAAAACATTTTTGAAATCGGTCATGCGGTTTTAAGGTTCCCGTTCTAGTTCCCGTTTCTGTATATATGGTATATATGGATGAAATCTAGTCTATGTTACTGAGGGACTATGTAGCATCCTAGAGCAGAAAGAATTTTTTAAATCTGTCCAGTAGTTTCGAAGTTTGCGTTCCCAATCCCGTTCCCGTTTGAATATGGGAATGAATTAAAGTTTTTGTTACTCGGTGATAGTGTAGCATTCTAACGGTGAAAGAATTTTTGAAATCGGTGCTGTAATGTCAAAGTTCCCGAAAGAAAGAATTTTTGAAATCGGTTCAGTAGTTTCTAGGTTCCCGTTTACATTCCCGTTCCCATAGAAATATAGGGATAAAAAGATATCCTAAGTCCGTCTCCTGGTCCTAAGCTACCTCCCCACCAATTTTCAGACAAATCCGTTTAGCCGTTCTTGAGTTATAAATGGTGTAACTAACACGACTTTCTTTTATATATATATAGATATATAGATTAAGTATGCATTACACAAATCGAGTTTTCATTGTTTTTAAGATGTATTATGCTATTCGGGGCGGAGACAAATCCAACGAATCAATAACCATGAATATTGGTTTAGCGGATCTCGAGTTATAAGTGTTGTAACAAACCCGTCTTTGTTTTATATATTAAGATTATAGTAGATTTTACTTTGTACATACATATATCAGTTATTACCTAAAAAAATTTCATAGACAATAATATGTTTGAAAGGAAAATATGTTATTATATTTCATGTGTATAATAAAATAGCTCAAACTGAGGTTATGTAGTAGGTTATAAGTAATTTGATTAACCGACAAAAATTAAATGTTTTTTTTTTGTTATAAATTGAGATAAAGCATAAGATTGTTACTTTTACTTTAAAAGACTTTGAGTTTAGTGTAAACGAAAAATATATCTAACATTTGTGTAAGAAAATTACAAAAGAAACTGCGTTATTCAGTGCAGGCATGATATCTGCTTATTAAGGGCTTTTAGTTTAGCTAAACCAAAAATTATTATGAACATTACTCTGACTCAGAAAAGATTCATGTACGTATTTCGATAACTTTTTGCATGTGAAACGTAACAAATATGTGCTTTCCATCCAACTCGAAACTCGGTTAAAAGATCGGTTGCCGTAATGAATTCATCGATTCCAATTATTTTATGTCAAAAAACCAAGATGTGGTTTATAATGTTCACTGATATGACTTTTTTGATTATTTTAATAGAAAACTGTTTAAATCAACTCACCCAATACAAACTTATTCGTTGAATAAAATTATAAATGTATCCGTTTGAATCCGTATATTGATTCTTAACTGTTCTGACTTAACTGATCACACCTAAGGGATTAAACTGCACTTTGATTGCGATTTAATTTATAAGACATTGGTTAGAAAATCTAACCTCTAAGAATCACATGTAGCTTATAACCACTTTTTTCCTAATTTTAGGAAAAAGATTCCTATGTATGCTCCTCGCGTATTTGATTAAAGAACTTAAATAAGCCCAGGTAGGCTTATTTAAATGGTGTATCTACACTACCGAAACTATTTTGCAAATAAGTCTAGCGATTTGTTGCAGGAATTTTATAAATTCTATACTTCTGAATTTGCAATGCTTTTTTATCGCGATATACTAACGTTTATTCAAGTAAAACTTAAGATTACGCGAACGAATTTTAATAAATAATTTGACCACTAAGCTGATTGAAAATTAATGTTCACGTACCTGTTACACAATGTTAACTGATCTTCTCATTGACAAGCTATAGGTTTGTTCGTTAAAGCCCTGGGGCTGCCCTAGGGTCGCGGTCGCCACAAAGCGTTTTTTGTGAAACCTAAATTCGCTTTGAATGTCAAATTGAGTGTTTTTTGAGCCATAGGTTTGCCATAGGTTTTCCCCCAACTCGCCCTAGCTTTTTGCTGTGGCGATTTGAGGGCTGTCAAATGGCATGTATTTTTTTTTTTAATGATAGGGATGTGTGGTGATTTGTGGTTTAGCGTTTTTTGAGGACTGGAAAACCCAGTTTTTTTTGACAACTCATAGGGTTGTCAAGAAAACCTGGGTCAACCCTCGGGAAAGTTCAACGAACGGACCTTATATTGACTCTGAAGACAATTAGGAAGCGGTACTTTGTATGTTCTTCGTTCTGCTGTAGATGACTGTGAGCTTGCGGAGGCTGTTTTTGTTGCAGGCAAACGTCTGAATACGAAATCAATTATTGTAAAAGAATAGGGAGCGATGGATTATTGTAGATCACTGGAAACCAACCCATGGGTCGCGACCCAAAATTGGGTCGCCAAGCCATTTTCGGTGGGTCGCGAGCACATACTGACATTCTGGAAAAAAAATCTTAGGATTTGAAAAATAAAAAAATATATATATATATTTAGGTATAAAATAAGTCTTATGCTGGTATATGTGTTGTGTCGCAACCGCTTGTGTGTGTGTATTTTATAAGAGAGCGAACACATTTGTCTTATATAATATACAGACAATCAGTTGCAACACAAAACACCACAACAAACAAGTGTGTTTCTTGTTTTAAGTGTAATAATAACCCTTATTGGGATAGGCGTTTCACAAAAACGCCTAAAAAATTACAGAGCTCTAGCCGCGATAATTTTTGGTTTCATAAAAATATAAGTTCAGCCCTCTATCTGTTCCTCATTGCTCTTACCATTCCCTCAAAAGTTATTTTACTTAAACGGCAAATCTAAAGGTAAGTAACTTTATTGGCGTTTTATTAAAACTCCATTCGTAATAAGGGTGAATTTGAACACCGCTAATAAAACATTAAGAGTTGGTGTTTTTTCTATCTTCAAACTGTAAGTAAGTAGGTTTATGTATGTGCCACAGTGCCGATTTCAATTATGTCATTTATCGTTAAAATATTGTTATATTTTCCTAGTCGGAGAATGGAAAAACTATATCAAGTTACCTTTTTGTTTTATGAAACCGTTGAACAGTGAATCAAATAAACGTTGATAAATTGCGAAAGTCAGTTCTCTTGCTGTTTGTTCTTTTATTAAATAAATATTATGTTTCTACTTGCAAAAAAATTTAAAAACTGTTCAAGAAAGGTAAGGCACTGAAACTTTTCTTCCGTTTTTGTAAAAAAATGTTTGACTAGTGATTTATTTTATTAGCAACAATGGCAAAAAGAAAATATTGTGAAGATTATTTAAAATTCGGTTTCCTTTCATTGATCTCGAATTGCATCGAAAAGCCTCAATGTGTTCTTTGTAGTAAATCTTTTGTTTTATTCACATGTGCGGTGGTTGTTCAGAGGAAACACGATAAATCGTTTCTTCGAACTAAGAAAAGAAATTCAAATGTTTTTACTTTTTAGACATGCGAAAAAAAAACGAATTTTCAGATATAGTGAAAAATTATGACTGGTTGATTAAGGTTGCATATTTGGCAGATGTATTCGAAGAATTCAACAAATTGAACCTTAAATTACAAGGACATGATATCACTATAATTCAATTCAAAGATCATTTGCAGTGTTTTGTTGAAAAACTGGAATAGAAGGGTAAGTGAGCACTGAGCATAACATAGCAATGTTTCACAAACTCAGCGAGACCCAAGCCGAAATAGAATATGCTAAGGAAGAATTAGAAAACCGTATCATCAATCACCTGACTTATTTAAAACAGGAGATTGCTACATACTTCCACTATTTGAATAATGTTCAACTCACGCCAATCCGAAATTATTACTTTGCAAATCGAATTGTTTCTGAAATTCCGGATACTCTCCAAGATGAATTTATTGAATTAAGAAATAATTCTTTTGCTAAAGACAATTTCGAAACAACGTCATTGATTGACTTTTGGTGCAGTGTGAGAGAAGTATACCCAAATTTATCGAACAATGCCTTAAAACTGTTAATACCATTCGTTTCGACATATCTTTGCGAAGCTGTATTTTCTCAGAATGTCACTGTATGTAGATGATAAGGCGTGAGAGTGGTGATGATGATAATGCGTGGGATGATGATAAGGTAATTTAATTATCTTATGTAGTGCGATGTATGAGTGATTTTTCGATAAACTGGATGCCTGATGGATGATGTTTGAATATGTATGTACGCCTGAGTTTTTGATGATGGATGATGAGTTTTTTTTTTTTTTTATAGATGGCTTTTTTAGAGTTGATCGATGATCGTTTTAAGGCTAGCTTTCAAATAAAGATATAGGGATCTTTATGTTGGATAAAGCTATATAGTTGTTACTGTTACAGTTACTGTCTGTGGCTGATAGGATATAGGGACCCTGCTTTGGCGATCGTCGATCGGGTTTAAGGCTAGGAAAATTATTGAAGAATATTTTACACTGAGATTAAGTATACTTAATTTAAAGTATAATTAATAAAATGTAGGAATTCTGCTAGTGTATTGATTAGCTCAAACGGAGATATAAGGATCTTCAATTGATGAGTTTTACAACGTGATGGCTTCAAGATAAATGGATCTTGGAAATTTTTCAAATAAATGTGTCGAGCTCCACTTTTTAAATAAAAGAAGAACTTCCTGCATCGTCTTAAGAAACCTAAGCATTTAGTAGTGTTTTTGGCGACTTCAAATATGTGGTCTTTCCAATGAAGATCATCGCTTACACCAAGTACTGACAGCTTTTCGGTTTCTTGGATGCAGGTACCATTCATGGATAATGGCAATGGGGGAATGTTAAGCTTCAACGACAAGAGACAGCATTGATTTTTCGAAGCATTGAGTTCAACTCGGTTTTTAAGATTCCAAGTAACAATGCTGTCAAGGTCAGAATTCAATGAGCTTATCATACGCAACCGTTCCAGTTCCACATCCGAAGAGCAGGGACGTGAATTTGGAAACGAATATGAAAAGCTGAGGGTCGAGTCGTCAGCAAAACAGTTAAGCGGATTAGAAGTTTCAGACAAGAGGTCATTTATGAAAATGAGGAAGAGAGTCGGAGACAATACGGAGCCCTAGGGCACACCAGCGTTTATAAAGTGGGTATCAGACTTGAAGCCATCCAACACAACTTGTATTGAACGGTCGGAGAGGTAGTTTCTAATCGAACAAAGAAGAGACTCATCGACACCAAAAGCACGCATTTTCGATAAAAGAGCCTGATGCCAAACTCTATCAAATGCTTTAGAAGTATCAAGCGCAATAATCTTACTTTCTCCAAAACAATGTAAAGATTGGTTCCACTTTTCGGTGAGATAAGCCATGAAATCACCAGTGGACCGTTTGCTACGAAAGCTGTACTGACGGTCATTAAGAAGCTTTCGTTCTTCAAGATATTTTATAAGTTGACGGTTTATCAACGCTTCCATGACCTTGGAAAGAAGAGACGTTAGTGCAATTGGACGGTAATTGGAAGGCGAGGAAGATTCGCCTTTTTTAGGGACTTGCTGGACAAATGCAGTTTTCCATCTGCTCGGAAAAATCCCAGCAGAATGGAAAGATGGAAAAGTTAACGCAGTTGTTTTGCCAGCGTAGAAGAACACCTCTTCAGAATAATGGCGGGGATACCATCTGGACCCAGCGGTATATTGAGATCTTTGAGATCTTTTCTGCTTCATCACAGGATTTACTGTCTCAAGCTCAGGTGGGGCCAATGTGCTATCAGGAAGAGTCGAGTTAGCAGCAAATTGAGCTGCCAGCAAATTGGCTTTGTCGATGGAGCTGACATGCGAAGAGTCATTGAAAACGAGCATTGGGACCGATGACGAGGTCGAGTTCTTAACGTTCTTAACAAAAGACCAAAAGTTTTTGCTTCCTTTTGGACACAACAGTATTTTTTGCCTTACTTTTTGGTCATGCAAAAATTTGGCCCTTATTTATCAAATCGAAGAAATGTGTGCAGTCCTGGCACTGCGAGAGTGATGTGGGGGAGGAGACGATGTAAGGTAACGCACTTTGTGTTAGGGCTATTGTTAATGTGGCTTTTTTTGATCCTTGTTTTTCACTTTCACAGCACTGAATGTAATTGCACAAGTTTTTTCTTTTCGTGGCGCGGCTGGAAGGATTATAGTTTTATTGTTGTTTTTTTTTTCTGGTTGGACTATTTTCTTTTTTTGTTTTTTTTTTCTTATTTTGATAAGTTGTTGAAGAGTTTTTCGGACACTTAGCGCGGTGCGTGTTTCTACGTTTGATCGACACTTATGAAAGCGAACGATTGTTATTTTGTCTTCACTATTTCTATGCTCAACAATTACATTTTCACAGCCCCGACAAAGGTCCTCCAAAATTTTATTCTGCTGGCTTACAAAATTTTATAAGACCTTAATTTCCAACCATAGATTCCTTCTACACACAATTTTGAAAATATATCAAACAATTTTCATCCACCACTTACGCGACAATTGACCTTCAACCATAGATTTCTTTCGAACACACACACACACACACAGTTCTTAAAATAGAACTCTTAATTCTGATCAACCACATTTTGCCTCCACACAAAACCTCAAAAGTCAACACATTACAGCTAACTCATAGGCTCAAAATCAGCAAGATGGAATTTTTTTTATATGGAATTACACCGATGAGCAAAAAAATGTTTCTCAACTCTGAATATTTGTACACGAGGGTTTTCAGGTTCGTAGATCCCAAAACCAAAGTCATATTAGTAAAGTTCAAAATGGCGGATCCAAGATGGCGAAATAATGTGTGAAATTGAACTAAACATTTCGACAAACCAATTAAACTTTATTCTACTGCATAATTTAGTCTAAATATATGTATTCTTCTACTATTAGCTTTGGAAAATTCAACCATTCAAACTCATATTGTATTTAGTTTTCGGGATCACGAATCTTAGGTTAGATTTAAAAAAATTAAAATGGCAGAAAATGGACTCAGATTCGTGATCAGCAACCCCAAGAATCGCCGGTCAAAATATGCAGTAGAAAAAAGCATGACTCAAAGGGTTAAGCCAAATTGAAAAAGTACAGGAAACGTCTCTCTCTCCACTATTACTTCCAACCCAAGAGAGCCAACCAACGTCATCGCCACACCATAAACGCAAAAGAACAAAGTCGTAGTGCTCTGATAAAAATTAGAAACTTAAGACAAAGCTTCCCAAAATAAGCTTTAACCAAAAACAATTGGAATGCAGAAAAACGGAGTTCAGATCTGCCACCCTCCAAGTTCACAAAGACAATCTATGCAACGTCTTCAGATGAAGACAACCTATATCTAATAGTTTAATGAAAAAACGTTGAAATTTGTAAAAAAAAATACTCGATAAAAAAAAAATATTTCATTAAAATTTTCGTTTTGGATTTTAATCTTAAAAAATAAGCAAATTCATTTGTCAAGATTAGGTACTATTAAAAAAGTTAATGTAGTTTCTTAACACTTGCACTGCTTCTCTATCATTTATAACATTGTCCTCAATCGCTTAATTTTCAGATTCATAGTCCAATAAAGTAATATAACTCCCGGAACACATTCTATTTCGTATGTTGTATAGTATAGAGTGCCGTAAGCTTTATACCTAGGAAACCAGGGCCAGTCCATGAATTTTCATGAAATGTGTTTTAAATAGCGTATAGAAAAAAGTTATTAATTGTTAACTTTTAGAATTTTCTTTTATTTATGTAGGGTGTTTTAGATACGGTTTGACAAAGGCTCAGGATGAATAGGTTGGGTCAAGACAAAAGGAAAATTGTAGGGAGGGGGGTCTATATTCTTCCGTGAAGGCACAAGGAGTATTTTTAGTAAGTAAAAAATTTACTTCTTTTCTTTCTTTAAGGTGGCGCTACAGTCCGGGTCGGACTAGGGCCTCAACCAACATGCTTCTCCAGCCAGCTCGGTCCCTAGCTAGCTGCCTCGAGTTTTGCACGCCAAGTTGGTTGAGGTCCTCTCCTACTTGCGTTCGCCACCTGAGTCGCGGTCTTCCTCTACTGCACCGTCCCTCGGGATTGGATTCTAAGACTTTCCGGGCCGGAGCGTTGGTGTCCATTCGCTCTTCATGACCCAGCCATCTAAGCCGCTGGACCTTGACTCGTTTGACAAGGTCAGTGTCGCTGTACAGTCCGTACAATTCGTCGTTAAATCTTCTTCTCCACTCTCCATCTATGCAAACGGAACCAAAAATCACCCGAAAAATTTTTCTCTCGAAGCATCCTAAAGCGTTCTCGTCTGCCTTTGACAAGGTCCATGCCTCTGCGCCATATATAAGACCCGGGATGATAAGTGTCTTATACAGGGACACTTTAGTTGCTCGAGAGAGGACTTTACTATTCAATTGCCTTCTTAGTCCAAAGAAACAGCGATTGGCAAAAGTTATTTTTCGTTTGATTTCAGCGCTGGTGTTGTTGTCTGAATTAATAGCGGCGAATTAAAACTGTCTTGAATCGTTAAGCTTTTACAAAAAAGAATTATTTTATTTTATTCTAATTAAAAATATACCGAGATCTCTTATGAGATCTTTCTCGTTTGGTATCTCACTTAAGATTAATTTTACAAAATGATCTTAATACTAGGTCGTCTCGAATTCAGTATGGTATGTGTGTATCTACAATGATCGCGAGACAATTTCGATCTTGTCTGTCGGATGTTTATGTTTATGTTAAATCTTATGGAGGTTTCGTATGTCAAAGAAATGTGATGAGTCTGCATATCGTTTACTCCCCTCTCACCCTAGAAGTGATCGTCCCGATCGCTCTTCTATTGCTTTCCTGGTTTCTTGTAAACATTTCAATTATGTCATTTCAAATATTTTTTGGTTTTCTTTTTCCTGTCTCAACTTGTAGATTTTCAATAATTTAATAACAATATAAATGCTAAGTACTAGAACAATATTCAAAGTTATACCATACAACATTGGATGTTCTTTAATATCTTTAATATAAGGTCTTATGAGGTCAATGTTGGTAAATTTAAGCTTTTCGTCACTTGATTCTAAATATTTCAAAATGTTTAATTCAATTGGTGAATTTAATTTCATGTGTTTCAAAATTTCTGTTCTCCACTTACAAAAATAATACCGTCTTTAATTATTTTGACCTCTGGATTATTTTCCATTACTTTGTGACAATCGGCTTTCTTATTATTTAACAAATTCGTTAGGCAATTAGTTTCATTATTTACTTTACAATGTCATTTAATTCTTTAATGCGATTTGCCATTTTATATTTTTCCTTATATAACACAACTTGATTGGGTAATGACAGTTTTCCATCACCAACATTTATACTTTCAACAATATATTTTTTATTTATTTCCTTAACTAGTGGGTATTCAATATAAATTAAATCTTTATTCTGAATTATCTTAAAGTCGGATGCATCTAACACATCAGCTATCGAAATTGGTAAAGTTTCAGTATTGATTATTTTATTCAAATCATTCGTATTTAAAATTACAGTATTCAAAATTTCATTCTTACTCAGATTAATGGCATTTATTATTTCACGTAAGTCCTCTATTATCAGTCGTAATACTAAATCGTCCTCTTTGTCTATTTCGTTATCTTCTGATTCTAGTTTATCTATAGCCTTAAATATCTGTGAGTTGGTCTGGTATTGTTTATTATTAGATTCTTTTAACTCTTGCAACTTTGTTTCAATTCTAACTTTACCGTCGTGATCTGGACTTCCGGATATCCATTTCCATAATGTGCCAATTTCATTAATACCTCTTTCGGATGTATTTCTTATCGTTAATTGCTCTAGCAATCTGTCTGCTGTTTCTAGATTTCTAAGTTCTAACTTGGTCAGTCGAGTATTTTTTCTTTTATGTTATTCAAAATGTCCCTGTAATATGTCAAGTTAATTACATGATATAATTCTCCTGTATCTTCGTATAATGCAGCAGGTCCGTCCTCTATTAGAATGTATTCCTCTGAACTATAATTAGTTATCTGCACTTGTGCAGATGTTGTGGCTAGTAATGCCAAAAATATCAAAACTGTACTTACATACATCTTAAATTTAATACAAATAATATTTTATTTCTTTATGTTGTCTTTATGTATAATCCTGTCTTTACTGTCAACTACAACCCTTCCTCTATCCTCTTTAACAATTAGCTTTTTAAATAAAGGTTTAACTTTACCTTTCCTACGTGTTGATTTTTCGTGTATCTTTTGTCCTGGCCTAAACTCAATTTCAGTTCTATTTTCATTGAAATAAGAACGATCTTTATCTTGTTTTGTATTCAATACATCTGTAAGAGATTTAAACTTTTCAAAGTTATGGAAGACCTCTAATGGTTGTTGATTCGTTACTGAGTGAATAGACTCATTATACTTATTTCTTTACTACAAACGGCATAATAAATTTTGTGTCTGCATGAATTTCTGTTTTCGTAATGCGTATTAGTTCTGTTAGTGTGCTATGTACTCTTTCAATCATTCCGTTGGTTTTACTATGATTCGGAGCTACCTTTTCGTGTTTGACTCCAAATTTTTCTAATTCTAATTCTGCCGTCGGAGTACAGAATGTTCTCTCATTGTCTGTTACCAAAACTTCTACTTTCCCAAACAATGGTAGTGTTTCAATCAGTTTTTCCTTAGCGTCTTTTTTACTGTCGATATGTCTAACTATTAAAAATTTCGAAAAAGAGTCTATCATAGTCAAAAATTGATAGTTGTCAATGTAGTATATGTCTGCATGTATGCGTTCCCCCCCTTTCTTTGGAATTGGAGCCTCTCCAACCTTATATCTAACAGGATGTCTGTCATAATTGTTTTCCTTACAAACAGAGCAGTCTTTCGCGTAATCGAGTAATTGTTTAAAACATTCGGGCCAGTAACATTTAGCTGAAATTTGTTTAAAATTTTCTCTATGTGCTCTATTATGTTCCTCTTTCATAATGGTTATTTGCATGTCTTTGTCTGTTATGTCTTCTACAAAATTTGAAACGTACGCAAACTGTGTTGTTGGGTATTCGTTTAGTAATTTGTCTTTAATCTTAAATAGAGTCTCTTCTGTTGAATATATTGCGTTTATTCCCTTCCTAATTATTTCTTTCAATTTAGTGAAAACGTCATCATCTTTGTATTTAATAGTATGCCTCCAATATCCTTTATGAATTTGTTCACTATATATATTATTGGAATCTCCTTCTTCTATAATTAATTGATTTCTAAATCGATTGATTATTCCACCTAACCTTCTAATTTCTTCTCTTGGGCTGCTGTGAGTACTATGTGAGCTGAATCTTCACTATTTTCCATTACATTTATTTCTTGACGACTTAATGCATCTGCTACTACATTTTCCTTACCTGGTTTATAATTTATTACTGGTGCATATTCCTCTATAAATGCTTTCCATCTCTTCAATTTCGTTTTAGGGTTTTTATCAGATACAGCAAAGCTCAATGGTTGATGGTCCGTGTATATGCGGATTCCAGTTTGACCATATTTTTCAGACTCCATACTATTGCTAACAATTCCTTTTCATTGGTAGCATAATTTTGTTCAGTTTCAGATAACGTCCTACTTACAAAGGTTATTGGCTTATTGTCTTGCACCTATGGCTGAGTTACTTGCATCAGTTGTTAAATCAAATGGTTTATCGAAATCCGGTTGATTTAACGCAAATTCTTCTGTAAGCTTATCCTTTAATACCTGAAACGCTTTTTTGCCTTCTGAATCTAATTCAATATTTATCCTCTTACTGTTTATTTTTTCGTTTCCCCGTAAATACTTTGTTAGCCCTTTGCTTATCATTGCATAATTTCGGATAAATTTCCTATAACCTGATAGTCCAAGAAAACTTCTCAATTGACGTAAAGTCTGTGGTTCGGGATATTCCCTAATTGTTTTTATTTTATCTGGATGGGTTTTTATATGGTTGTAGGATACAACATATCCTAAGAAGTCCACCTGTTCCATGAAGTACTTACTCTTTTCACTGCTAATTCTCATGTTAGCTTCTGAAAGTGCTTTAATTATTATTTCAATGTGATGTAAGTGTTCATCATGTGTTCCTGAAAATATTATAACGTCTTCTAGATAAACATGACAGAATTTCCCGATGTATTCTCGGAGAATGTCATCCATAGCTCTTTGAAATATGGCTGGAGCGTTTTTAAGCCCGAATGGCATACGATTGAATTCGTATTTCCCGTTGTTGACTGAAAATGCAGTCTTTGGTCTATCTTTTTCATTAACAAGGGTTTGATGAAATCCTGATTATAAATCTAAAGTAGAGAAAAATTTTGACTTGCCTAAATTAGATAAAATTACTGAGGTTTCTGCCATGGGATATTTATCAGACTTCGTAAAAGAATTTAATTTTTTGTAATCAATGACCATTCGTAGTATCTTTTTGCCATCTTCATTGAAACCTTTTTTATCTACCACCCAAACTGGACTGTTATACGCGCTTCGGCTTGGTTTTATAATATCGTTTTCTAATAAATTTTGTATTTCCTTATTAATGAACGCGGAAGCAGATTGCGGATATGGGTATGCTCTTTGCCAAACTGGTTCTTCATTTACAGTTTTTATACTACATTTAACGTTTGTATTATACGGTAAGTAGTTTGGTCTTTCCGTAAAAATTCCCTGATATTTCCTTAAAATTCCCTTCAGTCTTTCCTGGTATTCCACCTGCATATGGGTGTTTATTTGAAGACTGTTAACTAATTTATCATTATATATTAGAGGTACTTTGCCTCCGTTGAATTCCAAAAAACTGTCTGCTATATTTATTTTGCAATTCGATTGTCTTAACGTATTTATGCCTATTATAGCATCATAGTCTTTTAATTCTTCTAGCTCATAAAAAATTTCCCAATTTCCTAATATGTTTATATCCTGGTACGTATCTATATACTTGACCGGTCGTTTTATTTGTTCGTATAATTGTAGGCAGGTCGTACCTCATTCTAAAAAAGAATCCCGTTCATTAAGATGATTTATTCTTGGTGTTTTTGCTAAAGGCTGCTGATTGCTACTAGGCCTATCTCGTTTAAACGGATTGTTGTTGTTGCGAATTTCATTATTGAATCTCTGGTCCCTACCTATATTGACTTAAGGGGACCCGGTGGTCTAGAAATTTCGAAAAATCGATTTTTTGTTTTTTCGATATTTCGAAAGTATAGTATCTTAAGAATATACTGTGAAATTTTCATGCGGAAATTCCCAATATTATAGCTTCTACAGCCCATTTACCAGGTAGAGAGCGGTCCGCGCGCTCCTATACCACAAACTTTAAACTCATTTATCTCGAAACGACTTTTTGCGGCACGCCGGGGGTGAAAATAAAAAAACTATTCAACCGAATGACTTGAAATTTGGATATGTTGTTAACAACATGTATGGCTATCGTCGGAACTAGAATCATAATTTTATTCAAACAATTTCCTATTGTTTACACTAAAAAACTAATGATTTTACAAATTTTTTTTTTCAACGCCCGCCATTTTGTCAATTTTCAAGTTTTTCGATTTGTTCTAGTTCCGACTATAACTGTACTCTTTCTGATTAAGAATGTCTTTGGATTTTTTGTTTCAGATGAGTAGAAGTCTCGAAATCATCTACGGGGTCCGGATCCGATTTTTCGAGTGGGTCATCTTTAGCGGCATTTTTATCATAATACATATTGTTTTTAAAATGAAAACAAAATTTTTTTATATCATTAATAAAAGTAGTAATGAGCTCGAAATGTTAGAACATCGGTTTTTTTATTTTTAATAGCAAAAAAAAAATCGTGAAAATAGGTGTCATTTTCGTGCGCTGGACCACCGGGCCCCCTTAAAAGTATTTTTCTCTGAAAATTATTATTTCTCTCCGGTCTGAAATTACCGCTTCCCTGATCTATCCTCTGTTGCTGTCCGTTATTCCAAGTTCTTTGTTGTGGAACTACATGGTGTCTCTGTGTTGAATTCGGAAATGGTTTTTGAAAATGCTGGAAATTCGTTGGTCTTGGTGGTAAAATACCAAGAGGTGTGTTTTGCACGTGTTGATTCATAAATCTCGTAGTTTGGTTCATTTCAATTTCTTGTGCTCTAGCTAGAGCATTTGGGATATCCCCTGGGTTCAATGCAAACACCAAGTTACTCATTGGCTGGTTGAGTCCAGTTATGAAAACTCTTAGTGCATTTTGTCTTGCCACATTAAGTAAAACTTTTGTCTCTGCCGTTTTTGGCCCATAACTCATTATAGTCTTATTAGTTATCAAAGTTAATAATCTGTTAACCTGATCACAAAATTCCTCTAAAGTCTGTCTTCCCTGTCTTGCGTTAGTAAGTTCTGTCTGTAACATGTGAATCGGTCTCTTGTCCTCGTATGTTACATCTAATCTCGCTATTATTGCACTGGGATGAAGTGGAGTCCCGTGTAATGTTAATACATCGTTTGCTTTTCCTACAATTTTGTTTCTTAGAATATGCAGTGTTCATATGCCTGCATGCAATGCACTGCGGATGTGCGCCAACTAATGTAATTGTCGCCATCGAATTTTTGTAGGCTTTTAACTAGATGTAATCCTTCCTTTGTATCATTTGACGGATCTATTTCTATATCCTTATATGGAATTATGTTGTCTGTGGGTAACAGTCTACCTAAAGCTGCTGTTAACTCTGTTATTCTAATCTGTAAATCCCTCGTCTGTTCGGTAACTGCCATCGCAATCATTCCCCCTACCTGTTCTACCGTTAATGCCATTTTTATCTTGTTATTATTAAAATTTATTTTTAAAATATTAAATTTGCTTAATTTAGGTATGCACGTATATATATTTCCTGATATAAAAATAAACTAATAAAAAAATTACTTGTGCTACTTTTGTTGCTCTCTGTCCCTCGTTCTAGTTGTTGTTTGAAACTATCCTCTGCACGGCTTCTAGTAGTTTTTTTTTTCTTCAGCTTAGTTTTTTTATTTTTCAGCACTTTTTATATAGTTTCGGCTAGACAGCAACCTTTCGCAATGTTTGTTAATAATTTTTTTCTTCAGTTTAATTTCACTCTTTCTTTTGTTTTGCAAACACATTTTTTCTTTCTTCTTTTTTTTTTTTTTGTTTTGGATTTTCCGCTAATAATTTTTTTTTTAATTTCACTCTTTCTTTTGTTTTGCAATTAATTATTCAATTCACTCAAACACATTTTTTCTTTCTTCTTTTCTTTTTGTTTTGCTGGATTTTCCGCTAATAATTATTTTTTAATTTCACTCTTTCTTTTGTTTTGCAATTAATTATTTAATTCGCTTTAAACAATTCGGCAGTGAGGTCATCAGCTCCAGCAGCTTTGTTGGACTTAAGCTTGGATACTGCTGTCTTCACTTCGTTCAGGTCGGGTTGGCGGAATTGTTGGTCTACGTCGCCTAAATCGAATAGTTCTATCTCTCTAACAGCGGGATTGGGTTCATCATCGCCGTTATAGAGCTTGGAGAAGTGGTCTTTCCATATCCTCAGCATTGGCTGCGGTTCCACAACGATGTTCCCTTGGTCGTCTTTGCAGGCTTCGGCTCGGGGCTTATAGCCCGAGGCTGTTGTTTTTACCTTTAAGTAAAACTTCAAACCTAATTCCTGCTGTGGCACCCTTCTACCTCCTCGATCGAGCGCTTCTCATGCTCTCTCTTTTTCCGTCTGAGAAGCCGGTGTTCGTCTCTCCTCTTCTGCTTGTAGAGCTCGTAAGCAGTTCTAGTCTTTTTGTGCAGCTCCGCTTGTATGCTTCCTGTTTAACTGCATGTGCTTGCCGGCATTCGTCGTCAAACAAGGTGTTTGGTTGTGGTGGCCGTGTGAAACCCAGCACTTCAGAGGCGGCATCTCTGATGGCTGATTGGCTGTGCTGCCACTGGTTCTCTGTACTTGATGCTGGCGGCATAGGACTCCTTAAGAGGTTGTAAGAGACTCAATCGGAAAAGGACTTGGCGATCTCTTGTGATTGTAGTCGTCCAACGTCGAATTTTCTCCCAGTATTTCCTTGTGTTGGCTTGGATCGGGATATCCGCAGTCGTACCTTGGCTACAACAAGGTAGTGGACCGAGTCAATGTTGGCCCCTCGGAATGTTCGGACATCCTCTATACTGGAGAAGTGTCGTGCGTCGATCGCAATGTGGTCAATCTGGTTGACGGTTGATTGATCAGGAGATTTCCATGTCCCTTTGTGGATATTGAGGTGCTGGAACCGCGTACTAGCTACCAGAACATCTCGCCCCGCAACGAAATCGATCAGCCTGAATCCGTTATCGGAGGTGTTGTCGTGCAGGCTGTATCTTTCGATTATTCCACCAAAGATATCCTCTCTTCCTAGCTTGGCATTAAAATCTACTAGAACAATCTTAATGTCATAGCCAAGGCACTGCTTATATGTTTTGTCCAGGAGCTCGTAGAATGCGTCTTTGGTGTCTTCATCCTTTTCCTCTGTGGGGGCGTTCGCGCAAATGAGGCTTGTGTTGACGAATTTAGCCTTGATGCGGATTGTTGCTATGGGCTCGTTCACATAGTTGAAACTCAAGACTTTTTGCCTGAGTCTAGTTCCAACAACGAATCCACATCCAAACAGTCGCTGCTTTTGTTCTCGGTAGCAATCGCCATAGTAGATATCGCAGTCTTTTAATTTGCGTCTATCTGATCCATCCCATTGCATTTCTTGGATAGCGGTAATATCTCCTTTGTAGCAGTTTAGGGCTTCCGCTAATTGCTCGGCTGCACGTGGTCTATTAAAGGACCTAACATTCCACGTACAGATCCGAAGTTCGTTGTCCGTTTTTCGTTTGCTAGGTTCGTCATCAGTAAATCCGTCCGTATCCGAGGCTTGTTGGTGCTTCGCAACTTACGATTTCTTTTAGTGGCCGGGAAGTCACCCCAACAGCACGAGCCCCAATCTGGAGGGCCAGATCCTTGTATAACCCCAAAGATGGGGAGCCAGATAAACCGTTCCTTATAGGCCTGAGTTCCAAATATGTTGTAGTAGCCCTATAAAGTGTTTCCTAGGTAGCTCAACCTCACCGGAACTGTAGACGCCACCGTTGATTCCATCTAGGGAATTTCTCCGCTGCCGTCTGGATGAAATAAGAGGTGCCTTAGTGGGAACACCTCTCCCCCCCTCTCTCGTTGGCTGCCACCAACAACCTTCCACTAGGGCTGATACCCAATCTTCAGTTGAGGTACTAGGCACCCGATGTTCACCACGTGGAGGTGAGAGTAGGAGTTGATAGACAGAGGTGGGTTTTAAGAAAAACCTGTGAACGCTAGGGTCCTCTTGGGTGCACGTGTCTACCATTTATGTAAACATAAAAAAAAATTTACTTAATTTAAAAAAAAAACTATTAAAAATCAACTATCCTATTAAATAATATCTAGTACTAGGTAGTACTAGTACTATAATGTTTTTGAAAACTAATGCTTTGTTCTTTCATAAAAATTTTTAGTTTGAGTTCACTAAACGAATAGTTTTACAGAAATCATGCCTCAAATTCACAATTTAAAAAAAAGAAAATATTTTTTTCTAAATAATTTTTTTTTACAAAATTTTGCCTTATTAAAGATATTATCTACACTGCCGGTCAACGTCAACTCCATAAAGAACTTTCTCCAGTTTAAAGAGAAGCGAGATTATTGCAAATATTCCTATTTTAATAACAGTGTAATAAGCTTTGGATGCAGAGTCGTTTGAATGGTTTGGCTGAATATATTATCCTTAAAGAATGTAATTCTTTATGGCATACAGAATGAATTAAATAGTCTTGTCATTTGTTTTTTTTTTTTTTAATTATTAAGACTTTTAAAAAAATGAGCGAACTAGATTCATGATTCATCCCCCCCATAGCTAAGAGCTTTCTACACCACTGATAACAAGTACATATAAGATCAAGTATCATGATTTTCAATGTAATTTGGCTATGGAGGTCTAGGGTATCAGTTCGTTTTGGAAAAGGGGTCTCATGCTCAAAATAGTTTGGGATCCCCTGGCCTCTAACCAATGGAGTGACAATAGTATCTGTTGCAATGGCGTTGAAACAGCAATACGTACTCTAAGCATATAGTGGACATCCGAAATTTCTCTAAAAAGTAAGGGTCTTCTAAGTTGAGAGTCTTACAAATCCTTCACTCACTTCCAATAAAATGTCACCATCAAACACTAAATCACTAAATCTCGATCGGCAAAAATTACATCCATTACTAGTATTTCTTAATTTTTTGAGAAAAATTCGATTGCAAAAAAATTGACAATAACACCGAACTGTTAAAATATTCTATCATACATTCTTTCCAGTGCAATCTATGAAACAGAAAAATGCATCTAATGTATGTGAGCGATTTTAATGTATGATGTGTATGATGTATGTAATGTATGATCAATGAAGCAGGCCCCTGGTAGACAGCCAGAGGCCAAACCCAATATAATGTCTTTAGATTAAGCTTTTAAATGTATAAATTATATTGGAATAAAAGTCAAACTAACTGTTCAAAAAAAACTTATCAAAATGGTTGATTATGAGCGCTTTTTGAAATGCCTTCACTTGAGAAGGATGAATACGCAGTCGTTCTATTCGCTTATGGGTTATGCAATGAAAATTCAAAAAGTCAAAATCTCGCACGGGAAAAAATTTGAATACCAATCAAAATTGAAATTCAGGCAATCTTTAAGTTTTATCAGCCCGATTTAAAAACAGTTTCTTCTAAAAATAAAGTCCAAAATGAGGTCTCTGCCATCAGTACTCACAGAGAAATCGAGTGTTATATGAGTCAGGGTATGTGTATTATCAGTTGCACATACTATAATTCACATGAAAAATTTACAAATTTAACTTTCTTACACAAAAAAAAACTGTTTTGCATTATACTAATAAACGAATAATTTATACCTTTTCGTCATTGTGTTGGAGAACAGCAAACAGGGGGTGGAAATGATACAACCAAGGATCCATATCAAAAACAAAATTATTGTTACCTTCCGTCTAGAAGTTCGTCTTTTTAAAGGATGAACTATCGCTACGTATCTGGAAAAAAGAAAACATATTAAAGAACTTCGACATATTTCCTTAAAACGAACTGACCTGTCGAAAGAGATTGCTACTAAAGTAAAAATTGATGAAGAGACAGTAACATTTGCCATAAAATTGTTGATAGTACAATAAACAGAACCAAAGGGCCAGTCAAAGTTGAGCATAAAAATGAAGTTAAAGACACAGTTGAGTGATGACATTAGCAAGTCAGCAATACTGAGGTTTAGTAAATAATAGTTTGTTACAGTTCTCATGCTGCGGTGACCTTTATAAAATTAAAAAAAAATTTATCAAATAGAATAGTTTACGAAATAATAGTAAAACAACATGCCTGCCACTATCCAAAGTACAATACAATTGCCAAGAATAGCTACAAATAGCATGACTCCAAATATAACTGCCCAAATTGTTTTTTGTTCCCATGGAAGCTCATATGGCCTTGTTGGTGATGGAAACAAACATTCCGTCAAAAAGTCCCTGAAAAATTGCTTTCATTACAACTGTTAACTCATCCCATGACTACTTTTTCAAAGTTAAGCAACTTAATTTTACCTGACTTTTTTTCAAAGTGTTTCACTTTGAAACCTTTTGTTATTGATATTATGACCTTCTTACAAAATTATGTTAAGCTAGCTAGCATATAACTTAACTATCCAACTGACCCTAAGCGGGAACTCTAAATTAATCAATAACTTGATACTAATGCTTTTCGTCCCTGAGGTAATTTATGAATAAATAAATTTAAAATTATTAAATAATTTTAAAATTTAAAAACTTAGTTCTTTTATTTTGCGGTTTTGTTAAAACTACAGCTGGCACAGTAGCTTTTAGAAATCTTCTTTTTTTTGGTTTTATGTCTTTTATAACTTTTTTTTGGGTTTTTGTGTTTTGTAATTTTACTTTGGGTTTGTGTTTGCATATTTTTATGGATTTTAATGTTTTTTATTCAATAGGCCCACCCCTTACACGCTAGACCTGTCCAAGTCAGCCATCACCAGAAAATTTTCGACATTTTTACAATGTCACGATAATCGCGATATAAGACCGTCCTACTGTACCGAAAGAAGTCTTCAAGCTGTCATTTCATGTACTTACAGCAGACGTGGTTGATCAGCGGAGCCGCCAATATATCCTGAATCAAACCTTCCATGTCGTAATAGAGTAAAGCTTACGGTGGAACAAGTCCACTGAAGCGTGTTTTCTCCATATATTCTATGTGCGTGAGTAAGCTCCAAATATCAGACCATTGGTGGAGGTAATCGCGCTAGCAGTGTAAGTAATATGTAAGTAATAATAAGTAAGTGTAGTAATTTAAAGACTTCGATTTTTGGACCTGTTCTCCATGCCATAAGGGCGTCAGCGTACACTGTAGCATGGTAAAGAGAACCAATTAGATACCCAGTGAGAATGCTGAATAGAATGGGTGAATTCACGGCTCGCTATTGCAAACCGTTATGTATCTCGAAAGCTGTTGTAGAAGTTACATTGACATTTTCATCAACAAATGCTCCACCATGAAGCATGTCATTCTGAATATATAGCAAGTTAACACATGGCGGTCCCACGCTATGAAAATACCGAGATCAGTTATCAAGGGGTTTCAAGTTCTTATGACAAACATATTGTCATAAAATACATGATTTATGGCTCACCAAGAACCAATGAAAAAAATATCGCGGAGAACCCGAAACAAACTTTAAAATAAGCAAAGGGCACGACTCTGTCAAACCGATCTCAACCCCGCAAACATAGGGTGCTAATTTATTTTATCTCAGCAGCTTCACTTTAAATAAAATACATATTTTTTGAAAAGAAAAATAGTGCATTACTTTAATTGGCGCCCCAGCAGGGGCACGTAACAATTGTAAAAATTGAAAAGCGAAACTAACTGTACTAACTCTATTAAAATTCTGTGAGTAAACCGAACGAATACTTTGGTTAACAAGGCATCCAAGAAGGAAAAAATTAAAAAGTATCCTTCAGCGATAAACGTGGACCAAACAAATTCAGACCTAGAATCTGAACACACCGGAGGAACGGCTAAAGAAGATTCCAAACTTAAAACATCCGAAGCAACAATGGGGACATCTGAACCCAACCGATCAGGGAAGTAGGCGCATCAGAGGCTGAAATCTCGGCTCAACCTACAAGAAAGTAAGGAATTTTATAGTTAAATATATATATTTAGGTTGCCGATTAGTTTAAATTTTAAGAAAATTATTTAGAATTGTAGAATAAGTAGTGGTTGTAACCTAAAAACAAAGTAACAAAGTGTAATGATAAAAACAATAGAAAGAAATCCAAAAGGTTTTCGGTGTTATGATTAAAATTAAACAATAATACTAAACAATAAAAAAATGGCAATTATACCAGAAAACCTCTCAATGGTAGTGAGTAGGTTAGTGGCAGATGCCAACGGAAAGTTAGCCGAAGAAGTAGGAAGACTTAGTAGCCAACTTTCCACTTTAACTACAAACGACAATATTGAACCCTATAAGGGCATAACAATTGACCCAAAGATAGTTGGTAGAGAGGGATTAGAATGTTACACCTTTTCTTCCGAAACTCCTTTCTTATATTGGGGGTATCAATTAAATTAGATTTTAATAAAACAAGCTAAATTTATGATGAATACGAAACTTGAATACCGCGTACAAACAAAACAAATGAAATTAATCTAAAAATAATCACAGCCGGTTGGCTTGCGACAAGAATGTGAAATGAACACGAAAGAATGACAAATGGAAATGCCGGCAAGAAAACAATGGTGCATCAAGCAACAGATGTATGTTGCCACCGCGGTTAGCTCAGCTGGGTGTGTTCGATGATTTTTAGTTTTGAAATCATTTTTATTTTTTTTTATCACTTATAACTACTTACTTGCTAACAAAAATGTTTAAACTAGCTTACATAATAACTTAATTAACTTACTGACCCTAGGCGGGTACTCTAAATTACACAATAACTTAATTCTAATGCCTACTATTAACCCCAAGAAAATTTAAAAAACTTAGTTTTTCTGATCAGCTTTTTTTTTGGTTTTTCTTAAAACTACTTACAACTAATTAAAACTACTTAAAACTAATTAAAACTACTTAAAACTAGAGCAGCCACAGTAGCTTTCTTACAAATTTTTTTTTTTTTTGTTTTTTGTGTTTTTTTTCTATGTTTTTGGATTTTTGACGCCGCTTTTAATCTAAAATTTTTTTTTTTTGATTTTATTAATTTTTTACTATTTTTTTTTTTGATTTTCGATGCCGCTTTACTTTTATAATTTTTTTTTTTTTTGATTTTTTTTTTGGTTTTAAAATTTTTTTTGTTGCCACTGTGCCCACCCCCTACACCCTAAGTCTTACACTCTAAACCTTTGCAAGCCAGCCATTGGCGACTCGCTATCAGTAACATTTTCAATATGTTGCTCAGACAACCCCCAGAATAGTTTCGACGTTTTAATAACGTCCCGTCGGTCGCGATCTGAAACCGCTCTACTGAACCGGAGCAGCTCTTCAACTTCTCCGCCCACTGTGGCGACGTCACGGTTGTAAAGGAGCCGTCGTTCTACGGACTTACGGCAGACGTTGTAGATTAACGGAACCACCAATCTGACCTGAATCAAACCTATCATGTCAAAATGGAGAAAAGCCTCCGGTGGGACAAATCCACTGAAAAGTGTTCTCTCCATATATTCTATGTTGGATATGACAAATATCAGGCCATTGTTCGAAGTCATCGCCCTTGCAGTGTGACCCCGAGTCAGTTTTATCATGAAGTTGTCGATTCTGTTTATTTGAGCCCCATTGTAAAGGACCCCATTAGGATAATATTTTCTGTACTCCGACTCTGGTGTTCTCTGTAATCCAAGACAGGTACGCAGACACTGTCTCTCAAACACCCGAATCTTTTGCATTTGAGACGCTGTAACATTGAACCACACGGGGCTCCCATAGACAATCATTGGCCTTATGAGGGCCATGTAGCAAATCACTTTCACCCTGCTGTCAAGTTGACTGCTGTGAACCAGTCGCCTTGTCAGACCAAAAGCTCCTCTAACCCTGGCCAGAGCCGCATCCATATGTTTGTTAAAATATAGATACTGATCTAGCCAGATGCCGAGTTACTTGACTACTACTTCATTTGGCAGTGGGAGGCCATGTAGATCAACGATCACCAGCTTTCGCCAGTTTTTTCTCGTATCCCATGAGGCCCGAGGCAATGGGGTTCTAAACACAATTGTTTCCGATTTCTGAAAGTTGATTTTCAGCTTCCAGTCATCGCAATATTGCTGAATCATATCGAAGTCACGCTGCAAGAGATCTCTCATGTCTTCGATCTTTGGACCTGTTCTGTACGCAATGAGGTCATCAGCGTACGCTATAGCATGGTGAAGGGGACCAATTAGATCGCCGGTGAAAATTCTAAACAAAATAGGCGAATTCACCACCCCTTGTTGTAGACCGTTCTGTATTTTAAAAGTTCTGGTAGAAGTTATATTGCAACTTTTGACAACAAACGTTCTACCATGAAGCATGTCATTCAGAATATATAGCAGTGGTTTACTCATGCCATACCTAATCAACTTATAGAAAAGACCCGGCCTAATCTAATCAACTTATAGAAAAGACGTGAACCAAACGGTATCGAAAGCCTTCTCCAAGTCAACCAGACATGCACCCGTACACTGCTTTTTAGCTTTGTTCCATTGAATATCAGATACTAGTTAAGACGCGGCACGTATCGGTATCATGACCCGCTTTAAAACTGAACTGATTTTCTGGAATAATATTTTTGTCCTCAGCCCATGTGGACAGAGCTCTATTGAGGACTTTCTCGAATACCTTGCTGATACTCGGAAGAAGACTAATTGACCGGAGATTTGCTGGATTGGAACCATCCTTACCTTTTTTAAGGAGAGGATGGACCACTGCCGTCTTCCAACGCACTGTATAATATGCATTATTCAGCTCATTGTTGAACAACGTGGTGTATATGTCCACCGCTTCCGAAGGGAGGTTTCGCAGCACAACATTGGGTATGCCGTCGACTCCTGCTGACCTCTTTTTCTTTATATTGTGAAAGATGTCCTCGAGGTCCATCTAAGAAACGAACAGGGTGTTATCCTCGTTTCGCTGGGCGATAGCTGCATTTGCAAGTCGGTCGTCATTGAACCTAGTGAAACCAGGATTCTCGGATCGCCAATGCGAGATCTCGTCTCTAAGATAGAAGTGTCCAACGAAGGCTCTATTCTCAAGGTCGTAATTCGAGCGAATGCACTCATTCACCTTATATACTCGCTCGAAAACAGCACCGACCGTCTCTACCTTCTCTTGAGCATCTTCCACTATAAAGTGGTCATCATCCAAGATAGCGTCATCTGGATCTATTCCTATTGTCAAAGTAAGTTCCTGTTCTCTGTCGTCCTTTGGAGTTTAATACTCTGAAGGTCATTTTGATCTTTTCTCCTAAAGATTTTGTTTATTTCCGGAAACATACTCGGGTTGTTGGACTGTACAGCCCGAATTTTATTGTTCCAGAAACATGAAATGGAAATTCTATAGTTTTCTTTAATAAGTTGTTGGAGATTTTTGATCTGTGACCTCAGAGTTCTAAGTTCCAAATCGTGTCGGTCAGTAAACCTCCTGTGCAAGAGTTTGAGTCTCGACAGGAGTCTACTTTTTTGTTTGTAGAGTGCGTATATTGTCGCGTTTCTGTACATGTTCGTTGGATCGTTTTGCCTATACTTAGGAATTGTCCTGTCCATTGTTCTACGGATTGCATCCTCCATACTTTGCAGGTATCCATCGATCTCAACGCTCGACAGATTCCTGTTGCATGGCGGCGCAATACCGTTCGAACGAAGTTCACTTGAGACGGCACCGGAAAAGCGCGGCCAACGTGTCTTACCGTAGTTGTAAAAGTGCGTCGGCACGTACTCCTCCAGTTCCACAAGGTCGTTCGGAAGCAGTATGACGGCGGCAAGTCCACAGTGGTCACTGTCGTACTCAACCGTCGTCAAACAATTTTTCGTCCGACGAAGAATGTCGTCGGTTAGTTTAAGTCTTGAGTCTAAAAGCAATAAATCCAGATAAGAGCCACTTCGGGGATATGAAGGCCTGTCAGTAGCCAGCAGATCGACTTTACACTCAATGCTGTGGAGCCCCAGCCAATTGAATAGCTGGGTCCCCCTTGGATTGGCTAATTGATTTCCCCAATCTTGGTGTTAAGCATTGTAATCACCGGCCAAAAGGAAATAGTTTTCTTCTAAGTTCAGTTTCAGAGTTCGAAAAAGTGATTCGAGCTCTGTTATAAAACATGAGGGTTGAGAAGCCTCCGGCGCATAGATCGCGACCACAAACAACCGCCTCCCCTGATGGAGAGGGATGCATACGAAACACGCTTCCAGCAACCGGAATCGGCGTACTTCACCACTATATATTACCTTATGAGCAATGCCTTTACGTATGAAGATCGCAACCCCACCCGCAAAAGTCGAGTTTGGTCGATCCCTCCTTACGGTAAAGTAATTGTTATCCGTCAATTTGTGATGCTGGTTTAGCCTAGTTTCGCTAACCATACATACATCTGGACGCTGGTCTTTTAACAACTCAAGGAAGTTGGCTCGTCGTTCTATCCTTACCAGCGAATTCACATTCACGGCTAGGATCTAAAAGGGCCTCTCCGGCAGCGAGCCCGTTAACCCAAAAATTGCGCAAGTGACGGAACTGCACGGTAGATCAAATCCACCCTGCGCGCCTGCTCACTTATTTGCCGCGATAGTTCGCTCATTTGTGCCTGAATGACACGCAGAGCGACCATCACTTCTGACTCCCCAGCTGCTGCTGACACAGAGCTGTGCGGCCGCCTTCTGGGGAGGTTGTACCGTTTTCACAGCTCCACCCGCCATTTGGGCGTAGGAAACTTCGGGAACGACGGCCCTTGGAGTCGGTCTGGCCTTCCCTCGTCCTTAGTTACTGTTGGAGCAGCTTTTTTTGACTTTTTAATTACTTGGTATCGAGGACAACCCCGATAGTTAGCAGGGTGTCCATCTCCACCACAGAGTACACATTTCAGCAGGGTCTTATCTTCGACCCTTGCCTCACCGAGCTTACACTCTTTGTCGTTGTGGTTCTCTCCACACTTGACGCACCTCGACTGCATTTGGCAGTTGAATGCGGCGTGACCGAACCGTTGGCAACGAAGACATTGTAAAATGTCCCCGTGCCTGTTTATTTTCTCCCATTTTACCATCTGGTAGTCCAGGACAGAGATACTCCTGAGACTTTCCAGACGGCTATTGGGTGATAGGGTGACGAGGAACATCGACAATAGCCGCTTCTCCCGTCTTGCCTTGGCCGTAGTGAACGACTTGACCCCGATGAACTCGAGATCGTCGCTCGCCAACCTGCGGAGTTCAGCTAAGAGCTCCTCTGGGTCAGAGGTAGGCTCTACTTCTTTTAATAACATACTTTTGGGCTTCTCCTCTTTGGGAGTGTAACTAAAATATTCGGTGGTTGTCTTTTCTAACAACTCCCGAACTACTTTATGGTCACCAATGCTTTTGCATTAGATCGCATGCCTGTCTACCCCGAGTCTTTTAATAGTAGAATTATCGCCAATGGCGGACTAACATAGATTTTTAATTTCTTTGAACTCCATTTTCAGGGTATTTATCGGGGGCACCCTGCTCTTCGGTGTGGTCTTCTTTGGCTGCTGCTGTTGTTGTGCTGGCTGCTTCTTGTTTCTGGTCGATTCGCGGCTTTTTTAGCCGCGGTCCCACGTTGCTGCTCTTTTGTAGCAGTTTCCTTTCCAATTTCCACAGCTATTTTGTTAGCTGTAGTCCCGCTTTGCACGGGCGCAGTTTTCAAGTTTGCAGCCTTTGTTGTTGTAGGCTGCTGTTGTTGGTTGACACGTTTCTCTGCTGCTGGCAATCGTTGTTGCTTTGGCAACGGTTGCTTGGCCTCGTATTCTGCTTGCCTACGGGCTACTTGCCTTGATTTTATGAATTCTATTTCTACGCACAGCTCCTCCACTGTTTTTTTTTAATTTATCGAGTCAATTATCTTCCTCGTTATCAACATCGTTATCACGGTCTTCGTCAGCAAGTGTAGGGAAGGAGTTGCCGCTCCCGGTGTAACGGCCCTCACCACCGTTCGACTCATATTCATAAGTCGAATTGAGACTTTCGCTGCTTGTTGACATACACTCGTCGTCGACTACCTTATCGCCCATCACCTTTTGCTTGCGGGGCATTGTATTTGGCTTCGCTTTGCGCCGCCGCCTCTTAACTGCAATTGTTGTTATTGCTGCTGTTGTTGCGGTTGTTCCCGCTGTCGATGTTGCGGTTGTTGCCGCTGCTTTATTTGTTGTTTTTTCGCTGTTGAATCCAACGCTCTTATTGATGTTGATGGACCGGATAGGTCCATCGCAGCACTATTGAGACCTTCTATATTAAATTTCTTCTTGTCTTTTTCAATTTTTCTTAAGAAAAATATAAAATATAAGGTTCTCGTGGGGATCGAACTCTCGCTCTTCCACACCGCACTCGGCTACCTTAGTTTAGTTTTAAATTCATTTTTATTGTATACTAGCTGACCCGGCAAACGTTGTTTTGCCTCATAAATTATTTCTAGCTTCTAGATAAAAAAGCGTAAACAATATTTTTCGTTAGCCCATCTTTAGCGAGCGCAAACAAATTGGATCTTTTACCCACTCGAGGGCATGCTACGTACAATTGCCCGTGTGGTGTACTCAAATCTAAGCCGCAAATAGACATAGTTTGGCCTTGGGATTAGTTGACTGTCATTGCAAATGCCAATATAATCGGAAGCTGAATTCGTTTGAATTGAATTGGCACATCTGTAGGTATGATAGGAATCCGTGGTACTAGTATATTTTCACCTTTGAACTTGCCATTTAAAATGCTGGCTTCGATAGCGTTTTTCATCAATTTTCGAATGACTAATCGCGTACCGTTGCACAGCCGTGTCGGGTTTAAATCACGAAGCAAGATAATTGGAGATCCAACCTTCAATTGTAAATTATGCGGTGGCATGCCTGGCAAATCCAGTGAGTTCAAAAAGTCTGTGGGAAAATTTGACAGCTTCGCTGGCATCGCAAACTGTATCAATAGATTTGCATGATACCAAGTTCCCTGGCAAACAACTGTTGTATCTTCAAATTTAATTTGTCGACGTCTGCATTTTTTGCTGCTAAAATAGCTCTTTCAGGAAGCCACTTATGATTTATGTACTGTGTGTGTACATCGGGAAATAATTGTTCAATGAAAGTATTTTACGAATCAGCGATTGTGCAGAAATCGGTCCGTAATTTTACGTATCCAGTTTCATCTTTCCTACTACCGATATCTAAGAGTTGTTTTGAGAATGTTTCAGCGGATGGGTCTTGAAGCATTTTAACGTGCATATTTACTTTCAGCTGTACTTTTTCAACATGACGCCACAATGGAGATGATTTTAAGCAAGCGTTGATCTCATCAGCGTATGTTCAATTTGATTGATCACTGGGCACTGGGGTTAAAAATCATTTTAAAAATTAATTCTTTATGTTTGTTTTTCTTACTACTTTTTTTTTTTATTTTTTCTCATTTTTAAGGTCGCACATTTCATTATTTAAAATATATCGATATATCGATATATCGATATTTTTCTGATTCTATATATCGATACTTGATATTTTTTTTTATATAAATCGATACGATATATATCGATATATTTTTCCATTTCCAACATCCCTCAACGTGGAATGACGGGAAGTGATTGTCTGAAATCACCTGAAAGCACCAACAGAGTGCCGGCAAATAGTTTGTCGTTGTTTTAATATCTTTCAATGTCCTATTCAACGCCTCAACTGAGTGTTTGTGTGCCATAGTACATTTATCCCAGATGATAACTTTACACTGTTCTAGAACGGCTTTTGTTTTTTAATGTTACACACTGCGTCGGGGTTATTTTGAATATTAAGTGGCAGCTTAAATACTGAATGAGCTGTTCTGCCTCTATCCAATAAAGTTGCCGCAAGCCCGATGATGTAACGGCCAATGCGATGCCATTATTTGATCGTATTTCAGCAAGAATTAGTGAAATAAGGAATGTTTTGCTAGTTCCACCCAGTGCATCAAAAAAGAAGAACCCATCTTGCCCTCGCAGTTTCAGCGAGTAAAATGCGGTCATAATTGGTTCTTTGTTCGTCATACATTAGTGCGACATTGCGAGTAACAATTGCTGCCCTTTCTACAGCGTTGTACTTCGCGATTCATTTCAGTGTTAATTCAATCAGATGCAGGTCGATTTGTCGAATTCATACCAAAATGAGTGAGTGATAACTTGGTAATGAAAATGTAAAGATCCTCAGTAGCAATCAATGCTTCATTGTACATAGCGTTGCTGAATGTTATCGTTAGATCGTTGCACCGTGTACGATGTTGATGCAATATATCAACAGTCATTGAATCTTTATGATTATCCCACAATATGTTTGCTCGAGCTGGGAAACATGTAGTCAACACTATAGCAAATATAAGACGAATTTGTATTGCTGTACAGTTCAATGCACCTTCAGCAAGCATACACTCCCACTGGTTATCGTCTTCCAGCAAGCCGAGTGCAAGGCATGCGTCTTTATATGTTGGATACTGTTGCCCATTCACTTTACGTATATCTTGAAATGATAATGGGCCAGTAACATTAACCAACAACAGTCGAAGATAAAAGCACTCAGTGTGTCCTGGATTGACTATAAATAATCGCCCCAAAGCGTGCGATTTAAATAAATTGAGACGTGCATCAACTGGAGAGCCTTGCTTGCGGAGCATCCATTTTTTTGTTTGAGTCCATGTGAAATAGCGTGGTACTTGTGAATAGAGTAAAGTTCTTGCAAAGGCAACAAAATCATCCGTACTATTACACAATTCAAAAAATGCAGTGAGTGTAGTTTTAGGTGGATTTGTAGCACGATCAATCACTGTCTCGTTCGTAAAAAATACACGCTGACCGTTTTCAAGATAGATGGCTAACTGAACAACTGATGGATCCCGTTCATGGATTGGAAAAGCGAAGATACGCCAAGCAGCTTCATTGGAGCTGATGTACCGACCAATTTGGTAGAGCGTAATTTCATCGTTTTTAATCATTGGAGGAGCATTTACATTAGTGTTTTCTACTCTAAACACAGTTATATCACTGCCTTTATAGACATTCTTGCAAATATATTTGATGCTCTTCACAGAACTGCAAAACTCAACATTAATATGAGCATTGTATGTCTTGCTTAGCAGAGGTGAATACGGCACCACCCAACGATTGTCAATGTCAATGTCTGTGTTGCTGATATTTTTAATAAATGATTGTCCGCCATTATCGGGATTTCTTCGACATTATATTGGATATCCGTCGGTATTTGTTATTGTATCATTAGTGAAATCTTTAGGGAAATTTTTAGTACATTTTCCATCTGCCATGCAGGGCGATGAACGATAAAGAGTACCGCATGGACCATGGATCATGTTTGCTGTAACAATATCAAACAGCACTTGGTCAGTAGACGGATCTGAAATTTCCGCAGAAATGATACTATCGATTTCTTCAGCACCAAAATGTGCGCATGAGGTAATCTTCGCTTTTGCCACTCAACTGAATACAGCCAGCAACGTGTGGGACCGAATACATGTAATTTAGTAATGAAACCTATTAGAGACTTCAACTTTTGTCTGAATACACGTGCTGTAATGTCATGACGATATATTGCATTAATATAATCTCTGGCCATTTTGGATTACATGTGAACGTTATAAATAAACACGGTCGTCCATATTCGCGCACGTAAACCATAGCACCCTGTATATATTCCTGCATATGACGTGGACTGCCTACGTACGATGATGGTAAAATGACAGAGTTACCAATTTCGGCGACGTCGGCGTTGTTGTTAATAGCGTCTCGTAAGTGAATGTACTCTTCCGCACGCAGCTTAAGTTGATTAAATCGTAAGTATCGTAGTCGTTCGCCTTCTATCTTCGCGTACATGTCGACCATGAATTGTTGACAAAGCTCACGACATCGTAGAATGACGTTGTCCAGGCCGCGCCGAATTATTAATCGGTACGCATAATAATCTTTCGAGCTAACGTTCTTGTTTGTTTTTTACCCTGTTATCGCAATGAATTCTCTGAGTAATAAATTTTAAATTTTATTTTCTAACAAATTAAATTAATAAATATGACATTTACACTGAGACTGTAAAATCTAATTTATAAAATTCTCGTGTCACAGTATAAACTAAAGAAACAATAATAAGGGTAGATGACCCTTATCACTTAGGGGTATGGAAAAAAATTAGTAGCCGATTCTCAGACCTACTGAATACGCATATTAAATTTGGTAAGAATCGGTAAAGCCGTTTTGGAGGAGTAAGCTAACTAACATTGTGACAGGGAACTTTTATATATATAAGGACTAGCCGAGCCATCCGGCGTTGCTCGGTTCTATAGTTTTAAGGTTCCCGTTCTGGTTTTTCCGCTTAACCCTCCTTTACAAACTGGGGTCCATTTGGACCCCAGAGCATGTTCGAACACTCATAACTTTTTTGTTTTTAATTTTTTTTAAATGGGATTTTTACTTAGTGAACAAAATTCAATTTTTTATTCATTTCTTAAGTTGAAACGATTATCAGATGTTTACAGATTTTTCTGCGATTTTTTTGTGAAAAGAACCCGTCCACCCGAACTGGGGTTCATTTGGACCCCACTACTGAAATTCTATGAAAAATCATATTTTTTCTAATAAATAATAATTTTATTTCAAAAGCAGCATAGTTTATGTTTAGAAGGATTTAGTTTGAAGTTGTTGGCAATTCCGACCGACATTTAACACATAAGGTTCTAGTGTGGCAAGGGCAACAACATCTGCCACATCCATCGCAGGTGGTTCTGGTTTTCTTGTGGTCTGCTCTTGGGCAAAGGTGACATCTGCTTTTTTTTACAAGAGAGCCTTTCGAGGACTGTTGGTAGTTTTTCTTGAACTCTCCCCAAAATACAGAGAGCATCCAATGCAGATTTTCCAGTGCCAGATTGTGTTGCAGGTTGTGAACGGTTATTCAGTTCTTCTGACTTCTGACCCAACCAGTTCCTCCGCTAGTTCGATGAGTTTATGACTTCTGAACAAATTTTTGTTTCTTCTAGGTGGATTGAAGTGACGGAAAATGATGACAGTTGCTAGGGCTGCTACGTCCAGTAAGTTGTAGAATACAACCATCGGCCAGCGATTTGTTTGACGTGTACATGAATATATTGAGACCATTTGGTCGAATACATCCACTCCACCTTTGGTGCGGTTATAATCCAGTATCATGGCAGGTTTACTTTGATGACAGGAAGTGGCTTTCTCGCAGTTATGTTGTGTTGATAGCAATATCACTTCTTTGTTTGGCTTCGGAACATAACTCACCAACGCCATTTTTCCAGAAAATCCAAAGATGGATGAGTAGACTGGACGATATTGCTTTTTGTTATTGACCTTTACAAGCTCATTCCGGTCATCAAGAACCTCCTTCGCTACAAAAGGTTTAGGCAAATCTCTTTTGTTTTTCCGAATCGTGCTAACAATAGTGATCTTCTTATCCAGCAACCTCAATGCAAAATCCACCGACGGCGACGTAAGGAAAGTATCAATAGAAAGGTTGTTTCCAGAATTGCAATATGATGGCATCAACGACATCACCACATCATATCCACGACCAAGTCCTGTACTTTGGTCAGAGCTTTCAGTGTAGATAGAAAACTTCAGTGTAGAGCCCGTTGAGCTTTCATTCAGCCACCTAAACTTCAAGCCATATTTGGCAGGCTTGCTTGGCATGTATTGGGGAAATTCAATCCTTTTTTAGGTCATAAAATTATTTGATGACCTGAACAAACTGAAACAATGACTATTTTTTCTTTTGATAGGCATACCTGACAGGAGCAATTGATATGGATGAATTTTACAATCAGTAATTACGTAAAACAGACATATAGAAAGGGATAAGCGTTAATCCCAGATTTGCGAAATTAGGCAATTTCGATAGATTTGAAATTGAAAAATTTTATTGATGACCGCCTTCATACCTGCATAATGACATCTCTGCTTAAATTTCTTTATCACTGCTATATAAAATACTTAGAAAAAATTCATACAATAGCCAGAAGAACTATAACTGAACAATATAAGTCAGAAATCAAAAAAATTTCGGAAAAAAAATCGTGCGGTCCATTTGGACCCCAGTTCGGGTGGACACGACTTTTGCCGGTTCGTAAAGGAGGGTTAAGTGGGAACTTGGGGATGAAAAACAATCGTTTTTACTTTGGGAATATGTGGTATCCTAATGACGAAAGGATTTTTGAGATCTGTCCAGCAGTTTATAAGTTTCCGTTACCAGCCCCGTTCCTGTGGGAATCTTCCGTTACAGTGGAAATATGTGAAATATAAGTCTATGTCACTGACCACTGAGGGATGATGTAACATCCTACCTAGAGTTGAAAGAATTTTTGAAATCGGTCAAGTAACTTTAAGGTTTCGGTTCTGGTTCCCGTGGGATTATAGGGATGAAATATAATCTAAGTTACTGATGGAGGGGGATAATGAAGCACTCCTAATGCAGGAAGGGTTATAGAAATCTGTCCAGAAGCTTCTAAGTTTCCGTTCCCAACCCCGTTCCTGTGGAATTATGGGGATCAAACCTTGACAGGAACCATTTATAAGTCTATGCCACTGAGGGATGAATGTAACATCAAAGAGTTGAAAGAATTTTTGAAATCGATCAAGTAGGTAACTTTGAGGTTCCCGTTCTCGTTCCCGTTTCTGTTACCGTGGGACTATAGGGATGAAATATAATCTAAATTACTAATGGAGGGGGATAATGTAGCAATCCTAATGCAGGAAGGGTTTTAGAAATTTGTCCAGTTGTTTCTAAGTTTCCGTTCCCAAACCCGCTCCTGTCGAAATATCCGTGCAATTTCTTAAATTCAGCTCCTGTGGGAATATGGATAACAAACCTTGACAGGAACCATTTATAAGTCATTGTCACTGAGGGATAATGTAACATCCTAGAGTTGAAAGAATTTTTGAAATCGGTCAAGAAATTTTAAGGTTTCGGTTCTCGTTCCCGTTTCTGTTCCCGTGGGATTATAGGGATGAAATATAGTCTAGGTGATGGTACTGATGGAGGGGGATAATGTAGCTATCCTAATGCCGAAAGAATTTTAGAAATCTGTTCAGTAGTTTCTAAGTTCCCGTTCCCAACCCCGTTCCTGTGGGAATATGGAGAACAAACCTTGACAGGAACCATTTTTAAGTCTATATAACTGAGGGATGAATGTAGCATCCAAGAGTTGAAAATTTTTTTGAAATCGGTCAAGTAACTGTAAGCTACTCGTTCTCGTTCCCGTTTCTATTCCCGTGGGATTATAGGGATGAAATATAATCTAAACTACTAAAGGAGGGGGATAATGTAGCAATCCTAATGCAGGAAGGGTTTAAGAAATCTGTCCAGTAGTTTCAGAGTTTCCATTCTTAAACCCGTTCCTGTGGGAATATCCGCGCAATTTTTTAATTTTTTAATGTCATAAGAACCTTCTCCTGACAATTACAAACACAACAAAAAAAGAAATGGCCAAATTGGTCCAGGCGTTGTTGAGTTATGCGCTTACCAACACATTTTGCGATTCATTTCTATATATAAGATCACTTATAACTACTTACATGCTAACAAAAATGTTAAAACTAGCTTACATAATAACTTAATTAACTTACTGACCCTAGGCGGGTACTCTAAATTACACAAAAACTTATTTCTATTGCCTTTCGGCCTAAAGATACAATATATCTATTTCAACCTAGAACTAATACTAAAACTAAGAAAGTTTAAAAAACTTAGTTTCCAAGATCAATATTTTTTGGTTTTTCTTAAAATTACTTACAACTAATTAAAACTACTTAGAACTAATTAAAACTACTTGAAACCAGAGCAGCCATAGTAGCTTTATATATATATATATATATATATATTTTTTTTTTTTTTTTTAATTTTTTTGGTATTTAGTGTTTTTTCTATTTTTTTTTATTTTGGGGACGCTCAGTCATTTTTACTTTTTTTTTTTTATTTTGATTTTTTACAATTTTTTTTGATTTTCGACGCCGCAATAATTAAAAAAATATTTTTTTTTTTTGGTTTTCATAATTTTTTTTGGTTGCCACTATGCCTACCCCCTATACCCTAAGTCTTACACACTAAACCTTTGTAAGCCAGCCATAGGCGACTCGCTATCCGTAACATTTTCCCAATGTTGCTCAGACAACTACCAGAACATATTCGACGTTTTAAAAACGTCGCGTCGATCGCGATCTGAAACCGCCCTACTGTACTGGAGCAGCTCTTCAACTTCTCCGCCTACTGCGGCGACGTCCCGGCAGTAAAGGAGCCGTCGTTATACGGACTTACGGCATACGTGGTAGATTAGCAGAACCGCCAACCTATCCTGAATCAAACCTATCATGTCAAAATAGAGGAAAGCCTCCGGTGGGACAAAGCCACTGAAACGTGTTCTCTCCATATATTCTATGTTGGGGTAGTAAGCCCCAAATATCAGGCCATTGTTCAAAGACATCGCCCTTGCAGTGTGACCCCGAGTCAGTTTTATCATGAAGTTGTCGATTCTGTTTACTTGAGCCCCGTTGTAAAGGACCTCATTAGGATAATATTTTCTGTACTCCGACTCTGGTGTTCTGTGTAATCCAAGACAGGTACGCAGACACTGTCTCTCAAACACCCGAATCTTTTCCATTTGAGACGCTGTAACATTGAACCACACGGGGCACCCATAGACAATCATTGGCCTTATGAGGGCCATGTAGCAAATCACCTTCACTCTGCCATCAAGTTGACTGCTGTGAAACAGTCGCCTTGTCAGACCAAAAGCTCCTCTAGCCCTGGCCAGAGCCGCATCCATATGTTTGTTAAAATATAGATACTGATCTAGCCAGATGCCCAGGTATTTGACTACTACTTTGCTTGGCAGTGGGTGGCCATATAGATCAACGATCACCAGCTTTCGCCAGTTCTTTCTCATATCCCTTGAGGCCCGAGCCAACGAGGTTCTAAACACAATTGTTTCCGATTTGATGTTGATTGATTTGAGTTGATTTTCAACTTCCAGTCATCGCAATATTGCTGAATCTTATCGAAGTCACGCTGCAAGAGTATTCTGATGACCTCGATCTTTGGACCTGTTCTGTACGCTATTAGGTCGTCGGCGTACGCTATAGCATGGTGAAGGGAACCAATTAGATCGCCGGTGAAAATGCTAAACAAAATAGGCGAATTCACCGCTCCTTGTTGCAGACCATTCTGTATTTTAAAAGTTCTGGTAGAAGTTTTATTGCAACTTTTCACAACAAACGTTCTACCATGAAGCATGTCATTCAGAATATAAAGCAGTGGTTTACTCATGCCATATCTGATCAACTTATAGAAAAGACCTTCTAACCAAACGGTATCGAAAGCCTTCTCCAAGTCAACCAGACATGCACCCGTACACTGATTTATAGCTTTGTTCCATTGAATATCTGATACTAGTTTAGACACGGCATGCGTGGTATCATGACCCGCCTTAAAACCAAACTGATTTTCTGGAATAATATGTTTGTCCTCAGCCCATGTGGACAGAGCTCTATTGAGAACTTTCTCGAATACTTTGCTGATACTCGGAAGAAGACTAATTGACCGGAGATTTGCTGGATTGGAACCATCCTTACCTTTTTTAAGGAGAGGATGGACCACTGCCGTCTTCCAACGCACTGGATAATATGCATTATTCAGCGCATTGTTGAACAACGTGGTGTATATGTCCACCGCTTCCGAAGGGAGGTTTTGCAGCACAACATTGGGTTTGCCGTTGACTCCTGCTGACTTCTTTTTCTTTATTTTGTGAAAGATGTCCAAGAGGTCCATCTAAGAAACGAACAAGGTGTTATCCCCGTTTCGCTGGGCGATGACTGCATTTGCAAGTCGGTCGTCATTGAACCTTGTGAAACCAGGATTCTCGGATCGCCAATGCGAAATCTCGTCTCTAAGATAGAAGTGTCCAACGAAGGCTCTATTCTCAAGGTCGTAATTCGGGCGAATGCACTCATTCACCTTATATACTCGCTCGAAAACAGCACCCACCGTCTCTACCTTCTCCTGAGCATCTTCCACTATAAAGTGGTCATCTTCCAAGATGGCCTCATCCGGATCTATCACTACTGTCAAAAGTAAGTTTTTGTTTTCTGTCGTCCTTTGGAGTTTAATACCCTGAAGGTCATTTTGATCTTTTCTCCTAAAAATTTTATTTATTTCCGGAAACATACTCGGGTTGTTGAATTGTACAGCCCGAATTTTGTTGTTCCAGAAAAGCGATATAGAGATTCTGTAATTTTATTTAATTAACTGTTGGAGATTTTTGATCTATGACTTCAGAGTTCTAATCTCCAAATCGTGTCGGTCAGTAAACCTCCTGTGCAAGAGTTTGAGTCTCGACAGGAGTCTACTTTTTTGTTTGTAGAGTGCGTCTATTGTCGCGTTTCTGTACATGTTCGTAGAGTCATGTTGCCTATACTTAGGAATTGTCCTGTCCATTGTGCTATGGATTGCATCCTCCATACGTTGCAGGTACCCATCGATCTCAACGTTCGACAGATTCCTGTTGCATGGCGGCGCAATACCGTTCGAACGAAGTTCCCTTGAGACGGCACCGGAAAAGCGCGGCCAACGTGTCTTACCGTAGTTGTAAGAGTGCGTCGGCACGTACTCCTCCAGTTCCACAAGGTTGTTCGGAAGCATTATGACTGCGGCGAGTCCACAGTGGTCACTGTCGTACTCAACCGAGTTCAGATTCAGACATCGATAAAGCGTTTCGAGCTCTGTTACAAAACATGAGGTTTGAGAAGCTTCCGGCGGTGCATAGAGCGCGACCACATACAACCGCCTCCCCTGTTGGAGAGGGATGTATATGATACACGTTTCCAGCAACCGGAATCGACGTACTTCACCGCTATATATTACTTTATGAGCAATGCCCTTACGTAAGAATATCGCAACCCCACCCGCGAGAGTCGAGTTGGGTCGGTCCCTCCTTATGATAATGTAATTGTTATCCGTCAGTTTGTGATGCTGATTTAGCCTAGTTTTGCTAATCATACATACATCAGGACGTTGGTCTTTTAACAACTCAAGGAAGTTGGTTCGTCGTTCTATCCTAACTAGCGAATTCACATTCACGGCTAGGATCTTAAAAGGCCTCTCCAGCAGCGCGCCCGTTAACCTTAAAATTGCGCAAGCGACGGCACTGCACGGTAGATCAAGTCCACCCTACGCGCCTGCTCACTTATTTGCTGTGATAGTTCACTCATTTGTGCCTGAATGACACGCAGAGCGACCATCACCTCTGACTCCCCAGTAGCTGCCTTTGACACAGATGGCTGTGCGGCCGCTTTCTGGGGAGGTTGTACCGTTTTCCCAGCTCCACCCGCCATTTGGGCGTAGGAAACTTGGGGAACGACGGCCCTTGGATTCAGTCTGACCTATGCCTTCCCTCGTCCTTGGTTACTGTTGGAGCAGCTTTTAATGATTTTTTTATCACCTGGTATCGAGGACATCCCCGATAGTTAGCAGGGTGTCCATCTCCACCACAGAGAACACATTTCAATTGGGTCTTATCTTCGACCCTTTCCTCACCGAGCTTGCACTCTTTTTCTTTGTGGTTCTCTCCACACTTTACTCACCTCGACTGCATTTGGCAGTTGAATGCGGCGTGCCCGAACCGTTGGCAACGAAGACATTGTAAAATGACTCCGTGCCTGTTTATTTTTTCACATCTTACCATCTGGTAGTCCAGGACGGAGATTTTCCTTAGACTCTCCAGACGGCTACTGGGAGATAGGGTGACGAGGAACATCGGCAATAGCCACCTTTCCCGTCTAGCCTTAGCCGTGGTGAACGACTTGACCCCGATAAACTCGAGATCGTCGCTCGCCAACCTGCGGAGTTTCGCTAAGAGCTCCTCCGGGTCAGAGGTAGGCTCTTCCCCTTTTAAAAGCATCCTTTTTGGCTTCTCCTCTTTGGGAGAAAAAGTAAAATGTTCGGTGGTTGTTGTTTGCAACAACGCCCGAACGATCCTATGGTCACCAACGTTTTCACATTGGATCGCATGTCGATCTTGTCCTAAACGCTTAATAAAAAATTTATCGCCTATGGCGGACTTACATAGGTTTAATGTTGCTTTCAGTTCCATTCTGTGGGTGTTTATGGGGGGCACCCTGCTCTTAGTTGCTGTCTTTCTTTGCTGCTGCTGTTGTTGTGCTGGCTGTTGTTGTTGTTGTTGTTGTCTCTGCTGCTGCTGCTGCTTTGGCACCGTCTCCCCTGGCTGCTTCGATGGCGCGGCTTTTTTAGCCGCGGTCCCCCGTTGCTGCTCTTAGGTAGCAGTTTTCTTTCGTTTATTCTGCTCCCCAGCTATTTCATAGGCTGTCGTGCCTTGTTGCTGCACGGGAGCTGTTTTTGCATTTGCCTTTGTGGTTGTTTGCTGCTGTTGTTTGGCATTGTCTGACTTTGACAACATTTATTTTTTTGCCTCGCTTTCTGCTAGTCTGCGAGCCACTTGCCGGGATGTAATCTCCTCGATCTCTTTGTAGAGCTTCTCCAATATATTGGATACTGCTTTGAGTTTCTTATCATCGTCATTGTTATTGTCATTCGCATTCGCTCCCTCGTCCGTTTGATTCGTAGTCGTAAGTGGAATTTAAACTCACGATACTTTCGCTGCTGGTTGACATCCCATCATCGTCGACCTCCTTATCGGTTCCCTTTGGTTTTTGGTTACGGGAAACCAGATTTGGCTTAGCTTTTAAGCGCCGCCTTTTCTTTGCAGTTGTTGTTACTGCTGTTGTTGCTGCGGTTGCTGGCACCGCAATTTGCATTGCGGTTGTTGCCGCTGCTTTGATAGTAGTTGTTTTTGTTTTTAGTGTTGGATTTACATTCAACACTTTTTTTGATGTTGATGGACCGCTATGGTCCATCACAGACGACTGGAAAACGGTTGCGACTAGCTATCTCCAAAAATCGCTATAATTTCTCGGGTGCTTTCCGGGGCCTCCAATTTTTATTCTTGCTTTGAAGCAAATAGCCTAGATAAAGGAGAAAATCCGTTTAGAAGGTGAAAAAAAAGCGACACAGTCGTCTGTGATGGACCGCTATGGTCCAAAGACTGGAGACTGATGACTCCGCTAACGAAAATGTCGTCAAATTCTCCGACTTGGAGACTGATGACTCCGCTTACGAGGTTTCGCTCTGCGATTATGACCTTCTTAGGTCAAACTCTGAGAGCGAAACAGACGACGACCTAAACCAGACCGTGGTTTGGGTTAGTCTACTTAGTTGTTCCCAAGATGGTGCAGCTAACTCAGATAAACCTCCAACACTCCAAGCAGGCTTCGGCCTCCCTTCTTCTCCGCCTAAACAAGAGAGGGAATGATATTGTCCTTATCCAAGAGCCCTGGATCATCAAGTCCATCGTTCGAGGACTAAGGACTCTTGGATATACTCTGCTGTATATGAAGGACAAAGGTGAACCCAGATCCTGCATATTGGTAAGAAGTAGCACTAATGTATTTTTACTCCCTCATTATAAAAATCGTGATGTAACCACAATAAGATACCAGACCAGTGACAACACCTACTGGCTGGTATCTGCTTACCTCGGCCACGACCATCCTGGCCCTCCCCCAGGCGACTTATTAAAAAGGATTGTCGCTGAAGCAGAACGGCAGAAGATCTGCCTCATCATTGGATGCGATGCCTGGAAAAGTTTATTAAACCTGAACTTTTACAAAAACCTACAAAAAACAGGATCTAGACAAAAAAGTCAATGATCTTGCCACGGCCCTTAACCACTCACTTCACAAATCCTGTCCTCTTATAAAAATAAGAGGAAAACGGAAACCACTGTGGTGGAGCTCGGGGCTAGAACCGGTCAAGAAGGAATGCAGAAAACTTTTCAACCGAGCTAAACAATCAAAAATCTCAATAGACTGGGACTCCTACAAGGAATCCCTCAAAACATATAAATATCAACTGAGGAAAACTAAAAGAACTTCATGGAGAAACTTCTGTGGTGAAATAGAAGATACTTCAGAAGCTTCTAGATTAAGAAAATTCCTTTCAAAGAGTCCGACCATGCCTAGCAGTTTGAAAACAGCTGACGGCTGGACAGAATCCTGCGAAGAAACGCTCAATTTGCTTCTGAACACTCACTTTCCAGGAAGCTCTAAGAACTTATGAAACTATGATTCCACAGAACCAGGTAGCATAATAACAAACAACCCCGATCTGATTACAAGGGAAAAATTAGTTTGGGCCATTAACAACTTTGACCCATACAAATCCCCTGGACCTGATGGTATAATTCCAACCGAACTTCAAAAGGCCGTGGACATTATTATCCCTGTCCTGGAAGTAATTCTCATCGGCTGCACCACCTTGAACTATATCCCCACTCAGTGGAGAGAAGTCAAGGTTGTGTTTATACCTAAGACTGGGAAATCATCCCACGTAAACCCAAAAGATCTTCGACCAATAAGTCTATCATCTTTCCTTCTTAAAACTTTAGAACGACTGATTGATATCCACCTGCGTACAGCTATAGATCCAAAATTGTTATCTACAGCACAACACGCTTACTGCAAGGGAAAATCTGTAGAAACGGCCCTACACACCCTGGTACGTACTATAGAATATTCCCTCCATCACAAAGAATTCACTCTGGCCGCCTTCCTCGACATAGAGGGTGCCTTCAACAACGTCAGCAACTCTGCAATTACAAAGGCACTGACGAAGCTCAAAGTAGATGATTCCATAGTGGAGTTGATAAATCTAATGCTAAAAAGCAGGAGAATCAACTCTACTCTAGGAAACTTCTCTGCAAAGAGATCTGTCAGTAGAGGAACACCGCAAGGCGGAGTCCTATCCCCTCTCCTATGGAATATAGTAGTCAATGAACTTCTAGTTGACTAAGAAGCTGAGGGATTCAAAGTGATTGCATATGCAGATGACGCCTCCATTGCGGTGTCCGGCAAACATGCTCACGTCCTTACAGACCTGATGCAGACCGCTCTAAATAAACTTGTAAAATGGGCGGGAAAATGTGATCTAGGGGTCAACCCTCAGAAAACTGAACTCGTTCTCTTCACCAGGAAATATAAAATTCCTCAACTAATAACTCCATCAATAAATGGAATCTCACTTGTTTGAAAGTAAGCGAAGCCAAATATCTAGGTATAATCCTAGACAAAAAGCTAAATTGGAAAGCCAATATACAGGAAAGAATCAGGAAATCCACCGTAGCTTTATTTTCCAATAAAAAAGCCATTGGTAATAAATGGGGTTTCTCCCCCCAAATCACCCACTGGCTCTACACCGCGGTCATCAGATCAATACTCACGGAGTAGTGGTATGGTGGACCGCTCTTGATAAAAGGACCTACTGCGATAATCTAAGCAAGGTCCAACGAACAAGCCTGTCTGTGTATAAGCGGAGCGCTGAGATCAACACCCTCAGCTGCCCTAAATACACTCCTTAACCTTACACCAGTAGATATCTTCAGCAAACAAATGGCCGCCAGTGCAGCCATTCGTATGAGAGCTATCTCCCAATGGACCGTAAATAACATAGGTCACGCTACAATCCTGAATTTATTCGGATCAATCCCACTCCGACTACACCATCCCCCAATTGGTTTTTGATAATAAATTCCAAGTCTCAATCCCACCGAGAACGACCTGGGAAGACGAAGAATTTTTGAGAGATGATTCAATTCATTTCTATACAGATGGTCCAAAAACCGAAGAAGGGGTAGGCTGCGGGGTGTACTCAAACCGACTTAACGTAAGTCTCTCGTTCCGCCTTCCAAACCATTGTAGCGTGTTCCAAACGGAAATTCTGGCGATCAAAGAGGTCCCGTCATGGCTAAGAGAAAACGTGATATCCTCAACGAATATCCGGATTTTCTCAGATAGTCAAGCAGCCCTCAAATCACTCGGCGCTGTTTCTACGAACTCAGTAACCGCCCTTAACTGTCGCATATCTCAAGCTGAACAGTTCAATATTCACCTTATTTGGGTGCCGGGGCACAGAGATATCGTGGGTAACTGCAAAGCCGATGAACTCGCCAGAGAAGAAACCGTTCTACCGATCTCAACCAGCAGTTTGAATATTGGTATACCAATCGCTACATGTAAACTTATGCTAAAGCAAGAGGCAATGAATAGAACAAATGATAGGTGGAACAATATCACCACTTGCGTGGCAGCAAAACGTATATGGATAGGACAAGATCCAAAACGCACAAGACATTTGTTATCCATTACCAGATTGCAAGTTAGCTCCGTAATCAATGTCATTACCGGACATTGTCTGATAGGAAGACACGCCATAAGACTTGGCGTTCCCTCTAATGACTTCTGCAGAAGTTGCTTAGATGAGGAGGAGGAGGAGACAATCCAACACCTCCTCTGCTCATGTCCTGCACTCTCTTCTAAAAGAAAGCGGCATCTGGGGAAATATTTTCTCGATGATCCAAGCGATCTGGCGAATACAGATCCCCTGCATCTTCTTCGCTTTATTAAAAGCTCCAAAAGGTTTTGTTAAGTGAGGTACTCCCTCGCATAATTTCTATGGTATCACAATGGACCTAGTATTGGTCTAAGTGTGTCAGGTATATTCTTGACAGCCATTGTAACCTAACCTTACCTAACCTAAGGAAAGTTTCCGAAAGAAGAAGTAGTAGTAGAAATACAGGAAAACGGTTGCGACTAGCTATCTCCAAAAATCGCTATAATTTTTCGGGAGCTTTCAAGGGACCATCAAGATGGCGGGTTTTTCTCCTCCTCCGGCATCGGCCATGCAGCCATCCTCGTCCGACCTTTAAGCGTGGTGTTGTTCGGTCTCAACTTTACTGCAGCATTCCGAAATTAGGCTGGGATGTGCGAGTGAGATGTCAAAAATCAACTACCCGCGGTCCTTTACGTTCAGGTGATGTGATCACCAGTAGCCTAGTAGACGAGTTCAACCCCTAAAGAAAGACTTACTCCGAAAAATTATTTCATTCGCGCAAAGTCCCCAGCCAAAACCGGCCCAAACTACAATACAAAGAAGATATTTTCTCGGAGAACGAAGAACAGAAGAAGCTAAGTTTGAAAGCTCGACATACTGTCCGTAGACCTTCGTCCAGATCGTAAGCAAAAGCAAATGATAATGAAATCGGAAACACGTCTCTAAGTTATTCTTCCTTGATGTCAATATCAATTTAATTTTAATTAAAAGTAAATAGTAAATTTAGATTGGGCAGAAGGCCATACTAATTTTGTCAAAGTGACGTAAGACGTAGGGTAGGAATCGAGCATCTACCATTGGTGTTTGTGGTGAGTGTTTTTGTGTTGCCCTGTCTGTTTCGCCAGGTTCAACTAAGAAAATTTAGTATTTTTCGTGAGACCGCCCGTCTGCACGTTCATCAACGTCCGTTGGGGACCGCCTGTCCCTTTTCTGGTCTAGTTTTGACCGCTTCTGCCACAGCAACTTTCGTGGGATGTTTTTGCAGAATGCTGAGTGAGTAAACCATAGGTTGATGGAACATTGGTTGCCCCAATCTCTCTCAGAATTATGCAGCCACACCCAAAAACAAAGAAGAGGTAGGGATACGTGAAAGGATCCGAAGTATACTTTTTGTAGCGGTAAATTTAAACTTACCACTAGATTAGACTAGATAGTTTTATTTATTCTAATCAATTTTTTAGTACCTACTTTAAAATAATACAAAAACATATAGGCATGGCTTTATTCCGTGTTCTCCGATCGGCTATTATCGTAGATATTTAAAAATTACAATAAATAAGTTATACCAAAAGTTCCCCTTAATTATTTTATTCCTATAAGTTAACGCATTTTTGGCAAAATTAAAAAGTTTTTCCACATTCTGCTCGTTTAACTCGGTTATACTCTCTTCGTTCGAAAGGTATTTTTTTCCGAATACCTGACGCCTCACTTCACTTATTATTGGACATTTCTGTTTTTATCATGGAAATAGTTTTTTCCTATCAAATTGTGGTCCAAGCGACTGTACACTGTATGTACCGATGCTATTGCTTCTTTTCTGTACTTCAGTAGCTTCACCTCATCACCTTTCTCCAAGAGCTGATATAAAAGAGAAACCCAGTTATCTACATTTCCAATGCTAAGATCAACCTCCAGGCGGTTCATCCATTCCGCATACCAGCTTGACTTGTTTTCCACCGCTTTTAACGCCACTATTTTTGGAAGCCTTGTCCGCTGAATCTGCCTTGTATCGCTACAGAGGATCTGGAAAGATCACTTCTGCAGACAGCTTAACGGCGATGAGGAAACAAATTCCGCTGTCAGGCAGATTGCCCCATTCAGCTTGGACGATGATCAAGATTACCGTCCTCCCGACCTAGAAGAAGTTAAGCTTGCCATATGCAAACTTAAATCAAATATGACTGCAGGTGCAGATGGCCTTGATGCCGAACTTTTCAAGGCAGCTGGAGACCAGTTGGAAAGGAGCATTCACCAACTGATCTGCATGATATGGTCGGAAGAAAGCATGCCCGATGAATGGAACCTCAGTATCGTATGCCCGATCTTGAAGAAGGGAGACCCTCACAATTGCGCCAATTATAGATGGATAAACCTCCTTAACGTCGCTTATAAGATTTTGTCTGCTGTAATATATATACTAGACGTACGTCAACAACTTGATCGGTCCTTATCAGTGTGGTTTTAGACCAGAGAAGTCCACAATAGACCAAATTTTCACATTACGGCAGATCTTGGAAAAAACCCGAGAACGTAATATCGATATTCACCATCTTTTTATCGATTTCAAGGCCGCGTATGACAGCATTTACAGAGACGAGCTGTACAGAGCCATGTTAAGTTTCGGCATCCCTGCAAAACTCGTACGACTATGCAGGATGACTTTGAAGAATTCACGCTGCTCCGTCAAGGTCGGTAAGGAACTCACCGAGACTTTTGATGTCGAAAAAGGCTTTAGGCAAGGCGACAAGCTGTCATGCGATTTCTTCAACATCATACTTGAACAGATTGTAAGAAACTCAAACGTCAACACCAGAGGAACAATCTTTCAAAAGTCTGTGCAATTACTCGCCTATGCAGACGATATTGACGCAATGGGAAGAAAAAAGCGTGATGTCATAGGTGCTTTTGCGAGTATTGAAACAGAAGCGGCAAAAATGGGTTTGATGGTTAATGAGGGTAAAACGAAGTATATGCTGTCATCAAACAGGGACACAGAACATCGACGAATTGGACAAATCGTCACAATAGACAGACATAACTTCGAGGTAGTACAGGACTTCGTATACTTAGGATCCGCTGCAGACACTGACAACAACATCAGTGCGGAGATCAAACGGAGAATAACTCTTGCCAACCGTTGCTTCTTTGGGTTAAGAAGGCAATCGAGAAACAAAACCCTCTCCAGAAAAACCAAGTTAACCTTGTATAAGACCTTAATCTTTATTATAAAAATATCATTAAAACTGGAGAGAGCTCGCCCGAAATCGAAGTCGTTATAGAAGGATGTTGGTTGAGGCCCAGGTTCATTTTTTCTGTATTGCACTCACAAGCAAATAACTTGCAAGCAGATGACTTTTTTGAACTTACTTGAATATATTCAAATGTTCATGTGCACGCAAAATGTTCACAAGCAGGCAGTGTTTTCACAAGCAGGCAGTGTGTTCACAAGCAGGTATCGTACTTACAAGCAGGCAGTGTGTTTATAAGTAGGCAGTGTGTTCATCGTAAAGCAATGCGCTGACAATTTATACCTTACTATAATTCTATTGAAAAACAAAGAAAGGCATACAAATGGTTGGTTTTGGCATATGATATGAGAGAAAACGGATAGGTTGCATTGATGGTTGATTAAATATTTTAATTTCTGATTCCAAAATTTCCCTTTTTAAAATTTTTTTTATATGTTACTATTTTCCTGGAATTAAAAAAGTGTTTGAAAATAATTTTTACAATATAATAATTTTATACGCCTTTATAGCGGAATTTGCTTATCATTTTTTTATGACAAATGTTTGCTAATCCTTTCGTTTGATGGCATGCAAATTTTTGGGTTTAAGCTTAGGTAGGTACAAAAATTAAAGGTCATCAATGAATTAGGAAGAGTTATAAACATGTAGGTATTTATGTCGTTGGCGAAATAAGTTTTAATGACTTTTTTTTTTCGGAATTATACATAATGAAAGAGTTTATCTGAGAAAAAGTGACCTAAATATAAGAAGTAAGTATCATAAGAAAATCGCAAATGTAATTTTTTTTAAGATTTTTATTTTACTCAAAACGAACACGCCATCAAACTACCCTTTATGGTATGAATTCATTGCTTTCTTATGAACACACTGCTTGCTTATGAACACACAGTTTATTCACAAATACACTGCTTGTTCATGAACTTATTGCTTGTTCACGATCAAACTGCTTGTGATCCCTTTTCTCACAAGCAATTAAGTTCAAAGTTATTCAAACTCATTTTGACTTGCAAGCAAGTCTACTTGTTTGGTTCGTTTGAAAAAAGGGTTGTTCAGAGTTGCTTGGTTCACAAATAAGATTGTTCAAATTTACTTGCTTGTGGGTTGCCTCAGTTCAAATTCGTTTTTTTTTTTTTTTTTTTTCAATGAAATACTCATTGCTCACAAGCAGTCTTAGTTCATTTTAATCTCTGTTCTCTACTGCCTAATGTTCTTTATATCCCCACACCTGTTTCAAATAGAACAAAACTGATTCAGCCACTGCTTCAAAGACTCTATATTTATTGCTCCCTTTCCACGTCGCATAGATGGCAGCTTTTGCCTTTGCTACATCATCCGCAAACATCAGTCCCTTAATGCATGTATTTGCATTAAGAACATCCCCCGGAAGTCCATCCAGCAGATCTTCTATTAATAAGTCCACTATTTCACGGCGCATTTCTCTCGTGCATGAATGAAGTGCAAGCGAGAAAAAAATCGAGATAGAAACACAGCTGCCCGGACATGCACGGGTAGCATTTGTCGTGCATTTTTTCATGTTTCTTTTTATCTCTATTCGTTGTTTTTCGTAGTTGCTTTATTCTTGATTTGAATTTAGTTGGGAAATCACTTTGTATTATGGCGGAAGAATTCAAGTGGTCAAAGGAATTGACTTGCGAATTAATAGTTCACTACGAATTAAATTCAATATTATACGATCCCTGACACCCCGACTATATAAATCGGGTTAAGAGAGCAGATGCTTTTCAAGTAATTTTAGATTCATTGAAATTGTATGACCCATTGATTAATATAAATTTGATAAAAAGAAAAATACACACTTTGCGAACTCAGTTTTCTAAAGAGTTTCGTGAAATGGAAAAATCGAAAAAAAGTGGAGCTGGTGCAGAGAATATATCTGGGCTTTGAGCATTTTATGTTTTTAAGAAACTACTCCAAGACCAGGTGTTCATGTACACCAAATCATTACCTTCTTCTAAATTCATTTTTTCAACAGCTCAACAACTGTTCAAATGGAAATTTAAAACTGCAAGACTGAGCGCAGAAATCAATATGAAAGAAAATTAGCAAAACCATGCGCAACTCGAAAAATGCAGCGTGTAATAATGAGAACATTACCGAATACAAGTTCAAAGCGGAAAATGCGATTAATGCGCATTAAAAACATGCGCCATGTAATAGCCGACTAACGAAAACAATGTTGGGCTCAAGGCGCATCCCTGTTTCACACCTGATTTTGTCTCGAACCAGTCTGACATCTGTTCTCCATTCCAAATAATTCCTTGGTTCCCTGTGTATAGGTTTTGTAAAGCGGCCAATACACACCACACAAGTGTGCACACTTGTGTCTGTGTGGATAAATGTGGTATGTGTGTGGGGTGGTTTGCACACCAATTTTCGGTGTGGCACACGGTGCGAACAAAATGGAATAGTTTTCATTTTTGGTGTCGGTGTGGGTTATGTTGCTGAAATGTGTGACATTTGGTGTGGCGTATGTGGCGAAATGCCACACCGATTTTATACGCACGGTGTGCACACTTGTATCGGTGTGGATAAATGTGATACGTGTGTGGGGTGGTTTGCACACCAATTTTCGGTGTGCCACACGGTGCGAACAAAATGAAATAGTTTTCATTTTTGGTGGCGGTGTGGGTTATGGTGCTGAAGTGTGTGCCATTTAGTGTGGTGTGTATGGCGAAATGCTTCCTTCCCGACGATCAGTCACCTTGTCGCGGTGGGGGGCTTAAGTAGTTAATTTGAAACGAGCTCGATGCCGAAAGGTGGTCGAAGGATGGGGAAAATTAATGAAAACCAAGAATTGATCAAAAAACAGTATGGAAGATAACACAAAGGATTTTTATTCTCCAGGTGGCAATCGTAAAAGCGAAAATCCACCCGTAGTCTTCACTACGGCAGGGGCACGGATTCTGGAGGCCCCATCTAACATACAAACGCACACCTTAACTAGTGGATACACGCGAGTCGAAGTTACCGCAACCGATGACTCCTGCAGTTCTCTCCATGAAGCTCTTCGTGGTCTGAGCTGGAAAGATGAAGAAGGCAGCTCGGAGGTATTACCTCCAAAGCTAATCTCTCATCCGGGCTTAGCTGTTGGCCAGAGCGGTGCTATCACCGGACTAAGTGAAGCTGAACAAGTGGATCCCACTCCAACGATGGCATCCTCCGGAGAACAGCTTTCCAAGCGCCAACAGAAGCTGGAGAGAAGGCGAGCGGCAAAGGCTCAGTGCAAAGAGGACACCAGGGTGGCCGAAGGCACTGAATTAAGTTGCAAACCTTTGGTGACGGGGGCGAAAAGGGACAGGTCGGAAGAGGTCTCACCCACCAATTCAGGACGGTCTCCTGTAACCGAAGTCACCCCAACTTCTGCAAACGCGAACAGGGTCAAAAGGAAGAAGGTTTCCGGAAGCTCTGCAAATTGTCCTGTTGGTCTAACTGGAAAGTCGGTGAATGAAACTGAAGGAACACGTCGCAAGGCTTGCGAATTCGGTCCACGGACACTGGCTGGAAGGGACGAAGCCGGCATGGTTTAAGCTCCTGGAGGTCCAACCGAAACGTTGGTGAATGAAACCGTGGCTGCTAGTCAGTCTGGACTACGGACACTGACCGGACGGGATAAAGCCTCGAAAGGAGAAACATCCGTCGCACAGCGAAATAAAAGACGGCTGCCCTATAAAAGAGCGGCTGTCCCGCTTTTCAAAGTGCGTATCTGTAAAACTGGCAATGACAACAGCATGACCATCACAGAGCGCAAGCACTGTGAAGATCATCTGTGGGAGCTGGCTACGGCAGAGAGTACGCAGATCCAGTCTGAGGGATGTTGTTTGGCGGACGGAACCTTTTTGGTCGAGTGTTCTAATCAGCAGATTGCTGACTGGCTACGTGCCTCTGTGCCTAAAATTCCACATCTCCTAAATTCCTCTTTTGAAATTCACAGGGTGCTAGTTTTGACAAAAGCCATCTGTTTGATCCCGGGGCAACTCAGGAAAACTGAAGATGTGCTTCAACGCCTCGTTACCCAGAATGATGGTATCGACACTACGAAGTGGAAAGTCCATTACCACAAGAAGGCTAGGAATCGGGATGGCGAAGACGGTTCTTACCTTGTTGTAAGAGTAGATCAAGCTTCTGTGGCTATCATCAAGGCTAGGTACGACTCCCGTCTGCATTTTCATCTTGGAAGGATTTATTTCCAACTTAATTCCAATCGGTGAAAGTGATGGATGGATTACTAGTATTTATCAATGATAATAGCTCAGATAAACCTTCAACATTGTAAGGCTGCTACTGCACTCCTATGTAGCAGGCTTTCCGTGTTGAATACAAAAACTCACCTCGTAGCAATCAAAGAGCCATGGGCCTGGAAGGGCCGAGTTCTTGGTCTTGGAGGGCTACGAGGGTTCAATACTCTCTATGACGAACGGTCTGACTTACCCCGGACCTGTCTCATCATACCGAGCTCTTTTCCAGCACCAAAACTTGATCACTTCTGTGGTCAAGACCTGCTTGCGGCTATGATAAACTACGAAACGAACGGTGAGTGGAAAACTTTCGTCGTTGCGTCAGTTTACTTTCCCTGGAACTCCATTCTACCCCCTCCCTCAAGACAGGTTGTGGATTTGGTGGAGTTTTGTGAAAACCGGAAGTTGGGGCTTATCATGTGCTGTGATGTTAACGCTCAAAACATAGTTTGGGGCAGCGTCAAATGCAACATGAGAGGCAACCATCTTCTTAATTATATTCTGTCTTTTGACTTAGACATTAACAATGTTGGTAATACGCCAACTTTTGTTACGGCTATACGACAGGACGTAATTGACTTGACACTATCTAACAGATATGCCAAGGAAATTACCAACTGGAAAGTGTTGCTGGACGTGTCACTCTCAGACCACAGATACATTCAATCCCATGTAGCAAATGTGTTTCCCACTCCTTTAGTTACAAGAAATCCCAGATAAACCAACTGGACACTTTTCAACGATGAGCTCTTTCGTCAAAACTCTACCTAAGCTCTCAACATCACAAAAAGTGGAAGATGCAGTTCTAGAAGTGAATTGTGCCCTTACAAGTAGCTTCGAGTTGGCATGTCCAGCTAGACAATTACCTAGTAGATCTATGGTTCCGTGGTGGAACAGTGAACTACAAAAGCTTCGCAGGGAAACCAGAAGTACTCGTATTCTGAATAGGTCCCTCAAGACCAATTCAGAGGCCGACTGGAACCTATATCGATCTAAACAGAAGAATTTTAAAGGGTTATTCGAAGATCAAAGAATGCCTCTTACAAAGAACTCTGTGAAAGTATAGAAACACTCAGTGAGACTAGTCGACTTACTAAAGCCCTTAAAAGGAGCAAGGTAAACAAACTAGAAACGCTCAGGAAATCAAACCGTTCCTATACCGAGTCCAAAGCAGAGACACTCATTCTTATGCTGGAAACTCAGAAACCAGAAATCAATCGGACCACAGAACCTTAGATGAGGTGAATCCGATAAATCCACTCAACGTAGCTGGTACACGTCATCGTTAGTTGTTACTGACGAAGCCATCCTGCTTAAAACGCTGGAAAGAATGATTGAGATTTACATACGTAAAACCTCACTCCAAACACACCCTCTGTCTCAGACGCAACATGCTTACCAAAGAGGAAAATCTTGCGAGACCGCACTTCAAAATCTAGTTAGCAGTATTGAATGCGCGCTTGACAGGAAAGAATTTGCGGTGGGCATTTTCATCGACATTCAAGGTGCTTTTGACAATGCTGGCTTCGATGGTATGTTGAATTGTTCAATGCTCCCAGAGAACATGGTGTGGACGAGTCATTAGTGTTGTGGATTAAAGCAATGCTAGTGAATAGAACCGTAATCGCGGAGGCGGAGTCTGGACAATATGTTGCAACGGGAGTTAATAAGGGCTGTCCACAAGGTGGCGTTTTATCTCCTCTTCTGTGGTGCATGTTGATCGACTCTCTACTTGTAATGCTCAATGGTTCTAACGTTCATGCCCAAGCATATGCAGACGACGTCGACGTGCTCTCGGTTGGCTCCAGCCTCCAAGCTGTCTGTTCCCGAGCACAGGATGCGCATTGACTGGTCTGACCCAACTTATGCTTAAAGGCGTCAACATCCCCTTTTCAAATGAATTCAAACATCTTGGAGTAATCCTGGATAACAAACTTCTTTGGTCGAAACATGTGGAGTCTAAGACTACTAAATCACTGTCAGTTTTCTTTCAATGTAAAGGAGCTTTTGGCAAGACATGGGGTCTTTCACAGAAAAGGGTACTTTGGATCTATACGGCTATGATAAGACCAATCATCTCCTATGCGTCAGTTGTTTGGTGGAATAAGCTCTCGCGTAAATACGTTATTGCCTCGTTTGCCAAACTTCAAAGAACAATTTGTCTGGGTGTTACGGGGGCCTTCCCCAGCACACCGGGTGCTGCTCTCGACGCACTGTTGAATCTTCCTCCCCTTGATACCTACATCATGGGGTGTACTCTCAAGACCATTTCTCGTTTAAAGCGATGTGGTCTCTGGCACAATTCGCACTAGAGCTTTGAGGAACTCGCAAGCAGCATATCTTTTGACCCACGTATAATGGATATGCCGTCAGACAAGATGATCCCAAGGCTCAAACAGCGTCAAAACTACTCAGTCAGCTTTCCTTCGGTTCAGGACTGGTTCGCTCTAGAATCTGAGGCTGGAAAGAACTGTTATCGTTTCTTCACAGATGGCTCCAAAACCAACGAGGGTTCTGGTGCTGGTGCCTTTGTTGAGAACGACGACATACGACTGCACTCATCTTGGGATCATACGCATCCGTTTTCCAAGCGGAGGCTTATGCTATCCTAATGGCCTTGAGCCACGTAACGAACAATGGATGGACGGAGAAGTATCTTTGTTTGCAGCGATAGCCAAGCTTCTCTTCTCCCTTCTCAACCCTCTAACCACTTCGAAAGTGATCCAGGAATGCAAGAGCTCTCTGAATGCGATCGGAAGATTAAATTCCTTGAGTCTCATCTGGGTTCCGGGCAGTCACGGCATAACTGGAAATGAGATCGCCGATTAACTCGCTAGGCAGGGATCTCAGACAGCTCTCTCAGGACCTGAACCGTCGCTTGGTTTGCCAGCATCCCCAGTGAGGGCTTCAATCAACGATTGGATCTGCGAAGAGCAAAACCATAGATGGCATGCCTCCATTGGATGCAGACAAACCAAGCTTATGCTCCCCAACGTTAGTAAGAAGACTGCAACATTTTTGCTAGCTCGTAGCAGAAAAGACTGTAGAAAGCTTATTGGCGTTGCCAGTGGGCACTTCTCTTTTGCCAAGCATTTAAACGTGTTAGGCTTAAGTGATACCACACTCTGTGAATCTTGTGGAGAAGATGAGGACACCGCAGAGCACTTCCTCTGTGAATGTTCTCGCATGTGGTTACAGATACCTGGCGCAGACATTGTGAGAGCTGGTAACTTAGGATCCTTATCATGGCAGCGTCTTTTAGCTTTTCTCCGAACATCTGGAAAGCTATAACAAATAGAAGGTTGCTATCTGGGAGTACAATGGACCGGTATTTAGGTCTGAGTGCTCCAGCTGGTATTTTAAAAACCTCAAAAAAAAAAAAAAAATGGCGAAATGCCACACCGGTATGCACACAACGGTGTGCACACTTGTGTGGTGTGTATGGGCCGCTTAAGGCCAAACTTAAGTGATGCTCCGCAATGCTTGTAAGGACAAACAGATGATCTACTGTAGAGTAACGTGACCTGATTCCTGCCTGGTATTCTTTCAGGATATTATTCTGCCTTATCCATTCATTCAGCCGCTTTTTGAGCATCGCTGTAAAAATTTTATATGATGCATTCAGGAACGAGATTCCCCTATAGTTTTCTGGGTTAGAAAATGATCCTTTCTTGCTTCTTTGAATCCTTGCGGTGCCATTTAATGATCAAAGACTTTGTTCATTAAGTGGCAGAGCTCAAAAAAAAAAAAAAAAATTCTCTTTTTCTTTGGATTAGAAACTACCTTTCCGGCCGTTCTTACTTTTACTTAACTTTTAACTTTTATACTTTATAATTTTATACTTAACTTTTAAAAAACTAATTTTTTCAGAGGAATGAAAAATCTCTAATACAAATCACGCTCGTTCGTTGAACTTTACCGAGGGTTGACCAAGGTCTCCATAACAATCCTATGAGTTGTCAAAAAAAACCTGGGTTTTCCTGTTCTCAAAAAACGCAAAGCCACAAAAACACCACATAACCCTGTGTTCAGAGAGAGCAAATCTCAGTTTGATTAGTCCGAGTTTCCAGTACAATTTTTTTTCATTTGTACTATTTTCAATTTAAAAAAATTAATTCAGACTTGAAAATCTGCAACTTCTTCTTTGCAAATCAATTTATAAATTGTCATGTGTTATTTGTTCTATGTAGTATTTGTGTAGTTAGTCTTGTGGTATATCAGCCAAATGGTCTTTATCACCCGGCTGCAACCCCCCTACTGCAGTGCAGTAAGAATGGCCTTAGTCTCAACCCCTCCAAATGCCAAACTATGACTTTCTCGAAAAAACGGGAACCTAGTAAAGCTGTGTATTCGGTGCCTGGTCATTTATTATGTAATGTTGCAAGTTTTCGAGACCTTGGTGTTTACTTCAATGTTAACCTCGAATTTAATGAGCACATAAACTCAATTGTAAGGAAAGCTAACCCTATGCTAGGTTTTATAAAAAGATGGGCAAAAGAATTTAATGATCCTTTTGTAACACTATCTTTGTATAACTGTTAAGTTCGCCCTCATCTGGAGTATGCATCTCAAGTCTGGTCTCCACTGTTTGTAATTCACAAGTCTCGTATTGAGGCAGTTCGACATAAACTTATACGCTTTGCTCTGAAGGGTCTTTCTTGTGAGGATCCTTTTAATCAGCTTTTAAGCTTGCAAACCCTTTCCCAAAGACGTATCAATAATGATCTAATATTTATCCAACAGCTCATTGCTGATTATATTGATGCTCCCTACTTGCTCTCGTCTATAGGTTTTAACTACCGCGTAGGATCTCACCACTTACGTAATTTAAAGTTAATTCACTGCCCCCGTCACAGAACCAATTATGGCATGCATGAGCCGATATCGCGCATGAGGAGATTATTTAATTCAAATCATTTACTTGTTGATTTTAACATTAGCAAAAATAGTTTAAAACAAAAGCTTAAAACCAGTGTTTCACATACTTGATTTTTTTTTTTTATTTATTTCATTAGTAATCTGTATTAGTTTTTATATTTTCTAGTCTAGTCTTGTTTAATATGTTTATGTTATGTAGCTTTAAATTTGCTTTGTTTTTATTTACTTTATACGCTCTCTTTGTGGTGGTGTAGGCGTTTTACTAACTTCTAACACTTGCATTTATGATGAAGAGCGTAAATAAGTACGTACAAATGGGCTTGCTCTTAGCCCAGTGCGACTTAGTCTCTGAGATACAAAAAAAAAAAATTTCCTCATAGTCTATTTTGTAAGCACCCTCCCGCCACCAGTCGTTCCATGTATTTATCAATACGTCCATCAGCTTTATATTTCTTTTTGAAAATCCCACAATTCGTGATGACAGTTTTGTCAAGTGGTCTTTGAACCAAAATCCATGTGTTGTTCTCTTCAAGTGCCTCCAGCTCATCAATAATTGCCTCTAACTATTTCTTTGAGTCTTCAGACTCCATCGCTTCCTCTAAATCAAAAGGATCTAACTGGACGGCGCACAACTCAGCTATGGGGTTATCACTCTCAGGAACTATTCAATTACGCTTAGGATATGGATCTATTGGAACAGGAAACCTAGGGTTTTTCCACTTTTCACTTGGCTTACTTTCTTCTGTACCTTTACGCTGTTCATCATATTGCTGATTTTCTTGACATGCTTTTGTTGAATCAGGAACTTCTTCAATGACAACGTGAGGTGTTTTGGGGATCTCATTAAATATGACGTCTCTTCTTATGAATATCTTTCTGTTTGCTGCGTCATAAACTCTGTATGCCTTGTTACCATCACTGTAACCAACCATCTGACATTTAACTGCATTTTTCTCCCACTTTGTCCGTTGCTCTTTTGGAACATGAGCAAAACACTCACTTCCAAAAACACTTAAATGTGCTACCGAAGGTTTTTCATTAGACCATATCTCGTAAGGAGTGAGACCATTTAAAGTTCGCGATGTCCGTTTTATTTCTCAAGTAAACGGATGTATTTGTTATTTCATTCCAGAGAAAATGTGTCAAATTCCGAGCATGCAACATTGCCTTAGCACTCTCTACAATGGTCCTGTTTTGCCTCTCAATAAAACCATTTTTTTTTCTGGAGCCCTAGGAGTTGATATCTCAGACTTGATGCTTTAAGATAAAAAAACTTCTTAACTTCTGCGTTGCAGAATTCCAAACCTCCATCAGTCCTCAACCGCTTGAGGTTATACCTATCAGCTTGAACTTCGGCATGAAAATGCATCAGATACTCTAAAACATCCGATTTGTTCTTTAAGAAATATAAAAAACAAAATATAGAGCAGTCATTCTTCAACAGCAAGAAATAGTAAGCTCCGCCAATTGAGGCAACATTTATTTTTCCACATAAATCTGCGTGGAAAGTTTCACCAGGCATTGCAGCGCGTCTTGCACCTTCTTTGGGAAAACTAGAACGATGCAATTTGCCATGTGCACATCCCACACAGAATGGATTTTCTTCGGTATTGTTTTTGATGCTTAAATCTTGAACGACCTCATTTCTATGTTGCCGGCACAGGGACATAGTTCCTCGGGTCATAAGTCCATTATGGACTTGTATCCCACTTCAGTGGGACATAAGTCCAAAACTGGATAAAAAGTAGATTACGGACTTATATCCCATGTATTAGGTATCACAATGGACCTAATATTGGTCTAAGTGTGTCAGTTTGTTTTCCTGACAGCCATTTAAACCTAATCTAACCTAACCTATATCCCACCAATATGGGACATAAATCCCCAATTTTTTTATTTTACCTGAGACATAAGTTCACAATTTCCATAGAATCTCAATTTTTCGATAAATAATAGTAAATAAAAAGCCTTATGAAATACAGCTAGAAAACCAAAGGTTGTTAGAATACCGCCGCTCTTCAAATTTATAAGCCAAAAACTATAATTTATATTTTAGTGTTTTAAAAAAACTATTATTAGAATGAATTGCTAAGTCAAATGCTAACTTTCTATATAAAATTTCTTTATTTTATTAAAACTTATTTAACCCCCTGAAAAATCAAATTTTCGTTCAGTAAAATTTCTGAAAAAAAAACTCCTTGCATGGTGTCCCTGATATTGCATTATTATAATGGCTTGAGCAATTTTGCAACAAAGTTATTTATTGTTTTTCTCTTGAACCGCGTGCATCGAAAAATTCCAAAAATGCAGACAGTTGTTGGTATTATACATATATTGCCTATTCAGACAGAACATGTAAGCAAAATCAAACGAATATGGAATTTTGAAAGAAGCATAAAAAAGTCGAAAAAAAAAAAGAAAGCAGGGAAAGGAAAAAGAAAAGAGTGAAACAAAATCATTCTGCTTTCTTTTGTTTTCCTCAAACAGAAAAACATTGAATAAAATTAGAGAAAAACAATAGAAAGCGGAGTAAGATTTTGTTTCTGAGAACTAAGAAAAATAAAAGTTAAAATTCGCAAAGTAGAGATATGGTTTTCCGGAATTTGGAGATAATATTTTATTTTTAGAAGTTAGTAGAACTCCTTTGTTTAAAAAAGAAATTTAAAAAGTTTTAATCCTTGAGAATTTGAGAAATTAAAATTTCTTTTTTTCGTGTGTGTGTGTGTGTGAGAAACACCTTCACTACTAATTACCCGAACGTCTATATCACCCATGCCTTCAGCATTCAACGAAAAACCGTCGCCAACTCTTACATGAAAATTCTTGTTGCTAAATGGGACATTATTTTTAAACTCCCTCTGGAAGGACATGTGGTCTGTGGCTCCTGAATCAGCAAACCAGACATCTTTCGTGTCAGAATCTACCAATGTGCCCAACGTAAAAAGCTCTGCTATATCGGTGAAATGTAACGAAGATGATTTAGGAGCATTGTTTCTGCTTTGTAGATCGCGTTGTTTCTTTAGACACTCTGGAGACCAATGCCCTTCTTTGGAACAGTAATCGCATTTGCCTCTGTGCTTTCCTGCTTTTTTGTTCGCTCCATTTCTATTGGGTTTCTTCCAGCTACCTGTTGCCATGTACGCAGCTTCAGAAGATGTAGGTACGTTCAATTACAACTATCCTTGACTTCAGAAGAGCCTCTTCGTTTACCAAATGGTCAGTTAGCTTGTCGATTGTTTGAGATGTCGCGTCGTTGGCACAGCAAACCAAGCAGTTCTTACGTTGTCGAACTTCGATGGAAGGCTACCTAATATTTTAGCTATTATGACTTGCTCTTTCTGCTCCAGATCCATGTCTTTCAAATGAACAAGAGACATAACCATAGCAACGTAGTCGGCCATTTTCAATTTAATAAATTTATCTAAAAGCACTTGCAAAGATTGGTCACACTTCTCTGCGTGCACTGTTTTTAATCTAGACCACATTTGTGTAGATGTTGTGCAGTCCGATAAATACTTAAACTGGTCCAATTCCAAACCATGCATTAGAAAAGCCTGTGCATCTTTTTCATCCCAAGCTACAAAATCGGAAGTCGAACTTGTTGAGACTCCCAAAATATATTGCTTAAGTTTGTTCTCATTCATGTAGATCTCCATTTGCCTTCGCCATAAATGATAGTCCTGCCCATTGAATCGATGAAAGGTAAACCTTATGATCAGACATATCCACGTTTGTTTCAGTCGGAATTTCAAAACTCTCAAGAACTTCGTCCTTAATTTCTTTTTCTGGAATTTCAAAAAACGTACCAATGAATGAATCTAACAAACTCTCAGCAGCTGAATCTGTCTTGGACATAAAAAAAAATTTAATTAGCTTATATAAAAAAATTATTAAGACAGTGAACCCTGGGCCCATAACCTGTTAGATCTGAAGACTTTATTAAAAGAGAAAGCAAAATTACATAGCTTAACTTCATATACGGCCATGTGAGACCTGTCAAAGTGAAAATACAGTGTAAATTCAAGTTAAATACAGTAAGAGCAAAAAGAAAACGATTGTTTCAACATTATTAGTAAAAACAAAGCGCTAAAAACAGAAATTCGTGGTCAATTTTTATTCGAAAACGGAAAAAAATTTTATTTTGAGAGCAACTTTACAATGTGACGGCGAATGTGGAATATCATCAGGCGTGTTTTTTCATAAGGACATATGTTCCGACTAGGTTTTAATTGAAACTTGAAAAAATTTAGGAAAAAAGTATTTTGAAATGAAACACACAACTTCACTTTTTCACTTATAAATTGGTTGTAATTCTTCTAGAACTTTTAGTCATATGACTTCAGGTACATTAACTTCATTACTTTTGGTAGACATTCTATGTTTTTGTTTATATTTACAATTTGTGGAACGTATGTTTTAGTATTGTTTATTTGAGTTCTAATTCTTCCCATCCAGTTCCAAACATTCTCCCGCCTCCAAAAAATTCGAAACCTCCATCTGCTTATGGTGCACCCTGTCCAAAAGTCTGCACTGTAGTACCGACGACGACGTTCAGCTACTTCTCCACAGATGGCCTTTGACATTTAGGTGCCATCCGTAATTGGTATAAATATTAACTGATGGTGGTACTATTTTTTCTCATATATACATGCAAAGAGAAGAAGAGAGATTAGTACATTCAATTAAAACATAAATGGACAACACGAAAAAATAGTACAATGTACAAGAGACACCAAACAGAAATTTAAAAAACGTTGCCCCTCATTTTGACATGTACTGTATTAGTAGTATGCGTAATCAGGAATTTCATTCAATCGTGTGTGTCATTCTTACGTATGTTTAGCATTCCGATGCGTAAGAGTAGCGTAGTAGTTGGTGTTGTTCATCTTCATTATGTACATAAATTCGTTTTCGTGAGCATGGTGCCGGCATGCTATGCACAAATTTATTCGGGAATTTGTGTTTTGCTAGTGAGTTTTTATTTAAGTGTGGTTCTATTGTAGATTCAGTGATTGTGTTTTTTAACAACTTGGGGTTTTTTTTTTGAGTGAAATAAGTGCGCTCCGCACTATAAAACTTGAAGGATGTTTCGATGATGGGTGGATAGATGAACATACAAGTGTGCCTACCCACATGTTATACTGATGAGTTTTTTGTTCAATTTTTTCCTTTTGATTATTGTTTCCATTTTTTAATACAATATTAATATTCATTGATTTTTCGTTGATTATTCGGAAAATGTTTTAATTGATATATAGGTTAATATTGTTGTTGTTGGTGGCGTTGTCGCGTGGTTCCGGGTAGTTTTCGATTTTAGCGATCGCGATTTTGTGTGTATGTGTGTGTGTGTGTGTATAAATCTTGTTTATTTGTTGCTTGCGATTTGTGCGATTTCGGTCTCTTTCTAGTTGGACATTTTCGGCTCCAACTAGGATTTTGTTTACATTTAGTGTTGTAAACAAGCGCGAATTTTATTTTATTTTCTATGAAAATTTACGAAACGATTCGCGTCTTTAAAGTTTGTTAAGTTTTAATAGTGTTTATGTGCTATTATTTAAAGTGAAGTTGACTTTGTGTTAAAGTGCCAGTGGACTTAATAAGTAAATATTTGTTGTCAAATGCATTTTGCCGACGGCATTTGACATGTCGCGATTTTGATCTTTTTTTTCTGCGATGTGGATCGTGTTCATCTTCATAATGGCAAAGTGTTTATTTGTTAAATGATTTGGAAAGATATTGATTTTAACTTGTTGAATTTATGCAGTGTTGCAGTATTTTCAATTTCCAATTTTAATCGTGTGTTTTGTCGACGACAACGATTTTCCTTGGATCTATGTTCGATGTTTCTCCTTGACAGAGAATTTTAAATTATAGTTTTGTGAAATTTTAAATTTTGTAAATTTTGATTTAGCCTTTTAAGAAATATATTGTAATGCTTTTTACGTAATAAATTCTGTTTCTTATGAAAGTTTCTTTTTCATTTATGAATGTTAAGGCTGTGTTGATTGATGAGTTGTGATGATGATTTTACTGACTTTACAGGTGTTTTAAAGATGGGTTGATTGCTGAGTTGAATTCGTTGATTTCAGCTTGCGTTTGGCTTGAACTTAGCCGTATCCAGGGGTTTTGTTTAAAGTTTTGCATAATCTTCGAAGAAGATGTAAGTATGATTCAGCTGTTTGATATTTATTCATATTCTGAATCCAGGGGCGGTGTATTTTAAGTTGGGATTTTTTGAATATCTTCGAGGAAGATGTAGGCAATTCGATAAGGTTGGTGTTGACTCGTTTGCTGAGTCCAGCGGCGGTGTATTATTGAGGTTTTTCAGGTAATTCTTCGGGGAAGAGATATGATTCAACAGGTGTTGATTCGTTGGCTGAATCCAGGGGAGGTGTATTTTGAGGTTTTCAGGTAAATCTTCGGGGAAGAAATTTATTTCAGCAGATATTGATTCGTACTGAATCCAGGGGCAGTGTATGATGGTTTGTTGTAAATAGTATCTGGTTTACGTTCAAGTTTTGAAGCAATGATAAGTGTGTTTTCGTAGAAAGACTATGGTATCATTTTGTTCAGCTTTTAATGAACCGGTTGAAATAAAATTTCAATTTTTGTTTTGCGGTCGATTGGTAGCGACGGTTTTTTAAATCAGCGTACTATCCTCGGTGGCCTGGTTTGACGGCAGCCAGCATAATTTGGTTATTTTGCCTTCAAGGTGACGACTCGGATGAGTCCGTCTGATCCGGGATGCGTCTCGAAGATTCTGGTCATGTTCCAATACGTTGCTGGGAGACGCTCATCCTTGATTAGAACTAACTCACCTATATTTGGAACCTTTACCGTCTGCGTCCATTTTGGGTGTTGTTGAAGCCTGCAAAGGTATTCGGAATGCCACTTCTTCCAGAATTGGTCAGCCAGGACCTGAATTCTCTTCCAGCGTTCCAAGTGGGTGATGTTATAGGTAAGTTTCCCTTGCGGTACTGCATGAATTGGTTCTCCGATGAGAAAGTGAGCGGGAGTTAAGACGTCCAAATCGTCTACGTTGTCGGTCAGTGGACACAAGGGTCTCGAATTGAGACATGCTTCTACTTGTGTTAGAAGCGTCGCGAGCTCCTCAAATGTGAGTATCTCACTTCCAACAACCCGTTTGATGTGGTTCTTGACCGATTTCACACCGGCTTCCCATAACCCTCCAAAATGGGGAGAAGCGGGAGGAATAAAGTTCTTCCGCTACTTCCTTCCAGCAATGCTTTGCATTCTCCAACATTCTGCCTAACTCTGCGTTAGCGCCAACAAAATTTGTTCCGCAATCACTGTGCAGCCTCCTACATACACCTCTACGTCCGGTAAAGCGTTTGAACGCTGCTAAAAATGCCTGTGTAGTCAGGTCCGAAACAACTTCCAGATGTATTGCCTTTGTGACATAACATATAAAAACGACCGAAAGCTCGTGCCATCCGTACTCTGGGTGGAGGTAAGTTACCGATCAACAGCTTCATTCCATCAGCTTTCTGACGGAAACATTCCAAGCAGTTGTGTATCTGCAAACGACCTCCGACTCGTAAGAATGGAGTCTATAAATGCGTTTAACAAACGTAGATTTTTTGAAATTCTTCCATTTCCAGATAACTGTTCCAGATCATCTTTATACATTTTTTGCTGAGATGCTTTGACCGCGATAATACGTCCAGCTTCCAACTCCTGTGGTTCCAGTGGCTGAGCGTTTCTCGATCCCTTGACCTTGCGGCAGTTGAATGCAAATCTGAGATGTGTAGCAATCACCCGGATCACTCGTAACAGCTTCCAGAATTTATGCACCATATCGAGTATCATGTCATCCTCCGCGTTCATCTGCACGGCGTGCGTTTGAATTGGGCGCTCTTCTTCTGCAGTAACAACCTCTTCAGCTTCCTGGAATCCTCGTACTTCCGACCTTAATTCCGCGAACTTCGTAAAATTTCGGACATGGACCGGGGTTTCGGTCAAAAATAATCCAGCGGAGATGAGTTTTTTTGGCCACTGGACCTTGGCCGTCTTGACTCCGTACTACTTGTCGAAGGAGTATGTCGGCGAAAACGTCGCTTCCAAGTAGTAAGTCCACCGGAGGAGGTAAAAAGTAAGTGGGATCTGCTAAACAGAGTTTCTCTAAATGTTGTAATTTTTTTGGATCGATTCGGTGGGCTGGAAGATGCCCAGTCAGTGACGTGAAAACCAGTGCTCTTACAGCACCTTCAAACGTCGAGTGTTGCGACGCAAGCGTTAGATTGAAGCTACTATACGTTGTGCCACTGCTGACCAAACCCAACCCACTTACTCTCGCCACGGTTCGACACCGTTTTAAGTTCAGCAATTGTGCAGCTACTGCTGTTATGAAAGTGGCTTCTGAACCTGGATCGACCAGAGCTCTAAGGCAATGAAAATCTGCTGCCATGACTTTGACAACGGCTGTTGCCAACAAAACCTTCGCTTATGCACAGCTGCCTGCTGACGCATGGAAGGTGTTTAAATCTCTACCGCTCGAGCTAGCTCTTGCCGTCCATATGGAACTCAGGCGCGTCTGGGTTGACGGAGGCCTGAGTAGCGGTGAAATCTGTTTGTCTTCTGGGCTGGCTAGGTTGTGATGTTATATTGATGTGCAGCAACGAATGGTGGCGCTTCGAACAAAACGTGCAATTTTTGTCGCTTGGGCAGTTTGAGGCGAAATGACTGTACCCCAGACAGTTATTGCACACCTTTGCCATCTTAACTACCTGCGCGCGCCTTTGCACATCCATATTCAGGAACTTCTGGCATTTTCTCAGTGAGTGCTGGCTCTGGTGGCATACTTGGCACACGAACTTCGTTCTGGCAGCATTCTTCACGTGAAACACCTTCCGCACCTCCGTACCGGCTGGTGTCCGCACATCGTTCTTGAAAGAAGTTGGTTGCACTGTATGTGCACTCACTGCTTCCAAGGTCCTGAATCGTGCTTCCAAAAACTCCAGAAAATCGTTCCAGCTTGGCAACTCTTTCTGGTTCCCCAACTTCTCTTCCCACAACTGCTGCAAATTACCAGGTAACTTGTTGTATACGATATGCACCAATATAACATCCCATTTATCCACAGGTACATCCAGATTTCTGAGTGCATGGACACTTTCTTGCGAGGTGAAGATTACCTCCTTCAGCTCATCAACTGACTCCTTAACAAGTTAACAAGTTAAGGAGTCAGTTGATGACCTTTTGGTTAAAATGTAGTTTTAGTTGCGCGTTTACTAGCACACGCTTGTTGTCGTATCGCGCCTTTAATAACTCCCATGCCTTGTCAAAATTACCCGCGACGCAAGGCAAATGCTGGAGCAAACGATCCGCTTCGCCTTCTAAACTGGACTTCAAAAAGTGCATCTTGTCGATGTCCGTTAAGTTCTTGTTAGAACACACCAGGGAATTAAATCGGTCGTGAAACGACCGCCATTTTGTATATTCCCCACTAATTTTCGGGAGATCAATTTTGGGCAATCTCAACTTGGTACGAACCATACCTGAGTGGCCTAAACTCTGACCAGCCTGACCTGCTGCCAGCGCTGACGTTGCATTAACCGAAGACAAACTCTCCAACAACTTGGTTAAATCGGACCTGTAATATATGTACGTATCGTTGATTTTATCATAGACCTCAAAATAATCTTCCTTTTCTATTCCAGGTTCCAATTTTCAACCCCCAACGACGTTCTGGTGGTAAATTTTTGCTGAAGCCATATTTTCTTCAAGCAGGGCTAAGCGGCTACTCGCAATTGCACGCGTACCACGTGCTTTGGGCTCTTTCTTGAAATTCCTGTAGTTCCTCTCTATTTGCTCCAGGAGGCTTTTTTGTAGAGCACCGTAGAACAGCGAAGAACCAAGAGCAGGAACTGGATTCGACATTTTACGTATTTTTATTTTTGTTTGGGTATAAACTATTTATTTATAAAGTACGAACACAACAAGAACGAACTTACTTAAATTCTTCTTCTCTTTGCAGTGGCAACCTTGGATGACCTTGTAGTCCTTGATGACTTGACTTCTGCAGCAGATCTAGTTTTAAGTTTATTAAGTTTTTAATCGCGCGCGATTGATTAGTTTTAAGCAAATTTCATTTGGAAAAATTGAAACTTTACTTATTAAACTCTGTAGGAGTTCTTCATATATGTATTAATAGTTTAATTCGTTTGAAACAAGTAACAAAATAATTTTTCCAACTCACATATAAATCACAAGTCTCATATGAATTCAACCCCAGCATGTAAACATAGTCAAAAACACCAAAGAGCAATTCCTTGTCACCTTTGTGAAGGGACCTATTTTTGACATTTCTAAAATGACAAAAAACAGACAAAAAAATTGTTTATCTGCATCAATTTCACTACGGAACATTTTTATTTTCCACTCTATACAATTGCTTTAGGTTTTTAGCAAACATTTTTTGCGTTTTATTTGCTGAACCAACCTGACTCCAACCCACAAATAAAAAAACGAAGCATTTTTTTTTGGGATATCATGTCATTTACATAACATCATTGTGAAAAAACACGCCTATTGTTACAGCAGCTGATTGATGACACTACCATTAGCAGCGTTCCTAGTTGCAGCAAAAATTCGTTACGCTACGTTACAGCCCCGCCTCAACAAAACATTTAATTTTAATGCCGTTGCGGTCGGCTCTCAAACTATCAATCTTCTTCTTCTTAATATATATAAATAACGTGTCACGATGTTTGTCCGCGATGGACTCCTAAACTACCAAACCGATTTTAATAAAATTTGTACACCGTCTGCAGTTTGATCCAACTTGAAAGATAGGAATGCTTTCATCTCAATTTATGATCGCAATATTATTTTATTGCAAATTATTTGACTATTATTTGATGGTCACAATCATTTATCTATTAGCTCCAAACAATTCTAACAGATGGCGACATCTGTTGACTGGATTGAGTAAGATTCAATAGATGACGCTATGTCAAACTTCCAAACGTTTCATATATTTAAGCAACTTTTTAATTGCTCCAAATAATTCTAGCAGTTGGCGACATCTGCTGACAGGATTGAGTAAGATTCAATAGATGGTGCTAAGTCAAACTTCCAAATGTTTCATATAAGCTACTCTTTAAAAGAGCTCTTGAGGCTCCAAAAACGACACTAACTGAATTTTTCACATTGTGTTAAAAATCTGATATTTTTGGCCACGTTATTTCACATGGAACAAATCCGGTAAAAAATGGGAACCACGAAAACAAGGAAAACCACATCCTTCCATCACAGGCATATTCAAAGCTAAGACATTGGGGCGACTTTACACGGTGCATCCAAACCAACGTAAGTGCTTCTATTTACGTTTGTTATTGGTGAATAGTCGATACATTCCAAGATGCATGGCGTGAACTGCAATTGCTAGAAGACGATAACCATTGGGATAACGCTTGCTGATCGCATTGACTTCAACGCCCAATAACATTCGTCAGCTGTGTGCAATTATTTTGACGACATGTTATCCATCGCAAGCACAAACTTTGGGGGAAAGATATAAAAATTGTATGACAGAAGACATATTGCACTGAATTAGACAAACAGATCAATGCCAAAATATAGATTATACGCCTAAGTTGTATGATGAAGCGTTAGTGTTGATCGAGGATTTATGTCTTTTAATTTCAGAGCTACCTCTTAATCATTATGGTATAACACTGATTTACAACGAGAAAAACAATATATATACCATGGTAATTAAGTAACAATTATTGCGAACAGCGAGCCATCACTGACAGCAGAACAAAAAATTATTTATGATCGGAATGTGTTGACTGTTGCTGCTGAACAAGGCGGTTTTTTTTTTGACGCACAAGACATTTTTAATGACGTTGATTCATGCCAAAATACTTTCACAATAGAAAATTGCATTGGCAATTGCTAGATGGTGGGCGAAAGGCACATTCAACACTCAAGCTGCCATTGGACATTCATAATAAGCCACATGCAATATGTAACATAAAAAAGAATAGTAGAAAAGCTGCAGTGTTGCGGAAGAGTTCAATTATAATTTGGGATAAGTGCACAATGGCTCACTAATATTCACTCGAAGCATTGCATAGAACTATGCAAGATTAATAGCGGCAATGATAAACTTTTCGCTTTTGTCTCGTGATTTCCACCAGACCTTACCAGTTATACCCCGCTCTACTTTCGCCGATGAAATTAATAGATGTTTAAAACAATCATTCTTATGGCGAAGTGTTGAAACACTTCGATTGACCATATAAACATGCGCGTACGATTGTAAAATGATCCATCAGCACAAATATTTTCCGAACAATTATTTGATGTTGGGAATGGTAAAATAGAACTGCAACCAAATACGCAACGAATTAAACTGCCAGACAATTTCGGCACTGTTCTTCAGGAAAAAAACTAATTGATTCAGAGTGAGTATTTTTGCGGATATACAGAGAAATTACTTGAATCATAACTGGCTCAGTCATCGAACTATTTTGGCAGCTTAAAATATTGATGTTGATGAAATTAACATCCAGATACAACAGTTGTTACCAGGCGATCTGATGTCTTTTAAATCAATCGATACTGTTGTTAATGAAAATGGTAGTTTAAATTCTTTTTATTAATTTATAATTATAATAAATATAATAATTTTACATGTTTAACATTCGAATCATTTCAAAAATGTTTTCAACACTAGGATGTTTAGAGGAAATTCTATTGTTGTTTGTTATGGACCATAAAGTTCTCACCAATCAAAAGAAAAAAAAAAATTGCCACTCAAAGTCGGTACTTTCACAAACATGCATGTTATGAATTCAATTGTGTTTGAATGCAATTTTGCATTGAATAGTAGTAGTCATAAAACAAAAAAGTTCTGCAAAGCGACAGAGAGAAACAATATGCAGTCGGAGAGTGAAAAACGCCGTGCAAGTCGTTAAGATTCAGCGATCGCAAAGGCGTATAATTGGAAATCTTGAGCGTGCAGGTTTTAAACATGACAGCGCAATTGATTTATTGGTTGGTGTAATGGACAAAGTCTGCCAATACTATAAAATTTTCGGGTTAATCAGCTGGGCTGTGTTGTGCAAGTGGCAAAGTTAAATTTACCTATTTTACCATTGCTTTTTGTCGAATCGGCGGAGTCGGAATGCCTTCAAATGAGTTCATTTGGTGGGTGGTGGAAAATGGAATTTATACGTTTCAGGTGATTTCTGCACACGGCATTTTAAATAGTGCGATGTATGTTGAAACGGAACAAATATATGATTGTCTATTATATATTCAGAATCAAGGTCAGGTGTATCATAACATTGGTTCGCTATTGCCGTCACCGAATTCAGATTATCTGTTTCTGCAAATATATTTTATTAGCAATGGTAATGCCAATGATGCTGAAGTCATACAACGCTATAAAGTTGGAGGTAGAAACAATAGTCTGCGAGAAAATATCATAAGATAACAGACACAATTTTTCCATGAACAAAATGGAATGGTTCCCACAGGAACGGGAATGGGAACGGGAGTTTAAAAACCTCTGAACCGATTCCAAAAATTCTTTAGAGTGCTTCATTGAAACTGAGTAATATAGACCATATTTTATCACCATTTTCCCACAGGAACGGGAACGGGAATACCAAAACCACTGTACCGATTTCAATATGGTTTTCACTATTACAACACAGTGTTATTCCCAAGTTGCATAGACTATATTTCATCCCCATACGGAAACGGAACGGGAACTGGAAAATATCCTTGGAAAATACTGGACCGATTCCAAAAATGTTGTAATCGTTCGAATGCTTAATTGCCCCTGAGTAACACAGACAATACCTTATCCCCAATCTGCCACTACAATGGAAGCTTGGAAACTACTTTACTTAACTTTCAATTAGATAAACGTCTGGCCTGAGCTATGCCGGGCGGGTCAGCCAGTATATATATAAAAAAAAGTCGTGTTAGTAACACTACTTTTAACTCAAAAACGGCTGAACGGATTTGTCTGAAAAATGGTGAGAAGGTAGCTTAGAACCAGGAGACGGACATAGGATACTTTTTATCCCTATATTCCTATGGGAACGACATCAATGCAATGCGTTAGCCTTCGTTATATAAGTTAATAGCTGTAACACTTTTATTTTTAAAAAAATATTTTTTTATCAGGCAGATTGCCTGGAACCTTTATTGGTAATATCTGAATAGCAACTCAACTCTTAACCTTAACTGAACATGTATTTATAATTGGATAGACAAAGAATGGAACAATAATTATGGTGACATAATTTAATTTATTTCTTACGAATTAATTCTGATGAAAACTGCAGCTGGCGACTGCAACATGAAGTAATTGATTTCTGGAAATTTGGTGATGCGATTGCACTATTGCATCATTAAGTCTTCCCCTCTTAAATGCGATTGTCCTCGATCGCTTGAAGTGCATTAGGTCATGGAACTCTGTTGTTTGTATTATGTAATTTTATAATGATGTAACATCTCAAAAGTAGGGTAGGTCATAGAATTATGATGTAGGTATTACGTAAACTGGTGATGATGAGATCGTTGACTTTGTTTCATCTGTAATGACTTGGAGTGGAATATCGTCTTGTTTTGTTTCCGATGTGCTTATAGTGATATTGGACTGATTTGATCTGGTTAGTAATGGTTTGCATATGGATGATAACGTGAATAGAATGCCAAGGAATATGATTAGCTCCCAGATAGTGAATTGATGGGTTTTTCCTTCTGATTAAATTTGATTTGACAACTCTTTAGTGTTGTTGATGTGCAGTTTGTTGACCATTTCCAATGATATTAGTTTATGATATTCTTTTTCTGTTGGAGAGGGTTGTAGTATAGCCGGAAGAATTTTGTGTGTTGTTATATCTCTTGTAATGAACTGTTGATTATCAATAGTGAGGTTGGTATCGTGATATTTGATGAGAAACGTGCCATTAAGATTTTGACTCATATTTTCGGCCTCGATGGTTCCGCTGAAGTTGTTTAGTAGTATTATGCCAGGTGCTATTTCTTCGATATGGGAAAGATGCTGACTGTTGTTCATTAAGTTACATTCTGCTTTCAAACTTTTTAATAATTTTGGAATACATGTGGAGTCAATTAAGCTTACAATATTTTTAGTATTACAAATTGTTACATAATTAATAGTCTTACAATTGTTATCGATTGCGTATATTTCATTTTTATTTCTTATTATATTTTCATATTTCAAATCAAGAGCAATATTTCCCTTTTTAATGGGTATTAACATTAATTTTTCAAAATTTGTTTCTTTTGTAATTGATATGCTTATTATGTAAAGAAGTGAAGTCACGTTGGTAACAATTTTAATTTCAGCAAAGTTTAGTGCTTCTTCTATTGTTTCGTAGGGAATCTTTTCTTTATCTAATGTATTAATGGCTAAGTCTATTTCTTCTTTTGATAGAATTACTGAATTTGTGATTCCCATTTTTGCCCAATTGATGGCATGATTTATATTTTGCAATTCATCTTTAATCATTCTTACTTTATATTGGAGCTTATTTACTATTTTGCTGTTAACAGTATTATCTTTCTTTAAAAATCTTAAAATCTCATTATTAATTTTTTTTAGGTTGTTTACTCTTTCGTTATGTAACTTATTGATAACAACTTGGTTATTATTATTTGTTAGCAAATTTGACATTTTCTTTTTTATAATTACAAAATCATCATGGTCAGGATTTCATGCAATGCATTTCCATGCGGATCCATTAAAATTAAGTGATCTCTTTACTTTCATGTGTTTTGGTTTGATGTTTAAAATTAAGTGTTTTATTTGCTCGACCTCGTGCGAAATTAATGGAAATAATGTGTGGTTACGGGTGATATTTCGATTTAGAGTCGGTGTAATATCATCAACAAATTTTTGGTATTGTTCGATATCAACATCGTGTATTATCTTAAGGTTTCCTTCTTCTCAACATGTAGAGATACAAATTGTGAATTTGAAAAATCCAGAATTTGAATTTCTCCTTTAACGGTGATGAATAGTAATCTGTAATTAAGATTTCTATTTTAGTTTCTTATTAGACTTTTATGAATTGTTTTGCCTGATTCTGTTGTTACTATTAGGCGTGTTTTTTTCACAAGACTGTTATATACATAACATCATTTTACATGCAAAGCAAAAACAACATCCCCGACAACCAATGTTATGGATAAAAGGATGGTTAAGATTTGGTCGGGGATAGATTTTTGACGTTTAGTCGAGTATCGAATGAGTTTTTCAACTTTTCATTTTTTAATGTTGGTGCGTCTAGAGACTTTCATGTATCTCGAACAAAAGCAAAATGGGTGGCAAAGGGTCTGTTCACAAATGTGTAACTGAATAAAATCATATGCCCACTCTTACACTCCGCAATTTAGTTGCAGACAATTTTTGATTTTTAGAATTTCATTGATTTCAAGAGTTAGATTTGTAAATGTATATTAAAATACATAAAACAACGTAATAGCAATTAAAAATGGTCTGTTTAGTGACTGAAAGCACTTTTTGCATATATCTTTTCACATTTTTGTGTGCATGTTAACATTTTTTTCAAAGCTAATTGTTAAGTATGCCATAAAAATTGTTGTACTTTCTTATTATTAATAGTTTAATTCGTTTGAAACAAGTAACAAAATATTTTTTCCAACTCACATCTAAATCACAATCTCATATAAACTCAACCCCAGCATGTAAACAGAGTCAACAGAAATTCTTTGTTACCTTTGTGAACGGACCTATTTTTGACGTTTCTAAACTAACAAAAAACAGACAAAAAAAATTGTTTACCTGCATTAATTTCACTACGGAACATTTTTATTTTCCACTCTATACAATTGCTTTAGGTTTTTAACAAACAGTTTTTGCGTTTTTGTGCGAATTTGGCAAAAAAAAATCATTTGTTGCCTTTTATTGGTTTGACAACTGATCGAGAGCACCAACCCACAAATAAAAAAAGCCGAAGCGTTTTTTTTGGATATCATGTTATGTACATAACATCCTTGTGAAAAAAACACGCCTATTGTATTCTTATTTTCCTTCACTACTTCTTTTCTGTACCTAAATATGTGTTAATTTTGATCCTAATCTCTTATTGTGTTTGACAAAGATAGTTTCACCGAGGATGTAGTGTTTTATTGGTTTTCTTGTTTTGTTGTGGTATTCTAAATCTTTTTGTTGTTTTAATTTAAGGGTTTCAATATTGGAAGTACGAACTTTTTCGAATTCATCGGGATTCAATCTGGGTATTCGACCATAAAAGAGTTCAACAGGTTTTTTGCCTGTGGTAGAATGGATTGAGAAATTGTATGCGTTTACTGAGCGTTCTAAGAGTTGCTCAAATGTACGAGTAGGCCCATCTGCTTTAAGGCATTTCATAATTTCAGACAATGTGGGGTGGAATCGTTCCACTGGGCCGTTTACTTCACTTTTATATGGAGGTGTCGTAAAGACTTTGATTTGGAGGTCGTCCTCTAGCATTGAAGTGATTGATGCGGAATTAAGAGATTTTTCGTTGTCAATGACAACATTTTCTGACCTCTGTCAAGCTGGCGAAGTGACTTTCTCGGATCGGAACAAAATTTATATGTAATTTAGTTGCTAATTATTTGCCAAAAAATTAATTTTTTTGCTCCTCCCGTTTAATTATAAAAACTCACATTTCCAGCTTGACGTCAAGCTGGCAAAGCAATTTTTTCAGGAAAGGTTTAGAGACCGGGTGTTTTCACCATATTTTTTTTGCTAATTATTAATTAATTAAATAAAAAAAAATTTCTTAATTTTTTTTTTTTTGAAAAACTGATTTTTTTATATTTTTATTTACTAATTATTTGCTCCTCGTAAAAACAAAAATTTTAATTTTTGCTCTTCCCGTTTAGCTGCAAAAATTCACATTTCCAGCTTGACGTCATTTTTTATTTTTATTTATTTACACTTAGTACAAGCAAGCAAACTTAAATCTAAAATACAAACAAAACTTAAATCTAAAATAAAAAATATATTCAAAAGAATGAATGAAATCAGGAGGGTTCGGTTCATTGTGAGTAGGAAGCAAGAGATTTACGGAGGGATGATTTTGAGGTATGGAAATCGAACAGATTATAGGAATCATTGACATTACGTAACATACGTGACATAGGGTTGTAGAAACTATAATTCGTACGGTGATAGGGAATTCGGAAAGGGGGAACAGTCCTAAGATTACGTGAATTTACATTAAAAGATATTAAACTCAATAGCGAAGGACAATCAATGTTTCCACTCAAAAGATCTTGAATAAATACGATATCTGAGATCTCGCGTCTCCTTTGAAGAGACTGAAGATCAATAAGCTGCAGACGATCAGCATATGGAGGCAAGCGATATCTATCTTCCCAGGGAAGTTTGCGTAGAGCGTAAAGGAGAAATCTACGTTGGACAGCTTCGAGGCGTTTAGCTTGTGTAATTTGATAAGGTGACCACACTTGGGAGGCATATTCAAGAATTGGCCTAACGAAAGTAACGTACAAGGATTTGAGAATATACGGATCGGAAAATTCTTTCGACCAACGTTTTATGAATCCGAGCATGCTGTTTGCTTTTTTTATAACATGTTCAATGTGGGAGTGAAAGTTGAGCTCTTTATCACAAATGACACCTAAGTCACGAGCAAAAGAGACAACGTGTATTGGTTCACCTTGTAGATAATAGCACCGAGGGGGCGGGGGTAGACGTTTGCGGGAAAAAGTTATAGCGTGGCATTTACTAACGTTAAGTTCTAAATTATTTTTGTGACACCAAACTGAGAAAATGTCTAGATTATCTTGTAAAATAGAAGAGTCAGCGGGGGATAAAATACTTCTAAATATTTTCATATCATCCGCGTATATCAAAACGTTGCAATCAAGGATTTTGACAACATCGTTAATCCCTAAAATAAAAAACAGTGGGCCAAGATGGCTGCCTTGAGGGACACCAGAGGGTGCTATGAAGGGGTTGGAGAGAGATGATCTGAAGCAGACTACATATTTTCTCTGAGTTAAATAGGTACAAACCCAAGAAATAAAAAGTGGGGGAAAGCCTAGGATTTTTAATTTGAAAAGTATGATTTTATGTGACATTTTGTCGAATGCTTTGCTAAAATCAGTAGCAATAACATCAACTTCATTTCCTTTCTCTAAGGTACACAACGTATGGGAAACAAAATCCACTAGATTGGTCGTGGTTGACCTACCAGCTAGGAAACCATGTTGTTCAGGAGCCAAAATAGATTTGCAGTGGAAAGACAGTGTATCATAAATAATGCTTTCGAACAGCTTTGGTATCCAGGACAGTTTGGCTATGGGACGATAGTTAGACACATCATTCTTTGGTCCTTTTTTATGGATAGGAATTATATAAGATGTTTTCCAGAATGTTGGAAACACACCTTGTGAAAGTGATAGCTTGAAAAGGGCTGTCAGAGATTGGACAAAAAAGCTCGAACAGTTTTTTAGGACTATAGCAGGAATTCCGTCAGGACCAGATGAGTAATTATCCTGAAGTTTATCAATTTTATTTTTGATTATGGATGGGAAAATATCCAATGTGTGAAATGAGGTTTGTGGAGAGTTATTTAGATATTGGAAATAATGTAAATCCACTTCTACCTCGCAATCACTAAATGACTGTTCAAAAAAGTTTGCGAAAAAATTTGCAATCATTTCAGGGTCTGATGATGAGTTGTTGAGGTAAGAGAGGGAGGAAGGGTAGCCGTCAGATTTTCTTTTGATGTTTATAAACTCATAAAAACGTTTAGGATTTAACTTTATTGAAGATTGCATTTGAAGAACATATTCGCTAAAGAGACGTGTACTAAGTTCAGAAAACTGTGTAAAAACGAACGAGAAAACTTGGTAGTCGTTTACTGATTTTGAAAGAAGATATTTTTTCCATAAGTTATTCCTCAGGTTGCGAAGTGACCGAAGATCTTTATTATACCAAGTCGGGGAAGAGGAGTAATTTTTACGAGGCATAAAAGGAACAGATTGTGCAAAACATTTAAAAATCTCTGAATAAAATACTGACAACGCTTGATCGATCGAGTCTTTAGAAAAAGTGAAGTTAATATTGGCTAGAAGGGAATTTAATTTGGGAAAGTCAGCCTTTCTAAAGTTAAAGAAATAGTCTACGGCAATGTTAGGTTGAGGATTGTGGTAAGAGAATGAAAGCGACAAAGGTGGGTGATATTCGTCCAGTTTAGAAAGAAGTTGGCCACTTGCTGTCACAATAGCGTTACCAGGATCAGAAACGAAAATAAGGTCTAGTTGCCTATTGAGGTTATTAATAATACCACTTATTTGGAAAAGGTTAGAGTCTTGCATGCAATCAGTGAAAAGTATTTCTTTTTCAGATGCAGTATATGACGGATAATAGTAAGTACCGTCGTTATGAGGAGACCATTGAATATACGGGAGATTAAAATCACCCATACATATTATTTCGTCATTGGTGTCAGCAGCATCGAAAAGGTGGTCTATTGCATCAACTATGAGCTGATATGATATAGTTGGTTGAGAGGGGCGAATATAACAGCACATAATAAAATTATATCGGGAGGGCAGTTTGATTTTGACTGTTATAAATTCAAAATCTGTTGAATGTGATGAATTGAAAGGACTGACATCAAGACGACAGTTCACCGCTAACAAAACACCACGGCCCAGTTCTTCACTGTCATTGATCAGACCGTCCTGACGAAAAATTAGGTACTCTGATGTAAATAGTTCACTGTCAAGAATATTTGGAGTAAGGTTTGTCTCAGTTAGAGCAAAAATGTCATGAGGAAATGATTGTGAATTAGTAAAAACTGAGGACGTTTTGGTTCAAAGCCCTCTAACATTCTGGTAGTATATAGTAAGGAAGGCCGAGGGATTAAGTGAGTGGGGAGGAAAGGCGGTGTTAAAGGCGAGCATCATTCCTAGTACGATTTCGTCGGGTATAAGAGTTATTTTTGGATTTAATATAAGCCGCGTAGGCTTGTAAGTCATCAGCGACCATTTGATTAGAAACATTGAAAGCTTCGTGAAAAGAGTTATAAATTTTTCTAAGGGCAGAAACATTGGTCGGGAGACCTTCTTGTTGGATATGCAACATTACGTTTGTTTTAGTCTTGCCATCAATGCAAACGGACTCTGCGGTATTATATAAGTAGGCTAAGTAGAGACGAACATTGTCATATGTACGACGGTTTCGTAGCCTGGACATTGTGTAACGAGATTCGGTACTATCAGAGGTCTGCATTGATACTTTTACAGCAGGAGGGAAAAGTGGATCAAGAAAATGTAGATTATTACGAATGGGTTTGGAATTGGTATCGATACTTAAGTCGGGATGATTAACTGGTATAGGAACGACATGTGAGGGAGTGAAATTAGGATAATGAACCTGGGAGTGGGAATTGGTTAGAGGCTTTACATTTTTTAGGGATCTAGAGATAGTTTTTGGTTCGTTACGTTTACTTTTAAAGCTAGTTCGAGGCTTAGTATTATGGTTGTGATTATAATTTGAAGTAAAATTAGAGCTGAGTTTAGATAAGGATGGTCTGACGTATTCGGGAACAATTTTCATCCTACTGTTTCTTAGCTTAAGAAGAGGACCAGAAAACATCCATAAGTAATCGCTTTGTATAGTGATGATGAATTTTCCGGGTGAAATGCAATTACAATTCAATGGTTTAAAAAAGTAGTTTTGCTTAAAATATTGAAGAAGCCAGGATTCTGTAGTATGATAAGGTGCGTTTTTGACTATGAAACAAGAGCTGCTTATTGGTTGGTTATTAATGATTTTTTCCAACCGACGGTTCCAGTCGGTGATACTCCATGTTGTACCGAATTTAATGATCGACGGTTGTATTGTTGATGCAGACTCTGATGTTGTAGCTATAGGTGATGTTGGAATAGTAGCAACTGAGGAAGTGTTCATTAGAAGAGACGGGCTTTCAAGATCCATAATTTCTGTATGTAGTGACTTGTTGTTAGTAAGAAGTTCTCTTGGGTTGGATGGACTTAAGTTGTAGGTGTTTTTTAGTTCTTCATAATTTTCTGCTATGGCTAGACGAGTTGCTGTTGACTCATTTCTGACAGCTTCTACAATTATCGTAGAATCGTTATAGACTTTATCAAACGAGGCTTCTGCGTTTCTTGATATTGATTTCGATTCAATTAGCAGCAATTTTATTGAGTCGGTTATTATCGACAAGTTGTCTTGGAAAGAGCTTAGCAATTCACTCCCTGTTTCTGTTCTATCAAAAGACTTCGTTGTAGAACTGGTGTTAAGTAATACCTCAAGTTTTGTATTAAGTTGGCATGAGAGAGAGTTCAAGTTATCATAGCATTCTGAAGTTCTGGCAAGAATATTTTTTATAGAGACTTCAGTTTTTGATGATTGTGATTTTGAAATTTCATAAAGGTTTTCAAGATTTTTTGTTGTTGATTCGTTGTTTACTACCATTATTTCGCTGGCTTTTTTTGGTTACAACGAAACTCCGATTTAAGTTCCATAATGCAATCAAGCTGGCGAGGCAATTTTTTGAGGAAAGTCTTAGGGATCGGGTGTTTTCACAAGATTTTTTTACTTTTTTTTGCTCTTGGAAAAATAAACTAAATATTTTTTTGCTGTTTAAGAAAAATTTTTTAAAATTTTTTTCTTAATTTTTTTTTTGCAAAAATTTTTTTAACATTTTCTTTTTTGGCTATTTAATTGCTCTACGAAAAATACAACAAAGTTATTTTTTGCTGATTACAAAAAAAATTTTCTATTTTTTTCAAATTTTTTTTTTGCTGCAAACATTTTCTTAGCATATTCTTTTTTTGCTATTTAATTGCTCTAGGAAAAATAAAACAAAGTTTTTTTTTGCTGATTACAAGAATTTTTTATTTTTTTTTCAATTTTTTTTTGTTGCTAACATTTTTTTAGCATTTTCTTTTTTTGTTATTTAATTGCTCTAGGAAAAATAAAACAAAGTTTTTTCTTGCTGATTACAAGAATTTTTTTTTTTCCAAATTTTTTTTTTGTTGCAAACATTTTTTTTTGCATATTCTTTTTTGGCTATTTAATTGCTCTATGAAAAATACAACAAAGTTATTTATATATACAAAAATATAAATATATACAAAAATTTTTTCCTATTTTTTTAATTTTTTTTTTTTGTTGCAAACATTTTTTTAGCATATTCTTTTTTTGCTATTTAATTGCTCTAGGAAAAATAAAACAAAGTTTTTTTTTGCTGATTACAAATTTTTTTTTTTATTATTTTTAAATTTTTTTATCATATTCTTTTTTTGCTATTTAGTTCTCTGGGAAAAGAATAATAAAATTTTTTTTTTTAATTTTAGTTAGCAACAAAAAAAAGAATGAAAAAAAAAATAATAAATTTTTGTAATCAGCAAAAAAAAACTTTGTTTTATTTTTCGTAGAGCAATTACATAGCAAAAAAAGAATATGCTGAAAAAAGTTAGCAACAAAAAAAAAATTAAAAAAAAAAAAAATTTTTTGTAATCAGCAAAAAAAAACTTTGTTTTTTCCTAGAGCACTTAAATAGCAAAAACAGAATATGCTAAGAAAATGTTAGCAACAAAAAAAAAATTTAAAAAAAAAAAAAAGAAAAAATTTTTTTTAATCAGCAAAAAATAACTTTTTTCTATTTTTCGTAGAAAATTTTTGAAAAATTTTTGCAAAAAAAAAATTAAGAAAAAAATTTTAAAAAATTTTTCTTAAAGAACAAAAAAAAATGTTTAGTTTATTTTTCCAAGAGCAAAAAAATAGCAAAGACGATCCCTAAGACTTTCCTGAAAAAATTGCCTCGCCAGCTTGACGTCAAGCTGGAAATGTGAATTTTTGTAGCTAAACGGGAAGAGCAAAAAATAAAATTTTTGTTTTTACGAAGAGCAAATAATTAGTAAATAAAAATATAAAAAAATCAATTTTTCAAAAAAAAAAAATTAAGAAAATTTTTTTTAATTAGCAAAAAAATATTTTTTTCTGTTTTTTTTAGAGCAAATAATTAGCAAAAAATATGGTGAAAACACCCGGTCTCTAAACCTTTCCTGAAAAAATTGCTTTGCCAGCTTGACGTCAAGCTGGAAATGTGAATTTTTATAATTAAACGGGAGGAGCAACAAAATTAATTTTTTGGCAAATAATTAGCAACTAAATTACATATAAATTTTGTTCCGATCCGAGAAAGACACTTCACCAGCTTGACAGAGGTCATTTTCTGGAACGCAGAAGTAGAATAAAATATCTTGAATAGGTCTCTAAATATGTTCTATTGAACGAGATTCGATTGTTTTTGCTTGCGCAAATTTGGTGAATTTGTCGAGTGCTGTAAGCACGAGGAATTTTTCGGTCGAGAATATGTCAATATGTAAAGTATGACCTGGGTAATTTGGTATAGGAGTAGGTTCGATTACTTGCTTGTTTGGATGACGGTCATATTTATTAGCTTTGCATACAGTGCAACGCTTACTAGATTTTTTATTTTACTGTTCATACGAGGGAAGTAATATTTTTGTAGAATCTGAAGTTTGTTCTCTTCAGCGTTTCGATGAGCTCTTTTATGTTCAGTAAGTATTAATTCTTCTTGACTGATTTCATTTTATATGTCTTCCACAAGAGTTTAAGTAAATCTAATTTTATAATTTTTAAAATGCATAGGATAAATTTGTTGTAATTTTCCCATGACTTGTTCTGGTGCTGAAAGTCCGTTAATCAAATTGGGGTTCAAATATCTTTTAAAGATGTCAATTATCTCTTTTTCATTGTATTTGCGCTTAACTATAATGTGTTTGGTATAATTCGAAAAAATGGGTTTTATTTGATAACTATCTTCATTATCTAGTTTTAAAATTATTTGATTGCGAAAAACATTTATAGGAGATTCGACTGAAGGAATAAGGTTATGAGAAGAACCTTCGGAACTATGCTGAGTCATAGTTAAAGAGTTTAAATGAGTTATTGGCAGGATTCTTGAGAGTGCATCTGCTATTACTTTAGTATTACCTGGTTTATATTTCAACTTGTAATTGTATTCTTCTAAGATGGCTTTCCATCTTTTCATTTTACTGTTTGTATTTTTATTACTCAATGCGTATGTTAATGGTTGATGATCTGTAAATATTTTTACCTTCCTTGAACCGTACAGGAAATTTCTAAGGCTTGTTAAAGCCCAAATGATTGCCAGCATTTCTTTCTTATTGGTGGCATAGTTTTCTTCAGTTTTATTTAATGTCCGGGAAAGAAATGTAATCGGTTTATTATCTTGGGATAAGACTGCGCCGATGGCATAGTCGGAGGCATCTGTTGTTAGTTCAAATTTCTTTTTAAAGTTAGGATGATTAAGTGTGACTTCTTTAGAAGCAAGGGCGTTCTTTAAATTTTTGAAGACGTTAATCGCGTTTGCGTCAAGCTGTATTATTTTTTTCTTTGATAAGTTTTTGGACACGCGTCCATCTTTCCCTCTTAAAAGGGAAGTTAGCGGTTTTGCTAGCTTGGCATAATCCTTAATAAAGCGTCTGTAATAACCAGACATGCCGAGGAATGAGCGAAGTTCTTAGGTGAAAGATTCACAATTGCCTCAACTTTAGCAGGATTCGTCCTTATGCCGTTGATACCTACTAAAAATCCTAGAAATTCTATCTCTTTTTTAAGGAATTCTGATTTGTCCAACTGTATCTTCATATTTGCATTATTTAGGGTCGTAAAGACCAATTCTATGTTCCTTAGATGTTCGTCTTCAGACTCGCCAAAGATGATAATATGATCTATATAGACATAGCAGCGCTTGCCGATATGTTCCCTTAGGATATCGTCCAATGTCATTTGGAAGATTGAGGGAGCGTTTTTGAGACCAAATGGTAGTCTCAGGAACTCGTATGTATTTTCCATTGTTGACAGAAAAAGCAGTTTTTTCAATATCTTCGGCCCTTAACGGAATTTGATGGAATCCGCTGTTTAAATCAATAATAGTAAAAAATTTATTCTTTCCTAATTGCGCTAAAACTTCAGTGATCTCTGGGATCGGATACTTGTCTGAGATAGTAATTGCATTCAGTTTCCTGTAATCAATAACCATTCTAAGTTTTTTCTGACCAGAAGCGTCTAACTTCTTTGGAACTATCCATACAGGAGAATTGTATGGAGATCGAGATGGTCTTATAATTCCTTGTTCAAGTAATTCTTTTATTTGAGATTCGACAACTTCTTTTAGTGCCATTGGATACGGGTATGTTTTTGAGTACACCGGCGCGGCGTATCTGTAGTAGTTCTGATTTCACCTTTTACGTTACTCGTATAGGTTACTTTTTGGTCGGGGTCTGCGAAAAGACTAGGACATTTCCTAATAATATTGTGAAGTTTTTTTGTTTGTAAATCAGATAGATGTGAGCTACGTATATTTATATTATTTACTGTCTCAGATTTGAATTGTTTTAATGGAATGTTAATGTTTCCAAGAATGGTCATACAGCTTTTATCTGCGTGTATGATTGCCTTAAGTTCTCTTAAGGTATCGTTTCCTATGATATCGTCGAATGATGTTAAATTTGGAAGAATAAAAAATTTAAGTTTATTAGAGCTATTTTTTTGGAATGGGTTGAAAAATAAGTGGTGAGTAACTTCTATGTTACCACCAATAGAGTTAGCAAAAAATGATTTTTCGTTTGGTATTGGATTTCTTATACGTTTTGATTGAACATAATTTTTATTGTAGCCTGTATCGATTAAAAACTTTGATATCTCTCCACTCTTCACTTTGAGTTCGGTGTAAGGAAGTGAAGAGTCATTTAGTCTAAAAAATAGATATTGGTCTGGGTCTCGGGTTTCCAATTCATCCGGGATTGGCGTTCTACAGTCTTCTGGATGTTTGTCTCCTTCGGTGTCGTAAGTGTTATAAATTCTCTGAAATTTTTCTGCTGGTCTTGTATGATGCTGTTGGGAATTTGCTTGAAAGTTTGTTGAGGATAAGGGAAAGGTGTTGGTATACCATCTGGTAAAATTCGGGAATTGAATTATTTCCCTGTACTAGAGTAGTCATTTGATACTCTAATGTACCGATGTCTCATTTATCCGCGTAGTGGAGGGTGAGACATTTTGAAATCTTTTGCCAGTTTAGTGGCGTATTGTAGGATTCGAGAGCTATATCAGCTAAACCTACAATTTTGTTACGAATGACGCTCAAGATTCCGTAGTATTTTGGCGTATCTTTGAGATGTTCATAAATTGTAAGTATCCTATCGACACTTCTCCTCCAGGAGCTAAATTCTCCTGCTTGCCCAGAAAATTCTCGAAGACTTTTGACAACATCTGGGATTTTGTCTAAGTCTGCCAAATTCCTATCATTTCCTAAATTGATAGTTTGGTCTGTGTCATTTGTGAAGTCGAGGTTTGGATTTAGTAAGGATTGAAGAATGGTCCTACCTTCCTTAGCAAGGGTTTCGTGAATTATTTTGTTCACGTGTTCAGTGATAGCGTTCATATTGAAAGCTTCGTTGCGAATATTTTGGGGTGGTTGTCCCGCGTTAGCAGGTGGTGCACCAGGTGGTACAGGATTATCAACACGAGGGGGTCTGATCGAGTTATTTGCATTCATTTTTTAATATATAAAATTTTGCAAGAAAGTAAGGAGATAAACAATGGTTTATATTTTTTTTATGTAAATAACTTTTATAGTTTTCTTTAATAAATTCACTTGTAATAATATCAGGTCAATTATTTTTCTTTCAATATAATATAGGTATATGTATTTTTAAATCTTTAATTCTTATTCAGTTTTTTTTTTTATTGTGTTTCTTTTCTTTTACTCTTTAATTCTAATTACTTTTTTTCTTATTCAATTGTTTGCCTTTTTGGCATCACTAAATATTTTCTGAATCAATTTTATTTTTTCTCCAAGGGTATATTTTTGTGGCTCTGCTTTTACTATTTTAATAACTTTCTGTGCCATTTTTAATTCATATAAAATACTTCATTTCAATTTAATACTTTTAATTTTTCTTAAAATTTTCATTGATTTTCTTTTTATAAAACTAACTTTTAATATCAATATTTCTTAGATCAGTTTCTTTTCTTGTTCTATAATTTTTCTTTTAAATTTTATCTGTTCACTTTTCTTAATAAATAATATTCACTTCTTCTTTAAATTAAAATAACTTACAAGATTAAAAACATCTTGGGAGTGCTTTTAAGTCGTTGTCCAGGTATACGTGAGGGTAACTCTCTGGTGAAAGGGATGGCAGTTTCCGTTTTGTCCTTTCCTATGTCTTCTATTAAAGGTGACTCCGGGGCCTTCTCCACTTATCACTTTATTTGTTTAACTGTTTTAAAGTCTTTCACTTTCACTTTTTCTGTTTATAATTCAACTTTAATTTTTGCTTTAAATTTTTACTTTATTTTTTTGACTATCACTTTTGCTTTAAAATTTTTACTTTATTTTTTGAAGCGAGAGTTTTAAACGCGATCACGGTGACTACTTCCTCGATACTCTTATTTTTAAGAAAATATTTTTTTATCAGGCAGATTGCCTGAACCTTTATTGGTAATATTTGAATAGCAACTCAACTCTTAACCTTAACTGAACATGTATTTATAATTGGATAGACAAAGAATGGAACAATAATTATGGTGACATAATTTAATTTATTTCTTACGAATTAATTCTGATGAAAACTGCAGCTGGCGACTGCAACATGAAGTAATTGATTTCTGGAAATTTGGTGATGCGATTGCACTATTGCATCATTAAAGGCGGTATTACACTATCATATATATATGAACAAAGTTGTCATATAATGTATGGCAGATTTTCTGTAAATATTGCAAGTGCTATTACACTATGCCATATATATATGGACAACTTGTATGGCGAACAATAATTATATGACAAAGAAAAGTATTGCTATTACACTTATATGGCAGCCTGTGCCATATAAAGTATGGCAAGCATGAATATAATGAACTAGCCATATAAAAATCGATTGATTTTATATGACATGCGCTTGTCATACAATCGGCATCCTATGTTTTTTTATTTTTATTTCTCTATTTGCAGTAATTTCTTTATTTCTATTTGTACCTTGAATGCACGGAGTGCTTATGTCAAATCATTTATTACACATGTATACTCGTACATAGATGTAAATTTCAATAAAAAGTGACAGAGATAATAATGAAGAAAAAAAAAAAAGAAATATGCCTGTATTTCTACACGACTTGACACAAGACGAACATACTTATATGGAGACAATTATGATTTGGTATTACACTAGACCATATATATATGGCTCTAGAATCATTGTCATATATATGGAGACAAACAAATACTGCCATATATACAGGGTGATTCGCATAAGGTGTGACAAAAAGATAGGGTGTGTAGGTTGGACCTAAACAAGCAAAAAATCGTATGGGAGGGGGGGGTCCATTTTCCCCCGTTTAGGCGGGAGGGGCCATTTAAGAAAAAAATCACTAAAAATGGAAAAAATATTATTTAAAAATAACGGTAATACCTACAGAGTTGTGCTATAGTATTTTGAAAAGCCAAAAACCTATACATTAAATAAAATTTAAAAATAAGTTGTTCATTTGAATAGTTTTTGAAATATTAATTTTCAAAGTCAAAATTTTGAAAAAAAAATATAATTTTTTTTTTTCAAACCATTTTTTTTCAAAATTTTACGTAATTAAGTAGTATTTTTCTGGCTTATTTTCAATGCTCTTACTTATTTTTGATCAAACACAAAAAACCGGATGCCAAAATAACCTGTAGTTTTTGAGAAAACCAAAAATTACAAAAACGACTTTTCAAAAAAAAATTTTTTTTAAAGTTTTTTTTTTGTTATTGGATTCTTAAGGATTCTTAAGTGAAAAAAAGTAAAGAGAAAATTCATCCTTTATTTCTTAAATTCACTTAAGAATCCAATAACGAAAAAAAAATTAAAAAAAAAAATTTTTTTTGAAAAGTCGTTTTTGTAATTTTTGGTTTTCTCAAAAACTACAGGTTATTTTGGCATCCGGTTTTTTGTGTTTGATCAAAAATAAGTAAGAGCATTGAAAATAAGCCAGAAAAATATTACTTAATTACGTTTAATTTTGAAAAAAAATGGTTTGAAGAAAAAAAATTATGTTTTTTTTTCAAAATTTTGACTTTGAAAATTAATATTTCAAAAACTATTCAAATGAACAACTTATTTTTAGATTTTATTTAATGTATAGGTTTTTAGCTTTTCAAAATACTATAGCACGACTCTGTAGGTATTACCGTTATTTTTAAATAATTTTTTTTCCATTTTTAGTGATTTTTTTCTTAAATGGCCCCTCCCGCCTAAACGGGGGAAAATGGACCCCCCCCTCCCATACGATTTTTTGCTTGTCTAGGTCCAACCTACACACCCTATCTTTTTGTCACACCTTATGCGAATCACCCTGTATATGCCTATCACACTTATATGACGATGTTGTGCCATATTTTTTCTGTCAACTTGCCATATTTATATGATAGTGTAATACCGCCTTAAGTTTTACAAAACACTGTTCTTTAAAAAACAAAAAAAAAATTGACTTATAGTGAGAAATAAATTTGATTTTTGTATGAAATCAATATAACATAAATATAATATAATCCTAACTAATATTATAAATGTGAAAGTCTGTCTGTCGGGCTTTCTATGTTACCATCTCCCGCCCAAACTACTGAACCGCTTTACATAAAATTTGATACAGAGATAGTCTAAGACTTGAGGAAGGACATAGGCTATATATTTTATCCCTAAATTCCCACGGGAACAGGAACGTATACGGGAATTTAGAAACTACAACACCGATTTCAAAAATGTTTCCACCGATAGAATGCTTCACTATCCCAGAGTAACATAAACTTTAATTAATCCACATATTCCTACGGGAACGGGAGTCCTACCAAATATAATAGATTTGAAAGAAGCTCTGTCTGTCCGTCGTTCTATGTCACCATCTCCCGCCCAAACTAATAAGCCGATTTAAATGAAATTTTGTACAAAGATTGTTCTGAACTTAAGGACGGACATAGGCCGTATTTCATTCGAATATTCCCACGGGGACCGGTCCTCACTATTATTATAAATGCAAAAGTAGCTCAGTCTGATCACCTTTCTAGGTAACCATCTCTCGCCCAAACTAGTAAACCGATTCAAATGAAATTTTGTACAAAGATTGTTCAGAACCTGAGGAAGGACATAGGCTATATATTTTTTCCCTATATTCCCACGGGAGCAGGAACGTATACGGGAACTTTGACACTTCAGCACCGATTTCAAAAATTCTTCCACCGTTGGAATGCTCCATAATCCCGGATTAACATTAACTTCAACTCATCCACATATTTCCAAGAAGACGGTCACCATATTCCTACGCGGGAACGGGAGTCCTTACTGATATAATAAGTGCGAAAGTAGCTCTGTCTGTTCGCCTTTCTATGTTACCATCTCCCGCCTAAACTAATGAATAGATTTAAATGAAATTTTGTACAAAAATAGTCTATATCTAGATCCTGTGAAAGGACATAGGCTATATATTTTATCCCTATATACCCACGGGAATGGGAACGTATACGGGAACTTAGAAGCTACAGCACCGATTCCAGAAATTCTTCCACCGTAAGAATGCTACACTATCCCTGAGTAACATAAACTGTTAGTCATCCCCATTATTCCTACGGGAACGGTCACCATATTCCCACGGGGAAAGGAGTTTTTATTAATATCATAAGTCTGAAATGAAATATATCTGTCTATTTGTATTTGTTATCAAATACCGCCCAAACTATTAAAACATATATGAATTTCGGTACAGAGATATAGTCTTGAGCCTGAAGATGGACATAGGCTATGTATGTTATCCCTGTATTCCCACAAGAATGCAAACGTTAACGGGAACCTAGAAACTGCTGAACTGATTTCTAGAAGTACTTCCCCATTCACCTTATCAAGTAGGCACAATGATGTTTTAGGAGCACCTGACCAGATATGTGAATTGTACTCTAACTTAGGACGGATGTAGGCTTTATAAATAGTAGCCAGATCAGAAGGGGTGAAAAATTTCCTGCACCTTTTAAGGAAACCTAAGCATTTAGCAGCATTCTGGCGACTTCAAATATGTGGTCATTCCAACGAAGATCATCGTTGACACACGTACCAAGAACTGACAGCTTTTCGGTTTCTTCGATGCAGGTACCATTCATGGATAATGGGGGAATGTTAAGCTTCAACGACAAAAGACAGCATTGAGTTTTCGAAGCATTGAATTCCACTCGGTTCATAAGACCCCATGAAACAATGCTGTCAAGGTCAGAATTCAATGAGCTTATCATACGCAACCGTTCCATATCCACGTCCGAAGAGCAGGGACGTGAATTTGGAAACGAATATGAAAAGCAGAGGGTCGAGTCGTCAGCAAAACAGTTAAGCGGATTAGAAGTTTCAGACAAGAGATCATTAATGAAAATGAGGAATAGAGTCGGAGACAAAACGGAGCCCTGGGGCACACCAGCATTTATGAAGTGGGTATCAGACTTGAAGCCATCCAACACATCTTGTATTGAACGGTCGGAAAGGTAATTTCTAATCCAACGAAGAAGAGACTCATCAATACCAAAAGCACGAATTTTCGATAAAAGAGCTTGATGCCAAACTTTATCAAATGCCTTAGAAATATCAAGCGCAATAATCTTACTTTCCCCAAAGCAATGTGAAGATTGGTTCCACTTTTCGGTGAGATAAGCCATCAAATCACCAGTGGACCGTTTGCTACGAAAGCCGTACTGACGGTCATTAAGAAGCTTTCGTTCTTCAAGATATTTCATAAGTTGACGATTTATCAAAGTTTCCATGACCTTGGAAAGAAGGGACGTTAGTGCAATTGGACGGTAATTGGAAGGGGAGGAAGATTCAACTTTTTTAGGGACCGGCTGGACAAATGCAGTTTTGCATATGCTCTGAAAAATCCCAGCAGAATAGGAAAGATGGAAAATTTAACGCAGTGGTTTTGCCAGCGTAGAAGAACACCTCTTCAGAATAACGGCGGGGATACCATCTGGACCAGCGGATTTATGTATGTTGAGATATTTAAGGACTCTCGCAACCGAGCGAGTTCGAAAAAATATCTGCTGCATCAAAGAACTTGCAGACTCGAGCTCAGGTGGAGCTATTATGCTATAAGGAAGTGTCGAGTTGGCAGCAAATTGAGCTGCCAGCAAATTGGCTTTGTCGATGGAGCTGACATACGGAGAGTCATTGAAGACGAGCGTTGGGACCGATAATGTGGTCGAGTTCTTAATATTCTTAACAAAAGACCAAAAGTTTTTACTTCCTTTTGGACACAATAGTATTTTTTGGCTTACCTTTTGGTCATATAAGAACTTGGTCTTCTGTATGTGAGTATTGCAGGCGTTCCTGGCGCACTTAAACTTATTTCTGTTTTCTTCTGCAGGGTCATTTTTAAAAATCCGAAAACATTTTTCTCTTTCCCTAATCATCTCCCTACAGCTCGAATCGAACCACGAATTTTCTTTGGGGATGATGCTCTTTGATCTATGCGGAACAAAGTTAGTCATGCCGTTGAGAATTACGTTAGATATCATATCAGCTGATGCATCCACGTTACCATCAAGAAAGCACAGTGACCAATTGAAATTTCGAAAGAAATTATTCAGGCCGTCCCAATTGGCTTTCTCATATTGCCATACAGTCGTTTCCATACGGAAACCGGGAAATCTACCGATATGACACAATGGTCCGACGTGCCTAGAGGTGATGACACTTTAACCCTATATTTTTTAGGATGAGAAGTGAGAAACAAATCTAATGTGTTGGCCGAATGGCCAGAAAAATCCGGAACCCGAGTGGGCTCATCAACAAGCTGAGTTAAAAGATTTAATTCAGCAAAAATCTCAACACACCTACCTTCGGGTGTTGTCTGGCCAGAATGACGAAGCCACCCAGAATTGTGTACATTGAAATCACCCGCAATGGCGATTTCAGTGCGAGGATAAAGGGAAACAATTCTTGTAATGGAGTCAGATAGTGCATCGAACTCGTTAGAAGTTGAATTACTATCTAAATTGTGGCTTCTATAAATAAAACAGTAATGGATGTTATGCTTATTGACGGTAAGTTTTAACCACATGAAGTTAAAGTTCGTATTTGAACAGAGGCCGTACTGTACGGCAACGTAAACGGGAACCTTGAAGCTACTGGACCGATTTCAAAAGTTCTTTCATCGTGAGGTGATTTCTGTCAAATTGTCTATTACACAGTTGACCTGAGATAAAATGTTTATCTTGATCTTCAAATAAATATTGGCAATCAGTAATGCCTGTGTGAAAAGTCGATTTCGGCCCCGACTAATAAGATAGTTAACCATATAAACTAATAAATTATGTTCGACGTATTGGGGGATGTTTTCGAATGTCTATCAGTAGACAATATTATGGACACAGAGAAAGTCACATAACACCCTATAGAGTTTCTCAATGCCTTAGAATTATCGATTACTGATTATTGGTGTTCCATTGCCAATAATGAGTAATCTAGAACTGTACACAGCTACAAATTACACATCTGGGATGCGGCTTTATATGATGACTGGAACAGCGAAATAAGAAAACTATTTATTCCCCGTATTTCTTTAGTCTTATTAGTCATTTTAGTTTAAAAGAGTGTATCAAACTCGCAAAAACTTTTTATAAGACAAAAGAAGGAAAAGGTAAGAACGTCGTGTGTAAAAATGTACTTAAATAAAATATAACAATAGTTTACTAAAACGCATGAATGTGTCTTATTTGCAAAATAAGTAGCCTAAGAAATTAAAAATGCTGCTGAAAGTCACTATTCCACGCGGACGAAGTCGCGGGCACAGCTAGTCTATTTAATAAAGCCATTGCCTATTTAATAAAGCGAAGTGAACTATAAAAGGTGATAAGCCAAAAAGGCATCAGAATTGTAATAACAAAACGCGCATCTCGAGCAGCTAAGTAGTTTTGTCTATGAATGAATGGTTGAAAACTTGAGTTTTGATTATTGAATGTCAGCATAGTGCTGAAACAGCTCCAGCAACTTCATTGACCAATTTCTTTGCGATCTGCCAAAGCGAACAGGATCGCTTTGGCAGATCGCAATGTGTAATAATTGACACACACATACACACACAGATACATTAACTCATGTAAATGTAACTCTATTATAAAGTTACTCAATCATTCAATGTTCTTTCACTTCTATTCAGTCACTCAATAAACGCACATCACATAATAAGCTCCAGTTTCCATTTATTTTAACAACAGGTTATGGGCCCAGTCAGTCCACAGTCAGTTAGCCTGAAACATAAAAAAAAAAAAAAGGAATTTGTGTGAAATTAAAAATTGTTTTGCGCAAAATCAAAGAAGCGTCTACAAAGAAAAGAGAAAAAGTTTTTGTGAGGTTAATGGTGTCTGCTCAAAATCATCGAAGTTCGAAACGCTGTGAATTGGAAAAGCACATGGGAAAACGGTGTTGAAATCCGCGAAAATCATCAATGCTGCGTGCACTGAAAAATTTATTTTAAAAGAATAAAATACAAAGGTGATTTTTAATTTCAATTTTCCAAAATTGACCTCGAATTAATTGTTTTAGGTGATTTTGTGAAGAAGCGACGCAACGAGTACACATCTTTTCAATAATGGGAGGTAACAATAATTTTTTGGCATCTATAGAACGGCTAAAAGGTTCTGAAAATTACTCCACGTGGAGATTTGCTATGCAAATGTATCTCGAGCATACAGAGTTGTGGAAATCGGTCAAAGGTGAGGAAAACGATGTTGGCAAAAACACAAAAGCGCGTACAACTTTGGTGCTTTCTATCGAGACGCAAAATTATGTTCATATTCAGGATGCTACAACCGCAAAAGACATTTGGAAAAAATTGGAAGCAATATTTGAAGACAAAGGCAGATATCGTCGTGTCGGTTTGATTCAGCAATTGAGTTGGACAAAATTGGATGAATGTGATTCGGTGCAAGAATACATTGGGAAAATTGTTGGTGCATCACAGAAACTGAATGCGATTGGTTTAAAGTTGGACGATGAATGGGTGGCATATTTTCTTCTCAATGGTTTACCGGATAAATATGCGGCGTATGTAATGGCCGTCGATAATATTAATCATAAATTGACTAGCGATGCAGTTAAAATGAAGTTACTTCAAGAAGAGCAACCAAAGGGCTCAACTGAAGGCGCGTTTTTTGGTAAATCCAATGTTTCAAATAAAAACGGGAAAGGTCAATCAAAAGGCATTCGCTGTTTTTCTTGCAACAAAAGAGGCCATAAATCTCCTGATTGCCCAAACAAAAGAGATGGCTATAGATCAACAAACGGGAAATATTCGGATTGCAAACCTGGTGCATCATTCAGTGCGGTATTTTTAACGGGGAATTATAACATAGGTGATTGGTATTTAGATTCCGGTGCAACACAACATCTGACCATGAACCGAAATATAATTTTTGAAAAAAAAACCACCTATAAGTGACATTTCAACAGCAAATAATGAAAAAATGAAAGTCAAAATATGTGGTACTGTCAAATTGCTAACAGAATTGAATGGAAGCGTGGGATTTATTAAAGTTAATGATGTTTTGTGCATTCCGGACTTAACGGCGAATTTGTTACAGTAAGTCAAATAACAAAGCAAGGGCATGTTTGCAATTTCTTTTCAGATCGATGCAAAGTTCGAGACAGAGGTGGCAAATTAATAGCGAAAGCTACAATGGTCGACGGACTTTATCGCCTTCACCGAGTTGGAAGAGTGGCAAATATGGCAATCGCATCGAAGGAAGAGTCTGAAACCTGGCATCGACGTTTGGGTCACCTAAACTATCAAGACATGAAAAAAATGCAGTCTGGTGCCGTAGAAGGTATTTCGTTTGTTGAAAGTAGTAGAAATAGCGTTTGTATTGCATGCCTCAAAGGAAAACAGTCACGATTGCCATTTGATAAAAGTGGATCAAGGGCAAACGAATTGCTCGAAGTGGTACACGCTGATTTGGCGGGTCCAATGCAAACGAAATCACTTGGTGGAGCTCGTTTTATGTTTGTTTTAGTTGATGACTTCAGCCGCATGACTTATGCATTTTTTATCAAGTCAAAGGAACAGGTATTCGTTGAGAAGCAGACTGGTAAGAAAATCAAAGTATTCAGATCTGATAATGGAACCGAGTTTTGCAACCGGAATTTTGAAACTCTATTCAAATCAAGTGGGATTGGCAGGCAGTTATCAGTGCCGTACACACCGCAACAGAACGGACTTGCTGAGCGGACGATTCGTACACTGACTGAGCGAGCAAGATGCATGTTACAAGATGCAGATCTTTCAAACTAATTTTGGGCTGAGGCGATGGCAACTGCAACGTATTTAAAAAATCGTTCGGTTTCACGTGTGTTGGATGGGAAAACGCCATTAGAAATTTGGAGTGGCTCGAAGCCAAATTTAAAACATTTGCGGATTTTTGGATCATATGGAATGGTTTTTGTTCCAAATGAACGACGTCGAAAGCTTGATGCAAAATCAAAAAGGCTCATTTTTGTTGGCTACAGTGACGGTGTTAAAGGTTATCGGATGTATGATGATGCAACAAATCGTGTCGTAGTTAGTCGAGACGTCGTTTTCATGGAATCAGGTAACATTTCTGATTCAAAAACAAATTTTTCCGATTATATTTTGCATGAGACAAATGGCGATGATGGAAAAATCAAACATTATGGCATGGATTCACCAAGTGAATTAAAAGAAATTCCAACTAAGAAACCTGCTAACGAGGTGATTGACTTAAGCGCACCGACGGCAACGGAGACATCTACACTGGAGATAGGGTGCTCAATAGATGATGATCAGTTGCCTGTGTTAAGACGAACAAATCGAATACCAAAGCCAACAGACTTCTCTGATTATGTTACATATTTAGCATACAGCAATATCGATGAACCCATTACAGTCAAAGACGCCCTAAATGGACCAAACTGTAATGACTGGAAGCAAACGATGGATGACGAATATCAGTCGTTAATTAGCAATAGAACGTGGGAATTAGTTGAGCTTCCGAAGGACCGCAAAGTGATAAACTCAAAATGGGTTTTTAAAGTAAAAACTGATTCCAAAGGCTCGGTGAATCGTTACAAGGCGCGAATGGTCGCAAAAGGATGCAGTCAGAGACCTGGCCTTGATTATGAGGAAACGTTTTCACCGGTCGTACGCTATACATCGATTCGCATTTTAATTGCTTTGGCTTCGAAATTCAAGTTGAACATCGATCAGATGGATGCAGTCACCGCATTTCTCCAAGGCGACGTTGAAGAACAGATCTATATGAGGCAACCCGAAGGCTACGACGACGGCAGTGGGCGTGTTTGCTTACTCAAGAAAGCAATTTATGGTTTGAAACAAGCTAGCCGTCAATGGAATGCAAAGCTAAACGAGGTAATGATAAAGAGCGGGTATACACGATGCAAAACTGATGCGTGCATATATTATAATGTATATGTGGACAATTTGCTAATTTTTTCAAATAATAATGGTTGGAATAACCAATTGAAGGCGAATTTAGCAAAACATTTTAGTATGAAGGATTTGGGGCGTGCGAGCAGTTGTATTGGAATGCAAATTACTTATGACAAGAAAACGGGAGCGAACAGCCTAGATCAGAAGAAATATGTTGAACAAATTCTTGAGAAATTTCGTATGGCAGAATGCAACCCAATCGATTCACCGGCTGACCCCAATAGCAAACTGACCAAGGACATGTCAGCGAAGACTGAAGACGAATTGAGGTTAATGGAAAGTGTGCCATATCAAGAAGCGGTCGGCTCAATTTTGTATTTGTCGCAGTGTACAAGACCAGATATTGCTTTTGCAATTGGAAATGTAAGCAGATTCAAGAATACACCAGGGCAAGCTCATTGGAACGCTGTCAAGAGAATTTTCCGTTACTTGAAGAAGACGAGCGATTTTAAGTTAACTTTTCAATCAGACGAAAAATCACATTTGCACGGATATTGTGACGCGGACTGGGCATCAGATGTTGATGATAGGCGTTCATGCACGGGATATCTGTTAAAATTCGAAGATTGTCCAATCTCGTGGGCAAGCAAAAGACAGCCAACTGTTGCACTCTCTGGTGCAGAAGCCGAGTACATGGCACTTTCGGCGGCTTCTCAGGAGGCCACTTGGGTTCGACAATTATTGGGTGAGTTGATTGATTTTCATAGTTCAATAACGATCTATTCTGACAGCCAAAGCGCAATTAATTTGGCAAGAAATCAAATGTTCAGTCCGAGGACTAAACACATCGACATTCGTCATCACTTCATTCGTGAGAAGCTAAACACCGGAGAAATAAAGGTTGAATATATCAGCACAGACGAGATGATTGCTGACAACCTAACGAAGGCAGTCAACAAAGAAAAACATATCTTTTGCACTAATAATATGAATTTAATTCACTGATATCTTTGAAATTAAAATTTTATTATTTCTGATAGTATGGGCTTAACCCACTAAAAAATTCTTTGAAATTAAAACTATTCCTTTTCTTAAAAATATCAATTTAACTATACGATTTCGATAATGTAAACTAATTATTCACTTAATTCATGTGTGTCGATTAAGTGGGGATGTTGTAAATGACACACACATACACACACAGATACATTAACTCATGTAAATGTAACTCTATAAAGTTACTCAATCATTCAATGTTCTTTCACTTCTATTCAGTCACTCAATAAACGCACATCACATAATAAGCTCCAGTTTTCATTTATTTTAACAACAGATCCGTTTGCACAAACTTTGCTTTACTCGGAGATGCCACGTTATTATACTTGGAATGCTTCATCGAAGAATTTTCAAAGACGGAATCAAGGCGATGCGGTTCCTGGGTATCCGGATGTGCCTTCTACTGATGCTCTTGGTCGTTTGCATACAGTTCATCCAAAAAATTATAAAAGATTTTGTTGTAACTATGGCAACACCTTTATTCTTTAACAACATTGGCAACGCCTATCTGGTAATAACAACGTCATCTGTCATTCATCCACTTCCTCTACGATTACCCATGCAGATAGTTCACTTAACCTAATTATATACCTACTTAACCTAAATTATTATATGAAGTTTCTATTATATAAAATGAATTAATATACAAAGAGTTTGGGGTGTCTCTTTATAAATCTTAACAACCATAACATTTTGGCGACGAGGAATAGGAAACATGGACGCAGCGTTGAGGGAAATGATTAACAGCCAACAAGAAATGATGGAAAAATTGTGCAAGGCAAATACAGAACTATTGGAGCGACTTATGAGATCTTCTTTACTGTCGTCTACTGTTCCTCCTTTTCGGATGTTCGATGTCGAGAAAGAAAGTTGGGAAAGTTATCTTTTTCAATTGCAGCAGCATTTCTCGGCAAATGCCGTAACAGAAGATAATTTACGCAGAGCACATTTTCTTTCAACGTGTGGGACTCATCGCAATGACATACTCCGGAAATTTTTTCAAGTAGCAGATGTAAGTATTTATTCCTATAAAAAACTAACTGGAAAGCTTACAAAACATTTTCGAACTAAATTGCACGTGCTGGCATCGAGGTGCAAATTTTTGGGTCAAAAAATGATGTCTGGTCATGGTCAGACATATGCTGATTGGATAGTTGACTTGCGTGGTTTGGCGAGAGACTGTGCATTTGTGTGTGCAAAAGAGGGGTGCAACGAGTCATACGCAGATTTCATGATACGTGACATGATCACTTTCTACACTCCCTACGAGTCTGTGAGGATCGCCGCAACGCAAAAGAAAAATCCAACTTTAGATGAGTTAGAAAAATTGTGACTTCTTACGAGTCTACCAAAGCTGCATCTGAAATCATGCATGGAAGCGGCACTTCCCCCACAGCAGCTGCAGCAGGTACTGACGTGAATGTTCTCCAGTTAAAGAGTCAACAAAATAAATCGAACACAAAAATGTTCCCCGTTAGAAAGTCATGTCCCGCATGTTTTATTCATCATGAGAGAAGCCATTGTAGATACATCGACTCCATTTGTGATGTCTGTAAACGCAAAGGTCACATAAATAGTGTGTGCTTATGTAAGCAATTTAAGAGAGAAGACGATCACTCGCAAAATCAGCAACGGTCAAAGAGTTGTGGAAGACGTCAGACAAAGAGAGGAAATCGTTAATTTAGCTTGCCCCATGAACAGACTACTGCACATAATATAAATTTAGTTGATGGGTGCATGCAATCGAATTCAGCCGATGAGGAAGTGTTAACAACTCGATTGAAAACTGATAAACAGAATAGAAAAATATTTATTACGTTGCATATTAACAATCGTCCAATTTGTTTTCAGTTGGACACAGGAGCTTCTTGTTCCTTGTAGCTCAGCAAAGCCTTGGAAAACCTCAGTGCTCACCCACAACTCGTATCTTGAAAGCTTACGGAGATATAAGAGTGCCAGTCAATGGTGTTTGCAATGTAAATGTTTGCTGGGATAATCAGTTGTACCGTTTGCCGTTGTTTGTTGTTAACTGCGAACGAGGAGCAAACATTATGGGACTAGATTGGTTTGATGCTTTACATTTTAAAGTCAATTGGGTTAATGAAGATAATGTACTGCAGATTGCATTAGATTCTAGAGAAGAGCTGGAGTCCCGAGCCAAGTTGTTGTGCAGAAAGCATGAACAAGTTTTTCGTACAGATCTAGGTCGCAGCAAGTTTTTTGTTGCACACCTCACGTTGAAACCTAACAGCATGCCATTTCAAATATCGTCCGGTGCCTTTCGCACTTAAAATAAAAATAAAAAACGAATTAGAACGTTTGAAGACATTGGGGATTCTGCGAGAACGAGTCAGTGGGCAGAACCCATTGTCGTTGTCAGTATAAGCCTAGTGGAGCCATTCGAATCTGTGGCGATTTTAAAATAACTGCGTAGTGAATACTGAATTTGGACTTTTTGAGTACCAACGTCTTCCTTTTGGTACCTCCAGCTCCACAGGAATTTTTCAGCGATATATGGAACAGCTTATTGCCGATTTAAACTTTTGTGTATCATATCTTGATGATGTCATCATCTCTGGTAGAACCTGCCAGGAACATCTTGATAATTTAGAAATTTTTCTGAAGCGATTAGAGCGTCATGGACTACGCTGCCGTTTGGATAAGTGCCATTTTGCTCGAAGGGAAATCGAGTATTTAGGTCACATTATCGATGAAGCTGGAATCCGACCATCAGACTCTGGAGTTAAAGCGATTCAAGAACTACCTCAACCTAAAAATGTGAAAGAGTTGGAAGCGTTCATCGGTAAGTTAAACTACTACATATAACTCATTTGTTGATAATTTTTCCCAAATGGCAGCTCCTTTAAATAAACTACGTGCCTCAAATGAACCTTTTGTATGGGGAAAAGAGCAAAATAAAGCTTTTCAGCAATTTAAAGACACCATTGCAAACGTCTCAAAACTAGTTCATTTCCGAGATGATTTGCCAATAATCTTAGCAACAGATGCCTCATGTTATGGGATCGATGCGGTAATCTCCCATGTTTACCCCGATTCATCTGAAAGGCCCATTGCATTCGCGTCAAAAACACTTGATGAGACTCAGAAGAAATATAGCCAGATAGAGAAGGAAGCATTTTCCATCATTTACGGCGTAAAGAAGTTTCATCAGTATCTGTTTGGTCGGAAATTCGAACTCATTACTGATCATTAACCATTGGTGTCAATTTTTCACCCTAATAAAAAATTGCCGCAAATGACTATTCAACGCTTGCAGCGTTGGGCACTGATGGGGTACAACTACACTATTCGGTACCGACCAACGAAACAGTATGGAAACGCAGATTGTCTCTCTCGACTTCCTGTTGGGCCCGATAAAGATTTTGATAACTCTGAAGAATCATGCCATTTTTTCGATGAGGTTCACGCGGCCGTCGTAGATGAATTTCCCATAAACGCAGCCCGCATTGCAGAAGTATCCAAACATGATGAGACATTAAAATTGGTTTACAGGTATGTAATTGGGGGATGGCCAAAATATTTGCCAGCAACAGAAAGAAGTTTGTTGCCGTATTTTCGAAGGAGACTAAGCTTATCTCTGACTGCTGGAGTTTTGATTTACCAAGGCGAAAATCCAAAAGTAGTGGTTCCAGATAGTCTACGTGGCAAAGTGTTAAGGCTCCTCCATGAAGGACACTGGAGAATAGCGCAAACAAAGCAATTGGCCCGCCGTTACTGTTGGTGGCCAAATATCGACGACGATCTCTCAGAAAAACTAAACCAATGCACTACATGCCAGTTAAGCGCCAGCAACCCTACAAAAGAATACCAAAGCTGGCCAGTTATCGAAGAAGTTTGGGAGCGCTTACATGTGGACTTCGGGGGCCATTTGAGGGTTTTTCTTGGCTAATCGTAGTGGATTCCAAGTTGAGATTTCCGTTCGTGGTTCGGATGTCCTCAACAACTACAAAAGCTACCGTAAATGTATTAAGTTCGATATTTTGTCTAGAGGGACTACCACATACATTGGTGTCAGACAATGGACCCCAATTTGTATCAGAAGAATTCAAAAAATTCTGTAAAAGTTATTCGATTCGTCACATTCGATCCGCTCCTTTCAATCCCGAATCAAATGGAGCTGCGGAAAGAATGGTCCGAACATTTAAAAATGCACTTAATAAAATTTTACAGGACAAGCCAAATTGTGCTGAGGCCTTATCTGTTTTCTTGTCAACATACCGTTGCCTTCCGGATGAAAACGGAGTTTCGCCGGCTGAGAAGTTACATGGGCGTCGACATAGAAATCTATTATCGCCTTTGTTTCCAGAAATACCAAAAGAGGAGTTACCAAGTGCATCAAAGTCCAGGACAAACAGTTTTCGTAAGGCAGTACCTGCAGAAGAACAAATGGATAGAAGGCATCATAAAGCGACCCATAGGAAGGATGATATATTTAGTAGAAACCAGCAATGGAGTATGGAGGCGGCATCAAAATCAGATACGAAAAAGAATACCAAAAAATCCGCTTAGCAAAAAAGATTATACAGTAATCCCCGGTTAAGTGCGTCACCTTAAATGCACAACTTTAGACGACACAACTTTAGACTTTGCTGTCCCATTAAGAAAAACCCCGCCTTATTGAATTGAAAACGCAATAACGCGATTTTTTACGACTGTGGCAAGAAAGTAAAGAAGAACATTTTAAAAATAAATCAAAATTTTTTTAAACCGAAAACTAACATAAAATGGTAAGACATAAAAAAAGAACAAAACAGTTTCAGCCCAGGAATGATTGAAAAGGAACAATTTTTCATAATGTACACAACACATAAATTATGAATTGGTATATAGTGCGTGCGCATATGTTTAGCAAGCGTACAAGAGGGAATTAGGCAGATTTGCTTTTTATTTGGCTAGAACATTATAATTGTCATGGTAAGAATATGTAATTTTCGCCTTCATTGTTTTCTTACACAGTTTCAAGATTTTAATTTGCAGTCGCTAAACACTGATGTTTCAGCAAACAATTGGCTCGTTCGTTGAACTTTACCCAGAGTTGACCCAAGTTTTCTTGACAATCCAATGAGTTGTCAAAAAAAACGTGGGTTTTCAATTTCTCAAAAACGTTTAGCCACAAAATCACCACAGAGCACACATCCCTGTCATTGTAATAAAAATACATACAATTTGACAGCCCTCAACTCGCCACAGCAAAAACCTAGGGTGAGTTGAGGGAAAACCAAGGTCAACCCCAGGGCTAAAAAACACTCAATTTGGCATTCAGGGCGACCTTAGTTTTCTCAAAAAAACGCTTTGTGGCGACCCCAGGGCTTTAACGAACAAGCCTTATAATAAATAATTTACTTACTTACTTAGACGGGCATTACAGTTCGGGGTGAACCTGGGCCTCAACCAACATCCTTCTATAACGACTCCGATTTCGCGCGAGCTCTCTCCAGTTTCGCACTCTAAGTCGGTTGAGGTCTTCATCCACTTTATTGCGCCACCTAAGACGAGGTCTTCCCCTTCCGCGATTTCCCTGCAATGTGCTTGTCGAGCCGGAACGTTTGGGCCCATCCGCTCTACATGACCCGACCATCGTAGCCTCGCGATGCGTACTCTTCTGGCTATGCCCAGAGGTTATGTCAATTTGACAATTTACTTTAGGTGAAAGTAAAAAGTGATTTCCAAGATTTGGTTTTTTCTCGTTCAATTAACTGGGCAATTTCGCTTCAAATTGAATAAAGAGTTTTGATTTTTTGACCATTATCCGGGGATTACTGTACACCAATTCCGATGGCAAGTAGAATGAGTTCTGGTTTAAATCGTTTTTCCAATTTCAGTGCGTCAACGACCATAAACCCCTCACTTGACGATTCTGATAACATCTTCAATCCAAACAGTAGCTCCGTAAACATCGATCTTACTTCAACCAATATACAAGGATTCTCACCATTGTCATCGTGCCAAGCCCCAGCAGACGACATTTTATCTGGAACTGTCCAAACCAAAACCACATTATCACCACTACAACCAGAGGCGCTAGTGCTTCCTGAAACATCGCCAATTTCGTCAACGTTGAGGCGTTCTGAGAGAGTACGAAATAAAAACCTTAGAATTGCCAAAAAATAAGTGCATGGGAAATGTTGTAACTATGGCAACGCCTTTATTCCTAAACAACATTGGCAATGCCTATCTGGTAATAACAATGTCATCTGTCATTCATCCACTTCCTCTACGATTACCCATGCAGATAGTTCGCTTAACCTAATTATATACCTATACTGAACCTAAATTATTATATGAAGTTTCTATTATATAAAATGAATTAATATACAAAGAGTTTTAGGTATTTCTTTATAAATCTTAACAACTGTAACAGTTTCTATTTGCGGTTGTTGCTGGTAAATGTGCGTGGGCCAACGTCATTTGAGACTCTACGGACTGTTAATGATGTAATATTCCCAACATATCGTGCTGCACTTGAAGAACTGAACTTATTAGAAAACGAAGCCCATTGGGATACGACAATCGCTGAAGCCATTATATCTGCATCTCCAAGTCACATACGCACATTATTCGCTATCATAGTTTCGACATGCTTTACATCAAACCCATATAACCTGTTGCACAAATACAAGGATAATATGTCAGAAGATATTTTACATCGAATTCGATTCAGTTCCAGAAATTACGATATTGAGATGAATGAGAATATACACAATCGTGCGTTACTCTTGATCGAAGATATGTGTTACCTCATGTGCGGTAGTTTATTAATAAGGTTAGAAATGCCAGCGCCAAAATCGTAACACATTGTTAGAAGGATGCCGTACTTCTCATACAGCATTATAATTACCGTTAAATCTGCAAACTAATGAAGAAACAACGTGTAAAACACTCAGCAATGGCCAAAGTTTTATCGGCATCAAAAATCATCATCTGGGACGAATGCACAATGGCGCATAAATGTGCATTAGAAGCACTTAATCGAACATTGAAAGATTAACGCAATGATTTGAGATGTTTTGGAGGAGCAATGATTCTACTGTCTGGCGATTTCCGCCAAACACTGCCAGTAATTCCAAGATCTACGGCTGCCGACGAAATAAACGCTTGCCTCAAATCATCGAATCTATAGTGCTATGTGAAGAAACTGCAGCTGACATCAAACATGAGAGTTGCATTGCTTAATGATACATCTGCTGAAGATTTCGCTGAGCAATTGCTGACTATCGGTAATGGTCATTAGTTCAAACGAATGTACCCCTGTTGAACTCCCAACAAAAGGAAGTTTATGATACTTTAATGAAGGCAATCGATGATGAAAAAAGTGGTTTATGTTTCCTAGATGCCCCTGGTGGAACTGGTAAGACATTCCTCATGTCAGTAGTTTTACCCACTGTTCGTGCAAGATCCAACAAAGCGTTTGCAGTTGCTTCTTCCGGAATAGCAGCCACATTGTTAGAAGGATGCCGTACGGCTCATTCAGCATTATAATTACCGTTAAATCTACAAACTATTGAAGAACCAACGTGTTAAACACTCAGCAATGGCCAAAGTCTTATCGGCATCAAAAATCATCATCTGGGACGAATGCACAATGCCGCATAAACGTGCATTAGAAGCACTTAATCGAACATTGAAAGATTTACGCAATGACTCGAGATGTTTTGGAGGAGCAATGATTTTACTGTATGGCGATTTCCGCCAAACACTGCCAGTAATTCCAAGATCTACGGCTGCCGACGAAATAAACGCTTGCCTCAAATCATCGAATCTATAGTGCTATGTGAAGAAACTGCAGCTGACATCAAACATGAGAGTTGCATTGCTTAATGATACGTCTGCTGAAGATTTCTCTGAGCAATTGCTGACTATTGGTAATGGTCAAGTACCTGTCGATGAATCGAGCGGATTGATATCATTTCCAAATAATTTATGTAGTTTTGTCTCATCAAAAGACGAACTTATCAGCAATGTATTTCCAAACATTATTTCAAAAAAATAATGAATGGTTGAGTGAGCGAGCAGTTTTAGTGACTAAGAATAAAGATGTAGATGACCTGAACTACATAATTCAAAAAAAGATCATTTGAAGATGAAGATGAAGCCACCAACTATCCAATTGAATTTTTAAACTCCTTGGATGTGCCTGGCTTACCATCAACGCACAATTTGCGCCTAAAGTTTGGCTCCGTAGTAATCATGCTTCGAAACATAAACCAACCAAAACTGTGGAACTGTACGCGTTTGGCGGGTAGAAAATTGATGAACAATGTAATTTACGTGACGATACTGAAAGGAAAATTCAAAGGTGAGGAAGTTCTCATTCTGAGGATCCCGATGATCCCAACCGATATTTCGTTTGAATTTAAAGGACTTAATTTTCCGATCCGCCTTGCATTTGCCATAGACATCAACAAATCACAGGGCCAATCCTTAAAAGTTTGTGGTTTGAATCTAGAATATCCATGTGTTCCCATGGTGAATTATGTGTGGCATGTTCACGGGTCGGAAAACCATCTGCGTTGTTTGTTTTTGCGCCTTATAATAAAACAAAAAATGTTGTGCATCACAAGGTACTTAACTGAAGGGCAATATACATATGTAGTAAAATGCAGAAACAATTATGATTGACTAGCTGTGCCCGCGACTTCGTCCGCGTGGAATATTGACTTTCGGCAGCATTTCAAATTTTTTAGGCTAACTATTTTGCAAATGAAACACATTCATGCATTAAAGTAACCTATATACTTATATTATTTTATTTAAATCATGTTTGCACACGACGTTCTTACTTTTTCCATATTTTGCGAAATAAAAAGGTTTTGCGGGATTGATAAACGTGACCTGCAATTTAAGCGCCTGATCCTTATTTATACTAATACCTAATACTGGTTTCAGAGGAAACTGTACTCTAAAACTAAACTAAAAAATTAAAATAATATGGGGAATAAAAATGTTTTCTCTTTTTGCCATTTCAGTCATTGGGTGATATGCATAAAACGGCAGTATTTACTGAAAGTAAATGCTAAAAGTATGTACTTTTATTTTAAGTAAAAGATTGATTTTACAGTATTTACTTCATTTCGTATGCATAAAAAAAAGTTCCTACTTATAGCATATACTTTCAGTATTTACTAAATTCATCCAAGTAATTACTAGAATTCATCTAAAATTGATAGTAAATACTTTTATTTTCTTGTTTCTTTCATAATTCTTTTGAATGAAATTGTTGTTTTGGTAGCTTTACCGCTACCGCTATGACTATTGAAATCAACTGTTTATTTTATTCTTGTTTTGTTTACATCTGTGTCTGGTCTCTGGTATTTTGTCAGTCACAAATTGAAAGTCAACTTATTAGTCATGACTAGCACAGGCTTTTCAATTAGCCAAATGCACTTAGCTTTTGTTCGCATTTTGAAAAAACATAGAGTCTTGATGAATAAATCTCAAGAACCGTCAATTAAAAAAGCAAAGTCAGAAGCTATGAAATTATTAATTGCGGAATACAATTTTGAAACTGGGGTTGATCTGACCGAAGAACAAGTCAGGAAAAGGCTGAACAATTTCAAGACAGAGGTAAAAAAGAAGACCGACCTCAAAAAAACTGGAAATAAGCCCATTAAGCTTAAAGAATGGGAAGTTATTTTTAAAGACCTTTTAAGTGCTGATGAAAATCCATCTATTTCTTGCATTCCTGGTAAGTATAATAACAATAATATATTTATGTACATAAATGCAATATGTACGTAAATATATGTGAACCTATGTACATATGTAATACTATTTTACTACCATCGTTTCCATTGTATAAAGGTTCCTTATCTGTGGGAGCAGATAATACCAACCAAGGAGCTGAAACCGAAGAGTCGTCCACCAGAACCGCATATGAAACACCAGAGTCATCACAAGATTCCCAAGCAATAAAACCGAAGCGAAGAAAATTGAAATTTGATGAGACTGATGAAACGAAAAGTCTCACAAATGGAGAGCTACAACGCTTGGTACTGCTTGAACAGTTAAAGCTCATTAGAATGCAGCAAGAAGAGTTAGAAAGGAGGAAAAATGAAAACGAAGAAAAATACTCACATCCTGTTGATATTTCTACGATTGAAATAAGTGAGACCGGATCTACTTATTTAAATTTATAATACCCAATTCGTATAATGTGAATTTTTTCAGTTTTATTGAAAGAATTTTTTTTTGTAATACCTTATTAATTTTTCGTTTTATTTGTTTTTGTTTTAAGAAAACATAGTATATGGATTGTATACAAATAAATTCCTATGAATTAAAATTATATATAATTTCTGCCAATTCTGTCCTTTTCATTTGTCCCAATCTCCGGATTTGAAGTACACTGGCATTTGGTTCACCATCAGGATCAATAGTATTTCCATATTCTCTGTTTTCTGGCAATTCGAAATCATTAGCATCTCTTAGATGCTTTCCAATATTGTGCAAAACGAAACAAGCAACAATGATGTTTGGAATATTCTGTAAGTGTAGCCGTATACAATTTTGTAAAATGGGAAATCTCTTCTTCACTTGACCAAAACATCTTTCAATTATAACCCTCTCTTTCGAATGCAGTTTGTTGTAAGCTCTTTCATGGTTAGTTGTTGGAGTTTTAAAGGGTGTCATTAACCAAGGTGTTATTCCATATCCTTCGTCTCCTAATAAAACAACGTTCGTTGAATTTCTCATTATGGGTTCCAAAAAACTGTTTCTCAAAATTCTGGAATCGTGAACTGAGCCCGGCCATCTGCAATCAACACTGGTAAAATATTCCATAGCATCACAGGTTGCTTGGATATTGATGGAAGCATATCCTTTTCGATTAATATATTCCTCGGAATGAAATCGTGGTCTCAGTATTTCAACATGAGTGCAGTCCAAGGCCCCTATGCAGGATGGGAAGCTGTATTTTGTACTCCAACCATGTTTTGCTCTTAGCTGCTCTTCATAATTTGATGGAAGTTTTATCCAATGAGATGCTTTATCTATTATTAATTTCGCAACATCTTTAATTGTTCTGGAAACAGTACTTTGATGTACGCCTAAATCTTCACCAACTCCGACTTGGAATCCTGGGTCTCCAATGTAACGTAGAAATATTTTCATCTTTTCTTGATGAGAAGTTGCCCCTCCTCTAGTTTCAGTTTGAATTCCTTAAAACATATAAATTATAATTATATTTTAACACGAACACAAAGACTAAGGACTATAAAATACAACAGTATTGAGTTTTGGTCACTAAATAAAAATTTTTCATAGTAGGTATGTTTTATAATATTTATTATTAGAAATATTACTTCTTTTGTATAAGGCACCAATAGGCTGTTGTTATTTTAAATGATAAAATTATTGCTATGGCTTACCAATAAAGTATTCACTTAACCAATCTACGTTTTCCGTCTCAAAACGATATAACTGTTTAAAATTAGCCCCAAAATCCGACCTTCGATCTTTATATACTTTATTAGAATTAATACGCACAAATGCTGCCATTTTAGTAAATATTATTAGCTGCAACAAAATTTAATTATAAACAACACTCTGATTTATTCGGAATTTGACGCAACACTGATATTTTTTCGCTTCCCACCTACCTAATATATGGTTTGAATCAAAAAAGTATGTACTATGAAATTTCCAACTTGCTATTTAGCAAACTTAAAAAAACCAAGTATTTGCTACAGAAAAATAGTACTTACTAGATCTTATGCATACGGATTGAAGTATATACTAAAAAAGTTCATCCAAAAAAGTAAAAACTATTCTCGAAAGCAAATACTTAATTTTCAGCATTTGCCGCATTTTTATGCATACCAAAAACAGTATATACTTAGAAATTCTCAAGTAAAAGCATCTACTATGTTTTATGCATACCACCCATTATTTAAACTTTTATAGTGCCGCATTCCAGATGATGATTTGTAGGTGTATAAAACTCTAGATTTCTCGTTATTGGCACTGGGACACCAACTTGCAGCCAATCTTGATACTCCTAAGGAATTAGGAAACTCTATAGTCTATAGGGTATAATGTGACTTGCTCAGTGTCTGTAATATTGTCTACTGATAGACAACATTCCCCACCAGGTCTGACATAATTTATTAAATTGTATTGTTAACTATCTTATTAGTCGGTGCCGAAATCGATCTTTCGCACAGCCATTCCCGATTGCCAATATTTATTTGGAAATCAAGATAGACATTTCTTATCAGTTCAACTGTGTTATCGACAATTTGACAGAAATCACCTCTGAGTGGCAACACTCGTGTTGAAAAAAAAAGTTGAATAGTTTACAAGCTCTTAGAAATCCTTGAAATTATAATTAAAAACGCATATTTAAAAGCTACAAAGTTAAATGTAAGATCAGATTAGATCACAAAACAATATCCGTTTGGAATTCGAAGGCATGTTTGAAAATATTTTAGTATTCTCTTAAAAATAAAAGCTCGTAGATCCGTTCAACTTTCCTCCGAGAACAAAGAATTATTGTCATTGTTAAAATCATAAGGGCATGTAAAAACGTCAATATTCTCAACTTTCTTTCAACCTGACAAAATGAGTCAATTGAATAAAAAGGGTAAAAACGATTCCGATCTGGTCTCGAATATTACCATTGCAGATTTAAAGCTGATATTTGACCAGAGTATAGAACATCTTGCAACCAAATCTGATGTGGAAGATATACGTGTCGATATCAAAAGTTTGAAACAAGAAAATGATAACTTAAGATTCAATGTCTCTTCACTTCAAACCAAAGTCGATTTCCTCGAAAAACAATTAGAGTATATGCAAATGCAATCTCTAGAAAACAATCTATTGATCAGAGTTGAAACAAATGATCGACAAGAACAAAAAACACAGGTGGCAGAAATTTGCACGCAGTTGTCAAAGGAAGAAAACAGCAACAACATAGACGAAATAAAAGAATTAAAATCATGGAACCCCAAGTTTAAAAATTTTATTGTAAAATTTAAAACAAAAGAAAATGTGCACAATATACTGAAAAACACAACAAAACTTAAGAACACAAATATCTCCGTCCAAAAAGACTATCCACCGAGCATCCGTAGGAGAAGAACACATCTAATTAGTGCAGTCAATGAAGCGAAAAATAGGGCCTTACCTCCGAATTTTTTTTACTGTGAACCGATTTGCATGAAATTTTGGAATTAGGGTCATCTTACCCTTAACTTCAAAAGTGAAAATGATTTGAACACCGCTACCACCCCTTCTCGGGGGCGAATTTTTTTTTTCAAAATAACTTCGAATATCGATAAAAGGCCTAATTTTAAGCAAAAAATCATAAATAAAGTTTTTCATTAAATCCAATACTTTTCGAGGTATTGGCAATTGAAAATTCGCAATTTTTTCACGTTTTTCATCTATTTATTGCAAATATCTCTAAAACTATACGTTTTATCGAAAATTTTATAACAAACAAACTTGTAGCAGGTAGAACAATGAACAATTTGGTTTTTTATAAAGTATTCTAATAACAATATTAAGCTAGATATAAAAGATCAAAGCCATTTTTTATTTTGTCTAAAATTTAATCGTTGTGGTCAATGCCATTTAGCGCGAGCAGATGCATTTTATGCATTCTAATACAAAAGGATGTTTTGTAGTGCTTGAAATAAGCTTTAAAATGAGCACTATTAAAAGTCTTTTGCACGTAAAATAAGTGAGCTGTAGTGCAAATAAGGAGAGCATCTAATGTTTTTTTCTTTAGTTTCGGTTCACAGTAAAAAAATTCGGACCTAAAATGCTTCATTGACTGCACTAAATGCACTAAAGAAACATTGTCAAACACGCACAAAGAAATTTAAAAACCGTAGTTAAAGACGATAAGCTTTTTATTGATAATTGAGAGTTCGTTTGGAAAGACAACTTAGGTCTAAGACACGGAAATTTATGCGGATCTCAAAAAATTTGTGAAACGTTTAATTTACCAAACAATTTCTTTCACTCATTTTTGTCAAAACAAAATTATGTTTACAATGACAGCAACACCATGAGCGCTCTGTCAGTGTCAAACCAAATGACAATTGCGAATGACACTGTAAAGTAACACAAACCAGTGATGCCAAGTGGCTCAAGGCAATAGCGCAGGGATGTCATTGAGGAAATAAACCAAAAAGAAAATGTTTTAATTATAAAATTGTAGCGTATAATGTTGACAGATTGTATAGTAAATTGTTGTTCCCGGGATTTTTAAAATTTTTAAATGAATAGAATAAATTTGTACTGCTGGAAACACATGTAGAAGAAAACAAAATACAGAATCTCGCCAAATATTTCCCTTCATACGATTGTCACTGGGTTCCGGCAAAGAGGATATCAAACAGAGACAGAGCAAGCGGTGGATCTCTAACAGCAATTAAAAAGGAGCTTTACTTAGAATATAAAACAAAAACTATAGAGGAAATTGTATACATATACATAGAATTAAGAAGCGGTAAAAATTGTTTGTATTTTATACCTATTTACCTGAATTGCAATCACTGGCAACAGGAGTACGAAAAATTGTACGATTTTTTGTGTTCCCTTAAATCCCATAGCATAGCAATAATCGGAGACTTAAATGCAAGGACGGCGGATGTTGAACCCGAACTGGTGCTAGAAAATCGTCAGCGGATGTCTCAAGATCCAAAAATTAATGCGGAAGGAAAAAAAAATTTGAATTATGTGATGAATTTGGACTCAGTATTTTGAATGGATGCACTGAAGGAGACAAAAGAGGGGAATTAACGTTTATTGGAAAACAGGGTAGATCTTCAATAGATTACGAACTCATTGGTGGTGAATGGCGAGCTATTATGAAAGATTTTGTGGTGGAAGACCAAGTATATTCTGATCATCTACCAATAGCAATGATAGTAAAAAGTGGAACAGTCCAGAAAAATGAAACAAGCGAAATCCTAACTGAAAATCTACGACGGAATAAAAAACAAAGAAATGAATTACAACAAAAAATAGATTCTATGATCTACATCAAGAAAAGTACCGCAAACGTAAATTACCTTCCTATTTGCGATCTTGATAGTATAATAAAAATGTTTGCAGAATCGATGCAGAAAACACCAGCTTTACAAGAAAAAATCGGAATGGTATGATTACGCTTGTGAAAAATTAAGAAAAAGATCATTATCATTTCTCAATCTATTACGAAGACATAATTTGCCAAGTTTCAAAATAGAATACGTTGAAGCCAACTCCCAATATAAACGGATGTGCAAGGAAAAGAAAAGAGCTTATGAGGAAAACCTAGCATTTCGTTTGAGTCACATTAGAGATTCCGCAGAATTTTGGACCTTGACAAGAAAGTTGAACGGGAACTCAAACACGAAAGCTGCTTTATCAGTGGAAAATTTACGGACCCATTATATTTCCTTACTGAACATACCGGAACAAAATAGTTGGAGCTATGCTAAACCGTGTTCAAAAGAGGAAACATTAGATAAAGTAATAGTTTTGGAAGAAGTGGAATTAGTACTCCAATCTTTGAAAGATGGAAAAGCAGCAGGTTCCAAGGGAATACCGATAGAATTCCTCAAATATAATACACCCACATTCAAAGAAAATCTAAAAAATGCATTTAATATCATTTTCAACTTCGGCACTCTACCTGAGCGCTTTTATGAATCACTCATTTGGCCAATTTTCAAAAAAGGGGATCCAAGCGACGCCGACGCGACGCAGCAAATTATCGAGGTATATCGTTTTTAAACTCCGCATTGAAAACGTACACCCTATTGCTTTATAAACGGTTAAACACTTGGGTGAATGAGAACTGGCTACTCTACTATTGACAATATATTCGTACTAACGTCAACAGCTCAAATGAAATTGGACCAAAATAAGAAGCTGTATACGTGCTTCATTGATTTTAAAGCGGCCTTTGATAAAGTAAATCGAAACGCATTGTTCTACAAGCTCTATAACAAAGGAATCAGCAAAGCTCGTGCGAGCATTAGAAAAATTGTACCAACAAACTACAGCAATAATATTCAATGGCAAGGATAAATCGGAGAAATTGGAAATAAATAGCGGAGTTAAACAGGGCTGTAATTTAAGTCCACTTCTGTTCGCACTGTTTCTGGACGATCTTGTTGATTGGCTTCCGTGTGGAGTAGAAATCGGCAGTTTGAAAATGAAAGTAATTATGTTTGCAGATGACATCGTGTTACTTGCTGAATCACCTAGTTCACTCCAAATGATGATTAACAAGCTTTAAGAGTACTGTACAACGTGGTGCATGGAAGTCAAAGTTGACAAATCGAAAATCAAGGTATTTCAAAAAGGATCTGGAAGATTAGCAAGAAACGAAGTATGGAAGTATAGTGAACGCGTTTTGGAAGGGGTAAAAACATACACTTACTTGGGAATGGAGCTGACGTTCAACTTAAAAATGGAAAAACATTAGAAAACCAAATTGGGTAAAGCCAAGACAGCAATCTGCTCGAACTGCAACAAGATTTTCAGCAAGAAAAACATAGCTGTAAACTCAAAAATTAGTGTTTTTAATGATACTGCGCAGTCTATTCTTTTCTATGGTGCACAGGTTTTGGGAGGTCAGAGATTTGAAATCATTGAGTACTTGCTTCGTTTCTTTCTGCGTAAAATTTTCTACTTACCCATTAATACACCCAAGTACATGTATTACTTAGAAACCGGACTCCCAACTATGTTTATCGCAACCCTAAAACTAAATGCTGATTATCTCGTAAGAGTTACAAAAATGAACGATTACAGACTGCCCAAGATAATTCTCCAGCACTCAATGTTAAAAAAAAATCTTTTTATAAAAGATTGGTTTGGATTAGCAGCGGATTGTGGAATTACGTTACACCTAAACGATTAAATACGAACCAATGGAAAAGATGTTTCTATGAAGTTATACAGCTAACAGATGAAAATGAAAGTTACAGCTTTATTGAAAGAGCTCGAGAGTCAACAGAGGGACAATACTACTCGAAGGCAAATTAAAACCTTACTCATAACAACTATTTTAAAAGCAGCTATTCGTGTCTTATGATTGCAACAATTTTTAAAATTAGAGGAGAAATGTTAAGACTGAACTCTACACCATATCGTAACGAAGGATCTGGCAATTGTACTATCTGCAATTTACAGGAAAAGGAAGATGTACATCATTTCATTGGCGTTTGTCCTATACTGAGAGAGCTAAGGCGTTTCTACTTTGGAAAAAGTGTTCTTGATTTGGATGAAGTAAAAAGCTTTCTAAATGGCCTAAATTGGAAACAACTTTATGACTACTTCATCGCAGCCAACTCTTATAGAACGAGAATAGTTACTGAAATTTTCTAACAAATGAATATTATTCTCATATTTGATCAAACTTATTTTTTGTTTTGACTAAACTAAAAGTTTTTTTATTTTTAATAATCATGTTCCGTTTTAGCTAAACTAAAAGCCCATCTCACTTTGTTTAAACATAACTCAAGCCACAGTATTCAAAAAATAAACACACATTCAGCTCAAATTAAGCACCAGACTTTTCTATCAAAATAATTTATATCAATTAGGCAGACGACTTTTATGTCATGCCTCTATATTATTCAATGTTCCTCAATGATGTAAAACTGTAACTCAGGCAGACGACTTTTATGTCATGCCTCTATATTATTCAATGTTTCTCAATGATGTAAAACTGTAACTTGTTATCTTGAATAAAATCTAATCTAAAAAAAAATCTAAAATCACCTCACGGAGAAAGAACTTTTAAAAACGATCCAGTAGTTTCAAGGTTCCCGTTTACGTTGCCGTTCTCGTAGGAACGTAGGGATAACAAATACAACCCATGTCGTTCCTCAGGCTCAAGACTATCTCTGCACCAAAATTCATACAAAAGGGTTCAATAGTTTTGGCGGTAACAAAGAAAAACAGTCAGACGGAGTTGATTTCGGATCTAAAATATTAGTAAGTACTTCCGTTCCCATGGGAATATGGGGATAATTTGAAGTTTATGTTACTTTGAGATAGTGTAGCATTCTAACGTGGAAATAGTTCTTGAAACCAGTTCAGTATGTCCTAGGTTCCCGTTTACGTTCGCGCTATAGTGGGAATATAGGGATAATAAGATGACATAACCTATGTCCATCCTCAGGTTCTAGACTATCTCTGTACCAAAATTCATATAAATAGGTTAAATAGTTTGGGCGGTTGTTGGCAACAAAGAAATTTAGACCGACAGATTTAATTTCAGACTTCTAATATTAGTAAAGACTCCCATTCCCGTGGGAATATGGTGACCGTTCCCGTTTGAAGGTGGGGATGAGTTACAGTCTATGTTACTTGGGGATAGTGTAGCATTCTAACGGTGGAAGAATTTTTGAGATCGGTGCTGTAGAATCAAAGTTCCCGTAAACGTTCTAGTTCCCGTGGGAATATAGGGATAAAATATACAGCCTATGTCCTTCTTTAAGTTGTAGACTATCTCTGTACAAAATTTCATTTAAATCGGTTAATTAGTTTTAGCTGGAAATGGTAACATAGAACGACGGACAGACAGAGCTACTTTCGCACTTATTATATTAGTAAGGACTCCCGTTCCCGTAGGAATATTTGGATGAATTAAAGTTTATGTTACTCTGGGATAGTGAAGCATTTTATCGGTGGAAACATTTTTGAAATCGGTGTTGTAGTTTCTAAGTTCCTGTATACGTTCCCGTTCCCGTAGGAATATAGGGATAGAATATTAAACCTATGTCCTTCCTCAGGTCTTAGACTATCTCTGTACAAAATTTCGTTTAAATCTGTTCATTAGTTTGGGCGGGAGATGGTAACATAGAAAGGCGAACAGACAGAGCTACTTTTGCATATATAATATTAGTTAGGACCGGTTTCCGTGGGAATATTCGACAGAAATATAGCCCATGTCCTTCTTCAGGTTTTAGATCATCTCTGTATGAAATTTCATTTTAATCGGTTATGTAGCTTGGGCGGGAGATGGTAACATAGAAAGACAAAAAGACAGCGCTGCTTTCGCACTTATTATATTTGTAAAAACTCCCGTTCCCTTAGGAATATTGGGATGAATTAAAGTTTATGTCACTCGGGGATAGCGTAACACTCTAACGGTGGAAGAATTTTTGAAATCGGTACTTTAGTTTCTAAGTTCCCGTATACGTTCCCGTTCCCGTGGGAATATAGGGATAAAATATATAGCCTATGTCCTTCTTCAGGTTCTAGACTATCTCTGTACAAAATTTCATTTAAATCAGTTCTGTAGCTTGGGCGGGAGACGGTAACATAGAAAGCCGGACAGACAGAGTGACTTTCACATTTATAATATTAAAATAAAATAAAATAAATAGGGTGGCGCAACAGAGCCAGAGCGAGGAGCCCCTGGGCCTAGCGCATTTCTCACCACCATGCCTTATGAGGGAATAACTAATATTTATAATATTAGTTAGGATTAATGTTGGTACTTAATTTTTTTCTTTATAGTTTTCTAAAAAAAAACTTAATAAATTCAAAAATCTGCTTATTTATTGCCTTTAAGGCGGAACAGAGATTTCAAAAATTCCTTCAGCATTAGGGGTGCTACAAGTTCCATTATCCTCCTCCATCAGAATCTAAGACTATATTTCATTTCTATATTCTCAAGGGAACAGAAACGCAAACGAGAAGGGGAACCTTAAAGTTACTCGACAGATCTCAAAAATTTTTTCAACTCTAGGATGTGACATTATCCCTCAGTGAAATAAACTTATATTTCCACAGGAACAGATGTTTCCCACAGGAACGGGGTTGGAAACTTAGAAATTACTAAACAGATTTCAAAAATTCTTTCGGCACTGGGATGCCACATAATCCCTCAGTAACTTAGCGTATATTTCATCCCTTTAATCCCAATCCCACGGGAACAGAAACAGGAACAAGAACGAGAGCCTTAAAACTGCAGACCCGAGCACCGCCAGGAGCCTCAGCTAGTTATAAATAACTATTAATATTTTAGAGTTGGTTTTAGTTATATAAGTTTTAAGGTAAATTTTAAAAAGAAGAACTATTACAAGCTAGAACTTTGAACTCAAAGGACTGCACATATACTGATGTGTGCCCTAAATGATGATTCCGGTCAAACGAGTTGCTGAAACCAAAAAATTGTGGTTTTTGAATTTTGAGGCTTGATTTCTCAAAAGCTATTCATTAATTGAACTCAAACTAAAATTTAAATTAAAGAACAAAACATTAGCTTTCAAAAATATTATATTTAAAAAAAAAACTACCCTTCCTGTCTACACGGCCTACAGACACCCCCCTCCCCTACCATACAATTTTTTTTTGTCTTGACCCAGTCTATCTATCCTGAGCCTTTGCCAAACCCTTCATACATAATTAAAATAAAATTCTGAAAGTTAATAATTAATTATATATACAGGGTGATTCGCATAAGGTGTGACAAAAAGATAGGGTGTGTAGGTTGGACCTAGGCAAGCAAAAAAGCGTATGTGAGGGTGGGGTCCATTTTCCCCCGTTTAGGCGGGAGGGGCCATTTAAGAAAAAAATCACTAAAAATGGAAAAAATATAATTAAAAAATAACGGTAGTACCTACAGAGTCGTGCTATAGCATTTTGAAAAGCCAAAAACGAAAAAATCCAATAACGAAAAAAAAACTTAAAAAAAAAATTTTTTTAAAAGTCGTTTTTGTAATTTTTGGTTTTCTCAAAAACTACAGGTTATTTCGGCATCCGGTTTTTTGTGTTTGATCAAAAATAAGTAAGAGCATTGAAAATAAGCCAGAAAAATACTACTTAGTTACGTAAAATTTTGAAAAACATGGTTTGAAAAAAAAAATTATGTTTTTTTTTCAAAATTTTGACTTTGAAAATTAATATTTCAAAAACTATTCAAATTAACAACTTATTTTTAAATTTTATTTAATGAATAGGTTTTTGGCTTTTCAAAATGCTTTAGCACGACTCTGTAGGTATTAACGTTTAAATAATATTTTTTTCATTTTTAGTGATTTTTTTCTTAAATGGCCCCTCCTGCCTAAACGGGGGAAAATGGACCCCCCCTCCCATACGATTTTTTGCTTGTCTAGGTCCAACCTGCACACCCTATCTTTTTGTCACACCTTATGCGAATCACCCTGTATAATTAAGAAATTGAGAGCGATGAAATATTTTTTTCTTAACGTTTTACTTGCGATTATAGGTACTATAACTTGCAGTCTTGCAAGTCTTGCAATCGTGCAGAAAAAAAATTTGAGATAACAATTAAATGTGACATTACGATGATAGAGAATACGAAAAAAGTGGGTCCTGCTATTCTGTATGTCTTTTTTTCAGTTCTGGTCTCTGGGGTAGCTTGCAAAGGGGTTTTTGGAATTAGGTCTCTAGCTCTTGAAATAACGGTACCTGCCATACAAGCGATATGATAATACCTATTTTTCTCGAAAACGGCTCTAACGATTTTGATAAAATCTTACGTGAAGTATTATTTCTAATTATGATGTAAGAATTTCTTTAAGAAAAGGTCTAAAAACGGTACCCTCCATAGTACCGTTTTTTTAAAACCGACTTTCTCGCTAATAGCTCACTCGATTTTGACCAAATTTTATATTTAAGAAGTCGTAGCTGGTTTAAGAAAGATTGCATATCAACATTTAAAAAAACTTATTTTTTTTCGAATTTTCATTAATTTAAAAAAAAAAAAATTTGTCTTTTCGAATATTTTCTAAACGGTATCTTTGATTTATTAGAAATGTTTTGTCAGTACATCTTTTAGCAAGATCTTAAAATACAAAACTTTTTGACCCCTCATTTTTCAAAAAAATTAAAAATAAAAAACGATTTTTTAAAAAACGGCTTTAACGATTTTGGTTAAACTTTCACTGTTTATATGTATTAGCAACTGCAAAATAATGGTGTTTTTAGATTTTCACTTGAAACCTTTGGAATATTTAGTAAATTTTTTTTTTAATATTTTATGTGAGTTAATTCAATTTTCATAATTAGAGTGTAGGGGCAACCCTGAAACCACGAAAATGTATTTAGAGATAATTTTAAAATCTTTTATTTATCCTTAATATTTTGGTATTGTACTTAGCACACAATCGCAAGTTCGTGCGACCCAGTCATGCCCATTTTTTTTATACGCTATTGAAATTACATTTCCGAAAATTTCACGAAAATCCATGGACTGCCCCTGGATCCCGATGTTTTGCAATTTTTATGTCTAACTGCACTCCACTATTAGTAATCTTGTCTATAAAATATACACAAATATTGACAGATCTGTATGCAGTGTGAGTTGGCATTATTCTTTTAGTCGATTACTGTTTTCATGTTAATACATCGAACGTAAGGTGAATTTCAAAGGGCCATGTTGAGTTCTTTTGGTTCCAGTCACGTTCGTGTGCTTGCATAAATGCTAATATATTTAATAACTATTATTTAGCATCAGTCTGCCTAGTTATTCTTAATTTTAAAAAATTAAGAAAAATACTGGGAATATTTTTGTATACTAGCGAAAATTATAGAGTAATTTGGGGTAATGTGGTATAGGTGGGTAATGTGGTACAGGCAGTTTTTTCTTAAACTAAGCAGCATACTTCAACGTCTTCTACTTTGTTAGGTGCAGATATTAATGAAACTAATAATGCGTGTTTCAACGAGTAAGAAATCTACATATCTGTCAGAAAAATAGTCAACAATAGTAATTGAGGGAGTTTGAGTTTTTTTTGGGGTGATACAAAAAGTGTTTGTGAGGTTATAAAAGTTCTGTTTTAACAGTGAAAATATATTTTTCAAAAAAATAAAAGAATCTTCTACGTAAAATACATGTAAGTTTTGCTAAAAATGTTTTTAGATTATTTTTAATAATTATTTTTGTAAAAGTATTCAGCTTCGGCTAATGTGGTATACTTGGCATGGGCTAATGTGGTATAGTATACCACATATAGTATAGTATACCACATTACCCACTATAAAATTGAGTTCCTTTCCAAAGTTGGCTGTTTTGTATTTTTTCTCATGATCTATTTGTTTAAATGCCTATACTTTTTAATAAAAATTAATTTAATCATTTATCTAATTTTTTTAATTAAAAAAATTAAGGCTAGGTAGTATAGTATAGTATACCACATTAGACAGCATAGTATACCACATTACCCTTACAGTTTCAAAAGCGATGATTTTGAGGTCATAACAATATTTTGTGTACATCTTTGTTAATTGATGTTAGAATTCAACACAAAGAAATAACTTTAAGGCTTATTAGTTTTTGGTGAAATGTGCAAAGATTAGGGTCATTTGCTTCACTACTTTTTCTGTTAAGTGTTAAAAACAAACATGTATACCACAATACCCCAACTTCCTCTACTTCATTTGTTTTTCCAAAAACAAATAAAATTTTCAAAAAATGGAGTGAAATCATCTGGTCTCTAAAGCCTTGCTGGCAAGAGAATACTTGACCAGCTTGGTGTCTAGCTGGTGAAGTGATTTCTTATAGTCGATCGGCAAGAGCAAAAAAACAAATTTTTACTTATTCGTAGAGCAAATAATTATTGGAAAAAAGTTTAAAAAGCTAAATTTTCAAATTAAAAACAAAATAAGAAAATTTATGTTAATCATCGAAAATCAATATTTTTTCCTAGAGCAATTAATTAGCAAAACAATATGGTATATGGTAAAATATATTTGGCCATCTCTGCGTCGAGCTGGTGATTTTAATAATTAATCAGGAAGAACAAAAAAAAAATGCTTTTTTCTAATTTCTATTATGTTACTTTTGTATCGAAATCAATAGGCTTCCAAAAGTATGTAATAGATAACTAAAAAATCTCTGCATGTAAAAGTGGTCACAGCGTTCTATTCTTTAAAATACTTGTAAGCCGTTGTTGTTCGAGATACATGAAAGTTATCATCTAGGAATGAATCAGCCAGAAAATCATTCCATACTAGAGTAGTACTCTAAGAGTACCTAAACGTCAAATCCCGGATAGAGGTCTACTTATCCTTTTATCCGATTTCTTTTATGCATGTAAAGTCCTGACGAGGACGTACAAATCATTTATTTAAAAACAAGTAGGTAAAAGTTAAACATAGAAATCCTAAAATGTCATCAACTTAATGATTCTTCTGTGCTCGCACTTTACTTCACTTGACTTGGAAGCAAAAAAATGTAAGTCTTATTAAAACTTTTATATCAAACTAGCTGAGCCGCCCTGCGTTGCTCGGGTCTGTAGTCTTAAGGTCCCCGTTCTCGTTCCTGTTTTGTTCCTATGGGATTATAGGGATGAAATCTTTGCTTAGTTACTGAGGAATTATGTGGCATCCCAGTGCTGAAAGAATTTTTGAAATCAGTCTAGTAGTCTCTAAGTTTCCGTTCCCAACCCCGTATCTGTGAAAATTTTCCGTTCCCATGGAAATATGTGAATAAATTATAAGTCTATGTCACTGAGAAATAATGTTACATCCTAGAGTTGAAAGAATTTTTGAAATCGGTCAAGTAACCTTAAAATTCCCGTTCTCGTTCTTGTTTCTGTTCCCGTGGGACTATAGGGATGAAGTCTAAGCTAAGTTACTGAGGGATTATGTGGCATCCCAGATCTGAAAGAATTGTAGAAATCTGTCTAGTAGCTCCTAAGTTTCCGTTCCCAGCCTTGTTCCTGTGGGATCTTCCGTTCCCATGGAAATATGTGAATGAAATGTAAATCTATGTCACTGAGAGATATTGTAACATCCTAGAGTTGAAAGAATTTTTGAAATCGGTCTAATAACTTAAAGGTTCTTTTGAATTTTAGATGAAACATCTCGGAGGGAACATGTACTATATTTTATCCGCATATTCCCACGGGAACAGAAGGATGGGAACCTTAAAAATACAGACCTCAACAACGCCGTGAATATCGAGGGATAAGGGGTATATGAGTATGTTTTAGGCAGCCCAGGGTGTTGAGCGAAGAGCTCCGCTGACTTAGGGATGTCAAAAATATATCGATATAAAAAAATATCGATATATTTCGTTCGATATATCGATATATATCGACGATATTTTTTTCACCGATATATCGATATATCGATATAAATATTCATGTATCGAAAAGGTATAAAAAACGATACTTTTTTCGGGTACTAGAAACTAACCTGCTAACATACCAAATTTAATGCAAGAAAAACTTTTCTATACCTTTCACTATATTATATTAGACAGAAAAATACCCATAAAATGTGTGCAATTTTTCATTGACCACTTAGCAAATCATTTTGTGAGTTTTGATAATTTCACAGGGTAAAGTAATAAACCAAAATATCGAACACAAATAAAAGGGATGTGTAACCTAAGTTGTCAATGAATAGGTACATGAATTTTATGGGCCTTTTCCTGCATAATAAGTGTGTTCAATGACCTGTTCTAGAACAGTTTCAGACAGAAAAGATCAGCCTTTTGGTGTTCAATGAGAAATTTTCTGTTCTTTTCTGATCTTTTTTGTGTTCAATGAGCTGTTCTAGAACAGTTTACCACAGCATTTTCTGCACCTCCTCTTGAGCAAGTGCAAGTTTGGTGAAAACTGTCAAAAGCAGCTGTTGACTTTTTTCTCGTAGTATTTTAAGCGCATTGTAATTTTAATTTGTTGTGAAAAGTTCAAAAAAATTTAAAAAAATCAGGAAATCAAGACCTAACCTTGTGCTGAAAATAAAATTACTTATTCGTGACGAAAATACGTTAAATTAAATTGATATCAGAAAAAGAAAAATTGGTGGTTGTTTTTTTTCGTTTTTGTTGTTGCTTTTTTTGACAAGTTTGCTTGTTCTAACTTGCCTGACGGTTTTCACTGCTTCTGTGCTGTGCTGTGCTGTTCTGATCTAAAAAAAAGCCATTGAACACATCTAATGTAACTAATATACCTTGCATACATTTCTCATAGTTGGAAAACTCTTTTCTATACCTGTCGCTGTTAGTTTTGTTTTACAGGAACATCATTTTTATTGGTTGTTCAATATTTTGGGTTTTTTAAACCCCTGTGCCCAGTGGTCAATGAAACGTTGCATGAATTTTATTGGGTTTTCCTGTCAATGAAAGGTTCTCATTTTTAAGGTCGCACATTTCATTATTTAAAATATATCGATATATCGATATATCGATATTTTTCTGATTCGATATATCGATACTTGATATTTTTTTTATATATATCGATACGATATATATCGATACGATATATATCGATATATTTTTAAAATTTCCAACATCCCTACGCTGACTCATTAACTTGCTGATATTTGGACTATGCATGCTTAGTCTGACACGATAAGTCAGCTTTTCTTTTGTTTTTTTTTATAGAACAGTGTTTTGTTTATAACGAAAGCTAACGCATTGCATTGATGTCGTCTCTGTTCCACGCTGCTCTATTTTTATTTGAGTCAATGAAACGATAGTCAATGCCCAATGTCGGTTTTTTTTTACTGCTTACTTTTCCTTTTCTGATTTTAAGCATTCCGTTTACATTTTATGTCTGTGGCGTGATAAAAATGTTTTAGACGGGGTCGTCTCCTTGTCCTTCGAAATTGGTCAAATAGTTATATAAGGTTGCTTTCCCAATCACGTTCGCGTATGATCCTTAATTCGAAAGAATTTTTGAAATCGTACGAGAAGTTTTGAGGTTCATGTTTTCGTTCCCGTAGAAATATAGGGATGAATTATAATCTTAGTTACTGAAGGATAGTGTATCATCCCAATTCTGAAAGATTTTGTGAAATCTTTCCAGTAGTATCTAGGTTTCCGATTCCAATCCTGTTCCTGGATAAAAAAAATATATTGCTGAGCCTTCTGGCGTTGCCCGGGTCCCGTGGGAATATGGGGATGAAATAATTTATGTAAATGTGGGATATTGATAATGTACCATCTTAAAGTTGAAAACATTTTTGAAATCGGTCATGCGGTTTTAAGGTTCCCGTTCTAGTTCCCGTGTATATATATATGGTATATATGGATGAAATATAGTCTATGTTACTGAGGGATAATGTAGCATCTGTCCAGTAGTTTCGTAGTTTGCATTCCCAATCCCGTTCCCGTGGGAATATGGGGATGAATTAAAGTTTATTATTACTCGGTGATAGTGTAGCATTCTAACGGTGAAAGAATTTTTGAAATCAGTTCAGTGGTTTCTAGGTTCCCGTTTACATTCCCGTTCCCATAGGAATATAGGGATAAAAAGATATCCTAAGTCCGTCTCCTGGTCCTAAGCTACCTCCCAACCAATTTTCAGACAAATCCGTTCAGCCGTTCTTGAGTTATAAATAGTGTAACAAACACGACTTTCTTTTATATATATAGATATATAGATTAAGTATTCATTACACATATCGAGTTTTCATTGTTTTTAAGATGTATGTACAAGTTTGCTTGTTCTAACTTGCCTGACGGTTTTCACTGCTTCTGTGCTGTTCTGATCTAAAAAAAAGCCATTGAACACATCTAATGTAACTAATATACCTTGCATACATTTCTCATAGTTGGAAAACTCTTTTCTATACCTATCGCTCTTAGTTTTGTTTTACAGGAACATCATTTTTATTGGTTGTTCAATATTTTGTTTTTTTTAAACCCCTGTGCCCAGTGGTCAATGAAACGTTGCATGAATTTTATTGGGTTTTCCTGTCAATGAAAGGTTCTCATTTTTAAGGTCGCACATTTCATTATTTAAAATATATCGATATATCGATATATCGATATTTTTCTGATTCGATATATCGATTCTTGATATTTTTTTTATATATATCGATACGATATATATCGATATATTTTTAAAATTTCCAACATCCCTACGCTGACTCATTAACTTGCTGATATTTGGACTATGCATGCTTAGTCTGACACGATAAGTCAGCTTTTTTTTTTTTTTTTTTTTTTTTTTTTTTTTTTTTTTTTTTTTTTTTTTTTTTATAGAACAGTGTTTTGTTTATAACGAAAGCTAACGCATTGCATTGATGTCGTGTGTCGTCTCTGTTGCACGCTGCTCTAGGGATGTTGGAAATGGAAAAATATATCGATATATATCGTATCGATATACATCAAAAAAAATATCAAGTATCGATATATCGAATCAGAAAAATATCGATATATCGATATATCGATATATTTTAAATAATGAAATGTGCGACCTTAAAAATGAGAAAAAATAACAAAAAAAAAAGTAGTAAGAAAAACAAACATAAAGAATTAATTTTTTTTTGCGAATTGTGGTCTATATAATATACAAGCCAGTCGCGGTCCAGAATCCAGAGTTTATATGTATCTACATCTACCTACTTACAGTGGGTGAGGAGTAGGGGCACTTTGCATGGATTTCCTCTAATTCAAAAATTCGTTTCTATATCTGTCGCTGTTAGTTTTGTTTTACAGGAAAAACCCATAAAATTTATGCAACGTTTCATTGACCACTGGGCACAGGGGTTTGCAAATCCTTTTTACTTTTAACTTCTGGCATATTTTACAATGTGTCGTAAAAAACCCAAAATGTTGAACAACAAATAAAAATGATTTTCAACCCCAGTGCCCAGTGATCAATGAACGTTGCATGAATTTTATGGGTTGTTCCTGTAAAACAAAACTAACTGCGACAGATATAGAAACGAATTTTTGAATTAGAGGAAAGTTTTTTTTGCAATAAATTTTGTATGTTTACAGGTTAGTTTCTAGTACCCGAAAAAAGTATCGTTTTTTATACCTTTTCGATACATGAATATTTATATCGATATATCGATATATCGGTGAAAAAAATATCGTCGATATATATCGATATATCGAACGAAATATATCGATATTTTTTTATATCGATATATTTTTGACATCCCTACGCTGCTCTATCTTTATTTGAGTCAATGAAACGATAGTCAATGCCCAATGTCGGTTTTTTTTTTACTGCTTACTTTTCCTTTTCTGATTTTAAGCATTCCGTTTACATTTTATGTCTGTGGCGTGATAAAAATGTTTTAGACGGGGTCGTCTCCTTGTCCTTCGAAATTGGTCAAATAGTTTTATAAGGTTGCTTTCCCAATCACGTTCACTTATGATCCTTAATTCGAAAGAATTTTTGAAATCGGTCGAGAAGTTTTGAGGTTCATGTTTTCGTTCCAGTAGAAATATAGGGATGAATTATAATCTTAGTTACTAAAGGATAGTGTATCATCCCAATTCTGAAAGATTTTGTGAAATCTTTCCAGTAGTATCTAGGTTTCCGATTCCAATCCTGTTCCTGGATAAAAAAAATATATTGCTGAGTCTTCTGGCGTTGCCCGGGTCCCGTGGGAATATGAGGATGAAATAATTTATGTAAATATGGGATATTGATAATGTACCATCTTAAAGTTGAAAACATTTATGAAATCGGTCATGCGGTTTTAAGGTTCCCGTTCTAGTTCCCGTTTCTGTATATATGGTATATATACTATATATGGATGAAATATAGTCTATGTTACTGAGGGATAATGTAGCATCTGTCGAGTAGTCTCGTAGTTTGCATTCCCAATCCCGTTCCCGTGGGAATATGGGGATGAATTAAAGTTTATTATTGCTCGGTGATAGTGTAGCATTCTAACGGTGAAAGAATTTTTGAAATCAGTTCAGTGGTTTCTAGGTTCCCGTTTACATTCCCGTTCCCATAGGAATATAGGGATAAAAAGATATCCTAAGTCCGTCTCCTGGTCCTAAGCTACCTCCCCACCAATTTTCAGACAAATCCGTTCAGCTGTTCTTGAGTTATAAATAGTGTAACTAACACGACTTTCTTTTATATATATAGATATATAGATTAAGTATTCATTACACATATCGAGTTTTCATTGTTTTTAAGATGTATTATGCTATTCGGGGCGGAGACAAATCCAACGAATCAATAACCATGAATATTGGTTTAGCAGATCTCGAGTTATAAGTGTAAGACAAATTAGCTTAAGAAATTGTGTTTACTTTTGTTTTGAATACAAAATGTTTGCCAAAAAACACGCCTAATATTTCTTTTTTTTTTTATATATAATTAACGCGCACATCAAGGGGATATGACTACCCTTATAATGTTATAAAAACACAGTGCGAGTATTTAGGAAAATAGGAGAGGATTTGAAAGGAGACTCCGATGCACGTTGCTTTTGAACTTTTGTGAATCGTAATGCAGGGAAATACAGAGCCAGGTAAAGCATTTCACATTCGGGAACTTATAATATTTTCTTCTTTAATTTAAAGTTTACTGAAGGTTAATTTAGTGAATGATTCTTAAATAATCAAGTCTCAAAAGTCAAAACACAATTTTTTAAGAATTCGACATTTTTTAAATGAGATCTTTGCATAATTTTGCTATGTTTTTGTTTGAAAATACAATGCTTTTATTAGTGTTGAGTGAAAGTTGAAATCCTTCATAGTTTTTAAGAAATAAAAAAAAACCTTACATCACTTGACGAAATTCATTGAAAGTTGATTTTTTTCATATATATTTTAAATAGACACACACTCAAATTAAAAAAGCATGCCACTACTAGAATTAGTTTTTCTCACTCACGAGAAAGAAGATTTGAATAAGGATGACACCAGAGTGGTGGCACCAGTATAATGGTTTTACTGCCAAAAGATCCTCAAGAAAGTGTGTACATATCTGCTTCCTATCAATAACAACTTTTTCAGGAATGAATTTATAAGTAACCACAAATATCAAGGAAAAAGAGCGTAGATGAGCGCGCAAAGTCTGATACTGGTCATAATCCAATACTTTACGACAACTGAAGTGTACAGCAGTTTGGGACGGATCTAATTACATATTTCAATTGTAAAGGGTGGTTTAATTTTTTTAAATTAAAATCGCCAATGTAGAATGTGAACAACACCTAAACGTCATGTTTTGCTTTTTTTGACATTTCTCAGTTTCAGACTAATTAAATTTAAACCAATATTTTTATATAATAGTCCAGTTTCATCGAGAATCTGTGCTCCTGTTCTGTAACTATCGCCTCGGCGATAAACAGTGGAAAATGGAACGAAATTCTATGAATTTTGTAGGATTTCGTTCCGTTTTCCACCGTTTATCGCCTGCTTTTATCGAGGCGATAGTTACAGAACAGGAGCACAGATTCTCAATGAAACTGGGCTATTATATAAAAATATTGGTTTAAATTTAATAAGTCTGAAATTGAGAAGCAATACATCGCACATGGGAAAACAACAACTAAAGTTAAGTGAACAAAAAAAAAAGAATCACTTGCATAAGTGAACAACAGGGATGGCTGGTAGTTGGAGTTGTTGTTATCTTGTTATCCTATGAGCGTTGTTTTGCTGAAGTGAATACAGATTCTCAATGAAACTCGGCTAATATAAGACGATTTTTATTGGGAACTTTCATGTTCACTTCACTTAGGCGCTCAATGAAACGCTGTACTCACTTATACAACTCTATTCCATAAACTCCATTCACCAGCCATCCCTGTTGTTCACTTCTGCAATTGACTTATTTTTGTCCACTTACGTTGTTCACTTTAAAGTTGTTGTTTTTCCATGTGCGATGTCTTGCGATGTTTTGCTGAAGTGAATATAAGTTCCCGATGATGAGATCATGTGATTTGTTAAAGTTGGACTTCATTTTTTTTTTTTTTTTTTTTTTTTTTCACTATCAGAACAGCTTATTTCAAGCTTGTGAAACAATGTATCTTTTCTTCAAGAGTTTTTTCACCCTTAAGTACTCAGAAATATATATCACTGTCATCATTAAGCTAGGTGTTAGTTGTTAGTAAGCAAAAGTTAAGTCTACCCACTCACACTCAACACAACAGAGCTAAGAAAAATTACAAAATTATTAATAAACATATACGAAAACAAATTAGATAGCTACATACATAAAACTAATTATTGAATGTTACAACTATTAAGAGATAAGAAACATAAAAAACATATTCAAGAGAGTGGAGCTCTGGTTCGAATTAAGGACTTTAACGTAGTTTTACTAATATGAAAATCTATTAAATTTGAGTTAAGGTTCAAAACTTTTATCATACGAGTAATAGGCTCATTCACTCCATAATTAGTTCTATGATGGGGACAGTGAAGTAACTCCAAGTTGCGCAGTTGGTATGAGCCTCCCCGGTAGTTAAAACTTATGCATGAGAGCAAGTCAGGAGCATCAATTTGTCCTGTTATAAGCTGGTGAATAAAGACTAAATCATTATTTATTCGCCGATGCGAAAGTAGTTGCATCTGCAAAAGTTGAATACGATGCTCATACGGTGGAAGGTCATAAGGATCAGTCCAAGGAAGTCCCTTGAGAGCAAATCTAATAAATCTTCGCTGTATACTTTCTATTCTTGAATTGTGGACTGCATAATAAGGAGACCATACTTGAGAAGCATATTCTAGATGGGGTCGAACATGACAGTTATACAGCGAAAGAGTGACGTAGGGGTCCGTAAACTCCTTAGCCCATCTTTTAATAAAGCCAAGCATTGAATTTCCTTTACTAACAATAAAAATATTCTTTGGGGTTATTTGTAAGAAAAGGTGTTGATAAGCAAGAGCCAATTCAAGAGCTTAAGGATGATAGGAGGAGGTGCGCCGCCGAGGTAGCGACGGCTATTTGTCCTATATTTTGTTTCATACATAATTGAACCATACCAATATTATCATAATCAAAAGAAATGACAATAATTTGTGTTTTATTCAAAATCAAATGGCCAAAGGAATTATAAGAATATTAAAAAAAAAGTATATTCCTTGCCGGGGCATACAGATGTATTACACTCATAAAAATATATGTGTACTCATATCACCACTTACTTAAATTAGTCTCGAATTTTTCGCGATATTAAGGAACGTAATTAAGAGTTCTAAATATATGACTTTTTTGACTTACTTAGCTTCACTAACATAAGAATGCTTTTTTTTTGTTTCCATTATTCCAGACAGAAACTCTACAACTTCAGATCGGTTAAATTCTTTTATTTTCGTCTCATTAAATCTTTGAAGAACTGTAAACCGGCTCACAGCCAAAAGAGTACAGTTTATAAGAAGAGTAGTATCAATGCTTTCAGACATTTTCTAAATTTATTTCTGAACCAGAAGGGTACCGACCACCACTATTTCTTGCACATCTAAGCACTTTTATTGGTTTTGTCTATAATAAAACAAATTTCCTTATTAGTCCCTTATTATATAGATCAATTCAAATTACATGAGCAGGATATTGCCGATATAATAAGAAAACAAGTTCTCGTAACCTGTTGTTTTCAATGTAAAGAAATATTTGGTGTCGAAAGTAGAATCTACTCACTAGCTAAACAAACAGTGGAAAGATTTTTCATCACATCTCTTGAAAAAGCTTTCTTTAAAGAAGCTTAAATTTTAGTTGCCCTGCGCGAAAATCATTAAGAAGAATTACAACAGAGTATCTGACGTAAAGGAAAACAGGGTCAGTTGTACCTACTTTTGATTTATATTTTAACTACCCATTGTAATGTAGTTAGGTTCATTCCTTGGAATTATAAGAAAATCCAGTTAATGAAATTAAATGATTGCTAATTGACGTTTACTAAGCTATTAGGTACATCGGAGAGTGTGGTCTAGAGTAGGAAGAAATGTATGAGTTAAAGTACATGTACCTACAAACATATTAGTTATGGTTTTTTATGTTATTTTTATTAAAAAACCAAAGTTTAAATTTCACCGCTCATTGTGAACATTGACCACTTCATTTAATGAAGGTAACGAACACAAAAACGAAACTCGGGGAGAGTACGATAACTTTGGCGACAAAAAATAATAACGGTTTCTGATAGAGGGGTTCAATACAAGCATTTTTTACTATGGGAGGGGGGGGGGGGGTCTCTTGACTTAAAATCTAAAAAAAAATATTGTAAGATAACGGGAAAACTTACAGATACTAATTATACCTTTTATGAAAGCCAGAAATCTGCACTTTATAATAAATTTTAAATTAAGTGGTTTCAATTTAAAGTTTTTGAAATAACTGACTTCAAAGTCAAAATTTACGAAAAAAAATTTGAAAAAATCACTTTGAGTATTATGTTTCTCGTGATTACAAATGCCAATAAAAAAAAATTTGATGTTGTTAGTTGCTTTAATAAATTTTTTATCAAACGCTGTAAACTACTTCTTTCTATGTCTTATAGTTTTTTAGATAATTGAAAAATAGTAAGACTATTGAAGTATGCAATATTTTCAAAAAATTATGGAAAAACGCACGAATTTACGATAATGCTAGGAAATAGACTATTGAAAGTATAAATATTCATCAGACAGGTGAATAGTTGACAGAATAAGTTGTTAATTAACTCCTTGCCGCTGGTGGGAGGAAGTCAATGAAGAGAAAACTTAAATGTCTTTTGGCTCGCTGGTTTACTAGCAAGTGAATTATTTATTTCCTATTCAAGATATTTATACAACTTAACTGCTAACTAGGCAATAAATAATTCGAGATACAGACAAACAATATATACATAATTGAAATGGAAAGAAATGCAATGCAAGCAATACAATGCAATGCACTGCAACGGCTCCGAGCACGAGAACGCTGATAGTTGCAGGAGGTGTCATATTTATTCGCCAACTGGTGGTGACGTTCATTAACCTGTTGGTCATTCACCTGCTGTTGTTTACTTGGTTTGTAGTGTAGAATTCGGTCGTTTGCATTTGTTGTCACAACATGCTGGGCCCCTCAAAATGAAGATACACAGAAGTCGATGTCGTCAAAGGATGTTTGTGTGTTACGTCGTTGTTGAGACTTCGTCTTGTTGAGACTTCGCATTGGAATAGTGGTGATGGTTGGTGGTGCAAGTGGCTGATCTCTTTTTCGAAAGATGATGAAGATGATAACAGCTACGATAACTATTATAGTAAGACAGCCAGTGACTCCAAACAGTGAATATTGGTGAACTCGATGGGTACTGAATTCATTCAATATATATTCCTGATTTTTTTGAAGGTTTATTGCATTTTCCAATGTAGCAAACTCTATCGAAGTGTTTGATGGCAGCATCGACTGTTTCTCTCTTTTGAAGTTAAACGAAGTTAACGTCTCAGAAAGATTGAATGACGGTAGAAATGATGATTTTAGTCGGCTTGACATTGTTTGCTTTCCAACAATTGTCGTGGTTTGGTCATGAATTATACATTTTGCTGGTAGCTTAATCAGCCCACTCCCTCGCAGTGTAAAGGGCTCAGTATTGTAATCACAGTTAATATTAACTGTGGTTGAATTTGGAGTGCTGTATATCCATGCGTTTGGTTGATGCATCTCAATCCAGTACAGCCTTGGTGATATGTCCTCAATCGTGCATGAGTCCATAATTTTCTTGTGTTGTATAATGTTTGTTTCACAAACACTAGTTGACGCTCCGGTTGTATACAGAGGATGCTGAAGTGGGCACCAGAAGATGTCGGAAGGCCTTATTTTACAAAGTAGGAATTCATCTTTGTTGATTGGATAAACATGGTTGCCTTGTAAGTTTACCATTAAATAGTCCGATGATGGAACAATTCGTGTAAAGCGTTCATTGTGATTTGTTGGAACTGACAATACTTTGTATAGCTTGAATTCTTCATTATACAACAACGGGAGACTGATCTCAATTATGATATTGTTGTTCGTCACTCTAGCTCTTGGGCTTACAATTTTATACAGCTGCAGTATGGATTCGTGATGTCTTTCGCCAGGAATCATTAAAGACTTAGGGATATTCTCATGAATCTTAGTCAACTCATTTTTGAATTGTCGGACTGAAAGGATAAGAGGGTGTATTCTTCCAGCATGCGTTGATAGCAGAATATCAAGCAATATGCTCTGGGTTGCTTTATAATTGATCATAATAAGTATCCCGTTAAGAGCAGTTGCTGAAAATCTCTCCATGTACTCGAATTTACTTGTTTCGTTTTCCAAATTCGTGACAATAGAACTTAGTAACATAATTTGATTAGAATTTTTCGATTGTTCTTTCTTGAAAATATTGACCGTGGAATCAACAATAGTTGTTTGATTTTTCATGAGTTGTAGCAAGTGTTTTTCATTTTCTTGAACAGCTTCTATTGTTTGCTCATATTTCTCAGCAAATCTTTGATCAAGTATTCCGAACAATTCATTAGTGACTGTTCCAATAAAGTCAAATGGTGATCGTCTTTGCCTTTTTAATGAATCGTCGTTTGCGTGTAAGAGAATTTCATTGTTGAGCTCTATTTGTTGAAGTTGATATTCAAATTGGTTCAGTATTCCTTCGCACTTAATAGAATCTAGTTCCTCCATTCCCGATGACGAACATACTCTCTCCATTTTTGAAACAATTTCCTTGTATGCTTCGTATTCCTGCCAATAGTTCGTCAAATTAAAGAAAACAATTGTCTTCCATGAGCTTGAAATCAAATTTGCCTGTCCCACATCTTCGAAGTATATTCCAGGGTGTGTTTGAAATGGAACTATCTCGACATCGTAGGGGACTGGAGTGGAGCCGACTTTGTTGAGAAAGGCAAACAAAGTGCATAAAGAAAGAATTTTATGTGAGCGATTTGTGGATGTATTGACTTGTCTCACTTCCCTATCTTCCTCATCATTTTCTATTGGTAATTTACATAACTTTGTTATGGGTCGCTTGAACTGTTTATTGTTACTAAATACAGTTGCAGCCCGAACACCGTTGTCACTCCCAGGATGAACTTCTGATATCCTTCCCATCATCCAGGTGGTCGGTGGTAGCCGGTCTTCCTTGATAAGAACTATATCGCCAGTTTGAATGTTGTCTTCTTTTTGTTTCTATTTAGGCAATTGTTGAAGCTGTGACAAATATTCTGATGACCAGATTTTCCAAAAGTCTTGAGTCATTTTTTGTATTAGTTGCCAGCGTGAGCGGAACGTTTTCCTTTCATCAATGGGTTGTTCGGGTACAGCATTCAGAGAACTTCCGATTAGAAAATGTCCCGGAGTAAGTATCGTAGTGTTGTCAATATCGTTTTCGATTGCCGTAAGTGGTCGGGAGTTTAGGCATGCTTCTATTTGAGTCAACAATGTCGAAAGTTCCTCAAATGTTAACATGGTGTCTCCAATTATTCGTTTTAGGTGAAATTTTGTGGATTTAACGCTTGACTCCCACAAACCGCCAAAGTGCGGTGCTGCTGGTGGTATGAAATGCCATTGCATTTCATGTTTCGTAAGCATTGATGATGCGTCTACTACACCGTACTTAATGGCTGCTCTCACTTGTTGTTGGATTTCCTTGTTAGCTCCAATGAATGTAGTTCCATTGTCACTGTAAAAATGTGAACATATCCCTCTTCTTGATGTGAACCGCTTCAATGCTGCTATGAATGCTGCTGAAGTGAGGTCACTCACAAGCTCGATGTGAACTGCTTTTGTAGCAAAGCAGACAAATATAGCGATGTAGCCCTTAGTTGACCGGTTTCCTCGTCCTTTTGAGATCAGTATTTGAATTGGTCCAGCATAGTCAACACCCGTATGTGTAAAGGGTCTTGATTGTGTCACTCTTGCTGCTGGAAGTAGCCCCATTTGTTGAGTATTTGGTTGAGCAGCAAATCTAAAGCATCTTATACATTTATTTATTACTTGTCGGACACATCTTTTTGCTTGTATAATCCAGTAGCGTTGTCTCAATTTAGCCATTGTAAGTCGAATACCACCATGCAGTGTGCGTTCATGGGCATCTTCTACTAATAGTTTTGTGAACCACTCTTGATGTGGTAAAATGATAGGATGTTTCTCTGAGCTAGACAGATCCGCGTTTTGTAGCCGCCCGCCCACAACAAGGATGTTCTCGTTGTTCAGAAACGGGTTCAGAGATAGTACCTTACTCTTTTTGTTGATCGCCTTCCCATCTCGTAAAGATTCTAGTTCCTTGGAATACACCTTCTCTTGTAGATACCGTATGATTCCTTTACTTCCATCGCTCAATTCCCTTGTTGTTAGGTTACCCGTTTCCGATGGTTTCTTCTTTAGTTTGTTTTTGCAGTTCGATATGAATCGTCTGCAATAAGCAGCGACTCTTATTAGTTTTGTGTATGAAGAAAATCTCTTAGTCAGGTCGTCAATTTCTTCAACTCTAATTGTTAAAACCCTTTTTGCTTCGGGTATATCGATCACTGCGATTGGCTGTTGGTTATTTAACGGCCATTGTTCAGAATCGAATTTCAGCCAATAAGGTCCATTCCACCATAAATCATTGGTTGCCATCTGTTCTGGAAGGCATCCTCTTGAACCATCATCAGCTGGATTATCAGTTGACCGAACATGTCTCCAGCAGCTAACGTTTACTGCCTCTTGTATTTCTGAGACTCGGTTCGCAACAAATGTTTTCCAGGTCGACGGACATTTTTGTAGCCAGGCCAACGTTATTCTCGAATCTGTCCAAGCAAATATGTTTTTAACTTGGCACCCAAATGTCTTCATTGTTTCTGCCAGCAGCTTTGATAACAGGTGAGCACCACATAGTTCCAATTTCGGAAGAGATATTTTTTTTCGGATTGGGGCCACCTTTGTTTTTGCAGCTACAATTGTTGTAGCAAAGAAACCCGTTGGTAGAGCTATCCTGGCATAAACTACTGCTGCATATGCTTCCTCTGAAGCATCACAAAATCCGTGAAGCTCAAATTCTTGAACCTTTGTGGAGTTTATCCACCTTGGAATTCGAATGTCTTCCACTGCAATCAGGTTTATCCTTAGTTTGTTCCACTGTTTTTGCAGTTCGGTTGGAAGTGGTTCGTCCCATTGAAGCTCTGCTTGCCAAATACGTTGCATTAAAATTTTGGCACTGACAGTTACTGGAGCCAACCATCCAAGAGGATCGAATAACTTGGCTATTTCGGACAATGTTTTGCGTTTGGTAAGTATTTCCTTAGTTATTTTTGTATCGACGTTCACCTTGAATTGAAATGTGTCACTTAAAGGATTCCAGTGTATACCCAAAGTTTTTATAGTTTCGTCTTTCATCACGTCTTTGTTTTGTTGATTTCGTAACTCAATCGGTATATGTTGTAGTAGTTTTCTGTTGTTTGCAGCCCATTTTCGAAGCTGAAAGCCTGCTCCCTTAAGCATCTCGTCAAGTTCTTTCTGAGCTGCCCTGCACTCCGCGATGGTATCTCCTCCAGACATAACATCATCAACATAGAAGTCATTGTTAATTATTTCTGCAGCGGTCGGATAGTTGGATTGTTCGTCCTTAGCTAGTTGTTGAAGAGTCCTAATAGCCAGATAAGGTGCTGATGCTGTACCATACGTGACAGTCGTTAGTTTGTACTCTTTAATAGGTTGGTTGTAAGAACTGCGCCATAATATCCTCTGGTAATCTTGGTGTTCTTCGTGTAATTCAATTTGGCGGTACATTTTTTCAATGTCCGAAGAAAAAACATATTTATATTTTCTCCAACGCGTCAAAATTGTAGTTATGTCGTCTTGGAGCTTAGGGCCTATCAGCATTAATTGATTTAAGCTTACTCCAGTCGTTGATTTTGCTGACCCGTCAAAAACAACACGAAGTTTGGTTGTTGTACTTGTAGGTTTAATAACGGCATGATGTGGCATATAGAAAATATTGTTTTTGTTGGATGAGTTGCTACTGACTTCTACCATGTGCCCCAGGTTGAGAAACTCGTTTATAACTTGTGTATAATCGTTTTTTAGTGTAGGATTCCTGTTAAGCTGCAACTCCAGCTGTCGAAATCTAGCTGTAGCTCTATTTCTTGATTCACCAAGTAGATTTGTTTGGATTAATTCTTTGTCGAATGGGATCTTCACAACATATCTCCCATTGTCCTTTCGGTAGTGTGTATCCTTATAGATTTGTTCGCACCGTTTATCTTCCGGCTTTTGGAATTTTGGTTGATTAACCTCTTCTATCTCCCAAAATTTTTCTAGTTGTTGATCAATTGATGTAAGTGCTACTAGTCCAGTAACCCTGTATGTGTCGGGAATGTCGTTTGATGTTCGTCCAGAGATCAGCCAACCTAACTGTGATCTTTGAGCGATTAGTGATCTAGCAGCGACTCGTTTAATACCACTTAACATGATGTCGCCATATGTATCAGCTCCAATTATCATATCAATTGGCCCAGGAATATTGAATGTTGGATCAGCAAGCTCTAGACGATCGAACTTTTCAACTTGTTTAGTGTTTGTTTGCTTCGAAGGTAACTGCCTTGTCAATTTTGACAGCACCAGAGCTTCTATTTTTAGCTTAAAACTCGAAGCAAAATGTGGCATTATGGTCACATCTACCTTATTGGTGGCAATTCCTGCTTTTGTTGCTCCTAGTCCGCTGACTTCAACACAAACGTCCTGTCTCTTAAGTTTCAGTGTCTGTACAACCGACTCGGTGATTAGCGAGGCTTGGGATCCAGGATCGATAAGTGCTCTGACTGTAATGTACTGTCCCTTGTCATTATTAACTTTTAGAATTGCCGTTGCGATTAAAACATTCTGGTCCTGTTCGCTATGATTTATTTGTGCGGATGATCTTGCAGCTTCTATCAATTCTGTTTGTTTTGGCTTATCAGTCCATTCCATGTGAAGAAGTGAATGATGTTTCTTGTTGCAATGTTGGCAATTTTTCTTGCTAAAACATTGGATCTGTTTGTTATGCCTCAAACAGTTCAGGCAAAGCTTTGCCTGCTTGCACTGTGTCCATCTTTCTTTTGGCGATAATTTTAAAAACTTTTGACATGCGTATATTTTATGGTCTCCTTTGCATATTGGACACTGAATAACTTTTGCATCTATGATGAAGTTACGGACTCCAGATCTTGGTTCCTCAAATGAGTTCTTTTGTTTTTTGTTTGTTGACATTACTTCAAGAGCTTGGTAACGTCTTTCCAGAAAGTCGAGGAGAGTCTTCATTTTCGGCATTTTATTTGGCTCCTCTAAACCTTGTTCAAACAAATTTCTTGATTCTGTGTCAAGTGACTTTGTAGTCATATGAACAATCATAGGACCCCATGAAGAAGTGTCGTAGCCCAAATTTTTTAGTGCCGCTAGTCCCTCTTTAATGGCATCCAAGCTGTTTTTAATGGAAGACGCTGTTGGAGCGCTATTGTGTCCAGATTTGAGCATCTTCTCTATATGCATAGACACTATTTTTCGCTCATTGTTGTATCTACTTTTTAAGATCTCCCAAGCGCTATTATAGTTTTCACTTGAAAACGTTAGATGCTTTATGAGTTGCAGGGGCTCTCCTTCCAAATGAGTTTTTAAATACTCCATTTTTTCAGTCGTTGTTAAATTGGCCTTGGCGTGTATTATATTGAGGAACAGGTCATAAAACTGCTGCCACTCCAAATAATTACCCTTAAATGTCGGTATTTTAAGTCTTGGAAGCATTGATTCAGTCTTATGTTCCTTCGGCTTGTTGTTACTACTGGAGAGTTTTGATGCCATTGTATTGAGAAATCTGTTGACCTCTTGTTTGACATTTTTATATTCCTTATTCGTTACATAAGGTTTCTCAAGGTCTTCTTCAGATGAATTGCAGATGAAGTCTTCATGTAATTCAGTGAATGTTCGCAACTGCTCCAGCAGTATTTTTTGTTGAAAGTCGTAAATGTCCTTGGAATATTCATCGAATGTTTGTTCAAATTCTTCTATGTTCTCGATAATGGCCGTTATCCTCAGCTTTAACTTTGTCAACCGTTGACCTTGTACGGTAGTTGAATTCTTGTCCGGCTTTGCGGTGTCGGCTTTGTAGGCAGAAGCATTAGATGTCTTTTCAATTTTCTTTGAAGTTTCTGCAGTGGTAGCATCTTGAGGGACTTTAGGCCTTTCCATTTCCTTCGAAGCTTGTGCGATGTTCTTTGAAGTTTCTGCAGTGGGAGCATCTTGAGGGACTTCAGGCCTTTCCATTTCCTTCGAAGCTTGTGCGACACTTGGATCTATATTTTCCAATTCTCGTTTGAAACTTTCGTACAATGATTTTACTCTGTTGTACGTATCCCTTTGTATGTAGGGTGTATCAAATTTTACAAAGGGAACTATTTGAATATGGTTTGCGTGAAATTCAGACCAACATTTTTCGAGGCGTTCTAGCCTTTCTTCTTTGTATTTCTGTGTTTTTCTGGAGGCACTATCCTTGCCGAAGTTTCGACATTGCTTTTCGATTTCTTCTCTCAAGGCCTTTTGCTTCGAGCTTATAATAAACACATCTGTTTCGTCCAACATCTTAGTTTTTTGTTTGAATTGTCTTGTTCTATATTGTAGATAATCTTATAGATAGCGACAGTAGTTTTTTCGTACTTTGATTGCGTTGTTTTTGTAACTTTACTTTTCACTAGCCAATGTTTGAAGCCCTGGCTACGCTTTTCACTAACCAATGTCTAAGCCCTGGTTACGCTTATTTGCTCACTTTTCACTAGCCAATGTTTGAAGCCTTGGCTACGCTTTTCACTAACCAATGTTTAAGCCCTGGTTACGCTTATTCGCTCACTTTTTACTAGCCAATGTTTGAAGCCCTGGCTACGCTTTTCACTAACCAATGTTTGAGCCCTGGTTACGCTTTCTTGTTCATTTCCTCGAAGGACCATGAATAGTTGACAGAATAAGTTGTTAATTAACTCCTTGCCGCTGGTGGGAGGAAGTCAATGAAGAGAAAACTTAAATGTCTTTTGGCTCGCTGGTTTACTAGCAAGTGAATTATTTATTTCCTATTCAAGATATTTATACAACTTAACTGCTAACTAGGCAATAAATAATTCGAGATACAGACAAACAATATATACATAATTGAAATGGAAAGAAATGCAATGCAAGCAATACAATGCAATGCACTGCAACGGCTCCGAGCACGAGAACGCTGATAGTTGCAGGAGGTGTCATATTTATTCGCCAACTGGTGGTGACGTTCATTAACCTGTTGGTCATTCACCTGCTGTTGTTTACTTGGTTTGTAGTGTAGAATTCGGTCGTTTGCATTTGTTGTCACAACACAGGTGCTTATGTGCAATTAATTTCCGTATGCAACAACTTTCCGCATGGCCCACTTCGCGGGGGCTCATTATTTTAACCCTTTTTCCGCAGGGTTAAGCTGCTCATGCTAAATATGAAAATAGCAACAAAACTTTTTTCAGTTCAATCAAATAACTTGCAGTTAGAAAAACAATTGCTATTTTCATATTAAGCATGAGCAGCTTAACCCTGCGGAAAAAGGGTTAAAATAATGAGCCCCGCGAAGCGGGCCATGCGGAAAGCTGTTGCATACGGAAATTAGTTGCTATTTTCATATTTAGCATGAGCAGCTTAACCCTGCGAAAAAAGGGTTAAAATAATGAGCCCCGCGAAGCGGGCCATGCGGAAAGCTGTTGCATACGGAAATTAATTGCTATTTTCATATTTAGCATGAACAGCTTAACCCTGCGGAAAAAGGGTTAAAATAATGAGCCCCGCGAAGCGGGCCATGCGGAAAGCTGTTGCATACGGAAATTAATTGCTATTTTCATATTTAGCATGAGCAGCTTAACCCTGCGGAAAAAGGGTTAAAATAATGAGCCCCGCGAAGCGGGCCATGCGGAAAGCTGTTGCATACGGAAATTAATTGCTATTTTCATATTTAGCATGAACAGCTTAACCCTGCGGAAAAAGGGTTAAAATAATGAGCCCCGCGAAGCGGGCCATGCGGAAAGCTGTTGAATACGGAAATTAATTGCTATTTTCATATTTAGCATGAACAGCTTAACCCTGCGGAAAAAGGGTTAAAATAATGAGCCCCGCGAAGCGGGCCATGCGGAAAGCTGTTGCATACGGAAATGAATTGCACATAAGCACCTGTCTGATGAATTTTTATACTTTTATACTTTTTTCAGCTCGATCAAATAACTTGCAGTTAGAAAAACAATTGCTATTTTCATATTTAGCATGAGCAGCTTAACCCTGCGGAAAAAGGGTTAAAATAATGAGCCCCCGCGAAGCGACCCATGCGGAAAGCTGTTGCATACGGAAATGAATTGCACATAAGCACCTGTCTGATGAATTTTTATACTTTTATACTTTTTTCAGCTCGATCAAATAACTTGCAGTTAGAAAAACAATTGCTATTTTCATATTAAGCATGAGCAGCTTAACCCTGCGGAAAAAGGGTTAAAATAATGAGCCCCGTGAAGCGGGCCATGCGGAAAGCTGTTGCATACGGAAATTAATTGCTATTTTCATATTTAGCATGAGCAGCTTAACCCTGCGGAAAAAGGGTTAAAATAATGAGCCCCGCGAAGCGGGCCATGCGGAAAGCTGTTGCATACGGAAATTAATTGCTATTTTCATATTTAGCATGAACAGCTTAACCCTGCGGAAAAAGGGTTAAAATAATGAGCCCCGCGAAGCGGGCCATGCGGAAAGCTGTTGAATACGGAAATTAATTGCTATATTCATATTTAGCATGAACAGCTTAACCCTGCGGAAAAAGGGTTAAAATAATGAGCCCCGCGAAGCGGGCCATGCGGAAAGCTGTTGCATACGGAAATGAATTGCACATAAGCACCTGTCTGATGAATTTTTATACTTTTATACTTTTTTCAGCTCGATCAAATAACTTGCAGTTAGAAAAACAATTACTATTTTCATATTTAGCATGAGCAGCTTAACCCTGCGGAAAAAGGGTTAAAATAATGAGCCCCGCGAAGCGGGCCATGCGGAAAGCTGTTGCATACGGAAATTAATTGCTATTTTCATATTTAGCATGAACAGCTTAACCCTGCGGAAAAAGGGTTAAAATAATGAGCCCCGCGAAGCGGTCCATGCGGAAAGCTGTTGAATACGGAAATTAATTGCTATTTTCATATTTAGCATGAACAGCTTAACCCTGCGGAAAAAGGGTTAAAATAATGAGCCCCGTGAAGCGGGCCATGCGGAAAGCTGTTGAATACGGAAATTAATTGCTATTTTCATATTTAGCATGAGCAGCTTAACCCTGCGGAAAAAGGGTTAAAATAATGAGCCCCGCGAAGCGGGCCATGCGGAAAGCTGTTGCATACGGAAATTAATTGCTATTTTCATATTTAGCATGAACAGCTTAACCCTGCGGAAAAAGGGTTAAAATAATGAGCCCCGCGAAGCGGGCCATGCGGAAAGCTGCTGAATACGGAAATTAATTGCTATTTTCATATTTAGCATGAACAGCTTAACCCTGCGGAAAAAGGGTTAAAATAATGAGCCCCGCGAAGCGGGCCATGCGGAAAGCTGTTGCATACGGAAATGAATTGCACATAAGCACCTGTCTGATGAATTTTTATACTTTTATACTTTTTTCAGCTCGATCAAATAACTTGCAGTTAGAAAAACAATTGCTATTTTCATATTAAGCATGAGCAGCTTAACCCTGCGGAAAAAGGGTTAAAATAATGAGCCCCGTGAAGCGGGCCATGCGGAAAGCTGTTGCATACGGAAATTAATTGCTATTTTCATATTTAGCATGAGCAGCTTAACCCTGCGGAAAAAGGGTTAAAATAATGAGCCCCGCGAAGCGGGCCATGCGGAAAGCTGTTGCATACGGAAATTAATTGCTATTTTCATATTTAGCATGAACAGCTTAACCCTGCGGAAAAAGGGTTAAAATAATGAGCCCCGCGAAGCGGGCCATGCGGAAAGCTGTTGAATACGGAAATTAATTGCTATTTTCATATTTAGCATGAACAGCTTAACCCTGCGGAAAAAGGGTTAAAATAATGAGCCCCGCGAAGCGGGCCATGCGGAAAGCTGTTGCATACGGAAATGAATTGCACATAAGCACCTGTCTGATGAATTTTTATACTTTTATACTTTTTTCAGCTCGATCAAATAACTTGCAGTTAGAAAAACAATTGCTATTTTCATATTAAGCATGAGCAGCTTAACCCTGCGGAAAAAGGGTTAAAATAATGAGCCCCGCGAAGCGGGCCATGCGGAAAGCTGTTGCATACGGAAATTAATTGCTATTTTCATATTTAGCATGAACAGCTTAACCCTGCGGAAAAAGGGTTAAAATAATGAGCCCCGCGAAGCGGTCCATGCGGAAAGCTGTTGAATACGGAAATTAATTGCTATTTTCATATTTAGCATGAACAGCTTAACCCTGCGGAAAAAGGGTTAAAATAATGAGCCCCGCGAAGCGGGCCATGCGGAAAGCTGTTGCATACGGAAATGAATTGCACATAAGCACCTGTCTGATGAATTTTTATACTTTTATACTTTTTTCAGCTCGATCAAATAACTTGCAGTTAGAAAAACAATTGCTATTTTCATATTTAGCATGAGCAGCTTAACCCTGCGGAAAAAGGGTTAAAATAATGAGCCCCGCGAAGCGGGCCATGCGGAAAGTTGTTGCATACGGAAATGAATTGCACATAAGCACCTGTCTGATGAATTTTTATACTTTTATACTTTTTTCAGCTCGATCAAATAACTTGCAGTTAGAAAAACAATTGCTATTTTCATATTAAGCATGAGCAGCTTAACCCTGCGGAAAAAGGGTTAAAATAATGAGCACCGCGAAGCGGGCCATGCGGAAAGTTGTTGCAGACGGAAATTAATTGCACATAAGTAACTGCCTGATGAATATTTATACTTTCAATAGTATATTTCCTAACATTATCGTAAATTCGTACGTATTTCCTTAATTTTTTGAAAATATTGCATACTTCAATAGTTTTACTATTTTTCAATTATCTTAAAAACTATAAGATATAGAAAAAAGTAATTTATATCGTTTGATAAAAAATTGATTGAAGCAACTAACTACATCAAATTTTTTTTATTGGCATTTGTAATCACGAGAAACATAATACTCAAAGTGATTTTTTCAAAATCTTTTTTCCTAAATTTTGACTTTGAAGTCAGTTATTTCAAAAACTATAAATCGAAACCACTTAATTTAAAATTTGTTATAAAGTGCAAATTTCTGGCTTTTATAAAAAGTATAAATTGTATCTGTAAGTTTTCCCGTTGTTCTACAATATTTTTTTTTAGATTTTAAGTCAATTTTTATAAAATTGCCCCTACCGCCTAAACGGGGGGAGATAGACCCCCCCCTCCCATAGTAAAAAATGCATGTATTGAACCCCTCTATCAGAAACCGTTATTATTTTTTGTCGCCAAAGTTATCGTACTCGTGCCAGAAACTCGATGTCAATCCTTTGTTGCACAATTATTTAAAATTCTTATTTTTAATGCTTGTATTTTGATAAATGATAAATATGCTAGGTGCTGGCTGAGCTTTGGAGTTGGCATGTTTCGCTGGCACCCGACTCCAGGAACTTGCACAATGACCAGTGTGGACCATTGAGTAGTTATTGCTCGCATTGCAGGCTGTATTATTCGTAGTGAAATGTTTTGTTGCTTGCAACGTACTTCCTGATAACACCTCCCTCCTCAAATTCAACATTCCTCAGTTGACAAGCTTTCGGTGAAGTTTCCGATCAGAAATGATTCGTTGAAATGATTATGCAGTATCGTACAAGTGTTTTCAAATTTAAGTTCTACGACATTTTCTTTAATTTTAAAATTTTAATTTGAACTTTTCCTGATCTGATCCCGTTGTTGGAATCGTGATAACATAAAGCAATGTTAGCCTATCTGGGGTTATTGTCTGCAAATTCCAACGCCTAAAACGTTTATAAGATGACATATTGGGCAGATTCCAGAACTTATCGGATAGGCTATCCCGTATTTTAGATACGTTTTTGAAATTTCAACTTATAAAAACAAAAAAACATTCAAGATGTCGCTGCGAAACGATTGGAATTTGTTTTTGGAAAATTCCCATGTAACTTACGTGACTGAAATAAACGCACACCCAAATAAAAAACCAATATGAAAAGAAACAAAAATTGATTTTCTATCAGCTGATTACTTTAAAAGAAAGGCATACCAAAAGTTCTCGGTATACGAGATAGCTTTTTGGTAGAAAAGGGCTTGTGCCTCTGGTAAGTGTTTAAGTTGTAATCAACAATAAAAAGCTATCCGGGTACGATTATAAAACGCCCCATTGAAGATATACGAAAAAAGAAAATTATTAATTCATTACCGACAATGACACATTTCACAACATTGAGTTCATTCATCAAATTCAGTTTTTCATACCAATTAAAAAATTTATTCAGTTTTGAGTTTGTCATCTTATGTCAGATTAAACGCTTTCTAAACTAAAGCGGTTTTGCAATTGCGGTGGCGGCAGAAACGCTGTTGTCATCCTTTCTGCAGTCGCGATAATACAAATGTAGGTATGGAAACTGTGAGTTTTTCTATCGCGTCGGCGCGGCGTCGGTATTCTCATAAGTAGCTGTATAACTTAATTTTGACAAATGAATTTGCTTTTACCTAAAACTATTAAGAACTTGGATGAATTTGAGAATGAAAAATATAACTAGAAAAATTTAAAAAAGAAACATGAAGATCACATCATGAAATGCGGAAAAATTCCGTTATTATGTCTTTTAAACAGGTATAATGATTTCGACATAAGTTTTCTTAAAAGGAATTTCCAAAACGGGCTCTGGCATGCATTCAAAACAAAGGACGGCACTTTGAGCACTTGTTATAATTGTATTTGTATAAAATACATAAATAAACTACTTAAAGTGCCCATATTATTGTTTTATTCAAACAAACCTTAAAGCTAAATTTTTTTTTTTTTTTAATTTTACCCATTTTGTATTTTTCCAAGTTTCATAAAATGCATGGGATTTTGAGTGCACTTGTTGTTGAGTTTTTTTTTATTATTGTTTTGTTCGTCTGTAAAAAAAATAAAGAAACTCTACGTTTAACAGGCATTTTCTGAAAAAAATGAACTCAAAGTGAAAACTTTGCTTGGAGAAGAAAATTTGAACACCATTTAAAATTGAAAATCTGGCAACCTTGGAAGCTCAACTTAAATACAGTCTGAAATTTGAAAAAGCAAGGAATGAAATTTTAGAGAAGCAAGGAAAACAAAAGAAAGTGTTTAGGGACTAAAGAGGTGGACTACCTGAAAACATCATAAATGTGCACAACGAAGAAAAAATATTCTTTTAGTGCGATGTGCACATTTTTCCAACAGAGTTTCATAGGCCTTATAATTTCTACTTTTATTTTTGTATTCTTCGCATTTTATACGCCATATCTCTGGAAAACTTTTGTAGACTTCAAACTTCTGTAGAATCCAAAACTCGCAATTTCAGGTTACAGCCATTTAATAAACTGATATGAACACTTTAGATTCAACTTTTACCATTTCTCTACTTGGAGTAAATTCAACTTTAATTTAAATTATAAGCTATAAACAAAAGCAACCCTTAACTTTACAGTAATTAAATGATAATTGCATTTTGGTGCCACCAAACTATTTATATTATCAATTTATCGTAATTTGCATTTTGTAGATATGTGCCCATTAGGAAAAAATATTTTTCCTTGCGACGCCCACTACCTGAAAATATTACAAATTCCATTTGCAATGTGCCCAACAAAGAAAAAACATTTTTTCCTTGCGAGGTGCATTACCATCATAAATTCCTCTTTCAATGTACCTACCGAACAAAGATAAATATTCTTTCCGTGCGATGTGCACTACTTGAAAAAAATTTTGAAATTAAATTTTTTCCAAGTTTGACGACTAGCGTCCACATTAATCCAACTTCTTGTCCAACTTGCAAAAATATCAAAAAATTTTGAAAACCATCCAACAAATTTGACAAGCCGCTTGATGAGAGGCCACACTTACAAATTTGCTTGACAAACTCGATGCTTGACAACCAAATTGGACAATGTGTGGACCCCGCTAATATCAATGTACTTTTGAAAGCTCAAAATGAAGTATTTTGCATTATATATTTTAACATTTTTATGCTGAAATAAAAAAAAAACAAAGTCAAAATATCAAACTTTAAGTACATTTGAGTTTTCCTGTACATAGACCAGTAGTTCAAATGCTACATCAAGTTAAGCGGAAATTTGTTCACTGTGGGACAGTTTACCCTACATTTTATTTATGTAAGAAACTTTCTTCCACATTAAGGTTTTTTTTAAAAGAGGAAACACGGATATTACCCCTGGGCTACACGAACAATATATGGCAAGCCATTTACAACGCAATTAAACCTTTTTACATACACAACAAAATTTTTCGAAATTGAAAGTCAACTGGTATGGAATATTCGAAGCCAGCGGAGACGGAGAAGCCATTAAATTGACAGCTTTATCAAAACACACTAAAAAAAAAAGAAAATGAATTGAAAAAAGAAAACTAAAACTGCTCTAAAAGTAAATAGAATGTTCGAAAAAATCAGATAAATAAAAAAAAAATTGATTGAAAGCCAATTGCCTGGCAAATTGTAAGTCGCCTACGTCACATCCGAAACACGTACAGGAATTGGAAAGAGTATGTAATATGTATGTGAGCCGATGGCTTGCCACATTTTGATCGTGTAGCCAGGGACGTCAGAAGATATGGGGTGGGTGGGGTATAGACCCCACCTAACTTTTCTGAGCATGGGGTGCACCTCACCTTCTGGCCTTGGAAATATACCAATTTTTTTTAGTTAAATGAAAAGGCAAAAAAATTTTTATCAAATTATGAATATTGTTATACTAATTTTTGCTTGATTGACTGAGACTGACCAAGTGATTTGAATTATTTCTTATTCTTTTTTCTTTTCTATTTTAAAAATATAATAAAGGTACGTTTCACGGAATATTCATATATATGTATACCAGGCACGAGGCGTGACATTTTCGTTTGCGGAAGCACTCAAAATAAAACTAAAAATTGGAGACTCAAATAAGACCCGCACTCCTTTTCAAGCCTTTTGGCGGCTTTCCGAAAATTGTTCATGTCATTAAATCCACCCCTATTTCATAATCTTTTTTCATTGCCAAATAAAAGGCGAGGCCAACAATATAATCTATTTATTTTCGTACATCCTGTTAGCCACGGAAAACTTTCATAAGTTTGTATTGAATACTGATAATACTAAAAATAATATTTTTCAAAAGTTACTCTTTTGTTGAAAATTAAAAATATTATATGTTCTTTAATAAAACTAAAATATAACTACCGTACCTTATTTTATTTTACCATGCTCCCCACCTAAAAAAATAGTGTTCTGCCGCCCCTGCGTGTAGCCTCACTGTAAGAAAGAAATTCCTTGAATTTTTTTTTATATCCGTGTTCTACAGTAGAAGCTTTTTTTAAGCCAGAAGCTACTAAAATGTTCCAGTAAGAAAAACGATCTATCCACAGTATTTTCAATTGTGTTTCCCGGCACCAGTAACCAGTAGTTCTTAACGCCAAAAAACACAATGCTGTAGTATTAAATTCATAGTTGTTGTTGTGTTTGTTAAAATAATAGCGCAAATTTATAGTCAAAACGTTTTTAAGAGAAGAAAGTGCCGGCTCTTGTTAACATCACACTAATTTTAAAATGGGGTCATTAAATACAAAAGCGCAAATTTATAATCATCGCTTATTTAAGAGAAAGTGCCGGCTCTTGATAACATCACTCTAACTTTAAAGTGGGGTCATTAAATACAAACGATTAAACGATTTGCAAACACCACATCCACCAGTGACAACGTTCATATAAATTTAGTTAAAATGAATGTGAACAGTTCCAAAATTTTGACAGTTTGTTTTTGTCGAGAAATGCTTGTTTCAGAACAAATATTTGTTCGGAAATAGATCACATAAAATGTCAAGCAAATTAGAAACTTCAGATAAGTTAAAGTAAGGTTTTCAGTAATTGAAATGGAGCCCTGGGCACTTTTGAAAATGGGGCCCCCTGTATGATAATTTAAAAATCTTATGTTGTGTAGTAGGTATACAGAACAAGATCACTAACTTTGAATTAATATTTATTCTTTTAATTTTTTAAATAAATAATATTTTTTTACATTAAAAATATAAACAGTCATTGCAGCATTTAAAACATAAAAATAAACGATGTAAAAATAAAAAATAAAAGATATATAAATTCAAAAATAAACAAAATTTAAATAACAGAAAACTAAATAAGTTATTCAGAAAGCAGTTTAAATATTGCAATCTATTGATGTGCAAAAAGTTACACAGACTCTATCTTTTATGATGAAAGAAAAGAATGTTTATTGAAGGAGTCTTTTTCTTCATTTCAGATTAGCAAAATCAATAATCACATCTTAAAAATCGTTGTCTCTGAGGATGTCGCTTTCGATTGACCTCAGCGACAAATTTGTCAATCTTTCTTGAATCATTGAAGTTCTGAATTCGTTTTTTATTCTTTTTAACTTGGAGAAGGAACGTTTCTTATTGCGATTTGTCATCTTCATACTTAGGAAAATTTTAAGTACAATTTTAGCATTTGGAAATGCATCTTCAATTATATTTGTTTAGAAAAAGTGTAAGGTTTTACTGTTCTAGGTTGTCGTAAGTGCTCTGGTCATCTTCATCTTGTCTCCTTCTGTTGCTGCTGCTGACTTTACCGATGATCCTGATGGAGTTGCTGCTGGTGCCTTCTCCATAGCGTCCTGGACTTGTAGACCGCTCAAGCGACTAATGACGTCCGCCTTAATATTTTCATAAGCCCCTTTGATCTTGTCGTAAAACTTCTTAGCGAAATACTCGTGATGAGGTTTATCTGAAAACTTGTAACGGATTTGGCTGTCGTAAGTATCGAAGTACTCCCACAGATTTTCTAGCTTTTCCTTTTGTGTCAAAGTTTATGCAACGTTTTTCGGCTTTGGCCATCCTTTCCGTAGTTGCGAGCAAGATTCAAGATTTCTGGTCCTGTTGTCTCCTGGCGATCAGAGAGCTCTTCAAAGCCTTTTGGAATAACTTAATCAATTTTCGACTTTTTTTTCATTCTACTTATTTATTCAATTTATGAAAGTGGTCTTTTATTCTTTGATTTTAATTCTGTTTTTTTTTTACACAGAACACTGATTCTACTGATTTTTGAATCAAATTCAAATTCAGACTTGAAATTTAATTCATGAATACTGTAACGAGCGCTTAGTTCGCAATAATAAAACTTTTCCTTTCCTTACTTTAATTCTACTCCTTTTATTCAGTATCTACTTTCGATATTTGTATATCGACTAATAATCACACTAACTCACTCTTAACATTATCACTCTATAATCAAAACCGACCTCTGGTTGCCTCAACGGCCTATTTATATAGAACAACATTATATCTAGAGCGATCCAGTTTGTTCTACATCGTCTCCACATTCCAGTATTTTACTGTCAAGTATTCCCCTCCTGGTATATTTCTACACTCACACACACTGACTTACAAGCAACATTATAGTGTTGCCGCTTGTGTTTTCGGTTGAACGTTTTCGATTAGGAAATTGGTATTAAATGTCGGTTGTGCATTTCACTGCCCCCTCCTTAAGATTGTTCGTCCCGAATAATTCCTTCTGCAGCCTCGCCACTATATCGATGCAACCGGTCACAATGAACTACTTTTAACTTGCCTGTTAGTCCTCTTTGGATGCGGTAAACCACATCGTTAATTCTTGTTGCAACAGTATAAGGACATTTCCAGTTTTGCTGAAGTTTCGGTGACAATCCCTTTGGACGATGAGGATTATAAAGCCACACACGATCTCCTGCTTGGAGTCCTGCCGTTGTCGCTTTTGTGTCGTACCGTGTCTTCATCCGGTCGCTGTAGGCTTTCATCCATGCCCTTGTTCTTTTAGGGCAGCGAGTCTCTCCTTGAGGTCGTCCCCATACTCGTTTGTGTCCTGTGGCTCCTCTGTGGGGCATCCAAATTTAAGTTCGCTGGGCAGCCGTATGGTTTTCCTGAACAGGATCTCAGATGGTGTTTGTCCTGTCGAGCTATGTATGTACCGCACTTCTATAGGCCATCAGGAATAGTGGTACGTGCCTATCCCAGTCTCTCCGGTAGTCGCCTACGAGCTTTGTGAGGTGTTCTTTCAAGGTCCTGTTGAATCTTTCAACCATCCCATCAGATTGTGGATGAAGCGGTGTGGTTCTCGTCTTCTTAATGCTAAGTAGTCCGCACACTCCATGGAAGATGTTTGCCTCGAAGTTCCTCCCTTGGTCGGAATGGAGTTCCATAGGCACGCCAAACCTACTCACCCAGTTAAACACAATCTGGTCGACCACCGTTTTGGCTTCTTGATTTGGGATGGCATACGCCTCAGGCCACTTGCTAAAATAGTCCATTACAACCAGAATGTACTTGTTTCCAGCGTTGGTCTCTGGAAAAGGCCCAGCCACATCTACTGCAATCCTCTCAAAAGACGATCCAACGTTATACTGATGCATCTTACATTGAATCTTTCTACCAGGTCCTTTGGTTGCAGCACACTTGTCACATGTTCGGCACCACTTCTCCACGTCATCAAAAATTATTCCTATCCCTAAACGAGGTAATAAAAAAGAATATAGACCCATAGCCATCCTTTCTTTCCTATCCAAGGCTTTTGAAGTTATTTTGAGTGATCAAATAAAAGCATATATCAAAGATAAACAACTCCTTTGCTCTTCGCAGTCTGGATTTAGACCTGGACATAGCTGCATTTCAGCCCTTATTAAAGTTTCTGATGATATAAGACAACCTTTAGACAATAATTATACAACTGTGATAACTTTACTTGACTTTTCCAAAGCGTTTGACTGCGTGGATTCTTATCTTCTCTGTGATAAGCTGATAAACTACTTCAATTTCTGTGATACAGCTTAAAATTAAATAAATTCTTTCTTGGCAAATCGCATGCAAGCTGTATCTTGTAATGGTAAACTTTCCTCGTTCCTTCCTGTTCATACTGGTGTTCCTCAGGGATCAATCCTTGGACCATTACTATTTTCTATGTTCGTTAATGATTTGCCAAGTGTTTTATCTTATTGTCAGTTCCATATATATGCAGATGATGTTCAGTTGTATATAAGTTTTCCTATAGGCATGGTTGAAGATGCTATAGTCAGAATGAATTCTGATTTAAGTTCAATATACGATTGGTCTATTCGCAATGGACTTAGACTGAATCCAGAAAAAACCAAAGCCATTCCCATATCAAAAAATAAACCTTGCCTCCAAAACTTTCCCCCCATCCTTTTAAACTCTTCCCAAATTGAATATGTCCCTCAAGCAAAAAACATAGGTATAATTTTTAATGATAAACTAACGTGGGACACTTATATAGTTTCTATAATTTCAAAGATTTATGCTTCATTGAGAGACCTTTCTGTAACCAAATCAATTCTTCCAACTGAAGTTAAATTAAAACAAGCCAAATAACTTATCATACCGATACTATCTTATGGATGTGAGTTATTCGCTGATCCTGCTTCTCATTCACTTCAAAAGCTAAAAGTTGCTTTTATTGCGATTGTTTGTTTCGTTTTCAATCTTCGTAGGTTTGATCATGTTTCGGCATAGGCTCGGAAACTCCTAGGCTGTTTTTTGGAAGATTTTTTTAATTACCGCTGTTGTTCTTTTCTCTATAAAATAATTATTGATAACAAGACTCCCAGCTATCTGTTTACCCCACTTAATTTTTGCCATTCTAATCGAAATCTCTTATTGCGTTCGTCCAGATATACTTGTTTGACATCACGCAGACAATTTCTCGTTTATGCTGTCAGACGGTGGAATGATCTTCCCAGTCACCTGAGATCTGGAATCGAACACAGAAAATTTCATACGCAATGCTTCGAACATTTTGCGAACTTAAACTGAGACTTACTTTTTTTTCCAATTTTATACATATGTACATGTTGCGACTTTAACTTTTCTTTAATTCTTAACTTTATCTTTATTTTTGTCTATCTTTCAATTTTGTTGAATTATGTAATGGTAAATTTTATATTGTATTGTAATTGAATTTTTTGTTTTTGTAAATCTTGCACTATTTATAAAATGTATTATATTCTGTACAAATTATAAGTTAATCTTAATGTACAGTTGTTTAAAATCAATAAATCAAATCAAATCAAATCAAATCTCTAGCATGCAACCAGTAGAACCGACGTCGCACCTTCTCCAGTATTTTGTTAACTCCCAGGTGGCCTCCAGAAGGTCCGTCATGCATCTCCCGAAGAACTTCACTGACTTTCGATTGTGGTACGATCAGCTGCATCCCATATGATTTACAATCAGCGGATTCCCACCTTCGCCTGAGGACACCTTCTTGTACATATAGTGAGTCCCACTGTGCCCAATAGGCTTTGAGAACTGGACTCCTGTCAGAAATGTCTCCCCATTCAGGTTTATTTTCATTTTCTTTCCATGCGAGAATGGGTTCAATATCTGGATCCTCCTGTTGAGCAGTTTTCACTTCCTCATTACTCCATCCGCATATGGGGCCAGCTCTTAGTCGCTGAGCGGTAATATTTTCTTTGTCTTCTTGCCGCCTACAATGCTTGCAATCCACTTTGCAAGGTCTTCGGGATAATGCGTCGGCGTTTGAGTGCAGCTTTCCTCTGCGGTGTTGGATCTGGTAGTCATAGGTCTGCAATCTTTCTATCCACCTTGCGACTTGACCTTCTGGATTTTTGAAGTTCAACAGCCAGTTCAGAGCACCATGGTCTGTCCGCAGAAGAAATTTCTGTCCATAGATGTACTTATGTTTCGAGAGGACCTTGCTGTAATATGCCACCACTTTCTCTACGCCATCATGCACTTGGGATAGTACCGCCCGATTCCACGTTGCTTGCATCTGCGTCGATGATGAATGTTTTGCCAGGTGTTGGATGTGCCAGCACTGGAGCGTTACAGAGGCAGTATTTGAGTTCCTGAAAAGATTTCTCACAGTCACCTGACCATTTAAACTGCTTCCCTTTTTCGGTGAGCTGATTGCAACTCAAGCAAAGTTCTTAACAAAACGTCGGTAATATGTGGCAAGACCAAGAAAGCTTCGGAGTTGATGTTTGTCCTGTGGTGTTGGCCAATTTTTGACGGAGTCAACTTTTTCAGGATCAGTCTTCACTCCTTGGGAAGAGATGATGTGTCCCAAATACTTAACTTCGGTTTTGAAAAGTGCACATTTTCATTTCAGTTTAAGGTTAGCCTCTCGAAATCTCTGAAACACGGCATTTAGGTTCTTGCATTGTTGGTCAAATGTTTTCCCGTAAACAATGACATCGTCAAAGTAGACTAGGCACGCTTTCCACGTCAGTCTTTGAAGAACGCACTCCATCAAACGCTCGAATCATGCCGGAGTGTTGCATAGCCCAAACGGCATAACTTTAAACTGCCATAGCCCATTGCCTGTAGAAAACGCCGTCTTTCCCCGTTCATCAGGGTGGATGTTAACTTGACAATATACACTTTTCAAGTCCAGCTTCGAGAACCACTGGGCTCCCTCCATGGCATCAAGGATATCACTGATTCTCGGCAGGAGATAGCTGTCCTTCTTAGTCACATCATTCGGCCTTCGGTAGTCCACACAAAACCGAGTGCTTCCGTCTTTCTATTTCACTAGCACCACTGGTGATGCCCAAGGACTTTTAGAATTTTCGATAAGACCGTCCTTCTTCATTGTTGTTATCATTTCCTCAACCTCACATTGTTTGGCCAGTTGAAAGCGTCTTGCGGGTTGAAGAATCGGTTTTGCATCTCCTGTGTTGATGCGATGCTGCACCAACTGTGTCCTACCATATTGCCCCTTTGGCGATGCGAAGATGTCAGTGTAGTATTGTAAAAGATACTCAGCCATCCTTGTTTGTTGGTGATCAAGGTTTGATGAATTCAGTATTCTAGCTTTGATAGTTTTGAGCTCCTCCGGAGTTATAGTTTTTCTCGGGGTTTCATCAGTGATCTTGGTAATTGCTGCAACGGATTCGCAATGTCCAACGACTTCTCCTTTCTTCAACCTTACATCGTACGGTCTGGTGTTTAGTAATCGTACGGGGACCATTTTGTTTTTCGGTGCTACCAGTGATTTCCTAAGGATGACGCTTCGGGAGGAACACTCGTTGTCTGGTTCCACCATGAGGTATCGAAGGCTTCCAAACTCCAGTTTTGTCCAAACGAACACTTCAGAAGAAGGAGGCAGAATCAGATCTTCCGTGATGACAGTCCTCAGTGTTGACGTAATTTCATTCGAATAGGTCATTGGAATTTCTTAATTTTGGTATTTCAAAACTTGATTACCGATGTCCAAAATAACTCCGTGCTGTTTCATAAAGTCGATTCCAATGATACATCGCCCAGTCGGATCTTGAGACACACTTCTCCATATACTCTTGCTGCTTCTCCCGTTGCGGTTCTTAGACGGTAGCTATTGGTGTTATGAAGCCACGTCATCTTTACCGGGTCTCGATGTACTATGGAGGCTGTGGCACAGGTGTCGATGGTAGCCACATGTTTGTTCCCGTTAATAGTAGTCTCCACAGTCAGAATTTTGTTGTCTCGTTTGGTCTGAGAGACCTGGATGGTGGTTCTGGGGCCATCGATACAAGAAACCAGCCTCTGCCCCTCGAAGTTGGTTCTTACTCGTTTCCCTGATGGGAAACGGATTGATAGGCAAAGTTTGTGTGTTTGTTACCTTGCTCTGGGTTGAATCTCTTGTTTCCACAATGTTGAAAAGCGGCTTTATTTGGTGGTAGTCGGCATTGACGCTGTAAGTGTCCGGTCTTGTTGCAGTTCCAACATCTTGCAAGTCTGCTTCGCTGGTTCTTTTGCATTTAAGCTCTTTGGCACGAGCATTCTTCAACTATGGCTTCTCTAAGTCGATGTACTCCATGAGAAGCCTGTTCTGCTGCTTCAATTGTCTATGCGAATGCTAAAGTTTCAGAAAGAGTACGTGTTCTAGCAGTTCGCACAGACCTCTGAAGATGTATATCGGAAATGGCACGAACGAAGGACTCGACAGCAAGCTGATTGATGATTTCTTCTCCAGCATCCACATATGCCAGGTGAACCAGCCTTTCGACGTTTGCTGGGAGCTGCTGTAGACTTTCACTCATTTTCTGGACTCTGTTATTAAGTTGAACCACTTCCACTTGAAAGTTGAAGTCTTCTTTCAAGTGGCTATCTCCAAAGCGTTTTTCTATAGCTGCCACGAGAGAACTGAAATCACTGCTCTTACCAGCTGGAACTTTTTGAAGTAATTCAGCTGCTGGTCCTCTAAGAGCAAGAGTCAGTGCTACGTACGTGTCTTCGTCATCCCAGCCATTTTTTGTCTCGGCTGCATCAAATTGTCTCTTGCAGACTGGCCAAGACGACTGTCCATCAAATGTTGGCGGTTTCATCTCCTTTTTCCTAATTCCTAATTCCTTGGTCAGAACAGAGAACTATTTAACGCATCGGCTTTCCAAACGATCCTCTACAACAGAGATCTGTTTTTCCACACCTTCAACGCGTTCGTCTAGGGCACATACATTGTTCTCAATGTTACCCAATTTGCCTTCTAGAATGTTTTTCTTAAATCAAGTCTTTCGAGAATATTCTGTTGTTCCTTCTTCTGCTCGTTTCGTGCTTCAAGTTGTTCCAGAACATTCTGCTGTTCCGTCTTTTGCTCGTTTCGCTGTTGTAACAAAAGCTTTATCATACTAGAAAAATCTACACTTTCACTTACTTTCTCTTCCTCCACTTCTGTTTCAAATACAAAAGTGTTAACGTCTTCCCCTTGCTGTTCCAAATAATTGTGTGCAAGCGCAGGACGAGCTCATTTTTCGACCCCGCTCTAGAAAGATTTCGCTTACCTAGCTCACTTTTAAGCTCAATGCAGTTCACAACTTCTTCTAACAACTTACAGATTTTCACTGGTATATGTAATTTTTTTTTTTTTTACCCTTTACTCTTAAAACTGTTTTTTTTTTTTTTAAATAAGTTTTATTTTCACTTCTGACACCAATGTAACGTGCGCTTAGTTCGCAATAATTAAACTTCTCCTTTCTTTACTTTAATTCTCATCTTTTTATTCAGTATCTTCTTTCGATATACAACTCGAATAATAATCACATTAACTCACTCTTAACATTATCACTCTGTAATCAAAACTGACCTCTGGTTGCCTCAGCGGCCTATTTACACTGCTGTTCACTTAATTAGACGCACAAATTTTTGTTTACATAAACCTAATTTTTTTGTAAGTGTGGGTAGCAATTGTCAAACAATTGCATTTATTTGAAAGCTTATTAAATTCTCAACAAAATAACACTAAAAAGTTCAAGGTGAGTGCAAGTAAACAGACATTTTTTTCACTTTTGTCTGTGCTCCAAGAAAAAGTACAGTTTTTTTTTGTTCACATGATTAGACGCACCTGTAAAATTAGTTAGTTGGTCGCGATCTGTTACGTGGATTACAGATAGCTGCAAAGTTTAAGCAATAAAAAAGTGTTTGCCACAGATTTCAATTCAAAATGTTGGAAAAAAAAGTTTCAGCTGCAGAAGAAAAAGGGAAAATTGACGTGTTGCAATCCGAAGAGTTTTCAATGAGAAGACTGGAAAAAAAATAGGCCAAAGTGACCATGTTGTGAGGAATTTTATTAAAACCAGTGATTCATACGATAAAAACTGCAAAGGAAGGACAAAAACGGCTTTAACTCCTCAGGGTAAGAGAAAAATTTTAAAAACTGCATCAAATTCAGCTCTCTCTACCAGCAAAATAAAGGAAAAAGCGGGGGTAACAGCCAGCACATTAACTGTTCGTCGAGCTATTTCAGGTGCAGACCATCTTCAATTAAAAAAACAAAAAAAAAATGCCTCCACTAAACGCCATAACAGCAAACAGCGGTTGGAGTTCGCACGCGTTCACATGACCTGGGATAGCAGCTTTGGAAATGAGCTAAATTGGCAAAATGCGGTTTTTCTGACCAAAAAAATTTAACCCAGATGGTCATGATGGATACAACCACTGTTTCCCTGATTATTTTTTTGGTCAGAAAAACCGCATTTTGCCAATTTAGCTCATTTCCAAAGTTGCTATCCCAGGTCATGTGAACGCGTGCGAACTCCAACCGCTGTTTGCTGTTATGGCGTTTAGTGGAGGCATTTTTTTTTTTGTTTTTTTAGTTGAAGATGGTCTGCACCTGAAATAGCTCGACGAACAGTTAATGTGCTGGCTGTTACCCCCGCTTTTTCCTTTATTTTGCTGGTAGAGAGAGCTGAATTTGATGCAGTTTTTAAAATTTTTCTCTTACCCTGAGGAGTTAAAGCCGTTTTTGTCCTTCCTTTGCAGTTTTTATCGTATGAATCACTGGTTTTAATAAAATTCCTCACAACATGGTCACTTTGGCCTATTTTTTTTGCAGTTCTTCTCATTGAAAACTCTTCGGATTGCAACACGTCAATTTTCCCTTTTTCTTCTGCAGCTGAAACTTTTTTTTCCAACATTTTGGACTGAAATCTGTGGCAAACACTTTTTTATTGCTTAAACTTTGCAGCTATCTGTAATCCACGTAACAGATCGCGACCAACTAACTAATTTTACAGGTGCGTCTAATCATGTGAACAAAAAAAAAATGTACTTTTTCTTGGAGCACAGACAAAAGTGAAAAAAAATCTGTTTACTTGCACTCACCTTGACCTTTTTAGTGTTATTTTGTTGAGAATTTAATAAGCTTTCAAATAAATGCAATGGTTTGACAACTGCTACCCACACTTACAAAAAAATTAGGTTTATGTGAACAAAAATTTGTGCGTCTAATTAAGTGAACAGCAGTGTATATAGAACTGGCTGAGCCGCCCGGCTTTGCTCGGGTCTTTAGTTTTAAGGTTCCCGTTCTCAGTCTTCCTCTTCCGTCTGAATATGGGGATGAAATATAATCTTTCTTGCAGTGGGACTATTTAGCATCCTAATGCTGAAAGAATTTTTGAAGTCTGTCCAGTAGTTCCTTAGTTTCCGTTCCCAATCCATTCTTGTTGGAATCTTCCGTTGCCGTGGAAATAAGTGAGTGAAATATAAGTCTATGTCACTGAGGGATAATGTTACATCCTAAGTAGAAATAATTTTTAAAATCGGCCAAGTAACTTTATGGTTCCCGTTCTCGTCCATGTTTCTGATACTGATTATGGTGTATAGGGGGATAATGTTGCACCCCTAATGTTGAAAGAATTTTTGAAATCTATCCAGTAGTTTCTAAGTTTCCATTTCCAACCCCGTTCCTGTGGGAATCTTCTGTTCCCATACAATTACAATTACAATTTTCTTTATTGAGACTTAAAAACAGCATATATACATTGTATCTTAATATTAACTTATAGCCGGCTTCAAGATATGCCTGGCTAGAAAAAATTTTTGCATAAAGAATTAAAGTTTCTTAATCAAAATCAAGTAATTATATGTACATAGCTACAAATAATTTCAGCGCATAATGTGCATGCTTGCTCCCGGCATGCTTATTTCTGTTCCCATAGAAATATGTGAATGAAATATAGTTCTATGTCACTGAATGATGATGCAACATCCTAGAGTTGAAAGAATTTTTGAAATCGGTAAAGTAATTTTCCCGTTATCGTTCCTGTTTCTGTTCCCGTGGGATTATAGGGATAAAATATACGCTTAGTTACTGAGGGACTACTGTAATAATAAAAAGTCAATCCGTTCTTTATTTCCATGATCTTCTTTATTCGCTGCCTCTAAAATAACTGACTCTAGAAACTTAACCTATGACTCCAAATTCATACATGAAGTGGAGTCAGCAAAATTATTCATGGGAAATTATTCGTGGGAAGATTATGTGTGATGATGTGCACAAGATCACATTGCGGCGTATCAATTGACGAGTGGAATTCGTCAATTGACACCCGCATAAATCGTGTGCACATAAACACAGTACACCACCCTTTTTTCAGAAATAACGTAATTAAATGGAGTTATTTTAATTGTACATAAATCTTAATGATTAACAAATTAAAAACAAATATATTTTTATTTCATATATTTTAAGTAATACATTTTTTTTCAACATTATTTAATTTGACCATTATTTATTTATTTATTCTTTTTTTTTTTTTTACTTATAGCAATTATTCTTTTAACATATGTATGTTATTTAGCTTTTAACTTAACAAAGGTTTAACATACCTATGTCATTTATATGTTACTAGCTGTGCCCGTGACTTAGTCCGCGTGGAATAGTGACTTTCGGCAGCATTTTTTTTGGTTTTGTAAACTATTGTTATATTATTTTATTTCAGTACATTTTTGCACACGACGGACGTTCTTACTTTTTCCATCTTTTGTCAAATATAAAGGTTTTGCGAGTTTGATACACTCTTTTAAACTAAAATGACTAATCAGTGGGAATTAAAGAAATACGGGGAATCAATAGTTTTCTATTTTCGCTGTTCCAGACATTATTAAAACTTTTATAATGCCGCATCCCAGATGTGTAATTTGTAGCTGTGTACAATTATAGATTACTCATTATTGGCTTTCGAACTCCAACTTGCAGCCATTCCTGATCGTTCTAATTAATTGAGAAACTTTATAGGGTTTGATGTGACTTTCTCAGTGTCCATAATATTGTCTACTGATAGTCATTGGACAAAATTCCCCAATACGTCAAACATAATTTATTCGCTTATATGATTAACTATCTCATTAGTCGGCGCTGAAATCGACTTTTCATACAGTCATTACCGATTGCAAATACTTATTTGAAGATCAAGATAGACATTTCTTCTCAGGTCAACCTTGTAATCGACCATTTGTCAGAAGTCACCTCACGGTGAAAAAACTTTTGAAATCGATCCAGTAGTTTCAAGGCACGTTGCCGTTCCCGTAGGAATATTGGGATAAAAAATACAGCCCATGTCCTTTTTCAGGCACTAAAATTCATACAAATAGGTTCAATAGTCTGGGCGGTAGATGGTAAAAAAAGAAAAACAGACAGACGGAGTTGATTTCGGATCTATAATGTAAGTACGTACTTCCGTTCACATGCGAATATGGGGATATATTAAAGTTAATGTTACTTTGAGGTAGTGTAGCATTCTAACGGGGAAATAGTTCATGAAATCAGTTCAGTATTTTCTTGGTCCCCGTTTACGTTTGCATTCTTGTGGGAATACAGGGATAATATATATAGCCTATATGTCCATCTTCAGGCTCAAGACTGTATCTCTGTACCAAAATTCATATAAATAGGTTTAAAAATAGACAGACAGAATTATGATATAAGTAAAGACTCCCATTCCCGTGGGAATATGGTGACCGTTCCCGTAGGAATATGGGAATAACTTACAATTTTTGTTACTCAGGGATAGTGTATCATTCTAACGGTGGAAGAATTTTTGAAATCGGTGCAGTAGTGTCAAAGTTCCCGTGTGCGTTCTCGTTACCGTGGTAATATAGGGATAACAAATACAGCCTATGTCCTTTCTCAGTTTCTAGACTATCTCTGTACAAAATTTCATTTAAATCTGTTCATTAGTTTGGGCGGGAAATGTTACATAGAAAGGCGAACAGACAGAGCTACTTTTGCATTTATAATATTAGTGAAGACTGGTTCCCGTGGGAATATTCGAATGAAATGTAACCTATGTCCTTCTTCAGGTTCCAGATCATCTCTGTAAAAAAATTTCAATTCAATCGGATCTGTAGCTCGGGCGAGAGATGGTAACATAGAAAGAAAATCGAACAGAGCTTCTTTCGCACTTATTATATTAGTAAGGACTCCGGTTCCCGTAGGAATATGGGGATAATTTAATTTTTAAGTTACTCGGGGATAATGTAGCATTCTAATGGTGGAAGAATTTTCGAAATCGTTGCTGTAACTTCTAAGTTCCCGTAAACGTTCCCGCTCCCGTGGGAATTCAGGTATAAAATATATAGCCTATGTCCTTCTTCAGGCTCGAGACTATCTCTGTACAAAATTTCATTTCAATCAGTTTAGTAGTTTGAGCGGGAGATGGTGACATAGAAAGACGAACAGGCAGAGCTTCTTTTACATTTATAATATTAGTGAAGACTGGTTCCCGTGGGAATATTCGAATGAAAAGTAGCCTATGTCCTTCTTCAGGTTCAAGATCATCTCTGTATAAAATTTCATTTAAATCCGTTCTGTAGCTTGGGCGATAGATGGTAACATAGAAAGAAAAACAGACAGAGCTTCTTTCGCACTTATTATATTATTAAGGACTCCGGTTCCCGTATATATATATGGGGATAATTTAATTTTTAAGTTACTCGGGGATAATGTAGCATTCTAATGGTTGAAGATTTTTCGAAATCGTTGCTGTAACTTCTAAGTTCCCGTATACGTTCCCGTTACCGTGGGAACTTAGGGATAAAATATATAGCCTATGTCCTTCCTCAGGCTCGAGTAGTTTGGGTGGGAGACGGTAACATAGAAAGTCGGACAGACAGAGTGAATTTCACATTTATATTATTAGTAAGGATTAAGCATATTGATAGGGTTTGATATGGATCATTTGCTGACTTATTACAGGTTTTTTTTTTGTAACTAGTTATAACTAAAGCCGAATAATGCGACCACTGCGTGTAGTACGAGTATTATTTTCATTATTAAAAGACGCTGGTTCATTATCTAGAGGTGTTTCTGAACCTAAATCACCGACAAGTTCACTAGTTTGTTTGGAATCTTTTAAATTCATAGGCCCAGCCGTTCGTTCAGGTCCATCCGCATTCACATTATGATTGATATCTCTTATGATTTCTATAACTTTCTACACCATTTACTGGTGGTAAAATTATATTATACTATAGATTTTCTGAATTTACATTTACAGGACTTTTAATATGCTCTTCAAGAAGCATTTCACTTGTATCAAACTTGTTATTAAATGTCTTAGCAATAAATCTATGATTTCTTCTATAGTGATTATCGAAACAGTCTTTTACAGTATATGATCTACTATTTACGGTACCAACTACAGTGCCATAGTTCCACTCTTCATTTTTTTTTAATTTTGCGATCACCAATATTTAAAACGGGCAGAGATTTTGCGTTTCTACCAAAGTCGTGTTTTTGTTTTTGCTTTTTCGTTTCAATTCTGTTTTGAACAATCTGCTCACTTACATTATTTCGACACAGTAATGCATTTGAAATTGGTAAGTTTGTTTTTGCATTTCTTCCAAGGAATAGCTCGGATGGTGAATATTGCATACTTGCAATAGGAGTCGTATTGTACTCCAAAATTCGGTATCGGAATTGATCAACGTCTCCGTTTACGATACCATCGTTTTAAAATATTCTTAGAGATAGCTACACCCTTTTCTGCAAGCCCATTACTTTGAGCGTACCGAGGACTTATAAGTTTCAAGACTTTGTTGCATTCTTTTGCCAATGATTCAAGTTCGTATGAATTGAATTGTCACATTTCAAAATTGTTTGGTAACCAACGATATTGAATATACCTAAAATTACTTCAATAATATGCTTTGAGGTCTTATTTTTAAGATGTTCCACAAAGATAAAATTGGACTGTGAATCAATTAATGAAACGATGAAACGACCTGCATATTGGAATAAATCCATAGCGACTATATGAAATGGGTATTCTGGTGATATTTCTTGTACTAATGGTTCTTTTTGATTGTTTCTCCTAAATTTTTCACAAATATCACAAGGTGAAACTATTTCTTTTATTTGCTCCGACATTCCTGGCCAAAAATACTTCATGCGTTTTTTCGATACCCAAATGTGCCTCATGAAACATTTTACTTATTTTCCCTTGTAATTCAGATATGATAACCAGTCGATGGTCCTTAACTAAGAGTCCATTTTCACAGTGTAACTCATCCTTAAATTTGTGAAATTTTATAGAGAAATTATCAAGCAGGTGGAACGTTGGCCAGCCATTCACAACATAATCTCGTATTCGACTAAATCGTCCATTATGTTCGAAAACAGACAAATAATATTCCAAGTTTTGCTTTGACATGCATGCAGATTTTGTAACCATATGCACCACACCTGAAAAATCACTGAATTCGAAATCATCCGACAATTGCGCTCTTGAAAGGCAATCAGCTACTAACATTTGCTAAATTATTTCCATTAAAGGATATTTTTATAAAAACATAAACATTCGATGTTAACGTTGTGATACGTCATCAATACTGCGTTTGATTAGACCTTCAAGTGGGTTATGATCACTTTCGACGGTAAAATCTCGACCATATAAAAAGAAATGAAACCGCTGACACGAAAAAACGACCGTCAAAAGTTCTTTTTCAATTTGAGCAAACTTTTGTTCGCTCTTGCTCAAAGTCTGAGAAGCATATGCGACCGGATGACCATCTTGCATTAAAACACAACCCAGTCCATCTTTAGATGCATGATGCATCCGTTTGGACGATCACAGGCTTGTTTGGGTCATAAACTGAAAAAATTGGATTAGATGCAATAATTTTCAAATGATTTTTCCTCAGTTTCATGATCTCATGTACAACAAAACTTGACATTATTATGTGTCAAATAACGTAATGCAGCAGTTTTCTGGAATAAGTTTGGAATGAATTTCCCTAAGTACTTAAAGAGTCCTAACAGTCGCATAACATCGTGTTCGTTTTCTGGCTTTTTCATATTTAAAATTGCATCACAATACGTTTCTGGAGGCTTAATTTTCCCGTTCTCGACAAAAACAGCAGATTGTTCCATCTTAGAAATTTGATCAACACAGACTAATTTTACAGAACCAAAAACTTTTATTTCATTTCCATTGTAATCGGTAACACAAAAATTATTTTCTTCATTATTCACTTTAATATTAATTTTTTTAATTAAACTCCGAGGGATACAATTTACTTCTGCACCGGTATCGATTCTAAATTCTTAGACGTCATTATTAATTGGATAGGTACTTCTTGGTCCATCTTGAATTTTTTGGATTATTCTTACTTAATCTATAAAGAAATGAATGTTTACTCAAATTAATTTTCAACCCATCAATATGCTTTACATTTAAAATACCTGAGTCTGATTTGATTCAAGAACTTGCTCCAGAAATAGATTTCATTGCTTTTTTGTCCGACTTGTTATCCAGGTTTTTGTTTTCCGTTTTGTTGTTGTTCCCTTTCTTGCACCATTTACTAAAATGCTCTTTTTTGCCACATGTGCTGCATACGATGTTGTTTGCTTTACATTCACGCAAATATGCCGTTGAAAATGGTTGATATACACAGTTATAACAGTGACGAGAAATCGCATTGACACATTGTGATGACGTAGGTAGTTCCTTTATAACATTATGAACTTGCGTTTGTTGTTGATTGGTTTCCAAAAGTTTTTCGTTGGTATAGGCAGCTTCAAATACCTTGCAGATGTCAACCACAGCTTTTAGTGATTCTTAAGTTGCAACTTCTTATCTGAAATGCCAATTATAATGCGGCCTCTAAGCATCCGTTCTTCGTATGAAGCACCGCAATGACATTTAAATTCTCAGTATTGAATTGGTTTGCGCAATTCTGTTTCGAACTCTGCAAACGGTTGTTTTTCCCGTTGGACGATGGTGTTATATTTAGACGACTCCATTGTAACATTTTTTAATGGAACACAATAATCGTTGAATGCTTGTAAAACATCATTTAATGTTCTTTCGCTGTTTGATGGTTCTTCTTCACCTTCCGCATGATTTTTTGTTGTTGTTGTTGCCAACTATGCCAGGAAGTGTTCCATCGTTGGGAAATAAAGTATTATATATTTCCATAGCACAAGAACCGATCAACCAGAGAAAATTAGCAATTTTCGTGGCCTCACCTTCGTCCATCTTACCATTTGCCATCATAAACATAAGGAAAGGAACGTCCTCTTAAATATAGGCCATTCCTTAACAAGGTTGGAGCAGTCCAGTTCAATTGGTAATGTTCGGGAAATGACTTCTTCCGAGCGCGATCAGGGGGGGGGGAGAGATAGCTGAAAGTAATTAGGTTCCAAAGGGCACTTTGCCGAACAACACCTTTATGGTTTTAAATTCTTTATTTTTCTTTGTTTGAATATGTTTATGCCAATTTAATACAATCTTTATGTGAGATTGGTTCTCTTCACAAATCACCAAATTATTCCAAGTCGATATGATGTTACCAAAAAAAGAACGAACACGTCGCGTTGAGTTGAAGAAACTACTTGTGAACAGGGAGTCGACCACGTCGGTTGAGAGTAAAAGTTGAACTGTCGTGAAGCCAAGACGCCAAATCCAACCACCCTGGTTCTCGTTCATCCAGCCATTCGCCCATGAGGAATGTGCAGCGTCACCATAACTCCCACACATGAAGGGAGTCCAATAGCTGATACCAGCTCCAGGCTTTGCCGATCCAACGGCACATGAAGTATAATGTGCCGACTCCAGCAATTATTGCTCCAATCCTAAGTGGCGACATTGTTTACTTCTATTCGTTTGTTGATACTTATTATTCCCACTGCCATAGATGCCACAGTATTTATACAGAATAAACACTGCCATCCTATGGCATATGGGAACCCAAATGTGTATCCGATACCGATAGCCAAGTAGTGGCGATATGGGTCAATCGTCTCAAGCACAAGTATCGTACCAAAGCATTGGCAGATACTTTTCTATGTGCGGTTGTGTGTCCATATACACATTATGCTGCGGCTAGGGTGACTGTTCACGATCGGTCGTCGTGTGTTGTCATCTGAGGTGGCTGGCAAGTAAGTAGATCGATATGTAGGTGGTGAGGGTGGCTGGTGTAGTTGGTTGGCTTGGGTGGCTGACGACTAAATGTTGCGTCGTCAGCATTCTGTATGCGATGAGTATTCGGTCGTTGACCGAACATTCTGCCCGGTTGAACCATTGGGTTCAATGAGCTGGTTGTGATTGTGATGACGCGCAGGATGATGCGTCTGGATGCGTTGTTGAACCAACGTGCATTTACTTTGGAGTCACAGGTCGGAAACCGTAGGTTTTAGCAGAAATAGATGATAATGGGATGCATGTGAAGGCCTAATGACCATTGGCTTTGATGTGTGTGCTACCCAAAGGATTTTCGAAAGACGTTTAGTAAATGGATTGTTGTTTGTTGGAACTGCCAGATGACAGAAAAGCGTCTTATAATTCCGCAATCGAAGATCGAAGGGAGTAGTATGTAGATAGATGAGTTGTGTTACCATGAACCTGGTTAGACCTCGAAGAGCCGACAAAGTTTCTGCACTGGTCGGCGTGAGGCTCCAACGCTCGTTCGTATAGTTGCGTTGCGGGCCAGTCCGTCACTGCCCGGGTGCACTTCCATAATGCGTCCAAGGCGCCAATGTGTAGGAGGAAGGTTTTCACTCCTGATGATGACGATGTCGTCTACCTGGAGATTCGGCTCGCGTTTCTCCCATTTGTTGCGAGTCTGAAGAGCGACCAAATACTCCTCAGACCATCGTTTCCAGAATTCTTGGTGGATCTGCGTGATCCACTGGTGCTGTTTGAGCCGACTTAGTGGCACGTCGGTAATGGCTGGTTCCGGGACCGCCAAAAGCGGTTGGACAATGAGGAAGTCGCCAGGAGTGAGGGCGAGCTTCTCATCCGGATCGTCATGTAGGGGATCAATAGGCCGGGAGTTGAGGCAGGCTTCAATCCGGGTCGCCAAGGTGTGGAACTGATGGTACCAGAGGGACTGGGTACCCACCAGTCGCGTGAGGTGATGCTTAGCAGACTTGACCGCTGCTTCCCATAGGCCACCTTGATGGGGTGCGCCAGGTGTGATAAAATGCCACTGAATTCCGGCATGCGCCAAGCGTTGCTGGTTATGTTGACTCTGGAAGACCTCCAAGTCTTCCTTCAAATGCCGGTTGGCACCTACGAATGCCGTCCCGTTGTCGCTGTACAACTCTCGACAGTGACCACGTCTGCTGACGAAGCGTGTGAAAGCGTCCAAAAATGCCTGTGATGAGAGGTCTTCTATAGCTTCGGTATGCACAGCTTTGGTAGCCATACATATGAATATGGCTAGATAGCCCTTGACGGTTGTCCTCGATCGCTTCGTCCCAACGCGAAGAGTGAAGGGGCCACAGTAATCCACGCCGGAGGCCAAAAAGGGGCGTGCTGGATTGACTAGTGGGCCGGGTAATGACGCCATCTGTTGTGTGAGGAGTTTCCCACGCTGCCGTCTGCAGGTGACGCACTTATGTAGGGTAGTTCTAACCAATTGTCGCCCGTTCAGAATCCAATACCTTTGCCGCAGCGTCTGCAGCATGAGTTGTACACCACCATGTATCGTCCTGAGGTGGGTACCCATGATCAGCAGCCAGACCAACGCACTGGCTTTGGGGAGTACCACCGGGAACTTCTGCTCGTGAGGGAGCTCTGCATGTGTGAGTCGTCCACCGACTCGAAGAATGCCACTGGGGTCCAAGTATGGGTTGAGCGAGAGCAGTGGACTGTGGCTGGCCAGGGTGGCCTGAGTCCGCACTGCGCGTATTTCATCTGGGAAGGCGCTTGCTTGCTCCAGGATGATGAGTCGCTGCTTGGCTTGGTGAAGCTCGTCCGCTGTCACCACCGGATTGATCCGTGCCTGTCGATTCCGCCATCGGAGGATGTAGGCTACGGTGTGTAGTAATCGATGGAGTGAACTGAAGCGTTCCACAAGAGGAGTCTGAACGCCATCTTGACGTCGAGTTGTCAGTTCTGGGCATCGAATAGCAACGCCAGTGAAGAAGGTTGATTTTATCTCAGAGGAGACCTGCGTCAGGTCTTGGTCCCGCAGCTGCCCGGTTGGGCTGAGGGGAAGTTGGCCAGTCGTTAACCAAGTGGGACCCTGCCACCATAATGGATGTTGGATGAGCTCGGTCGCAGTGACACCCCGACTGGCACAGTCGGCGGGGTTCTGCGCGGTGCGAACATGGTTCCAATGCTCGGGCGGAGTGATGTCCAAGATCTGTCGGACCCTATTGGCCACATAGAGTTTGAGCGTAGAAGGCTCTTTCCGCAACCAGCACAAGACAATGCTGGAATCATACCAGAGGTAGTATGGCGACGTCCGAAGTCCTAAAGCGCGACAGGCGCTTTCGTATGTGTGGGCCAACAGGTGAGCTGCACAAAGCTCGAGGCGAGGAATGGTAGCGCCCTTGATTGGGGCTACCCTGGTGCGGGCTGTCAGTAACGAGACGTGCACCCGATTTCCTGCTTCTATGGTCACGAGGTATATGACCGCTGCATAGGCACGGGCACTGGCATCACAGAACCCGTGCAGAGTGGATGCTGGCTGCGCATGCCCAGCCACCGGGGAACACGAACATGGTTGAGTGTCGTGAGTGCGTCTCGGTACGCGGTCCAGGTTTTGAGGAGAGCTTCTGGCAATGGGGTATCCCACGTGATAACGGATGTCCACAGTGTTTGGATGAACATCTTTCCGACAATGACGACGGGAGCAAGCAGGCCCGTGGGGTCGAACAATTGTGCGATTTCGCTAAGCACACGCCGTTTGGTGGGTGTCGACTTAGGAGGGTCCATAGTCACCAGGAAGAAGAGCTCGTCAGCTGTGGGATCCCACCGCAAACCAAGAACTGTGGCGGTCGGGCATTCTATAACGAGCTCTGTCGAAAGAAAAGAAGGAGAAACATTGTTAGCAAGTACATTAGTTACCTCTGCGCGATTAGAGTTCCATTTGCGCAGTGTAAAGTGCCCACTGTTGAGCACCTGGTCCACGTCTTTCGCCAAGGCCACGGTTTCCTTGACGCTGTCGCAGCTGGTGAGAAGGTCGTCTACGTAAAACGCCTTCTCGATGGTCTCTCTGGCCACTTGCGCGCGGGCCGGATTGGTGACGATTTGATAGTTGTCCTCTGCACACTGAACCATGGAGCGAGCAGATGTGTAGGTACTCGATGCCATGCCATAGGTGACCGTTTTGAGTTGGTACACCGCCAGGTCAGCTGTCGGGGATTCACGCCAAAGAATCCGCTGATAATCCCGATGCTTGGGATCCACCAGGATTTGCCGGAACATCTTCTCTATGTCGGCGGTTAGCGCTATCCTGTAGCGGCGGAATCGCAGGATCACATTCACGAGTGAGTCCTGGATGGTCGGGCCAACCAGCTGAGTGTCATTGAGCGAGACACCACTGGTCGTCTTGGCTGAGGCGTTGAACACCACGCGGAATTTGGCTGTCACGGCGTGGTGTGGAATGTAATAGCAGTTGGGATGGTCGCCATGTTGACCAACCCGTTCCATGTGTCCAAGACTCTCGTACTCCCGCATGAAGTCTACATACTTCGTGCGGATGTCTGGACTGGTTTGTAGTCGTCGTTCTAGGCTGTAGAATTGTCGAAGAGCTGCGTGATACGAGTCTCCAAGAGCGAGGGCATCGTGCCGGAACGGGATTTGAACTGTGTATCGACCGTCTGGCATCCGGGAGTGTGTCTTCTGATAATGGCGGCTACATTCGTCCTCTCGGGTGTCATCAGTAGGCACTTCTTCCAAGTGCCAGAACTTCTGGACCAAGTCTTCTAGGCTCCGGCTGGGAAAATCTTCCGGTGCCGGCTGGCAGTGCAACGCTCGAATTGGTTGTGATGACTGCGTCAAGGTGGCTGGACCAAATACCACCCAGCCCAGGTGGGTTTGCTGAGCGTGGGGCTCGTGAGGTTTCCCATGTATTACCTCTCCTCGAACCAGAGAACCCCAGACGTTGGCGCCGCGCAACATGTCGATGGCGCCAGGAGTTCCGTAGCGTCGGTCGGCCAATGCCAGGCCGGCCAGATGTTTCCACTGCGTCGTGTCAAGCTGCGCTCCGGGAAGGTTTGCGGTGATGGTCGGCAGGACCAGTACCTTGAGCGGGATGCAGAAGTTGGAGCGGGTGGACCGAAGTGACAGCGTCACTTGGCCTTGGGTCATCATCTTGGTAGAAGCGCCAATGCCCTGGATGGCGACTTCTACCCGGGTTTGTGGGAGGCGTAGCCTATGAACAATATTTTGCGTCACAAAACTTACCTGCGATCCAGGATCGCATAGTGCGCGAACCAACAACTGGTGCTTGATGTCACCGTACACATGAGCGAGGGCTGTGGCTAGGAGTACGGTGCTGTTGGGATTGACAAGTCAATCCATGCGCTCTTCTTCGTCGACGAATAGTTCTGGCGGGCCATGCCGCCCGGCTTGGTATCTGCAAGGAGCGGTGCTCGGCCCTGGCAACTCCACTGCAGCGGTGTTCACTGTTGTATTCCTCGCGTGGCTCGGTCCGGCGGAGGATTCTTTCCTGCAGAGCATTGTATGATGTCTCCCGTTGCAGTTCCGGCAGGAAGTCTTGGATGGGCAGTCGGGAGCGTTGTGACCCGGGCGGAGGCAATTGAAGCAGGCTCGCTTGTCCCCGACTTCGTTGAGGCGTTCCATGATTTGCATGGCTCCGAAGTGGCGGCAGTGCGTGATGGTGTGGGGGCCCATGCAGCAGGAGCAACCCCCTCGGTCAATTGCCGTTACGGCGGCGTGGGTGCGGACCACCGAGGCCCGACGTGTTGTAGCCTGTACAGGCCAATCTCGCTTCTTACTTGTTGTTGTAGGCGCTGCGGAGACCTGTCCAGTCAGGCTGGCTGCTCGGTGTTCCAAGTGCTGGAGCAGCGCCTCTACGTTAGGCAGGTCTTTTGGGTCGCTATTGTAGGACCAATGCTCTGCCGTGACCTTAGGCAGCTTTGGTTCGACTAATGCCGTTATCACGACATCCCAGGTGTCGACATCGATGTGCATTACCTTGAAAGACCTTTAGGTGCCTCTCACAGTGTCCACGATTCTCAGTAATGCCGCTTCCGTTTCAACCGGCTCGTGCCGCATGTTGATGATGCGGTTGATGTGTGCTCTAGACAGCTTCCTGGGGTTGTCGAAGCGGGTCTTCAGCTCGTTCCAGAGCTGATTGTATCCACCGTCGTACACATTTCCCACCAAGCCCACCGTCTGGCAGTTGATCGCCGCCCTTAGCTTCTGTAACTTATACGCCTCTGGTACACTAGCCATGTGTACCAGAGACTCGAAGGCATCGCGGAATGCGAGCCAGTTTTCAAGCTTCCCATCGAAGCTCGGGATTCGCACAGGGTTGAGCTTCATGTCGAGCCGGCTGTGCTGTGGGAGGATGTGTCCATGTCCATCCACACTTCCACGAGGAGTACTTACGTTGAGGCGCGCCAACCGCCTCTCGATTATCACCTGGGCTTCGATCTCCTGGGCTTCGATCGCAGCCCACAGCTCGTTGTGAGCCTTCATGTCTTCCTCATTCAAATCCTCATCCAGGAGATCCTCGTGGGCATCCACGAAGCGAGAAAACATCTCGTTCAACGATCGCTGATGCGAATGGAGCTGAATCTCATCCCATGCTTCAGCCTCTGGATCATGCACCTTGATATGGAGGCGCTCGATGCCCATGCATGCCGCCTGTCTCTTGTTTACCGCACCTCTTGACATAGTTCTGTTGAGTTCACTTTTCACTTTGCACTGTTCCAGTTCACTGTTATGCGCTGTCTGTTGGGTTCACGCGGATACCCAGATCACAATTATCGCAAGAATTAGACTCGCAAGTGCTACGATAGCACACCAAAACACACAATGTGCGGCCACGCACATCCACAATTTATTTAGTCACGGGTTTGTACTTTGTACTTTCACTCATTCCTCACAGGAGGCACCAAATTTTCGGGAAATGACTACTTCCGAGCGCGATCAGGGGGGGGGAGAGAGAGCTGAAAGTAATTAGGTTCCAAAGGGCACTTTGCCGAACAACACCTTTATGGTTTTAAATTCTTTATTTTTCTTTGTTTGAATATGTTTATGCCAATTTAATACAATCTTTATGTGAGATTGGTTCTCTTCACAAATCACCAAATTATTCCAAGTCGATATGATGTTACCAAAAAAGAACGAACACGTCGCGTTGAGTTGAAGAAACTACTTGTGAACAGGGAGTCGACCACGTCGGTTGAGAGTAAAAGTTGAACTGTCGTGAAGCCAAGCCTCCAAATCCAACCACCCTGGTTCTCGTTCATCCAGCCATTCGCCCATGAGGAATGTGCAGCGTCACCTTAACTCCCACACATGAAGGGAGTCCAATAGCTGATACCAGCTCCAGGCTTTGCCGATCCAACGGCACATGAAGTATAATGTGCCGACTCCAGCAATTATGACTCCAATCCTAAGTGGCGACATTGTTTACTTCTATTCGTTTGTTGATACTTATTATTCCCACTGCCATAGATGCCACAGTATTTATACAGAATAAACACTGCCATCCTATGGCATATGGGAACCCAAATGTGTATCCGATACCCATAGCCAAGTAGTGGCGATATGGGTCAATCGTCTCAAGCACAAGTATCGTACCAAAGCATTGGCAGATACTTTTCTATGTGCGGTTGTGTGTCCATATACACATTATGCTGCGGCTAGGGTGACTGTTCACGATCGGTCGTCGTGTGTTGTCATCTGAGGTGGCTGGCAAGTAAGTAGATCGATATGTAGGTGGTGAGGGTGGCTGGTGTAGTTGGTTGGCTTGGGTGGCTGACGACTAAATGTTGCGTCGTCAGCATTCTGTATGCGATGAGTATTCGGTCGTTGACCGAACAGGTAATCTTGTGTTTGCCATTGTCTTCTGACACCATGTTATTACATGAAAAAAAAAAAAAAAAAAAAGTTTTTTCGTAGTCACTTAATAACTGCAAGACTGAAACTAAAACTTAACAAAGGTTTTACATATGTCATTTATATGTTATTTGGCTTTTAACTTAATAAAGATTTTACATATGTTGCGATGCTTTCTTTCTAAGGCTGAGGTAAGCTCAGCCTGTCCAAGGCATTCCCGACGAAGCACCAGAAGTCGAGAAAAAGATTCAACCAAATGTTTGCCAAAATAACCAAATACAACCAACGTTCCATTCATTTTAAATTCATTTTTATTCAGTTTTTCTTATATCTACTTACATGCTAACAAAAATGTGTAAAACTAGCTTATATAATAACTTAATTAACTTACTGACCCTAAGCGGGTACTCTAAATTATACAATATCTTACTACTAATGCGCCTTTCGGCCTTAAGATACCTTATGAATAAAAAACTAGAACTAGTTAAAACACAGAAAATTTAAAAAAAAAACTTAGTTTGCAAGATCATTTTTTTTTTATTGTGTTTTCTTAAAACTAATTAAAACTAACTAAGACTAATTAATACTACTTAAATCTACTTAAAACTAGAGCAGCCACAGTAGCTTTTGGTTTTTTGTATTTTGTAATACATACATATGTATTTTTTTTTTGGGTTTTTAGTATTTTGTAATTTTTTTTTTTTTTGTAATTTGTAATTATTTTGGATTTTATAACATCTAAGATAAAACCAATCCTTAAAAAATATAATATCCGTATGAGTGAGTGCAGCGAAATAAAAATAAAAAATCTGATTGAAGGATCTAAGGATAAAATTTAACAACTTCAAAAGTCAGGAATTTATTCTATCGGATGTAATGATTGCGCAAAAGAATATATAGGACAGACAAGAAGACCTATTCTTAAAAGATTTAAAGAACATTTTGCACATCTTAAATATAATGAAATGGAAAAGTCAAGTGTTGCAGAACATATGCTAGAAAATAGTCATAGCTTTAGTTTGCAAAATTTAAAACTAATAAGAAATGTAAATAGCAATTATGAATTAGATGCTTTTGAATCATTTTACATATTTAAAAACAAAAATAATCTAATGAATAGTGATGATGGACCAATCAAAGATTCAATATTGAAAAAATTTTTTAATAGATTCAACTCAACTCAACTGTAATTTTTGTTTAGAAACATTTTTGTTTATTATTAGTTTTTTGACAAATAATTTAATTGAATTTAATTTTATAAATCTCACTGACGATGGAAGCATTGCTTCTGAAATGTACATCTGAGGAAATAAAATAAGTGTTTTAACTGTTAAAAACTTTACTAATCTTTTCATTTATTTTTTATTTTCTTGTTTTGTTGTGCGATCTGAAACCGCTCTACTGAACCGGAGGAGCTCTACAGCTTCTCCGCCTATCGCGGTGACGTCTCGGTTGTAAAGGAGCCGTCGTTCCACGGCCTTCCGGCAGACGTGGTAGATTAGCGGAACCGCCAACCTATCCTGAATCAGCCCTACCATATCAAAATAGAGGACAGCCTCCGGTGGGACAAATCCACTGAAGCGCGTTTTCTCCATATATTCAAAGTTTGGGTAACAAGCCCCAAAAATCAGGCCATTAATCGAGGTCATCGCTCTTGCAGTGTGACCACGAGTCAGTTTTATAATGAAGTTGTCGATCCTGTTTATTTGAGCCCCGTTGTAAAGGACCCCATTAGGATAATGTTTTCTGTACTCCGACTCTGGTGTTCTGTGCAATCCAAGACAGGTACGCAGACACTGTCTCTCAAACACCCGAACCTTTTCCATCTGAGACGCTGTAACATTGAACCACACGGGGCACCCATAGACAATCATTGGCCTTATGAGGGCCATGTAGCAAATCAACTTCACTCTGCTATCAAATTGACTGCTGTGAAACAGTCGCCTCGTCAGAGCAAAAGCTCCTCTAGCCCTGGCCAGAGCCGCATCCATTATGTTTGCTAAAATATAGATACTGATATAGCCAGATGCCGAGGTACTTGACCACTACTTTGTTTGGCAGTGGGTGGCCATGTAGATCAACGATCACCAGCTTTCGCCAGTTCTTTCTCGTATCCCAAGAGGCCCAAGCCAACGAGGTTCTAAACACAATTGTTTCCGATTTCTGGACGTTGATTTTCAACTTCCAGTCATCGCATGCAGAAGAGAACATGCGATGACTGGAAGTTGAATGTAGATCTCCGGGTAAAAATGCTTATTAAAATAGGTGAATTCACCGCCCCTGTTGTAGACCGTTCTGTATTTTAAAAGTTCTGGTCGAAGTTTTATTGCAACTTTTCACAACAAACGTTCTACCATGAAGCATGTCATTCAGAATATATAGCAGTGGTTTACTCATGCCATACCTGATCAACTTATAGAAAATACCGTCTAACCAAACGGTATCGAAAGCCTTCTCCAAGTCAACCAGACATGCACCCGTACACTGCTTTTTAGCTTTGTTCCATTGAATATCAGATACTAGTTTAGACACGGCACGTATCGGTATCATGAGCCGCTTTAAAACCGAACTGATTTTCTGGAATAATATTTTTGTCCTCAGCCCATGTGGACAGAGCTCTATTGAGGACTTTCTCGAATACCTTGCTGATACTCGGAAGAAGACTAATTGACCGGAGATTTGCTGGATTGGAACCATCCTTCCCTTTTTTAAGGAGAGGATGGACCACTGCCGTCTTCCAACGCACTGGATAATATGCATTATTCAGCGCATTGTTGAACAACGTGGTGCATATGTCCACCGCTTCCGAAAGGAGGTTTCGCAGCACAACATTGGGTATGCCGTCGACTCCTGCTGACTTCTTTTTCTTTATATTGTGAAAGATGTCCAAGAGGTCCATCTTAGAAACGAACAGGGTGTTATCCCCGTTTCGCTGGGCGATGACTGCATTAGCAAGTCGCTCGTCATTGAAACTAGTGAAACCAGGATTCTCAGATCGCCAATGCGAGATCTTGTCTCTAAGATAGAAGTGTCCGACAAATGCTCTGTTCTCAAGGTCGTAATTCGGGCGAATGCACTCATTCACCTTATATACTTGCTCGAAAACAGCACCCACCGTCTCTACCTTTTCCTGAGCATCTTCCACTATAAAGTGGTCATCATCCAAAATGGCGTCATCTGGATCTATTCCTAATGTCAGAAGTAAGTCTTTGTTCTCTGTAGTCCTTTGGAGTTTGATACTCTGAAGGTCATTTTGATCTTTTCTCCTAAAAATTTTGTTTATTTCCGTAAACGTACTCGGGTTGTTGGACTGCACAGCCCGAATTTTATTGTTCCAGAAGCATGAAATGGAAATTTTATAGTTTTCTTTAATAAGTTGTTGGAGATTTTTGATCTGTGACCTCAGAGTTCTAATTTCCAAATCGTGTCGGTCAGTAAACCTCCTGTGCAAGAGTTTGAGTCTCGACAGGAGTCTACTTTTTTGTTTGTAGAGTGCGTCTATTGTCGCGTTTCTGTACATGTTCGTTGGATCGTTTAGCCTATACTTAGGAATTGTCCTGTCCATTGTTCTACGGATTGCATCCTCCATACTTTGCAGGTATCCATCGATCTCCACGTTCGACAGATTCCTGTTGCATGTTAACCTAAAAGTTGCGCAAGCGAAGGCACTGCACGGTAGATCAAGTCCACCCTACGCGCCTGCTCACTTATTTGCCGCAATAGTTCGCTCATTTGTGCCTGAATGACACGCAGAGCGACCATCACCTCTGACTCCCCAGAAGCTTCCTTTGACACAGATGGCTGTGCGGCCGCTTTCTGAGGAGACTGTACCGTTTTCCCAGCCCCCCACGCCATTTGGGCGTAAGAGACTTCGGGAACGACGGCCCTTGGAATTGGTCTGGCTGTTCGCCTTCCCTCATCCTTAGTTGCTGTTGGAGCAGCTTTTTTGATTTTTTAATAATCTGGTATCGAGGACAACCCCGATAATTAGCAGGGTGCCCATCTCCACCACAGAGAACGCACTTCAATAGGGTCTTGTCTTCGACCCTTGTCTCACCGAGCTTACAGTCTTTGTCTTTGTGGTTCTCTATACACTTGACGCACCTCGACTGCATTTGGCAGTTGAATGCGGCGTGACCGAACCGTTGGCAACGAAGACATTGTAAAATGTCCCCGTGCTGTTTAATTTTTCCCATCTTACCATCTGGTAGTCCAGGACGGAGATTTTCCTTAGACTCTCCAGATGGCTATTGGGTGATAAGGTGACGAGGAACATCGGCAATACCAGCTTCTCCCGTCTTGCCTTGGCCGTGGTGAACGACTTGACCCCGATGAACTCGAGATCGTCGCTCGCCAACCTGCGGAGTTCAACTAAGAGCTCCTCTGGGTCAGAGGTAGGCTCTACCCCTTTCAATAACATTGTTTTCGGTTTCTCCTCTTTGGGAGCATAACTAAAGTATTGGGTGGTTGTTGTTTGCAACAACGCCCGAACGATCTTGTGGTCACCAATGTTTTAGCATTGGATCGCATGTTGATCTTGGCCTAATCTTTTAATTATAAATTTGTCACCAATGGCGGACTTACATAAGTTTTTGGTAGCTTGAAGTTCCATCTTTAGGGTGTTGATAGGGGGCACCCTGCTCTTTGTCTTCTTCTTTTGTTGTTGTTGGGTTGGCTGCTGCTCTGCCGGTTGCTGTTGTTGGTCTGCTGGCTTCTTCTGCTGCTTCTGGATCTGGCTCGGTGTCGCGGCTTTTATAGCCGCGGTACCCTGTGGCTGCTCTTCGGTAGCAGTTTTTTTTATTTAACTCAGCTTTTTGAGCTGTAGTCCCGCGTTGCTGCACGGGCGCAGTTTTTTTTTGCAGCATTTTATGCTGCTGCTGCTGGTCGCTGTTCTTTTGGCGCATCAACTTTAGGTTGCGACTGTTGTTGATGCGCCTCCCTCTCCGCTCGCCTACGATCCTCTTGCCTTTGTTTTATTTCGGTTATTTCTTTGTTAAACTTAGCCAGTGTCTCCGTGAGAAACTGGATCCGCTGTTCCTCTTCCTCGTCGTTGTCGATGTTATCTGCCAAGGCAGTGAACGAATTGCCACTACCCGTATAACGACCCTCGCCACCGTTTGACTCATAATCGAAAGTCGAGTTGAGACTTACGATATTTTCTGTGTCCGTCGACATTAAATCGTCATCGACCTCCGCTGCCGCTCCCTTCGCCTTCTGCTTTCGGGGCACTAAATTTGGCTTTCCCTTTAGACGCCGCCTCCTTTTAACTGCAGTTCCAGCTGCCTCTGCTGTTGTTTCGGTTGTTGCCGCTATCAGCTTTGCGGTTGTTGCCGCTGCTGTAGTATTTTTTGTTGTTGCCGATGCTGTAGTATTTGTTGATTCCAACAATTCTTTACTCGCAGGGGCATCTTTCGATGCCCCTGCCTTCTTCTCTTTCACCATCTGCTTTTTTTCCCAATCAATAACGTTTTCAACCGCCCGGTTATGAAAAAAAAGCTTCCAAAATTTTGGTCGCCTCTGAGTGGGATTTGAACCCACGACCCTTGGCTTCAGAGTCCGCCACTTTTTTTTTTTTTTTTTTTTTTCAATTCATTTTTATTAACTTTATCTTATATCTACTTACATGCTAACAAAAATGTGTAAAACTAGCTTATATAATAACTTAATTAACTTACTGACCCTAGGCGGGTACTCTAAATTATTCAATATCTTACTACTAATGCCTTTCGGCCTTATGATACCTTATTAATTACAAACTAGAACTAGTTAAAACTAAGAAAATTTTTAAAAAAAAAACTTAGCTTTCTTGATCATTTTTTTTTTTTTTTGTTTTCTTAAAACTAATTAAAACTAATTAAAACTACTTAAATCTACTTAAAACTAGAGCAGCCACAGAAGCTTTTGGGTTTTTTTTTTTTTTTTGTATTTTGTATTTTGTAATTTTTTTGGATTTTTGTATTTTTTAATTTTTTTTTTTTTTTGGTTTTTTTGTATTTTGTGATTTTTTTTTGATTTTTTTGATTTTATGTTTTTTTTTTTTTTTTTGATTTTTTGTGATTTTTTTTTTTTTTGCCACTGTGCCCACCCCCTATACCCTAAGACTTACACGCTAAACCTGTGTAAGCCAGCCATTGGCGACTCGCTATCAATATCAAATTCATGTTGTTGCTCCGACAACCACCAGAACATTTTCGACGTTTTAACAACGTCACGACGATCGCGATCTGAAACCGCCCTACTGAACCGGAGGAGCTCTACAGCTTCTCCGCCTACTGCGGTGACGTCTCGGTTGTAAAGGAGTCGTCGTTCCACGGACTTACGGCAGACGTGGTAGATTAGCGGAACCGCCAATCTATCCTGAATCAACCCTACCATATCAAAATAGAGGAAAGCCTCCGGTGGGACAAATCCACTGAAGCGCGTTTTCTCCATATATTCAGTGTTGGGGTAATAAGCCCCAAAAATCAGGCCATTGGTCGAGGTCATCGCTCTTGCAGTGTGACCACGAGTCAGTTTTATAATGAAGTTGTCGATCCTGTTAATTTGAGCCCCGTTGTAAAGGACCTCATTAGGATAATATTTTCTGTACTCCGACTCTGGTGTTCTGTGCAATCCAAGACAGGTACGCAGACACTGTCTCTCAAACACCCGAATCTTTTCCATTTGAGACGCTGTAACATTGAACCACACGGGGCACCCATAGACAATCATTGGCCTTATGAGGGCCATGTAGCAAATCACCTTCACTCTGCTATCAAGTTGACTGCTGTGAAACAGTCGCCTTGTCAGAGCAAAAGCTCCCCTAGCCCTGGCCAGAGCCGCATCCATATGTTTGTTAAAATATAGATACTGATCTAGCCAGATGCCCAGGTATTTGACTACTACTTTGTTTGGCAGTGGGTGGCCATGTAGATCAACGATCACCAGCTTTCGCCAGTTCTTTCTCGTATCCCATGAGGCCCGAGCCAACGAGGTTCTAAACACAATTGTTTCCGATTTCTGGACGTTGATTTTCAACTTCCAGTCATCGCAATATTGCTGGATCTTATCGAAGTCACGCTGCAAAAGTATTCTGATGACTTCGATCTTTGGACCTGTTCTGTACGCAATAAGGTCGTCGGCGTACGCTATAGCATGGTGAAGAGAACCAATTAGATCGCCGGTGAAAATGCTAAATAAAATAGGCGAATTCACCGCCCCCTGTTGTAGACCGTTCTGTATTTTAAAAGTTCTGGTAGAAGTTGTGTTGCAACTTTTCACAACAAACGTTCTACCATGAAGCATGTCATTTAGAATATAAAGCAGTGGTTTACTCATGCCATATCTGATTAACTTATAGAAAAGACCGTCTAACCAAACGGTATCGAAAGCCTTCTCCAAGTCAACCAGACATGCACCCGTACACTGATTTTTAGCTTTGTTCCATTGAATATCTGATACTAGTTTAGACGCGGCATGTGTGGTATCATGGCCCGCCTTAAAACCGAACTGATTTTCAGGAATAATATGTTTGTCCTCAGCCCATGTGGACAGAGCTCTATTGAGAACTTTCTCGAATACCTTGCTGATACTCGGAAGAAGACTAATTGACCGGAGATTTGCTGGATTGGAACCATCCTTACCTTTTTTAAGGAGAGGATGGACCACTGCCGTCTTCCAACGCACTGGATAATATGCATTATTCAGCGCATTGTTGAACAACGTGGTGTATATGTCCACCGCTTCCGCAGGGAGGTTTCGCAGCACAACATTGGGTATGCCGTCGACTCCTGCTGACTTCTTTTTCTTTATTTTGTGAAAGATGTCCACGAGGTCCATCTTAGAAACGAACAGGGTGTTATCCCCGTTTCGCTGGGCGATGACTGCATTTGCAAGTCGGTCGTCATTGAACCTAGTGAAACCAGGATTCTCGGATCGCCAATGCGAGATCTCGTCTCTAAGATAGAAGTGTCCAACGAAGGCTCTATTCTCAAGGTCGTAATTCGGGCGAATGCACTCATTCACCTTATATACTCGCTCGAAAACAGCACCCACCGTCTCTACCTTCTCCTGAGCATCTTCCACTATAAAGTGGTCATCATCCAAGATGGCCTCATCCGGATCTATCCCTACTGTCAAAAGTAAGTTTTTGTTTTCTGTCGTCCTTTGGAGTTTAATACCCTGAAGGTCATTTTGATCTTTTCTCCTAAAAATTTTATTTATTTCCGGAAACATACTCGGGTTGTTGGATTGTACAGCCCGAATTTTGTTGTTCCAGAAAAGCGATATAGAGATTCTGTAATTTTCTTTAATTAACTGTTGGAGATTTTTGATCTGTGACTTCAGAGTTCTAATCTCCAAATCGTGTCGGTCAGTAAACCTCCTGTGCAAGAATTTGAGTCTCGACAGGAGTCTACTTTTTTGTTTGTAAAGTGCGTCTATTGTCGCGTTTCTGTACATGTTCGTAGAGTCATGTTGCCTATATTTAGGAATTGTCCTGTCCATTGTGCTACGGATTGCATCCTCCATACGTTGCAGGTACCCATCGATCTCAACGTTCGACAGATTCCTGTTGCATGGCGGCGCAATACCGTTCGATCGAAGTTCCCTTGATACGGCACCGGAAAAGCGCGGCCAACGTGTCTTACCGTAGTTGTAAGAGTGCGTCGGCACGTACTCCTCCAGTTCCACAAGGTTGTTCGGAAGCATTATGACTGCGGCGAGTCCACAGTGGTCACTGTCGTACTCAACCGTCGTCAAACAATTTTTCGTCCGTCGAAGAATGTCGTCGGTCAGTTTCAGTCTTGAGTCTAAAAGCAATAGATCCAAATAAGAGCCACTTCGAGGATATGAAGGCCTGTCAGTAGCCACCAGATCGACTTTATACTCAATGCTGTGGAGCCCCAGCCAATTGAATAGCTGGGTCCCCCTTGGATTGGCTAATTGATTTCCCCAATCTTGGTGTTTAGCATTGTAATCACCGGCCAAAAGGAAATAGTTTTCTTCTGAGTTCAGTTTCAGACATCGAAAAAGTGTTTCAAGCTCTGTTATAAAACATGAATTTTGAGAAGCCTCCGGCGCATAGATCGCGACCACATACAACCGCCTCCCCTGTTGGAGAGGGATGCATACGATACACGCTTCAAGCAACTGGAATCGGCGTACTTCACCACTATATATTACTTTATGAGCAATGCCCTTACGTATGAAGATCGCAACCCCACCCGCGAAAGTCGAGTTGGGTCGGTCCCTCCTTACGATAATGTAATTATTATTCGTCAAATTGTGACGCTGGCTTAGCCTAGTTTCGCTAACCATACACACATCGGGACGTTGGTCTTTTAACAACTCAGAGAAGTTGGCTCGTCGTTCTACCCTAACTAGCGAATTCACATTCACGGCTAGGATCTTGAAAGGCCTCTCCGGCAGCGCGCCCGTTAACCCAAAAATTGCGCAAGCGAAGGCACTGCACGGTAGATCAAGTCCACCCTACGCGCCTGCTCACTTATTTGCCGTGATAGTTCACTCATTTGTGCCTGAATGACACGCAGAGCGACCATCACCTCTGACTCCCCAGTCGCAGCCTTAGACACAGATGGCTGTGCGGCCGCTTTCTGAGGAGGCTGTACCGTTTTCCCAGCCCCCCACGCCATTTGGGCGTAAGAGACTTCGGGAACGACGGCCCTTGGAATTGGTCTGGCTGTTTGCCTTCCCTCATCCTTAGTTGCTGTAGGAGCAGCTTTTTTTGATTTTTTTATAATTTGGTATCGAGGACAACCCCGATAATTAGCAGGGTGCCCATCTCCACCACAGAGAACGCACTTCAGTAGGGTCTTGTCTTCGACCCTTGTCTCACCTTACACTCTTTGTCGTTGTGGTTCTCTCCACACTTGACGCACCTCGACTGCATTTGGCAGTTGAATGCGGCGTGACCGAACCGTTGGCAACGAAGACATTGTAAAATGTCCCCGTGCCTGTTTAATTTTTCCCATCTTACCATCTGGTAGTCCAGGACGGAGATTTTCCTTAGACTCTCCAGACGGCTATTGGGTGATAGGGTGACGAGGAACATCGGCAATAGCCGCTTCTCCCGTCTTGCCTTGGCCGTGGTGAACGACTTGACCCCGATGAACTCGAGATCGTCGCCCGCCAACCTGCGGAGTTCAACTAAGAGCTCCTCTGGGTCAGAGGTAGGCTCTACCCCTTTCAACAGCATTGTTTTCGGTTTCTCCTCTTTAGGAGTGAAACTAAAATGTTCGGTGGATGTCTCTTTCAACAACGCCCGAACGATCTTATGGTCACCAATGTTTTCACATTGGATCGCATGTCGATCTTGACCTAATCGTTTAATTTTAAATTTGTCGCCAATGGCGGACTTACATAGATTTTTGGTGGATTTCATCTCCATGTTGAGGGTATTTATGGGGGGCACTCTGGTTTTTATGGTCTTCTTAGGTTGATTTTGCTGTGGCTCTTTCTGCTGCTCTGCTGGCTGCTTCTGCTGCTCTGCTTGCTGCTCCTGCTGATGTCTGGGGATCGTTGTCGCGGCTTTTATAGCCGCGGTCCCTCGTGGCTGCTCATCGGTAGCAGTTTTTTTACTTGTTTCAGCTTTTTTAGCTGAAGTCCCGCGTTGCTGCACGGGTGCAGTTTCTTTATTAACAGCCTGTTTTGCTGCTATTGACTGCTGTTTGGTTGCAGTTTTGTTTCCAGATAATGCTTTTTCTTTCGGCACAGACTGTTTATGTCTTGCCTCGCTTTCGTTTTTTCTGCGGGCCTCTTGCCTTGCCTTTATTTCGCTTATCTCCTTACTAAGCTGCTGTATAATTAACGTAAGTGATTGAACTCGCTTATCTTCATTACTATTATTTTTTTCTTCTTGGTCATCTGCTAGGGCAGCGAAAGAATTACCGCTCCCTGTATAGCGGCCTTCTCCACCGTTTGATTCGTAATCATACGTTGAGTTCAGGCATTCCTCGCTATCACTACTTGTTGACATATTTTCAACCTCCTTCTCTTCCACCGCCTTTTGTTTGCGACGGACTAGATTTGGCTTCGCTTGAATACGTCGCCTTCTCTTAGTTGCGGTTGTTGCCGCTGTTATTGTTGCGGTTGTTGCCGCTGCTGTGGTTGTTGTTGTTGCCAACCTCGCCTCACCAGATGCTGATGGACCTGATTGGTCCATCACATCAATTTTCTCCCTTATCTCTTTAAGTAAACGTTCACGTTCCTTCTGTTGCGCAATTTTGTTTAACCAAAAAAGTTGAACTTTTAGGTTCGCGTGGGGGTCGATCCCGGGTCCTTCCACGCTGTAGTCAACTGCTCTACCACCTAGGCTACTGCCTTTAATGAAAAACACTGACTCTAATTTTTATTTAAACACTCCGAACTAAATTGAACACTGCCAAAGTCGCCAACACGTCTGCTCGCTTTCGCAGTTGATGAACGACTGTCCGCCACTCTACCACTGTGCTAACTTTTCAGTTAACAAATCGATAGCTAAGTTAGCACTTAAACTTTCACTCACTTGAAAATACACTGTCACTGCTCTGCTATAGTCTTTCCTGAACGAAAGTCAAAGATCGACTGAACCAACGTTTCCTTTTTAATAATAATTCCTTTTTATGTATCTTCTTAATACTAACAGGTTTTGCTTAATATAATATATAACAATACTTGTCAACTTCCAAGCGGTGCTTATCATAAATTAAAAGAAGACGAAATATATGGAAATATATCATCGATACCTTCAGAAAGAGGGGAAGGAGGAATAAGCACAAGTAATTCTGTCCTCAGTGCAAATGCCGAAGAATAAACGGGTGGCTACAAGCCTGTCCTCGATATCCTGAGAAGGAGGGGAAGGAGGAATAACACAGCAGGTTCTCGCTTCTGCCATATGTCCAAAGCTCCAATGCGATGGAATTATCGTTGAAACCACTTTTGTGTCAGTAGCTTCCAATGTTTATATAATAATTATTTTAACGTTATATACAGGGTGATTCGCATAAGGTGTGACAAAAAGATAGGGTGTGTAGGTTGGACCTAGACAAGCAAAAAATCGTATGGGAGGGGGGGGTCCATTTTCCCCCGTTTAGGCGGGAGGGGCCATTTAAGAAAAAAATCACTAAAAATGGAAAAAATATTATTTAAAAATAACGGTAATACCTACAGAGTCGTGCTATAGCATTTTGAAAAGCCAAAAACCAATACATTCAATAAAATCTAAAAATAAGTTGTTCATTTGAATAGTTTTTGAAATATTAATTTTCAAAGTCAAAATTTTGAAAAAAAAACATAATTTTTTTTCTTCAAACCATTTTTTTTCTAAATTTTACGTAATTAAGTAGTATTTTTCTGGCTTATTTTCAATGCTCTTACTTATTTTTATTCAAACATAAAAAATCGGATGCCAAAATAACCTGTAGTTTTTGAGAAAACCAAAAATTACAAAAACGACTTTTAAAAAAATTTTTTTTTTTTAAGTTTTTTTTTCGTTATTGGATTCTTAAGTGATTCTTAAGTGAAAAAAAGTAAAGAGAAAACTCATCCTTTATTTCTTAAATTCACTTAAGAATCCAATAACGAAAAAAAAACTTTAAAAAAAAATTTTTTTTTAAAAGTCGTTTTTGTAATTTTTGGTTTTCTCAAAAACTACAGGTTATTTTGGCATCCGGTTTTTTGTGTTTGAATAAAAATAAGTAAGAGCATTGAAAATAAGCCAGAAAAATACTACTTAATTACGTAAAATTTTGAAAAAAAATGGTTTGAAGAAAAAAAATTATGTTTTTTTTTCAAAATTTTGACTTTGAAAATTAATATTTCAAAAACTATTCAAATGAACAACTTTTTTTTAGATTTTATTGAATGTATTGGTTTTTGGCTTTTCAAAATGCTATAGCACGACTCTGTAGGTATTACCGTTATTTTTAAATAATATTTTTTCCATTTTTAGTGATTTTTTCTTAAATGGCCCCTCCCACCTAAACGGGGGAAAATGGACCCCCCCCCTCCCATACGATTTTTTGCTTGTCTAGGTCCAACCTACACACCCTATCTTTTTGTCACACCTTATGCGAATCACCCTGTATATACATTTGATACTTCTACTAGATAATTTTAGAATTTAAAAATGATAATGTTAGAATGTTGGCACATAGGGGGCCTAACCAAATACATTGTCTAGAATTGAAATAATAACTTAATATTATATAGCTGAAAAGAAAAGAAAAATCTTAAATATAAGTCGGTTGACTTGGGTGATCTCGGGATGTTCCGTCCCGGTTGTCGCTGGCGTCCCTCTGCATGGGGAGGAGGTAGGGGTTGTCATTAGCCACGGAAATATGCTGACCCAGGGTCAGCGTAGAAATTGGTGGCTTCGTCGTTGGCTGGTATTATTTCTTCGTTCAAAGTGTTCATCACGCTTAGGTATCTTGGCTCGGGGTTGTTGGTCCTCACTGCTTATGCTTCTCACCAAATGATTCGAGTGGTTGTTGATATCTGCAGCCGTTTTCCTTACTGTCAATAACACCCATCGCTGTCTTGGAGATGGCAAACCAGACCGGGCTGCCGTAGTTGATGACGGGTCTCAGCAGTTGCTTGTACTTCAGAAGTTTCGTTGACTGACTTAGTCCTGTCTTTCTTCTCATCAAAGGGTAAAGTCGGTGGAAAGCGAAGTTGGCCTTCTTTAGTACCGCGCGTGAGTGCGGGTTAAATCTAAGCACCTCGTTAAAGTTGACGCCCAGATACTTCGCGTTCAGTTTGGCAGTCAGTCTGGTTCCATCGGGTAGCGATAGCGATGTTGCTTTGCATTTTCCAGCAGTACGGCAGCCTCTATAAACTCCAGGCCTTCTGAAGCAGACGAGTTCAGATTTGGTTGAGTTGACCCGTATACCCCACTTACTATAATAGGCATATAGTCTGTGGATGTGAGTTTCCACTCTCCGTGCAGCTATGGATGGCGAAAAAGATGTGCAGTATGTTAAGGAGTCGTCAGCGTAAAGCAAGTTTTCGCATTCCCTTGGGGTAGGTTGGTCCGACGTCATTATGTTGAAGAGGAATGGCCCTTGCTCCGATCCTTGAGCAACTCCTGCTCTGATACTTTTGGTGGCTGATTTTGCGCTTCCGACTTGAACGAAGAAGTTCCTGTGGGAGAGAAAGGAAAAAATTATTTTTATTAGCGGAGCTGGAAAATTTAGTAGATGGAGTTTATGCAGTTTCATCAACGGATGTAGGGTTGAATGCTTTTCCCGGAAGCCGAACTGCATGTCTGGGATGATGTTATTTTCCCGGCAGAACTTCTTTAATTTCCTACGTAAAAGCTCCTCCAGGAGCTTACTTAGGTTGTTCAGTAGGGAGATGGGCCTGTAATTGACGATGAGATTCCGATCGCCTTTTTTCGGAATCGCCACTGTCTTGGCCGTTTTCCATTTCCCGGGAAAGTAGCTGTTGTTGACACAATTATTCATTATGATGGCCAGTAATATCATCACTGTCTGTGGGAGCCTCTTCAGGATGAAATTAGAAACACCATCTGGTCCTGTTGACTTCTTGGGCTTGGAGCTTTTTATTATTTCCGCAATTTCTTCCGGATTGCACAGGTTTGGACAGTTGACTGGGTCACTCGACAGATTGGTGTTGCTGAAAGTGGTTTCATCAGTGTTGGACTTAAGGGTCAGTTGAACGGATGTTTCGATTTCGTTCAGAAAGTCAGGGCCATCGGTTGGTGTCGGCACAAAGTTGCCTTCAAAATGTTTTGCGAACGCTTCCGCTTTCTCCTGATTGGTTTTAGCATCTTCTTCGTTGGTTGTGATGACTTCCGGGATTGAATTCCTAAAACCAACTATCCTGTTGATTTTTTTGAAAACATCTGGTCCAGGTTTTATTTCTTGTAGCCTCTTTTGGACTTGAACATCATTGTAGTGACGGATCGCATTCCGGAACATTACATTGATTTGCTGGAGCTCGCTCCAAACAGTTCGGTAGCTGACATTGGTCGTGTTGAGTTCCCTTTGGTGGATTCGCTGTAGCCTCTTACGCAATATTTGCCTGTGCTTGTACAGGTTGTTCACGTAGTCAGGAAGATATTGGCATCTATCACTACTCTTCTTCGGTTGCTTTTGACGGTCAAGTGCGCTGGTAATTGCGTGCTCAAGCGTCTCAACAGCAGCGTCAATTTCCGAATTGAGCAGGTTCCTGTTTTGGTCAGGCAGTACCAAAGTTTCCTCAACGTCCCTTTTAAGCTTCTCTGGGTCGAGTTTCTTGTAGTTGATGTAATGTTCCGGCGCTTCCGCACGTGGTCCGTGTCACTGTATTTGATTGAGCAGGTGTAGTTCTGCAACTCTGGAACGAGAAAAATAAAATTTGCTGTTATTAAAAAGAAATCAAGTGTTGATGGCGTCCTCGGGAATGTTGGTATTTGTTGGGAGACAACTGCCAGTGAATGTTGAGAGCCAAACGTATCCAGCCAGTCTGTAACCGCTCTGCCTGCTGGACTTATGATCGTGTCGTGCCAGCGGGTATGTCTGGCATTAAAATCGCCACCAATGAGCCCATACGTGCTTCTGGAGATGATGTTGTTCAGGATATGAAGATCACTCTGGATATTCCTTCGAGTTGAGTTGCATTTGAATTATACTCCGATTATTGAGAGGGTTTCATCATTTCCTAATTGGATGGTGACGGCTGTTGCTTCGCTGGTCAGTAGGCCTGTGACGAAGATTTCCGTAGTGCTGGCAACTATGTTATTTCTGACATACATAGATTGCTGTTCCAACGCGATCCTCGGATTTATCCTGTCGGAAGGTTTTGTATCCTATGACGTCAATGTTGTTGCGCCTTGCGACATTTGTTTCACTGATGAGTTCTATATCCGGGCTATTGTTCTTCATGAACATGTTAAATGACGTCCTCTTTTCCAGGCTGTAAAATGAATTTACGTTGTACGTCATGATGCGGAGCCTCTTTAATTGCATATTTGGAATATGAAAGTGGCTAAGGCCACGGACTTATCTCCTTCACTCAAGCTGCTGTAGTTGGTAAATTCAGCACTCTTGGCTTTTTGTATGAGGGTAACTAGGTCATTCCCAAACATCCTTTGTACCTCGTTGTTGAGGTTGATAGGTGATGCTGAGGCTGGTGCTGGTCTAGTGGGTTTGGCTGATATTGTTTTGGCAAGTTTGGCAGTTGGTTGCTGTTGCTGTAGCTGGTTCTTAGATGTGGTTGGCTTGGGTGCTGGTCCGTTTTTGATCATCGATGCGTAGCTGACAGTTGGGCGAGCTGCCATTGATGTGGATTTGGCGACGAATTCTTGCTGGGCCTTTTTTTCAGTGATGACCTTATTTCTCTCTGTCAGCCTAGCTTTCAGGGCTGGGCACCCTTTGAAACTAGCCGGATGTCTTTCCTTTTGGCTGTTTGCACACCAGACATCTAATCCTGTGTTAGTAGTCCGTTTGCAAAGTCCTGGCTCGTGCGTCTCCTTGCACTTCACGCACACGTATTCACTGCCACAGTTGGTGGCAACGTGACCGAATCGTTGACAGTTCCTGCACTGCACGATGTCATTGGATTTAAGGCGTTCCCAATGAACCCTTTGATTCATTATTAGCGTCTTTGTATACACCTCGCTGAGTTGGCAGCTCTTGTTGAGCTCAACAACAAAGTTGTTGTAGGACTTGCTCTGTGCCCTCTTGGCCTTAAATTCAGATACTTCCTCCCTGTCATCAAGGCCCTCTATCCTCAATTCGTCTTCCACCTCAATGGCTGCGTAAGAGTGATGTATGCCCTTCAGAAGAAGTAAGTTCTTCCTATCCTCCCGAGGTGTGAAGGAGTTGAACTGGATTTTCCTCTCCTTGAGGAATTTCTTAATCCCTTCAAACGACTGGCGGTTTCCTGCGTTGATAACTGTAGTTTTGGTGTTGCGATTTTGGAATGTGACCGCCAAGTTTTTCCCTTTGCAGAACCGGCTAATCTCCGCAATGTTTCCTGAGAAACAGAAAATTGGCGGCATTCCGGGGCCTTTGGTCGGTTCGCTAGCTTTTGGTGCTGCTGGTGTTGTAGAGGTCGATGGTGGGGCGCTCTTTATTGCTCCGTGTGATTTTGCCTGTGATGATGGTGCTGGTGGTTGCGGTGGTACTTCTTTAGCGTCGCTCATTATTTCAGACGTACGCTGGGTGGCTAGCCCCACTGTCAAAACTGGAGTTTCCTCCTTCCGTTTTTTGTTGTTTTTCTTCAAGGTCTTTTTCTGTCGCTTTGAAGCGCCCTTTCCTCCATCTTCTGAGCTCGAGGTTTCGGGTTCAGAAGGTACACATTCGTCGCCTGTGAGGTTGATCATATCCTCTCCCATTTGACAATCCGCCGGGGGTGTTGCAGTCTGTCCTTCCTCCGGATTAAGCTGCATTTGTAGCTCTCTGATGAGGTTTGAAAGCCTTGGTCCGCACGTAGGTCCCAAGTCGGTAGCCATCGGCTTAAGAAGCACTTCCAGGGCTGCGAAAGCTGTATCAGGAGTAAGTTTCTCCATGCCTCTGAAAATGAATTATTAGGAATTTCCTGAAATTTTTATTAGGGATTAGTAGTTAAATAAATTATTTTCCCTGAAAATGGGTGGATTATATCCTGGAAAAAAAAAATTTTAATTTTTGTAAATTGGTGATTAGTAGTTAATGATCAGGGGATTAACCCTCGTCTTCGAACAGGTCCTTCTGGGAATTTTCGGTCAGGTACCTGGCAGGAAGTCGGTGTTTGTCCCTTTTTAATCCGTAATTGTATGTGGGTTTTTTGTATTTCTCCGGCTGTGCACGTCCTCTCGCGGTGACAGTGGTAGGCTGAATGATTGCTTCCAATGTCCGCGGTGATTCCTGAAGGGAATCTACTTCACTTCTACTTCTACGGACTCTGTAAAATCAATGATCGGAAAGAAGCTCGGATCGGTTGGGAGTATATTTTTAGGAAATACATTTCCAACAAAAATCTTGGATAGCTAGCTGGTAAACTAGTGCCGTCCTAAAAAGGTATGCTGAATTAGTACTAGGCACTGAAGTTTCATTTAAGCACTACTTGCACTCGACCTAGGCGGAGCAGAAACTTGATTTTGTATGGTCGAGTCACATCATCATATCACATTTCCTACGATAAGCGAATGTGAGCTGTATGAACAAGCAAACCCATTGATCGTTGTTTGTGGCGAATACATATGTTATGTCACGTGTTGATGCCTGCGTTTGCATACGAACGAATGGGGGGGAATGGGAAACTTGGAAATTTGTGTCGTGTGGGGTGTATGTAACTCGTGTGTTGCCTTGGGTGCTTGCGGAGGTATTCGTTGTGTTCGTTGGTTCGATTTTTCCGATGGCGTTGGTTACATGTATGTATATCGCCCGAATTTTGTCGAATAAAATATCCGCACTGTGACGCTTCGTTACAATATCATTTATATGTTATTTAGCATATTGATAGGGTTTGATAGCGATTATTTGCTGACTTATTACAGGTTCAACCTGATAAATGTCAATCGCTCAGTTTCAACTTTCACGTACATATTGCATATTGGTGGAAGAGACGCCGACATTTTTAGATTTGATTGTCCTCGTTTTCCCGAACCATCAGTCTGTTTGAATAATAATTCATTGAACTAACATTTTTTTTGTTTCGGAACTTGTAACTGGATTTATCATCTTCATTGATAAATGATATCCATCTTCACCTTGCCAAAATGAGATAGGATATTGTAGCGCTTCATATGATCGATGTGTTTCGGACATCTCGCGTGTTGTCCTGCAGGTGTCTTATCAGCTTTGATGACAATTTTATGATTATCGGAAGGTATGCGGTCCAAGGAGGTTGTGAATAGGGCAACCAATTTGTTATGTTCATGAAAAAACGTTTGAAGTTGTTCAACAATTGCACTTTTCACCGAATTATTGTGTACACAACGCTGAGCGAATTGTCTTGCTGAATCGCCCATAAAATAAATTTGCAGGAATTTGTAGTAACTATTCGTATTGCTGAATATTAGTCAAAAAATGTTTTGAATCTGGCCCATTTCAGTTAACTCTATGAGAGTTCGATTGATTTTTACGCTAAGTTACTGAGGAGTTATGTGACATCACAGTGCTGAAAGAATTTTTGAGATCTGTCCAGTAGTTTCCTAATTTCCGTTCCCAACCCCGTTCCTGTGGGATTCTTCCGTTCGCATGGAAATAAGTGAATGAAATGTAAGTCTATGTCACTGAGGGATAATATAATATCCTAGAGTTGAAAGAATTTTTGAAATCGGTCAAGTAACTTTAATGTTCCCGTTCTCGTTCCCGTTTTCGTTCCAGTCGGATTATAGGAATGAAATAAAGTCTAAGTTACTGATAAAGGGGGAGCATTGGAGCATTGGGGGTGTTACATTACACCCATAATGCTGAAAGAATTTTTGAAATCGGTCGTCCAGTAGTTTCTCAGTTTCCGCTCCCAATCCCGTTCCTGTGGGAATCTTGCGTTCTCAAAAAATTTTATCAAAGTTTTCTGTCATAAGAATAAGAGCAACAAAAAAAAACAACAAACACAACAAAAAAAGAAATAGTGAAATCGGTCCAGACGTTTTTGAGTTATGCGCTTACCAACACATATTGCGATTCATTTTTATATTTATTTTCTCAACTTGAAGTATAGAAAAATGTACTGGTTACTCGGTAGAAGTTCTGACCTATCTATCGAAAATAAAATAATGCTTTATAAACAAGTACTTAGACCTGTTTGGACCTATGGAATCCAATTATGGGGCTGTACAAAGAAAACAAATACCGAAACCATCCAAAAGTTCCAAAACAAAGTCCTTCGTGGAATAGTAAATGCACCATGGTATATAAGAAATAGCGATTTACATCGTGACCTTCAAATAGAAACGGTTACAGAAGTTGTAAGAAAACATGCTGTATCACACAATCAGCGACTGCATAGTCATATCAACTCTGAAATGGAGTCCGTATTAAATACGAGAGGCAATTAAGAAGAACCAAGCCACACGAGCTAATGGTCTAAAAGTCATGGGAAGCATTAAAAGTTGAAGCTTCCCTTAAAGCGATTATATTATTGAGAAAGAAAAATTTGTTGTCAATCGTTCATAGATTGGTTCTGATTACGAGGAGTTTTTAGTGAGGTAAGAATTCTACACTACTTGGTGTCGAATACTGCCATGTGTCTTTTGAAGATTTTCTCCTGAAAAAATTGCTTGACACTATCGGCGTCTGATATTAAAACAGAACTCTACGTAACAAAAAAAGAATTAATCAGTACCACGCTGCAATTAAATAATTTAAAAACTGAAATGACAGATGATACACAATAAATTCACTCTTTGGAACAAATGCAAGAATCACTAAACAATAAAAACATCGCATGTGATGCTGTGCTTTACTGCATCCCAGAGATGCAAGATGAAAACTTGAAAGTCTATTTTAATCATTTGTGCCACACTCTGGAAATTAAACCACCATCGCTTACTGGAATTTTTCGCACCCGAACCGTAAACAATAGGAGTACCAGAATCCTTGTTAAATTTCAATCACCATACGACAGGAACTATGTGCTGAAATCCATTTTAAAATACAACAGTGATCCGAAGAAGAATCAACTTTGTCTACGCGATGTAGGACTAAACCAACAATTAGAAACACCAATCTGCCTTCGCGAGTGTCTGACCAAGAAAAATCACCATTTGTTACAGGCCGCACTTCGACTGAAAAAAAACAAAACAATTGACATCAGTATTTACGATGTGTGGCTTTGTTTACATCAAACGTCAATTAGATGTGGAACCAATTAAGATCGTAAGCATTTAAATCTGAAGATTTCCTCCTGACAAAAAAAAAAAATTTATATTTAAGAAGATATAAAATGTTTGTTTCTTGCTTTTTTGCTTTGAAATTAAGCAGTCTGATGAATAACTTATAATATGTTACATGATAGTAACAGTTTTGTTACTTTAATTTTTACTTGCGATTATAGGTACTATAAGGCAAGTCTTGCAATCGTGCAGAAAAAAATTTTGAGATAACAATTAAATATGACATTAAGATGATAGAGAATACGAAAAAAGTGGGTGCTGGAATTCTGTCTGTCTGTCTGTCTGTCTGTGTGTTTGTCTGTCTGTATATGGATCTACAGCCTGAACTAATGGTCCGATTTTCTTCAAAATTTGCAGTTAGGGTCTGTGGAGCATTCTACAGAGAGGTTTTTGGAATTGAGTCTCTAGGTCTTGAAATAACGGTACCTGCCATACAACCGATATGATAATGCTTATTTTTCTCGATAACGGCTCCAACGATTTCGATAAAATTTTGTGTGAGGGATTAATTTTGAATTGTCTTTCTTATGATGTAAAAAAAAATTTTGTAAAAAGGCTAAAAACGGTACCTCCCATAGTACCGTTTTTTTCAAAACCGACTTTCTCGTTAATGGCTTTCACGATCTTGGCGAAATTTTGGATTTAAGAAGTCGTAAACTGTGAAAGAAAGACTGAATATCAATATTTAAAAAAATTTAGTTTTGGAAATTTTTATAAATTTTTTAAAAAAATTTTGATTTTTGAAAATTACTTCGAAACTGTAAATTTGATTTTTTTAAAATTTTTTGTCAAAATAACTCTTATTAAGATCTAAAACTTTGCATACTCGGCTTTTAAAAAACAGTTTTTTAAAAAAAGTGAAAAATAAAAAACCGTTTTTTGGAAAAACTGCTCCAACGATTTTGATGAAATTTTCATCATTCATATGTATTAGCAATTGCAAAAGAATGGCGTTTTTAGATTTTTGCTTGAAACCTTTGGAATATTTAATTTAATTTTTTCATTATTTTGCGTGATTTAATTCAATTTTCATAATTAATGTGTAGTTGACAACCCTGTACCAATAAATATATTATGGAGAGCTAATACCAAAACCTTTAGCTCAGCCTTCAGATTTTGATATCGTATTTAGAACACAATCGCAAGTTCGTGCGACCCAGTCGTGCCCATTTTTTACTTGCGATTATAGGTACTATAAGGCAAGCCTTGCAATCGTGCAGAAAAAAAAATTTGAGATAACAATTAAATATGACATTACGATGATAGAGAATACGAAAAAAGTAGGTCCTGCAATTCTGTCTGTCTGTCTGTGTGTCTGTCTGTCTGTGTGTCTGTCTGTCTGTATATGGATCTACAGCCTGAACTAATAGACCGATTTTCTTCAAAATTTGCAGTTAGGGTCTGTGGAGCAGTCTACAGAGGGGTTTTTGGAATTGAGTCTCTAGGTCTTGTAATAACGGTACCTGCCATACAACCGATATGATAATACTTTTTTTTCTCAAAAACGGCTGCAACGATTTCAATAAAATTTTGTGTGAGTTATTAATTTTGGATTGTCTTTCTTATGATGTAGAAAAATTTTTTGGAAAAAGGCTAAAAACGGTACCTCCCGTAGTACCGTTTTTTTCAAAACCGACTTTCTCGTTAATGGCTTACACGATCTTGACGAAATTTTGGATTTAAGAAGTCGTAAGCTGTTGAAGAAAGACTGCATATCAATATTTGAAAAAACTTATTTTTAAAAATAACTTCAAAACTATAACTTTGATTTTTTTCAAATTTTTTGTCAAAATAACTCTCACTAAGATCTAAAACTTTGTATACTCGACTTTTAAAAAACAGTTTTAAAAAAAAAGGAAAAAAATAAAAAACAGCTTTTTGGAAAAACTGCTCCAACGATTTTGATTAAATTTTCATCATTCATATGTATTAGCGATTGCAAAAGAATGGCGTTTTTAGATTTTTGTTTGAAACCTTTGGAATATTTAATTTAATTTTTTCATTATTTTGCGTGATTTAATTCAATTTCTATAATTAAAGTGTAGTTGGCAACCCTGCACCACAAAATATATTATGAAGGGCTAATACCAAAACCTTTAACTCAGCCTTTAGATTTTGATATCGTATTTAGAACACAATCGCAAGTTCGTGCGACCCAGTCGTGCCCATTTTTTTTACATATTTAATACATTTGAAAATATAGTAGTGCACCAACTTCAATATTGATGATGTGATCAGAGCTGTCGCTGCCGCTTATTTTTAGGAGTAGTTTTATTATTTTGGAAGTACATAAGAATTGTAGCCAATTATCTGTTATTATTTTACAAAGCTACAAAGATATATGAATGTCCCAATACCCGACAAGCGCATTTCTAAAAATTAAATTAAAAATTAAAAAAATGATGGAAATTAACTTCAACCTTAAAATGCGATTAATCGTTTGGACCGAATAAATTCAAAACTGCATTTCTAAAAATAAATTTCGCTTCCAAAGAATGGGTTTTCTCCTATTTCATATTATTTCCCCATATTTCCACAAAAGAAAACAACTTCTGATATGTTATTCTGTCAATGCCCATTTTCTTCTATAACCAAGTTCTCTTGTACGGGATTCCTTCGCTTTATATTTTTGTCGAACATATTTCCTAGCTTTTAACTTTTCTTTCTTTCCTTATAATATGTACCTAAAATCTCAATTGAAAAACCTTTAATCCTAAAAGCGTGGGAAGCTATTTTGCTACTTAAAATTATTATTATTATTTTTTTTTTTTTTATTTCATTTCATTTACAAAAACGTATTTGGTTACTCTCTTGTTACAAAAAATACTTCATTTGAATGGTTACTGTTTTGTTACTATAATGTTACTACTAATTTGAATTTCTCTCTTTTTGAAAGAAAACTAAAATTGTGTTTGTTTTTGTCTTGTTATCGTGTTGTTACTAGCTTGTTACTAAATGAAGTAACAAACAAGTTTTTGCTTACAACCTTGCAACAACTTCCTTGTGAACTGTCATATTTGTGACACAATATTTTTGTTTTCATTCGGTGATATTGGCTTTCGGTTGTGTTTTTAAGAAATATATGAAATGCCATTTTTAGTGTGGTTCAAATTAAAAAATCAAATAGTAGAATTCCGTTAGTTGAAGTCGTCCCAAGCAAATGGATAATGGGATCTTAATCGCTAAGTCACATTATCTAAGGATCCAGAGTCCATTGTAGACGTAAATACATGGAACTTTACTCTCTGTTAAGTCATTTTGGAAATCATGTCTTTGGACGAGCAGAAAAAGTTGCGGAAACTCAGAGATTTATAACGGGTTCAGAAGTCGATGTAACAAGGTCAACAAGAAAAACTCGAGGTAAGAAAACCAAGTTTACGAGTTCAACCACCTCAAGTTGACACAATTTAATTGGATGATTTCATACCTAGTGTAGTGTATTTGAGTAAAAAAAAAATACAATGTCCAATGAACCACTCTTTTCTGCCACGAGAATGATTTTCTGCCACACAAGTTCCAGTGAAAATACGTTTCATGCTATGGTATTCGAACGTATTGGAAACTTGGAGCAACAAGTTTTGTTTTGGGTAACACGTTTTACTCAATATGGAGAACATTTTGAAAGAACAGCTTTCTGATGCTGAAGATAACAGAAATGAAACAATAAAACTATCTTTATTTGTTTTCTTTTTTTATTTAATAAACACAAATCGAATACAGTTTGGGACAAGAGAAACGAACTTTATGACATGAATGTAAGGAGAGAACTGATTAAGAATTATTAATATTTCTCAAGCTATGCAGATTGCATAGCTTGCAGTTATTAGAGTGCTCGTGTCTGTTTGTAAGTGGAGCTCTGACACAAAAAATGCGCAAAGTGCGAATTTAGCATTTATTTATCTTTTTAGGAATTGTTGTGAAACAATATATGCAGAGTGCATATTTTGCAATGAGTTTATTTTTCTTGTGAAATTTTGAAACAAAATATGCAGAGTGCATATTTTCAATGAGTTTATTTTTTCTTGTGAAGCTTTGAAACAAAATATGCAGAGTGCATATTTTGTCATTAGGTAAATATTCAATCAAATGATATTTACGTGGGGGGTTGCCTGGCAAAATCCTCGATCGAACCCTCCAAGTGGGTGCCGGGCGGGCAATGTTCACTACATATACTTATCAGTGTCTGTACGATGTCAGACGGTGACAGCCAAGGTTAGGTTGGATCGCTGGGTGGTTGTGACTTCTCAATAGCACAATCCTTAGAAATCCAATCTCACCATAGATACGAGGTTCCTAGTTTCAGTGGTGGTGTGAGCATTTATAATCCGTGCCGAAGAATTAAAGGTTGGGGGATAAACCAATCAATAACGAGCTCTTCTGGATGCTTGGCAGGGTCCAGAATAGACTAGCCTTACCCCGGTACACGGCTCTGCCGGGGCTGACCTTTTCCTTCCGTAGATACTCGTGGGACCTTCTATGGAATTTTTAAAAACAAACAAACAAACAAACAAACAAACAGACAAAAATACGAACAAAAAGACAAAAAAGAAAACTGGGGGGAGGCAACGTAAGTTGTACACTTTCTCCGATTTGGCTGAAAAGTCGAAGCAGGAATGTGAGCCAACGAGCAAACCTTCCACCAGTAGGATACTAGGTTCGCACACAGGCTCTGAACCAGCTGCAAAGCCAGTTCAGGTCTGTGCAGTGGGAACCAAGAATCCCGACTCTGGCGAGCAGCACAGCCCGCTGGAAACTGGTCAAGAGCATGCTGCAAAGCTAGTTCTAACCAGTGAATCGGAGGGCAAACGGACCGCCACTGCTAATAGTGGGGATGAAGTCCCCAATATTAGCTTTGAAAACAATTCGCCTGCTTTGGTGCCATCATCAAGACAGGACGAGGTGAAACTAACAAAGAGGGGAAATGGAGGGGTGATCAACGACTCCGTCTCCACCTTGAATGCCCTTAGAATAAAGGACACGGGGAGGGCCGTTCAGACTGACAGGGTTGGGGAGGCGAATAGCAACCCTACCTCTGCGGGTCGGGACGTACCCTCGTCGAGTACCATGAATCCTCCAACTGGTGGAGCGGGAGAGGTGATTAACAACTCCAGCTCGGCCAAGGGGGGGACTCAGACCAAAAAAACGCCCGCTCAGATACGTCGCCAAGCCAGAAGGGTAATTGAAACGGTGGGTGGTAAACCCGCAGTGGAGAGAACCCCGGGTGAGGTTGAAAGATTGAAGTGGGCAAGTAAAATTGCAGAAGAGACCAGCCAAGACTCAACGTCGAAGCGAAACAGGTCGTTTGAGGTTGAAAAACCTCAACCAAAAAAGCCAAGAGTCGGGGTTAGCGTTCCATCGACACTGGTGCCGGGGCAATCCTTTGGTGACGTGGTAAAGGGACAGATTGTTGTCGCAGTCATCGACGGGAGCAATATGGATGGAAACATCTCTGCCGACAGGTGGGCGGACGTCAAGGCTCACCTCGCTTTCAGGTTTATTCCTGTTATCGAGGCGAATCCGGGACCCCTCCCAAGAATTAGCGACGCTGGCTGGCATCAAAACCGCGTCAAGCTGATCGCCTGCCAAGACCAGAGATCGCTTCACCTATATAAACTTGCTGTCAGCGGTTTAGGTGAGATCTGGCCAGGTGCTAAGCTAGAGGTTGTGGCAAGGGAGGATATCCCAAGCAGACCGAGAGCTCGTGCCTTGGTACCGGCCCTACACGAATCGCGGGAGATGGTTCTCCAGTTGATTAAATACAGCAACCCGGATCTGCCTACTCACGATTGGACGGTTCCGGTTATTGAAAAAGAGTCGGTGGGTCGTTATCGGTCGGCTCTTGTCATCTTGAATAAGGAGTCATTAGAACCCCTGGCGGCACGCGGGGGTGTTATTCAGTATGGCTTTGATAGCCTAGTGCTGAAAATATACAAAAAAGATGAGGACGCTGCAAAGCTTCCAAAGCAAGCGGCTGAATCCGAAGCCAAGGAGTCCACTGCGAGCGTCGAATCTTCCATCATGGAGACAGACGCGGCAAGTTGCTCTGATTCTTTGGAACAGCTGTCTTGCTCGAAACTGGTCGAAAAGACTACAATTATAGTGTCTGATCAAGACGCAACTGACAACAAATCGTCCGATAAGGATGACAACAACAAAGGTGGAGTCTTAGACTCCGACGATGAAATGCTTGGGGTTCTCCTTTCTGAGGATGAGTTGCTAGACTCCGCCTCAGATATGGAGGACCTTAATGCTACAGTGTTGGAGATTAAGCTGGATGATTGTAGCAATGCTGCAAATACTCCAGATTAATCTCCAACACTCGATCAAAGCCTCAGCCGGACTCCTTCTCCAACTAAGCAAGTCTGGCGAGGATATAGTCCTGATCCAGGAACCATGGATTAATAAATCCGTGGTAAAAGGACTCAGGACGAAAGATTATTCTCTGCTGTATGTGACGGACAAAGGTGAACCAAGATCCTGCATACTGGCAAAGAAAACACTTAACGTATTTTTACTACCTAATTACAGCAATTGCGACACCACAACAGTAAAACTGCAGACCAACAGTGGGACTTACTGGCTCACGTCCGCTTATCTAGGCCATGACCAACCGGGGCCGCTACCAGGAGAGATGCTCGAGCGCGTAATAAAAAACGCAACAAAGCTCAAAGCGGACCTTATAATAGGAAGTGACGTCAACGCACATCACGTAGTATGGGGGAGTACGGACGTAAATGAAAGGGGTGAGTCTCTTTTTAATTTTATACTAAGTACTAACCTTCTTATCTGCAATATTGGTAACGAACCAACCTTTGTCACAAAAAACAGACAAGAGGTTTTAGATGTTACCTTTGTATCTCAATCAATCTATAACAAGATTAAAAATTGGGCTGTATCTAAGGATCACTCCTTCTCTGATCATAGATACATCCAATTTAGTCTAACAGATGACACACCAAAACCCATAGGCTTCCGTAATTATAGGAAAACTGATTGGGTAAAATTCAGGGAAATCTTCAAACATTGTTACAACTACAATGACAATAGCTTCCCTTCAAACCCCAAGGATCTTGACAGCAAAGTCGACGATCTAACTAGTGCTCTTAACCATGCCTTGTGTAACTCCTGTCCTCTTACCATAGTAAGAGGGAAGAAGAAACCACACTGGTGGACCAAGGAGCTAGAACCGCTCAAGAAAAGTTGTGCGAAGCTTTTCAATCGAGCCAAATCTTCCAGAAATCCCATAGACTGGGATCTCTATAAGGAATCCCTTAGGATTTACAAAAAGAGGTTAAGAATAAGCAAAAGATCCTCTTGGAGAGAATTCTGCAATAAAATTGAAGACTCCTCAGAGGCATCTAGACTTAGGAAAATCCTATCAACGAGTCCAAACATGCCAAGTTCTATAAAAGATGAAAACGGCAACTGGACCAACTCATATGAAGAAACATTAAACCTGCTACTGGATACTCATTTCCCTGGTAGCTCGTTGACAATAACAGACGAGGAGCACTTGCCCCGACTCGCAAACCAATCAGGAAAAGGTCTTATCTCTAGAGATATACTGTTATGGGCAATAAACAGCTTTGACCCTTATAAATCACCGGGGCCTGATGGAATCATTCCTGCGGAGCTGCAACAGGTTTCAGACATCATCATCTATAACTTAGAGATGATCATGAAAGGATGTATCAGCTATGCATATATTCCCAAGGCCTGGAGAGAAGCTAGGGTCGTCTTTATACCTAAAGCCGGCAAAAGCTCCCATGTAAATCCAAAAGATTTAAGACCTATTAGTCTATCAACCTTCCTCCTTAAAACACTGGAAAGAATGATTGACATACACTTAAGACAAGAAATTAAACCTAGTCTGATTTCAACGGCGCAACATGCCTATACAAAAGGTAAATCAGTGGAAACTGCACTCCACTCTCTGGTTTGCACCATTGAAAAATCCCTGCACTACAAAGAATACTCTCTCGTCGCATTCCTAGACATAGAGGGTGCATTTAATAATGTTAAAAATTCAGCAATCACTAATGCTCTTGATGGGCTGCTCATAGAGGAACACATCAAAAACATGATAACAACAATGCTCAGCAGCAGAATCATTAGTTCCGAAATGGGGAACTACAAAACAAGCAGAATGGCCAATAGAGGAACCCCGCAGGGAGGAGTTTTATCTCCCCTACTGTGGAACCTGGTCGTTAACAAATTGTTAATCGACCTAGAGGACGAAGGTTTCAAAACAATAGCCTATGCCGATGATGTAGCAATTGCCGTTTCAGGCAAGCACCCACAAACCCTAGCTGAGCTGCTACAAACAGCACTTAACAAGCTTAACAATTGGGCTGCAGAGTGTGGTCTGAACATCAATCCACACAAAACGGAATTAGTTCTCTTTACGAGGAAATACAAAATTCCGGACTTCAGACCCCCAACTATTAAAGGGGTAACTCTCACACTGTCAAATCAGGCTAAATATCTAGGTCTCATTTTTGACAAAAAACTGACCTGGAAAACCAATATTGAGGAAAGAGTAAATAAAGCCAACGTTGCACTCTTCTCCTGTAAAAAAAGCCATTGGCGGGAAATGGGGTTTCTCCCCCCAAATCACCCATTGGCTGTTTACATCGGTAATTAGACCGATACTCACATACGGGGTGATAGTCTGGTGGACAGCACTAGACAAGATGATCAACTACAACAAGCTGGCCAAAGTTCAAAGAACGGCTAGTCTGTGTATTAGTGGTGCACTGAGGACAACTCCATCGGACGCCCTCAATGTACTACTAGATCTCACACCCCTAGATATCTTCAGCAAACAAGTCGCAGCTAGCTCAGCTACTCGACTCAGAGCTACATCACAGTGGACCAATAATCAAATCGGCCACACTACCATTCTAGATAACTTTAGATTCTTACCGAATCGATGCGACTACACCACCCCCAAGTTGGTGTTTGACAATAATTTCCAAGTAACCATACCTTCAAGAGAAGCTTGGGAAAATGGCGCTCTTTTGGAAAATGAAGCAATACACTTCTACACCGATGGTTCAAAAACCAGCGAAGGTGTGGGAAGTGGAATCTACTCAGAAAAACTGAATCTCAGTCTTTTCTTCCGCCTACCCGATCATTGTAGTGTGTTCCAAGCGGAAATTCTGGCGATTAAGGAGGTGCTGTCTTGGCTCAAAGAAAACGTCATATCCTCCACGGATATTCGAATCTTCTCAGACAGCCAAGCTGCCCTTAAATCTCTTGCCTCTGTCTCTACAAAATCCATCACGGTCCAAAATTGTCAGATGTCTCTGAGGGAGATGTCAAATCAGTTTAACATTCACCTTTCATGGGTGCCAGGGCACAGGGACATACCAGGCAACTGTATGGCAGACGAACTAGCCAAAAAGGGCACGACCACTTCCCCACGCTCAGAATGGAACAACATAGGTGTACCTATCGCTACATGTAAACTCCTACTTAGACAAGACGCTTCAAGGATAACAAACACTAGATGGACTGAGAGTAACAACTGCCTTGCAACCAAAAAAGTTTGGCCGTGTGTTGACTCAAAACGCTCGAAGAGTTTGTTGGCCCTGAACCGTCTGTATCTAGGTTCTACCATAGGTGTTCTTACGGGACACTGTCTAATAGGGAGACACGCCAAAAGACTTGGTGTGTTTTCCAATGATTTCTGCAGAAGCTGCATGGACGTGGTTCGACTAGCAGGTGAATAACCGGCTAGTCCCGTAATGGAAGATTAATAAGTGATCAACTCGTTAATCTTACATCGGGTTTCTGAGATCAGTAGGTGATTAACTTGCTGATCTCTGTGGTATCACAATGGGCCCTTGCGGCCTAAGTGTGTTAGGCAATGTACTCATTGACTGACAGCCACTTCCACCTAACCTAACCTACGTGGGGGGTTATAGTTGATGCTATAACTCCCCCCGTGTTTGTCTGAGGCTCCGACGAAGCATTTTCAACCAAAATTTTTACATTTTTTGTTTTACAATTTTTCTTAAAAATTAATATAATTACAACTATCAACATCAATAGGGTTACAGTTTGGATGCCCCATGTTGTGACATGTTTCACATGATTTTGGTATTCAATATACTTAATTTTATCTTTATTTTTAATGTTATTTGTATTTAATTCTTCTAAATCTAAATTAAAAAATGTTACATTTTCTTTTATTTTGGTTAGAAAGTTAGGTAATATTATATGATCATGAATCTTTTTTTCTAAATTTTCAAACATTAAGTTATTGATATTTATTTTACAATTTTCTATTTTTATAAGTTTATTACCTTCAATATTAATTTTCAGATCATTACAATTTTGAATAATATATGTACTTTTAATATTCTTTGTAACAATTATTCCTTTAGTAATTTCGCTTATTTCCTCTTTGTCTTGAATCTGCATGTTACAATTAGCTTCTTCCATTTTAATTATGTTTTTAATACAATTATCATTGATCTCTATTTAAATAGATTTAAGATCATCTTTTACTGTACTATAATATATGTTTTTGTTTTTATCTACAAGGATAATTTTTTCTTTCGTGTGCAAGGATTTGTTTTGTTTGTTTGGTATAGGTTCAATTAGTATTTCTGATAAATCTGTTTCTGTAAGCTGGGGAATCGACAAAATGATTACGATTTGGTTTTTATAAAACGTTACCGCGACTTTAATGTATTGGAATGATTCGGGGTTGGGGATCATTTCTACTTCTTTAGGAGTTAAGATGTTTCTCGTGAGAATACCTAATCTACTTGTCATTATTACTTGATCAATATCATCAATGTGATTTTTCAGTAAGTTAATATCATAATTGAGCTGGTAGACATATTGTATATAACGCATTTCTTCTTCTAAATTGCTAAGTCGTTTATGTGTTGCGTTAGTGTAATTATTTAAGTAGGTTTCTATTTTATATTGTTGGGTTGTTATATGTTTCGTAATATTTTTTATTTGGTTAGAAATATCTTCGTTTATCTTGATTTGTTTGTTGTCTTCGTAAATAATGTTCTTTATATTAAGGTTTACATTATCAAGTTTCAACTGTATTGCTGTCTCATCGTCGCTGTCCATAGTACCAGCGATAAATTTAAGTCCCTGACCTAAAATATTAACTAGTGCTCTCTTGGTTTTAATGTGGGGTTTCAAAAAGTTTATTTTGTTCTCTAAAAGGTTGAAATTATGTTTAATAGTACTAAGCATTGGTCCTATAATATTTGCTTTGGGTTCTAATTTTTCTATATTCTTGTAGATTTGGTATTTGGTTACTTCATATTCGGTAATATTTATTATATGTAAGACCTTAAAATGGTTCTTTATTAATTTCCTTTCTCTCAGTTCAATAGGAATATATCCGTCATTGTTTGTTATATCTTGTATCTCTGTTATGTTATATCTTGTATTTGTGTATTGGTTTGTAGAAAGATGGTGAAGATGATGAATATGATTGTCGGCATCATCATTACCTGCAATGAGTTTGAAATGGGTTTCAGTTTTTTTTTTCTATGTATTATTTAGTTTTTCTGGAATTTTCTTTTTTTTCTGACATGAGTATTATAGTATTTCAGACCTGTCTTTACATCTTTAACGTGTTCTCTATCTATCAAATCTGTGTTAATTTTTCTATACTTCGAATGGTTCTTACCTCCTCTAATTTCTTTTATATAGTTAACACCTGGTTCTAATTCTACGTCACTTCTATCTTTGTTCATAATACTAATAGTTTTCTCCTTTTTTTTCAACCATCCGCTTGAATATGTCTTCATATTCTTCATCTTTAACTTTTCCTTGTATAAAGTCTAAAGGCTTATGGTTTGTAGTCGAATGGATTGTGTTATTATAAAACCCGTTAATTAAAATCATTTGTTCTTCTATAGGAAGATGATTTTTTGTATGTTTTAGTAATCTTAAGTGTTCATTAATAGTGTTATGAAGCCTTTCAATGTCTGCATTACTGTTATGGTTTGAATTTGAAGTAAAATGAATTTCAATATTTTTTTCATCTAAAAATTCTTTCATAAGTTTTGATTTCATTCCTAATTCATTATCTGTCACTATTTTATTTAAATTTCCGTAAACACTAATATATTTAAGTAAAGCTTTTCTGAACTCTGATTCTTTGCGACTGTCCAATTTGACGAACAATGCGGTTTTACTAAACTTGTCTATGATTGTGGCAAAAATGGATTTATTTATTGAATAGAAAACATCTAAATGGATTATTTGATTAGGTTTTGTAGGAGTTTCCGTTATTTTATAAAGAACTTTAGTGCGGGTTTTCTTTCATACTTTTCTAGAATACAAATTTCACAATTGTTAATAAATTCTGTAATTTTAGCTTTCATTTTAGGGTAATAATATTGTCTTTTTAATTCTTCGTATAATTCGTTTATTCCTCGGTGATTATTTTCTTCATGTTTTTCTTTTATAATGTTCCCTAATTCTTCTTCATCTTTTATGTCTTGTAATAATTTGCTACATTTAATTATTCTGTAGCCTTTAAAATGCTTTGAATATAATGTCTGAATTCTTACAAAAATTTCGTTACTAACTAATATCGCGTTAATTACCTTTGGGTTGAAATGATTCTTGATAATTTGAACTAGGTCTTCGTCATTCATAGTTTCTACTCCGATTATTTTTCGTTTTTTGTTATAAATATTTTTGTTTTGTATATAAGACGAGCCTGAAGTTACTTGATTAAATATTATTTGATTTTTATAAAGGTTAATAGGAGTAACAGTTTGTGTAATAGAATTTATTTTCGTTAAATTTTCACACATGTTAACTTCTATTCTACTTAGAAAATCGGCTACCTTGTTTTCATTACCTTTTTTATAAAAGATTTTGTAATTATATTCTCCTAACTGGAGCTTCCAACGTATTAATTTACCGTTAGGTTCTCTTAAATTGTCTAACCAAACCAAAGGTTGGTGGTCTGTAAACAATTTTATTTCTCTTCCAAAAATATATGGTCTGAATTGTTTCAAACACCAAACTATGCTAAGGAGCTCTTTTTCTATAGTTGAATAGTTAACTTCGTGCTCATTTAGTGTGCGAGATACGAATGCAATTGGTTTATTTTCCTGCGACAATACTCCTCCTATAGCGTATTGGCTTGCATCAGTAGTGACCTCAAATATTTTGTTGAAGTCTGGGTATATCAGTATTGGTGACGTAACCAATTTATTTTTAAGTGTTTCAAAACTTTGTACATATTTTATATCGTGAATATCAATTTTTGCGTTTTTCTTGAGATATTTTGTCATGGGTTTTGCAATTTCAGCGAAATTCATAATGAATTTCCTGTAGTAACCGGAAATACCTAAGAATCTCTTAATTTCCTTTTGTGTTTTGGGGATGATATAGTTCCTAATAACTTCTACTTTCTTTGTATTGGGTTGTATTCCTTCCTCGTTAACAACATGTCCCAGAAATTCTACCTCTTTCCTCAAAAATTCACATTTGTCCAACTGAATTTTTAATTTGGCCTGTTTGAGTTTTGAAAATATGGACTTAAGGTTTTTGATATGTTCTTCGAGTCCATTAGAGAAGACAATAATGTCATCCATATAGACCAAACATTTAGTTCCGATATGTTCTCTTAATACTATGTCCATAAGTCTTTGGAATGTACTGGGGGCGTTTTTTAGCCCAAACGGCATTCTACGGAATTCGTAGTGTCCGTTATCAACAGAGAATGCAGTTTTTTCAACATCTGCTTCATGCATCTCTATTTGATGAAATCCGCTTCTTAAATCGATTGTCGAAAAGTAATTGCTTTTTCCCAATTTGTCTAATATTTCATCAATATTAGGAATTGGGTAGCGATCATCTACCGTTTTCTCATTTAATTTTCGATAGTCGATAACCAATCTCCATTTGGTTTTCCCCGACGCATCTTGTTTTTTGGGGACGACCCATACAGGACTATTGTAAGGGCTGGAGCTTGGTTGAATTATGTTGTTTTCTAACATTTCTTGAATTTGTTTCTGTATCTCGATTTTATGAATGTAGGGATACCTATAAATTTTACTTTTTATTGGAGTATTGTCGGTGGTTTTTATACTATGTTTTATTTCGTTTGTAAAAGTAAGTGGTTCTGAATTACTAAATATTTCTTTAAATTGTTGTATAAGTTTCTTGAGATGTTGTTCTTCTTCTATATTAAGGTGTTCTACTCTAATTTGTGTAATTACGTTATTGTTAGGATTCTGATTGATTTCATGAGGTTCGACGTTATCAAAGTTATATATTTCTGCGATTTCTGTTGTCTTAAAAGGCTTATATAAATCTATTACGTGGTGTTTATTATCTGTATTTAATATTTTGGTTCTTGCTTTAAAATTTTCAACATTACAAATACCTTCTAAAACTGTTATATGTTCATTTAACTTTAGTTCATTAATTAATGTATGCCCTGATTTCTGTTCTACTGGAATTTTATAGTAATGTTCCCCTGGATCTATTTGATATAATGTATTCCCTTTAATATGGTTAAAATTTAATTTAATTTCAGTATTGTTAATTTTAATCCACTTGTTTTTATAATTTATCTCTGCGTCATACTTTAATAGTATGTCATTTCCTATCAACCCGTCGTATTTTTCGTGGAAGTTGTAAATAAAAAATTCCAATTTATCTTTTGAGTTTCCAAATTCCTTGAAACAATCTACTATTATCTTTTCCGTTATCAAAGTTTCTTTATTTAGTGATTTTAAATCTATTGGTTTGATTAGTTTAATGAGTGAATAATTCTTAAATATTTGAGGGTTAACTATCGAGTTCGAAGCACCGGTGTCTATTAAGAATTTTTTGTCTTTTATCATTATGTAACAGAGTGTGTTTGGGCTGTTTCCGGAAAATTTCCGATATCGATGGCACACTGATGATTGACTTCCATTGGTTCTACTCGGTTATTGGTGATTGATGATTTTTGAATATTTTGGTTAGGGTTAGGGGTTCTAGTGTAATCATTGGGATTATTATTATTATTGTACGGATTATAAGTTTGATTGTGGTTAATGTTTTGATATTTATTATTTGAGGAAGCATGAGCAAAATTGGAATATCCTGCATTTGGATTTCGTGAATAAGCGTTACTTGAATTGGGATTTCCGTAATTCGGATAGTTGTTATTATAAGAATATCTGAAATTGTTATTACGGTTATAACTATTTCCAGAACTTGAATTTCCTGTATTAGAGTTTTTAAAACTAGTATTCTGACTTCGTGAAGGTAAATTATTCTGAATTTGTTCCCTTTTTGGGTAAAAATTTGTATCATTCTTGTAATTAGATTTGCTGTTGTATCCTGAGATTGCATTTCTATTCATATCCCTTTCCATATTATTATTTACATGGTCTAATTGGCGTTTCCCTGATTGTGAAAAATATGCGTAACCTGATTCGTGTAGAATGTTGATGGCTTCTTCTAAAGTCCTTGGATTTCTACAATAAAGCAATGAGCGCATTGGCTCTGGTAACGAATTCTCTTTGGGGATGATACTTTTTAATCTGTGAGGAACAAAATTTCTCATGCCGTTGAGAATTACGTTAGATATCATATCAGCTGATGCATCAACGTTTCATACAGTTCTTTTGGGGACTTTCTCTTTTATTACCGTGACGGATAACGAAAAATCTACCGATATGACACAATGGTCCGATTTGCCTAAAGGAGATGATACTATAACCCTATATTTTTCGGGATGAGAAGTGAGAAATAAGTCAAGAGTGTTGGCCGCATGGCCTTCAATATCTGGAACCCGAGTGGGCTCATCAACAAGTTGAGTTAATTCGTTAAACTCAGCGAAGATCTCAACATATTTTCCTTCGGGTGTTGTCTGGCCAGAATGTCGAAGCCAACCAGAATTGTGTACATTGAAATCGCCCGCAATTGCGATTTCAGTGTGAGGATAAAGGGAAATAATTCTTATTATGGACTCAGATAGCGCATCAAACTCATTAGAGGTTGAATTGCTATCTAAATTGGGGCTTCTATAAATAAAACAATAATGAATGATATGCTTACGGACGGTGAATTTTAACCACATGAAATTAAAGTTCGTATTGGAACAAAGGCCGTATTGTGGTAGAAGCTGGTAAGCAATATCATTTCGAACATAAACGGCGAGGCCATGGGAGGAAAAGAATAGTGGCACTAAGCTATATCCAGGCAGGTTGAATTCTGAGGGATCAGAACCAACACCCACCTGTGTTTCACTTAGTGCCAAAACAGCTGGCCTGCATTTTGCAGTGTGAGCGTACACAGCAAAGAAATTCGATCGCAACCCCCTAATGTTGCTAAAATCGACCCGAAATTTACCCGACATCACCATTCACAAAAACACACAAAACAAAGTATCGAACGCAGACGCTATCTAAGTAAAATCAACAAGTGCAAATCTTATTGGGAAACCAAAAAAAAATTACTAGCGGTGTTATGCCCAGCAAGCAATTTGATTTTGGTTCACCAACGGGATCAACACCGTTGATCTCACTATCCGCCTAGCAAACCCACAGTCTCATTGACTGCACACACCACCCAGATAAGATAAGAAATTATCAAATCGAAGAAATGTGTGCAGTCACTGAGACTATGAGAGTGGTGTGGGGGAGGAGAAGATAAGGAGGTATATGCACAGTGTTTGGTCTATTGATGGGCTTTATTTTTTTTTGCTTTAATTAAATTTTTGAAGCACAGCGCACTGAATAATTTTTGCACAAGAAACTTGATCACTTTTTCACAGAATGTGTTTTGATCACGGCGCGGCGGAGGATAAGATTTATTGATTATTGATTTTACGTTTGTTTTATTGTTTTTTTGGTGTAATTATTTTTTTAGGGGTAAGAAATCTATTGCTTTATTGAATGAACGGGGGAATGGTAAGCGGACACTTGGCACGGTGCGTGTTTACGCGTTCGGTAGCAGATCTTTGGCTCAGTTCATCGTATTTTATTAAAAGTGGGTGGACTTTATCTATAAGATCTAGAAAATTCTGAAGATCAATGTATTCGCCATGGAATTCTGGCAAACTAGATAAGTATTTGAGTGGATTTACATTTAAAGAAAGCATGTTATTTTGCGGAAAGGAAGAAGAGTTGTATTCGGGAAAACTACCGCGAGATTCTAAGTCTTGATGGAATTGGTTAACTATCTCGGTGATTGCCTCTGACTGGCTTTTTAATCTATTTAGTTCTTCACTTGGATTCGACATGTATATAGACAGAGGAAATAAGCTTACATTTATATATTTATATTTTCAAAGAAGCATTAAAGTGGATAACACTAAATAGTAATTTTCACAAAAAAAAACAACATATAGGGTAGAGGTACCTGTTTCCAAACAGCTCCAGTAGTCTAGTCGAACACTTTTGCGAATTCCGTTTCAAACAGCCGTCGATTCTCTGTTTCCAAACAGCTCCAGTAGTCTAGTCGAACACTTTTGCGAATTCCGTTTCAAACAGCCGTCGATTCTCTGCAAGTATTTGTAAATCGTTAAAGTAGATAGTTGGATGGGTTTCCGGGTGCAATTTTGAGTTCACTCCTTCTGTCTTTTTTTTTTGTATTATTTGATAAAAAAAAAAAAAAATGTTCGTTTCTTGTACTTTGTATTTTTTTTCTCTTTTTCCTAGAGACACAAATGTCAAATACCGCACTGATTTTATTGTACTAAGTTCTTTATTTTTCTTGTACTTTGTATTTTTTTTCTTTTCTCTTTTTCGTAGAGACACAAATATCAAATACCACTGATTTTATTGTACTAAGTTCTTTGTTTTTCGATTTGTGTAAATTTTCGGATCCTACCGACTGCGCCAGAAATGAAACAATAAAACTATCTTTATTTGTTTTCTTTTTTTATTTAATTAACACAAATCGAATACAGTTTGGGACAAGAGAAACGAACTTTATGACATGAATGTTAGGAGAGAACTGATTAAGAATGTTATTAGGTTGCTCGTGTCTGTTTGTAAGTGGAGCTCTGACACAAAAAATGCGCAAAGTGCGAATTTAGCATTTATTTATCTTTTTAGGAATTGTTGTGAAACAAAATATGCAGAGTGCATATTTTGCAATGAGTTTATTTTTCTTGTGAAATTTTGAAACAAAATATGCAGAGTGCATATTTTCAATGAGTTTATTTTTTCTTGTGAAACTATGAAACAAAATATGCAGAGTGCATATTTTGTGATTAGGTAAATATTCAATCAAATGATATTTACGTGGGGGGTTATAGTTGATGCTATAACTGCTAATCTCCTTATGTACTAGCTGGACCGTTGCGTACATTGTACATCTGCAATGCAGCAGTCAGTTAGTACATAACTAGCTCACGCCACCAATTTAACGGGCAACTGCGTGGGCTGATCATGACCTGATCAATTTCATTTACACGAAATGAAAGGTTTGAATGCAAGAAATGGTAAATGGTTGCGGATTTTCTTGGGTGCATGATTAGTAATTATGTACATATGTAGGTATAATGCTAGTGGAAGTTTGTTTTATGCAAAACTGTATGTGATTATGTATTATTGGATATTAGTTGATTATTGGGATTATTATTGTTGTTGTTATTGTTATTAGTTCATGAGATTAATTATATTATGAGGTTGTAAGTATTATAGGGGGTATATATTATAATGTGATATTAAGTTAGTTCGGTTTTAATATGTTTCAATATGTTATGTTTTGAGTGAGGCTAAGTATGTTTGTGTTGTATATCTTTAGGCTAGGTTTTATTTTGGATAGGAATATTTAGGCTAGGTTTTATTAAGGATAGGAAGATTTATGATAGTTGATAGGTTTTATTTAGGATAAGAATTTTCATGCAAGGTTTTATTAAGAATAAGAAGAATTATGATAGGTTTAATTAAGGCTAGGTTTTGTGATAGGTTTTATTTAGGATAGGAATATTTATGCCAGGTTTTATGATAGGTTTAATTCTTATTTAAGTTCCCCACAATTGTTATTTTGAATTGAAATTGTTCCAATTATCTTATGTAAGTACTATAAAAGACTAAGTCTTATTTGTACTATTGTTTTAAATAAAATAAACTGAAACTGAAGCTGAGACTTCGCATATGCCGATAAAAGGCCCATGCACATAATAAATCAAGAAATGAGTGTCTTAAGGCAAGGATCTCTTTCTCTTTTGCAATTTTATGATGAGGTTAACAAAAAACTTTCACTCTGACTAATATAGTAATTAGGGCTTTTCGCGAAGCTATCTCTTTCTAATTATACCTCGTATTTCTTAAACGTCAAATTGTCACTTGTATGAAAATATTGCTGGCGGCAGTACGTAGAAATATGAAATATGTAGTTTAAATTAGTTTTTCAAAGACGTAGGTCCATGAAAAAAGGAAAAAAATTGTGTTTATCAAAACTGTGACGTTTTAAAAACAAAACAATATAAAAGTGTTGTGAAGATGCCCGCGAATCGCTGTCTAAAACAATCAAGTTTCAAACTACAACAAAGTTCAAACCATACAATGAAGACAGAAATCCGTAGATCCTATAGTTTTCCTCGAGTATAAAACAGAATTTCTGAGTTCCCTCAGAGGAAAGGCACAGAATGTGGTAAGAGGAAACATCTGAAACATCTGAACACTAAATTGGCTCGTGTCTGTTCCAGACATTTCATTTCAGGAAGGTAAATATCTGGTTGAAGGTTGTATACAAGTAGATCATTAATAAAAACTCCAGGGAAGAATGCAAAACTTTTGGATAATCTAATTCCAGATTGGGTACCAAGCTTATACACGCAAAAATTCAGAAATCTAGATAAACAATACCCAATCTGTATTTAGATTGTTCTTACTAGGAGTTCTTACTATAATCAAGCATCTAATATACCTTATAACCATGTTTACATAGGTACCTGAAATGAAATGTGTGGAACAGAAACAAGCCAATTTAATGTTCAGATATTTGATAGGAGCCAACAACGGCCTGCGCCTTTCCTCTTAGAGATTTTTCAATCTAGGAGTTCTATTCCACAGTCGTGGAAAACTGAAGTCTACAGTTTTCTGTGTTCACTGTATGGTTTGAACCAATTTGAACACTGTTTCACACAACAACTCAAGGGTATTTTCACAACACTTTTATATTATTTTGTTCTTAAGAGTTCGCAATTTCGATATACACACTGTTTCAATTTTTTTATTTCAAATTCACTTCACTAAATAACAATTCTGAAACAATTTTATGTTTTTGCCTAGTACCGCCAAGAATGTTTTCATACAAGTGACTTTAGCTGTCAATTTTTTTTTCTCTCTCTTTTGACAGTGACACTATCGCGAAAAGCCCTATTACTTCGGAGCTAAATAAATTAAACAGAGCTGATGCTCTAAGAGTTTTCATCAGTGGACTTAACGGGCAGTTAACCAATATTTTATTCTAATTGCGACCAGCCGATTTGCCGAACGCTCTTGCTAAAACACAAGAGCTTGAAAGTAACCAAATTAGGTAAAATTTTGCTTTACAAAATTCTAAATTTGACAATAGAAATGCAGTTCATAGCAATAATTAGCGATTCCAGAGAAATCAGCACCCAGTAGCAAATAACAGCGCTGCTTTCCAATCACAAGCGCAACATAGACAAGATTATAGACAGCTGCCGTAGCTTTTTGAACCAATGGTTCTAGGTAGTTCACAAAACAGACCAATTCCTCAGCAAAAAGCTGGGCATTACAAACAAATGTTTAATAAACAAACACAAAATCCTTTCAGACAGGATAATTCACCTCGATGGCAAAAACCAAAATATGGTACTTTTAATGTTCAGAGTAGACCAATTTTTAAAAGTGAGCGTATTGATAGTGCACAGCATTCTGCAGAACCTCCGCTTGTTAAGAGTGGCAGAATTAACATTTTTAATGAAAATAGAAATCATTTTTTAGACGAAGAGTGGGACTACCCCACTTACGAGGAACCATAAATGGTAAAAATATAAAGATATTAATAGATACTGATGGTGCAAGTAGTAACTACTGTCGACCAGGTATTTTCAGGGATCCGATTGATCTTTTGAATTTGAATTTTTAAACGTGCTTGTACAGTAAATAAAATAAATAGGGTGGCGCAACAGAGCGAGGAGAAAATTTCAAGTATCCATTCAAACATTGACATTACACTTCCATTCAGGACAGATGTTACAGCTGGAATATGCACATGTTCAGACCGTCCTATCTGAACAAAACAATTGTTAAGAGTATTCAGCAATACTAACTTGCCTTACTGTTTCATAAATACATTACTGCATATGCATACCTACCTTTGCACTTGTACATATACATACTTTGCTATCTCTTTTGTAAGCTATTGACATCATGTCATTGTAATGAATTGAACTCTCTAATATGAATGAACAAATACTCACTCTAGTTTTGTACTCCACAGCGGTCGGTTGTTTTTTTTAATTGCTTATCTTAACAGGTTATGGGCCCAGACCCAAGTTCGCTGTGTGAACGGTTTTTTCTTAAGGCCCCGACCCATAGAATCAGTTGCGTCCGTTCGCTGCCGGATTCACCTGACAGCTGTGAGTTTTACCGTACACAACGGATTGGGGTGACCCATAGAATCCGTTGCGGTGTCTCAACCAGGGATGAATATTTGCTACATATGTAGCAGAAGAGAAAATTTCAAATTGGTTCTTACTGCTCATGTTATCAGAGAGAAAATTTCAAATTGGTTCTTACTGCGCATGTCTCTCATCTGCCGGACGCAAAAAGTTAAAAGTTGGGCTACTTTTTGCGTTCCGTCCGTTGCATCCGATGCTTATGGGTCACCTCTCATAAGATCGTGTGTATTTAATCGAGCTGTCAGGTGAATCCGGCAGCGAATGGACGCAACGGATTCTATGGGTTGAGGCCTTTAGTCAGTTATACTAAAGCGTAGAATTTTTAGAATTTTTATTTAACATATAATTCGGAATCGCAGTAATTGAGAATCTTTCTTTATAGTATAAAATCAAAGAAATGGAAGTTCATAGCGATTATATGAAAATTGATGAGCTTTTGAGTGCAGACCAGTGGAGTACATGGAAATTCCAAATGAGAGTCATGCTATGCCCTAGTGAGTTGTATGATATTGTCACTGGGGTGATGAGGAGCCCCGCTGCAACAGAGGTTGGAAAGTTGGCGGAATGGGTAAAGCTAGATAGGAAAGCACAAAAGGTTATAGTGATGGGTGTTGGTTCTCAAGCACTTATCCACATAATGAAGTGTTCTATTTCGCATGCCATGTGGAAAAAGTAAGAATCCGTTTATGAGCAAAAAGCCGCAAAAAATGTGCATCTACTTCAACAAAAGTTTTACAGCTTTTCGAAAAATGCGTCAGATGATGTTGCTACTCACATTTCTAAGCTTGAGTCAATTGCGCATCAATTAAAAGATTGCGGTGAATCAATTTCAGAGACCATGCTACATTTTTTTTACTGCGTGGGAGTCAACGGCACCAAGTGAAAAAACGGTAGAAAATCTAACAGCTCGTTTGATAATGGAAGAATCGCGCTTAAATTTACAAATGCATGATGAAACTGAAACAGTGGCAACAAGTGCATTGGTTGCCAAAAGGGGAACACATTTTTCAAAGTTTCATCAAAAATCGAAGGGCAAGCCGGGGAAGTGTTTCCATTGCAAAAAACCAGGGCATTGGAAAAGGTATTGTCCATCAAGGCAAGGAAATGGACATGGGCATGTTGCACAGAAGGAGTTTCATAGTGATGCTTTTGTTTGTACATTTACCTCAGGCTCTTCAACTGAAAGCAGGTGCAGTGATTGGTTTTTGGACAGCGGCGACAGTGATCACATGACATTTCGTCAAGATTGGTTGGTAGATTATGTGCCGTTTGCAAGTCCGCAATATGTTCGCGTAGGTAACGGAGAAACAATTAACGCTATTGGTAGCGGTAAAATTAACATTTTTTCATACAACGGTGAAATCTGGTTACCTAAATTCCTCACGAATGTTCTATATGTACCCGCTATTCACATAAATTTATTTTCGTCATATGCAGCCATGGACAAAAACCTCAAACTAGTATCAAACAAATTTAAGTGTCAGCTTTTGCAGGGTGAATGCACTGTGGCGGTGTGAGTGCGGGAATCATCACTTTTTAAGATGATGTTTAAGGTAAATGTGCCTGCAATAGCCAACGTGAGTGACAAAATTGATGATATATGTACAAACTTGGCATGAAAGATTAGGACATCAAAATGTTAACTATGTTCGCAGTTTTTTGAAAGAGCGTGGTATAGATTTTCGTGACTCAGGCAACTCTTTTTGCGACGCATGTACATTAAGAAAAATGCATCGGTTTCCTTTTGAAAGAAGTGGCAGTAGAGCAAGCTCGGTAGGGGAATTAATTCATGCGGATCTGTGCGGCCCCATGCAGAACATTTCAGTTGGTGGTTCCAAGTATTTTCTTTTACTTAAGGACGATTTCTCTAGGTATAGAGTTTTATATTTCCTAAAAGAGAAAAGCGAGGTTTTAGAATGCTTAAAAACATTTGTAAGTAAACTGAAAATTGAAACTGGAATGACTCTTAAGACGATTCGGACGGACAATGGCTCAGAATTTGTGAATTCAGGTGTCAAGGAGTTTCCCAAAAAGGAATGTGTTCGACATCAAACAGCAGTAACCTATTCTCCACAGCAGAATGGTAGAGCTGAGAGAGATTTGAGAACAATCGTTGAGGCAGCCAGGACTATGATTCACGCAAAAGGACTATCTTCACGATTGTGGGCAGAAGCAGTGAACTTTGCATGTTTTTTACTGAACCGTACGGGACCCACTGATTCTTCTGGGAAAAATCCAATCGATTTGTGGATGGGAATTGATCAGCAACCAGATTATAAGAACTTCAGAAGGAATATGAGCTATGCTCATATTCCTTCCCAGAAACGTCAAAAATGGGAGCCAAAGTCGCAACGTGGGATCTTTATTGGATATCCAGAAAACACAAAAGGCTACCGTGTGTATTTCCCAACAAGTGATAAAATCGAAGTGAATCGTGATGTTGTTTTCAGAAACTTGGGGGATGACACGGTGATTCTGCATGATGAAATCACTAAAAATTCCGAAATTAAAACTGAAACAAAAATTGCGCCAGAAAGCGAGCTGACATTTCTGTGGATTTATCCAAAGCTAAAGAAGATGAAGAGTTAATCACGGAAACGGCAAATAAAGCTAAGAAGGTGACAGAATCTAAGCCAATGGAGTACATAAGTAGTCGTTTGAGAAGTACTCAGAAAGCAGACGGAAATTCCTTAGTTTGCATTTTGGAAGCGGGGGCTTTTGTCGCCGAAAATTGTGAACCACGAAATTATGAAGAAGCTGTTGAATCAAAAGATAAGTCAAAGTGGCAAACAGCAATGGAGGAAGAAGCCGAGGCACTTAACCGGAACAACATTTGGGAACTGGTAAAACTTCCATCCGGCAAGAAAGTTATCGATAATCGCTGGGTGCTTAAAACTAAGCATGAAACCAGCAATGAACCAAAAAGGTACAAAGTAAGGTTAGTTGTACGAGGTTTTTCCCATCGGCATGGGTTGATTATAAGGAAACATTTAGCCCTGTAGCTAGATTTGGATCCATTCGCTCAATTCTTGCTATTGCAGCAAGCAAAAATATGTCTTTAAAGCAGTTTGACATTAAGACAGCTTTTCTTAATGGTGACCTTCAAGATGAAGTCTATATGCAACAGCCGATTGGTTTTGAAAATAAAATGGAGCGCGTATGTATGCTGAAAAAGAGTCTCTATGGTCTTAAGCAAGCTTCAAGATGTTGGAAAATAAAGTTTTCAAATTTCCTGCGTGCGTCTCAACTTGAAGCAACCAAAGCTGACCCCTGTGTGTTTGTTGGAAAGCATATTATTATGGCTATATCTACATAGACGATGGCCTGATTGCAGGTGATGAAGACGAAATTAATAAGCTCATCCAGGAAATGAATAAAAGTTTGAGGTGAAAGTGTTTGAAGCTCGTTATTTCTTGGGGCTGGAGATCTGTAGGCGGATAGATGGTGTAGAGATGGTTTAAACCAAACAAACCCCATACTCTCCTATACTCTCCACTCTTATTGTAAGATACCGAATTGTCACTTAGCTATCAAGTATGATAGCTAAGATTACACTTTTTTTTTCCTATCAATTAAACTATTATTTAGGACGAAGCGAAACTAATAAACCGCGGTACTTATGGATATACGAATCCAAATTTGCAAAATAATAAAAATTAGAACAAATGCACAACCGGTGCCGCGAAAATTATAGTCGAGAATGACAACTGTCAAACTCGTAGGGGTAAGCAAAAAAAAGTGCAATAAGCTGCAATAAAAAATGATATGCGGCTACTCCACGGCTACTCAGCTGGGCTGGGTTCACAATGGTTAAAAAATGATCGCGGATAAAAAAATGTGTGTGGTAAAAAGGTATGTGATAAAAAAAAAATTGGATTGAATTATTTTATTAATTCAATGTAAATCAGGACAGGGTGTCCTAGATTTTAATGGGCGCCAGGAAATTTTTATGAAGAAGGAATTTCCAAACCTTGACTGAAAAAAATGTTAAAATAAAAGGAATATAAAATGAAAAGAAAGAAAGATGATTTTAATGATTTTATTGCTGGGAAAACCTTGGTAAACCTGGATTAAAAACCCAAATCTTTTAAAGAAAATAAAGTTGTTTTTACAAGATTGAAAGAAGTAAATAGAAATTAATAGAGCTAGTATATAAGTACAGAAAAGTTAAGAAGACCTTCAAATGTCTTTCAAAGAACGAAAGTACAAAGGTACAAAAGGTTGGACCGTTAAAATTCGGTCCCGAAGAACTCCAAAATGGGGTTGAAATTAAAGGGGCGCGTGCCAGACAATCTTCTGGTAGATTCGAAATAATAAAAAAAGAGTCCACGCAGAAAAATGGTTTAAAAAGCTATCACTAAACTGAGCACTAAATTCTGTATTTTTATATGAAACACACTACTTATCTTTTCAAGATGTCCTCCTCCTGTATTTTTTCCTCGTATTCTTTTCCTCCCAATTATCGTCCCGTCCTGACGATTCCTTTCCTTGCTCCTTTCTTCTACCTAAACTCACTTTTCAAAAATTCAAAAAACTTGTTAAAAACTTGCTAAAAAAAAAACTCAAAAGAATAAAAACTTGTTTTCAATTTTATTTTTCAATTTCTGATTTTTCTCGCACAATATCTTCAAAAAAACCTCTCAATCGCTTGTCAGCTAGCCAAGAAGTTGTAATAAAGCAATCACATAAAGCACACCTCTCTTGGATTAAGTCTAATACATGGCGCAGTCGGTGATCTGAACATATAAATGTACAGTAGAGAAATTCAAGTTTCATGGGAATCAGTAAGCGGATTCATAAGAATCCCGTTGAAAATATAAAACTACCTCGTGGACGGCCTCCGAAAAATAGAATAATTTACTGCAATACAAATAATAATAATAATACTAATATGGAGTAATTAAAAAAAATTTACGAACTTAAACTGGATGGAAATATTTCTGAAAATTGGAGGGTATTTTGGCAAAATTTTGAGGTCTTTGGTGCAGCCATTGAATTGGAAGGGAAGCCGGATTCTGTCAAGGTGGCTATTTTATTAAATGTATTGGGACCAGAAGCAATCGAAGTGTTCAACTCATTTGACTTAGATGACGCAAAGAAAAAAGTATATAGTGATGTAGTCAACGCTTTCCAAGATTCTTGAAAGCCAAAAACTAACGAAGTATACGAGAGTTTTTTGTTCTATAGCCGTAAACAAAAACCTGGCGAACCTTTTGATCAATTCTTGATAGAACTAAAAAAAAAGTGTGCGAAAATGTGGATTCAAAGAGCAAGAAAATAGAATGCTACGTGATCGAATTGTGCACGGAGTGTGTGACAAAAAGTAACAAAAGAGATTACTCGAGACTGAGAATTTAACCTCAGAAAAGACGGTGGAGATGACAAGAGCGGCAGAAGCATCGAGTGACCAGATGAGGAAACTAGGGGGGCAGGCAGGAGCATCAGCGGGGGCAGTGGTAGATGTTGTTGGGAAAGTTCACAAACGTGGGAATAGATTTAAAGATCATAATATTTCAAATAATAATTCAAAAATGTCTAATGAACCAAAATTCAATAAAACAAATGATCATTTTTTTAATAGGTTACCAAAGCCAAATTAAAATGATTTTGATTGTACGTTCTGTGGACAGTCTCATTTGAGAGGGAAATGCCCAGCATATGGAAAAATCTGCTCAAATTGTGGAAAAGCAAATCATTTTGCTGCCGCTTCTAGAAAAAAGGGAATAAGAGCCATAACAACCCAGAACCAAACAGGTGACAGTAGTTTTTGTATAGATTCGATCACAAAAATATGTAAAAGTGTTAAAAAATTGCATGCAAATAATATTAATGAAACGTGTTTCGGCTGGTTTGAAAGTATACAAGTTCATTCAAAAAACATAAGATTTAAATTAGATACAGGCGCAGATTCAAACTTTTTACCAGTAAAGTTTTTGGATAATTTTGAGAATGTGATCATAGAACAAAATAAAAGCAAACTTGAGGCTTATGGAGTGTCCGAAATAAAAACTATTGGGTGCGCGAAGATAAATTGTTGTGTAAAAAATAAGAAAGCTGATCTGAAATTTTATATTGTTAATGAGGGAACGATACCGATATTTTAAGAGTTATATGGAATTAGTTCTCGTGAAAAGAGTAGATAACATAGGAATATCCAAGAAAGAGGATCTTGTAGACAGATATCCAGAGTTATTTGAAGGGTTAGGATGTTTCTGTACAAATTTCAATATCGAACTGAAAAGCAATGCGGTCCCTGTAGCGAGACCTGCAAGAAGGATACCATTGTCATTGCGAGAACCGTTAAAGGAAAAATTAAAGACATTGTGTGAAAATCATATAATAGAAACAGTTATAGAGCCTTCAGAATGGGTTTCAAATATTGTGTTGGTAGAAAAACCTAATAAACAACTAAGAATTTGCTTGGATCCGAAAGCATTAAACGATTCAATTCAGGATAATGTGTATGAAATCCCGTCCTTCAAAGATATTAAATCAAAATTGTTGAGAAAAAAGTTTTTTCGGTCTTTGACCTTAAAGATGGGTACTGGCAAATTAAGCTTAATGCCAAATCAAAAAAGCATCATATAGTTGGTAACCTTGGCTGCGAAACCTTGCCTTTATTTTCGAGTCCTCACCCATAAACATTGTTAGTGTACTTATTAAATCTTCACACCTGTGCAAAAGTTCATTGTAATACCCTTGTACACGAAACAATCAAAATCTTAGAAGTGCATTCGCTTAATTTTTAAGAATTCATAATTTAATTTCGCGATAATCGATATTTTCTCTATCGTCAATTTTTTTCTTGGGGGAGAGTACGATAACTTTGGCGACAAAAAATAATAACAGAATTTGGTGGAGGGGTTCAATACAAGCATTTTTTACTATGGGAGGGCGGGTCTATCTCCCCCCGTTTAGGCGGTAGAGGCAATTTTATAAAAAGTGACTTAAAATCTAAAAAAAAATATTGTAGAACAACAGGAAAACTTACAGATACAATTTATACTTTTTATAAAAGCCAAAAATCTGCACTTTATAATAAATTCTAAATAAAGTGCTTTCAATTTATCGTTTTTGAAATAAATAACTTCAAAGTCAAAATTTAGGAAAAAAAATTTTAAAAAATCACTTTGAGTATTATGTTTCTTGTGATTACAAATGCTAATAAAAAAAATTTGATGTAGTCAGTTGCTTTAATAAATTTTTTATCAAACGATGTAAACTACTTTTTTCTATGTCTTATTGTTTTTGAGATAATTGAAAAATAGTGCAACTATTGAAGTATGCAATATCTTCAAAAAATTATGGAAATACGTACGAATTTACAATAATGTTAGGAAATAGACTAGTGAAGGTATTAAAATTCATCAGACAGGTGCTTATGTGCAATTAATTTCCGTATGCAACAACTTTCCGCATGGCCCGCTTCGCGGGGGCTCATTATTTTAACCCTTTTTCCGCTGGGTTAAGCTGCTCATGCTAAATATGAAAATAGCAATTGTTTTTCTAGCTGCAAGTTATTTGATTGAACTTAAAAAAGTTTTGTTGCTATTTTCATATTTAGCATGAGCAGCTTAACCCTGTGGAAAAAGGGTTAAAATAATGAGCCCGCGAAGCGGGCCATGCGGAAAGTTGTTGCATACGGAAATTAATTGCACATAAGCAACTGTCTGATGAATTTTTGTACTTTTATACTTTTTTCAGTTCTATCAAATAACTTGCAGTTAGAAAAACAATTGGTTTTTTCATATTTAACATGAGCAGCTTAACCCTGCGGAAAAAGGGTTAAAATAATGAGCCCCCGCGAAGCGGGCCATGCGGAAAGTTGTTGCATACGGAAATTAATTGCACATAAGCACCTGTCTGATGTATTTTTGTACTTTTATACTTTTTTCAGTTCGATCAAATAACTTGCGTTAGAAAAACAATTGTTTTTTTCATATTTAGCATGAGCAGCTTAACCCTGCGGAAAAAGGGTTAAAATAATGAGCCCCCGCGAAGCGGGCCATGCGGAAAGTTGTTGCATACGGAAATTAACTGCACATAAGCATCTGTCTGATGAATTTTAATACCTTCACTAGTCTATTTCCTAACATTATTGTAAATTCGTACGTATTTCCATAATTTTTTGAAAATATTGCATACTTCAATAGTTTTACTATTTTTCAATTATCTCAAAAACTATAAGACATAGGAAAAAGTAGTTTACAGCGTTTGATAAAAAATTTATTAAAGCAACTAACTACATCAATTTTTTTTTATTGGCATTTGTAATCACGAGAAACATAATACTCAAAGTGATTTTTTTAATTTTGTTTTCCTAAATTTTGACTATAGATGATAAATTGAAATCACTTCATTTAGAATTTATTATAAAGTGCGAATTTCATAGAGCTTTCATAGAAAGTATAAATTGTATCTGTAATTTTTCCGTTGTTCTACAATATTTTTTTTTAGATTTTAAGTCACTTTTTATAAAATTGCCCCTACCGCCTAAACGGAGGGAGATAGACCCCCCCCCCTCCCATAGTAAAAAATGCTTGTATTGAACCCCTCCACCAAATCCCGTTATTATTTCTTGTCGCCAAAGTTATCGTACTCGTGCCTTTCCTTGACATTCAGTTGTGTATTTGTGGTTCCTGAGTGTTAATTATTCAGCTATCTCCCACATCACCAGGCAGCATATCTGACATAAAAGTGTCTATCTCACTTCCCTCAGGTTAGTGCGGATTTTATTGATTTAGAATGGGACCAATGTTGCCGCAGGTCTTTTTGAAAGTGTAACAATTTTTTTCAAAAAGTGTAACAAATGGAAAGAAAATGTAACAAACTGAAAAAAAACTACAATAATAATAAAAACATGTTTTCTTAACTAAAAAAGAAAAAGAAAAAAAAAACTTTATTAGGAACACCTTATCACATTTCGTTTTTATATAAGTACATACATACATACTAAGAAAATGTAATAAATTAATTTTTTTCTCATTAGTCTTACAAGTACAAGTCTTTGATTTGCTTTGCAAATATTATTGCCTCAATTGTTTGTAAATCATATTTGTTCGCCTTATTATTTTTTATTTAATGAAGTTTCAGAAAAAACACGTTTCGCAGTAGCGGAACTGTGAAGTAAGCTTAATATTTTTTTTTGGAAAATTGTACAATATTTTCAAACATTTCTCTTTTTGTGGATTTTGTAAAGATTTAACAAGGCCCCAAATTAATTCAATGTCGTCAATATATTTTAAGTTTTGTTGTAACTGTAACTTTCTAAACTCAGTGCATATTTTTTTCTTTTTTTTCGGGATCATACAAATTCGGGAAATTATTTGATAGTGGCAAGATACAATTGCTTTCAGAAACAATTTTTCCAGGATCTAGAAGGGCAATATTTTTTAATTTTTCATTAGTAAAATCGAACCTCTTTTTAATCTGACATATTTCTGTATAAAATAATTTCATTTTTGTTTTTATACATTTTTTTTTCATTAATAGAAAGACCTACTTCGCCATCTGCTGCCCGAACGGCGCGTAACTAAGTACGTTCCCTCTAAAATACTATGTCTGCTTTTACATGGAGACCTTCTTAGCTCGACGCAATTCGAAAATGCTGAAGGGTAAAAGAGAAACATAGATTGAAAATGATGCTTTCACTCTTTGCTCTCACGTATTTTCGAAAAGCGTCGAGCTAAGAACGTCTCAATGTAAAAGCAGTCTATAGAATTCACATACAAATGGTTCGAAAGAGAAAAGTGCTGCCAGTTAAACTTTTCAATATTTTTTAACGAAAAAAAAAACAAAAAATTTTTACGGGAAAAGTGTAACGAAACGGAAAAAAAAGTAACATTGTAACAAAACTATAAAATAATTGAAAAGTGTAACACTTTTGTTACACTTGTATCATTGTGGCAACGCTGAATGGGACAAAGGAAAAGGCTTATTTATAGAATTTTCTTTTAGAAATTGCAATTACTAAAAATGTTCGCTTGCGACAAAACATTATCAAAACCCCACAGAACCCCTGCATAATGGTTCTCCAAAAGGATTCTCACTCTAACCTGGAAGCTGGTTTAGAGCGTGCAAAAATGGGCATAATTTATGAATTTTTTGTGACTGAACAAAAAGATCAGTCGAGAATCTGTGAAAGAGGTTTTATAATTTAGGTTTTAATATTTAAATACAATTTTTTTCGTGTCAATTAAATTCAAAATGGCAGCTGTCCAGCATTTCTTCGGAGGCGCCTTATTTTTTGACGGGCCCATGGTCGAAGATGTAACCTCCTTTCGGTCCTGGGACAAAATCCCGAATATATAACAACAGCAAGAGACGTACGCAGGATTTTTTCGATATATTCTTTTTTCACGAAATGGTGCACGTTTGAACAAAACATTAAAATTCTCACTATAAGAAACGACAAAATTGTGGATTAAAAAAAAGCTATGCAATATAAAAAAAATCCTACGTACGTCTCCGGAGAAAGGTATTTCGAACGTATACTGTCAAAATCTCGTATAGATCGGTGAAGATTTGCTCGAGTTATGTCTTCGGCCAGTTCGAAAAAAGTGATTTCGGGAAAAAAGCGTTTCAAGTTTTAAGTACTTTCAAATCACATGGCATACCTGTGGGGCGTTGTCGCAGAATGGAAAGTTTGGGCATTTAGACATTTTTGCCGGCATCCATCCTTTGGTATGTTATTTTTAAGCCCCTAAAGTTCCTTTTAAGATAAAAAAAAATTTCGGTCTCTTCAAAATTCTAGACCAGCTTCCCCTCTTAAGATGAAAATCATTGCAATAAATGATAAAAACAGCGAAGACTCAACGTCTAAGCGCCAACGATCGTTCGAGCAGTCAACCCCGAACGCCAAAAGGCCTAAGGTGCAAAAACCAAGCACCCTCAGCTCCAAAAAAGACATGTCGTACAGTGACGCACTGAAAGACAAACCCATTTTCGCTGTCATTGACAGGAGTAACGCGGATGGTGCGATCTCTTTCGATCAATGGGCGATCATCATGAACAAGCTCCAGGCCTCCTACTGGACTCTTATGATGGAAAACCCAGGGGAACCTGCCATCTTTGAGGACGCAGGATGGTATCAGGGGCGCGTCAGGTTAATCGCGTTTGATGGAGAGAGATTGCGCGATCTGTATAAGCTTGCGATAAGCAGGTTAGAGGGACTCTGGCCTGGTGCTAAGCTTGAAGTCGTGTCAAGGGAGGAAACCCCTTGCAGGCCTAGAGCTCGCGCTAGATTACCAGCAGAACTCTTCTGCAAAGAAACAATCATGAAAATGATTCAATTCGGCAATCCAGCCCTTCCTACCCATGACTGGAAAGTCGCTGGAAGAGCCGGAGGGTCACTATAGATCGGCTATAAGAGTCATCAATAAGGACTCCCTAGCTCCCCTGGCTGCGACAAAAGGCGTGATTCGGTTCAGCTGGTCAAATATTGCCTTAAAAATATACAAAAAAGATGAAGAACAGAACATCGTTCCATCTTCCATAACAAAAAGTGCGTCTTCAGTGGAAGAACCCCCAGGGCAAGTCGACCCTCCATCCATGGAGATAGACGAGCTCGGCACATCCTCTGCTGAAACGTATGATAACAAAACCTCCACATCCGACTTGGATGCCCAAAACGTCGTCAAATTCTCCGGCTTGGAGACTGATGACTCCGATGCCCAAAACGTCGTCAAATTCTCCGACTTGGAGACTGATGACTCCGCTAACGAGGTTTCGCTCAGCGAGGATGACCTTCTTAGGTCAAACTCTGAGAGCGAAACAGACGACGACCTCAACCAGACCGTGGTGGGGGTTAGTCTACTTAGTTGTTCCCAAGATGGTGCAGCTAACTCAGATTAACCTCCAACACTCCAAGCAGGCTTCGGCCTCCCTTCTTCTCCGTCTAAACAAGAGGGGGGAAGATATTGTCCTTATCCAAGAGCCTTGGATCATCAAGTCGATCGTTCGAGGACTCCTTTATATACTCTACTGTATATGAAGGACAATGGTGAACCCAGATCCTGCATATTGGTAAGAAGTAGCACTAATGTATTTTTACTCCCTCATTACAGCAATCGTGATGTAACCACAATAAGATACCAGACCAGTGACAACATCTACTGGCTGGTATCAGCTTACCTCGGCCATGACCATCCTGGCCCTCCTCCATGCGACTTATTTAAAAGGATTGTCGCTGCAGCAGAACGGCAGAAGATCTGCCTCATCATTGGATGCGATGCTAATGCGCATCACACAGTATGGGGTAGTACTGACATAAATGAAAGGGGTGAGGCACTTTTTGATTTTATTTTAAGTACTAACCTTATAGTAAGTAATATTGGCAATGAACCAACATTCATTACCAAAAACAGACAATAAGTGTTAGATATCACTCTTGTCTCCGACTCGGTTCATCATAGGATTACTAATTGGAAAGTATCTACTGAACACTCCTTTGCTGATCATAGATACATTCAATTTGATCTAAATGAGGAACCTCTCAAGCAACCAGTCTTCCGAAACTATCGGAAAACTGACTGGCAAAAATATCGGGTAATTTTGAAAAAGTTTATTAAACCTGAACTTTTACAAAACCCTACAAACAAACATGATCTAGACAAAAAAGTCAATGATCTTACCACTGCCCTTAACCATTCACTGCAGAAATCCTGTCCTCTTATAAAAATAAGAGGAAAACAGAAACCACTGTGGTGGAGCTCGGGGCTAGAACCGCTCAGGAAGGAGTGTAGAAAACTTTTCAACCGAGCTAAACAATCTAAAACTTCAATAGACTGGGACTCCTACAAGGAATCCCTCAAAACTTATTAATATCAACTGAGGAAAAATAAAAGAACTTCATGGAGAAACTTCTGTGGAAAAATAGAAGATACTTCAGAAGCTTCTAGATAAAGAAAAATCCTCTCAAAGAGTCCGACCATGCCTAGCAGTTTGAAAACAGCTGACGGCTGGACAGAATCCTGCGAAGAAACGCTCAATTTGCTTCTGGACACTCACTTTCCTGGAAGCTCTAAGAACTTATGCAACTATGATTCCACAGAACCAGGTAGCATAATAACAAACAACCCCGATCTGATTACAAGGGGAAAATTAATTTGGGCCATTAACAGCTTTGACCCATACAAATCCCCTGGACCTGATGGTATAATTCCAGCCGAACTTCAAAAGGCCGCGGACATTATTATCACTGTCCTTGAAGTAATTCTCATCGGCTGTACCACCTTGAACTATATCCCCACTCAGTGGAGAGAAGTCAAGGTGGTGTTTATACCTAAGGCTGGGAAATCATCCCACGTAAACCCAAAAGATCTTCGACCAATAAGTCTATCATCTTTCCTTCTTAAAACTTTAGAACGACTGATTGATATCAACCTGCGTACAGCTATAGATCCAAAATTGTTATCTACAGCACAACACGCTTACTGCAAGGGAAAATCTGTAGAAACGGCCCTACACACCCTGGTACGTACTATAGAATATTACCTCCATCACAAAGAATTCACTCTGGCCGCCTTCCTCGACATAGAGGGTGCCTTCAACAACGTCAGCAACTCTGCAATTACAAAGGCACTGACGAAGCTCAAAGTAGATGATTCCATAGTGGAGTTGATAAATCTAATGCTAAAAAGCAGGAGAATCAACTCTACTCTAGGAAACTTCTCTGCAAAGAGATCTGTCAGTAGAGGAACACCGCAAGGCGGAGTCCTATCCCCTCTCCTATGGAATATAGTAGTCAATGAACTTCTAGTTGACTTAGAAGCTGAGGGATTCAAAGTGATTGCATATGCAGATGACGCCTCCATTGCGGTGTCCGGCAAACATGCTCACGTCCTTACAGACCTGATGCAGACCGCTCTAAATAAACTTGTAAAATGGGCGGGAAAATGTGATCTAGGGGTCAACCCTCAGAAAACTGAACTCGTTCTCTTCACCAGGAAATATAAAATTCCTCAACTAATAACTCCATCAATAAATGGAATCTCACTTGTACTTTCAAACGAAGCCAAATATCTAGGTATAATCCTAGACAAAAAGCTAAATTGGAAAGCCAATATACAGGAAAGAATCAGGAAATCCACCGTGGCCTTATTTTCCTGTAAAAAAGCCATTGGTAACAAATGGGGTTTCTCCCCCCAAATCACCCACTGGCTCTACACCGCGGTCATCAGACCAATACTCACGTACGGAGTAGTGGTATGGTGGACCGCTCTTGATAAAAGGACCTACTGCGACAATTTAAGCAAGGTCCAACGAACAGTCTGTCTGTGTATAAGCGGAGCACTGAGATCAACACCCTCAGCTGCACTAAATACACTCTTTAACCTCACATAGATATCTTCAGCAAACAAATGGCCGCCAGTGCAGCCACTCGTATGAGAGCTATCTCCCAATGGACCGATAACAACATCGGTCACGTTGCAATCCTGAATTTATTCGGATCAATCCCCTGTCACTCCGACTACACCATCCCCCAATTGGTTTTTGATAATAAGTTCCAAGTCTCAATCCCACCGAGAACGACCTGGGACGACGAAGAATTTTTGAGAGATGATTCAATTCATTTCTATAAAGATGGTTCAAAAACCGAAGAAGGGGTGGGCTGTGGGGTGTAATCAAACCGACTTAACGTAAGTCTCTCGTTCCGCTTTCCAAACCATTGTAGCCTGTTCCAAGCGGAAATTCTGGCGATGAAAGAGGTCCTATCATGGCTAAGAGAAAACGTGATATCCTCAACGAATATCCGGATTTTCTCAGATAGTCAAGCAGCCCTCAAATCACTCGGCGCTGTTTCTACGAACTCAGTAACCGCCCTTAACTGTCGCCTACCTCTTAGGGAGATGGCTGAACAGTTCAATATTCACCTTATTTGGGTGCCGGGGCACAGAGATATCGTGGGTAACTGCAAAGCCGATGAACTCGCCAGAGAAGGAACCGTTCTACCGATCTCAACCAGCAGGTTGAATATTGGTATATCAATCGCTACATGTAAACTTATGCTAAAGCGAGAGGCAATGGATAGAACAAATCATAGGTGGTACAATATCACCACGTGCGTGGCAACAAAACGGATATGGCCTGGTCTAGATCCAAAACGCACAAGACATTTGTTATCAATTGCCAGATTGCAAGTTAGCTCCGTAATCAATGTCATCACCGGACATTGTCTGATAGGAAGACACACCATAAGACTTGGCGTTCCCTCAAATGACTTCTGCAGAAGTTGCTTAGATGAGGAGGAGGAGGAGACAACCCACACCTCCTCTGCTCATGTCCTGCACTCTCTTTTAAAAGAAAGCGGCATCTAGGAAAATATTTTCTTGATGATCCAAGCGATCTGGCACACACAGATCCCCTGCATATCCTTCGCTTTATTAAAAGCTCCAAATGGTTTTGTTAAGTGAGGTAATCCCTCGCATAATACCTATGGCTTCATAATGGACCTAATATTGGTGTAAGTGTGTCAGTTTGTTTTCCTGACAGTCATTTAAACCTAACCTAACCTAACCTCCCCTCTTAAGAGAATTTTTCCCATTGTGGGTCACATAAGACTATATCTGAGATTCGCTTTGTTCTATGAAGATTAAAACCAGAGTGTATCTAATAATGAGTGGGTATTTTTACGGTGCCCAAGCGTATATTCGTAAAGAATGTGCTTTAGCTCTGTATGTACATTGTTGTGCACACTCTCTCAACCTTACTATTGCTGACTCGTGTTCACAAGCAGAATTGCGATAGTGCATTCTGTTGGTTCCTACTTTAGATATACTGCTTAACACACTGCTGTTTTGAATGGTAAAATTCGGGACCTATTACCGGCTGGAAATCAAAAAACCCTGCTGGCAATTTTGATTCTTCAAAAAGTCATGAGCTTTACATTTTCGCTATCAAAACAACTGCAGTTTACACCGATAACAGCATTCAGTCACGCGAATAAAGTTATTAATGCTTTGCAACTTTTGAGAAATAAATTTGTCAAAGAGTACGATCATCTATATTAGGAAACAAAGGTGATGCTCGATGAAAATGCTGGTACACTGCAAATGCTACCTATTGTTAAAAGGCAACTTAATCGCTTTAACACTTCTGCGTCAAAATAAATTAATTCGTCCCATTTCTAGAGCACATAACTCACCAATTAACCGAGAGGCTTGCGAAACACCGTAAAGTAGTGTTTCCATCATCTGGTGTGCTACCTTCAAATTTTGTGGTCAGTTCTGAAATTGAAGACGCAATTTTTATGTATTCGGCAGGGCAGTGCTACCCGAAAGGAGTACATCCTATGACTATCTCCTCCCCTAGTCCAAAATCTGCTTTGGAATGCTTGGATAAGTGCGATAAAACATTTTGTCCAGTTATTTACACTTAAACCTGGCTACGCCCGTGCTTTGCTGCATTCACATTGATGCCGATGGTGACTGAATAGGAATCAACCATCACCTAAATTCCATCATCAAACTTTGCTCCAATTCATCATTCTTACCTTACGGGTGAGTTCAGTTTAGTATTGTTCTGCCAGGCAACCTACTTTTGGTATTACATCGAAATCTTTTTTTGGTTTTTTTTTTTTTATTTCATAAACAAAAATCATCACCAAAACTCTCTTCCCGCAACGTAAACAAAACAACCTTACCCAGTGTCTGCACTACTTTACCGATTGTGGTTTGTGGCTACGATAAGTTTGATTAGAAATTAACTCCACCTTGTGCCAATTGCTAACTAGAGTTTAAGCTTATAACATAACCCACATAACCTCGGGTCGGTACACTACGAACAAACACTTTCACCCAATAGAAAAAAAAATAAAAATAAAGAAAGGTAAAAAAAACAGAATCTAATAAAAAAAAAAAGTTAGGTAATTAAATAAACTAAAAACTCTGGTTTATCAAAAAAAAGTGAAAAAAAACTATAAGGAGATCATTATAATGATGGAGAATGACTGTTGTGACTCAGGCAACTGCCTTCTTGATACAAAATTCACGCAACGAATTAAGTGTCATGGTCTTTGTGGTAAATCGTATCATCCAATATGTATCGGTTTAAGTAAAAAATCATGCCCTTATCTTAAAGAATATTTAAACTATTTTGTTTATCTGTTCGACGAATGTAATAAAATATCACTTTTTTTTTTTTTTTTTTTTTTTTTTTTTTTTTTATATAATTAACGCACACATCAAGGGGTTATGACTACCCTTATAATGTTATTAAACACAGTGCGAGCATTTAGGAAAATAGGAGAGGATTTGTAAGGAGACACCGATGCACGTTGCTTTTGAATCTTTGTAAATCGTAATGCAGGGGAAACACAGAGCCAGGTAAAGCATTCCACATTCGGGTGGTGCGACTAAAATAAGAATCTCTATACTTGACTGTACGCCCGAAGTTGGGCTCAAGGCAGAACTGATGAGCATTCCTAGCGAGGCGGGTGTTGCGGCTAAATTGTTTCAAGGGAGGAATGCAGCTGGCTATTTCACTAGAGCACTGTTTGTGGAAAAAGCGATAAAAGAGAGAGAGACAGGTGACGTTTCGACGATGTCCAAGAGAATCAATCGATTCTACGATTGAACTATCACCTATCAATCTTAACGCTCTATTTTGTACCCTATCAAGTAGGCGCAAAGATGTTTGAGAAGCACCTGACCAGATATGAGAGTTATACTCCAGTTTTGGGCGGATGTTCTCCTCGCTGTTAAGTGTGTTAGTGACTTCACAAACTCCATTCAAACCGACAACAATCGCTTTCATAAGAACGTTCTCGCGCAATTTCATCATTTTGAAGACTTCTCTAAATCTGTCGAGACTCTAGACAGCTCAATTGAATCCCTCGCCAAACGTGTTTCTTCTAAGCAATCTTCTCTGTATAAGCAAATTTCATCATTAGTGGAATTACTTCAATCGCGCGTAGACCACTCACATTGCCGTTTTGATAACATTAGAGTCGTAATACATTCCACACTTGTCTCGGTTCTAAGCTTATATCCACACGATTCAATCCTTGATGAAATAAAAACTTTAAGATCCAATTTTGAGTCATCTCTTCAATCAATTTCAACAAATACATCAACTGATTCCTGCCATCCCAACACGATTCATCACGATTTACTTTCGAAGATCAATGATATCTCTAACAAACTGGCAATTACGCGTACTACTCTGTGTGATGTGATCGATGAGTTACAAATAACTTCTGACAAAATTGATATCATTCCTGCAAACATCCAACCAGTCGAAGTCCACACATCTATACTCGCGGAAGTAGCTGAGTCAATTCATAGACCTTCCATTGCATCTTTACTTTTTGCCCCTAATAACGACGTTCCTATAACAAGTTCTTCTACCCAGACTGAATGTTTTGGTCCGCCCGAACCTACAATCGTAAGGCTTAACAACACATGGTCCATAAGTGACTGGAATAATAGACTTAGCAGATTGAAAACTCTCAACGACAGTGTCCCGTTCTTCTTAATTAACACACCTGCCAACATTGACTGCTCCTGGATTCAAAATCTTTTTATCCTCAAATTTAAGATAGCTATTGAAAATTGCCTTAAGATTAATTCTTCAACCTATAAAATTCATATTCCTTACAAATATCAGTGGCTTTTCAAGTCTAGTCGCAAACCTATATTTTTAAAGGACAATATTAAAATTTCAGAAATGTTAAGTAAAGAATTTAAAGAACGCCCTAAAATTAATAAAAAAGTTGCATCCATTTATTGATTCAACAATAATGTAACTAGCTCTAAGTCTTACTCTTCCAATTCCCACTCTAGCCAATCCCTAAACCCACCAACCTCTATAGTCAGAAACAATCCTCTCATCTCCCATCGTAAACAAGTCTCCACCAAAGCTGTTTCTAGTAAACCCTATCCCAATTTTATCCAATCCCATACCATTAACCCGTCTCCTCAATCACCCACCCACTCTTTTTCCACAAAAGCTCCCAACACTACTAATGCTGTGCTCAGTCACTGTCCTCCTCCAGTTTTCGACCCAATGTTTTCACCGATCGCCAAGCTAACATCCAAAATCGCAGCTTCAATGACTACCAGTGATAATTTTGAAGGTCGTTATTTAATGGCCAGGTTACGCGACAGCAAATTGTACGAAAATGTTCGTCTTTATCTTTCCTATCTGTATAACAAATCTGAAAATGTTTGTATTAACGGCAAGACCAAGACGAACGTTTTAGTTTCAATCCAAAAGGAAGGTCTTCCAACGGATCCTGTTGCTCTCAGTAAAATTTATATGCGCTTCCATGAATCCTTAAATATTCCCTCTTCTACTGTTTCAAAAGACCTTTCCACTTATGCTTCCCATCTTAGTTTAAAACGTTTACCTTTCCCTCGTCATAACCGCAATTTGAATCTTTAACCTCAATTTTTCTTCTCGGCATGTATGACCAACTGTTATATCTCTTTACTATCAGAACGTTAGAGGCCTTCGCACTAAGACCTCTACCGTGTATCTGAACTCCCAATGCTTTCCATATGATATTTTTGCTCTCACGGAAACTAATCTTTGCTTCTTAATCACCTTTGTTTGAATATGTTTGTATTAAATTGTCTATCTCCAATCGCTGTTTTTATCTTCTCTGTTGTTACATTCGTCCCTTACAACCCTGTCATGTTAATCAACAATTTGTTGCATCATTAAATCCCCTAATCGATGCCGCAAATTCAAACGATGACTTCATTATCGTGGGTGACTTTAATTTGCCCGACCTGAAATGGATTCCATCCGAAGATGAAACTTGTTTTGTTCCTTCTAATCCTTCCTCCGAAAAGGAAATTATTTTCACTGATTGCTTTCTCCAGTCTGGCTTGTTTCAAATCAGTGGTATCCTTAACAATCTTCAGAGACAGCTTGATCTCACCTGTTCCTCTGATCCTTTCAACTCCTCTGTTTTTAAAAGCACCCATCTTCTCTCTACTCTAGATCACTATCATCCCCCTCTATCCTTCATTTTCCGTATTTATAATAGCGTTCCAACTATGGAACCCGTAAACTCCCCTAGTCTTAACTTTCGCAAAGCCGACTTTAACATGCTTTGTAATCTTCTCAGTAACATTGACTTCAATCTATTCATCAACCTGTCTACTCCCATCGACATAGCTTTTTCCTTCTTTTACTCCTCTATTTTTGTATGTTTGATCCAATGTGTTCCTTCAAAAATCCTGTGTTTCTTCTCCACCCTGGTATACAAAAGAATTAAAAACCATCCGCAACGTCAGAAATAAGTTATGGAAAACTTACTTAAACTGTCCGACACCTTCTAACCATTGCAACTACCAACTAGCTTCCTCTAACTTTTCGTCTCTTTGTCACACTCTCTGCCAAAATTACCTTGATAAAATGCAAACCTCTCTAATTTCAGAACCAAAACGTTTCTACCAATTTATTAATGTAAAAAGGAAATCTGACGGTCTTCCTTCAACGTTTAATTTTCTAGGCAATTCCTCCTCTGACGCCAAAGTAATAGTTACTTTTTTTCTTACCTTTTTTGGTCAGTCATATAGCAATAACCCGAATGATCCTGACCTTGAATATCATAAAAGGTTTCTTCTTAATAGCCCGCATACAACTCTAGTTTCTGTAATTATTTGTCCTCAGACTGTTCGAGACAAATTAAACTTGCTGGATGATGATTTCTCCCCTGGCCCCGATGGCATTCCAGCTATTTTTCTTAAAAAATGCGCTACCGCACTCTTCGAACCCCTTACTTCTCTTTTTCAAATTTCGCTCTCCCAAGCTGTTTTTCCCACTCTTTGGAAAGAATCTTTCATTTTCCCGATCTTCAAAAAGGGCGGTAAAAACGAGGTCTCTAATTATCGACCGATAGTTAAGCTTTCTGCTATCCCCAAACTTTTCGAAAGCATTGTGTACGACACTTAGTCTTTTCACTGCAAATCAATTGTTTCCCCACTTCAACACGGTTTCTTGAAGGGAAGGTCTACTACGACCAACCTTACCCAATTCGTTTCAAGGACTCCGTTGGCTCTAGAAAAAGGCAATGAGGATGATGTTATTACTACTGATTTTAGTAAAGCATTCGACAAAATCAGTCATCAAATTATCTACCTCAAACTCAAAGCCTTTGGTTTCCCACCACAAGTTATCGAATGGATCAAATCATACCTCGAGAATCGAATTTATAGGGTTGCCTTCAGAAAAGCTTTCTCCGATCCAATATTTGCCTCTTCGGGAGTTTCCCAGGGCAGCCATCTCGGTCCACTTCTGTTTGTGCTTGCCATTAATGACGTCGGCGGTACAGCGTCATTCTCAGACCTCTCTATTTATGCAGACGACATTAAAATAGTAAAAGTTATTTCATATGTTCAGGATTCTCTCCTCCTCCAACAAGACCTAAACACTTTCTTTATTTCGTGTAACAAAAATTTTCTTGAACTAAATGTCAAAAAATGCCAAAGTATGACTTTCTCACGTAAGCGTCTACCTTCCAGTCCCCGAATTTATTACTTCCACAACATGCCCGTCCCTAAAGTTTCGTCTATTCGCGATCTTGGAATTATTTGTGACAAAGAGCTTAATTTCCACTCTCACATTAACCATATTATTGCGAAAGCAAACTCTTCCTTGGGGTTCATCAAACGCTGGTCTAAAGAGTTTTCCAACCCATACGTCACTAAATCTTTATTCACCACCTTTGTCAGGCCTATACTTGAATATGCTATTCAGGTCTGGTCTCCCTACCAAATAACTGAATCTCGCAGAATTGAAGCTGTTCAACGTAGATTTTTAAGATTCGCTCTTCGTAGCTTACCTTGGTCTGACCCTTTAATTTTACCCCCCTATGAAAACCGATTGCTACTCATTGACAGCCGACCCTCTCTAAACGTCGTCGTATCGCTGACATTGTTTTTGTCCATCAGATTATGACGGGTACCATTGACTCCCCTGCTTTACTTGAGATGATTTATATGAATACTAATCCCCGCAACCTACGTTCCGTCCCCTTCTTCCGCCTACCAACTCTTCGTACCAATTACGCCCACTTTAACCCAATTTGCAGGATGCTTCGCTTAGCTAATACAGCAGGAATTACTTTCGATTTCTCAAAAAGCTCCTCATCCCTCAGAAAAATTATGTACGCTTCCTCTATCTAACCCTTGAACCTGTTTTGGATCCCCTTCTTGCGACCCTTTGATTGCAAAGAAAATATTTCAATACAAACTGATGCATCTCAGTACGGATTGGGATGCTGCCTTTTGCAAAAAGGAAGACCAGTCTGTTTCGCGTCTCGGAGTTTGTCAAGTACGGAACTGCAATACGCACAGATAGAAAAAGAGTTTTTAGCCGAAGTGTTCGCTTGCCATAAATTTCATTCGTATATGGCAGAGAATGTGAAATAATTATTGACCATAAACATCTATTAGGAATTATGCGTAAGGATTACCATAAAATAGCCTCAGCTAGACTTCAGAGAATGAAGTTAAGACTGCAAAAATATCGTTTAACTTTTAAGTATTTGCCTGGTAAGCTTTTATATATTGCCTACCTACTTTCACGGAACTTTGGGTATGAAAAAAGCTACGGTGAAATAAAAGGCTTAAACGAAATTGTACACTCAATAAATATTAGTGATCAGAAAAAAGAAATAAATAATGTATAAGTAAATGTATATAAAGCAGAAACTGATAATGACGACATTTTAAAATTTTTGAAGATGTTAGTTATTTTAAACTATATTAATTTGGTTTAAAAAAAAGAATTTCATTTCTTTTTTTCTATTCTTTATTAACACTTCAAAATACAAAATTGAACTGAATAACTTACATCTACCTATCTTAATTGAAACCTCTGCTGCTGTTGTAAAAGTGCTGACGACCTGTCGCCGGTGTTGGGGTGATGACCGTCGTTGAGGTCGTCTGTGCTGTTTTCTGGGAATTCGATAATGCAATAATTGCAGTTCAAGTTGCTGCGCGTGGATATGAAGAATTGAATAATTTTGTTGACGTTAACTCCTCCGCCCTTAAATTTGAACGTCCTCGTTTGATGACCTCAGGTGTTTCTTGATGTCTTCAATTCCTATTACCATGGTTTTTGCGTTTTTATCTAATTCTGGTGTTGAAGTTAGATTTTCGTTTTTTCCAATAGTTTTGTTCTTTCGACTTCGAAGGAATTTGAAAGCCAATATTATTGTTATTGTTATCAGGCAAAATGCTAGTGCTGAGCTGGTTGTGCTATGGATGATATTGTTGTTTTCTAGCAAGTCTATCTTGTTTGTGCTGTTTGCGTAGAGATTCTTAAGTCTCTCAAGTGATAGGAATTCTTCTTTGGCTTCTAACATTGGAGCTGGCTGAAGAACTGCTGGCATAGGATGATAGTTGATGATTTCTCTGTTTGTGAATTCTCTTTGGTTTACTTGTATCAAAGAGTTTGTATGGCGGATGATGTAAGTTCCATTGAGTTCGACTGTTTCGTTATTAATAACTGCAGGACCATTGAATTGGTTGAGGAGGAGAATTCCAGGAGATATTTCTTCGAGTGATGGAATGTGTTCGTTGTTTATTTGCGTACATGTTGGTTTGATGCTCTTCAGTAGGTTTGGTATGCAGGCAGAGGTGCTAATATCTATTACATTTTTTTTATTACATATGGATAGTTCATTAAATTTTTTACAATCTTTAATTATTCCAAAAATCTTATCTCTACATTCTAAAACATTTTCGTAAGGAATTTTATTAATGACATTCTTTTTCTTTATTGCTTTTAGTATAAAAACACTACAGGAATAACTTTCGCTTGTAGGTAGTTCTAATATGTAAATTATATTTTTATTGTTGGAAGCAATTTTCACATTTGCGAATTCTAAAGACATAAGGTATTTTTTCATTTTTTATTATAGTTTCAGTAATATTGATTTCGTTGCTACTTAAAATATAAGAATTAACAATGTTGGCTTTAGCCCAATGTATGCCGTAGGCAATATTTATGTGTTCTTCTTTTATTAACTCAAATTTATATTTTATTTTCATTATTAAACTAATTTCTACGTCATTTTGCGCTTTAAAGGTTTTGATTATATTATTTGTAAGGTTAGTGATTTCATTAATTTTTTCAATTGTTATTCTGTTAATTATAACTTGATTATTATTATTACTTAAAACATTATTCATCTTATCAGTTAAGATTTCGAAGTCGTGCTGGTCCGGGTTTCCGGCGATCCATTTCCACGCACTTCCGATGAAATCTAATGATCTCTTATTTTTTTTCTTTTATTTTTAATCTTAAAAAGTAATTTTTAATTTTTTCAATTTCGAAGGAAAGGATAGGATATATAGGATGTTGGGGTTTCACGTTGGTTATTGCTGTTTCCAATTCCCGGATGAAATTGCCATAAACGTCGATGTCAATAACATGTATGATTTTGAAGGATCCATTTTGGATCTTGGCATTTCCAGTGTTAATTTTAATCAATTGTGAATTGGTGTAGTCCAATATTTGGACGTTTGCACTTACGGTACAAAGTTGTACCAATAACCTAAGGGGAAGGGAAAAAATCTACTTTTTAATGAGGCTTTTGTGTATAGTTTTTCCTGATTGAGTAATTTCGGTTGTATTTTTGTCTTCTTTTACTATTTCCTTTCTGTATTTGGCTGATAACTTATTTCCTAATCTTTTGTTAACCTTGACATAAATGGTTTCTCCGTTTGAGAACTTTTTAACAGGAGTTTTTTTCTTATTATGGTATTGTAACGTGCGCTTAGTTCCAAAAATAAAACTTCACTTTTTAATTTATTTCAACCACTTTTATTCAGTATCTAAACTTTATTCGATCTCAACTCGACTTTTGGACTATCACTTGTAGACAATTTACTCTTCACTTTATCACTCTATAATCAAAACTGCCCTCTGGTTGCCTCGGGCGGGCTATTTATATCGAATGACATTTCATCTAGAACTCTCCAGTAACTTCCACATGGTCTGCAACTCTCCACTGTTTTGGCTGTCAAATATTTTCTCTCCTTGAATTTCTACACTTACACTAGTGCTCCCAGATGTGTTTTTTTTCGGTTGAACGTTTTCGATTAGGAAATTGGTATTAGATGTTGGGTTCATGTTACAGTATTCTAAATCTGCATCTTGTTTTCCTATCAGTTTGTTTTTGGTGATTTCTCTTTCTATTTCAAGTTGTTCGGGATTATTGGATAACTGTCTAGCGAAGAATATGTCGATTAGTTTTTTCCCTGTGGTTGAGTGAATGGAGTTATTATATTCGAAAATGGATTTGTCCAAAAGTTCTGGGAATGTATAATTTGGGTTTTGGGATTTTAAACAACGTATCACTTCGGATAGTGTTGAATGAAAACGTTCTACTTGTCCGTTAGCGGTACTGGTATATGGAGGAGTTTTGAATATTTTTATATTGAAAAAGTTTTCTAACATGAAAAGAACTGAATTCGAGTTTAGGGATTTTTCATTGTCGACGACTATAGTGTCAGGGACACCAAATGAAAGGATTAATTCTCTTAAAAGTTGTTTTATATCTTCCGCTGATCTTGATTTGAGGATCTTTACTAATGCATATTTAGAAAAATTTGTCAATGGCTGTCAAGATAATGCGTTTATTCGTGAAATAAATGTCTAAATGCAATATTTGACCCGGGTATGTAGGTATAGCAGTGGCTTGAATCATTGGTTTACTGGGGTGTCTGTCATATTTATGTTCCTTGCATATTTTGCATTCTTTGACTATTTTCTCTACCTTGCGGCGCATCTGAGAGAAATAAAATTTGTTCAGAATTTGCAGTTTATTTTCTTTGCTATTTCTATGTGCACGTGTATGTTCTTTTATAATTTCAGACTCTTGTTTTTCCTCCTCAAGTAAATCTGTGACTATGTTTCTGGAAAATCTAGTTCTATATTGTTTGAAATGAGTTGGGTAGATTTCTTGAATCTGTCCCAGAATCCTTTCGTTTGTTTGTAAGCCATTGATTACGGATGGATTGAGATATCGTTTAAGAATATTGATAATTTTTTCGTCGGAAAGTTCTGGTTCTACTATTGTGTGTCGATGATAGGTAGGGAAGATTATTTCGAAATTATAGGATGCTACAGGTCCTTCTGATAAAATAATTGGATTTTTGAACACATTTAAAGGCTCGGTTGCAAATTGAATAAGTCGTTGTCCTGAGCTTTCGTCACTATGTTGTGTGACGGTTAAAGAATTTATATTGCTATTAATCGGTGGTCTTGATAATGCATCGGCCACGACGTTGGTTTTGCCAGGCTTATATTTAAGCTCGTAATTATACTCTTCGAGTATGGCTTTCCATCGTTTTAATTTATGGTTGGTGTTTTTATTACTCAGCGCATAAGTTAAAGGCTGATGATCAGTGTAAATTTTTACAACTGACTGACTGTAAAGGTAATTTCTAAGAGTAGTGAGTGCCCATATGATCGCTAACATTTCTTTTTCGTTTGTAGCGAAATGTTCTTCAGTTTTATCAAGTGTTCGAGAGATGAAGGTAATGGGTTTCTAATCTTGTTCCAAGACAGCGCCAATTGCGTAGTCTGATGCGTCTGTCGTTAAATGGAATTCTTTTTTTAAGTCGGGATATGCGAGAACTACGTCTTCCGAGGTTAAAGACTTTTTTATTTTGTCAAATGCTTCTAATGCTTCGTCGTTCATTGCTATGACTTTTTTACTTGAGGCATGTTTGGACGTTCGTCCATCCTCTCCCCTTAAAAGGACTGTTAGGGGTTTTGCTATTTTAGCGTAGTCTTTTATGAACCTGCGATAAAACCCTGACAGGCCTAAGAATGATCTTTCAGTGTATTTGGACATGAAAAGTTTTCTACTGCTTCTAGCTTCTTTGGGTTGGTCTTTATTCCTTCGGGTGTAATAATAAAACCTAAGAATTCTACATTGGTTTGTAAAAATTCACATTTGTCCATTTGTACTTTTAAGTTGGCTTCTTGAAGAGTTCTGAAAATCATTGAAAGGTTTTCGAAGTGTGACTCTTCGTCTTTGCTGAAGACGACAATATCGTCTATATAGACGAAACAGATTTTTCCTATATGTTCTCGTAATATGTCGTCTAATGCTCTTTGAAAAATGGACGGAGCATTCTTCAGTCCAAATGGGGGTCGTACAAACTCGTATTTTCCGTTGCTTACGGAGAAGGCTGTTTTTTCTATGTCGTTCTCGTGTAGTTTGATTTGGTGGAAACCACTTTTTAAATCGAGTACTGAGAAGACTTTGTTTTGTCCGAGTTGGGATAGAACTTCATTTATTTCCGGTATCGGATAGCGGTCGGGGATAGTGACCATATTCAATTTTCGATAGTCGATTACTAATCGAAATTTTTTTTCGCCAGATGCATCAACTTTTTTGGGTACAACCCATATTGGTGCATTGTAAGGAGACCGAGAAGGTCTGATGATGCGGTCTTTAAGCAATTGATTTATTTGCTTTTCGACTTCATCCTTTAAGGACATAGGGTATGGATATGATCTCGTATATATTGGTTCATTAGTCGAGGTTCTAATTTTTCCTTTCACCGTTGTGGTGTAAGTTAATTTTTCATCCGGTTCGGCGAATAGATCAGAGTGTGTATCGGTGAGCTTGGGAAGCTTAAACTTGCTTTCTTCTGACATGTGTTTGTCTCTGATAGTGACGGAGTTTATTGACTCATAAATTTGTTGTTTTAATCGGATTTTAAGCTTATTTTTAATAAGCATATAACTTTCTCTTGTAAAAATGACAGCTGACAAATCCTTAAGGCTGTCGTTGCCCAGGATTCCATGGAAGGATTAGAGTGAGGGAAGAATAAAAAATTGTATTTGAATGCTATTAATACCGAAAAGATTTATCATAGTATGTTGGCTTATTTCGACTTGACCGCCAACTGAGTTTGCAAAAAAGTTTTCGTTATTCGGAATTGGATTCTTTACTAGGCTTGGCTGGATGTAGTTTTTGTTTGACCCTGTATCTATTAGAAATTTTAAAATTTTACCGTCGCTCGTCTTACATTCGAAGTATGGCAAAGACGAGCTTGTTAACCTAAAAAATGGATGTCTGCATAATCGTTCAATTGTACATAGTAATTGCTTTGTTTTTCAATATATTCATCTAAAGATTCATCTCGGATGTTCACTGTACTAATAGCATTTACTAAAGAGTTAAAATCACTGATATTTGGTTGATAATAGTGTTCAATATTATTAGTTAGTTCCAGGTTTGGATTGATTACTGTTTCGGGATAGGAATTAGGATTTACTGGATTAGTTGGCAAGTGGAAATTTCTTTGAATTTTCGGTGGGTGTGCTTGTGTAGATGGAGTTGTAATATTTTGATCGTTTGGCCTTTTGCCGTATAAATGATTCTGATATTTCGGCCTATTTATGTAGTTTACTCCTCTTGAACGTAAACTTGAATCGATTTCCATAGGTTCTGGTCTAGGAAGTGGTTTTGGGGCAGTTGGTCGAGGTGGACCATATTGGTTTTGCTGTGCAAAAGGATTTTGTGGAGGATATACTGATAAAATTGTTGGGGCTGTTGGGAGTATTGCGGGTAATGGGACCGACGTTGAGGATGTTGAGGAACATGTGCTAAATGTGGGAAAAATTGTTGTTGTTGTGTAACATGAGCTGTTCTGCGAGGTGGCAGTTCAATGATTGGTTTTCTGCTATGACCGCTAGGAATGTTAGCGTGTTGCGAGCGGAAACTTTGATTCTCAAGCTTTTGGCACAGGTATAAGGCTTGAGGAAGGTCTGCTGGTTCTCTTATACCTAGAAGTCTAGGTAGGTCACCTCTAAGGCCTCTTATGAATGTATCGAGAGCTTTATCTCGATAGGTTTCCGTCAACAAATGTATGGCATCTGTAGAAATGTCCATACTAGAGATTTTATTCAATATCAATGTCAAATGTTGGTATACCATTTGATAATATTGTTCGACGTTGTTATTACTCTGTGAAAGAGTTGTCATTTGGTACTCAAGGGTACCTAAATCGCGCTTGTCGGGATAGTGGGTAGTGAGGCATTTAGAAATGCACTCCCAATTTAACGGCGTATTGTATGATTCTAAAACCGCGTTACCCACAATTTTGTTCCTTATTGTGTTGAGGATACCAAAGTATTTTGGTGTGCCTCTAAGATGGTTGTAAATGCTTAGGATTCTTTCAATGCTCTTTCGCCAAGAGCTGTACTCGCCAGGATTCCCTGAGAATTCCCTAATTGGTTTCTGATTCTGATCTGATTAAGGTACTAATGTACGCGGATGATCTTGTCCTTTTGGCGGAATCAGCGCAATCCCTCCAGTTAATGATAAACAAATTACGCAATTATTGTTTAAAATGGAATCTCAGCGTTAATTTCAACAAATCTAAAACAATGGTCTTTAGAAAAGGAACAGGACGTTTGGCAGCAATTGAAAAATGGTACTATGGAGGAGAATCGATCGAAACCGTTAGGGAATACCAATACCTAGGTTTTACTGTGTCAAGCAATCTAAACATAGAAAAGCATCTGGTCAAAAAGCTGTCTTCCTCGAAAAATGCAATTGGTTCTGTGTGGCAAAATGTTTACGGAAATAAAGACTTATCATTTAGTGCAAAGTACAAAGTTTTCACTGCAACTTCCGAAACAATTATGCTTTATGCGGCAGAGTCATGGGGTTGGCGTCAGTCTGAAACCACGGAAAAACTGTTGAGGTTCTTCTTAAAACGTCAATTTCGGCTGCCAGACACTACTCCCAATTATATGCTGATGATAGAAACTGGATTATCACCACTGTACCTCACATCTTTAAAGCTCCACTTTAACTACATTGTCAGACTTATGAACAGCAGCACTGAAAAAATAGCAAGAAAGGTTGCAGTTTCAATAATAAGGTCCCAACGCTCATGGTTTGAAGAATGGAAAAAATTGGCGGACATGTGTGAAATCAATTTCCACCTTACTTTGGATAATGTGCCAGAGTGGAAGCCATTCCTTGACAGCTTAATTGAAAAGCTACATTCCAAAGTAAGAGAAGACTATTTGGAACAGGCTAGAAGTTCACTTCATAGGGAAATCTATTCGAAGCTGCAGTACGACCTAGGCGACAAAAACTACTTCAAGGACTGCTTTGGCACTGAAATGATATCGAACCTTTTCCGAGCAAGAGGAGAGCTATTACCGCTCAATTTCATACCGCATCGTAACGATCTAGCACTAAAATGCTCTTTGTGTAACACCAACGAAAGAGAAAATGTATTTCATTTCATCGCAAGATGCCCAATTTTAGTAGAGATACGGCGACAAACATGGCAAGAAAACTATTTGCAACAAACCGAGTTTTCAGCAATTTTGAATGGAAAGGACTGGCAGAAACTATCACATTTCATTAAAACAGCTCTTACTTATAGAAAACGAATAATACGAGAAGACTTCTAAATTCAAAATTATATCAAAATTCAATTAACTTACAACACACTTTTTTTTGTTTTTATAAAGCTATCATCTGGCTGGCGGCCCATTAGGCCATGCCTTTAAAGATTTAGTTCCAAATTTAACTTATGATATTTTAATGTATCCATAAGGTTTTTGTAAATTTTTCTATTGTGAAATAAAAATCTTAATCTAATCTAATCTAAAATCTAAAATTGATCTTGATTCTTGGTTTCAGACTAAATAATAATTTCACTTTTGTTCTATAAATATATTCTTTGATTAGGATTTGAATTTTGGTTTCAGACTAAATAATAATTTCACTTTTTATTTCTTAAAATAATTTTCTTACATAAAGATCTTGGAGATCATCCCACGCTGGTAAGGTTTCCGTTGTCCTTTTTGCGTCAGCTACTAGGGTAAAAACTCTTACACTCCCTCGTGGTTCGTCTTTCTATTGATTGAATTCTATTATATGGGTTGGTTGCTTTGCTTGGTACACTTTAACTTAACACACGCGGCGAGCTATTTTAGGTCGGTTTAATGCTTAATAGTGTCTTATGAGGCGAGCTACTTTAGGTCGACTTACTTCGTTTGTACTTTAACAAAAAACCACGTATGGGCGCCAGTTATTTTAAACTATATTAATTTGGTTTAAAAAAAATAATTTTATTTTTTTTTTTCTATTCTTTATTAACACTTCAAAATACAAAATTGAACTGAATAACTTACATCTACCTATCTTAATTGAAACCTCTGCTGCTGTTGTAAAAGTGCTGACGACCTGTCGCCGGTGTTGGGGTGATGACCGTCGTTGAGGTCGTCTGTGCTGTTTTCTGGGAATTCGATAATGCAATAATTGCAGTTCAAGTTGCTGCGCGTGGATATGAAGAATTGAATAATTTTGTTGACGTTAACTTGTATATTAAAGAAGGGTGGCCAGGTGACAAATCGAAAGTAGCTGAACATGTGAGATATTTTTGGAAGAATAGGCATGATTTATTTGTAACGGATAATATAGTATTTTTAGAAGACAGAATTTTTTTTCCTACAGCTTTGAGGGTTGAAGTGTTAAACAAACTTCATAGTGCTCATCTGGGCATTGAGAAGACAAAAGCCAGGGCTAAGACACTAATTTACTGGCCATCTCTCAATGATGACATAAAGAATATGGTACAAAAATGTAAAATATGTCAGAAATACAGACAACAAAGTAGAAAAGAACCAATGATTTCGCATGAGATTGTGGACATACCTTTCTTTAAAATAGGAATGCATTTTATGGAGGTAGAAGGAAAAAATTATTTGATACGAAGTATCTAGAAATTTTGCCAGTTCTAAAGAAAACAAGTCAAACTGTCATACAGAATTTATTACCTTTGTTTGCAACTCACGGTATACCTAGATATATAATTGCAGACAATATACCCTTTGGATTTGAAAATGTTTGCAATAATTATGACATTTTAGTAGTAACAAGAAGCCCAAGGTATCCAAGATCCAACGGATTTGCTGAGCGTATGGTGCAGGTAGCGAAAATCTTAGTTTTGAAATGCAAGGAAGATAAAAGTAGTTTATGGATGGCATTACTTGAATATAGGAATACTCCTATAAAAAACTCTGTACTTTCTCCAACTGAATTAATTATCTGAAGGAAAACAAGAAGCCAAATACCAGGAAAAACTGATATTAATAAAAATCAAATGCTCAGCCATTAAAGAAAACCAATTTTAGTTGAAAATAATAGAAAAAATAAATTAAATTATGATAAAACTCCCGAAATTAAAAGTGATTTTGAAAATGGTGACGCAGTCTGGGTAAAGGTAGATAAAATTTGGATACCAGGAAAAGTCAAATACAAACATTTAAAGACGCCGCGGTCGTATTGGATTGAACTTGTAGATGGACGAACTTTCCGAAGAAATTCGTTTTTTCTTAGACCGCGAAAATAAATAAAAGAAAAGGCTTAGAAAACAAGAATTATTGTCATTTTGTATCCAGTTTGGAAACTGTGTAGAGATTATTTCATACAATAGTAAATGAATTTAATAAAATGGAGAACTGAACAGAAAAAGTACAAACAAAATCATAAATCAATTACAGATATGTACCTATATACAATGTATATTATGCATGTTTATTTTGTTTATTCGTATATATGAACTTATAATTTTATGAATTAAGTAGACAATATTTAAATGTAAGTTAATTAAAAAAAAAAAAAAAGTGCAATGAATTAATGAAAATTTATGGATCATTTATATTAAGATAAAATCAATTTAATTAAAGGGGGAGATGTAGAGATGGCTTAAACCAAACAAACCCCAGACTCTCCTATACTCTCCACTCTTATTGTAAGATACCGAATTGTCACTTAGCTATCAAGTATGACGACAGTTGTATTAAAGCAATCACATAAAGCACACCTCTCTTTGATTAAGTCTAATACAGATGGTTCGATTCTTCTTCATCAATCTGCTCATGCTGATAGAATCATAATGAAGTTTAATATGAGTGAAGCAAATCCTGTTGCTACACCGGCTGATGGCTTAACATACAAGGATTCAACTGGTTCAGAAGAAGAACATAATTTTCCCTACAGAGAGGCGGTAGGGAGCTTAATGTATTTTGCGATTGGCAGTAGACCAGACATCTCTTTTGCTCTTGGGGTTGTTAGCCGACATCTGGAAAAGCCTAATACACAAGATGTCACCGCTGTTAAGCGTTATATACGATACGTGAAAGGAACAAGACTTCTGGGTATTCTTTTCAAATCAAATAATAAATTTACACTTAGTTGTTTCAGCGACGCAGATTATGGTGGTGATGTTGAGACAAGACGATCTACGAGTGGTTTGGTGTTTTTACTGGGTGATTCACCGATATCATGGTCTTCACAGCGACAACAATGTGTAGCGCTTTCTAAAATGGAAGCCGAATATATGGCAGTGGCAAACGCAGTGAAAGAAATTGTATGGTTGTTACGATTAATGAACGAGCTACTCATAGAAGGATGTCAAAAACCAAATCTATACTTGGATAACCAAAGTGCCATAAAACTATTGCGGAATCCAGAATACCATAAACGAAGCAAACATATTGATGTGAAATTCCATTTCATCAGGGAGAAGTTAGCTGAGTGAGCTCAACTATGTACCAACTCAAGATCAACTCGCCGATGTGTTTACTAAACCGCTGCCAAAGATGCGGTTTGAACTCCCAAGAAACAAAATCGGAATGACACATTTATAAACTTCTGTAATTTTAACAAAACCTATTGCATATAATTTTTGAATTTTGAATTTTTTGAGTATTGTTGAAAGTGGGAGCGTTAAGAGTATTCAGCAATACTAACTTGCCTTACTGTTTCATAAATACATTACTGCATATGCATACCTACCTTTGCACTTGTACATATACATATACATACTTTCCTATCTCTTTTGTAAGCTATTGACATCATGTCATTGTAAATGAATTGAACTCTTTAATATGAATAAATACTCACTCTAGTTTTGTACTCCACAGCGGTTGGTTGTTTTTTCTTTAGTTGCTTATCTTAACAACAATATCCCCTCCCTATCCTGTAGGTGTAAACAAATTTGTGAATCAAGAAATTAAAGAATTATTGCAAAAAGGTATTATAAGGCCATCGAAAAGTCCTTATAATTCTCCGGTATGGGTAGTACCAAAAAAGGGTGTAAATAAAGATGACACTCAAATACATAGACTTGTAATAGATTACAAGAAGCTCAATGAAAATACAATTTCCGATAAGTGTCCTATCCCAGATACCAACGTTATACTGTCAAATTTCGGAAATGCAAAATATTTTCCAACACTCGACCTGGAATCTGGTTTCCATCAGATTAAAATGAAACCAGAAGATATTGAAAAAACAAGTTTAAGTGTGAATAACGGAAAATATGAATTTACTAGACTTCCGTTTGGTTTAGAGAACGCTCCTTCAATCTTTCAGAGAGCAGTGGACAATATTTTACGTCCTTACATAGGGAAATTTTGTCATGTTTATATTGACGATATAATTATTCACTCTAATTCCCTGGAGCAACACACTGAGCATGTAAATACGATTATTAAAGTTTTAAGAGACGCAAATATGAAAATTTCTATTGAGAAGACTAAATTATATGAGGGAAAAATTTAATTTCTTGGATACATTATTGGTTAAGGTATAATTAAGACAAACCCTTTTAAAGTTGAAACTATTATAGAATACCCTCAGCCTAAGACTTTACGGTAACTAAGATCATTCTTGGGAATGATAGGGTTCTATAGAAGATTTATACGTAACTACGCGCAGATAAAGCGAAGCCACTTACAAAGTTTCTACAAAGTGAAAATGGACTAGTATTCACACATCTCGCAAAGGAAACCGAAATTGATTTAGACATCATTTGACTACAGAGGTTGAATTAAACCAACCTGATTATTCAAAACCATTTGTTTTAACAACCGACGCATCAAATGACGCCATTGGAGCTGTCCTCTCCCAAGAGAAAAAACCTATTACGTTCATATCTAAAACCCTCGATAAAACACAAAGAAAGTCAGTCATGAAAATAAATTCTCACGTGCGTGGACGTGTTTGATTTTCTCCTCTATCAATTGGTTGAATTGTCATAAACCTGCTTCCATAATTATTAAACTAAGTTGTATTAATATAAAATACTGTGCATATATTTCTTTTCACTGAACTGCAAACATAATTTACTAAATTTCTTATTGCGGTTTAGTAAAAATAAAAAAATAAAAATAATAAGAAAGAAAAGACAGTAAATCAATACTTTGCCGCTGCTCTCACGCGGTGACATTTGCTGTCAAAACCAATTTGAAGTTCTCTCTTGTTGCTAGTGATGAGATAGGAGATAGGACAAACTGATACCTCAGAGATGTGACTCAACTGTGGTAGCTACGGCTGCTAAAATAACAGTTTAAATAGCATTTTCAATCAGATTTTACTGTCAAAACTATTTTAAATGTTGAAAAGTACAAATTATTTCTTGAAAATATGTTATTCAAGCCATAAAGATCATTTTTCGTTTTGAAAATAATGAAACAAAAGCATTTTAAAGTTTGACAACAGCAAAAAAAAGTATTAAAAAACGTATTTTTTGTAATATTTTACTGTAGTCACAATTTAAAAATTTTATGTTTCATTTGTTGCAAAGAATTAATTTTTTGAAGTCAAGTGCCAATATTTACGCCAAATTTAATAAAATATCTACAAAATACAATGTTTTTCTATATGTAATATGTGAATATAAGAACTCTGATACGTACTTTTTAGGTTAATAGTCTATTCCCACTGGGACAAAAACGTGGTTTTCGTAACAATTCCTAAAAACTAACAAATTTTCAAATAAATTTTTCTAGAACCTCATGTTTTCAGTAGCGAGATGTTTTCAAGTCACTTGTGATGAAACCAATAGCAAATAAGTGACGGAATAGAAGCAATTTTATGTTATAAATTTGTTCACCATAAGCAAATGTTAGAACAAATCTTTTCTTTTCACTTCTAACACATAATTTTTTAAGTGTTTTATGATATAAATTTATTTGTGTTTGACTCAATCTTTCCATTCTATAATAAATGAATGTAACAATACAATAACATTAATAAAGGTGATTTTTCTAAAAACATAAAGTGCAAAAATGGAGAGAAGTCAAACAAAAACTGTTAAGGAACGATTCAAACGTTTTTTTAATTGAATTGCGTTTTTGCCCCAGTGAGAGTAGGCTAAAGTAGGCGAAACTATACTGTTAACTGTTTTCAACATAAATTATTTATTCAGTAAAGACACCTCTGTTTTTCCTTTGATAAATAGAGACAGTAAATTACTTAAGTTGTGGTTTCTTTTTTCTATACAATCCAGCACTAAGCAAAGTATTCGAATTCAAAAAAAGGTAGGGAAAACGCTGGTATCGACACCTATATTCACAGTTTCACGAACAACTTTTTCAAATCACAAAAAGCGAATCGTAAGGCCAGTGGAATGCATAACTTTATAATTTTTTGCAAAGGCAACATTGTTTCGTAAAAAAGTTTAAAACAAATTTTGGTTGCTTAAGTAAAAAACTTTGCTCTCTAGTTTTTAACGTATCATAAAAAGGTATAGCATGACACTAGTTTGAACTGAAACAGGATTCAATCCTAAGTGGAAATGAGGTATTTGAAGCATTCAAGAAAATATAATCCATGTACCAGTGAAAACCTCACCCACCTCTAGTTTTAGTGAATTATCGACTCATCCCTAGTTCGTTTGACGTTTGCGTTGCCTATTGAAAAATAATTTTAGCACATAAATAATTTTTAAAAACACCGCGCCGCATTCATTGGGTCACCCCTATCAGTTGCGTGCGGCAAACCCCACCGCATCAGTTGCCGCGCCGCTCCCACCGCACGCAACGCGTTCTATGGGCCGGGGCCTTAAGAACGAGGGATGGTTTCGTGTATGTTAAAAATGTGATAAGGATTCTGAAATTAAAATCACCTCAACTTCAACAGGTCCCTAAAAGGCTCTTTACCGCCGCGCCGTTTTGCTTGATGTCATCTAGAGCAGCATTATGACTAATTTATACTAATTTTCTATTAAATTCTCATTCATAATTATATATTTTCATTTCTATTTATCTTGATTGTATCGTATTGATAAATTCTTTCTTTTTAAATTTTCTCTATTCTACTTTTCATTTCTTTCTCTTCTTCTGATCAAGTGGTGGTGTTAATATTGCTGCGCTTTCTACTTTTATTTTTAATTTTTGATTTTTTGTTTTATCGTACAAAAAAGTACTCTCATTGTTTGTCTTTAAAATGGTTAATGAGTCTGATTGTGTTGATGAAACTGCAGTGCGAGCGGTTATGAAGATATTATGTAGTGCGCAAAGGGGATTAAAAGTCTGCTATATTAATGCTCGTAGTCTGAGTTTAACCAAATTAGACTATATGCGTTATGTTCTTAGAGATACAGGGGTTGACATTGTTTGCATTTGTGAGACTTGGTGGTGTTCTGATAATTCAATTGATTTATATGAAATTCCGGGCTTTGAGCTCATTCGTGGCGATAGGGTTACTACTACTACTGGTGGAGGAGTTGCGGTGTACTGTAGCGTGTCATTTACACACAAAATATTGAGGCAGTCCGAAGGAAGTGCAGTTGAATATCTTCTAATAGAAGTTACTGATGGCATAACGAAGTGTCTTATTGGTGTTTCTTATAACCCTAATCGATGTTGCTCCCCAGAACCATTATTTTCTACATTGCAAGAGTTCACTGCGCTTTATGAGCACATCATTATTTGTGGAGATCTCAATGCCGATCTGTTAAAGTCCGATACTAAAGCTCACCAACTACTTGATTTTGCCGCTGCTGCTGGGCTGTCTATTGTAAACTCATACGCAACTCATTTTTCTCCAATCTCCTCTCCAAGTCTTTTGGATCTCATAATGGTATCTAATGAGTCATATGTCCTACTTCAAGACCAGTTGTCCTTGGCCGGAATTTCTGACCATGACCTGTTATTCTGTACCTATGGAGTTAATATGTCTCGCTCTTTCACTTCATCATTTTTTTCAATTCAGAGACTATGATTCAATTAATTACAACGCCTTACAATTCGATGCAGCCTGCTTCCATCTTCCATGGCGTCATTGCTATCAAGCCTCTGACGTAAACGACAAAGTAGATCATGTTGAAACTCTAGTATTGAATCTTTTTAATAGGCATGTTCCTGACAGTTTTTATACGAAATAAAAAATGCCCATGGTTCACTAATGAGGTTCATTACTCCATGAAAGTTCGTAATAAGCTATACTCTAAGTGGAAACAACGACCAATACGTCACAATTGGGAACTTTTTTGCAATGCTCGTAATAATTGTACGTATATAACACGGAGGGCAAAAAAAAGATATTTTTTTTCGAAACTAAATACTGACTTGCCTTCTAAGAAGCTATGGAGCAACTTACGTAATATAGGTGTGAGGGAAAAGATCACTTTCAGTAACACTCTCGATTTTACAAACTTTAGCAACAGTTTTTGAAGAAGCTCAAATAACAACCTAAGAGCTTTTCCAGTAGAAAGACTAGTTTATAATGCTGATTTCATTTTCGAAGTTGTTACTGAGGTTGACATCATCAATGTCTTTCGTTCTTTAAAGTCGAATGCGGTCGGTGAAGACGGTATACTTCTGCGATTTGTAAAAATGATTCTTCAAAATATTATAAGTCCTATTACACACATAGCTAATTTCTGCATAACACCATTTAGCTTTCCCGACAAATGGAAGCTTGCTAAAATTATACCCGTGCCTAAGAAATCTCAGCCTTCTCTTGAAACAGACTACCGCCCCATCAGTATATTGCCATGCTTATCAAAAGTTTAGGAGAAAGTGCTTGCTAATCAGATGTCGCGTCATTTGGATCAACGTAATTTGTTATCTTCAATCCAATCTGGATTTCGAGCACGTCACAGTTGTACCTCTGCTATTATGAAAATTGATGATGACATAAGAATTCAGTATGACAATGACAACTTAGCAATTCTTTGTTTGCTTGACTTTTCCAAGGCTTTTGATAAGGTGGATCATGAATTGTTGTGCCAGAAGCTTCGGTTTTATTTTGGCTTTAGCGAAAGATCTGTCCGTCTACTGCGTAACTACTTGTTCAATCGTTATCAGAGGGTTGTACACAATGGAAGATCTTCTGATTTCAAGTCTTTGATAACTGGGGTACCACAAGGATCAATATTAGGACCAATCTTATTCTGCCTTTATAAATGATCTTCCTTACGTTTGTTCAAATATTTCCTTTCACCTTTACGCAGACGATGCCCAAATATATCTTTCGCGTCCCATAGGGTTGATTGAGGATTTGATTGAAAGATTAAATGAAGATCTTGCAAACATTTTTAATTGGTCTCAATCTAACGGACTGAATCTCAACTCTGAAAAAACACAATTGATTCTTTTATCCAAGAAGCAGTACAGTACCAATGAAATACCTCCCGTATTTTTAAATAAAAGGCAAATAAAATTTGTTAATGTTGTCATGAATCTTGGTTTTATGATGAATAGGTCACTTTCAGCTGTTGACCACATTAATTATGTAGTAAGCCAGATATATGCGGGTTTGCGAAAGCTGTGGCTGTCTTCAAGCTTCACCCCCACCAGTACAAGGCTAAGGTTGATCAAGTCATTGTTTCTTCCACTCATTGACTACTCTAGTACGGTATACTGCAAACTCGACTCCCATTCACAACATAAGCTGCTTGTAGCATTTAATGACACAATAAGATATATATATGGAATGCGTCGGCACGATCACATCTCGCACTACCATGTTCTTATACTTGGTTGTACTTTTCAACAGTTTCTCAATGTCAGATGTTGTCAGTTCATGCACAACCTTATTAACAGCAGATCTAAAACATACCTCTTCGAAAAAATTCAATTTGCGCAATCCAACAGAACACGAAATATTATTATTCTCAACCATAATTATCTGAGTTCTTCGCGGCTCTGCTTCATCTATGCTGTCAGACTATTTCGAAGATAGAAACAAGCAAGAAGTGAAACAGGTTATTATGCAAGACACAAGAGTAATAATGAGAATTTGGGATATGTAAGTTAAACATAGGGGAGATAAGCATAATTATTGCAACCAAAGATTTTAATGAAATTGGTACGGACATAATTTAAGAAAGACTTAACATTTAACAATGATTCTTAATTTTTCCCCCGCCCCTGAACTAAAGTTTCAGAGAGAACAGCGAGCTTGCGAATTGGTCGCATCAAATTGCCGCTGGCCGTTTTTACAGGTGGGAGATTGGCTTCCTTTATAACGACAAGATCGTTGACCCTGATGTATTGCTGTGTTTGTTGCCAACCGGGGGGCTGCTGTTACGACGTCAGATACTCCATTTGCCATCGCTTCCAGATTTGGATTTTCGATTGAAGTTGTTGCCAGTACGAAAGACGATTCTAATGTATGCCAGCGTCGGCTCTGGAATAGCAGCATAGGATTCACCTAAAAAGAAATGACTAGGAGTTAGTGGATCTAGTTCGGTATCCGAGATTTGACGTAGCGGGCGCGAGCTTAGAATAGCCTCGATTTGAGTCAAGAGCGTATAAAATTGTTCATAGGTTAAGGTATCCTGGTTTATCACCCGGCGTAAATGTTGTTTCACAGATTTAATTCCGGCCTCCCACAAACCACCGAAGTGCGGTGCCGAAGGGGGTATAAAATGCCACGAAATTCCGTCACGGGACAAAGAATCTGCAACATACGAGTTGTGGGTTTGCGATGAGACGAGTTGATGCATCTCAGATAACGATCGAGCCGACCCGCGAATATTTGTTCTATTGTCAGTATAGATGTGGGAAGGCTTACCACGTCGAGCCACAAACCGTCGGAGCGCGGCGAGAAAGGCTTCGGTTGTCAAATCACTAACGAGTTCCAGATGGATGCACTTCGTAACAAGACAATCGAAAAGAGCAATATATCCGTTAGAATAGTTAGATTTTCGTCCCCGATTTCACTCTGAGAGTTATAGGTCCCGCGTAATCACAACCGCAATGCACGAAGGGTCGACTAACTTGAACACGTTGCGTAGGTAAGGTACCCATCAGCTGATGTGTTGTTGCTTCACGCTGCCGGAAACATTTGACGCATTCATGTGTTATTTTTCGGAGAAGGTTACGGCAGCCGATGACCCAATACTCTTGTCGTATAAGGGCGAAAAGTGTTGATATACCTGGACCTGGAAGACAGAACAGAATATGGGCGTGTAGAACCAGGAGCTTCGCTATGATGTGTCCTTTAGGTAAGATGATTAAGTGTTTGGTGTTGAACGAAGCATTCGATTCTGTAATTCTACCACCAACCCTCAGGATGCCTTCATCATCTAGAAACGGTGAAAGATAATTTATTTTCGAATTTTTGTGTACTTTACTAAATTTCATAAGCGATTTTATGTCCTCTTGGAAGTACCGACCTTGTAGCCATTGAATAACCTTCTTTTTGCATTAAAGATTTCAATTGTTTCAAGGTAAATCGAGGGGGAATTTTTATCTTTCGACATTTGTTGACAACGCATTGGATTCGGGCGACCGCTCCAATGAGAATATTCCACGTCGACGCCGATGTCGAAAGCGATTCGATGGGGTGATCATCAGTAACAATCAAAAAAGATTTCGGAGAAGCTTTCTTCTCCTCTTGTATGCTGGCAGGATCATCATCACTGGGTGCAAGAATCGGCCATTTATCGAAATCTTCTCTCTACCAGTGTGGGCCTTTCCACCACAGATTGTGCTGAAGAAGCTGAGATGGCAAAAGGCCACGAGACGCACAATCTGCAGGGTTGCAATGAGTTCTTACATGAAACCATCTGTTTCGTGAGATTGCAACGAGAATCTCTGATGTGCGGTTGCCGACAAAAATGTTCCATCTACGAGGTGGAGAAGAGAGCCACGATAGAACTACTTGCGAATCTGTCCACGCGAAAATATTTTCGAATGTTATGTTAAGTGATGCTTGAACGGCTACAAGAAGTGTTGTCAGGAGAACAGCACCGCATAATTCTAATCGGGAAATGATTAATTGTTTCAAAGGTAAAACACGAGTTTTGGCGGCAATAATATTTGTTTCACAAGTTCGGTTGGGTAGCATATAACGCGAATAGATTACGGCCTATAAGCAGATTCTGATGCGTCCGAAAAAGCGTGTATTGAAACCCGTTTGTAGCGAGACCAGTTGCTCGAGGTATTTCAATGTTCGTAAGGTATGGTAGCTCGTTGCGATATTTTCTCCATTTGCAAGCAATGGGGTATGGAAGATCATCATCCCAGTGGACATTTCGTTGCCACAGCTTTTGTAAAAATATTTTGAGTGACACAACCGAAGGGGCAAGAAAACAGAGGGGGTCGAATATACGCGCTATATCTTTAAAAATTTGTCGTTTTGTTACCTTTTCCGTAGGTTGACAGTTCAAACGAAAACTAAAAACATCACTGTCAGAGTTCCAAAATAAACCTAACACTTTTGTCCAAGAATCACCAGATTCCGTGTCGAGATCGAAACAGTGAGGTAGGTCATAATTTTGGTCTGGTCGGAGTTCTGGACTGTTGCTTTGCCATTTGCTTAGTTTTACACCGGCCTTTTCGAGAAGATTGATCAATGAATCGCGTTTAAATTAAGCTTCTGATAGACTATCACCACCCGACACGACATCGTCAACATAAAAGTCTTTTAAAATAATCTCTGATGCGATAGGAAACTCTTTTTTATAGTCTTTAGCGATTTGCTCTAGTACACGAACAGATGAGAAGGGAGTGCTAAAAGTTCCGTATGTAACCGTTTCTAATCGATAGTGTTGAAGAGGTTCCGACGGTGATCTGCGCCATACGATTCTTCGGAAATCCGTGTCTTTCTTAGACACTCAAATCCGCCGAAACATCTTTACTATGTCCGCTGTAAAAACAAATTTATGTCTACGAAACCGAATGCGAACAGAAAACAGATTGCGTTGAATGGGTGGTCCAATCATAAGCATATCGTTAAGACTGTTGCCTTTTGAATCTCTGAACAAACCGTCAAATACCACACGAATTTTCGTAGTGCTGCTGTCCGGTTTAATAATAGCGTGATGGGGCAAGTAATAAACGTTTGGATTGGATATTTCAGAATTTGGAATTAATGACATGTGTCCTAGTCTTAAGTTTTCCTCTTGAAACTGCGAATAGCTTTCACACAGGTTGGGATTCTTAGAAAACTTTTTCTCCATCCATTCAAGACGGGATATGGAACCAGTTAAAGTGTTGCCAAACAAGGTTGTTGACTTAAATGGTAAATCAACAATGTATCTTCCCGATGAGTCTCTAGTAAAGGTGTTCAGAAAATTCTCTTCAATTTTTTGATCTTCAGGAGAAATTATAGATTTTGGATCAACTTCTTCGATTGTCCAAAAAGACTGTAAGATAGAGTAGATATGTAAACAAATATCATGCGAGCTAATGTGTTTGTGTATAAGCAGATGGTAAGGGTCCAGCTAAAACCCAACCAAAAATGTTTTTCGAGCTATCGGGTATCCTTCAGGACTAGTTGTGCATTGGCCTTGTAAATATCCCATGCCTTGTCTGCACCGTGTAATATGTCAACCGGACCACACTTGTCAAAAGTGGGATCGGCTAATTCAAGTCCTTGTAGATGATTCCAATCCTCAACGCTAAAGGTCATAGTTGGCAAGTTCGTTTTTACGTTTGATAGAATATAAGTAATGGTGTCGTGAAATAAGGCCAAATGAAGAGATTTGGCCTTATTTCGCTTTCTTAAAGTGAAATAAGACCGGATTGTAACGTTTGGCCATATTTCACTTTGTCAAAGTGAAATAACCCCAATTTGGCATTATTTCGCTTGCGATTGCCTAAATCGCCCAAAATGAACTAAAAACCATTCTTAAATTTTTGAAATGAAGAGAACATATTATTTAAGTCAACGATCTTTTTATTTTGAATGTAGGTATGTACTTGTACATATAAGCAACAGTTAAAGTTTGTACATAAATTTCCTAATCAGTATAGTAAATGTATAGAACTAACAGAAGACTTTTGTGCTGTTTTCAACAATTTGCCTACAAATTGGGCACAGAATCGGGTTGTTATTTTTTATATAGTTATAGTAAGGAAATTTAAATACATTAAACCAAAGAGGCTAGTGTATAATGGTTAATGTATTTAAATACCTTACAAAAAAATAATAATAGCAAAAAATTCGCGCGAATTTTTCGCTATTATTATTTTTTTAGCAAGGAAATTTAAATACATTAAACTAAATAGGCGAGTGTATTGTGTTTAATACAATAAATTTCTTTACTGGAAAAATAATAATATCAAAAATTCGCTCGAATTTGGTGCTATTATTAATTTTTCAGTAAGGAAATTTAAATACATTTAACTAAATAGACGAGTGTATAATGTTTAATGTATTTAAATTTCATAACTGGAAAAATAATAATAGCAACAAATTTGCGCGAATTTTTTGCTATTATTATTTTTTCTGTAAGGAAAATTAAATACATTAAATTAAATAGGCGACTGTATAATGTTTAATGTATTTAAATGTCCTTACTCAAAAAATAATAATAGCAAAAAATTCGCGCGAATTTGTTGCTATTATAAATTTTTCAGTAAGGAAATTTAAATATTTCACAAAGCGAAATAAGGCTAAATAATAGCATTTGGCCTTATTTCCCCTTGAATGAGTTAATCTGTTTGGCATTATTTCACTTCAACAAAATGTAATAATGCCAAACGTTAAAATTTGGCTTTATTTCACTTTTAATAAACGAAATAAAGCCAAATCCCTCCATTTGGAATTATTTCACGGCACCGACTGTAATACAATATGTATCACAACGTGAATTTATGACCAAAGAAAGCAGGCCTCTGGATTTACCAGCGTTAGTAGATCCAATGCCACTATTGGTATGCGGGCATATTTCCGTTTTAATCCGAGTCTTTGTTCACATGACTCGGTGACAAAAGATACTCGTGAAATGTGAACCTGCATCTACTAGGATTCGAACTAGCTGATGATTACGGTGACGTGAAATACTACCAAACGAAATAAAGCCAAATTCCAAAAATTTAGCTTTATTTCGATTTGAAAAACGAAATAAGCCCATATTCTCAGTTTGGCTTTATTTCGCATTAGAAAATGAAATAAAGCCAATTTGGTGTTATTTCGATTTAAATTTTTGCAGAACATCCATCTTTTATCTTTAATGTAAACTTTTATTCACCAAATATTAAAATAAGCTCATTATAGTGTAAAATGAGGAAATCAATGTTTTTCATTTCGTAATTTTCGCTAGTGGTTCGTATGGGTTTTCAATGGATAGATATCTTTGTAAATGTTTCCTATACTTAATATTTTAATGGTTGTTATTTATTACGTTTTATGTGACTACTTTTGCAAGCCGAGTTCTTAGAAAGTGTAATTGTTTGATTTGAGTTGAATTGAAGTCCAGAGTTTGAAATTCGGCTGGATGGATAAACATAGACATGTTTAACCATTTAACATAATGAAAAATTGCATGAAGAAAGTAAAAGGATAATTACTAAAAAAATCCAAACTCACGATCAGATATGGAGAGTGAAAAAAATATTAAGACTTTAACAAAAGGGTCAATTTGGGGAATCGAAAATTTTTCGATTCCCCAAATTGACCCTTTCGTAATGGCTTAATATTTTTTTCACTCTCCATATCTGATCGTCAGTTTGGATTTTTTAGTTATTATCCTTTTACTTTCTTCATGCAATTTTTCATTATGTTAAATGGTTAAACATGTCTATGTTTATCCATCCAGCCGAATTTCAAGCTCTGGACTTCCATGCAACTCAAATCAAACATTCAAACATACAAACAGAAAAAATATAATTACCTTTTCAATCCATTGTTTTTGAAAGTATATATATAATTTATGAAAAATTTGGTTTAATTTCCATTTTGAAAACGAAGTACCGCCAAATTTTGTGTTTAAACAAATTTGGCGTTATTTCCATTACTTTTTTGGCATTATTTCGTTTTGGTAATCGAAATAAAGCCAAATTGGTATTATTTCCTTTCGAAAAACGAAATAAGACCAAATTTAAGATATGGTGTTATTTCATTTGGTATTATTTCACGTCACCGATGATTACCGTAGATGTCTAAGATTTTGCCTAGAGCGGTTGGTAGCAGTGCTTGTTTAATTGGGTTAATGGTATTTATGGAATGATTGTTAATTAAAGCTTGCGAAGATGTTGAAAATAATTTGGTATTTGAGTAGAATGAAGCGAGGAAAAGTTGATATTTGGTTCGAGTGAGCATGGATCATGTAAAGTCTGTGGTATAAAGTCTATACTTGGATCATGAAGTAACGGAGTTTTGTTTTGAACCAAGTTCGAGACTAAATGATTTGGCGAATTCACTGAATCATCATGAACCAACGAATGATGACATGCAAAAAAATTACATCAAAGTCACAGCTTTGTTTCGGGAAGATAATTTGAAATCCACTTAAGAAATATTAAGCCATTACGAAAGGGTCAATTTGGGGAAGCGAAAAATTCGAGCGAATATTTAGGCTTAATATTTTTTTCACTCTCCATATCTGATAGTCAGTTAAAATTTTTTTTGTTATTATCCTTTTACTTTCTTCATGCAATTTTTCATTATGTTAAATGGTTAAACATATCTATGTCTTATCCATCCAGCCGAATTTCAAAATCTGGACTTCCATGCAACTCAAATCAAACATTCAAACATACAAACAGAAAAAATATAATTACCTTTTCAATCCATTGTTTTTGAAAGTATATATGTATACAATTTATGAAAAATTTGGCTTTATTTCTATTTTGAAAACGAAGTACCGCCAAATTTTGTGTTTAAACAAATTTGGCGTTATTTCCATTACTTTTTTGGCATTATTTCGTTTTGGTAATCGAAATAAAGCCAAATTGGTATTATTTCCTTTCGAAAAACGAAATAAGACCAAATTTAAGATTTGGTGTTATTTCATTTGGTATTATTTCACGTCACCGATGATTACTGTAGATGTCTAAGATTTTGCCTAGAGCGGTTGGTAGCAATGCTTGTTTAATTGGGTTAATGGTATTTATGGAATGATTGTTAATTAAAGCTTGCGAAGATGTTGAAAATAATTTGGTATTTGAGTAGAATGAAGCGAGGAAGAGTTGATATTTGGTTCGAGTGAGCATGAATCATGTAAAGTCTGTGGTATAAAGTCTATACTTGGATCATGAAATAACGGAGTTTTGTTTTGAACCGAGTTCGAGACGAAATGATTTGGCGAATTCACTGAATCATCATGAACCAACGAATGATGACGTATATTGCATGTTTTGCAGCGAAATTTTGATTGGCAGTGTGCAGAAGAATGTCCACTGCGAAGGCAATTAAAACAAATTTTGTTATTTTTAACAAACTCTCGTCTAGATTGAGTATTCATTTTAAGAAACGATTGACATTGTGAAAGGTTATGATTTGCTTTAATTTTTTTGCAGGTGACCGTAGATGAAGCATGCATGCTCTTAACAGAAGGCTTTTTGTTACGATATGGTTCCCGAGAACTAGTGTTACAGTTTTCTAAAGCTTCACAACGTCGATCTAAAAAGTTCAATAACTGCCCAATGGTAGGCTCATCCTCTGAATAGTTTTCTTAAGACCATGCTTGTCGACTTCTGGACCTAATAATATGTAAATTAGCCACTGATCTCGAGATAAGGCACCCCAGTGCGTTCAGAACCCTAACAATTTCATCTGCTCCATCTGATATTTTTCGCAAGTTATTGACATTAAATGAATTACCCGACGGAAGCTTGAACGTAGCTGTTTATCATATGACGAGGTCTGTTGAAATGTTTTTGAAGCTTGTCCCAAGCTTCGTCATAAGTTTCATCACATATTCTGAGATGGCTTAGGAGGCCTAACGCCTCGCCTCGAAGACACGAAATTTAGTATTGAAATTTCCTAACTGGCGATAGTTTTGGTTTAATTCTGACCACGCTTTGGAAAGTGTCGCTGAACGTTGGTCAATCCTTATAATTGCCCGAAAACGGCTCGATTCTTACGGACGGAATTAAATTATCATCGCTTTTCCAAAGCGCGGCTTGACTTTACGACTCAACCAACATCTTTTGTCGAGTAGCTAATTGTGCCACAGTGTTTTTCTTGTTCTCTTCTTGTTCGCGTTTCAAAATAGCTGATAAAGGACTCGACTTAACAGCTAAGATCTTCGTTTGAAATTCATGGAATTCTGGAACAGGATGCCAATAACCGTCCTGATCCCCCAACGAATACATTTGTTTTTGTGTTGACGAAAATTTTTCCCAAAGGTCATCAGCTTTATAATCTCGAATTTAAGGTCCGAGAGTAAAGTTGCTTCCGAAATAGATTCTACATAAGTGACTAACTTCGTAAGAGAGCCTTTCAAATGCCCACGTGATGAGCGGAGCAATGGCAAAGTCAATCGTTCGGTCATTTTTAGAAATTACTATATGTATTTTACTCAAGAATTATGTTCTCAAAAAAAAAAAGAATTCATTATGTATAATTTTCACCACGATCGATGTGGCTAATAAATGTTCACTAATCTGATAATAATGTATATAAATGTATATATTTAGCATGCACATATATACAGGGTGTCCCGTACTTCGTTTGTTATCCTTTGGGGTGTTATTCTTGGTCATATTCTAAGATTGTTGCTCATAAAAATTGTTCTACAGTAAAGCTCGTTTCTCAACTTTGAAATCACTTTTTGACAATTTAAAAAAAGGCTAACTTTGGTGTACCCTGACCTGTGTTAAATTCGATATCTGTTGAAGCCGCTATGATCGAAATTTTTTTTTTTTTTCAATTTTACCCGTTTTGTATTTTTTCAAGTATCATAAAATGTATGGGTTTTTGAGTGCACTTTTTTTATTATTGTTTAGTTCATCTGTAAAAAATAAAGAAACTCTATGTTTACCAAGCATTTTCTGCAAAAAAATTACCTCAAAGTCAAAGCTTTGTTTCGGGAAGAAAATTTGAACTCCACTTAAAAAATATTAAGTTGGGGAATCGAAAAATTCGAGCGAATTTTTCGATTCCCCAAATTGACCCTTTCGTAATGGCTTAATATTTTTTTCACTCTCCATATCTGATCGCCAATTTGGATTTTTGTAGTTATTATCCTTTTACTTTCTTCATGCAATTTTTCATTATATTAAATGGTTAAACATATCTATGTTTATCCATCCAGCCGAATTTCAAAATCTGGACTTCCATGCAACTCAAATCAAACATTCAAACATACAAACAGAAAAAATATAATTACCTTTTCAATCCATTGTTTTTGAAAGTATATATATAATTTATGAAAAATTTGGCTTTATTTCCGTTTTGAAAACGAAGTACCGCCAAATTTTGTGTTTAAACTAATTTGGCGTTATTTCCATTACTTTTTTGGCATTATTTCGTTTTGGTAATCGAAATAAAGCCAAATTGGTATTATTTCCTTTCGAAAAACGAAATAAGACCAAATTTAAGATTTGGTGTTATTTCATTTGGTATTATTTCACGTCACCGATGATTACCGTAGATGTCAAAGATTTTACCTAGAGCGGTTGGTAGCAATGCTTGTTTAATTGGGTTAATGGTATTTATGGAATGATTGTTAATTAAAGCTTGCGAAGATGTTGAAAATAATTTGGTATTTGAGTAGAATGAAGCGAGGAAGAGTTGATATTTGGTTCGAGTGAGCATGAATCATGTAAAGTCTGTGGTATAAAGTCTATACTTGGATCATGAAGTAACGGAGTTTTGTTTTGAACCGAGTTCGAGACGAAATGATATGGCGAATTCACTGAATCATCATGAACCAACGAATGATGACGTATATTGCATGTTTTGAAGCGAAATTTTGATTGGCAGTGTGCAGAAGAATGTCCACTGCGAAGGCAATTAAAACAAATTTTGTTATTTTTAACAAACTCTCGTCGAGATTGAGTATTCATTTTAAGAAAGGATTGACATTGTGAAAGGTTATGATTTGCGTTAAATTTTTTGCAGGTTACCGTAGATGAAGCATGCATGCTCTTAACAGAAGGCTTTTTGTTACGATATGGTTCCCGAGAACTAGTGTTACAGTTTTCTAAAGCTTCACAACGTCGATCTAAAAAGTCTAATAACTGCCCAATGGTAGGCTCATCCTCTGAATAGTTTTCTTAAGACCATGCTTGTCGACTTTCTGGATCTAATTTATGAACTAATATGCAAATTAGCTACGGATCTCGAGATAAGGCACCCCAGTGCGTTCAGAACCCTAACAATTTCATCTGCTCCATCTGATATTTTTCGCAAGTTATTGACATTAAATGAATTACCCGACGGAAGCTTGAACGTAGCTGTTTATGATATGACGAGGTCTGTTGAAATGTTTTTGAAGCTTGTCCCAAGCTTCGTCATAAGTTTCATCACATAGTCTGAGATGGCTTAGGAGGCCTAACGCCTCGCCTCGAAGACACGAAATTTAGTATTGAAATTTCCTAACTGGCGATAGTTTTGGTTTAATTCTGACCACGTTGGTCAATCCTTATAATTGCCCGAAAACGGCTCGATTCTTACGGACGTAATTAAATTATCATCGCTTTTCCAAAGCGCGGCTTGACTTTACGACTCAACCAACATCTTTTGTTGAGTAGCTAATTGTGCCACAGTGTTTTTCTAGTTCTCTTCTTGCTCGCGTTCAAAAATAGCTGATAAAAGGCTCGACTTAACAGCTAAGATCTTCGTTTGAAATTCATGGAATTCTGGAACAGGATGCCAATAACCGTCCTGATCCCCCAACGAATACATTTGTTTTTGTGTTGACGAAAATTTTTCCCAAAGGTCATCAGCTTTATAATCTCGAATTTAAGGTCCGAGAGCAAAGTTGCTTCCGAAATAGATTCTACATAAGTGACTAACTTCGTAAGAGAGCCTTTCAAATGCCCAAGTGTTGAGCGGAGCAATGGCAAAGTCAATCGTTCGGTCATTTTAAGAAATTACTATATGTATTTCACCCAAGGATTATGTTCTCGAAAAAAAAAAGAATTCATTATGTATAATTTTCACCACGATCGATGTGGCTAATAAATGTTCACTAATCTGATAATAATGTATATAAATGTATATATTTAGCATGCACATATACACAGGGTGTCCCGTACTTCGTTTGTTATCCTTTGGGGTGTTATTCTTGGTCATATTCTAAGATTGTTTCTCATAAAAATTGTTCTACAGTAAAGCTCGTTTCTCAACTTTGAAATCACTTTTTGACAATTTAAAAAAAGGCTAACTTTGGTGTCCCCTGACCTGTGTTAAATTCGATATCTGTTGAAGCCGCTATGATCGAAATTTTTTTTTTTTTTTAATTTTACCCGTTTTGTATTTTTTCAAGTATCATAAAATGTATGGGTTTTTGAGTGCACTTATTCATAAGTTTTTTTTTTATTATTGTTTAGTTCATCTGTAAAAAATAAAGAAACTCTATGTTTACCAAGCATTTTCTGCAAAAAAATTACCTCAAAGTCAAAGCTTTGCTTCGGGAAGAAAATTTGAACTCCACTTAAAAAATATTAAGTTGGGGAATCGAAAAATTCGAGCGAATTTAATGGCTTAATATTTTTTTCACTCTCCATATCTGATCGTCAATTTGGATTTTTGTAGTTATTATCCTTTTACTTTCTTCATGCAATTTTTCATTATGTTAAATGGTTAAACATATCTATGTCTTATCCATCCAGCCGAATTTCAAAATCTGGACTTCCATGCAACTCAAATCAAACATTCAAACATACAAACAGAAAAAATATAACTACCTTTTCAATCCATTGTTTTTGAAAGTATATATGTATATAATTTATGAAAAATTTGGCTTTATTTCTATTTTGAAAACGAAGTACCGCCAAATTTTGTATTTAAACAAATTTGGCGTTATTTCCATTACTTTTTTGGCATTATTTCGTTTTGGTAATCGAAATAAAGCCAAATTGGTATTATTTCCTTTCGAAAAACGAAATAAGACCAAATTTAAGATTTGGTGTTATTTCATTTGGTATTATTTCACGTCACCGATGATTACCGTAGATGTCTAAGATTTTGCCTAGAGCGGTTGGTAGCAATGCTTGTTTAATTAGGTTAATGGTATTTATGGAATGATTGTTAATTAAAGCTTGCGAAGATGTTGAAAATAATTTGGTATTTGAGTAGAATGAAGCGAGGAAGAGTTGATATTTGGTTCGAGTGAGCATGAATCATGTAAAGTCTGTGGTATAAAGTCTATACTTGGATCATGAAATAACGGAGTTTTGTTTTGAACCGAGTTCGAGACGAAATGATTTGGCGAATTCACTGAATCATCATGAACCAACGAATGATGACGTATATTGCATGTTTTGCAGCGAAATTTTGATTGGCAGTGTGCAGAAGAATGTCCACTGCGAAGGCAATTAAAACAAATTTTGTTATTTTTAACAAACTCTCGTCGAGCTTGAGTATTCATGTTAAGAAAGGATTGACATTGTGAAAGGTTATGATTTGCGTTAAATTTTTTGCAGGTTACCGTAGATGAAGCATGCATGCTCTTAACAGAAGGCTTTTTGTTACGATATGGTTCCCGAGAACTAGTGTTACAGTTTTCTAAAGCTTCACAACGTCGATCTAAAAAGTCTAATAACTGCCCAATGGTAGGCTCATCCTCTGAATAGTTTTCTTAAGACCATGCTTGTCGACTTTCTGGATCTAATTTATGAACTAATATGCAAATTAGCTACGGATCTCGAGATAAGGCACCCCAGTGCGTTCAGAACCCTAACAATTTCATCTGCTCCATCTGATATTTTTCGCAAGTTATTGACATTAAATGAATTACCCGACGGAAGCTTGAACGTAGCTGTTTATGATATGACGAGGTCTGTTGAAATGTTTTTGAAGCTTGTCCCAAGCTTCGTCATAAGTTTCATCACATAGTCTGAGATGGCTTAGGAGGCCTAACGCTTCGCCTCGAAGACACGAAATTTAGTATTGAAATTTCCTAACTGGCGATAGTTTTGGTTTAATTCTGACCACGTTGGTCAATCCTTATAATTGCCCGAAAACGGCTCGATTCTTACGGACGTAATTAAATTATCATCGCTTTTCCAAAGCGCGGCTTGACTTTACGACTCAACCAACATCTTTTGTTGAGTAGCTAATTGTGCCACAGTGTTTTTCTAGTTCTCTTCTTGTTCGCGTTCAAAAATAGCTGATAAAAGGCTCGACTTAACAGCTAAGATCTTCGTTTGAAATTCATGGAATATTGGAACAGGATGCCAATAACCGTCCTGATCCCCCAACGAATACATTTGTTTTTGTGTTGACGAAAATTTTTCCCAAAGGTCATCAGCTTTATAATCTCGAATTTAAGGTCCGAGAGTAAAGTTGCTTCCGAAATAGATTCTACATAAGTGACTAACTTCGTAAGAGAGCCTTTCAAATGCCCACGTGATGAGCGGAGCAATGGCAAAGTCAATCGTTCGGTCATTTTTAGAAATTACTATATGTATTTTACTCAAGAATTATGTTCTCAAAAAAAAAAAAGAATTCATTATGTATAATTTTCACCACGATCGATGTGGCTAATAAATGTTCACTAATCTGATAATAATGTATATAAATGTATATATTTAGCATGCACATATATACAGGGTGTCCCGTACTTCTTTTGTTATACTTTGGGGTGTTATTCTTGGTCATATTCTAAGATTGTTTCTCATAAAAATTGTTCTACAGTAAAGCTCGTTTCTCAACTTTGAAATCACTTTTTGACAATTTAAAAAAAGGCTAACTTTGGTGTCCCCTGACCTGTGTTAAATTCGATATCTGTTGAAGCCGCTATGATCGAAATTTTTTTTTTTTTTTTAATTTTACCCGTTTTGTATTTTTTCAAGTATCATAAAATGTATGGGTTTTTGAGTGCACTTATTCATAAGTTTTTTTTTTATTATTGTTTAGTTCATCTGTAAAAAATAAAGAAACTCTATGTTTACCAAGCATTTTCTGCAAAAAAATTACCTCAAAGTCAAAGCTTTGTTTCGGGAAGAAAATTTGAACTCCACTTAAAAAATATTAAGTTGGGGAATCGAAAAATTCGAGCGAATTTAATGGCTTAATATTTTTTTCACTCTCCATATCTGATCGTCAATTTGGATTTTTGTAGTTATTATCCTTTTACTTTCTTCATGCAATTTTTCATTATGTTAAATGGTTAAACATATCTATGTCTTATCCATCCAGCCGAATTTCAAAATCTGGACTTCCATGCAACTCAAATCAAACATTCAAACATACAAACAGAAAAAATATAATTACCTTTTCAATCCATTGTTTTTGAAAGTATATATATAATTTGTGAAAAATTTGGCTTTATTTCCATTTTGAAAACGAAGTACCGCCAAATTTTGTGTTTAAACTTATTTGGCGTTATTTCCATTACTTTTTTGGCATTATTTCGTTTTGGTAATCGAAATAAAGCCAAATTGGTATTATTTCCTTTCGAAAAACGAAATAAGACCAAATTTAAGATTTGGTGTTATTTCATTTGGTATTATTTCACGTCACCGATGATTACCGTAGATGTCAAAGATTTTACCTAGAGCGGTTGGTAGCAATGCTTGTTTAATTGGGTTAATGGTATTTATGGAATGATTGTTAATTAAAGCTTGCAAAGATGTTGAAAATAATTTGGTATTTGAGTAGAATGAAGCGAGGAAGAGTTGATATTTGGTTCGAGTGAGCATGAATCATGTAAAGTCTGTGGTATAAAGTCTATACTTGGATCATGAAGTAACGGAGTTTTGTTTTGAATCGAGTTCGAGACGAAATGATTTGGCGAATTCACTGAATCATCATGAACCAACGAATGATGACGTATTTTTAACAAACTCTCGTCGAGATTGAGTATTCATGTTAAGAAAGGATTGACATTGTGAAAGGTTATGATTTGCGTTAAATTTTTTGCAGGTTACCGTAGATGAAGCATGCATGCTCTTAACAGAAGGCTTTTTGTTACGATATGGTTCCCGAGAACTAGTGTTACAGTTTTCTAAAGCTTCACAACGTCGATCTAAAAAGTCTAATAACTGCCCAATGGTAGGCTCATCCTCTGAATAGTTTTCTTAAGACCATGCTTGTCGACTTTCTGGATCTAATTTATGAACTAATATGCAAATTAGCTACGGATCTCGAGATAAGGCACCCCAGTGCGTTCAGAACCCTAACAATTTCATCTGCTCCATCTGATATTTTTCGCAAGTTATTGACATTAAATGAATTACCCGACGGAAGCTTGAACGTAGCTGTTTATGATATGACGAGGTCTGTTGAAATGTTTTTGAAGCTTGTCCCAAGCTTCGTCATAAGTTTCATCACATAGTCTGAGATGGCTTAGGAGGCCTAACGCCTCGCCTCGAAGACACGAAATTTAGTATTGAAATTTCCTAACTGGCGATAGTTTTGGTTTAATTCTGACCACGTTGGTCAATCCTTATAATTGCCCGAAAACGGCTCGATTCTTACGGACGTAATTAAATTATTATCGCTTTTCCAAAGCGCGGCTTGACTTTACGACTCAACCAACATCTTTTGTTGAGTAGCTAATTGTGCCACAGTGTTTTTCTAGTTCTCTTCTTGTTCGCGTTCAAAAATAGCTGATAAAAGGCTCGACTTAACAGCTAAGATCTTCGTTTGAAATTCATGGAATTCTGGAACAGGATGCCAATAACCGTCCTGATCCCCCAACGAATACATTTGTTTTTGTGTTGACGAAAATTTTTCCCAAAGGTCATCAGCTTTATAATCTCGAATTTAAGGTCCGAGAGTAAAGTTGCTTCCGAAATAGATTCTACATAAGTGACTAACTTCGTAAGAGAGCCTTTCAAATGCCCACGTGATGAGCGGAGCAATGGCAAAGTCAATCGTTCGGTCATTTTAAGAAATTACTATATGTATTTTACTCAAGAATTATGTTCTCAAAAAAAAAAAAGAATTCATTATGTATAATTTTCACCACGATCGATGTGGCTAATAAATGTTCACTAATCTGATAATAATGTATATAAATGTATATATTTAGCATGCACATATATACAGGGTGTCCCGTACTTCTTTTGTTATCCTTTGGGGTGTTATTCTTGGTCATATTCTAAGATTGTTTCTCATAAAAATTGTTCTACAGTAAAGCTCGTTTCTCAACTTTGAAATCACTTTTTGACAATTTAAAAAAAGGCTAACTTTGGTGTCCCCTGACCTGTGTTAAATTCGATATCTGTTGAAGCCGCTATGATCGAAATTTTTTTTTTTTTTAAATTTTACCCGTTTTGTATTTTTTCAAATATCATAAAATGTATGGGTTTTTGAGTGCACTTATTCATAAGTTTTTTTTTTATTATTGTTTAGTTCATCTGTAAAAAATAAAGAAACTCTATGTTTACCAAGCATTTTCTGCAAAAAAATTACCTCAAAGTCAAAGCTTTGTTTCGGGAAGAAAATTTGAACTCCACTTAAAAAATATTAAGTTGGGGAATCGAAAAATTCGAGCGAATTTAATGGCTTAATATTTTTTTCACTCTCCATATCTGATCGTCAATTTGGATTTTTGTAGTTATTATCCTTTTACTTTCTTCATGCAATTTTTCATTATGTTAAATGGTTAAACATATCTATGTCTTATCCATCCAGCCGAATTTCAAAATCTGGACTTCCATGCAACTCAAATCAAACATTCAAACATACAAACAGAAAAAATATAATTACCTTTTCAATCCATTGTTTTTGAAAGTATATATGTATACAATTTATGAAAAATTTGGCTTTATTTCTATTTTGAAAACGAAGTACCGCCAAATTTTGTATTTAAACAAATTTGGCGTTATTTCCATTACTTTTTTGGCATTATTTCGTTTTGGTAATCGAAATAAAGCCAAATTGGTATTATTTCCTTTCGAAAAACGAAATAAGACCAAATTTAAGATTTGGTGTTATTTCATTTGGTATTATTTCACGTCACCGATGACTACCGTAGATGTCTAAGATTTTGCCTAGAGCGGTTGGTAGCAATGCTTGTTTAATTGGGTTAAAGGTATTTATGGAATGATTGTTAATTAAAGCTTGCGAAGATGTTGAAAATAATTTGATATTTGAGTAGAATGAAGCGAGGAAGAGCTGATATTTGGTTCGAGTGAGCATGAATCATGTAAAGTCTGTGGTATAAAGTCTATACTTGGATCATGAAATAACGGAGTTTTGTTTTGAACCGAGTTCGAGACGAAATGATTTGGCGAATTCACTGAATCGTCATGAACCAACGAATGATGACGTATATTGCATGTTTTGCAGCGAAATTTTGATTGGCAGTGTGCAGATGAATGTCCACTGCGAAGGCAATTAAAACAAATTTTGTTATTTTTAACAAACTCTCGTCGAGATTGAGTATTCATGTTAAGAAAGGATTGACATTGTGAAAGGTTATGATTTGCGTTAAATTTTTTGCAGGTGACCGTAGATGAAGCATGCATGCTCTTAACAGAAGGCTTTTTGTTACGATATGGTTCCCGAGAACTAGTGTTACAGTTTTCTAAAGCTTCACAACGTCGATCTAAAAAGTCCAATAACTGCCCAATGGTAGGCTCATCCTCTGAATAGTTTTCTTAAGACCATGCTTGTCGACTTTCTGGATCTAATTTATGAACTAATATGTAAGTTAGCCACTGATCTTGAGATAAGGCACCCCAGTGCGTTCAGAACCCTAACAATTTCATCTGCTCCATCTGATATTTTTCGCAAGTTATTGACATTAAATGAATGACCAGACGGAAGTTCCATAAAAGCTTGAACGTAGCTGTTTATGATATGACGAGGTCTGTGTCATAAGTTTCATCACATATTCTGAGATGGCTTAGGAGGCCTAACGCCTCGCCTGGAAGACACGAAATTTAGTATTGAAATTTCCTAACTGGCGATAGTTTTGGTTTAATTCTGACCACGCTTTGGAAAGTGTCGCTGAACGTTGGTCAATCCTTATAATTGCCCGAAAACGGCTCGATTCTTATGGACGTAATTAAATTATCATTGCTTTTCCAAAGCGCGGCTTGACTTAACGACTCAACCAACATCTTTTGTTGAGCCACAGTATTTTTCTTGTTCTCTGTTGTTCGCGTTCACAAATAGCTGATAAAAGACTTGACTTAACAGCTAAGACCTTTGTTTCAAATTCACGGAATTCTGGAACAGGATCCCAATAACCATCCTGATCCCCCAACGAATACATTTGTTTTTGTGTTGAACGTAGCTGTTTATGATATGACGAGGTCTGTGTCATAAGTTTCATCACATATTCTGAGATGGCTTAGGAGGCCTAACGCCTCGCTTGGAAGACACGAAATTTAGTATTGAAATTTCCTAACTGGCGATAGTTTTGGTTTAATTCTGACCACGCTTTGGAAAGTGTCGCTGAACGTTGGTCAATCCTTATAATTGCCCGAAAACGGCTCGATTCTTACGGGCAAATTAAATTATCATCGCTTTTCCAAAGCGCGGCTTGACTTAACGACTCAACCAACATCTTTTGTTGAGCCACAGTGTTTTTCTTGTTCTCTGTTGTTCGCGTTCACAAATAGCTGATAAAAGACTTGACTTAACAGCTAGGACCTTGGTTTCAAATTCATGGAATTCTGGAACAGGATCCCAATAACCATCCTGATCCCCCAACGAATACATTTGTTTTTGTGTTGACGAAAATTTTTCCCAAAGGTCATCAGCTTTATAATCTCGAATTTTAAGTTCCGAGAGCAAAGCTGCTTCCGAAATAGATTCTACATAAGTGACTAACTTCGTAAGAGAGCCTTTCAAATGCCCACGTGTTGAGCGGAGCAATGGCAAAGTCAATCGTTCGGTCATTTTAAGAAATTACTGTAGTATGTATTTTACTCAAGAATTATGTTCTCAAAAAAAAAAAAGAATTCAATATGTATAATTTTCACCACGATCGATGTGGCTAATAAATGTTCACTAATCTGATAATAATGTATATAAATGTATATATTTAGCATGCACATGTATACATTGTGTCCACTCCACTTAAAATTGAAAATTTGGCCACCCTAAGCCTAGAAACAAGCAAGAAATGAAACAGGTTGTTATATGCAAGACACAAGAGTAATAATGAGAACTTGAGATATGTACCGTTATACATAGGGGAGATAAGCGTAAGTATGACAATCAAAGATTTTAATGAAATTGGTACGGACATAAATTGAAATGGAATTAACTTTTAACAATGATTCTTAAACAATACTTATTGTCACTTTAAATTTTAAAAACATCTGAGAAAATCGTTAAAAAAATTTAGAAAATTGGATTTTTTTTCAAAGTCTTGTATCGTTTTGAATTTTAAATATTCCAGATTAAAATTTTATTGGAAAGCTTATTGAATGCTATATTTTACTATAAAAATACTTTTATAAAGGTTCGCTGCAAAAAAATGGACTCGAAAAAAAAAAATTGCATGGACGCTTGGCTGCTACTAAACGTTTTGGAGGGACATTATGACATTATAAACGAGATTTTTAAAACATGTTAAGAAACAAAGTTTGACAAAAATATTTCCGAAGCTGGAATTGCACTTCTCTTTGTGAAGATTAGTCTAGGTTTAACAAAAATTTAACGGATGGGATAACAGAGTTTATGTAGAGACAAGAGAGCAGTATATGGGCGAGATGTTTTGAGAATCGTTTGCGATTCATGTTGTTCTTGTTGTTGAGGATGTGTAAAGTTTCTGGCGTATATCTCTTAGAGATATGTTTCTCGGTTTGGAGAACTTTGGCACCGTCAAAGTCTGGGAGATGTTTATTTTCGATGGCATGTAATGCGAGAGCTGTTTTTGCTGGTTTGTTGTTGTTTATGTCAGATTTATGGTTAGAGATGCGTTGACGTAAAAGTTGTTTTGTGGTGCCAATGTAGCACAGATTACATGGTTCGTCAGCCTTTCCTTTACAGTCAATTTTGTAGATAACGTCCGAGCATCTATCTTTTTCTGTTTTCACCTTCAATTTCGAAAAAAGATTTCAAAGTGTGTGGTTGGGTTAAGGGCCAGTTGTAAATCAGGTACATTCTTTTTGACAATTTTTTTTAAATTATCTGTCAGCCTTGGGATGTAGACTAGGCTATTGAAAAATCCATTAGCTGTTAAGTCAGGTTTTTTCCGTATACTGTGTTTTTGTTTATGAAACAATTCGCGGATCGTTGGGATCGGATAGCCGTTGTCAATCAGGACGTTTGTAATTATTCTCTTATTTTTGAGGTGGAATTTTTCATCACTGATTGTGAAAACTTTGTGTATTAGATTGGAAGCGGTGTTAATTTTTAAGTGGTTTGGATGGTTCGACCTAATATTGATTAGTCTTCCTGAAGCAGTCTCTTTTTGGAACCAGTCAATTGTTGTTGTTGGAGCGGATGTTTTTAACGTCAAGAAACGATATTGCACAATTTTTCTCCTTTTCAACAGTAAATTGTATCTTAGGATGAAATTTGTTGAGGATCAGCAGTAAGTCATTGATTTGTTGTTATTCAACTATTGCAAAGATATCGTCAACGTATCTAGCTATGAAGCTTGGTTTTACTGTAGATGTTTCTTGAGCAACTTATACTTACAATAGCTGAAAAATTAAAACTTATAATTGAAAAGACTTAATTGTGTATACTTTCATTGACTAGTTTGGATTTTTAGTGTTTTGAATCGCTTAACCTATATCCTTAGTATTGGATTATACTCACACGACGCGACGTATAGTTCGTCGAGTGCCTTCAATCCAATAATTAGCCTTTATTTTAATTTTGAATTTGAAGTGTTTTTTATTCCATTACTAATAATAAATATACCTTAATTTATACAAAAATCGTTTGAGCTTGGCTTTATGCCGTCTGCCGAAAATTAATTAGCCTTTATCAAACTATATTTGTGTAGCGTATATGCTCACTATACAATTTCAAATTGATTTTCTATATAAATAGCTAACATAACATAGTTTGATTACAACTGTAGAGAAGTTACCTATTTGTAAAATAGGTTACTTCTCTACAATTGTGATCAAACTATGTTCGCACAGCGTTTATGTTCGCTGAACGATTTCAATTTGATAGCGAACTATACTACAAACAAATACTAATAATTTGACAAGTTTTATCAAAATATGTTCGATCAACAAGATCGATTTCAAAATTGATTTACCCTTGATAATATTATTTAACTGCTTAATTTAAACTGCAAACTGGTTCAGTTGATGTACTTGATATATTAGTCCGACTGTTCAGGGACTTGAAGTGAAGTCCAACTACCGATTTCCTTCCTTTTATAGGTGCTTTCGCGCAGTTATCTTCCGTTTTTTACAGCTTACATCATTGCCATTCGTTTCATTTCATCCCATTTGGAGCGTGGTGATTTAATGGAAAAAAATAAAAAATGAAAATTAAAACCTGTCGCAATGCCTTGAGTGATATATTGCTCAACATTACTAAATTTCCACTAAATCAAACCTTTTTACCAAAATAATTACTTAAACTTTTATTAGCTTGATTGTAAAATATACCTTTTCCCTTATGTGGTGAGTATATTAAATAGATTTTTTATTCGAGGATTGTTCGCACTTGGAAATGCCGTAGCACGCCATTTACCTTTTTGGTGCGCCCGATATTTTATATCTCCCTCTGGTTTCCATAATTATTTCCTGTCTCCCCTTTTCTTATTATTGCTTATGAGATTAAATAAATTATTAATTTTTTACTAAACAAAGTGATATCTTGCAAAAATAATATAATTTTTGAACTTTCCATTCAATATTTTCCCTAATTAATGTACCTTGTACATTCTGCTTATAAAGTTGAAACGTCAAATTGACTTTAAAGTTTCGCGCATGTCCATTGATTTGACATTTCGTACTTTCGTGAGTTTAATTAATTTATTTGTTTGTGATCTTATTAAAAGGTGTTTAAATCCAACAAAATAAGTTATTTCATGTGTTTGATCAGTGATTTATATGTTTTTAATATGTTAAATATGCAATTTAACCTTCAACCTAATTGGAGGTTAGAAAAAACTTGCATTTTCTGTGTAGTTTTGTGTTATCTTTGCTATTTTTAATGAATTAATTCTTTGTTTTTATATTTCTTATGTCTTCTTAGTTCAGATCAGTTCAAATGCAGAGATAGTTGTTGCTGCATTCTTAAATTGTTTCCCGAGACTCCGCTGCCCAGTTAGCATAAGCAGTAGGTAAGTGCATACGCCCATGTTCATATGCATTGTTCGTTTTGTTTACCTTTGTTTTTTTTTTTTCTTTAGGTACGTTTGCCGATGGGTGGGTGCTGCACTGGCTGGATTGAATTCCTTATCAATCGGCTGATTGGATAAGCAAACAATGTATATTGATTTGTAGATACTTTAATGGTTTATTTTTCTTTTCAGGTGATATTTCTTTGGTTTAAGTATGATGTTCACTTTAGTTTTTTAAGACAATTGTGTTTAAGTTAGTGATAAGTGCTTGTATTTTTCTGTTATTTTAGACATATGTATAGTATGTAAACAACTCTTTTAGTTTGTTTATTAATTCATTTTATTAAAAATTCATTTGTATTACAGTTTGTATTGTATTATTTTATATTACATTTGTTGTTGTTTGTTTTGAGTTTTTAGATGGTTCAACAGTAGAAGAATCAAAACAATCATCAAGCAAGAAGTCCATCACAATATCAGCAACAGTTGGCGAAAGACCATTTGCTTGGAATCAACCAAAGCAAATTTCTTGAAATTGTTGACTTTTGCCTAAAAGAGAACAATTTTCTACAATATAAAACCGACATATACAAACAAATTTTTGGAATGCCAATAGAAAACCCTCTTTCGCCAACTGTTGCTGATATTGTGATGGACTTCTTGCTTGATGATTGTTTTGATTACTCTACAGTAAAAAAAAGCTTCATAGCTAAATACGTTGATGACATCTTCGCAATAGTTGAAAAACAACAAATCAATGACTTGCTGCTGATCCTCAACAAATTTCATCCTAATATACAATTTGCTGTTAAAAAGGAGAAAAATTGTGCGTCAATCGTTTCTTGACGTTAAAAACATCCGCTCCAACAACGAACTTACTTTTGACTGGTTCCAAAAAGAGACTGCTTCAGGAAGACTAATCAATTTTAGGTCGAACCATCCAAACCACATAAAATTAACACCGCCTCCAATCTAATACACAAAGTTTTCACAATCAGTGATGAAAAATTCCACCTCAAAAATGAGAGAATAATCACAAACATCCTGATTGACAACGGCTATCCGATCCCAACGATCCGCGAATTGTTTCATAAACAAAAACACAATACACGGAAAAGCCTGACCTAACAGCTAATGGATATTTCAATAGGTGCCGTGTCATATGGTCATGTGTCATATGGCCATATGTTCGAATATGGCCATATGACACATTGTGAAAGTGTCATATGGCCATATTCGAAGATATGGCCATTTGTCACTTTTCTAAAGCGTCGTTTGGCCATATTTACTTGCGACTTTTTAGCATATGGTCAAATGACACTTTTAAAAGCGTCAAATGGCCATATGTTTAAAACTGGAATATATGTTAGGCTTCCAAATATTTTCTAAATAAAAACCGGTTTTTACCGTAATAAGTGATGAAAAAGTCATTTCTAATTACATTCTCTCGGTATATTTGTAAGCTTTCCATTCATCGATTAGGTATCAAACGCAGCACGTGGTCTAATTATTGTATTAAAATGTCGAACTCCAGTCAGATTTATATTTTTGAATTTTGTGAAGGCTTAAAAAAAGGCAGTAAATTAATTTATATTCCTGATATTAAACAGTTATATAGAATAAAATATTCATCAAAAATGTCGAAATACTATATTTGCCATAATAAAAACTGTAAGGCTAGTGCAGTAATAGATTTTAATAATCAAAATCTGGTACGCGTACCAAAAACAAGTGCCGCGCACAATCATTTAGACAGTGAAGAATTGAAAATAAAAATGGACCAAATAAACAATATTAAAACCGAGTGCGCAAAAGTCTCACTTAAGAGAAGTGGAGTTCGGGAAGTTTTCGATAAGGTTATGAACGCAAGTGTCAGTGAAAACCCACCTCAGGTAAAGTATTCAAAATTTTTCTTTAAAATTTTTAAAACAAAAGTTCGTCGATGCTATATTTCATACAAACAAAATTTCAAATTTCCTTAATACGAGTATCTCATCTGTTTTATTAATGATTTTTTGGACATAAGGTTCAATTTGGAAAACTACGTCGATAACTGATTCGAATAAAAAACATGTCATTTCCAAAAATACCAGTGAACGCTTGTGAACTTGTCGATCTTTTCAATACTAAGACTGTGATGGACAGCTTTGGAATGTCCCGATATGAAAACAAGCCTTTTTATCGGGGCACTGTTGTGGAAGAAAACTTTTCATATTCAGTGTTTCTATCCCCAACTATTGCATACGGTATACAGAACTTGGAGCATGGTTCAAGAAGGAATTATTTGTTAGATGCTACTTTTAGTGTTGTACCTGTTTCTGGATTTAAGCAATTATTGATTATATACTTTGCGCATGATAATCACGTAAGTAAAATGATTACATTTGGTTAGTGTATAATTTTGTTTACTTAAATTGCTTAACGTTTTATTGCTGTGAAATTTAAGATGAGTTCATCTATAGAAAACATTATGAATTTGCAAGAAAAGATTTTAATTTATTTACTAGATATAAAATTAAAACTAAAAAAAAAAATTGCCGCAAATTTTTTATTTTCACACCCCAAATTGATTCTCTCTTGGGCAAAAATTTTTTCCGCTCGCTACGCTCGCTACGCTTTGCGCGAATGACGATATTTTTTTTTTTTTAGTTTTAATTTTATATCTAGTAAATAAATTAAAATCTTTTCTTGGAAATTCATAATGTTTTCTATAGATGAACTCATCTTAAATTTCACAGCAAGAAAACATATATGTACATATGTAAACAATTGTATCTTGAATAATTGTTTTATAAAAATGATATTTTAATTCCAGGTTTTTCCTTTTATCTATGTGCTTATGAATAATAAATCAGAACAAGCATATATACACTTGTTTAAATATATAGATGCAAATATTTTCAAGTTCGAACCTAATTCCTTTGTTACTGATTATGAAAAAGCATTAAGGAACAGTCTTCAAACCGTATTTCAAGGACTTACGTGCAGCACTTGTTGGTTCCATTATTGCCAGGCTGTACGAAGAAAAGCATCGAAAATACCACAGCTTCTGACCTCTTTGCACCAGAATAAGGAAGCGAACCGATTGTTTCGAAAATTTTTGATACTTCCCTTAATGAAACCGGGAGATATTAAATTAGCTTTCGACATTATTTATTCACAAGCAAATAGTGTGAAGTTTCAAAAAAATGGTGATAGCATTTTTAAAGAGTTTTTGGTTTACTTTAAGAGGCAGTGGATGGATAAGGTATTTTTAATTATACTTAAATCATAAATGGGCACACATATCTTAATAATATATTAATTAATTTGTAGGAAACTCCATCAACATTTTCTGTATTTGGTACACTTATGAGAACCACAAGTGCACTTGAAGGCTACAATAGTCGTTTAAGTGGAAAACTGGCCAAACGTGGAAATTTTTTTTAAATTTCTTGATGTCTTGCTTGAAGAGGATCGTGTTAAATCATGGGACTTTGTTATGTCCCTGGATGGAACGTTCGATATTTTCCAGCCGCCCAAAAAAAGATCCAAGGAAAAAAATGATAAAATTGAAGATGCCTTCGAATATATAAATTGAAGATGTTCGAATATGGCCATATGACACATGGCCATATGACACGGCACCATTTCAATAGCCTAGTCTACATCCCAAGGCTGACAGATAATTTAAAAAAAATTGTCAAAAAGATGTACCTGATATAAATTAAAACATTAAATGTTTAAATGAGTTTTTAAAAAAGTTTTATTGAACTGGCAGCGATTCTGCCTCACAAATAATTCACAAATAACTGACAAAAATTCTCATAATTCATTAAGCTTAAATACTAAATCTGCACTACCCAAAGACAACTCATTCTCATAGGTATTCGAATTGCCGCATCTTTCCCACAGCGACGCTAGACGCTGACATCAGCATTCTTTACTTCTCAGTTTTCGGCTCGTGTAGTGGCTGTCTATCTACCTGTTGTGAACTTGATCTTGTTGTCGTTAACTCCTCCCGCCTTAAGATCGGACGTCCACGTTCAACGTAGCTGGCCTCAAGAGGTGAGAAACATCTTCTAAACCCAAGGTTACAGTGGGTACTATGTTTTTGGGAACTTGATGTGGTTCATTTATCCTTAGATTTTTTCTTCGCATGAATCTGGTGACAATGTAGGCACCCATCAAGATGAATATTATTGTTGTAAGTCCGATATTGATAGCAAAGTTAAAGTTGTTTTTTGTAGTTAATAGGCTTATCTGCGATGTACCGTTTATGCTGAGTTCTCTCATCATCTCAAGGGATAATTTTTCTTCAATGATTGCATTTTCTGATTTAGGTTGTAGAATAGCGGGCAACGGTTGGTGCTTTGTGATCTCTATGGTTTCGTAGAGCTTATTATTAACTTCATTTGACGTGTTGACATGTTTAATCAGGTAGGAGCCATTTAACATAATTGCTTCGTTGTTGATTTTGAGAGGACCATTAAACTGATTCAAGAATAGGACATCTGTTGATATTTCTTCCACTGAAGGTACGTGTTGGTTGTTTACCAGAGGACATGATGATTTTTGGCTTTTCAGTAGCTTGGGAGTGCATGTACTATTAGTTATATCTATTATATTATTTGAATTACAAATAGTATGTTTATTGTAAGATTTACATTTGTCTATCATTTCATAAAGTTTGTTACTGCAATCTAAAACATTATAATATGGTATTTTATTAATTTTAGAACCAATTTTTACGGGCTTAAGTAAGAAAGAATTACAAATGATTGGACTTAAGGTCGGTAAACTGATAATATAAATTATGTTTTTGCCATCAGATGCAATTTTTACATCGGCAAATTCAAATGCTTCATTTATGTTCATATAAGGCATATTCTTAGGGATCTGTTCTGACAATTTTATTTCTGAGCTTGTTAAAATGTAGGAATTTACAATATTTGCCTTAGCCCAATGAATAGCATAGGCGACATTCACAATTTCTTCTTTAATTATATCTAGTTTATATTTTATTTCCCAAATTTCTTTATCTATGATTTTTTCATTTACAATTTTGAAAACTCTATTGGTCATATTAGTTATTTCATTAATTTTACTTACTGTAGTCCTATTGATAACGGCTTGTTTGTTATTATTCTGTAGTACGTTATTAATTTTATTCTTAATGATTTCATGGTCGTGGTGATCAGGGTTCCCTGCAATCCACTTCCATGCACTGCCGATTACATTTATGATTCTTTTATCTTTTCTTTTGATTTGTAGTCTTTGAAAATGACTTCTTTTGCTTTGGACTTCGAATTGCAAAATTTGATAAAAGGAGTGATTCTGATTTTTATTTAACATTTCTTCTAATCTCGTTATCAAATTGCCGTATCCTTCTAGCTCTATTACATGAATAATTTTGAACGTGCCATCTTGTATTGTTGCGGTTCCCGTGCTAACCTTAATAAGCTGGGAGTTTGAATAATCTAGAATCTGGACCTCTGCACCGCAAAGGGTGAATATTGCCCTGTTGGAATAAAGGTTTAATTTTTTATCAGACTCTTGTGGACTACTTTGCCTGATCGCGTTTTAACTGGGGAATTAAGATTTTCTCTAACAATTTCTTTTTTATATCTAGGTTCTAATTTATTTCCAACTCTTTTATTAGTTTTTACATAAATAGTTTCTCCCACACGATAAGCTCGTATAGGTTGTTTTCGTTTGTTATGGTAACCTAGATCAGCACTCTGTTTCTTTAAGATAGCCTCAACAGTTTCTCGTCTTGCGTTTTCTAGCTCTTCGGGCTTATTAAGCAATTGCCTACCAAAGAATATGTCCACGGGTTTTTTATTCGTTGTTGAATGAATTGACCTACTATATTCATAAATGCTTCTGTCTAATAGTTCAGAAATGGTAGAGTGTTTGTTGTCTGGTTTGAGACAGCGTATCAACTCAGAAAGGGTCGAATGGAACCTTTCTATCTGGCCATTCACACAACTGGTGTAAGGAGGTGCTTTATAAACAGTTATGCCAAACATATTTTCTAACATAAATGTTATAGAACTTGACCCTAAGGACTTTTCATTGTCCATTACTACTGTTTGTGGGACACCGAATGCCAGTATTAATCCTCTGAGAGGTTCTTTAATATCCTCTGCCGATCTTGATTTTATAATTTTGGCTAGGGCATATTTGGAGAACTTATCAATGGCTGTTAGGATTACCTTTTTGTTAGTAAAATAAATGTCTATATGAATCATCTGTCTAGGGTATTCTGGAATAGGGGTTGGTTGTAATTCGGGTTTATTAGGATGCCTCTCATATTTATTTTCTTTGCAAACTTTGCAAGATTTGGCATCCTTTCAGCTTTTTCCTTCATATTAGGAAAAAAGAAATGTTGTGAAATTTGTATCCTATTTTCGCGTGCATTCCTATGGGCACGATTATGTTCTTTTATCACTTCATCTTCCTGCCTAATTTCATTCGTGAGATCCACAACCATGGTTTTGGAGAAGCGCATCCTATATTGCTTAAAATGTCTAGGATACATTTCCTGTATTAATTCACATATATTATCTTCTGCTTTTATAACATTAGTGACGCTTGGGTTAAGATATTTTTTAAGTATTTCAATTAACTTTTCTTGATCATATCTTGCCTCTACTACTATATGCTGGTGGTAGGTTGGAAAAACAATCTTCAATTCATAAGAAGGAGAGTCGCCTACTGATAGAAGGATTTAGTTTTTGAATCTGTTTATAGGAGCTTTTACAACAGGGATAGAGTCTTGATCCAGATTTTCGTCGTCGTCTTGGGACACAGGTTGTAACGAACCGTCACAGTGCGGATATTTTGTTCAACAAAATTCGAGCGATATACACAAGATATATGTATATCGGCAAAATCAAACAAACAAACGCACCGAATACCTCCGCACCCGCAGCAACACACAAGTTACATACACATTTCCAAGTTTCCCATTCACCCCACTCGTTATACGCAAACACAGCCATCGGCATGCGACATTGGATATGCATTCGCCACAAACAACGGTCAATGGGTTTTGCTCATTTATAGAGCTCACACTCACATGTTGTAGGAAATATGATATGGGGATGTAACTCGAACAGGTAAAATTAAGTTCCTGCTCCGCTTAGGTAGAGTGTACACACGTACTTAATTGAAGCTTGCGTTTCAGTACTTGGTACTAACCCCAAATTACTTTTTGTGGACGGCACCAGCTATCCTAATTTGTTTATTCCTCTTTCCACTCCATCTGAGTGTAGGGAGGACAGGCTGAAAGGCCACCTGATTATTCTTCAGCATTGTACGCTGAGGACAGAGTCCGGAACGGCTCAAACGTTTATTCCGTGTGAATTTCCATCAGGAATCCTCACGGACATTAGAAGCTGCTGACGCAAAAGTGGTTGCAACGATAATTCCATAGCATTGGTGCTTTGGACATAAGGCAGAAGCGAGATCCTGCTTGTTTATTCCTCTTTCCACTCCATCTGAGTGTAGGGAGGACAGGCTGAAAAGCCACCTGATCATTCTTCAGCATTGTACGCTGAGGACAGAGTCCGGAACGGCTCAAACGTTTATTCCGTGTGGATTCCCATCAGGAATCCTCACGGACATTAGAAGCTGCTGACCCAAAAGTGGTTTCAACGATAATTCCATAGCATTGGTGCTTTGGACATAAGGCAGAAGCGAGATCCTGTTTGTTTATTCCTCTTTCCACTCCTCCTGAGTGTAGGGAGGACAGGCTTATAGCCAACCGATTATTCTTCGGCATTTGCGTCGAGGACAAGATTACTTGTGTTTATTCCTCCTTCCCTTCCTCCTGAAGGTATCGAGGACAGGCTTTAAGCCACCTGATTATTCTTCGGCATTTGCGCCGAGGACAATATTACTTGTGTTTATTCCTCCTTCCTTCCTCCTGAAGGTATCGAGGACAGGCTTGAAGCCACCTGATTATTCTTCGGCATTTGCGCCGAGGACAATATTACTTGTGTTTATTCCTCTTTCCTTCCTCCTGAAGGTATCGAGGACAGGCTTGTAGCCATCTGATTATTCTTTAGCATTTGCGCTGAGGACAGAATTATTATATATGCTAGTTTAAGTAAAGCCTATTGTTATTAAGACGATAAATGAAAAGGAATTTATTGGAAAAATAAAAGTTGGTTGTGTTTGGTTATTTTGGCTAAATCTTGGTGGAATCTTTATCTCGACTTCTGGTGCTTCGTCGAGAATACCTTGGACACGCTGAGCTTACCTCAGCCTTAGAAAGAAAGCATCGCAAAATGGCGCCCGAGCAGGGACTATAAAAGATTCCAAACAACCAAGCCAAAACCAATACATTTCGAAAGGTCTCACCTTCTAAAAGATCACACACCAACCAAAGCCGTAATTGGGCTAGACAAATTACGAGAGCAAAATTTTTTAATTTAACTTTCCGTTCCAGATCACCACACTACCCGAACCAGCACGATGTCCGAATCCGAGGACCAGGACGATCAATATTTGAACCCATGTAAAAATTTGGGTTTCATTTATTTTATGAAGAAAACTGAGCTGATTGAAACGCTGACAGCTCGTAAACTAGACGCAACAGGTAGTGTACAAATACTACGAAAACGCCTCAGCCAACATTTAAGGAAACTGAGAGAACACGGCTCGACACAGAATCTTTGCCAGACATGGGAGGATACTATTGAGAAACGCCTCAACGAGGATGGGGATCCAACTAGTAGTATTGCGATTACCCCGGTTTCACTTACTCAGACGAACACCGAGCAAAGAACGCCGCATGTACCGACGGCTCCGTATTACACGGAAATTCAGTTTCCTGTTCCAGCCATGAGTAGAGGTCTGACTAGACAGGAACCTAGCACCCCAGGGCGTACGGAAGAACGACCCTTGGGCCAGCTCTACAACCATGTGGGATCATCACAGAGTCTACCACCATACCCTCGATCATCGGGTCGGTATACACTAAGCTATGAGGCAGAAGTGATGAACACTGTCCGTAAATGGGGCCTCAGGTTCGATGGAACTGGGAACCCCTTGGAATTCATCAAACGAGTATCGGAATTAACGACGTGCTATGATATCCCAAAAGATCATATGCTTCGCACGCTCCCCGAATTTTTCAAAGGAAATGCATTGGAGTGGTTGAGGGTTAAACTTGAGAGTTTGACGACTTGGGAAGACTTCCACTAAGCATTTATCCAATTTTTCCTACCACCGCGATATCTGACTAAACTCGAAGATGAAATAAATCACAGACGTCAAGGGCCAAGAGAAAGCGCGAAGGAATATATCGCGAAGACCCAATATTTGATACACCAGCATCCACGTATGACTGTACAAGAAAATCTCGACCGAATATTCGATGGGCTGAGACCCGAATATAGATTATACGCGCGTCGTCAAGATTTTCAGACAGTCGATGACTTATTACTCCTCGTCGAGGAATGTGACGCTATTAAGAAAGATGAAAGGTATGCATCTACAACCCCGTCACGACCGAATGCGAGTTCCACCCCTATGCGACACCAAACCACTGCTACCGCAATCTCTAACGATCGCCAGACTCACTGTTGGAACTGCAAACAGCGAGGCCACCGTAGAGAAAATTGCCGAAAGCCGTTTCGTTTGTTCTGTACATTCTGCGGGCAAGATGGCAACTTAACAAAGGACTGCTCTTGTCGTCTTAGCAACGTGGCCGTCGTACACGTCAAACCCCACCAGGATCCGCGACCTTACGTGCCAATCAAATTTGAGGATGACGTCTACTACGTTTTGCTAGACACTGGCTCAGTGAAAACTTACATCAACAAACAATTCCGAGACCATCTCCGCCGACTAAAAATACCTAGCTATGTATCATATGAAAAGATAAGTATGGCGAACGGAACTTCCACCACAGCGAAAGAAAAATACAGGATCTCATTTGAATTAAACGGGATGCAAATCAATGAAGACGTGATATACATGCCATCCCTAGAAGTTGACGCATTAATTGGACTGGAAGCATTACGACAAGCTGGTTTAAAAATACTTATAGGAAATCAGATCGTAGGAGGTAAAATGCCAGGTTATATCGACCCCTCAACCAGAATCCAGACTCGACCATCCATGGCTGCCCCCACACGCAGCAGCGAACCTGTACATTTCAGAGTATTGAGCCGACCAGAAAAGGCTCCGTCACCGCAACCAATCGCAAATCCTCGATTCCCCCGAGAAGAATATGAACGCTTTCAGCGACCGAATGCCGTCCATGGCTGTCCCCATACACAACAGAGAACATGTGTATTTCAGGGTACTGAGCCGACCAGAAAGAGCACCTTCGCCGAAATCAACCACAATCCCCGATATGAAGGCTATCAGGGAACAAAGGGCAGCTACAGAAGAATCACTCGAAAAGGAAAAGCAGCCCCCACCAGAAGAACAAAAGATGACAGGTTTCAAACGACCACTCGCCACAAACCAAAAGAAGGAGAGACAGCAGTCACCCCAACCATCCACCAGCCAAGGGCTCGTAGCTGAACCGTATACCCTTGTGCAACGTAAGGAAGCTATACGCCCCAATTTTACCCCACCGACCCTCTCAGCAACAATACCAATCTATTCTGTGAGGGAATATGAAAATGTACAAGTAGGCGATCGATATCGCAAAGAAGAGGAAATTGTAGAAAGCGATGAACCATTATTTTGGTTAGAAATATATATATAAAAAAAAAAGAAAATATATATTAAAAAATTGAATTGAATCAAAAAAAAAAAAATATTGTATAAAAAAAAAAAAAAAAATTGAATTGAACCATAAAGAATATAAAAGAAAAAAAAAAACTTTAAATTGAATCGAAAAAAAGGTATGTAAAAAAAGAAATTTAAAAAAAAAAAGAAATCAGAAAAATTTTGAAAGAAAATTTTATTTTGGAAAAGAAAAGAATTATTAATTTTAAGCCGAGAAAGTTCTCGTCTTGCGAACAAAGGGGGCTCTGTAACGAACCGTCACAGTGCGGATATTTTGTTCAACAAAATTCGAGCGATATACACAAGATATATGTATATCGGCAAAATCAAACAAACAAACGCACCGAATACCTCCGCACCCGCAGCAACACACAAGTTACATACACATTTCCAAGTTTCCCATTCACCCCACTCGTTATACGCAAACACAGGCATCGGCATGCGACATTGGATATGCATTCGCCACAAACAACGGTCAATGGGTTTTGCTCATTTATAGAGCTCACACTCACATGTTGTAGGAAATATGATATAGGGATGTAACTCGAACAGGTAAAATTAAGTTCCTGCTCCGCTTAGGTAGAGTGTACACACGTACTTAATTGAAGCTTGCGTTTCAGTACTTGGTACTAACTCCAAATTACTTTTTGTGGACGGCACCAGCTATCCTAATTTGTTTTTTCCTCTTTCCACTCCATCTGAGTGTAGGGAGGACAGGCTGAAAGGCCACCTGATTATTCTTCAGCATTGTACGCTGAGGACAGAGTTCGGAACGGCTCAAACGTTTATTCCGTGTGAATTCCCATCAGGAATCCTCACGGACATTAGAAGCTGCTGACGCAAAAGTGGTTTCAACGATAATTCCATAGCATTGGTGCTTTGGACATAAGGCAGAAGCGAGATCCTGCTTGTTTATTCCTCTTTCCACTCCATCTGAGTGTAGGGAGGACAGGCTGAAAAGCCACGTGATCATTCTTCTGCATTGTACGCTGAGGACAGAGTCCGGAACGGCTCAAACGTTTGTTCCGTGTGGATTCCCATCAGGAATCCTAACGGACATTAGAAGCTGCTGACCCAAAGAAGTGGTTTCAACGATAATTCCATAGCATTGGTGCTTTGGACATAAGGCAGAAGCGAGATCCTGTTTGTTTATTCCACTTTCCACTCCTCCTGAGTGTAGGGAGGACAGGCTTATAGCCAACCGATTATTCTTCGGCATTTGCGTCGAGGACAAGATTACTTGTTTGTTTATTCCTCCTTCCCTTCCTCCTGAAGGTATCGAGGACAGGCTTTTAGCCACCTGATTATTCTTCGGCATTTGCGCCGAGGACAATATTACTTGTGTTTATTCCTCCTTCCTTCCTCCTGAAGGTATCGGGGACAGGCTTGTAGCCACCTGATTATTCTTCGGCATTTGCGCCGAGGACAATATTACTTGTGTTTATTCCTCCTTCCTTCCTCCTGAAGGTATCGAGGACAGGCTTGTAGCCACCTGATTATTCTTCGGCATTTGTGCCGAGGACAATATTACTTGTGTTTATTCCTCTTTCCTTCCTCCTGAAGGTATCGAGGACAGGCTTGTAGCCATCTGATTATTCTTTAGCATTTGCGCTGAGGACAGAATTATTGTATATGCTAGTTTAAGTAAAGCCTATTGTTATTAAGACGATAAATAAAAAGGAATTTATTGGAAAAATAAAAGTTGGTTGTGTTTGGTTATTTTGGCTAAATCTTGGTGGAATCTTTATCTCGACTTCTGGTGCTTCGTCGAGAATACCTTGGACACGCTGAGCTTACCTCAGCCTTAGAAAGAAAGCATCGCAAGGTAGATTGTTGACGTGTGACTGAATGGGTGCTCTGGACAATGCATCTGCTACCCCATTCGTCCTTCCGGCCTTATATTTCATTTCATAATTATATTCCTCTAACCTTGCTTTCCATCTTTTCATCTTAGTATTATTATTTTTGTTGCTTAAAGCGAATGTCAAAGGTTGATGATGTGAATATGCACACTTTTGCTGAACCATAGAGATATGCTCTGAGGGAACTCAAGGCCCATATAATGGCTAAAAGTTCTTTCTCGCTGGCAGAGTAGTTCTCTTCCGGTCTGGAAATAAAGGTTATAGGCTTTCCCTTTTGTTCCAGTACGGCCCCGAGTGCAAAGTCTGAATTATCCGTGGTCAGGTCAAATGGTTCAGAAAAGTCAGGATAGGCCAAGATTATGTCTTGGGAAACAAGAGAACTTTTTAATTTACAGAAAGCATCAACAGCTTCCTCATTAAGTTGAATAGATAATTTGGACGATTTTGACTTCGAGACTCGTCCCTCCTCCCCCCTTAAGAGGGCTGTCAGGGGTCTAGCCAGCTTGGCATAGTTTTCGACAAAGCGCCTATAATACCCTGAGAGACCAAGAAATAATCGTAACTGCTTAAGAGTATTTGGTATTGGAAAATCAAGGATTGCCTTTACTTTATCCGGATTAGTTTAATACCATTTGCTGAAACAGTAAATCCTAAAAATTGCACTTCTTGCTGAAAGAATTTACACTTATCTATTTGCACTTTCATATTTGCTTTATTTAATGTGAAAAAAATTTGTTTAATATGCTCAGCGTGCTCATTTTCATTCCTACTATAGATGATTATATCATCTATGTATACTTGACAAAACTTTAAAATATATTCTTGAAGTATGTCATCAAGAGTTCTTTGGAATATTGCCGGGCGTTTTTAAGAAGAATTTATTTTGCCCTAATTGTGAAATACTTACTTAGGTGGGCATTACAGTTCGGGGTGAACCTGGGCCTCAACCAACATCCTTCTATAACGATTTCGATCTCGGGCGAGCTCTCTCCAGTTTCGCACTCCAAGTCGGTTGAGGTCTTCATCCACTTGATTGCGCCACCTAAGACGAGGTCTTCCCCTTCCGCGATTTCCCTGCAATGTGCTTTCGAAAACCCGACGAGCCGGAGCGTTTGGGTCCATCCGCTCTACATGGCCCAACCATCGTAGCCTCGCGATGCGTACTCTTCTGGCTATGCCCATGTCGCGGTACAGCTCATACAGCTCGTTGTTGTATCTTCTTCTCCACACATTGTCTTCGCATACGGGACCAAAGATCATTCGGAGAATTTTTCTTTCGAAACAACCAAGAGTTTCCTCATCCGCTTTCGATAAGGTCCATGCTTCCGTACAGCAGGACTGGGATGATTAAGGTCTTATACAAGGTCACCTTGGTTTTTCTAGAGAGGGTTTTGTTTCTCAATTGCCTTCTTAACCCAAAGAAGCAACGGTTGGCAAGAGTTATTCTCCGTTTGATCTCCGCACTGATGTTGTTTTCCGTGTCTACAGCGGATCCTAGGTAGACGAAGTCCTGTACTACCTCGAAGTTATGTCTGTCTGTTGTGACGTTTTGTCCAATTCGTCGATGTTCTGTGTCCTTGTTTGATGACAGCATATACTTCGTTTTGCCTTCATTAACCATCAAACCCATTTTTGCCGCTTCTGTTTCAATACTCGCAAAAGCACCTATGACATCACGCTTTTTTCTTCCCATTACGTCAATATCGTCTGCATAGGCGAGTAATTGTACAGACTTTTGAAAGATTGTTCCTCTTGTGTTGACGTTTGAGTTTCTTACAATCTGTTCAAGTATGATGTTGAAGAAATCGCATGACAGTTTGTCGCCTTGCCTAAAGCCTTTTTCGACATCAAAGGTCTCGGTGAGTTCTTTTCCGACCTTGACGGAGCAGCGTGAATTCTTCAAAGTCATCCTGCATAGTCATACGAGCTTTGCAGGGATGCCGAAACTAGACATGGCTCTGTACAGCTCGTCTCTGTAAATACTGTCATACGCGGCCTTAAAATCGATAAAGAGGTGGTGAATATCGATATTATGTTCTCGGGTTTTTTCCAAGATCTGCCGTAATGTGAAAATTTGGTCTATTGTGGACTTCTCTGGTCTAAAACCACATTGATAAGGACCTATCAAGTTGTTGACGTGGGGTTTCAGACGTTCACATATTACAGCAGACAAGATCTTATAAGCGACGTTAAGGAGGCTTATCCCTCTGTAATTGGCGCAATTGTGAGGGTCTCCTTTCTTTTGGATCGGGCATACGATACTGAGGTTCCATTCATCGGGCATGCTTTCTTTCGACCATATCATGCAGATCAGCTGGTGCATGCTCCTTTCCAACTGATCTCCAGCTGCCTTGAAAAGTTCGGCATCAAGGCCATCTGCACCTGCAGTCTTATTTGATTTAAGTTTGCATATGGCAAGCTTAACCTCTTCTAGGTCGGGAGGACGGCATTCTTGATCATCGTCCAAGCTGAATGGGGCAATCTGCCTGACAGCGGAATCTGTGTCTTCATCGCCGTTAAGCAGTCTGCAGAAATGATCTTTCCAAATCCTCAGTAGCGACTGTGACTCTACAATTATGTTTCCCTGCTGGTCTTTACAGGCTTGAGTTCGGGGTTTGCCACCCTGGCAGGATCTTTTTACCTTTTGGTAAAACTTCCGAATCTCGTTCCTGTCATGGCACCTCTCTATTTCCTCAAACGAGCGCTTCTCATGCTGCTTCTTTTTCTTTTTGAGAAGTCGGTGTCCTAATTGTGAAATAACCATGTTAATATCCGGCATAGGATATCTGTCTGCAATAGTCACCGTATTTAATTTTCGGTAGTCTATTACCATTCGAAACTGTTTTGCCCCGGTGGAATCAGGTTTTTTTGACACAATCCATACCGGTGAATTGTACGGAGACCGTGAAGGTCTTATAATGCCATCAAGCAGTTCCTGAACTTATTTCTCTACTTCTCCTTTCAAAGAAATAGGAAACGGATAGTGTCCACTATAAACGGGGTATTCGGTAGATGTTCGAATCTCCGCGACTATTGACGTGGTATATGTCAATTTCTCATCGGGGTCTGCGAAAAGACTCAAATTATTTTGTAGAATAGGACACAGCAGATTTTTCTGTGAGGGTTTTAAGTTGCCAATCTTTTCTGAAAGAGAATCTATATATAGTGAATTAACAGCCTGCTGTTTAAGCTGTTTAATTTTGATATTGAAATTATTGAGAATTGACATATAGCTTTCTTTAGCATAGATTACTGCGGAGAGCTGTTTTAAGCTGTCATTCCCCAATATTCCATGAAAAGTTTTGAGATATGGCAGAATGTAAAACTTCAGTGGTGTATTTCTTAGACCAAATAAATTTATAAGGGTATGCTGCCAAATTTTGCCATCACCCGCAATTGATTGTGCATAAAAAATTTGTTCGTTATTTATAGGGTTTTTAACCAGATCGGGCCTAATATAATTTTTACTTGATTAGGCCTTGGGTAATAGGTTCTTTTTTTATTACAATATTATCGGGGATTGAATCACTATTATTAGTAGTACGTTTAAATTTTCTCTGAAAAGTGTTATTATTAAAACGATTCCCTTGATTGAATGGTGGAAAGGTACGGGTATTATTGAAACGATTTCCTTGATTTGACTGTGAAAAGGTTCGAGATTGATTGTACTGATTGGAAGAACTAGGTCCAGGTTTTGATGTATATGCCTGGTTTGTTCTGTAATTCTGGTTTTCCAGTTTCATACACAAGCTAAGTGCATGAGGGAGATCAGTCGGTTCCCTTATACCAAGAAGTCTTGGTAGATCTCCTTTTAAGCCCCTAATAAAGGTATCTAGGGCCTTATTTCGATAAGTTTCAGTCAAAACTTCCATAGGTTCAGGGCCTATATTCATACAGGAAATATTATTTAGAATTAAAGAAAGGTGGGAATATATAGAATTATAGTATTCTTGCACAGTTTTTCCTCCTTGTACAAGCCTCATCATCTGATATTCCAGTGTCCCCAAATCGCGTTTGTCCGCATAATGTAGGGTAAGACACTGGGAAATACTTCCCCAGTCTAAGGGAGTATTGAATGACTCTAAAGCAATATCTGCCTTCCCTGTAATCTTATTTCTTATAACATTTAAAATTGCAAAGTATTTTTCAGTCCCTTTCAAACGTTCGTATATACCCAACACTCTCTCTACACTCTTTTTCCAGGAGCTGTACTCCCCTGGATCCCAAGAAAAATCCCTGATACTCCTCACTATTACTGGAATAGTATCTGCATCTGTAGTTGTCGGTCTATTTCTCACTTGTCGGTACTCAACTCTATGTTTGGCAAAAAACCACATTTTTTCGGTTTCATCAACACGTTTGATCGGAAACAGCATTTGAGACACAAATCAGTACATGTGTTGTCCTTTGAGACCAAAGTTCAAGTTTGTAATAGGTCTTAGTTTCAAAATTTAACTTAAAACTAATATAATTAAAAGACAACTCTTAAATTTTATTAATTATTTATAATTTATATTAAAATTAAGATCATACTAAATTTTTTTTTTAACTTCTTTTTATATGCTATTTAAGACACATTTCATATTTCACTTCAAGGAAAAAAGTTCAATTAGCGGGAAATTAACGACATTTTGTTTTCTGGAAAAAAGTACCTTCCGTTTTTTTTTTTAATTTCTCTTAAACCAAGAAAAATTTTTTTGTTCGTTTTTTTTACTTTTGAATAAAAATTAATAAAAGCATTGAATATAAAAAGAAAAAACGGCGCTTAATGGGGCAAAATTATGTAAAAAAAAATTAATTAGGAAAAAAATATTTTCTTTTTTCAAAATTTTGACTTTGAGGCTTGATTTCTCAGAACGTGTTCATTAATTAAACTCAAACTAAAATTTTGATTAAAGAACAAAGCAATAGCTTTTAAAAAACACTGAAGTATGAGAAAGTAAGTGGTTTAGTTAATCTTTGATAATTTTTTAAAAAATGGAGTAAGTTTCATATAAAATTGCCCCTCGCGCCTACACGGAGGGATATAGACCCCCCTTCCCATACAACTTTTTTTTTGTCTTGACCAAACCTATCCATCCTAAATCTTTGGAAAACCGTATCTTAAACACCCTAAATAAATAAAATAAAATTCTAGAAGTTAATAATTAATTTTAAAAATAATTAAAAAATTGAGAGCGGTGAAATTTTTTTTTTTTAACTTTTTTTTATACGCCATTCAAAACACATTTCCGAAAATTTCATGAAAATCCATGGACTGGCCCTGGATTCATAGGTAAAAAGCTTACGGTCCTCCACTATAAGAGATATACGCTAGAAACTTTACACATCCTCAACAACAAGAACAACATGAATCGCAAAAAAGGTTCTCAAAATATCTCGTCCATATACTGCTCTCTTGTCTCTACATAAACTCTGCTATCCCATCCGTTAAATTTTTGTTAAACCTAGACTAATCTTCACAAAGAGAAGTGCAATTCCAGCTTCGGAAATATTTTTGTCAAACTTTGTTTATTTAACATGTTTTGAAAATCTCGTTTATAATGTAAGTTTTCTTTGATTGTTCATTGTTGTGTATACTTTATACTATTTATTTTAATTATTTGTTTTTATAATAAAGATCCCCTGAAGAAGGCAACAGCCTTTGCCGAAACGTCAGGAAAAAGCGAAAGATCCATCTTGTTTCTTTGCTAAACTTAAAGTGACCAAAAAAAGCCGAAGGAAAATACATTTTCCACCAACAATTATAAATCTAATTGGTCAATACACTACTAAATGAACAATTATATCCTTTCCAAGGGAAAGTTAGGCATTTGATACATTTCAAAAATAAAGAAGATATAATCCCAATATTTAAAGAATATATTGGTGATGGTATTGTTGCATTATATAGTACAACAGAGGTAATTCATGAAATTAACAATATTTTAAGAACTCATTTTAATAATAGGTTCGTGAGAACTAAATTTTTCCCCATAGATCTTATAAATAAAGACGATCAAATTTCCTTAATAGAAACAACTCATAACCGAGCTCATCGTAATGCTCAAGAGAGTATGAAACAAATAGATTAGATTAGATTACATTACAATAGATTTATTTCAATTTTCAAAATTACATTTTAACGTATTTAGATACAAAAATCATTAAAGCATGGCATTGCCGTCTGCCCGAATGAAACAAGTATTAGATAGGTATTAAGGGCCCAACATGCGAATAGAGTTCGAACAATTTGCAAAGAATTGTGAAATTTGCAGCACTAGCAAGTGCAATAGGGATCCAAATTTGCAACCAATTGGCGAGGCGCCAATTCCTTTAAAGGAGGGAGAGACTGTCCATATTGATATAATGTTTGCGGAAAAATTACAGTTTTTGACATGTATAGATGCATATTCAAAATATTTAATAAATTAAACAAATTGAAAATCGACAAGATATGCCGAACAAAGTCTAGGGAGTCCTTCAAATATTCCTTGAGTGCAAAAATTTACTTTGTGACCAAGATGCAGCTTTTACATCCGCAGTTTTTACATCATTAATGCAAAGGTCAAATATTACAATATATTATACTTCATACACCTCCCAACCATAGTACTACCAATGGGCAAATAGAGAGAGTTCATAGTACTATACAAGAAATAGCTAGATGTCTAAAGCAGAAACATAAATTACTTGACTTAATAGAAATTTACATTAGGTTCGCAAAGGAATATAACAAAACTGTTCATTCTTCTACAGAAAAGAAACCTGTTGAAATACTTTTTAATAAAACTGCTCATGAAGATATTCCTATTAAGTTAGCCGTTACTCAAGGTAAAATGATTGCTTCGCATCATAAGAAAACAAAAACAGAACAAATGTAAATGAGATCATGGATGTTTCTAAATTTAAAATATTACAAAATAAAGATGTTATAGTTATTATGATCAAATTCCCAATCTTACAGAATAAATGTAAATTATAAGAAATAAGGGCCTTAAGTCAATCCGATGGGAAATTGATATTGAACAAAGAAATTGCTAAATGTAATGATACATATAAGAACATTAAGAATTGTATGAATACGACTGCAGCGTTTTAAACGGGAGCTGCGAAGGAGATTGTTTGGCGAATATACTTTTGTAAGAGGAAATGCATGCTCGGTAGTGGACTATTGTCTAATAGCGGGTGCCTGGCACTCTCAAGTAATCAATTTTAAAGTAGGAATAAAGAATTACTCAGATCACATGCCACTGGAAGTAACGTGTAGGATGAACTCTGAAAAGGCTGAACATAGTAATATAAGATCACTTAGCCTCCTACCAAAATTGTTTTGGAGTGACAAAATTCGCATACCCTTCCAACAAAACCTTAATACGGAGCTGCAAAGACTAAGCGGATCAGGAAATCCAGCAAATATAGAAGCCTTGACTGAAGCTGTCAAAAATGCAACACCTACCTTAAATGAAAGAACGAAGGTCCCAAATAAACAAAAGTGGTTTGATAGGGACTGTGAAAAGGCTCGAATGAAATCATTTCCGTTCCTTAAGACATGGAGAATATACGATTCTGATATTTTCAGAAAATTATATAGTGAAGCAAACAAAAACTTTAAGCAGATCTGCCAACTAAAAAGACGAGCATATGATGAAAATATGATAGAAAAGATCAACATGTCAAGATCATCTGCGGAATTTTGGAAAGCTGCACGGTATATAAACGGAAAACGCAATAACATCGCAAGGTCACTCCATGCAGCCGAACTCCGTGAACACTTCTACGGGCTCCTCAATACAGCCCAATCATCACTGAACTTTCAATACGCAGCTCCTCTAACGTTTGACGAGTTTTTAGATACACCATTTGAGCTGAAAGAAGTCCCAGCTGCTATTGAAGATTCAAAGAACAACAAAGCCCCATTAGATGACAGGATCCCCTTTGAATTCTACAAAAATTGTACTCCGGAGTTTTACTCAGCTCTAACAAAGGAGTTCAACAGAATAATTGAAGCAACAGATATACCGGATTCATTCAAAAAGACGCTAATTTTTCCGCTACATAAAAAGGGTGACTTGGAAGATCCGGGGAATTACAGAGGTATATCATTCCTCAACACATTCACAAAACCATTTAGTTCAGTATTGTATAAAAGGATCACCACATGGATAGAAAATAGGAACGTGTTGCTGGAGTTCCAAGCTGGATTCAGAAAACATTACTCTACCGTTGATCATATTTTTACACTTTTTAACTTAGCGGAGATACACCAAAATAAGAATAAAAAGCTTTATACCTTATTTGTAGACTTCCGAGCTGCATTTGACTCAATCCCACGAGAAGCATTATTTTACAAACTGAGCAGAATTGGGATCTCAAGTAAAATTATTAATACTTTAAGAGTCATGTACGAAAACAACTTGGCCTATGTTTGGACGGGGAATTCGTAATTCACAACATCTATAGGTTTGAAACAAGGATGCACACTGAGCACACTACTTTTCAATCTTTATATCAACGATATAACTGACTCAGTTCGTGGAGGAATCGAGCTAAACGGGATAAAAATCCCAGCACTCTTGTACGCGGATGACATTGTGTTCCTGGCCGATACAGTAGACGGGATGCAGCTTATGATCAATAGGTTGGCAGAATACTGCAAAACCATGGAACCTAACAATCAACTTGGAGAAGTCTAAAATGATGATTATCAGACGTGGAGGAGGAAGATTTTCGCCAAAAGAAAAATGGTACGTAAAAGAATACAAATACTTGGGGGTGCGATTCACCACGAATGCTAATATGAACAAACATCTTGAAAATAAACTTGCGGAAGCTAAAAGAGCGGTTTCTTCGGTGTGGAATAAATGTATAGATAACAAAAACGTGTTACACAGTACAAAGCAAAAAATATTCAGAGCAACTGCTTTGTCAATACTGCTTTATGGAGCCCAAGTATGGGGATATAGTGAGTTTGAAACGTATGAAAAATTTCTTCGTTACTTTCTGAAAAGACTATTCATATTACCAAACAGCACACCTAATTACAGGCTACATTTGGAGACTGGAGTACCTCCCTTATACCTCGACACTTTAAAAATGCACCTAGAATATGTATTGAAGATACTTGAAATGAAAAATGAAAGGTTGCCAAAAATAATCTTAACCAGTTTATTAGTAAACAGAAGAGGATTTGTCAAGGAATTGGACCACTTAGCAGCAGTAGGTAAACTTAACTGGAAAATCGAACTGGATGAACCTGTAGCAATTGTAAAGGCGAAGTTCACCGATCTTCTGAATGCAACCGGTTTCAGGATGTACGAGCAATTCAAAAAGGAAGCCAAGGATGATTTACAGCAAACTGAATTACAATCTGGAAGCAAACACGTACTTCGTCAATTCAAATAAAGTTAACTTAACAAGTACGATCATCAAATTGAGAGGCGAACTTACAAATTTAAATTTCGTACCCCACAGACCAGACTTGCTAATACTCTGCAGCATCTTAACCTTACGAAACTGAACACGCAACACTATACATTTGATATTGAAACTTTAACAGAAATCATAAAAGAATCTATTCCGGAGCGCAAAGATCTAAAAGCCAACAAAACATTTAAACAAAAATGGTTTGATTCGGACTGCTTAAAAGCAAGAGACAAATCATTTAAATGTTTGAAACTTTTGAGAAAGAATAACTCCAACATTTTCAAAATACTTTATCAAGATGCCAACAGTGAATACAAACGAATCTGTCACAGTAAAAAAGTAGCCCTTGAACAGCAAAATATCGCGCTGATAAACACCTCAAAGTCGTCTGCTCAGTTCTGGAAAGCTGTCAAATACATAAATGGATACACGTCAAACATCTCTATGTCTCTTAAAGCTTCGCAACTTAAGACTCACTTCAATGAGCTTCTCAACGCTCCACTAACATCGCCACTTTTTCACTACGCAGCTCTTATGATCATAGATGAAAAGCTAGACGCTGAGTTTAGTTTTGAAGACGTCAGAGAAGTGATAAACAACTCTAAATCAAACAAAGCACCAGGTATTGATCGCATCCCATTTGAATTTTATAAGAATTGCACAAACGAGTTTATAGCTTATCTTACAATAGAATATAACCGAATCTTTGATTCTACAAATGTATCTGATGCATTCAGAAAAGCGATCATTTTCCCACTCCATAAAAAAGGCAGCTACAAAGATCCGAAGAACTACAGAGGAATCACATTTTTGAACACTTCAGCCAAACTGTTTGCTGCTTTAATATACGAAATACTATATGAATGGGTTCAAGAAAACAACATTCTTAAGGAATTTCAAGCTGGATTTAGGAAAGGTTATTCTACAATCGACCAGATATTCTGCTTAACCAATATTGCTGAATATTACAAGAGCAAGAAAAAAAAGTTGTACGCTTTCTTTGTAGATTTCCGTGCAGCTTTCGATACAATTCCTCGTGAAGCACTCTTTTACAAGCTGTCCAAAATCGGAATATCAAGCAAAATTATTCAAATCCTGCGAGCTTTGTATGAGAATAATACTGCATATGTGTGGGATGGAGATTTAATATCAGAAGAATTCAAAACGTCAATGGGGGTTAAACAAGGCTGTATTTTAAGTGCACTACTTTTTATTCTATACATCAATGACATAACCGATGATGTCAAAGGTGGAATAAAGTTCGGCGATATAACAATCCCGGCTTTGATGTACGCGGATGATATTGTTTTCTTGTGTGACACTATCCAAGGTATGCAGTTAATGATAAACCGGCTTAGTGGGTATTGTAAATGTTGGAACCTCACTATAAATCTTGAAAAATCAAAAGTCATGATATTTAGAAACGCAGGAGGTCGCCACTCACGTTTGGAAAATGGAAATTGGATGGTGAAGAAATTGAAGTTCTAACCAGATACAAATATTTAGGTATCCTGTTCTCGCATTCTTTAAGCTTAAAACCGCACTTTAATGAAAAATTAGCTGATGCTAAAAGAGCCATCTGTGCAATTTGGGAACCCTGTTTCAAAAACAATTATGTGTCACTAAGTGCAAAACAAACTCTGTTCCATTCAACTGCAGCCTCGATAATGCTCTACGGAGCCCAGGTATGGGGTTACAAATGCTACGATGAGGTAGAAAAATTTCTCCGCTACTTTTTGAAGAGGATTTTCCGATTACCAAAAAATACCTCTAACTATATGCTTTACATTGAAACTGGAACTCCTCCCTTGCGCTTGTATACTCTCAAAATGCACTTCAATTATATCTTAAAATTATTTGAAATGAAGGAATCTAGAATACCAACCGTAATATTAAGAACCTTAATAAGAAAAAATGAAAACATTTGCGAGGAATGGCAGAAAATAGCGTCCGAATGTGGAACGAATCTGACAGTTCATGTGAATGAGCAGCATCATCTGTTAAGAGAAAAATTTAACTCTATTTTGGAGAAACTTGGCAGATTGACGTATGACCTATATGTCGAAGAAGCCGAATCGTCACTATTTAGGAACTATTACAGCAAACTCAACCATTTTCTAAATGAAAAAACGTATTTCCTCAACAGTTACTCAGCTGAAAAAATAAGTACCTACTGTTTTCAAAATGAGATGTGAACTTGTCCATTTAAACTTTGTGCCGCATCGACCAGACCTACCAATAATTTGTGAACTCTGCAACATGAAAAAGAGGGAAGATGTTTTTCATTTTCTTGGTGTTTGTCCAATTCTGAAAGAATATCGACTATTAATGTTTGGAAAACATGTTCTAGAAGAAGATGAAGCAATTAATATTTTGAACGGAGAGAAAGGATGGGATGTTCTATATAATTACGCAGTTGCAGCACTCCGCTATAGAAAACGTATAATGGAAGGAGATTTTTAATATAAGAACCTTAGTTTATATTTTGTCAACCCTGGTAGACGGCCATAGGCCAAATCCATTATGACTTAGACTAAATCTTAATTGTTAAATATTTATTGAAATAAAAGTCAATTTAACTAACTAACTAACTCTGCAGCATCTGTAATCTAAAGGTAAGGGAAGACGTATTTCATTTTCTTGGGTCATGTCCAATTTTCAAAGAAATCCGACTAAGGTGGTTGGGAGCAAAATTCATAGACGAAGGCAAAGTAGTCAAAATCTTAAATGGAGAACAAGGCTGGGATCTGTTGTATAATTATGCAGTCAACGCACTTCGATATCGTAGCAAAATAATAAATGAAGATTTTTAAGAAACACAAACTTATATAGTAGTATAATAATTGAATCATACATTAAAAATTAAACCTTAATATAGAAAATTAAAAACTTATTTTCAATCTGGTAGACGGCCTTAGGCCAAACCATATACATACTTTTATTTTTATTTTTATTTTATTTACATTGTAAATATTGTTGAAACAAATTGAAATAATAAAAAAGTAAATTAACTAACTAACTAACATTAAGAATTGTAAATATGAGTTACAGTTCAACTATTGTTAAATTTATAGAGATAACGACACATGTTTAATCGATCTATTAGAAAATAGAAAAACAATATGTAATAAAATTAAAGAAAAAGATGTAGCGTTAGAAAAAATTAAAGATGTTCCATTCTACTGACTGGGGAACACCAAATCGACGATCAGCACGTCACCGTAACATATGTTACTGCTTACGTTCGAGAATTCTACAATAATAGATGGTGAAAAATACGAAAACACTACAGGACAAATTAATAGATTATTGAAAACATTTGGCGTCAACGAGTACGACATTGGCCAATATTTTGAAACCCTAGATGAAAATTTGGAAATTAAGAATATAAATCTTATGCAAGCAATTGAAAGCGAGATCACAAAAAGTCCGATTATATCCACGTTCGGATTAACGATGTTCGGTATCATAATCGAAATAATAACGAAAAAAAAACTTTTAAAAAAAAAATTGAAAAAAGTCGTTTTTGTAATTTATGGTTTTCTCAAAAACTACAGGTTATTTTGACATCCGGTTGCTTGTGTTTGATCAAAAATAAATAAGAGCATTGAAAATAAGCCAGAAAAATACTACTTAATTACGTAAAATTTTGCAAAAAAGTGGTTTGAAAAAAAAAAATTATGTTTTTTTTCAAAATTTTGAATAGATAGATAGATAGATATTAAAAAGTTTATTCATTCATTTAAATCTTAAAACTAGTACAGCAATAAAGATGTTTAAGTGAATAAATAAAGGCTATCATTCTTTAACATAAAGTTAGTGTTGAATGATGCTTTCTTGAATTAATTGTATATTGATAATAACTGATGTGGGGTGACAATCAGGACATATTTAATTAAGAAACAATAAATAAGTTAAAAATTTTTAAAGGGTCTTACAATGATAAATCTACTAAGAGTAAAATGATAAATGTTTAATTGAAAATTGAGAAGAGAAAGAAAAATATAAAATACAGCAGAATGATAACTTGTTCTAGTTTACAGAATTAGGATTCATATATTAACAATAGATTTCGATAGAGATTAAGTCAACAGTGAATAACCAGTCTTTTACTTTTTTTAGAAATGAGCTTATATTTGGAGTTTTTCTGATAGGCAGAGGCAGTTTGTTAAATATTTTCGGTGCTGCGGCGGTGTAAAAGTGAGAGAAATGAGCTTTGTGAACTGAGGGTACATTGACAAGGTGCATATTATTTATTCTTAGGTTGTATAATTGCGAGGTTCTACTAGGAATATTACCACTTTGCTTGAAGAATTCTTTTAGTACTTTAAAAATATATAAATGTCTCATAGGTAGAATTCGTAATTCCTTGTATAAAGGCCAACTGTGCGTGTATCGACTTTTGTTACAAATAATTCGAATAAGATGTTTTTGAGCAATTAGTAAAGGTCTAAAAGTATTTGCATAGGAACCACCCCAGCTAGATAAACCATATTGCAGTTTAGAGTGCGCAAGTCCATAATATATTGAAGTCAAAATCTTTTTCGAACAGAATGGTTTCAAAAGGTACATTTTTCTCGTAATTACCATCATATGATTTTTAATATTGTTGGTATGGTCTTTCCAATTAAGGTTTGAATCAATTGTAACACCGAGATACTTATAGCTCATTACAGAATCTATTTTAAAACAGGAACTTGAACAACGACCGTTGTGTTCGAAATTTGATTTACCACAATCATGAACTGGAAAGCTGAATTGTTTACAGCTGGAAGCATGGAAAAGCAAATTGTAGTTATAAGAACAATGACCAGATGTTTTAAAGGTCATAAATCTAGTTTTTTCACTAATAATTAACTTATGGTTTGAGAACCAAGTTCTTAAAAGTTCGAGGTCTTCTTCTATTAGAAGAACACAATTATGGTCAGAATTAGACTGATAAGTAAATGATGAATCATCATCATCATCATTTTGAAATGATATATCATCTGCAAAAGCAGTTGACATACCGTTCAAACGTAGTTTAAAAATAGAGTTTATATACTAGGAAAAATAAGGGGCCGAGAACAGATCCCTCTGGTACCCTACTTTTTAAAAAACGAGTGCCACTGTGTGTACCATTTATATTAACTTTTTGCACTCTTGCCTTTAAATATGTCTTCAACCATTGAAAAATAACTCCTCTAAAACCTGAATTATACATTTTCATTAGTAATAAATCATGATCAACCATGTCAAAAGCTTTGGTCATGTCAATGAAAAGAGACATAGTCGATTTATTATTATTTAAGCTGCCATAGAGCTGACTACAAAGCCTGAGAATTGCATCTTCGGTTGACTTCCCAGAGCGGAATCCGAATTGGTTTTCGCTAATAAATTTGCTTTTCGTAAGGAAGGAGTTAATTCTTTTGATCATGATTTTTTCAAAAACCTTTGAAAAAGTGGGTAGAATAGAAATCGGCCTGTAATTAGTCATGTTTTTTTTATCTCCCTTTTTGAAAATTGGGATTACTTCAGCACATTTAAATTGCTCAGGAAAACACCCTTTTTCGACACTTAAGTTAAATATATAACTCAGAATATCAGATACATAAAATGCAATTTTTTTAAGGAAGTTACTAGATATTCCATCTGAGGTGCACGAGTTTTTACTTTTGAGCGATAATATTACTTTATAAGTTTCGAACGAGGTGATGGGATTAAAGACAAAGCTGTTAGATTGTATAGTTTCCGCGTACTGTAAATTATCATTAAAGCAATTACAATCACCAACGGGATTCGTAGATGGTTTCAATGTTTCCGATATTTCAGTAAAATATTCATTGAACTTGTTCGATATAGAACTTAAATCGGTTAGGGGAACATCATTTACTACAATAGTTTCAATCATGTTAACCTTTTTTGTTTTCCCTAGAATGCAGTCAACTGCTCTCCATTCTTCTTTAACATTACCTCTCGCTTTTTCTACCAAATTTAAATAGTACTTTTCGCGAGTTAATTCAATTTTTGAGTTAACTGCCTTACAAAGTGAAAGGTAATACTTCTCTAGTTTTTTATTGTGTGGATGTTTTTTTAACTTTAAACTGACTTTGTTTTTATTTTGAATCTGCTTAAGGAGACGGTCATTCATCCATGGCTTTAGATGTTTTTTTAATTTGGAATTTCTTACGGACACAGAAGTACAAGACTGTATGTGGTTTTGCAAAATTGCGATAAAAATACCAAATGATGCAGAAGGATCTTCTTCCGAATAAACCTGATCCCAAAATTCATACTTCAAAATATTCTGCAATAAGTCGTAGTCGGTGTTAAAATGCTCATTTGTTTGTGTTTTTGAATTTGAGTTCAAAGCAATATGTGGTTCTTTCACTAGAACAATCATTTTGTGATCAGTAATTTTCGTGTCAAGAACACTGCCATAAAAATTTGATTTATTACATACTTTAAAGCGGGTGAAAATGTGGTCTATGCAAGTACTAGAAGAACTTGTTACGCGGGTCGGCTCATTGACATTGCTCTTAAGGCCATTCGAAGCCATTAAGAACAAATAATTTTCAGTGTCTTTGTCAGATACGTCTAATATATCAATATTAATATCACCAATTAGAATTAAATTACAGTTTTTGTTTATACAAAGAATATTAGAGAGTTCTTCGACGAACAAACTTTTACGAAACGCGTGCAACCTATATAAACACAACATTGTATAGTTTTCATTTTGATAACAAAAAGATAACTTTACAACATCCGCACTACATATATCAATTTTGGTAAATTGGTGAACAAGACTATCTTCAATGTAGACAACAACACCACCTGCCGAATACGTTTCATTACAACAACTAAATTGCGCATAGCCCGGTATATTATAAGAACTCATTTCACTCTCAAAAACCCAAATCTCTGATTAAACAATTACAACCGGCAATTTTTTAAGAGACTCAATGTGAGCTAGGAACACATTAAAATTTTTTCTCAAACTTCGGATATTTTGATGCAAACAAAAACTATAATCCATAAAATTACGAAAGACTGGTACTTTACAAATATTTTGAGCTGGGGAAAGGATAGGATTAACCGGATACATAATTTTCTAAATCTGAAATATAATTTACTTTTAATGAATTGTCACCCTCATTCTTTCTTACGAAAATATTTCCATTCCTCGTCCAAACGTATTTGACTCGCTTCGTACTTTTTAGTGCTAATGCAGCGTTAAGAAGTTGACGTCTCTGATGTGATAAACAATCGTTGAAAAATACTTTCTCTGCTTTACCTTGAACTCCAAGTCCAAGCATTTTTGTTGTTATTTGCTCTCTTTTCTCACGTTTAATTTTCATAATTTTTTCTTTCAAATGATGAGAAACAAATTTCACATGCAAAACATTGGTGCTCTTTAAATTGCCACTGTTGAGAGAATTACCCTTTTTTGTTTTCTTAACAAAGCATTGATCGATGTCAGTTTCATTTATATTGACGTTAAGAGCATTGCGAAAAATACCAACTGCTAGATCGATGTGCGATGTGTCTTTGCTTGTGGGTGGAACATTGTATACTTCAATGCTATTTGAGAATAGTTGTTGTTCCATATTATTTACCCTTTGCTCAAGTGAGAGAATTTTTTGTTCCTTCTCATTAATTTTGGCAGTCAGTTCATCAATTTGCAGTTTGTGAAATTTTTTAAGTTGAATGATTTCAGCATAGATCATCTCCAAGGTGACAATTGGAGGTAGTTCATCCATCGGCATCGGTGAGATGTTGTTATTTTGACAAGTGGTGGTATAATTCTTGGTGGTGACGGGGGCAGACAATGCAACTGCAGTGGTGATGGTTGTGGTTGAAATAGAAGCATCAGTGTCAGATGGCTTGGTGTGTGTGTCAACAGCGGTAGCATTAGTTGCGTTGGTAGCAGTGGCAGCAGCAGTGTCTTCATCTGGTTTCTTTGCTGGACCTAATGCAAGAGAGTCAATAGATGGTGATGTAGGTGGTGTGCGTTTTAAAGATGATGCAGTTGAAGAGTATTTAGCCTGAGCCGATACCGAAATTGATCCTCTTCTCTCAGCCGTACAACTGGGGCATCTCCAACTTGCTTTGGAATTTTTCATAAATTCGAGCTCATTCGGTGTTATTTTTGCACATTTTCCATGAAAATATTTAATGCATTCAGAGCACTTGATTTTCAGCTCAGTTCGTTCGACCTTTTTTTTACAAAAACCACACGACATTTTTTTGAGATGTTAGGTTGTAGGCGAAAACAATTTATAAAATTAATGCAATAACTTGGCAAATTTGAAATGAAAGCTCCTGATATGAGTGTACCCCACAACGTCACAAAGAGAACTCCAATTTGAAAATTAATATTTCAAAAACTATTCACTTGAACAACTTATTTAAAAAATTTATTTTCTTAAAATTATTGTATTGGTTTTTGGCTATTCAAAATGCTATAGCACGACTCTGTAGGTATTACCGTTATTTTAAAAAAAAATTTTTTTCCATTTTAAGTGATTTTTTTCTTAACTTGCCCCTCCCGCCTAAACGGAGGAAAATAGACCCCCCCCCCTCCCATACGATTTTTTGCTTGTCTAAGTCCAACCTACACACCCTATCTTTTTGTCACACCTTATGCAAATCACCCTGTATACGTCAGATTCACTTCCTAGAACAGCGAGACCACAGATGGTCAACATAAACAGTTATGTTATGGTTCGCTTCTTAGAATAGCAAGACCACAGATGGTCAACATAAACAGTTTTGTTAAGATTAGCTTCTTAGAATAGCGAGACCGCAGATGGTCATCATAAACAATAGGGTTATACTAAACTTGAAGTCCAACTCCGGGGAGATACAAAAAGCAGATACTAAGAGGAAGAGCAGATTGAAAAAGCACGCGGTCCGAGGCAGTCGTAGTGATATAGTGCTAAGTTAAGTAAGTTTAAGTTAGTTTAACACAATAAGAATAAATTCTTTTTTAAAAAACCAAATTAAGAACGACTCATTTAATTTGCATTCAAAACGAGGGAGGGCACTTTGAGTACTTGTTATAATTGTATAAAATAACATAATAAAAACATAAAAAAAACTACTGAAAGTGCCCATATTATTGTTTTATTCAATCAAACCTCAAGGCTAATTTTGTATTTTTTCAAGTAGGTATCATAAAATGTATGAGTTTTGAAAATCTGGCAACCCTTAGCCTTTAAGAGTCCAATTTAAATACAGTTTTAAAGATTATCTTTTCTCCCAAAAATTAAGTCTAAAATTAACTCTTTTAGTATTGACAGAGATACCGAATTTAACACATGTCACATGTGGTACACCAAAGTTAGTTATTTTTTAAATGTCTAAAAGTGATGTGAAAGTTGAGAAACGAACTTTACTGTATAACAATTTTTTTCTTGGAATATGACCAAGAATCACATCCCGAAGTATGTAACACGAATTACGGGACACCCTGCATAGTTCCCACAGTTTTTACATTTGAAAAACGTATTTTCCCTTTGAGAATGTACATATTTCCCCTTTCGAATTTATATGAACAGAGCTATTCAATTTATATACCACGTCAGTACTTATTATCTTGACGACATTCAAACGATCTTATTTGTAACTTATTCTCAATCTTATTTCGATTGCGCGTCAAGCCTTATCTAACTAAGAAGTAAAAAAAAGTCACCCAATAATGTTATTTGCTTTCTAAGCACCTTCTAGTTTTTATTTTTATACTTATGGTGTCAACTGAAATATGACCTTTGTGATAATCTGAAGCTGGTAGATTTTTCTTTTTCTGATTTCAGTCCTTCTGTTTTTGTGCTCGGTACAGCTTCGCGATTAGAATTCAATTGTTTTTCAGGCGTATAAAATGTCAGGCTTAAACATTATAAGCGGAGCAGATATTTCCAAGTAAATAAATTTGTAAACATTAAAATATTCAGTCTTAAAGACACGTACATAAATGAATACTATATTTCTTGCAGGAAAATAAAAACCGACCTTAAGAATGATATTGTGCAAACTAGAGCCAAGCTGCCCAGTTTTCAACCGAAACTTTGCATTGTTCAAGTCGGTAATAGAGATGATTCAAATATTTATATTCGTATGAAAATGAAAGCCGCAAAGGAGGTTGGAATTGAGATATGTCACATTCAATTTTCTAAAACAGCGACTGAAAGCGAGGTTTTATGTAAGGTAAGTCTTTTATGCGTGTGATTATGATTCATTTATTCGTCTTCGACATCGAATACCTATAGAGTATAGACTATAGAGGTGTATTTCTGTACTTAGCTCCTCCTCTATTTACGCAAATTTTCTATTTCAGACTGGTTTCATGGGTTTAGCTGACCAAATCTTTGCCCTCACGAGTGTTTCTAGGCGTCATTGAATAGAAAATTTAATCTATATGCATACTTCGTGGATTTCAAATCCGCTTTCTATACTATTAACAGAAGATCGCTTTTGTTTAAACAGGCAGCTTTCGGCTATCAACAAAGTTCATTAGAATAAACGAGCAGCTTCTCTCAATTATGACTGCTGTAGTTTCAAATGGTAGTAGTTAATCTTAAGAGTTCCGCTCTGATAAATGAATATGATAAACGAATGATGTCTATGGATACAAGGAACTAGATGATATCGAAAGTATACATACAAAAATATTTTTTCAAACTCATTTTTCGCTTACCGGCAAACACGCCTAACTATGCCATACACCACACGTCGAATCGGGGTTGCCTACAATATTTGTAAAAAAAATTAAAAGCTAATGCTGACTACATTCTTAAAGTCATGCAAAGATCTAACTACAATTTGCAGAAAAGAATTATGCTAGTTTCTTTGAGGTGTCGGTATACACCTATTAAAGACTGGTATGAACTGCCGTCGGCACACGACTTTTCTCTTAACCTCTCCGTGAATAACTTATATTCATGGAGCTCTGTTTTTTATGATTGCATTTCTTGCTTTGATGAACACGTGTACCGGTCATTTCTTGATCGAGCCGGAGAGTCTGTTTCACAATCAATATACAAAAGATTGAATCACTGTCTGGGAGGAGCAAACTATTTTTTTGGAATGAATTGAATGAATGAATAACGGAGATGAGTCTTATATTTAAGGCCCGAACGGAAATGCTACAGTTAAACTACAGGCCGCATGGAACTGAGCTTAACCCGAACTGTACACTTTGTAACCTAAACGAACCAGAAAACATTTTTCGCTTCCTGGCCGTATGTCCAGTGTTGCTAGAGATCCGACGATTTTATTTCAATAAAAGTTCCCTATCGTTGGAGGAATGCTTTAGCGTTCTTACTGGAGAGAGTGGTTGGAAATTACTTTTACGGTATTGCTCACATACTGTTTCATATAGAAATTTGTAGGCTGACTTTTAGGATAACCTTCATACCAAATCATTTAGAATTTTGTTCTATCCAAATTATGAGCTCAATTTTTTCCCTTTTTTGCGCTTTTTAAAGGAAGTAGCAAGTCTTTGAAACACATCCCTAGTTTTGTTGTAGCTAAATTAAAAGCCCTTAGTTTTATTTTTTAAACTTAAATCTTTTTTTAATTTTAAATTAATCATTTAAATGTTTAAATCGTAAATAATATCTTTGAACTATGTATAATTTCAATTTTAAGAGTCATATTTTATTTGGTTTTTTGTTTGTTATATTTATAGCTGATTAGTTAATCTTAATATACCTAAATTCATAGCTTTTCTCTCGAAATATTAAGAGTTATGAACTTTCCGGCAGACGGCTTAAAGCCATACTTGTAAGTCTTTGAAATTTCAAAATCAAAATTGTACTTATTATGGAAAAAATAAAGGTTCTCTAATAATAATAATAACACTGCGTTACACGATTTTGGTACCCTCTTAACTGTTAGCTGGATTGAATAGGAAATGAGTCATAGATTAAATGTTCCAAACATATGTGGTATCCATCACGTCTAGTTTTCGAGGTACATGTCAACTATATTTTCTACTACCTTCACTTCTTAGAGGAATAAACAACAAGAGGGAAAACCATTACCTCTCTTGCCCCGCAACTTCCATTTGCTTACATTGTTGTTTTTGTAACACGAGATACATCTGTGATACACGTATTAAGCTGAATATAAAGCTGTGTCAGTGAGTTTACTAACACCACTTTATTTTCGGATTTCAATTCAAACTGGTTTTGAAAGCTGAAAATAAAGTGTCGTCATTCCATATGAGAACGGTCAATCCGTAATGTTGATATACCCCCGATTTTGCTCAAACTTTGTAGAAATGTTCCTTTGCTATCGAAATACAAAATAGTCAAAGAATTTTTTTTTGTAATTTTCTTCTATCCTCCAGCCTTACTCAAAGAACCGAACATAGTGATTTTAGGGGTTTCAGACTTTGCACCCTAAAACTGTCTGTATTCAAGCGATTAGGACGATTACGGTGTCATTTTAAAGCTGAGCATTTTTTAAGCATTCTTTTTAAATCAATTAAAAGTTTTAAGGTATTTGAGTTGCTTTAGAAACCTGATCCTTTTGAAATCAACACATTTTATATACATTTTTGCCATTTAGAAGTAGACTTTTTGACTGGTGGCGCACCACCAGCCCTAAGATGGAAACAATAGGTTCCACATGAAATTTTTGGGAGAGAGAAAAGAAGAAGAAGAAGAATATTTGTGGATGCTAGGATTTGAAAGAGTAAATTCAATTTGTAAACATTGAGTTCTCTTTTTAAACTGCTGTCCAGCTGGGCACCATTCAAAGAGGAAACCGTAGATCGGGTGTATGTATAATATGGTATTGGTAAAGTATAAAGGAAGATTATGCAAGACAATGCTCGTAAGGACAAAAATAATCATTTTCAAGGAAATTCATGTTTGAGACCTTTTCGTTTGTGAGTTGGTGAGGTAGGTCAGAAATTTTATTGGAGGCAGGCAAATGAAAATTAAGTTTTGGCGAAGTCATTGCGTGTATTTTGTGATTTTTACATTTTCGTTGAGATCTACCTAGTAAAAAATTATGCATGTGAAACTTTGATTGATTTATTGATATTAATTAATTTTCAAAGTAAAATTCTAGTTCATCTAATATTATTTCGTTTTATCTATTTCGGATATTCATTATAGCTGTTTAAAGGGCGGATAGGGCCAACTAAATTAAAAAAATGAGCATGACTGGATCGCTCGTAATATATTTGGTGGTACAGGATTGCCAAGTACACATCAAAATTGAGTTAAATGACGCAAAACATTGAAAAAAATATGATTAAATATTCCAAAGGTTTCAGGCGAAAATCTAATAACCCCATTTTTTACAGTTGCTTATGCATATAAACGCTGAAAGTTTAATCAAAACTATTGGACCAATCAACGAATAGTCGATTTTTGTTTTTCACTTTTTTTAAAGGCGAGGTTTTTAGAAATCCAGTATGCAAAGTTTAAGATTTTAGTAGAAGTTGTTTTGACAAAAAATTAAAAAAAAATCAAAAATATTGTTTTGAAATTATTTTAAGAAATCCAAATTTTTTCAAAAAATCTATAAAAATTTCAAAAGCTAGAATTTTTCAAATGTTGATATATGTATAATCATTTTTAAAAAACTTAAAACTTCTAAAATACAAAATTTCGTCAACATCGTGTTTGAAAAAAGCCGTACTATGGATGTACAGCCTGAAGCGATGGACCGATTTTCTTAAAAATTTGCAGTTATAGTTTATGTGGTAGTTTACAGAGAAGCTTTTGGAATTGGGTTTCTAGGTCTTGGAATAACGGTACCTGCCATACAACCTATATGGCAGTACCTATTTTTCTCGAAAACGGCTCATACGATTTTGATAAAATTTTACGTGAGTTTTGATTTCTGAATAGCTATTCTTATGATGTGAAAATTTTTTCGGATTAAGTCTAAAAACGGTACCACCCATAGCACCGTTCTTTCAAAGCCGACTTTCTCGCTAATGGCTGAGGCAATTTTGACGAAATTTCATATTTTAGAAGTGCAAAGTTGTTTAAAAAAGATTGCATATCATTATTTGAAAAATTTGTTTTTTTCGAATTTTCAATAATATTGTTTTAAAAAATCTGTTTTTTCGATTTTTTTCAAAACGGTATGTTCTATTTTTTTTTTGTCAATTTATCTTTTAGCAAGATCTTTATAATTGTGTACTTGAATTTTTGAAACCTAATTTAAAAAAAAAACTAAAAATAAAAAACCTTTCTTTTTAAAAAACGGCTCTGACGATTTCAATTTTCGGGGTTTATATGTATTAGCAACTGCAAAAAAATGGCGTTTGAATATTTATTCACTCCTTCAAAACGAGCCACTTAATTTTATTTTTTCATAATTAATGTGTAGTTTGGCAACACTGTACCATCAAATATATTATGAAGAGCTAATACTGACACTTTTTACTCAGCCTTAAGATTTTGATATTATACTTAGCACTCAATCGCAACCCAGTCGTGCCCATTTCTTCAATCTTAACTTTTTAAGACAAAAGCATTTCTCTTTCTATATTTCTAACGCTTTTCTTTTCTTCCTGCTCAAAAAAATTCCCTTCAAAAAAGGATACAGGTTTTTGTTTAAATTTTTTTTATTTTGAATTAAGGCAATAGGAACTATGCATCATATTATCAAATATCTCAGTTAAATCAAAATAATAAAGCTAGTGTGATGTTTATAAATCTTTTGTAAATTACCCAAATTTAAGGTTAGGGTCATGTTAACAAGAGCCGGGACTTTCTCTTAAAAAGCGCTGACTATAAATTTTCTAGATACAAAGCTATCTCCTTTAAACCGTGCTGGTAAATGTCTCTAATAAAATATTTTATGCACCTGTCATTGAATTCTGCTAGAATTCAGAACAAAACAAATACGAACGTGTCACTGACCAAAAATCGAAGTGTTTCTTTTTCCCCTGCACAAATGCGAAGTGTATCCCCCTCGTCGTACCCAATAGCAATAAGAATAAACCAGCTCGAACACAAATTGGTAAAAGTGCAATAAAACAGGTTTCTTCGTTAAAATCCAAAGCAAAAGCTCAGCTTAACACCGGCTCTATTGAGAGTGGGATAGTTGATAATGCTCTTGCTGTTGAATCTGCTGCACATGATAACACGTTGGCCTCTTGCTCTTACTCTTTGTCTGTTGGCTCGGATAATGTTGATAAGAGTGCACTCGCCGAAAATTCTAATCTGTGCGTAGATTCTTCTCTGTTGAAGATCTCCGATGTTGCATTGGACGATGATGTTGCTATTGATGCTGTTGGAGAAAAAGATGCTACTGGTGCCATTGATGTTGCTGATGATGATGTTGCTGTTGTTGCAGTTAATGCTGCTACGTTGGATGTTGCTTACACTCATAATTTTATTGATGTTTGTAATGTTGTGAATGCTGCTGAAGCTACCACGCTGGCTGATGTTGCGCGTTCGGAAAATGTTCTTGTTTCCGATAGAAACCAAAATAAAAAAGTAATTCTTGGATCAAATACTTGCCAGAGTGATCTGAAAGTAGCGTATAAACTGAAATGGTATCATATTGGTAGTTTTAAAAGCTCTACAACTGCTGATGAAATTCTTAAGTTCATTGCTACAAATCTTGGAGTAAAGTCATCTCAAATTTTATGCCATAAACTGATTCGACTTGAGGATAATGATCGCAAACTTAATTTTGTAAATTTTAAGATCGGTGTACCGGTTGAAATTGCAAACTTGATCTTTATTGACACCTTTTGGCCAACAGGTGTTAAGATTCGCTCATTTATGTTCAAGCCAAAAAACTTAACAGGAAAATTATCTGCGAATCCAATGACCTAATTTCGTTTGATCACGCATCTTGGCAAGATATTCCAGCGTTAAAAATTTACTATCATAATGCCAGTGGTATCCGAACAAAAGTCGTTGATCTTTTTAATAACTCCTGTCATTGTTTTTATGACATTATTGTGATTGTTGAATCATGGCTTTATAATGGAATTACATCAACCGAAATCTTTGACTGCAGATTGTACAGCGTTTATCGTCTCGACCGCTGCAAATCTTCTAAGGAACGTGGAGGTGGAATTATTGTAGCTGTCCGGAATCATTTATCTTGTAACGTAATTAATCTTCCTATTGAAGACATTGAACAAATTTGCATATCTGTTACAGTAAATACTCTTCCTAAATCAAATATATTTTTTCTAGTAAGTTATGTGCCTTCAGGCAGCTGTCTTGATATATATGAAAAACATATTAGTAACATTGAACATGTAAATAATCTTTGCTTGGATTCCGATAATATTTGTGTTATAGGTGATTTTAATTTATCTAATGTAAGATGGATTTGGTCTGAATCTGACAAGATGTTAATTCCTTTTAATATGAAAACTGATTTTGAGCTCACATTTATTGATTATATTTATTCGTTAAATTTAATTCAACTAAATGATATTTCTAATTCTCTGATGAAAATATTAGATTGAATTTGTATATGCTGTGATGATTTGCGAAGTAATGTGATTAAGGCTCCTTTTTCTTTGTTAAATAACTCAATGCACCATAAGGAATTAATGTTTGAAATAAAATATTATGCTTATTCTTTAAACGATATAAATTTTAACTGCAGATCCTTTAATTTTGTTAAATCCAATTTCCTTGATTTAAATAACTATCTCTCCAACATTGACTGGTGTAACAAACTTTTGTCTTTAGATCTGCAATCTTATGTATAGTCGCTTCATTGAGATATTAGCAATGGGTTTCGATAAGTTTACCCCTCTTATGCATAAAAAAAGGTCGTCTGAACCACCGTGGAGTAATAAACAGCTCAGTAATCTTAAAAAGCTTAAAGGTAAGGCTTATGCAAAATACAAGAAATCAAAAAATCAAAGCTAATTATCTAATCTTTAGTAAACTTCGTAAAAACTTTGTCGTTCTCAGTAAATTTCTATATAGATCATATATCTTGAATATCGAGAGTAACATAAAAAGTAATAGCAAATCCTTTTGGTCATATATCAATTCGAAAAGAAATTCTATAGGAATACCGAATTCTATGTTCTATAGAGATGTTGGGTCTGCTAATTTAAAATCAACGGTAGACTTGTTTGCAGAATTTTTCCAATCGGTTTATACTTCTTCTACATTCAATAGTAGCTCATTGAATAATGTGGTGAATAAAATTGATGTTGGAAGTATCCAATTAAATCATGAAGAAATTATAATTGCGATTAATTCTCTCAAGCCAAACTCAAACCCTGGTCCAGATGGTATACCCGCCTTAGTTCTCAAAAATTGTTGCAATTCAATTTATCTACCGTTGCTCACTATTTTCAATAAATCGCTTCAGGAAGGTTACTTCTTAGAGGAATGGAAACTCTCGTATCTCGTGCCCATTCACAAATCTGGTGCTAAGAATAATATTGAAAATTATAGAGGTATCTGTAAGCTTTCTGCTATTCCTAAATTGTTTGAAAGTTTAGTGAAAGGAAAACTTGTTTTTCTAACATCCGAGTTCTTGTCACCAGAACAGCATGGCTTTGTATCTGGTAGGTCTACTGTAACAAATTTAGCACATTTTGTATCTTATGTCACTAATTCCATGGAAGAAAAATTTCAAGTAGATGCTGTGTATACCGACTTCAGTAAGGCTTTTGACTCTGTCAACCACCAAACACTTCTGAAAAAGCTTGAAGTATTTGGATTTCACTCTAATTTGCTAGGTTGGTTGGCATCTTACCTAACTCATAGAAGTCAACAAGTGCAAATAAATAATACCTGCTCTAGGAAAATTATTTGTTCATCAGGTGTTCCTCAGGGAAGCCACCTTGGCCCCCTTCTCTTCATTATCTTTATTAATGATATTGTTTCAGTCATAAGACATTGTGATTGTCTGATTTACGCAGACGATTTAAAACTTTTCTTAAAAATTAAAACTTTTGAAGATTGCCAGTTGATTCAGTCTGACCTTAATGGCTTGTCAAATTGGTGCCATATAAATGGTCTAAGACTCAATATCAAAAAGTGTAATGCAATCTCTTTCTCACGAAAAGCACTCAATCTATTATTTGACTATGCTATCGATTCTAAGCCAGTAAATCGTCTTTCACAAGTTAATGATTTAGGCATCATACTTGATTCCGCCTTTTCTTTTAAATTACATTTTGAATACCTAATCTCTAAGGCCAACTCGTTGGTGGGATTCATTAAGCGAAATGCAAAGGATTTCAGAGATCCTTATGTACTTCTTTGTTTATATAACTCTCTTGTTAGGTCGGTTCTAGAATATGCAGATGTTATTTGGAGCCCAGCATATAACGCTCATTCTATCCGACTAGATAAAATTCAAAGGAAATTCACCAAATTCATATTTATACAAATGCGCTGGAGCTTTTCTCCTGATTATAAGGCTAGATGCCAATTACTTGGCATAAAATCTCTAGAATCTCGAAGAAAAATTCATGGTGTTATGTTCATCAGAGATTTACTGTGCTACCACATAAAGTGTCCATCTCTTCTTGCACTGGTTCCAATTTACGTTCCCGCTAGAACACTAAGAGCTAGAATTTTTTTATTAGAAAGAACGCACAAAACCAGGTATGGAAGTAATGCGCCCTTATCCAGATCAATTGTTTCTTTCAATGAAGTGTCTTTAAATATTGATTTTTCATGCCTTACACGTGAAAATTTTAAATTCCAATTATTGTACTTAATTACATTTTAAGTTATTTTTGTAGAGCCTACAATTTAATTATGTATATGTATCTGTTAGCTGTAAAACTGCTTGTAGATAAATAAATAAATAAATAAATAAATTTGTAACAGGTTGTGATAAAATAAAAGGTTATTGTATTTACTAAATTACGTTAGAAATTATACAATAATTACATAAAACTGAAATACATACTGCGAAAATATTTCTTTCTTATTAATGTCGGTAGGTATGTATTTTCAAGCAATTGGAATAATTTCCAAAGTGAAATAATGCAACGTTGCTATTTGCTTCATTTCAATCAAAATAAAAAAAGAAACACAAAAACATATGACTTGATCTCACACCGCAATGGAATAATTTCCAAAGTGAAATAATGCAACGTTGCTATTTGCTCCTTATGCAAGTAATTTCAATCAAAAGAAATGAAGAAACGTAGAAACATACTTATATTTATGTCTCACACCACTTTCTTCAAAGCAAATGTAATTTTCCAAGGAACTTTACACATACCCACAAATGAGAACCAAAACAAAATCACAACATCACGAAACACGAATCCCGCTTAAATATTTTTGCCATATGATCAGTCTCTTAAAACATTTATCTGGCTCTCTTATAAATACATTCCACAAGACTACTCGCATTTTTTTACGTTTTTTGCGAGGCGACTGCAGCGCTCGTGCCCTAAAACAGTAACATTCTTAAATCGGTTATTGGTTCTACTATAAAATATATATACAATGGCAACATCATCGTCCAATACAACATCGGAGATCTTCAACAGAGAAGAATCTACGCACAGATTAGAATTTTCGGCGAGTGCACTCTTATCAACATTATCCGAGCCAACAGACAAAGAGTAAGAGCAAGAGGCCAACGTGTTATCATGTGCAGCAGATTCAACAGCAAGAGCATTATCAACTATCCCACTCTCAATAGAGCCGGTGTTAAGCTGAGCTTTTGCTTTGGATTTTAACGAAGAAACCGGTTTTATTGCACTTTTACCAATTTGTGTTCGAGCTGGTTTATTCTTATTGATTTTGGGTACGACGAGGGGGGATACACTTCGCATTTGTGCAGGGGAAAAAGAAACACTTCGATTTTTGGTCAGTGACACGTTCGTATTTGTTTTGTTCTGAATTCTAGCAGAATTCAATGACAGGTGCATAAAATATTTTATTAGAGACATTTACCAGCACGGTTTAAAGGAGATAGCTTTGTATCTAGAAAATTTATAGTCAGCGCTTTTTAAGAGAAAGTCCCGGCTCTTGTTAACATGACCCTAACCTTAAATTTGGGTAATTTACAAAGGATTTATAAACATCACACTAGCTTTATTATTTTGATTTAACTGAGATATTTGATAATATGATGCATAGTTCCTATTGCCTTAATTCAAAATAAAAAAAATTTAAACAAAAACCTGTATCCTTTTTTGAAGGGAATTTTTTTGAGCAGGAAGAAAAGAAAAGCGTTAGAAATATAGAAAGAGAAATGCTTTTGTCTTAAAAAGTTAAGATTGAAGAAATGGGCACGACTGGGTTGCGATTGAGTGCTAAGTATAATATCAAAATCTTAAGGCTGAGTAAAAAGTGTCAGTATTAGCTCTTCATAATATATTTGATGGTACAGTGTTGCCAAACTACACATTAATTATGAAAAAATAAAATTAAGTGGCTCGTTTTGAAGGAGTGAATAAATATTCAAACGCCATTTTTTTTGCAGTTGCTAATACATATAAACCCCGAAAATTGAAATCGTCAGAGCCGTTTTTAAAAAAAAAAGGTTTTTTATTTTTAGTTTTTTTTTAAAATTAGGTTTCAAAAATTCAAGTACACAATTATAAAGATCTTGCTAAAAGATAAATTGACAAAAAAAAAAATAGAACATACCGTTTTGAAAAAAATCGAAAAAACAGATTTTTTAAAACAATATTATTGAAAATTCGAAAAAAACAAATTTTTCAAATAATGATATGCAATCTTTTTTAAACAACTTTGCACTTCTAAAATATGAAATTTCGCCAAAATTGCCTCAGCCATTAGCGAGAAAGTCGGCTTTGAAAGAATGGTACTATGGGTGGTACCGTTTTTAGACTTAATCCGAAAAAATTTTCACATCATAAGAATAGCTATTCAGAAATCAAAACTCACGTAAAATTTTATCAAAATCGTATGAGCCGTTTTCGAGAAAAATAGGTATTGTCATATAGGTTGTATGGCAGGTACCGTTATTCCAAGACCTAGAAACCCAATTCCAAAAGCTTCTCTGTAAACTACCACATAAACTATAACTGCAAATTTTTAAGAAAATCGGTCCATCGCTTCAGGCTGTACATCCATAGTACGGCTTTTTTCAAACACGATGTTGACGAAATTTTGTATTTTAGAAGTTTAAAGTTTTTTAAAAATGATTATACATATATCAACATTTGAAAAATTCTAGCTTTTGAAATTTTTATAGATTTTTTGAAAAAATTTGGATTTCTTAAAATAATTTCAAAACAATATTTTTGATTTTTTTTAAATTTTTTGTCAAAACAACTTCTACTAAAATCTTAAACTTTGCATACTGGATTTCTAAAAACCTCGCCTTTAAAAAAAGTGAAAAACAAAAATCGACTATTCGTTGATTGGTCCAATAGTTTTGATTAAACTTTCAGCGTTTATATGCATAAGCAACTGTAAAAAATGGGGTTGTTAGATTTTCGCCTGAAACCTTTGGAATATTTAATCATATTTTTTCAATGTTTTGCGTCATTTAACTCAATTTTGATGTGTACTTGGCAATCCTGTACCACCAAATATATTACGAGCAATCACAAGGTCGAGCGATCCAGTCATGCTCATTTTTTTAATTTAGTTGGCCCTATCCGCCCTTTAAACAGCTATAATGAATATCCGAAATAGATAAAACGAAATAATATTAGATGAACTAGAATTTTACTTTGAAAATTAATTAATATCAATAAATCAATCAAAGTTTCACATGCATAATTTTTTACTAGGTAGATTTCAACGAAAATGTAAAAATCACAAAATACACGCAATGACTTCGCCAAAACTTAATTTTCATTTGCCTGCCTCCAAAAAAAATTTCTGACCTACCACACCAACTCACAAACGAAAAGGTCTCAAACATGAATTTCCTTGAAAATGATTATTTTTGTCCTTACGAGCATTGTCTTGCATAATCTTCCTTGTCGTCCTTTATACTTTACCAATACCATATTATAGGGGGAGTACGGGAGACTTGACCATATGGGAGACATGAGCCACTCTAAATAATTCACTCAAATACCACTCAAATCATTCATGAGTATACTCAAACGTTCCATCCCACGACATTCTACTTGCACACAAAAAATATCCTTGATCCTCAGTTAACTTTGGCTGGTGAATGAGAAAGGGTGTTTTTTGGCGCAAAAAGTTAAACTTTTTTTTTTTTTTGTTTTCAACATAAAAAGTTTTTTATCACGGTAAGTTAAAAAAAGTTCACATAAACTAATAAAACATTAATTCGACTTTGTTAATAATAAAACAAAATGAAGCTGTCTTATGTTTCAAAAAAGTTATTAACTATTAATTGTGAAAAAACGTGAGCGGGAGACTTGAGCCATTTTTTTAGGGGAGACTTGATCAGTGGTTCAAGTCTCCCGTATGTTGATATTTATTGTCAGAATAGGTTATAAATGCAAAAATTTCATTCTTTTTTAGATATTTAAAATGCCATTTGTATACAAAAGAAAGGAAGGAGCAGCGCAAAGGAGTGTGGTTTCGAAAGAAATGATTGAACAAGCATTAAAAGAAGTTCATGAAGGCAAATCAATCAGGGCAACTGCAAATAAGCATAACATAAACAGAACAACCTTGACCAGGTATTTACGCGGCAAGACTAGCTTTGACAAATTTGAGAGCAAAGCAAGTCAGTACAAGAACGCTCAAATATTTACCTTACAAGAAGAAAAACAACTGGTTGAATATTTCATCACATGCAGCAAAATGAACTATGGACTCACAAGAACATCTGCCATGCGATTAGCTTATGAATTTGCAAAAGCCAACAACAAAGCAATAATTCCGAGCTGGTCAGCTAAAGAACAGGCTGGACGTGATTGGTTTCGAGGATTTTTAAAAAGAAATTCATCAATAAGCCTGCGAAGACCAGAAGCAACTAGTTTGTCCAGAGCAACAAGCTTTAATAAAAAAAATGTTTCAGATTTTTTTACTAATTTAAAAGAAGTCCGTGAAAAGTTTAATTTCGAACCCCAGAACATTTATAACTGCGACGAAACTGGGTGCACAACTGTTCAGAAATGCCCGAAGGTCCTAGCAGCAAAAAAAAATCGTCAGGTTGGACAGGCAACATCTGCAGAGAGGGGAACCCTTGTCACCGTGTGTTTCGCAATTAATGCAATTGGAAATAGCATTCCCCCTTTCTTTGTTTTTCCAAGAGTTAAGTTCAACGAAACTTTTGTTTTGAACGGACCTGAAGGATCTGGGGGAGATGCCTACCCAAGTGGCTGGATGACGTCCAATGGATTCTTGAAGTATCTTCATCACTTCGCTAAATATTCTCATTGTTCGATGGAGAATCGGGTGCTGCTTATATTGGATAACCATGAGAGTCACATGAGCATTGAGGCTATCGACTTTTCGAAGACAAATGGCATAACACTTTTGACATTGCCACCTCATTGCAGCAACAAAATGCAGCCTCTGGATATAACTGTGTTTTCTTCCTTTAAGTCCAGATACAACGCTGCAATGAATAACTGGATGTTGTCCAATCCAGGGAAGACTGTGACAATTTACAACATTCCTTCATACGTGAAAGAAGCAATGCCACTTGCTTTTAATCAAAGGAATATAACCAGTGGTTTTGAAAGGGCAGGGATTCATCCTTTCAACAGCGAAATTTTCACCGATGATGATTTTATGTGCTCTGCAGTGACAGATCGGCCAAACATGGAAACAGAACTTCTTGAAGTCATCAATAGAGTTCCAGTAGAAGTCCAAAACGAAGTTGCAGTACCAGTGGAAGTGTCATTAGGTGCAGTCCCAGATCCAGATTCAGTTCCCTCTACTTCAAGAGGTTTATCAAAGGGTTTATCAATTCCTTCCCATACAATTGGATCTGGAAATCTGATAGTAAGTCCCAGTATGATCCGGCCATTCCCAAAAGCTGGTCCAAGGGTACAGAGAAGAGGTCGACAACCAGGAAAAACTAAGATTTTGACAAAGACACCCGAAAAAAATGAAGAAAATATTATTGAAGAACAAAAAAACATTACAAAATCAGCCGCAGAGAAAAAAAATAAAATTAAAAAAAACAAACCTGCTACAATAAAAAAAAAAGTTTTGCAGTCAAGTGACAGCGAAACTTCTAACGAAGTAAATTTCGATGAAGGTTTAAACAGTCCAATGGACATAGAAGAACATGACGAAACATGGTTTTGTTTTGTGTGCAAAACTGATGATATTATGGATATGCGTCTTTGCGTCTTATGTAACAAATACGTGCACGAGATATGTGTTGGACTGACCAAAAAAGACAATGAGGTCTTTATCTGCCCTAACTGTGATACCAATTAGAGGTTAATACTACATTTATGGCAATTAAAAGCCAGTGCTTCTGGTATTTTAATTAGAAATTAAGTTATTTATTTATTTATGTTATGTTTTTGAAGTTATTTTTTTTGTTTTGTTTACTTTTTTATTCTTATTTACTATGAAAGATATATTTATGTTTTTAAGTTTTTTTTTTTTTTAAAGAGTTTTTATGTTCATTAAAAACACATAAAATATAATAAAAATGAGTTTTAATAAGATACGAATTGATTTTACTATCTTTGTTTTTATTTTACTCGAAGAATTTAGGTATGATCAAGTCTCCCCAAGGAGGTGGTCAAGTCTCCCGCCCAGGCGGGAGACTTGAGCCAAAAATCTGTTCCCACTTTTTGTGGATTTGGCAAAACTCAGATGAGTGTAAATAAAGTTTATGAGGCTTTTCTGGAAGCAGATAAATGTATCTTTACAAAAATGTATTCGACATGTCTCTGAGATAAATAGACAAGTTTTTATGAACGATTAAGCAAAAAGTGGCTCAAGTCTCCCGTACTCCCCCTACATACACCCGATCTACGGTTTCCTCTTTGAATGGTGCCCAGCTAGACAGCAGTTTAAAAAGAGAACTCAATGTTTACAAATTGAATTTACTCTTTCAAATCCTAGCATCCACAAATATTCTTCTTCTTCTTCTTTTCTCTCTCCCAAAAATTTCATGTGGAACCTATTGTTTCCATCTTAGGGCTGGTGGTGCGCCACCAGTCAAAAAGTCTACACAATTCTACTATAGTTTTTATATACAATGGTATAACTGCCGTCTGCCAAAGTAAAATCAAATTAGTAGAAATAAATAAATTAAAAATTTTAAGCTATAATATCAAAGGCCTTATTAATAAGTCAGTTCAAGTAGGTTTTTAGGAATTTATAAATAAAGTTGATATTATTTTTCTATATGAAACATTTGTAGTAGAAGGAGATTATGAATTATATTTAAATCGGTTTAAAAGCTTCGAATTTGTTTGAATTTCCGCTTTGAAACATAATACACGGGGAAGAGCAAGTGGTAGATGCTTCTTTGGATACAAAAAACTGAGTTCTAAACGCAAGTACATAACCTTTGAATTTGAATCGGTATATGAAATTAAACTTTTAAAAATATCAATTGAAGCAAATCATCTATATATACTACCAATTTATATCAATTGTAACAAATGGGAAAGAGATTTCGGTGCGCTAGTTGAAGCAATTGAGCACCTTAAATACGACGATCATTGGTGATTTAAATGCCAGAATTGGAAAAGATGAGGGAAGAGAAAATAGATTCGCAGGTAAAGCGAGAAAATCAGAAGATGAAACCACAAATGCAAAAGGAGTTAAATTATTAGAATTATGTGATTCGAATGGATTTCATATACTTAATGGCACAAATAGTTCAGATTCCAGTGGAAAGTATACGTTCATCGGACAACAAGGATGTTCAGTCATTGATTACTGCCTGGTACGAGGTTTATGGACATCATTAGTAAGTGATTTTGAAGTTTTGGCGCAGCAGTTCTCAGACCATATGCCTATTGTAGCTGAGTTAAGTACCTCACCGACAGAAAGAGAAGATACAAGAACGATGCAATTACCCCATAAGCTGATGTGGAAAGAATCAAATGCATCTGAGTATCAACGGAAACTTGACGTCAACTTACAGACAATTGTTCCATGTGATATATTAGATATCGACAATCTGATAAAAATTTCTTACACTCCAAATATACCAACCTACCAAAACAGACACGTTTTCAAAGAAAAATGGTTTGACACTGAGTGTGAAGCAGCGAGAAAAATATCTTTTGGGTTTTTCGAAAGTTTGGGGATCAGTTCTTCAAAAGAATGTACTGCCAAACGAACACAGCTTTTAAGCAAATATGTATGAAGAAGAAAAAAAGTTTTTTTGAAAACGAAGCACAAAAATTGGTGAACTGCAAAAATACAAAGGAGTTCTGGTGTGCGATTAAAAAATTCAACTGCAGGGCTCCACAAATTAGCACTCAGCTCGACACAAGAACACTTCGGAACCACTTTCAATCAATAGGTGCGTTTTTTTATGCTAGTATATAGTACAGAAAAAATTTCCCTTGGGGAACAACAACAAATCATTTTACTATCGTAATTTTCCACAGTAAAAACAGGGATGGCATTGCTGTGGATAAATAGTTTCCAGCTTTGAAAATAAGATGGCATCACCATTGATTTCAGTTCATCAAAGCTTTTCGAAAGGACGTGTTCAAAAAAAATGTAGTATTTGCAAAGAAATTTTTTCTCTCGATTAAAAATTAAAGAAATAAAAACTATATTCATATTGAATTTTCGCCCTGTTTTTCACCTGATGGTGTTCTTGAAACACAGGATTTTGCACTAGTTCTATTTTGCTGAAGCTAATAGCTTTCCTTGTGGAATTATTTGACTAAAAAATATAGGTAGCCCAATGCAAGTAATATACAAATCAAACAAATAAACAAAGCAGTAGAAAATGATCAAAAGGGAAAGATATATGTATGAAAATCAAACATTCTCCAACAGAAATTCATGTTTGGGACTAGCAGTACGTGTTTCAACTTAATTTAATTTGGGTGGTGTTTATTTACGCGGTAATATTATGGTTCAATTTCATGGTTTTGTAAATAGAATCAACTTATTTGCTTTCTTAATCTATCGAAAAGACTGGTCAATAATGTAAAATTGCTTTGCCATTTGGATAAAAAATAAATTGATTCTGTTTGCCAATGGAAAATCTCATCAAAAATTAGTTTCAAAAATCTCTTTTACATACTCCCCGAACAAACCCGAAAGTTTTTTCAACAGAACAGCTGACTTTGACATAGAGCTTTCTTCACTGCTGGACGATGCCTCTAAAAACTGTAAAATAGAGCTGTAACAGAGAAATGAGTATGGAAAATAAGAAAAAAATTACAAATTCATACCCGGCTTTGTATCGGTATTCATTCGATAGAACAAATAACGAAACAAACCTGGTATGAGTTTGATTTTGTTTCATCTTAAATTTCACAGAGAGCTGTGAAAAGTAACAGCAAGCTTTCACGTTGAGCACCATCTTGTTGCTGAATATATAACTGAAAATATTGTGGATAGATCGTTTTTTTTAACTGGAATGCTGTATGAAAAGCATAAAAAAACGCACCTAATATTAAACACACAAAGTAGTTTACTGCCGTTTCACTACGCAAAGCCATTAATTCAAAATGAAATATTAGATGCACCTATTACGAAGGAAGAAATATGTAATGTTTTGAAAAACTTCAAGATGGGAAGGTACCTGGAGCCGATCGCATACCAATTGAATTTTTTAAGTATGCGACAAGCAATTTTATTGTCAAGATAGCGGAGATTTTTAATGGAATGCTGGAAACAGCCAACATACCGCCACAGTTTAAACAAGCCCTAATATATCCGATCCACAAAAAAGGTAATACAGATGATCCCGCAAACTATCGTGGAATATCTTTCCTTAACTCGTCTTACAAGATTTTTACAAAACTTTTAATGGAGCGTATGTTAATCTGGATCAAGAACAACAATCTGATCAAAGAATTCCAAGCAGGTTTTCGGAATGGCTATTCAACCGTAGACAACATCTTCGTGCTGCAAAACATTGCTGGAACATTCCTTGAACAAAAAAAGAAATTATTCGCCTTTTTCGTTGATTTCAAGGCAGACTTCGATAATGTCAATCGGAAAGCTTTAATATTCAAACTTTATAACGCAGGAATGAGCCAAAAGTTTGGGAGAGTTATCAAAAACATATACGAGGAGAACCAATCGAGTGTGTGGAGCGGGACCGAAGCATCAGAATGGTTTGAAACAAATATGGGAGTAAGACAGGGATGTACACTAAGCCCATATCTCTTTGCTTTGTACATCGATGACCTCATCGACTTTTTAACTGGAGGAATAGAGATTGCAGGACATTTGATAAAAGCACTTTTATTTGCAGATGATGTGGTTCTATTTGCCTATTCACCAGAGTCCTTACAATTAATGATTTACCGTCTTGATTTGTACTGCCAATTATGGAATCTTACGGTTAACCTTACAAAATCAAAAATTATGATTTTTAAGAAGGGAGCTGGTAGATAGATATCAAAAATGAAAAATGGCATCTCAACTGAAAGTCCATTGAAGTTGTAAAAACATATAAATATCTCGGGGTAACAATAGCTAGTAATCTCAGCATGGAACCTCATCTAAAGGAAAGACTGATAAAAGCGAAAAGTGCCATATCGGCTACATGGAAAAAATGTTTTTCAAATCAATTGATTAACCACAGCGTAAAATACAAGATTTTCCAAGCTGTAGCAGAATCTGTTATGATGTACGCAGCGCAGTCTTGGGGATATTGCAACTATGATACAGTAGAGAAACTCCTTAAATACTACATAAAACGTTGCTTTAGCTTACCAAGCACAACACTGAACTATATGATCTATATTGAAACAGGACTGTCACCGCTTCACATTAAATCATTTAAGTTACATGTAGATTATGTAGTGAAAGTTTTAGATATGCCGGACGAAAGACTTCCGAAAATAATTGCGAAGATGGTAGTTGAAAGGAATACGTTCTGGTATTAGAAACTCGAAGAGCTAGCAACGTACTGCGGATTAGAAGGCAATTTGCATTTTGGAAACGAAAGATACCGTAAGGATGTGCTTGTAAATCTTATTGCCAAATTAGATGATCAATACAGAGCGGACTTTCTTAAATATGGCTTCATCATCAGTACACCGAGCTACATACAGCATTTTAAATCACAATTTGTGTGAGAAAAATTATTTCCGCAACGACAACAGCAAGAAACTAATTTCAGCCGCTTATAAAATAAGAGGCGAGCTAATACGACTTAATTATATCCCACATCGTCCCGATCTGCCAATTTATTGTAGTCTCTGCAATTTATCTGAGAGAGACATTTCATCGGAAGATGCCCCATCCTTAAAGAAATAAGAAGATATTTTCTAGGAACCGACACAAAATCTAAGGAAGAAGTTATAGCCTATTTAAACTGCGAAAGCGAGATTAAACAACTTTTTTACTTCTATAAAACAGCTATCAACTACCGTAGTAAAATTATTACTGAAAGCTTTTAACTTTATAAATATTTTTAAATTCAAGAATTAAATATAATGTATATACATTAAAACAACTTGTTATTAAATGATTAATTTTATGTCAATCAGGCAGACGGCACAGCCATGCTTAAAGATTTTTGTAACTTAAATTTGTATTTAAAACAAGAAAGAAAACAATAAAGTAAGTGAAAACGAACTAAAACTACTAAAAAATCGTTCAAATTTCGTATGGAGATGTGATCTTTGTTGTAAAAGTGCAGCAATGAATTTCTATGGAAGATTCAACTGTATTGATAAGAGTTTAAATGCTCTCGCTCTCAAGTTACATGATATGAAAATGAAAATAGACAGTGCAGTGGTGTTGGTGTTTTTGATGAAAAAGAAATAGAAAAAAAAAGCTTCCGTCTCTCAAAATACACGTTCAAAATCTAACACAAAAGTTAACTCTCATAACATAGTAGCAAAGTCTAAAGTTGCAAAATAATAACAAAATTGCTTCTTCGCCTCTCTTGTCACGATATATACCAAATAAATCTCCTATTGCTCGCCGCTTGAGTACGTCATCCAACTCAACATCAATATCCAAAAATAATACCAAGTCGCTGTCAGTAATTAAACAAAAATCAATTAAGAATAACACTGCGGTTTGTGCTGTGGTGGTGGAGATCAGCCTCTCCTCCTCAGTCCTCACCCATTCTGTAGTTGCTGTTGCTGTATCTACCTTCTTTGGAGAAAGACATGCGCAATAGAACCGCTGATGATGAGAATGATAATGTGTGTTCCACCGCCGGCCGTTAATGTCATCGTTGTCGATGATGCACTCCACTCACTATTCATGCCGATGGTGGTGTTGGAGGGAATGTTGATAATGGTGAGTTTGCTGCTGTCGCTGGAGATGTTGAAGTCAAAACTGTTGCTGGAGTTGCTGGTGCTGCTGGAGTCAAAGGTGTTGCTGTTGTTGGTGGTGCTGCTGTAGTCAAAGGTGTTGCTGGCGATGTTGCTGATGTTGTTAAAATTGAGTTAAATCTTGCTACTGTTGCTGTTGCTGCTAATAATGCTGATGGTTATGAAGAGTCAAACATGGTTGATTCTATAGCTGCTAATGAGGTAGATGCTAATGAAAATATATTCAATTTTCAAATCCTACTTTTTTGCTTTTGAGTCGGGAAATGCAATCTAATTACCAAGATCTGTATCAGGCTACTTAGCTGGCAGATGACTCTTTGAATGAATTTACGTACAAACGCGAAAACGCAGATTCTACTTTCTACGTTATTTATGAGCATGTTGCTAGAACTTGTTCTGAGTACGAAATCACAATGAAATTGCCACGCCGGCCGCCGCGCAATTCAATTAACAAAAAAAAAATCGTTGCAACGTTCAAGCACAAAGTATTAAAGACTACTACAGAATTTCTTTTTACATTCCGTTTCTTGATACGTTCATTTCTCAACTCAAAAGTCAGTTCTCGATTCTCGAAAATTTTCTGTCAGAAGTCAAGATGTGGAGACAACGAATCCACGGCCAGAATATCCGAATGCGCTTGATGCTTTACTGGTTAGTATCTTTCGATAAAAAATTTACATGTAAAAAAGTTTTTATGTGACGCGATCCGAGAAAAATCACCTTTTAGGCAAATGTAAAAGCTTACACAGCACGCTTTGAAAGGCGCTGATGCACCATTCAAACCCATCTAAAAAAATCTTTTCTCTGAATTTATATTTTGTGAAATAATAGCGATGTAACAATTTCTGATTGCGCTTCATGAATATTCAGTAAAAGAACTTGTGTAATCAATCATGATCCAACAACCGATTTTTTGCCTAGTAAGTCCCTTTTATCGCATCGAGACACATATGCAAACATCAATCTGACGATATTTTTCAGGTTATCAATAGCAAGTCGTTCAAGAATTTCCATTATATTTTTATAATCAATCCGGGGGGGGTCCGGACCCAAAACCCCCCATGATGACCCGAAACAATCCCATGCCGCCAGCATTAAGCATTGAAGACCAGTGGCAGTAATGCCAAGAAGCCATCGGTACCGCTGCCTCTGAGGTTCTGGGTTTCACTCGGCCACCAAAATGAAACCCATGGTTCAATGAAAAATGCAGGCAGGCAAATGCAGCCAAACAAAAAGCAAGGCAAATGCTGATGCAAAAACGAACAAGGGCTGCTTACGATCAGTATATAACGAGATCTACAAGGAGGAAAGAAGGGAAGAACACAGACTTCTCAAAAAGAAAAAGAAGCAGCATGAGAAACGCTCGTTTGAGGAAATAGAGAGGTGCCATGACAGGAACGAGATTCGGAAGTTTTACGAAAAGGTAAAAAGATCCTGCCAGGGTGACAAACCCCGAACTCAAGCCTGTAAAGACTAGCAGGGAAACATAGTTATAGAGTCATAGTCGCTACTGAGGATCTGGAAAGATCATTTCTGCAGACTGCTTAACGGCGATGAGGACACTAATTCCGCTGTCAGGCAGATTGCCCCATTCAGCTTGGACGATGATCAAGAATGCCGTCCTCCCGACCTAGAGGAAGTTAAGCTTGTCATATACAAACTTAAATCAAATTAGACTGCAGGTGCCGATGGCCTTGATGCCGAACCTCTTGAAGGTAGCTGGAGACCAGGTGCAGGAGCATGCACCAGCTGATCTGCATGATATGGTCGGAAGAAAAGCATACCCGATGAATGGAACCTCAGTATCGTATGCCCGATCCTAAGGAAGGGAGACCCTCACAATTGCGCCAATTATAGAGGGATAAGCTTCCTTAACGTCGCTTATAAGATCTTGTCTGCTGTAATATGTGAACGTCTGAAACCCCACGTCAACAACTTGATAGGCCCTTATCAATGTGGTTTTAGACCAGAGCAGTCCACAATAGACCAAATTTTCACATTACGGCAGATCTTGGAAAAAACCCGAGAACATAATATGTACCGATATTCACCACCTCTTTATCGATTTCAAGGCCGCGTATTACAGTATTTACAGAGACGAGCTGTACAGAGCCATGTCTAGTTTCGGCATCCCTGCAAAACTCGTACGACTATGCAGGATGAATTTGGAGAATTCACGCTGCTCCGTCAAGGTCGGTAAAAATATCACCGAGACCTTTGATGTCGAAAAAGGCTTTAGGCAAGGCGACAAGCTGTCATGCGATTTCTTCAACATCGTACTTGAACAGATTGTAAGAAACTCAAACGTAAACACCAGAGGAACAATCTTTCATAAGTCTGTACAATTACTCGCCTATGCAGACGATATTGACGTAATGGGAAGAAAAAAGCGTGATGTCATAGGTGCTTTTGCGAGTATTGAAATAGAAGCGGCAAAAATGGGTTTGATGGATAATGGGGGCAAAACGAAGTATATGCTGTCATCAAACAGGGACACAGAACATCGACGAATTGGACAAATCGTCACAATAGATAAACATAACTTCGAGGTAGTACAGGACTTCGTCTACCTAGGATCCGCTGTAGACACGGACAAAAACATCAGTCAAACGGATAATAACTCTTGCCAACCGTTGCTTCTTTGGGTTAAGAAGGCAATTGAGAAACAAAACCCTCTCTAGAAAAACCAAGGTGACCTTGTATAAGACCTTAATCATCCCAGTCCTGCTGTTCGGCGCGGAAGCATGGACTTTATCGAAAGCGGATGAGGAAACCCTTGGTCGTTTCGAAAGAAAAATTCTCCTAATGATCTTTGGTCCCGTATGCGAAGACAATGTGTGGTGAAGAAGATACAACAACGAGCTGTATGAGCTGTACCGCGACATGGGCATAGCCAGAAAAGTACGTCATGTAGAGCATGGCCGTGCTTTACAACTTTTGAGGTTAAATACTTCAGTTCTTATTTGATCTAACAGAGCCATTTTTAGGCCGGGTTCGGATTCATCGCAAAGCAAACTTTTGAAAAACAGTATAAGCTGTTTTAAGCAAAAACTTGTTTTTCCGATTTTGATGGCTTAATATCTCGAAAGCATTGAGTGACAGGGCAATTCAGAAGCTGGATTTAAATTCAGGAGAAAACGAAACTGTGACATAAAAACCCCAAATTCTGTTGAGTAGTGAATCAATAGGTCTGTTCGTTGAATTTTCCCCAGGGTTGACCCAGGTTTTCTTGACAACCCTATGAGCTGTCACAAAACCTGGGTTTTCCAGTCCTCTAAATTTAGGTCTGTTCGTTGAACTTTCCCCAGGGTTGACCCAGGTTTTCTTGACAACCCCATGAGTTGTCAAAAAAACCTGGGTTTTCCAGTCCTCAAAAAACGCTAAACCACAAATCGCCACACATCCCTGTCATTTAAGTAAAAACACATGCCATTTGACAGCCCTCAAATCGCCACAGCAAAAAGCTAGGGCGAGTTTGGGGAAAACCTATGGCAAACCTATGGCTCAAAAAACACTCAATTTGACATTCAGTGCGAATTTAGGTTTCTCAAAAAACGCTTTGTGTCGACCCTAGGGTAACCCCAGGGCTTCAACGAACAAACCTTTTAAAACCACAAATCATCACACATGCATGTCATTAAAAAAAATACATGCCGTTTGACAGCTCTCAACTCGTCACAGCAAAAAGCTAGGGCGAGTTTATGGAAAACCAAGGTGATTTAGGGTGACTTTAGGTTTCTTAAAAACGCTTTATGGCGATCCCAGGGCGACCCTAGGCTTCAACGAACAAACCTAATGCTTTTTTTTCAAGAACAACTTGAATGAAAAAGTTGATTCAAGAACGAAGTTTGGCATGCCGTAGATTAGTCGTATTTTATTATTGATCTGATCCGGATCATATCATGGGTTTATAAGCGTTACAACAGCAAAGCGAGATCCTGCTTTTTGGTTGGATCTATTTTTGTGATCTAAAAATTAGTTCTTCTATTTCACACAAGAGGAGATTTTCATTAATAACAGTATTGCCACATGAACATTCTTATCTGTGTGAAATGAAATATATTTTAGATAGATAGCGAGAAGTTTCACATTTATTCATTTTTGTATAATTCACGACATAATGAAAAAGTTTTACAAAACAAAACATATATTCGTGAAATTAATAAGAGTAAATGTAAAAAAATGTATATTTGACAAAATGCATGTGTATCATTTTTCCCTAAAAAAAAGAACAAAAAATTAACCATTGAAAAAAGTGTTCGTAGGGCAACTATTTAGAAATGTCATTTGAAAGAACGAATTTCATACAGCAACCAACTGGAAACTGGAAAGTGATGATGTAAAGCTGTTTTATTATCTAGATCCGATCCGGATTGGATCATTGTGAAGAAAGATTACATACCAATTTATAAAAAAATTATTTTTCGAAATTTTTATGATTTTTAAAAATTTTGACTTTTTTAACTTTTATCAAAGCATCCTTGATATCTTAAGACCTGCAAGCTTGATTGAAAAAAAAAAAATGAAAAATAAGGAAACAGTTTTTAAATTTTGATTAGATTTTCAGGGCTTGTGTGTATTAGCAGCTGCGAGAAAATGGCATTTTCATAATATTCGCTAAAAATCTGTGGAATATTTATTTAATTTTTTTTAAATATTTTATGTGATTTTATTCAATTCTCGTTAAAAATGGCAACCCTGTACCACCAAATATATTATGAAGAAATAATACTAGAACCTTGTACTCAGCCTCAAGATATCAATACAGTACATACACAGCAGAGATCAAAATAAGTATGTTCAAATCAGTTCAAACACATCCAAAATTTCTCAACGATCGCTCAGACTTGATGATTTTCCACCCATATTTACAAGCAAACAGCTCGCAAGCATATTTACTCAAAAGCAAAAACGCTTCTAAACAGACAAAATCAGTAAGGTATTCATAAATACACTGCTTGCTCATGAACTTACTGCTTGTTTACGATCAAATTGCTTGTGATCACTTTTACTCACAAGCACTTTGCTCACAAGCAGTTTAACTCTATGTTATTCAAACTCATTTTGACTTGCAAGCAAGTCTACTTGTTTGGTTCGTTTGAAAATAGGGGTTGTTCAGAGTTGCTTGGTTCACTAATAAGATTGTTCAAATTTACTTGCTTGTGGGTTGACTCAGTTTGTTCAAACTCGTTTTTTTTTTTTCAAGTAAATACTCATTGTTCACAAGCAGACCTAGTTCATTTTAATCACTGATACACAGCATCGCAAGAGTGACAACTTTTACTTGCGATTATATTTCTTATGCTCGCGATTAAATGTACTTTGAGGCAAGTTTCCCAAATGCAAACTTAAATCAAATAAGACTGCAGGTGCAGCTGGCCTTGACGCCGAGCTTTTCAAGGCAGCTGGAGACCAGTTAGAAAGGAGCATGCACCAGCTGTTCTGCATTATATTGTTGCGCATTTAAGAATTCAGCCACGTTTTAAGCATCCATGAACACAACCGCGAGCGATTTGACACATCCTTGCTGTCAACCTGACATCTATTTTCTTCTCTCTCTTTCTCATTCGAGAACTTGGCTGCAACTGTGTACGCGTGTCTTTTCACAAACTTCAAAATTTCAAGTGTGTTGTTAAAAATTTTAAAGTATCTAATTTTAAGCAGCTAACTGTAAAGTATACTCAAAATTTATCATGTGTCAAGTTGAACCCAAACCGAGTTAACTCGGTTTACTTTTTTTGAAACCGAGTTAGCAAACCGAAAAAAAACCGAACCGTCAACCAAATTATTAAAATGAAATGAATGCAAGCAAGAAGATAATGTGTCTAAAAGAAGATACAACAACGAGCTGTATGAGCTGTACCACGACATGGGCATAGCCAGAAGAGTACGCATCGCGAGGCTACGATGGTTGGGTCATGTAGAGCGGATGGACCCAAACGCTTCGGCTCGACGGGTTTTCGAAAGCACAGTGCAGGGAAATCGCTGAAGGGGAAGACATCGTCTTTGGTGACGCAATCAAGTGGATGAAGACCTTAACTGACTTGGAGTGCGAAACTGGAGAGAGCTCGCCCGAAATCGAAGTCGTTATAGAAGGAGGTTGCTTGAGGCCCAGGTTCACCCCGAACTGTAATGCCCACCTAAGTAAGTAAGTTAGTAAGTTCAGTGATATTTGGTAGGCTTCTTTATTACTGGGTTTCCACTTTATTCTGGGATAGCTTAAATCGGTGTACTCTATTTCTTCGTTTGGTTCTTCAATTTTTATTTTTACTGAAATTGGCATATGGTCTGAAATATTTCAAGTGTGCACTGAGAAATCCGAGACCCTACAGAGACAATTATCCGATGCTAAACAATAGTCAATCACTGAACATGAGTTACCTCTGATAAATGTATACTCTCCTTTATTGTCACTTTTAAGTCTACAGTTCAAAACAATAAGATTATATGTTTCTGCGAAGTTTAATGTAGTTTTTCCTTTTCTGTCGGGTTTACGATCTTTTGATGCTCGATTGCTAACTATATCGCATGGTAGTCCGTGATCTTGAAAAAGCCTTGTTCGTCTGCAATCCTTGCGTTAAGATCTCCTATAAGCATCAACTTTGCATTCTGCTTACAATAAACGACGTCACTTGGTGTGTTGAAATTTTCCTCCCAGTGGTTGCAATTTATGTGCGCCGGGATTATACAATATTTAACATTTCCCAAATCCAAATTGAGTATGGTATAATCTGACAAATTTTCAAATTTCATTATATCTTTATAAATTGTTTTGTACCCGTAAATACATCCTCCGCTTGCTCGTCCAAACTTTTTGGTCTTAACCTTAAAAAAACAAATTATTTACTTTTTAATCCATAATGTTGTAACTATAGATAAACTCTATAAATTTTGTATTATTATAATTATTACTAAACGACTGACAGACGGCACAATTTCAGTTTTTATTTTCGTTTTGTTGGGCAGGAAATGAAAAATGGTATCTACTATGGAGGAGAATCGATCGAAAGGAAAGGGAATACCAATACCTAGGTTTTACTGTGTCAAGCAATCTAAGCATAGAAAAGCGTCTAGTCAAAAAGCTGTCTTCCTCGAAAAATGCAATTGGTTCTGTGTGGCAAAATGTTACGGAAATAAAGACTTCTCATTTAGTGCAAAGTACAAAGTTTTCACTGCGACTTCCGAAACAATTATGCTTTATGCGGCAGAGTCAGTCTGAAACCACGGAAAAACGGTTGAGCTTCTTCTTAAAACGCCATTTTCGGCTGCCAGACACTACACCCAATTATATGCTGATGATAGAAACTGGATTATCACCACTGTGCCTCACTTCTTTAAAGCTGCACTTTTACTACATTGTCAAACTTATGAACAGCAGCACTGAAAAAATAGCAAGAAAAGTTGCAGTTTCAATAATAAGGTCCCAACGCTCATGGTTTGAAGAATGGAAAAAATTGGCAGACATGATTGTGTGAACTTAATCTCCACCTTACTTTGGATAATTTGGCAGAGTGGAAACCATTCCCTGACAATTTGATTGAAAAGCTACATTCCAAAAAAAAGAAAAGACTATGTGGAACAGGCTAGAAGTTCACTTCATAGAGAAATCTATACGAAGCTGCAGTACGACCTAGGCGACAGAAACTACTTCAAGGACTGCTTTAGCACTGAAATAATATCGAACTTTTTCCGAGCAAGAGGAGAGCTGTTACCGCTCAATTTCATACCGCATCGTAACGATCTAGCACTAAATTGCTCTTTGTGTAACACCAACGAAAGAGAAAATATATTTCATTTCATCGCAAGATGCCCAATTTTAGTAGAGATATGGCGACAAAGTTGGCAAGAAAACTGTTTGCAACAAACCGAGTTTTCAGCAAATTTTGAATGGAAAGGACTGGCAGAAACTATCACATTTCATTAAAACAGCTCTAACTTATAGTGTAATGTTCCAGGGTTCCCAAACTACCAACTCGCCAAGCATTCACTGCTGTAGGCTCAAACCTCTTCGCACTAACTGCAAAGTTGAGGTATGGTAGTGGATACACTTAGAACTATCCAGGAATTGTTGTCGGCTCAATGCCTTATATTAACTAAAACCCGGGAGTATGTTCAGATCGAGTCCACGATCACTATTCATATTTATTTCCAAATTCATACCCTATTTATACAAAGCTATTATGCTCCAATTCTGGTTATCGAACAATCGACCACACTTCGATATCCGATTAAAACGCTTCATCATCACATTTTTTGGGTGAGCGCCAATGAACTATATCATAAACAAATGCTCATACCCAAAGACTATTGCTGTGACATAAACAGCGCGCATGCAGTCAAAGCAATATGATCCCTTATTACTTCTGTCGGCTGGCAGTGGCCTGCCGTTGGGAATCATATTGTTCTGAGTACAATGCACTCTATGGATACACATGCAAGTCAAGTGTTATGCATTTCTATGTAATGCAACTGAATGTGAGAGGATCGGATATCGAGGCACAGCCGAGGGTTGACAACCTGTTTAAAGTAATAATAGAGCAATTAATTAAGAGGTCGTTGGCTGTGACTCCTTCACAATAGAACAAGAATAACACGAGAAGACTTTTAAATTTAAAATTAATTCAAAACTCAATTAACTTACAACATACTTTTTTGTTTTATCAAGTAGCTATCATCTGGCTGACGCCCCCCCCCCCCCCCCCCCCTTTAAAGACTTAGTTTATAATTTTACTTAAGATATTTCAATGTTTCCTTAAAGTTTTTGTAAATTTTTCTATTGTCAAATTAAAATCTTAATCTAATCTAATCTTATTCTTACATGAATGTAATGAAAAATATGAACTACAGCAATAGCAGCTTAGGCTTTCAGCTGGGATTACGTTGTTATTTTGATAATTTACATACTTAATAGATATAAAGTACTTGATTACTAAAAAGGCAAAGGGAAAGGATATTACATTGTTTCTACATACTTATATCCTTTGTCAGATAAAGCAAAAAGGTAATTTCCCCTTTTTTTTTTTAAATAATAGTATTTCTAAAACTTTGTATACATTTTTAGTATTTGATTCAGAGGGAATCTTTATATCATATTTTCTTATTCTTGTACTTCTAAAACTTTGTATACATTTTCAATATTTGGTTCAAAGGTAACCGTTAAAAGATCTAACAGCCTACGATCAAATAAAGATAAACTTAGATTGTTCACTCTGCTGCAACCTGAACTTAAGTGAGAGATCGATAGTTGTTCATTGGTCTGGCACAAGTGGCATATCGATGGGGGTTTCGTACTGATTAAATGGGCGTGGGTTTTGAATGTCCGAATCGAAGTCTGGAGAAGCAACTGTTCATCTTTGTGCTGGTAGAAGAGAAACTTTAAGGATGGCCAACGATTCTATTGTGAATGTGTTGAAATAAGGTGAGATTTTTTCTGCACATATACAAGATCTCCATTGATCTGAAACTTGAACAGTTTATTTTCTTTAAATTGACCATGTGACTGCTGTAAATCGTTGCATTTCGAGAAAGTACATCAGTAGATCATCCGCGTAAAGTGATATGTGTTGGCAAGACGTTTTTTATAAAGCATCTCCCTGCGAACAAATTGAGTTAATAGAAAGCCACTTAGCTAGACTATTCAATGAGCACGTCCCTTTAACGACGAAGGTTGTTAGAAATAGCGATAATCTTTGGTTTAGTGTAGAAATCCGCGATTGTAATATTCAAAGAAACCGTGCATATGCAAAATGGAAACGCATCAGGACAACCGAGGATCGCCAACAATACTGGCTGCTCCGAAACAAATGCGTAAAGCTAAAAAATTCTGCAAAAACCAGGTGGTTTTCAAAGCGCTTAAACATCTCGCAATATGGTCGTAAGCTCTGGAACAATCTTCGTGAAGTTGAAAATGGTAAACAAAGATCACACGATTTGGATGTGGATTGTAATAAATTGAACCAACTTTTTATTTCATCCGTTCCTCAACCTACATTCGCGTATACACCAACTGTCCAAGATCCAATGGAAACTTTCTAAAATTACCCCAGTACCAAAGAACCGCAGTGGAACAGAATTTCGACCGATATCTATTCTGCCATTCTTGTCGAAAGTCGTTGAAAGATTGATGCAAAAGCAAATTAGTCGTTTCTTGAAGGCCCATAGTCTTTTATCAGTTAAGCAGTCTGGTTTTCGCTCTCATCACAGTAGTACTACTGCGCTTTTGGGTGTTGTGGAGCAGGTAAGGAGAGCTGTGGATGACGATAAAGTCACGTTCTTGGTTCTTCTTGACTATTCCAAAGCATTTGATACAATTGATCATAAGATCTTATGTCGAAAGCTATCGTTAAATTTCAATTTCGCTCCGGAAGCAGTAAAACTCATTAACTCATATTTAACCGGAAGAAAACATGCCGTTGTTTCGGGTACTGAAGTCTCCAACTTCCTTTCATTAATGCGTGGTGTCCCTCAAGGGTCCATGGACCTCTTCTGTTTTCAAATTATGTGAATGAAATTCCTTCCCTTATATAGTACGAGGATGTGCATATGTTTGCCGATGATGTCCAGTATTTCCAAAGCTCACCGTTATGTCTAATAGAAAACTGTGTAAGCAACATCAACGAAGATTTGAATGCGATATTGAAGTGGTCGAACGAATGTAGACTTGTTTTAAATCCACTTAACCCTAGGAAGATAATTTTTTTTTTTTCATAAAAAATTAGATAATTTTTTTTATTTCCTTTTATTATTGCTATTTATTGAGTATTAGTTATTAAGTAAATGAAAAAAAATATTATTATTTTTTCTAAGAACTAAGAAAAGTAAGATATTATATGTATAATATAATATCTTACATATGTATAGGAGCAAACAATTAGAAATCTTCGGTATTCAAATAGCAATTGCTAAATAAATTATATTATTTTCTTATAAACTGATGAATTACAATATATTCTGTTTCAAATAATATCAATTAGTAAAAAATAAAAAAAAAATTAATATTTATTGAATTTAAACAAAATAAATTTTATGTATGTTATTATTATATAAAACTGTACTGAGGCATCACTGACCAAAATAACTTTTCATGGAACAAATATTGTACTGTCAGTTTTGTAAAACATAGTAAACATGAAATTTGAATTTAAAAGGGGAAATCCCTCTTTAAGTAATATATGGTTTTGTATCCTATTTTTCATCACTCTGAATTGAAACTTTATAAAGGCAACATATAAACAGAGAAAAAGTGTTTTTGTTTTTATTAAAGAATATCTATAGGTTATGGTCCCAGTTCACGAATAATTAAAAAAAAAAAGAAAAAGTAAAAAAGTGAATTAAAACAAAAAGCATACACATACAAATTAAAAAAAATGGCTCATGAAGTTAAGAGATCAAAACGGAATATTGAACCGTTCAATGGTGAAAAATACGGCATCTGGAAGTTCCGCGTGCGTGCATTAATAGCAGAAGAAGATGCATTAGAAGTATTGGACGAAATAACACCAATGGAACAAAATGATGAATGGAAGAAGAAAGAACGAATTGCCAAAGTTATTATTATTGCACACTTAGGTGCCTAGTTTTGCACAGGGGCGAACTAGCGCTGTTGGCATCATGATTAAACTCGATGAAACCTATGCAAGACAAAGCCTTGCAACTCGTTTAATTATGGAAAAGAGACTCCTTAGCTTAAAATATTGTAATAATACACCACTAACGAGCCATATAGCGATTTTTGATAATATGATAATTGAATTTGAATCAGCCGGTGAAAAGATGAAAGAAATGAATAAAATTGCCCGATTGTTATTAACTTTACCGAGCAGCTATGATTCAGTTGTTACAGCAATATCTACAAACAATTTCCGATGACACACTCACCTTACAATTTGTTAAAAATCGAATCTTGGATTACGAAATAAAATTGCGAAACGAGGAGACTCATACAAGTGCAAAGGTTTTGACTGCACAAACAATCGAACAACAAAAAGTCAACATACGGGGTCTAAAGAAAAGTAGAAAATCTTTCAAAGCAAAACCTAATAACAACAATCAACAACCATACAAAAACTTTAAATGGAATAAAAATCAAAAAAATAACAAACCAGAGAATATTAAATGTGATTTCTGTGGACGCAAAAATCATGAAAAGAAGAATTGTTTCTTTTACAAGCGACAAGCCAAGCCACCCACGAAAAAGACAAGAAAAGGACTTCGTCCTAGTTGTTATCAAAAAAATACGATTAAGGAGCCGACCACTGGCTCTAGTAAAACACACACTTCAAACGTTATAAATTAAGTCTCTTTATTTCTAGTTCCAACCGATTGGTTTAGTAGTCAAACAACAAGTGCCTTAAGCTTTTTACAATATAGTTCAAGTTCCTAACGATTACCAATAATGCTGATGTAGATTCCCATGCAGCCAATACATTGACCTGCATCAGGTTTCCAGTAATGCAACAGAAGCAGATTCTCATGCAGCCTATACATTGACCGGCATCAGGTTTCCAGTTATGCGAAGGAAGCGCGTGTGCTGCGATAGCACTTTCCCTGGTTGTGGTCAATGTTCGACCGTGATAACTGCCGCCCCTCTAAATATCTGCGTCCCGCAGATGGTCTCCTGAACCTCCCTTGGTGTCATCGACCTTTGAGGTAGGTCTAGGTGCAGGTATTGGTTTTTGGCGGAACGATAAGCGAAGCTGTGGGATGTGAACTTTCTTGTACATCTTCCTCCAGAGCAGACAAACTACGACAATGACTCCGAAGATAATTAAAAATTCTGTGAAAATGGAAGAAGTAATTGTTCTATGCAATGTATTAATGAATTTAATGTTTTTTGCACTCAGGTTGTGCACGTATTCCAGGTTTGGGATGATCCTTTTTTCAGTTATGTTCGTCAAGACTGCGGGCAAAGCTTGTGGAATGGCAGCACCCTTGCTGTAGTACACCTTGTCCTTAACCTGGACGGTTTCGTTTTCCAGTTGCACTAGGAAGGTACCTTCTAAAGGAATAGACAAATTTTTATTTGATATAGTTCCGTTAAAGTTTGACAAGAAAATTGTGTTGTCCCCAATTAATTCGATTATTTCGTCATTGTTTGTTCTGTAGTCGCAAAAGGCGTTACCTCCCTTAAGGATTCTTGGTAGACATGAATCTTCATCTAGTTTCTTAAGTGAGCTTTGTTGACACACGGAGGTGTTACCAATGCTAAGACATTCGTTCTTAAGTCCGTACGTTTCGTTGTGACTAATGAGGAGTCTTGAAAAGTCTAAGTCCATTTGTCTAGCGTTTTTTACTGCCGCTTTTGCGGTCACTACGTGATAAGCCCTTGGATTAATTTTAGGAATAGCCAAAATGTATAGCATCAATGTGCCATTGCAGTATACTGAAGGTTGACTGAACTCAACAGCTTCAATTACGTTTTGGTAGGGTAAAGTTTCGAGTTCGTTAACCACTGTATTTATCTCTTCTGAGTCAAGGAGATTGCTGTTTACTATGCTCTTTTTAGCCATTTGACAGGCTCTTATTAACTCATTTACTCCTTCTTTGAGAATAAGTATTTTATTAAGTATGTCTTGTCTGAGGTTGTCCGTTTCTATTTTCTGTATAGAGTTGTTGTAGTTTTCTATTATTCTATTAAGTTTGCCTGTAATCTCGTGGGTCATGTCAAAGATTTTCTCGTTTACTAAGTACTGTCGATTACTGTTTTCCTCAATGTTCGTTTGCTTCTCTAGGAGATTGTCCCAGTCAGTCGCGTCAGGAGAACCACCTATCCATTTCCAGGCAGTGCCTATCCAGTTGATTGATCTTGTCTTCCTCGCCTGCTTGTGCCTCAATTCGCCAAGACGAGCCTTGATTATTCCGAGATGGTGGTTTAGAACAAGTTTCGTCCCTTCGTCTTTGATGTATTTTATTGTTAGTAGTTCAAAGTCGTTCAAGAGTTTGTCGTATTTCCCTAAGTCTATCACATGTATCAGTTTGAAAACACCGTTTGTCACCCAGGCGTTTCCTTCCTTGATTGTCACTACCGGGGAATTATAAGCGAAGATATGCAAGGCATGCATGGGATTCAAATAGGCTACTAGTCTGTAATATAATTAATTTTATTATTCCGAAATTTACAATTGTTATCTTAATTACTAGATTAGTTTTACATTTATTTTGTTTAGTGTACCTTGATAAAGAAGAAAATTTTTATTTTTTAATTGCTGTGCAGCTTTATTACATGCTTTTCATTTGGCATTGTTTCTTGTTTATATATTTGAGTTGCACCGTGGGTTAGCTCTCATTTAAATTTTTGGGTGGTTACGCCGGTTTGGAAGGTTCGTATTGTTCCGTTTTGGCAGTAAGGTTTAAAACAAACAGCCTACTAGGGTACGATGATCAACACTACCGTTAATTACGATTAAGTAACTCTCGTATACCGTACCCTTGTTTCGCGAGAGCTCACCCTTAACAATTTTTGTGCATCGGTCTTATTGCTTTGACCCGATTTTTGGTCTATTTGTTTTTTTTCTTTTGTTCCCCCCATTTCTTTATATTTTCCCATATTGAAGAGAAGAATTACATACGGATTATCTATTTGATATTTTTTAAATGAGCTTTGTGAATTCTTTTCCCGCTCATTGTTGTTACCGTTACGCGATTATCTTGGGCCACGATTTCCTTTCTATATAGTGGCCTATTTTTGCTTTTTATGCCTTTTATGGCAACGTAAACGACATCGCCCTGACTGTACCTTTTTGGGGCCATTCTTTTTAAATTTTGCCTGACATTCCTAGCCATCATGTTTTTCTTGATTATTCCTCTAAGATCTTTGTTGATTTTTGAACGAATATTCAAGAGGTTCTGGTAATTAATTCTTTGAGATCTGTTAAAAAAAACATCGGACGGTTTCTTATTTGTGACAGAATGAACCGTGTTATTGTACCTATCGACTGCAACATAAACAAGTTCTTTAATTTTGAAATCTGAATATTCTGACTTGAGGCACCTATAGATTTCGAGAATTGTTGAGTGAACTCTCTCAATCTGGCCGTTAACCTCACTTCTATGGGATGGTGTCAAGTACAATTTTACCCCTAGGTTCTTAATCAGGTTGGTTATAATTGGGCTTAAAAAACTCCTCTCATTGTCCGTTACTAGGATGAGAGGCACTGTAAAATAGTGTAGGATTTTAATCATTTTTGACCTGAGGTAGATTGCAGACCTATCTTTGATGTGGAAAAACTTGCTAAATTTGGAAAATTTGTCTACAACCGTTAAAAATTTTTCGTTTTGAATTTCCATTATATCCATATGGATAATTTCACATGGATATCGTGGGGCAGGCGTGTTCTGTAATTCTGGTCTGTGCGGATGCCTATCGTATTTGCTAGCTTTACATACTTCGCACGCAGTAGTAAATTTCTTGATGTTAGACATCATTTGAGGGAAGTAATATCTTTCGAGGATCTGATCTCTATTTTCTCTGAGCTCTTCTGTGTTCCGCTTCAATAATGGAGAACCTTCGTTCTTCGTTAGCTACATCTTCAACCACTCTCTGGGTAACCCTGATTTTGTACTTCCCAAAGGACTCTATATATAAATTTTGAAGTAACCCCAGGTAAACTTCAGGGATTTTTATACCATTTATCACATTAGGATTAAGGGTTACTCTAAGAGCTTCCGAAAGTCCTGTTTTGGTGATTGCTTTCATGGAAATGTAATGGCGATGGTAGCCGGCATGTGGTTCTTCATGGGAACAGAGATCGATGCCTATTTTAAAAATCAGTTGATTCCTAAAGACATTAATTGGTGCCTCAACGTGTGGGATCAAATCAGAGCTATCTTGCTCCGCACTATGCATCGTACCTGAATCCTCGTCTAGGGATCTTTCGCACAATCCCTCTTCGGCAGTATTAGTTTCGGCTTCGTCTGTTTGTACGCTTCGTCCTTCTTCCGCAGAGTCCGTTGTTGTGTCAGTTAGTCTTTCGTTCGTATTGTCTGTCCTTGAAGAATAAGAACCTGAACCTGATAGATGGTTCACTTCTGTCCGTAGCCGTGAGAGAGCATCAGCCACAAAGTTTGATTTACCGGGTGTGTAAATCAACTCGTAGTTGTACTCCTCAATTCTTGACTTCCAACGCTTGAGTTTAGCATTGTAATTTCTATTACTCAACGTGAAAGTCAAGGGTTGATGATCAGTGTATATCCTGATCAATTTCGCACCGTAAAGATAATTCCTTAAATTGTCGAGAGCCCAGACTATGGCTCGAAGCTCTTTTTCATTTGTAGCGTATGCTTCTTCCGTTCTGTTTAAAGAACGGGAGATGAACGATATGGGTCTGTCTTTACCATGTTCGCCCTGAGACAAAACAGCTCCAATGGCGTAATTCGAAGCGTCAGTTGTAAGGTTAAATGGCTTTTCAAAGTCAGGAAATGCCAGTACTTCTGCCGAAGTAAGAAGTTCTTTAAGGGTTTGGAAGGCTTTGAGGCCTTCGTCATCAAGCTCGATGGAAACTTTTTTTGATTGGTTAGCCCTAACTTGAGAGAATTCCCCACGTGTCATATTCGTCAAAGGTTTTGCTATCTTAGCGTAATCCCTAATGAACCTTCTATAGTAGGAGGTAAGCCCCAGAAAACTTTTTAGTTCTTTCAGCGTATTTGGAGGTGAAATAACTTCAATTGCTTTCACTTTATCGGGGTTGGGGAGGATACCATTTGAAGTGACTAGGTATCCTAGAAACTCCACGCTCGTGTCTAGAAAGTGAGTTTTCTCCAGATTGATTTTCAATCCGGCTTCATAAAGTTTGGAAAAAATTAATTCGATGTGTTTGAGATGTTCGTCTTCCGACTTACTATAGATGATGATGTCATCTATGTAGACGTAACAAATCTTTCCTATAAGTTCTTTTAACACGTCGCGACGTCTATCATGCGCTGGAAGATGGCGGGCGCATTTTTTAGGCCGAATGGTAGTCGAACGTATTCAAATTTACCATTCATTGTAGAAAAGGCTGTTTTGGGTATGTCTTTTTCAGACATGGCGATTTGATGGAAGCCCGATGTGAGATCCAAAGTGGTATAAAATTTAGCATCCCCGAGGCTTGCTAAGGTGTTGTTAATATCTGGGATGGGGTATGTATCGGAAATAGTAACAGCGTTGAGTCTTTTGTAATCTATCACCATACGGTATTGTTTTTCACCGTTAGGTTTAGGCTTTTTTGGTACAACCCACACGGGTGAGTTGTACGGGCTGTTTGATGGCCGAATAATGTTCTCGGCCAGGAGTTCGTTTATCTGTCTTTCGACTTCTGTCCGCATGCAAGCAGGGTACGGATAACTCTTAGTGTATATAGGTTCGTCCGTGCTTGTCTTAATTTCCGCCCTAACACTGGTTTTAACCATTTCATTATTTACTGGTCCAAACAAATCTGCAAATCTATTACAAAGGGATTCAAGCTTTAATTTTGATAGCTCTGGGACGTTTTTATTCAAAATCACTAGATTCATAACTGTATTCGAGGGCTTGTTTTTAAGTGGTATTCTTATATTTGGCTTTATGGTAAGTTCGTTCTTGTCTCTGTCGATTATTGCCTTCAGTTCCTTAAGCGTGTCATCTCCGATTATTCCATCGAAAGATTCTAAACTTGGAAGGATAAAGAAGGTAACATCTAAGTTACACCCAACGAAGGAAAAAAATTTGCCGCATACTTTTCTGTCTACGTAAATGTGTCCAGCAGGACTATTTACAAAAAATGGACTTTTGACGGGATGAGATTCTGGTGCGAGCTTCCTCTTGATGAAGTTTTTGTTCGCACCAGTATCTACAAGGAAATGTAAGATGCTCCCGTCTCGCGTAACATACTCTAGGTATGGTACGCTTGAAACGAGGCATCTTTCATAAAATTTCCCTCGCTTTGTAGATCCCCTGCTTCGATTGTGGTTCTTGCTTCACTAGTTGCTTCAGGGTCGTCTGCGACTATGTGGTAGAGTTGTTGTTGTTTACCTGGAAAGTTGTCAGACCTCGGTTCCCGTTTGAATGGGTTACTACCACTGGGACGGTTCATATAATTAACGTTTTTTGTCTGTAAAGAACCGTCGACTTCCATTTTGATAGCGGGCTTAGGGCCCATTGGTCTTGGAGGTGGATTTTGTTTTCCCTGAAAACTCGACCTCCAGGACGGATATGGCCGTCGATTGTGTCCGGACGTATTGTCCGCGAACCTATTTGAATTCCTTATAGGTAAGGAAGATCTATTTATTTCTTCGAAGGGATAATGAGTGGGGTAGGAGATTACGTTCGGTGCTTGTATATGTACCGAATTATTCCTAAAGGTCAAATTTTGTACCTCAAGGCAAAGCGAATATGCCTCAGGCAGAGTTTTCGGCTTCTGTATTATTAGGATCCTTGAAAGGTCTCCTCTTAAGCCTCGTACGAACACGTCAAGTGCGCGGTTGCGGTATGCTTCTACCAAGGCATTCATTGTCTCGGTAGAATATGTATCCGCCCTAATCTTCCCTATTATAAGGGAGAATTGATGGTTAACTTGAGCGTAAAAGTCATCCATTCTTGACGCTCCCTGTCTCAACTGATTAAGTTGGTGCTCTAGAGTTCGGATGTCTCTTTTATCTGCATAATGCAAGGACAGAATTTTCTTGATTTCTGTCCACTCGTTATCGAATATATTATACGACACGAGTGCACAGTCAGCCTTCCCCCTGATCTTCTGTCGGATGTGCTGGAGAATTGCCCTATATATGGGCTTGTCCCGAACGATCTCGTAATCCTTGAGCACCATCTCTACGTTATGGACCCAGGAAACATAATGAACGGGGCTACCGTCAAAGACTTGCAGCTCTTTTACTGAGTCTGGAAGCTTTGAAATCTCTTTGAGGTCGGCCTCGTTACTAGGCCCCCTCAACGGTTCGATATTTATCGTGCTTGGAACCGGTGCACCTGTTAAACCTATCTCTTCGACAGACGTCACACGCCTTTTTAAAATATTGAACTGTTCAATTAATCCCTCTATAATTTGTGTGGAGTTGCAGCGCTCGACCTGGGCAATGCGAGCGTCGAACCCTTTCAACTGTTCTATCACGGTGTTAACAGCTCCTGTAAGCTGAGTAACAGAATTCTGTATTGCGTCCATAGTTAGTTTCTAGTTTTTATTGTTTAGACTCGAAATGTGCCCAACAAGGTACAGCAAGAACAAGAGGAGCGTGAGAGAGAAAGAAGAAAGAAGGAGAGGTAAAGAGGAAAAAATAAATATATATATATATTTTTTTTTATATATATTCGACCGCGATTGTGTTAGTGCTATTAAAATGGTTATCTTCTTCTTCTTCTTTGGCTTTGAATAAAATGGGTTAACGGGGGAACAATGTGTTCTTATTTTTCGTTATATTATTCAAAAGAAAAATGTTACGTTTCTATAAAAGTGTAGGTACTACAATTTCTGTGAACAATCTTTTGATTCTTTATATAGTACGGAATAGTAATAAAAAAAAATTTTGTATAATGATACAGTACATAATTTTCGATCTTACAGGATAATTACAGGATACATCATTCCAATTCCTCTAGTCTTTTTCTCGATGTAATTCTTGGCTCTTCCGCCTGTTCCTTTCGCTGCACGTTCCACAGATCAGTTTATTTCCAATTCACTTCTTGTTTGTTCATGGGACCTACTGAATTGTTCACTTTTTCTTTGGTTCAATTCACTATTTATTATTTGTATGCTTTTGCTTTGAATGGATATTTTTTCCTTTCACTTTTTCTTATTTTTTGATTAACTGAATTGTTCACTTTGTTTGTTCAATTCACTTTTTATTATTTGTATGCTTTTGCTTTGAATGGATATTTTTCTTTTTCACTTTTTCTTATTTTTGATTTACTGAATTGTTCGCTTTGTTTGTTCAATTCACTTTTTATTTGCACTTTGTTTCTTTAGCGTATTTAGCATTTAACTTTTTCGTTTGATTTACTTTTAAGGACCTTTTTCAAAAGGGGTCCCTGCTCGGGCGCCAGAAAAGGACTTCGTCCTAGTTGTTATCAAAAAAATACGATTAAGGAGCCGACCACTGGCTCTAGTAAAACACACACTTCAAACGTTATAAATTAAGTCTCTTTATTTCTAGTTCCAACCGATTGGTTTAGTAGTCAAACAACAAGTGCCTTAAGCTTTTTACAATATAGTTCAAGTTCCTAACGATTACCAATAATGCTGATGTAGATTCCCATGCAGCCAATACATTGACCTGCATCAGGTTTCCAGTAATGCAACAGAAGCAGATTCTCATGCAGCCTATACATTGACCGGCATCAGGTTTCCAGTTATGCGAAGGAAGCGCGTGTGCTGCGATAGCACTTTCCCTGGTTGTGGTCAATGTTCGACCGTGATAACTGACAGAATGGCCCAAACCGCTATATTCAAAACAAACGAAAGCATCAGTTTCATGTGTTCTACAGATGGTGAGAACCATAATAAAATTGGAAACACAGACACATTCGAATTTCTGCTTGACTCGAGCTCCACTGACTATTTGGTAAACAACAAAGATTTTTTCTCATCGATTGAAGATTTGGAAACACCCAGCAAAATTGCAATTGCAAAACGTGGCGAATACATCACAGCATCAAAACGAGGAACCTTGGACATCATTTCAAATCTTGGAGTAGCAATCACACTCGAAGACGTACTATACTCACCAGACATCCCACAGAATCTGCTTTCGGTGAAGCGCATCCAGAACAAAGGAATGACCGTGATTTTTGAGAGCAATGGACACGTTACAATTAAAAAGGGCAGTATCCCAATAATTACAGGTATTTCTAAGCATAATTTAATATCTATAGTTTTTAGGAAAAACACAAATTGATACATGCATAGTAATGTAGCACAAACTACATCAGATATAAATAGACTATGGCACAGACGTTTAGGTCATATTCACGGATTAAAATTGCTACAACTTAAAAGAAATCAACTGAGTAACGATATTGAAATATTAGAATCAGTAAATCCTTTAAATGAGTTTTGTGAAGCTTGTGTTTATGCAAAACAAGCAAGACTTCCTTTTTCAAAGAACAGAGACAGAAGTCATGTAAATAGACCACTGTTTGCTGTTCATACAGATGTTTGTGGCCCAATCACACCATCTACGATTGACAATAAAAACTACTTTGTAACTTTCATTGATGAGTATACTCATTACACTACAGTCTATTTGTTAAGTAATATATATTCCTTAAAGACTTTGTCGCAAAGAGCGAAAATCATTTCAATTTAGAAATTGCATATCTATACTGTGACAATGGTCAAGAATATTTATCAAATAAAGCAAAAGCATATTGTTATGAAAAAGGCATTCAATATCACCTAACGGTACCATATACTCCTCAACAAAATTCTATAGCAGAACGTATGAATCGTACGCTAGTCGAAATGGCTAGAAGTATGATATTTGACGCTCAACTAAATAAAGAATTATGGGGAGAAGCAGTTTTAACTGCAACATATCTGTTGAATATGATTCCAACCAAAGCCATATCATTAAAGAAAACGCCAATTGAACTTTGGCATAATAAACAGCCAAGCATTAAACATTTAAAAATATTCGGTTGCACCGCTTATGTTTTGATAAAAAGTGGAAGAACTAAATTAGATAAAAAATCACTGAAAGGCATTTTGGTTGGATATAATTACAATAGGTATAAAGTACTGGATGTTGAAAAGAATAAATTCATTGTAATAGAGTTGATTTATTGACCAATTTTTGGATATACAGTGAAACCCGCTTAAGAGAAAAGGCGAATTGTCACAGTTTTTCTTTCACTTAAGCGGGTATTTCACTTAACCGAACCCCGGTTAAGTGAAAAAAATTTCACTTAAGCGGAGTCCTGATAAGTGAAAAAAAATTGGACTGAAGCGGATTTAAAAGTTTACATAAATCAAATTAAATCACATTTGAGTTTTTGTAGGTTAATTCGTAGGCACATTGGGCAAAAAAAAAAGAGTCCACTCCCAAGTTTGGCTTCAGGTTTCAAATATGTATACATTCATATTTTTGAATACGGTACGTTTTAGAAGACAAAAATAATTTAACTTTTTATCAAAAAGTCATTAATTTTCGTTTGTGACAAAGTCTGAAAATGGCAATTCATTTTATATTCAATTTCATCTAAGATTAGATCTAGTTCATTATCTCCATAAGAAAACTGCTTACGAACTATGAGATTTAAAAGCTGCTTTGATTGTTGGTTTCTGAATTCCCATAATTTCCACATCTGAATCATTGTCAGATACAGATCTTTTAGCATCAAGCTCTTCGAATAGTAGTGCTATGCTTCATTAATAATGTCTTCGTCCGTCATATCAAAGAGGTGGCATTCGGGGGTAAAAATTCAATTTTAATATTTTCTAAATTAATTGCATCACGATCAAATTTGTGGCAAGATGCATTGTCCACAATCAGCTAAATCTTTTTTCCTTTTCTTTAAATGTTTTGTCCAAATCTTGAATGATCATCGTCCAAATTTTACTTTTCATCCAAGCTTTGGTGTTGGCATAATATTTAACGGGAATTGTGCTGTTTTTAAAGCATCTTGGATTATGAGATTTACTTATGTTTGTACATATGTATTTAGAAGAAAAGTTATTAGTAAAAGAAAAACAAAATGTGTTTAATCTTAGTCTACACACCAATACAAAAATTAATTTTGTCTGTTCCAATCGAATTGAAAATGAAAAGGACAGTGATACGGTCCTTTGGTAGCTTCTTTCCTGAAGGTTTTCACATCTATTTACCAATGAAGCCGTCGCGTCTGTAGAGCCTTAAACATTATCCCGGATTCATCAGCATTATGCACGTCATCTGGGTTGTAGCTTTGACGAATGTTTGGCAAAAAAATTTCCAGCCAATGGTTAGCAGCAACTGTGTCAGCAGAATTATTTTCACCACAAATCTTCTTAAAATGATTATTTTCACGTTTTTTCCACTGATCTAACCATCCATTTGTTGGCTCAAATTGTTTTGTTCGATAAATTTTTTTTTTTTCACTTAAGAGAGTATTTTTCAATGAAAAATATGAAATTTAACTGAAAATATGTTTCAGGTATCCGGGTTTTTCACTTAAGCGAGTTTCACTTAAGCGGAGTGTTTAATAGGTAATTGGTCTACAAATACTCGGGGATGAAAAAATTCTTTCAGATAAGCGGGTTTTTCTCTAAAGCGGGTTTCACTTAAGCGGGTTTTACTGTATAAGTGAAGTGGAAATCTGTTTTTCCGTCGGCTTTTTTTGGTCACATTAGTTATGGTAATGAAACTATCAAGTTACATTAACTTTCCCAACGTTTCGGCAGGGGTTGCTGCCTTCTTCAGGGGAACTTTATTTAAACAAAAATACAAATATACCTATATGTAAATAAAATAAAATATTGACAAATTGACAATCAGCACACTCACTTTGATAAGAAAGGTTAAAAGAAAAAGAAAATGATATATTAAATCATTGAAAAAGAAAAAACTTTTCAAGCACTTCTAATGATGAAGTTGAGTCGGTGTTAACAGAAACAGAGAAATTTAGGTTGAGAGGAGAGAACAATAAACGGCCGAAATGTTTTGTGTGTCTTGTTTTCTATTCATGTTGTTGTTGTTGTTGAGGATATGTAATGTTTCTAACGTGTATCGTTTTGAAACATGTTTCTCCGTTTGTAAGATTTTAACGCCATCAATTTTCTTTTAACCTTTCTTATCAAAGTGAGTGTACTGATTGTCAATTTGTCAATATTTTATTTTATTTACATATATATTTGTATTTTTGTTTAAATAAAGTTCCCCTGAAGAAGGCAGCAACCCCTGCCGAAACGTTGGGAAAGTTAATGTAACTTGATAGTTTCATTACCATAATTAATGTGACCAAAAAAGCCGACGGAAAAACAGATTTCCACTTCACTTATAAATTCATTGTAGCTCGCGATGTAGTGTTCGATGAATTAGATTTCTCAAATTCAAGACCTTTTTCAACTGTGTTTAAAAACGCAGATGGAGATGACAGTGTCAGTGAACGAAACTTCATGAACTTAACAATGAATAAAAATTCTGATAAAATCAAAGTTAATAACACTGAACAAAATGTTATAAATCCTGAATTGATTCAAATTGACAAATCAGGTCCTAATGAAAACGAATAAAATCTCAGAAAAAGCAAACGAATTGAAAATATGCCACATGTTTCATACAAAGAAATCGATGATGATGAATCGAAAGAAAATTGTCATTTAGCTTCAAATGAAGCATCATTCTATACTATCGAAGAAGAATGTTATTACACATTTGCACAGTCAATTGAAAATGATATTCCTAAGTGCTTTAATGATATTAAAATAAATAGTGACCGAATTCAGTGGGAGAATGCAATAAGTGAAGAATTGAATTCACTGTATAAGAACTCCACATGGAATATAGTTCCTATGCCAAAGAATACAAATATTGTTGATTGCAAATGGATATTTTCAATTAAACATGATTCCGATGGTAACTTAACTAAATATAAAGCTAGATTGGTTGAAAGAGGTTTCAGTCAAAAACACTTATCAGATTATGATGAAACTTTTGCACCAGTCGCACGAGTTGCCACTTTCAGATTAATGTTGGCATTTGCAATTCAAAATGATTTGTTAGTGCATCAAATGGATGTAAAAACAGCTTTCCTAAACGGAGTCTTAAACGAAGAAACTTTCATGAAAATTAATGAAGGAATAAATGAAAACAAAAATTATGTTTGCAAATTAAACAAGGCTTTATATGGTTTAATTAAAGCAATCTGCAAGATGTTGGTTTGAAAAATTCGAAATAATTCTAAAACAACACAATTTTAAAAGTTCAAATGCCGACAAGTGTTTGTTTATTCTGAATAACAATCATATTGAAAAAAATATATTCGTTGTACTTTACGTTGACGACGTCATTATTGTTACTCATGATATCGACAGAATGAAAAAATTCAAGCAGTATTTAAACGAACAATTTGAAATGAAAGACATGGGTGATGCTCAATTTTTCTTGGGTATTAAAATTGAACGTGAAAACAATAAAATTAAATTAAACCAAACTGCATATTTAGAATCAGTGCTCAAAAGATTTGGAATGAATGAATGCAGCCAAATCAGTACTCCGTTGCCTGAAAAATTAAACTATGGAGAATTAAATTCAGATTTGCATTATGATTCGCCATGTAGAAATTTGATTGGTTGTCTCATGTATGCAATGCTATGCACTGTAATGACCCATTACATTTTTGCCACCAACAACACCAATGCCCACAGGAAAGTACATATGTCCCATCATGTGTTTGCCACTAACAACACCAAGGCCAATGGCAGAATGCATTAATACCAACACAGGCGATGATAAAGGGGACGGTAACATATACCAGCGACTTACCATTGACTCCACGTGGAGTGACATTTCACTGACTGGAAACAACTCACAGTCACCTACTACCAAAAGGTGTATAAGGCGACCAGTGAAATACATGAAAATTCATTCCGGTACCGGCAGCGCAGAAGCAGAGTTCAGGAAGCAAGACTGGGTGAGTAAATAGTGTCCAACGCTAACTCGTTGTGAATTTATAGTGTCCAACGCTACCTCGTTGTGAATCCATAGCGTTTCCTGATAGGAAACTACAATTTACGTGTCCAAGATCGATCCAGGACAAGAAATCTTCATACGACTGGCACGAGGACCAATCCAAGAACCTGTTCAGGAATCCCAGACTAGACTACATCCCTGCCGAACCCCCAAGTGAAACTTCACCAGAAGAGGTGCGAAATCTACCAATACCCATAGACTCTGGATCCGCTGAGCATACCTCAGCCTTTGACAAAGAGCAACCTCACAGCACACGTCCTGACTTATGTGTTGCTTTAAACATATTAAGTCGTTTTCAAAATAAAAATAATAAAGAATTGTGGCAAAATCTAAAAAGGGTGTTAAGATACATAAAAGGGACATTAAATTTATGTTTGAATTATGAAAAGAAAAATCCTCAACAAATACTGACCGTCTATGTGGATGCTGATTGGGGCGGAGATGAAATTGATCGAAAAAGTACAACAGGTTATTTATTCAAATTGTATAATAATACAATAAGTTGAAATTCAAAACGACAACACTCTGTTGCCACATCATCTACTGAAGCCGAATACATGGCATTGTTTGAAGGAGTTAAGGAAGCATGCTGGATAAGATCAATTTTAACAAATATGGAATTAATGTTAGGACCCACAACAATCTATGAAGATAACAACGGTTGTATAGCAATTGCAAATAATCCGACTGACCATAAACGTACAAAGCACATAGATATCAAATATCATTTTATAAGAGAAAAGATTCAAGAAAAGATAATAACAGTAAAATATCTTCCAACAGATGAACAACAAGCAGACATGTTGACAAAACCACTATCAGCTTTAAAGTTTACACTTAACAGAGACAAGATTGGACTTGCACCAAAATGAATCATTAATGGTTTGATTAGGTTTTATTGGGGTTTTCCTAATCCAATTCAACAAATGTTGAACCATCAAATTCCCCATAAATAAAGAAACAAATAGTAAATAATATACAAAAAAAAAAAAAACTGTATTATAATAATATTAAATTTTTTTGAGTGGGAGTATTGAATTTAAACAAAATAAATTTTATGTATGTTATTATTATATAAAACTGTACTGTGGCATCACTGACCAAAATAACTTTTCATGGAACACATATTGTACTGTCAGTTTTGTAAAACATGAAATTTTAATTTAAAAGGGGAAATCCCTCTTTAAGTAATATATGGTTTTGTATCCTATTTTTCATCACTCTGAATTGAAACTTTATAAAGGCAACATATAAACAGAGAAAAAGTGTTTGTGTTTTTATTAAAGAATATCTATAATATTTAAAAGCAGTTTATACCTATGCATGAAAGTTACAGAGAAGATAAACATGCGCCTCTCGAGCGCAACGCATTGCCATAACTAAGAAATGGGCACGACTGGGTCGCACGAACTTGCGATTGTGTTTTAATTACGATATCAAAATCTAAAGGCTGAGTTAAAGGTTTTGGTATTAGCTTTTCATAATATATTTTGTGGTACAGGGTTGCCAACTACACATTAATTATGGAAATTGCATTAAATCACGAAAAATAATGAAAAAATTAAATTAGATATTCCAAAAGTTTCAAGCAAAAATCTAAAAACGCCATTCTTTTGCAATCGCTAATACATATGAATGATGAAAATTTAATCAAAATCGTTGGAGCAGTTTTTACAAAAAACATTTTTTTTTTTTCACTTTTTTTTAAAAACTGTTTTTTAAAATTCGAGTATGTAGAGTCTTAGATCTTAATAAGAGTTATTTTGACAAAAAAATTGAAAAAATCAAAGATATAGTTTTGAAGTTATTTTCAAAAATCAAAATTTTTTGTAAAAATTTATAGAAATTTCCAAAACTAATTTTTTTTAAATATTGGTATGCAGTCTTTCTAAAACAGCCTACTTTTTCTTAAATCCAAAATTTCGTCAAGATCGTGTCAGCCATTAACGAGAAAGTCGGTTTTAAAAAAAAACGGTACTATGGGAGGTACCGTTTTCAGACTTTTTCTAAAATTTTTTTTTACATCATAAGAAAAAAAATTTAAAATTAATACTCCACAGAAAATTTTATTGAAATCGTTGGAGCCGTTTTCGAGAAAAATAAGTATTATCATATCAGTTGTATGGCAGGTACCGTTATTTGAAGACCTAGAGACCCAATTCCAAAAACCCCTCTGTAGGATGCCAAACAAACCCTAACTGCAAATTTTGAAGAAAATCGGTCAAGCGGTTCAGGCTGTAAATCCATATACAGACAGACGGACATACAGACAGACAGACAGAATTACAGGACCCACTTTTTTCGTATTCTCTATCATCGTAATGTCATGTTTAATTGTTATCTCAACATTTTTTTCTGCACGATTGCAAGATTGAAAAAAAAAACGGTACTATGGGAGGTACCGTTTTCAGACTTTTTCTAAAATTTTTTTTTACATCATAAGAAAAAAAATCTAAAATTAATACTCCACAGAAAATTTTATTGAAATCGTTGCAGCCGTTTTCGAGAAAAATAAGTATTATCATATCAGTTGTATGGCAGGTACCGTTATTTGAAGACCTAGAGACCCAATTCCAAAAACCCCTCTGTAGGATGCCAAACAAACCCTAACTGCAAATTTTGAAGAAAATCGGTCAAGCGGTTCAGGCTGTAAATCCATATACAGACAGACGGACATACAGACAGACAGACAGAATTACAGGACCCACTTTTTTCGTATTCTCTATCATCGTAATGTCATCTTTAATTGTTATCTCAAGTTTTTTTTTCTGCACGATTGCAAGACTTGCCTTATAGTACCTATAATCGCAAGTAAAAACGGTAGTTCTTACCAAACCGGAACTACCGTTTCTCGCAAGTGTTGATTGACGGCTGAGTTGGTTGGTTTAAAGAAGAAAGCAATATATATATATTGCGGGCGCCTCAGGGGTGCAGTTTATCTTTCTAGGGATATCTATTTCGATTTAACCTACTTTCCAAATGTATTGTTAAATAATGTTCCTGCGGAGTTTGTTCATACGGCTAGGAACCTTGGAGTTTACTTTAATAGGACTCTCACCTGGAATGACCACATAAACTCTGCCGTTGGAAAGGCATATGAAACCTAAAGAACATTATCTTTTACAAAAAAATTCACACCAATAGAAATTACAAAAATGTTGGCTAAAGCATTAGTAGTTCCAATACTAACATATGGAATCGAAATTTTTTGCAATATGGATTCTGTTTCTCTTAGACAAATCAATGTCGCCTTTAATAATGTTACTCGATATGTTTTTGGGCTAAATAGGCATGATCATATCTCCAATCATTCTTCAAGCTGATATATTCAAGCTGTATAGTGTTAGCTTTATTAACCTCTTAAAATTTAAGATTGTCACTTATTCAAAATTGTTCAAATCAAACAGCCACCTTACCTCTACAATTATATCCAGTTTTTGTCATCGAACAGAACCAACCAAATCTCTATTACCAGTTTTACTTGTCTTACAACCGGATGGCAGTATTTTGTTAACGCTGCTCGCCTTTGGAATTCCCTCCCACGTGAATTAAGAAGAACGGATAACAAGGTGTTTTCAGAAGAACTTAATTGCGTTCTTTTCAGAAAATAATTAATTCCACCTTTTTATGTTTCAAATCATTAAAATTGAACTTTTTCAGTAAGCATTCATAAATAAGTTGTGAAAACTACATATTATTTATGAATGAGAGTTTTAAGAACATAGAGTCTCTCTCTCTCATTGTGTGGTAGGACGGAGCGATGCCATAATGTGCCCAAACGGGCCATTTGGCCCTCTGTTTTTAATTTAGGCCCTTGGCCCGGGCTAATAAGAAATGGCTCGCATATCGTATTTTTTTGTATTCCGTAAACAAAATATTGTATGAAGCACACCCATATTATTTTATCGCTAAGAGTTGCATTGAGTTTCTTTCATAAACATTTTAAATCACTGAATTCGTTCGTTCTTACTGCCATCGTCATGAGCTGTTCTAGAACAGTTTCAGGCAGAAAAGATCAGGCTTGGTGTTCAATGAGAAATTTTCTGTTCTTTTCTGATCTTTTTTGTGTTCAATGAGCTGTTCTAGAACAGTTTAGCACAGCGTTTTCTTCACCTCTTTTTGAGCAAGATTAAACTCGGTGAAAACTGTCAAAAGCAGCTGTTGATATTTTGCTCGTAGTTATTAAGCGCAATGTAATTTTAATTTGTTTTGAGAAATTCAAAAATTAAAAAAAAAATCAGGAAAATAACACCTAACCTTGTGCTGAAAATAAAATTACTTATTCGTGACGAAAATACGCTAAGTAAAGTTGATATCAGAAAAAGAAAAATTGGTGTTTTTTTTTCATTTTTGTTGCTGCTTTTTTGACAAGACTTGCTTGACTTTATACACTGCTTCTGTGCTGTTCTTATCTAAAAAAAAAAGCCATTGAACACATCTTTAATGAATATTTATGTTGTCCCCTATACTTTTTTTTTTTTTTTTTTTACTTTTCTCTGAAGTGCACTTTTTGGAAATGGCAATCAAAAAGGCCCTCATTTTACTTTTCTTCGCGGCATCGCTCGTAGGAATTTGTTTGTTTAGTTAAATATTGGAGATGTTGTTTTTATAGTTGAATTGCTTCTCCCTTTCATTATACTGCATACTCATTTTTACTTTATTTATGTAAACACAAATATGTAAATTATATTCTCTTTTTTTTTTTAATTATTAGTTTAAAATCTTTAATTTTAATCGTTAAATTTGTTGAAATTTAATAGTCTTAAATTTTAAGTTTTTATTTACAATATATATTTAAATTCAAATTAGTGTGTGATTAAATACATCCACATCAAGGCTTAGTTATCTAAAAGATGTACATCTTAATATTAAGTTCTATATAAATAAATGCAAAAACAAATACAAAAATACAAGTTATTGCTCGATAGGATTAAATTTGGAACAGGGGAGTATTCTGGTCTAGAACCCTAATTTTTGGGTATTTTTCAAACTTGGATAAAAAGAAAACTAAAAACAATTTTGGTATCCATATTTTTATACAAAATTTATTGATTTTTAAAGTATTTTGAAAAAAAAATAAGAAAAAAAAGTCAAAAACTCATCCAGTGACAGGCTGTGAGGTCAGGGTTGCCATTCAAACGGTGCTCCCTGGTTGACAGGATTCCAACCCTGGTAGTGATCTGAATCGAACAAACAAAACAAATTCTTAATAAGTAAAGATGTCGCTATAACTTGGACGTTGGCCGAAAAAAAAAAAATAAAAATTCACAAAATGGCGTCCACTCTTTTTTACCCTTGTTTTTCCACTTTTACAAATTTTTTAAAAATACTTCAAACTAAAATTTTCCAAAATCGAAGGTCCAAGTCGTAAAGAGATGCATAAAGAAGATTCTCACAAAATTTCAAAGGAATCGTTAGGATAGAACTTGAGATATCGTGTCAACCACCTAAACCAGTGATTCCCAAAGTGGTCAATATCGACCTCTTGGGGTCGATATCGGTTTCTCAGGGGTCGACAAACACGAAATCTGAATTTGGGGGTCGACAAGTTTTTCAATCGACCCCCCCTTAAGACATTTTCTTATTTTGAACTTTAAAGATAGTGTTGCGTTACTTTTTCCATTCGAAAAATGAAAAGTTTAAGAAGCATTTTAAACATGTGTATAAAAAAATTTATAGTATTGTATAATTGTGATATTATAAGTAGTAGTTTTAAAAAATTTTAGCTTAACATTGGTAGTTTGGACTACTTAAAGTTAGCATTTTTTTCGTCTCCATCAAATCAACACTTGCCGATGTGTCTCATATGTGAAAAAGTATTAAGTAACGATGCCATGACGCCTTCAAAAATGGAAGACTCATAACGAGTTCATGTTGACAAAAAAAGTAAATCATTATCATTTTTCCAGCACTTAAAGGAAGAACTAGAGAAACAACCGTTCATAACATCGATGTTTGTATCATCTTCTATGCAAGACGTTGATGGCTTGCGAGAGTCTGTATAATAGCGAAGTCGTGGAAGCCTCACACAATTGAAGAGCAGCTTATTTTACCAGCCATTGCAGATGTCCTCAACAATGTATTGCATAAGCCCGCTTAAGATGTTATAAAAAGAATACCCTTTAGCAATTACACCGTTCAGAGACGAATAGACGAGATGGGTTGCGACGTGGAAAACATATTATGCAATTAGTTGCAGACCAAGAGATTTTCCTTCCAGTTAGACGAGTCTACATTACCCGGCAATGAAGCTCTGTTGTTAGGATACGTTCAATATATCATACATAGATGAAAATATGTGCCGAGAGCTGCTTTTAACCATATCTGGAAACTGATACCAAAGGAGAATGCATTTTTCTGGCAGTGGAACGTTTTTTTACCGGCAAAGCTATTCCATGGAGAAACATTATTTCTGTTGCGACTGATGGAGCACCATCTATGGTTGGTCGTCATCCGCAATTGCCTGATGTACTGGTGATTCACTGCGTGATTTACAGACAACATTTAGTAGCAAACAATCTGAGTCCTAGATTGCACCAGTCTTTGTAATACGATATAAATGCTGTCAACAAGATTCGAAGCAATTCATTGAACTCTATGTTATTTGCTCAGCTTTGTGAGTATAACGACGAAGTCATCACTAAGTTACTTTTACACACTGAAGTTCACTAGCTTTCAAGAGGTGCTTGCTTAGCAAGATTTTTAGCTATTTTTAAGTCTGTGTTGGAGTTTCTAAATGAAAAAGATCCAAATTTGGAAGAAAATCTGAAAAATTATATGACTTTTTTGGATATTTATTACATGACCGAGCTCAACTTGATCAAAACAAAATCAATTATAGCGGCGTTTGTGGGAAAACTTAATCTTTATAAACAAAATCTAAGTAGAAAAGAATACTTTCAGTTTCCGCATTTGTCGAAATCAACAGAAATCCTTCAAGACGATGTTATTTTATCATATTCTGTCGCTCACCTGGACGCGCTTCACAAAGGTTTTACCAAAAGGTTTGAGGATCTTTTGAACCTACAAATTCCTGAGTGGATAATAAATTCGTACAGTATAACAGCCATGGAAGAAGCCAATGTGATAATGCAAGAAGAGTTGATCACCATCCAAACTGGCGAAGAGCTTAAGCTAAAGTTCAACGAAGGCTATCAGAAGTTCTGGTTGCAGCGCAGCATTGAAACTCAATATGCTGCATTGTGGAACATTGCTGAAAAATATCTCATCGCTTTTCCATCATCATATTTATTTGAAAAAGGCATCAGTGTGGTTGCAAACATTTTGACGAAAAAAAGAAACCGTTTGAAAGTCAACGAACGCGGAGACTTAAAGCTGCAACTTACCAATATTAAACCAGATCTAGCTAGATTGGTAGAAAGTCACCAAATTCATCCATCGCACTAATTTTTTAAATCATGAAATTACTACTTCTTCTCAATTAAGAGCACGATTAAAAACCTGCATTAATAAATTATGAATTACACTTCATGTTTATTGAATTTCATCGTAATGTCATGTTCTATTGTTATCTCAAAAAATTTTCTTTCTGCAACTGCAAAACTTCCATAGGTACTAGGTACCTATAAAAGTTATAAGTAAGAAACTTGATACAAGATTTTTAAAGTAAAAGGGGTCTGTCGCTCAAAATAGTTTGGGAAAGCCTGACCTAAACAAAATTAGTTTTGAGAAAAACGCGTTTGAGATTTGTAAATTATAATATAGAGATACACACTTCAAGGTATATTTTGTGTGGGCAGTTCCAGGCATATTGGGTACGTACTGTTATTCCGGTACATACATATAAAAATTGAAAAGGGTACATAACGAGCTCAAGTCGGACGCAAAAGAATTTCTGGAATACATCTGCCGTTCATTGTGTGACCACTCCGCTCGGCCGGTTTAAGTGGCGCGTCACAAAATCCGCTATATCTCCCAAAATAATTCGATTATTTTTATTATTAAAAATTACTTTTATTTTACTTTATTACTTACTTGATTACTTACAGCGATTGTTGCACTTTTTTTTCTTCTTCTCTTTTTCCAGGGGGTTATATTTTCCAAAATTATTTATTGCGATAAAAATAAAATTAAAATAGGATGATTACGGAAACTAGAAAACCACGAACAAACAAGGCCGTCTTTACCCTTTTGGGGACCTGGGCACTTTTTGAAAATGGGCCCCTTTTTTTGATTATATAAAAATGTAATGTTGTGTAAAGGTATACAGAAAAAATCACACAACTTTGAATTAAAAATTATTCTTTTATATTTCAAATGAATGATATTTTTTTAATTAAATATGAATAAAAATAACTATTGCAGCATGTTCAACATAAACATAAACATAAGCCATGTAAAAATAAAAACAAAATAATAAATATTTCACATATGTAAGTATTCTAAAAGAGCAAAATTTAACTAACGGAAAGAGCAAAATATTAATATGAAAAAAGATGGAAAGAGGAATTATTATTGGAAGAGTCTTTTTCTTGATTCGAGATTAGCAAAATCATGAATTATATCCTCAAAATCGATACCTTTGAGGACATGACTTTCGATTGACATCAGCTACAAACTTGTCAATCTTTCTTGAACCATTGTTGTTCTGAGTTCGTTTTTATTCTTTTTAACTTAGATAAAGAACGTTCACCACTGCAGTTGGTCACCATCATACTCAAGAAAATTCGAAGTGCAATTTCAACATTTGGAAATTCATCTTAAATTTTATTTGTTTTTAAAAAAATTATAAAGTTCTAGAATATTTTCAGTTTTTTTCATTTTGTGACGACTTATTTTCCAGAACCTCTCTTTCCCAGTCAAAATTACTGAGTGTTCAGAGCCGTCGAAATAGGTCTGGAGTGAGCTTCTACACCTAGTCCTTTCCGAAAGGTCCTTATATTAGGAATCCGTTTTTTTTTTGTCTGGCAGATGAATCCTAGTTATCAAAATTGTCCCTGAGCCCAATTATGAATCCATTGATTGCACTCAGCAAATTTATTGCAACATCCAGAGTAATATTTTGTTTTTGAAGTAAAGTCATTGTTTTTTTAATTCTTGGCAATACAGAGTTCCAAAGATCTGTAAGTATGAAAAATTCAAGCTTGGAAATTTTTTTGCTAAGACTAAGAGCTTCCTGTCTGGCCTCTCGTGCCTGTCATAAATCGTTGGCGATAGACATTAAAGCTTCTTCAATTTCTTGATTACCATTATAATAGGCGCTAAGTGCTTCAGCTCAGCGCTGACCATCTTGTTAGAGAAAGAATTTTTATATCTTGTTTTGGACCTAAATGAGCAGTCAACACACTCCATCGATGAGAAGATACCGAAAAAAAGTTATAGAATTTTTAAATAATTTCAAAAACAAAAACTCTTTTCTCTTTACCTCTTTCTTTACTTTGAACAAGTCTTAAAAAATTTAGTGCAGTTCATCTCTACACAAATGCAACGCCTACTACTACATTTAACAATAGACAGCAAAAACCCACAATTAGTGAAAACAGGGAAAAATTGTTAATAGTAAAGGCCTCAACCCATAGAACGCGTTGCGCGCGTGCGGCACCGCTTCCAACTGACAGCTCGATTAAATACACACGTTCTTATGAGAGGTGACCCATAAGCACCGCGAGCAAGGCGCCGAACGCGCCGAGTAGTCCAACTTTCTACTTTGCCGCGGCTTTCACGCGGTGACATTTGCTGTCAAACCCAATTTGAAGTTCTATCTTGTTGCTAGTGATGAGATAGGACAAATTGATATCTCAGAGATGTGACTCAACTGTGGTTGCTACTACTGCTAAAATAACAGTTTAAATAGCATTTTCAATCAGATTTTATTGTCAAACTATTTTAAATGTTGAAAATATGTTAGTTAAGCCATAACGATAGATTTTATTTTTGAAAATAATGAAAAAAAAACATTTTAGAGTTTGACAACAGCAAAAAAAGTATTAAAAAACGTATTTTTTGTTATATTTTACTGTAGTCACAATTTAAAAAGCTTATGCTTTATTTGTTGCAAAAAAATTAATTCTTTGAAGTCAAGTGCCAATATTTGCGCCAAATTTAATAAAATATCTACAAAATACAATGTTTTTCTATATGTAATATGTGAATATAAGAACTCTGATACGTACTTTTTAGGTTAATAGTCTATTCCCACTGGGACAAAAACGTGGTTTTCGTAACAATTCCTAAAAACTAACAAATTTTCAAATAAATTTTTCTAGAACCTCATGTTTTCAGTAGCGAGATGTTTTCAAGTCGCTTATGATGAAACCAATAGCAAATTAGTGACGGAATAGAAGCTATTTTAGGTTCTAAGTGTGTTCACCATAAGCAAATGCTATGTATACCAAATCTTTTCTCTTCACTTCGCACACATATTTTTTTAAGAGATATAAATTAATTTGTGTGTGACTCAATCTTTTCATTCTACAACAAATGAGTGTAAGAATACAATAACATTAATAAAAGTGATTTTTCTAAAAACAAAAAGTGCAAAAATGGAGAGGCATCAAGCAAAAACTATTAGGAACGGTTCACTACTTTTCGTAAAAGAATTACTTTTTTGTCTCAGTGAGACTAGGCTATTTAGAGATTTCCCAAAGCGAAGCGATTTTGTTGTTGTGACGGCAACTGTTTCACATACAAAATTTTATTTTTATCAAGAGTATGTAAGTAACTACACAAACATGATGAAATATTGTGACAACAGCAAGAATACAGCGTCAGCGGCTAGCTTTATTGTGTTTTTTTTTTTTTCAAGCCAGAAGCTGGTAAAGTATTCCAGTTTATAAACTTTCAAAATCTATGGTGCGCTATTCTCATTTTAACATTACAAACTTTTTGGAAACAGCGAAACTATAATGTTTTCAACACTATAAATTATTTATTCAAAGTAAATACTTGTAAATTACTTAAGTTGTGTTTTTTTTTCCAATCCAGTACTAAGCAAAGTATTCGAATTCAAAAAAGGTAGGGAAAACGCTGGTATCGCCACCTATATTCACAGTTTCACGAACAACTTTTTCAAATCAGAAAAGGCGAATCGTAAAACCAGTGGAACGCATAACTTTATAATTTTTTGCAAAGGCAACATTGTTTCGTAAACAAGCTTAAAACAAATTTTGGTTGCTAAAGTCAAAAACTTTGCTTTTAACGTATCATAAAAAGGTATAACCTGAAACTAATTTGAACTGAAACGGGATTCAATCCTAAGTCAAAATGAGGTATTTGAAGCATTCAAGAAAATATAATCCTTGTACCAGTGAAAACCTCACTCACCTCTAGTTATAGTGACTCATCGACTCATCCCTAGTTCGTTTGACGTTTGTGTTGCCTATTGAAAAACAATTCTAGCAAATAAACAATTGTCAGAACACCGCGCCGCGTTCATTGGGTCACCCCATCAGTTGCGCGCGGCAAAACCCACCGCATCAGTTGCCGCGCCGCTCCTACCGCACGCAACGCGTTCTATGGGCTGGGGCCTTAACCCTTTCAGACCATCGCAAATGTCAGAAGGATACACAAGAGGTATTTCCTTCACAACACCATGATCGTAAGAAACACGAAAGGATGTATTTTCTGATTGGATTTTTAAAAGCACCCTGAAACGAACACAAGTGTGTGTATCTGTGTATGGTTTCGTTGTCCTGATCATTACTTGGTTGACCAGTTTCTCTTTTTTTTTTTTTGTTTTAATTTGAATATTATTTCGGAGGGAATGTGATTTAAAATGTTCAACAAACGTTGTTTTTCAGAAAAAAAAGGATTGCATCGAATTTTTTTTTTTTTTGAAAATAGACCAATAGATTTATATAGATAGATAGAGTGATGTTTCAGCTATTTGGGGGCCCCTGCTGACTGCGGGGCCCTGGGCCTGGGCCCAACGGGCCCAGTGGTAAAGAGGGGTCTGCGAACAAAATACAAAAAAATTATTATTAAGGAAAATTTGCACGAAGTGCATCGATTAGATAATGTCAGCAAAACGTATGTATATTAACAGTTGAATTTAATAATTTCAGATTAACCAGCTTAACGATGACAATTCAGTTCATGGCATAGTTGTTCAATTGCCCATGGAAAGCGACAATTATATAAATACTACTTTGGTGACAAACTCTGTCAGTCCAGAAAAGGATGTAGATGGGTAATGAAATCCGGAAACCAGAATCTAGTAGATTTTTTTTAAACTTTTTTTTTCCAGGTTGCATGAAAGAAACAAAGGACGTTTGGCCATTGGAGCTCTCGACGGCCTTATTCCTTGTACTCCATTAGGGTGCATCGAACTAATTAAAAGCACTGGCATAAAAATAGCTGGAGCACATGCAGTTGTTTTGGGTCGAAGCAACATTTTAGGTTCACCTGTAGCGGATCTGTTAAAGTGGGAACATGCTACTGTAACAGTCTGTCACTCAAAAACTATTGAACTAGAAAAAATTGTAAGTAAGCAATGTAGCAGATTAGAAAAGCTTGAAAATAAGAATTTTGGGCTTTTCCTTTTTACTACTTAAGTCTAGTGCGCTGTTGATGCGAAACGAAATTTTTCGTTGGCTTCTACTTCTACATTCACGACGAAATCGTTAAAACCCTCAGCTGAAAATATCTGTGTTGGGTATTATCAGCTGATGAAGAAAAGTGATGTCGTGTTGCAAAAATAAAACCCGAAGTGAATTAGAGGGTTGGGGTGACGGATTTGAGTGATAAACTCTCAAATTCACTTCAAAATGTTTTCCAGAAATCGAGCGGAGTGAAGTGTGGGAATGATTTTTTCACTCCCGTATCTATTTCGGGGCAAAGAAATGAACACCAATACATAAACAAACTTTCATCTGACTCCTTGTCACAACAAACCGCAGTTTCAATTCAATTTTTTAAATTTGCCTTAGAAGACCATAACACTATTTTTAAATTCAAGTGAACGATTTTAAGTCTTAGAGAAGAAATCTAGAAATTTTACCACTACAAGCGCAATCACTTAAAATCAGTCAATTTCGCTTAAACGAATTCCAAAGTCCACGGAAAAGGAGTGCAGGATTGAAAATAGTTTAAAAAAACGCCATGGCAATCAAAGTCAAGTAAAGTTTCCACGAGATGTAATGAACAAAAGCATTTTTCCACAGTAATATGTTTATTTTTGTTTGTTTTTTTTTTTAAATTTATTTTTGCTTTGGGTCTATTTTGATCTGTTTTTCTAAAAAATATGCTTCAATTTTTTTAAAGTTTCAGCTCGTACTAGCATTGTATATCATAAGGAATAGTAAAATCGATTTCCCATTTAAGATCGCTTCTTTATATTTTCAAAGGAACATATTCTGTGATCTGAGCCGAGTTGTGCGCTACCAGTCAAAAAGAATATCGAGCTTACTATTCTTTATGTATGCAATGGTGCTACGATTTAACTAGAATAAAAACCAGTTATAACAGGAAAGGTATTAGGACGCAGCCTAGTGAAAGGCTTAGCTACAGAAAGTTATTATTATTCTGATGTAAATGAACACGAAAACAGACTACAAGAAATAATTTGAATTCCTAAAAATAACTCCCGAACCGAATATGTTCGATGAAAAAGTTTAAAAAGGATCTAGTCTAGTGAGCCTAGTCGAGCAAAGAAACAAATGGTATTGGGGGAACTTAAAATAAAATAAAATTATCCTATCTACCTCCACGCGCTATAGTGTTTTTGACAGCTAAGACTTTATGATAAAATTGTTCAAATTTGTTCAAAAGCTAAAGAAACACATTGTGAAGTTAGGGCTTACTTCCAACGCGAATTAAGTCTTATTAGTACTCACATGATTGTACATGTACATTCCATACTTTCATTCTACAGGGAAAACACAAAGTCAATTTCATCTGAAAGCATAGGCGGATGTGCGGGGGGGGGGGGGGGGGGGTTCGAGTCCGGAACCCCCCCCCCCCCCCCCCCCCCCCAATTGGGAAAATAAAAGATGTTATTTGTAACATTTATCAGCTCCTAATTTTGAAATTTCGTTACGGGACGGAAAAATATAGTATGAGCAAGACAAAAAAGTAAAGGAGAAGTAATATTATTATTTTAAAAATTCAAGAACTTTATTGATTATTATTACATTTCATAAAAAGCTGAAGAGCAGGCTACCTCAAACACTAGTAAATTTTCGAGGTTTTTTGAAAAATTCCACTAGAATTTCGTCCTCGGTAAGTTCAATATGGGTATGGATATTTATAGAAGCAAGACCATTTAGTCGTTCCTGTCCCACAGTGTTTCTCAGGTAAGTTTTGATCCTCATCAACGTCGAAAATGATCGTTCTGGAGTTGCTGTTGTTACAGGTAGTCCTGCAAGAATCGCAAAATATAATCGACATTCTTGGAGGACTTGGTATTGATAACCTGAAAAATATGGTTAGATTGATATTTGCATATGTATGTGACTCGATCCGATAAAAGGGACTTACTAGGCAAAAAGTCGGTTGTTGGATCATGATTGATAACACTAATTCTTTTACTGAATATTCATGAATGCTCCAGTATGAAATCAGAAATAATGACTGGTGGATGATGAGATGGCGAAATCTTGGCGAAATATATGGAGAAGATACAAACATAGTCGCAGCTGATATGAGTACTTTAAAAGATCGGCTGTACCGTATAATTCAAAAGTATGAAGACACTCAGAGGGAGTTGCTTGTAGCGGAAGCCCAACAGTCGGAGAGCAGACTTTTGTTTTCAAAACTCAACTTTAATTTAGAAGCTGATAACTATTTTAATGACTTGTATAGTTACAAACAAATATCACTAATATTCAAAACCAGATGCGAGGTCCTTGGGTTAAACGGAGACCCCTATAATGGAAGCTTTAATCAGTTCTGCACTTTGTGTAACCTTAACTCAAAAGAAGACTGCTTTCACCTTATTGGAGTGTGCCCTATTTATGCAGCACAAAGGCGACTATATTTAGGAGTAAGTTCTTTAACAGTGCAGGAAACAGTACATTTACTTAATGGCCCGAATTGGAAAAATCTTCATTTATTCATAAAAAATGTTTATAAATATCGAATGTTATTAATAACTGAATTTGATTAGAACAAAATTGTTAATTTAACTTCTTTACCAAAATTTTAAATTGTAAAAATATTTATTGCCAACTGAGCTGACGGCATTGCCATTGCAATTCATTTCTTATTATGTAATTGTGTTTACTTTATAAAGTCAATAAATGGATTACTTACTTACTTACTTACTTACTTACTTATTCATGAATCGCGATCAGAAATTGTAACATCGCTATTATTTCACAAAATATAAATTCAGAAAAACGATTTTTTAGATTGGTTTGAATGGTACATCAGCGCCTTTCAGAGCGTGCCGTAAAAAGTAAAAAGCCGTGTAAAAGTGCCTTTTCTCGGATCGCGTCACATATAAACTTTTTTATATGTAAATTTTTGATCGAAAGATACTAACCAGCAAAGCATCAAGCGCATTTTGGATGTTCTGGCCGTGGATTCGTTGTGTCCACATCTTGACTTCTGACAGAAAAAAGAACAATCCGATATATCTTCGTAAAATGTGTAGAGGTAAGCGCATTTCTTCTCGTTAAATTCTTGTTTACGAAACAGTTGCCTGAAACTTTGGAAAACGGATTTGTGTTCCGAGAACCGACTTTTGAGTTGAGAAATGAACGTATCAAGAAACGGAATGTGGAAAGAAATTCTGTAGTAGTCTTTATTACACTTTGTGCTTGAACGTTTGCCGTGGCAATTTCATTGCGATTTCGTATTCAGAACATTGCAATTCCCAAATCAAATGCAAAGAGACTCCACAAAAAAAAAGACATTAAAAAGGCTGAATCTGACGCGATGGATCTCAAAATATCAAGCAGTTGAAGATTTTGAGAAGCTATTTCCGTTTGTGTTCGAGACTCTTGACCAAACAAGAACATTGGAAAGTGACGCAAGGAACTTAAAAAACACTATGAATTTCGAGTTTTTGACTAGCTTCAAAGGTCAAAAGTATGGTTTACCAACTCTCGTTGCCAATTAGTCGTGAGATTCAAAGTGAATTTAGACTTGGTCCATGCTATGGATCTCTCCAAAGATTTATGTGATCAACTAAAAATTAAACGGGCATGGCAGAAGATGACTCATTTTCGAAAGTATTTGAAGATGAAAAAAAAAAATTGCTGAAGTCCTTGATATTGACTTTAAACATAAGATAATAGTGAAACGACAAAAGAATTATTCGAACCCTTCGGTTCCAAGTACAGAAGAATATTTTCGTGTAATTGTTTTCAATTCTTTTCTCTATTTCAATGAAATGAACCTTGGAGAAAAATTTACAAACCATGAAAACATACTAGAAGGGCTTTCGGCTCTTTTAAATGATTCTTCGTCTGAAATAGCAGCTGAAAAATTTAATGAAACTGTTGAGATTTACCAAACATATTTGGCTGCAGAATTATCTTCTGTTCTTGAAGAATTAAAAACTTGGAAGAGATATTTGATCCGAAAGAATAATACCTACCTACTTCCTCTAAGAATTCGTTGGAAGTGCTCGATAGCTGTCTCAAAGAAAACTTTCCTACAATATATATAAAAAAAAAAAAAAAAAAATTGACAATGAAATGAGATCCTTAAGAATGTCTCTTTTTTAATAACAGTATGGATGTTTACTTATTTCGAAGATTGTTTGACTGGTTTGGCTGCTTTAGCTATTCATCGCGAAATACTTATAGCAGCAGACGAGGTTATTAGTGTTTTAAATAAAAAGGATAGAAATAAAAAGGATTTTAATAAATAGGGTGGCGCAACAGAGCGAGGAGCCCCTGGCCTTAGCGCATTTCTCACAACCATGCCTTCTCCATGCTAATCGAGAAAGCGCTTTTCATGGCAATGAATACTAACGGAGGACTTGCCAATTTCTCACGAAAGGCGATACCAGTGGAAAAAACATTTTTGCCTCTGCTGGGATTCGAACCACGAACCTCTGGATTAATAGGCGGACATGCTATCCATCACACCACGGGTACCACTACCACCCACAAAAAAAAGGATTTTATTCTAAATATGATAAATTTTTCAAATTAATATTATTTCACCTATTAAATCAATTTTTATTCTAGTTCACATTCAAATGAATTCAATGATGTCTTATTATTTGTTTTTTTTTTTTTTTAAATAATAAAATTAGAAAAAAATAAAAAAAATGAGCGAACGGTTCCCCCCCACCTAGCCAAAAGCTATCTGCGCCACTGGTCACAGAAAGCAGACTATATTTTTCTGAAGCCTTTTTTTGACTTCAATTGAAATCTGATTTCAGAGTTGCTCATTCACAACACGTTTTCGAGGTAAAAAGCCTTCAATATCGAAAAAAAGGTGCATAAAAACTTGAAAACAAACCTTTCCTCTTTAAGTAGATTTCTATGCGTTGAATCCAAATCGGGCTTCAAAATGGCTCTAATAAATCAAATTGCTGAGATATATAGCTTGTTGTAGTTGAAATACGCGGTCATGCATTATTTTACAACCTTGGTAGAGTCCCGAAAAGAAATTTGAATCAGATAACACATCCTTTAAAGTTCATACTTATTTACTACAATCTACAACGTCAGGTCTCTAAAGAATAAAGCATTGATATTTTGACCTTTTTCTTTTTTTTTTTAAAAAGAGGAGCCTTTTATATTTTGACCTTACTCTGGCTTTAATCGTAAGAACCTGATGTGGAAGACCAATTCTGTGACTGTGTGAATTTAATTTCCGCACTTCAGAACCCTCAGAAAATGTTATCAAATTCAAATTTCTTTACGCAACTCTAACTTGGCTGCAAAAAAAGCATGGCCGTGCTTTACAACTTTTGAGGTTAAATACTTCAGTTCTTATTTGATGTAATAGAGCCATTTTTAGGCCAGGTTCGGATACATCGCAAAGCAAACTTTTGAAAAACAGTATAAGCTGTTTTAAGCAAAAACTTGTTTTTCCGATTTTGATGGCTAAATATCTCGAAAGCATTGAGTGACAGGGCAATTCAGAAGCTGGATTTAAATTCAGGAGAAAACGAAAAAATTTCAGCAAAACATACTAGTTTGCTCTCTGTGACATAAAAAACCCAAATTCTGTTGACTAGTGAATCAATAGGTCTGCTCGTTGAATTTTCCCCAGGGTTGACCCAGGTTTTCTTGACAACCCTATGAGTTGTCAAAAATTTTAGGTTTTCCAGTCCTCTAAATTTAAAACCACAAATCATCACACATGCATGTCATTAAAAATAAAAATACATGCCGTTTGACAGCTCTCAACTCGTTACAGCAAAAAGCTAGGGCGAGTTTATGGAAAACCTAGGTGATTTAGGGTGACTTTAGGTTTCTTAAAAACGCTTTATGGCGATCCCAGGGCGACCCTAGGCTTCAACGAACAAACCTAATGCTTTTTTTTCAAGAACAACTTGAATGAAAAAGTTGATTCAAGAACGAAGTTTGGCATGCCGTAGATTAGTCGTATTTTATTATTGATCTGATCCGGATCATATCATGGGTTTATAAGCGTTACAACAGCAAAGCGAGATCCTGCTTTTTGGTTGGATCTATTTTTGTGATCTAAAAATTAGTTCTTCTATTTCACAAAAGAGGAGATTTTCATTAATAACAGTATTGCCACATGAACATTTTTATCTGTGTGAAATGAAATATATTTTAGATAGATAGCGAGAAGTTTCACATTTATTCATTTTTGTATAATTCACGACATAATGAAAAAGTTTTACAAAACAAAACATATATTCGTGAAATTAATAAGAGTAAATGTAAAAAATGTATATTTGACAAAATGCATGTGTATCATTTTTCCCTAAAAAAAAAGAACAAAAAATTAACCATTGAAAAAAGTGTTCGTAGGGCAACTATTTAGAAATGTCATTTGAAAGAACGAATTTCATACAGCAACCAACTGGAAACTGGAAAGTGATGATGTAAAGCTGTTTTATTATCACGATCCGATCCGGATTGGATCATTGTGCTAATAAAACGCGGCCATTGTCTAAGAAAGATTACATACCAATTTATAAAAAAATTATTTTTCGAAATTTTTATGATTTTTAAAAATTTTGACTTTTTTAACTTTTATCAAAGCATCCTTTGACATCTTAAGACCTGCCAGCTTGATTAAAAAAAAAAATTTTAAAATAATTAAACAGTTTTTAAATTTTGATTAGATTTTAAGGGCTTGTATGTATTAGCAGCTGCGAGAAAATGGCATTTTCATAATATTCGCTAAAAACCTGTGGAATATTTATTTAATTTTTTTTAAATATTTTATGTGATTTTAATCAATTCTCGTTAAAAATGGCAACCCTGTACCACCAAATATATTATGAAGAAATAATACTAGAACCTTGTACTCAGCCTCAAGATATCAATACAGTACATACACAGCATCGCAAGAGTGACAACTTTTACTTGCGATTATATTTCTTATGCTCGCGATTAAATGTACTTTGAGGCAAGTTTCCCAAATGCAAACTTAAATCAAATAAGACTGCAGGTGCAGCTGGCCTTGACGCCGAGCTTTTCAAGGCAGCTGGAGACCAGTTAGAAAGGAGCATGCACCAGCTGTTCTGCATTATATTGTTGCGCATTTAAGAATTCAGCCACGTTTTAAGCATCCATGAACACAACCGCGAGCGATTTGACACATCCTTGCTGTTAACCTGACATCTATTTTCTTCTCTCTCTTTCTCATTCGAGAACTTGGCTGCAACTGTGTACGCGTGTCTTTTCACAAACTTTAAATTTCAAGTGTGTTGTTAAAAATTTTAAAGTATCTAATTTTAAGCAGCTAACTGTAAAGTATACTCAAAATTTGTCATGTGTCAAGTTGAACCCAAACCGAGTTAACTCGGTTTACTTTTTTTGAAACCGAGTTAGCAAACCGAAGAAAAAACCGAACCGTCAACCAAATTATTAAAATGAAATGAATGCAAGCAAGAAGACAATGTGTCTAAAAGAAGATACAACAACGAGCTGTATGAGCTGTACCACGACATGGGCATAGCCAGAAGAGTACGCATCGCGAGGCTACGATGGTTGGGTCATGTAGAGCGGATGGACCCAAACGCTTCGGCTCGACGGGTTTTCGAAAGCACAGTGCAGGGAAATCGCTGAAGGGGAAGACCTCGTCTTTGGTGGCGCAATCAAGTGGATGAAGACCTCAACCGAATTGGAGTGCGAAACTGGAGAGAGCTCGCCCGAAATCGAAGTCGTTATAGAAGGATGTTGGTTGAGGCCCAGGTTCACCCCGAACTGTAATGCCCACCTAAGTAAGTAGGTAAGAATGCAAGCAGACAAAGTTCACTTGAACATAATAAAAACTACCCTCTTTTAGTTGCGGTTGCGGTTTGTGCCAAACACAATGCACTTATACATATAAAGGGGATGGTCAACTGGTAGTCGTATGTGAAGCATATCAAACCAAATGAGTTATTTGCACAGGCATACACAAACACAACACATCTGTTAAACGGTAGCTAAAGCTAGTCCTAAACGACGAACATGCTCGCCAAACATGCTCGCCGAACATGCTCGTGCTCGCCGTATTTTCATCGTGTAGGGGTTTGTTCGCGAGCAGTTGGCGAGCCGCTCGCTGTTGTCGAAAAATTTCGATTTTGTCATGTTCGTTGGCTTCCATGCTCGCGAACAAACCGGTTTTTACTATGAAGCAAATTTCATTTCTGCTGTGAACGTCGTCGTGTGCATATCGCGGATAAAGTAAAACAGCAACAGTCAGCCACGAGCCACTATTCAATAGAAGCATTCACATGTTTACGCTGCGCTGCGCTGTGGAGAATCAACACGAAATTAATGTTCGGCAAATGTGTTCGTCGTCTATGGGATAATGCAAACGAGCATGCTCGGCGAGCATGTTCGTAGTTTAGAGCTAGCTTAACATAACTCGGTTCTTTCACATTGACTGCTATTATACGGTGAAATTTGTTGCACGAAACTGTTCGAACTCTATAAGTGCAAAAGAGAACGAAAGTTCGAAAAAGAGAGATAGACAATGAGCTTCCCTGTGTCGCATGTGTTATGTTTTCGTGAAACAGCTTTGACGTTTCTCTTTATCCTTGTTCGTGTTTTTGTTTATTCTGTTTCATTTGGTTCAATAATAAATAATAATACTAACGATAATGACCTTTTTGTTTTTCAATTGCCAATAAAAGAGGTTTTGAAGCAACCAGGCACTACTAGATAACTCTTTTTCCACAAAAATAAAAACACCGAATGAAAGATAAAAAGAAATGTGAAACCAGTTTCATGAAACTGGGTTTCATCGTGTAATAACACTTGCGACACGGGATGACAGAACAAAGAAGAATTCGAAGTAGTTTCGTGCAACAAATTTCACCGTATAATAGCAGTCAATGTTATATCCATCTGTTGATCGGTAGACGGTAGGTCGGTAGCTAATTATATTATTACACACTAATTGTTAAATCTTAAAAGTAATATTGTATTTGTTAAGTAAGAATAAGAAATAAAGAAAAATAAATAAATAAAAAATAATAGAAAGAACTCGGTTTGAATGCTTTGTGTACACTGTACAGTGTGTTAAGTGTAAACCGAGTCAAGTCAAAGCGAGTTGGACTGCGGTTCGGTTTTTTCATTGTCGTCTGTTAATAGGTAGACAGTTTGAATGTTTTGGGTACCTACATACTGCTATCTGCTACTCGTGTTAGAAATCAAATTTCTGTAAAATATCCCGTGTCAGATCAAACCGAGTTGGACTGCGCATTGCGTATAGGTTTGGTTCTTTCTTGTGTGACTGTAACCGTATTTTCTTGATGTTACTGTTGCTCTTGCTATTGCTAGTCGGGTTTTGGTTTGGATTTGTTTTTGTCTACTGTTGGTCTTGCCATTGTTAGTTAGTCTGGTTTATGTTTCGGTTTGTTTTTGTTTAAAGCTTTTTTTTTGTGAAAAATGCCTGGCTCAAAAAAAAGATCCATGGTATGGGAGGTTTTTAATAAACCAGAAGCAGGAAGTGTAGTTTGCAAAAAGTGTTCGCCTGCATATAAATACTCAGGAAATACAAGTACATTGATGCTGCACATAAAAAAAAACACCCAGTTGAGTTGTTAGAAATAACAGATGGAGTAATTAATACTGATGCAGACGCTAGCAGTATCATCGCCAACGCATCCTTCAACTTCAACCAACCAAGTAGTCTCTGGTATTGGTTTTCCACTGCTATCAAATCCGGAACAACCTCCTGCTAAATGACTGAGGCAGACACGGATATCAGTGCCTTCAAAAATAAGCAAAAAACTTGGAGATGATGCACAGCTAGACTTAATAGTGCTTAATTTTTAACCACTCAAAGTAGTAGAGAATGAAGGGTTTAGAAAATATTCTAAAGTGCTTAACCCAGATTACATTATTCCGTTCATAAAAAAAGAATTGCCGAAATGATTGAAGAGGGTTACAACATTGAGGCTAAATCGCTAAAGAGGAAGTTAGAGGAAATCGACTCAATATCCTTAACTTCAAACATTTGGACGTCTGATGCCAACAAGTGTTTTTTAAGCATGACAGCTCAAAAACTTATGTAAGATCGTCCGTTATTTCCACTTCAGAGCTGCAGGAGAGTCATACTGCAGAGAATATAGCCAACACGATTCAAGGCATATTGGGCAAATGGCAAATAGGTGCGAAGGTCACTGCCAACAACGCATCCGTGAAAAAAGCAGTCAGTGAGAAGCTTAGCAAATGCAATCATTTCTGTGTGGCGCACACACTGAACCTTGCCGGTAAAGACTGCATAGAAAAGCCCAGTTCTGAAGAGCATCCATTCGATGAGCCGTTATCAATTTCAGTTGCAGATCTCTTGAGCAAATGCAGAGGCATAGTATCGCATTTCAAGCATAGCGCCAAGTCATCTTATGCGCAGCTCGATATGCAGAAAAATATGAAATTAGAGACAATTGCCCAAAAACACTTTTTATATGCTTGAGTGGTTATTATAAGTTAAAGCTCCTCTTTCCGCCACATTGCCACTTTTAGAAGCGACACCAGGTAATCTCGACTTCAACGAGTGGATTTTGGTAAAAGATATTGTGGCACTTTTACAACCATTCTAGAGAATGACACTTGTCTTATGTAGAGAGTCATACCCCTCATTATCGTGTATTATTCGCAATCTGCAAAGCATAGTGGCGAGTAAAAATCCGGGAACAGAGACAGCTAAGCTCTTGCAGAGAAATCAGCTTAGTGTCATTGAGAAGCGCCTTGGTGTTTACGCATCCAATAAAACAGCAGTCAAGTCCACCTTTTTAGATCCACGATTAAAAAAAAAAATCGGTTCTGAGAGTCAAGCAAATTATGCCAAAATGTGGACAACAGCAGAGCTTAGGGATTGCATAATCACTAGCAGCTCTTCAACTTCAACTACTTTGCAAGATTGTCAAGCTAGCAGATCAACTGCTGGTATGTATCTAATTTTCTACTTATTTTTTCGTCGTCAAATAACTTATATCAAAATTTCAAAATATTAAATACTTAAGTGTTTTTCTTTTGATCACAAGCTAATTCCGTGCATAAGGAGTACGATGAAATCTGGGGTTCACTGGACAGAAAAATTTCAGAAACACAAATTTCAATGACGCCATTTTCTTCATCAGCAGCTATGGTGAAGCAATATACATTGATTTGCCATATTTTGATCGGAAGAAGAACCAACTCGAATTTTGGGAAGAAAAGAAAAGCTTGTTTCCGTCACTGTACAAGATGGCACATATATATCAATGTATTCCTGCTACATCGGTTCCATCTGAAAGGCTGTTTTCCAAGGCTGGGCTATTGTGTAACGATCGCAGAAATCGTTTAGCCCCTAAATAAGTTGACCAAATCCTGTTCCTCAATAGCTGTAGAAAATCAAAGTGATTATTGCTGTATAATGTACAAAAATTTTGCAACAAAAGTTCCTCGTATCAGGTACCGAAATTTTATTCTTATATGAAGTTCCTTGTTTCCGGTACCCAGTTTAAGTTTTTGTTTATAGTGTATATATATATATATTTTTTTTTAACCAAATGAATTCATTATTAAGGTATTAAGTTTGATTAATTAGTATGAGCCCTTATTGTTTTTAGTTTTTTGTTTAAATAAATAAAATTTTGAATAAATTAATTTATTTTGATTGAAATTTGCATAGTAATGAAGGGAAAATCGCAAATTTTTTTGTAAACCAGGTTTGCTAGCTCCAGTTACAACTCGGGTTAATTAAAATCCAACCCGAGTTAACCCGGTTTGTAAATTTTTCGGTTTGGCAAATCACTACTCAAAATTAATTGAGTCGTAATTATTTACACGCAATGAACAATTTTTTTCGGATTTCTTCCACCAAACACGTGGAGCACAACGCAGCAACTTCTAATCCTGAAACAGTCGTCCTCGATGACTAATCCAAACCAAATGGAAGGCACATCCATGGATGCTACAAATACAACTATCGACGAAAGCGAAATCGACGATCTGAAATGGCAAATTCCTGACAAATAGCACACAATCTACGCCAAACACAATCTGAAAATGGAAGCCCCATCTACCACCAGTGAAAACCAGTTCGATTCCTTAAAAATCTCACCATTCACGCCTCAAAGAAAATGACGAGACAATCGTCTGCCAACAGGAGCATCCCCATCCAAGCTACCATCAATGACGAAAAAGTAACAGCAAGAAACAACCAGCAAAAGACAGCAACCAGTACCAACATCGTGGGAAACATGTGCAGCACTTTAACTAACCTAAACAGCATAGAAAAACTTGACAAAAAACTACTCAGGGGTAAGTACTTCCCATCCATTATCATGCAGAACGTTAATTTTAAAAAGCTTGTAAATGATTTTAAAGAAAAAAATATAAACTTTAATTATAAAATAGTGAACAGTGTAGATTTTATGATGACAACAACACAGTGCATAAGCAATTGTTGAATTTAATGAAAGAAAATAAAGAAATTCATGGTTATTCCTTTACTAGGAAGGAAGACAAAACCACCAACCATGTCCTAAGGGGCCTTACCCTCGATTAGGAGGAGAGAACTTAAAGGTCGATCCCCTTTCATTGAGAGCGTTTCCAAATTTGAGACCATAAGGTCAAAACAAAAAAAGTTAAGTTATAACCATTTCTTAGTCCGTCTTTTACCGGGTACTAATGCAAGAAGCATCCTCAATACTAAGTTAGTTTTAAGTACTAAAATCAGTTGGGAAAAACCCAGAGGTAACACTGGCTCTCTACAATGCAGAAAGTTTTAGCAATTTGGTCATCTCGCCAAAAACTGCGCGAACAACTACAAATGTGTCAAATGATCTGAGATCCATGACCCGAAGATGTGTCCCACCTTAAAACTGCAGAAAGTAAGGCGACTTGCATGCCACGCAAAAAATTAAATTATATGAGTTGTTAGAATCTATCTTTCAGTTAGAAAAAATCGCTACGAGAGCGCGCTCCTTCCTGGCATTTCCTACGCCAGCCATGTTAGTAACTCAGATACTACCCCTACAGTTATTAACAACAATAACACTGCCTTCACACAAAGTATCTCACAAGGACACACAAAATATACATACAACAATTCGTCAATCTGTTTAAAGACCTATTTGGTATGAAAATGCAAACGCTGGCTGCCAAAATCCAGAGTTTCATGAACAACCTTCATATATTTGCCTCTCCTTTAGACAAGAAGCGGGCTTACCTTGAGTTGCTCAACCAACTTTTAATATCGACCAAATGATGCTAAAGATCCTGACCTTTAACAAAACGTCCTTAAAATCACATGCCAGAAGAGTCGAATTGTCCAAAATTGTTTAGGCAAGCAAAATTGATATCGCATTAATTCAGGAAATGCACTTAAACACAAAACACAGTTTAGTTCAAGAGTCCTATAACATATCAAGAAATGACCAACTCCAAGGAGTAGCCATCGTAATTAAAAATAACATTCAAAACAACTGCGTAGATTTTGATCATAACTCTCAACTAATCCCTATCATTTTCCTCAGTCTAACTGTCAAAAAGAATGACGTGGCAAAAACTGCCCAAGCACATCTCTCTTTAAAGAACTTAATAAAATAGAAGCCCTTGCGAATATGTTTGATGGGGCCATCCTAGGAGGCGACTTCAACGCCAAAAACCCCACATAGGGAGATCATAAGCTAAACGCTTAACCTCAACGGTAAAAACTCAAAGTACAAAATCTTCACTTATTCTAATATCCTCACCTACGCCTACTTTTCCTAGAAGCTAGGTACGAAGGGCTTCATTTTTTGATCTCCATCCACACTCTAAATCATTTCAACCCAAACTTCAAACTACTGAACACTGTCCTGTACTCCTGGAACTGTGTCTAGAAGAAACTGCAATCCTCACTTTTCCATTGTATATGAAAACTAGAAATAATAATGAAAACTAGAATAAATATACAATGGATCGCATTATCAGCCGCAGAGCTGATGTCGTTTGGCCACCTCGGATCGGCGACTTGACACCGTTGGACTATTTTTTGTGGGGTGCCGTAAAAGATAAGTGTTACGCCGACAAGCCAGAGACAATTGAAATTTTAAAAGTCAATATTCGTGAAGTCATTGGTGAATTTATATAATTATTGCCCATTCAGAACATATAATTGAAAGAAGACATATTTTTTGAAAGAAGCATAAGAAATTCGGGGAAAAGAAAAGAAAGCAGGGGAAAAAAAAAAATGGGCACGACTGGGTCGCACGAACTTGCGATTGTGTCTTATGTACAATACCAAAATCTTAAGGCTGAGTAAAATGTTTTAGTATTCGAATTGAATTAAATCACTCAAAATACCTATTGAAAAATAAAATAAAATTAAATATTGTAAAGGTTTCAAGCGAAAATCTAAAAACGTCATTTTCTTGCAGTTTCTTATACATATAAGCCCTAAAAATGTAATCAAAATCGTTGGAGCCGTTTTTTAAAAAACCGGTTTTTATTTTTTTTTTTAAATGAAGTTTAAAAAATTCAAGTATACAAATTTTAAGATCTTGTTAAAAGATGTATTGAGAAAAAATTTTAAGTAAATCAAAGATACCATTTTGAAAATACTCGGAAAAACTAATTTTTTAAAAAAAAATTAATGAAAATTCGAAAAAACTGAATTTTCCAAATATTGATATGCAATCTTTCTGAAACAACGTAGCACTTCTAAAATATGAAATTTTGTCGAAATCATGCTAGCCATTAGCGAGAAAGTCGGTTTTTAAAAAAACGGTTTTATGGGGGTACCGTTTTAAGACCTTTCTGAAAAAAAAATTTACACAATAAGAATAGCAGTTTTTAAATAATTACTCATGTAAAGATTTAACAAAATCGTTGGACCCCTTTTCGAGAAAAATAAGTATTATCATATCAGTTGTATGGCAGGTACTGTTATTTCAAGACCTAGAGACCCAATTCCAAAAATATCTCAATAATCCCTCTCCCGCAGACCCTAACTGCTAATTTTGAAGAAAATAGGTCAAGGGGTCTAAGCTGTAGATCCATATACAGACAGACCGACAAAATTGCAGGACACACTTTTTTCGTATTCTCTATCATCGTAATGTCATGTTTAATTTTTATCTCAAAATTTTTTTCTGCACGGTTGCAAAACTTGCCTTATAGGTAGTACCTATAATTGCCAGTAAAAAAGTGAAACAAAATCATTCTAGTTTCTTTTGTTTTCCTCAAACAGAAAAACACTGAATAAAATTAGAGAAAAACAATAGAAAGCGGAATAAGATTTTGTTTCTAAGAACTAAGAAAAATTAAAGTTAAAATACGCGAAAGAGATAATATTTTATTTTTGGAACTAGAAGAAGTAGAATTTCTTTGCTTAAAAAAGAAAATTGAAAAATTTAAATTTTTGAGAATTTGAGAAAACAAAATTAAAAAATTGCGCGGTGTGACACAAGTCCATAATCCAGTTCTGGACTTGTGCTGCCCCGAGGAGTTACATTTATATCTATCATATTTATGTTAAGTAAGATTTTTTCGTCCGCAGTTAGTGTTTGAACTGGGATAGGTTGTGCCGTCGTAGATGGTTCATATAATGCCAACCGGCCATCTGATGCATTTCACTCGCTTTAAATTTGGGTCGGATTTCAGTAAGATGGAAGGATGTCCACACTTATTCGGTATTACGCGTCGGCAGGTGCCCATTTGTGCTGTTCGGCAAAGTGTGGACGCACCATTAGCTGTTTGTTCTTCTTTTCATACAAGGTAACTGGAGTTTTGTGAGGGGAGACCGCCTGTCTGCGTGATTAACACTGTTTGTTTGTTTATTGTCTGTTGATTTTGAAGTTTCGCACCATTCTGATCCGAAGGTCATTGGATTCCATCCAGCTTCTTATTGCCTATTTCATTTGACTTCAACGTTCTAAACATTACACATTTTTCGCATTTATATTTCGAACTAGCTGTGCCCGCGACTTCGTCCGCGTAGAAAAGTGACTTTGGGCAGCATTTTTGACCATGTTGAAAAGAGACCTAATCTCACTTCTGTTGTCGAGGATACAGCTTCCACTTTTGATAACGAAGCAGGGAATGGCTGATTGGCCGTGTTGCATACCGAAACCACGAAATATTACTACTTTGGTAGGTTAAGAGTGAGTCAACACTGTTTATTACAATGCTGATTTCAGAATATCGTTGATGCAAATGTATTAACGTTCAAGAACGCAGCGAATTTGTCCCAGGCCTAGCTTATCAATACGGTAGTTGACAGTCTAGTAAAATCAGCTTCTTTTTACATTATATGTCACAAAACGATTAAATATGGTCTATGTTGCTCAGGGGCATTTGAGCACTCTAACGATGACAGAATTTTTGGAATCGGTTCAGTATTTTCCAAGTTCCCTGATTTGTTCCAGCCCCATTCCGTTTTCGTATGGGGATTAAATATAGTCTATGTAACCTGAGAATAACACCTTATTTTATAGTGAAAACCGTATTGAAATCAGAACAGTGGTTTCTGAATTCCCGTTCCCGTTCCTGTGAGAAAATGGTGATGAAATATAGTCTATATTACTCAGGGACAATGAATCAATCTTACAATGAAAGAATTTTTTAATAGGTTCAGAACTTTCCAAGTTCCCGCATGTTTTCTTTTCATGTCCTGTCGCGTACTCGTGGGAATATGGGGATAAAATATTGTTGAAGCTATTTGGCGATAACTTCGTATTGTAATAGCGACAAAAATCTGATATCGTTTCAGTGGTTTTTGAATTCCCGTTCCCGTTCCCAATCCCGTTCTTGTGGGAATTAAGAGATGAAATGAAATATAGTCCATGGTACTCAGGGGCAATGAAGCACTCCAGCGGCGAAAGAATTTTTGGAATCAATCTAGTATTTTTCAAGTTGCTGGTTATGTTTCTCAGAAGCAATGAAGCACTCTAACATTGAAAAATTTTTGGGAATTGGTCCAATATTTTCCAAGTTCCCGCTAATGTTGTTGTTCCCGTATCGTTGCTGAAGCTCTTGACACTTGTTGAGTACATCAAAGTGTCAGCATCTGCACCGTTCAACATGGTCACAGAGATCACCACGTGGTTTAACAATACCCTTATTGCGTCTGAGCTAAAATAAAAATTGTCTTCGAGTCTTTATTACTTTATTCATTTCTTCTTGTCTACATAATAACCAAAGAACTTCTACTTCATTTGCATTCGAACCCAATATCCCTTCGTGATCCTTATCTCTACCAAAGGCCTAGAAGACGCTGTCATAGCTTAGGTCAAAGTGTATAGTATCACTTTAAATCAATTCCTTTTGTTTTGCGAATATAGATCAAGTTCAATCTGCGGTCATTTCATATGAAAAAATAGCTTGGATTATTGTAAAAGTAACACTTTAAACTATAAAAAATTTAAATCTTTATTCTTGCCAGTCGAAAATCAGAAGAGTTCTTAAAAACAAACAATCCAATAATCTTACTATTTGTTAATTAATTAGCTGAGCCGCCCGGCGTTGCTTGGGTCTGTAATTTTAAGGCTTCCGTTCTCATTCCTGTTTCTATTCCCGTGGGATTATAGGGATGAAATCTACGCTAAGTTAAAAATAAAAATAAATAGGGTGGAACCCCTGGGCCTAGCGCATTTCTCACAACCACCCCCTGTGAGGGAATGGAAGGGACCTACAATTGTCTGCCGGTTCCGAACGGCTAATAGAGAAAGCGCTTTTCACGGCAATGAATACTAACGGAGGACTTGCCAATTCCTCGCGAAAGGTGAAACCCGTAGAAAAAACATTTTTGCCTCTGTTGGGATTCGAACTTGAACCTCTGGATTAACAGGCGGACATGCTATCCATCACACCATGGGTACCACCTACCACTACCGTACCACCACCTACGCTAAGTTACTGAGGGATTATGTGGCATCCCAGTGCCGAAAGAATTTTTGAAATCTGTTCAGTAGTTTCTAGGTTTCCAATTCCAACCCCGTTTCTTAGGGAATCTTCCGTTCCCGTGGAAATTCTATTCCCGTGGGATTATAACGATGAAATGAAGGGTTTATGTGGCATCCCAATGCCAAAATAATTTTTTAAATCTGTCCAGTAGTTTCTAAGTTTCCATTTCCAACCCCAATCCTGAGGGAATCTTCCGTTCCTGTGGAAATATGTGAATGAAATATGAGTCTATGTCACTGAGAGATAATGTAACATCGGAAAGTTGAAAGAGTTTTTGAAATCTGTCAAGCTGCTTTAAGGTTTCCGTTCTCGTTCCTGTTTCAGTTCCCGTTGGATTATAGGGATGAATTATACGCTAACTTACTGAGGGATTATGTGGCATCCCAGTGCCGAAAGAATTTTTGAAATCTGTCCAGTAGTTTCTAAGTTTCCATTTTCAACCATATTCCTGAGGGAATCTTCCGTTCCCATGGAAATATGTGAATGAAATATAAGTCTATGTTACTGAGGGATAATGTAACATCCTAGAGTTGAAAGAATTTTTGGAATCTGTCTGTGACTTAAGGGTTCCTGTTCTCGTCTGTTCCCGTGGGATTATAGGGATAAAATAAAAGCTTTTAAGTCTTGCCTAGACCTACACGAACATTTCAAGATCAAGATAAGATAAATCCGTTCAGCCGTTCTCGAGTCTTAGCCAAACTAACGAACAGCAACTGCAACTGCAGCGCCATCTGCCGGGCTGATTTGTGAATCCAAACCATCCAGGGCACCACTCAAACGCATACATAAAAATTCATTTAAATCGGTCAAGCCGTTTAGGAGGAGTTCAATGACATACACACGTACAGCAGAATTATATATATTAAGAAGATAAAGACAATAAACTAGACTCATTAAGTTATATAACATAATTTTAAGTGTGTTTTTCTCCTAAGCTTACTACACTATATTACTGAAAACCCCATCTAGATAGGATAAGCCGTTTCTGAGATTAGCGTGCACAAACAAACAGACAAAAAGTCAAAAAATCAATGTTCTGGGTTTTATTGCGTTAATAAAGGTTTCCTATTATACTTTTTTCTCATATATCCTCCATGTACAGACAGCGACCTGTTACGTTTTTATTATATGTATTGATTGATTTCAAAGAATTTTCACATTTTATTTCAGACAAAAACCGCTGACATTTTAATTGCTGCAATTGGTTGCGCTGAAAAAGTTCGTGGAGATTGGATTAAAAATGGTGCAGTTGTCATTGATTGTGGTATCAATACTGTAAACGGTAATTTTTTAAGATTTAATGTTTTTAAAGGATAAGTAAAAGATACGAAGAACACTCTAAATACAAAAGGAAAAGGAAAAACTTTTAACACAGGTTTATTTCTTTATACTCAAACAATCATATCGTATGATACAAACCGATCTCTATCTAACAGCTATTCTGCATATAAATAAGTCGATAAATTCTCTTTTCTTAAATCGTCTCGTAGAATATACAGATAAAACAATTTTCAGACATTTTTGTAATTAGCTCAAAGCAGACAGATATATATGTTGGAATAAACACGTATTTTCACTAGAGCGTAGTTTTCAAGACAAACGGTATTTCATTTGTCATGAATAGCCACGCATGCTGTTGAAAAGAAGAAAATATTTAATCAGCTTTGGAAATGCAAATACGAGGCGTACTCATGGATATTATTAAAACGTTCACAACTTTTCAAAATTTTTGAATCGTTATATCTGCTAAACAGTGGCTCGTAAGAAAAAAAGTAGGTAGACATTTTTTATAGATAAATTTATAATCTACAATTGCGTCTGATATATTTTTACGATAAAACTTACCGTTTTGCTGAAAATCGCAAAAAATCAGAAAAAATCACTTTTTTGACCTTTGACCTCGAATAAAATTTTTTCCATGCAGGGGAAAGTTGGGGAACTTTCAAGTTTTATTTGGAATCATATTTTAAACGATCTCACCATCTTTCAGCTTGGTGCGAATTTATGTAACTTCAAATGTCTAGATTGACCGGACTAATAACGAACAAAATATTTTAAAATAAATAAAAATCTGTTTACCTGTTATCAAAACAACACAAAATTCTTTGAATTTATTTTTATCGAGGAATAATATTGAAGAACACAACCTTCTTATTTCAATTTCTCTTGGCAGTTTAGCATTTTACCATTCGGCCCCACCCAAACTTTGTAATAACTTTTTAAAATTCTTTAACTAAACCAATTTTTTGATTGGCTATTTTACTATTTTCTTATGCAAATTAGTTCAGTTGGTAGAACTCCTCCTTCAAAGAGTATGATACACAACAACACATATTTTGACGTAGTTTTGCTGTATTGAGTAATGTTGTGATACACAACTTTGTTTCAAAAATCTTTGCACCTGCTTTTCGGGGGTAAACTGGTGAATATATAGGGTATGGTGGGGCAATAGAGCGATGAGCCACAGGTCCTAGTGCATTTCTCACAACAATGCAAGAAGGGACCAACAATTTCTGCCGATTCCGAACGGCTAACCGAGAACGCACTTTTTATGGCAATGAATTTACCAAAGGATGCCAATTTCTCGCGAAGGGAGATACATTTAGAAAAACATATGTTTGTTTTCTGTTGGGATTCAAACGAAACTTCCGAGTCGCAAGCAGACACGCTAGCGATTACGCCACGGGCACCAAAAACTGTTGTATGCGTTACGGAAATATGAAGGCAGATACTTATTGCATACCTACTTCTAGGAATCTTTGTAAGGACTTATTCGGCCCTAGCGAATTATACGTTTGGAGAGAACAGTTCTCCGATTTTGTAACATTCGGAGGAATTTTAAATGTAGGTATTACTCCGAACAGCTTTTCGGAATTTATTTCCGACACACCCAACGAGCTTTGTTGAAATGCAATCAAATGCTTTATTTGTGTGATTTCTGACACCTTAGAGAGTAATTGTTTTTTTGACCTCGTTCGACACAAATAAAAAGTTTTCCAATAAGAGTGATATGTTTTCCTTTTTTAAAAAAACACACTTGTTGTGGAGGAAATTCAAGTATTTTTAATTTAGTGTGCAGTTTAATCAATACATTTAAGTTTTAAATAAAACGTCATTCAAATGGCCACCATGACTTCTTCTGCAGCAACAAATTCGATGAACCTAATTTTCATTCATGCACTTTTTCCACTAAATCAAGTGGTATATCATGAATGGAAAGTTCAATATTGACTTGTAAGGCTTGAAGAGAATCAAGTTTATTTTGAAAGACCAATGACTGCAAATAACCCCACAAGAAGTAGTCTAATGGTGTTAAATCACAACTTCTTGGAGGCCATTCAATATCACTATTTCTTGAAATAATCGAATCTAAACTTTTCTCGCAATAATTCAATTGTTACATTTGCTGTGTGGGACTAAGCCCCCTCTTGTTGAAAACAAGTGTTGTCCAGATCAACTTCTTCTAATTTCGGCCATAAAAAGTTGGTTATCATCTATCTATGCCGCTCTCCATTGGCAGTAATGGTGTTACCAGCTTAATTTTGAAAGAAGTACGGACCGATGCTTCCACTAGCTCAAAAACCACATCAAACTGTCAATTTAGGTGAATTTAATAGTTTACATGTATGTTTTGTGGATTTTCATCGCACCTGAATCGACAATTTTGTTCATTTACCGCAGTCAAATGAAAGTGAGCCTCATCGAAAAAGATGATTTTCCTAAAAATCGTTGTCGGTTTCAAGTTGTTCCAAGGCAAAATCAGAAAACTCACGACGTTTACGGTGGTCGAATGGTGAAATTGTAAACACTTCTGAATGCAATAAAAAACAAATGACAGATCATGACATACTACAAATGGCCGAAACCCCACTGCAAAATCATATCATACCTATTGGAAAACCTTTTACTTCGCGGAACAATCTTAACTTTACAAAACTATGATGCGCCCCACACCCAATTACCCAATTCTTAGGAATTGCCTCGTCGCTTCTTAAACTAAACGTACGACATAGTTTGGGTTTCGATAAATGTGTCATGCATTGGTTATGTCACAACAATTAAACTGAATAATTAATGCAGGTCAATCGAACCGAACTACGCTAGCAAAAAGAGCGACGAGGAACATACTGTGCGGTGTCACATTGCAGACCAATTGTGAGAATATAGCACGCACATATGTTTACAGTATGGTGTTTGCAGTATGCGTGGAGCGTGGCCCAGATAGCCTGTTTGACCTGTAACCTTAGAGGAATAAAGAACAAGAGGGAAAACCATTACTTCTCTTGCCTCGCATTTTCCATTTGTTTATGTTGTTGCTTTGTAACACGAGATCTATCTGTGATACACGTATTCAACTGAATATAAAGTTGTGTCAGTGAATTTACTAACACTACTTTATTTTCGAATTTCAAACTGGTTTTGAAATCCGAAAATAAAGCGGTGTTGGTATAGTCAGTTTGTGGACGGATGCAGTTGTGTGTGTGAGTTTTGCCTTCTTGTTATTTATTCCTCTAAGCCTGTAACAAAGCACCGATCGTAGGTAACAAGGTGCAGTACTAAGATTTTGTAAATCAATTCTAATTCCGAACAGACAGCGCGCGGAGAGATTGTTTTTAATTGTTACGTATGGAACAACATTGGTGGCAGCCACGGTTTTGCCACTTGCCAAAAAAATATGCGTCCAAAAATAAAAATAAAATCGACCAAACGTGGCTTGAAATGACCAAAACTATGATTGATTCCGATGAAGAAGAAACGGAAGAACACCAGGTTCTCAAACGGAAAAAGCAGCATGAGAAGCGCTTGTTTAAGGAAATATAGAAATTTCATGAAAGTATGAGCTTCAAAGTTTACACCAAAAGTTAAAAAATCATTCCAGGGTGGAAAACTAAGAACCAAGGCCGTAAAGACCACCAAGCAAACATAGCTGTAGAACCGCATTCATATCTGAGTATCTTGAAAAGTTAATTATGCAGACTCAACTTAGACGATTATCAAGAATGCCATACTCTAGATCAGAAGAAGTTAGGGTTGCAAACTCGTATGTTAGCTTAAAACAAATAAAACTGGATTTCCAGACGGTCTCGTCGCCGAAATTTTCAAGGAAGCTAGTGATTGGCTTGAAAGGAGACTGCACCATCTGCATAATTTAGTTGGGAGAAAGCATGTTCAATGAATGGAAAATCTTACAATTGCACCAATTATAGAGGAATACTCCACCTTACCGGCAGATGTGATATCTTGTCTTTGTGAAAGTCTGCAAACCTTCCTCGTCAACAAATTCGGAGATATTGGAAAAAAACATGCGTACGACAGTATTGACAGAAACAAGCTGTGCAGCATCATGTCTAGTTCCCAAAAAAACCTTGGTATTCAGTTCGTAAGACAGATTTAATCACGAAGTCACCATTCATGCCAGTCACTTAAAGAAAAGCACGTGTCATTTGATATCAGTATTTGCTACCTGAATTCTCCCCGGCAAAATCCTAGTTCAACTTCAGGGCGAGCGTAGAACTCAAAAAACAACTAGCTTGGTATTAAGGGTAAACTGAGGTTTTTCAAGAGAATTCATTGAGGCTACCTCAGAGCAATCGTTGGGGTTGAACGAACGAACTTATTGATGCACTTTTTAAATAATTCGATAGAAAAACTGCCTTACGTAAACATTTCAATTTTAAGGACCTATAAACTGAAGTGTTTCTTTTATTTCATTTCGTTGAAAAAATCACCAAATGGAATGAAAAGTGACCGTGTGACCAAGTGAAAAAATAATGACCAGATTTGGACATAAATGACCAAACTGGCAACCGTGGTGGCAGCGCCAGCGGTGGGATATAAGAGGTGTAAAACTGTAAAGCATCTGAATTCTTTTCCCGTAAAGTATTACTCAAGTGATATACTATAATAAGAAAAGCAAATAAAAAAATAGTAACAAACAAAAATAAATAAGCGAAAATAAGGGAACTCAATATAAGTGAGCAAAAAAAAGACTTCTAGTGAAAAAGAAAAAAAAACAGAACAAACGCCCATATCTATATCCCACAGAGGTAAGCTAATTCCTGTGGTCGAGAAGAAGTAAGAAAGGATGAAATTACCACGCCGCACCGAGGCAATCCCCAAAATAAAAACTACATCAAGAAAAAAAGGATTATGTAAGCAGTAATTTAAAAGAAAAAAGATTTTATCTTATTCTATATCTTCCATTCGTTTTATACGAGTATCTTAAGCTAAGTTATTTCATACTTATTTCCTATCCCTATTTTTTTTTTTTAATAATTTGCGTAATCAGTTGTAATGTTACCAGTTTTTTATATACCTACGTATATACATATACAAACTCCACAGGTTACTACTATTTCTCTTCGCAATATTTTTAAACACCTATGTCTGGCGCGAGTCCAATTTGTTTATTTATTTATCTAGCTTATTTCAAGCGCATAGAATAACAACAATAATACTAATAACAAAAATAATAATAATAGTAAAATTAACTTGAAAAACAAAACTGCATGTACATATTTACAAATGTGCAATACTTAATACTCACTTACTTACTTACTTACTTAAGGTGGCGCTACAGTCCGGGTCGGACTAGGACCTCAACCAACATGCTTCTCCAGCCAGCTCGGTCCCTAGCTAGCTGCCTCCAGTTTTGCACGCCAAGTTGGTTGATGTCCTCTCCTACTTACGTGCGCCACCTGAGTCGCGGTCTTCCTCTACTGTGCCAACCCTCGGGACTGGATTCGAAGACTTTCCGGGCCGGAGCGTTGGTGTCCATTCGCTCTACATGACCCAGCTATCTAAGCCGCTGGACCTCAACTCGTTTGACAAGGTCAGTGTCGCTGTACAGCCCGTACAGCTCGTCGTTGAATCTTCTTCTCCACTCTCCATCTATGCAGACGCGACCAAAAATCACCCGAAGAATTTTTCTCTCGAAGCATCCTTAAGCGTTCTCGTCTACCTTTGACAAGGTCCATGCCTCTGCGCCATATATAAGAACCGGGATGATATGTGTCTTATACAGGGACACTTTAGTTGCTCGAGAGAGGACTTTACTACTCAATTGCCTTCTTAGTCCGAAGAAACAGCGATTGGCAAGAGTTATTCTTCGTTTGATTTCAGCGCTGGTGTCGTTGCCTGAATTAATAGCGGCGCCTAGGTAGACAAAGTCCTTAACTACCTCAAAGTTATCTCTAATTTTATCTTTATCCTATGTAGCAGGCTTTCCGTGTTGAATACAAAAACTAAACTCGTAGCAATCCAAAAGCCATGGGCCTGGAAGGGCCGAGTTCTTGCTCTTGGAGGGCTACGAGGGTTCAATATTCTCTATGACGAACGGTCTGACTTACCCCGGACCTGTCTCATCATACCGAGCTCTTTTGCAGCAACTTAACTTGATCACTTCTGTGGTCAAGACCTCGTTGCGGCTATGATAAACTACGAAACGAACGGTGAGTGGAAAACTTTCTTCGTTGCGTCAGTTTACTTTCCCTGGAACTCCATTCCACCCTCTCCCTCAAGACAGGTTGTGGATTTGGTGAAGTTTTGTGAAAACCGGAAGTTGGGGCTTGTCATGTGCTGTGATGCTAACGCTCACAAGGTCCCTTAGATGAGGTGAATCCGATAAATCCACTCAACGTAGCTGGTACACGTCATCGTTAGTTGTTACCGACGAAGCCATCAAATATGCCGTGGCATCTTTTGACAGTTTCAAGTCACCTGGCACTGACGGTGTTTACCCAGCTATGTTGCAGGAAAGTATAAGCCTTTTGCTTCCTACTTTGAAAAATATTTTCACTGGTAGTTTAGCCCTAGCGTATATACCAACTCCATAGCAGAGTGTTAGAGTCGCCTTCATACCGAAAATTGGTAAACAAGACTACTCACTTGCCAAGAGCTTTAGATCCATTAGTCTTACCTCCTTCCTGCTTAAGACGCTGGAAAGAATGGTTGAGATTTACATTCGTAAAACCTCACTCCAATTACACCCCCTGTCTCAGATGCAACATGCTTACCAAAGAGGAAAATCTTGCGAGATTGCACTTCAAAATCTTGTTAGCAGGATTGAATGCGCGCTTGACAGGAAAGAATTTGCGGTAGGCATTTTCATCGACATTCAAGGTGCTTTTGACAATGCTAGCTTCGATGGTATGTGCAATGCTGCCAGAGAACACGGTGTGGACGAGTCATTAGTGTTGTGGATTAAAGCAATGCTAATGAAAAGAACCGTAATCGCTGAGGCGGACTGTGGACAATATGTTGCAACGGGAGTGAATAAGGACTGTCCGCAAGGTGGCGTTTTATTACCTCTTCTGTGGTGCATGTTGATCGACTCTCTACTTGTAATGCTCAATGGTTCTAACGTTCATGCCCAAACATATGCAGACGACGTCGCCGTGCTCTCGGTTGGCTCCAGCCTCCAAGCTGTCTGTTCCCGAGCACAGGCTGCGCTTTATATGATTGACCCCTGGTGTGCAAGAAACGGTCTCTCCGTCAATCCTCTTAAAACCGAGGTTGTCCTCTTCACGAGACGTAGAAAATTGACTGGTCTGACCCAACTCACGCTTAAAGGCGTCAACATCGCCTTTTCAAATGAAGTCAAACGTCTTGGAATAATTCTGGATAACATACTTCTTTGGTCGAAACATGTCGAGTCTAAAACTACTAAAGCACTGTCAGTTTTCTGGCAATGTAAAGGAGCCTTTGGCAAGATATGGGGTCTTTCACCGAAAAAGGTCTTTTGGATCTATACGGCTATGATAAGACCAATCATCTCCTATGCGTCAGTTGTTTGATGGAATAAGCTCTCGCGTAAATACGGTATTGCCTCGTTTGCCAAACTTCAAAGAACAATTTGTCTGGGTGTTACGGGGGCCTTCCCCAGCAAACCGGGAGCTGCTCTAGACGCACTGTTGAATCTTCCTCCCCTTGATACCTACATCATGGGGTGTACTCTCAAGACCATTTCTCGTTTAAAGCGATGTGGTCTCTGGCACAATTCGCACTGGAGCTTTGAGGAACTCGCAAGCAGCATATCTTTTGACTCACGTCTAATGGATATGCCGTCTGACACGATGATCCCAAGGCTCAAACTGCGTCAAAATTACTCAGTCAACTTTCCTTCGGTTCAGGACTGGTTCGCTCCAGAATCTGAGCCTGGAAACAACTGTTATCGTATCTTCACAGATGGCTCCAAAACCGACGAGAGTTCTGGTGCTGGTGCCTTTGTTGAGAACGACGACATACGACCGCACTCATCTTTGGGATCATACGCATCCGTTTTCCAAGCGGAGGCTTATGCTATCCGAATGGCATTGAGCCACGTAACGAACAATGGATGGATGGGGAGAGGTATCTTTGTTTGCAGCGACAGCCAAGCTGTGCTTAAGGCCCTTCTCAACCCTCTAACCACTTCGAAAGTGATCCAAGAATGCAAAAGCTCTCTGAATGCGATCGGAAGATTAAATTCCTTGAGTCTCATTTGAGTTCCAGGCCATCACGGCATAACTGGAAATGAGATCGCCGATGAACTCGCTAGGCAGGGATCTCAGACAGCTTTCTCAGGACCTGAACCGTCGCTAGGTCTGCCAGCGTCCTCAGTGAGGGCTTCAATCAGCGATTGGATCTGTGAAGAGCACAACCGTAGATGCCATGCCTCCATTGGATGCAGACAAACCAAGCGTATGCTCCCCAACGTTAGTAAGAAGACTGAAACATTTTTGTTAGCTCGTAGCAGAAAAGACTATAGAAAGCTTATTGGCCTTGCCAGCGGGCACTTCTCTTTTGCCAAGCATTTAAAAGTGTTAGGCTTAAGTGATACCACACTCTGTGAATCTTGTGGAGAAGATGAGGACACCTCAGAGCACTTCCTCTGTAAATGTCCTGCTTTTTCTCGCATGAGGTTAAAGATACTCGGCGCAGACATGGTGAGAGCAGGTAACTCAGGCTCGTTATCATGGCAGCGTTTTTGACTTTTCTCCGAACATCTGGAAAGCTATAACAAATAGAAGGTTGCTATCTGGTAGTACAATGGAATGGTATTTAGGTCTGAGTGCTCCAGCTGGTATTTAAAAAAAAAAAAACTCAAAGTTATAGCTGTCTATCGTGATGTTCTGTCCATGACGTCGGTGTTGGGAGTCCTTTCTTGATGACAGCATATACTTGGTCTTGCCCTCATTGACCACTAAACCCATCTTCTTCGCTTCCGTCTCAATGTTCATAAACGCGCCATTGACATCACGCTGAGTTCTTCCAATTATGTCAATATCGTCGGCATATCCAAGCAATTGGACGGATCTTTGAAAGATTGTGCCTCTTGTGTTGACGTGGGAGTTTTGCACTATTCTTTCAAGAACGATATTGAAGAAGTCTCGTAAGTAATCGCTTTGCCTAAAACCTTTTTTGACATCGCATGTATCGGTGAGATCTTTTCCGACCCTGATGGAGCAGCGTGCGTTCTCCATCGTCATCCTACACAATCGGACAAGTTTGGTAGGGATGCCAAAACTAGACATGGCTCTATATAACTCCTCTCTATAGATGCTGTCATACGCGGCCTTAAAATCGATAAAAAGGTGGAAGGTATCGATTTGAAGCTCCTGGGTTTTTTCCAAGATCTGCCGTAGTGTGAAGATTTAGTCTAAGGTGGACTTTCCTGGTCTAAAGCCGCACTAATAAGGACCTATCAGGTTGTTGACGAATGGCTTCAGGCGCTCACACAATACGGCAGAGAGGATCTTGTACACGATGTTAAGAAGACTGATACCTCTGTAGTTGGCGCAGTTCAGTTCAGAGGGTCTCCTTTCTTGAGGACCGGGGAAACAATGCTGAGGTTCCATTCATCGGGCATGCTTTCTTCCGACCATATTTTGCAAATGAGCTGGTGCATACTCCTGACTGAGTGAGGCCATCAGCTCCAGCAGCTTTGTTGGACTTTTGCTTGGATACTGCTGTCTTCACTTCGTTCAGGTCGGGTTGACGGAATTGTTGGTCTACGTCGCCTAAATCGAATGGTTCTATCTCTCTAACAACGGAATTGGCTTCATCATCGCCTTTATAGAGCTTGGAGAAGTGGTCTTTCCATATCCTCAGCATTGACTGCGGTTCCACCACGATGTTCCCTTGGTCGTCTTTGCAAACTTCGGCTCGGGGCTTATGGCCCGAGGCTGTTGTTTTTACCTTTTGGTAAAACTTTCGAACCTCATTCCTGCTGTGGCACCATTCTATTTCCTCGATCGCGAGCTTCTCATGCTCTTTCTTTTTCCGTCTGAGAAGCCGGTGTTTGTTTCTCCTCTTCTGTTTGTAGAGCTCGTAAGCAGTTCTAGTCTTTTTGTGCAGCGCCGCTTTGTGTGCTTCCTGTTTAGCTGCATGTGCTTGCCGGCATTCGTCGTCAAACCAGGGGTTTCGTTGTGGTGGCCGTGTGAAACGCAGCACTTCAGAGGCGGCATCTCTGATGGCTGATTGGCAGTGCTGCCTCTGGTTCTCTATACTTGATGCTGGCGGCATAGGATTCCTTAAGAGGTTGTAAGAGACTCGATCGGAAAAGGACTTGGCGATCTCTTGCAATTGTAGTCGTCCAACGTCTAATTTTCTCACAGTATTTCCTTGTGTTGGCTTGGATCGAGATATCCCCAGTCGTACTTTGGCTATAACAAGGTAGTGGTCCGAGTCAATGTTGGCCCCTCGGAATGTTCGGACATCCTCTATACTGGAGAAGTGTCGTGCGTCGTTCGCAATGTGGTCAATCTCGTTGACGGTTGATTGAGCAGGAGATTTCTATGTCCTTTTGGGGATATTGAGGTGCTGGAACCGCGTACTAGCTACCAGAACGTCTCACCCCGCAGCGAAATCGATCAGCCTGAATCAGTTATCGGAGGCGTTGTCGTGCAGGCTGTGTCTTCCGATTATTTCACCAAAGATATCCTCTCTTCCTAGCTTGGCATTAAAATCTCCTAGAACAATCTTAATGTCATAGCTAGGGCAATGCTCATATGTTTTGTCCAGAAGCTCGTAGAATATGTCTTTGGTGTCTGCATCCTTTTCCTCTGTGGGGGCATGTGCGCAAATGAGGCTTATGTTGACAAATTTAGCCTTGATGCGGATTGTTGCTATGCGCTCGTTCACATAGTTGAAGCTCAAGACTTTTTGCCTGAGTCTAGTTCCAACAACAAATCCACATCCAAACAATCGTTGCTTTTGTTCTCGGTAGCAATCGGCGCGGCGTACTAGATATCGCAGTCTTTTAATTTGCGTCTACCTGGTCCATCCCATCGCATTTCTTGTATAGCGGTAATATCTACTTTATAGCACTTTAGGGCTTCTGCTAATTGTTCGGCTGCACAAGGTCTATTAAGGGACCTAACATTCCACGTACAGATCCGAAGTTCGTTGTCTATTTTTCGTTTGCTTGGTTCGTCATCAGTAATCCATCCGTATCAGAGGCTTGTCGGTGCTTCGCAACTTAAACATCTTTACGTGGCCGGGAAGTCACTCCGACAGAACGACCCCCAATCTGGAGGGCCAGATCCTTGTAAAGCTCCAAAGATGGGGAGCCGGATAAACCGTTCCTTATAGGCCTGAGCTCCAAATATGTTGTAGTAGCCCTATAAGGTGTTCACTAATGTCGCTTTCCATTGGTTTCACTCGGGGAAGCACACACTTTAAAAGCCAATGGAACACCCAAAATTGTTTCTATTAAGTTTAACATAATTTAATTTGTGTGAGTGAAACACCCATGGCTCTTAAAAATTATTCCTTGAAGAAACTTTTCTTTTTGACATTTGAGCAACATGTGTTAGTGCTTCTGAGTCGATTCTCACTTCAAATTGAGAAGCGGCTGTCACTCCTCAGAATCATGAGAAGCGATCATTTTGCACCAATGGAACGGTTTGAGAATGCTTCTGGACGGTTCTTTTCGACTAATGGAAAGTGACATAAGAAGCTCAACCTGACTGGAACTGTAGACCCCGCCGTTGATTCCATCTAGGGAATTCCTCCGCTGCCGTCTGGATGAAAGAAGAGGTGCCTTGGTGGGAACACCTCTTCCTCCTATCTCGTTTGCTGCCACCAACAACTTTCCACTAGGGTTGAGACCCAATCTCCAGTTGAGGTACTAGGCACCCGATGTTCACCACGTGGAGGTGAGAGTTGGAGTTGATAGACAGAGGCGGGTTTTAATAAAAAACCTATAAACGATAGGGTCCTCTTGGACCTGTGTCTACCATTTGACCATCAATACAATACCATCAGTGCAATACTTAATACTAGGTTAAAATTTAGGAGGGGGGGGGGGGGGGGGGTGTTGTGTATTCTTTTTGATTACACAGAAAGTTTTAGAAAATTGTTAAGAACTTTCGTTCTTAACTTAGACGGACACTACAAATGTAGCGTCTTGTCGTCTTCCTTAACTGGGGATTGGGATAGGGGGTTTGTTTGGTGGGTTTTAAGGGCGCACCATCCCGGAATACTAGGCTAAAGAGCCAGATTTAATTATACTCACCTTAATTGTTCAGCAAAAGCAAAAGTCCTCTTCTTGTTTCAACAGTTTATCAGCAAATAAAACTTCTGTGGTTAACTCACTTAGTGTTTACTTTATTACTAATATCTCTCATTGATTTTTCCTTTACTATTTATACCTTAAAATAGCTTACATAGATTGACTTAAACTATGTCATGAAATGTTGGTAAATTCATGATGTCGAAATCATGACATTTCGACATCGGTATTTCTTAAATGTTTCTATACCTATTCCTCAGTCATCAAAACAATTTGTCCTATAAAATATTCGTCACACATTTCCTTTACCACTCGTCAGCATTATTTGTTTTCTGAAAGTTCATTCCAGTTCATTATTTGGCCGCAATAATTTGTTCGCATTTTTCTGATGACGCTTCAGTATATGAATTAACTGAATCGTCACCCAGAGGTTGCGTCATACACTTAGCGATCGAATGTTTGTTTACAATTCGAATGCTTTAGTGTTGACCTTGGCCTTGAAGCTGGAATGAAGTTAGGGTTGGTTAGGATTTTCTTGTATTATACAATACTACACAACACCTCCCCCCTTTAAAAGAGATAATTTTTTTTGTTTGGAAGAGACAAAAAATGCTAAGTTCGTCTTTCAAGTGGGATTGAAAATATGTGCGGTGACCAATTATTATTTTGTGCGTTTAAAGTTTGGGAACTTGGGAACTGTCGGTGACTCAGTCATAGGTTATAGGAACATTTTTTTTTTTTTTTTTTTTTTAAATTAAATAGCAACATTTTTTTTTTTTTTTTTTTTTTTAATTATTTTATACAATTGTTATTGTTTTATCAATTTGTATTCTAATTAATTTTACATATATATATATTTTTTTTTTTTTTTTTTTCATTAATTTTGTTACTTTGCTATGTTTATATACATTTTTAGTATTTCTTATATACTCTAATTATTTGTTTATTGATTTCTAAAATTAGTTTTACATATATCTATATGTTATGTCTATATACTTTTTAGGAATTGATATCAACTTTCATTTAGATTAAAAATCGGTTGTTATAAAATTGATTGGGGAATAAGAATTTTATTGAAAAAAGTTTTTCTGATGACTTACAAGAAAAATATTAACTAGAGAATAATTATATAATGTTGTGTACTTGAAAACAATATGTGTAAAATAAAAATGCCAGTTTACTGAATATTAAATCATAAGGTACAATTTTATATTAAATTTTTTTTTTTTTTTTTTATAAATTTAGAATTAAGATCTCTTTTTTTTTTTTTTATATTGTTGTAAAGTGTTGATTGGAGTTTCCAGTAGTAATCTTTTGTGTCTCCTTAGTTGGGCAATTCAATGTTTTCCAAGATGATTTGTATTTATCGTTTTGCAGGATTTCGTCATAGGTGTGCGTCCTTGGTGAGTGTCATGGAACATGGGTCCTAGTTGAATTAAATTTTTGTTTGTCCTGAAAAAGTAATATAATTAGGATGTGGGGATTTATCCCTCTTTTTTTTGTTAAGTGGGGGTATTTCCCTCTTTTCAGAAAATTTTTATATTTTTTCTCTCTCTCTTTGTTTTTTTTTTTCTTTTTTTATACTTGAAGATAAAAATGACAATATTTTAGACAATATAGCGTCCGCCAAACAAGGTATTTTACATCCTAGTATATTAACAGGAGAAGAAATAATGTGTTCTGATTTAGATTTTTTTAAACTAAAGCATTCCAAGATAGGAGCATTTAAATTGAATGGAACAAAATTAATATTAGCTCTAAAACTCCCAAAAAGTTATATTCAAACCCAGTTAAAAATGATAATGCCTATGCCCAACAAAGAAAACAAAGCCAAGGTCAACACTAAAGCATTCGAATTGTAAACAAACATTCGATCGCTAAGTGTATGACGCAACCTCTGGGTGACGATTCAGTTAATTCATATACTGAAGCGTCATCAGAGGTTGCGTCATACACTTAGCGATCGAATGTTTGTTTACAATTCGAATGCTTTAGTGTTGACCTTGGCATCAAAACAATTTGTCAGAAGCGAAAATTTGCGAGAAGCGAAACCAAAACAGGTTCAAGGGCTAGTTAGAGGAGGCGCACATAATTTTTCTGGGGGATGAGGAGCTTTTTAAATCGAAAGTATTTCCTGCTGTAATAGCTAAACGAAGCATCCTGCAAATTGGGTTAAAGTTGGCGTAATTGGTACGAAGAGTTGGGAGGTGGAAGAAGGTGACGGAACGTAGGTAGCGGGGATTAGTATTCATATAAATCATCTCAAGTAAAGCAGGGGAGTCAATGGTACCAGTCATAACCTGATGGACAAAAACAATGTCAGCGATACGATGACGTTTAGAGAGTTTAGAGAGGGTCAGCATGTCGATGAGTAGCAATCGGTTTTCATAAGGGGGTAAAATGGTCAGACCAAGGTAAGCTACACAGAGCGAATCTTAAAAATCTTCGTTGAACAGCTTTACTTCTGCCAGATTCAGTTATTTGGTAGGGAGACCAGACTTCACTAGCATATTCAAGTAAAGACCTGACAAATGTGGTGAATAAAGATTTAGTGACGTATGGGTTCGAAAACTTTTTAGACCAGCGTTTGATAAACCCCAAGGAAGAGTTTGCTTTCGCAATAATATGGTTAATGTGAGATTGGAAAGTAAGCTCTTTGTCACAAATAATTCCAAGATCGCGAATACACGAAACTTTAGGGACGGGCATGTTGCGGAAGTAATAAATTCGGGGACTGGAAAGTAGACTGTGAAGGGATCGCACTAGTGATCATTTCTCATCTCATACTTTGATAATTGAACACTCCCAACATGCCTCATATGCACAAACATACATTTTCTTTAAAAGAGCTAATGACCTTAGGCAAGCGCCAACAAAGTATGTACATTGTACATACATGAATACACTTTGCAATGAGCTAATGACCGAAGGCAAGCGACACACAGAAAATGATATCGCTAAGGGTTCAGGTTACCAACAAAAGTACTCTGGATACATACTGTGTTGTCTGCATTTATTAATAGCCATGCATTCGAACGTTGAGGCAATAATGCTGATATGGCGATATGCTGGCGTGAGGTGTGAAGTGATTGAGGTTCAATTATCAAAGGTCGGGAATTTAGGAAAATTATTGTGTATAAAAGACGAAGGAAAAGTGAAAATAAATGTTGTCTATTCCAAACCAGCAACCAGTGCATTTGTTTTTTTAAGAGCAACTCGCTCAATTAACTTTGCATTTCCCTTCGCTCCCCGGATTATTCCATTTTTAAAAGCAACACGCTTAGATTGGAATAATCCTAAAACTCTGCTCGCTCTATTATATAGCGTTATCGCTTATAGAAGCAAACGACGGCGCAATAGCCAACGTTTTGAGTACGAGACTCTCCGCCTAAATACAAGACCTACGAACCTAGGACGAAAGATCTAGAGGAGATCTTTGCATGGCGACCGTGACAGGACCTCAGCAGAAGATCCTAAATAAAGCGGCCAGCTACATCGCTAAGGCCGAACAACTCCTCAAAAACTCAGGAATCAAGCCAGTAGAGACCCCTACTCCGGCAAAAGATCAGCAAGAACCAAAGCCTCTCACCATAGAGGACTACAAGAAGCGGCAAACAAAAAATAGGGAAGCCGTGTCAACAGCTATAGTTCCCCCTGCACCCATATCGAGAAGAGGAGGCAAAACTGTAACCCTCAAAGCGAAAATCCGGGAGCTACATCGCCTTGCGAACATCCCTGGTACCACTTCGGAGAATCTCCGTAAGTACCACTCAGAGATTAAAACAATAAGAAAATCTTTGAGAGAAGACCGGAAGACGAAGAAGGCCAATAAACAACAGGAAGAAGCCAAATTCCATAACTTATTTCTTCGAACCGCCGAGCGTCTAGCCCAGCATGGGAGGGAAAGAAAGTAAAGAAGTCATCAACACGGGTCCCCAAATCCTAAACGCCTCGAACATCGGTCAAAACTCAATAGACCACACTTCCGTTATATTAGGGCTAATGTTCGTTACCGCACTACTGGTTGGACTAGCGTACCTAGGAGTGCAACACTTTCGAAGAAAGCTAATCGCCGACGTCACCGATCACCTCGAGCGCCGAAATGCCAAGGTATAATACCTAACGGCCAACATAGTTATCTTTATCAATAGGAATTGTAACAGTTAAATGAAATAAAAAGAAGAGAATAATGCATATAAATTTTTTTTCTCTCTTCCCTTTTAATAAAGAAAAGAAAATTTTTTCAGTTGCTACTTGCTAACAGCACATAAATTAAATTAAAAAAAAAATATACATACATATATAAATATATATAGCGCATACTTAAACTCAAAACAAAAAAAAATTTTTTTTGTAGTTGCATATTTGTCTGCTAACGGCTCTCTCTCTCCCCTTTTTATTTTGTCCATAGACCAAGTGTCCAATGAGTTTTACTAATTTAGAATTAGTATTGAGTCAACTCAACCAAATTTATGTGAACCTAAAGAAATCTCCCAATCGCACTAGGACTCCCGCCAAAGCAGAAGAAAAGCTTCAGCAAATTAGTGGTCTTTTCGAAGCCTTCTCGGAACATTTCAAAGAAATTAACCAGAACGAGATTTCTGAGTTAGAAAGAGTTCAGTTAAGGAGATTTAGTGCAGAAGCACACAAATATAAAAACGATTCCGAAGATATCGTGAATCAGAGCATAAGAAGCGTTTCTCCCGAGCGCAAAGAGGAAAAGGGCGAAATACAAATTACACAAACTACCCAAACTACCCAAACGCTATATACAACCGTCACGATATATACAACCGTCACGATGAGTGGTGAAGAGTTCAAATTCAGTACAGCCCAAAAGCTGCCACTCTATCGTACGAGGAAAACACCCGATCAGAAAATCTAAGGGACTTCTTGAACAGCATCGAATTTTATTACGACACGCTGTCAACATCAGCTAAAAGTACCCTGATTAAGTTTGTCCTAAAATGCAAAATTCAGGGGAAGGCATTAACCGAACTGGGAAATGCTAGCCCTAGGGACTTTACTGAGCTTAAGAAAAACCTAACCGAGAAATGTGGACCCAAGGAAAACATCGAATTAATTCAGTCAAAGTTGAACCGAGCGACTCAAGGTAATCGAACCACCAGAGAAATCATAACAGAGATAGAAACACTGGTGAACAATATGACGGAACTCGAAGTAGCATGCCACGGCGAAGAAACCAGAGAAACCCTAACCACAGCTAACGATCGCAGAGGACTAGCCTTTCTAAAAAAAAGGAGTTAATGACTGGTTCCGATTGGTACTAGACAGCGCTAGACATACAACTCTCCAAAGCGCTACAAAGCACCTACTCGAAATAGACCAAGGAACACAACCAGCATCCTTAAAATATTATGAAGAACAGCGACCGAATTCAAGAGGACAACCTTTTAGAGGATCAAATTTTAGAGGAAGAGACAACCGGCCTAATAATTACAGCTACCAATCAGGTTACCAAAACAACCAATCAGGTTACCAGAACAACCAACCCAACCCATATAGTAATTTTAGATTTGGTTCTCAACCTACACAAAACCAATACAGAACCAGCTCACAATATAGCCAAAATAACCTGTTTCGTACCAATTATCACCCAGGCCACCAAAACAGTTCAAATTACAATTTCAGACAAGGTTACCGAGTCAGCTACAATCAAAATGAACATCAAAATCAAACCAGCCGAAACAACAGAAACAATGTACCAAACAACAGCCGTCCAATAACGAATTACCAGCCACGTAATAACCAAGATAATGGACAGCAAACAAACTACCCCAGGGTACGATCATTGGGAAACGAGCAACCCACCGAGGGGATAGCCGACCCGTCGGAGGGGAGCCTATAAAATATCCCTTACCAAACGCCATATACACAGCGGGGATAGAAAACGGCATTTATGTACAAATTTAACTCAACAATAACAAACCCGTACGATGCTTAATAGACACAGGTGCATCTATCTGCGTAGTAAAAAACTCTGTAATTGAGGGAAACATTTCAATAGACAAGAAAAACATTACCACCATCATAGGCATATTCGGAGACCTAACATCAAAAGGCTCATGTATCAACACATTAAACCTCGAAGGTAACAGCATTAAGTATGAATTTCATGTAGTACCTGATTCATTTCCAATACACGTTGACGGAATCCGCGGAGCAAACTTTTTATCTGAATTCGGAGCAATAATCGATCTTGAAAATTTATTTTTGAAATTGAGTATACACCATAGACAAATATCCATACCAGTACTATCACACCATAGCTTGAACACCGTAACCATTTCTCCAAGATGCGAAGCAACCTACTGGTTAGAAACAAAACACACTGAATCTAGAATATTTCACCCCCAAGAGTTGTGTGAAGGTGTTTTCATGGCCGGATCAATATCACAGGCCAAAGAAGGAAAAATACCCATCCGAATTCTAAACACCCGCGAAACAAGGGTAAGCCTTAAGTGGGCAGAACCAATATCACAATCTGCCTCGACATACGAACTCGTCTCACCAGACAACCTGAAAAATACCGTATCACATACCAGAGCTAAAAAAATATTGAGAGAAATAAATTTCGACAACCTGAAAAATGAAGAAAAAGCCGAAATTAAAGCGATAGTCACTAAATAGCAAGATATCTTCCACCTAGAAGGTGACAAACTTACGCACAGTCATTTAGGACAAGCGGAAATTACCTTAAAGGAAGGAGCTACGCCAAAATACACCAAACCGTACCGACTTCCGCATACACAAAAGCAAGACATAAAAACAGAAATAGACAAAATGATAGAAAACGACATAATCGAACCATCTGTCTCTGCATGGAACTCTCCGATCCTCATTGTACCAAAGAAGAAGGATCCTATTACGGGCTTACAAAAGTTCCGCATATTAATTAATTACCGAAACGTTAATGAACGAATAGAGGACGATAAATTTCCATTAACTAATATAAGTGACATCTATGACATGGTAGGAGGAGCAAAGTATTTTTCGTGTATTGATTTAAGCCAAGGTTATTACCAAATGGAACTTGAACCTAAGGCCGTGTGTGAATTGCGTTAAAATTTGCGTTAAAACTTCTACCACGATTAAAATTTGACGTCTTGTTTGAGGTGGGATCAAATTTAGCCATTTGCTGTGTGAATTGCGTTAAAACAATTATTTTAACCAAGATTTCTGCGTAGGTTAAAAAAATTTCCCTCGATAATTTAAGAAATTTCCCTGAACAAAAATTGGTTTTATTTTCATGGAAAAATAATTTCTCTTACAAAACATATTTTTAAGAAAACAGGGTTAATAAAAAGTCTCTGAAACTGAAAAAAAAAAAATCTTTTTTATTTATTGTTCTCGATTCTAATGTCATATTTTAAAACAACAATAAAAAATATTCAAACAAAATTCACATATTGATTCATTGATTTATTCGGTGTAGTAACACTGAAAATTAGTTTTCATGACTGATATCTTTCATACATTTCAAAAGAAACAAAACAATAAATTCGTACATATTTGGTTTAGAAAAATGACATATTTAAAGTATTTTGTATTAATTCTTGTTTTTTTCAACCAGACTTATCCTAATTTCAATTAGTTTTATTTTTTTCGTGAAACCCTAGAAAACAAAAGCATTGAATTTATATAAATTAATTGATTTCAAAATTCAAACTAACATTTAATGTATAGTTTTCCGGCCTTTCTTCGTTTTTTTTCTTGATTCATACTTCGTTGTTTGAATTGAATGCAAAAGCAAGAGCAAATTTCTCTATCCCTAAAAACGTCAAATTTTAACACACTTTAACCTGCTCCACAGCTCAATAAATTTTAACCCATTTTATTCACCTCATTAATGTCAAATTTTAACGCGGGTTAAATTTTAACACACATTTTAACGCAATTCACACACGGCCTAAAAGTAGACCTATGACAGCATTTTCAACGGAAGATGGTCATTTTCAGTTGAAACGACTTCCGATGGGACTTAAAATATCTCCCAGTAAATTTTCGAGAATGATGTCCATTGCCATGGCTGGACTCACTTACTCACGCTGCTTTGTCTACCTAGATGAACCAATAGTTTTTGGCAAAAGCCTTACCGATCACAACAAAAATCTGATCGATGTATTTAATCGACTAAGGGAAGTAAATTTAAAAATACATCCCGGTAAATGTGCTTTTCTAAGAAAAGAAGTTCTTTATCTAGGACATCTAATTTCGAGCAAGGGAATACATCCAGATCCCGAAAAATCAGCTGCTATGCACAATTATCCAACCCCCACGAACGCTGACGAAGTAAGAAGATTCGTAGCCTTCGCAAATTATTATAGAAAATTTATACCCAACTTTGCTACAATAGCCATTCCTCTCAATAGATTACTTAGAAAAAATGTAGATTTCAATTTTGACCAAAACTGTGAAAAATCCTTCCAACTTTCAAAAACAATACTTACTAGCCCGCAAATTCTACAGTTCCCAAATTTCAAAGAAGAATTCATATTACATACTGATGCCTCAGGCTTTGCCTGTACTTTCAAATTTCAATGAAAAACCTATAGCTTATGCTAGCAAGACTCTAAATAAAGCCGAAAAGAATTATAGTACAATTGAAAAAGAGTTGCTAGCCATAGTATGGGCAGTAAAGCATTTTCGACCATACCTCTTTGGAAGAAAACTTAAAATAATAACTGATCACAGACCCCTTGTATACCTTTTTTCCCTAAAAGAACCTTCTAGTAGACTAACCAAATTCAGATTACTACTTGAAGAATACCATTTTTACGTTGAATATAAACCAGGAAAAGATAATTGCGTAGCTGACGCCTTAAGTCGAATACAATTAGACTCCGACAACCTAAAACAACTCCAAATATGCGTAGTCACAATATCACAAACACAGGCAGAAAAATCGGTTCAAGAAAATAAGAGACAAGAAACAGAAACGGAAGAAAATAATCGTATAATCACTGAATTGCTTAAGCCACCAGAGAATGAGCATAAAATAATTGAGCTTAAAATATGTAACAGTTTCGAGGACGACGAATATCAAAAAGATATAGATATAATCCTGGGACCAAAAAAAGCGTTGGCATACATCCCAGAGATGAATTGTATACTCCTAAGAAAGCCCAAGGATAGCACTACCGCCCGATAGACATCATTTTGCGATTTGTTGTCGAGGGACGTGCATAAAATCTGCGGACTATTATCAATTAATAAATTATACATTACAAAAGAAGAAATTAAGAAACTCGCAGACGGCCGTCGAGAATACACAATTCACGAGTTACAGAAAGTCTTAGGAGAAATGTTTAAAAATAGTAATGTAAAGGTGCACCTCATAAATAAATGTATTGAAATAACAGATCCTCACAAGAAGAAACTAATACTCAATTATTACCACATATTACCAACAAGTGGACATGCAGGAATAAACCGCGTGCTTAAAACGACTAAACAAAAATATTTCTGGACTGGAATGCAAAATGATATAGCTACCTATGTAAAACATTGCCCAGTTTGTCAGAAAAACAAATATATTTCACCCAAAAAACAGCCTATGGAAATAACGTCATCCGCTGAATCAAGCTTTGATAAAATTTACCTAGACTTAGTAGGTCCTTTGGATGAATCAGTAAATGAATACAAGTACCTACATACTTACATTACAAGACGAATTAACGAAATTCACTGAAGCAATTCCAATCGAAAACAAAGAAGCTAGCACAGTTGCTAAAGGATTAGTAGAATGCTTTATTCTTAAATATGGAGTACCAAAGATAATAGCCTCTGATCAAGGCACAGAATTTATCAACCGAGTTTTTAAGGATATGTGTAAGCTACTAAAAATAGAACAAATACAATCTACAGCATACCATCACGAAAGTATAGGAGCATTGGAAAACTCACATAAAGTCCTAGGAGCATACCTTAGAAGTTACGTTTCCGAAAAACACACAGACTGGTGTACATGGTTACCATACTATGTGTTTTCCTATAACACTGCAGTACATTCAGAAACAGGGTACTCACCATTTGAATTAGTGTTTGGACGACAATGTACGTTACCTTCAAATTTGACGAAACAAGTAGATTCCAGGTATAATTATGAAGATTATGTAATTGAACTACGAGAAAAACTACAAATTGCTCACAGAGATACGAGAGATGCGCTGTTAGAAAAGAAAATTGTAAGAAAAAATACTTACGACAGGAAAACAAAAAGTAAAGCCACTAGTTTTGAAAAAGGAAACTTAGTCCTATTAAGAAACGAAAATAGAAGGAAATTGGACCCTATCTTTGTAGGGCCATATGAAGTATTGTCCGAGGACGGTGTAAATTGTGGAAAGAGAGTAAAGGTATCTACACAAACATCGTTTAAAAAAATTCTATATATACATACTAAAGCAATGCCTATTTGCATTGAATTAATATTTTTTTTTTTCTTTAAGAAAAAAAAAAAAGAAGGGAGAGACCCTTGCGTGCACATACAGTAAGAAAATTTTAATACATACACTAAGAAAATTTTAAATACATACATTAAGAAAATTTTAAATACATACATTAAGAAAATTTTAAATACATACATTAAGAAAATTTTAAATACATACATTAAGAAAATTTTAAATACATACATTAAGAAAATTTTAAATACATACAGTAAGAAAATTTTAAATAAATATAGCCTCAAGCAAATACATACAGTAAGAAAATTTTAAATGTATAAGTTCAAGTAAATGTAGCATTAAGAACATTTTAAATTAAAATCCAAAATGTAACATGTAAAGCTATTGATAATTATATTATGCTATTATATATTAAGAAAAATTTCAAATATGTAAAATCCAAAATGTAACATACAAAGCTATTCATAATTATATTACAATATTACATATTAAGAAAAATTTTAAATATTATATATATAGCAGTTAGTCCAGTAAGACACCTATAGCTGTAAAATTAATTATACATGAAGAAAATTATATTGAGCTTACTACATTTATAACAAACAATAAGAAAATTTGAAAAAGCAAACATATTTAATTACGTAACACATGATATAAAAATGAACATAACAAATGATCCCAAATTGTAAAAATGACACGGAAAAGAGGAAACCTCGCGCTACGAGATTTCATCTTTTTCCCCCAGGAGGGTGGTGTGAAGGGATCGCACTAGTGATCATTTCTCATCTCGTACTTTGATAATTGAACACTCCCAACATGCCTCATATGTAGGGTTGCAAACGATACATCGATGTTTTCAAAAAATCGATGTTTCGGTCATAGACGATGTTGACATCGATGTTTTGAAAAACGATACATCGCCGATACATCGAAGGCAAAACTGAAAACATCGGCAAAAGCATCGGCATCGCACATTCATTTCCTTGAACATTCCCTACATGGGTAAAGTGTAATTCTTAAACAAAAAAGTTTTTTTATCACTGAATTGCAACAACAATCTATGTACCTACAAACGAAAAGCAGCAAAATCAAGAGCCTGTAGATCTTTTGTAAGTTAGTAGTTATGAAAACTAGTTCTAAGAAAAGTGCAACCCGTTCATTGAAAAATATTTTTGTAAGAATCAGCTCAAGGATTTATTAACACAGACATAAGACGTACATAACTCGTGACAATTGTAGTTTAATTTTTAAATGAGTGCACTATTCCTTGTCTGCTTTGTCGTGGGAGACGGGACAGTGCGACATAGATAAGTAATTAGGTAAGTTTGTCTACTGTCTTTCCTTTACCCGTCATATACTCATCAATTCTAAAACTCAATTTCCAGCAGAAAAGAGGAATGCAAAGTACTTCACTCATGTTTCGTTTGAGCTGCGACTTGTAAGTTGTCAAAGTTACGTTAAGTTAAGTGTATTCAAAGAAGATCATATGAAATCTATTTTTAAAAAGCAAGCAAAAATTTTAATGCTTTATCTTCCCATCGTTGCCACATCTGTCCCAAGTCCCAAGCGAGCGTTTGTTCTCGGGAGTTGGGGCAAGAATTACTCAGGACAGAAATAAACTTCTGGGGACAAGACTATCAAAGTTTCTTTTGATCCGATCTCAAAATTCTTGGATTTGATCAAATAATTTGAATATTTGTAGTATTAATTACGTTCAAATAAACGTTTTGTTTCGCAATATGCAAATGAATCCTGTCGATTTGAATTTGTCTTTTGAATTTGGAACTGGTAAGACTAGTAAGTTTGCATATTTAGCTACAGTACACGTAAATAAAGCCAATGTTTTTCATTATTGACAAGATAATTAAAAAATCGGCAAAACATCGGAAAAACATCGATATATCGTTGTTATGACCGATGTTTTTTTGACATCGATGTTAGTCCGAGACCATCGATGTTTTCCAACATCGATGTTTTTTACAACAATGTTGCAACCCTACTCATATGCACAAACATACATATTCTTTGAAAAAGCTAATGACCTAAGGCAAGCGCCAACAAAGTATGTATGTACAATGTACATACATGAATACACTTTGCAATGAGCTAATGACCGAAGGCAAGCGACACACAGAAAATGATATCGCTAGGGGTTCAGGTTACCAACAAATGTACTCTGGATACATACTGTGTTGTCTGCATTTATTAATAGCCTTGCATTCGAACGTTGAGGCAATAATGCTGATATGGCGATATGCTGGCGTGAGGTGTGAAGTGATTGAGGTTCAATTATCAAAGGTCGGGAATTTAGGAAAATTATTGTGTATAAAAGACGAAGGAAAAGTGAAAATAAATGTTGTCTATTCCAAACCAGCAACCAGTGCATTTGTTTTTTCAAGAGCAACTCGCTCAATTAACTTTGCATTTCCCTTCGCTCCCCGGATTATTCCATTTTTAAAAGCAACACGCTTAGATTGGAATAATCCTAAGACTCTGCTCGCTCTATTATATAGCGTTATCGCTTATAGAGGCAAACGACGGCGCAATAGCCAACGTTTTGAGTACGAGACTCTCCGCCTAAATGCAAGACCTACGAACCAAAGACGAAAGATATAGAGGAGTAGGGGACTTAATGAGGCAACAAATTGTTGATAAACATGACAGGGCTGTAAGGGACGAATGTAACAACCGAGAAGATAGAAACAGCTATTAGAGATTGACAATTTAATACAATCATATTTAAACAAAGGTGATTTAGAAGTTACTATCAGAGATGCATTGAGACGATTGTGGACAGCGAAAAGAACACCACGCCCAGTAGGAGCTATGTCACTAAAATGACCATCAGCACGGAATACAGTTAAATAAGACGTAGCTACATATTTCATTAAGAAGTCTTAGTCACGCAGATCTTCAGATAGTAAAATCTCCAAAATCGAAACCGAAAAACTCTTGGCATTACCGGCTGATGGTCAGGAGTATGAGAGCACAGAAACCTAATACCTCAGTGAGTGATAGTTGCTCTTTTGGCACTGTTGTTAATTTTTCCTTCTTATTATACTTTTCATTCATTTATACTCATTTTATTGAGTTTAACTCTTTCTTAAGACTTCTTGATCCGAAACTGAACACAAAAGTTTTATGGAAAAATTTGAAGAATGTAAGAGTGTTTTCAAATGAAAACTGTGATTGTTCCTTTGAACCCTCGAAGATGGCTGAAGTTTTGGTTCCAGCTTCATCTAACTCGTCCCCATTGGACTTACGGGGCCCTTATTTTATTGGTTCTGGATTTTCATTCAGATGCGTAACAAACATTGATGTTGAATGGGTGATTCGTTCAGTTAAATCAAACGCAACCTATTTATCAAAAGTCTTTGAAAAAATATTGGCTCAGCAGATTCAAGAGCACTTAGATACTTGCAATTTGCTCTTTAAATGGCAACCTGGGTTTCGTAGAAAGCATAGTTGCGAATCAGCAGTATTAAAAGTAACAACCGATATAAGAAGAGCATTATACCAGGATGAAATTAGTATAATGGCACTGTCAGACTTCTCTAAAGCCTTTGATTCCATTAATCACCCCATTCTTTTTTATAAAAATTAAAACAACAATTTCAGTTTTCTGACTCTTCTGTTAAGCTGATTCACCAGTACCTAAGCAACCGTTATCAGACAGTACACAAAACTTGGCATATTTGGTCAATAAAGGTGTACCTCAAGGATCTGTGTTAGGACCACTTCTGTTTTCAATATTTGTTAATGATCTTCCAGATATTCTTGAAAATTGTTGTGTGCATCTATATGCGGATGATGTCATTATTTATTTAAGTAAAAGTATAAGATTGATTGAAGATTGTGTAATGATAGTAAATGAAGATTTGTTAAATGATGATGAAAACCAACTATATTTAAACCCTGTCAAATCTCTCGGAATCGTGTGCTCCAGAAGAGAAGTGTGTTAATTAAATGTTCCTCCCCTTGTTGTAAGCGATGTAACAATACCTTACGTGGAATGTGTTAAATACTTTGGATTCAAAGTAAACAAGAAGATGAGTGATGCTACTTCTGACACCATCAAAAAAGTTTGCGCTGGAATGCGAAATTTAAGAGCCTCTTCACACATGCTCTTCCCAAACACGAAAATGCGTCTTAACAAAAGCCTACTGCTTCCATTTTCCTATAGAATTGCAATGTGTATCCATGCTTAGTTGCTGGATGTAAGTATAAAATTAATGTTGCTTTTAATGACTGCTTACGATACATCTATAATATACCAAGATATGTCAGCGTACCTCAGTATATAAGGTCACTGTTAGAAATGAGTCTCGACGAATATTATGACTTTAGAATCATGATCAAACTCCACAACATTGTACATAACAATAATTGCCAACAGTATTTATTTGACTATCTTATGTTTGCTCGATCACCAAGAGGACTTACACTTAATATTCCTCGGTTCACATATACGGAATGGAATAATCTTCCACATCAACTGCAAATACTAAACTCAACAACCGTTTTTGTTAATAAACTTTTTTTTACATGTTTCACAACACATTTGAAGAAATCAATCAAATTTGCTTTTTATATTGCCAATCTTTGTTAATATTATTTCTCTATACTTTTCTTTCTCTATACTTTTCGATGTTATTAAGTTTAATTATATTAATTATAAACTAAATTTATTTATTTTCCAAACAAAACTGTAACTTGCTTTCGATGCTTATTTAAAAGATATCAATCTTGAAGTATCATGTAAATCTAAATGCATAACAAATGAAAATGAAAAATGAAATGAAACTCGTTCCTAGCTGAGTCGCCCTAAAATTTCATACATATATATTATATATATATATATATATTTTATTTTTCGTTTAAACTTTTTACAAAGTTTTGTCACCGCACATTTTACAATAAAGAAATATGATAGCTATTATCTTTCTTTTTAAATATTATCTTTTACTATTTTTAAATTAACGAGTTAGATATTTAATATCATCTTGAAGGAAACACGAGCAAAACCTTCATACAAAAAAAAAAATATTATTTGAGTTAACATATATATAAAGACTTAATATGTATGTATATTCAGTTAAATGAACACATAAAAATGAGTTTTAATAATCACAAAATTGTCTACAGTTATATAAACCAAAGTATAAGAATAAATGATTACAAATGAAAATAGGTTACAAAGGATTCAATTAAAATAGATTGAATTATCACAGATCAGTTGATAAATAATAAATAATAAATAATAAATAAGAAATAAGAAATAAGAAATAAGAAATAATAAATAATAAATAATAAATAATAAATAATAAATAATAAATAATAAATAATAAATAATAAATAATAAATAATAAATAATAAATAATAAATAATAAATAATAAATAATAAATAATAAATAATAAATAATAAATAATAAATAATAAATAATAAATAATAAATAATAAATAATAAATAATAAATAATAAATAATAAATAATAAATAATAAATAATAAATAATAAATAATTAATAATTAATAATAAATAATAAATAATAAATAATAAATAATAAATAATAAATAATAAATAATAAATAATAAATAATAAATAATAAATAATAAATAATAAATAATAAATAATAAATAATAAATAATAAATAATAAATAATAAATAATAAATAATAAATAATAAATAATAAATAATAAATAATAAATAATAAATAATAAATAATAAATAATAAATAATAAATAATAAATAATAAATAATAAATAATAAATAATAAATAATAAATAATAAATAATAAATAATAAATAATAAATAATAAATAATAAATAATAAATAATAAATAATAAATAATAAATAATAAATAATAAATAATAAATAATAAATAATAAATAATAAATAATAAATAATAAATAATAAATAAGAAATAAGAAATAAGAAATAATAAATAATAAATAATAAATAATAAATAATAAATAATAAATAATAAATAATAAATAATAAATAATAAATAATAAATAATAAATAATAAATAAGAAATAAGAAATAATAAATAATAAATAATAAATAATAAATAATAAATAATAAATAATAAATAATAAATAATAAATAATAAATAATAAATAATAAATAATAAATAATAAATAATAAATAATAAATAATAAATAATAAATAATAAATAATAAATAATAAATAATAAATAGTAAATAATAAATAATAAATAATAAATAATAAATAATAAATAATAAATAATAAATAATAAATAATAAATAATAAATAATAAATAATAAATAATAAATAATAAATAATAAATAATAAATAATAAATAATAAATAATAAATAATAAATAATAAATAATAAATAATAAATAATAAATAATAAATAATAAATAATAAATAATAAATAATAAATAAAAAGCAATAAATAACAAATAATAAATAACAAATAACAAAAAACAAATAATATATAATATGTTATAAATAATATTTTTATCAGAGATCAAGAGTACAGATTTTTAATAAGTGAGTTATCGGAAGTTTGACAGTTTTGAATGAATTTTGTGTTCAGTTTTAGAATTCGTTCAGCAATTAATTCAACATTCGCTCTAATGTGGAGGTCAGCAGTAGAATGATGCCAAGGGAGTCTTAACATCATTTTTAGTAGCTTTTTTTGAGAAGTTTGAAGTTTTTTCAAATGACATTTAGCAGCGCTACCCCATACGGGACATCCCTACAAAAGTATAGCTTGAAATACAACTTTGTGGATAATGATTTTATTATCGTTACTTAAGTGCGAGTTGCGACAGATGAAGGGGTAAAGCATTTTTATAGCAATTCCTATCTTCTTGAGGGTTTGATGTATATGCTCGTTAAAGGTGAGTTTTGAGTCGAGATAAATACCGAGGTATTTCACAGTGGTATCCCACGGTATATTGGTTCCACTAACTTGGAGCTGATTGACTGGAAGATAGCAAGGTTTTCTTTTCCTCGAGAAAAAGATGGCTTGAGTTTTTCCAGTGTTCAGCTTAATTTTCTATCTGTGATAATATGCGTTCAATATATCTAAAGCATTTTTAAGGTTCCTCTTAATATTGAGAGCGAACTTATGCGACGATATTATTGCTGTATCATCAGCAAAGATGGCTGACTCACAGCCTGGAAGACTAGGAAAGTCAGAAGTGTATATATTATACAAGTGAGGTCCCAAGACTGGCCCTTGCGGAACTCCAAAACTAAAAAATACTATGTTCGAACATTCATTATTTACGTGCACTTTAAAACAACGACCGGTCAAGAAACTTTTTACTATTTTACATAAATACAACGGAAATTGAAATTGTATCATTTTATGAATCAGACCATTATGCCAAACGGAATCAAAAGCCTCTTCGATGTCAAGAAAAACCATTCCACTTGATCTTCCTTGATCTCGATTTTTCTTGATAGTATTACACAATCTTTGAACTTGGTGCGAAGTACTGTGAAATTGCCTAAAGCCGAATTGCTCGTTCGGCAGAATGGATTTTAGGATTAACATTTTAGAGATTTTCACCTTTTCGAATACTTTACTTACATTGCTCAATAAGCTGATAGGTCTGTAACTACTGGTACTTTCAGGAGGCTTACCAGCTTTGAGTATTTGAATAATTTTTGCTTCTTTCCAAACATCTGGAAAATATTGAATTTTAAGGCAAGCGTTAATTAAAAACGGTATGAAAACGATTCCAGTTTTGGGAAGGTTCTTCAAATAAGCATTCTTTATTTTGTCTTGTCCTCCTGTTTTCTTGACTTGTAGACTATTTATAATGTTTTTAATGTCTTTCTCTTTAACTAATTCATTAACTGGTGTGCATTGTCTAAGACAATCTAATTTATCACCGCAAGAACTAAGGAACAGGGACTTAAATTGAACATATTTATAGTACAACTCGAAATAGGAGAATCTCTCAAAGATTTGACCCAGATAAGATGTTTACTCCATCAACGTGTTTATTGGGAAAAAAAGCACAACAGAGCGGTAATTAGATGCTTTCGCTGTCAGAGGTTTGGACACACAGGCGAGTGCTGCTCATACAACAGCAGGTGTGTTTTGTGTGGGGAGTTTCACGACTCTGATGTCTGCATTAACTCTTTTAAGACTCTCAGAGAAAGCAATCACGAAGTACTTGCACTTAAATGTGCAAATTGTTCTAAAGAACACTCTGCAAACTCTCCTGAGTGCGAGGCTTATCAAAGGTATAAGGAAAAGCGTATGATTACTGTGCAAAGTGTAAGAGTAAATGCTGATAGAGCTTGAAAAGAAGTACTAAACTCAATCAACAACTATACAAACAAAAACATCTCGTTTGCTGATATGGCGAGAAACTCGCAATTATTTGAAGGTATTCCTAAAAAGCGGGCAACTCTTAATACTGAAATCTCTCCACCTAAAGAGAAAAGTTCGCAACCTAATAATATCGCTGACTTTCTTGATGAAGCAAAAAGTCTATTTAAGATTTCTTTTAAAGATCTCTTGCAAAAAATTCGTGAATTCTGGCCTAAATACCAGAAACTACAAAACAAAGAAGACAAGATGTTTGCATATCTTGATTTTGTGGCTTCAATTGTAGTATGATGGAGTCTAATCTTAAACTAAAAACAATATCAATCAATATAAATTCCATAGTGTCGAATGAAAGAAGAATAGCGTTAGTAAACCTTTTAAAAATTCAAAAACCTCAGATATGTCTTTTATCGGAAACAGTTCTGAGCAAAAGACACAAAACCTTCTTCGAAGGGTATAATATAATACGCAATGACGATGGCAGAGGTACTGCTATCGTTATTGATGAGAAATTAAAGATTAATAAATTTTTATTTCATAGCGACATTTTTTCTGCTTGTCTAGGTGTATTAATGTGTCAAAACAGCGTGGGTGTATGCAAACGTATTTTAGTAGGGAGTATATATATTCCAACAAACGCAGGCCAAGGACTTTCAAGGGAATTAGATAGGCTCAATTCAATTCTCCAAACTTTTGACGCAGCAATAATAGGTGGCGACTTTAATGCACGTCATCCAAGCTGGGGTGACGTTGTAAGCAATGCGAATGGCAAGCTCCTTCACAAATGGTATCATGATGGTCCTTTCTTCTATCTAGACCTTATATCGCCTTTCAGTCCAACTTATCCACAATCCTCATCAATTCTTGATTATTTCTTAATATCTAGCTCTTTATTGCAAGACTTAAACAATATTAACAATATACGTTGTAAGACCTTTTCCACCTTCTCGAATCATTATGGTATAGAAATTAACCTTGACATTTTTAATGTTTACCCAATCTTGACTCCGCCTAGGACTTACGTAAGCTTTGAAAACACAAATTGGGACATTTTTAGAATGCAGCTTAGCAATAGCCTATCAAGATTAGAAACACCCCTGGATAGAAATATCTCTAATACAGAAATTGACACTTTTGTAGAGGATATTGGCAACAAAATAGTGAATTGTGTTGAAAATAACTCAACTACTAAGCAAGCAAAAAATGGAAAATATCATAATATTTCAGTATTTACTAAAAATCTTTTAAAAATTAAAAATATTTGGCTTAGAAAGCTTAAAAGAATCTTCCACAGAAACCTGAATAGACATAATGCTGAATATTTGCAACTCCTTTCTCAAATAAAATGTCTTAGTAAAATTATAAAAGACAGAATCAACTTTGACCTAGACCAGGCGTTTAGATCAAGGCTAAATAAAATAAAGCCATCTCATCATGCCTTCAAGGAGATTGACAAAATAACAGGCAGAAAAGTTTTCGGAGCAGACATAGTAAAAGACGTTTTGATTGCAGATGGACGAGAGCTATTAGACATTGAAGATAAGCTTAGCGCATTCAAAGCACTTTATTCAAACAATCTTTCAAGCCAATCACCATCCTGCAATACTGATTCAAGTCGCCAAATAATTGAATCAGTAAACGAAATGAAAAACAGGTTTTTAAATACAACGCTCACAACATTTACGCCAGCTAATACAACTTATTCCCAGAATTCTCCTCCGTTTATCACACAGCAGAAAGTAAATCTCTATAGAACAAACCTGAACGGTAAAAAGTCGTTTGGTATTGATAAAATTTCCAACTTCATTCTAAAAAAATGCCCGATTTCTCTAGATTCCACTTTGGTATGTCTATTTAATCATTGCTTGAACAACGGATACTTTCCTAATGCATGGAAAAGTATCGCAAATAATCCCCTTAGCGAAAAAAAACAATGCTAGAGACATAGAAGATTTTCGGCCCATTTCCCTACTGTCAAACGTTGGCAAATTATTTGAAAGAGTTATAGCAGAATCCTTTAATAGTTTTTGCAATAATTCCAATGTGATTCCAAATTCCCAGTTTGGTTTTAAAAAGCAACATTCCACGGAACATTTTTTGTTACTCTTCAACGACATTGTCATTCAAAACTTAAGACAAAAACATTGCACTGTTGTTTTGGATGTGGCTTTGCAGGCTGCATTTGACTCTGTGTGGCACGAAGGATTAATATTTAAGCTTATTAGGTTGGAATGCCCTGATTATCTAATAAAAATAATTACAAGTGTTCTTGACTCTAGATCTGCGACCATTTCAATAGCTTCAGAAAAATCAGAAGAATTTCCCGTTCTATTAGGAATTGCTCAAGGAACACTACTTGGCCCTAAACTATTCAATGTCTTTATACACGATATGCCACTTTGCAATCCACAATTAGAGACTCGGTGTCTTTTATACGCAGATGATATTAAAGTAATAGCATCAGCTTTAAGACCAAACGATGCATTAAACAAAATAAACTGCGCTTTGCCTACATTACTGTCTTATTTCAGTACTTGGAGACTAAAAATAAGAACGGATAACTGCGGAATAACATGTTTTAGAAATGTGTACGGTAGAGTCCACCGAAAAGCTGTAAAAGAAAGTAAGCAAATATCATTGGCCATAGAAAATATACCAGTTCCATTAAAGACTGAAACAAAATATTTAGGCATTATTTACCAAAATAAATTCAAGTTTAACAAGCATGCTAGACAAGTTTTGAATAAAGCAAAAATGGCCACTGCTATTATGAAAAAGTTATTATCATCAAAGCACTTATCACAAAATACAAAAATTCTTATGTATAAGACCCTTATACGGCCTATTTTGTCGTACGGTTTTAGTTCTTGGTTTACCATCTCACCAACTGTTTCAAAGGAACTTGAGAAGTTTGAAAGAAAAGTTCTTAGGTTCTGCACTGGAAAGTTCCGCAGGTCAAATAGAAAATGGTTCTCTAACCAATATTTATATAGCCTATCCAATGTGACACCCTTAATGTCATATATGATAGGCTTATTGAAGAAAAGACTGAGCTCTATCAGTGAACATCCCAACCCTCTCATCAGAGGTTTATGGGACGCTAATATAAACGAAAGCGCAGATAATCATTATTATGTATCGTCATTCAATATGTTGCACAATAGATCGCTATATTTATTGGAACCCAGACTGAATGAATCAACTTTGCCTTTTTATGAAAAAGCCTCTATGGACCTTCTGAGAGGATAGTCTTAGTATGAGAATGAAACATGACTATACATCTTCATAATACCTAATTAAAATTGAATACATAGCCCTCGGTTTGCTATAAATAAAATGTGAATTAGAATTTTAAACTTACGAATATATGAAATGTTTACTAAAATTTGAAAATTGCTTGTTTAAATATGTTAATTTATATTCAAACTAAGTTATAACTTCAAAAATTTTTGCTAAACATCTAAATTATAACTTTGAAAAATAATGCTTTTAACGAATGTAATTTAATATATTCGTACATCGTGTTTGTTATTTTATGTCTTTTGTCCTAGTCATTAGTTTTAAGTTTGGCCATGAGCCGTCAAGAGAACGTATGTCGGGAGCAAGCATACGATTATTATTGTAAGAGATACATTAACGCTGTAAATATATTGGGAGCAGAAGATTAGTTTTCAACCTTTCTTCAAAAAATTATAAAGTACTGTAAAGCCAGACATAATTTTGGAAGTCGGCTGATACAAAAAAAAAAAAAAAATTGTGATAAAAAAAAACACATTGTGAAATATAAAGTCTCAATAAACAAAAAAATAAAAGAAAAAAAGAATCAAATTCAGTTATGGATTGATTTACCTTATTGTTCGTTATATTGTCGTTTAAATGAACTGAAATTTCGTGATTCTTTTTAAAAACGTTACTGAGTTCAGTTGCTTTTTCGATGTCTGTGAAGAAAGTTTTTGAAGAAGATTTTAAAAAAGGGATGCTTCTATTTTTGTTTTTTATAATTCTGACAACATTCCAAAAGGGCTTTGCATTTTTATCAAGAACACTTAATTTTTTATTCCATTCTTTATTTCTTTGTTCAGATAGGATTTTTGAGATCATATTATTAAAATGAGAGACCATATTTCGCGAAAAAGGTTGTCGATAACGTTGCCAATTCCTCCTATGAATGTTTCTCAGATTAATTAATTCCTTGATTTGTGGCGATGTTTTATAGAACTTTTTTTTAATCTCTATTTTAGGGACGGAATCTTCTATGGAGCTTGTAATACAGTCCTGAAAATTTTGAACAATGGAGTCAATATCGGCTTTGTTGTTAATATTATTTAGGTTTGTGCAATAATTTTGCAGTTTTGTTTTGACTTTGTTTTGAAATCTTGGCCAATTTGTATTTTTTACATCATATATGTATTGCACTCTACGTTCCCTTGAAGAGAGGAGGTTACAAAGCACGGGGTTATGGTCGGAACAAAGCGCATTAACAGATATAGGTGACGTAAACTGACAAGCTACATTGCATTGGTAATAAATAAATCGAGGACGGACGGAATACCACGAGAACCAGCGGGGAAATAAGTAGGACTAGGAGGAAACATAAGTGAAACAGGTGATGTAAGTAGGAGATCAGAGAGTATATTACCCCAAGCATTGGCTCTAATACAGCCCCAATCCCTATGACGACAGTTAAGATCGCCTCCGATCACAAAATCATTGTTTATAGTGAAAAGTTTCAACAAATCATTTTTCAAAAGTTTTCTTTTAAGTTCGCATGATGAGCCCCCTGGGAAATATACGCTGTATAGTTTTATGGTTTTTTGGTTACCAAGCTTTACTTCGATTCCTATATTCTCTACACAACGAGTTTGAAGAACAGGTATTAGCGAATGTTGAATAGTTTTTTTAATTAAAATAGCTACACCGCCACCTTTCTGGTCAAATCTATCGACACGATAGCATTTGAAGTCAGATGAGGGTAGCCGAATCTCAGAAGTGAGCCAGGTTTCATTTAACAAAGCAATTTCTATTTTGTTTTGTTTTAAAAAATCTATAAACTCAATATACTTTATACGAATGCCTTTTGCATTCCAAGCAATTATTTTAATATGTTTTTCTAGCATCATATTACTTATCATTTTTAGAATACAAAAACTTAGTCGCTAAATGTGCGATGACATTAAATTGATCTAATTTAGATTTACATTTTCCTAGGTTTGTAATCATCTCCATGCATAGGTTATTAAGCTCGTCCATAGTAAACAGCGTATTATCACTGCAAAAGTTGTTGTCACTTGTTTCCATTGCAATCGTAGAAGCAACACCAGTGCGTGAGCGGTTTGCCCATGAAGCATTTGTTGTTGGCGCAGCAGCATTGGTAAAAATTTTCAAGTGCTCAACAGGTTGTCTTCGCTGTGCTTGTGTTTTTGGGAGCGAGGGATATTCATTCAACGACCCGAAGGAAAGTGGTTGCATTGAACTGTTGTTGGGAGAACAATGCGACGTGGGTACCACCGCGACCGGTGGGCTATATTGAGTGCGATTCTTTCGTGTTGTTAATTTTAACTCGATGTATAAGTATTGCGCTCTGCTTGCACATGAGAGATCAGTAGTAGGAATAGGTGCACTTGGGACCGATCCGTTAAACGTTAGAATATTTGAAAATTTGAAAAAAGGTAAATGTAGGAGGAATAGAAAGTGTGAATAAATAAATGATTTTATTAGTGAGTGATAAAACCCAATGTAATTTGTTTATGGTTGTTTGTATAAGGGATCGACACGGGACACCATGTCGTGAAGTCGAGTATTAAAATCTACAGATAAATGAAAAGAGGATTGTGAAAATAAAGTGTTAAGGAAATGTTTTGTTTGTTAGAAAATTGGGTAAAGGTAAAGGTAAAGGTGTAAAGAGTGAAGTTAAAGGTAAAGGAATGTTGGATTGTTTGTAAATAAAAAAGGTGTAGATTGTGAGAACGAATGAAAGTGGTTTTTAGAAAATTCCAATCTACAAGCAAATTTATGACTGCAAAGGATCGAAGCGGGTCACTGTGTCGTCGTTTGATAGGTATTCTATATAGATGTCCCTAAATAGCCAAGTACTAATATTTACGAATATAAATCAACAGAGGATTCTGAAAATAATCTGTTAAGGAAATGTTATATTTGCTTGAAAATTGGAAAAGGTTGAAAGATGCAAGTGCAAAGGATCGATGCGGGTCAGCGTGTCGTCGTTTGATAGGAATTGTATTGATGTACCTAAATAATCAATGTGAATCGGTTCATGTAAAATAAAGAAAATGCTGTCAATTAGATTTTTGGAATTTATTTCTTTAATTTTATTCAATACATTTTATAGGATTTCGTTTTTATTTATCCACGAGTTATGTTCTGTTGGAAATCCCAACCACTTAACAAAAACTTTTTTGCCTCTTGTCTGTAGAATTTTTTCCACCAGAAATACGTTTTTACTTTTTGACTTCATTAATTCTTCATTATAGAAACCGCCTTGTACGGGTTTTCCTTCAAAGTCTTCAAGAAGATATGTTATAGGGTTAGTTTCTTGGATTTTTCTTATTTTAAAGATCTCAGTTGTCCAGTTGGGGGTGTATCCTTTTTCAAACACATGTTTATGTTTGCTGATTCTTACTTTATCACCGACCTTAAATTTTTGTTTAATTATTTCTCTTTTCTTGGTTTTGAAAAGTGGTAATATAGATTTTGAATTTTCCTTCGTTACATCTACAGGATAACATTTAATGGTTCTGTGAAAAGAATGATTGTAATCATGGAGTAATTTCTTATAAATATTTATCCACTTATAGCTGCCATTGAAACTAAATTCTTTCCACATTTTTTCTTTTAAGGTTCTATTAAATCTTTCAACAATAGAAGCCTTTAATGAACTAAAAGTAGAGTAATGGTTAATTTTAAACTTTCTCATTAAGCTATTGAATGTTTTGTTGTAAAATTCTTTCCCATCGTCTGTTTGCAAATTTTCGGGAGTTCTAGAAGAATCAATAAATATTTGTTCCATCCCTTTTGCAATAGTTATTCCTTTTTTGTTTTTCATTGGGATGGCCCATGCGAATTTCGAAAAAGAATCGATGACTGTCATTAAATATTTAAACTCTTTGTTTTGGGAACTATAAGGAATCATTTCAACAAGATCAGCCTGCCATAAATCATCATAACCTTTAATGATAACATGACGACGTTTGAAATTTCTACGTGCTGGCTTATGCAACTCTTCCACAACCTGCCGTTTACTCATATTTGTAAGGAGTGAATACAACAAAACAAAAAAGAAGTCTTTTATAGCTATATAAAATATATTATTTTTTATTTATTTTATTCCAATTTTTATAAAATAACATTAATTTCTTAATTCTTACTAAACGATTTTCAATCATATAGCAAGCACATGTATCGGGTCCTAGTTGACATTGATTTGATGACCAACAGCAATTGGAGTAATGGTTACCATGAATTGAGTCAACATAAAATCTGTTTTCGAATCTTTTAAGAAAAGATATAGAACTTTTAAACTCTTCATGGTGTTCATCTAATATTTCTCCATGATTTTTTAAAAAATCACAAATATCTTTTATTATTATTTTTTCCGAGTCCATTTTAAAGGTTCCTTGTTGTCTAAGTTCTGAATACTAACTAGCAAATTTTATTTTATTTTATGAAAATTGAACTTTTCTTTAGTCTCTTTCATATATGTAATATATATACATATATATGTACAAACAATATTTCTTACTTATGGAACATAGGGTGTAATGGGAATACTACTTTCATAACATGATCAGCTTTTGTTCCTATTTTATCATCAATATACTTTTCTTCTGCAGCATCTTTAAGGTTTTGGGAAATCGGAAATGATTTCATGTTTTCATGGACCATAGATGTTATTGTTTCTTTTATAGAGGAGTCTATGTGATTTTTTAGTACTCGAATTTCCTCACTAAAAGTTGACAAAACTTCCAGCAATGAAGAGTTTACGTGGTTTTTAATACTTGTTTCCGTAAAACTTATTTGATCATCAACATATCCTTTGCAGACGGCCTGGTGTGGAAATCTCGGTTTTTTTCCTATGTTGTTTAAATATCTATGCCCCATATCAAAATCACCCGATGGTAGGATTTTAAATCCGATTTTTTGAGGTTCTACATTGTCTAAGGTTTTTTGAAAAAGTTTGGAACTCCTACCGAACTTGTCAACGTTCATCTTGTATATGCAAGGATTATGGTTTTGATTAATCTTAATATATGATATTTGATTCTTTTAGTTCTTCAATTATAGAATTGATTTCATTCTGATGGTTATTGTTGCCAGCATTTTTTGATGCTGTTAAAAGTCTAAGTCTATTAACAATTTCATTAGGATCATTCCAGAACACATATTCCATATTTTTGTTTGTGTATGTCATTTCAGTAGTATCAGTATAAGATGCCCCTGTTTTTTCGCTTTCAGCTTTAAGTCCGACAGCAAGTTTTTTAATTATTTGAGTATATTTTGCACCTCTGTTACCCTTGATTCGTGAAGAACTGTCATGATTTATTCTATGTGCGTTGGTTTTTTGTAAAATTTTTCGATATTCTTCTAAGTCATTAGCACCATATTTCTGCTTACGTGGATTTTTCTTTAACATCAACTCAATGAGACCAGGAGTTCGGCTAAAAGTCTCACCATCAATTATAAAATCATTTTCATTCATTTCAAAGTTACATTTGCCTATTTTAATAGTTTGAGTGTTCACATCAAAATATGGACCATAATTTGTATCGCGATTCGATTCTGATAATATTTTTTGGGTGAAAGAAGATGATTTGTCAGGCCTGTCCATACTTTTTGTTAAAAAAGACATCCTGTTAGAACCTGTTATATTCTTTGGGGTACTGAAAATAAGAGAATCGTCTATGCTTTCCAATTCCTGTGTTAGTGAACTTGTTTGTTCATGATCTGTTCCGTTCTTTTCATCAAACGATTTGAATAGAAATTTACGATTTTTTAGTGTCTCTTGCTGAAAATTGTCTTTCCTTTCTTTCTCAATCAATTTTTTTAACGGCTCAACAATAGGTTTGAATGTGTTTTCCAATTGAGTTTCTCTCATATTTTGGCCAGTTTTAAGTTGTAAATATTTATTTCTAAGCACATTTTTAGTTTTCACTAGATCTTGTACCACGTTTTCATCCATTTCTATGATTTATGAAAAAGAAATTATTTGCCTTTAACCAGCTAGCTGTCTCTAACAGTGATATTGTCAGAATGTTTGGATCTTAAATGGTAAATGCGTATTTATAGCAATGCAGTTTTATTGAAACTGTTTTTGTAGCGACCTTTTAAAATACTGCTCTCTTTGTCTATAACCAGGAATCCAAAATTATCAGTCCAACAGTGAGAACACAACTCTTTAAATTGATTAAATGTCATATCTGAATTAATATGATCTTTGTAAACATGCTTCAAATTCAACTCATCTTGTTTGAAAAGAATGATAAAGTTAGCATTATCTCTGATCAAATGTTTTGGTATATGAGTATAGGACTGACATAAGTAAAAGCTGTCAACCCCGTTATGTCGTCCCATGCAAAAATAGTCTCTTATATTGTTTTGCTTCTGACATGCAACATCATCGAATATGAAAACTGAGTTATTTTTAGCTTCTGATGGTGTCATTATTTCACAATTGTTTGAAAATTCATTGTATTCCATTCCTCTGATTGATGTTATCAGTTTTTTAAGATATTGATATTTTGGCTGATGCAAAGATTTAGAATAAATATAAATATTTTCAAACTTCAATCCATTAGGGTCAAGAAGAATGCTAAGCATCACATTTGTCTTCCCGCAATTTGAAGGTCCTACGATAATTCCTCGAATACTGTTTGGAAACAAAGATCCATGTTTCTTTTTAATTTTAACATTGGAATCAAAATTTTTTATTTTTATAATTTCTTGCTGCTTAACGAAGCGCATAATGATGACTAACAACTTCTGAAATAAAACATCTCGTTTTAATATATTTCTAATCATATATGTTTCAACCCTCGCCTAAGAAGGTGTATTAATTATAATATGATTGAGCACAACACTAAAAAAAAAAAAACCAGTATCATAAAAAAAAGAAAATCATTTGGAGGAGAAGGGTTTTTAAATAAGGCTATTGACAAACTACCGTTCGAACTACATATTCCCTCCTATAATTATTGTGGTCCAGGAACGAAATTGGAAGAAAGATTACGTAGAGGAGATAAGGGAATTAATCAATTGGATGAGGCTTGTCGACTGCATGATATTGCATATTCTAAAAGTAGCTCTCTCTCAGATCGACACGTTGCCGACAAAGCTCTAACAGAACAGGCTTGGAAAAGATTCAAAGCAAGTGACTCTTCAGTTTCTGAAAAATTAAGTGGGCTTTTAGTTACCAACATGATGAAAGCAAAGACAAAATTTGGTATGGGGAATAAAATGGCCCGATCTGTAAATAGAAAAACTATCAAAAATAAACCCAAAAAGACTTGCAAAAGCAGTATTTTTAAAAAGGTTATAAGTGAGGCAAGAAATGCTATTAAAAATAATGTCAATTGTTGTGGTACAACCTCTATAGCAAATATTGCTGTTAAGGCTGCAAAAAATGCCTTAAGAAATAAGAAAAAACAGGACATTACCACTCCGAGAATAATTCCACTTCCCAAGAGTGGTGGTTTTCTCCCACTTTTAGCTCCTATTCTCGCTGGTCTATCAGCTGTGGGTTCTTTGACGGGTGGAACAGCTGGCGTAGTAAAAGCCATCAATGATGTACGAGCTGCTAAAAGACAATTCGAAGAAAACAAACGTCATAATCAGGCTATGGAATCAGTAGCTATTCAAGGAAATGGATTATTCTTACGACCATATAAAAATGGTCTTGGCCTTTTTCTTAAAACTCCAAATGCAAAAAACTAATTGACCTGCTACCTAACCATCCTTTAAGTAATTTGGAAATTGAACACTTTGGAAATAACCACTTAAAGAATTTTAGAGGAGTTTTCATGCGAGACTCATTACCAAGGATATCATTCGATAAGGAATGTGGTGTTTTAAATTTGGATGATGAAGCTGGGATGGGTACTCATTGGGTAGCATATATTATAAACAAAAAAAATAATGTTATCAAGTATTTTGATAGTTTTGGAAATTTGAGACCACCAACTGAACTTATAAGCTATCTTGGTAGTAACATAAATTATAATTATATCCGAGAACAAGACTTTGATACATTTATATGTGGTCACTTATGTTTAAAATTTTTACTAGAACAATGTAATATTATTTTTTAAAAACTTAAATGAGAATTCAATAAAATGACGTAGAAAAATCAAAACCTCATCATTTGTCTTTTAATCGAGATGTCGTTAACACTTACTTTGAGTGGAAATGAATCAACTCTGACTGCTGAGTATTTCCCACCAATTGTACTGAAGTCTAATTATTATGTATGTGGGCTTATAGATTTTCAAACATATAACTCTATACCAAATGTAGATGAGTTTAATAACTTGTTACATGTGGGTGATAACGTTATAACGTTTCCAATAGGTTCCTATGAGATAGAAGATATTAATAATTTAATACAAACAAAAATTATTGAAATTAATAAAAACAAGAAAAGTGGAGCCAAAAAGAGTGAAATTAAAATCAAGGCAAATAACAATACTTTGAAATGTGAACTAATTAGCTCAGAAGACATTGACTTCTCTAAACTAAATTCTATCGGAGCTATTCTGGGGTTTAGCAAGAAACTTCTAGAGGCAAATTTATATCATGAATCAGATCTTTATGTTGATATTAACAGAGTAAATGCTATCCGCATTGAATGCAATATCATAGAAGGAACCTATATTAATAATCAATCAGCTCACATCTTACATGAATTTGCTGTTAAAGTAAGTCCTGGCTATAAAATCGTTGAAGCTCCGAGGAATGTTATTTATTTACCTGTGAACGTCAAGCGGATAACATCATTGTGTTTAAAATTTGTTGATCAAGACGGAAAAGACATCAATTTCAGAGGGGAAAAAATAACTGCCCGATTACATTTAAAGCCGGAAATATGATTGTATATGAACATATAATAAATTCAATTTCATATAAAAACAACACACAAAATAATTTAATACTTAATCCATCTTCGAACTCAATTGCGGTAACATCTCGTCTTACCAAAGATAATCGGGACTTTTTATTATCATTAGGATACACATTAAAAAAGAAATATGCTTAATATTTTTCAAGAACCGGAGATTAATGAAAGTATTTCTAAATATGAATATCATACTTATTCACCGTATCAAAACAATTTTGAACGCAATGACATCATTCAGATTTCTATACAACATCAAAATCTTAATGTTCTTCCTTCAGAAAGTTTTTTGTATGTTGAAGGAACAATTTCAAAAGCAGATGGAAAAGAGATACTCACTACAAAACTTGTAAATAATGCAATGGCTTTTCTCTTTGATGAACTACGATATGAACTGAATGGCAAAGAAATTGACTGTAATCGAAATGTCGGAATAACATCAACGATTAAAAATTATTTATCTTTATCCAAAAATGAAAGTGATATGCTACTGAATGCATCTTGGTCACCCGACTCAACTATTAATTTGAAACCAATGCATTTTAATTATTGTATTCCACTGAACAAACTTTTGGGATTCGCCGAAGATTATAAAAAAATTATACCAAATGCTCGACATGATCTAATAATTACACGTGCAAGATTGGATGAAAATGCTCTTATATCCCCGACTGATGAAAATGTTCAAATAAAACTTCATAAGGTTCAGTGGAAAATACCGCATGTGACTTTATCAGATGCTATGAAATTAACTCTATACAAATCTATAAACACAAATAGTTTTATGAAAATTGCTTTTCGAAACTGGGATCTTTATGAATACCCCACACTTTCAACTTCTACCCATCATATCTGGAACGTGAAGACAACAACACAAATAGAGAAACCTCGCTACATTGTCCTTGCTCTGCAAACTGAAAAAAATAAGAGAATATCTGCTGATCCTACAATTTTTGATCACTGTGATCTTACAGACTTAAAAGTTTATTTAAACTCCGATGTCTACCCACATGAAGACCTTAATATTTCTTTTGAAAGAAACAGATATAGTTTGTTGTACAGAATGTATACCGATTTTCAGAAAACATACTATAATAAAGCTAACACCGAACCATTACTTTCCTGGGAGCTATTTAAATCGCGTTCCCCAATTTTTGTTATAGACTGTAGACATCAAAACGAAACCTTAAAAACAGGTCCTGTCGACATACGCTTGGAGATCAGAACATCAAAAAATATACCAGCAAACACATCAGCTTACTGTCTTATGCTCCATGACCGCATTATTGAATACAATCCACTTGATCAGGTAGTCAACAGAATTGTTTGAATTCAAAAAATAAGCATAAAAAATGTAAACATGTTAAAAAATTGGCGAAGAAAAGCGAGTTTAATAAAAAAAATCTAGTTTTTCTTTTTGTAATATAAAATTATTTTTATTATTAAATAAACGAATTTTAATATAACATTTTTTTTATTTAAATTTTTTATAACTAATGTGGTGGTATGTCATATATCCACCTTCGAGCTGAAAACTATACTTCGTCGTATTCATCCTCAGATATATTTTCGAAAAACGCCGCTTCATCGTATTCATCTTCCTCGGATAAATTTTCGAAAAACTGTGCCAACGTCCTTGGAAATGCTGGTATTTCGTAAGGGGTTGGTGGTCGTGATGGTCGTGCTGATGGTGGTGGTGGTGGTGGTGCTTCATCTCGTATGGGGATCCGCCGTGTTGGCTCCACTCTTTGAATCGGCTTTTTTTTCACTTCACCATATATTTCCGCTAAACTAGCAGAAGTAGCAGGGGTTGGTGGTTGTGATGGTGGTGGTGGTGGTGGTGGTGCTTCATCTCGTATGGGGGTCCGCCGCGTTGGCTCCACTCTTTGAATCGGCTTATTATTTTTTTTTTTTACTTCAGCATATATTTCAGCTAAAAGTTCGTCCATGATAGTTGATGTGTACTTGTAACTAATTCTAATAATGTTCATCTCATCATCTTTTATACAAGAAAAAATTAAATGAATACTACCACTACTACTAAAATAGACCTTGACAAAAACCAAAAATAAAAAAAAAAAAAATCAAATCTAGTTCTTATTGGTTCAAATAGAATATAAAAGAATAATATAAGGTAACGCCCACGAAAGATATCCTTTAAAGATTCACACCAATATACATGAAAAAGATTTCCCTATTTGTGGCGTGTTGAGGATCAATCGCTAAGAAATTCAAAAGGATGCTTTGGTACCTGTTTTCTTTTTTTTGATATGAGATAGATACAATGTAGATCTATTCCATATAGTTCAAACGAATTTTATCGCCAAATTTTGGCTTCATGTAATCATAATGAAAATCATACATTAACCACTTTGATAGTTCTAAAACGACAAAACCCAAATAAATTGGTTTATCTAGTTTAACACTTCCTTTCTTCATCTCAATAGCGCACATATTCGGTGTAAATATGCTACTACTATGAAAATTGGGATGCGCAATCAGCTTTCTTGCTGAAAATTGGTTTCTATTCGCATCCCATTCTGAAACAATCTTCACATTTCTACGCTTTTCAACATTTTCAATGGTTTTACCATAGACGCTATTGTTCATTAACTTGAAAAAGTCTTTCTCAAACTTATTCCTGGTAACCTTTCTTTTTTCGGTGTTCAGTGAAATATATTTTTTGGAGCCAGTTCGACTGACTAAACTTCATGTCTCTATGTACTTTTTTTAAAACTAATCCCTGGGATTACATTGCTGTAAATTTCTTAAGTGAATTTTGAAATTTTTCCTTGAATTCAAGTGCGCAACTAACTTAGGAATTTTACAACCTGGGGTGGCTATATTTTCAGGACAAAATGGGAGATCGTTATGTGAGTCATGAATACTCGATGGATAATCTAAATCTACTTCCAATACATACCCAACATTATCACCTTTAATGTTGGAGATGTATTCAGATGTATAAATCTGAGGATTATCCCACTGAAAGTTACCATATGGTAAGTGTTGTGACATAGCCCATCCATATAAGTTATTAGCATCAAGATACATTAAGTATTCCGATGCTAGGTTTGGATTATAGCTAGACATGTATTTATTATTAGCTACAGCATTTCTGTGGCTACATTGACACAAACCACCCCCTAATTCCAGTTTTAAAAAAATTGTACATATCGACATCAGTTAAAAGCTCTAACTTGATATTAGTTGTTTTGAGCATAGCGTCCCATGATAACCCAGGAGCTGTAAAATAATGACAAGGATCAAGTTCATAAATTGAAATACAAAGTTTCCTAAAACTTTCAAAAATATCTGCTAATAAAAGCACATCACTCTTAAGATAGAGAACCATATAATCTTCAAGTTTTTTACACTTGAAGTGATCCCATTAGAAGCAATGATCATGCCACTAATATCACCCTGGTCAAGAGAAATGAGGGAACAAAATGTGGTAGAAAACTAAAAAGAAACTACTGTTATGACAATAGCTGAAACCGAGTAATTAAAAAGGCTAAAGAAAATTTGTGTTAAGTTTTTTATTTCAAAAAGTTTTTAATGGGATAATATGTGAGCCTCCTGTGGTATTTGTGGTATGTCGTCTTTGAATCCAAGCTCAATAGCTCGGATATTTAAAGCTAAAATAATATGCGCGATGGTCTGCGCACTCCCCAATGTACCATTCCGTTTTCCGTCCTGGATTTCAAAACGCAAAGCTTCCTGCAACTCCTTAAGCTCCCAGCACGCGGCAGAGAACTCCTCCATGTATATTGAAAAAATATTAAATATATTCTGCATGTTGCTGGCTCTTTTGTATGATTGTTCAAAAATAATCTGAACAGAAAACTCAGAGAACAATTGCTTTTATAGAGGTAGTAGAAACTCTAGGGGGATTCAATATATTGGTTATTGGTGCCACTGATTTATAAAAGAAAAAAGAGACAACATCACATTCAAGAATTGAAAACAAATTATTCCATAGCTTATCTATAAGTTCTAACTACTTCAACCCTCTATCAATATTCACAATGCATTTTTGCATTGTTGGTATATTTTACACTCCCGGTATAAAAATTGTTTTAAAATTAATAAAAACCATCCACAACCACCAATACCGGATGTGACAAATCAATCCCAAACCTTCAAATCTTGCCAGCAAAATTAAAAATTCAGAACAAAACATGGGTCGCATCCTTACTTTCCAGTATAGCTTTAGCTATGCACAATCAATTTTCGGGATGTGACGAAACGCAATAAGAACAAGATATGTTTCAAAACAAAGCAAATATCGGACGAGGCCAAATTCTCTATTTTACATAAAAAAAAACCCAACCACCACCAATTGTCAATGAAATCTATAATACAAAAGGAAACCTATTCATTTATTTCATTTCGTCTTCTGCACATATAGTTTCTAACCTTCACATTCTGACTGTCATATCAATGCCTATCATGCTAATCTGTAAAATTTCATGCTCATACCCAATCTATGCCCAAACAAATATCGAACGTGATAAAATTCTCTATCGTCAAGTATTAACAAATTACCAAAATCTCTCATTTTCGTTCTAAGATCTATCAACGGATCGTATGTATTGTTCAAAATACACACAGCTTCAATTTTTAACAACAACAACAACAACAACAACACCAACAACAACAACAACAACAACAACAACAACAACAACAACAACAACAACAACAACAACAACAACAACAACAACAACAACAACAACAACAACAACAACAACAACAACAACAACAACAACAACAACAACAACAACAACAACAACAACAACAACAACAACAACAACAACAACAACAACAACAACAACAACAACAACAACAACAACAACAACAACAACAACAACAACAACAACAACAACAACAACAACAACAACAACAACAACAACAACAACAACAACAACAACAACAACAACAACAACAACAACAACAACAACAACAACAACAACAACAACAACAACAACAACAACAACAACAACAACAACAACAACAACAACAACAACAACAACAACAACAACAACAACAACAACAACAACAACAACAACAACAACAACAACAACAACAACAACAACAACAACAACAACAACAACAACAACAACAACAACAACAACAACAACAACAACAACAACAACAACAACAACAACAACAACAACAACAACAACAACAACAACAACAACAACAACAACAACAACAACAAAAACAACAACACCAACAACAACAACAACAACAACAACAACAACAACAACAACAACAACAACAACAACAACAACAACAACAACAACAACAACAACAACAACAACAACAACAACAACAACAACAACAACAACAACAACAACAACAACAACAACAACAACAACAACAACAACAACAACAACAACAACAACAACAACAACAACAACAACAACAACAACAACAACAACAACAACAACAACAACAACAACAACAACAACAACAACAACAACAACAACAACAACAACAACAACAACAACAACAACAACAACAACAACAACAACAACAACAACAACAACAACAACAACAACAACAACAACAACAACAACAACAACAACAACAACAACAACAACAACAACAACAACAACAACAACAACAACAACAACAACAACAACAACAACAACAACAACAACAACAACAACAACAACAACAACAACAACAACAACAACAACAACAACAACAACAACAACAACAACAACAACAACAACAACAACAACAACAACAACAACAACAACAACAACAACAACAACAACAACAACAACAACAAAAGAGAAATAATTAAACAAAAATTTAAGGTCGGTGATAAAGTAAGAATCAGCAAACATAAACATGTGTTTGAAAAAGGATACACCCCCAACTGGACAACTGAGATCTTTAAAATAAGAAAAATCCAAGAAACTAACCCTATAACATATCTTCTTGAAGACTTTGAAGGAAAACCCGTACAAGGCGGTTTCTATAATGAAGAATTAATGAAGTCAAAAAGTAAAAACGTATTTCTGGTGGAAAAAATTCTACAGACAAGAGGCAAAAAAGTTTTTGTTAAGTGGTTGGGATTTCCAACAGAACATAACTCGTGGATAAATAAAAACGAAATCCTATAAAATGTATTGAATAAAATTAAAGAAATAAATTCCAAAAATCTAATTGACAGCATTTTCTTTATTTTACATGAACCGATTCACATTGATTATTTAGGTACATCAATACAATTCCTATCAAACGACGACACGCTGACCCGCATCGATCCTTTGCACTTGAATCTTTCCACCTTTTCCAATTTTCAAGCAAATATAACATTTCCTTAACAGATTATTTTCAGAATCCTCTGTTGATTTATATTCGTAAATATTAGTACTTGGCTATTTAGGGACATCTATATAGAATACCTATCAAACGACGACACAGTGACCCGCTTCGATCCTTTGCAGTCATAAATTTGCTTGTAGATTGGAATTTTCTAAAAACCACTTTCATTCGTTCTCACAATCTACACCTTTTTTATTTACAAACAATCCAACATTCCTTTACCTTTAACTTCACTCTTTACACCTTTACCTTTACCTTTACCCAATTTTCTAACAAACAAAACATTTCCTTAACACTTTATTTTCACAATCCTCTTTTCATTTATCTGTAGATTTTAATACTCGACTTCACGACATGGTGTCCCGTGTCGATCCCTTATACAAACAACCATAAACAAATTACATTGGGTTTTATCACTCACTAATAAAATCATTTATTTATTCACACTTTCTATTCCTCATACATTTACCTTTTTTCAAATTTTCAAATATTCTAACGTTTAACGGATCGGTCCCAAGTGCACCTATTCCTACTGTATATGGAGAAGTGTGTCTTAAGATCCGACTGGCCGATCTAGTGTTTACTCATCAATTCCTGGTGGCAGATATATGTGACGAGTGCATCATTGGAATCGACTTTATGAAACAGCACGGAGTTATTTTGGACATCGGTAATCAGGTTTTGAAGTACCAAAATAAGGAACTTCCAATGACCTATTCGAACGAAAGTACGTCGACACTGAGGACTGTCATCACGGAAGATCTGATTCTGCCTCCTTCTTCTGAAGTGTTCGTTTGGACAAAACTGGAAGGTGAGTTTGGAAGCCTTCGATACCTAATGGTGGAACCAGACCCAGAGTGTTCCTCCCAAAGCGTCATCATTGGGAAAACACTAGTAGCACCGAAAAACAAAATGGTCCCCGTACGATTACTAAACACCAGACCGTACGATGTAAGGTTGAAGAAAGGAGAAGTCGTTGGACGTTGCGAATCGGTTGCAGCAATTACGAA